>CM044395.1:16942500-21855000 GCA_024322285.1 Musa beccarii | reverse complement strand
ATATTTATAAAGCATATTGAGGTTTTCCAAATATAAAATCCTTATTGAGCAAGGAATATAAATTTATTTCAATCATTAATCTCGTTCCAATAATATGATATAGTGTTTTTCTTAACAAGTAATAAATAGTGAGGATAGAATTTGACGTTAAATGACCTTCAATTGGAGTCAATTAGATTAATATAACAAGATATGCCAATCTTTTCCTATACAAGTGGGAAAAATAAGTTACTTGATGTAGTTGAATATTTCTTTTGAAACATTATAGTAAATAATATATTTTCGCTTGGTTTCAGATTCGAGTTTATATTCGAGCACTGTTAAATATAATGTAAATTAAAAAAAAAATATGTTAAACATTTTGCTCCGACACTTAGATACTTGAATTTTAGAACTATGTATGGTAGGCAACCAAAATAAATGAAAAAAAATCAATACTACAGAAGACATTAGGATTAAATGTAAAATTAATAATTAATATTGAAGCATGACACCTTTGACTGCATAAATTTCGCATGTTATCTTGAGTTATTACATGTAGTATACATAGACATATATATATATATATATATATATATATATATATATATATATATATATATATATATATGTATATGTATATAAATATGTATATATATACATATATATGTATATGTATATATATAAGTATATATATACATATATATGTATATGTATATATATAATATATATATATATATATATATACACATGTATACATACACATTAAGAGAGAGCTGAATTAGAGCAAGTATACATTTCCAACTTCTTTTAAGCTGAATAAGATATTAAGAAACAAAGCACATAAGCAATGAAAATAAAGGATGCACAGAAAACCTTTCAGAGCAGTTCACTATGTAACCCACGTTCGGTCTTCCTTTAATTCATTAGTTTCTATTTATAATCTTTCTCTAATCATGAAAATCATATTGTTTTTTCATATTTTGTTATATTAATGACTATGGAGACAACTTTTACGCTTGGAGAATTACTTATATTTTAAAAAACTCTCTTCTACCCTATTTGAGCAGCAAATTCATTTAATTATATGTAAAAAATATTTAAAAGATTAAAAGTTAGGAGGATTCTCGAAACAAAAGGTTTTTATACTATTATACACATTGAATACTCTAAATTATAAAGATACCGAGCTAGAGGTATTTATAGAGGTCCAAGATCCCTTGTGCAGCTAGGAGAAACGATTATATAAAAATAGTGCCACTTGAATAGATTAGATCTAATATCAATTCGTACAACTAGATTGGATGGGTTAATTATTCTATTAATTTTATTGAGATTAAACCATAGACCCAAGATATTTAAGCTCTAGCTAATAATAGTGTCCTCATCAAATTCTTATAAATTAATTTTAATCTTTTTTATTTTTGATATAGAAATTAAATTAGGATGTTGTAAGCATAAAAACCATTACTTGTTATTATTTTATGAAAAAATTTAGTACCAAAAACTGAGATCAAATAATAATAGATCAAATTTATGATACATACCTTTCGATATTACCCAAAAAGTCATCTAATATGTAGATGCACCGATATCAAATTCGAAAGCTACAATGATACTAATCTACAATGAAAACTAAACTCGTATTTTCTTCTCTTTCTTTCTATGAGTGATGGATTAAAGACTAATATTAGATGAAAAAAATATATAATATCACAATAACTAACTGTTTTGTTCCTAAGTGATTTGATTTTTTTATAGGTGAGAGTCGAGAGTCTACGATAAGTAATTAGGAGAGCTCCTCCTATCAAGATAATTTCTTAAAGAATTCTATCATAATTAAACTTTTTTGTATTGGTCAATAACGTTAATTAGAATCCAATTATATTTATGATATATCTTATCTAATTAAATAGGATTATATTAACTAACATTTTCCTACTTAGCCCATTTATTAATAAGATATAATATAAATATAAAATCAAAACAAATAAAATTTTATTTGAAAATAATTTTACTTAATTGAATCTAAAACTTAAAAAAGCTATTTTACACATATGCATAAATTTTATAAAATAAGCCAATAAATTTAATAAATATACTAATACTATATTAAGTCTAAATATCAATATGAGTCATAAAGATTATTTGTCATAAATGTCATACTTTCTATTAGGATCGTAAAGGCATTGGGGGTAAATTGGTACTTTTGAAAAGTTAAAATGATTCGAAAAATTCGTTCGATCAAACCCGTATCGAAAATACATTTAACTTGAAATATGAGTAAAAGTAGTGAGCAACTAAATCAGTAAGCAATAAGAATGAAAAGCATAAAGGAAATACACACTAGATTTATAGTGATTCAGTCATTGTGACCTACATCCACTCTTGATTCCTCCATTGAAGCCATTGGCTTTCACTAACGATCTTCTTTTAATGGGCAAAGATCAAATACCATTCCTTAGTGTCTTAAGTTTAAAGACCAGATACACCATTAAGACTATGAAATTACTATCTAACAATGAGGTATCATCAACCATCCAGCATTCTATAAGCTAATCAATCAATGAACTCATTCTCTAATGAGCACATGCACTGTATCCCTAATGTCACCACACGAGCAGCTATGAGACCAATCGCCTCCATCATAGGGATAGGTATACAGCACACCAATCTGTCTAGTTATCTCGATGTCTTTCTCGAGTAACCTATGACTGGGATTATTTAGGGTCTATGTTTAAAGGTGAATCGTTCTCATTATCATGATCTCATCATGATCCGATTCCTATTATATAAATCGATATATATCACAAAATATATATACAACAAATAATATAAAGTAAAAAAATATTAAATAAATAATAAGTAAAAAATAGTGCATATCATGTCACACGTGCCATCACCTACATGATTGGCTTGCAAAGCACCTATGACTAGCAATCTTCCACTTGACCTAAAGCCAATCACCTACATGTTTGATCCCCATCAAACCCTTATGACGCTTAAAGATAATACAAGACAATGGCTTTGTTAGTGGATCTATGATGTTATCTTCGGATGGAACTCTTTCTATTGCTACATCTTCTCGAGCGATAATATCTCTGATCAGGTGGAACCTCCTCAGAATATGCTTTGACTTCTGATGAAACCTGGGTTCCTTCGCTTGAGCAATCAGCTCATTATTATAGTAATATAAGAGAATCAACTCCTCGCTACTTGGTACAACTCCAAGATCTATGATGATCTTCTTCATCTAGACTCCCTCCTTTGTGGCCTCTGCTTATGGTTGAGTCAGCAGTAGTATCTTGCTTGGAACTCTTCCAACATACTACTTCTTGATTCAAGATGAACATATACTCTGAATTAGACTTGCTATCATCAACATCAGATTGGAAACTTGAGTCTTTGTAGCCTTCAGTTTAGAGACTACCTCTTTCATAGACCAATAAAAGATCCTTAGTCCTTCTCAAGTACCTAAGGATACACTTTACTACTTTTCAGTACTCCAAGCCTAGATCTGCCTAATACCTGCTCGTGACACTTAGCGCATGCATTATATCAGGTCTGGTACATAGCATAGCATACATGATAGGCACCCTATCGTTGAGGCATAGGGTATCATATCTATATTTGATCTTTCTTCAAGAATTTTTTGGGATATACTCTTAGAAAGTGATATCTCATGTCTCATTGGTATGAGACTTGTTTAGAATTTTCTATGTCAAACCTTTTGATAATGGTGTCAATGTACCTAGACTAGATAAGCTAAGTATCCTATTGAATCTATCTCTATAGATCCAAATCCCTAAGATATAAGATGCTTCCCCTAAGTCCTTCATGGAGAAGTGTTTAGATAGTCAAGCCTTTACTATGAAGAGCATTCCTACATTATTCCTAATGATTAGGATGTCATCCACATATAACACAAAAAAGATGATAGCACTCTCACTTACCTTCTTGTATATATAAGGCTCATCTTTGTTTTTAACAAAGTCATAAGATTTGATCACCTCATCAAATCTTATGTTCCAACTTCAGAAAGCTTGCTTTAGTCCATAAATGGACTTAAATAACCTGCACACCTTATCTAGACTTTCTTTGGATATGAATCCATTAGGCTATATCATATACAACTCCTTCTTGAGGTTGCTATTATGGAACACGATTTTTATATTCATTTGATAGATATCATAATCATAATGTGCTGCAACAGTCAATATAATTTGGAAAGATTTTACCATGGCTACAGGTGAAAAGGTATCGTCATAGTCAACACCTTGCCTTTGACGATACCCCTTTGCTACTAGCATTGCTTTATAAGTCTCCACATTTTCATCTACTTCGATCTTTTACTTGAAGATCCACTTGCAACCAATGAGTATGATACTCTTGGGTGTATCAACTAGGTACTTGAATAGACTTTGGCTGTGAAATGATGCTTGAGCTAGGCTCTCCAACCTCGCTCAACTCTATCATGCTCCCATTATCTCCACCAAGAATGTGTTTTTTCTCAAGAAATACTGCTCTCTTAGCTAGAAAGACCTTTTGATCCTTGAGGTGATAGAAATAATACCCACAAGTTTTCTTTAGGTATCTCATGAACTTGTATCGTTTCGTCCTGGATTTCAATTTGTTAGGGTTGTATCTCTTAACATGGGCAGGTAGCCCAAAATCTTAACAAATTTAAGATCGAACTTCTTCTCTTTCCATATCTCATATAATGTAGAACTACCGATCTCGTTGGAACTCTATTTAGAAGATAAGTAGAAGATTCTAGGGCATACCCCTAGAATGAGACGGGTAGGTCAACAAAACTCATCATAGACTGTACAATGTCTAACAACATGCAATTCCTCCTTTCAGATATACTATTGAGTTTAGGAGTATAAGGAGGCATTTATTAGGATAGAATCTCATGGTCCTTGAGAAATTGGGTAAACTTTATACTCAAGTATTCACCTCCTCGATCTGATCGAAGAGTCTTGATACTCTTTCCAGTCTGGTTTTCTACCTCGTTCTTATATTCCCTAAATTTCTTGAAGGCCTTTGACTTGTACTTCATCAAGTACATATGTCTATACCAAGAGAAGTCATCAGTAATTATACTGAAGTAAGAATAATGTTAGGACTCTAGCTATGAGAGTCCTAATTTAGTTTCATTGATAAGGGCATTCATGTAAATCCTATCTAGCCGACTCCTATTAAAGAGGTGAAGAGGCCAGCTAGGTTAGGGTTAGGTTGCTTCTTAGGAAAGGAGTCCTATTATAAGTAGGAGTTCTATTAGAAAAAGAGTCCTATTAGAAGTAGAAGTCCTATTAGGAAAGGAGTCCTATTATAAGTAAGAGTTTTATTAGGAAAAGAGTCCTATTAGAAGTAGAAGTCCTATTAGGAAGAGAGTCCTATTAGAAGTAGAAGTCCTATTAGGAAGAGAGTCCTATTAGAAGTAGAAGTCCTACTAGAAAAGGAGTCCTAATTAGAAGTTGGTTAGAAGTAGGAGTCTTAAGTAAGAGTCCTATTAGGAGTTGGGGCTTAGAAGCCCTATAAATAGCCATGTATTCATCCTCTTTTAAGGAATGAATAGATCAATATTTTGCAGCCTTTGTGCAGCAACTTGGAGGAAGGAACCCCTATAGAGTTCCAAGGAGGCCGATCCCCTATAGAGATCAACCCCAAGCTTAGAATCCGCGGAGAGTTCTATCACTTGGTATCAGAGCAGCGTTCTTGGCATCTCGCTGCCCTTCCACAGCCATCCATCAGCCCTCCACAATCGCCAAAGCAATTCTCACAATTGCTTAGAAGATCATCGCTGAATTCCACCATCATCTCCACCACCGTAGATCATCCTTTGATCTTCCCGTGAATTGCAACAGGTTCTGGTTATCTACCCTACTGCTGCTGCAATTTAGTTATCCTAATTCAAAAAATCCAAAAAAATTCGTTCCTGTAATTGCTGCATAAACTTTTCGTCTCAAAGTTTTCATCTCTACAACGAAAGTCGCACTGCAGAATTTCAACCGCATAGCACTGCCTTTTTGATCTTGCTACTGCATTTTTTCTATCCAATTCTCTATGAAATTTTTACGACGGCTTTGACACTTCCTAACAGTGGTTTTCCCTTTGGTTTTGTCGAAAATTTCTCAATAAAAACCACTTATCTTTTATGTCCAATCTGCTGCACTTTAGACGTAAAAATCTGCTATAATACCTCTCCGTGATTCTCAATTTTGCCAAACCTCTTGTTGTCGTTTCTTCTTACGAAATTTTTTACAGTATTACCTCTTCCTTATCAGTAGATCCCCTTTGAGTTTTACTTGAATCTCTTTTGAAAATTTCTAAAAAAATTACATCATTACTGCTAGAATTTTTTCGGCGAAAAATCTGGTATTGCACCTTTGTCCTTTTTTCTTCTCCGTAACCTATCAAACCCTAGCCACCTTGCTGCCACAAACCAAGACGTCTTTAGGGCATCCCTCTAGCCTCAAGATGCAGCCATCATAACCTAGTTTCATAACCCTAACAACATCAAAAACCACAGCCCAAAACAGTAAACCATTACAGCTGAACCCTTTAATCACTGATCTATTGTCCGAACCTTCCACCACCCCATGCCATTAACCCGTCAACAGAAAAAAGACAAGGGCATCTCTGATCTACAGACATATGCTATGTCTTCCCAAGATCCAATTGATACTAAATTTGAAGCATGGGAATCTCGGATTGAATCACGGCTTGAATCGCGCTTGGAAGACAAATTGCGCGCTTTGTTTGCAGAATTCAGAATTGGACAACCATCGAGTCCAACCAAACTGCAGCAAGGAGAGAATTTAGAAAGGACCCCAGAGAAGGAGGGACAGCCCTCGGACGTGCTTCAGCCACGCATGAGGGTGGACTTCCCACGATGGGAAGAAGGAGACCCAAATGGGGTGGATTTAGCCTTGTAGCAGAACGTTACTTTCGCTACTATCGAATGTCGGATAATGCTATGGTGGAGATTGCTGTTATCCACCTTGAAGGAGATGCTATTCAATGGTACAATTGGCTGGAATATAATCATGGGGCTCCGACATGGAATCAATTTAAGAATGCACTATTGAACCGTTTCGGACCTACGGAGTATGAAAATATCGACGGCCAACTCGCAAAGATTCGACAAAGCTCTACGATTCAAGAGTACCAAACCAGGTTTGAGAAGCTATCTTACCTTGCTCATGATTGGACTGATCGTCAATTGTTAGGAACATTTATCGAAGGACTCAAGCCAGAGATAAAAGGGGAAGTTAAGGCACGACAGCCCCGTACCGTGATGGCTGCGATTTCTTTTGCCCAAATACAAGAAGAACGACTCAACCAAGATTCTTGGAGGATGGAAACCACTCCTAGAACCTCAACATATAAACCCCCTTCTGCTCCCAGCCATCCTTCGCTGCCCAAAAAATTGACAAGAGAAGAACTACGTGATCGATCAGCAAAGGGTCTTTGTTGGCATTGTGACGAGATGTGGAACCGCGATCATCGCTGCAAAAGGGGCCACCTCCTATTGATTGAACCTCTTGAAGACATGAAGGAGGAGGTCCAGGAGCATGAGGAAGAGGTCATGGATGAAGAACAGCAGCCAATTGATATTATGATGCATGCTCTTACCGGTTACGCAAACCCGCAAACAATGAAAGTGGGAGGATTTCTGAAGCAACAACCAATCACCGTTCTTATTGACACCGAGAGCACTAATAATTTTATGAACAGTAAGGTTGCTGTCCGGATGGCCTTACCTATTGAGAATTGTAGCAGGTTCGATGTTAAAGTCGCAGATGAACGAATTTTGAAGTGTGATCGTAAATGCCCACGGGTGAAACTGTTGCTGCAGGACCAAGAGATAATTGCAGATTTTTTCCTCCTCTCCCTCGATGATTATGAGGCCATGCTTGGCATCGAATGGTTGACGACATTAGGTGATATTTCTTGGAATTTTTTGAAATTAAATATGAAATTTTACAGCAAGGGGAAACAGGTGATACTGCACGGGAAACGTGGGGGCGACGTAACGACAATTTGCACACAATGAATGGAGAAAGTTTTGCACAAAGCATGCAGCGGCTTTTTGGTACAACTTGAGCAGCAATCTAAGGGAGAGCCAACCAAATTTAAAGATCCAAACCTACTTCCCTTGCTTGCTGAATTTTCAGATATATTTGACGAACCATGCAGGCTACCTCCTAACCGCTGGCACAATTATCGTATACCGATTCTTCTAGGGAAACCTTCAGCAAATACTTAGTATCTCCAAAAAGATGAAATAGAAAGGATTGTAAAAGAGATGCTTGAAATAGGAATTATTCGGCCAAGTTGCAGCCCCTACTCTTCACCAATGCTCCTCGTACGAAAGAAAGACGGAACATGGCGAATGTGCGTTGATTACCGAGCTCTCAACGACATAACCGTCAAGAAAAAGTATCCTATTCCAATAGTAGATGAATTACTTGATGAATTAAAGGGAGCACGAGTCTTCACAAAGTTGGACCTTCGATCCGGATATCATCAAATACGAGTGTGCGAAGAAGACATACCGAAAACTGCCTTTCGAATGCACAACGGTCACTATGAATTTCTATATAGCTTTCTTCAACAAAAAGTGGAATATCTTGGGCATATCATATCAGAGGAAGGGGTGGCAGTGGACCCCTCCAAAATTAAAGCAATGCAGAACTGGCCAACCCCGAGGAACATAAAATCACTACGCGGCTTTCTTGGTTTAACAGGTTACTGCCGTAAGTTCGTGAAAGACTATGGAAAGATTAGTACACCCCTTACTTCCTTGCTGAAAAAAGATGCTTTCCAGTGGTCGGACAAAGCCACCACCGCCTTCGAGGAACTTAAAGTCGCAATGATAACAACGCTAGTACTAGCATTACCCGACTTCGATAAGACTATTATTATTGAAGCTGATGCCTCCGGAGCAGGAATTGGTGCTGTATTAATGCAAGATGGCCGACCCCTCGCTTATACTAGTAAGGCATTATCTCCTTCCCACCTCAAGATGACTATTTACGACAAGGAGATGCTCGCGATTGTGCTTGCGGTGTCCAAATGGAGACCATACTTAATTGGGCGACGCTTTCACATCAAGACCGATCATAAAAGCCTAAAATATTTCTTGGAGCGCATCAGAGAAGTAGCATACAGATTGGACTTACCCGCCAGCTCCCGAATCCATCCAGTCTTCCATGTATCATGTTTGAAGCTCAGGTTGGGACAACACGAGACAGCCCAAAGCCATCTACCAAATATAACTACCCAAGGAGAGCTCCAGACCCAACCAAGTGCCATTATTGATCGACGAATCGTGACTCGACGACGACGACCTGCTACTGAAGTGTTAATACGGTGGGCAAACCTACCAGCAGAAGATGCCACTTGGGAGAACTACGACGACTTGAAGATCAAATTGATAGAACCCTCCGCGGATTCTAAGCTTGGGGTTGATCTCTATAGGGGATCGGCCTCCTTGGAACTCTATAGGGGTTCCTTCCTCCAAGTTAGGGTTAGGTTGCTTCTTAGGAAAGGAGCCCTATTATAAGTAGGAGTTCTATTAGGGGATCGGCCTCCTTGGCTAGGTTAGGGTTAGGTTGCTTCTTAGGAAAGGAGTCCTATTATAAGTAGGAGTTCTATTAGGAAAAGAGTCCTATTAGAAGTAGAAGTCCTATTAGGAAAGGAGTCCTATTATAAGTAAGAGTTTTATTAGGAAAAGAGTCCTATTAGAAGTAGAAGTCCTATTAGGAAGAGAGTCCTATTAGAAGTAGAAGTCCTATTAGGAAGAGAGTCCTATTAGAAGTAGAAGTCCTATTAGGAAGAGAGTCCTATTAGAAGTAGAAGTCCTACTAGAGAAGGAGTCCTAATTAGAAGTTGGTTAGAAGTAGGAGTCTTAAGTAAGAGTCCTATTAGGAGTTGGGGCTTAGAAGCCCTATAAATAGCCATGTATTCATCCTCTTTTAATGAATGAATAGATCAATATTTTGCAGCCTTTGTGCAGCAACTTGGAGGAAGGAACCCCTATAGAGTTCCAAGGAGGCTGATCCCCTATAGAGATCAACCCCAAGCTTAGAATCCGTGGAGGGTTCTATCAATTTGATCTTCAAGTCGTCGTAGTTCTCCCAAGTGGCATCTTCTGCTGGTAGGTTTGCCCAATGTATTAACACTTCAGTAGCAGGTCGTCGTCGTCGAGTCATGATTCGTCGATCAATAATGGCACTTGGTTGGGTCTGGAGCTCTCCTTGGGTAGTTATATTTGGTAGATGGCTTTGGGCTGTCTCGTGTTGTCCCAACCTGAGCTTCAAACATGATACATGGAAGACTGGATGGATTCGGGAGCTGGCGAGTAAGTCCAATCTGTATGCTACTTCTCCGATACGCTCCAAGAAATATTTTAGGCTTTTATGGTCGGTCTTGATGTGAAAGCGTCGCCCAATTAAGTATGGTCTCCATTTGGACACCACAAGCACAATCGCGAGCATCTCCTTGTCGTAAATAGTCATCTTGAGGTGGGAAGGAGATAATGCCTTACTAGTATAAGCGAGGGGTCGGCCATCTTGCATTAATACAACACCAATTCCTGCTCCGGAGGCATCAACTTCAATAATAATAGTCTTATCGAAGTCGGGTAATGCTAGTACTGGCGTTGTTATCATTGCGACTTTAAGTTCCTCGAAGCGCGTGGTGGCTTTGTCCGACCACTGAAAGCATCTTTTTCAGCAAGGAAGTAAGGGGTGTACTAATCTTTCCATAGTCTTTCACGAACTTACGGCAGTAACCTGTTAAACCAAGAAAGCCGCGTAGTGATTTTATGTTCCTCGGGGTTGGCCAGTTCTGCATTGCTTCAATTTTGGAGGGGTCCACTGCCACCCCTTCCTCTGATATGATATGCCCAAGATATTCCACTTTTTGTTGAAGAAAGCTACACAGAAATTCATAATGACCGTTGTGCATTCGAAAGGCAGTTTTCGGTATGTCTTCTTCGCACACTCGTATTTGATGATATCCGAATCGAAGGTCCAACTTTGTGAAGACTCGTGCTCCCTTTAATTCATCAAGTAATTCATCTACTATTGGAATAGGATACTTGTCCTTGACGGTTATGTCGTTGAGAGCTCGGTAATCAATGCACATTCGCCATGTTCCGTCTTTCTTTCGTACGAGGAGCATTGGTGAAGAGTAGGGGCTGCAACTTGGCCGAATAATTCCTGTTTCAAGCATCTCTTTTACAATCCTTTCTATTTCATCTTTTTGGAGATACTGAGTATTTGCTGGAGGTTTCCCTGGAAGAATCGGTATACGATAATTGTGCCAGCGGTTAGGAGGTAGCCTGCGTGGTTCGTCAAATATATCTGAAAATTTAGCAAGCAAGGGAAGTAGGTTTGGATCTTTAAATTTGGTTGGCTCTCCCTTAGATTGCTGCTCAAGTTGTACCAAAAAGCTACTGCATGCTTTGTGCAAAACTTTCTCCATTCGTTGTGTGCAAATTGTCGTTACGTCGCCCCCACGTTTCCCGTGCAGTATCACCTGTTTCCCCTTGCTGTAAAATTTCATATTTAATTTCAAAAAATTCCAAGAAACATCACCTAATGTCATCAACCATTCGATGCCAAGCATGGCCTCATAATCATCGAGGGAGAGGAGGAAAAAATTTGCAATTATCTCTTGGTCCTGCAGCAACAGTTTCACCCGTGGGCATTTACGATCACACTTCAAAATTCGTCCATCTGCGACTTTAACATCGAACCTGCTACAATTCTCAATAGGTAAGGCCATCCAGACAGCAACCTTACTGTTCATAAAATTATTAGTGCTCCCGGTGTTAATAAGAACGGTGATTGGTTGTTGCTTCAGAAATCCTCCCACTTTCATTGTTTGCGGGTTTGCGTAACCGGTAAGAGTATGCATCATAATATCAATTGGCTACTGTTCTTCATCCATGACCTCTTCCTCATGCTCCTGGACCTCCTCCTTCATGTCTTCAAGAGGTTCAATCAATAGGAGGCGGCCCCTTTTGCAGCGATGATCGCGGTTCCACGTCTCGTCGCAATGCCAACAAAGACCCTTTGCTGATCGATCACGTAGTTCTTCTCTTGTCAATTTTTTGGGCAGCGAAGGATGGCTGGGAGCAGAAGGGGGTTTATATGTTGAGGTTCTAGGAGTGGTTCCCATCCTCCAAGAATCTTGGTTGAGTCGTTCTTCTTGTATTTGGGCAAAAGAAATCACAGCCATCACGGTACGGGGCTGTCGTGCCTTAACTTCTCCTTTTATCTCTGGCTTGAGTCCTTCGATAAATGTTCCTGACAATTGACGATCAGTCCAATCACGAGCAAGGTAAGATAGCTTCTCAAACCTGGTTTAGTACTCTTGAATCGTAGAGCTTTGTCGAATCTTTGCGAGTTGGCCGTCGATATTTTCATACTCCGTAGGTCCGAAACGGTTCAATAGTGCATTCTTAAATTGATTCCATGTCGGAGCCCCATGATTATATTCCAGCCAATTGTACCATTGAATAGCATCTCCTTCAAGGTGGATAACAGCAATCTCCACCATAGCATTATCCGACATTCGGTAGTAGCGAAAGTAACATTCTGCGCGCGAAATCCACCCTGCTGGGTCTCCTTCTTCCCATCGTGGGAAGTCCACCCTCATGCATGGCTGAAGCACGTCCGAGGGCTGTCCCTCCTTCTCTGGGGTCCTTTCTAAATTCTCTCCTTGCTGCAGTTTGGTTGGACTCGATGGTTGTCCAATTCTGAATTCTGTAAATAAAGCGCGCAATTTGTCTTCCAAGCGCGATTCAAGCCGTGATTCAATCCGAGATTCCCATGCTTCAAATTTAGCATCAATTGGATCTTGGGAAGACATAGCATATGTCTGTAGATCAGAGATGCCCTTGTCTTTTTTCTGTTGACGGGTTAATGGCATGGGGTGGTGGAAGGTTCGGACAATAGATCGGTGATTGAAGGGTTCAGCTGTAATGGTTTACTGTTTTGGGCTGTGGTTTTTGATGTTGTTAGGGTTATGAAACTAGGTTATGATGGCTGCATCTTGAGGCTAGAGGAATGCCCTAAAGACGTCTTGGTTTGTGACAGCAAGGTGGCTAGGGTTTGATAGGTTACGGAGAAGAAAAAAGGACAAAGGTGCAATACCAGATTTTTCGCCGAAAAAATTCCAGCAGTAAAGATGTAATTTTTTTAGAAATTTTCAAAAGAGATTCAAGTAAAACTCAAAGGGGATCTACTGATAAGGAAGAGGTAATACTGTAAAAAATTTCGTAGGAAGAAACGACAACAAGAGGTTTGGCAAAATTGAGAATCACGGAGAGGTATTATAGCAGATTTTTACGTCTAAAGTGCAGCAGATTGGACGTAAAAGATAAGTGGTTTTTATTGAGAAATTTTCGACAAAACCAAAGGGAAAACCACTGTTAGGAAGTGTCAAAGCTGCCATAAAAATTCCATAGAGAATTGGATAGAAAAAATGCAGTAGCAAGATCAAAAAGGCAGTGCTATGCGGCTGAAATTCTGCAGTGCGACTTTCATTGTAGAGATTAAAACTTTGCGACGAAAAGTTTATGCAGCAATTATAGGAACGAATTTTTTTGGATTTTTTGAATTAGGATAACTAAATTGCAGCAGCAGTAGGGTAGATAACCAGAACCTGTTGCAATTCACGGGAAGATCAAAGGATGATCTACGGTGGTGGAGATAATGGTGGAATTCAACGATGATCTTCTAAGCAATTGTGAGAATTGCTTTGGCGATTGTGGAGGGCTGTGGAAGGGCAGCGAGATGCCAAGAACGCTGCTCTGATACCAAGTGATAGAACCCTCCGCGGATTCTAAGCTTGGGGTTGATCTCTATAGGGGATCGGCCTCCTTGGAACTCTATAGGGGTTCCTTCCTCCAAGTTGCTGCACAAAGGCTGCAAAATATTGATCTATTCATTTATTAAAAGAGGATGAATACATGGCTATTTATAGGGCTTCTAAGCCCCAACTCCTAATAGGACTCTTACTTAAGACTCCTACTTCTAACCAACTTCTAATTAGGACTCCTTCTCTAGTAGGACTTCTACTTCTAATAGGACTCTCTTCTAATAGGACTTCTACTTCTAATAGGACTCTCTTCCTAATAGGACTTCTACTTCTAATAGGACTCTCTTCTAATAGGACTTCTACTTCTAATAGGACTCTTTTCCTAATAAAACTCTTACTTATAATAGACTCCTTTTCTAATAGGACTTCTACTTCTAATAGGACTCTTTTCTAATAGAACTCCTACTTATAATAGGACTCCTTTCTAAGAAGCAACCTAACCCTAACCTAGCCAGGCCTCTTCACCTCTTTAATAGGGGTTCGGCTAGATAGGATTTACATGAATGCCCTTATCAATGAAACTAAATTAGGACTCCCATATCTAGAGTCCTAACACAAATCCCCAGAAGTCATGGAATGTCAGCCTCGAGGACAAGACTGATATGAAGAGGGCGGGTCTGTTAGGACTCTAGCTATGAGAGTCCTAATTTAGTTTCATTGATAAGGGCATTCATGTAAATCCTATCTAGCCGACCCCTATTAAAGAGGTGAAGAGGCCGGCTAGGTTAGGGTTAGGTTGCTTCTTAGGAAAGGAGTCCTATTATAAGTAGGAGTTCTATTAGGAAAAGAGTCCTATTAGAAGTAGAAGTCCTATTATAAGTAAGAGTTTTATTAGGAAAAGAGTCCTATTAGAAGTAGAAGTCCTATTAGGAAGAGAGTCCTATTAGAAGTAGAAGTCCTATTAGGAAGAGATTCCTATTAGAAGTAGAAGTCCTATTAGGAAGAGAGTCCTATTAGAAGTAGAAGTCCTATTAGAAAGAGAGTCCTATTAGAAGTAGAAGTCCTACTAGAGAAGGAGTCCTAATTAGAAGTTGGTTAGAAGTAGGAGTCTTAAGTAAGAGTCCTATTAGGAGTTGGGGCTTAGAAGCCCTATAAATAGCCATGTATTCATCCTCTTTTAATGAATGAATAGATCAATATTTTGCAGCCTTTGTGCAGCAACTTGGAGGAAGGAACCCCTATAGAGTTCCAAGGAGGCCGATCCCCTATAGAGATTAACCCCAAGCTTAGAATCCGCGGAGGGTTCTAACAAATAACCACCTATAGCCTGAGTCGACATAGGACCATATACATTACTCTGTAAAAGTTCTAGCAACTCAATAGCGTTCTCTCTCTAGTTCTACTAAATGAAGAGTTGGTCAACTTTCCATAAAGGCAAGGCTCACAAGTTACATATAACTTATGGTCGAATGAACCTAAGTATCCATCCTTCGGCAACCTTTGAATCCTTTCCTCATGGAAAGGACCTAGCCTACAATGCTACAGGTATACATTATTCACTGCATCTCGTTTTCTCTTGAACATGCTTATATTCATGATGTGTGGAGTAATATCTAGTATAAATAAATAATTATGTAATGTTCCTCTAATGATGATCTTATCATCTAATATTACTGAATAACCATTGTTATCAAAAACTAATTTATATCCACTAACTATAAAACATAAAATGGAAATAATATTTGTTACAATAGAAGGAATAAAGTAACATGCATCCACTGCAATAGTAGCTCCATCAAGCAAATGTAGGGTGACCTCGGTAATAGCTACTACAACAACTTTTGCTCCATTGCCCATCTTGAGGTCTATCTCGCTTCTTGCTAATCTCCTAGGTCTTGCCAGAACCTGCAACGAATTACAGATGTGATAGGCATTATCGATCTCTAATATCCATGTGTTATCATAAGAATCTAACAAATGAAGATTGATTATGAATGCACCTAAAGCTTCTTTAAGCTTTTATTTTACCTTCTCTACAAGGTACTCTTTGTAGTTCCTCTTCCAATGCTCATCTTTGCCATAGTGGAAGTACTTATCTTTTTCCTTTATTGGGTCCTTCTTAGCAATCTTTGCTTTACTCGGTCTACCCTCACCCTTGCCCTTCTTAAGGGACATCTCTACTTTCCTTTTCTTTCTAGTCTTACCAGCAAAAAGAACTAGCTTTTCTTTCTTGATGGTACTCTTAACCTCCCTCAACATTTTGAGGAGCTCAAGGAGAGTCACCTCAAGCTTTTTCATATTAAAATTCATAATAAACTGAGAAAAAAAATCTAGTAGGGATTGAAGCACAAGATATACATAGGTTATCTTCTAGGACCATTCCTAGGCTCATGAGTTTCTCTATCCACTCAATCATTTTAAGGATATGGTTCTAAACTGATGTCCCCTTTATCATCCTGGTATGGAAAAGACTCTTAGACATGTCATATTATTGAGTTCTTCCCTATTCCTAAAACAATTTATAAAGATGTAGGAGAATGGATATAACATTCTTTTTTTCATGCTGCCTCTATAACTCAGGAGTTATGGAGCCTAATATGTAACATTGAGCTAGAGTGGAGTCGTCTATGTACTTCACAGAGTGAGTGATCTCATTCTCGCTTGGCCCTTCCTCGAGCGTAGGCATCATTATGTTAAGGATGTATGCGATTTTCTCCACTGAAAGAATGATTTTTAGGTTGCGGAGCTAATCCATGTAATTTGGACTAGTGAGGTAGTTACATCATGTAAGCCATGTAAAGGACTTGAAAGTGATATTTTTTGAAAATAAATATATAACATGTAGATTTTAAAAAATAAATAATCAAGATAAGAACTTCTATCTTGATATACTCTTATTGTTTTCTCATGAATCACACAACTCTCTCTAGTTTGTGAATGGAAGTACTTTGATAGATCTCTACTAGGGATTAGGATCCAATCGGCATCTTAATGTAACCTCAAGGGACTCAACTAATTATGCTAAGCTCAAAAAGGTAGATAACTCTTGCTGATTATAACTCCTTATGATTGTCATCTTGTTCGGCCTCCGAATCATCATGGTCTCGAAGGACTCAACCAATCATTACATTCAGTTAAGTCATTACCATCATTATAAGATGAGTCTGATTCAATAATATACTCTTGAGAGACTCGACTAAGCATACCATGTTCTCAGGTCACCGGTGATATCTCTCTATTGTAGGCAAATCTTGAATCGCAATATAGGTGAGCCTCGAGGGACTCGACTAACTCAGACTACGTCGAGAATCAATTTCTCCCTATAACGATGGAGGCCATGTGGGTCAATCTAATTGCTTCACATTTACCAACTTAATATTATCGAAAGAGGGAATTTTGATTCGGTCTCCTAATATGATGTGTCACATATATATATATATATAATATATCTACATTGTATGAAAATATATATATAGTAGGTATATAAGCAATCACACATCACATGAGCAATCACACCAAATGATCAAAGACCATAGCCTAATGTGATCAGGCCTGAGCTAGTGGGTCTAATCGCTTACATCATGATCTATGTGTCCATCGGTACATCTTCATATCCTGTGATCATCTATCTCGTCATCATCGATTCTGTCAGCATCTCGACGCATCTTCATGCATTGCGATCGTTGGTTTCTTGGGTCTCGCTATCACCTCCACATTTCCACTACATCTCCTCGTGTAATTACAATATAATCACAAGCACACAAGTGTGATAATAAATAAGAAAAAATAGAGACTTATAAGCCTCAATAATAATAATAATATCATACACATATATCATATCACACGATCCATGATTATCCGTCCACATTATATATACATGTACATATCATTATGTAAGACTACTACATAAATAATTATAGTTAATTAAACCTTTTAGTCAACTATTTTTTTTAAATTTAGGATATATAGAATTTTTTTATTTATGAAGGGTATTTAGGTAATTTAGATAAAAGGATAAACCTTAGAATTTTGAAAATTGAGAGGGGCAAAATTATCTTTTACCCAAAAGGAACCCTAAACCCTTCCTGTTGCATTTTAGTCGCTAACGGTTGCGGGCGCCACTATGAGCGAGCACCACCATTGTAGGCAGCTTGCCCACGAGCGCTTGCAATCGCAAGTGCTACCATTGTAGGTGCCCTACCAGCAGGCACCATCGTTGTAGGCAAAAGACCGCTGGCTATAGGCAGAAGGCCACTAGCTACTAGTAGCCTATGTCTCCTTGCCAGCAGGTGGCCTACTGCAATTGGCCAATCTGCAAGGGCAACAATAGTTGTTGCCCTTTCTCACCTTTTATGTCAATAATTTTGATCAAAAGCCTTTCTAAAACACAACACACACAATTTTAATTTTAATCTTTTGTACGAACAATTTTGTTCTAATACCACTCTCGAAAAATCTAGGGGGACATCACATGTGCAGCGGAAGAATAGAGAAGAAAATCTCAGATTTTCACAAAAAGGTTTCAACTTTGTGCGAAAATTGGTGCGTAAAAATTGCAAAAACAAAAACTACATGTATAAAAAAGATATGTTACCTAGGGAGATCCCTGAATTCCTATATATCTGTGAGAGAGGATGAAGGAAGTCAATTGTTCTCCTCTCTAGCGGTAATCCATACGTTAGGGGCTACAAAGATACTCCTCAAAGGGAGAGGAGAATATGAGGTGACAACCAAGAGAGACCTAACCTATGACCCTTTGGTTCTTTCCCATTTATAAAGGTTTCCTATCAACCTAACCCTAATGGATCCTGCCTTATTGGGTATTATATCTCCATCCAACTACCCAAGCCTATTAGATTAGTGGGTCTCTACCTAATAATCTCTTATAGCTTTTATTGGATCATATCCATAGGATCCAATAATTTAGGGGCTTATTGAATATCCAATAAGATGTGAGTTCTAGCGGATATCTCATATCTGAATCTCTACTCGTTACAACACATACCATATGTGTGTGACCCTCTAGGCCTAATATTGAGCTGGCCGTGAGTCATACTTGTTAGAATACATTTTGGTATTGTGAATTGTTATCTCCATAATAATTCACTTGACTCATCAACTACGGACGTACTAGGCCACTAAGATGTAGTTCCGAGATGATACAGGGGAATCTAATCCTTTGGACATATCTGTTCTCAATTACCATATACCTATAGTCCCTCATCCATCTAATATCCCAAAGACCGTATACTGAGCATGGTGCTATCAGGCCCATACGATTTCTACTCGAGTCTTGTTCTAATCGGATTCTACCGGAGAACTTTTTCTCACTCAATCCGAATGACCTTGGCTAGGGATTTGCTTGAGCAAAAATACATGGGATATTCCTCTCATGACACTGAGAGCGGATGATCCTCTATCGACACTCAATTACCCTCATAAGGTTGACTATCACTCACAATGATCGATTGTACTAGATCTGAACTTCCAAACCTATAAGTCCGGTATCAAAGAGTAGAGTATTCATACAAGACATCCTTAGTATCTCAAGTCTAAGGACCAGATAAAACATTGGGATGATGGAATAACTATTTGATAATGAGGTATCATCAACTATCCAACATTTAATAAACTAATCAATCAGTGAACTCATTCTCTAATGAGAACCTGCACTATATTACTAGTGTCCCCACATGAGTAGTTATGAGATTAGTTGCCTCTATCATATGGATAGGTATACAGCACACTAGTCTATCCGGTTATCTCGATGTTCCTCTCGAGTAACCTATGACCAAAATTATTTAAGGTTTGTGTTTAAAGGTGAATCGGTCTCATTATCATGATCTCATCATGATCCGATTCCCATTGTATAAATCCATAGACATCACAATATATATAAACAACAATATAAAGTGAGAAGAATGTCAAATAAATAATAAGCAAAAAGAGTGCATATCATGTCACATGTGCTATCACTCACGTGATTGGCTTGTAGGAAACCTATGACTAATAGGGATATCAATTAGTTCAAATAAATTCATATTAATTAATTATAGTGGTCTAGCGGTACTTGTATTTTAGATTTAAAGCTATTCTTTATTTGTTTACCTAGTTGGCATGCATTATAAACTTTATCTTTAACAAATTTAATTCTAGGCATACCTCTTGTAAGTTCTTTAGTTATAATTTATGAAATTAATTTCATGCTTGCATGACTTAATCTCCTATGCCAAAGCCATGCATAATCGTTTAAAACTAAAAAATAAGTTTCATCACAAAAAATCATCAAGATCAATAGTATACATATTGTTAGTCCTTAAGGCAATCATAGATATATTTTTGTGTGGTATCTCTATAATGCAATAATTAGATTCAAATTTAATATTATATATGAATGAGATCTCCACAAAGTATATATATACGAATGAGATATCCACTTTCCACTTCTACGCGAACGGAACTTTAGCCATTATGATTGCTATTCCAAATATGATCGGATTTGCCTAAGCTAATGAAACCCTTATCACACAATTGACTAATGCTTAGTAAGTTATGTTTTAAACCATCTACTAATAAAATATCTTCAATCAAGAGGTTTGATTTGTTGCCTTTATTTCCTTTGACAATAATTTTTTCTTTGTTGTTATCTCCGAAAGTGACATATCCTTTGTCTTAGCTAATGAGCTTAGAGAAATGTGTTGGATCTCCGGTCATGTGCCTTGAAAATCCACTATCAAGATATCATCTCTTGCTCCTAACTTTTGATTGTAGATATATCTACAAGAAAGGGGGGCTTACTTTAGGTACTCATTTAACTTTGAGTCTCTCATGATTAGATTTACCTATCTTGACTATCAGCATTAAGTTATTTATAGTTCCTTTAGGAACCTAAACTAATTTATATAAGCTATATTTTTTGTATGAACATTTATTAGCATAATGACCACATCTACTACAAAAATTACATTTAACTTTAGGGAAAATATGTAATGTTGGTCCTTTAATAAACATAGTTGGCTTTTGCTAAGTGTTACTACTCACAAAGCTAATTCCTTCCTTTCTAAGTATATGACCTTTGTTAGCAAGGATTATGTTTAATAATTTATGTCCAATTTTAATTTTTTCTAATGTTTATTGTAATAACAAATTTTCCTTTTTGATTGAGTCTAACTCTTCACATTTAGTATAAGATATTAACATGCAATTGTTTGCTCATTTTTAAAATTTTTAAATTTACTATGAGAGAAGCATGATCCTTTTTTATCAATTATTTCTTACTAACTAATTTAAATTCATCATATAAATTATAAAATTCATTGAGTAATTCATCATAAGATAAAGGGGTTTCAGTTGAGTCACATATCTCATCGTTGTTAGCCATTGAAGTACAGTTTGCCACCTCATCTTTATTGGTTTGTTCTGCATCTTCTGATGCACTTGATTGGTCTTAAGTCACCTTGAGTACTTTCTATTTCTTTTGTGCTAGCATCTTCTTCTTCAATTGTGGATACTCACTTTTGAAGCGCTCTAGTTTCTTACATTCATAGTAGATGATTGCATCCTTTTTGAGTTCATTTTTGTTCTTAGAGTCATGTTTTACAAGATTTGTTTTGTTTCTTTTTATGAATTTTTTAAATTTTCTAGTAAGAAGTGCCAAGTCATCATCATCACTTGAGTTTTCATTCGAGTGGTCTTCTTTGGTTCTAAGTGTCATATCCTTCATATTATTTAGAAAGTTGTTCTCATGCTCATTGTGTGCCTTAAAGTTATTTCATAGGTCATTAATGATCCTATAAGTTTTTCAAGAGAAAAATTATTCAAGTACTTTGCTTATTGTATTGCAGTTACATTTAGATCCCAAGTTTTTGAAAGAGATCTTAGAATTTGTTAACAAGTTTTAGATTAGTAAAACATTTACCAAGAGTTTTCAAACTATTGACAACATCTATAAAATGGGTGTACACGTTACCAATGGTTTTATTGGATTTTATTCTAAATAATTTATAACTATGTACCGAAAGATTTATCTTAGATTCTTTTACTCTACTTGTGCCTTCATCAGTAACTTCAAGTATGTGCCAAATATCAAGTGTACTTTCATATATAAAAATATAATTAAACACATTCTTGTCTAAAGCATAAAACAAAGCGTTCATAGCTTTAGCATTTAAAGAAAATATTTTTTTTTCTTGATAATTTCATTCATTCATAGGTCTAGAGGATTTTTGAAAACCACATTCAACAACATTCCATAAATCAAAATTCATAGAAATAAAAAAAATTTCATTCATGTTTTCCAATACGTGTAGTCCGTCCCATTGAATAAAGGAGGACAAGTGATCGAGTGACCCTCTTGATTACTAAAAAATATCATTTAATCTCTCTTGAGTGTTAAACTAATTAAGAAAACTTAGCTCTAAGACCAACTATTAGGATCGTAAAGGCATTAAGAGGGGAGGGGGGGGGTGAATTAGCGCTTTCGAAAAGTTGAATGATTCTAAAAATTCATTCGATCATACCCGTATTAGAAATATATTTAACTTGGAATGTAAGTAAAAATAATGAGTAACTAAATTGGTAAGCAATGAGAATGAAAAGCACAAAGAAAATACATATCGGATTTATAGTGGTTCGGTCATCGCAACCTATGTCCACTCCTGATTTCTCCTCCGTCGAGGCCATTGACTTTCCAACGATCTTTTTTCAATGGGTGAAGATCAACCACCCTTATTACAACTCTTTTCTACTTTTCATAGGCTTAGGAGAGAACCTTTACAACGCTTTTGTATAAATAGTCCTCACAACTCCCTTGGAATGACTTAGAAGATTGAGGAGGAAGGAACTCAAGACTTTCAATAGAGTTTGCACACTTAGAATCATAAGTTTTTTGTGCTCTTTTCTTTCTACCTCAAGTAGGAATGAATAGGGTATTTATAGGCCATAAATAACTTTAAAAATAGAGCTAGAAAAATCTCATATCGAGGTTTTTTGGGTACTAGCTGTACTATTACCTGACACCCTCTGCACTACCAGTATCACTATATGACATAGCCTAGAAGACTATATTCTAGCGGTACTACCATCAGTCTGGGTATTACTACCGTCGGGTTTTTGGAAAAAGCATATTTCATACTTTCCAACTCACAAGCGGTTCCAATGCCTAGTCTGGCAGTGCTACTGTCTAACCCAACTTTAGTTCACTGAATTGGCCTTTCAATAGGCCCAATCCAGCCCTAATTATGGCCTAATGGGCCCCTAATTGAGTTGGCCTGATTACACACAAAACCAACTCAATTAGTCACTTAATATACTTTGATCAAGATACAATGATTACAAACATGAATCCTATGTTATTTGGTATGTTATTGTTTCATTCGAACTCCCGGTGCATCGTCCTTTTCTTCGTTGTATTATCCAATCTATTGACATGTTGACCTCCTGCAACATCCAATCTTCTTGGTGCAATATCTAATCCCTCTAGCCCGTTGTCCAATCTTTGACATGATCCACTCTAGCCCAACTTTTAATTCACATACTTTAATCAATTTATCTTTTCATGATTAAAGTTTGTCTTGTGTCATGTTTTCTCAAATGTGTTGAATCTTAGATTTTGATAATGAAATTAATTGGTGAGTTTATGATCTAATCAGTATTTGAGAAAAGTGATATAGGACTAACTTCAATCATGAAAAGACAAATCAATTAAAGGAGGTGAATTAGACATTGGGCTAGAGTGGACCATGTTAGAGATCAGGCATCGGGAGGATCGGAGATGGCACTAAGATCGGATGCTATGGGAGGTCAACATGCTGATGGATTAGGTAATATACCAAAGGAAAGCACAATACACCAAGAGTTTGGATGAACTAATGATATGCCAGACAACATAAGATTCATGTTTTGCAATCATTTGTATATTGATTGAAGTAGTCTAGGTTTTAATTAAGTTGGGTTTGGGTGTAATCAGGCCAACTCAATTAGTGCCCATTGGGTCTTAATCAGTGCTAAATTGGGTCTATTGGAAGGCTAATTCAGTGACATAAAGTTAGGTCAAGTGGTGGCACCACCAAGGCAGGCGGTGGTACTACCAGTGAGTTGGATAGTACAGAATGTATATTTTTAAAAAACCTAACAATAGTACCGCCAGGGTCAACAGTGGTATCACCCAGTGTCAAGTGGTAGTACCACCTAGACTATCTAAACATAGTCTTCTTGGCTATGTCAGGCAGTGATACCACTAGAGTCCGATCTCCTAGGCTTTATTAAGCGATAGTACTACTAATACCTCGGAAAACCAAGTTAAGACTTTTTGGCTCCATTGTTTGAAGCCATTTGGGATATATAAATACTCCACTCATCTCTATTGAGTTTATAGAAGAGAATAGTGAATGAAAAGGCTTGTGATTTAAAATTGTAAACTTTTTAAAAGTGTTGAGTATTCCCCTCCTCTTTAAAGTTTAGAGTTTATTCGAAGGGAGATGTGAGAATTGTAAAGGTTTTCTCCTAAACTTGGGAAAAGGAGAAAGAGTTATAAAAAGGGTAGTTGATTTTCACATATTGAAAGAAGATTATTAGTGGAAGCCGGTAGCCTCAACGGAGGAGGAATCAGGAGTGGACGTAGGTCACAAAGATCGAACCACTATAAATCCGGTGTGCCTTTCCTTTATGCTTTTTATTCTTATTGCATAATGATTTAGCTGCTCTGTACTTTTACTCACATTCCAAGTTAAATGTATTTTTGATACGGGTTTGATCGAATAAATTTTTTGAATTATTTTAATATTTCAAAAATATTAATTCACCCCCTCTCTCTCTCTTAGTGCCACTACGATCCTAATAGTTGGTATTAGAGCCAAGTTCTCTCAATTGGTTTAATACCCAAGGGAGATTAAATAATATTTTTTTAGCAATCAAGGGGGTCACTCTATCACTCGTCCTCCTATGTTTTGTAGGACAGACTACACTTGCTAGAAAACACGAATGCAGATTTTCTTTATTTCTATAGATTTTGATTTATGGAATGCTATTGAATGTGATTTTCAAAAGTCTTCTAAACGAATGAATGAATGAAATGATTTTGAAAAGAAATTTTTTTGTTAAATGCAAAAGCTATGAACGCTTTATTTTGTGCTTTGGATGAAAATAAGTTTAATCGTGTTTCTACTTGTGAGTTTGCACATGATATTTGGCACACACTTGAAGTTACTCATGAAGGCACTAATAGAGTTAAAGAATCTAAAATTAATCTCTTGGTGCATAGTTATAAATTGTTTAAGATAAAACCAAGCAAAACCATTGATGACATGTATACTTGATTTATGGATGTTATCAATGGTTTGAAAGCTCTTGATAAATGTTATATGAATCTTGAGCTTGTTAATACAATTTTAAGATCATTTTTAAAAAGTTGAAATCCAAAAGTGACTACAATATAAGAAGCAAAGGACTTGAATAACTTTCCACTTGAATAACTCATAGGGTCATTAATGACCTATGAAATGACTTGCATGACACATGACGAACATGAGAACATCCTTCCAAAAAAATAGGAAGGATATTGCACTAAGTGTTGAATCTTGGATTTTGATGATAAAACCAATTGATAGAGTTTATGATGTAATATGCACTTTGAGTGATGCAAGACTAACTTCGATCAAGGAGAGATAAATTGATTAAAGTAGGAGAAATCAGATGTTGGGCCGGAGTGAAATATGTCAAAAGATTAGACGTCATGTTGGAGAATCGATCAACGTATCGGCAAAAGGCTTTTAATGATAAGTTTGAGCATCGAGCCAAGAAGAGTAGACATTGCACCAAGGAGATCAGAGTTTCGAGGTCAACATACCGATTGGACAATAGGCCGTAAGAGAGGATGATGCACCGAAGGATCAGAAGAAGCGTCGATAAAGCCATGACATGTCGGACAACTAAGATTCATGCTTGTAATAATTTATCTACATCCAAGCAGTTTAGGGAGCTAATTAAGTTAGTTTTAATGTAATTAGGTTAACTCAATTAAGAGCTTATTGGGCCTAAGTTAGGGCTATGTTGGGCTAAGTGAAAGGCTCAAATAGTGACCTAAAAGGTAGGTCAAGTGGTAGCACCACTAGAATAGGTAGTGGAATAGCCGGTGGCTCAATCTTCAAGATATAGTTTCCGAGATAGTGTCAGGCAGTGGTACCACTAGATTAGGCAGTGGTACCACATAGTGTTAGTGCTGTAAGCAGTGGTATCACCTAGCACTAGCGATGGAATCGCTAGTACCTCGAAATCTTAGGGTGTTTGAAATTTTGGCTTCATTTTTAAGCCATTTGGGGTCTATAAATACCTTAGCTATTCTTGCTTGGAATAACTAGAAAGTAAAATAACTAAATGATTCAAAAGTTGTAAACCTTATTAGAAAAGTTGAGTTCCCTCCTCCATATACTTAGAAGTTGTTTTAAAGAAGATTGTGAGAGAATACTTGTAAAAGTGTTGTAAAGGTTGCCTCCTAAACTTATGAAAAGGAGAAAGGGTTATAAGAGGGTAGTTAGTCTTCGCCTATTGAAGGAAGACCATTAGTGGATGTCGATAGCCTCGACGAAGGAGGAATTGGGAGTGGATGTAGGTCGAATGACCGAATCACTATAAATTGGTATGCACTTTCTTTCTACTTTTTATTATCATTGCTATTACTTTCTGAGTTATTTGCTTATCACACTTACTCTAAATCAAGCACACTTTCAATATCATTTTTGATATGGTTCCTTCGAAACGAATTTTCTAAATCAAACGTTTCTATCAATAGCACTAATTCACCCGCACCCCCTAGTGCTGACTTAATCCTAACACTAAGAACCAAAGAAGACTACTCGAGTGAAAGCTCAATTGATGATGATGACATTGAACTATTTACAAGAAAATTTAAAAAGTTCATGAAAAAGAACAAAACTAATTCTACAAAACAAGAATCTAAAAACAAACTTAAAAAGGATAAAGTTATTTGCTATGAATGCAAGAAGCCAGGACACCTTAAAAATGAGTGTCCACAATTGAAGAAAAGGGTGCCAAAGAAGAAAAAAGCACTCAAGACAACTTGGGATGAATCGAGTGCATCTAAAATGAAGAATAAACCAATAAAGACAAAGTGACGAATTACACGTTGATGGCTTTCAACGATGTGGTATGTGACTTAACCGAAACTTCCTTATCTTATGATGAACTATTTGATGTATTTCATGATTTATATAATGAATTTAAAATAGTTGGTAAGAAATATAAACCATTAAAAATGGATCATGTTGAATCTTATATTTTGATGATGAAACCAATTGATAAAGTTTGTGATCTAATATATATTTTAAGTGATGCAAAACTAGTTTTAATTAAGGAGAGGCAAATTGATTAAAGCAAGGGGAATCAGACATTAGGTCAGAGTGAAACATGTTAGAAGATTAGATGTTGAGCCAAATGATTGATCGATGTATTGATAGAAGATTTTCTACCATGAGTTCAGGCATCGAGCTAAGAAAAGCGAACATTGCACTAAGGAGATTGGAGTTACAGAGTCAATATACCATTTGGGAAATAGATCACAAGAGAGGACGATGCGTCAAAGGATCGAATGAAGCATTGATGAACCAATGATATGTCGAACAACTAAGATACATACTTATAATAATTTATCTAGATCGAAGTAGTTTAGGGTGCTAACTAAGTTAGTTTTAATGTAATTAGGCAAACTTAATTTTGGATCCCATTAGGCCTAAGTTAGGACTACATTGGCCAAAAGAAAGGCCCAATCAGTGACCCAAAAGGTGGGTCAAGCGGTGGAGCCAACGGTGGCTCAGTCTCCGAGAGATAGTCTCCAAGACTATATCAAGTGGTGGTACCATCGAGTCTCAAATGGTAGTAGTGTCAGACTAGGTGGTGGTACTGCCTAGTGTTAGAGCAGATTAGGCGGTGGTACTACTAGTATCCCAAAATCTCAAGATGTTTAAAATTTTGACTTTATTGTTTAAACCATTTGGGGTCTATAAATACCTCAGCTATTGCTACTTGAGAAAGCAAGAATTGAGCAAAAAAAAGGAGCAAAAACCTTGTGATTCTAGAGTTGTAATCTCTCTTAAAGTGATTGAGTTCCTCCTCCTAGAGCTTAGAAATTGTCTTAAGGGAGGTGTTTGTGGGAACTCTTGGAGGGGTGTAAAGGTTCTTTCCTGAGCCTGTAAAAAGGAAAAATAGTTGTAAGGGTAGTTGATCTTCACCCATTGAAAGAAGATCGATAGTGAAAGTCAGTGGCCTTGAGTGAAGAGGAATCAAGAATGGACGTAAGTCGGGACGATCGAACCACTATAAAATATAATTTATATTTACTTTATGCTTTTCATTCATATTACAAATATATTTACTTGCTCAATACTCTTACGAATGTTTTAAGTCAAACGTATTTATAATATGAGCTTTCATCGAAACGAAGTATTCCAAATCGATTCATTTTTATCATAAGCACTAATTCACCCTCCATTCTTAGTGCCGACTCGGTCCCAATAGTTGGTATAAGAGCAACATTTTTCTCATTTGGTTTAACACCTAAAGAGAATTGGCTTTCTTTGGCTTTCAAGAGGGTCTTTCTATCGTTCATCCTCCTAGGTTCAATGGGATGGACTACACGTATTGGAAAACTCGAATGAGAGTTTTCTTGCTTTTCTTGAACCATGATTTATGGAATATTATCTATTATGATTTTCAAACACCCTTTAAACCTATGAATGAATGGAATGATTTTGAAAAAATCATTTTCATTAAATGCCAAAGCTTTATTTTGTGTTTAATCGTATTTTGACTTGTGAAACTACATATGACATTTGGCATACGTTTGAAATTACACACAAAGGCACAAGTAGAGTTAAAGAATAAAAAATTAATCTTTTGATGTATGATTTTGAATTGTTTCGAATGGAACTAAGCGAAACTATTGATGACATGTACACTCGTTTTACGGATGTTATCAATAGTTTGAAAGCAATTGGTAAATCTTTTTCTAATCTTGAACTTGTAAATAAGATTCTAAGATCCATTCTAAAAAGTTGTGATCCGAAAGTAATGGCAATACAAGAGATAAAATACTTGAATAATTTCTTTATTAAAGAACTTATCGGATCTTTAATAACCTATGAGATGACATGTATGACACAAGAAGAACATGAGAACTACCTTCCAAAAAATAGGAAGATTATTGCACTTAGAATAAAAGAATATCACTTGAGTGATAACTCAAGTGATGATGATGATAACTTTGAACTCCTTATTATAAAATTTAAAAAAGTTTATGAAACAAGAATCAAAGAATAAAAACAAACTTAAAAAGAACACAACCACTTGTTATGAATGTAAGAAGCCAGGGAGCTCCAAAGATGAGTATGCAAAACTGAAGAAGCAATTGCCAAAGAAGAAGAAAGTACTTAAAGATGAATCGAATGCATCTGAAGACGAGAAGCAAACCAACAAACGCAAGGTGGCTTTTCATAATGAGGTAAGTAACTAAACCAGAACCCCTTTACTTTACTATAAAATTACTTGATGCTTTTCATGAGTTGCTTGATGATTTTAATTTAGTTAGTAAGAAATATAAAATTCCAAAATAAAAAAAAATTGATCATGCTTTCTTTCTAGATTAAAAAAAAAGAGCATGACTATTGCATATTAATTCCTTGCACTAAGTATAAAGTGTTAGACTCACTTAAGAAAGAAAATGTATTATCATTGTAATTAAAATGATAAATCAAATCTTTTGTTTGAAAATGTCTTATGTTTAATGTGTTATATTATTGGTCTTGATGATTTTTATGACGAAATTTGTTTTTTGGTCTTCAACGTTGATGCATGGTTTTATTTAGCATAAAAGGACAAAGACATGCTTGTATGAAATAAATCACATAAATTGAAACACATAAAAAGGGAATGCATTTTCTATCTCTATCTTATTGATTTTTTCAATAAGAGATTAATGAATCTATTTATGTTATTTTATGAATCTCATGAACTATGAAAGTGATTTTGATAATTTGATGATAAGTTTTATCTAAATCTATTTATGTCATTTTGAATCTCTAAAAAGTGATTTTGATGATTTAAATTTGAATGAGTTTTATCCAAATCTTACACTTGATACTTGAAATTTTTTATGAATCATTATAAATTTAGATTTCTTATGCATGAATCAAGTTCTCCTATGTTTCACAAATGAATCATGGTTTCTATCATGAATTCTTGGAATTATAACTTGAATTTTATTTATCTTCCATGCTATTAAAAAGAATATTTATCCAAATGAATCATAAGGTTTTTTTTCTCTTGATTTTCCGATACTCACGACTTGAGATGATATATTTTGATGTTTCAAACATTGTATACATAAATTGATTTTTCTCTTATGCTTCAATATTCATTTGTATTTATGACATCTATACCCCATTAATCACTCTCGATGAAAATTTATCTTAATTGATTGCCATGATTTGAAAATTAATGTAAAGGGAAAAGAATTACAACATTATATTCTTCTCTTCCTTTTGATAATGACAAAAGGGGAGAGAAAATTGCTATCTTGTATATTGCAAAGGGAAGCAATGAATTTGCTAGCTTATACATTTCAAGGAGAAAGAATTGCTAGCTTGCACACTTCAAGAAGAAGCAAAAATTGCTAAACTTGCATATCTTAAGAAAGACAAAACTTGCTTATATTTCTCAAAAGAGAAGAAACAAAAGTTACTAGCTTGAACATCGTAAAGAGAAGCAAAAAGTTGCTATCTCAATTGAAGCAAAAAATTTTCCTTTTTAGTGACGACAAAGGGGAAGAAGTATGATGATGATATCAAAATTTGATGCATGATATGATGAATAAGTTGAGAATGTAAATATTTGTGTCTCATGCTTGATGATTTTATGCATGTTATATATTGATTTGAAATCATAATGATGCATGCAATACCCATGATTTTTTAATTTAAAGTTTCTATCAATATGGCATATTTGATAGGGGAGTTTGGTTTAAAGTCTATCATTAATTAGTTATCATCATCAAAAAGGGGGAGATTGTTGAATCTCAGATTTTGATGATAAAACCAATTGATAAAGATTGTGATCTAATCTGTGTTTTGAGTGATGCAGGACTAACTTTGATCAAGGAAAGACAAATTGATTAAAATAGGAGGAATCAGACATTGGGCTTGTAACATCCCTCGTATTTTTTCTCATTTCTAAATTTTGTATAAGAGTTTAATTATAATATTACTACCCATCTTAAATTCTATAGATGAGCCCAAATAAATCTTAAATCCTATTTATAAAATATGAGGGCTTGTTTGTAAAATTCTAAGGACCTATTTGTAAATACGAGAAATGTTTAACAATTCTTTAGCACTAAATATTTTTATATTAAAAGTTTAGTGCTAGGGACCAAAATGTGAATACTAATACTTAAATAGGATTTATAAAAGATTTATATTAAGTTTAAGAAAGAAAGAAAGAAAATAAATAAAATAAAAATAGAGGACATGTGGCATTAGTTAACCTAAGAATGAGCCACATATGTTTATTCAATGGATGACACCCAAGCTTCCCTCATGTATGCTTGCCATCTTGCAAATCTTTGCATGAGCCAAACCTTAGTGATTGGAGGAGAAAACTTGCTGCCAACGTAGAAGAGAAGGAGAAGGAATTGAAGAAAAAAGAATTGAAGGAGAAGAGGAACTTTTGTCTTAGCTTAAGGTTTTGCATCAACTCTCCATAGTTGGGAATCAAACTTTTGTAAGGCAAGTGTTCTAACCCCATCCTAGAGAAAATTTTGATTCCTGTTTTCATCTTGATTATGAGAAAATTAGAATATTATGGCTTCATATAAGATATCTATGCCATTTATACATCAAATATTGAATCTGGAATTTTTTAGATTTTTTGACCTTTTAGTACTCTTGTAGTCATAACTTTTTGCACCAAATTCTGATTGAGGAAAAACTATTTTCATACGAAAGAAGACTTATAGAACTTTCATTTGATATAAAAAATGAAAGATTTAGAGTAAATTTACCTATCCAAATATATGAATGAAAAGACCTCATGTATTCGGTGAAATAGATACTATAGCTCCTAACCTTCTGTTACTAAATGGCTCATAACTCTCTGACAAAAATTCTGAATTATACAAAATTTGATTTTTTGGAAACTAGATTCATGTATATTTCTTTTGACACCTATCTCAAAATTTTGAAGTATGTTTGTCCTCTGAAACATCTGTTTAAATTGATTTTACATATTCTACAAAATAGAGATGATCAATTTTGACATTTCTTTACTCTATTTGTTGTAACTTCCTGTTAGGAACTAAAATATTTACAAATCTGAGTTCATATGAAAATAGTTTGATACAGCTTTCCATTGACACATATTATGAGTGAATTGGAGTATATTTGGTTACTCAAACAATTCAGGAAATGTACCACTCAATTTCTGTCAGACCTGAAATTTTGTTGAGTTTTGTCGGCCCCTTTTGGCTTCATCCAGACATGGATGTATGATGCTCCCAGACGTGAGAGATTCTATTTGAGATTCCACTGTACTCTCTATATTTTTGATATGATATCCAAAGCCTTGCTTATGTGTTTATATTTATGCTTTGGATAAGAATGAAATGAATAAACGTCAGATATGACATTTGAGCTTATGTTTCTGATTTGTTTTTCTAATATGTTATGAGATATCTCATATGCCATTGTTATCCTTTGAAATATATTCTAAAACAATTTCATATGCTATTTGTTATATTAAGAAATGTTTCATCTATTCTTGATTTGCTCCGAAATATTTCATATGCCATAGATATGTTAGTCACTTGTTGAGCTCTATTATGCTCACTCCGATTGCTATAACTTTTTTTTTCAGGTTAGCTTATCAGTCTCTAGAATGTTTAAATTGGGTTGAGGAAGGAATTTTAGAAGATTTTGGCTTAAGCTTTAATGGTTGATAAGTTTTGTTATACAAGAATATTTTATGCTTAAGGAACTGTCTATGATAAATCTAAACTTATGTATTTTGTAAATATTAAAGAACCTCTCTGTTAGGATTTGGAATGTTAAGTTTAATTTATATAACGATATGAACTAGTGGTAAAGGTTAGTTTTGAGATTGTATGGATTTCCCACACTTATGGATTTATGATATGGATGTTGTTTAGTTGAGTTAATTTTGGACTTTATGAATCAATGAATGAAGTGGACTATGATTTATGAAACTGTACAGATTTATGAATTGTGAATTTAAGGGTTTAAATATTGATTTGAATGGTTCTTAGTATCCTCAAATTGTTAGAATGGATCCTGGATTGAATTGTTCTTAAAATTTTAATGTTATGGATTTTTAAGACAAGGCCACACCTTCTGAATGTGATAAATTCGGGGGGGCGTGACAGGGCCAGAGTAGAATATGTCAGAAGATTGGACGTCAAGCCGGAGGATTGGTCAATGTATTGGCAGGAGGTTTCATGCCATGAGTTCAGGCATGAGGCCAAGAAGAGTAAATATTACACCAAGGAGATTGGAGTTATGGGGTCAATATGCTAATTGGGTAATAAGCCACAAGAGAGGACGATGCATTGAAGGATCAGATAAAGCACCGATGACCTAATGACATGTTGGACAACTAAGATTCATGCTTATAATAATTTGTTTAGATCAAATTAGTTTAGAGGGCTAATTGAGTTAGGTTTAATGTAATTAGGCTAACTTAATTAGGGACCCATTGGGCCTAAGTTAGAGCTGCATTGGGCTAAGAGAATGGTCTAATTAGTGACCCAAAAGGTGGGTCAAGCGGTGGCACTACTAGAATAGGCAGTGAAATCATCGGTGGCTCAATCTTTGAGACAGTCTCCAAGATTGTTAGGCGGTGGTACCACCAGATTAGGTGGTGGTATCGTCGAGTATCAGGCGGTGGTATCACTAGACTGGGTGGTGGTACTGCCTAGTGTTAGAGTAGACTAGGCGGTGGTACTACCCAACACTGGCGGTAGTACCACCAATACTCCGAAATCTCGGAGTGTTTGAAATTTTGGCTCCATTTTTGAAACCATTTAGGATCTATAAATACCCAACTATTCTTGCTTGGGAAAGCAAGAATTGAGCAAAAAAAGAGAGCAAAAACCCTATGATTCTAGAGTTGTAATCTCTCTTGAAGTGATTAAGTCCTTCCTCCCAAAGCTTAGAAATTGTCTTAAGAGAGGTATGTGTGGGAACTCTTAGAGAGGTGTAAAGGTTCTCTCCTGAGCCTGTAAAAAGGAAAAAGAGTTGTAAGGGTAGTTGATCTTCGCTCATTGAAAGAAGATCGATAGTGAAAGCCAGTGGTCTTGAGTGAAGAGGAATCAGGAGTGGACGTAGGTTAGGACGATCGAACCACTATAAAATCTGGTTTGCATTTACTTTATGCTTTTCATTCATACTGTAAATAGATTAACTTGCTCAATACGCTTACGAATGTTTTAAGTTCTAATGCATTTTCGATACGAGCTTTCATCGAAATGAAGTTTTCTGAATCAAATCATTTTTATCATAAGCATTAATTCACCCCCCCCCCCTTCTTAGTGCCAACTTGTTCATAACAGATCATGCATCTCTCTCTAATGAATTTGATAAATTGAAAAATAAATATAATATATGCTTGTTAATTCCTTGCACTAAATGTAAATAATTAGAGTCATTCAAAAAGGAAAATATATTATTATAAAAAGTAATAAAAAATTTAAAATAGATAACAAATCATTAAATATAACTCTTGCCAATAAGAGCCATGTATGTAAAAAGGAAGGAATCAGCTTTGTGAGTAGTAACACTCAACAAAAGCTAACTATATTTATTAAAAGATCTTTGTGAGTAGTCTCTCTCTAATTAGATTTTCTCGAAGAACTCCTTCTTTCTCAATCTAAATGATCCTAGCTAGAGATTTTGTTTGAGCGAGCATACATGAGATATTTCTCTCATGATACTAAGAGTGAATGATCCGTTGTTGATACTTAATTTCCTTCGTAAGGTTGGCTATCATTCCTAAGAACTAACTATACCAGGTTTAGAACTTCTAAATCTGTAAGTTCGATATCAAAGAATGGAGTACTCATATAAGACATCTTTAGTGTCTCAAGTCTAAGGTACAGACACACAATTAGGGCTACAAAATTGTTATCTGATGTCATGTTTCATTAACCATCCAGTATTCCATAAGTAGATCAATCAAAAATATTATTCTCCAATGAGCACCTACATTATACCGCTAGTGTCCCTACATGAGTAAGTATGAGACTAGTCGCCTGATAAGGCTCTGATACCAAATGATAAGACCCCTTAGGGTTTTATCATGGAAAAAGCAAAAGGAACGGAGGAGAAGTGGAAGAAGCAGGGGAAAAATGGATAAAGATCGCTTCGAGAGGATCGGTCTCCTTGATCACTTCGAGGGGATCGACATCCTTAGCTTAGCCAAATGACTGAATACTTCTTCTTCTTGTTCTGAAAGAAATAATTACATCCCATTTATAGAGTTCCGCCAAGAGTTCCCCCAAGGACTTGGACTCTTATTAATCAACTCCATAACTGACTTCTAATCGACTAACAAATCTCTAGCATTAACCAACTCTATAACTGACTTCTAACTGAATCAGTAACCGACTCTCTACTAGACAACTCCATAACATTATCCAAAACATTATCCAAAGCTTAGAAAATAAAAGGTTCGTAACAGTTTTGCCCTCGTCAAATCAGCCTTATCCTCAAGGCTGAGTGGCATCAAATTCGGCACAAGGTATCTGCGGTGCGTCACAACTCGCTGATCAAGTAAGTATGACCTCCACTTTTTAATGGTGTGAGCAACAGGTCGGACATTAGTTGGTGCTTTCCCGAGTATTATTGGAATCCGATTATCATGATGTCGAAGAGGTGGGAGTCCTTGTGGTTCTGCAAATACATCTGCAAACTCTTTAAGAAATGATTCAATACTTTTGGTTGGAATGTGCCATGTTATTTCTTGATCTATGCATTGTAATTGTACCAAGAAACTAGTGTATCTCCCGAAAAACCTTCTTCATCCGATGGTTAGTGACGGTGGTGATTTTACTTCCATTTCATCCTTTTAGAATCACTTGTTTTCCATTAACAAAGAACTTTATTATTAGTTTAGAAAAGTTCCAGGAAACATCACCCAAGGTTGATAGCCATTCAATTCCTAGCACAACTTCATAGTCTTCTAAGGGAAGTAGGAAGAAATCCACGGGCAACTCTTGACCCTGCATAATGAGCCTTATCTTAGAGCATTTGCTATCACAAGTTAGGATCCATCCATCAGCAACCTTTACTTCAAATTTATCACAATCTTCGATGTGGTAGGATAATCGGGTGGCAACCTTCCTATCCATGAAATTGTTAGTGCTACCCGTGTTAATTAAAACAGTGACAGGTTGATGTTTCAAAGTTCCTCCAACTTTCATCGTTTGTGGGTTAGAATAACTAGCTAATGCATGCACTATGTGGGTAAAAGGTTCAATGTCATCATTAGTTTCCATACCTCCTTGGTCGGAATTCAACTCTTCTGCTTCTAGCTTTTCTTCGATTAGCTCAATCATCAGGAGTTTCCCTTGTCTGTAATGATGATCCTTACTCCACTTTTCGTCACAATGCCAACATAACCCTTTTGTTGATCTTTCTTTGAGTTCCTCTCGGGTCAGTCTTCGAGTGCTAGGGTTTCTGCTGAATGGAGTGGATGGTTTGTTGATCATTTGTTTGTTGACTCCCCTATTTCGATGATTTTCTATACTGATTTTATCTTCATGTAAGCGTGCAAATGAAATTGCAGCTATCATAGTGCGAGGTTGTCGCGCCTTAACTTCACATATGATCTCTGGAGTAAGCCCTTTAATAAAGATACCCACTAATTGTCGCTCAGACCAATCTCTAGCTTGATTCAACAATCGCTCGAATCTGCCTTGATATTCTAATACTGTAGAAGTCTGACGAATTTTTGTAAGCTGTCCATCTACATTTTCGTACTTTGAAGGCCCAAATCGAATAAGAAGTCCCCTCTTGAATTGCTCCTATGAGGAAACTCCATGGTAAGTTTCATATCAGTCATACCACTGAATTACATCACCGTCTAATTGGATTGAGGCTATTTCCACCTTATACTCCTTCGGGGTTATGTGGAAATGAAAGAATTTTTCTGCCCTCGAAATCCAACTAGTTGGGTCTCTATCTTCCCATTTTGAAAATTCTACCTTAATACGTGGGTAGTTGGAGTCATATTCTCGGTGCACCCTTCCTGTATCTCCTAATCTATTTAACTTGGAGTTTGAACTTTCATCTTATTATAATTTATCAAAATTTCTCAATAGGCTTCTTTTAAACTCATTAAAGGTCTCCTGTAGTCGGTTGTCAATTTGGGTTTCTAATACTTTCATTTGGTTCCCAATTCAAATTTCTAATGCCTCTATTTGGTTCCCAATTCAAAATTCTAATACCTCCATTTGATCCCCAATTTGAGTTTCTAATGCTTCCATCTGGGCTTTCACTGGTTTATCGGTGGTCATTGCGTAGGGTTGTAGATCGGTAATTCCCAATTCTTATTTCTGATATCTAGTCAAGGGCATCTGTGCTGTAAGCGTGGATTTGCGACAAATGTAAGGCTTACTGTAGTTGTTGAGAGGATAGCCACGAGGAGGGAATTAGCAGTCGTCGGAAGGACAGCCGCGAGGAGGGAAATCAGCAGTACAACCTTGGTACCATCGCTTGTTGTGATAGCAAATGGGAGTGGCAGCGGAGATAGTTGGGCCGCGGCGTTTGCTCCTGAGGCTGGTAGCGAAGATGGCAGTGACGATGGTGGTCGCAGCCGAGAAGCAAGGTTGGGGCTACGGTGATTGCTACTAAGGTTGGTAGCGAAGAGGGCAACGCGATTGCTATTGAGGTAGGCAACGATGAGGGCAGCGATGATGGTGGTCACGGCCGAGATTCAAGGTTGGGGCTGCGGCAGTTACTGTTGAGGCTAGCAGCGAAGAGGGCAGCACAGTTGCTATTGAGGCAAGCAGCAAAGAAGGCAACGGTAGCGATGGTCGCTCTCGAGAAGCAGGGGTGGCGTTAGAGATGGATTGGCTGAAAGGACGAATGCGGAGGTGCGTGGCAACTAGTAGAAATTTCGATGGAAGAACAGCTGCGAGGAGGAGATCAGCGGTGCTGCCTTGTTTCCGTTGCACTACACGTTGGCTGCGGCGGATGCTATTGAGGCTGGCAGCGAAGAGTACAATGACAGCGATGGTCGCAGTCGAGATACAAAATTGCAGCAAAAACATCGAAGATCGCTACTTTGATACCAAATGATAAGGCTCTAATACCAAATGATAAGACCCCTTCGGGTTTTATCGTGGAAAAAGCAAAAGGAACGGAGAAGCGGAAGAAGTAGGGGAAAAAGGGATAAAGATCGCTTCGAGGGGATCGGCCTCCTTGATCACTTTGAGGGGATTGACCTCCTTAGTTTAGCCAAAGGACTGAATACTTCTTCTTCTTGTTTTGAAAGAAATAATTACATCCCATTTATAGAGTTCCACCAAGAGTTTCCCCAAGGACTTGGACTCTTATTAACCAACTCCGTAACTGACTTCTAACCAACTAATAAATCTCTAGCATTAACCAACTCCGTAACTGACTTCTAACCGAATCAGTAACCAACTTCCTACTAGACAACTCCATAACATTATCCAAAACATTATCCAAAACTTAGAAAATAAAAGGTTCATAACACCGTCTTCTTCATATGGATAAGTATACAACGCACCAGTCTATCCAGTTATCTTGATGTTTAAATGTGAATTAGTCTCATTATCATAATTTTATCATGATTCGATTCCTATTACATAGATCTAAAGACATCATAATATGCATCCAGATAATATGAGAAAATATTAGTAATAATAAGTAAAGAGATTGTCACAACTTGTTACAGGTGCAATCACTCATGTGATTGGCTTATAAGGCACCTATAACTAATAATCTCCCACTTGACTAATAGCCAATCACCTACGTGTATGATCCCCATTAGACCTCTGTGACACTTAAATACAAGTTGAGTCAATGGCTTTGTTAGTGGATCTATAATGTTATCTTCGGATAAAACTCTTTCCACTACTACATCTCCATGAGCTATGATCTCTTTGATTAGGTGGAACCTCCTAAGAACACTTTTGATGAGACGTAGGTTCCCTTACTTAAGCGATTGCCTTATTATTATCACAATATATGAGAATTGGTTCCATGCTGCTCGATATGACTCCCAAATTCATGATAAAGTTCTTTATTTGGACTCCCTCCTTTCCTGCTTCTACCACAGTAATATATTCCACCTCTATGGTTGAGTCAATAGTAGTATATTACTTGGAACTCTTCTAGCTCACTGTTGCCCTATTCAGGGTATATACATACCCTAAATTTGACTTGCTATCATCGACATCGAACTAGAAACTCGAGTCCATGTAGCTCTCAACTTGGAGACTACATTCTCCATATACTTGTAAAAGATCCTTAATTCTTCTTAAGTACTTAAGGATACACTTTATTGCTTTCTAGTACTCCAAATTTGGATCAGCTTTGATATTTGCTCATGACACTTGGAGCATACACTATATCAGGCCTGGTACATAGCATAGCACATATGATAGATCCTATCATAGAGGCATAGGATATCCTAGCCATGTTTGCCCTTTTTTTAAGAGTTTTTGGAGACATACTCTGAGAAAGTAAGATTTCATATCTCATCGGTTTAAGACCTCTTTTGAAATTTTTTATGCTAAACCTTTTGACAATGGTGTCTATGCACTTGGATTGGGACAAGCCAAGCATCCTCTTAAATCTATCTCTATAGATCCGAATCCCTAAAATATAGGATGCTTCCCCTAAATCATTCATAGAGAAGTGTCTAAATAGCCAGACCTTTACTATGGAGAGCATTCCAATATCATTCTCAATGATTAGAATATCGTCTACATATAACACTAAGAATGTGATAATGGTCCCACTTACCTTCCTGTACACATAAGGCTCATCTTCGTTCTTAACGAAGTCATAAGATCTAATCACCTTATCAAATCTTATATTCCAAATTCAAGAAGCCCGCTTTAGTCCATAAATGTACTTAAGTAACCTGCACACCGTATCTGGACTTTGCTTGGACATGAATCTCTCAGGCTATATTATATACATCTCCTCCTTGAGGTTGTCATTAAGGAAAGCAGTTTTCACATCCATTTGCTAGATCTCATAGTCATAGTCTACTACAATAGCTAATAGAATTTGAATGGATTTTAGCTTAGCTACGGTGCGAATGTTTCATCACAGTCAACACCTTACCTTTAATGATACCCCTTAGCCACTAGCTTTGCCTTATAGGTCTCCACCTTTCTATCTACTTTATCTTCTTTTTGAAGATCTATTTGTAGCCAATGGGTACGATACCCTCAAGTGGATTAACAAAGTTCTAAACCTTGTTAGAGTACATGGATTCCATCTTAGAATTAATGGCTTCTTACCACTTTCCAGAATCTAGGTTCATAATAACCTCCTCATAGGTCTAAGAATCAATATCCTGAGTACTCTTTCTATTGACATATCCCACATCTCTCTCAGGAGGGTGTAACACTCTATTAGACTTATGCAAAGTTGAAACTTGTGTTTTAGATACCTGAAGAGACTCGGTCTCCAAAATGGTGCTTAAGCTAGGTTCTCTAACCTTACTCAACTCTATCATGCTCCCATTGTCTCGACCAAGAATATGTTCTTTTTCAAAGAACATTGCTCTCTTAGTAACAAAGATCTTTTAGTCCTTGGGGTGATAGAAGTAATACCTATAAGTTTCTTAGAGGTATCCCATAAACTTGCACCGTTTTATCCTAGATTTCAACTTATTAGGGTCATATCTTTTAACATATGTAGGGTAGCCCCAAATCTTAATAACCTTAAGATCAGGCTTCTTAACGTGATGTAGACACTACCAATTTAGATAGAACTCTATTTAGAAGAAAAGCTGTGGTTTCTAGGGCACATCCTAAAATGAGATAGGTAGGTCAGCGAAACTCATCATGGACCACACAATATCTAATAGTGTGCGATTCCTCCTTTCTGATATACTATTGAGTTGTGGTGTATAAGGAGGTATCCATTGGGATAGAATCCCATAGTCCTTAAGGAATTGAGTGAACTATGTACTCAAGTATTCTCCTCTTCGATCTAATCGAAGAGTCCTAATACTCTTTCAAGTCAGGTTCTTTACTTCATTCTTATATTTCCTAAATTTTTTGAAGGCTTCAGACTTGTACTTCATCAAATACACATCCACGCCTAGAGAAATCGTTAGTAAAAATAATGAAGTAGGAGTAACCATATATGGCTTAAGTTTACATAGGATCACATACATTACTATGTATAAGTTCTAGTAACTCAATGGCTTTCTCTCCAATTCCACTAAATGGAGAGTTGGTTAGTTTTCCATGAAGGCAAGGCTCGCAAGTTGTATATGATACATTATCGAATGGATCTAGATATCCATCTTTTAGCAATTTTTAAATCCTTCCCTCATGGATATGACCTAGCATACAATGTCATAGGTATGCATTGTTCACCTCATCTCGCTTCCTCTTGGACATATTTACGTTAACAATATATGAAGTAGTATTCAGTATAAACAAACTATTATGTAATGTCCTTCTAGTGATGATCTTATCATCTTTAATAATTAAACAACTATTTTCTCAAAAACTACTTTATAACCATTCGATGTTAGACATGAAATGGAAATAACATTTTTGATAACAAACTAACATGCATCTAATGCAATAGTAGCTCTATCAAGCAGATGTAAAGTGACCTCACCAAGAGCAACAATAATATCTTTTGCTCCATTACCCAACTTGAGGTCCATCTCACCTCTCGCCAATCTCTTAGGTCTTTCTAGAACCTACAACAAATTATAGATGTAATGAGCACTACCGGTATCCAATACCTATACAATATCATAAGAATCTAACAAATGGAGATTAATCATGAATGTACCTAAAGCTTTTCCAAGCTTCTGTTTCACCTTTTCTATAAGGTACTCCTTATAATTCCTCTTCCAATGCTCGTCTTTACTATAGTGGAAGCACTGGCCTTTATCCTTCGTTAAGTCATTCTTGGCAACTTTTGCCTTACCCTATTTACCTTTACCCTTGCTCTTCTTAAGAGACTTCCCAACCTTCCTTTTCCTTTTGATCTCACTAATATAGAGAACTAATTTCTCTTTCTTAATGGTGCTCTCTGCCTCCCTTAATGTACTAAGGAGCTCAAGGAGAGTCACCTCAAACTTGTTCATATTAAAATTCATAATGAAATGGGAAAAGGAATCTGGTAGAGACTGAAGTATAAGATCAATACATAAGTTATCATCTATGACCATTCCTAGATCTATGAGTTTCTCAATCCACTCTATTATCTTTAGGACATAGTTTTGAATCGATGTCCCCTCAATCATCCTAGCGTAGAAGAGACTCTTGGATATCTCACATCACTGAGTCATTCCCCGCTCCTCGAATAGTTTGTGAAGATGCAAGAGTATGGATCTAACATCTATATTTTCATGCTATCTCTATAACTCAGGAGTTACAAAGGCCAATATATAATATTGAGCAAGAGTAAAATCATCTATATACTTCTCATATTAGATAAACTCTTCCTAAGGTGCTCTTGCCTCAAGTTGTGGTATGATCGTACCTAGGACTTATGTGATTTTTTTTGCTATCAGAACTATTCTCAGGTTATGGAGCCAATCCACAGAGTTTGGACCAGTGAGGCGATTAGCATCAAGTATGCCACATACAAGGTCTAATAGCGATATATTTCTGATAAACAGGCGATGTAGCATAAATAAATAACATGTAAATTTTGTAGAAAAATAAACAATCAAGATATGGACTTCTATCTTGATATGCTCCCACTATTTTTCTAGCATGTCATGCAATGCCCTCAATATATAAAATGGAAGTCTCCGGTAGACTTATAGTGGGGATCGAGATCTAATTGGCTTCTTAGTATTGTTGAATCTTGGATTTTGATGATGAAACTAATTGATTATGTTTTGGTGATCTAACTATGTTTTGAGTCATGCAGGTCTACTCTCAATCAGGATTAGACAATTGATGTAGGATGAATCAGTATTGTGCTAGAGGAAATCATGTCAGGAAAATGGGCGTCGAGCTAGAGGTCCAGTCGATGATCGGTAGAAGGCTTCGGACAAAGATATCGAGCATCGGAATAAGAAGAGTAGAGTTGCACCAAGGAGATCAGGGCTACGGAGGTCAGTTGCTAATTGGGCAATGAGCTACAAGAGAGGACGATGTGCCAAAGAAATGGACGAAGTATCGATGGGTCAATGACGTGCCGGGCGATATTTTGATTTGCATTATAATAATTGTCTAGATCGAAGTAGGAATAGTCTAATTGGGTTGTAATTAGGCCAATCCAACTAGGGGCCAACTAGGCTAGAATTAGGATTGTGTTGGGCCAGATGAAAGGCCCAATCAGTACCCTAGTGCCATGTTAAGCGGTGGCACTATTAGGTGGGCGGTGGAACCACTTGAAGGTTTAGTCTTCTAGATGAGTTTGGGCAGTGGTACCGCCCAAACTGGGCAGTGGTACCACCCAGACTAAGCGGTGGTACCACCCAGTGTCAATATACCTGGGTGGTGGTACTGCCCAGTATACTGATAGAACTAGTATGCACTAGTGGTGGTACCGCCAATGACAGGTAATGGTACCGCCAGTACTAAAAAAACCCAGGATGGAAAGGTTTTTGGCTCCAAAGTTGAATCCACTTGAAGCCTATAAATATCCCTCTCATCCTTGGGTTGATCGTATATGCACACAAACTTTAAAAGGAAGAAAACGTTGTAAAAATCCCTTTAGAAATCCCTCCTCTAGCTTTCATTTGTTTTCAGCAAAAGGAGAGGAGTGTGTGAGTGCTTGTAAGGGTTATCTCCTGAGCCTGTAAAAAAGAAAAGACATTGTAAGGGAGTCAGTCCTCGCCCATTGGAAGGAAGACAACTAGTGGAAAGCCGGTGGCCTTAAGAGAAGAGGAATCAGGAGTGGAAGTAGGTCGGATGACTGAACCACTATAAAATCGGGTTTGCATTTCTATTCTTGTTTATCTTTGCTGCAAGCCTTTACCTTACTGCAATTACTCGAATCTCTCTTATTACGAATCAATTTCAAGCTTAACACGTTTCCGATATAGCTTTCATCGAAACGATTTTTATCATATGAAGTTTTTTGAAATCTCTTGAAATCGTTGAATTTGTTGTAATCTTACCACTGCACTAATTCACCCCCCCTCTTAGTGTTAAACTGATCCTAACAGTTAGTATCAAAGCCTGGTATTTCTCTTTTGGATTCACACCCACGAGAAATGGCTCTTTTCAAATTTCAAGAGAGTTTTTCGATCGCTCATCCTCCCTTCTTTAACGGGTCAGACTACACTTATTGGAAAACTCGAATAAGAGTTTTCTTTCTTTCTATGAATTTGGATTTATGGAACATTATCAAAAATGATTTTCAACTATCATCTAAATCGATGAACGAATGGTTGGATTTAGAGAAATTTTTTTTTTCTTTAAACGTAGAGGCTATGAATGCCTTATTTTGCTCCTTGTATAAAACCAAATTTAATCAGATTTCTACTTGCGAAATAGCTTTTGATATTTGGCATACTCTTGAAGTCACTTACAAGGGGACTAGTAGAGTCAAAGACTCGAAAGTAAATCTCTTAATGCATGATTTTGAGCTTTTTTGAATGGCACCAAGTGAGACTATAAGTGACATGTATACCCATTTCATGAATGTCATCAATAGTTTGAAAAGACTTGGTAAATCTTTTTCGAGTTTTGATTTCATTAACAAGATTTTAAGATCTCTTCTAAAGAGTTGGGATCCAAAAATAATGACTATACAAGAGTCTAAAGATTTGAATGTTTATTCACTTGAAGAACTAATCGGGTCTTTAATAACCTATGAAATGACTCTTAAACTTGATGAGCATGAGAACCACCTTCTAAAAAATAGGAAAGATTTGATACTTCGCATAAGAGAATGCCATTTGAGTGATGACTCAAGTGATGAGGACAATGTTGAGGACATTGAATTTTTGACTAAGAAATTTAATAAGTTTATTAAATAATAATTAAAAAATATAAATAAACTTAAAAATAATATCAACTCTTATTATGAATGCAAAAAGTTGGAGAGCTCCAAAGACGAGTACACAAAAGTGAAGAAGAGGAAAGCGTGCAAAGAAGATGAAGACACAAACTACGCTTTGACAGCCTTCAACTACAAGGTTAGCAACTCAACCAAAACCCCCTTGCTTTATGAAATTACATGATGTTTTTTTTTGTTGCATGATTTAGTTTGTAGAAAATAAAAAAAATTATTTTCAAAAATTTTATCATGCTTTTTCTTTCTAGTATTTTTGAAAAGTAAAAATTAAAATGATACTTGCATGATTTATGATAATGCTTATACACCTAATAGGATTAATCCATGTGCATTTTGATGTTTTATATCACTTTTTAGATTTATAAAATGATGCATGATTTTGGCCTAACCCTTGATTTTTTTTAACACTAAGCTAAAATCATGTTCGAAGGAAAAATCTTGTTATAACTAATAACAATGAAAGAAAGAATATTAGAATCGAAATGATGCTTGATAAGTTTGATGATTTAATGAAAATGTTTGTATCATGCTTGATGATTTGAAGTAATAATCGTATGTTATGGATTAATGTGTTTTTGGTCTTAATCACTTTCATGATGATTTTTTTTTAATGATGCATGATTTTGAATATTGCATGAAATAAAAATACATTTTCTATTCTATTGAGATTAATAAACTCATTTTATGAATCTTGTGAATCTCATGAAAATAATCATAATCAATGTTTTGAAAATAAATGTGTGTATCATGTTTTTGGTTTTAATGATTTCTCTTGAAAGTTGCTTTTCGGATCTATACGAAAAACATGAGCATACTCGTTTGAAAACAACCAACTTAAAGTGAAACATAAAAAAATGAGAAAATACACTATCATGATGTTCTATGTTTTATGTATTTGGTCTTGACGGTTTTTATGATGAAACTTATGTCTCAATTTTAAATATTGATACATGTTTTCATAAAAGACTTAAGTATGCTTACATGTAATCAATTTATGTTACTCTTAATAAATTTTTTGAATGAAAGATTTTGAAGATGATTTCAGACTTATACGATAATGCATATTATGATTTGTTTTACAAAATTTACCTTTGACTCTTGAATTTGATACTCATTTTTATTATAGGCAAAGGCATGCTTATATGAAGTAAATCATAAAAAGAAAATGTATAATTCTTGAAATCTTTCTATCTCTAGAGTTTTTTAATTTTTTGATAAAAGACAAATGATGAATCCATTTATATTATGTTCATGTAAATCTCTTGAATCTCGAAAATGATTTTAATGATGAGTATGGAGTTGTCAAGTTGAATTTGAATGATTTTTTTTATTCTTAACTCTTCTCTTAATCTCTTGGAATCATAACTTGACTTTTTTGAATTGAGATGCATGAAACAAATCGTTCTCTTTGCTATTTGCTACCAAATGAATCATGATTGATAACATTACTATTATACCTACTATGATTCATATTGTAGAGAAAGAATTTATAAATCATGATGTAATGAGATTTCTTATGCAATAATCGAGTGCTCATGTGATTCTTTGCTGAAGAAAATATTTACAATTCATGATCTTGATAATTATAACTTGAAACTTTTATAAATCAAGATCATACACCATGATTATTTCATTTATCAAAAGAGAATTTTCCAAATGAAATATGACTTATCTCTTGATTTTTCAGAACTATATAATTGAAATTTTTTTTGTGATCTTGATGACTTGATATATCACTTGATTTCTTGATGACTTCTTGATGATTCATGACTTCTATTTTTAAACTTTCAGAATCACAACTTTATTTTGTTGGAATCATGACTTATTTGGTTTGAATGCATGAATCAATGATTTTTATTTGTTACTCGAAATTTTCTTTTGATCTTGATGACTTGATGCATGAATCATATTCTCATATGATTATTTCACGAATGAGATGATATAAATTATGTCTTGATCTTGATCTTGCTAAAAAGAACACTTATGAACCATGAATGACATCCTTTGGTATTGATCTTTATTGATTTTTCATATTGATATATTTCATGACATGATTTCTTTATATTTTTAACTCATATGTATCTTGTGATGACTGATGTATATTTTGATGCAAATGTACTTGAATGTGAATGTAAAGAAAACTTTGTATTCCCTCCCTTCTTTTTGACAATGATAAAGGGGGAGATAATTTGCTATCGTGCACTTCACAAATAAAAGCAAAATTGCTAAAGCAAAACTTGCAAGCTTACACTTCTCAAAAGAGAAGAAAGAAATTACAAAGTTGCATATTTTTAACTTGTTAACTTGCATGTTTATACTGATTTAAAGTTTACAAAATTGCTAGCTCATTACAAACAAAAGTTACTAGCTTGCATACTTCTAAGAGGAAGCAAAAGTGCTAGCTCAATCATTGCAAAGAAAGAACTTGCCATTTCAAAAATTGCTAGCTTACAAAGGCAAAACGAAGTTTCACTTCTCAAAAGAAAAGAAAAATAGCTATATTGCCTATCTTTAGAAGGAAAAGTGCAAAGTTGGACATCTTTGAAATCTTGCATGATGATTGAATATCTTTAGAAGCAAATTTGAACATCTTTGAAATCTTGCATGTTTAAAATGATTGAATCTAGCTTGTATGTTGTAAAATTTGAACATCTTCAAATACTTGTAGATGGCACTTCTCCTTTTTGTTGATGACAAAGGGGGAGAAGTAGATTGATGATCTCTCATGCATTGTAATGATGATTGAATATTTTTTGAAATATTACATGATGTTTTTGATAACATGTTACTTGGATTTTTTGAAATCCAAGGGTCCTATCAGTATGGCATATTAATAGGGAAAGTTTGTTTAAACTCCGAGGAGTTAAGGTTAACTCCGTCATCAATTAGTTGTCATCATAAAAAAGGGAGAGATTGTTGAATCTCGGATTTTAATGATGAAACTAATTAATTATGTTTTGGTGATCTAATTACATTTTGAGTCACGTAGGTCTACTCTCGATCAGGATTAGACAATTGACGAAGGATGAATCAACGTTGCTTCGGAGGAAATCATGTTAGAAAATTGGGCATCTAGCCGAAGGTCTGGTTGATGATTGGTAGAAAGCTTTAGACAAAGATATTAGGTATCGGGCCAAGAAGAGCGAAGTTGCACCAAGGAGATCGGGACTATGGAGGTCAGTTGCCGATTAGGTAATGAGTCGCAAAAGAGGATGATAGGCCAAAGAAACAGACGAAGCATCAATGGGCCAATGATGTGCTGAGTGACATTTTGATTCGTATTGTAATAATTATCTAGATCAAAGTAGGAGTAGTCTAATTGGATTGTAACTGGGTCAATCCAATTAGGAGCCAACTGGGCCCGAATTAGGGCTATGTTGGGCTAGATGAAAGGCCAAAATAGTACCCTAGTACCACATCAAGCGGTGGCACTGCTAGGTGGGTGGTGGAACCACTTGAAGTTTCAATCTTTTAGACTAAGCTTGGGCAATGGTACCATCCAATACATTAACAGAACCAATGTACACTAGCGGTGGTATTGCTAGTACTCGAAAAACTCGGGATGGGAAGGTTTTTTGCTCCAAAGTTAAATCCACTTGAAGCCTATAAATACCCCTCTCATCCCTGGGTTGATCATACAAGCACACAAATTTTAAAAGGAAGAAAACATTGTAAAAAATCCCTTTAGAAATCCCTCCTCTAGCTTTCATTTATTTTCAACAAAAAGAGAGGAGTGTGTGAGTGCTTGTAAGGGTTATCTCTTGAGCCCGTCAAAAGAAGGCACTGTAAGGGAGTCAGTTCTTGCCCGTTGGAAGGAGGACAACTAGTGGAAAGCTAGTGGTCTCAAGAGAAGAGGAATCGGGAGTGGACGTAAGTCGAGTGATCGAACCACTATAAAATCAGGTTTACATTTCTATTCTTGTTTATCTTTGTTGCAAGCCTTTACCTTACTACAATTACTCGAATCCCTCTTATTACTAATCAATTTCAAGCTTAACATGTTTCTAATACGGCTTTCATCAAAATGATTTTTATTGTACAAAGTTTTTTGAAATCTCTTGAAATCATTGAATTTGTTGTAATCTTACCGCTGCACTAATTCACCCCCCTCTTAGTGTCGAACTAATCCTAACAAGTATAACCTCAAGAGACTCAACTGATCACACTAAGCCTAAAAAGGTAGGCAACTCTTGCGAATCATAACCCCTTATGATTCCCATCCTATTTAGCCTTCGAACCATTATAGTCTTAAGGGACTCGACCAACCGTGATATTTAGTTAAGTCATCACTATCGTTATAAGATGAGTTTGATTCGATGATATACCCTCAAGGGACTCGACCAAGCATACCATGACCTCAAGTCACTGATGATATCTTTATGTGTAGGCAAGAATCTCAAATCATAATATAAGTGAGTCTCGAGGGACTCGACTAAGTCAACCTACGTTGGGATTTGATTTCTTCCTATAATGATGGAAGGTCACGTGGGTCAATCTTATTACCTAATACTCACAGACTTAATATTATCATAGGAGGGGATCTAGATTCGGTCTCATAATATGATGTGTCAAACATATACATATTTAATATATATTTACATTGCATGTAAATATATATATATATATACTTATCTAGTAGGTGTATAGCAATCATATGCATAAGCATAGCAGATGACCTTGGACCTTAACCTAATATGATCAAGCTCAAGCCAGTAGGCCTAATTACTTATATTAAGATCTATGTGTGCATCGGCACATCTCTATGCCTAGTGATCATCCATCTAGTGATCATCCATCTCGTCATCATCTAATCTACTAACACCTCGGCGCATCTCCATGCATCGTGATAATCCGAATCGGCCTCGAGGGTCCCGTTGCCACTTCCAAGTTTTTATCATGCCTCTTCATATAATTACAACATAATTACAAGCTTGCAAGCCCGACAATAAATGAAAAATGGAGGCTCGTAGGCCCTAATAATAATAATAATCACATACATCATATGGTTTATGATCATCTTCCCACATCATATATCACATGTATATATTATTATGTAGGATTACTAGATAAATAATAATAGTTAATTAAACTTTTTAATTAACTAATATTTTATGAAATTTAGGATATGTAAAAAAAATTTTGATTTATGAAGGGTATTTATGTAATTTGGATGGAAAGGACAAATCTTAGAATTTCTAAAATTCAGAGGGGCAAAATTATCCTTTTACCCAAAAAAACCCTAATCCCCTTCGGGGTCGCCACACCAGTGCCTCAAGTATAGGTGGTTGCCTTGTGCAAGGCAACTAGCCCATAAGCAACCACCTCTACGAGTGAGCGCTGCCCTACCTACAAGCATATTGCCTATGGGCACCACCCTTGCGGGCAGGTGCTACCTAATAGGTGGCCTGCCCGCGAGTGCTGCCTAAGTGAGCAAACGGCTCCTCCGTAACTCTTACGTATGCACTGCCTTTGGTTGATCCACCGGGTAGCAACAATTGCTGCCCCTGTTTCCTTCGTTTACATCATCAAAATTAACATAAAAAGGTCGCTCTAAAGCACCTTTCAATAATAAGATAAGAAACTTTTCGGATTTGAAAACTACGTCAAACGTAGCAAGAACACGTAAAATAATTCTACACGATTAAAAACAACACATACAATTTATAAGCTAATCATTGTATGACGAACCTAGCTCTGATACCACTATTAGAAAATCACAGATCGACATCTCATGCATAGTGAAAAATAAAAACAAAATAAGATTTTCCAAAGTCAAGTACTTGGTCATTATGTGATGATTGGTGAGCGAGAAAACCTTAAATCCAAAAAACTGCATGTATCATATAAGAAGTGTTACCTAGGGAGATCGTATATCCCTGTTAATTCTAGATCTAATGGAGAGGATGAAGAAGAACTCATATACTTCTCTCTAGTAGTGATCCATACAATAGATGTAGCTATGATGCTCCGTAAATCACTAAGGGATCTCCTTCTCCATGAGCACCACAAGGTTATCAGAGCCAAGGAGGAGGAGAGGAGGTTGAGGTGAATAGGAGGGGTGACCACACAAGTTCTAGCCTATAAACTGTGAGGTACCTCTAATTAATAAAGGTGCATGCATCTTATCCCTTAATAGATTATATCATTATTGGGTATTGGATCTCTATCTAATTATCCAATCTTATTAGATCTTATCCATAGGATCTAAACTAGGGGCTCTATAGATATCTCATATCCACACCTCTACTCGTTATAACATCCACCATATATGTGTGACCCTCTAGGCCCGATATCAAGCTGGTCGTGAGTCGCTCCTATCAGCACTCCTTCTAACTTAGAACTCCTTATAATATAGTGAATTATTATCTCCATAATAATTCACTAGACTCATCGATTATGGACATACTATGCCACTACATGATAGTCCCCAAATGGTATAGAAGATCTAATTCATCAGATCTATCTGTCCTTAGTTACCATGTATCTATAGTCTCTCATCCATCTAATATTCCAAAGACCATATATTAGGTATGGTAACGTCAATCATATATGAAATCCTATCCGAGTCTCTCTCTAATTAGATTCTCCTAGAGAACTCCTTGTAGGGTAACTAACAATGACATGTCGAATAATATAGGATTCATGTTTTGTAATTATTTATGTATTGATTGAAGTAGTTTAGGTTTTAATTGAGTTGGTTTTGGGTGTAATCAAGCCAACTCAATTAGGAGCCCATTGGCCTTAATCAGGGTTGAATTGGGCCTATTGGAAGGCTAATTCAATGACTTAAAGTTGGGTTAGGTGGTGTCACCGCCAAGGCAGGCGGTGGTACCACCAATGACCTAGAATATATGAAATATACATTTTTGAAAAACCTGGTAGTAGTATCACTAGATTCAGTGGTAGTATCACCTAGTGTCAAGCGGTAGTATTGCCCAGATATAATCTTATAGGTTATGTCAGGTGGTGGTACCGCCGAAGCAAGCAGTGGAACCGCCAAAGCTTGATCTCCTAGGCTTTGTCAAGCGGTAGTACTGCCTAGTACTGGTGGTAGTATCACTACTATTGCTAGTACCTTGAAATCCTGGGATGAGACTTTTTGGCTTCAGTTTTTTGAAGCTCTATAAATACTTCACTCATCCTTGTTGGGTTCATACAAGATAATAATGACGAAAAGGCTTGTGATTCAAAGTTGTAAACTTTTAAAAAGTGTTGAGTGTTCTCCTCTTCTTTAAAGTTTAGAGTTCATTCTAAGGAAAATGTGCGACTTATAAAAGTTTTCTTCTAAACCTATGAAAAGGAGAAAGAGTTATAAAAATGGTAATTGATCTTCGCCCATTGAAAGAAGATTGTCCATGAAAGCCAATGGCCTTAACGGAGGAGGAATCGAGAGTGGATATAGGTCATAAACCATTATAAATCTGATATGTATTTCCTTTATGCTTTTCATTCTTATTGTTTACTGCTTTAGTTGCTCACTACTTTTACTATTATTTTAAGTTATGTATTTCTGATACAAGTTTGATCAAATAAATTTTTTGAATCATTTTAACTTTTTGGAAGCACTAATTCACCCTTCCCTCTCTTAGTGCCACTATGATCCTAACAAAATGCTTGTTAGATTATAAACTTATCAATTGATTTCATCAAAATCCAGGATTCAACACTTCCTTCTCTGAATCACAATACTATTAACCCTTCTTGATGTAGTCTAAAATAACCCATATAATTTGTCTTATCAAGACAATCCGATTATCACATTCAACCATAATATGTACATACATTAATATAAATAGAATAATAAAAATAAATAATTTTAATTATATAAATAATAATATTAATTATAATGCCCATTCAAATATGCATCATCATATTTTCTATGAGTTTCTCACAAACCTAATCATAAGAATATACTCTTTCAGATACCATAGATTGTAAGGCCTTAGTGAATAGATCAACAATCAATACAGTGGAACTTAAGTTCTTATTGATATTAATTATTTCTAAACTCTTTTTCTAATCATCAAATACTTTATACTATAATGCATAAAACTATCAGAGTTCTTACTATTCTTAGTAAGAAAAATATTTTGATATGTCATAAAGAATTTTTTGTAACTTGATAATTGAGTCTAACCACACCAAGTCCTGAGATATAATTTTACAATTATAAAGCTTGATTAGTGATACCAAATCATACCATAAAATCAACTTTTATTATGGACAATATAATAATATATTACTATATATTTTTTTGATAAAAAATTATCCCTCCATCTAATATAAATATAAAACATAAAATAGACTTTCAACTTTTAGGGTAATTTATAGAATCAATATATGAAAATGCCATTATTTCAAGCTTATTAAATTTTATATATGTGATCCTTTGTCCCCTACACATATCTTATTCTTTTCTTTATAATATTTTAGTATTTTCTTCCTAGGTAACTCTACTATATATCTAGTATCCTAACTACAAATATTGATATATGGTTTGGTATACAAGCTTGAGCATGTAATAGATTTCCATCTACATATACATGAGGAATAGCTTACTTTATACTTTATCTAATTCTTTTTCAAGTGATGGAGTCTTAACTAAACTCCCCTTATCTATATGCCATATAAAAATAAACTTGAATTTAGAAAATAATAACCTTAGTATCAAGTTGAAATAATTTTAATGATTTTCTTTGCAAAGATTATATGTAAAATAATCATTTTATACTTCATAACATCATAATATCAAAGTATGAGTTAAGATTTTAAATCATCATAACTTTGGTCATAAGTTTAAATCATCAAGATACATGCATGATTCCAAAACATTAAAATTTCAAATTATCATAACTTCTCCCCCTTTATCATCAACAAAAAGGAGAAAAGTGCGATTGTTTTACTTTTTTTTGAAATATGCAAGTTAGCAATTTTTTTAGATGTGCAAGTTAGCAATGTTTGCTTCTCTTGAGATATGTAAACTAGTAATTTTGCTTCTCTTTTGAGATGTGCAAGCTAGTAATTTTTGCTTTTCTTTCTCCCTTTTATCATTAAAAAAAAGAAGGGAATAATACAATGGTATAAAAATTTACATCAATGTTCTAATCATCACATGAAAGATATCAAAGATCATGAAAGATCAATATGAAAGATCATGATTCATTTTGACAAATATCTTTTTTTTTAAATAGCGATAAGAAAGAATCATAATAAATGATCTTAATTCAAAAGAAAACTTAAGTCATGAAAATTGAGAAATCAAGCTAAAATATATGAGAAGAATTTATGCGTTTGAAAGATTCAACATACTTAACTCTCTTCTAATAAAATCAAATTGTTATTCATTCAATGGTTTAGTAAAAATATCTGCTAATTGATATTTTTTGTTAATAAAATCTAAAGATATATCATGATTATTAATATGATCCCTAATAAAATTATATCTAATATCAATGTGTTTAGCCCTATAGTGTTGAATGAGATTCTTTGTTAAACAAATTGTACTAGTATTATCACATTCTATAGGGATATTTTTCAAGTAAAGTTTATAGTCTTCTAAATTTTTTTTATCCATATTACTTGTGCACAACATGCACCTGCTACTACATACTCAAGCTCAGTTGTAGATAATATAATAGAATTTTATTTCTTGAAAGACTAAAAAATAATTGCATGACCTAAAAGTTGATATGTTCTAAAGGTACTTTTTCTATCTATTCTATATCTTACAAAGTCAGCATCAACATATACAATCAAATTAAAATTTTTAGATTTTAGATACCATAATCTTAGATTATGAGTTCTTTTTAAAAACCTAAAGATTCTTTTAACTATTTTATGATGAGATTATTTAGGATTAGATTGAAATCTAACACAAAAACCAAAACTAAACATTATATCTGGTGTAGTTGCAATAAGATATAGCAAGCTACCTATCATACCCCTATAGTCTTTTATTCAAAGTATTCTCCTTCATTGTCTATATCTAACTTGGTAGAGATGCTTATTGGTATGCTAATAGCCTTAGCACTATCTATGTGAAGCCATTTCAATAGCTCCAAGTTATACTTATTTTGACTCATAAAAATTTCATCATTTAGTTGCCTAATTTGTAATTATATGAAAAATATTAATTCACCTATTAAACTCATTTCAAATTTTTGGCTCATACTTTTAGTAAATGATTCACACAAAGATTTATTTGTAGAACCAAAAATAATATCATCAATATAAATTTAAATAATAAAAAAAATTATATTTAAAATTTTTAATAAATAATGTAGTATCAACCTTGCCTTTTGAAAAGTTATTTTGAATAAGAAAGGAACTAAGTCTCTCATACCAAGCCTTAGGGGCTTGCTTCAAACCATAGAGAGCCTTAGATAACTTATAAGCATGATTTGATAAAAAATATTTTCAAATCTGGGTAGTTGCTCAACATAAACTTCTTTAAAATTAAAGCTATTAAAAAAAGTACTTTTGATATCCATTTGAAATAACTTCAAATTTTGATAGCATGCATAGGCACGAAGTATAATTATAACTTCAAATCTTGCCACAAGGGGGAAGGTTTCTTCATAGTTTATACCTTCTTCTTGGTTGAAACCTTTGGCCACTAATATAGTTTTGTTTTGAACTATGATACCAAGTTTATCTTGCTTATTCCTAAAGACCCATTTAGTATCAATTACAAGGTGGTCACTAAGTCTATGAACAAGTGTCTAAACCCTATTTCTCTCAAATTGGTTTAATTCTTCATATATTGCAAAAATTCATGAGTCATCTTTGAGAGCATCATCAATGCATTTAGGTTCAATTTGAGATAAAAAGGTCACATTTATATAATTTTTTTTAAAAGAAGAATGAGTTTGAACACCTTTTGATATATCTCCAATTATTAGCTTCCTAGGATGTGCATCTACATACTTCCATTCCTTCGGTAAGGATTCTTTGGAAGTAGATACATCCAAGTTGCTTGGGAGAGGAGGATTCTCATTCAAATTCAAAGTACCAAATTCAAAATCATCATCAAAATTATTTTTCTTAAATTCGGGAGTCTTATTAAAACAACATGGATAGATTTCTAAATGACTAAAGTTTTTTTATTGAAAACACTATATCCAATCATTCATTAGAAAAGAAGACTTTTGAAAACCATTTTCGACAATATTCTATAACTCAAAATCCATAGAAATAAAAAAGATTCTCATCCTAGTTTTCCAATATATGTAATTCGTCCCATTGAACATGAGTGGATGTGTGATTAAATGACCTTCTAGATTATTGGCAAATACTATCTCTCTTGGGTTTCAAACCAAAATGAGAGTGACCTCGCACTGAGACCAATTGTTACGATCAAGAGCAACACTAAGAGGGGGTGCTTGAATTAGTGTAGTGGTTAAAAACGTCAATTTCAGAAAAATCATTTCCGTCAAAATATTTCGTTCGATGAAAACACATTTTGGAAAGATGTTTAACTTGAATATATTCATAAGTGAGTAGAGAAGGAGAAGTAGGATAGTTGTAGTTAAGTAAAGAAGATAGACAGTAAATGAAAAGAGCACAGCAAGAAGAGAACACACCAATTTTATAGTGGTTCGGTCATCCAACCTACATCCACTCCCAATACCTCATTCGATGAGGTCAGCTTCCACTATTGATCTTTCTTCAAGGGCAAAGATCAATCACCCTTTTACAGAACTTTTTACAAATGGCTCACTCTCCTTTTACAAGCTTCTAGCACTTAGAATTGGTGGAGGTGAACTCTCAATTTTTATAAGCAATTTCACTATAGTCTTAGTTCTTTTTGTTCACTTCTCTATTATTCAATTAGCTAAGAAGTAAAGGGTATTTATAGGCCTCAATTGGCTTCAAAAATTGAAGCCAAAAAAGGTCTTATCCCAAATTTCTAGGGTACTAGCGGTACCACTGCTAGTTGACTCTAACACTATGCGGTATCACCACCCAGTCTGGTGGTGCTACCGCCAAACATAGTTCTGGTTACTGGAACTAAGTGGTACCACCACCTGACAGTTAATAACTGCCTGGCGATATCATCGCCTAGTCTGGGTGGTGGTCACCTAGGAGACTCAACCTTGGGTAGTTCCACCGCCTATTCTGGCGATGCCACTACCAAACAGGGTTCAGCAATAATATTTGGGCCATGAGTCTGGCCTAAACTAGTCCAATTACTGGCCTAGTTGGCTCCTAACAGAGTTAGTAGGATTACCTCCCAAATCTAACTCTAATTACACCATAACTACGACATGTAAGACATATACTAAAGAAAATAAGTTCGGTAAGTCAAAGTTTCTTCCAGTGAGCTTCCGGCAATCTTCGGATGGACTTCCGACGAACTCTCGGCAATCTTCCAATGGACTCTCGGCAAGCTCTTGTACTTCATGACGATCTACTTGGTGAGTTTCGACGAGCTTCTTTAGCAAGCTCTGATCTTCTCGATGAGATCCGGTGAACTTTCGACAAACTTCTTAGTGAACTTCCGACGTACATTTCGGTAAGTTTCCGACGAATTGTCGACAACTTTCGGCAACACTCCCGATGAACTTTTGGACTCCTAACAAACTCTCGGACTCCCAACGAATCGTTCAAACTTGACTCTGGTACTATGTTTGCTTTATGCCTTGATTGCTATCGTAGTTAGTCATACATACTTTTCTCAATATATAGATTAGATTAATAATTAATCAATTGATTTCATCATCAAAATCCAAGATTCAACAGATTGAGAATGTTTTTTTTTCTAACCATGTGTTTAAGTTATCTAAGGCTCTCTATAAATTAAAAAAAGCCCCAAGAGCTTGGTATGGGAGACTTAGTTCATTTCTTATTAAGAATGACTTTTTGAAAGGCAAGGTCGATACCATATTATTTATTAAATATTTTAAAAATATTTTTTTTATTATTCAAATTTATGTTGATAATATTATTTTTGGTTCTACAAATGAGTATTATGTGTCTTTTGCCAAAAGTATGAGCCAAGAATCAAAATGAATTTAATGGAAGAATTAACATTTTTTTATGATTGCAATTTAAGCAACTTAGTGATGGGACCTTTATAAGTCAAACTAAGTATGCTTTAGATATATTAAAATGATTTTATATGGATAGTGCTAAGGCTATTAACACACCAATGAGTACATCTACAAAATTATATATAGACAATGATGGAGAATATTTTGATAAAAAATTTATAGGGGTATGATTGATAGTTTATTATACCTCACAACAACTAGACCTAATATTATGTTTAGTGTTTGACTTTGTAGTAGATTTTAATATAATCCTAAGCAATCTCACTTTAAAGTTATTAAAAGGATTTTGATACCTAAAAGAAACTCCTAATCTAGGATTATGGTATCCAAAATCTAAAAATTTTGAATTACTTATGCCAATATTGACTTTGCTAGTTGTAGAATAGAGAGAAAAAACACATTTGAAACATATCAACTCTTAAGTCACGTACTTGTTTCTTGGTCTTCTAAGAAACAAAATTCTATTACATTATTTACAATCGAGGTTGAATATGTAGCAGCAGGTGTATGTTATGCATAAGTTATTTGAATGAAAAATGCTTTAGAAAATTATGGAATTCACTTGCAAAACATCCTATAAAATGTGATAACAATAGTGCAATATATTTAACAAAGAACTCCATTCAATATTCTAGAACTAAACATATTGATACTAGACATCATTTTCTTAGAGATCATGTTAATAATCATGATATATCTTTAGAGTTTTTTGATACAAAATATCAATTAGCATACATTTTTACAAAACCATTGAATGAGGAACAATTTGATTTTATTAGAAGAGAATTAGACATGTTAAATTTTCCAAATGCATGAATTCTTTTTATATATTTTTCGGATCATTCTCTTAGTTTCTTGATTTTCATGACTTGAGTTTTCTTTTTGAATCAAGATCATTCTCTTTTCACTATTTGCAAAAGAAGACTTGTCAAAATGATTCATGATATTTTGGATTTATAACTTGATCTTTTCATGTGATGATCATTTCTCATGATTCTATTCTCTTGTTATTTACAAAAGAAAAGCTTTGTTTCATGGATTTTTTTTTTGCATTCACAACTTGATCTTTTATTTTCCATGTGATGATCATTTCCTATGATTTCTTCCTCTTTCTATTTACAAAAGAAGAGATTTGATTCATGGGCTTTAGGTAATCATGACTTGATCTTTTATTATTTATGTGATGATTGAAATTTTTGTACCATTGAACTCTTTCCTTCTTCTTTCTTTCTTTTATAATGACAAAGGGGAAAAAGAGAATTACACATCAAAAGAGAAGCAAAAGTACTATCTTACACATCTCAAGAGAAGTAAAAGTGCTAGCTTGCACATCTCAAGAGAAGTGAAAGCTCTAGCTTGCACATCTCAGGAGAAGTAAAAGTCCTATTTTGCACATCTCAAGAGAAGCAAAAGTGTTAGCTTGTCTATCTCAAGATGCAAAACTTACAAATTTATACATCTTAAAAGAGAAGAAAGAATTACTAGCTTGCACATTTCAAGTAGAAGCAAATATTGCTAACTTTAACATATCTAAAACTTGCTAGCTTGCATAATCTAAAGTGATGTAAAACTTGTATATTTCAAAAAATTTGATAGTTGCATTTTTCTCTTTTTTGTTGATAACAAAGGGGAAGAAGTAATGATGAATAAGTTGAAAATAATGATGAATGTAATTGTTTTTTTATCATGCTTGATGATTTTATATTGTGAAATTATGCATGATGATGTAAATGTTTTTTTTTATCATGCTTGATGATTTTATATTGTGAAATTATACATGATGATTTGAAATTATGCATGCAATACTTCAACTTATGATGATAATAATGTTTATGTTGATATAATGTGTTGTATATGATTAAAATCATTTCAACTTAGATTAAAAGATTATCATTTATTTGAATTCAAGCTTATCTCAATATGACATATAGATAGGGAGAGTTTATTTAAACTCCATCATCAATTAGTTATTATCATAAAAAAAGGAAGAGATTGTTAAATCTCATATTTTGATGATGGAATCAATTGATAAGTTTACAATATAATCTGTTCTTTGAGAAAAGTGATACAAGGCTAACTTTGATCAGAAAAGATAAAATGATTAAAGTAAGAAGAATCAGATGTTGGGCCAGAGTAAAAAATTAGGCATTGGGCCAAAATAATCAGACGTTGTGCCAAGATTAGATGTTGTGGGAGTTAACATACCAATAGATTAAGCGATACACTGAAGGTTCGGACGATACACCGAAAGTTCACCGGGAGTTGGAATGAACCAATGACGGACAACTTAGATTCTTATCTTGTAATTATTTAGGTCTTAATTATTATAGTTAAGTCTTAGATTAAGTTAGTTTTTGTGTATCCATGCTAACTCAATTAAGGGCTAATTGGGCCTAATTTAGGACTAATTTAGACTTATTGAGAAGCCCATTTAGTGACTCAAATTTGGGTCAAGCTGTGACACTGCCAGAGGTTCGATCTCCCAAGCACTGATTGGGTGGTGGTATCACCCAAACTAGTGGTGGTTCCATGCAGACACAGTCTTATAAGTTGTGTCAGGTGGTCATACCACTTAAATTGGCAGCAGTATGCCAATACCTCGGAAACCTAGGATGAGACCCTTTTTTGATCCATTTTTGAAGCCATTTGAGACTAATAAATATCCCACTCTTTCCTACTTGAAGATATTAGGACCAAATTCGACATTAAGAGGGGGGAGGGGGGGTGTGAATTAGTGTGTATATAAAAATGTCAGTTTAAAAACTTTCGTCGATTCAAGCCTGCATCATAAATCCATTTAAAAACTTTCTTTGCAAGCCAGCAATTTTGTCTTTCTTTGCAAGCTAGAAATTTTACTTGTTGAATCTCGGATTTTGATGATGAAGTCAATTGGTGAATTATTTATTCTAATCCATATTGTTGAGATAAGTGTGTAGGATTAACTACGAAGGATAAAAACAAAGTGATTTACTGAGATCAAGTTCGCTAGGAGTTTGAGAGTTCACCGGAAGTCCGAAGGATCGTCGAAAGTGTTGCCAAAACTAATCGAGATAGAATCAGGGACTTGTCGAAGATTTTAGAAGTTCACCAGAAAGATCGTCGGAGGTTCGCGGAGATCACCAAGAAGGTTTGGAAGCTTGCCAAAGACTCGTTGAACTTACCACAGAATCCAGGAGCCTGTTGGGAGTCCGCCGGAAGAAATCCGAAGGAGTGTCGAAAGTCCACCGGAAGTTCACCGGAAAGCTTGCTAGAAGAAGACTTGTTGATTTAAATTGCTTAGAATTATGTTTCAATTTCATAGTTAGTACGTAATTAGGGTAAGGATTAGGAAATAATCCTGTTTAAACCTAGTAGGGGCCAACTAGGCCCTTATTGGGCTGATTTGGACCGAAAATTAGGGGTCATTCATGTATGTTGAAAAGCCCGGGTGGTGACACTGCCCAACACCTGAGAGCATAGGCGGTGGCACTGCCTAGTACTTTGTTAGTCTGAAATTGACAAGCAGTGGCACCGCCAATGACAAGCGGTGGCACCGCCACTAACAAGTAGTGGCACCGCCAACACCGGGACACCCAAAATTAATTCAAATTTGGAGCTCAAATTTGAATCCTCTTGGGGTCTATAAATACCCCTCCTTTCTCAGTTGAGAGGGCAACCTTTTGAGAGTTAGACATTGAGCAAAAGCCATAGTAAAGCTTTATTTTCGATATCTTAAGTGTTCACTTTCCTCTCCTTGCAAAAATCTGTAAGAGTGTGAACCACTTGTAAAAAAGTTGTAAGAGGCGTATTTGGTCCTTCCCCTTCAACATGACTTGCTAGTGGAAGTTGGGAGCCTCATCGAAGAAGGCTTGAAAGTGGATGTAGGTCATTTGACCGAACCACTATACATCGTGGTGTTCTTTGAATGTGTGAGTGTTTAAATTTCTAAATCATTTCTCTACTTAGCAGCAATCGTTCGATTTTCATCTCCTTTACTCGAGCTACTTTAACTAAGTCATCTTTTATGGAATTGAAATTTCCATACGAACTAGCTATTTATGAAATCAATTTCAAACTTACTCGTTTTAATCCGTTGCACTAATTCACCCCTCCCTTCTCTTAGTGCCTCTCAAATCCTAACAATTGGTATCAAAGCAAGGTTCACTCTCATATTTGGTTTTAAACCCAAGAGATATGGCTTATTCCGGCATACAAGAGGGTCACTCCATTACACGTCTGCCTATGTTTAATGGGTCAGATTACATGTATTGGAAGACTCATATAAGGATCTTTCTTATTTCCATGGATTTTGAGTTTTGGAGCATCATCGAAAATGGATTTCAAAAATCTTCTCTTCCAATGAGCAAATGGAATGAATTGGACAAGAAGACTTTTGCTTTAAATGCAAAGGCTATGAATGCCTTGTTATGTGCACTTGACAAAAATGAATTTAATCACATTTCGATTTATGAATCAGCTTTTGATATTTGGCGTATTCTTGAGATCACTCATGAAGGCACTAGCTGAGTGAAAGAGTCCAAAATCAACATTCTTGTGCATTCCTACGAACTTTTCCAAATGAAACCAAGTGAGTCCATCGAAGATATGTACACCCGCTTCACGGATGTCATCAATGGACTCAAAGCACTTTGTAAAGGTTTTTCTACTTTTGAACTAGTAATTAAAATTTTAAGATTCCTTCCAAAGAGTTGGGATCCAAAAATTACAGCCATTCAAGAGGCCAAGGATCTTAAAACATTTCCTCTCGAAGAAATTATTGGGTCTCTAATGACCTATGAAATGACGTGCCATGCTCATGAAGAGCTTGAGAACCCATTTCCAAAGAACAGAAAGGATATGACACTAAGAACACAAGAAGACCACTTGAAAGGAACATTAAGTGATGAGGACAATGACGATGACATTGCACTTTTAACTTGAAATTTTAAAAAATTTATAAGAAAGAACAAATTTAAAAATGACACTAAAAACAAACTTGAACATAAAAAGGACCAAGTCATATGCTACGAATGCAAAAAGTCGGGACACTTCAAAAATAAATGCCCCCATGCCAAGAAGAAGCAATCGAAGAACAGGAAAGCTTTAAAAACTATATGGGATGACTCAAGTGATTATGAGAATGAAGAAGTAAGCAACAAAGAGAAGGCCAACTTTGTACTAATGGCTTTAGGAGAAGAGGTATGTGATTTTATTAATGAAGATTTATCTTTCGATGAACTTTCTATCACTTTTCTCGAATTAATTGATGAGTGTAGAACTATTAGTAAGAAGTTCAATCTATTAAAGAAAGAGCATGCTTTATTACAAAATTAGCTTGATACTTCAAACCCCTTCTTCACCCCCATGCTCTAAGTGTGAACACTTAAAAGCAATAAAGAGTGAGAACTTGCTACTTAAAGAGACCATAAACAAGTTTAAGGTCGGTAGTAAGGGCTTGGACATGATCCTTGCAAACAAGGGTTACGTCGTAAATAAAAGTGGAATTAGATTTGTGAGTGGATCTCACAAAATCCTACCACCTTTATTAAAGGACCCACATTGCATGTATCACCCCACTTGAAATATAATTTTTGCTATAAAACTAGACATGTTATTTACAAATGCCCATTTAAGAAAATTAGTCCATATAAATTGATATGGGTTCCTAAAAAAATATAAATAATTCAATGTTAAATTACAAAGTTAGTAGATCAATTTTTGGGGCACCCAAAATCAAATGGGTACCTAAAAACCATCCTCTTTTATAAACAAACTCATAAGCTAGGAGCAAGAGATGGTATCTTGATAGTAGATGCTCGACTGGAGATCCATCTCATTTTTCTATGCTCACTAGTAAAGAAGAAGGGTATATCACCTTCGGAGATAACAACAAGGGTAAAATCATTGGCAAGGGAACCATAGGTAACAAATCAAGTTTTTCAATTGATGATGTATTGCTAGTTGATAGATTAAAATATAATCTTTTAAGCATTAGTCAATTATGCGATAAAGGTTATGTCGTTAGATTTGAATCTAATATTTGCATCATTGAAAAATCAAACAATAACATATCCATGATTACGTTAAAATAGAATAATGTCTACACCATTAACCTTGATGAACTTAGTAATGAAATGTGCTTTTCCATTTTAAATGATGATGCTTGACTTTGGCATAGGAGATTAGGCTATACAAGTATGAAACTAATATCTAAAATTTCATTTAGAGAGTTAGTACGAGGGATTCCCAATATGAAGTTTGTCAAGGACAAAGTGTGTGATGCTTATCAACTTGGAAAACAAATAAAAACTAGTTTCAAACCAAATAATCAAATTAGTACCACTAGACCATTGCAATTGATCCATTTGGACTTATTTGGACCAATTGACATAACAAGCCTAGGAGGTAGTAAATATGCCTTTGTAATTGTAGATGACTATAGTAGATACACTTGGACCTATTTCTTGGCTCACAAAAGTGATTGTTTCAGATGTTTTTCTAAATTTTGTAAACTTACTCAAAACGAAAAAGGTTTCATGATTTCATCAATTCAGAGTGATCACGGTGGTGAATTTCAAAACCGTGACTTCCAAAATTTTTATGAAACAAATGGATATAACCATAACTTCTCTACTTCGAGGAATCCTCAACAAAATGGAGTAGTGGAAAGAAAAAAATAGAAATTTACAAGAAATGGCAAGAACCATGTTAAATAAATATAGTTTACCCAAATATTTTTGGGCCGAAGCCGTGAACACAGCTTGCTATGTCATGAATAGGGTTCTAGTAAGACCATCTCTATCTAAGACTCCGTATGAATTGTGGAATAATAAAAAACCCAATGTTTCTTACTTTAAAGTTTTTGGTTGCAAATGTTTTATCTTGAATGAAAAGGATACCATAGGAAAATTCGATGCTAAATCCGATGAAGGCATCTTTCTTGGTTACTCTTTCGTTTCTAAAGCTTTTCAGGTTTTTAACAAAAGAACCTTAGTTATAGAAGAGTCTATTCATGTAGTTTTTAATGAATTTTTTGAATTTAAGAAAATCAATTTTGATGATGATCTTGGTTTTGATGATTTAAATTTGAATGAACCCTCTCCTCAAAATGGCAATTTGGATGCATCTTCTTCCCAAATTTCCTTACCTAAGGAATGGAAGTATGTAGATGCCTATCCTAAGGAGCTAATTATAGGAGACACATCAAAAGGGGTTCAAACTCATTCTTCTTTTAAAAATTTTTGTGCCAATGCTGCTTTTCTTTCTCAAATTGAACCCAAGTGCATTGACGATGCCTTGAAAGATGATTCTTGGGTTATCGCAATGTAAGAAGAATTGAATCAATTTGAGAGGAATGAGGTATAGAAGTTTGTTCCTAGACCTAGTGACCAATTAGTTGTTGGTACTAAATAGGTCTTTAGAAACAAGCAAGATAAATACAGTATCATGGTTAGAAACAAGGCTAGACTAATGGCCAAAAGTTTCAACCAAGAAGAAGGTATCGATTACGAAGAGGCCTTCGCTCCTGTGGCAAGATTAGAAGTCATTAGGATGTTTCTTGCCTATGCTAATAGTAATGATTTTAAATTATTTCAAATGGATGTCAAAAGTGCTTTCTTAAATGGCTTTATTTCCGAAGAAGTGTATGTTGAACAACCTCCCAGATTTGAAAATTCTCTTCTTCCTAATCATATGTTTAAATTAACTAAGGCTCTCTATGGACTAAAATAAGCTCCTAGAGCTTGGTATAAAAGGCTTAGTTCCTTTCTTATTTCAAATAATTTTACAAAAGGTAAAGTTGATACTACATTGTTTATCAAATATTTTAAAAATAATTTTTTTATTGTTCAAATTTATGTTGATGATATTATTTTTGGTTCTTCGGATAAATCACTATGTGAATCATTTGCCAAGTGTGAGTCATGAATTTGAAATGAGCATAATGGGAGAATTAACCTTCTTTTTAGGATTGTAAATTAAACAACTTAGTAATGGTATATTTCTTAATCATCTAAATATACATTAGAATTGTTAAAATGATTTAACATGGATGGTTCAAAAGCTATGAACACTCCTATGAGTACTTCCACTAAGTTAGATTTGGATGAAAGTGGAGAAAATTTTGATCAAAAGATATATAGGAGAATGATATATAGCTTACTTTACCTCACCGCGACTAGACCAGATATCATGTTTAGTGTAGAACTTTGTGCAAGATTTCAAGCTGATCCTAAGCTGTCCCATCTTAAAGCTGTTAAAAGGATCCTTAGATATCTTAAAGGTACTCCTAATCTAGGATTATAGTATCCAAAATTTGATAACTTTGATTTAAAAGCCTATGCGGATACGGATTTTGGTGGATGTAGAATAGATAGAAAGAGCACATCCGGAACATGCCAATTTTTAGGACATGCACTTGTTTCTTGGACTTTCAAGAAACAAAATTCGGTTGCACTATCTATGGCGGAAGCTGAATACATAGCTGCAAGTGCATGTTGTGCACAGGTTATTTAGATGAAAAATACATTAAAAGATTATGGAATTTATTTATTGAACATTCCCATAAAATGTGATAATACAAGTGCTATTTATCTAACCAAAAATCCTATTCAACACTCTAGAACTAAGCATATTGACATTAGGCATCACTTCATACGAGATCATATCAATAATAATGATGTTATTCTAGAATTTATTGATACAAAACATCAATTAACAGATATTTTCACAAAACCCTTAAATGAAGAACAATTTGACTTTATTAGAAGGGAATTAGGCATGTTGAATTGTCATCGTGAATGAGCTTCATTGTATGTCTTTTTCAAAATCTTTTTTATCCTCTTTTCAGCTTTCATGAATTTGACTTCCTTCTTTTCGATTTTATATCTTAAAGAGTGATCCAAGACATCATCTTATTTTTAAATCAACACATTACAACTTTTGAAAACAAAAACAAAAATATATATATATATATATTATGTGCCAACAATGGCACCGCTAGAACCAACAGTAGCACCGCTTGGGTGCTCGGCCCCTAGGCGGTGGCACCACTCAGTTAGCGGTGGCACCACCTTAGAACCCCCTATATTAAAGGGGGGGTTAGGGTCGACGGTGGAACCACCCCCAACCTGAGAGAAGCACTCCCAACCTTCTTCCAAAGCCCTCTAAACCTCTCCACACCCCATTTTCTTCCTTTAGAAACCTTAGAGAGGATTCCTTCTTGGATCAAAACTGTTACCTCCCAAGAAATCTTACATAAGGTAAGATTTAAAATTTTTCTTTCCTTCTTTTCATCATTTGGCCTATTCCTTAAAGTTCTTTCTTAATCTATTATTATGTTTAGATATGGCTCCTAAGAGATCATCGAGAGCCAAAGGTAAAAGGTTGGAAGGAAATTCCTATGACTCAACCCTCTTTAGATCTAATGAAGTAGCTCTTAAGTATCCTAATTTTGAAGCAAGAACCATACATAAGGGAAAACATATTGATCTAGGTGAACTAGGAAACCTAGAACTCATTAGATGGTTTGCTGATTTAGATGTCTTGTCTATCTTACAAATCGATGAACCAATTTATCCTATGTTGGTTAAGTTATTTTACGTAAACTTAGGTGTGGATAATGATAGCTTGACCACCTACCTTTTAGGAATCGAAATTTGAATTTTTGATCATACTATATGTTAGCTAATTGGAATTACAGAAAAGGATAGGGGTTGTTATTTCAGAAGCAAATGGAATATGAAAACAATTGGAGCAACCTACTCCGAGGTTTTAGAGACTATTTTTACAAATCCTAACCTAGGCATTGTTCCCAAAAGCTACGAGCACTTGTTACTCTTTAATTTTAAAATTCTTCATCACATCATCATAAGCATCCTAATTCCTAAACAATATCACCATGATGAGATTAGTCTAATAGAGTTAAGTACCATGTATTAGATTATGATCGGACAAAATAACTATTTTGGATACTTGATCGGGCAACATATGATAGAGATAATATCTAAAGACTCAATGTTACCATATGAGGGGTTGGTCACTCGATTGATACTTACCCATAATATTTGTGTATCACCCGATGAAGAAATAATCCAAGTCGACAGATATAACACTATTAACAAAAACCTACTCAAAAGACTTAGGTGCACATTTAGTAATGGTATATGGATTAAGCAACCTAGAAAGACTGACCCAGTTCCCCCACTAGTATAACAACCTGAAACACCTATTTTTAGGAGAAATAAATCTCCTCCTAGTCCTTTTGGTGCAGCACCATCAGAACCAGCTCTTACTCCATTTTCGATTTTATGCACTTCATTGATATCATTTGATCCTTGTATTATTTCAATTTATGATTAGTTTCTCTTGTCGAAATGATGAATATCTATCATTCGACTAGAAAATGCATATCATGCTATGACATTGTGAAAAATATAAAGTTTCATATTTATGGATAAAAAATCATGCTTGTTAAGCATGATGATAAGTTTAATGAATGAAAATTATCGGGTTCGGGATGAATTCAAGAAGATTGAATTCAAGTATTTTTTTACTTTCTCATAATATGGCTTATAGATAGGGGGAGTTAAGATTAACTCCATCATCAATTGATTATCATCCTAAAAAGGAGGAGATTGTTGAATCTCGGATTTTGATGATGAAGTCAATTGGTGAATTATTTGTTCAAATCCATATTGCCGAGATAAGTGTGCAGGATTAACTACGATAGGATGAAAACATAAAGTGATTTACCGAGGTCAAGTTCGCTAGGAGTTCGAGAGTTCACTGGAAGTTCAAAGGATTGTCGGAAGTGTTGCTGGAATCAACCGAGATAGAATCAGGGACTTGCCGAAGATTTCGGAAGTTCACCGGAAAGATCGTCGGAGGTTCGCGGAGATCACCGAGAAGGTTCAAAAGCTTGCCAAAGACTCATTAAACTTGCCACAGAATCCGGGAGCCTGCCGAAAGAAATCCGAAGGAGTGTCGGAAGTCCATCGGAAGTTCGCCAGAAAGCTCGATGGAAGAAGACTTGAAGAATGTCGATTTAAATTACTTAGAATTATGTTTCAATTTCATAGTTAGTATGTAATTAGGGTAAGGATTAGGAAATAATCTTGTTTAAACCTAGTAGGGACCAACCGGGCCCTTATTGGGCTGATTTGGGCTGAAAATTAGGGGTCATTCAGCTTTGCTGAAAAGCCTGGGCGGTGGCACCGCCCAGGACCCGAGAGCCCAAGCGGTGGCACTACCCAGCACTCGAGAGCATAGGTGGTGGCACCACCCAGTACTCTGTCAGTCTGACACTAATAGGCGGTGGCACTGCCAGCACCGAGAAACCCAAAAGTAATTCAAATTTGGAACCCAAATTTGAATCCTCTTGGGGTCTATAAATACCCCTCCTTTTTCAGCTGAGAGGGTAACCTTTTGAGAGTTAGAAATTGAGCAAAAGCCATAGCAAAGCATTATTTTTGATAGCTTAAGTGTTCACCTCCCTCTCTTTGTAAAAATCTGTAAGAGTGTGAACCACTTATAAAAAGATTGTAAGAGGGGTATTTGGTCCTTCCCCTTTAACGTGACTTGCTAGCGGAAGTCGAAGAAGTCTTTGAAAGTGGATGTAGGTCATTTGACCGAACCACTATATATCATGGTGTTCTTTGAATGTGTGAGTGTTTAAATTTTTGAATCATTACTCTACTTAGCAGCAAATCATTCAGTTTTCATCTCCTTTACTCGAGCTACTTTAACTAAGTCATCTTTCATCGAATCAAAATCTCTATACGAACTAGCTATTTACGAAATCGGTTTCAAACTTACTAGTTTTAATCTACTACTCTAATTCACCCCCCCTCCTCTTAGTGCCTCTTCGATCCTAACATTACTTCCTTTTGTAAAGTGCAAGCTAGCAAGACTTTCTCTCCCTTTATCATTGTCAAAAGGAAGGAAAGAATACAATGGTACAGAATTTTTTCTTTAACATCAATTTTTAAATCATGACAAATATTAATAACATAAAAGATATAAAAAAATATCAATTTGGTGATAGGGTATATAATTCATGAATACAAGGGAGTCATAAATGAATCATGACATAAAGGATATTAATATCAAATCATGAATACCAAAAGACATGATTCATTTTGACCAATCTCCTTTTAAATAACAAAAAGAGAGATATTAGGAGATTAAATGACTCATACAAAGAAAATTCTTGATTCATACAAAGAAAATTCAAGTTGTAAATCTAAGAAATCAAAAGAACAATCATGATTCATTTGGATAATTTTCCTCTTTAGTAAATGACAAAACGAAACATAAGAGACCAAATAAGAGATCTTGATTCATGAAAAAGTTCTCAAATTATAAATATCAAAAAATCAAGATCATGATTAGGATAAAAACTTCTCTATAGCAAAAAGAAACATAAAAGATTTTGATTTATGCATAAGAAATCTCAAGTCATCAAGGTCATGATTTGGATAAAACTCATTCAAATTTAATTTGTCAATATCATCAAAATCACTTTTAAGCGTTTCATAAATAACAAAAATAGATTTATCATTAAGAATCTCTATGACAAAAACTCAATAAGATAGAGATTGAGAAATTTTCAAGAAAAAATGGATTCTCCTTTTTTTATTTCAATTTATACGATTGATTTCATACAAGCATGCTTTTATTTTTCATAAAAAAGCCATGTGTCATTGTATAAACCCAAAAAACAAGTTTCATAAAAAAAAATTATCAAGATCAATAGTATAATACATTAAAATAATAATACATCTTCAAACAAAAGATTCAATTTATCATTTTAATTCTAATGATAATAAATTTTCCTCCTAAAGTGAATCTAATATTTCATACTTAGTGCAAGGAATTAACATGCAAATGTCATGCTTATTTTTTCTAATTTTTCAAAATCACTAGAAAGAAAAGCGTGATATATTTTTTATTTCTTACTAATTTAAAAATAACCCATGAAATACATCAAATAATTTCATAGTAAAATAAAGGGATTTTGGTTGAGTCACTTACCTCGTCGAAAGCCATCAAAGCATAATTTGCAACCTCGTCTTCAGATGCACTCATTTTGTCCCATGTCACCTTGAGTGCTTTCTTCTTCTTTTGTAGCCTCCATTTTTTAAGTTTATCTTTATTCTTTGATTCTTGTTTATGAACTTTTAAATTTTATTGTTAGAAGTTCAAGGTCATCATCATCATTATCATCATCATCACTTGAGTTTTCTCCCAAGTGATCTTCTTTTGCTCTAAGTGCTAAATCCTTTTTGTTCTTTGGAATGTTGTTCTCATGTTCATCATTTTCGATACAAGTTATTTTATAGGTCATTAAAGACCCGATAAGTTCTTCTAGCGAAATACAATTCAAGTCATTTTTTCTTATATTACCATCATTTTCGGATCCCAACTCTTTAGAAGGGATCTTAGAATCTTGTTTACAATTTAAAGATTAGAAAAATATTTATCAAGAGCTTTTAAACCATTGACAATATCCATAAATCGGGTGTACATGTCTCTATTGGTTTCGCTTGGTTTCATATGAAATAATTCAAAATCATACATCAAAAGATTTTTTTTAAAATCTTTAAGTCTACTTGTGCCTTCGTGTATGACTTCGAGTGTGTGCTAAATCTCATGTTCAGTTTCGCATATAGAAATTCGATTAAATTTATTTTTGTCAAGAGCACAAAACAAAGCATTAATCGCTTTAATGTTCAAAGAGAAAGTCTTCTTCTCCAAATCATTCCATAAGTTTATTGGTTTAGAAGACTTTTGAAATTTTTTTTTGATAATATTCAATAAATTCAATCCAAAGAAAGCAAGAAAACTCTCATTCGAGTTTTTTTAATATATGTAGTCTATCCCATTGAACATAGGATGACGAATGATAGAGTGACCCTCATGAATGTCGGAAAAAGCTATTTCTCTTAGGTGCTAAACTAAATGATAAAAATGTGACTCTGATACCAACTATTAGGACTAAAATAGGCATGAAGAGGGGGGGGGCTGAATTAGTGCGTACTTAAAAACGTTGATTTAAAAACTTTTGTCGATTCAAGCCCGTATCGAAAATCCATTTAAACATAGACATTTGTAAGAGTGAAAGCAAAGATAGTAGATAGTTAAATAAGAAAGTCATTAAGGTAAGTAGAAAAGAAAAGAGCACACCAGAGTTTATAGTGGTTTAGTCGTCATGTCCTACATCCACTCCTAATTCCTCTTCTGCCAAAGCCACTAGTGTCCACTAACGATCTTCTTTCAATGGATGAAGATCAACTATCCTCTTACAGCCAGCCCTTTTCTCCTTTTTATAGGTTTAGGAGATAACCTTTACAAACACTCACTCCTCTCTTAAACTAAAATTAACTTAAAGCTAGAGGAGGGGAACTCTCAATAAATTACAATAGCATTTTTCCACTATTACATTCTCTATGCTTGCGTGATTTGAGTAGAAATGAGAGAGGTATTTATAGACCCTAAATGGATTCAAACTTAGAGCCAAAACTAGTCTCATCCTAAGTCTTCGGGGTACTAGTGGTACCACTACCAATGTTGGGTGGTACCACCGCCTGATACATTGACACTAGGCAATATCACCGCCTAGTCTGGTAGTACCACCTCCTGACACTAGGCGATACCATCACCTAACACCAGGTGGTACCATTGCCCAGTTTGGCAATACCATCGCTTGACATAGTCTTGGAGACTATCTCAAAGACTGAGCCTCAAGCAGTTCCACCACCTAACATGGCTTCAGATCACTATTTGGGCTATCCTCTTAACCAAAACCAACCTCTAATCAGACCCATTTGGGTCCTAATTGAGTTGGCCTAATTATATTCAAAATCAATTCAATTAGACCTCTAAACTACTTCGATCTAGATAAATTATTATAAGTATTAATCACATGTTGTCTGATATGTCATTGGTTCATCCGGCGCTTCATCTGAACCTTCGATGCATCATCCTCTCTTGCGACGTATTGCCCAATCGATATGTTGACCTCTGCAACTTTGATCCCTTTGGCACAATGTCCGCTCCTTCTGGCCAGATGCTTAAACTCATGGTATGAGGCCTTCTGCCTGCATGATAACCAATCTTCTAACATGTTTTGCTTCGGCCCAACATTTGATTCTTCTTACTTCAATTTACCTCTTCTTGATCGAAGCTCATCCTACATTACTCAAAACATAGATTAGATCACAAACTTATTAATTAATTTCATCATCAAAATACGAGATTCAATAGAAGAAACACAAAAAGAGAACAAAAAGCCTTGTGATTCTGAGTTGTGAAGTTGTGAAAAGTGCTAAGTGTCCCCCTCCTCTTTAAGTTTTAGGCTTATTTTAAGAGAGGTGTGAGACTTGTAAAGGTTCTCTCCAAAATCTATGAAAATGAGAAAATATTTGTAAGAGGATAGTTGGTCTTTGCCCATTGAAAGAAGATCGTTAGTGAAACCCAATGGACTTGACGAAGGAGGAATCGAGAGTGAACGTAGGTCAGATGACCAAACCACTATAAATTCGGTATGTAATTTCTATTCTGAATTTCATTATCATTGCTTATTGATTTAACTGCCTACTACTCTTGCTAGCACTCTACATTTAAACATCTTTCTAATACGGGATTTATCGAATGAAAATTTCAAATTGAGGTTTTTCATAAGCACTAATTCACCCCTCCTATTAGTGCCAATACAATCCTAATAGAAGTCTGATCTTTGACTCCAGCCCAACGTTTGATTCTTCTACTTCAATCGATTTGTCTTTCCATGATCGAAGTTAGTTCTATGTCACATTTTCTCAAGTACTTATTAAATCATAAATTCATCAATTAATTTCATCATCAAAATCAGGGATTCAATAAGTTTATACTAAATCTTTCCAAAACTCGATGAATATATCTTTTCTAACATAGTATTGGTAACCCTTGAGATTTATCTATGAATATTTCAATACTAATAATATAAGATACCTCATTTATATCAACTATGTTAAAATTCTTGGTGAGAAATTTCTTGATTCGGTACAATAAATTAAGATCACTACTAGGAAGTAAAATATTATCCATATATATGATCAATATAATAAATTTATTTCCACTAACCTTCAAATATAAATACTGACTAATAATATTTTTAAAATTTAAAGAAAGTAATGGTATAATGAAACTTTATATATCATTGTCTAGAAGTTTATTTATGGTCATAAATAGATTTCCTAAATTTGCATGCCAAATTTTGCATATCTTTCATTTTCTTTATGAATTGTTTAAGTTAATCCATATAAATCTAGATCTCCATTCAGAAAACTTAATTTCATATTCATAACTCAAAATCATAATGAGCCACCGATATCATGATAATTCTTAACGAGTTCATTTAAAAAATTAGAGAAAATACCTCTTTATATTCAATATATTCTTTATAAATAAAATCTTTGACTATATGTTTGGCTATTATATCATTCGATATTATCTTTTGAGTTATGTTTATATAATAGACTTTTTTGTAATTATTAGGCAATTTGATGAGTTCTCAAACACCATTCTGGTTCATTGATTTTAGCTCTTCTTTCATCGTATATACTATTTTTTAAAATTATTATTTATTATAACTTATGGAAACAATATGAGATCCTTTTAATTTCTATATCTAAATATAATTCTTGTAGATATACCATATAATAATAAAAAAATAAGTAGATTTCTTTTTCCTTTGAGATATTCTCAAAACTACTGAGTGTAATTATTCGTCAAGATCATTAGCGACAACATCATCATCATGTGAGAGTTTATCAATGTTTTTTTTATTCACCCTTATCAATTCTTTTACTTATTTTAATTCTTTTATTGATTTGAAAAATAATAATATCTCAAATATAAAATGATAAAAGAATATCAACATATATTTTCCTAATATTAAGATTAAATTTTAAGATTTTCACTCCCACTATTTTGATCTTTTATAAAAATCTTACATTTTCATATTCAACTATCATCATACTACAATTAGAGTAAAAAATTTGTATCCCTTTAAATTTTTTTTTGGATAACTAATAAAATATTCAAAAATAATAATTAAATTTAATTTTTATGTAAATTAAATATCATTATCTCCACAAGATAATACTAAATATCTTGAGTTGGGTTTTTTATTAGTCCACAACTAAAAAAAATGGATAAAATTGATTTACTAGGAACCCTATATAAGATATACATAGTTATTCTTAGAGTTTCTCTTTATATTAATTCGGGTACAGAAGAATAATTTCTCATACTCCTAACTATAACCAAAAAGGTATAATTTTGCTTTTTGGTAATCTTATTCTACTATTGCACATCTGGTTAGACATACTGAATACCCTTCTTTTTTAGATATCTAGCAAAAGAATTAGAATTATGACCAAGCTTATCATAACTACTATAAAATCTATCACCCTATCAGATCTAATAATTTTAATTTTTCTATCTAATTATCTCTTAACTTCATTTATATACATGTAAAGGTGTCAATAGTTTGAGGCGTTACATAAATTAGACATATATAGTCATATGACTCATATCTTAATAGTTTATCTATGAAGGTGATAAAATGTCTCTCTCCACTAAAATAGGAAATATTGAGTGATTTATATATGTAAGCATATATAATCTCAAGTAGTGAATAAAATTATGTTTCATTCAAATATTTGATTATATAATTATTACAAACTCAAGATTTACATTAATTCTGTACAAATCATCATACAAAATTTAAAAGTTAACTTTTATAGAATTATTAATATACTGAGTCTACAACTAGCAAAGGAGAAATAATATCCTCACAATTCTAAATAAAGAACTCAAACTTCTAGAATTATAGGAACAAAACATCAAATGAATCATCTCTAGGTATAAGCGATAAATACTAACTACTATTGATTTCACTTTAAGATGATTCTCTATAATGATGAATATTTCATGCTCTTTTAGTTTTCATGTTAAAATGAATTTTTATTATTGGTAACATAAGTTGAAGTATTAATATTAATCTACAAGCATTAGAAAAGTGTTGAATCCCAAATTTTGATAATGAAATTAATTGATGAGTTTATGATCTAATTTGTGTTCAAGAAAAGTGATGTAGGATTATCTTTAATCATGAAAAGGTAAAATGATTAAAGCAGGAGAATCAAACGTTGGGCAAAAGTTAGAGATCAAGCATTGAGCCAACAGAATCAAACATTGCGTCAAGATCAGATATTGCGGGAGTCAACATATTGATGGATCGAGCAATATGCCGAAGGAGAGCATGATGCACCGAGAGTTCAAATGAACCAATGATATGCCAGATAATACAAGATTTATATTTTGTAATCGTTAATGTCATGATCATCATAGTTTAGGTCTTAATTGAGTTAGTTTTGAGTGTGACCATGCTAACTCAATTAGGGGCTAATTGGGCTTCAATCAAGGCTAAATTAGGCCTACTAAAAGGCCAATTCAATGACCCAAAGTCAGGTCAAGTAGTGGCTTCGTTAGAAGCCCAATCTCTCAAGCACTGATAGGCATTGGTATCGCCCAAACATAGTCTTCTAGGCTGTGTTCGGTAGTGCTATCGCTTAGACTAGCGATAGTACCGTCAGTGTAGAGGGTATCAAGTAGTAGTACTGCCAGTACCCTAAAAACCCAAGATGAGACTTTTTTACTCTATTTTTGAAGCCATTTGGGGCATATAAATACCCCAATCATTCCTACTCAGTTTATAAGAAAATTGTAAATAAAAATTTATGATTCTTAGTGTATAAACTCTATTGTAATCTCTTGAGAGTTACCCTTCTCTTTAAAGTTTAGAGTTCATTCTATGGGAGGTGTAAGAGTTGTAAAGGTTCTCTCCTAAACCTATGAAAAGGAGAAAAGAGTTATAACAAGGGTGGTTGATCTTTGCCCATTAAAAAAAGATCATTAGTGAAAGCTGGTTGACTCGACAGAGGAGGAATCAAGAATGTATGTAGGTCGTGACAACCGAACTACTATAAATCCAGTGTGCACTTCTTCTTTTGCTTTCATTTGATATTATATATTGATTTACTTACTAAGCACTCCTTACTCACGCTTTGTGTTAATCACTTTTTTAATATGATTTTAAATGATTGAAAGATTTAAACCAAAGTTTATCGATAGCACTAATTCACACCCCCCCTCTTATTAGTGGCACTACGATCCTAATAGTTGGTATTAGAGACACGTTTTTTTTCAATTTGTTTAACACCCAAGAGAGACTAAATAACTTTTTTCGGTAATCAAGAGGGTCACCCTATTACTCGTCTTCCTATGTTCAATGGGACAGACTATATGTATTAGAAAACATGTATGAGGATTTTTTTTATTTCTATGAACTTTCATTTATGAAATATTATTAAATATAATTTTTAAAAATCCTCTAGACCAATGAATGAATAGAATGATCTAGAGAAAAAATTATTTTCTTTAAATGCTACAACTATGAACGCTTTGGTTTGTGCTTTAGACAAGAATGATTTTAATTATGTTTCTATATGTGAAACTGCATATGATATTTGGCACACACTTGAAGTTACACATAAAGGCATAAGTAGAGTTAAAAAATCTAAAATTAATCTCTTACTACATAGTTTTGAATTATTTCAAATGAAGCCAAACAAAATCATTGGTGACATATACACCCATTTTACAGATGTTGTCAATGGTTTGAAAGCTCTTGGTAAATCTTTTACTAATCTTGAACTTGTCAATAAAATTCTAAGATCCCTTCCAAAAAGTTAAAATTCAAATTAACTACAATTTAAGAAGTAAAAGACTTGAACTATTTTCCTCTTGAAGAACTATCGGGCCATTAATGACCTATGAAATGACTTGTATGGCACATGATGAATATGAGAATAACCTTCCAAAGAATAAGAAAGATATTATACTAATAACAAAAGAAGATCACTTGAATTAAAGCTCAAATGATGATGATGATTTGGCACTCTTTAGAAAATTTTTTTAAAAAATTCATAAAAAGGAACAAAACAAATCTTATAAAACAAGATACTAAAAATAAAAATGAACTAAAAAAGAATACAATCATCTACTATGAATGCAAGAAGCCAAACACTTCAAAAGTGAATGTCCTAAAGAAGAAGATGTTAGCACAAAAGAAGAAGAAAGCACTCAACGCGATTTGGGACGAATCATCAAAAGTCGAAGAGCAAACCAACGAAGATAAGGTGATGAACAATGCCCTGATGACTCTCAATGATGAGGTATGTGACTCAATTGAAACCCCTCTATCTAATGATGAATTACTTAATATTTTTTATGATTTATATGATAAATTTAAATTAGTTGATAAAAAATATAAATTACTAAAAAAGGATCATATTTCTCTTTCTAGTAAATTTGAAAAATTAAAAATGAACATAACAATTGTATGTTAAATTCTTGTCCTAAATGTGAAGAGTTAGACTCTGTTGAAAAGAAAAATGTGGTATTACAACAAATATTAGAAAAGTTTAAAATTAATAATAAATTATTAAACATAATTCTTGCTTACAAAGGCCATGTACATAGAAAAAAAGAAATCGGCTTTGTGAGTAATAACACTCAACAAAAGTTGACTATATTTGTTAAAGGACTTACATTGCATATTTTTCCTAAAATTAAATATAATTTTTATGGTAGATGTGGTTATTATGCCTATAAATAATCATTTAAAAAATATAGCTCACATAAGTTAGTTTGAGTTCTTAAAGAAACCATAAAAACTTAATGCCAATAGCCAAAATAGATAAATCTATTCATGAGGGACCCAAGTTAAATAGGTACCTAAAAGCAAACCCCCTTTCTTATAGATGTGTTTACAATCAAAGGCTAAGAGCAAGAAATGGTATCTTGATAGTAGATACTCAAGATATATGGCTAGAGATTCAACATATTTCTCTAAGCTCACTATCTAAGATGAAGGAGATGTCACCTTTAGAGACAACAATAAGGGAAAAATTATTGGCAAAAGAAATATAGGTAATAAGTCAAACCTTTTGATTGAATATGTTTTATTAGTAGATTATTTAAAACATAATCTACTAAGTATTAGCCAATTGTGTGATAAAAGATATAATATCAAATTTGAATCTAATGCTTGTATTATAGAGATACTATACAAAAATAAATCTATGATTGCCTTAAGTACTAATAATATGTATACTATTGATTTCGATGATTTTTTTGATGAAACTTGCATTTCGATTTTAAACGATGATGCATGGTTTTGGTATAGAAGATTAGGCCATGCAAGTAGGAAATTAATTTCACAAGTTAGAACTAAGAAACTTGTAAGAGGTATGCTTAGAATTAAATTTATTAAAGATAATATTTATGATGCATGCCAACTAGGTAAACAAGTAAAAAGTAGTTTTAAATCTAAAAATTAACTATGTACCTCTAGACTACTACAATTAATTCATATGGATTTATTTAGACTAATTGACATCACAAGTCTAGGAGGTAGTAAATATACTTTTGTGATTGTTGATGATTATAGTAGATATACTTGAACATACTTCTTGGTATATAAAAATGATTGCTTTAAATGTTTTTCAAAGTTTTACAAACAAGTTCAAAATGAAAAGAGTTTTATGATTTCTTTTATTTGTAGGATCATGGTGGTGAATTTAAAATTCATAATTTTTAAGATTTAAATAGGTATAACCATAATTTCTCTACTCTAAGAAATCCACAACAAAATGGAATTATTGTGAGAAAAAATAGGAGTTTACAAGTGATAGCAAGAACTATGCTTAATAAACATAATCTACTCAAATATTTTTGGGCCGAAGCCATTAACACGACATGTTATATCATGAACAGGATTCTTGTAAGACCACTACTATCTAAAACACAATATAAATTATGGAATAATAAAAAACCTAATATTTTATATTTTAAAGTTTTCAGTTGTAAATATTTTATCTTGAATAAAAAGGATGCCTTAGAAAAATTTAATGCAAAATCCGAAGCATTTTTCTTGGATATTCCTCTATCTCTAAAGCTTATCATATTTTTGTTGAATCTCAGATTTTGATGATGAAACTAATTGATTGTGATTTGTGGTCTAACTGCGTTTTGAGTTATGTAGGTCTACTATCGATCAGTATTAGATAATTGATGCTGGAAGAATTGACGTTGTGCCGGAGGTGATCACGTCAGGATATTGGATGTCGAATCGGAGGTTCGATCGATAATCGGCAGAAGGCTTCGTACGTCGGGCATCGGGCCTTGAAGAGCGTATTGCGCTAAGGATATCGGGGTTGCGGAGGTCAACTGTCGATTGGGCAATGGATCGCTAGAGAGGACGATGTGCCGAAGAATCGAACTAAGCACCGATAAGCCAATGATGTGCCGAGCAACTGGATGTCAATTCGCATTGTAATAATTGTCTAGATCGAAGTAGAGTTTGGTTTATGTGTGCAGGATTAACTACGATGACGATGAAGACGTAAAGTGAAACAAAGTGCTGGAAGACAAGTGGGATGGATCGTTGGGAGTTTGAGAGTTCGATGGAAGTCCGAAGATTCGTTGGGAGTATTGCTGGAACCGGCCAAGAATGAGTAGGGAGCTTGCCGAAGGGTTTTCGGAGGTTCGTCGGAAGTTCGCGGAGCTTACCAAGAAAGATCAGAGCTTGCCAAAGAAGCTCGATGGAACTCACCAAGATCATCATGAAGTCTGGGAGCTTACCGGGAGTCCATGAAATGGTTTCCGAGGGTTCATCGGAAGACCGTCGGAAGTTTGCCGGAAGCTCACCGGAAGAAGTCTTGACTTGTTGAACTTTGTAATAGCTTAGAAAATATCTTTAAATTCATAATTAGCATATAATTTGGTTTAGAATTAGGTGTTAATCATATAAACCAAGTTAGGACCCATTTGGGGCTGTTTTGGACTGGTTTGGGCTGAGTTTTCGGCCCAAGCCAATGGGCTGAAATGTGCTAGGTAGTGGCAATGCCGAGTGGCCGAGCCATGGGCGGTGGTACCACCCCAGGCTGGGCAATGGCACCGCCCAGCTCCAGAGTGCAGCATGGTAGCACCGCTGCCTTGGGCGGTGGAATCGCCTATGCACTGTTAGTCTGATAACTAACAGTGCGGCACCGCCTTGATAAGCGGTGGCACCTTCGACAGTGCAAAGATGGCACTTTGCCAAAGACCGAAAACCCAAATAGAATTCAAATTTGGAGCTCAAATTTGAATCCTCTTGAGGCCTATAAATACCCCTCACATTCTTGGATGAAAGGGGGTCTAGAACTAAAAAAAAGAAGGGAGAAACTCTCTTGAAAGTGTGTCAAATCTTCCTTCTAAGTCTTAAGAGTGTTCTAGTCCAAGAGAGGGGTAAGAGTGCTTGTAAGGGATATCTCCTAAGCCCATCAAAAGGAGAGGTGCTGTAAGGGAGTTCATCCTCACCCGTTGAAAGGAGGATAGCTAGTGGAAAGCCGGTGGCCTCAAGCAATAAGAATCGGGAGTGGACGTAGGTCGGATGACCGAACCACTATAAAAATCTGGTTTGCATTTACATTCTTACTATTTACTTTACTGCAAATCCTTTTCACTTAATTTGATGCTCTACTTCTCATCTCTGCAAACATCTTTAAGTTAGAGCTTTTCTTATATGATTCCATCGATATGGCTTTCATAATACGAAATGAAGTTTTCACCGTACGAAGTTTCCGAAACTTGTTCAAATCGCTGAAAATTTATCGTTCCTTACCACTGCACTAATTCACCCCCCCCTTCTTAGTGCCACTCGATCCCTAACAATTGGTATCAAAGCCACGTTCTTTCTCTTTTGGATTTACACCCATGAGAAATGGCTCTAAATGGTTTTTAAGAGGGCTTTTCGATTTTTTGTCCACCGTTCTTTAACGGATCGGACTACACATATTGAAAAACTCAAATGAGAGTTTTCTTGATTTCTCTCGATTTAAACTTATGGAACATCATTAAAAATAGATTTAAACTTTACTCTAAACCGACGAACGAATGGTCAGATTTGGAGAAAAGATCATTTTCTTTAAATGCAAAGGCTATGAATGCGTTATATTGTTCTTTAGATAAAACTGAGTTTAATTGGATTTCTACGTGCAAAATGGCTTTCGATATTTGGCATACTCTCAAAATCACACATGAAGGAACGAGTAGAGTTAAATACTCGAAAGTTAATATTTTGATGCACGATTTTGAGATTTTTCGAATGCAACCAAGTGAGACTATAGGCGACATGTACACCCATTTTACGGATGTCATCAATAGTCTAAGAGCTCTTGGTAAATCTTTTTCGAATTTTGAACTCGTAAGCAAGATCTTAAGATCCCTTCCAAAAAGATGGGATTATAAAGTAACCGTAATACAAGAAGCTAAAAATCTAAATGATCTTCCGATTGAAGAACTAATCGACTCACTAATGACATATGAAATGAGCCTCCTAGAACATTTTGAACTCATTGAACACTTGAACCACCTTCCAAAGAATAGGAAGGATTTGGAACATCGGGCAAATGAATGCCACTTGAGTGATGACTCAAGTGATGAGGACAATGAGGACATTGAACACATAACAATGAATGTTAACAAGTTCATTAAACAAAAATTAAACAACATAAATGAACTTGAATGGAGAAAGATGCCAAAGGAGAAGAAGAAGGCTTACAAAGAAGAATCAAACAAAGAAGAGACGAAATGTGCTTTGATGGGTTTCAACTACAAGGTAAGTAACTTAACTCCGTTGAATTATTTTGAAATTACATGATGCTTTCCATGAATGCTTAACTTAGTTAGTAGGAATTTTTTTTCATGCTTTTCTTATGTTTTTAGAAATTAAAAAATATTTAAAAAAAAATTATACTATGCTTTTCCTTCTAGTATTTTGAAAAGTAAAAATTATGAATAATGATTGCTTAGTTTATGATTTTCATATCATATTTTGATGCATGGCTTAACACAAAAATTAATTAGCATGATTATGATTGTGTATTTCATTTTATATGCTTAATGAAATTATGCATAAGAATTTGAAATAATGATATCCTATGTTTCGGAATGATGCCTTGATGGTTTTGACAAAACTTATGAATCATATTTATATGATGATGCTTTCGGTTTTAAATATAATGCATGGTCTTTACATGAAAATTTGAACATGCTCACATTGATTGAAACACATAAAATGAGAAATATATTATCATGATAATTATATCTCATGCTTGTACACCTAACAAGATTAAATCATGAATATTTATCTTGATGATTTATTTTACAAAATTATATTTTAGATTTATAAAATCACGCATGATTTTAGCAAAAAATTTGAGCATTGATCATCTTGTTATTACAAATGAAAGAAAGAATTAAAATGATTTTGATGATGCATTATGAAAACATGCTTAATGATTGTATCATACTTGATGACTTGAAATCTCATATTTTGAAATAATATATTCATAATGAATCCATGAATATTGATGATTTTTGTATCACTTTTTGGCTTTAAACTTGATACATATCTTTCATGCAAAAAGTTTTTGGGCATGCTTATGTGAAATCTTACTTGATAAATGAAAATGCTTCATACATATGATCATGATAAAATTCATGAATCTTGATATTTTACATTGCTTTTGATTTCAAAAAAAATGCATGATTTTTGACACAAAAAATTAATAGCATGTTTCAAGATAATGCTTGCATACCAAATATGATTAAAAGATAGAAGCAAGCATTTTGATGATTTCGTTTTTACATGAAAATTTGAACATGCATATATATAAGATCAACCACATAAAATAAAACACAAAAGTTAAAAATATTTTAATCACGATGTTTTATTTTTGATGTGTTTGGTCTTAACGGTCTTTATGATGAAACTTACATCTTGCTTTGAAAAGTTGATACATGCTCACATGTAATCAATTCATGTTGCTCATATTAAAATTTTCGAATGAAAGATTTTGATGCATTTGATCTTAATGGGTTTAATGACAAACTTGTATTTTGAATTTATACATTGATGGGTTCCATATAAATATTTGAACATACCTTATGAAATCATCATTGATAATGACGAAATGAAAATATTATAAATTTATTATCATGCTTAATGATTTTATGATATCATAAAAATTTAAAGTTGTTATATCTTGATAACAATACTCATATTTTGGTTCTAAATATGATACTCATGCTTTAAAACATGAGCTCCCTTATATGAAACAAACAACTTAAAACGAAACACATTATCATGATAAATTGAATCTTATGTTTTGAAATAATGTGTTATATTTTTATCTTGATGAATTTTATGATGAAGTTTGTCTTTCAATGTTGAATGTTGATATTTCTATTTTATTTGACATTAAAAGACAAAGGCATGCTTATTTGAAATAAATTATAAAAAGAAAATGCATGATTCTTGAAAATTTTTCTATCTCTAAAGTTTTCGGTCTTGATGAATCCATGTGGATCTCTTGAATCGAATCTTTTGGAAAGTACCACATGCTTAATGTGATTCGACTTAATGACAATTTGCCTTTTCGTCTTGAATGTTGACATTTATTTTTATTAAGGGCAAATGTATGGTTATAAGAAGCAAATCACATATAAAAACAAAATGTAATCCTCTATATCAATTTTTCTATAGGAAATTCATGAATCCATGCTTATCATGTATGAATTTATTGAATGAGGTTTTGAGGATGATTCCGGCTTTGACTAATGCTTGATTTGTATTTATGCCATAAGACACATTTTAAAATTGAATCATGCTTCAATCATGTTCTATCTCCCTTAATTCATTTTGTTCTCCTATATTTCCTTTTATTTACCATAGAGGAGAACCTTCTAAATGAATTATGAAATTGATGATTTGATAATAAGTGTTTATCAAAAATCTATTTATCATTTTACAATCTCTAAAAAGTTGATAATCACTCATTCATGTTGTGAATCTCAAAAATGTTTTTGATTTGATTAGGAGTTTTGAGTTAACAAAATGAGTTTGAATAATTTTATGACTCCTCCCTTGATCTCTAGAAATCATGACCTTGAATTCTTGACTTGAGATATTTTTGCAAATTGAAATACCTTACTCTATGATTGCTTCCTTTTTCATTTACAAAAGAGGAAAATAATTCAAGTCTTGATATATCGATAAGTGATACTTGGAATTATTTTTATGATTCATGATGAATTTAGATCTATCATGTATAAATCAAGTTGTTGCTTTTACTATCAAATGAATCATGAGCCTTGACATCACATCTTTCATGATATAAAAATGACATGATTTTCTTACCTTGTAAGCCTTATATGATTCAAAATTGATGTAAAAGAAATATGCTTAATGATTGAATCATTGATTTATTCTTTTATCATAACTTGAAAATGAATGTAAAGAAAATATGTTAGCACTTGTAATCATGATTTGATCCTTGATATTGATATGCTTTTATATATCATGATTCTTGGTTTTATGACATTTATCTTGAATTAAAAATTGATAAATATGAATTTTGATCTTGCTAAAAAGAAAGTTATGAATCATGAATGATATCTTTTGGTTTGTTGAATTTACATATTGATATCCTTCATGACATGATTTCTTTGCATTGTTGTCTTATTTGCATCATGTGATGATTGAACAATTGATGTATATTTTTATTGATGCAAATTTATAATTGATATGAAAAATGGCTTGTATAATGATTGAAATTTTTAGCCATTTAATCCTCCCTTTTTTTTGACAAAAATAAAGTGGGAGAAGATTTATTACTAGCTTATGTATCGCAAAGAAAAATTTTGCCAGCTAGAACATACGAAGGAAGCAAAGAAAGTACAACTTGCACATCTCAAGAAGCAAGTGAAAAAATTACCATCATTGCCCATCCTTAAAAACTTGCTATGATTGAATGGTATGATTGGATGTTGTATTGCAAAGCTATGCTTAAATGTTGTATGATATATATCTAGATTGATAGCTAGTATGTTATAAAATTTGCATATCTTTTAAACTAGCTATGATGCAACTTCTTTTTGTTGATGACATAGGGGGAGAAGTAGATTGATGACTTCATGCATTGATTGAATATTTTATATATTTGTATGATGGTTTGATAATTCTCATATTCTGTGATGAATGTTGCTTGGATTTGGGATAATCCGAGTGATTCTATCAATGGCATATTGATATGGGGAGTTTTGTTAAACTCCCGGGAGTTATGGTTAACTCCGTTAGTCATCAATTAGTTGTCATCATAAAAAAGGGGGAGATTGTTGAATCTCGAATTTTAATAATGAAACTAATTGATAGTAATTTGTGGTCTAACTGCATTTTGAGTTACGTAGGTCTACTATCGATCAGGATTAGATAGTTGATGCTGGAGGAATTGACGTTATGCCAGAGGTGATCACGTCTGGATATTGGATGTTGAGCTGAAGGTTCCATCGACAATCGACGGAAGGCTTCGTACGTCGGGCATCGGGCCTAGAAGTGCGTGTTGCACCAAGGATATCGGGGTTGCGGAGATCAACCACCGATTGGGCAATGAATCACTAGAGAGGACGATATGCCGAAGAATCGGATGAAGCGCCGATAAGCCAATGACGTGCAAGGCAACTAGATGTCAATTCGCATTGTAATAATTATCTAGATCGAAGTAAAGTTTGGTTTATGTGTGTAGGATTAACTACGATGACGATGAAGACGTAAAGTGAAACAAAGTGCCGGAAGACAAGTGGGATGGATTGTTGGGAGTTCGAGAGTTTGACAGAAGTCCAAAGATTCATTGGGAGTATTGCCGGAACCGGCCGAGAACGAGTAGGGAGCTTGCTGAAGGGTTTTTGAAAGTTTGCCGGAAGGTTCGTCGGAAGTTTGCGGAGCTTGCCAAGAAAGATCGGAGCTTGCCAAAGAAGCTCGGTGGAACTCGCCAAGATCATCATGAAATCCAGGAGCTTGTCGGGAGTCTGCGGAATGGTTTCCGAGGGTTCGTCGGAAGACTGTCGGAAGTTTACCGGAAGCTCATCGGAAGAAGTCTTGACTTGTCGGACTTTGTAATAACTTAGAAAATGTCTTTAAATTTATAGTTAGCATGTAATTTGGTTTAGGATTAGGTGTTAATCCTATAAACCAAGTTAGGGCCCATTTGGGGCTGTATTGGACCGATTTGGGTCGAGTTTTCGGCCCAAACCAGTGGGCTGAAATGTGCTAGGCGGTGGCACCGCCTAGTGGCCGAGCCATGGGCGGTGGTACCACCCCAGGCTGGGAGGTGGTACCACCTAGCACCAAAGTGCAGCGACGGTAGCACCATTGCGTTGGGCGGTGGAACTGCTTGTGCTCTATCAGTCTAACAACTGATAGGCGGTGGCACCGCCCCTGACAAGTGGTGGCACCGCCCTTGATAGGCGATGGCACTGCCAGCACCGGGAAACCCAAACAGAATTCAAATTTAGAGCTCAAATTTGAATCCTCTTGAGGCCTATAAATACCCCTGACATTCTTGGATGAAAGGGGGTCTAGAACTGAAAAAAAGAAGGGGGAAACTCTCTTGAAAGTGTGTCAAATCTTTCCTCTAAATCTTAAGAGTGTTCTAGTCCAAGAGAGGGGTAAGAGTGCTTGTAAGGGTTATCTCCTAAGCCCATCAAAAGGAGAGATGCTGTGAGGGAGTTCATCCTCGCCCGTTGAAAGGAGGATAGCTAGTGGAAAGCCGATGGCCTCAAGCAAGAGGAATCGAGAGTGGACGTAGGTCGGATGACCGAACCACTATAAAAATCTGGTTTGCATTTACGTTCTTGCTATTTACTTTGTTGTAAACCTTTTTCACTTAATTTGATGCTCTACTTCTCATCTCTGCAAACATCTTTAAGTTAGAGCTTTTCTTATATGATTCCACCGATACGGCTTTCATAATACGAAATGAAGTTTTCACCGTAAGAAGTTTTCGAAACTTGTTCAAATCGCTGAAAATTTATCGTTCCTTACCACTGCACTAATTCACACCCTCCCCCCCTCTTAGTGCCGCTTAATCCCTAATAGTTTTTAATAAAAGAATTTTAGTCATTGAGAAATTTATCCATGTTGTTTTTAATGAGTTTTCTAAATTTAAGAAAAATAATTTTGATGATGATTTTAAATTTGATATATTGAATTTGAATCCTCCTCTCCCAAGTAACTTAGATGCATATACTTCTAAAGAATCCTTAACCAAGGAATGAAAGTATATAGATGCACATCCCTGTGAACTAATTATTGGAGATATATCAAAAGGTGTTTAAACTTGTTCTTCTTTTAAAAAGTTTTATGCGAATGTGACCTTTTTGTCTCAAATTAAACCCAAATGCATTGATGATACTCTTAAAGATAACATATGAGTTTTTAAAATGCACGAAGAATTAAATCAATTTAAGAGAAATAAGGTTTGGATTCTTATTTCTAGACCTAGTAACTATTTTGTAATTGGTACTAAATAGATCTTTAAGAATAAGCAAGATGAACTTGGCATCGTGGTTTGAAACAAGACTAGATTAGTGGCCAAAGGTTTTAACCAAGAATAAGAAATTGACTATGAAGAAACCTTTGCTCTTGTGGCAAGACTTAAAGCCATAAGGATATCCCTTGCCTATGCATATTGTAATAATTTTAAGTTATTTCAAATGGATATCAAAAGTATTTTTCTTAATGGCTTTATTTTCAAAAAAGTTTATGTTAAGTAACCGCCTAGATTTGAAAATGTTCTTTTTTCGAACCATGTTTTAAGTTACCTAAGTCTCTCTATGGATTGAAATAACATCTGAGGGTTAGTTCTTTCCTTATTAAAAATAATTTCTCAAAAGGCAAAGTTAATAACATATTATTTATTAAAAATTTTAAAAATAATTTTTTGTTGTTCAAATTTATGTTGATGATATTATTTTTGATTTTACAAATAAATCTTTATGTGAATCATTTGCCAAAAATATAAGCCAAGAATTTAAAATGAGTTTAATAGGTAAATTGACATTCTTTTTAGGATTACAAATTAAGTAATTAAGTGATAGAACTTTTATTAGTCAATGTAAGAATACTTTGGATATATTAAAACGATTTCATATGAATAGTACTAAGGCCATTAACATACCAATGAGCATATCTACAAAATTAGATATAGACAATGAAGAAGAATGTTTTGATCAAAAGACTTATAGAGGTATGATAGGTAGTTTGCTATATCTTACTACAATTAGATCTGATATTTTATTTAGTGTTGGGCTTTATGCTAGATTTCAATTTATTCCTAAACAATCTCATTATAAAGTATTTAAAAGGATTTTTAAATTCTTAAAAAGAACCCCTAATCTAGGATTATGATCTCCAAAATCTAAAAATTTTAAATTGATTGCTTATGCGGATGCTGACTTTGCTAGATATAGAATAGATTAAAAAAAAAGTGCATCTGGAACATGTCAAATCCTAGATCATGCACTTGTGTCTTGGTCTTCCAAGAAACAAAATTTTGTTGTAATATCTAAAATTTAGGTTGAATATGTAGTAGTAGGTCCATGTTATGCATAAGTTATTTAGATGAAAAATACTTTAGAAGTCTATGAACTTTACTTGAAAAATATCTTTATTAATTATGATAATACTAGTGTAATTTGTTTAACAAAGAATCTCATTCAACACTTTAGAACTAAACACATTGAAATTAGATATCATTTTAATATGGATCATATTAATAATCATGATATATCTTTAGATTTTGAATGAGGAATAATTTGATTTTATTAGAAGAGAATTAGGCATGTTAAATTTTCCAAATGCATGAACTCTTCTCTTTTTTTTTTTTTGGATCATTATCTTGATTTCTTGGCTTTCATGACTTAAGTTTTCTTTTGAGTCAAGATCGTTTCATATTATTCTTCCTTTTGCTATTTACTAAAGAGAAGATTTTTTTTTTAACAAATCATGATCCTTCTCTTGATTTCTCGATATTCTTAACTTGAGTTTTCTTTTGAATCAAGATCGTTTACTATGATTCTTTCTTTTGCTATTTACAAAAGAAGAGATTTGTTAAATAAATCATGATTTTTTGTATTGATCTTTCATGATCTTTGATATCTTTTATGTGATGCTTAGAACATTGATGTAAATTTTTATACCATTGTATCCTTCCCTTCTTTTCTTTTTAATGACAACAAATGGGAAGAAAGATAATTGCTAGCTTGCACATCTCAAAAAAGAAGCAAAAACTACTAACTTGTACATCTCAAGAAGCAAAAATTACTATTTTGTATATCTCAAGAGAAGTAAAAATTGCTAACTTGTACATCTCAAGGGAAGCAAAACTTGTTAGCCTTCATAATTCAAAGAGAAATAAAACTGCTAAGCTTGCATGTTTCGAAAACTTGCTAGTTGTATTTTTCTCCTTTTTGTTGATAACAAAGGGGGATAAGTAATGATGATTTGGAATTTTTATGTTTTGGTATTATGCTTGATGATTTGGAAATCTTAACTCATACTTTGATATTATGATGATGATGTATGCAATGATATGCATATGAAGTAAGAAATGATTACTTTGATATGATGTGTTGCATATGATCACTATGGTTCATGATTAAAATTGTTTCGACTTAAATTCTAAAGTTATCATTTTCTGAATTCAAGTTTATTTCAATATGGCATATAGATAGGGAGAGTTTAGTTAACACTCTATCATCAATTGGTTGTTATCATCAAAAGAGAGGAGATTGTTGAATCCCAGATTTTGATAATGAAATCAATTGATGAGTTTATGATCTAATCTGTGTTTAAGAAAAGTGATGCAAGACTATCTTCGATCATGGAAAGATAAAACAATTGAAGTAGGAGAATCAGATGTTCGGCTAGAGTTATAGATCAAGTATCGGGCCGGAAGAATCAGACATTGCATCAAGATCGGATGTTGCAAGAGTCTACATGCTGATAGATTGAGCAATACGTCGAAGGAGAGCATGATGTGTCGAGAGTTCATATGAACCAATGACATGCCAGATAACACAAGATTCATGTTTTGTAATCGTTTATGTTATGATCATCATAGTTTATGTCTTAATTGAGTTAGTTTTAAGTGTAACTATGCTAACTCAATTAGAGGTCAATTGGGCCTAAATCAGGGTTGAATTGAGCCTATTGGAAGGCCAATTTAATGACCCAAGGTTGGGTTAAGCGGTGGCACCACCAGACTAAGTGGTGGTACCACTAGAAGCCTGGTCTCCCAAACACTATCAAGTTGTGGTACCACCTAGACATAGTCTTCTAGGCTATGCCAGGTGATGGTATCGCTCAGACTAGCGATGGTACCTCTAGTGCAGAGGGTGTCAGGTGGTAGTACCACATAAAATTGACAGTAGTACCACTAGTACTTCAAAAACCCAAGATGAGACTTTTTGGCTCTATTTTTGAAGCCATTTGGAGCCTATAAATACCCCACTCATCCCTACGATGTTCGCATAAGAATTGTGAACAAAAATTTGTGATTCTTAGTGTATAATCTCTGTTGTAATCTCTTGAGAGTTTCCCTCCTCTTTAAAGTTTAGAGTTTATTCTAAGAGAGGTGTAAGAATTGTAAAGGTTCCCTTCTAAACTTGTAAAAAGGAGAAAAGAGTTGTAATAAGGGTGGTTGATCTTCACCCATTGAAAAAAGATTGTCAATGAAAATCGATGGCCTCGACAAAGAAGGAATCGAGAGTGGACGTAGTTTGCGATGACCGAACCACTATAAATCTAATGTGCACTTCTTCTTTTACTTTCATTTAATATTGCATATTGATTTACTTACTAAGCACTCCTTACTCATGCTTTTTATTAATCATTTTTTCGATACGAGTTTAAACGATTGAAAGTTTCAAACCGAAGTTTATCGATAGCACTAATTCATAAACCACCCCCCACCCCCTCTCTTAGTGCTACTACGATCCTAACAAAAAGGACTTATATAATATTTGATTGAAACACACAAATGTTGGACTTATATATTTCCCTTTTGAATCAAATATTATTGTCCTTTTTCATATTAACTTTCTTGCCATAAAAATACTACTTTATTGTAAAGATTTTTTTAAATAGATTTATATAACATTTATAAACTTAGGTAATTTATACTTTAACATTCTTTTTGTTAGGAAATCTGATTAGATCATCATATGCGTAGTGAAAGAATAGAAAAAAAGTATATATTTTCCAAAAGAAGTATCTCATCATCATGCAAAGATTGGTGCACAAAATTATAAAATCAAAAACTACATATATTAAGTAAAATTTATTACCTAGGGAGATCATATATCCCTAACAAATCTTAAATTTATAGGAGTGAATGAAGGAGATCAATTATCCTCCTCTCTAGTAGTGATCCACATGGTATATGTAGCAAAGATGCTCCTCAAATCACTACACAATCCTCCTCTTCATGCGCACCACATGATTAAGAAGGGGCTGGCCCTGTTGAATCTTAGATTTTGATGATGAAACTAATTGATTGTGATTTATTGTTTAACTGTATTTTGAGTTACGCAGGTCTACTATCGATCAGGATTAGATAGTTGACGCTGGAGGAATTGACGTTGTGCCGGAGGTGACCACGTTAGGATATTGGATGTCCAACCGGAGGTTCGATCGATAATCGGCAGAAGGCTTCGTACGTCGGGCATCGGGCCAAGATGCATGTTGCGCTAAGGATATCGGAGTTGCGGAAGTCATCCGTCGATTGGGCAATGGACCGCAAAAGAGGACGATGTGCCGAAGGATCGGACGAAGCGCCGACCAATGATATGTCGAGCAACTAAATGTCAATTCGTGTTGTAATAATTGTCTAGATCGAAGTAGAGTATTTGTTTATTTGTGTGCAGGATTAACTATGATGAAGATAAAGACGTAAAGTGAAATAAAGTACTAGAAGATAAGTGGGATGGATCATTGAGAGTTCGAGAGTTCGATGGAAGTTCGAAGATTCATTGGGAGTAGTTGCCGGAACCGACCGAGAACGAGTAGGGAGCTTGCCAAAGGATTTTCGGAAGCTCGCCGGAAGGTTCGTCGAAAGTTTGCGGAGCTTGCCAAGAAAGATTAGAGCTTCCCAATGAAGCTCGTTAGAACTCGCCAAGATCATCATGAAGTCCAGGAGCTTGCCGAAGTCCACAGAATGGTTTCCGAGGGTTCGTTGGAAGACCGCCGGGAGTTCGTCGAAAGCTCACCGAAAGAAGTCTTGTCTTATGGACTTTGAAATAGCTTAAAAAATATCTTTAAAATTTATAGTTAGCACATAATTTGGTTTAGGATTATGTGTTAATCCTATAAACCAAATTTGAGCCAATTCGGACTTCGTTTGGACCGGTTTCGGCCGAGTTTTCGGTCGAAACCACTGTGCTGAAAAAAATGACCTGGGCGGTGGCACCGCCCAGAGGCCGAGACCTGGGCGGTGGAACCACCCTAGGCAGGCGGTAGCACCGCCCAGCACCTGCTGTGTCAGTCTGCCAGACTGACAGGCGGTAGAACCGCCTCTGATAGGCGGTAGCACCGCCCGACACCGGGAAACTCAAAAAAATTCAAATTTGGAGCCCAAATTTGAATCACTTTGAGGCCTATAAATACCCCTCATATTCTTAGATAAAAAGGGTCTAGAACTGAAAAAAAAAGGGGGAAACTCTCTTGAAAGTGTGTCAAATCTTTCCTAAGTTTTAAGTGTGTTTTAGTCCAAGAGAGGGGTAAGAGTGCTTGTAAGGGTTATCTCCTAAGCCCGTCAAAAGGAGAGGTACTGTGAGGGAGTTCATCCTCGCTTGTTGAAAGGAGGATAGCTAGTGGAAAGCCGGTGGCCTCAAGCAAGAGGAATCGGGAGTGGACGTAGGTCGGATGACCGAACCACTATAAAAATCTGGTTTGCATTTACGTTCTTGCCATTTACTTTGCTGCAAACCCTCTTCATTTGCTATCTTATTTACTCAACTTCCTCTTCATCTTCTTACATATGTTTTAAAGTTAAAACGTAATCTTTCTGGGTTCAAACGAAATGTTGCATTCATTCGTACGAAGTTTTTGAACTTGTTTTAATCGTTGAAAAATTTATCGTTCCTTACTGCTACACTAATTCACCCCCCCCCCCCCCTCTTAGTGCCACTCGATCCCTAACAGGCCCTTCTTGCTATCCACATGCTTTTAATTGGGGCTATCTACTAAGGAGAAAAGGAGAGAGAGTAGTATAGGAGGGGCGGCCAAGAGAAGATTAACCTATGTCATCTTTTGGCCTCTCTTATTTATAGAGGTTCCTACCACTTAACCCTAATGAATCCTACCATATTAGGTATTGGATCTCTATCCAATTACCCAAGCATTTTAAATTAGTGGATCTTTATCTAATAATCTTTATTTAGTCTTATTGGGTCTCACCTAAAAAATCTAATAATTCAGGGGCTTATTGGATATCTAATAAGATAGGGGCTCTAGTGGATATCTTATATCTGAACCTCTACTCATCACAACACCTACTATATGTGTGTGACTCTCTAGACCCAATATCAAGCTAACCATGAGTCATACATATCAGAACTCTTTTTGACTTCGTGAATTATTATCACTCAACTCATCGACTATGGATGTACTAGGCCAATATGCCATAGTCCTCAAATGATACAGAGATCCAATCCATTGGACCTATCTATCCTTAGTTATCGTGCATTTATAGTACCTCATCAATCTAATATCCTAGAGATTGTATATCAAACATAGTGCTGTTAGGCCCATATAAAATTTACTCGAGTCTCACTCTAATCTGATTCTCCTAGAGAACCCTTTCTCTCTCAATCTGAATGACATTAGCTTGGAATTTGCTTGAGTAAGAATATATAGAATATTTCTCTTATGACACCGAGAGTAGATGATCCTCTATCGACACTCAATTGTCCTTATAAAGTTGGTTGCCACTCCCGAAAACTAGCTGTGCTAAATCTGAAACTTCCAAACCTATAAGTCTGGTAATAAAGAGTGAAGTACTCATATAGGACATCCTTGAAATTTCAAATCTATGAGCTAAACACACAACTAAGATAACAGATTGTCTGACAATGAGGTATCATCAACCATCTAGCATTTTATGAGCGGATCAATCAGTGAACCCATTCTACAATAAGCACTTACATTATATCCCAAGTGTCCCTACATGAGTAATTATGAGACTAGCCACCTCCATCACATGGACGAGTATACAACATACCAGTCTATCCAATTATTTCAATGTCTCTCTCGAGTAACCTATGATCGGGACTATTTAATATCTATGTTTAAAAGTGAATCGGTCTCATTATCATGATCTCATAATGATCTGATGCACAAATCCATAGATGTTACAATTATACAACATGTAATATAAAGTGAGAAAATACCAATAATAATAAGCAAAAAGATTATACATCATGTCACACGTGTCATGACTCATTTGATTGCCTTACAGAGCATCTATGACTAGCAATCTCCTACTTGACCTAAAACTAATTACCTATGTATCTGATCCCCATCAGACCCTTATGATGCTCAAAGACAATATGAGATTATGGCTTTATTAGTGGATTTGTGATGTTATCTTCGGATGGAACTCTTTCCATTGCTACATCCCCACAAGCCACGATCTCTCTGATCAGGTGGAACCTCCTCAAAATATGCTTAGACTTCTAATGAGACCTGGGTTCCTTCGCTTGAGCAATCACACTATTGTTGATACAATATAAGGGAATCAGTTCCTCGCTACCTTACATGACTCCTAGATTTGTGATGAATTTCTTCATTCAGATTCTCTCCTTTGCTACTTCAGCCACAGCAATATACTTGGCCTCTATGGTCGAGTCAGTAGTAGTATCTTGCTTGGAACTCTTCCAACATACTGCTCTTGCATTTAAGGAGAACACATACCTTAAGTTAGACTTACTATCATTAACATCAGACTAGAAACTCGAGTCTATGTAACCTCAACCCTGAGGCTACTTCCTCCACATACCAATAAAAAATTCTTAGTCCTTCTTAAGTACTTAAGGATACAATTTACTACCTTCTAGTGTTCCAAACCTAAATCTGCTTGATATCTACTTATAACACTTAGAGAATATATTATATTAAGTCTGGTATATAACATAGCATATATGATAGATTCTATTGTTGAAGCATAGGGTATCCCATCCATGTCTACCCTTTCTTTTGGAGTCTTTAAGAATATACTCCTAGAAAGTGATATTTCATGTCTCATCGATATGAAACTTAACTTAAAATTTTTCAAGCCAAACCTTTTGACAATGGTGTCTATGTACCTAAACTAAAACAAGCCGAGCATCCTCTTGAATATATTTCTATAGATCCGAATGCCCAAGATATAGGATGCTTCTCCTAAGTCCTTTATAGAGAAATGTCTAAATAGCCAAGCCTTTTCTATAGATAGTATTCCTACATTATTCCCAATGATCAGGATGTCATCTACGTATAATACCAAGAAGGTGATAGTGCTCCCACTTACCTTCCTATACACATAAGACTAATCTTCATTCTTAACAAAGTCATAAGTTCTGATTGCCTCATTAAATCTATTATTCTAACTTCGAGAAGCTTGTTTTAGTCTATAGATGGACTTAAGCAATCTGCACACCTTATTTGGACTTTCTTTGGATATGAATCCCTCAGGCTATATCACATACATCTCCTTCTTGAAGTTGCCATTGAGGAACATGATTTTCATATTCATTTTCTAAATCTCATAATCATAGTGTGTTGTAATAGCCAATAGAATTCAGATAGATTTTAGCATGGCTATAAGTGAGAAGGTTTCATCATAGTCAACATATTATCTTTGACGATACTTTTTAGCCATTAGCCTTATCTTATAGGTCTCCACCTTCCCATCTACTATGATCTTCTTCTTAAAAATCCACTTGCAACCAATGAGTATAACACCCTTAAGTGCATCAACTAGGTTTCAAACCTTTTTAGAGTACGTAGAATCCTTCTTAAAATATATGGCTTCTTGTCACTTCCTAGAGTCTATACTTATAATAGCCTCCTCGTAGGTCTGAGGATCAATATCCTCAACATCCTCTCCTCTGATATGTCCCACATATCTCTTAAGAGGATAGGGTACTCTGTCGGGCATATGCAAAATTAGAACTTATGTGCTAGGTACCTGAACAGACTTAGGTTGTAGAATGGTGCTTAAGCTAAGTTCTCCAACCTTTCTCAACTCTATCATGCTCCTCCTATATCTACCAAAAATATGTTCCTTCTCTAGGAACACCATCCTCTTAGCTACAAAGACCTTTTGGTCCTTAAGGTGATAAAAATAATATCCACAAGTTTCCTTGGGGTATCCCACATACTTGCACCATTCCATCCTAGATTCCAACTTGTCAGTATTATGTCTCTTAACATGGGTACGACAGCCTCAAATCTAGACAATATTAAGATCGAACTTCTTTTCTTGCTATATCTTATATGATGTAGACACTTCTGACTTAGTTAAAACTCTGTTCAGAAGATAAGCTATGAACTGTAGGGTGTATTCCTAGAAACTTATCATAGACTGCGCCATATCTAATAGCATATATTCCTTATTTCTGATACACCATTGAGCTAAGGTATATAAGGAAGGGTCCATTGGGATAGGATCCCATAGTCTTTGAGGAATTGTATAAACTCTATACTCAAGGACTCATCTCCTCAATCTGATCGAAGAGTCTTGACACTCTTTCCAATCTAGTTTTCTACCCCATTCTTATATTCCCTAAATTATGCAAAGATCTCAGACTTGTACTTCATTAAGTACAAATGTCTATACCTAGAGAATGTTGAATCTCAATTTTTGATGCTAAAATCAATTGATGAAGTTATGATCTAATGAGCGTTTGAGTGACGTAGGACTAACTTTGATCATAAAAAGGTAACTCGATTAAAGCAGGAGAATCAAATGTTAGGCTAGAATGGATCATGTCAGAGATTGGACGTTAGGGAAAAGGATTGTTCGATATGCTAGAAGATAGACTTCGTGTCATGAGTTCGAGCATCGGGCCAAAAGGATTGGACATTGCGCCAAAAAGATCAGATGTTGTAGGTCAACATGCCGATGGATCGGGCAATATACCGAAGGAGAAGATAATGTGTCAAAAGTTCAGACGAAGCACTAGATGAACTAATGACATATCGGACAACATAGGATTCATGTTTGTAATCATTTGTGTATTGAACGAAGTAGTTTATATTTTAGTTGAGTTGATTTTGAGTGTAACTATGCCAGCTCAATTAGGAGCCCATTGAACCTGAATCAGGGTTGAATTAGACCTATTGGAAGACCAATTCAATGACCTAAGGTTGTGTTAAGCGGTGGCACCACCAGGGCAGGCGATGGTACTGCCAATGAGCTGGAAAGTATATAATATACGTTTCTAAAAAACTCGACGGTAGTACCACTAGGATCAGCGGTGGTACTGCCCAGTTTCAGACGATGGTACTACCCAGACTGGTAGTAGTACCACTCAGACATAATCTTCGAGGCTATGTCAGGTGGTGGTACTGTTAGTGCCTAGTGCTGTAGGTGGTGGCACTGCCCAATATTGGTTGTGATACTGGTACTATCCCAGAAACTTAGGGATTTGAATTTTTCACTCCATTATTAAGGCTATTTGGGGCCTATAAATATCCCACTCTTTCTTGGTTGAGGTAGTAAGAAAATAAAACAAAAACCTTGTGATTCTAATGTTGTAAACTCTCTTAAAGTGTTGAGTCTCTCCTCCTTAAGCATAGAGATTGTCCAAAAGGAAGTGTGTGAGGGAATCCTTGTAAAAGAGGAGTGTAACAGTTCTCTCCTAAGCTTGTGAAAAGGTGAAAGAGTTTTAACAAGGGTAGTTGATCTTTGTCCATTGGAAAGAAGATCGGTAGTGGAAACCGACGACCTCGAGTGAAGAGGAATCAGGAGTGAATGTAGGTCAGGACAACCGAACCACTATAAATCTGGTGTGCATTTCCTTTGTGCTTTTCATTCTTATTGCTTACTAATTTAGTTGTTCACTATTTTTAATCACATTCCAAGTTAAATATATTTTTGATATAAGTTTGATCGAATGAATTTTTTGAATTGATTTAACTTTTTGAAAGCACTAATTCACAAACCTCCATACCCCCCCCCCCACCACCACCCCCCTCCTCTCGTCTTAGTGTCACTATGATCTAATAGAGAAGTTATCAATGAATGTAATGAAGTAAGAATAATCTCCTATGGCCTAAGTTGATATGAAACCATATATATTACTATGTATGAGTTCTAGCAACTTAATGGCTCTCTCTCCATTTCCAATAAATGGAGAGATGCTCAACTTTCTAAGAAAGAAGGTTCATAAGTTGTAAATGACTCATAGTCAAATAAATCTAGGAATCCATTCTTTAGCAACTTTTGAATTCTTCCTTCGTGGATATGACCTAGCCTATAATGCTATAGGTGCACACTATTCACCTTATTTTATTTTCTTTTAGACACACTTACATTCATGATATGTGGAGCAATATATAACATAAATAAACTATTATATAATGTTCCTCTAATAATGATCTTATCATCCAATATTATTGAACAACCATTATTCTCAAAAACTAATTTATATCCACTAATTGTCAAGCAGATATAGGGTGACCTCATCAATAGCCACCACTATAGCAACTTTTGCTCAATTGCCCATCTTGAGATCTATCTTGCCTCTCACCAATCTCTTAGGATTTGCCAAAACCTACAATGAATTATAGATGTGATAAGTACTACTGGTATCCAATACCCATGGGTGATCATAAGAATCTGACAAATAGAGACTGATCATGAATGTACCTAAAGCTTCTTCAAGCTTCTATTTCACCTTGTTTGCAAGGTACACCTTACAATTCCTCTAGTGCCTGTCTTTACTATAGTAGAAGCACTGGCCTTTATCCTTTTCTTGGTCTTTTTTAGCAACCTTTGTTTTGCCCAATTTGCTCTTGCCCTTGCTCTTCTTAAGGGACTTCTCTGTTTTCTTTTTTTTTTTTGGTCTTACCATCATAGAGAACTAACTTCTCTTTCTTGATGATGCTCTCAACCTCCCTTAACATATTGAAAAATTCAGAAAGTGTCACCTCAAGCTTGTTCATGTTAAAATTCATAATGAATTAAGAAAAAGAGCCTAGTAGGAACTAAAGTACAAGTTCCATACATAAGTTATCATGACCATTCTTAGACCCGTAAGCTTCTCTATTTACTCAATAATCTTGATAAGACCCCTAGGGTTTTATCGTAGAAAAGAGGGAGAAAGGGGTTTGATCACTTCGAGGGGATCGGTCTCCTTGATCACTTCAAGGGGATCAGCCTCCTAGGGTTTGCCAAATGACTAAGATAATATTTTCATTGCTTAATGAAAATAAACAGATACATTCGTATTTATAGAGTTCCACCTAGAATCCACTGGGACTTAGACTCTTAATAATAAATAAATATTAAATAAATCCCTATTCGACTCTTACTATACTAAACAAACTCAATAAACATTATTTTAAAATTTAGAGATGAAACCTAACAATTCCTCCTTCAAATCACCCTTGTCCTTAATGCTAAGTAGCATCAAATTCGAGGAGCTTCTCTTTCAACACTTCAGTCACAAGTATCTACGACACATCACAACTCATTGATTAAGTAGGTACGGTCTCCACTTTTTGATAGTATGAACAATAGGTTAGCTTTTTAGTGCAGTAGTCATTGTAGTCTTTTAAAAAAACCCTCTCCATCCAATGGCTAGTAGCAGTTGTGACCTTCTTCATCTTTCCTTTAGGATCACCTACTTTCCATTAATAAAAAAAAATTCATGATTAGTTTAGAAAAATTCCAAGAAACAACACCTAAGGTTGACAGCCATTCAATTCTAAGCACCACTTTGAAGTCTTCCAAGGGTAGCAAAAAGAAATTCACCAGCAATTCTTAGCCTTGTATAATCATCTTTATCTTCAAACATTTGCTGTCATAAGTTAAAATTCATTCATCAATGACCTTTACTTTGAATTTATCACAGTCTTCAATATGGTAGGCCAATCGATCAGCAACCTTACTATCCATGAAATTGTTAGTGCTACTAGTATCAATCAGAACTGTAACAGGTTGATGTTATAAAATTCTTTCAACTTTCATAGTTTGTAGGTTCGAATAGCCAGCTAATGTATGCACTGTATGTGTGATAGGTCCAACATCTTCATTAGAATCTATACTTTCATGATCAGAGTCAACGTTGTCAACTTCCAATTCCTCCCTAATTCGTTCAATCACTAGAAGTTGCCCTTGTTTACATCGATGCTCCTTACTCCACTTTTCATCACAATGCCAGCATAAACCCTCCGTTGATCTTTCCTTAAGCTCTTCTTGGGTTAGTCTTCAGGTGTTAGGGTTTCGATTGGGAATAGATGGGGCTAGTGGCTTGCTGATCATTTATTTATTGTCACTTCTATTTCAATGATTTTTTCTACTAATTTTTTCTTCATGCAAATGTGCAAATGAGATTGCAGCTGTCATAGTGTGGGGTTGGCGAGCTTTAACTTCACACTTGATATCTGGATTAAGTCATTCGAAAAATGTTCCCACCAGTTGTTATTCGGATTGATCTTTGGCTTGATTTGATAATCATTCAAATCTATTCTAATATTCTAGCACTGTAGATGTCTGATAAATTTTAGTAAGCTGCCCATCAACATTCTCATTTTTTGATGGTCTAAAGCGAACAAGAAGCCATCTCTTAAATTACTCCCACGAGAGAACTCCGTGGTAAGTTTCATACAAATTGTACTACTGGATTACATCGCCATTTAGCTGGATTGAGGCAATTTTCATCTTGGATTCTTCTAGAGTTATATGAAAATGAAAAAAAATTCTGCCCTAGAAATCTAACTAGTTGGATCTCTATCATCCCATCTTGGAAATTCCATCTTTATGCGTGGATAGCTTAGGTCCTGTTCTTAGTTCCTTTTACCCATGTCTCTAGATCAGTTTAATGTAAGGCTTGAACTTTCATCTTGCTAAAACTTGTTGAAGGTTTCCAATAGACTTCTTTTGAAATCATTAGGAGTTTCTTGTAGTTGGTTCTTAATTTTGGTTTCTAAGGATTTTAATTGGGCTTTCATTGAGTTATCGGTGGCCATTATGTAAGATTGCATATTTGTAATTTCCAATTCCTATTTTTGATATCGATTTAAGGGCATCAGCACTACCCTATTTAGTGTTGCCACTATGACGCCGATTGGTTCGATGTTGCTACTGTGACACCGATTGATTCGATGTTGCTACTGTGACATCAATCGGTAGCAATGGTGACTGCGATCGCTACGTGGGAGGCAGCGATGCTTGCTATTGTCATTGCATGAAGAGATCACTACTGCTGAGGGTTGGAAGGCAGCGATGGGGTGCGACTAGAGGTAGTGCCACCGAGGGCTTGCTGTAGTCAAGGAAACAGTGGTGGTAGTGTTTGAGGACAGCACAGCCAAGGGCTCACTATGGTCGAGGAAACAGCGGTGGCGACGGCATGGATGAGAGGCAGCGTTGCCCTATTTTTGTTGCACCACAGAAGGAGGTGCCGGCTGTGGTAGATGCTGTTGATGTTGACAACGAGGAGGGGAGGAAACGGTGACTGATGTGGTGGCTGCGGCTACGGTTGTGGCTGCGACTCAAGGGGAAGCAACAAGGGGGAAGAGCAATGAGGCTGGAAGGCGGCTGCGGCTGCGACCCAAGGGGATGTAGCGAGGGGAAAAGTGCCAAGGCAAGAAGGCGACAGCGTCAGTGTAATCTAGTGGCAACCGATGGCTATGGCAAAGGATGCAGAGCAAGGGGGGGAGGTAGCGATGGAGTATAACTGCGATAGTTGCTACAGCCAAGGCTGTGACCCAAGGGGAGGTAGTGAGGGTCGTAGTTGGGATCAGTGTCATCGATGGTAGAAGCGATGAGGGGGTGGTCCGTTGGTCGTGGAACAATGGCAGTGGCCCTTCTTGCTTAAGCGAGATGACTGGGGCCGGAAAGATCGCTGGTCGAGGGGCAACGATGGCAATGGTCGCGATTGAGAAGCAACGGCTTCAACCTTTGTGTGGCCGCCGGTCGGGAGGCAATGACTTTAACCTTTCTCTTTTGGGTGGTCCGTTGGCCGTGGAACAGTGGCAGTGGCCCTTCTTGCTCGAGCAAGATTGGGGTGGTGGGGGTCAGGTGGGGGTGGGAGGAGGAGATCGCTGGCTGGGAAGCAACGGCTTCAACCTTTCTCCTTTGCATGGATGCCAGCTTCAACCTTTGTTTTCTTCTTCTTCTTCTTCCTATTTTTTATGATAGCTATAGTGAAGTTGTAGTGAGAATGACGATGATTGCTACTCTAATACCAATTGATAAGACCCCTAAATTTTTATCATAGAAAATAGGGAGAAAGAGGTTTGATCACTTTGAGGGAATCAGCCTCCTAGGGTTTGCCAAACGGTTGAGATAATATTTTCATTGCTTAATGAAAATAAACAGACATCCCTATTTATAGAGATCCACTTAGAGTCCACTAGGAATTGGACTCTTAATAATAAATAAATATTAAATAAACCCTTATTCGACTCTTATTGTACTAAACAAACTCAATAAATATTATTTAAAAATTTAAAAAATAAAAAGATCTTAACACATCTTAAGGACTTGGCTTTGAACTAGTATCCGCATAGTCATCTTGGTGTGGAAGAGACTCTTGGATATCTCATATCACTAAGTCCTTCCCTATTCCTCAAATAATTTATGGAGATGCAGGAGAATGAATCTGGCATTCATCTTTTCATATTGTCTCTATAACTCAAGAGTCATGGAGAACAACATATAATACTGAGCAAGAGTGGAACCATCTAAGTACTTCACGTAGTGAGCGATCTCATCCTTATGATAGGACCCTAGCAGGGTTGGGTCCTACTCAACCAAGTAGCAGTTGATAAAAATCTTATGAAATTATAATAAACCACCTGACCGCCTCTCTCATATAAAGAAGAGGGCTAGAATTTATATTTGGGCCTTTAGGCTTCCTAGCCGCTGCCCCCCTTTTGTTGGCTGGTCGATTAGGGTTAAGGGAAAGAGGGGTATTTTACTTAGGAAGCAGCCACTAGGGCTAGGGTTTGGAGTCATATATAAGCATGTAGCCTCTACCTCTTTTTAACAAGAAATATCAATCTACTTTACAGCCATCTATCCGACTACTTGGAGGGTGGAACCACCATAGCGTTCCAAGGGTTGATCCCTCTTAAAGATCAATCTTCATAGAATTCTTCTAGGGTTCTATCTCTTGGTATTAGAGCAGCAATCTTGCTACTTTTGCTGCCATCCCTGCCATCCACTATCAACCAAGCAATTCCCACAATTGCTCTTGACATCACTATCTCCACTGTCATCTTCTATCATAGATTAAATCAATTTACTATCGCTACCTCTAATTGCATCAGAGATCTAGTATTCTTCTATCACCAATACCCTTTGCTGCTGTAATTTTTTATTCAAAATAACAAAAAGAAGTCTTACTATCTATCCCTTGCCTATGAATTCCTTTCGTCGTAAAAGTTATCATCTTTGCGAATGAAGGATTGCTGTAGAAAATTTCAGCTGCATGTTACTGCCTTTAACCAATCTAATTGCTATCCTTTTTAGAATGAAATTTCTTGGGCACCTCATAGATCATCTTGGCTTCCATCTATGATTGATCTATCATGGAATTCATCTTTGAAATGTTTTTGTGTTGCTGCAAATTTTTGTCTCAAATCCTTGGAATTTTTCGATGAGAATTCTGCTATCGCAACTTGCACCGATTTTTTTACTGTCTTGTGGCTGAACTTTTCTTAATCCAATTTGTCATAACTGCTGTGATCCAAACTAAGATTTTGTTGTCAAATCCTCTCCTTAAATCTCTAGGTTTTTGCTGAAAATTTTATCGAGAAACCACTGTTTCTTTAACGATAATTCTGCTTTTACGAGACAGCACATATCGACAGCAACTTCCATTGATTTCTATCAAATCTTTGCTGCCATCTACCATAGATCTAAAACCCTCTTCCCTAACCTTCATCCACTACCATCACAGCCCCAAAACTCTAGCTTCAAACTACACCCAAAATAGCCACAAAACAAGCCTAAACCGCAGCCTATATCCACCAATCCACCAACCCTTTTGGCCACCACTTCTCTCAACCAATACATGCCTTTAACCCGACAACAAAAGAGAGATCTTAACATTATAAATTTGGAGGTGTATACTATGACATCTGAGGAAGCAATCAATGCTAAATTCAAAGCCTTTGAGACACGAATGGAAGATAAGATTCAGACTCTCTTTGTCGAACTCAGTTTGGGTCGATCACCGAGCCCGAAGAAATCACATCAAGGAGAAAGCTCTGACCGAAGAGATAACTTCTAGGAGAGGGGAGGTTCTATGATCGATCCCTATTATCCACGCATGAGGCTGGACTTCCCTAGATGGGAAGAATGAGACTCGATTGGTTGGATCTCGTGCACGGAGAGATACTTTCGGTATCACAAAATCGCAGACGCATCTATGGTGGAAATTGTAGCTATACATCTTGAAAGGGATGCCATACAATGGTTTAATTAGTTTTAACACACTCATAGAGTCCTCTCATCATGACAATTCAAAGAAGGACTACTGATCCGCTTCGAACCAACCAATTACGAAAACATTGACGGACAACTAGTAAAGATCTGACAAACCTCCACAATTCAAGAGTATCAAACTAGGTTTGAAAGGTTATCTAATCAAACTCATGATTGGTCCAAAAAATAGCTATTGGGGACATTTATTGAGAGCTTCAAGCTGAAGATCCGGGGAGAAGTTAAAGCGTGATAACCATACACGCTTATGGCAGCAATCTCTTTCGCACGACTTCAAGAGGAGCGATTGAACCACGAAGCTCGGAGGACTAGGGTCGCTCCCTGACCAATAATATCGATGCTCTCAGCCCCCCCTACTATTAGTCGAGCTCCTGTACCAAAAAGGTTGATAAGAGAAGATCTTCGAGACTGATCTGTAAAGGGGTTATGTTGGCATTATGATGAGCCATGGAGCTGCGATCATCGCTGCAAAAAAGGGAGACTTCTTATGATTGAACCAGTGGAAAAAGAGGTCATTGAACAGCTAAAAGAAACTATTGAACATGAAGAAAAAGGTGTGGAAGAAGAGCCACAACTGACTAACTTTATGGTACACGCGTTAGCCGACTATTCAAATCCACAAATGATGAAAGTTGGAGGCCTTCTCAAACGACAACCAATCACTATTCTCGTCGATACAGGGAGCACTAATAACTTCCTAAATAGTAAGGTTGTTGCTCAGATGGCTCTCCACATTAAAGGTTGCAGCAAATTTGACATAAACATCATCGACGGTTGAATCCTAAAGTACGACCAAAGATGCCCGTAGGTGAAACTATTACTGCAAGACCAAGAAATTGTCATCAACTTCTTCCTCCTACCAATTGATGATTATGAGGCTATGCTGCATATAGAATGGCTAACAATGCTAGGTAACATCTCTTGGAAATTTTTTAAATTAATTATAAAATTCTACTACAAAGGCAAATAGGTTATCCTACGTGGGAAGCGTGGAAGCAACGTAACCACTGTTTCGACCCAACGAATAGAGAAAGTTTTACATAAGATAAATGGTGGCTTTTTGATGCATCTCTAGCAGCAACCAGAAGGGAAGAAAATAGAAATTGAAGATCAAAATCTTGCCCAATTGCTTGTTGAATTTGACGATGGTTTTGTTGAACCACGCGGTCTTCCTCCTACTCGGCAACATGACCACCGAATTCCAATTCTTCCGAGCAAACTACCAATGAACACTCAGCTGTACCACTACCCTCACCTCCAGAAGGATGAAATTGAAAATATTTTACAGGAGATACTTGAAACAGGAGTGATTCGACCAAGCTGCAGCCCCTATTCCTCACCGATGCTACTTGTACGCAAGAAGGATAGAACTTGGCGGATATGCATCCACTACTAAGCTTTAAATGGCATCACTATCAAGGACAAGTACCCAATACCAGTGTGGATAAACTTCTTGATGAGTTAAAAGGAGCTCGAGTATTCACGAAGTTGGACCTCTGATCCAATTACCACCAAATTCGGGTACGTAAAAATAACATTCCAAAAACTACATTCTGCACACATAACGGCCATTATGAATTCTTGGTAATGCCTTTTGGACTCACTAATGCTCCTTCAACCTTCCAAAGCCTCATGAACAATATTTTCTGGAGCTTTCTTCACAAATTTATGCTGGTATTTTTCGATGATATTCTCATTTACATCCCTTATCTTGAGGCTCACTTTGAACACTTGTGGTTTATTTTGACAATCCTTCGGGAGAATACTCTTTTTATTAAGCTATCAAAGTGCAGCTTTCTCTAGCAAAAAGTAGAGTACCTTGGGCACATAATATCATAAGAAGGAGGGGCAGTAGACCCAACAAAAATCGAAGCAATACAGGGCTGGCCGAAACCTACAAATGTGAAATTACTGCATGGGTTCCTTGGACCAACGGGCTACTACCAAAAATTTGTAAAGGACTATGGAAGATCAGTGCACCCCTCAATTCTCTACTAAAAAAAGATACCTTCCAATGGTCGGACGAAGCCTTCATTGCCTTCGATAAACTTAAGGTAGCCATGATGACGACGCCGGTGCTAGCTGTCACGCTAAGCGCCCCAAAGAAGGTAAGCAGGGTGAATTCTCAAGGATGTCACGATGATCACCCCGGAGGGTGTATCACGCTATGCACCCCAGGAGGGGGTGCACCCCAGAGGGGGTAGGCAGCCGTGCACCCCAAGAGGGGGTAGGCAAAGTGCATTTAGTCCTACATTAGTAAGGAAAGGGGAGATCTTGAGCCTTATAAGCATTGGCGCTATATACCCCAATGGACCGGTTTTGCGGGGAGAGGGTAATGGCCATGTGACAAATGGTATCAGAGCAACCCCTGGCCTTCATTGCCTTTGATAAACTTAAGGTAGCCATGACGACGACGCCGGTGCTAGCGCTACTAAATTTCAGCCGACCCTTCATCATCGAGGCCGACGCATCTGGAGTTGGAATTAGAGCCATTCTCATGCAAGATGGTCGACCACTCACATACACCAGCAAGGCACTATCTCCCTTCCATCAAAAAATGTCAATCTATGATAAGGAGATGCTCGCCATTGTGCACGCAGTAACAAAGTCGAGACCCTACCTGATCGGCTGGCGATTTTAAATTAAAACTGACCATAGAAGCCTCAAGTACTTTTTAAAGTAGAAGATATCATCCCCAGAGCAGCAAAAATGGGTAACCAAACTTCTAGGATTTGATTATGAAATTATTTATAAAAAGAGGAAAGAAAAAATTGTTGCAGATACACTCTCATGGCTACTTGAGCAAGTTGATCTTTCAGTCATCTCTCTTCCTACCACCGGCTTCCTCAAGGACATTAGAGAGGAATGGAAGAAGGATCCAGAGACCACTAACATCATTAAAAAATTAGAGGAGGATCCAAGTGCAATAGCTCACTATACCTGGGATTCGAGGGATCTACGTTACAAATGTCGTATTATGCTTATACCCGACTCCCCTTGCATCAAAGTCATTCTGCACGAAATGCACTCCACACCTTCAGTAGGGCATTCCAGATTTCTGAGAACCTACAAAAGAGTGAAGCAAAATTTTTATTGGAGAGGGATGAAAAAAATTATTTCTGAAAACGTGACACAATGTGATGTATGTCAATAGCAAAAGGGTAAACAGTGGTGAGTCCATGGAAACTACTACCACTACTCATACCGGACTCAATGTGGATTGACATCTCCATGGACTTCATTGAAGGGCTACCACCTTTCAAAGGTAAAAGCACAATCCTCGTGGTGGTTGTCGACTTATGAAAAATGCTCAGTTTTATGCTATGCAAAATCCGTATACTACTGCTAGTATTGCTCAGATTTTTATAGAAAATATTATTAAACTGCATGGGATGCCAAGGTCCATTGTAAGTGATCGTGATATGGTCTTCACTAGTAAATTTTGGATCGAGTTATTTCAGTTGTAGGGCACCAAACTCAAGATGAGCACAGCGTATCATCCACAAACTAACAGCCAAACAAAGGTGATGAACAGGTGTTTATAGATGTACCTTCGGTGTTTCACTAGTAATCGACCAAGAGAGTGGACGAAATGGCTCCCTTGGGCTGAATTATGGTATAATACTACGTATTATTCATCTACAAAATGTACCACATATGAAGCACTATATGGTCGGTCAGTCCCTGTGATTTCGAGGCATGTAATTGGCTCGGCCAAGGTAGATCAGATCGACCAAGATTTAATTGATAGGGACAAACTACTATAGTTGCTAAAAGATAATCTCTCTATTGTCTAAGCTAGAATGAAGCAGCAAGTTGACACACGATGAAGCGAAAGAGAATTTTCAGTAGGAGATTGGGTTTATCTTCGCCTACAGCCATACAAGCAACTATCCATCAACACACGAGCCTCCATAAAGCTATCCCCATATTTTTATGGGCCCTATCATATTACAGAGCGTTTTGGAGCTATGGCGTACAAACTTAAGTTGCCTGAGGATGCCAAAATTCACCCTATCTTTCATGTGTCATGCTTGAAGCCCAAGTTGGGAGAACATGAGTCACCCCAAATTCAACTGCCCAACACTACAAATGATGGAGATATTCAAGCCCAACCACAAGCCATCCTCAACCGCAAAATCATGATGCATCGTCGACGTCCCACTACTGAAGTACTAGTGCATTGGAACAATTTTCCACTTGAAAATGCCACATGGGAATCATATGAGGAGCTAAAGACCCGATTCCCTGAGTTCGTGGAACCTCAGCCTTGAGGACAATGCTGGTTTGAATAGGACGGGCTTGATAGGACCCTAGTAGGGTTGGGTCCTACTTAACCAAGTAGCAGCTAATAAAAACCCGATGAAATTATAATAAATCACTTAGCTACCTCTCTCCTATAAAGAAGATGGCTAGAGTTTATATTTGGGCCTTTGGGCTTCCTAGTTGTCGCCCCCCTTTTGTTGGCTGGTCGATTAGGCTTAAGGACAAAAGGGGTATTTTACTTAGGAAGCAGCTACTAGGGCTAGGGTTTGGAGTCCTATATAAGCATATAGCCTCCACCTCTTTTTGACAAGAAATATCATTCTACTTTGTAGCCATTTGTCTAACTACTTAGAGGGTAAAACCCCTATAGCATTCCAAGGGTTGATCCCCCTCAAAGATCAATCTTCATAGAATTCTTCTGAGATTTTATCACCTTACTTGCTCCTTCCTCGGGCATGGGCATCACTATGTCAAGGACATATGTAGTTTTTTCCATCATGAGAATGATTCTCAGGTTGTAGAGCCAATCTGTGTAATTTGGACCAGTAAGGTAGTTGACATCAAGTATGCCATGTAAGGGATTTGAAAGCGATATATTTTTGACAAACAAAAGATATAGCATAAATAAATAATATATAGATTTTATAGAAAAAGTAAATAATCAAGATATGAACTTATATCTTAATCTACTATTATTTTCTTGTGAAACACACAACTCCCTCTGGTATATGAATCGAAGACCCTTGGTGGATCTCTAGTGAGGTTCAGGATCTAATTGGCATCTTAGTGTAACCTTAATGGACTTGACCAATCACATTAAGCCTAAAAAGGTAGGTATGATTCCCATCTTGTTCAGCCTTCAAAGCATTATGGTTTCAAGAGACTCGACCAACCATAATGTTTGGTTAAGTTATCACTATCATTACAAGATGAGTCTAATTCGATGATATACCCTCAAGGGACTTGATCAAGTATACCACATCCTTAGGTCATCAGTGATATCTCTATGTCATAGGCAAGATCTTAAATCATAATATAGGTGAGCCTCGAGGGACTTGACCAACTCAACTTACATTAAGAATCGATTTCTTCTTATAATGATGGAAGGCCACATGGGTTGATCTAATTGTCTTATGCTTATCGACTTAATATTATCATGAGAGGGGATTTTGATTTAGTCTCCTAATATGATGTATCACACACATACATATTTAATATATATCTACGAACATGTAAATATATATATACTTATCTAGTTGATATATAAACAATCACACATCACATAAGCAATCACACAAAATGATCATGGACCATAGCCTAATGTGATCAAGCCTGAGCCAGTGAGCCCAATCACTCACATCACGATCTATGTGTATCGACACATCTCCATATTTTGTGATCATCTATCTTGTCCTCATCAGTTCGGCTGGCACATTGATACATCTCCATGCATCGCGATCGTTTGTCTCAATCTCGTGGATCCTACTGTCACCTCTATGCTCTTACCGTGCCTCCTCATATAATTATGACATAATCATAAGTGCGCAGGCCCGATAATAAATTAGAAAAAAATGAAAACTCACAGGCTCTAATAATAATAATAATCACATCACATGCACACATACATCATATGACATGGTCCATGATCATCCATCCATATCATACATCATATATACACATTATCATATAGGACTATTAGATAATAATAATAATAATTAATTAAACTATTTAATTAATTATTTTATAAAATTTTTGGGGTACCCTACCCTAGGGTGCCCCATGCGGCCAAGAAACCCTAGTAGTCAAGGTTACACTTATGGCTAGGAATCCTTAGCAGTAAGATAGCCTTGGTGATCGGAAACCCCTAGCCCCCAAGGTCCCTTTTGTAGCTAGGAAACCTTAGCCATAAGGTAGCCATGGGCAGTTAGAAAACCCTAGCCACCAACTTGCCATATACGACTAGGAATCCCTGACCATAGAGTCTCAGGTGGCTAAAAAACCCTAGCCACTAGGGGTTCCCTATATAGTCAAGACTCCTCTGCCATGGCCAAGAGTAGCATGGTTGCTCTTTGTTTGCTATAGGTGGCCAGGCTGAGAGCCTCTTATAGAGGCTCTTGGCCAAGGCTGCAAGCAGCTTTTGGATGATCTATAGGGCAACAATAAGAGGCTCTCGGCCAAGGCTATAAGCAGCTTTTGGATTATCTATAGGGCAACAATATTTGTTGCCCTTTCTCCCTCTTTTGCATTAATAATTTTGATATAAAAAAGGCATCTCTAAAACACATCTCAATAGCAAGAAAGGGTACTATCCATATTTGAAAACTACAACAAAAAATTACAAAAATCGAGTATAAAATAATTCTATGTGATTCATCAACACACGTAGTTTAAAAAACCAATCGTCGCATGAATCAACCTAACTTTGATACCATTGTTGGAAAATATGATCAAAGCATCATATGTGTAATGGAAGAATAGAAAACAAAAAGTATAAATTTCCTAGAAAAAGTATATCATCATCATGCGAAGATTGGTGCGTAAAACCGTAAAATCAAAAACCACACATATCAAGTGAGATTTATTACCTAAGGAGATCATGTATCCTTGAAAAATCTTAGATCTGTAGGAGTAAATAAAGGAGGTCAACTGTTGTCCTCTCTAACGATGATCCACACAGTAGATGTGACGAAGATGCTCATCTAATCGTTGCACGATCTTCCTCTCTATGCACACCACATGATCAAGAAGAGACCAACCCTTCTTGCTATCCACACACCCTCAACTGGGCCTGTCTACTAAGGGGGAGAAGAGAGGGAGGAGTATAGAAGAGGTGGCCAAGAGAAGACTAGCATATGCCACCTTTTGGCCCCTCTTATTTATAGAGGTTCCTACCACTTAACCTTAATGGATCCTGCCCTATTAAATTCTAGATTTCTATCTTGTTACCCAAACCTATTGGGTTAGTAGATCTCCATCTAATAATCTCTATTTTGTCTTATTGGGTCTCACCTAAAAGATCTAATAATTTAAGGGCTTATTAGATATCTAATAAGATAGGGGCTCTAGTAGATATCTCATATCTAAATCTCTACTTATTGCAACACCTACTATATGTATGTGACTCTCTAGGCCTAATATCGAGCTGGCCATAAGTCATACCTATCAAAACTCCTTCTAACTCAGTAAATTATTATCTCCATAATAATTCACTTGACTCATCAACTATGAATGTACTAGCCCATTGCACCATAGTCCCCAAATGATACAGAGGGATCCAATCCATTAGACCTATCTGTCCTCAGCTACAAAATCTATTCGAGTCTCACTCTAATTGAATTCTCTTAGAGAACTCTTTTTCTCTCAACTCGAATGACCCTAGTTAGGGATTTGCCTAAGCAAGAATATATAGGATATTCCTCTCACTAAGAGTCGATGATCCTCTATCGACACTCAATTTCCCTTGAAAGTTGGCTGACACTCCCGATGGTCGGTTGTGCTAGATCTAGAACTTCCAAACCTATAAGTCTGGTATCAAAGAGTAAAATACTTATATAAGACTATTAAATCTCTGATTTTGATGATGAAATCAATTGATGAATTATGATCTAATCTGTGTTCAAGAAAAGTGATATAGGACTATCTTCGATTATGAAAAGGCAAAACGATTGAAGCAGGTGAATTATATATTGAGTTGGAGTGAATTATATCAAAGTTTAAGCATCGCATCAAAAGAATCAAACATTGTATAAAGATCGAATGTTGCGAGAGTCAACATACCGATGGATCGAGCAGTACGCCATGTCGAATCTCAGATTTTGAAGATGAAATCAATTGATGAAGTTAATATCTAATTAGCATTTGAGTGATGTAGGACTATCTTCAATCATAGGAAAACAAATTGATTGAAGCAAGAAGAATCAAATGTTGGACTGGAATGGAACATGTTAGAAGATCAATCGTCGAGTTAGAGGATTGGTCGACGTGCCGGCAAAAGGACTTTGTGCTATGAGTTTGGGCATCATGCCAGAAAGATTGGATATTACACCAAGGAAATTGGGCATTGCGAGAAGTTAACATGTCAATTGAGCAATATGCCAAAGCAAAGGACGATGCGCTGAAGGTTCGGACGAAGCGCCGGATGAACCAACGATATGTCGGATAACATAGGATTCATGCTTGTAATTATTTATCTAGATCAAAGTAGTTTAGGGGGCTAATTGAGTTAGTTTTTGGTGTAATCATGTTAACTCAATTAGGGGCTAATTGGGCCTAAATTGGGATTGATTTAGGCCCATTAGGAGGCCCATTCAATGACCCAAAAGTTGGGTTAAATGGTGGCACTAGCGGTAGAACCGCCTATGAGCTGAAAAAGTCAACAACCCAGTCTATGAGGCTATTAGGTGGTGGTACAACCAAACTTAACGATGGTACTACCCAATTTCAAGCGGTGGTATCACCTAGTGTTAGTGCTATAAGCGATAGTACTACTCATACCCGGTAGACCCAAAAATTTAAATTTTTAGCTCTAATTTTGAAACCATTTAAGGCATATAAATACCCCACTTGGGCATCAAGAAAGGGGCAAAAATTCTTAAGAAAAAAATGGATAAAACTCTGCCAAAATGTTGAGTTCCCTCTGTTAGGACTCTAGCTATGAGAGTCCTAATTTAGTTTCATTGATAAGGGCATTCATGTAAATCCTATCTAGCCGACCCCTATTAAAGAGGTGAAGAGGCCGGCTAGGTTAGGGTTAGGTTGCTTCTTAGGAAAGGAGTCCTATTATAAGTAGGAGTTCTATTAGGAAAAGAGTCCTATTAGAAGTAGAAGTCCTATTTGGAAGAGAGTCCTATTAGAAGTAGAAGTCCAACTAGAGAAGGAGTCCTAATTAGAAGTTGGTTAGAAGTAGGAGTCTTAAGTAAGAGTCCTATTAGGAGTTGGGGCTTAGAAGCCCTATAAATAGCCATGTATTCATCTTCTTTAATCAATGAATAGATCAATCTTTTAGCAGCCTTTGTGCAGCAACTTGGAGGAAGGAACCCCTATAGAGTTCCAAGGAGGCCGATCCCCTATAGAGATCAACCCCAAGCTTAGAATCCGCGGAGGGTTCTAACACTTGGTATCAGAGCAGCGTTCTTGGAGTCTCGCTGCCCTTCCACAGCCATCCACCAGCCCTCCACAACCACGCAAAGCAATTCCCACAATTGCTTAGAAGATCATCGCTGAATTCCGCCGTCATCTCCACCACCGTAGATCATCCTTGGATCTTCCCGTGAATTGCAACAGGTTCTGGTTATCTACCCTACTGCTGCTGCAATTTAGTTATCCTTATTCAAAAACTCTAAAAAAATTCGTTCCTATAATTGCTGCATAAAACTTTCATCGTAAAGTTTTCATCTCTACAACGAAAGTCGCACTGCAGAATTTCAACCGCATAGCACTACCTTTTTTATCTTGCCACTGCATTTTTTCTATCTAAATCTCTATAAAATTTTTACGACGGCTTTGACACTTCCTAATAGTGGTTTTCCCTTTGGTTTTGTCAAAAAATTCTCAATAAAAACCACTTATCTTTTACGTCCAATCTGCTGCACTTTAGACGTAAAAATCTGCTATAATACCTCTCCGTGATTCTCAATTTTGCCAAACCTCTTGTTGTCGTTTCTTCCTACAAAATTTTTTGCAGTATTACCTCTTCCTTATCAGTAGATCCCCTTTGAGTTTTACTTGAATCTCTTTTGAAAATTTCTGGAAAAAATTACATCTTTACTGTTGGAATTTTTTCGGCGAAAAATCTGGTATTGCACCTTTGTCCTTTTTTCTTCTCCGTAACCTACCAAACCCTAGCCACCTTGCTGCCACAAACCAAGATGTCTTTAGGGCATCCCGCTAGCCTCAAGATGCAGCCATCATAACCTAGTTTTATAACCCTAATAGCATAAAAAACCACAGCCCAAAACAGTAAACCATTACAGCTGAACCCTTCAATCACCGATCCATTGTCCGAACCTTCCACCACCCCATGCCATTAACCCGTCAACAGAAAAAAGACAAGGGCATCTCTGATCTACAGACATATGCTATGGCTTCCCAAGATCCAATTGATGCCAAATTTGAAGCATGGGAATCTCGGATTGAATCACGGCTTGAATCGCGCTTGGAAGACAAATTGCGTGCTTTGTTTGCAGAATTCAGAATTGGACAACCATCGAGTCCAACCAAACTACAGCAAGGAGAGAATTTAGAAAGGACCCCAGAGAAGGAGGGACAGCCCTCGGACATGCTACAGCCACGCATGAGGGTGGACTTCCCACGATGGGAAGAAGGAGACCCGGCGGGGTGGATTTCGCGCGCAGAACGTTACTTTCGCTACTACCGAACGTCGGATAATGCTATGGTGGAGATTGCTGTCATCCACCTTGAAGGAGATGCTATTCAATGGTACAATTGGCTGGAATATAACCAGGGGGCTCCGACATGGAATCAATTTAAGAATGCACTGCTGAACTGCTTTGGACCTACGAGTATGAAAATATCGACGCCAACTCGGAAAGATTCGACAAACCTCTACGATTCAAGAGTACCAAACCAGGTTTGAGAAGCTATCTTACCTTGCTCGTGATTGGACTGATCGTCAATTGTTAGGAACATTTATCGAAGGACTCAAGCCAGAGATAAAAGGGGAAGTTAAGGCACGATAGCCCCGTACCGTGATGACTGCGATTTCTTTTGCCCGAATACAAGAAGAACGACTCAACCAAGATTCTCGAAGGATGAGAACCACTCCTAGAACCTCAACATATAAAACCCCTTCTGCTTCCAACCATCCTTCGCTGCCCAAAAAATTGACAAGAGAAGAACTACGTGATCGATCAGCAAAGGGTCTTTGTTGGCATTGCGACGAGCCGTGGAACCGCGATCATCGCTGCAAAAGGGGCCACCTCCTATTGATTGAACCTCTTGAAGACAGGGAGGAGGAGGTCCAGGAGCATGAGGAAGAGGTCACGGATGAAGAACAGCAGCCAATTGATATTATGATGCATGCCCTTGCCGATTACGCAAACCCGCAAACAATGAAAGTGGGAGGATTTCTAAAGCAACAACCAATCACCGTTCTTATTGACACCGGGAGCACTAATAATTTTATGAACAGCAAGGTTGCTGTCCGGATGGCCTTACCTATTGAGAATTGCAGCAGGTTCGATGTTAAAGTCGCAGATGGACGAATTTTGAAGTGTGATCGTAAATGCCCCGGGTGAAATCTGTATCGCAGGACCAAGAGATAATTGCAGATTTTTCCTTCTCTCTCGATGATTATGAGGCCGTGCTTGGCATCGAATGGTTGACGACATTAGGTGATGTTTCCTGGAATTTTTGAAATTAATTATGAAATTTTACAGCAAGGGGAAACAGGTGATCTTTGACGGGAAAGCGTGGGGCGACGTAATAACAATTTGCACACAACGAATGGAGAAAGTTTTGCACAAAGCATGTAGCGGCTTTTGGTACAACTTGAGCAGCAACCTAAGGGAGAGCCAACCAAATTTGAAGATCCAAACCTACTTCCCTTGCTTGCTGAATTTTCAGATATATTTGACGAACCACGCACCTACCTCCTAATCGCTTCAAGACGATCATCGTATACCGATTCTTCCAGGAAACCTCCAGCAAATACTCGACCATATCGGTATCCACATCTCCAAAAAGATGAAATAGAAAGGATTGTAAAAGAGATGCTTGAAACAGGAGTTATTCGGCCAAGTTGCAGCCCCTACTCTTCACCAAAGTGCTCCTCGTGCGAAGAAAGACGGAACATGGCGAATGTGCGTTGATTACCGAGCTCTCAACGACATAACCGTCAAGGACAAGTATCCTATTCCAGTAGTAGATGAATTGCTTGATGAATTAAAAGGAGCACGAGTCTTCACAAAGTTGAACCTTCGATCCGGGTATCATCAAATACGAGTGTGCGAAGAAGACATACCGAAAACCGCCTTTCGAACGCATTAAACGGTCACTATGAATTTCTGTAATGCCCTCTGTCTCACCAATGCTCCCTCCACCTTCCAGAGCCTTATGAATGATATTTTTGGAGTTATCTTCGAAAGTTTGTGCTAGTTTTCTTTGACGATATCCTTATTTACAGCCCTTCTCTTGAAAGTCATATTCACACTTAAGACTTGTTTTGACAATTTTGAGAACATGTTCTTTTGTCAAAAAAAAACGAAGTGTAGCTTTCTTCAACAAAAAGTGGAATATCTTGGGCATATCATATCAGAGGAAGGTGTGGCAGTGGACCCTCCAAAATTGAAGCAATGCAGAATCCAACCCCGAGGAACATAAAATCATCGCTGCTGGCTTTCTTGGTTTAACAAGTTACTACCCTAAGTTCGTGAAAGACTATGGAAAGATCAGTGCACCCCTTACTTCCTTGCTAAAAAAGATGCTTTCCAGTTGGTCGACAAAGCCACCACCGCCTTCGACGAACTTAAAGTCGCAATGATAACAACACCAAGATATTAGCATTACCCGACTTCGATAAGACTTTTATTATTGAAGTGATGCCTCCGAGCAGGGAATTGGTGCTGTACTAATGCAAGATGGCCGACCCCTCGCGTATACTAGTAAGGCGTTATCTCCTTCCCACCTCAAGATGACTATTTACGACAAGGAGATGCTCGCGATTGTGCATGTGGTGTCCAAATGGAGACCGTACTTAATTGGGCAACGCTTTCACATCAAGACCGACCATAAAAGCCTAAAATATTTCTTGGAGCAAAAAATATCTTCCCCTGAGCAGCAAAAATGGGTAACAAAACTTCTTGGATATGATTATGAAATAACTTACAAAAAAGGGAAAGATAATGTTGTTGCAGATGCGCTTTCACGGCTACCCGAGCAAGTTGAATTTTCGGCTGTTTCACTTCCGACCAGCAACTTCCTTGAGGATATTAGGAGGGAATGGCAAGATAATCCAGAAACAAGTAAAATCATAAAAAAATTAAAGGAAGCACCAAGCTCTATGGCTCATTACAGTTGGGACTCAAAGGACTTGCGATATAAAGGACGTATTGTGCTTGTGCCAAATTCTACTTGCATAAAGACCATCCTTCAAGAGATGCATTCCACACCTGCGGCCGGGCACTCCAGGTTCCTTAGAACCTATAAAAGAATTAAGCAAAATTTTTATTGGATAGGGATGAAAAATATTATTGCTGAATTTGTAGCACAATGTGATATATGTCAACGACACAAAGGTGAGACAGTGGCAAGTCCCGGAAAGTTACAACCTCTACCCATCCCAGAATCAATATGGACTGATATATCAATGGATTTCATCGAAGGGCTTCCCTCATCACAAGGAAAAGGTACAATTTTTGTCATGGTTGATCGCCTTACAAAGTATGCTCACTTTTGTGCCATCCGTAATCCCTACACTGCTTCTAGTATTGCTCGAACCTTTATGGAGAATATTGTAAAATTACATGGGATGCCGAGATCTATTGTAAGTGATCGTGATAGGGTCTTCACGAGCAAATTTTGGATAGAGTTATTCCAGATGCAAGGCACTAAATTAAAGATGAGTATGGCATATCACCCACAAACCGACGGCCAAACTGAAGTGGTGAACAGGTGTTTGGAGACATACCTTAGATGCTTCACCAGTGACCGACCAAAAGAATGGACAAAGTGGCTTCCCTGGGCCGAGTGGTGGTATAATACAACTTATCATTCCTCCACAAAATGTACTCCCTATGAGGCCATGTATGGCCGACCTCCTGTAATTCCAAAATATGTGTTGGGCACCTCTAAAGTAGAACAAGTAGACAGAAACTACAAGATAGAGACAAAATGCTGAAGTTGCTAAAAGATAATCTCACTGTAGCACAAGCAAGGATGAAACAGCAATATGATCAACACAAAGGCGAAAGAGAATTTTCAGTAGGAGATCGGGTCTTCCTACGGCTCCAGCCATACAAGCAAACATCAATCCAAACCAGAGCGTCTATGAAGCTTTCACCTCGGTTCTATGGACCCTACCAGATTTTGGAGCACATCGGAGCAGTAGCATACAGATTGGACTTACCCGCTAGCTCCCGAATCCATCCAGTCTTCCATGTATCATGTTTGAAGCTCAAGTTGGGACAACACGAGACAGCCCAAAGCCATCTACCAAATATAACTACCCAAGGAGAGCTCCAGACCCAACCAAGTGCCATTATTGATCGACGAATCGTGACTCGACGACGACGACCTGCTACTGAAGTGTTAATACAGTGGGCAAACCTACCAGCAGAAGATGCCACTTGGGAGAACTACGACGACTTGAAGATCAAATTCCCAGAATTCATGGAACGTCAGCCTCGAGGACAAGGCTGATTTGAAGAGGGCGGGTCTGTTAGGACTCTAGCTATGAGAGTCCTAATTTAGTTTCATTGATAAGGGCATTCATGTAAATCCTATCTAGCCGACCCCTATTAAAGAGGTGAAGAGGCCGGCTAGGTTAGGGTTAGGTTGCTTCTTAGGAAAGGAGTCCTATTATAAGTAGGAGTTCTATTAGGAAAAGAGTCCTATTAGAAGTAGAAGTCCTATTTGGAAGAGAGTCATATTAGAAGTAGAAGTCCAACTAGAGAAGGAGTCCTAATTAGAAGTTGGTTAGAAGTAGGAGTCTTAAGTAAGAGTCCTATTAGGAGTTGGGACTTAGAAGCCCTATAAATAGCCATGTATTCATCCTCTTTAATCAATGAATAGATCAATCTTTTAGCAACCTTTGTGCAGCAACTTGGAGGAAGGAACCCCTATAGAGTTCCAAGGAGGCCGATCCCCTATAGAGATCAACCCCAAGCTTAGAATCCACGGAGGGTTCTAACACCCTCCTTGAGAATAGAAGTTGATCTAAGAGAGGTATTTATATGCCTTAGATTAACTTATAAAAAAGGGGGTGTAAAGGTTCTCTCCTGAGTCTGTTAAAAGGAGAAAAGAGTTGTAAGAGGGAGCCCATTGAAAGAAGATCGACAGTGGAAGCCGGTGGCCTCGATGGAGGAGGAATCGGGAGTAGACATAGGTCACGGCGACTGAACCACTATAAATCTTGTGTGTAATTTTTATTCTATTTTTTACTGTCATTGCTTATTGATTTTATTGAATCTTAGATTTTGATGATAAAATTAATTGATAAGTTTGTGATCTAATTTACATTTTGAAAAAAGTGTTACAGGACTAACTTTGATTAGAAAAGGCAAAACAATTAAAGCAAGATCAGACGTTGGGTCGGAGTCAGCAATTGGGCATCGAGCTGGAAGAATCGGATGTTGTGCCAAGATTGAAAGTTGTGGGAGTCAACATGTTGAAGGATCAGGTGATACGTTAAAGATTCAGACGATGTGCCAGAAGTTTGGATGATGTTCAGATGAAATGATATGTCGAACAACAAAGAATTCTTATTTTTAGTTGTTTGTCTTAATTGTTAAAGGTTAGGTCAAAATTGAGTTAGATTCAAGTGTAACCATGCTAACTCAATAGGGGCCAATTGGGCCTAAATTGGGACTAATTTGGGCTCATTGGGAGGCCCATTCGATGACCCAAAAGTTGCTGAAGGCGGTGGCACCGCTAAACTGGCGGTGGAACCGCCTATGAGCTGAAAGAGTAAAAAGCATACTTTTCTATGTTGCAGGTAGTGGTACTACCAGCATTAAAGTTGGCAGGTAGTGGTACCACTCAGGCTGGTGGTAACACTACCAGAACCTTTGTTTTCGAGGTTCTACGGGCGGTAGCACCACCCAATGTAGACGGTGGTACTGCCTATACCTAGAAGATCTAGAAATTTAAATTTTGGCTTTATTTTTTAAGCCATTTAGGGCCTATAAATACTCCACTCATCCCTACAAGAATCACATAAGAAAAAATGAGCTAAAACTCTACTGAATTAAAGTTGTAATCTTGAAAAATGTGAAGTGTTCCTTCCCTCCTCTTGAAAAGTTTAGAATTTTGTATAAGGGATGTGTCAAACTTGTAGAGGTTATCTCCTAAACCTTTGAAAAGGAGAAAGAGTTGGAAAAGGATGGTTGATATTCGCCCATTGAAAGAAGATCATTAGTGAAAGCTGGTGACCTAAATGAATGAATCGGGAGTAAACGTAGGTCGGAGAACCAAACCACTATAAATCTAGTGTGCTCTTTTCCCTTTATACTTTGTACTCTTCTTACTTGCTAAGCTAGTTGCTCAATACTTTTACTTATATTCCAAGTCAAAATGCATTCCAATATGTTTTATCGAACAAATTTTTTGAATCAACATAATTTTTCAAAAGCACTAATTTACCACCCACCCCCCTCCTCTCTTAGTGCCACTATGATCCTAATAGATTTAACTATCTACTACTCTTACTTGCACTCTTCGTTTAAACATCTTTCCGACACGGGCTCTATCGAATGAAGTTTTTCTAAACTAACATTTTTACGAAAGCACTAATTCACTTCCCCCCCCCTCTTAGTGTCGATTTCGGTCCTAACAATTGGTATAAGAGCTAAGTTTTTCTCATTTGGTTTAACACCTAAGAGAAATGACTTTTTCGATAATCTAAAGGGTTACTGTATCACTCGTTCTCCTATGTTTAATGGGATGGACTACATGTATTGGAAAACACGAATGAGAGTTTTCTTGCTTTCTATTAAGTTTGATTTATGGAATATTTTCTAATATGATTTTTAACAACCCTCTAAACCTTTGAATGAATGGAATGATTTTGAGAAAAAATCATTTTCGTTAAATGTTAAAGCTATGAGTTTAATCATATTTCTATATGCAAAATTGTACATAATATTTGGCATACACTCAAAATCACATATGAAGGCACAAGTAGAATTAAAGATTCTAAAAGTAATTTTTTGATACATAGTTTTAAATTATTTTGAATGGAACCAAGTGAAACCATTGAAGACATATACACTCATTTTACAGATATCGTCGATGGTTTAAAAGTATTTGGTAAAAGTTTTTCTAATTTTGAACTTTTTAATAAAATACTAAGATCCGTTCCAAAAAGTTGAGATCCAAAAGTGACGACAGTACAAGAGACAAAGGACTTAAATAATTTTTCACTTGAAGAACTTATCAGATCTTTAATGACTTATGAAATGATTTGTTTAGAACATTATGAACATGATAATAACCTTTTAAAGAACAGGAAGGATTTGATACTTAGAACAAAAAAAGACTCACTTAAGAAGGAAAATGTATTATCATTGGAATTAAAATGATAAATCAAATATTTTGTTTGAAGATATTTTATTATTTTAATGTGTTATATTATTGATCTTGATGATTGTGATGAAACTTATTTTTTATTTTCAAACGATGATGCAATGCTTTTGTATGGAAGACTAGGGCATCAAACAAATTGAAACTAAAGAATTTTAGCTATTTTTTAATCGTATAGAAATATATCTATGTTGCTTTCAATGAATTTTCAGAATATAAGAAAAGTGATTTTGATGATGAGTTTAGATTTGATAAATTAAATTTGAATGAGATTTTTCAAACTGAATCATGAACTTTCTTTTGATTTCTTTACTTGAGGTATCTTTTATGGCAATCAAAATATTTTCTATCTTCTATGATTTCTTCTTTTTACCATTTACTAAAAAGAAGACTTATTGCAAATAAATCATGCCCTTGATATTTATAAATTAAGATTTATTTTCTATGAATCATGATCTTGATGACTTGAGATTTCTTATGCATGAATCGTGATCTTTTATTGGTTCTCCTATGTTTCTTGTGCTATTTACTAAAGAGGAGAATTATCCAAATGAATCATGAATTTTCTTTAGATTTCTTGGAATTATAACTTTAGATTCTTTTTCAAGATCTCTTGTTATTTGTTCTCATATGATTCTTCCTTTTTACTAAAGAGGACACTTATCAAAATGAGTCATAATCCTTTGATATTCACAACTTGAGATTTTCTTTGTATGAATCAAGACCTCTTACTCTTTATTCTTATATGATTCTCTCATTTTATTAAAGAGAATATTTATCTAAATGAATTATAGTGTTTCCTTGATTTTTTTGATACTTACAACTTGCGATGATGTGCTTTGATGTTTAGAACATTGTATACATAAATTGATTTTTCCTTTATGTTTTGATACTCCCTTGTATTTATGGTTGTATATCTTATGTTATGACTAGAACATTGATATAAAAAAATTATATTATTGTATTTTTTTTCCTTCTTTTTTATGGCAAAAGAGGGAGAGAAAAATTGCTAGCTTGCACATTGCAAAAGAAGGCAAAAAGTATTTTTAGCTTGAGTGTTAAACTTAGGCTTCTTAAATCTCCCAAATGCATAAATTCTTCTTATACATTTTTCAGATCATTATCTTCATTAATCGATTTTTATGACTTGAGTTCTCTTTTTAAATCAGGATCATTTCCTATCATTCCTTCAATTTACAAAAGAAGAGATTTGTCAAAAATGACTCATGGTCTTTAGGTATTCATGACTTGATCTTTCATTTTTGATGATTGAAATATTGTTGTAAATTTATCTTTGTTATTAATATTTGTCATGATTTGAAAATTGATGTAAAAGGAAAAGAATTACAACCTTGTATTATTCCCTTCTTTTTGACAATGACATAGGGGGAGAAAGTATTGCTAACTTGCACATTTGAAAGAGAAGAAAACTTGCTAGCTTGCACATCACAAAGAAAAGCAAAATTACTAAGCTTGTATATCTCAAGAGAAGCAAAGAATTGCTAGCTTACATATCTCAAAAGAGAAGCAAGAATTGCTAGTTTGCACCTCTCATGAGAAGCAAAATTGTAAACTTAAAACTTGCTAGCTTGCATATTCTAAAGTGATATAAAACTTGCATGTTCCAAAAATTTGATAGTTGCACTTTAGTCCTTTTGTTGATGATAGAAGGGGAGAAGATATGATGATAATTTAAAATTTGAATTATACATGATGTACTTTAAAATTATGATGATTTGAAATTATATATATTGATGCTTCATTTCAATATAGCATATTGATAGGGGGAGTTTAGTTTAAACTTCATCATCAATTAGTTGTCATCATAAAAAAAGGAGAGATTATTGAATCTCAGATTTTGATAATGAAATCAATTGATGAAATTATGATCTAATTAGCATTTGAGTGACACAAGACTATCTTTGATCATAGGAAGACAAATTGATTAAAGTAGGAACAATCAAATGTTGGGTCGGAATGAAACATGTCAGAAGATTGGATGTCAGGTCGGAGGACTGGTCGACATGCCGACAAAAGAACTTCATACCATGAGTTTGGGCATCGGGCCAGAAGGATCAGACATTGCACTAAGGAAATCAGGTGTTGCGGAAAGTCAACATGTCGATTGGGCAATACATCGAAGGAGAGGACTACGCGCTGAAGGTTTGGATGAAGCGTCGGATAAACCAATGACATGCCGGACAACGTAGGATTCATGCTTGTAATCATTTGTCTATATCGAAGTAGTTTAGAGGGTTAATTGAGTTAATTTTTGGTGTAATAATGCTAACTCAATTAGGGGCCAGTTGAGCCTAAGTTAGGGTTGATTTGGGCCCATTGGGAGGCCCATTCAGTGACCTAAAAGTTGGATTAAGCGATGCCACCGCCAAACTGACGGTGGAACCACCTATGAGCTAGAAAAGTCAAGAGCATAGTCATCGAGGCTATTAGGTAGTGGTACCACCAGACTATGTGGTATGATCACTCAATGTCAAGTAATGGTACCGCCTATTGTTAGTGCTACAAGCGGTAGTACCGCCCAACACAGATGGTGGTGCCACCTATACCTAGAAGACCTAAAAATTTAAATTTTTGGCTCCAATTTTGAAACCATTTGGGGCCTATAAATACCCCACTTGGGCAACAAAAAAGGAGCAAGAATTCTTAAGAAAAAAACTAAGAAAACTCTTCTAAAATGTTGAGTTCCCTCCTTGAGTTTAGAAATTGATATAAGGGAGGTATGTGAGGGTTACCTTATAAAAAGCGGGGTGTAAAAGTTCTCTCATGAGCCTATCAAAAGAATAAAAGAGTTATAAGAGGATAATTGATGTTCACCCATTGAAAGAAGATTGATAGTGGAAGCTAGTGGCCTCAACGGAGGAGGAATCAGGAGTGGATATAGGTCACGACAATCGAACCATTATAAATCTGATGTGCAATTTCTATTTTGTTTTTCACTATCATTACCTATTGATTTAAATATCTACTACTCTTACTTGCACTCTATGTTTAAATATCTTTTCGATACGGGCTTTATCGAATGAAGTTTTTTCAAACTAACATATTTACAAAAGTATTAACCCTCACCCCCCCCTAGTGCCAATTTCAGTCCTAACATGCCAAAGAAGAGCATGATGCTCTGAGAGTTTGGATGAACTAATAACATGTCAGACAACATAAGATTTATATTTTATAATCGTTTATGTCATGATCATCATAGTTTATGTCTTAAATTGAGTTAGTTTTAAGTGTAACCAGACTAACTCAATTAGGGGCCAATTGATCTTGATTCAAGGTTGAATTGGGCCCACTAAGAGGCCCATTCAGTGACCCACAGATTAGGTCAAGTGGTGGCACCGCCAAACTAGCAGTGGAACCACCTATGACTTAAAGAAGTGAAATACACATTCTCCTAGGTTATCAGGTGGTAATGCCACCCAGACTAGGTGGTGGTACCGCCTAGTATAAGCGATGGTACTACCCATACCTGGAAGATCCAAAAATTTAAATTTTGGCTCCATTTTTAAAGACATTTAGGGCCTATAAATATGTCACTCTTTCTTGCTTGTGTTAGCAAGAAAAGAGAATGAAAACTTATGATTTATGGTGTGAAAGTCCTATTAGAAAGTTGAGTTCCCTTCTCCTTAAGCTTAGAGATTGTTTTAAGAGAGTGTGTGAGGGAATCCTTATAAAAGAGTAGTGGAAAGGTTCTCTCCTGAGCCTATGAAAAGGAGAAAGAGTTGTAACAAAGAATAGTTGATCTTTACCCATCGAAAAGAAGATCGATAGTGGAAGCCGGTAGCCTTGAGTGAAGAGTAATCGGGAGTGGACGTAGGTCAAAGGACCGAACCACTATAAATCCCATGTATACTTTTTCTTGTTACTTTTTCTTCATATTGCTTACTAATTTGGCTGCTCACTACACTTTACTCACTTTCCATAATTTTTCGATAGCACTAACCCAATTCCCCCCCCCCTAGTGTCATTTATGATCCTAACAGTTGGTATCAAAGCTAAGTTTTTCTCAATTGGTTTAACACCCAAGAGAGATTAAATGATATTTCTTGGCAATTAAGAGAGTCACTCTATCACTCGTTCTCCTATGTTCAATAGGATGGACTACATGTATTGGAAAATATGAATAAGAATATTTTTTATTTCTATGGACTTTGATTTATGAAATATTATTGAATGTGATTTTTAAAAATAATCTAGACCAATAAATAAATAGAATGATCTAGAGAAAAAAATCATATTCTTTAAATACTAAAATCATAAATGCTTTAATTTGCACTGTAGACAAAAATAAGTTTAATCATATTTTTATATGTAAAACTGCGTATGATATTTGGCACACACTCAAAGTTATACATGAAAGCACAAAGTAGAGTTAAAGAGTCTAAAATCAATCTTTTGATACATAGTTTTGAATTGTTTCGAATGAAACCAAGTGAAACCATTAGTGTACACCCATTTTACGGATGTTGTCAATGGTTTAAAAGCTCATGGTAAAAGTTTTACTAATCTTGAACTTGTTAATAAATTTCTAATATCTCTCCCAAAAAGTTGGGATCCAAAAGTGACTACAATCCAAGAAGCAAAGGACTTGAACAATTTTCTACTTAAAGAATTTATAGGGTCATTAATGACCTATGAAATGACTTATATGATACATTATGAACACAAGAACAACCTTTTAATGAACAGAAAGTATATTACACTGAGAACCAAAGAAGACCACTCGAGCGAAAGCTCAAGTAATGATCATAACAAAGAACTCTTGATAAGAAAAAGTTTATGAAAAAGAACAAGACTAATTTTACAAAATGAGAATCTAAAAATGAACTTAAAAAGAATACAATCATTTGTTATGAATGTAAGAAGCCAGGACACCCTAAAAATGAGTATCCATAACTAAAAAAGAAGCTATTAAAGAAAAAGAAAGCACTCAAGGTAACATGAGATGAATCAAGCACTTTAAAAGATGAAGAGCAAACCGATGAAGACGAAATGTCGAACTATGCATTGATAGCGATCAACAACGAGGTATGTGACTCAACTAAAACCTATTTACCTTACAATGAATTACTTAATGCATTTTATGATCATTTTAAAAAATTTAAATTAGTTGGTAAAAAATATAAATTACTAAAAAATAATCATGCATCTCTCTCTCATGAATTTGAAAAATTAAAAAATGAACATGATAAATGCTTGTTAATGCCTTACACTAAATGTGAAGAATTAAAGTCATTTAATATATATATATTATTATAAAAAAATTTATAAAATTTTAAAATTGGTAACTCATTAAACATAATTTTTGCCAATAAAGGTCATGTACGTAGAAAAGAAGGAATTGACTTTATGAGTAACACGCAACAAATGCTAGCAATAATTATTAAAAGACCAACATTACATGTTCTCCCTAAAGTTAAGTGTAATTTTTATGATAGATGTGGTCATTATACTTACAAAATATTTATCTAAAAAATATAGCTCACATAAATTAGTTTGGGTTCCTAAAGGAACCATAAATAACATAATCCCATTAGTCAAAATAGGTAGATCTTTTCATAAGAGACCCAAAGCTAAACGGGTACCTAAAGCAAACCCCCCTTTCTTGTATAAATATTTACAATCAAAAGCTAGGAGCAAAAATGATATCTTGATAATAGATGCTCAAAGCCTATGATCGGAGATCCAACACACTTCACAAAGCTCACTAGCCAAAATAACAATAATAAATGAAAGATTATTTAAATTAAAATTATTGGTAATAAATCTTTTGATTGAATATGTGTTGATGCTTTAAAAACATAACTTATTAAGCATTAGTCAACTTTATGATAAAGGAATAAAATATTAAATTTAAACTAAAAGTTTTCACACCAAATAAGAATAATTCTATGTATGTTTTAAGAAGCAATAATGTGTATCTTGATTATTTTCATATTACTTTTCAATTTTAAATGATGATGTATGGCTTTTGTATAGAAGGCTAGAGCATGCTAGTATAAAATCAATCACATAAATTGAAACTAAAGAACTTTAGCTATTTTTAATCTTGTAAGAATCTATCTATGTTACTTTTATTGAATTTTTTGAATATAAGAAAAGTGATTTTGATGATGATTTTAGATTTGACAATTTATTTTCGTATGATTCTTTTTACTAATGAGATAATTTATCCAAATGAATCATGATCTTTCACTTGATTTATCGATATTTACGACTTGAGATGTATTTTATATGAAACATTTTTCTTGATTCTCGTTCAATTCTCTCTTTAAAGAGAATATTTATTCAAACAAATCTTTCACTTGATATTTATAACTTGAAGTTTATATGAATCAAAATTTTCATTCTTCTATGATTCTTTCTTTCTTTTATTAAAGAGGAGATTTACCCAAATGAATCTTAATTCTTTCGCTTAATATTTATGAATTAAGATTTATTTCATATGAATTAAGATCTTTCATTATTTGTTCTCCTACAATTCTTTTATTGTTTACTATGTAAGGACCAAGTCGGCACTAAGAGGGGGGGGGTGGGGGGGTAAATTAGTGCTTTCGATAAAAATGATTCATTGATTCAGAAAACTCATACGATGAAAACCGTATCGGAAATATTTTAAACTTAAAGATGTTTGTGATAGTGAGAAAGTAAAGTGATTTGAAATAAAGGTAAACAGTAAAGAAAGACAATAAACCAGTTTATAGTGGTTCAGTCATCCGACCTATGTCCACTCCCGATTCCTCCTTCGTCGAGGCTACCGACATCCATTAACAATCTTTCTTTAATGGACGAAGATCAACTACTCTTTTACAACTTTTTCTTCTACAAGTGTTCCCTCACATATCTCTCTTATGAGTAACTTTAAGTTCTAGGAGAGACTTCTACACTTAGAATCACAAAGTTTTTGTTTTCTTTTCTTGCTCAATTCTTGCTATACCAAGCAAGAATAGCTAGGGTATTTACAGACCCCAAATAACTTCAAAAATTAGAGCAAAAATTTAAACACCTCAAGATTTCAGGGTATTGGCGATACCATTACCTGTGTTAGGTGAGACCACCTGCAACATTGACACTGGGCAATACCATCTCCCAATCTGATGGTACAATTGCCTAACATAGTCTAAGAGACTGTGTTTAGGAGGCCGAGCCTCAAGCGATTCCACCGCCAACCCTAGCAGTGCCACCGCTTGACATGGCTCCAAGTCACTATTTGGGCCTTCCATCTGGCCTAAAACAGCCCTGATTCTGGCCCAATTAGCCCCTAATTTAGGTGGTCTAATTTTAACCCAATTATAATAAAAACTACTTCGATCTAGATATTTGATTATCTAGATCCTTTGACACATTGTCTTCTCCTACGGCATATTACCCAATTGGCATGTTGACCTTCGCAACTCCGATCTTCTTAGCGCAATATCCGCTATTCTTGACCTGATGCCCGAACTCATGGTACAAAGTCATTTGCTGATACGTCGATCGATCCTCCAACTCGATATACAATCTTCTGACATGTTCCACTCCAGCCCAACATTGATTTTTCTTGCTTTAATTATCTCTCTTATTATGATCAAGTTTGGCACTAAGAGGGGGAGGGTGGTGAATTAGTGCAATAGTTAAAAACATTGATTTCAAAAAAATTTATTTCGATAAAAAAGTTTTGTTAAATGAAAACACATTTTGGAAAATATGTTCAACTTGAATATGTTCGTAAGTGAGTAGAGAAGAAGAAGTAGGGCAATTGCAATTAAGTAAAGAAGATAAACAATAAAAAAGTGCACAACAAGAAGAGAACACACTAATTTATAGTGGTTCGGTCGTCCGACCTATGTCCACTCCTGATACCTCGTCTGATGAGGTCATCGGCTTCCACTATTCATCTTTCTTCAAGGGCAAAGATCAATCATCCCTTTACAGAACTCTTTACAAGTTGCTCACTCTCCTTATACAAGCTTCTAACACTTAGAATCGGTAGAGGTGAACTCTTAAGGTTTATAAGCGATTTCACTATAGTCTCGGTTCTTTTTGTTCGTTTCTTTGTGTTCAACAAGCTGAGAAGTAAAGGGTATTTATAGGCCTCAATTGGCTTCAAAAATGGAACCAAAAAAGGTCTCATCCCAGATTTTCGGGATACTGGTGGTACCACCACCTGTCCTGGTGGTACCACAACTAGTGGATTCTAACACTGGGCAAGACTACCACCCAGTCTAGGGGTACTACCGCTAAATAGAGTCTCGGGTACTGGAACTAGGTGGTACCATCACTTAACAATTATTAACTACCGATAGTACCACCGCCCAAACACCTGGGAGACTAAGCCCTAGGTGGTTTCATAGCATTGTTTGAGCCATAAAGTTCGGCCCAAACAAATCTAGACACAAGCCTTGTTGGCCCCTAACAGAGTTAGCAGGATTATGTCCCAAACCTAATTCTAATTACACCCTAACTATGACATTTATAGCATATACTAAAGCAACTAAGTCTGATATGTCAAAATTTCTTCCGACGAGCTTCCAGCGATCTTTCGATGAACTTCTAACAAACTCTTGGTAATCTTTCAGTGGACTCCCAGCAAGCTCTTGAACTCTCGACGATCTTCTTGGCGAGTTTCGATGAGCTTCTTTGGCAAGCTCCGATCTTCTCGGTGAGCTCCGATGAAATTTCGACCAACTTCTCGGTAAACTTCCGATGTACATTTCAATAAGCTCCCGACGAACTCTTAGCAAATTTCGACAACACTCCTGATGAACTTTTGGACTCTTGATGAATTCTTGGACTCCCAATGAATCGTTTGATCTTTGACTCCAGCACTATGTTTGCTTTATGCCTTGATCGCTATCGTAGTTAATCCTACACACTTTTCTCAATATATAGATTAGATCAATAATTAATCAATTGATTTCATCATCAAATTCTAAGATTTAACAATCTTCTCCTTTTTTATGATGATAACTAATTGATGATGAAGTTAATCTTAACTCCCCTATCTACATGCGATACTTGAGAAAAGATACACTTGAATTCAAAACCTTCAAATTCAAGCACTAACCAATAAATTACATATATTTCAACTTATCAACATACACAACATGATACTAAGCATGATTTCAAAATACGATATCATGCATTAATCATGATACCAGAATTTGTCAACATGATGTCAAAGCATGATAACCATTTTCAAGTCTGATATCAAATGATGATAGACATTCATCATTTTAAAATATGACACCAACTTCAAATACGATATTTAGAATGATACAAACTCCAAGTTTGATACCAAATGATAATTCATCATTTTAAAATACAATACCAATTTCAATTAGAATATTAAGCATGATACACATCTCAAGTTCGATACCAAATCATAATGATAGACATTTATCATTTCAATACCAAATCAAATATGATAGTGAGTATGATAAAAAGATATCATTTTAAGTATGAAACTTTTTCAAACATTCATGATACATTTCAAGCATTTATGATGCATCTCAAGCATTCATGATACATTTCAAGCATTTACGATACATTTCATGATACCAAGTATATTTCAAGCATCCATGATACATTTCAAGTTTTCATCAATTTGCCAAGTTTTCATCAATTTACCACTTTCTCCCCCTTTGTCATCAACAAAAAGGAAATGGGCAATCAATTTACGCAAGCAAAATTTTACATTGTTGTGATAGCAAGATAGTGACTTTTCATTCAAACTAGCACTACTCATGCTAGAACTTGAGTAGGATTCTTCTTGAAAGGGAAAAAGGATAGAGTACAAAGAAAGGTCTATTCATCAAGAAGGATCAAGTAATCAAAAGTCCATGAATAGTAGAAGGAAAAGAAATCATTCAAGCTATCAAAATTCATCAAACTTCTACTTTTCATCAAGAGCTCACAAGAGAAGAGATTCATACAAGAGTCAAGTGTATCATTTCATGACATATGAAATCCGTAAATAACATTTCTATAAAATGACAATTTTATCAAATAGGATCCATTCATAATCATTGCAAAAATTTGCACAAGCATGAAATCAGTGAATGATACATTAGTCAATAAAATACATGAATGAGGGGAGGGTTCTAAGAGTATCAAAAGTCATCGAGTGATGGAGCAAGGGTATCATACGAAATAAATTCATGAAATGAACTCAATATCAAGATAAGAGGAAGATGATATGAAATAAATTTGATAAAAAGCTCCATTAATGAAAAATCAAAAAAGTCCAAAAAAGTATATAAGAAACTCATGCATTCGGACAATTTAACATGCCTAATTAGTGCATTATGAAACTTAAAGGAAAATGTGCACCATTACAACATAGAGAGTATAGAAGGAGTTAAGAGGTGCATTACAACATATAAAGTCATAGTATACAAGAAGTACAACATAGAGTTATTAAAAAATATAAACTACTCATCGGGTGGTATACTAAAGTATCTAAACAAGGTCTTAAGTTGATGATGAACTTGTCGCACTTCAGTTATGATCTCATCTTGTTGTAATTTAAGTTGAACTTATTGTGTTTCAAGTTGATCCAGTCGAGTCATTATAGGATCGGTAGATGATGAAGGTGTTAGATCCATCGGTGCTACCTCAAAGTGACTAGTGAGAGGAGATTGATTACCCCTAAAATATAGGTGTTTCAGGTTCGGGTTCAAGAGAGGGAGGATCAGTTCTTCTAGGTGGCCTAGTCCAAATTTCATTTCTTAGTATATACCTTAATCGTCTTAGTAGGTTTCTATTGATTACATTAAATCTATCTACCTTTATGGTTCCTCATCTAGTGGTATCATAATATTATATGCATGCATTAGCCTAGTGATTAAACCCCTATAAGAAAGCATTAAATCTTTAGTTGAAAGTTCAATCATGTTTTGTCATATTAAGTATCCAAAACAATTTTGATATCCGGCCATGATCCAATATATCGTTCCTAGCTCCATTTGACTGACCTCATCATGATGATATTGTTTTGGGAGTAAAATATTTTTTATGATATGATGAAGTACTTTAGAAATAAATGGTAGCATATATTCACAACTTTTAGGAATGATCGACAAGTTCGGATTTCCAAAAATGATACCTAAAGCTTCGGAGTGGGTGATTTCAATTGTATCTAAGTCCCATTGACCTCTAAAGTAGCAACGTCTTCTTTTCTTGGAAATTCCTAGGAGGTTGCAAATTACACTACCCGTAATTGGTTTATGGTGCCCTGGGAGGTAGGTAGACATCCTATTGTCTTCGTGTATATTCAAATTATTATAAAATATGTTGGGATCTAGAGTGGCACTAAGTGGGGGGGGGGGGAGGGGAGGGGTGAATTAGTGTAGTGGTTAAGAACTATAAATTTCAACGATTTCAAAACTTCATATAAAAACAGTCATGTTTCAATTAAAACAGTTTTCGATTAAAGCGTATGGGAAATTTATGGGAAATGTATTTAACTTGCAAGCAATTAGAGATGAAGAAATGGAGCAGTAAGTGAAGATGGTTTGCTGAAATAAAAATTATGAGAAAGTAAATGTAAACCGAATTTATAGTGGTTCGGTCATATGACCTACGTCCACTCCCGATTCCTCTTCACTTGAGGCTATCGGCTTTCCACTAGTTGTCTTCCTTCTAACGGGCAAAGATAAGCTCCCTTTTACAGCCCTTTCTTACAGATTTTCCTCACTCTCCCTTAGAGTTCACTTCTCACATAAGGAGGAGGGACACTTTGTTTTACAAGGGATTTCAATAGAATTTTGACTCCTTTTTCTGTTCAATTCTTGCCATTCCAAGCAAGAATATCCAGGTATTTATAGACCCTAAAAGGATTCAAATTTGGGCTCCAAATTTGAATCACCCCAGATTTCGGGGTACTGCCGGTACCACCACCTTTCACTAGGGATACTACCACCAATCTGGCGGTACCATCACCTGGGCACACTGACATTGTTAGTGTACTAGGTGGCGCCACCACCCAGTCTAGGTGGTACCACCACCTAGGTACTCTATCACTGGGCAGTACCATCGCCTAGTACAACCTAGAGAGTTGAACCCAAGTGATTCCACCATCCAGTCTAGTAGTGCCACCACCAAACAAGGTCCAACACTTCTGGTTGGGCCTTGTATCCAGCCCAAACCAGTCCTAATCCGTGCCCAATTGGCCTCTAATAGGGTTAATGAGATTACCTCCCAAATCTAACCCTAATTATATTCTAACTACAAAATTAAAGATATTTCCTAAGTGAAATATAATCAAGCAAGTCAAGGCTTTTTCCAATGAACTTCCGGTGAACTTTCGGTGGTCTTCTGATGAACCCTCGGACATTATTCTATGGACTCCCGGTAAACTCCTGGACTTCACGATGATTTTGGCGAGTTCCAACAAGTCTTCTTTGGCAAGCTTCGATCTTTCTCGGTGAGCTCCGCGAACCTCCGACGAGTCTTTTTGGGGAACTTTCGACGAACCCTTCATCAAGCTCCCAACTCACTCTCGGCCAATTTCGATAGTACTACGATGAATCTTCAAACTTTCAGCGGACTCTCGAACTCCCAAAGATACGATCATACTTGACTCTGGCACTTTATTTTGCTTTGTCTTCATCATTATCATAGTTAATCCTGCACACTAAGTAAACCTTAACCTACTTTAATCTAGATAGTTATTACATGAATCAACCTTCTATTGCCCGGTAAGTCATTGGTTGGCACTTCGTCCAATTCTTTAGTGCACCATCTTCTCTTGTGGCCTGTTGCCCAATCAGCGGTTGACCTCCGCAACCCTGATCTCCTTGTCGTAACACCACACTTCTTGGCCCGATGCCCGATGTCCGAAACTTTTTGTCGATTGTCGACCAGACCTCCGGCTCGACGTCCAATATTCTGACATGATTTCCTCCAGCGTAACATCGATTCCTTCTGTCAACTGTCTAATCCTGATTGATAGTAGACCTATGTCACTCAAAATGCAGTTAGACAATAAAACACTATCAATTAGTTTCATCATCATAATCCAAGACTCATTAGTCTCCCCCTTTTTGATGATGACAACTAATTGATGACAGAGTTAACCTTAACTCCCCGGAGTTTAAACAAACTCCCCCTATCAATATGCCATATTGATAGGACCCTTGGATTATGCCAAATCCAAGTAACATTTCATCAAAAACATGTCAACAAAAACATTATGCAAATATGTAAAATATTCAATCAAACATTGCATGACTTCATAAATCTTCTCCCCCTTTGTCATCAACAAAAAGGAGAAGTTGCTCTAGCTATTTTAAAAGATATGCAAGTCAACATATAAGCTAGATTTACAACATTCAATCATAGCAAGTTTTTAAGAATGTGTAATCATGGCAATTCAATACTTGCTTCTTTTGAAATTGCAAGGTAGCAATTTTTGATGTTCAAGATAGGAAGTTCATTTCAATGATCGAGCTAGCAAATTTTTCATTGAAGTCACAAGCTAGCAATAAATTTTCTCCCCCTTTGTTTTTGTCGAAAAGAAGGGAAGAGTACAATTCTTTTCCCTTTACATGAATTTTAAAATTATTACAAATAACAAAGATAAATATTCATGGGGTATCAAAAGTTTACATTCATTATTCAAAATCAATTTATGAAAAACAAGTTATGAATTCTATCATCAAAATCAAGTTATTAAGATAAATTTATCATTCAAGCAAACACTTAAGGTACACTTTAAGTGATGCACAAGCCAACAAGCATTTGCCTTAAGCTAACAATCTTTCTCCCCCTATGTCATTGTCAAAAAAAATGAAGGAAGGAATACAATAATTCAAAAAAATTTCTTCACATCCATTTTCAAGTTATGACAAAAGATGTATCAAAGAAGACTTGTATAAATATTTCAATCATAACAATCAAGTCTTGAATTGCAATTTATCATTCAACCTAGCATATTTTCTCTCCCCCTTAGTCATTGACAAAAAGGAAATGGGCTATTGATACCAATTGTTATAATAGAGTTTTTGTGAAAATGGCAAAGAGAGAAGGCTTATATCCATGAATTCATCAAGCAAATTTCATTCAAGAATAAGACATCAAGATCACGATATAGATAAAAATTCTCTAAAAAGGATCTTGATTCAAAAAGAATTCAAGTTATTAATCCAAGAGATCAAGATCATGAATTGTAAATATTCTCTTTAGCATCAATTTTCAATTCATGATAAAGGGTATACAACCAAGAATCATGATACATAAAAAAACTTATCATTCTCATAGATCAAGTCATGATTCATTGATTCATCATAAAGCAAATTAATTTTTAATCATCACTACAAGGAAGTCATGTCATGAAGGATCAATTCATGAATAAACAAAAATTATATATTTGTCATGAAGAAAATCATGACTTATTCATAGAAGTTTTCAAATCATCACGATCATGATTTCATAAAAAGAATCTCAAATATATAGTTCCAAGAAATCAAAATCATGATTTATAAAACTCATCCAAATCATCAAAATTTCTCTTAAGAGATTAATAAATGACATAGATAGATTTGGATTATTTTCCTCTTTAGTAAATGATAGAATGGAGAAATCATAGGGAAAAAGATTTTGATTCATGCATTCAAACTATCAATGTTTAATAAGTCATGATTCTAACAAAATAAAGATGTGAATCTGAAAGTTTAAAAATAGAAGTCGTGAATCATTATGAAAGATCTTATTCAATTCATCAACTCCAAACTCATCATCAAAATCACATTCAAGAAGTTCAAGAGATTCACAAAATTAACTAAATGAATTCATTGATCTCGATAAGATAGAAAATACATTATGTTTCAATTTATGTGAATCTTCATATAAGTATGTCTTTGCCTTTAAAAAACTCAATATTCAAGAATGAAAGGCAAGCTTCATCATAAAGATCGTCAAGACAAAAATATCACACATTACTTCAAGACATAAAATTCAATTCAAATCATTAAGATCAATATTATAGTTGATGAGATTTATTAATGATGGCATGAGTCCATCACTTGTCTTTTATTGAAAAATCTGAAACTTTAGAGAAAGAGAGATGTTCAAGAAACATGCATTTCTCTTTTAGTGATTTCAATTCATGCATTGATTTCGTATAAACATGCATTTGTCTTTTTATGTCGAATAGAAACAAGCATGAATGTTCAAGGCCTAGAGGCAAATTTCATTAAACAAATCATCAAGCATGATATCATCATTTTAATTCTAATGATATTTGTATTATTTTCAAGATATTCATCCTTTTTAACTCATCCAAATTGACACATTTCCCAAAACTTCAAAGATAGAGAATGCATTTTCATTTCATGCAATTGATATCAAGCGAACATGTTCAAGTCCTTTTTGTATCAAAAGATGTCAATTAAGTTCAAAAACTGAAACACAAGTTTCATTAAAAACGACATGTCATCTAAAAATTTCTTCATAAAAATAAATGTTAAGCCAATATAACATGTCAATTATACGTCAGCTTCAATTTATCATGATAATATATTCTCCTTTTTATGTGTTTTATTTTATGCAATCATGTTTAAAATTTTTATACGAAAACCATTATCGTATAAATTTGAAATACAAGTTTTGTCATCAAAACCATCAAAACTAAAAATATTCACCATAAAACATCATGATAGTGCATTTTTCATTTTTATGTGTTTCACTTTAAGTTGATTGATCTCGTATAAGCATGTTCACATTTTCACACACAAGCGAAGCATCATATATATTCAAAATCATTATCAAAGCCATGTTTCTTTCATTTGAAAATTTTGTTGATAGCAATGTGGGTTGGGTCTTTTAGTTTTGCAATTGATTTCATGTAGACATGCATCATCTAAAAATTTTATCATAAAAATGATTAAGACCCATTAATTCAAGATGGAAGTTTTCAAATTATAACATGATACACACATCTATCATCAAAAGACTTTCAAGAAATTCATACATAGATATGTATCACATTTAAAATCAAAAATCGATACAGAAACTATACATGGAATTACGTCATCTTAAAACGTCATCTTAATTCGTCATGAAAACAATTAGACCAAAAACACATTAATCCAAAACATAAAGTTTCAAATCAACATTACTTCAAAAATTCATGTATGATATAAAATCGTCAAGCATCATGTTTAGAAACAAAAAAGCAATATAAAACATAAGATACACATGCATGGATTAATCCTAAGCATTATCACAAATCATGCAAATATCATTTTAATTTTTACTTTTCAAAAATACTAGAAAGAAAAGCATGATATAATTTTTAAAAAATAATTATTTATTTCCTACTAAGTTAAGCAATTCATGAAAAAGATATCAAGTAATTTCATAACAATGTACAAGCATTTCGAGTGAGTTTCTTATCTTGTTGTCGAAAATCGTTAAAGCCCAATTCGTCTCTTCTTTACTTGATTCTTCTTGACAAGTCTTCTTCTTCTTTGGTGGCCTCTTCTTTCTTTCAAGTTCATTTTTAGTTTTAGATTTTTATTTAATGAACTTGTTAAAATTCATTGTTATGTGTTCAATGTCCTCATCACTTGAGTCATCACTCAAGCGGTATTCATTTATTCAAAGTTTCAAATCTTTTCTATTCTTTGGAAGGTGGTTCATATGTTCGTAATGTTCAAGGAAGCTCATTTCATATGTTATCAATGAGCCAGTGAGTTCTTCCAATGAAAAATTATTTAAATCTTTAGATTCTTGCATCACCATTATTTTCGGATCCCATCTTTTTAGAATAGATCTTAAAATCTTGTTTACGAGATTAAAATCCGAAAAGGATTTACTAAGGGCTCTTAGACTATTGACGACATACGTGAAACGGGTGTACATATCATTGATAGTCTTGTTTGGTTCCATTCGAAAAAGTACAAAATCATACAATAAGAGGTTTACTTTTAAGTCTTTGACTCTACTAGTTCCCTCGTGCGTGATTTCAAGTGTCTGCCAAATATCATAGGTCGATTCACAAGAAGAAATCCGATTGAACTCGTTTTTATCTAAAGCATAAAATAAGATATTCATAGCCTTTGCATTTAATGAAAAAGATTTTCTCTCTAAATCCGACCATTCATTCATTGGTTTAAAGGGAATATGAAAGCTATTTTCAATGGCATTCCATAAGTTTAAATCCAAAGAAATCAAGAAAACTCTCATTCTAGTTTTTCAATATGTGTAGTCTGATCCGTCAAACAACAGAGGATGAACAATCGAAAAACCCTCTTGAAAGCCGTGAAGAGCCATTTCTCACGGGTGTGAATCCGAAAGAGAAACAACGTGGCTCTGATACCAATTGTTGGGATCTAAAGCAACACTAAGAGGGGGGGTGAATTAGTGTAGTGGTTAAGAACTATAAATTTTGGTAATTTCGAAAACTTCATACGAAAATAGTCATGTTTTGATTAAAATAGTTTTCGATTAAAGCGTATGGGAAACATATTTAACTTGAAAGCATTTAGAGATAAAGAAATGGAGCAGCAAGTGAAGATGGTTTGCTGAAATAAAAATTATGAGAAAGTAAATACAAATCGATTTTATAGTGGTTTGGTCATACGACCTATGTCCACTCCCGATTTCTCTTCACTTGAGGCCACTAACTTTCCACTAGTTGTCTTCCTTCTAACGAGCGAAGACAAGCTCTCTTGTATAGCCCTCTCTTACAGATTTCCTTCACTCTCCCTTAGAGATCACTTCTCACACAAGGAAGAGAGACACTTTGTTTTATAAGGGATTTAAATAGAATTTTGATTCCTTTTTCTGCTCAATTCTTGCCATTCCAAGCAAAAAACATCTGAGATATTTATAGACCCTAAGAGGATTCAAATTTGGAGCCCAAATTTGAATCACCTTGGATTTTGGAGTACTGACGATACCACCGCTTGTCATTAGCGGTACCATCGCTTGTCTAACTCTGATACTAATGGTACTATCGTTAGTTTGACGGTACCATTGCTTGGGCACACTGACATTATCAGTTTACTAGGCGATGCCACTACCTAGTCTTGGGCACTCTGTCACTAGGCGATACCACCGCCCAGTACAACCTGGGGAGCTGAACCCAAGCGATTCCATCACCCCAGTCTAGTAATGCCACCACCAGACAAAGTCCAGCACTTATGGTTGGGCCTTGAATCTGACCCAAACCAGTCCTAATCCGGGCCCAATTAGCCCCTAATAGGGTTTAATGAGATTACCTCACAAATTTAATTCTAATTATGTGCTAACTATAAAATTAAAGACATTTCCTAAATGAAATATAATCAGGCAAGTCAAGGCTTTTTTTTATGAACTTCCGGTGGTCTTCCGATGAACTCTCGGATACCATTCTGTGGACTCCCGATAAGCTTCTAAACTTCACGACAATCTTGGCTAGTTCCAACGAGTCTTCTTTAGCAAGCTCCGATCTTTCTCGGTGAGCTCCATGAACCTCCAATGAGTCTTTTTAGCGAACTTCCGATGAACCCTTCATCAAGCTCCCGACTCACTCTCGGCTAATTCCGATAACACTTCGACGAATCTTTGGACTTCTAACGGACTCTCAAAGTCCGACGGACTCTCAAGTTCCCAACGATACGATCGTACTTAACTCCGGCACTTTGTTTCGTTTTATGTCTTCATCAATATCGTAGTTAATCTTGCACAATAAGTAAACCTTAATCTACTTCGATCTAGATAGTTATTACACGAATCAACCTTTTGTTGCCCGGTAAGTCATTGGTCAATGCTACGTCTAGTTCTTCGGTGCAACATCCTCTCTTGCGGCCTATTGTCCAATTGGTGGTTGACCTCCGTAACCCCGATCTCCTTGGTGCAACACCACACTTCTTGGCCCGATGCTCGATGTCCAAAGCCTTCTGCCAATTATCGATCGGACCTCCAGCTCAACATCCAATATCCTGATATGATTTTCACCGGCGTAATGTCGATTCTGTTGAGATCGAGAGCGGCACTAAGAGGGGGGTGAATTAGTGCAGCGATAAAGAATGATAGATTCGGTGATTTTAAAACACTTTTGAAAATTTTATATGATAAAAATTATGCTTCTTCGATTAAATCCGTATCGAAAGATGCTTTAAACTTAAAGTGATTCATAAGGAGACAAGGAAGTAGAGTATCAAAGTGAAGATGGTTTGTAGTAATGTAAATGATAATAAGATAAACGCAAATTGATTTATAGTGGTTCGGTCATACGACCTATGTCCACTTCCAATTCCTCTTCACTTGAGGCCACTGGCTTTTTCACTAGTTGTCCTCTTCCCAACGAGCGAGGATTGGCTCCCTTATAGCACTCTCCTTTTGACGGGCTTAGGAGGTAACTCTTACAAGCATTCTCTTTCTTTCGGTGGAATACAAGTGAAAACTAAAGGAGAGATTTCTACATAGTTTTGTTGCTTTGAAAGTGTATGTGCTTATGTTTTCTAACCAGGGATGAAAGGGAAATTTATAGACCCCAAGATGATTCAAATTTGGAGCTCAAATTTAAATCATCCCGATTTTCTAAGTGCTGGCAGTACCATCGCCTGACACTAGCGATGCCACCGCTTGACACTCTAGTTCTATCAGTATACTGGGTGGTACCACCGCCTAGTCTGACGATACCATCACCTGACACACTGACACAGTCAGTGTGCTAGGCGGTACCATCACCCCAACTAGCGGTGCCACCGCCCAAGGCACTCTGCCCCAAGCAGTACCACCGACCAGTCTGAGCGGTACCACTGCCCAAACCACTTGGGTTACTGGACCTGGGTGGTGCCACTACCCCAGTCTGGCAGGGCCACCACCAGACAGGTCCAGCACACTTGGTTGGGCCTTAAACTCGGCCCAAACCAGTCCATTATCAAGCCTAGTTGGCCCCTACTTGGGTTATTGGATTAACACTTAATCCTAACCCAAATTAACATGCTAATTATGAAATTTAAAGAGATTCCTAAGCTATTACAAAGTCTGGCAAGTTAAGACTTAGTTCAACGAGCTTCTGGCAAACTTCAGGCGGTCTTCCGATGATCCCTCAAACACCCAGCAAGCTCTTGGACTTCACGATGATCTTAGCGAGTTCCGGCGAGCTTCTTCGGCAAGCTCTGATCTTTCTCGACGAGCTCTATGAACTTCCAACGAACCTTTCGGTGAACTTTCAAAAACCCTTCGGCAAGTTCCCTACTCGTTCTCGACCAGTTCTGGTAGCACTCTGACGAATCATCGGACTTCCGTCGAACTCTCGAACTCCCAATGATTTCATCGCACTTGACTTCAGCACTTTGCTTTGATTTATATCTTCATCATTATCGTAGTTAATCCTACACATACAAGATAAAACTCTAATTCGATCTAGACAATTACAATGTGAATTGACATTCTGTTGCCTGACACGTCATTGGCTTATCGGCGCTTCGTCCGATTCTTCGGCATACCGTCCTCTCTTGCGGTCCATTGCCCAATCGGCGGTTGACCTCCGTAACCCGATATCCTTGGTGCAACCCACTTTTCTTGGCCCAATGCCCGACGTCCAAAGCTTTCTACCGATTATCGATTGGACCTCCGGCACGATATCTAATATCCTGACATGTTCCTCCGGTGCAACATCAATTCCTCGTACATCAACTATCTAATCTTGATCGAGTAGACCTGCGTGAATTAAAATGCAGTTAGATAAACAAAACACAATCAATTAGTTTCATCATCAAAATCCGAGACCTAACAATCTCCCTCTTTTTATTTATGACAACTAATTGATGATTGATGGAGTTAACCTTAACTCCCCGGAGTTTAACCAAACTCCCCCTATCAATATGTCATTGATAGAACACTTGGATTAACCCAAATCCAAGCAACATGTATCAAATATCATGTCAACAAAAATATCATGCAAATATATAAAACATTCAAAACATCACACATTGCATGATATCATCACATCAATCCACTTCTCCCCCTTTGTCATCAACAAAATGGAGAAGTTGCTCTGGCTATTTAAAAGATATGTAAGTTTTGCAATCGTATTAGCTACGAAGATATACAACATTCAATCATAGTAAGTTTCAAATTCTTTCTAAAGATAATCAAGATAGCAATTTTTCATTCTTTTCTTAAGATATGCAAGTTGCACTTTCTTTACTTCCTTTGCAATATGCATGCAATTTTTGTTTCTTCTCTCTTGAGAGATGCAAGTTTTGTCTTCCTTTACATGTTCTAGCTAGCAAAAATGACATCACTTTAAACATGCAAGCTAATTTTTCATTGTAACATTCAAGCATAGAAGCATGGCAAATGTAAGATTGTAAATTCTCTAAGTTTTACATTTTTGCTTCTATTGATAGAGTTAGCAATATTTGCATCCTTTGATATAGCAATTCTTAGCTTCTTATGAAATTTGCAAGGTAGCAATTTTTTATGTTCGAGATAGTAAGTTCCTTCGTTGCAATGAATGAGCTAGCAAATTTTTCATTGAAGGTGCAAGCTAGCAATAAATTTTCTTCCTCTTTGTTTTTGTCAAAAAGAAGGGAAGAGTACAATTCTTTTCCCTTTATATGAATTTTAAAATTATAACAATCAACAAAGATAAATATTTATGGGGTATCAATAGTTTACATTCATGATTCAAAATCAATTTATGAAAACCAAGTTATGAATTCTATCATCAAAATCAAGTTATGAAGATCAAATTAATCATTCAAGCTAACACTTAAGATACTCTTTAAGATACAAGCAAATTTTTGATATATTAACAAGTAATTTTTGCTTGCTCTAGCAAAATTCTTTCTCTTGTGATGCATAAGCTAGTAAGCATTTGCCTTAAGCTAGCAATCTTTCTCCCCCTATGTCACTGTAAAAAAAAAGGGATGAATAATATTTTAATTAAATAATTTTGCATCAATCAATATTTTAATTTTTATATGATGCAAACAAGCCATAGATACAAATAATTCATGAAAGATATTAATATGAAACATCAACAAGGATCAAGAGATATCATACATGGTTCACAAATGTCCTTTTTCAACAAAATCAAGATCAAGATTCAATGATTCATCCTAAAGCAAATTTTCTTATATCAATTTTTAATTATCACATAAGGCATATAAAGCAAAGAAATCATGTCATTTCTATATCATGAAGGATATATGTTGAATCTCGGATTTTGATGATGAAGTCAATTGATGGTTATTTGATCTAATCCATTTTTGAGATAAGTGTGCAGGATTAACTATGATAGACCAAATTACCGGAGTCAAGTTGCTAGAAGTTCAAGAGTCCACCGGAAGTCCGAAGGATCATTGGAAGTGCTGCCGGAGCCAACCGAGATGAAATCGGGGACTTGCCAAAGGTTTCAGAAGTTCACCGAAAAGATCGTCGGAGGTTCGCAGACTTGTTGAACTCGCCACAGAATCTGGGAGCCTACTGGGAGTCCGTCGGAAGGAATCCGAGGGAGTGTCGGAAGTCTGCCGGAAGATCGCTAAAAAGCTCTTCGGAAGATAACTTGATGGTGTCGGTTTAATTTTGCTTTAAAAGTTCATAGTTAACACTTAATTAGGGTATAGCTAGGTGTTAATCCTGTCTAGACCTGTATTGGGCCAATTGGGCCTTTAATTGCCTGTATTGGGCCGAAGGTAAGGCCCATATAGTTTCTGGCAAGGGCAGGTGGTAGCACCGCCTGTTGATCGTAGGCCCAGTGGTAGTACCGCCCCAAGCAGGCGATGGTATCGCTTGACAGGTGGTTGCAACCACCTGTGTCAGGCGATAGTACCGCCCCAGGCAAGCAGTGGTACCGCCTGACAGGTGGTTGCAATCACTTATGTCAGGTGGTAGTACCACCCCAAGCAGGCGGTAGTACCGCCAGCACACTGACACATACAAAGGTGTGTCAGGCGGTAGTACTGCCAGTGCCAGGCGGTAGTACTGCCAGTGCTAGGCGGTAGTACCGCCTACTATCCGAAATTTTCGACGAGACCTCTTTGAGCGAGATTTTTGAATCCCAAAAAGCTCTATAAATACCCCTTTACTTCTAGCTGGTTGGGTTACCTTTTGCAGTGTTAGAATTGAGTCTAAGCTATAGCAAATTCCTGCTTTCAATTGCTCAAGTGTTCACCTCCTTCTTCTACTTGTAAAAATTCTGTAAAGTGAGGGAACCTCTGGTAAAAGGCTGTAAAGGGGTGTTTGGTCCTTCCCCTTCAAGAGATTTGGTAGTGGAAGTTGGGAGCCTCATTGGAGGAGGCTTCAAGAGTGGACGTAGGTCATTTGACCGAACCACTATACATCGCTGCGTACATTTGCTGTGTGAGTGTTTGAATTTCTGTTTCGTAAATTTCTTAGCTGCAAAATTGATTGGAATTCTTCTCCCTACTTCTGACTTTATTTACCTGAATTACTTCAAGTTAAAGTCACTTTAGTTATATCAAGTTTCTATACGAATCTCCGTAATCGGCTTTCAAAAGGTCAAGTTTTAATCCGCTGCACTAATTCACCCCCTCTTAGTGCCACTCCGAACCTAACAATTGGTATCAGAGCGAGGTTCACTCTCATATTTGGTTTAAAACCTAAGAGAGATGGCCTTTTCCGGCATGCAAGAGGATCACTCCATTACTCATCCACCTATGCTTAATGGGTCAGATTATACGTATTGGAAGACTCGTATGAGGATTTTTCTTATTTCTATAGATTTTGAGTTTTGGAATATCATTGAAAATGGTTTTCAAAAATCTTCTCTTCCGATGAGCGAATGGAATGAGTCGGAGAAGAAGGTGTTTGCTTTAAATGCCAAGGCTATAAATGCCTTGTTTTGTGCACTAGAAAAAACGAATTTAATCGCGTATCGATTTGTGAATCGGCTTTTGATATTTGGCGAACTCTTGAGATCACTCATGAAGGCACTAGCCGAGTGAAAGAGTCCAAAATCAACATTCTTGTGCATTCTTATGAGCTTTTTCGAATGAAATCAAGTGAGTCCTTTGGAGACATGTACACCCGCTTTACGGATGTCATCAATGGACTCAAGGCTCTTGGTAAAGATTTTTCTAATTTTGAATTAGTAACAAAAATTTTAAGATCCCTTCCGAAATGTTAGGATCCAAAGGTTACGGTCATTCAAGAGGCCAAGGACCTTAAGACTTTTCCTATCGAAGAACTCATAGGGTCTTTAATGACCTATGAAATGACATGTCATGCTCATGATGAGCTAGAGAACCCCCTTCCAAAGAACAGGAAGGATATGACATTAAGAACTCAAGAAGACCACTTGAAAGGAATATCAAGTGATGAGGACCTTGATGAGGACATTGCACTCTTAACTAGAAAATTTAAAAAATTCATTAAAAAGGGCAAATTTAAAAATGAATTCAAGAACAAACTTGAACCAAAGAAGGACCAAGTCATATGTTATGAATACAAGAAGCCGGGGCACTTCAAAAATGAATGCCCCCAAGCCAAGAAGAAACAACTCAAGAAGAAGAAGGCATTGAAGGCTACATGGGATGACTCGAGCGAGTCCGATGATGAAGAAGCAAGTATCAAAGAGGAGGCCAACTTTGCTCTAATGGCTTTGGGAGAAGAGGTAAGTGATTTACTTAATGAAGATTTATCTTTCGTTGAGCTTTTAATTGCTTTCCATGAATTATTTGATGAATGTAGAACTGTTACAAAAAGCTTCAATTCTTTAAAAAAGGAACATGCTTTATTGCTAGATAAGTTTAAGAGTCTTGAGCATGATTCTCTCCCTCTACTCCCATGCTCTAAGTGCAATCACTTAGAAGCAATAAAAAAGGAGAACTTGCTACTCAAAGAGACCTTAAACAAGTTTAAGGTCGGTAGCAAAAGCTTAGACATGATCCTTGCTAACAAGGGATATGTCAGAAATAGATGTGGAATTGGATTCGTGAGTGGATCTCACCGAACTCAAACCACATTCATTAAAGGGCCAACATTACATGTCTCCTCTCACTTGAAATGTAATTTTTGTTACAAATCCGGACATATTGTTTACAAATGTCCATATAGGAAACTTAGCCCAAATAACTTAGTATGGGTTCCTAAAGGATCAATTAAGAACTCATTGAATAATGATAAATTTAGTAGATCAGTTTTTGAGGCACCCAAGTCAAAATGGGTACCTAAAAACCATCCTTTCTTGTAGACAAAAATACCCACATAAGCTAGGAGCAAGAGATGGTACCTTGATAGTGGATGCTCAAGGCACATGACCAGAGATCTATCTCAATTCTCTAAGCTCTCTAGCCAAGACGAAGGGTTTGTCACCTTCAGAAACAACAACAAGGGTAAAATCATTGGCAAGGGTACTATAGGTAACAAATCAACCTTTTCAATTGATAATGTGTTATTAGTAGATGGTTTAAAACATAATTTCTTAAGCATTAGTCAATTATGTGATAATGGTTATATTGTAAGATTTGAATCTAATGCTTGCATCATCAAAAAACCACACAACAATACATCTATAATTGCAATCAAGCAAAATAACATCTACACTATTAATCTTGATGATCTTAGTAGTGAAATATGTTTTTGGCTTTGAATGAGGACGCTTGGCTTTGGCATAGAAGATTAGGTCATGCTAGCATGAAACTAATCTCTCAAATCACATCTAAAAACCTTATAAGAGGCATTCCTAAGGTTAAGTTCATTAAAGATAAAGTATGTGATACTTGTCAACTAGGAAAACAAATTAAAACTAGCTTCAAGCCAAAAAATCAAATAAATACCTCTAGACCATTACAATTGATCCATATGAATTTGTTTGGACTAATTAACATAACAAGCCTAGGAGGTAGTAAATATGCCTTGGTGATTGTAGATGACTATAGTAGATTCACGTGGACCTATTTATTAGCTCACAAAAGTGATTCTTTTAAATGTTTCTCTAAATTCTGTAAACTTACTCAAAATGAAAAGGGTTTCATGATTTCATCAATTCGGAGTGATCACAGTGTTGAATTCCAAAACTGTGACTTCCAAAATTTTTGTGAATCAAATGGGTATAACCACTCCTTCTCTACTCCAAGAAATCCTCAACAAAATGGAGTAGTAGAAAGAAAGAACATAAATTTACAAGAAATGATAAGAACCATGTTAAATGAACATAATTTACCCAAATATTTTTGGGCCGAAGCTGTAAATACGGCTTGCTATGTCATGAATAGGGTTCTAATAAGACCATCTCTATCCAAGACCCCTTTTGAATTATGGAATGACAAAAAAACCTAATATTTCTTACTTTAAAGTTTTTGATTGCAAATGCTTTATTTTAAATGAAAAGGATGCCTTAGGAAAATTCGATGCTAAATCTGATGAAGGCATCTTTCTTGGCTACTCTTCCGTTTCTAAAGCTTTTCATATTTTTAACAAAAGAACCTTAGTTATAGAAGAGTCTATTCATGTGGTTTTCAATAAAGTTTCTAAAATTAAGAAAAATAATCTTGATGATGATTTTATTTTTGATAATTTGAATTTAAATGAACCCCCTCCTCAAAATGGCAACTTGGAAGCATCTTCTTCCGAATATTCCTTACCTAAGGAATGGAAGTATGTGGATGCCCATCCTAAGGAGCTAATTATAGGAGACACATCAAAAAGGGTTCAAACTCACTCCTCTCTTAAAAATTTTTGTGCACATGCCGCTTTTCTTTCTCAAATTGAACCTAAATGCATTGTCGAAGCCTTGAAAGATAATTAATGGGTTATCGCAATGCAGGAGGAGTTGAACCAATTTGAGAGAAATGAGGTATGGAAGCTTGTTCCTAGACCAAGTGACCATTTAGTTATCGGTACTAAATGGGTCTTTAGAAACAAGCAAGATGAACATGGTATCATGGTTAGAAACAAAGCTAGATTAGTGGTCAAAGGTTTCAACCAAGAAGAAGGTATCAATTACGAAGAAATCTTCGCTCCTGTGGCTAGATTAGAAGCCATTAGGATGCTCCTTGCCTATGCTAGTAGTAATAATTTTAAGCTTTTTCAAATGGATGTCAAAAGTGCCTTTTTGAATGGCTTTATTTCCGAAGAAGTTTATGTTGAACAACCACCCAGTTTTGAAAACTCTCTTCTTCCTAATCATGTATTTAAATTAACTAAAGCTCTCTATGGATTAAAACAAGCCCCTAGGGCTTGGTATGAGAGACTTAGTTCTTTCTTAATTTTAAATAATTTTACTAAAGCCAAGGTTGACACTACATTATTTATTAAACATTTTGAAAATAATTTTCTTATTGTTCAAATTTATGTTGATGATATCATTTTTGGTTTTTCGAATGAATCACAATGTGAATCATTTGCTAAGTGTATGAGTCATGAATTTGAAATGAGTTTAATGGGTGAGTTAAACTTCTTTTTAGGACTACAAATTAAACAACTTAGTGATGGAATATTTCTTAATCAAACCAAGTATACATTGGAACTGTTAAAACGATTTAACATGGATAGTTCTAAAGCCATCAACACTCCAATGAGTACTTCCACCAAGTTAGACTTAGATGAAAATGGAGAAAATTTTGATCAAAAAACATATAGGGGAATGATAGGTAACTTACTCTATCTCACTACAACTAGACCTGATATCATGTTTAGTGTAGGTCTATGTGCAAGATTCGAAGCTAATCCTAAGTTATCTCACCTTAAAGCTGTTAAAAGAATCCTTAGGTATCTTAAAGGAACTCCTAATCTAGGATTATGGTATCCAAAATCTGATAACTTTGATTTAAAAGCTTATGCGGATGTCGATTTTGGCAGATGTAGAATCAATAGAAAAAGCACATCCGAAACATGCCAATTTCTAGAACATGCACTTGTTTCTTGGACATCCAAGAAACAAAATTCTATTGCACTATCTACGGCGAAAGCCAAATATATAGCTGCAAGTGCATGCTGTGCACAAGTTGTGTGGATGAAAAACATTTTAAAAGATTATGGAATTAATTTAAAAAATATTTCAATAAAATATGATAATACAAGTACTATTTGTCTAACAAAAAATCTCATTCAACACTCAAGAACTAAGCACAATGATATTAGGCATCACTTTATATGAGATCATGTCGCTAATAATGATGTCACTCTAGAATTTATTGATACAAAACACCAATTAGCGGATATTTTCACAAAACCCCTAAATGAAGAACGATTTGACTTTATTAGAAGAGAATTAGGCATGCTAAATTTATCCTAATATTTAATATTGCATGTTTTTCAAAATATTTAAACTTTGATTTTGATAGGTTCACCTTTATACCTTCAATGATATATGAAACCTTCATTTTTTAATCATTGATCATAATATTTTATGAAGAACTCATCTTTCGATTGAAAAGTTTTCATGATGTTGCTTCATGATGTTGTTTTGTTTTATGAAACGGTTAAAAATTTTATGATTTCATATCTTGTTCTTGAATCTCTTCATGAATTTTGATATCTCTATCACTTTTTGTTGATTGGCTTTAATGATATATCCTTTAGCCCTACAATCATGGTTTTCGCTATATAAATGATCAAATATCTTTTGAATTTGTCTGTCGAGGATGACATATTCTAGCTTTATGATTTCTGCATAAAGATTCCTCTCATATATCACTTATGTCACTCTATTTTTATCATGTCTCACCCTTTCATCAGGTTTATTCATCTCCTTTTTGTTGATGACAAAGGAGGAGAAAATTGTGAAATTGATGACTTGTTGAATGTGGCCTTTATGAGCAAAATAATTGAAAAATGTTATGAGCAAAATAATTGAAAAATGTTATGAGTAAAATAATTGAAAAATTAATGACTTGTTGAATGTGGCTTTGATGACTTGATAAAGATCATGCATTGTATTGAAAAATACCTTATATAGTGAAAAATGTCTCATAAGATTTGTTATTACAATTCATTTGCTCTTGTCATGCTTTGTGTAAAAAAAAAATAGGTTGCAATCCTTAAAAAAAGTAATGCAATACATTACATTGCAATTGAAATTTATAGTTGAAAGATTCTAATTATATCATGTTTATCAAATGTCATCTTTTGATTGATATGACAAGCTTTCATCTCATGATTTATTTGATATGGTGTCACGTTTTTTCAATCATGAGATCCTTGTTGTAATCTCAAATTTTTTGGTATCTTTTGACGAAATGATAAATGTTTATCATCATTCGACTTGAAATTAAATGTCATGCTTTGATATTGCTTACGAATGAAACCTCATGCTGATTGAGCATGATGATAAGTTCAACGCAAGTAACTTATCGATTTTGGTTGAATTCAAAAGATTGAATTCAAATGTATTTACTTTCTCATTATATGGCTTATAGATAGGAGGAGTTAAGAATAACTCCGTCATCAATTGATTGTCATCATAAAAAAGGGGGAGATTGTTGAATCTCGGATTTTGATGATGAAGTCAATTGATGGTTATTTGATCTAATCCATTTTTGAGATAAGTGTGCAGGATTAACTATGATAGAGCAAATTACCGGAGTCAAGTTGCTGGAAGTTCAAGAGTCCACCGGAAGTCCGAAGGATTATTGGAAGTGCTGTCGAAGCCAACCGAGATGAAATCGGGGACTTGCCGAAGGTTTCGGAAGTTCGTCGGAAAGATCGTCGGAGGTTCACGGAGATAACCGAGAAGGTTCTGAAGGGTGCCAAAGACTCGTTGAACTCGCCACAGAATCTGGGAGCCTGCTGGGAGTCCACCGGAAGGAATTCGAGGGAGTGTCGGAAGTCCGCCGGAAGATCGCTGGAAAGCTCTTCGAAAGATAACTTGATGGTGTCGGTTTAATTTTGCTTTAAAAGTTCATAGTTAGCACTTAATTAGGGTATAGACTAGGTGTTAATCCTGTCTAGACCTATATTGGGCCAATTGGGCCTTTAATGGGCTGTATTGGGCTGAAGGTAAGGCCCATACAGTTTCTGGCAAGGGTAGGCGGTAGCACCGCCGGACCAAGGCGGTAGCACTGCCTGTTGACCATAGGCCCGGCGGTAGTACTGCCCCAAGCAGGCGGTGGTACCACCTGATAGGTGGTTGCAACCACCTGTGTTAGGCGATAGTATCACTTCTGTGCAGCATAGAGTACCGCCAAAGACACCGACACATGCAAGGTGTGTCAGCGGTAGTACTCGCACATGCTAAGCAGTAGTACCACCTACAGTCCGAAATTTTCAGACGAGACCTCTTTGAGCGGGATTTTTGAATCCCAAAAAGCTCTATAAATACCCCTTTACTTCTAGCTGGTTGGGTTACCTTTTGCAGTATTAGAATTGAGTCTTAGCTATAGCAAATTTTTGCTTTCAATTGCTCAAGTGTTCACCTCCTTCTACTTGTAAAAATTCTGTAAAGTGAGAGAACCTCAAGTAAAAGGCTGTAAAGGGGTGTTTGGTCCTTCCCCTTCAAGAGATTTGGTAGTGGAAGTTGGGAGCCTCATTGGAGGAGGCTTCAAGAGTGGACGTAGGTCATTTGACCGAACCACTATACATCGCTGCGTACATTTGCTGTGTGAGTGTTTGAATTTTTGTTTCGTAAATTTCTTAGCTGCAAAATTGATTGGAATTCTTCTCCCTACTTCTGACTTTATTTACCTGAATTACTTCAAGTTAAAGTCACTTTAGTTATATCAAGTTTCTATATAAATCTCCGTAATCGGCTTTCAAAAGGTCAAGTTTTAATCCGCTGCACTAATTCACCCCCCCCCCTTCTCTTAGTACCGCTCCGAACCTAGCAATATAATCACTAGGCTCAAGAAGAACATGATTCATCACAAAAGATATCAAGATCGCATTTTATAAAGAAGGATTTCAATCATCAAGATATCAAGATCATGACTTCACAATAAAAATTTCAGAATTATAATCTTGAGAAATCAAAATCATGATTCATGAAAATCACTTTTAAGAGATTTATAAACGACATAGATAGTCTTGGATTATTTTCCTCTTTAGTAAATAATGAAAGAATCATAGAGGAAAAAGATTTTGATTCTCATTAAAAATATCTCAAGTCATAAGTGCGAGAAATCAAGATCAAGTCATGATTATAGATGTTAACATGCTTTCTTTCCTTTTTTTGTCTTTAAAGAAAGAAATAAAGGGAAAGGGAATAATATAAATTTTATTTTACATCAATGTTCAAATCATGACAACCAATACAAAGAATTAATTCATATTTCATTTTGATATGTCTCTTCTTTTGTAAATAACAAAAGATCTTGGGAAACCAAAGAAGAGATCATGATATATGCATAATATCTCTAAATTCATCATGAGTCATAAGAAATTTGAATTGTGATTCCGAAAAATTCATGATACATTTAGAAATTTCAAGTATCTAGATGTCAAGATCATGATTTCATAAAAGTAATTCAAAAATATAGTTTCAAGAAATCAAAATCATGAAAGAGAAGTTTTGAGTAAGGAATAAAAATTGTCGATTCATGCATTAGAAACATCAAGTCATCAACATCAAAAGAAAATTTTGAGTTTCAAATCAAGATCATTAATTCATGATTCTAACAAAACAAAGTTGTGATTCTGAAAGTTTAAAAATAGAAGTCATGAATTCAAGAGATCAAGAGAAGAGTCATAAAATCATTCAATCTCACTTAGACAACTCGAGACTCATAATCAAATCATCAAATCATTTTTAAGATTTAAGAGATAAACATAATATACATAGATTCATCATTTGTCTTTCATCAAAAAATCAAAAACTTTAGAGATTGAAGGATTTTCAAGAGACATGCATTTCTCTTGTATTAATTTTATATGAACATGCCTTTGCTTTTTTAAGTCAATAGAAACAAGCATGATCGTTCAAGACTTAAAAGCAAAATCCATCATCGAGATTCTTAAAGTCGAAAAATATAACCCATCATTCAAACAATTCATCATAAAATGATTAACACCAAAAATACATTGGTTCAAAATGAAGGAGTCACTCATCATACACAATATGTTTTATTTAAATTTGTTTGTTTCATATGAGTGTGCTCATGTTTTAAAATATGAGTATCATGTTTAAAACCAACACATGAGTTTCATCATATGATATCATAAGGTTATTAAGCATGATAGCAAACTTTAATATTTTCATTATTATCAATGATGATTTCATAGGGTATGTTCAATTATTTACATGAAAGCCATCATCATATAACTTTGAAATACAAGTTGTCATTAAAGCCATCAAGATCAAATGCATCAAAATCTTTTATTCAAAAATTTTATTAAGAGCAACGAAGATGGTTTACATGTAAACATGCTCTTGTCTTTTTCTACTAGATTCATGTATCATTGTATAGATCCGAAAAGTAAGTTTCAAGAGAAATTATTTAAACCAAATGCATGATACACTCATTTATTTTCAAAATATTCATTATGGTTATTTTCATGAGATTCACAAGATTGGTAAAGTGAATTTGTTAACCTCAATAGGATAGAAAATGAATTTTCATTTCATGCAATTGTTTTCATGTGAGCATAATCTTTTTTATGAAAACATGTATCAACAAGACATAAGTTTAGTCATAAACTTGTCAAGACCAAACACATCAAAAATAAAACATCATGATAGAATATTTTCAATTTTTGTGTTTTATTTTGTGGTTGATCTCATATAAACATGTTCACATTTTCACACAAAAGCCAAGCATCATATAAATTTTAAATTATCATTAAAATCTTTCATTCCAAAAATTTGTTAGGAGTAAAGTAAATTGATTATATGTAAGCATGCTCAATTCTTTTGTATAAATGATATATATCAAGTTTAAAATCGAAAAACAAATTTCATAAAATAAATCAATAAAATACACATGATTTTATATTTTCATTATGTTATTATGAAAAGCGATATGGAATTTATCAAGATAAATATTTATTGGATTTAATCTTGTTAGGTGTACAAGCATGAGATGCAATTATCTTGATGATTCATTCTATGTCAAAAACCATGCATTGAATTGTTATTTTAAAATCATACATGAGATTGATCTTGTAATAACATAAGTTAAGCAATCATCATTCATTTTTTGTATACTTCTCAAAAAAAATACTAGAAGGAAAAGAATGATATAATTTTTTGAAAAATAATTATTTATTTCCTACTAACTAAGTTAAGCACTCATGGAAAAGTCATGTAAATCCAAAATAAGGTAAAAGCATTTCGGGTAAGTTACTTACCTCATTGTTGAAACCCGTCAAAGCCTAATTTGCCTCTTCTTTACTTGATTCGCCCTTAGGTGTCTTCCTCTTCTTTGGCCTCTTCCTCCATTTAAGTTCATTTTTAGTTTTAGATTTTTGATTAATGAACTTATTAAAATTGATTGAAAGTTCAATGCCCTCTTCATTGTCCTCGTCACCTGAGTCATCACTCAAGTGGCATTTTATAGTCCGAAGTTTAAAATCCTTCATGTTCTTTGGAAGGTGATTCCTATATTCATCATGTTCCAATAGGCTCATTTCATACATCATTAATGAGCCAATTTGTTCTTCAATAGATAAATTATTTAAATCTTTGGCCTCTTGTATTGTAGTTACTTTAGGATCCCACCTTTTTGGAATAGATCTTAAGATCTTGTTAACGAGTTCAAAATCCATAAAACATTTACCAAGACTTTTCAAGCTATTGATGACATCCGTGAAACAGATGTACATGTCGCCGATAGTCTCGCTTGGTTTCATTTGGAAGATCTCAAAATCATACAATAAGAGGTTTACTTTCGAGTCTTTGACTCTACTAGTTCCCTCATGTGTGATTTCAAGTTTGTGCTAAATTTCAAAAGCCTTTTTACATATTAAAATCTGATTGAACTCATTTTTGTCCAAAGAGTAAAATAAGGCATTCATAGCCTTAGCATTTAAAGAAAAAGATTTTTTCTCCAAATCCGACTATTTGTTCGTCAGTTTAAAGGGAAGTTGAAAATCGTTTTTAATAACGCTCCATAAATCTAAATTTAAAGAAATAAAAAAAACTCTCATTCGAGTTTTTTAATATGTATAGTCCGATCCATTAAAGAACGATGGACGAACAACCGAAAATCCCTCTTGAAAGCCGTGAAGAGCTATTTCTCATGGGTGTAAATCCGAATGAGAAATAATAAGGCTCTAATACCAATTATTGGGATCGACAGCGGCACTAAGAGGGGGGGTGAATTAGTGCAGCGGTAAAGAATGAAAGATTCGACGATTTTAAAACACTTTTGAAAACTTCGTATGATAAAAATTATGCTTCTTCAATTAAATCCGTAACGAAAGATGCTTTAAACTTGAAGTGATTCGTAAGAAGGAGACAAGGAAATAGAGCATCAAAGTGAAGATGGTTTGCAGTAATGTAAATGACAATAAGATGAAAGCAAACTGATTTATTGTGATTCGATCGTACGACCTACGTCCACTCCTGATTCCTCTTCACTTGAGGCTACCAGCTTTTCTATTAGTTGTCCTCCTTCCAATGGGTGAGGACTGGCTCCCATACAACACTCTCCTTTTGATGGGCTTAGGAGGTAACTCTTACAAGCACTCTCTCCTTTCTTTCAGTGGAATACAAGTGAAAACTAAAGGAGAAATTTCTAGAGAGATTTCTACAGAGTTTTGTTGCTTTGAAAGTGTATGTGCTTATGTTTTCTAACCAGGGATGAGAGGGGTATTTATAAACCCTAAGGTGATTCAAATTTGAGCCCAAATTTGAATCATCCCGATTTTTCAAGTGCTGGCGGTACCACCACCTGACACTAGCCGTACCACCGCCTGATACTTTGGTTCTATCAATGTATTGGGTGGTACCACCACCTAATCTGGTGGTACCACCGCCTGACACACTGACACGGTCAGTGTACTGGGCAATACCACCGCCCAACCAATGGTGCCACCGCCCAAAGCACTCTGCCCCAAGCGGTACCACCGCCCAGACCACCTGGGTTGCTAGACCTAGGCGGTGCCACCACCCCAGTCTAGTGGTGTCATCGCCAGACAGGTCCAACACACTTGGTTGGGACCTAAACTCGGCCCAAACCAGTCCGTTATCTGGCCCAGTTGGCCCCTACTTAGGTTATAGAATTAACACCTAATCCTAACCCAAATTAACATGCTAACTATGAATTTTAAACAGATTCCTAAGCTATTACAAAGTCTAGCAAGTCAAGACTTTAGGCGGTCTTCTGATGAACCCTCGGACACCCAGCAAGCTCCTGGACTTCACGATGATCTTAGCGAGTTCTGACGAGCTTCTTCAGCAAGCTCCGATCTTTCTCGGTGAGCTTGGTGAACTTCTGACGAACCTTCCAGTGAACTTTCGAAAACCCTTCCATAAGTTCCCTACTCGTTCTCGACCAATTTCGGTAGCACTCCGACGAATCATCGGACTTCCGTCGAACTCTCGAACTCCTAATGATTTCATCGCACTTGACTTCGGCACTTTGTTTTGCTTTATGTCTTCATCATTATCGTAGTTAATCCTGTACACATAAGACAAACTCTAATTCAATCTAGACAATTACAACGCGAATTGACATTCTATTGCCCGGCACATCATTGGCTTATTGGTGCTTCATCCGATTCTTCAGCACGCCATCCTCTCTTGCTGTCCGTTGCCCAATCGGCGATTGACCTCCACAACCCCGATATCCTTAGTGTCACCCACTCTTCTTGGCCTGATGCTCGATGTCCGAAGCCATCTGTCGATTGTCGACCAAACCTTCGGCACGACATCCAATATCCTGATGTGTTCCTACGGCACAATGTCAATTCCTCCTGCATCAACTATCTAATCCTGATCGAGTAGACCTGCGTGACTTAAAACGTAATTAGATAAATAAAATATAATCAATTAGTTTCATCATCAAAATCTGAGACCCAACCAACTATCTAATTCTGATCGATAGTAGACCTACGTTACTCAAAATATAGTTAGACAATAAAACATTATCAATTAGTTTCATCATCAAAATCCAAGACTCAACAAAATAAACGAATAAATCTAGGGTAAATTGGTTCAGTAATTTGAAAGGTAGAAAGAACATCTAGGTTAGCAAACCATTAGATAGGCTCTAAATCCTCTAATTCTTCTAAATCTATATATTTTTCCTTATGTACACTCCTAGATTCAAGGGTTGAAAACCTAAGGGCATTTTCATTTGCGTTAAAGAAAATGGGGTCATATGATTCATCTACTCTCCTCTTCCATTTATCCCTCGAGGATCTTCTATGTGCCATTAGTCTACATGTATTATCAAAAAAAGAAATCTATATGAAAGGGCATAAACAACTTCAAGAATTAAGAGAGAGATTTTAAATAATACCTTTGTAGTGATCTCCTTAGAAGTTGAGATTAATCCTAGGATTTATGGAGAAAAGAGCTCTTCTTGGTTTTCTAGAGGAGGATGAAGAGTGGGAGGCAAAGGAGAGTTTTTGAGGCATAAGTATTGGGGTCAGTTCTATTGTTGACCCTAAAATGCCTTTTTATGGGGCACTCTCGTGTGATGCCACTGCCAATTGGGTGGTTGCACCACCTAAGAACAAAGTATGTTGGCGGTGCTATCGCCAGTTCCAACGGTGATGCTAGTACACTCCCTTAGGCTCAATTGGGGCTGCAACACTTTTATCACTTGATTAATTGATCTTTCTCATTTAACATCTATTTTATAATGAGTCTAATATTGAATGTTCAACTTAATTATCATGCATTTAATTAAGCGAAATAACATCATTCAAATCACTCCAATCCCTTATTGTTTATCAATTTGAATGAACTTCTTATTTCTTTTGAGAATGATAACTCATCAAACCTTTTCAATAGACATTCAATCATACAAAGAGATGTCATGATCATCAAAAGATTTCAAGAACATTTTCTTTAGTCTATTAGGAGGATCAAGAGAGAACGACTAATGAAAAAGTTGATAATTTGAATATTAAGAGAGGAGTTTAGATAAGTATTTTCAAGAATTACAATAGCTTGAATATCAACATATTGTATGTAAAATCAAGATCATCATCAAAACCATTTTTCAAGAAATCTAACAAGGTCAATTTAACTAGTACCCCTTAGTCTTAACACTAGTATGTTTTAGCATCGTTATACAAAGTGGAAGGTTAACGTATAAACGATCAATATATTTCAATCATTAGACAATCAATGATCTTTCATTGTTTGAGCTAGCGAGCTTGACTATGAGCATGCATCATTGAGGTACAATTTCTCACTCCTAACTTGTGATTATTAACACATCTACAAGAAAGGGTGGTTTTTAGGTACCCATTTGACTTTGGGTCCCTCATATATCGATCTACTCAACTTATCATTTTGTATAAAGTCCTTTACGGTTCCTTTAGGAACCAAAATTAACTTATGTGGACTAAACTTCTTAAATGAACATTTATGAGCGTAAAGTCCGAGTTTGCAACAAAAGTTGCATTTGGTACAGGGTGAAACATGCAAGGTAGGGCCTTTAACAAAGATGGTTGGTTTTTGGTGAGAGCTACTTACAAAGCTGATTTCATCTCTTCTATGAATGTGAACCTTATTGGCAAAGATCATATTCAAGGATATGTTATCAATCTTAAACTTTCCTAGAGTTTCATTTAGTAGCAAGTTTTCTTTCTTAAGTGCCTCTAAATGTTCACACTTGGTGCATGGAGGCAATAAAGCATTGTCATGCTTAAGTTTTTCAAATTCACTATTTAAAAAGGCATGCTCCTTTTTTAATAAATTATATTTTTTGTTAATTAATCTGCATTCATCGAATAAATCATGAAAAGCACTCGATAGTTTATCGAAAGATAAATTTGCATCTAATGAACTACTTACCTTGTCGTTGATTGTTATTAGCACGTAGTTAGCAATATATTTGCTGCATTATTCTTCGTCTTCGGAAGCGCTCGAATCATCCCACGTAGCTTTGAACGTCTTCTTCTTTTTTGGTTGTTTCTTCTTCACTTGGGGACATTCATTTTTGAAGTATCCTGGCTTCTTACATTTGTAGCAAATAATTTGTTCTTTCTTGAGTTCAATTTTATTTTTAGTATCATTTTTAGATTTGTTTCTTTTTATGAATTTTTGAAACTTTCATGTTAAGAGTGCCAAGTCATCATCATTGTCCTCATCACTTGAACTTTCTTTCAAGTAGTCTTCATGAGTTCTTAGTGTCATATCCTTCCTGTTCTTTGGAAGGTTGTTCTCAAGTTCTTCATGCGCATTGCATGTCATTTCATCGGTCATTAGAGACCCGATAAGTTCTTCGAGCGGGAAATTATTCAAATCCTTGGTCTCTTGAATAGCTATTACTTTAGGGTCCCAACTCTTTGGAAGGGTTCTTAATATTTTATTAATAAGTTCAAAGTTTAGAAAACCTTTTAACAAGAGCTTTTAGACCATTAACGATATCCGTAAACCGGGTGTACATATCTCCAATGGTCTCACTTGGTTTCATGCGAATAATTCGTAATTATGAACTAAAAGATTTATTTTATACTCCTTTACTCTACTAATGCCTTCGTGTGTGATTTTGAGTATATACCAAATGTTAAAAGCCATTTCACAAATAGAAACTTGATTGAATTCATTCTTATCTAAAGCGCAAAACAAAGCATTCATAGCTTTGGCATTTAAAGAGAAAGTTTTGTTCTCCAACTCATTCCAATCATTCATTGGAAGAGAAGACTTTTAAAAATTATTTTCGATGATGTTCTATAACTTAAAGTCCATAGAAATAAAAAAGGTTCTCATCCTAGTTTTCAAATATGTGTAATCCATCCTATTGAACATGGGTGGACGTGTGATTGAATGACCCTCTTGATTATCGATAAATATCATTTCTCTTGGGTTTCAAACTAAAATGAGAGTGACTTTTCTCTGATACCAATTGTTACGATCAAGTTCAACACTAAGAGGGGGGGTGAATTAGTGTAGCGGTTAAAAACGTTGATTTCAGAAAAATTCTTTTCAATGAAAAAGTTTCGTTCAACGAAAACACGTTTCAGAAAAGATGTTCAACTTGAATATGCTCGTAAGTGAATAGAGAAGAAAAAGTAGGGTAGTTACAGTTAAGTAAAGAAGATAAGCAGTAAAAGAAATGTGCACCACAATAAGAGAATACAAATTTATAGTGGTTCGGTCGTTCGACCTACGTCCACTCCCGATATCTCCTCCGATGAGGTCACCGACTTTCACTATTGATCTTTCTTCAAGAGCAAAGATCAATCACCCCTTTATAGAACTTTTTACAAGTTGCTCACTCTCCTTATACAAGCTTCTAACACTTAGAATCAGTGGAGGTGAACTCTCAAGATTTATAAGTGATTTCACTATAGTCTTTGTTCTTTTTGTTCACTTCTCTGTGTTCAACAAGTTGAGAAGTAAGGGGTATTTATAGGCCTAAATTAGATTCAAAAATCGAGCCAAAAAAGATCTCATTCTTGATTTTCGGGGTACTAGCAGTACCACCGCTTGTGGACTCTGATACTGGGTGGTACCACCACCCAATCTAGCGATACTATCGTCAGATAGAGTCTCGGGTGCTAGAACTAGGCGGTGCCACCACCCAGTCTAGCGGTACCACCACCTTGTCATGGACTTAGCTGGTTTTGCCTAAGTCGTGCTGCACCCTTGCGTGTTCGTCCACAAAGATCAACCCACCCGAAACCTCCTACGATCTCTTAGGACCTACACAAGAGAAGACAGGATAGAGAAAGCGCTACACACGGGATCCACAAGCAACCCTTTTGGCAAACACTTTATAGCCAATGCAAATTCCAACCATGGACATCACAAGCTCAAAACGATTGTACAATAAAGGTATAAAATTAGTCCACTACAGACCGAAATCTAGTACAAGTGTCCATCTGACACAAACTTTATGTACAAGTCTATAATGATTGCCAAACTCACTCAAATGGGGCTGTTAAGCCTTTGGCCAGCCCTTTACAAGCTTTACAAAGCTAAAACAAACCGAAAAGACATGGACATGCATAAGCAGTACACCGAACAAGCCATTTACAATTTGTCCATGACATTCTCCCCCACTTATTCCTTCGACATCCTCATCGAAGCCTTTGCTAATGTTGTAACTCCTTGCCTTTGCTGGATCTTCAATCTTCTACTCTTATTGCGATGTGCCCCTCGGCTACCAGTCGTTCTCCACTTATTGTTGAATCGTCGAACTTTAATCCACCATGCTACTTCGACTCATTAATGACTCTGACTCTGGTGTGGGATTGGTAGAGTTGGGCTGATCCTTGCTAGTTCTTGTGGATTTATCTGATGAAGGAAAAGATCATCCTTCATATGCGTCGATATTCAAATTGTTCTTGTCTCTTGAACTGGATAGATGTTTGTTGGAGCTTTAATGAGCATCGCGTCGTAAATTTAAAGTTTTAAGGTCCTTCCTCCATAAAATTTGCTCATCGAATCTTCTTCCGTATAGTTATCTCATCCAAGTAGATTCGCATCACCCCCACTTTTGATTGACATTCTGTTAGAAAATGAAGTGGACAATCTACTGTTAGTAGTACTAATCACCATTGGTGAGGACTTGACAACTGTTATTTTCTATCAGGTTCCTTCAAAGGGTCTTTGAGTATATGCTCCTCTACTAGATAACTAAGAGAGCTGGGGTAGTCAGTTTTTTCATTCTCTTGAGAGTTGAGAAGGCAAAGGTTACTTGACTTCGCTTGCTCCCTCGAGGTTGTACTCCGTGCATCGAGCTAGTTACTAAACTTCGCTTACTCTTCGCTCACACTTCCGAAACACTTAAAGTGTTTGCAATCCTTATGTTGAGTTAGCTACTATGATTCACCTTCTCAATGTCATTGAACTTCTGGAATGCAAGAAGTTATCACTCCAACTTGGAGCAAGTCTCTGATAGATTTGGTCACCTTTGGGATTGTACCGTCTTCTCCATCATTTCTACCGCCTACTCCTTTGAGTAGCAAAGGTATAGCACCACGTATTGCCTACTCCGTTCCCTGGTCATGCACTCTTGTATCGACTCGAGGTCCTTCACTTATGACTATCTTGATGAGAAACCCATTGATACTGGTCTTATGAAGTTCCCTGGCCTCTACCCTTCAGCCTTGTCTTGGTACATGGAGTCTGCCTCTGCATTCCCCTCCTTCACAGCCCATTTCATGACCAAGCGCTCTCCCTTCATGAGAGCAAGGGATCGATGTCTTCATGAAAGTCTCACCTCTACGGTACTATGGCGTTGTCATGCCCATAGCACTACTATCCGTTACCTCGCATCTACGTCCCTTCTTCACAATCAGTAGATCCGCCTCTGCGACACTATGGCACTCCTCTGAGTCCACCTTCATTCTAACTGATGCTGAAGCATGGGTAGCTGAGTCCCTCTGGACTTGTCATTGCTTCCTCGCCCTTTTCTGACTATCTGCTTCAACACCTCTGTGTTCTCTGAGTAATTTCCCTTGGTTGATGGAAAGATAGACTACAACTCCCATGCATGGCCTCCACCATCATGTTGTAAGGCTTACACTAATTCTATTCTCCTTAGCTTCATTGGTCGCAACATTCGCTTGCTCGGCCTTGTTCTTTGACTTGCCGGGCTCCCTTAAGCGAATGTGAGCTCTGAAGCAATCCAACTCTTCAGTCGCTCTAATCATACCTCTACATGATTCAGTCCCCTCCATGGGACTCACTGGTACTTGCATCTAAACTTCTCCCTCGGTAGTGCACAACCCCTATATGTTGATGCCCAAGGCTTTCATTCAATGCAACATTCAATGCAAGCATGGAAGACTTGCTTCTGCAGTACCATGGCATTCACTCCTTAAATCCATAGCTCTTCTTGACGTCATGTTGATCACCAAAATGGAGCTCACAGTAGTGCTCCCGATCATACCTTCGTATGATCTTGTCCCTTACGGGACAATCTTGTGTGTGTCAACTTGCCTTGAACTATTCCACCACGATCCACTGCACCATGTCATCTCCTGGTAACATCTCCTTGTATTCTGATCAATGTGGTATGAACTCGAACTATGATCTCTCTATGTGTGGCCTCCACCAACACATCGCAGGGCCTCTACCACCTTCGATTTTGTTCACTCCTTTGAAAATCAACCTTCGTCCACCCGCTCGCATGTCACACCCAAACGAAGCATAGCTATAGGATAGTCCGTCGCCTAGCAGCTCTCCTGAAGTCCCCTGACTTTGCTGAAATTAGTGCATCATTATTTGGATCCCAGGCCTCTACCCCTACCAGCATAATCTGCACTGCACACTGCTTCCCTCGTGCCAACTGGAATAGTAGTATTGTAGCATATTCTTCAAGAGTACCTACCTCTGCGTCCTCTTACCCCGTACCAAGGCCTCCTGACATTAACTTCGCCTCTACAAGCTGTGTCACCTTAATTCCTCTATCAAATGTTTCATCGAGATAAGGTACATGTGCCCTGAAGTTCCCTCCGTCTTTGGTACCATGCAAGATGAGTCTGCTCCATCAGAATAAGGAATCCATGGAATGACATGATCCTGCTCCTACCTCTATAAGTGCCCATGTCCTTGATTTCTGTCTAAGGAAAGCTCTAAGCCTCCGCTCCATGTTCCATCTTCTATGCCAACTCCTTTCATGCGACTTGGGTACATCACCAAGTTACCCCCAAATTGCTCTGCTTCTCGATTTACATTGAGTTAATGGTGGTCCTCGCACCCACCATTCCACGAGTCAACCCTCCATTGAGTCCGATCTCTATATCGACTTCAAGTGTGCCTTTACTTTGTGTTGCCTTGGGTCGCCCCTCACTTGATCTCGCTATGCATCGACCAATGTATTGCCTCTTGTGAGATCATATGACGACTCCTCGACGCTTGTTCGATCCATTGAGCTTTGTCTTAAGATACTTCTCCTCAACATGTGCGGTCTGTTGCACATGATTCTCTCTCTAGAGAACTGAGACTTATCCCTCCTGGGCATCTGCCCTGTTGGAGCTACTTCTCTCTTCGCATCATTCCCTCTAGAAGTTTTGGAGACCACCATCCCCTTGGACTACTCCGCCTTGCTGAATAAATTATGCATTGTTCTGCCTCCGTAAATGCACCTACTAGATTGTGACTCTTCGCCAATACAGCCCCCACTACACCCCTCTGGGTTTAGCAACATGCTGAATCTGCTGCACACTTTAGCCTCTTACAGACGTATCTTATTTATGCCGAAGGTAAAATTTCAATGCTCGATGGCGCCGACCTTCGACCACCTTGGGATGGCCACGGACAGTCCGTCGTCCACATACAAGCCCTTGCATGAGTATCGAATTCCTTGAGTTTGCAATTCTCCTCATCTCTGTGAGCTTTGCATAACTCTTTCGATCGCTAAATAACCCACTCCATCTTGCACGATCTCATCCATTACCAAGCGCCCCACTTGTCTTGAGCACCGTCAAGTTTAGTTGCCAACGTCAAGCCACTACTCAAACTCACCAATCCCAACCTTTGTGCGTTACATAATTCTTCTTAGCTTGTTCATCCTCGTGGTGCCTCTTACGTGAAGGGTTGGCCATTCATCTGAATGCCATTCTCGGATGCCCACTCCTCTGAGTGACTCCTTTCTCTATAACTCCATGTCCATTTACCCCAAACGGTCGAGCATGCTGGCAGGCCTCACGCAGCCCCGCTAGGTCCCTCACGTTTGTATGCTAAGTGTTTCTATGTGTGCTTGTCCCGCTCTGATACCATCTATCATAGACTTAGCTGATTTTACCTAAGTCGTGCAGCACATTTGTGTATCCGACCACAAAGGTCAGCCTCCCCAAAACCTCCTATGATCCCTTAGGACCTACACAAGAGAAGACGAGACAGAGAAAGCGCTACACACCGGATCCACAAGCAACCCTTTCAGTAAACACTTTATAGCTAATGTAAATTCCAACCATAGACATCATAAGATCAAAACGGTTGCACAATAAAGGTATAAAATTGGTCCACTACAGACCGAAATCTAGTACAAGTGTCCACCTGACGTAAACTTTATGTACAAGCATACAATGGTCGCCAAACTAACTCAAATGGGGCTATTAAGCCTTTGGCCAGCCCTTTACAAACTTTATAAAGCTAGAATAAACCGAAAAAACACGAACATGCATAAGCATTATACCGAACAAGTCATTTACAATTTATCCATGATAGCTTGGCAGTTATTAACTGTCGACAGTACCACCGCCTAAACATCTAGAAGACTGAGCCCTGAACGATTCCACCGCCCAGTTATGGTGGTGCCACTGCTAGACAAGGTTCAGCAATACTGTTTAGACCATAAGTTTGGGCCAAACCAATCTGGATACGGGCCCAGTTGGACCCTAACAGAGTTAGTGAGATTACCTCTCAAACCTAACTTTAATTACACCCTAACTATGATATTTAAGGCATATACTAAAGCAAGTCTGATAGGCCAAAATTTCTTCCGACGATCTTTTGGCGGACTTCCGACGAACTCTCAGCAATCTTCCAGTGGACTTCCAAGAAGCTCTTGAACTCTCGACGATCTTCTTGGCGAGTTCCGATAAGCTTCTTTGGCAAGTTCCGATCTTCTCGACGAGCTCTGATGAACTTCCGACGAGCTTCTCGGCGAACTTCCAATGTACATTTCGGCAAGCTCTCGATGAACTCTTAGCAAATTCTGACAACACTCGCGATGAACTTTCGGACTCCCGATGAATTCTCGGACTCCCAACGAAATGTTCGATCTTTGACTCCGACACTATGTTTGATTTATGTCTTGATCGCTATCGTAGTTAATCCTGCACACTTTTCTCAACATATAGATTAGATTAATAATGTATCAATTGATTTCATCATCAAAATCTGAGATTCAACATCTCCTTCGATCAAAGCTAGTCTTGCGTCACTCAAGACACATATTAGATTAAACTCATTAATTGTTGTCATCATCAAAATCTGAGATTCAACATACTAAAGAGAAGATTTATCCAAATTAACCATGATATATATATATATATATATATCATTTGGCTTCTTGAGGTTTATGACTTGAGTTTTATTATCTGTAATTCCTATGTATTTATGGTTTGTATACCTTATGTTATGATTGGAATATTGATGTAAATTTTACACCATTATATCATTCCCTTCTTTTTGACAATGACAAAGGGGGAGAGAGAAGTGTTAGCTTGTACATCTCAAAAGAAAAGAGAAAATTACTAGCTCAAGAGAGGCAAAAACTTGTTAGCTTACATATCTCAAGAGAAGCAAAAAACTTGCTAGCTTGCATAAGCAAAATTTGATAGCTTACACATTTCAAGAAGAAGAAAAAATTGCTAGCTTACACATCTCAAAAGAGAAGCAAGAATTGCTAGCTTGCACATCTCAAGATAAGTAAAAATTGCTAAATTGCAATCTCAAAAAAATTGCTAGCTTGTGTGTTTCAAAAACTTGCTAGTTACACTTTTTTCCTTTTTGTTGATGACAAAGGGGAAGAAGTTATAATGATGATTTAAAATTTGAATCATGCATGGCATGATGTACTTTGATGTTTTGAAATTATGATGATTTAAAAATTTAATAATTTAGAATGATGCATATAATGATATTTTAACTATGATGTGAAAGTCATTGTTTCGACTTGAATTCAAAGATTGTCACTCTTTTTTAATTCAAGTTTGTTTTATTTCAATATGTCATATTGATAGGGGGAGTTTAGTTAAAACTACATCATCAATTGGTTGTCAACATCAAAAAGAGAAAGATTGTTGAATCTTAGATTTTGATAATGAAATCAATTGATAAAGTTATGATCTAATCTATATTCAAGAAAAGTGATCCAGAACTATCTTCGATCATAAAAAGATAAAACGATTGAAGCAAGAGAATCAAACATTAGGCCAGAGTAAATTATGTCAAAGATCGGGCATCGCACCGAAAGAATCGGACATTGCGTCAAGATCAGATGTTGCAGGAGTCAACATGCCGATGGATCAAGAAGCTGAAGAAGAGCATAATGCGACGAGAGTTTGGATGAACCAATGATATATCGGACAACGTAAGATTTATATTTTATAATCATTTATGTCATGATCGTCATAGTTTAAGTCTTAAATTGAGTTAGTGGATAAATATACAACACACTAGTCTGTCTAATTATCTCGATGTCCCTCTCGAGTAACCTATAACCGGGATTATTTAGAGTTTGTGTTTAAAGGGGAATCAATCTTATTATCGTAATCTCATTATAAATCAATTCTCATTGCACAAATCCATGGAGATCACAATATATGCAATATGCAGCATAAAATAAAAAATTACTAATAATAATAATAAACAAAAAGACTATATATGGTGTCACACGTATCATCACTCACGTAATTAACTTGCAGAACACTTATTATTAGCACTTTTATTATTACCTACTCCTTTAATAATACCTAAAATATTATGAGCCTTTTTACTTTAATCTTAATTCTTTCTAGACACATATAATAGTTAGATTATTTAAGTTTCACTTATTCTTAATTTTATTATAGTAAATCTTAAATAAGTCAAATTAAGAATAAATTATATGAAAAAGAACTCAACTATATTTATACTTAATGCTTAATGTTCTTAAACTTACAGCTTTATCAGCTACATTAAGAATATAATATTAGATTTGTCAAATATCGTCATACTAAATTTAGTTAGTTCCTTTATTAATATGTCAACTTATTAATAAATTTAAATTAATCTTTAAAATATTTCAATACACTAGTCGTAGGAAATTTAAATATTACTAGCAATTATCATAAAATTGAGTCTTTTAGATTTTTTTATCATTTATTTTAATTATTTATTTTATAGAACTTTTAGTAGTTATGTATGTGATCCTTTCGACTAATTTGATTAAGGTCTAACACACTTGGTATAAATTGCATATGTTTGAGCTATCCATAATAATTTGATCTAGAAAATATAAAAATATTTACAAAAATATAATGATGAAAGTATCACTATAATAAAATAATACAATATTAATATTTTAAGTTTTTTAATAAATAATTAACTATTGATATCATCTCTAATTCATCTTTGGGTGAAATATTGATATATCTAATATTCATTCAAAATTATTTATGAATGATTAATACAATCATAAACTATAAAAATATCCAAATCAATATCTTCTTACTCCAATATAATTATTCAAAATAGATTCTCTTTTAAGATCATCTAAATCTCATAATATATATATATATCATTATAAATATTATTTTTTTTATCATTTAAGATTAATTCTTTAATATAATTTTATAAGTTATTAGTCGATTATAATATCAATATAATAATATAAAATATAATTTAAAATATTTTATAAATAATAAAATATTAATTATAATTCACATCGCATAAGTTTACCATCTCAAGCCACTGTTACCAATCAAATAAAAGTTAAAAATATGAGCTATAAATAATATTCACTAATTTTTTAATATCAAAATAGTTTAATAATAATAAAATAATAAATAATCATAACAATTATTAAATATTAATCAGCATAAAGAAAAAACTTATATGATAATTATAATAATGATAAATCATAAATAATATTTTTTATATAAAAATAAATATTATTTCATAGTTTCAAATAAATATCAAGAAAAATAATTAGATTTTTAATTATCATTACAAAATTTTATTAATATGTTATATGAAAAAGATATAAGAGAAAATTATAATTTATAATTTTTTTAATCCTCGTAGTTAGCATTTCTTGTTTACTTTTAGATAATCAAAACATCCAAATATAAATTGAACTTAACACTATCCATATGTTGGAAGGTTTCAAATTGAATGTTTGAGTAAGGATATACTTTAAGCTTCCATCATAAATAGAATTGGATCAAGATAAATTAATGACCTCCTCCAGGTCTAGTACAAAAGTGACTCCACGTTGCGAGAAGCTTTCCTGCTTGAGATTCTCCCTAAATATCAGGCAACCGACTCATTAGTCTGTTGAGCTTGAAATACTCATCTAAAATTCTTAGGTTCAAATTAATAATAGCCAGGCATCAAACTTTTAAAAGTAAATTCAAATTGTTACTCACTTCCGAAGTGGACTATCGGTGTTTCAAAATAGACATCGATGAACCCAATTTCACCACTACAAGAAACAGACTATGAACACCTACTCAAAGAGACATAATGCAGAAAGTTTGGATATATGCCACGCCAGAATGAGCATGAACAGCATGAATTCTCCTATTAGATCCCGGCGGCATCATCTTCGATGAGATCAGCTTCTCCACGCCCTATCACCCGCCAAATCATGAACTTAACTATAAAAAACGAATTAAAAAACTCAAATCGGATGTCGTTTCACATAAACAATACCAAAACGACTCCATCCTTGCATTTGATTCCGATAACAGTCCTACATAAGAAAGATAAAAAAATCTAAAATTTTAGCTCAAGTAAAAGCTTAAAGAAAACAAAAACGTAAAAGAAAAGAGACTTAGACACCAAGGGAGAGAGAGAGAGAGAGAGAGAGAGAGAGAGAGAGAGAGGAAAAGGGGGTTTCAATAAAATTCCAAGAGTACGGATTACGAAAAGCAACATAACACAACAGGTGGTTTTTGGGGAGTGCCGAACCAACCCGCGGTTGTCGACGCCCTTGGCGGCGTACTCGATCTGGAAGACTCTGCCGTGCGGGGAGAAGGTGGTGACGGAGAGATCGCAGCAAGTGCCGATGCTGCTTATGTTGCTGCTACCCCGTACCGAATCTGACGGAATCGAGAGGCGGAGACCGGAGAGACTTTATGGTTACAAGTAACAGTTGGGAGCACCGAAAAGGGTTTTCTTGAGCGGCAAGTAGACGAAAAAAGTAATATTGACGATGGCTTGGTTCGGGTAGCGGCTTCCGGTTTGAACCGGCTCTCAAATTCTCAGTGATATCCCGGTTCGAGCTTAGTCTCGCCGGCCTCGTCTCGGCACGCGGTTGCAGACTTGTAATTATCAGAGTCCGGTTCTTGAGTTTCTGATCGAACCTTACGAATCCGGTTCAGATATGCTGGTTTATCATGTGCCTCACGTAAATGGAACGGACTACTACTATGTCCTTTGGATTTCCGATAATGAATAACTGACAAGCTCATTCGATAATCAATATATAAAAGTTACTGCAATTAAGTATCACAAATAGGCATGTCATTTTTCTTTCTCAATGCTGCTGTTGGTGGTCTAACTATATGTTTTTTTCTTGTATGTTTGTGTGGTCCCTAATTCCTCAACTTTAGGATCTATCTTACCTAAGTGAGCCTGATACATTATTATCAAATTAATATTGTAAATATAAATTTATCAAATAAGATTTTAAACCCTTAATTTTCTATGAGTAGATTCAGTATATCACCGAATCGATATTTAAATATATTACCAAATAATCCACTACTCGTAAATTTATGGCTTTTCCCTGATTTCAAATCTTATTTTCATAATTTAAGCGAAAAAAAAGTAGCACATTACTTATTGCACTAGTTCAAAGTTATCACTAGTGTGCACATGTGCAATATTTCGACTGCACTTTAATAGCTGTAGCATCCTTAGTATCTAAGACCTATAGCATTGCATCTCTCAAAACGATTTAGCATTTTAGAGGTGTTCCCATCTGCAAGTACCTCGATCTCATTTATCTCCGTCCAGATACTCCATCGGAATAGCGTGGTCATTTATGGGATCACTTAGGACATCATCCTCAAGAGCGATAGCTAATGGATTTATGGAATTCTTAGGACAAGCAACTCAAGTGGAACCATGAGATAATAATGAAAATAAAATTCATCATTAGGTATATCGTTGATCATGATAATATTCACACCTCTATTTGGGTTTCTCTTACTTTCTTGAACGAAGAAAACATTCTTCAAGAGAAAAATACTAGAGAGAGAAGAGAGAAGAAAGAAAGATCAGTAGGAACCATAGAGGGCATAGTTTGTTGATGACTCCAATTGTGATGTCTCTAGGGGGGCTTATAATTGTGTATAGAACTCATGGTAGCCTTTCCTATTCATAAATAATATGGAAGCCATCGAAGTCTATAATCATCAAGGAAAGGACAGTTATTTTCATAATCCTAATAATTCTTTTTATAACAAGATTCTGAAATTATCAATATGGCCTATACTATTTTCATATAAGGCTTTTGGACACTGAATAGACTCTAAATATGATTCTAAAGACTTTTAAAAAATATGTTAATAAATAATGTTGAAATATTTAATAATTTTCTTATCTAAATAAAACTTGGATATCGACAAGGTTGGTTGACCCCTTATTGTCCAAAAAAATAAGAATAGTTGAATTAGACTTAAAATTTTATTAGGAACAGGTGCTATATAAAAGAATGTCCTTGGTGTTCTTCCAAGAGAGTTTAATAGCAAAAGATTGAAAAAAAATGATCCGATCCAAAGAAAGGTCATTATTCTGCCTGCAACAATGAACTTGAGATGACCATATGAAGCACATTGATCCATCAGAATATTAGATATACAACACCAAAAATATTAATATGATGATAATATATTTCCACCAGTTACCTTATTTTTAAAATTTAAAATCCTATCTTATAAATTTTTTTATATCTAAGATATTAATTTGACGATGCTCATGACTCCCTTATATTAGATTGATGGTTCAAAATCTTATCTTGTCAATCAAGTTTCACTTTCACCCACCACGTATCATTTAAAAAAATTATTCAAAAGAAACAACAAATAAGTTGCATATGCAGGTTTGGAAACCAAGATCAAAACAATGAATCAAACGGGACATGGATGTGATAACAATACTTGATTAAGAAACGAGAGTTGATAGTGGCAATCCAACTGCACCCTAAACCTACATCGGAAGAAAAAGCAACTGTTCTATACAGCAAAGAAGCTTGGATCTGCAGTAGCTTTTGCTATTGCCTTCTCATAGGTTTGTAAAGGACCACAGTTACATACTTGGATTGAAACCTATGGGTCAGACCAAGGGCCACCAGTGACTGCGATGCCCATCCTTTCTCAATGAAGAGATGGTTGAGAACCACATGCTGAGGTTTCGTAGAAGATCCCTCGGCTTCTCGAGAGCCAAGAACTGTGAGGTGAAGCTGGGGTGGAAGCATTGGTGGCTCCTTCGCATAGTCCTCATCCACCGGGAATGATCCACCGTAGCTGGAGTTGGGCGACGGGGGTGCCTCAAATTCAGAAACACCTTCCACAATCTCAGGAATGTAGTCCTGGAACATGGAAATGGGCATCATTAGCAGGATCTTGATTCTAGCTTGTGAAAAAGGAAAGAAAAATGTGCAAGTACTTTGTTTACTCACAGAGACATCAAGAATGTTGACAGTGTGTCCAGTTTCATTAGCCATGTGAGGAAGATCAGGAATAAACCTCAATTCACCATCCACAATGAACTTGTAGTGATAGATCCCGGATGGAAGGACCAACAAGATGGAATGATCTTTGCCTGATGTCTGCAATGCTTTCCTGAAAATTGGAAAGGTCTTAGCAACTCAATCCAGTTTTCGTGAATAAGTTCGGAAAGGAAGCTAGGATTATTTGCACAGCAATCTTAGATATCAACCTTGAAGTCCAGTTATCCCATGATCCTTCAACCAAAACCTCCTTCCCTCCATGGCTCCAAGTAATGAGCGTAGCAATTCCATTTTCGATTGGGGGGTCAAAAGGTCCATCGGAGTGATTCATCCATGTTTGACCGAAAACTGGAGGGGTATCAACTGCTCTTTGCAATGGAGCTACTGGAATCTACAACATAAATTTACCTGTTAGTCTGCTTCTTGAACAGGGCACTGATATTTAAGTAGCATCCATGCACTAAGAAAATGGCATTTCAAAACAAAAGCACCAATAACCTGCACATATCTTCTGCTCAAAAAGAAGCTTTTAGTTGGAAGTGAGAAATAGAGAGAAATGAACAAAATGTAGAAAGTGATCAAAGGAAGAAAGGGATAAGATAAGAACTTAAATTTAAAAACTAACATGATATCAGTATGTTTGTATCAAATCTTCATATTAAACTTCTAAATATCCAGGTCACTTTAAAATATTTGATATCAAACTTTTGACCCCAATGGACAAAAGACCCATGTAAGCTCGCCCAATACAGTTGTTGTTGAGTCACTTAACAATACTCGAAACTAATCCAGATGTCCTGAAGCTAAAAGTATCATATGCTTCTAAAGGTAGGCATGGATGTCTACCTTCAAATTTCATTGGGCATTTAAACTCCAAACATCACCAATGTAAAATTTGAAGGTCCAAAATCAGTTTCAAAATATTGGCCTGAACCTTCACAAGTTTTCAAAGCAAATCTTGATGGATTATCAACAATCAATGCAACACTCACAAGTTTTCAAAGCAAATCTTGATGGATTATCAACAATCAATGCAACACTTCCATTATTCCATAAATGTTACTCTCACAAATGTGAACCAAACATGTGCCTTTTGCTCACAGTTGGGAAGGCAAGAACAAGGATCATGCAATCTATATTTTGTTTCTGAAGAAAAGGGTTTTTTGATGGGTTTAGAAATTGGCCACAAGGATAACTAGAGAAGATTGCACGATTTAATATTCAATTCTAGATCATCCAATCCTTCAGTGTATATTGTCTGGTAGAGAATTAATAGACCATTTGTATGAATCTGTAGATTGCAAACTGTACACAGGGATCAAAATATTGACAAAATTCATATAGAATAATGAAAAACTCAGCATTGATAACAATGGTTGAAAGATAGGGAAACGAGGCTGAAGAAGAAAGAGTGAGCGTGATGCAGGATCTGTCTTTGGTAACATCCAATGAATAGCTGAAGGATAAAGAAAGAGGAGAACAATGCAGAAAGAAACTTTGGTACCAGCCAATTAAGGAATAAAAAAGATGATAATCTAGATTCTAGTGTATAATGGATTCTTGTCAAAGTTCGAATTGGACCCATCTAATCCTTTTCCAGCATATGATATGGAGTTAGACTGGGATGTTTCAATCTCCCAACTTATACCATTTACCATGGTTTAAAATGCTTAAACTCGAAAGTTATTAGTAGATTCATCTAGTCCTTTTAAACCAACTCAGGCCTTCTCTCACGTTTGACATGGGACTAAACTGGGGAGTTACAACAATAATGTATGCATTCAGACAAGCAAAGAAAATTTATCTTTGATAGAACAATATAACAGAATTATAAAAGAAGAGGAAACAAAGATGAGATAAAGACAAATAAAATGTAGAGAAAAGGAAGAAATATCTGACAACTCAAAGACCTTTTTTATTTATCCTCAAATCAATAGCATAGAATTTTGATTTTCCTTTAAATATCATCAGATTTTGGAACTTCATGGACAATGATACATTGTTATATCCATAATAGGACAAAAAATAATAACTGGAATTGAAATATGATTTAGCCTTTTTGAAACAGCAACTAAAAGAAAGAATGAAAAATTCAACTAGTCCTCATCATTACTCAATCTTAGTCTAAATCAGACTCAAACTAAGCTTAAACAACTCCTAGAGAGTAGAGGTTAACTGATAAACATATGTGAACTCCAGAATATATTATATAGTTAATGCCTCAGAAGAAGAAACAATTTTGAGGCATTTGGCTGAACCAATTGCATGCTCGATGGAGTCCCATATTTAGACTTGAGTCTGCTTTCCATTGTGTCATTTGGTTTGCCACAAATGGTCTTCAATCCACTTGTCAGCGGCACCAATTGTGCTCACATGTTTCCAGCATTAAGGCATATGTCAAAAAACTAAAAACACTTGTTTTAATTCTCCATTTAAAGTGTAATTTGTAGGAATCATTGATTTTTTTAAAAAACATTACAGAATGAACGAGAACACGAATGATTGAACGACAAAATTAACTCATTGACTCATAAGATCAAAACTGGAAAAATATGACATGAGGTACATGCAAATCATCCTACCATTTGTAATGCATAGGATCATGACTAAGAGCAAACTTGGAACAATCAAAATATAGACATAGCTGAAAATGATTTTTATTTGTTTTTAATAATATATAAATAGGCCTTGAACTGAAGTAACTTTAATTACTATCAAGGTGTTTAACACAGAAGTCTCGTAACCAGGTTAGTTACACTCGATGTACAGAAACATATGCAGAGTGCTAAAAATCCAAAAAAAATTTACTGTATAAACACAAATAACTTTTTGTGAAACTTTAAATGATCAATCATCTGTTGAACTCAAATACTATGAAGAATAATTTTGTTTTAAAAGCACAGAAAGAAATTAGCTGTGATATTGATACCTGGAGTAATATGATATGGAACATCAAAAGAACAAATATTAATAGTCCTTCCATAGGGTTGGTTCTCTTTACACGTCCAAATTGATCTGCATTACCAAGAATTCTATTTTTTTGACAGTTTCATGAATAGAAGCACAGTTTATGTTGACTAAATGATGGAACTCCAATCCATAATTGGGGGATGACATGTGGAAGAGGTACACAGAGTTGTTTTCTGAATGTTGCTTTAAAGTGAAGCTAATAACAATGAGAATCTGTAATTGAATTCTTTAGTCTTTTACCAAATATATCATGTAATTGATGATGCAAGCAAAAAGTCAAAAAGTATGACAAGAAAGAAAGCCTCTATATAGAGAAAGCTAACATTTAACAGTATGCCCTTTAATCACTGAAAAAGATTCCTACGAGACCAGACATTTGTTTGAAGACAATGTAGTTTGACAAATTTATATATTTTTATTCAAGTAGAAGTTTTAGGATAATACAGAAAATTTAGGTGAATGATGAGAACTATCCAATTATTTCTGTGTGCAAATAAAGATTTGAATAGAATTTAAAGGCAAGAAATTGACGAAGTGGACAATGAACAAACCATAGAAATTTATGGAGAGACAAATTAGTTCTATTTAAAATGATCTTAAGAAGATTAAGCAAGTACAAAAGGAACACTATTTCGAATTTTATGGATGACATTGGATGCACTCCTCAAATTGATTAACATATTAATCTGGTAAAGATAAATATTCCATTTTAACATAAGGTAAGGTCAAGTGTGAGACAGGAGATCAAATATATGGCACTCCCAAAAGAGGAAGTAAAGAAATATGAATCTATGTTTATATGAGAAAATAGGGCATGATTAAAATTTTTGGCTTGCTCATTGTTTTATCCAGATGTCATGAAAAGAAAGAAATCAAAGGAAATGAGAGGTCCTAAAAGGTTTCTGTCATGAAGCCCTAGAAAGCTTCGAAGCCTCAAATTTCAGTTAGAAACTACCATTGTAGCTATATAAATGTAGCCAAAGGTCAAGGCTGATATGGAAAGGAAAAAGAGCCTCAAAATCAACCACTGACTAGCCTGTAACTCACGAGCAAAACATTGGCTTAATTCGCCAAGAACGCAGTAAACTACTAACACCAAACAGAGAGTATCAAAGGGCTAGTAAACACAGAAGAGTTGATGGTATTGAATCTACTTCATTTTCCATTGATCTGGAAGTTTGTCACCTTGTTGATTAATTATTATTCAAACATTAAACAGAGCATCATAAACATCAATTTTAGCTACTAAGGGAAACAGTGCTAGAGACCATCATGTTCTTTAAGCCAACAATCACGCGCCGAAAACACTAATAATTTTCCGACAATCAAGTTCGACAATGTACCAGAACAAACATACGCCATAGCATTTATTTATATCATTAAGAACCCAAATAAAATGAAACGAGATAAGCAAATTTCAACTTACAGCAAAACCATGTCTATCACGATCAAGAAATTGGAGAAAAAAGAGCTCTTTTTTTTAGGAAGGCAGCAGTCATCATCATAATAAAATAATCAATAGACAAAGTTAATCACCAAAAGGAAAAGGTTGGAGACAAAGCGGATTCGAGTTGGGAGGGATGACCAAAGACCTGGGGAGCGCTCAGGCGCGGGGACCGGGAGTTTCGGGGGCTCTCCGGCGGCGAGCACGCCATCTGGCCGACCGCCTGCTGAGGGCCACTGGGGACAGCAGCGTCGCGGTCGGATCCCTCCATGGGCCCCCCGTGGCCGTTCTCTGCTTCCTTGGCGGCCGCGTTCCCCATCGCCGTCCAGCGAGGAAACCAGAAACAAGATCGGTTCCCCCTAAAACAACAAAATCAAAGCCCAACAAAGAATCAGCTGTGGAAAAGAAAGAACCAAAGGGACAAGAAAGGGAAGCGAACACCATTGCTGATCCTACTTGTTTCCTGCGGCTACCGCTCCGGCGAGAGCTTGGCGGGTGCCAGGCAGGAATGCCTCCGACGTTTGGGCTTATTTACGGCGTCTGCCACCCACGAGGCCAGCGCATGAGGGGGAGAGAGAGAGAGAGGAGGAAGCCGACGTACGCACATAAAATAGGTGGAGACGGAAAGAGCAATGGCGTGGCACGGGTCCACGGCGAGTTGTGGTTAACGTCACCACGGTGAATCAAATGGCGACTTGGAATTTATTATCTTGGGGTTAGTTACATCCAAGTATTTTTCTTTTAATTGAAAATCTGTTATTTATGTAATAATATATTAATTAATCGAAATATTTAAAATTATACTTTAACATTTAGGGGGGAGAGAGAGAGTTGGGGGGAAGAGGGGAGCTGAAAAGGGTACGAAGGAGAATGCAAGAAAAAGTTGGTCATTAAATGGACAGAGGAGGTTGAGGACAAGCGGATAAGGAGGAGTGGGTCATCCTTATCCATTTCTCCACCTTATCCTGCGATATTTTTATTTTATATGACCTCGTGGGTACGACGCCAAAGCCAACCGTGACTTCGCAGAAAAGCCTGACAGCGACGATGGAAGAGCTTCCGACAACAACGCCTTCGTTCAGCCTTTGTGTGACTTGAAGACCAAAAGCAAAGGCTGCAAAGAAGTAGGCGGGGGGCCGCGCGGGGGCGGGGTGTGGTGGTGGGGGTACTCGGTAACTTTTCTTTTAAGTTGACCCACCCATAATATAATTCTCGAGGTTTAATTATTTATATCATTTAATCAAACATTACGTGTTGATGTCTTAATAGATTTAGTTACACTACAATTCATATCACAAAACATTCTCCCATGTAAAATAGACAAATATCAAAACATAACCTGCAACGATCACAATAGCATTAAATATTTGTCGCACGTGTTCAAACTTCAATAATTCGATGAACAATCATCTAAATTCCAACAATTATGCACATACAATTGCATAAAATTAGTTGATTAGAACGTAGGGTTGTTGATAGCATAGAACCAAAAGTCACCTGGAGCCAACAGCTTAGTTATCTGGAGGCCATTGTTTGGTTGTGGATAAGGAGCACTTTGTTTCTGCCTCAGTCTTTTGTCAGACTGGAGGGTCGACAATCTCGGCGATGGCTGACACCAAAATGAAATCTTATCCTGGCAGTGTAGTAGGATGAGATGTTGTAATAATTCACAAAATATTAAATATCATGGCAGCATAAATTTATAAAAAATATGAAGAACGATTTTTTTAAAAAATATTTATATTTTGAGTATGTTTTAAAAATACCGCCCTTTTATTTTTTAAATAATATTTTTTTAATTTAAAAACTTTAAAATATTACTCAAAAGTTTTTTGTTAAAGTTTTCTGTTCTTTTTTTTTTATCAGTTTTCAACTATTACAGTATTTTCATTTGTCTTATTTACAATGAATTTTATTATTGTTCTTAGTTTTTTATTGATATATTAAAAATACTTTAAATATTATTAGAAAACACTATAAGTGATATTATATCATATTACTTTGGTTGTTATTACTCATAGATTATCATAATATCATATTTTTAGACTTCAGTTGGTTGGTTGAAGTTAGGAGTTTTTTAGATTATTTAAGATGTTTTTAAATAGGCCTTATAATATTTTTATTGTGATAGCCAAATATTGTACAAGTCAAAAATACTATAACAAATAAGTTACTATGATAATGAGACCAATTCACCTTTAAACATAGATCATAAATAATTAGATAGATTGGTATACTGTATACTTATATGATGGAGGCGATTGATCTTATAGCTGCTCGTGTGAGGACACTAAAGATACAATACATGTACTCATTAGAGAATGAGTTTACTAATTGATCCGCCCCCGAAATACTAGATGGTTGATGATACCTTATTGTTAGATAACGATTCTATAGTCCTAGTAGGTATCTGGTCCTTAGACTTCAAACACCAAGGATGTACTGTATAAGTACTCCACTCTTTGATATAGACTTGTAGATTTGGAAGCTCCAAATCTAGTGCTATTGGTCATTGTGAATGATAGCCAATCTTACGAAGGCTATTGAGTGTCGATAAAGGATCATCCACTCTTGGTATCATAAGAGGAATATCTTATATGTTCTTGTTCAAATAAATTCTTGGTCAAGGTTGTTCGGATTGAGAGAGAAAGAGTTCTCTGAAAGAATCCGATTAGAATAAGACTCGAAAAGAGAACATATGGGTTTGATAACACCCTACCTGGTATAGGGTCTCTAGGATAATAGATGGATAAGGGACTATACGTGCATGGTAACTGAGGATAGATAGGTCCAAAGGATTGGATTCCCCTATATCGTTTAGGGACTATGGCGTAGTGGCCTAGTACGTCCGCAATCAATGAGTCGAGTGAATTATTATGGAGATAATAATTTATTAAGCCAGAAGGAGTTCTAATAAGTATAAGTCATGGCTAACTCGATATTAGGCCTAGAGGATCATAAACATATGCTAGGTGTTGCGACGTATAGAGGTTCAGATGTGAGATATCCATTGGAGCCCCTATCTTATTGGATATCTATTAAGCCCCTGAATTATTGGATCCTATAGATGAGATCCAATGAGAGCTAATAAGAGATTATTGGGTAGATACCAACTAATCTAAGAGGCTTGAGTAATTGGATGGAGATCCAATACCCAACAAAGCAAGATCCATTAGGTGGATCTCTATAAATAGGAGGGTACCAAAAACCCATAAGCTAGGGTTTTTTGGCAGCCACCTCCTCTTCTCCTCCCCCTCTCCTCAGCTAGCAGCCCTAGTTTGGGGTGTGTTGATAGCAAGAAGGGTTGGCCCTAATATAACCCGAGAGGAATTCTATGTAAATTACTCTTTGAGGGGGATCAACTCTTAGAACGCTATAGGGGTTCCACCCTCCTTGGTAGTCGGCTTGATGGCTGCAATGTAGATTGATATTTTCTTATTCCAAAGAGGTGGAGGCTACATGCTTATATAGGACTCCAAACCCTAGCTCTAGTAGCTGCTTCCTAAGTAAAATACCCCTTTTACCCTTAACCCTAGCCAACCGACCCAATAAAGGGGGGCGGTGTCTAGGAAGCCCAAAGGCCCAACTATAAACCCTAGTTATTCTTCTTTATAGAATAGAGGTAGCTAGGTGGGGTTTATTACAATCTCATAGGATTTTTATTAGCTGCTACATGGTTGAGTAGGACCCAACCCTACTAGGGTCCTATCAAGCCCGTCATCTTCAAATCAGCTTTGTCCTCAAGGCTGAGGTTCCATGAACTCAGGGAATTGGGTCTTCAGCTCCTCATATGATTCCCATGTAGCATCTTTGGGTGGTAAATTACTCCAATGCACTAGTACTTTAATAGAGGGATGTCGATGATACATCACGATTCTGCGATCGAGGATGGCTTGTGGTTGGGCTCGAATATCTTCATCATCAATGGTGTTGGGCAGTTGAATCTAGGGTAACTCGTGTTTTACCAACTTGGGCTTCAAGCATAATATGTAGAAGACAGCGTGGATTTTGGCATCCTTAGGCAATTTAAGCCTATATGCTACAACTCCAATATGCTCTGTGATCTGATAGGGCCCATAAAAATATAGGGATAGCTTCATAGAGGCTCGTGTATTGATGGAGAGTTTCTTATATAGTTGTAGGCGAAGATAAACCCAATCTCCTACTGAAAATTTCTTTCGCTTTATCGTGTGTCAGCTTGCTGCTTCATTTTGGCTTGAGCGATAGAGAGATTATCTTTTAGTAGCTGTAGGAGTTTATCTCTGTCAATTAAATCGTGGTTGACCTTATCTACCTTGGCCAAGCCAATTATATACTTTGGAATCACAAGGGTCGGCCGACCATACAGTGCTTCATATGGGGTACACTTTGTAAATGAATGATATATAGTATTATACCATCATTTGACCTAGGGGAGCCATTTTGTCCACTCTCTTGGCTGGTCACTAGCGAAACACCGAAGGTACATCTCTAAACACTTGTTCATCACCTCTGTTTGGCCATCAGTTTGTGGATGATATGCTGTGCTCATCTTGAGTTTGGTGTCATACAACTAAATTAACTCGATCCAAAATTTACTAGTGAAGACCCTATCATGATCACTTACAATGGACCTTGGCATTCCAAGTATTTTAACGATATTTTCTATGAAAATCTGAGCAATACTGGCAGTAGTGTAGGGATTTTGCACAGCACAAAAATGAGCATATTTCGTAAGTCGATCAACCACCACAAGGATTGTGCTTTTACTTTTGGAAGGTGGTAGCCCTTCGATGAAGTCCATGGAGATGTCAGTCCATATTGAGTCTGGTATGGGTAGTGGTTGTAGTTTCCCTAGACTCGTCACTGTTTCACCCTTTTGTTGTTGACAAATATCACATTGTGCCACATATTCAGAAATAATTTTTTTCATCCCTCTCTAATAAAAATTTTGCTTCACTCTTTTATAGGTTCTCAGAAATCCAGAGTGCCCTGCTGAAGGTGTGGAGTGCATTTCGTGCAGGATGATTTTGATGCAAGGGGAGTCAGGTATAAGCACAATGCGACCTTTATAGCGTAGATCCCTCGAATCCCAAGTATAGTGAGCTATTGCGCTTGGATCCTCCTCAAATTTTTTAATGATGTTACTAGTCTCTAGATCCTTCTTCCATTCCTCCCTAATGTCCTCGAGAAAGTCAGTGGTAGGAAGGGAGATGGCTAAAAATTCAGCTTGCTCAAGTAACCATAAGAGTGAATCTACAATAACATTTTCTTTCCCCTTTTTATAAATAATTTCATAATCAAATCCTATAAGTTTGGTTACCCATTTTTGCTGCTCCGGGGATGATATCTTCTGCTCCAAAAAGTATTTGAGGCTTCTATAATCAGTTTTAATTTGAAATCGTCGATTGATCAGGTAGGGTCTCCACTTCATTACTGTGTACAATGGTGAGCATCTCCTCATCATAAATTGATATTTTTTTATGGGAGGGAGACAATGCCTTGCTGGTGTATACGAGTGGTCAACCATCTTGTATGAGAATGGCTCCAATTCAGACTCCAGATGTGTCGGTCTTAATGATAAAGGGTCGGTTGAAATTTGGTAGCGCTAGCACCAGTGTCGTTGTCATGGCTGCCTTAAGTTTATCGAAGGCAACGGAGGCTTCGTCTGACCATTGGAAGATATCTTTTTTTTAGTATAGAAGTGAGGGGTGCACTAATCTTCCCATAGTCCTTCAAAATATTTTGGTAGTAGCCCGTTAGTCTAAGGAACCCACATAGCAATTTCACATTTGTAGGTTTCGGCCAACCCTGCTTTGTTTTGATTTTTGTTGGGTCTACTGTCACTCCTTCTTCTGATATTATGTGCCCAAGGTACTTTATTTTTTGTTAGAGAAAGCTGCACTTTGATAGCTTAATAAAAAGAGTATTCTCCCAAAGGATCATCAGAATAATCCACAAGTGCTGAAAGTGAGTCTCAAGAAAAGGGCTATAAATGAGAATATCATCGAAAAATACCAGCATAAATTTATGAAGAAATCTCTAAAAAATATCATTCATGAGACTTTAGAAGGTTGAAGGAGTATTAGTGAGTCTAAAAGGTATTACCAAGAATTCATAATGGTCATTTTGTGTACGGAATGCAGTTTTTGGAATGTCATCTTCATATACTCGAATTTAGTGGTAATCGGATCGAAGGTCCAACTTTGTGAAGACTCGAGCTCCTTTTAACTCATCAAGAAGTTTATCCACCATTGGTATTGGGTACTTATCCTTGACGGTGATGCCATATAGAGCTCGGTAGTCGATGCACATCCGTCAAGTTCCGTCCTTCTTGCATACAAGTAGTGCCAGTGATGAATAGGGGCTGCAGCTTGGTCGAATCACCCCTGTTTCAAGCATCTCATTTATAATTTTTTCAATTTCATCCTTCTAGAAGTGAGAGTAGCAGTACGGCCGAATGTTCGCTAGTGTTTTGCCTAAAAGAATTGGAATCCGATGGTCATATTACCGAGTAGGAGGAAGACCATGCGGTTCAGCAAAAACGTCATCAAATTCAGTAAGCAATTGGGCAAAATTTTGATCTTCAATTTCTATTTTCTTCCCCTCTAGTTGCTGCTAGAGATGCATCAAAAAATCACCATTTACCTTATGTAAAACTTTCTCCATTCGTTGGGTTAAAATGGTGGTTACGTTGCTTCCGCGCTTCCCACGTGGGATGACCAGTTTGCTTTTGCAGTAGAATTTCATAATTAATTTAGAAAAGTTTCAAGAGATGTCACCTAGCATCATCAGCCATTCTATGCCAAGCATGGCCTCATAATCATCAATTGGTAGGAGGAAGAAGTCGGCGATAATTTCTTGGTCTTAGAGTAATAGTTTCACCTGCGGGCATCTTTGGTTGCACTTTAGGATTCGGCCATCGGCGACCTTTACGTCGAACTTGCTACAACCTTCGATGTGGAGTGTCATCTGAGTAGCAACCGTACTGTTTAGGAAGTTATTAGTGCTGCCCGTGTTGATGAGAACAGTGATCGGTTATTGTTTGAGAAGGCCTCCAACTTTCATCATTTACGGATTTGAGTAGCCGGCTAACGTGTGTACCATAAAGTCAGACGATTGTAGCTCTTTTTTTGTATATTCTTCTTCATGATCAAGGCTCTCTTCTAGTTATTTAATAACCTCTTCTTCCACTGGTTCAATCACAAGAAGTCTCCCTTTTTTACAGTGATGCTCGTAGCTCCACGGCTTGTCGTAATGCCAACATAACCCTTTTGCAGATCACTCCCGAAGCTCTTCTCTTATCAACTTTTTTAGTGCAGGGGCTCAGCTGACAGTGGGGGGGCTGAGGGCTTCGATATTGCTAGTCAGGAAGTGACCCTAGTCCTCCGGACTTCATGGTTCAATCACTCCTCTTGAAGTCATGCAAAAGAGATGGCTACCATAAGCGTGTACGATTGTCACGCTTTAACTTCTTCCCAGATCTTCGACTTCAAGCCCTCAATAGCTATTTTTTAGACCAATCATGAGTTTGATTAGATAACTTTTCAAACTTAGTTTGATACTCCTGAATGGTGGAGGTTTGTCGGATCTTTGCTAGTTGTCTGTCAATATTCTCATAATTTGTTGGTCCGAAGCAGATCAGTAATCCTTCTTTAAATTTTCACCATGAGAGGACTCCATGAGTGTGTTCAAACCAATCAAACCACTGTATGGCATCCCCTTCAAGTTGTATAGCTATAATTTTCACCATAGATGCGTCCACGGTTTTGTGGTACCGAAAATATCGCTCTACGCGCGAGATCCAACCAATCGGGTCTCCTTCTTCCCATCTAGGGAAATCCACCCTCATGCATGGATAGTAGGGATTAGTCATAGAGCCTCTCCTCTCCTGAAAGTCATCTCTTCGGTCAGAGCTCTCTCCTTGATGTGATTTCTTTGGGCTTAGTGGTCGGCCCAAACTGAGTTTGGCAAAGAGAGTCCGAATCTTATCCTCTATTCAAGTCTCGAAGGCTTCAAATTTAGCATCGATTATCTCCTCAGATGCCATAGTATACACCTCCAAATCTATAATGTTAAGCTCTCTCTTTTGTTGTCAGGTTAAGGACATATATCAGTTGAGAGAAGTGGTAGCCGAAAGGGTTGGTGGATTAGTGGGTGTAGGCTGCAATTTAGGCTTATTTTGTGGCTATTTTGGATGCAGTTTGGTGGTGAGGTTTGATAGAGTTTTGGGGCTGTGATGGTAGTGGATGAAGATTAGGAAAGAGGGTTTTAGATCTATGGTAGATGGCAGCAAAGATTTGATAGAAATCAGTAGAAGTTGCTGCAGATATGTGCTGTCTTATAAGAGCAGAATTATCGTCGAAGAAACAACAGTTTCTCGATGAAATTTCTAGCAAAAACCTAGAGATTTGAGGAGGGGATTTGATAGAAAAATCTTAGTTTAGATAATAGAATAATGACAAATTGGATCAAGGAAATTTCAGTGGCATAACAGCAAAGAAATCAGTACAAGTTGCGATAGTAGAATTCTCGTTGAAAAATTCTAGTGGTTTACGATAAAAATTTGCAACAACACAAGAACATTTCAGAGATGAATTCTATAATAGATCAATCACAAGTGAAAGCCAAGATGATCTATGAAGCGTACAAGAAATTTTGTTTGAAAATGATAGTAAATAGATCAGTTTAAAGGCAGCAATATGTGGCTAAAATTTTCTGTAGCAATCCTTCGTTTGCAAAGATGATAACTTTTATAACGAAAGGAATTCACAGTAAAGGATAGATAGCAAAACTTTTTTTTGGTATTTTGAATAAAAAAATTACTACTTGGTTGAATAGACCCAACCCTGCTAGGGTCCTATTAGGCTCCTTCTTGATTGTGTAGTGCACGCAACGAGAAGATTTGAGTAGCGATTTGAGGAGTATCGTCATAGCCCCTACCATGTGGATTATCACTAGAGAAGAGGATATTTAAACTCCTTCATCCAGTCTCATAGATCTGTAGGAATTCAAGGATATACGATCTCCCTAGGTAATTCTCTTATGCATAGTTTTTTGGTTCGTGGGTTTTGCGCACCAACTTTTGCATGCCAATAAGAATCTCTTTTTCTACGGTTCTTCCACTGCGCATATGATGTCGCTGTAGATTTTCCAACACAAAGTTCATAGAAAGCAAGAAAACTCTCATTTGAGTTTTTCAATATATGTAGTTCATCCCATTGAATATAAGAGAATGAAAGATAGAAAAACCCTCTTGAAAGGTGAAAAAAGCCATATCTCTTTGGGTGTTAAACCAAATGAGAAAAAAACATGGCTCTGATACTAACTGTTACGATCAAGTCGAGACTAAAAGGGGAGGGGGGGGTGTGAATTAGTACTTTCATAAAAATGTCAATGATATAAAAACTTTAGTTTCGATGAAAGCCATATCAGAAAGATGTTTAACTTAAAGACAATTCGTATGAGAGTAATGATTGAGTAGAGCAGTTTGCAATGAAAGTAAATAGCAAAGAAAGATGTACAAATCAATTTTATAGTAGTTCGGTCATCTCGACCTATGTCCACTCCTGATTCCTCTTCACTCGAGACTATCGGCTTCCACTAACAGTCTTCTTTCAATAGGTGAAGACCAACTATACTCTGATAGCCCTTTCTCCTTCTCATAGGTTTAGGAAACAACCTTTACAACCCTACTCACCCCTCTCTTTTTGTTCTCAGTTCTTATGTATTTTGAGTAGGGATGAGAGGGATATTTATAGGCCCTAAATGAATTTAAACTTGAAGCCAAAACCAGTCTCATCCTGGATCTTCAAGGTACTAGCAATACCAATGGTAGTGCTGGGCGGTACCTGTTAAATCTCAAATTTCGATGATTAAACCAATTTATAGTATTTATAATTTAATTTACATTTTGAGTAATGCAGGTTGCTTCGATTAGGAATAGACAATTGAAGTAGGAAGAATCGAACGTTGAGTCAGAGAACATGTTAGAAGATTAGACGTCAAGCCGAAGGATCGATCGACGTATCGATAGAAAGCTATGGACGATAAGTTCAGGCATCGGGCTAAGAAGAGCAAAATTATGCTAAGAAAATTGGAGTTGCGAAGGACAATAGTCGATTGGGCAATAGGCCATAAGAGAGGACGATTTACCAAAGAATCGAATGAAGCATCGATGGACCAATGATATGTCGGATGATAATGATTCAAGCTTTGTAATAATTTTTTAGATCGAAGTAGTTTAAAGTATTACAGGATTAACTATGATAATGAATAAGGCATAAAGTAGATATTGTACTAGAGTTAAATATCAGATGATTTGTCAAGAGTTTGAGAGTTCGTCAGGAGTGTTATTGGAGTTTATCAAGAAGTTCATCAGAAGTTCACTAGAGCTCACTAAGAGGTTCGTCAGGAGCTTGCCAAGAAGCTCGTCGGAGCTTGTCGAGAAGATCATTGAAGAATTTCAAGAGCTTGCCGAGAGTCCGCTAGAAGATTGCTGAGAGTCCATCGAAAGTCCACCGGAAGATCGTCGGAAGCTCACCGGAAGAACTTCTAACTAATCAAGTTTAATTTGCTTAGTTAATATCTTAATTATCATAGTTAGAGTATAATTTGACTTAGGATTGGGAGGTAATCCCACTAACTCAGTTAGGAGCCAATTGGGCCCGAATCCGGACTGGTTCGGGCCGGGCTGTTGATCCAAACAATATGCTGAATCTTGTCTGACGGTGGCACTGCCAGGACTAGGCGATGGAACTGCCCAGGGCTCAATCTCCCAAGAGGTCTGGGCAGTGGTACCACTAGTAATTATAACTGCCAAGCGATGGTACTGCCAGGCAGGTGGTGGTACCATCCATGTCTAGTAGCCGAGACTACCGCCAGATTGGACGGTGGTACTATCGAGTGTCAAAAAGCTTGGGTACCCAAAATTTTGGGGTATTTGAATTTTGGCTCCAAGTTTTGAAGCCACTTGGGGTCTATAAATACCTTAGCTATTCTTGCTTGGGATAGCAAGAATTATGAAAGAAAAGAGAGTAAAAACTCTGTGATTTTAAAGTTGAAACCCTTATAAAAGTATAGAGTCCCTCCTCCTTAAGCATAGAGAGTATTCTAAGAGAGAGTGTGAGGGAAGCCTTATAAAAGAGTATTGTAAAAGTGTGATTGGTCTTCGCTCATTGAAGGAAGACCATTAGTAGATATCGGTGGCCTCGACAAAGTAGGAATCGGGAGTGGACGTAGGTCGGACGACTGAACCACTATAAAAATCCGGTGTGTTTTGTTCTTTTCTGTTCTGCTCCTTACAATTTCCATTTCAAGCTTTTCATTTTTGCCCTCATTCACTTATGAGTCTCTTTAAGTTCAAGCACAATTGATATCAGTTTTTATTGAATGAATCTTCGAATCAAATGAGTTTTTCGAAATCAACATAATTTTTACCACTGCACTAATTCACCCCCCCCCCTCTTAATGTCGTATTGATCCTAATAATAGGTATCAGAGCCTCGTTATTTCTTATTTAGTTTTACACTCAAGAAAAATGGCTCTTTTCGGCTTTCAAGAGGGTCATTCTTGTTGAATCTCGGATTTTGATGATGAAACTAATTGATTGTGTCTTATGATCTAACTACATTTTGAGTTATGCAGGTCTACTATCGATCAGGATTAGATAGTTGATATTGGAGGAATTGACGTTGCACCGGAAGTGATCATGTCAGGATATTGGATGTCGAGCCGGAGGTTCGGTCGACAATCGGTAGAAGGCTTTGTACGTTGGGCATCGGGCTAAGAAGAGCATGTTGAGCCAAGGATATCAAGGTTACGGAGGTCAACTGTCGATTGGACAATAAAATGCAAGAGAGGACGATACGCTGAAGAATCAGACGAAGCATCAACCAATGACGTGCCGGGCAATAGAATGTCAATTCGCGTTGTAATAATTATCTAGATCGAAGTAGAGTTTTGTTTGTGTGTGTGCAGGATTAACTATGATAACGATGAAGACGTGAAGTGAAACAAAGTGCCGGAAGACAAGTGTGATGGATCATTGGGAGTTCGAGAGTTCAATGGAAGTCCGAAGATTCGTTGGGAGTGCTACCGGAACTGGTCAAGAACGAGTAGGGAGCCTGCCGAAGGGTTTTCGGAAGTTCGTTGAAAGGTTTGTTGAAAGTTCACGGAGCTTGCCAAGAAAGATCGGAGCTTGCCAAAGAAGCTCGTTGGAACTCGCCAAGATCATCGTGAAGTCCATGAGCTTTCCGAGAGTCCACAGAATGGTTTCCGATGGTTCGTTGGAAGACCGCCAGAAGTTTGCTGGAAGCTCACCGGAAGAAGTCTTAACTTGTCGGACATTGTAATAGCTTAGGAAATATCTTTAATTTCATAGTTAGCACATTAATTTGGGTTAGGATTAGGTGTTAATCCTATAACCCAAGTAGGGGCCAATTGGGCCTTGTTTTGGACTGGTTTGAGTCAAGTTTAAGGCCTAACCAATGAGCTAGAAATGTCCAAGCGGTGGCACCGCCTAGTGGTCAAGAGGCCAGGCGGTGGCACCGCCCAATGTCCAAGAGCCCGAGCCGGGGTACCACCATTGGGCAGCAAGCCCAAGCGGTGGCACCGTCGGGCTAAGCGGTGGCACCGCCAAGACACCTTAATCGATGTCGACAGACGATATAGGCGGTGGCACCGCCATCGATGCAAAGGGCACCACCAAAGACCAAAAAATCGAAAGTAATTCAAATTTGAGCTGCAAATTTGAATCCTCTTGAGGCCTATAAATAGCCCTCTCATTCATGGATGAAAGGGTGTCTAGAAGTGATAAAAAAAAGGGAAAACTCTCTTGAAATAGTGTTAAAATTTTCCCTCTAAGTTCAAGGGTGTTCTAGTCCAAGAGAGGGGTGAGAGGCCTTGTATGGGTTATCTCCTAAGCCCATCAAAAGGAGAGGTGTTGTAAGAGAGTTCATCCTCGCCCGTTGGAAGGAGGATAACTAGTGGAAAGCCGGTAGCCTCGCGTGAAGAGGAATTGGGAGTGAATGTAGGTCGAATGATTGAACCACTATAAAAATGGTTTACGTTTATGTTCATGCATATATCTTTCTGCAAACCTTTACTTTGCTAAGTTCACTGCCTTCATCGTCTTACATACACTTTCAATGCAATCGAAATAATTTTAATCGAAACGTTATTCTTTTCGTACGAAGTTTCTGAAACTTATTTAAAATCATAGAAAGTTTATCATTCTTTATCGCTGTACTAATTCACCCCCCCTTTTAGTGTCGCTCGATCCCTAACAATTCTTTCATTTGTCCTACCATGTTTAATGGGATGGACTACACATAATAGAAAACTCGAATGAGAGTTTTCTTGCTTTCCTTGGATTTAAATTTATGGAATATCATTGAAAATGGATTTCAAAAGTCTTCTCTTCTAATGAACGATTGGAATGATTTGGAGAAGAAGACTTTTCTTTTAAATGCTAAAACTATGAATGCTTTGTTTTGTGCCTTGGATAAAAATGAACTCAATCAGGTTTTTATTTGTAAAATAGCTTATGACATTTGACATACACTTGAAATCACACATGAAAGCACTAATAGAGTTAAAGATTCTAAAATAAATCTTTTGATATATGATTTTAAATTATTTCGAATGGCACGAAGCGAAACTATTAGTGATATGTACATCTGTTTTATGGATGTCGTCAATAGTTTAAAAGCGCTTAGTAAATCTTTTTCAAATTATGAACCTATTAATAAAATTTTATGTTCTCTTTCGAGAATTTGGAGTTTGAAAGTAACCGCAATTCAAGAGGCAAAAGACTTAAATGACTTTTTATTAGAAGAACTCATCGGGTCTTTGATGACTTATAAAATGACATTTATAGGACATGACGAACTTGAGAACTATTAGGATTAGTTCAGCACTAGGGGGGGTGAATTAGTGCAGCGGTTAAAAATGATAAATTCGACAATTTCATAAATTTTGTATGAAGAAAGGTATTTCGTTTCGATTAAATCCGTAGCGGAAAGATGCTTTAAACTTAAAGCCGATTGTAAGAAGGAGATGAAGAAGTGGAGCAGCAAGTAAAGATGGTTTGTAGAAATATAAACAATAAGAAGTAAATGCAAACTGATTTTTATAGTGGTTCGGTCATCCGACCTACGTTCACTCTCGATTCCTCTTCACTTGTGGCCACCGGCTTTCACTAGCAGTCTTCCTTCAATGGGCAAAGACTAATATCTCTTTTACAACCCTCTCTTCTTACAAGACTTCCCTCGACCACCTCTCTTAGGAACAACCTTTCTTAAAATTTTAGAGGGATTTCTACTAAGAATCACAGAATTTTCCCATAGTTTTCTTAGTTTTTGTATGTATGTTAACCATGGATAAAAGGGGTACTTATAGGCCTCAAGGTGATTTAAATATCGAGCCTAAATTTGAATCACCCTAGTTTTTAGGGTGCTAGCGGTAGCACTGCCAGTGATGGGTAGTACCACTGCCTAGTACACCCAAACACTGGGTGGTACCACTGCCATTCTAGCGGTACCACCACCTGGGCTTATTGGTCTGTTAATGTACTAGGTAGTACCATCGCCCAGGCTTTTGGGAGATTGAGCCCTGAGTGGTTTTACCGTCCTAGTCTAGCGGTGTCACTGCTAGACAGGGTTCAGTAATACTATTTGGGCCTTAAGTCCAACCCAAATCTATCAGGGTATGGGCCTAGTTGGCCCCTAACTGAATTGGCTAAAATCTAACCCAATTAAACCTAATCCTACTTTGATCTAGATAATTATTACAAAGTGAATCAAATTGTCGCCAAGCACATCATTGGTCCATCGACACTTCATTCGTTTCTTCGGTGCATCGTCCTCTCTTGTAGCTTATTGCCTAATCGACAGTTGACCTCTGTAACCCTGATCTCCTTGGCGTAACTTCGCTCTTCTTGGCTCGATGCCTAATTTCATTATCCAAAGCCTTCTGTCGATATGTTGACTGGACCTCCAACTCGACGTTCAATCTTCTGACATATTCTCCTCCGACACAACGTCAATTCTTCCTGCTTTAATTGTATAATTCTGATCGAGAGTAGACATGCGTGACTTAAAACGTGGTTAGATCACCAAAACACAAACAATTGATTTCATCATCAAAATATGAGATTCAACAATCTCTCCCTTTTTATGATGACAATCAATTGATAGCAGAATTAACCTTAAGTGTCGGAGTTTAAACAAACTCCTATCAATATGCCATATTGATAAAACCCTTGTATTTAAAAAAATCCAAGCAATATGTCATTAAAAACATAATTCAATATTTCGACATATTCAATAAAGTACATGATCATCAATCTACTTCTCTCCCTTTGTTATCAACAAAAAGGAGAAGTGGCATCTTACAAGATTAAAAGATATGCAAATTTTACAACATTCAAGCTAAATTTACAATACTTTACAACATTTATAATCATCAAGTTTCAAACATGTGCAAGATTGCAAGTTCTTTAAGTTTGCACTTTTTGCTTCTTAAGATAGGCAAGATAGTACTTCTTGGAGATGTTTCAAGATGGCAAGTTCTTTCTTCTCTTTTGAGAACTGCAAGCAAACAAGTTTTGTCTAGCAAGCTTAGCAATTTTTGAAAAAGTGAAGTTGAGCAAAATTTTTGCCTCTCTTGAGATAGCAACTTTTTGCTTCTCAATGTTTAAGCTAGCAATTTTTGTTTCTTCTCTTTTGAGAAGTGCAACTAAGTTTTGCCTTTGTGATACATAAGCTACCAACTCCTTCTCCCCCTTTGTCAATGTCAAAAAGAAAGGAAGAGTACAAAGTTGTAATTATTTTTCCCTTACATGAATTTTCAAATCATGACAATCAACAAAAATAAATATTCATCAAGAGTGATCAATGGGGTATCAAAAAAAAAATTTACATCAAAGATTCATTCATCAAAATTAAGTTATGAAAACCAATTTAACACTTAAGCTAACACTTAAGGTTCTCTTTAAGATGCTTGCAATTTTCTTTCTCCCCCTTTTGTTTTTAAAAAAAGAAATGAAGGGAAAGGGAAGAATACAAATTTTGTTTTACATCAATTCGTGAATACCAAAAGATATCATTCATGGTTCAAAAATATTTTTTTAGCAAAATCAAGATTCATGAATATTCTTTCTAGAAGTATCAAGACCATGATTCATTTAGAAAGTTATCCTTTTTAGTAAATGAGAGGTAGAAACATAGGAGAAAAGCTCTCGATTAAGCATAAGATATCTCAAGTCAAGATATCAAAAGGGAGTTTATGATTCGCTTGAAACAAAAGATCTCATTCAAATCAATTCGTCAACTCGAAACCCATAATCAAATCATCAAGACCAATTTCATGATTTGAGAGATTCACATGAATTCATATTTAAAATACACCTTGAGTTGTAAACATGAATCAAGCATTCGTCAAATCTGAAATCATCATCAAAATCACATTTAAGAAATTCGTAAATGACAAACATAGATTCATGAATTTCTTATTGAAAAATTGATAAGATTGAGATAGAGGATTGCATTTCATTTTTATAAGTTTCTATTCATGTGATTTGCTTCTTATATGCAAGCCTTTGCCTTTAATGAAGACAAGTATCAATGTTCAAAACCGAAAGGCAAATTTTGTCAAAAAGATCAAGCATGATACCATAACTTTCAAGCATGATTTCATAAAGCATCTTCAAAATCATTTTAATTCTAATAATCTTTCTTTTATTGTTGTTAGTTGTAACAATATATTTTTCTTCTTGCATGATTCTAGCTTAGTGTGAGAAATCAATAGTCATGCTTAAATTTATTTATTTTTGCTAAAATCATGCATCATTTTATAAATCCGAAAAATAAGTTTCATCAAAACCATCAATGCCAAGAATATAGCATATAAGATATCTTCAAAAGATTCAATTTACCATGACAATACATTTTTCTTTTTTATGTGTTTTATTTTATGCAATTGATTTCATATGTTCAAATATTTCATGCAAAGGTCAAGCATCATGTTTAGAACCGAGAGCAATATAAAGTCATCAAGATTCACAAAATATGGATTCATCATGATCAAACACTTTCCTTTTTATGTGTTTTATTTTAAGTTGTTTGTTTTATACAAGCATATTCAAGTTTTTCATACGAAAACCATCATCGCATAAATTCGAAATACAAGTTTCGTCATCAAGATCAAAAACACATTATTTCAAAACATAGGAGTTCAAGTCATCATTACTTTAAATACTCATGCATGATATAAAATCATCAATTTTAACATTTTATTTCTTTATCATGAAGCATGCAATTGTCATGTTCAATATATTTAAACAATCACTAAAAAGAAAAACATGATATATTTTTGTAAAAAATTTTATTTCCTATAACCTACATCAAGCAACTCATGAAAAGATCAAGTAATTTCATAATAACGTAAAAACATTTTGGGTGAGTTACTTACCTTTTTGTCAAAAACCGTCAAAACACAATTTGCGACTTTATTTTGGATGTATTTGATTCTTCATTGAGTTCTATCTTCATCTTTGGTGGCCTCTTCTTCTTTTCAAGTCCATTTTTATTCTTTAATTTTTGTTTTATAAATTTTATAAATTTCATTGTCACAAGTTCAAGGTTCTCATAATCATTGTCCTCATCACTTGAGTCATCACTCAAGTGGTATTCTTTTGTTCGTAGTGTCAAATCCTTCCTGTTCTTTAGAATGTGTTTCTCATGTTCGTCAAGTTCAACAAAGGTCATTTCATAGGTCATCAAAGACCCAATGAGTTCTTCCAATGGAAAATCATTCAAATTTTTCGTTTCTTGTATCGTCGTTACTTTAGGATCCCACCTTTTTAGAAAGGATTTTAAAATTTTGTTTACTAGTTAAAAACTCAAAAAACTTTTACCAAGACTTTTCAAACTATTGACGACATCCATAAAACGGGTGTACATGTCACCAATAATTTCACTTAGTACCATTCGAAAATTCTTAAAATCATACATTAAAAGGTTTACTTTCGAGTCTTTTACTCTACTAGTGCCCTCGTGTATGATTTCAAGTATGTGCCAAATATCAAAAGCTATTTTATAAGTCAAAATCTGATTAAACTTATTTTTATCTAAGGCACAAAACAAGGTATTCATAGCTTTTGCATTTAAAGAAAAAGATTTTTTCTCAAAATCCGTCCATTCATTCATAGATTTAAAAGAATGTTGAAAACCATATTCGACTATGTTCCATAAATCCAAATTCAAAGAAAGTAAGAAAACTCTTATTTGAGTTTTTTAATAGGTGTAGTCCGTCCCATTAAACATGGGAGGTCGAACGATAGAAAAGCCCTCTTGAAATCCGAAAAGAGCTATTTCTCTTAGATGTTAATCCGAATGAGAAATACTGGGCTCTGATGCCAACTATTAGAATTAGTTCGGCACTAAGAGGGGGGTGTATTAGTGCAGTGGTTAAAAATGATAAATTCAACGATTTTGTAAACTTCATACGAAGAAAGATATTTTATTTTGATTAAATCCATAGCAAAAAGATGCTTTAAACTTGAAGTCGATTGTAAGAAAGAGATGATGAAGTGGAGTAGCAAATAAAGATGGTTTGCAAAAATATAAACAATAAGAAGTAAACACAAATCGATTTTTATAGTGGTTCGGTCATCCGACTTACGTCCACTCCCAATTCTTCTTCACTTGAGACCACCGGCTTCCACTAGTAGTCTTCCTTCAATGGGCGAAGACTAATCTCCCTTTTATAGCTCTCTCTTCTTACAGGACTTCCCTCAACCACCTCTCTTAGGAATAACTTTTCTTAAAATTTCGAAGGAGGGATTTGTACTAAGAATCACATAGGTTTCCCTTGGTTTTCTTAGTTTTTGTGTGTATGTTAACCATGGATGAGGGGTATTTATAGGCCATAAGGTGATTCAAATTTGGAGCCCAAATTTAAATCACTTCGATTTTCAGGGTACTAGTAATAGCATCGCTTGTGCTGAGCGGTACCACTGCGTAGTATACCCTGACACTTGTGTTGGAAGGTACCACCACCTGGGCTTACTAGTCTATTAGCGTACTGGGCGGTACTATCGCCCAAGCACACTAACACTAGGCGATACCACCGCCCAGGCTTTTGGGAGACCGAGCCCTGGGCGATTCCACCACTCTAGACTGGTGGTGCCACCACCAGATAGGGTTTAGCAACATTGTTTGGGCCTTGAGTCCAACCCAAACCTCTCCGAGTATGGGCCCAATTGGCCCAAATCCAACTCGATTAAATCTAATCCTACTTCGATCTAGACAATTATTAGAAAGCAAATCAAATTATCACCCGGCACATCATTGGTCCATCAGCGCTTTGTTCGTTTCTTCGACGCTTTGTCCTCTCTTGCGTCCTGTTGCCTAATCGGTAGTTGACCTCCATAACCCCGATCTCCTTGGCACAACTTTGCTCTTCTTGGCCTGATGCCCAATTTCTTTATCCGAAGCCTTCTTTCGATACAACGACCGAACCTCCGGCTCGACGTCCAATCTTCTGATGTGTTCTCCTCCGGCGCAACGTCGATTCTTCTTGTTTCAATTGTCTAATCTTGATCGAGAGTAGACATGCGTGACTTAAAACGCAGTTAGATCACCAAAACATAATCAATTGATTTCATCATCAAAATCTGAAATTAAACAAGAATCACCTTCTAAAGAACAGAAAGGATTTGGGATTTCGAACAATAGAATACCACTTGAGTGATAACTCAAGTGATGATGTTGATGACCTTAAACTTATCACTATAAAATTTAAAAAATTTATACAATATAAAATTAAGAACAAAAATAAACTTAAAAAGATGAAGGTGTCAAAGAAGAAGAAAGAACTCAAGGACAAATCGGGTACATCCGAAGACGATGATGTGAACTACGCCTTAATGGCTCACAACAATAAGGTATATGAATCACCCAAAATGTTTTTACCTTATTATGAAATTATTTGATCTTTTCATGAGTTGTTTGATTTAGTTTGTAAAAAATAAAAAAATTATATAAAAATATAATTGATCATGATAATTACATGTTTTAGAAACAAAATGTTGATTTAATGCTTGTACCCCTAATAAGATTAATTCCATGAGTATTTATCTTGATGATTTTCGTATCACTTTTTCGTTTCAAACATAATGCATGAATTTAGATTAAAAGATAGAAACAATCATGTGTATCTTGATGATTTTATTGCTTTTAGTTCTAAACATGATTCTTGGCCTTTGCATGAAAAATTTAAACATTCTTATATGAAATAAATCACTTAAATTGAAACACATAAAAAAATGTATTATCATAAATCAAATTTTTTTTGTTTGAAGATAACGTATATTTGACGTGTTATATTTTTGGCCTTGATGATCTTTATGATGAAATTTCTCTTTCGGTCTTGAATATTAATGCATATTCTTATTTAGCGTTAAAGGCAAAGGCATGCTTATAAGAAGTAAATCACATAAATTGAAACTCATAAAAAGGAAATGCATTTTCTATCGTATCAATTTTTCATTAAGAAATTAATGAATATATTTAGGTTATTTTTTGAACCTCTAGAAAGTGATTTTGATGATTTGAATGAGTTTTATTATAATCATGATTTTGATTTCTTGAGACTTATACCATGTAATCTTTTATAAATCAATATCTCCTATTATGTGTTCTCGTATCATTCCTTTAAAAGAAGATTTCACAAATGAATCATAGTTCCTATTTTGATTTCTCAGAATTATATACTTGAAATTTTTTTATGAATTCATGATCTTGATGACTTGAGAATTCTTACGTATGAATCAAGATTTTTTGTTTGTTCTCCTTTGTTTCTTCTTTGTAAAAGAAGAGATATATTCAAATTAATCATCATATGTCATTTGATGCTCATAACGTGATTTTGATGATTGAAATATTGATGTAAATTTGTGATATTTCATTTGTCATGATTTAAAAATTATTATAAAAAAAATTATATCATTCAATTCCTCCCTTCTTTTCGACAATGACTAAGGGGGAGAAAGTTTGCTAACTTGTATATCACAAAGCAAAATTTGCTAGCTTGTACTTTTGAAGAGAGAAGAAACAAAAATTGCTAGCTTGAAACATTGCAAAGAGAAGCAAAGAGTTGCTATCTCAAGAAGCAAAAAGTGCAAAATTACATATCTTTAAAATTTGCTATGCTTGAATGTTATAAATTGCTAGCTTGAATATTGTAAAACTTGCATATCTCAAAAACTAGCTAGATGCACTTCTCCTTTTTGTTGATGACAAAGGGGGGAAGTATGATGATGATCATGTATGAACTTCGATGTATTAAAATTATTATTATGCATGATTCTTATAATGACATGTTTGAATTTAAGTTCTATCAATATGGCAATATTGATAGGGGGAGTTAAGGTTAACTCCGTCATCAATTAGTTGTCATCATAAAAAAGGGGGAGATTGTTGAATCTCGGATTTTGATGATGAAACCAATTGATAGTGTTTATGATTTAATTTATATTTTAAGTAATGTAGGTAGCTTCGATCAGGAATAGATAATTGAAGCAAGAAGAATCAGATGTTAGGCCGGAGGAGAATATGTCAAAATATTGGACGTCGAGCCGAAGGATCAGTCGATGTATCGACAGAAGGCTTCGGACGATGAGTTTGGGTATCGAGTCAATAAGAGTGAAATTGCATCAAGGAGATCGAAGTTGTGAAGGACAATTATCGATTAGGCAATAGGTCGCAAGAGAGGATGATGTGCTGAAGAATCGGATGAAGCGCCGATAGACCAATGACATGCCGGACGATAATGATTCAAGTTTTGTAATAATTGTCTAGATCGAAGTACGTTTAAAGTATTACAGGATTAACTATGATAACAAATAAGGCATAAAGCAGATATTATGCTGGAGTCAAAGATCGGATGATTCATTAGGAGTCCGAGAGTTCGTCGAGAGTGTTATCGGAGTTTATCGAAAAGTTCGTCGAAAGTTCACTAGAGCATGCCGAGAGGTTTGTTAGGAGCTCGCTGAGAAGCTCGTCGGAGCTTGTCGAGAAGATCGTCAAAGAAGTTCAAGAGCTTGCTGGGAGTCCACTAGAAGATTATCAAGAGTCCATCAGAAGTCTGTCGGAAGATCACCGGAAGCTCGTCGGAAGAACTTTTGACTAACCGAGCTTAATTTGCTTAGTTAATATGTTAGAGTCTAATTTGAGTTATGATTGGGAGATAATCTTACTAACTAAGATAGGGGCTAATTGGGCCTGAATCTGGACTTGTTTGGGCTAAACTATTGGCCTAAATAGAATGCTGAACCTTGTCTAGCTGTAGCACTACTAGGACTGGGTAGTGGAACCGCCCAGGGCTTAGTCTCCCAAGAGGTCTAGGTGGTGGTACCACCTAGGTCCAGTAGTCGAGACTTTGTTTGGCGGTAGTACTACCAAATTGGGTGGCGATGCCACCTAGTGTTAGAAAGTCTAGGCGATGGTACTGCTAGTACCCTAAAATTTTGGGGTGTTTGAATTTGGCTCCAAGTTTTGAAACCACTTGAGTTCTATAAATACCCTAGCTATTCTTGCTTGGGATAGCAAAAGTTATGAAAGAAAAGAGAGCAAAAACTTTGTGATTTCAAAGTTGAAACCCTTGTAAAAATATAGAGTCCCTCCTCCTTAAGCATAGAGAGTATTCTAAGGGAGAGTGTGAGGGAAGTCTTATAAAAGAGGGTTGTAAAAGGGTGATTGTGTTGAATCTCGGATTTTGATGATGAAACTAATTGATTGTATTTTGTTGTTTAACTATGTTTTGAGTTATGCAGGTCTACTATCGATCATGATTAGATAGTTGACGCTGGAGGAATTGACGTTGCGCCGGAGGTGATCACGTCAGGATATTGGATGTCGAGCCGGAGGTTCGGTCGACTATCGGCAGGAGGCTTCGTACGTCGGGCATTGGGCCAAGAAGTGCGGAGTTGCGCCATGGATATCGAGGTTGCGGAGGTCAACCGTCGATTGGGTAACAAGCCGCTAAAGAGGGCGATGTGCCGAAGGATCGGACGAAGCGCCGACCAATGATGTGCCGGGCAACTGAATGTCAATTCGCGTTGTAATAACTGTCTAGATCAAGTAGAGTTTTTGGTGTTTGTTTGTGCAGGAGTGACTACGATAGGGATGAAGACGTAAAGCGAAACAAAGGGCCAAGACAAGTGTGATGAATCGTTGGGAGTTCGAGTGTTCAACTAAGTCCGAAGATTCGTTGGGAGCGTTGCCGGAACCGCCGAGAACGAATAGGGAGCTTGCCGAAGGGTTTTCGGAAGTTCGCCAGGAGGTTCGTCGGAAGTTCGCGAAGCTTGCTAAAGAAGCTTGGGGGAACTCGCCAAGATCATCGTGAAGTCCGAGAGCTTGCTGTGAGTCCGCGGAATGGTTTCCGAAGGTTCGTCGGAAGACTGTCGGAAGTTGACCTAAGCTCGCGGAAGAAGTTGTCATGTGGACTTTGTAATAGCTTAGGAAACATCTTTAAAATTCATAGTTAGCACGTATTTTGGGTTAGGATTAGATAACCCAAAGTGGGGGCCCATTGGGCCTTGATTAGATGAGTTTGGGCCAAAATTTTGGCCCAAACCCAATCAAGCTTACGTGTATGCATGCTTTGGGCGGTTGCCGCCAAAGAATGCATGCTTGTTGTGTGCATGCATGCACGTTGCATGCATGCTTTGGGCGTAGCACCGCCATCAAAGATGCATGTCTTTGTGTGTGCATGCATGCACGTTGCATGCATGTTGGCGTAGCACCGCCAAAGCAGAACCAACAGAACCAAAGAATCGGCTCGGGCGAGTATCGCCAAAGAAATGGTCAAGCGTAGCTCGCCAAAGAAGAAGCTGGTGGGCGGTAGCACCGCCAAAGAATAGGCCGGGCGGTAGTTCGCCAAGCGACACCAAGATGCGTGCATGCTACAAGAGTCCGGCCATCTAGCACTGCCGCTGGGCGGTAGTACCGCCTCGCTATCAGAGCCAGCCGGTAGTACCGCTGGTGAGGCGGTAGTACCGCTTTGAGTGTGTCGGGCTGCCAAGACCGACAAAGATCGGTGGGTTCAAAGAGATTCAAATTTTGGCTCCAAGTTTAGGCTCCAAATTTGAATCACTTTGAGGTTTATAAATACCCCTTCTTTCTCAAATTGAAAGAATAACCCTTAGAGAGTTAGATTTTGAAAATAAGTCTTAGGAAAGTCTTGTTCTTCATTTGCTTAAGTGTTCACCTCATTCTTCTTGTGAAATCTTGTAAGAGTGTGAACCACTTGTAAAGGGTTGTAAGAGGGGTATTTGATCCTTCCCCTTCAAAGGATTTGATAGTGGAAGAAGGGAGCCTCATCGGAGAAGGCTTCGGAAGTGGATGTAGGTCACTTTGACCGAACCACTATACATCGCTGCGTCTTGATTATGTGAGTGTTTAAATTTCTATTTTACTTTGCTGCAAGCCTTTACTTTACTTGCTCCACTTCCTTTTTATCTTTGTACGCATGCTTTAAAGTTAGAACGCAAAAATCGGTTTCAAATGAAACGTTGCTTTCATCGTATGAAGTTTCCAAAGCTTGTTTTAAATCGCTAAAAAATCCATCGTTTTATCCGCTGCACTAATTCACCCCCCCTCTTAGTGCCGCTCGATCCCTAACAGATTGGTCTTTGCCCATTGAAGGAAGACCATTAGTGGATGCCGGTGGCCTCGACGAAGGAGGAATCGGGAGTGTATATAGGTCGGACGACCAAACCACTATAAAAATCCAATGTGTCTGTTCTTTTCTATTCTGCTCCTTACAATTTCCATTTCAAGCTTTTCATCACTACCCTCATTTACTTACAAGTCTCTTTAAGTTCAAGCACAACTGATATCAGTTTTTATTGAATGAATCTTCGAATCAAATGAGTTTTTCGAAATCGACATAATTTTTACCACTGCACTAATTCACCCCCTCTTTTACTATAGTATTGATCCTAATAGTACAATCGCCTAATTTGCTCTGACATTGGATGGTATCACCACATCGGTGATTGGCTTTAGGTCAAGTGAGATATTACTAGTCATAAATGCCCTATAAGCCAATCATGTGAGTGATGGTATATGTGACTTGACATGCACTCTTTTTGTTTATTATTATTTAATATTTTATTATTTTATCTTGTGTATTGTATATATTGTGATATCCATAGATCTGTGTAATGGGAGTCGAATCGTGATGAGATCACGATAATGAGATCGATTCACCTTTAAACATAGATCCTAAATAATCTCGGTCATAGGTTATTCAAGAAGAACATCGAGATAATTGGACAAATTGGTGTCTTGTATACTTGTCCATATGATGGAGGTGGCTGGTCTCATAACTACTCGTGTGGGGATACTAAGGATACAATACAAGTGCTCATTGGAGAATAAGTTCATTGATTGATCCGCCCACGGAATACTGGATGGTTGATGATATCTTATTATTAAACAACGATTTTATAGTCCTAGTAGTATATCTGGTCCTTAAACTTGAGACATCAAGGATGTCCTGTATGAGTACTCCACTCTTTGATACCGAACTTATAGGTTTGAAAGCTCCAGATCTAGTATAGCTGATCATTGGGAGTGGTAGCCAACCTTACGAGGGCTATTGAGTATTAATAGCAGATCATCCACTCTCGGTGTTATGAGAGAAATATCCCATATGTTCTTGCTCAAACAAATCCTTGGCCAAGGTTGTTCGGATTGAGAGATAAAGAGTTCTCCGGAAGAATCCGATTAGAGCAAGACTCGAGGAGAGACCTTATGGGACTGATAGTACCATACCTAGTATAGAGTCTCTAGTATATTAGATGGATGAGGGACTATAGGTACATGGTAACTGAGAATAGGTATGTCCAAAGGATTGGATTCTCCTGTACCGTCTAGGGACTGCTGCGTAGTGACCTAGTACGTCCGCAATCGATGAGTCGAGTGAATTATTATGGAGATTATAATTCACTGAGCTAGAAGGAGTTATGACAAGTATGACTCACGACCAGCTTAATATTGAGCCTAGAAGATCACTCACATATAGTAAGTATTACGACGAGTAGAGATTCATGTATGAGATATCCGCCGGAGTCCCTATCTTATTGGATATCCGATAAGTCCCTGAACTATTGGATCCAAAAGATGAGATCTAATAAAAGCTAATAAGAGATTATTGGGTAGAGACCCACTAATCTAAGAGGCTTGAGTAATTGGATAGAGATCCAATACCCAATATGGCAAGATTTATTAGGGTTATATTGATATGGGATCTCTATAAATAGGAGGGAACTAAAGGCCCATAGGCTATGATTTTTTGGCAGCCACATCCTATTCTTCTCCCCCTCTCCTCCTCAGCCAGCAGCTCTAGTTTGGGATGTGTGGACAACAAGAAGGGTTGGCCCCTTATTGATTGCATAGTACGCGCAACGAAGAGATTTGAACAGCAATTTGAGGAGCATCATCATAGGCCCTACCATGTGGATTATCACTAACGAGGAGGATATTTAAACTCCTTCATCCAATCTCATAAATCTATAAAAATTCAGAGATATACGATCTCCTTAGGCAATTCTCTTATATGTAGTTTTCGGTTTTGCGGGTTTTGCGCACCAACTTTTGCACAAAGATAAGAATCTTTTTTTTGTGAAAAATCTATGATTTTTTATTTCTATTCTTCCGTTGTGCATATAATGTCACCATAGATTTCCCAACATACCTAACATTGAGTGGTACTATCGCCTAGTCTAGCAGTACCACCGCTTGACATAGTCTTGGATACTATATCTTGGAGATTGAGCTACCGGTGGTTCCACCGCCTGTTCTGGTAATGCCACTGCCTGACCCACCTGTTGAGTCGCTGTTTGGGCTTTTCACTTAGCCCAACACAGCCCCAACTTAGGCTTAGTTGGCCCCTAATTGAGTTGGCCCAATTCCAACCCAATTACACTTTAAACCTACTTCAATCTAGACAATTATTACAAAGCATCAATCAATTTATTGTCCGATAAGTCATTGGTTCATTGGCTGTTTCTTTAACGCATCGTCCTCTCTTATGGCCTATTGCCCAATCAGCCAGTAGACCTCCGTAGCTCCGATTTCCTTAGTGTAATTTTTGCTCTTCTTGGCTCGATGCCCAAACCCATGGCACGAAGCCTTCTACCGATACATCGACCGATCCTTCAGCTTAATATCTAATTATCAAACATATTTCACTTTAGCCCAACTTCCGATTCCTCCTACTTTAATTGTCTCTTCCTTATCGAAGCTAGTCCTGCGTCACTCAAAACGTATATCAGATCATAAATACTATCAATTGGTTTCATCATCAAAATCTGAGATTCAATAATCTCTATACCTTGTGATCATCCATCTTGTCCTCGTCGCATCTCGGTGCATCTCCATATGTTGTAATCATCCGTTTTGACCTCGTGGATCTCACTATCACTTCCACGCTCCCACTTCGCCTTCTCGTATAATTACAACATAATCACAGGTATGCAGGCCCAATAATAAATGAGAAAAGTAGAGGCTCGCAGGCCCTAATAATAATAATCATAATATACAATATATCACATCACATGATCCATGATCATCTGCCCACATCACATATCATATATAGGACTACTAGATAATAATAATAATAATAAAATTATTTAATTAATTATTCTATAGCCTTTTGTGGTACCCTACCCTAGGGTGCCCCATGCGGTCATGAAACCTTGGCCGCTAAGGTTGCTCATATGGCTAGGAAACCCTAGTCGTAGGATTATCTTGAGTGGCTAGGGGTCCCTGGCCCCCAAGGTTGCCTCTATAACTAGGAAACCCTAGTTGCAGGGTGAGCATGGGTGGCTAGGAAACCCTAGCCGCCACCTTGCCCTATGCAGCTAGAAATCTTGGTCGCCGGGGACTCTTGGGTGGTTAGGAATCCCTAGCCACCTGAGGTGCCCCTTGCAGCCAAGAAACCTAGCTGCAGGGCTACCACTCCCATGGCCAAGAGCTCCTTACTGCTCTTGGCCTTGCAGCTTTTGGCTAGGCCGAGAGCAGCAAGATGGTGCTCTTTGCCAAGGCTGTAAGAAGCCTTGGCCAATCCAAGGGGCAGCAATAGTTGTTGCCCTTTCTTCCCTTATTGCTGCCCTTTCTTCCCTTATTGCTGCCCTTTCTTCCCTTTTTGTGTCAATAACATTGACATCAAAAGTCCTATCTAAAACACCTCTTAATAGTAAGAAAAGGTACAACATATATTTGAAAAGTATAATAAAAAATCACAGCAATTGTGTAAAATCAATTCTACGCGATTGAACACAACATATGTAGTTTATAAATCAATCTTTTGCATGAACAACCTGGCTTTGATACCATTGTTGAGAATCTAGTGTGACATCACATGTGCAGTGGAAGAATAGAAAATAAAATTCTAAAATTTTTCATCGAAAAGAAGGTTTCATCGTCGTGCAAAAGATTGGTGTGCAAAAACCCGTGAAACCGAAAAATAACATATATAAGAGAATTGTGTTACCTAAGGAGACCGCATATCCCTGAATTCCTACAGATCTATGAGAGAGGATGAAGGAGGTCTATTGTTCCCCTCTCTAATGGTAATCAACATGGTAGGGGCTATGAAGACGCTCCTCAAATCACTATACCAATCTCCTCTTCACGCGTACCACGCAATTAAGAAAGGGTCGGCCCTTCTTGCTATCCACATGCCCTAAACAAGGACTATTGGCTAAGGAGGAGAAGGGGGGAGGAGAATAGGAGGTGGCAACCAAGAGAGCCCTTATCTATGGACCTTTGGTTCTCTCATATTTATAGAGAGAGGTCTCTTATCAACTTAACCCTAATGGATCCTGCCCTATTGGGTACTGGATCTCCTTTCAATTATCCAAACCTCTTAGATTAGTAGATCTCTACCCAATAATCTCTCCTAGGCTCTTATTGGATCCATAGGATCCAATAATTCAGGAGCTTATTGGATATCCAAAGATAGGAGCTCTAGCGGATATCTCATATCCAAACCTCTACTCATCGTAGTACCTACTAAATGTGTGTGATCCTCTAGGCCCATTACCAAGTTGGCCATGAGTTATACTTGTCAGAACTCTTTCTGGCTCAGTAAATTATGATCTTCATAATAATTCACTCGACTCATCGACTACGGACGTACTAGGCCACTACGCCGTAATCCCTAGATGATACAGGAGAATTCAATCCTTTGGACTTATCTATCCTCAGTTACTATATATCTATAGTTCCTCATTCATCTAATATCCCAAAGACTATATTCCGAGCATGGTGCTGTCAGACCCATACGGAATCTACTCGAGTCTCGTTCTAATCGGATTCTCTTAGAGAACTCTTTCTCTCTCAATCTGAATGGCCCTGGCTAGGAATTTGTATGAGTAAGAACACATGAGATATTTTCCTCATGACACTAAGAGCAAATGATCCTCTATCGACACGTAATTGCTCTTGTAAGATTGGCTGTCACTCCCAATGACCGGTTGTATTAGATCTGAACCTCCAGATCTATAAGTCTGATATCAAAGAGTGGAATACTCATATAAGACATCCTTGGTGTCTCAAATCTAAGGACCAAATACACCAGTATGACTATAGAATCACTTTCTGATAATAAGGTATCATCAACCATCTAGCATTCTGTAAGCGGATTAATAAGTGAACTCATTCTCTAATAAGCACCTGCACTCTATCTCTAGTGTCCCCACATGAGCAACTATGAGACTAGGTGCCTCCATCATATAGATAGGTATATAGTACACTAGTCTATTCGGTTATCTCAATATTCCTCTCAAGTAACCTATGATCGGGATTATTTAGGATTTATATTTAAATATAAATTGGTTTCATTATCATGATCTCATCATGATCCGAATCCTATTGCACAGATCCATGGACATCACAATATATATAACAGATAATATAAAGTGAAAAAATATCAAATAAATAATAAATAAAAAGAGTGTGTATTATGTCACATGTGCCATCACCCACGTGATTGGCTTGCATGACACCTATAACTAGCAAAAGGAAAGCACTACTTCATTACTCGAAGAAAAATTACATTAGATAGATCAGTTCTCTATAACTAAAATAAGATATTGCTATAAAAAAATGAAAGAGAACTAGGAACCAACATCATAATTTCAGAAGCGATTAGGTGATAGATCAGATATTTAAATGAGGCTACGAGTCAAGGTTATCATCAAAAGGCATTTTGCTTTCCATTTAGATATTCTAGTCCTTGGTTGGTGAACAGGTCCTCCTTAACCTCTAGCTCAGGATACCATGCCTTGAAGTAGACTAAGGTGATCAGATATCCAAACTTGTACGAGACAACCCAATCTCTCCAACCCCTTTTTAAATCCTACAAACATCTTGTAATCAATGATCGCCTCCTTTCGATGCTTCAACACCATACCTTGCTCGGTCTCCAATATCTTCCCTAGCTCTTAAGCTTGCTCCTCCACTATAGTAACCTTTATTTTAAGTTTCGAGTTCTATGTCTTTGCTGAATCCAATTCTTGGACATGCCCTAACAACTCATCCTCCATAACCTGGTTGCTACCTCAGAACTCCTCTAGTTGTTTAGCAAGGGTAGCAAGCCCTCACTCGGCTTCGTCTAGCTTTTGTGCCAGCTTGCCCCCCCGAGCCTTCACCTTAGTAATGACAGTAGCAGAAGGGTGCACTCCCACCTTCTTTAATTTCTTAACCTCTGTGATCAAGTCAAGTGTCCCCCCGGGATAGCTTTGAAGAAATGCATAAGTCAGAAAGACCTGACTCGTATAAAGAGAAATCCACTATGATAAAGGATAAGGTCAAATGATGCCCAAGGCACATGAGTCAAGAAAAATCTAACTTGTACCAAGTATAATTTGCTATAATGGAGGCTCAAGGTGAAGTACACTCGAGATGTATAAGATGGAAAGACCCAACCCGTGTAAAGAGAAAGTTGCTATGACAAAAGATCGGGCCAAATGATGCCCAAGGCATATGAGTTGAGAAAAATCTTACTCACGCCAAGTGAAATCCACTATGATAGAGGCATAATGTGAAGTATGCATGAGATGCATGAGTCGAGAAGACCCAACCCACGCAAAGAGAAAGCCACTATGACGAAGGATCGGACCAAATGATGCTCAAGACGCATGAGTCAAGAAAAATCTAACTCACATCAAGTGAAATTTGGTATGGCGGAGGTACAAGGTAAAGTATGTTTGAGACGCGTGAGTCAGGAAAACCCAACTCGCATAAAGAGAAATTCGCTATAAAGGAGGACTAGGCCAAATAATGCCCAAGGTGCATAAGTTGAGAAAAATCCAACTCCTATCAAGCAAAATCTATCACGGTGGAGACATAAAGTCTAATATACTTGATACACCTAGTTTGGAAAAACCAAACTAGCAAGAGGAGATCCTGAATGCTCTCGTGTTGAAAAAAATCAAATGATACACTTAGAACCAAAGAACCCCAAAGCACACCCTTGGAAGGAGATAAATGATAGGGAATATATAATCAGCCAACCACTGCCCGCTATGCCAATGCCACGTAAGACCTATGAGAGGAAAAAAGCCCAAATGACCCGACACCCTCCTGCCTGCATGAATAGGAGTCCAAGAGATAGCTCGAATCAATCACTAAACTACCTCCCCTATAAAATATTCCTAGGACTCTAGAGTAGCTCGGGTCAATTACCAAAATACCTCTCTTATGGAATATTTATAGGAATATTCTTAGGAGTTTAATGACAACTCGAGTCAATTATAAATTGTCTCCCCTACGGAATATTCATAAGAATATTTTTTAAAGTCTAAAAAATAGCTCGGGTCGATTGTAAACTAACTCTCCTATAGAATTTTTATGAGATATTTCATCCCCTCAAGGTCAGGTATAAAAATGTATCCTCAATTTTGGATTAGATGAGAAAAAAAGAAGAAAAGTAGATCTCAGGACTAATTAAAGCATCGGAGAGATTGGCCCAACCCAAGACTTTATACAAAGTAGCGACTCAGGAGAACTCTCCCTTCATTTCAGATGACTCCATGCATACGAATCAAGACCATGTCAAGCTAATAAAAATATTAATAATTTTTTTTCTTAACAGATATCAATTTAAAAATACTCAAAATATGAATATTTTTTAAAAAATCATCCAATTATAAATCTTCTCATGCATCGTTTCCCAAATCTGTCCTCGGGTCGTGTCACAAAGGAGGGGAAAATTTAAAGGGAGGAAAAAAATAAATAAAAATAATATCTTGTATCTTTTATAATAGCTTAGGTTTTTGGAAATTATGATTATCCAATCATATATTTAAGGTGGTATGAACATGAGTTGACATTTTATTTTTTTCACATTCATTTTAAGATATTTATACAATACTCATTCATCATTAGAGCTTACACCAGTACACTTAGGTTTCGTTGATACGTCAAGTCTAATAGGTTTGATCGCAAGAAAGAATGTTAAAGCATGCATTAGGTCCTTTCGTAATAGACTAAATTTTTATGAATTGTGGTTATCAATCATTTATAAGACTCATTAGTTTGATGAGCAATCCAGTGAGCTGAAGGTTGATCGGATTAATAATCGATTCAATTTCGACCTCTGATATTAGTTGAGTGTATAGTTTTTATATAGCTCTGTAAGAATTTAGTTTCGATTTTTTTATCTCTGGTATTAGATAAGACTTGTAAGAGTTTATTTCTCTCAACATTTTTCAAAGTTTACTTGTGTCAATAGGAGCCGCTTGAGAATACGTGCGGAGTTATGCTATTGAGCGTGAAAAATGAAGTGTGCACGACTCGGCAGCGTTGCTTATGAGAACGACTTGTCAACGACTTGGTTTCGGCAACAAAGAAGACTTGGAAACGACTTGGTGTCGCACATGACATTGACATGGATTTTTGGAAAAATGGTGAGAGGGCGTAGAGCTCATCAAACCATTGCTTACTAACTCCTTTATAATAACATTTCTTTTTTTTCAAAAATAAAGATCAACAAATTAATTTAAAAGTTGCGTACAAGAGTTGTTGTTGTGCTCATCAAAGCATAAAATCTTCCTCAACTCAGTGGCATCCTTAGCCTCAACACTGAGAAGTATCAAATACTTTAGCATGATAAGTCAACCAATGAGCGTAGTTTTGGCTTTCTAAAAACACGAGATATCTTGCGGTCCTCAAAACATAATAGGTTTCAAATGGATTTAACACAGTTTAAACTACGCCATAGAGAAAAGCAGTGGTAGCGAAGAGGGCTAGAGGAGCAGGTGCGATTGAGCGATCAGATATTTAGAGAAGAGGGCGAGAAGCTGTAATTGAGCGATCAGATCTTTTAAGTTTTAGGTTGGAGATTAGTTGGCATTGACTATATAGGAACGACTTACGAATTCCACTCTTATCTCCAACTAGGATATGTGAACTCCTCTCCCTCTAAATATAAACATACATAATAAGGTGAAACTAGGAGCTTACAAAGCTGCCTTATTTGATTCATGGACAGTTTCTCTCGGTCGAATTCCTTCTTTTCCTCTTTTGGAAGTTCATGTCAGATCTTCTACGACCGTTTGAATAGTAACCTATGATTAAGGCTCCGGCAAGAGACACCTTGCTTGAAGCTTTTCAATGCCCCATCTCTATTTGCAATTATTAAATCTTTCAAGGAGCAAAGAAATGATAAAAATAAAATATTACGATGCAATTAAGAGAGAATGTTTACAATCAAGAAAACCGATGTAGTATTAAAAACAAGAGGAACGACATAGAACATTTACAAGATTTTCCAAGTGTATATCTTCTACATTGCTTCATGAACTATGGTCTTATTTATAGAACCTAGTACTAACTAACTCTCTCCATCATGTCACCCATGATTGAGTTAGGTGTAGGAACTACCCTATGACTTCTAGATCACTTCTTATCATATGCCTATAACTATCTGGAACATGATAACTACTTAGATAACTACTATGAATCAATTCCTAACACTCCCCCTTGATTCATAGTTACATACACCAATTTGAGACATAAAATAAACATGCTTTTGAACGAAGCATATCCGTAACTTGTTCATTTATGACACAATACTTCATTGCTATGGCTCCACTTACTATAAGATCCCGGATGAAATGATAGTGTATCTCTATATGCTTTGTTCTTTCATGAAATGTTGGATTTTTTGTCATTGTTATTATAGCTTTATTGTCACAAAATATTTCCACTGCTTCCTTTTGTTCTTGACGAAGATCTTCAAGAAGTCTTCTAAGCCATATTGCTTGATAAGCTGCTGATGTTACAGATACATATTCTGCTTCCGATGTCGATAATGCAATTGTTGCTTGCTTCTTTGAACTCTAAGATATAACACCTAATCTGAGGCTAAAAATATTACCTGAAGTACTTTTTCTATCATCCAAATCTCCTACCTAATCACTATAAATGAAACCAAATAGTTTACATTTAAAATTATGAGAATACTAAATGTCATAATCGATAGTTCCCGCAATATAATGCAGAATTCTTTTAACAGCTCCGAGATGATGTTTATTGGGGCTAGGCATAAACCAGGATACTACACCAACAGAAAAGGTAATATCTGATCGAGTATGAGATAGATAAATCAAACCTCCGATCAAACTTCTATAGTATCTTACATTTGTTAAACATGTACCATCTTCAAGTTTTAGTTTCACATTTACATTCACAAGCATTGCTGTAACTTTGCAATTAATCATGTTAGATTTTTTGAGTAGATCTATTGCATATTTTCTTTGTGAAACAAAAATTTCATCTGATCCTTGCTTCACTTCTAATCCAAGAAAATAGTACAACAGTCCTAGATCTAATATTTCAAACATATTCATCATGCATTTTTTAAATTCTACCATAAAAGAGTTAGATAAACCTATATATATAATATCATCAACATAAAGATAAACCATTAGAATATTATATTCACCTTCCTTCTTTAGATAAAGAGTCGGTTCATTATTGTTCCTCTTAAATCCATTTTGATGAAAATAATAATCAATTTTACTATATCATGTCCTTGGAGCTTGTTTAAGCCCATAAAAACTTTTTTTAACTTATACACCTTTTCTTCATGTCCTTTAACAAAAAAACCTTCAGGTTGAGTAATAAAAACTTCTTCATGTAAATTCTCATTTAAAAATACAGATTTAATATCAAATTAATAAACAAGCCAATTTAAGTGAGCAGCTAAAGCTAAGAAAGTTCTCATAGTTTCGAATCTAGCAACCGGAGAAAAAGTATCATCAAAATCAATACCATGTTGTTATGAATATCTTTTTACTACAAGCCGAGCCTTATGCTTTTGGATACTTCCATCTGTATTATATTTTGTTTTGAACACCCATTTCAATCCAATAGTTTTCTTTTCCTTCGGTAGATCCATTAGCTCCCAAGTTTCATTCTTCTTAATTGACTTGATTTCCTCCTTCATTGCTTTTCATCAATCTTCTTTTTCAACTGCTTCCTCAAAAGTTATAGGATCTGAAATAAATAAAGTAAATGTTGAATCATAAATTTATATTAATGATCTGAATTTTCTTAGAGGGGTTTCATTTAAGGAATTAGAATTTGAACTACTACTGAGTGAAGTTGATGATGAACTTGTTAGAGCAGGATCTGTTACTTGATTCTGTGGAGTGTTGGGTTTTGTTGGAATCTAAGTTTGTGTTTCAGATTTCAATTCCAGAAAATATGCCCAACTTATATAGCTATAATCGTCAGTAAATAATAGAAAATATTGACTTCCACCAAATGATTTTGTATTCATAGGTCCGTATAAGTCAGCATGAATTAACTCAAGACAATTAGATGCTCTCCATGCTTTTTCAATAGGAAATGATTTTTTACTTTATTTGCCATAAATGCATCCTTTACATACATCAAGTGTATTAATTTTGAGCAATCCAAAAATTATTTCTTTTTCCTTTAACAGCCTTAAGCTATTAATGTTAAGGTATCCATTTCTTAAATATTATAAATTAGACTCATTCTTTTGAGTTGCAACAAGAGCATGCTTTTCAATATTTGAAACATTAAGTGGAAACATCTTGTTTTGCATCATGCAAAAATTTACCATAATCAAACAAGATTTTTTTTATCTTTAATAGTGCATAAATTATCATCAAATATAACTGAGTATTCATCATCTATTAATTGTCCAACACTCAACAAGTTATGTGATAAACTCGAAACAAAGAAAACATTATCAAGGTGTTTTATCTTCCCTTGACTTATCTTCATGTCAATTGTTCCTTTTCGTTCCACTTGGATTTGCTTATTATTTACAAGTCTAACCTTCAACTTGTGAGTTTCATCAATATCTCTAAATATTGATCTTATGCCTGATATATAATTAGAACATCCACTATTCAAAAATCAAATATCATTTGAGATATCATTAACTTGTGAATTAGTCATAAACAATTAACTATTTTCTTCATTTTCCTCCACGTAGCTTGCTTGCTTTTCTCTTTTCCATCAATCTGTTTTTGATCAAACTTTTTACAATAGTGATATTGAATTATACTCTTGTAGTTTTTTTGTTCATAATTTGATTACTTTTGTTCATCGTGCTCATCAAAGTGTCCTCTTCCTCTTCCTTTTTCATTTCCTCTACCATGAAATCCTCCTCAGCCACATCCTCTTCCTACTGATTTTTTATCTTCTTTTGAAGTAGAATACTTCCTCCTTAACCTGAAATGTTGTTTCTTTACTTTTATTAAGTGACCTGTTCAACCTTGCTTCGTGTGCTTGCAAGGAACCCATTAGTTCATCAAATGAAAATGTAGATAAATTTTTTGACTCCTCGGTTATGACAACAACATGATTAAATTTCGGAGTTAAACTTCTTAAAACTTTTACAACAATTATATGATCATGAAGATGTTCACCATAAAATTTCATTTGACTAACAATTTCAGTCACTCGAGAAAGAAAATCTTGCACCGATTCATTACTTTTCATGAACAAAATTTCAAACTCACGATGAAGGGTTTGAAGCTTTACTATAATCACCCTTGATGAGCCTTAAAATTCATTTTGAAGTATAAACAAAGCTTGCTTTGAGGTTGTCGCTATTGTAATTCTTGAGAAGATTGTCTCATGTATAGCTTGTTGAATGAAGAACAATGCCTTCGAGTCCTTTTTATTCTCCCTCAGCCTGGTTTGTTTATATGGATCTACATATCCATTTTCTATTAAGTCCCAAAGATTTGAGACTTGAATAGAGTCCTCATCTTGATACTTCAAAATTCATAGCATTTGCCTTAGAAGATGGGAATAAGGGGATGAGACATAGAATTACTATTAAAATTTATAATGGCCTGTTCATATTGAAACAAAGCTCTGATGCCACTAATGTTGGGGATAGAGGAGTAAGGAAATGATAAAAACAAAATACTATGATGTAATCAAGAGAGAATGCTTTCAATCAAGAAAACCGATGTAGTATTTAAAATAAGAGGAACGACATAGGACACTTACAAGATTTTTCAAGTGCACATCTTCTACCTTATTTCATGAACTATGGTCCTATTTATAGAACTTAGTAGTAACTACCTCCCTCTATCATGTCACCCATGATTGAGTTAGGTATAGGAACTACCCTATAACTTCTAGATCACTTCTTAGAATATGCCTATAACTATCTGGAACATGGTAACTACCTAAATAACTACTATGAATCAATTCCTAACACTCCCCCTTGATTCATAGTTACATACACCAATTTGAGACATAAAATAAATATACTTTTGAACGAAGCATATCTGTAACTTATTCATTTGTGCCAAAATACTTCATTGTTATGGCTCCACTTACTATAAGATTCTGAATGAAATGATAGTGTATCTCTATATGCTTTGTTCTTTCATGAAATGTTAGATTTTTTGTCATTGTTATTATAGCTTTATTGTCAAAATATTTCCGCTGCTTCCTTTTGTTCTTGATAAAGATCTTCAAGAAGTCTTCTAAGCCATATTGCTTGATAAGCTGCTGATGTTACAACTACATATTCTACTTCCGATGTCGATAATGTAATTGTTGCTTACTTCTTTGAACTCTAAGATATAACACCTAATCTGAGGCTAAAAATATTGCTTGAAGTACTTTTTCTATCATCCAAATCTCCTACCTAATCACTATAAATGAAACCAAATAGTTTATATTTAAAATTATGAGAATACTAAATGTCATAATCGGTAGTTACCGTAATATAATGCAGAATTCTTTTAACAGCTCCGAGATGATGTTTATTGGGGCTAGGCATAAACCAGGATACTACACCAACAGAAAAGGTAATATCTGATCGAGTATGAGATAGATAAATCAAACCTCCGATCAAACTTCTATAGTATCTTACATTTGTTAAACATGTATCATCTTCAAGTTTTAGTTTCATATTTACATTCATAGGCATTGCTGTAACTTTGTAATTAATCATGTTAGATTTTTTGAGTAGATCTATTACATATTTTCTTCGTGAAACAAAAATTTCATCTGATCCTTGCTTCACTTCTAATCCAAGAAAATAGTACAACAGTCCTAGATCTAATATTTTAAACATATTCATCATGCATTTTTTAAATTCTATCATAAAAGAGTTAGATAAACCCATATATATAATACCATCAACATAAAGGTAAACCATTAGAATATTATGTTCACCTTCCTTCTTTAGATAAAGAGTCGGTTCATTATTGTTCCTCTTAAATCCATTTTGATGAAAATAATAATCATTTTACTATATCGTGCTCTTGGAGCTTGTTTAAGCCCATAAAAAGCTTTTTTTAACTTATACACCTTTTCTTCATGTCCTTTAACAAAAAAAACCTTCAGGTTGAGTAATAAAAACTTCTTCATGTAAATTCTCATTTAGAAATACAGATTTAATATCAAATTGATAAATAAGCCAATTTAAGTGAGCAGCTAAAGCTAAGAAAGTTCTCATAGTTTCGAATCTAGCAACCAGAGAAAAAGTATCATCAAAATCAATACCATGTTATTATGAATATCTTTTTGCTACAAGCCGAGCCTTATGCTTTTGGATACTTCCATTTGTATTATATTTTATTTTGAACACCCATTTCAATCCAATAGTTTTCTTTTCCTTCGGTAGATCCATTAGCTCCCAGGTTTCATTCTTCTTAATTGACTTGATTTCCTCCTTCATTGTTTTTCGTCAATCTTCTTTTTCAATTGCTTCCTCAAAAGTTATAGGATCTGAAATAAATAAAGTAAATGTTGAATCATAAATTTATATTAATGATCTAAATTTTCTTGGACGGGTTTCTTTTAAGGAATTAGAATTTGAACTACTACTGGGTGAAGTTGATGATGAACTTGTTAGAGCAGGATCTGTTACTTGATTCTGTGGAGTGTTGGGTTTTGTTGGAATCTGAGTTTGTGTTTCAGATTTCAATTCCAGAAAATATATCCAACTTATATAGCTATAATCATCAGTAAATAATATAAAATATTGACTTCCATAAAATGATTTTGTATTCATAGGTCCACATAAGTCAGCATGAATTAACTCAAAATAATTAGATACTCTCCATGCTTTTTCAATAGGAAATGATTTTTTACTTTATTTGCCATAAATGCATTCTTTACATACATCAAGTGTATTAATTTTGAGCAATCCAAAAATCATTTCTTTTTCCTTTAACAGCCTTAAGCCATTAATGTTAAGGTATCCATTTCTTAAATATTATAAATTAGACTCATTCTTTTGAGTTGCAACAAGAGCATGCTTTTCAATATTTGAAACATCAAGTGGAAACATCTTGTTTTGCATCATGCAAATATTTACCATAATCAAACCAGATTTTTTTATCTTTAATAGTGCATAAATTATCATCAAATATAACTGAGTATCTATCATCTATTAATTTTCCAACACTCAACAAGTTATATGATAAACTCAAAACAAAGAAAACATTATCAAGGTGTTTTACCTTCCCTTGACTTATCTTCATGTCAATTGTTCCTTTTCCTTCCACTTAGATTTGCTTATTATTTACAAGTCTAACCTTCAACTTTTGAGTTTCATTAATATCTCTAAATATTGATCTTATACTTGATATATAATTAGAACATCCACTATTCAAAAATCAAATATCATTTGAGATATCATTAACTTGTGAATTAGTCATAAACAATTAACTATTTTCTTCATTTTCCTCCACATAGCTTGCTTGCTTTTCTCTTTTCCATCAATCTGCTTTTGACCAAACTTTTTACAATAGTGATATTGAATTATACTCTTGTAGTTTTTTTGTTCATAATTTGATTACTTTTGTTCATCGTGCCCATCCTCTTCCTACTGATTTTTTATCTTCTTTTGAAGTAGAAGACTTCCCCATTAACTTGAAATGTTGTTTCTTTACTTTTATTAAGTGACTTGTTCAACCTTGCTTCATGTGCTTGCAAGGAACCCATTAGTTCATCAAATGAAAATGTAGATAAATTTTTTAACTCCTCAATTATGGCAACAACATGATTAAATTTCGGAGTTAAACTTCTCAAAACTTTTACAACAATTATATGATCATGAAGATGTTCACCATAAAATTTCATTTGACTAATAATTTCAGTCACTCGAGAAAGAAAATCTTGCACCGATTCATTACTTTCCATGAATAAAATTTCAAACTCACGACGAAGGGTTTGAAGCTTTACTATAATCACCCTTGATGAGCCTTGAAATTCATTTTGAAGTATAAACCAAGCTTGCTTTGAGGTTATCGCTATTGTAATTCTTGAGAAGATTGTCTCATGTATAGCTTGTTAAATGAAGAACAATGCCTTCGAGTCCTTTTTATTCTCCCTCAGCCAGGTTTGTTCATATGGATCTACATATCCATTTTCTATTAAGTCCCAAAGATCTTGAGACTTGAATAGAGTCATCATCTTGATATTCCAAATTCATATCATTTGCCTCAGAAGATGGGAATAAGGGGTTGTGTTATAGAATTACCATTAAAAGTTATAATGGCCTGTTCATATTGAAACAAAGCTCTGATGCCACTAATGTTGGGGATAGAGGAGCAAGAAAATGATAAAAACAAAATACTATGATGAAATCAAGAAAGAATGCTTTCAATCAAGAAAACCGATGTAGTATTAAAAACAAGAGGAACGACATAGAACACTTACAAGATTTTTCAAGTGTACATCTTCTACCTTATTTCATGAACTATAGTCCTATTTATAGAACTTAGTAGTAACTACCTCCCTCTATCATGTCACCCTTGATTGAGTTAGGTGTAGGAACTACCCTATAACTTCTAGATCATGGGTCACTTTTTAAAATATGCCTATAACTATTTAGAATATGGTAATTACCTAGATAACTACTATGAATCAATTCCTAACACTGTGGTCACTTCATTATATTCTTTGGTTCCCTTCTAAACATGTAATTAAGCAAGCACCATCTATAGATCTTATCAGGAAGCCAACCGGTTTGCTCCAGCACCAGAACATGACATCATATTGTTATCACTTTCAAATTTGGTCAAAAGCTTATGTTCATCACCAAACAATAAATCTTTGCAATAATAGCAACTGAATAAGCTTATGTTCATCACCAAATCATTACGAGCCCTCCAAATCAATCACATACCATATACAATAATGGTTCTAAGCATCCAAGCATACTTCCTAGCAAGATATATTTCCTCGCTTAACTCGGCCCCATCAACCTACTCCTCAAAGAAATCAAATCTCAACTATGGCTTCTTCTCTAGTAGTGTCCAAACCCCGTGGCAAACTGACAAATAAAAATGATATGAGATTGATCATCTTTCTCCCAATTATAAAAGAAACAAGAATGATACTCCACAAATCTGTGTCTACGTAGCCATATAGCAGTTTGAAGCCTCAGAAAGAGAAGTTTCTAGCAGAAAACAAGTGTTCTAGGTATAGAAAGAATTTTCCACAATGTATTCTATATAGATTGACTAGTATGCAAGACATTCATTGCGACTATTATTTGTTTATAGGTTTGTTTGGTAGATGGTTGTTTTTATGATCAAGTGTCCAAACAATTTTGTCCTCGTCAGGGGCACTAGATAAGTAAATGCTCTAAATTAAAACAACAAAAGTGGGCATCATATTTCTATTTTTCATTACAAATAAATCCAGACATACTACAAATCAATAAAACAATCTAGAATATTAGAATAGTAGGTATCAATTTGATAAGAATCACAAAAAGCCAACTATTTTAGAAAAAAAATTATATTATTAAAGAAGTTGATCAAGGATGATATTAATATCATTTAGTCCTGTTTGACCAAGTAAAGCTCAAATTTCAATTGCCCATTATTCTCAATCCAAGTTCTAATATGACTTGGATTAAGATAACCTCATCCAAATAGGGGGTGGCCACCAAAACAAAGGGATATGCTAGTCCTACAAGGAAAATAGTAGTTGTACATGTCTTGCAAGAAAAGCCCTAAAAGGAAAATCCTAGTTACTATGCCCCCAAAAAGAAGAGTCCTTCAACTTTAAAGATTTAGGGCACCTCTTATACCTTAAAACAAGTTGTGTACCCCCATCTAAAAGAAATCAAGAAGCCAATAGCAAAAGCTTAGCTAGCGCTGGCTTTTCCAACCTTAGAAGAGAGAAGAAAAGAGAAGAGAGGAGAAGAGAGAAGGGAATAATTCTATGAGGTTCAGTCTATCCTTCCCACTACATCCTTCTTTCTTGAATTCCAACAACTAAAGCTCTACATCAAAACTTTGTCTAGCTATTGTAAAAAGTCCCTAAGCTTACTATCTACTATCTAAACCTTAGAAGGAGATTCTAATAGTAAAAGAGAAGGAGAAGATTGGAACCAACAATGATACACAATATACTTAGATCACCCAAGTGCTTTTAAAGACAACCTATATTCTTACGCATCTATAAGCTTTCTATCATACTTTTATTCTAAGTTATGTAGTTAGTACTTTGACTTCACAAATAGTAGAGATTGTTTTCTTTGAATTTTAAGCTTGATCATTTTACAATAGTTCTCTTCTCTACTAAAACTTTCATATGAAAGATGATATCGAGTCAACGAATTGTCAAACCCGAACCCATATAGATCAGTGATATTAGAGCAATGATCTTATAGATAGTAGCTATGGGACAATGATATGAAGAATCGATCAAAGAAGTAGTTAGTTCCCACCATGATCACTTGTGGGCTGGCCTTACTAATAGATTATGATATTAGTTTAATAGATGAAGATTATCATGGGCTGGATGCAAGCCCAAAACAACCATACAACAAAAGATGACTAAGCAAGGAATGTTGCAGCAAAGGTGAGAAAGTCATCTCCATCTGAGATGCATAGCCACGAAGAAGATGCTGTTGAACAAAATATCACATTAAGTACTTGATCCTTTCGCATCGAGGCTTGCATCAGCATGCTCTCTGACCACAGTTTGATCAATGCTGAGGTAGTAGAGTTATGGATAGATCAACTTGACATTTATTTTAATCTATATGACTATAACAATGAGGATAGGGTGATGCTTGCACAACTTAAGTTGATCGAACATGCGCTTATATGATGGAAAGCCTATCTTTGAACCAACAACAATGAAGATGTGTCATAAACATGATTCAAAATGCTCATACGAGAAAAATTGTACCCTATAGGGTATCTTGAAGAAAGATAAAGGAGGTAGCATTACCTATACCAAGGGACCAATCCATACAAGAATACACTAACAAGTTTCGACAACAAACAATGGCACTTCAAATATCCCTCAACAACCACTTGATGGTGATGAAATAAACCATTGGCCTCCATGCTCAAATAAACACAGAACTAAGCCTCATCAAACCTATTATATCACAATACCAAGCATGATAGTAGTGATGATCGAGAAGAAGAATTAAACTCGCACTGAGAAGAATACAGAAAAGGCAAACGGGAAGCACCTGAAAGCCAAGAAGAACCCTAGGAGTTGTAAAACATCATCTTCTTCCAAAAGAAATGATTTTTTTTTGTGATCACTATAAAATTACAAGTTATACATGAAAGAAGTGTTAGAAGGTTCACCCTAAACTCTTCTCGAAGATGTGAAAAAAGAGTAATCAGAATCAACGTATGGTGATCGCAACCATTGGAGATGATCAAACAAAACTAGCATCAGTTTCACACCCTAGACTAGAAGTTCAAAATGAATTATTTACTTTTAAGATCCAAGTGAAACAAGAGGTCATCGATGTGATCATCGACATCGAAAGCCAAAAGAATCTCATCTCAGCAAGCTTAGTGTAAAAACTTGGACTCGAGACCACTCCTCATCCGAAGCCATATTTGTTGGGTGGATCCACAAAGACATCGAGATGAGAATAGATCACTAGTGAATATTTAAATTTGCAATCACCAATAAGTATATCGATGATTGTGAATCTTTGCTTGTTTATGTATATGCAGGTCATACCTAGTTTTCATGAGGATTATGTGGACATGTACATTGATGGCCTATAATTCAAAGACAACATGAAAAAAAGGCAAAGCAAGGAACAATATGAAATTCATACTCCAAGGAAGTCTGCTCTACAAAGGTGCTTAGCTTTGTATATCAAAGAAAGTAGATCGCATAAATTGAATACAAGAAGCACACATCGAAAGTCACAGGACACTTTAGCGCGAACAGGACTTTGATGAACCTGCAATGACATATTTGCTAGCCTTGGATATAGCAACACATGGCATAGTTCATGCAAGGATGCATTCTTTGCAACACTTCAAAACCAAGCAATTAAGAATTAGGGTTGTACACTTTGTTGCCCGTTCTATCATGACCATAGGAGAGCATATCTATGAATTTCTTGAAAGTCTACCTACGATGAGAGTGAGACACGACTATCTAAATGTGATAGTCAATAGGTTCTCAAAGACGGTGATGCTCATACCTTGTAAGAAGACAATCACTAGAGAAGGAGTAGCCTGATTATTCTTCCAATACATGTGAACATAATTTGGCTTTCTAAGTTCAATCGTATCTAACCATGATGGGTGTTTCTTGAGTAGCTTTTTGGAGTTCACTCCAAACCATGATGGATACCAAATTAAAGAAAAGTATAACTTTCCATCCTTAAACCAATGGTTAAACCAGAGTAGTAAATTGTACCATGGTTCATCTCTATTAAGCATACCACTCCTGACATCAAAGACATTACTTTCAATTTGCTTTTAACCAAGCGATGCATAGTTTTACCAATAAATAATCATTCGAGGTATGCTTAGGCTATTTAATTCAAAGTTCTTTTGATCTATAATTTATGATCGATTTAGAATCAACAACCTTTGACATTCGCAAGACGTATGAATAAGTTGAGAAGCAACTTCAGTGAAGCTAAAAGCTGTTAGGACCGAAATTGGCACTACGAGAGTGGGGTGAATTAGTGCTTTCGTAAAAATGTTGGTTTGAAAAATCTGTTTTGATTAAATCGTATCAGAAATATGTTTTGACTTAGAAAGTGTGTGAGAGCAATGAGCAAGTAAATCAGTGAATAATAAGTATGAAAAGCATAAAAGAAATTGTATATCGGATTTATAGTGGTTTGGTCATCGTGACCTACGTCCACTCCTGATTCCTCTTCCGTCGAGGCCACTAGCTTCTACTAACGATCTCCTTTTAATAGACAAAGATCAACTACCCTCTTACAACTCTTTCTCTTTTCCACAAGCTCAAAAGAGAACCTTTATACCCCTCTTTTATAAGTGATCTTCACACCCTTTCTTAGAACTACCTCTAAGCTCAAGGAGAAGAGACTCAACTTTCTAGTAGAGATTTTACACTCTAAACCATAAGTTTTTATTGACTTTTCTTGTTGTTCTAAGTAGGAATAGCCGGAGTATTTATAGATCCCAAATAGCTTCAAAAATAGAGCCAAAATTTTAAACATCTCGGGATTTCAGAGTATTGGCGGTTCCACCGCCTGGTTTGGTAGTGCCATCGCCTAACCCATCTTTTGGGTCACTGAATGGGCTTTTCTCTTGGCCCAAAATAGCCTCAACTTTGACCCAATTGGCTTTTAATTGAGTTAGCATAATTACATTAAAAACTAACTCAATTAGACCTCTAAACTACTTTGATTAAGATATAAATTATTATAAACATTAATCACATGTTATTCAACATGTCATTGGTTCTTCTGATGTTTTGTCTAAACCTTCAACACATCATCCTCTCCTTCAGTGTATTGCCCAATCAACATGTTGACCTCCTGCAACATCTGATCTCCTTGGTGCAATGTCTGATTTGATATCCGAGCTCATGGCACAAAGTCTTCTATTGACACGTCGATCAGTTCTTTGGCCCAACGTCCAATCTACTAACATGTTCCATTTCGGCCCAATGTTTGATTCTTCCTACTTTAATCAATTTTTCTTCCCATGATTGAAGATAGTTATGCATCACTCAAATGCTAATTTGGATTATAACTTTATCAATTGGTTTTATTATCAAAATCAAGATTTAATAATCTCCCCCTTTTTTATGATGATAACTAATTGATAATGGAGTTTAAACTAAACTCACCCTATTAATATGCCATAAAGCAAACTCAAATTCAAAAATAGTGATAACCTTTGAATTCAAATTGAAATAGTGTTAATTATGAATATCATATCAAAATAATCATATACAGTAAGTCATTACATTCATCATTTACATATCATTACATACATCATTTAAAATTTCAAATCATCATAGTTTAAAGTACATCATACCATGCATGATTCAAATTTTAAATTATCATAACTTCTCCCCCTTTGTCATCAACAAAAAAATAGAAAAGTACAATTAGCAATTTTTTTGAAACATACAAGCTAGCAACAATTTCAAGTTATGCAAGTTAGCAATTTTTGCTATTCTTGCGATGTGCAAGCTAGCAATTTTACTTCTGCAAGCTAGCAAGGTTTTGACTCCTTTTGTAATATGCAAGCTAGTGAGTTTTTTACTTCCTTGAGATTTGCAAGCTAGCAACAATTTTTCTTCTTCTTGAAATATGCAAGCTAGCAAATTCTTTCTTCTCTTTTGAGAAGTGCAAGCTAGCAAGTTTTTTACTTCTTCTTGAAATGTGCAACCTAGCAAATTCTTTGCTTCCCTTTGTGATTTGCAAGTTGGTAATTTTCTCTCCCCCTTTATCATTGTCAAAAGGAAGGGAATGATACAATGATGCAAAATCTTTTACATCAATGTTCCAATCATCACATAAAACATATTAAGAAAAATTAATTTGGTGATGAGGTATATAATTTATGAATACAAAGAGGTCAAATGAAAATTATGGCATGAAAGATATGAATATCAAAGATCATGGAAGATCAAGTCATGAATACAAATCTCCTCTTTAGTTAATAACGAAAAGAAATCTTAGGAGATTAAATAGTCAATGATCTTCAAAGAAAATCTTAGGTCATGAATTCTGAGAAATCAAGAGAAAAATCATGATTCATTTGGATAATTCTTTAATAAAACAAAAGAATCATAGTGAACAATCTTAATTTATATAAAAATCTCAAGTTATAATTATCAAAATCATGGTTTGTTTGTAAAATTCTTCTCTTTAGTAAATGGGAAAAAGAAGCAATCATAGAAGATAAAAAAAAATTAGATTCCCCTAAAAGATACCTCAAGTCAAGAAATCAAGAAAAAGTTCATGATTTAGTTGAAAAAAAATCTTATTCAAATTCAGATCATCAAAATCACTTTTATAGTTCAAGAGATTTAAAAATATCATAAATAGATTCATTAATCTCTTATTGAAAACTCGATATGATAGAGATTGAGAAATTTTCAAGAAAAATACTTTCCTCTTTTTAGTTATTTCAATTCATGCAATTGATTTCATATAAGCATGCCCATGTTTTTATGTCAAAATCATGTATCATGTTTAAAACTGAAAAACAAGATTTATCACAAAAATTATCGAAATCAATAACCATTAACTAATAAAACATCTTTACTCAAAAGATTTGTTGTCAATACTTCTAATGTTTATTGTAATAGTAGATTTTTCTCTTTGTATGAATCTAACTCTTTACATTTAGTGCTAGGTGTTAACATACAATTGTGATGATCAATTTTTCTTTTTTAAATTGCTAACTAATTAAAATTTTATCAAATTATGAAAAGTACTAAGTAATTTCATTGTAAAGTAAAGGGGTTTTAGTTGAGTCACTTACCTTATTGTCGAAGGCCACCAAAGCATAGTTCGCAACCTCATCTTTGAATCCACTTGATTGGTCCCATGTCATCTTGAGTACTTTCTTCTTTTTTGTGCAAGCACTTTCTTCAATTACAAACATTTGCTTTTGAAGTGCCCTGGCCGATTGTATTTATAACAAGTTATTGTGTTTTTTTTAAGTTTGTTTTTATTCTTTGATTCTTATTTTATGAACTTTTAAAATTTTATTATTATGAGTTCAAGGTTATCATCATTATTATCATCACTTCAATTTTCTCCCAAGTGGTCTTCTTTTGTTCTAAGTACTATATCTTTTCTATTTTTTGAAAGTTGTTCTTAATATTCATCATGTTCCAAACAAGTAATTTCATAGGTCCTTAAAAACTCGATAAGTTCTTCAAGTGAAAAATTATTCAAGTTCTTTGTCTGTTATATTGCCATCACTTTTGGATCTCAACTTTTTGAAATAGATCTTAGTATTTTGTTAATAAGTTCAAAATTAGAAAAACTTTTACTAAGTACTTTTAAACCATTGATGACATCCGTAAATTGGGTGTACATATCTCCAATGGTTTCGCTTGATTCCATTCGAAATAATTCAAAAGTAAGTATCAAAAGATTAATTTTCAATTCTTTAACTCTACTTATGCCTTCATGTGTAATTTCAAGAGTGTGTCAAATGTCATGTACAGTTTCATAAGTCGAAATACGATTAAACTCATTTTTATCCAAAGCACAAAATAAAACATTCATAGCTTTTGTATTTAATGAAAATATTTTTTTCTCAAAATCATTCTATTCATTCATAGGTTTAGGAGGTATTTGAAACCACATTTGATAATGTTCTATAAATCAAAGTTCATAGAAAGTAAGAAAACTCTCATTCATGTTTTTCAATATGTATAGTCCGCCCCATTAAACATACGAGGACGAATGATAGAGTGACCCTCTTGAATGCTTGAAAAAGCTTTCTCTCTTAGGTGTTAAACTAATGGAGAAAAAGTTGACTCTGATACCAACTATTAAGACCAAAATCAGCACTAAGAAAGGGGGTGAATTAGTACTTTCATAAAAACATCAGTTTAAAAATTTTGTTTCGATTAAACTATATCGGAAATGCATTTTGACTTAGAAAGTGAGTGAGAGCAATGAGCAAGTAAATTAGTGAGTAATAAATATGAAAAGCATGAAAGAAATTATACACTTGATTTATAGTGGTTCGGTCGTCATGACCTATATCCACTCTTGATTCCTCGTCCGTTGAGGCCATTGGCTTCTCTAATGATCTTCTTTTAATAGGCGAAGATTAACTATCCTCTTACAATTCTTTTTCCTTTTCACAAGCTCAGGAGAGAACCTTTGTACTCCTCTTTTACAAATGATCCTCACACCCTCTCTTAGAACTACCTCTAAGCTCAAGGTGGAGGGATTCAATTTTCTAGTAGAGTTTTCACACTCTAAACCATAAGTTTTTATTTACTATTCTTATTTTTCTAAGAAAAAATAGTTTGGATATTTATAGACCCCAAATGACTTCAAAAATGGAGCTAAAATTTGAAACGCCTCGGGATTTCAAGGTACTAGCGGTACCACTAACTATGCTGGGTGGTACCACTGACTATGCTGGGTGGTACCACCACCTGCAACACTAACATTAGGTGGTACCATTACCCAGTCTTGCGGTACCAGTCTGGTGGTACCATTACCTAACATAATTTCAGAGACTATCTTGGAGACTGAGCCTCTGGTGGTTCCACCACCTAGTCTGGCAGTGCCACCACCTGACCCTTTTTTGGGTCACTGAATAGATCTTCCTCTTGGCCTAAAATATCTCCAACTTTGTCTTAATTGGCTCCTAATTGAGTTAGCCTAATTATATTCAAAATTAACTCAATTAGAACTCTAACTGCTTCGATCAAGACATAATAATTACAAGCATTAATCATATATTATTCGGCATGTCATTGGTTCTTTCGGTGCTTCATCCGAACCTTCGATGTATCATCCTCTCCTTCAATATATTGCCCAATCAGCAAATTGACCTCCCATAACATCTGATCTCCTTAGCGCAATATTCGATCCGATGCTTGAACTCATGGCATGAAGTTTTCTACCGATACGTCGACCAGTCCTTCGGCCCGACGTCCAATCTACTAACATATTCCATTCTAGCCCAACGTTTAATTATTTCTGCTTCAATCAATTTGTCTTCCCATGACTGAAGATAGTTCTATGTCACTCAAATGTCAATTTAGATCATAACTTTATTAATTAGTTTCATTATCAAAATTCGAGATTCAACAAAAGAAATACAAAGAAAACACGATCAACACCATGTCAAAGGATGATTTTATGTAGGAGATTTTATATGGCTACACCTTGGGGAAGAATGACTCGAAACAGAAAGAAAGAAGCTAAAGCCCATCCAATATGGATTGTTCAAAGTCTTAAAGAAGATTGAAGATAATACATGCCAACTTAAGTTATCACCCTCTATGGAGATATACTTAGTTATGAATGTTGATAACTAAAAGCTATTTAAACCTTTGATGCTAGACAACAAGCCAAGTGAGATACTACCATCTATTGAAAACTTGGTGACAGTTAAGTGAAGCCCCTTAAAGAAGACACTGTTGTCGAGAAAATGTCCACTATTACCCAACAAGGCATCAAAGTTGCCTTCCGAATTGGATGCAAAAGGCAAAAACCAAGTATAACAATATAGTTCTTTAAAGAAGCTACTAAAGCCAAATTTTCGTAACTTCATAGCAATATTCAATAGGACATGAATTGCCCAATTTGGAGATCCATGACTAGGGATGGTCTTAACACCATTCAACCCTAGTTAGCTAAGCAAACCCCATTTTCAATAGTCCACTCACCTCAATCCAAGTCTTATAGGACTCAGATTATGACAGCTCTCACCCAAATAAAGGTAGCCACTAAGCAAGGGGGTGCGATAGTGCTACAAGGAAAGTAGTAGCTATACTCAGTCCTACAAGAAAAGCCCTATAAGGAAAATCCTAGTTACTATACCTTAAAAGGAAAGTCTTTAAACTTTAAAGACTTAGGGTATCCCTCACCTTATAAAACAAAGGGTATGCCTCCATCTAAAAAAAATCAAGAAGTTAGTAGCCAAAGCTAGCTGGCCCTAGCTTTTTTAGTCCTGGATGAGAGAAGAAAAGAGAGGAGAAGGGAGAAGGGAAGAATTCTCTGAGATGTAGCCCATCCTTCTCATTGCAGCCTTATTTCTCTAGTTTCAGTAGACAAAAGCTCTGCATCAAAGCTTCATTCAACTACTGCAAGAAGTCTCCAAACATGTTGCCTACCATCCGAACCTCAAGAGGATGTTCCAACAGCAAGAGAGGAGATCGAAGCTAGTAGCAATATGTAATCTATTGAGAGTACCTAAGTGATGTCCAAAGACAACTTCTGTTTTTTATGCATCCATAAGCTTCTATCATGCTTTTATTCTAATTCTTGTAGTTAGTACTTTGATGTTCCAAGTAATAGAGATTGTTTTCTTTCAGTTTTACGCTTAGTCTTTTTATGATAGTTCTCTCAGCTGTCAAAACTTTCATCTGAAAAATAATATTGAGTCAACGAATTATCAAACTTGAACCCTATATGGATTAGAAGTCGTAACATATGAGAAACATATATTAGCTTAGTTTACTATAGTTTTGAGAACTATACTTAGTCCAAGGAGAAACCCTATCATACTTAGCATTTACCACCTCAAACCAATTCAAGTAAGCATCAATTCTCTTTTAAGTAGCAAAGCATAGGCAATAGAATTTATATCCCTAATATCAATACCTCCATCTTATTTGGATTTAATGATAGTATCCAAGCCAATAGAATTCACACTCTTGGAGTTGTCACACTTAGACCACAAATAAGTTTTCTGGCATATTTCTCAATGGATTTGTTGACGTTCTTAAGCACCCACAAACAAATCCATTGACCACAAATAAGGTCAATGGATTTGTTGACCTTCTTAAGCACCACAAATTCGAGGCACACCGGGGAAGCCAACAAAACCAAGTTTATTAAAGCAGTCTTCTTGTCTAGAACCAACCTATCTATTTATTATATTGTTTACTCTGTTGGAAGGCACCATTCGGTATTCTATGTAGAGCAACTAAAGCACCAAGGTACGTAAATGGGAACTTTCCCCCTTTGTTGTTAAAAAAATTATAGATTTCATACACCATATCTTTAGAGGTAGCATATGGGAAAAAGGGTTTGGTTTCCTCACATTTATCCATTGGTTCTTAAGAGTCTTATATAATTTAAAGCTTTTGGCAATGATAACACATACGCTAAAGGTGAGATTGATATCATTCGCATATAACAGATACGACACATGATATTGTTTTGTAAAGTTAAAAGGGCCAAACTTCCGCTAACAATGACATCTTCCAACATGTGATATAAATACGGTGCCACTATAATATATAGATAAGAGAAAAGCAGATCCTTTGTTTAATTCCCCATTGAACGTTAAAGCAGTTGTTGTGGAACGAACGCGGCCACCGGATGATGCGTTCTGTGGTACAAGGTGCTCGAAGTCACAAGGTGCACGAAGTTGGCCTGGTCTAGTCATCAAAGTCACAAGGTGCTCGGTTGAATTCTGTGGTAAGAGTGAGCTGTTGGTGCTTTGCCGGTCCGATTCCTGCAAAAAGGCCTGGGTCGGATTTTTCCCGACTAGGCCCCTCCGATGCTAAAGTTAGTTCCTCCTTCTTTCCTGAAGCCAGGTGGGGGGTTATATAGGCTATTGGAGCTATACCTCGGTTCGGATGACTATGGAGTCGTGCAAGGTGGTATCGTACAAGGCAACGTTGCTCGGTGCCATTCCGGGATGTCGGGGATAGCCTGCTCCATGCGTCATCATCCCGGGATTTCTAGAATAGCCGCTCCATGCGTTGCCGTCTAGAGATTTCAGGAGCGGGTGCTTTGTTCGAGTTCGAGCGACGTGGCGACGTGAGGGCACCGTCACATCCGACCCGGGATGGCGGGCCAGACGTGGCGACGCACGTGGGGTGGCCTTATACTGGTGTATCTGCTGATCGGTATGACATGGATGATGCCAAGATATTCCCTATCACTACTCTCTCCCAAATAAGACATGCTCCGAGGTCCTCGTGGAGGGGCTCGGGGCATGTCTGACTTGCTTGCTGTGCGAGGTTGGCAAGTTGTTTCGTGGCGGTTGCTCTTATGGTGGTGGCACCGAGCTGGCGTGGTGCATCAGGGAGCTACTTGGCTGATTGGGCAGGCGCCCAAGCTAGTGAACTCGGGCACGGATGGACTGATGCCCGAGTTGGTGAACTCGGGCACAAATGGACTAGTGCCCGAGTTGGTGAACTCGGGCATAAATGGACTGGTGCCCGAGCTGGTGAACTCAGGCACGGATAGACTGGTGCTCGAGCTGATGAACTCGAGCACAGGTGGACTGGTGCCCGAGCTGGTGAACTCGGGCACAAATGGACTGGTGTCCGAGCTGGTGAACTCGGGCATAGGTAGACTAGTGCCCGAGCTGGTGAACTCGGGCACAAATGGACTGATGCCTGAACTGGTGAACTCGGGCACAAATGGATTGGTGTCTGAGCTAGTGAACTCAGGCACGAATGGACTGGTGCCCGAGCAGGTAAACTCGGGCACAAATGGACTGGTGTCCGAGCTGGTGAACTCGGGCACGAATGGACTGGTGCCCGAGCTGGTGAACTCGGGCACAGGTGGAATGGTGCCCGAGCCAGTGAACTCGGGCACGAATGGACTAGTGCTCGAGCCAGTGAACTCGGGCACGAATAGTCTAGTGCCCAAGCTGGTGAACTCAGGCACGAATGAACTAGTGCCCGAGCTAGTGAACTCGAACACAAATGGACTGGTGTCCGAGCTAGTGAACTTGAGCACAAGTGGACTGATGCCCGAGTTGCTGAATTTGGGCACAAATGAACTGGTGCCCGAGCTGGTGAACTCGGGCACAGGTGGATTGGTGCTCGAGCTAGTGAACTCAGGCACAAATGGACTGGTTTCCGAGCTGCTTCGGTACTTGATGCTTGGAAGCACTTCCTGATGTCACGTGCCTTCGTTGTAGAGGAGCATGTGTCATCTTGTTGGTGGGAAATTGGGGGCATGCACGCCTGGTGGGGATTGCAGCCAAGGCATTGGGCGGGAACCTTAGCTAGGTAGGCACACCAATCGAGGTGGCCCTTGGTAAATGCTGCCATTACTTCCTACTTCAGGAAGCCCAAATGTCGCCCTAACCCGTTATTGCCTCCTTATAAATCTCTTGTTGCACGGAGGTGAGTCATTGTGTTCTTCTTTGATTGCCTTTTTTTTGCCTCAGTCTGTCTCTCCTGGTGCCCAGCCCTAGGGTTGGGATGTCTTCTTCTTCCTCGTTGTTGAGTCGGTCGAATCCTGAGGCCAACGAGTCAACCTCGGGAAATTCTAGAGTAGAAGACCTAAGTTCATCATCTGGTGGGTCGCCCTAAATAGATTCGAAGGCACTTATGGTCCTTCAAGTCATGTGTGCCTAGCATGATGTAGATTCGATCATGACCGAGGGACTGCTAGGGCTCATTCAGGATCGATACAGTATCCCGAGGGAATACGGGCTGCACGCCCCATCTCCCGGGCAACGCTTCTACGACCCATTCCTGGGCAGGTTCGGGCTTACCCTGGACGCTCTTGAGGTGGGGCTGAGGTTCCCACTACATCCGGTTATCATAGAGTGTCTCCGATGGTGGGGGATCTCCCCGTCTCAAATGGCGCCCAACTCGTGGTGCTACTTGGTGGTTTTTCTGGGAGAGTTTCGGGGGGCGGGGATTGAACCAACCTGGATGCTATTCTTAGCGTGCTTTCGGCTCTACAAGGGTCGGGGCAGGTATTTACCTGATCGCCCGGGGTGGGTTCATTATTAGCTGTGCTCCTTCCAACAACAAAGGGTGGAAGACGTATCACTTTTTCATAAGTTGTCACGGGGAGTGGGGGTTTTGCTTGGCGTGGACTTCCTGAGCTATCAACAACATCCCCCCTTTCCTCTCTGATGAAGAGACCGAGCGGATGGGGCACTTGAGGGATGTCCTATCTTCCTCTCGGGCTATCAGAGGGATGACCGAAGGATGGTTGGTCGATGCGGGGCTCAGCCCAGCCCGTAGGGATATGGTCGGATTCATCTTTAAGGCTTTTCCGCCTTTGTCCGCATTTCTTTATGTCTTGTTGACCGATTTGTAACTATGCAGATATGGTGAACTTCCATACGCTGAAGGGAATACCCCGTCTTCCGACATTGACGCAGCCTCCTCGGGAGCAGGAAAAGACCGGGGCTGATCCTTTGGCCTGACAAGGAACCCCTGGCCGCCAAGGTCTTGATAAGGTGGAGGCAGACCACCCTAAGAAGAAAGCCAAGGTGGTAACTCGAAAATCGTCTGAGGGGTCGGCACTCCGCAAGGCTATCACCCGCACAGCGTGTGGGCCGAGCAACGGCTCGCATGGAGAGGGCTCTGGCTCCAGGGGGAAAGGCCGAGCCGGCTTGGTCAGGTATGAAGCCCCATCTAAGCGGGGGGAGTGCCCTAAATCAATGAAGGACCTATGTTGAGTCCGATCTTCAAAGAAGGGTGAGCCCTTCTGGTCTCTGGAGGTGGCGGATCTACCAGAGGGGGAACCAGGGGCACCTTTTGGGACCCGATGGCCTTCCCTCAAGGCCGACAACCACATATGGGCTGACGGTTCGGCGACCTTGGAGTTTGCCCGTGGGACGCTTCATCCGGGACTGGTGAAGCAACTGTATTGCTCGCCCTCCGCGATATTGATGGACCACGCCGCGAAGGCGATGGTCTAGGTAAGTACCGTCCCCTCCCGTTTTTGCTCCTAGGATCATTCTATGCCTTCTGATCTCCGAGTTTTTGTAGAGCCACCATTACACGACAACACTGATCGACTAGGTGCAGGACGCGAGTTGAGTAATTGAGCACCTCGGGGATGCCAACTCCGATCTACATCGAGAGGTGGAGGAGTTAAGAAGTGGCCCAGGTCCCGAGGCAGTCGCGGTGGCAGAGCAACGGGTGACTGCTGGCGAAGCCATGGTCGACCAGCTGAAGGCGGAGCTGAAGAGTAGTCGTGAGCGAGTTCGCGGTTTAGATGACGAGCTACTTGCGCTCACACGGAACATGGAGGCCTCCCGATTGGCAGCCCATGCCGTAGAGGAGGCCCTACAAGAGGAGCCCCGAGGTGCCGAGGAACGAGCGAAGATGAGAATCGCTAAATACAAGGAGTCACCTGGCTTCGAACTAGGTTTGCAGAGATCAGGCCAGGTGACCTATGAGTTCGGTTACCGGGTGGCGCTTAGTCGCTTCCATGCCAAGTACTCGAACCTGGAGTTGGAGGCCAACCCCTTCGTGGATCTCCCCGAGGATCGGATGGTGGACATGTCCGATGAGGTCCCCTTCGATGATAGCCCGATCAATCTTCCTCCGAGCTAGGGAGTTAGGGATGCACCTTTCCTTTTGGTTTTGGTCAGGCCGAGTTGCAGTTTTGTAAGGCCCGAACCGATCATAGTGTAAAAACTTTACTTATATGAATGCAAAGTTTTTTGAGTACATACGCGAGGTTTCAAGGATAAAATTTTCTCAAGTTTGACACATTCTAGGTCCTCGGTAGGTGGGTCTCATTCATGGTCTCGAGGCGATAAGCACCTTCTCGGACCATGTTGTAGACCCGGTAGGGACCTTCCCAGTTCGGGGATAATTTTACTCTAGCTTGGGTTGGATCTCTCACCTCGATTTTTCAGAGGACCAGGTCCCTGACCCGAATTTGTCATGGGTGAACCCTTCGATTGTAAATTCAGGCTACCACTTTCTTGTACGCCAAAGCATGCAGGTGGGCCTCGGCTCTCTGCTCGTCGAGGAGGTCAAGTCCAGCTCAGAGCTCGAGTTTTGAAGTTTCTTCACCAAAGTTTTCTACTCACAAGGTTAGAAACATGATTTCAGGGGGAAGGACGGCCTCGGTCCCATATGCAAGGCTGAATGGGGATTCTCCCGAGGCCGTCTTTCGGGTGGTTCGGGATGCCCACAAGATGCTTGGGAGCTCTTCCACCCAAGCCCCTCGTGCTTCGCCCACCCTCTTCTTTAATCCTTCGAGGATTGCCCGGTTTGTGACCTCAGCGAGGCCGTTGGTCTAGGGGTGGGTGACCGAACTAAACTTCAACTGTATCTCGTATGATTAGCAGTAGGCCTTGAACCTTGCATTGTTGAACTGGGTCCCATTGTCGGTTATGATGGCCCTCGGGATCCCGAAGCGCGTGAGGATATTTTTCCACATGAAACTCTCGACTTGTTTCATGGTAATGGATGCTAGTGGTTCGGTCTCGACCCACTTAGTGAAATAGTCAACCCCGACTATGAGGAATTGACATTGGCCCAAAGCCGGGGGAAATGGGCTGAGGAGGTCCAAGCCCCATTGCGCGAAGGGCCAAGCTATGTCGATCGGGGCGAGGGGCACCACCGGTTGGCATTGGACCCGAGCATGTGCCTGGCACTGTTGACACCGTTGTGCGTAGGATGAAGCGTCTCGGCATAGCGTCGGCTAATAGAACCGTTGTCTAAGTATCTTGAAGGCCAAGGCCCGACCTTCGATGTGCTCCCCGCATATTCCCTCGTGAACTTTGGCGAGGACTATCTCAGTTTCGGGTGGGGATAGGCAGCAGAGCAACAGCTGAGAGAAGGCTCTTCGGTACAGCTTGCCCCCGATCTCTACGTACCATGCTTGGGCCCGTCTGAGCTGATGGGTCATCGGGTAGCTCACCCTTCTCTTTGAAGCGAAGGATTTCTTCCATCCAATTTGGGTCGCCTCCATTGTGTTGATGTCCGAGACCGATAGGGTCGACGCAAAGAGGATCTCGGTTCTCTTCGAGGGTTCCCCGGGTGACTGGCTGGAGGCCAACCAGGCTAGCGCATCGGCCTAGATGTTTTGAGTCCACGGTATTCTTGTGATCGTCAGACGGTTGAAGTGAGTGGAGAGTCGCCGAACTTTAATGAGGTACCGGGCCATGGTCGGTTCTCGGGCCTCGTAGGTACCATTGATGTGGCCTGCCACCAGTTGGGAGTCGGTGAAGGCTTCCAGGTTTTGTACCTGCATCTCGAGGGCAAGGCACAACCCCGATAGCAGGGCCTCATATTCGACTTCGTTGTTGGTGGCCTTGAATTTCAGGCGAAGCACGTGCTCGTAGGTTTTTTCACTCGGGGTCTTAAGGATAATCCCCGCTCCTACTCCTCCCGATGTTGCAGACCCGTCAACGTATAGGACCCAGGCTGGTGGGATCGACTCCTGCGTAGTCGGACCATTCTCGGGAGTCAATTTAGAAATGAAATCAACCAATACCTAGGCCTTTATGGCTGTCCGGGGGTGCATATTGGATGTCGAACTCCCCGAGCTCCACCGACCATTTAAGCATCCGACCTGAGATGTCGAATTTAGAGAGGATTTGGCAGAGTGGCTGGTTGGATACCAATTTTATCGTGTGAGCCTGGAAGTAGGGTCGTAGCTTTTAGGCTATCACGATCAACGCTAGCGCCAATTTTTCTATCGGCGGATAGCGCTCTTCGGGCCCAACAAGGATGTGGCTGGTTTAGTAGATGACCTACTGCGCGGCTTGGTCCTCCTTAGTCAGCACCAAGCTGACTACATGTTCCTGTTAGGGATCAAGCGACACTAAGAGGTGGGGTGAATTAGTGCAGCGGTAAAGAACGATAAATTTTCAGCGATTTGAACAAGTTTTAAAAACTTCATACGGTGAGAACTTCGTTTCGTATTATGAAAGCCGTATTGGTGGAATCATATAAGAAAAGCTCTAACTTAAAGATGTTTGCAGAGATGAGAAGTAGAGCATCAAATTAAGTGGAAAGGGTTTGCAGCAAAGTAAATAGCAAGAACGTAAATACAAACTAGATTTTTATAGTGGTTCGGTCATCCGACCTACGTTCACTCCTGATTCCTCTTGCTTGAGGCCATTGTCTTTCCACTAGCTATCTTCCTCCCAATGAGTGAGGATGAACTCCCTTACAACTCCTCTCCTTTTGATGGGCTTAGGAGAAAACCCTTACAAGCACTCTCTCCTTTCTTTCGGTGGAATACAAGTGAAAACTAAGGAGGATCTTCTAGAGAGATTTGAGCAGAGTTTTCTTGCTTTGAAAGTGTTGTGCTTGCTATCTTTCTTGTAGGAACACTTGAGGTATTTATAGACCCCAAGAGGATTCGAATTTGGGCTCCAAATTTGATTTTTTTAGCTTCCTAGTGCTGGCGGTGCCACCGCCTGTCAATCGTCAGACTAACAGTGCACAGGCGGTTCCACCGCCCAAGGTAGGCGGTACTACTACCGCTGCACGCAGGCGCTGGGCAGTGCTACCGCTCAGCCTGGGGCAGTACCACCGCCCAACATATTTCAGCCCACTGGTTTAGGCCGAAAACTCTGCCCAAACCGGTCCAAAATAGCCCCAAATGGGCCTTAACTTGGTTTATAGGATTAACACATAATCCTAAACCAAATTACATGCTAACTACGAATTTAAATATATTTTCTAAGCTATTACAAAGTCCGACAAGTCAAGACTTCTTCCGGTGAGCTTCCAACAAACTTCCGACAGTCTTCCGACGAACCTTCGGTAACCATTCCGCGGACTCCCGGTAAGCTCCTGGACTTCATGATGATCTTGGCGAGTTCCACCGAACTACTTTGGCAAGCTCCGATCTTTCTTATCAAGCTCCATGAATTTCCAACAAACCTTCCGGCGAACTTCCGAAAACCCTTCAGCAAGCTCCCTACTCGTTTTCGGTCGGTTCCGGCAATACTCCCAACGAATCTTCGGACTTCCATCGAACTCTCGAACTCCCAACAATCCATCCCACTTATCTTCCGGTACTTTGTTTCGCTTTACATCTTCATCATCATCGTAGTTAATCCTGCACACATAAACCAAAACTCTACTTCGATCTAGATAATTATTATAATGTGAATTGGCATTCAGTTGCCCGGCACATCATTGGCTTATCGGTGCTTCATCCGATTCTTTGGCACATCGTCCTCTAGCGATCCGTTGCCCATTCGGCAGTTGACCTCCGTAACCCTGATATCCTTGGCGCAACACGCTCTTCTTGGCCTGATGCCCAACGTACGAAGCCTTATGCCAATTGTCAACTGAACCTCTGGCTCAACATCCAATATCCTGACATGATCACCTCCGGCGCAATGTTAATTCCTCCAGTATCAACTATCTAATCCTGATCGATAGTAGACCTGCATAACTCAAAATGCAGTTAGACCACAAATCACAATCAATTAGTTTCATCATCAAAATTCGAGATTCAACAATCTCCTCCTTTTTTATGATGATAACTAATTGATGACTAACGGAGTTAACCATAACTCCCCGGAGTTTAACACAAACTCCCCCTATCAATATGCCATTGATAGAAACACTTGGATTATCCCAAATCTAAGCAACATTCATCACAATGTTAAGAGAAAACAACAAAACCATCATGCAAATATATAAAATATTCAATTCAATGCATGAAGTCATCAATATACTTCTCCCCCTATATCATCAACAAAAAGGAGAAGTTGCATCATAGCTAGTTTAAAAGGTATAAAAGTTTTATAATCATACTAGCTATCAATTAAGATATTCAACATACATCACTTTAAAACATTCAAGCATAGCTTTGTAATACAACATCCAATCATACCATTCAATCATAGCAAGTTTTTTAAGGATGGGCAATGATGGCAATTTTCCCTTGCTTCTTGAGATGTGCAAATTTGTACCTTGTTTCTCACGATAGGCAAGATAGCAATATTTGCATCCTTTGATATAACCATTCTTAGCTTCTCATGAAGTTGCAAAATAGGAATCAAGATGGCAAATTCTTTGCAATGTTCGAGCTATCAAAAACTTTCTCCCCCTTTGTTAGCATCAAAAAGAAAGGGAGGATCAAATACTTCAAATAATCTTGCATGAGATTCAACAATAATTTATAACAAAAGTGCAAGCAATTTTGTTGAAAAAGTGAAATTGAGCAAGATTTTTGCCTCTCTTGAGATAGCAACTTTTTGCTTCTCAATGTTCAATCTAGTAAAATTTTCTCTTTTGATGCACAAGCTAGTAATTTAACTCCTCCTTTATCATTATCGAAAAAAAAAGGGAGAAACAAATGATCAATTATAAATCTGCATCAATTAATATATCAATCATCTCATGATGCATACAAGACAACAATGCAAAGAAATGATGTCACGAAGGATATCAAAAAAAAATTAAGAAGTACATAATTCATTTGACAAATCCTTTTAATAGAGTAAGAGAATTATACAATCAAGGATCATGATAAAAATATATCAATATCATAGATCAAGTCATAATTCAATGATTCATCATAAAGTAAATTTCATTAATTTTCAATCATCAAAAATTCAAGTCATGAATATAAATTTAACATTCAAGTTAACATGATAAGGAAGAGTAAATCTTGATTCATGTAAAAAAGTTCTCAAGTTTATAAGTCCAAGAAATCAAGATTATTATCTACAAATTTTCTTTAGCATCAATTTTCAATTCAAGATAAATGTCATACAACCAAGAATCATGATATATAAAAGCATATCAATATCAAGGATCAAATCATGATTACAAGTGCTAACATATTTTCTTTTCATTCATTTTCAAACCATGGTAAAAGAATGATTCAATCATTAAGCACATTTCTTTTTCATCAAATTTTCAATCATCATATAAGACATGCAAGCCAAAGAAATCTTGTCATTTCTATATCATGAAATATATGACATCAAGGCTCATGATTCATTTGAAAAGATATAGCACAAAAAGCAACTTGATTCACGCATAAGAATTTCAAGTATTAAATATCAAAATATCAAGACTTGGATTGTGATAAAGCTCATTCAAGTTCGAATCATCAAAATCATTAACATAGTTTATGAGATTCACAAATGACATAAACTTGAATTGTTCTTCTCTTTGGTAACTGATAAAAAGAAGCAATCATTTTTGAGATTCAAAATGCTAGCAATTTGCATTAATCATGATAAGTGATACATCAAAAGTCTACATCAATATTTCAATTAACAAGTCATGAAGCATACAAAGTAGTATTGAAACATGAGAGAAAAGTTTAAATTATCAAATCATAATCAATTCATCGAAATCACTTCTATAATTTATGAGATTCTTAAGATATCATGAAATCATTAATCTCGATAAGATAGTAAATATAATTTCTTTATGTTTCATCATATAAGTGTGTCTTTTGCCTTTATATGCCAAATCAAAATATTCAAAACCGAAAGACAAACTTCATTATAAAAATTGTCAAGACAACAATATAACACATTATGAGATTCAATTTATCATGATAATGTGTTTCATTTTGTTACAAACAAGTGTGCTCATGTTTCAAAAGATGAGTATCAAATTTAAGACCAAAACATGAGTTTGTCATCAAGATATGATATCACAAGGTCATTAAGTATGATAACAAACTTTTAATATTTTCATTTCAATGATGATTTCATAATGTATGTTCAAACATTTATATGGAACTCATCATTGTATAAATTCAAAATACAAGTTTGTCATTAAACCCATCAAGATCAAATGCATCAAACATCATGATAGTGCATTTTCTCATCTTTATGAGTTTCAATTTAAGTGATTTGATCTTTCATAAGAATGTTCAAATTTTTCATATGAAAATGTCATACATCATATTCAAAAACGAAAATATCATCAAAATCATTTTAATTCTTTCTTACATTAGTTATAACAAGATGATCGATGCTCAAATTTTTGGTAAAATCATGCATCATTTTATAAATCTGAAAAATAATTTTCGTCATGAAAATCATCAAGTCCAAATATAACACAAGGCAATATCAAAACCACATTTCTTTCATTTTGAAAATTTGTGGGTTAGGTCTTTTAGTTTTGCAATTGATTTCATAAAGACATACATCATCTAAAAATTTCATCATAAAAAGAGTTGAGACCCATTAATCCAAGATAGAAGTTTTCAAATCAACATCATTTCAAAAACTCATGCATGATATAAAATCATCAAGCATCATGTTTAGAGACAATATAAACCATCAAGATACACATGCATGGGTTGATCCTATTAGGTGTACAAACATTATCACAAATCATATAATCATCATTCATATTTTTACTTTTCAAAAATACTAGAAGGAAAAGCATAGTATAATTTTTAAAACAATTTTTTTTAATTTCCAAAAATACAAGAAAAGCATGAAAAAAAAATCCTACTAACTAAGTTAAGCATTCATGGAAATCATCATGTAATTTCAAAATAATTCAAGGGAGTCAAGTTACTTACCTTGTAGTCGAAGTCCGTCAAAGCGTTGTTCGTTTCTTCTTTACTTGATTCTTCTTGGTGATCTTTCTTCTTCTTCTTTGGTGGCCTCTTCCTCCGTTCAAGTTCATTGTAAATTTTAGATTTTTGTTTCATGAACTTATTAAGATTTAGTGTTGAAAGTTCAAAGTTCTCAATAGTGTCCTCATCACTTGAGTCATCACTCAAGTAGCATTTCAAAGTTCAGAGTTCCAAAACCTTCTTGTTCTTTAGAAGGTAGTTCAAATGTTCATCATATTCAATATGTTCCAAGAAACTCATTTCATATGTCATTAAGGATCCAATGAGTTCTTCAATAGAATAATTATTTAAATCTTTAGTTTCTTGTATCGTCGTTATTTTAGGATCCCACCTTTTTGAAAGGGATTTTAAGATCTTGTTAGTGAGTTCAAAATTTGAAAAATATTTACCAAGACTTTTCAAGCTATTGACAACATCCATGAAACGGGTGTACATATCGTCGATAGTTTCGCTTGGTGTCATTTGAAAGAGCTCAAAGTCATACAATAAGAGGTTTACTTTTGAGTCTTTAACTCTACTAGTTCTCTCGTGCGTGATTTCAAGTGTTCATGAAATTTCAAAAGTTGTTTCACACATAAAAATCTGATTGAACTCAGTTTTATCTAAAGCACAAAATAAGGCATTCATAGCCTTTGCATTTAAAGAAAATGATCTTTTCTCCAAATCCGACCATTCGTTCGTCGGTTTAGAGGAAAGTTGAAATCCATTTTCAATGACGTTCCATAAATCCAAATCTATAGAAAAAAAGAAAACTCTCATTTGAGTTTTCCAATATGTGTAGTCCGAACCGTTAAAGAACGGTGGACGAAAAACTGAAAAGCCCTCTAGAAAGTCATTTAGAGTCATTTCTCACGGGTGTAAATCTGAAAAAGAAAGAACGTGGCTCTGATACCAATTGTTAGGGATCGAGTGGCACTAAGAGGGGGGAGGGTGAATTAGTGCAACAGTAAAGAATAATAAATTTTCAGTAATTTGAACAAGTTTCGGAAACTTCGTACGGTGAGAACTTCATTTCGTATTATGAAAGCCGTATCGGTGGCATCATATAAGAAAAGCTCTAACTTAAAGATGTTTGCAGAGATGAGAAGTAGAGCATCAAATTAAGTGGAAAGGGTTTACAGCAAAGTAAATAGCAAGAACGTAAATGCAAACTAGATTTTTATAGTGGTTCGGTCATCCGACCTACGTCCACTCCCGATTCCTCTTGCTTGAGGCCATCGTCTTTCCACTAGCTATCTTCCTTCTAACGAGTGAGGATGAACTCCCTTACAACTCCTCTCCTTTTGATGGGCTTAGGAGAAAACCCTTACAAGCACTCTCTCCTTTCTTTCGATGGAATACAAGTGAAAACTAAGGAGGATCTTCTAGAGAGATTTGAGCAGAGTTTTCTTACTTTGAAAGTGTTGTGCTTGCTATCTTTCTTGCAGGAACACTTGGGGTATTTATAGACCCCAAGAGGATTCAAATTTGGGCTCTAAATTTGAATTTTTTTCGAGCTTCCCGGTGCTGGCGGTGCCACCGCCTGTCAGTCGTCAGACTGACAGTGCATAGGCGGTTCCACCGCCCAAGGCAGGCGATTCTATCGTCGCTGCACATAGGTGCTGGGCGGTGCTACCGCCCAGCCTGGGGTGGTACCATCGCCCATGGCTCGGCTACTGGGTGGTGCCACCACCCAACATATTTCAGCCCACTAGTTTAGGCCGAAAACTCAGTCCAAATCGGTCCAAAACAATCCTAAATGGGCCCTAACTTGGTTTATAGGATTAACACCTAATCCTAAACCAAATTACATGCTAACTATAAATTTAAAGACATTTTCTAAGTTATTACAAAGTCCGACAAGTCAAGACTTCTTCCGGTGAGCTTCCGACAAACTTCCGATGGTCTTCCGATGAACCTTCGGAAACCATTCCGTGAACTCCCGGCAAGCTCCCGGACTTCACGATGATCTTGGTGAGTTCCACCGAGCTTCTTTGGCAAGCTCCAATCTTTCTTGGCAAGCTCCGCGAACTTCCGATGAACCTTCCGGCAAACTTCCGAAAACCTTTCGGCAAGCTCCCTACTTATTCTCGGTCGGTTCCGACAATACTCCCAATGAATCTTCGGACTTCCATTGAATTCTCTAACTCCCAACGATCCATCCCACTTGTCTTCCGGCACTTTGTTTCGCTTTACGTCTTCATCGTCATCATAGTTAATCCTGCACACATAAACCAAAACTCTACTTCGATCTAGACAATTATTATAACGTGAATTGACATTCAGTTGCCTGACACATCATTGGCTTATCGGCGTTTCATCCGATTCTTCGGCACATCGTCCTCTCTAGTGATCCGTTGCCCATTCGGCGGTTGACCTCCATAACCCCGATATCCTTGGCGCAACACGCTCTTCTTAGCCCGATGCTCGATGTACGAAGCCTTCTACCGATTGTCGACCGAACCTCTGGCTCGACATCCAATATCCTGACGTGATCACCTCTGGTGCAACATCAATTCCTCCAGTGTCAACTATCTAATCCTGATCGATAGTAGACCTGCGTAACTCAAAATGCAGTTAGACCATAAATCACAATCAATTAGTTTCATCATCAAAATTCAAGATTCAATAGTTCCGAGACTACCAAGTAGAGGCTCAGAACCTCACTCGGGTGGGGCTAGGCGAGCCGAGGCAGCTGTCCCATGTAGATCTTTATTTTTCTAAAAGCTTCCTCGCATTCCGGGGTCCATTTGAAGTTTTTTGCTCGGCGTAAGGCTCGAAAGAACAGGAGGCATTTGTCTCCTAAGTACGGCTAGATTTCCTGTGAGGCGTTGCACCTCCTTTATCGAGCACGGAGATTGCATCTCCATTATAGCTCGGACTTTCTCCGAGTTGGCATCTATCCCTCTCTAGTGGATGATGAAGCCGCGGAACTTTCCCGACCTGACTCCAAAGGCGCACTTCGCTGGGTTGAGGCACATGTTGAATCGTTTGAAGCTCTAGAAGGTCTTTGCCAAGTCAGTCAGATGGGTTGTTTCCGACCTGCTTTTGACAATCATGTCATCGATATACACCTCCATGTTTCTCCCGAGTTGGGACTTGAACACCTCGTTGACCATCCTCTGGTAGGTGGCTCCTGCGTTCTTCAATCTGAAAGGCATGACTTTGTAGTAGTAAACCCCTTTGTCGGTGATAAAGGCAGTGTGCTCTCGATCTTGCGAGGCCATGCGGATCTAGTTGTAGCCCGAGAATACGTCCATGAACGTAAGGAGCTCATGGCCTATGGTTGCATCGACTAGCTGGTCTATCTTAGGGAGTGGATAACAATCCTTGGGATATGCCCGATTAAAATCGGTGTAGTCGACACACATCCTCTAGCTTCCATTGTGTTTTTTTAACGAGGACTACATTAGATAGCCACCGGGGATATTTCACCTCGGTTATGAACCCGACGTCGAGCAGGCAGTCTACCTCGTGGCTAGTCGCCCATTGTCGCTCTGGGGCAAATCTCCGAGGCTTCTGTTTGATTGGGCGGGCCTCGGGATGGATGTTCAGGTGATGTTGAGCCACCCCGGGGTCGATCCCTGGCATGTCCTTTGAGGACTAGGCAAAGACATCGGCGTTGCATCTTAAAAACTCCACGAGTTGGACCTGATCGGCTTTTTGGAGCATAGTCCCAATTCTGACAACTTGGTCCAGCCGATCATCCCTCAAGAGAACTTCGACGAGCTTCTCCATCGGCTGTGGGTGCATAGGAGCTTTCGGGTAATCCCGAGGGTTGAGGTTGGCCGGCTCGGGTCGTATCCTCTTTGGCATGGACATGACCATCAAATAGCATCTCCTGGATTCCTTGGGATATCTCAACTCCTGACGAGGTCGGGAATTTCATGGCCCGGTGGTAGGTGGAGACGACCGCCCTTATCCTATTGAGCGTCGGTCGCCCAAGGATCACGTTGTACGCCGAGGGTAGGTCGACTACCATGAAGGTGACCATCACCGTCTTTGTTCTCGGCTCATTCCCTATGGTGACGGGAAGGGAGGTCGTCCGGGGGGGGAGATCGACTCTCCCGTGAACCCGGTAAATGCAGTCATCATAGGGGAGAGATTGCTGTCCACGAGTCCAAGCTTCCTGAATGCATCCAGGTATAGGATATCGGCGGAACTCCCGATGTCAACCATCACCCTCTTCACCTTGGCGTTAGCTATGCAGACCGAGACCACCAGGGTGTCATCGTGGTCCGAGAACTCCACCTCTTCTGTGTCGAATGTAATTTCTTTCTCGGAACGCGGTCTCAGGCACTTCTCCACCATGCTCCATGCGTACGCCTTCCTTGCAGTGGAACTGCTACCATCGGAAGCCAGTCCGCTGATGATGACGTCGATTTGTCTTTCAACCAGACCCTTCAGCCAGGGTGGTGACTCCCTCGATTTTTTAAGGAAGCACCCGAGATGCCCTTGCCGGATTAGCTCCTCGATCTGGTTCTACAGGTCACGGTAGTCCTCCGTGTCATGGCCGTAATCTCAATGGAACCTGTAATACTTAGATCGGTCTTTGTTAGTGGCCTTCACTGGGTTGGGCTCCCGTAGGAGCCCCTTCTCCTGGATTTGGAGGAAAATCTCGGTTTGAGAAGTGTTCAGGGGGGGCCTCGGGCATAGTGGTTCGGGTCGATTGGGCCTTCTTCGGGATGGTTTGGGGAGCGACCTCGGGGCCGCTGCTCGGGGGAAGTCAGTCCGAGGCCTTTTGCTATCCTCGTGCTTTCCTTCCATTAGCGCTTCAGCGGCAACATGCTGGTTAGCCCGCTGAAGCATCTCGGGGACCGTGGCAGGCGGTCTCTCAACCAAGGCCCAAAAGAGCCTGAAGGAGTAGAGCCCTATCAGAAAAGCCTACATGATAAGAGATAGGTGAGCCTCGGGTATCCCTCTAGCCTCGGCAGTAAAGTGCACGATGAACTATGAAAGCGGCTCGCCGTCTCGTTGGGCTACTGCAAGAAGGCCGGCCACGGATGGTTTTGGCCGTATGCTAGCCAAAAAGTTTTGCTCGAGCCCCCTTGCGAGTTGATCGAATGAGAAGATGGAAGCAGGGGGGAGGCGGCTGAACCACATCCGAGTTGGTCCCCTGAGAGTGGTGGGGAACGCCCTACACATCAATGTGTCAGATGTTCCGTAGAGAGCCATTTGGGCCCGAAAGGCGACGACGTGTTCTGTGGGGTCGGATCCGCCGTCGTACACCTCAAGGGCCGAGAGCCTGAAATTGAGAGGGACCAGCTTGTCCTGGATTTCGGGGGTAAAAGGGGATGCTCTCGGGGCATCATCCCTAATCTCCCCCTTAGTCCTGCAGTCGCTCGCGTGTAGCTGGGCTCACTGGGGGATCGTTGAAGGGCTCTGGGACATACATGGATAGGCTCGGTGCCTGAGGGCTCATGAGGCACACAAGCTACAGGATGAGTGGGACGACCGTTTGGATCATCCCGGTCAAAGCTTGGACCTACCTTGACAGGTTGAGGAACACCTCAGGCGAGACGGCCGGGGGCGCTGGGACGTTCTCGGGAGGTGATAGTCCGGGATTGTTGAACAGTCACCAATAGCGTTCTGGGGTTTGGGTCGGGACGCCTCCTTCGAACTGGGCAACAGAAGCTAATCCCGAGGTGGGAATGGGGGCAGCTGGTTGCCCTTCGATCCGGCAAACTCCTGGGTTGGTCATGGGACACTCCTACGAAATCAGCCCTCCTAGTGCCAAAAATGTTGTGGAATGAATGCGGCCACCGGATGACGCGTCGGGTTGGCCTGGTCTAGTCGTCGAAGTCACAGGGTGCCCAGTTGAATTTTGCGGTAGGAGTGAGCTATTGGCGCTTTGACGGTTCGATTCTTACAAAAAGGCCTGGGTCAAGTTTTTCCTGACTAGGCCCCTCCGATGCTAAAGTTACTTCTTTCCTGAAGCTAGGTGGGGGGTTATTGATAGGACCCTAGCAGGGTTAGGTCCTACTCAACCATGTAACAGCTAATAAAAACCCTGTGAGAATGTAATAAACCCCACCTAGCCGCCTCTATCCTATAAAGAAGAGAGGCTAGGGTTTATATTTGGGTCTTTGGGCTTCTTAGCCGTCGGCCTGCTAAGGTTGAGGGCAAATTGGGTAGTTCACTTATGAAGCAACACCTAGGGTTAGGGTTTGGAGCTCTATATAAGCCTGTAGCCTCCACCTCTTTGGAATAAGAAAGATCAATCTACAATTGCAGCCACCAGGCTACTTGGAGGGTGGAACCCCTATAGCGTTCCAAGGGTTGATCCCCCTCAAAGATCAATCTCCATAGAATTCCTCTGGGGTTCTATCATCTGGTATCAGAGCAGCGATCTTGCTGCTTTTGCTGCCATCCCTGTCGCCCACCATTAGCCAAGCAATTCCCACAATTGCTCTTGACGTCGTCGTCTCCACCATCATCTCTTGACGTAGATCAAATCAATCTACAGTCGCCACCTCTAATTGCATCGAGAGATCTGGTATTTTTCTACCACCAATACCTTTTGCTGCTGCAATTTTTCATCTAAAATATCAAAAAGAAGTTTTTCTATCAATCCCTTGCTGCGAATTCCTTGCGTCGCAAAAGTTACCATCTTTGCGAACGTAGGATTGCTGCAGAAAATTTCAGCCGTGTGTTGCTGCCTTTAACCGATCTAATTGTTATCCTTTTTGAACGAAATTTTTTGTGCACCTCATAGATCATCTTGGCTCCCATCCATGATTGATCTATTGTGGAATTCATCACAAAAACAAATTCGTGTGTTGCTGCAATCTCTCGTCACAAAGTGCTGAAATTTTTTTTGACGAGAATTCTGTTATCGCAACTTGCACCGATTTCTTTACTGCTTTGCTGCTGAAATTTCATGATCCAATTTGTTATCCTTGTTGCTATCTAAACTAAGATTCTACCATCAAACCCCCTCCTCAAACCCCTGAGTTTTCGCTGGAAATTTCATCGAGACACTGCTATTTCTTCGACGACAATTCTGCTCTTACGAGACAGCGCATATAGGCAGCAATTTCTACTGATTTTTGTCAAATCTTTACTGCGAGCTACCACAAATCTAAAACCCTCTTCCCTAACCTTCATCCACTACCATCTCAGCCCAAAACTCTATCAAATCGCAGCCCCAAACAGCACCCAAAACAGCCACAAAACAAGCCTAAATCGCAGCCTACATTCACTAATCCACCAACCCTTTCAACCACCACTTCTCTCAACCAATACATGCCTTTAACTCGACAGCAAAAAAAAAGATATTAATATTACAGATTTGGAGACATATGCTATGGCATCCGAGGAGGCAATTGATGCTAAATTCGAAGCCTTCGAGACACGAATAGAGGAGAAGATTCGGACTCTCTTTGCCGAACTTAGTTTGGGTCGACCACCGAGCCCAAAGAAATCACATCAAGGGGAGAGCTCTAATCGAAGAGATGACCTCTAGGAAAGGGGAGGCTCTATGACCGATCCCCACTATCCACGCATGAGGGTGGACTTCCCTAGATGGGAAGAAGGAGACTCGATTGGTTGGATCTCGTGCGCGGAGCGATATTTTCGGTACCACAAAACCGCAGATGCATCTATGGTAGAAATTACAGCTATACATCTTGAAGGAGATGCCATACAATGGTTTGATTGGTTTGAACATACTCATGGAGTCCTCTCATGGCGACAATTCAAAGAAGGACTGCTGATCCGTTTCGGACCAACCGATTACGAGAACATCGACGGACAACTAGCAAAGATCCGACAAACCTCCACCATCCAGGAGTATCAAACCAGGTTTGAAAGGTTATCTAATCAAACTCATGATTGGTCTGAAAAACAGTTATTGGGGACATTTATTGAGGGCTTGAAGTTGGAGATCCGGGGAGAAGTTAAAGCGCGACAACCGTACACGCTTATGGCCGCCATCTCTTTCGCATGACTTCAGGAGGAGCGATTGAACCATGAAGCTCGGAGGACTAGGGTCACTCCCCGACCAGCAATATTGAAGCCCTCAGCCCCCCCTACTATCAACCGAGATCCTGCACCAAAAAGGTTGACAAGAGAAGAGCTTCGAGACCGATCTGCCAAGGGGTTATGTTGGCATTGTGACGAGCCGTGGAGCCGCGAGCATCGCTGTAAAAAGGGGAGACTTCTTGTGATTGAACCAGTGGAAGAAGAGATTAGTGAACAGCTAGAAGAGAGTCTTGAACATGAGGATGAAGATATGGAAGAAGAGCCACAATCGGTCGACTTTATGGTACATGCGCTAGCCGGCTACTCAAATCCGCAAACGATGAAAGTTGGAGGCCTGCTCAAACAACAACCGATCACCGTTCTCATCGATACAGGCAGCACTAATAACTTTCTAAACAGTAAGGTTGCTGCTCGGATGGCGCTCCACATCGAAGGTTGTAGCAAGTTCGACGTAAAGGTCGCCGACGGCCGAATCCTAAAATGCGACCAAAGATGCCCGCAGGTGAAACTATTACTACAGGACCAAGAAATTATTGCTGACTTCTTCCTCCTACCAATTGATGATTATGAGGCTGTGCTGGGCATCGAATGGCTGACGACACTAGGTGATGTCTCTTGGAACTTTTCCAAATTGATTATGAAATTCTATTGCAAAGGTAAATAGGTCACCCTACGCGGGAAGTGCGGAAACAACGTAACCACTATTTTAACTCAACGAATGGAGAAAGTTTTACACAAGATAAATGGTGGCTTTCTTATGCATCTCCAGCAGCAACCAGAGGGGGAGAAAACAGAAATTAAAAATCAAAAGATCACCCAACTGCTTGTTGAATTTGATGATGTTTTTGCTGAACCGCGCGGTCTTCCTCCTACTCGGCAACATGACCACCGGATTCCAATCCTTCCGGGCAAACCACCAGCAAACACTCGGCCTTACCGCTATCCTCATGTCCAGAAGGATGAAATTGAGAAAATCGTGAAGGAAATGCTCGAAACAGGGGTGATTCGATCAAGCTGCAGCCCCTACTCCTCACCGGTGCTACTTGTGCGCAAGAAAGACGGAACTTGGCGGATGTGCGTCGACTACCGAGCTCTAAATGACATCACCGTCAAGGATAAGTACCCCATACCAGTGGTGGATGAACTTCTTGATGAATTAAAAGGAGCTCGAGTCTTCACGGTTGGACCTTCGATCCGGTTATCATCAAATTCGGGTATGTGAAGGCGACATCCCAAAATCGCTTTCCGCACTCACAACGGGCATTATGAATTCTTGGTAATGCCCTTTGGACTCACTAATGCTCCTTCAACCTTCCAAAGTCTCATGAACGACATTTTTCTGAGCTTTCTTCGTAGAATTTGTGCTGGTATTTTTCGATGATATTCTCATTTACACCCTTCTCTTGAGACTCACTTTCAAAGACTTGCGAATTATTCGATGATCCTTCGAGAGAATACTCTTTTGTTAAGCTATCAAAATGCAGCTTTCTCCAGCAAAAAGTAGAGTACCTTGGGCATATAATATCAGAAGGAGTGGCCGTAGACCCAACAAAATTGAAGCAATGCAAGGCTGGCCGAAACCTACAAATGTGAAATTGCTGCGTGGGTTCCTTGGACTAACGGGCTACTACCGAAAATTCGTGAAGGACTATGGGAAGATTAGTGCCCCCCTCACTTCTCTACTGAAAAAAGACGCCTTCCTATGGTCGAACAAAGCCTCCGCTGCCTTCGATAGACTTAAGGCAGCCATGACGACAACACTGGTGCTAGCACTACCAGATTTCAGCCGACCCTTCATCATTGAGGCCGATGCATCTGGAGTTGGAATTGGAGCTGTTCTCATGCAAGATGGTCGACCACTCGCAAGGCATTATCTCCCACCCATCAAAAAATGTCTATCTATGATAAGGAGATGCTCGCCATTGTGCACGCAGTAACAAAGTGGAGACCCTACCTGATTGGCCGACGATTTCAGATTAAAACCGACCATAGAAGCCTTAAGTACTTTTTGGAGCAGAAGATATCATCCCCGGAGCAGCAAAAATGGGTAACCAAACTTCTAGGATTTGATTATGAAATTATTTACAAAAAGGGGAAAGAAAACGTTGTTGTAGATGCACTCTCACGGCTCCCTCAGCAAGCTGAATTTTCAGCTATCTCTCTTCCTACCACCGGCTTCCTCGAGGGCATTAGGGAGGAATGGAAGAAGGATCCAGAAACCAGCAACATCATCAAAAAATTAGAGGAGGATCCAAGCACAATAGCTCACTATACTTGGGATTCGAGGGATCTATGCTATAAAGGTCGTATTGTGCTTATACCAAACTCCCCTTGCATCAAAGTCATTCTGCACGAAATGCACTCCACACCTTTTGCAGGGCACTCCAGATTTCTAAGAACCTACAAAAGAGTGAAGCAAAACTTTTATTGGAAAGGGATGAAAAAAATTATTTCTGAATACGTAGCACAATGTGATGTATGTCAACAGCAAAAAGGTGAAACAGTGGCGAGTCCAGGGAAACTACAACCACTACCTATACTAGACTCGGTGTGGACTGACATCTCCATGGACTTCATCGAAGGGTTGCCACCTTCCAAAGGTAAAAGCACAATCCTTGTGGTGGTTGATCGACTTACGAAATATGCTCATTTTTGTGCTGTGCGAAATCCCTACACTGCTGTTAGTATTGCTCAGATTTTCATAGAAAATATTGTTAAACTACATGGGGTGCCAAGGTCCATCGTAAGTGATCGTGACAAGGTCTTCACTAGTAAATTTTGGACCGAGTTATTTCAGTTACAGGGCACCAAACTCAAGATGAGCACTGCATATCATCCACAAACTAACGGCCAAACAGAAGTGGTGAACAGATGTTTAGAGACATACCTTCGGTGTTTCGCTAGTGATCGACCAAAGGAGTGGACGAAATGGCTCCCTTGGGCCGAATGGTGGTATAATACTACATATCATTCATCTACAAAATATACCCCATATGAAGCATTATATGGTCGGCCGGCTCCTGTGATTCCAAAGTATGTAATTGGCTTAGCTAAGGTAGATCAATTCGACCAAGATTTAATTAACAGGGACAAACTCCTACAGCTGCTAAAGGATAATCTCTCTACCGCTCAAGCTAGAATGAAGCAGCAAGCTGACACACGAAGAAGTGAAAGAGAATTTTTAGTAAGAGATTGGGTTTATCTTCGCCTACAACCATACAAGCAACTATCCATCAACACACGAGCCTCCATGAAGCTATCTCCACGTTTTTATGGGCCCTATCAGATCATAGAGCGTATTGGAGCTATGGCGTATAGACTTAAATTACCTAAAGATGCCAAAATTCACCCTGTCTTCCACGTGTCATGCTTGAAGCCCAAGTTGGGAGAACACGAGGCACCCCAGATCCAACTGCCCAACACCACTGATGATGGAAATATTCAAGCCCAACCACAAGCCATCCTCGACGGCAGAGTCGTAATGCGTCGTCGACGTCCCTCTACTGAAGTACTAGTACATTGGACTAATTTACCACTTGAAGATGCCACATGGGAATCATATGAGGAGCTGAAGTCCCGATTCCCTGAGTTCATGGAACCCACCTTGAGGACAAGGTGATTTGAAGAGGGCGGGCTTGATAGGACCCTAGCAGGGTTAGGTCCTACTCAACCATGTAACAGCTAATAAAAACCCTGTGAGAATGTAATAAACCCCACCTAGCCGTCTCTATCCTATAAAGAAGAGAGGCTAGGGTTTATATTTGGGTCTTTGGGCTTCTTAGCCGCCGGCCCGCTAAGGTTGAGGGCAAATTGGGTAGTTCACTTATGAAGCAACACCTAGGGTTAGGGTTTGGAGCTCTATATAAGCCTGTAGCCTCCACCTCTTTGGAATAAGAAAGATCAATCTACAATTACAGCCACCAGGCTACTTGGAGGGTGGAACCCCTATAGCGTTCCAAGGGTTGATCCCTCTCAAAGATCAATCTCCATAGAATTCCTCTGGGGTTCTATCAGTTATATAGGCGGTTGGAGGTGTACCTCAGTCCAGATGACTATGGAGTCGGGCAGGGCGGCATCATACAAGGCGGCGCTGCTCGGCGTCGTTCCGGGATGTCGAGGATAGCCTGCTCCATGCGTCGTCATCACGGGATTTCGGGAACGGCTGCTCCATGCGTTGTCATCCCGGGATTTCAGGAGCGAGTGCTATGTTCAAGTTCGGGTGACGTGGCTACGTGAGGGCACCGTCACATCCGACCTGAGATGGCGAGCCAGACGTGACGACGCACGTGGGGTGGCCTTATGCTGATATGTCTGTTGATCGATATGACATAGATGATGCCAGGATATCCCCTATTAGTAGTTAAGAGTGATCCCAGTTGCTATAACATGCAAATCTAGGAGAAGAAATACTATATATATATATATATATATATATATATATATATATATATCAATGATTTACTGAATTATGTTTAATCAAATCAATATCTGATGTAATTTTGATAATTATGTGCCAACGCAACTAAGATTAAACTGGAATTTTACGTGGTTTAAGTTTTTGTTGTTACTTTTTGCAAATGGAAAATAAAAAGATTGATAAATGTAGTCTAAATAACACTTAAAAAATTAGTTTAATAATGATATACCGAACATACTTGCCAATATTTTGGCCTAGTGAAATTTTTAGCTTAGCAAAGTTCTAGAACCAAATCTCATATTTACCACTTATAATTTATCCCCCAAAAAAAAAACACTTCGTCTAAACTGATACTTACAATTTAGCAAGCTATATAGGATCTTGTATTGCTTTGTAGGGTACACTAGAAATAGCGCTTAAGAAACCCACCAAATTGGCGTCTCCATCAAAGTTGTCAGTGGCATGACACGTGCAAATGAATTGTAGGAAACGTAAATCTAATCAAATTCTCATCATCACAGATTCACAACGGAGCAGTTGTGAACGCCCAGCTCTTCAGCACCCACCTCCACCTCATTCGGGACGTTCTGCTGAGTGTTACCAGTACCCTCATCCAGCTTCGTTCCTGCTCCAAAACCAGAACTGACGATACAATGATCTCTGCTGATATCAGGATTGGATTCTTGTTTTGGTGCTTCCTGGGCAACATCTGAGGATTGATTGACAACAGCCATCCTTGGCTTCTTGAGTGATGATGGGTTTCTGTTGCTGTCCGAAATTGGCAGAGAAAGGGAGGATTTGTGCTTCTGCACGACACCGCTTAGCTTCTGCTGCTCTTCAATGATCTTCTGGAGGTATCTCCCCTGAGCTTCAATTCTCAGCTGCAATTGCCTTTGCACCTGAAAGATGCATGTGAGGTTGATGCATATCTCTGGCACTGAGCTTGTATAAAGTTTAAAGCAGCAATCCATCTTTAATGATCTATCGGAATCTCATAGCCATATGAACCCATACTATATAAAGCTGGAAACTGACAGCAGGAAACAGTTGGGATACATACAATGGCACGGCTGTGGTACTTTGATTTTGTGCTTATTAATGGTAACTGAAACTAATGAGCATGGCATCATATTGTGAATTGATGTCCTGAATGGGAGCATCATCTTTTATCTAGCAAAAGACTCCTAAACAATTTGTTGAGGTTGAGGATATATATATATATATATATATATATATATATATATATTGTTAAAGATGTCATCAGCTAAGATAACTGGTAAAGCCTTCGACTCTTGAGAACAAAGTAATATGATGAAATCCCTTCTCCAATAGTTCCATTTACATAAAAGAAAAGGGCTAACTATGAAAGCACAAAATTTAACACCATGATTAGAAAGATTCACATAATACATAATATTTAATGAGAAATATTTAATGAGATTACTAAGTCCTAATTATGGTCATCTATTGTTGCTCTAGGCATTGTAAGGTGTCCGAACATGAATGATAAAATTAAAGCACCCAAAGAAACGTGAGTATAATAATCTGGTAACAGAATGGAACAAAAACTTTCATGAAAATTCCCATTTTTCCAACCAACTCTTTTTAGGAAAATTCCTATGGATTTCAAGTTAACAGGAAAAAAGTTTTGAAATGTGTAACAAGAAGCCTGACCAATTAATAAAACATACCTCAAGCTGTTCATGCAACCGTTTTTGTACCTCCATTTGCATTTTCAAGGATTCATTAAATTGTGCACTTCTGGAAGATGAAGTAGATCATAAGATGTTGAAAGGTGTATGATTCAAACAACCAATTTTGACAATACAAACTCCTTAATTTATTGCCAATAGCAGAAGTCAGATCCAACCTAGTCTTCAAATGTAACCATAGACATCCTTGGGAAGATATTTATCTACTGAACAAGTAAAATTATGAATACAACACAAAAATGCGGCACTGGAAATAATTGGTATTAAAAAAATAAATGCAGTAAATGATCACTTTAGCAAAGAACAGAACTTTCTTAGTTTTAAGCAGAGTTGAATTTTTGACAAATTGCATTAACATGCTAGCCAAAGGATACTGGTACTAACCACCAAAAAGTTCAAGAGAGCACTTACGGTGCAGAGTCCGTGTCAGAATGGGTCTGGCCAGAATCTTTCTTATCATCTTTAGAACCTACAATAAACATATCCTTTATCCTGATCTTGACTCACACCCACAGAAAATATTTCCAGCAGACATTTCCAAGAAAAAAACCAATACTGAATCTTCCTCAGATGCATAAAAAAACAAATAACTGAACTTTTACCATCAGCTGGAGAATCAGGTAAATACTTTGCAAGGCGGTACTTCTGCAAAATTGAAAAAATTAAAATTAAATAAATTCTAGGGAAAAAAGCAAACAATCTCAATTTGAAGGAAGACACCGTACCTGTAAATGACTTTTCACATGATATATTGTAATCCCCGGTACAGCCATTACTCTTAAAACACCTTTTGGAGTTGCTCCTGAAAATATTTTTAGGATAAATTATAATCAAGCTAATATATGAGGAAATCAATTAGAACTAAAATTAACTTAATAGGAGATGATCAGGCCAGAGGTTGACACCATTGCAGAGGAGAATAACACTAAAGGAAGTTTCCTTGGACTTAAAAAGTATTTGTCAATAAGAAGATCTTATTCATTGAAATATGAAACAGAAACAAGTTGGTTTAGTTAAGTCCAATAGCTGGAGGTAAAGGCAAGAACAGAGAATAACAGAAATGTCTAAACAAAGTGTTGTGGCAAGACCTAGAAAATGAAGTCGTTAAAACATGCATTTTGACAAAGTGATAAGTTAGAGCTTCTCTCAGTAGTTATCTCTGGTCTCAAATTTTGGTGAAACTGTGACATAAATCAAATCCGCCACAGTCAAGATTGTAATAATTGTATCAGAAGTATGGAATCTTGGATTTAGCAAAAAATTGAGTATTCCTGAAGTTATTTAGCTAATATTGTTCATGTATCCAATCCAGAAAGTAAACCACCTTGGTAATTGGCAGCAACAGGTATCAGTAATATCAGGCTATTGAGCAGCCATATAAGAAACTCTAAACCATGCTTCCCAGCATCAAGTGCATCAATTGCTTTATCAAAATAAAAGAAAAAAGGATCATAGAACTGAAAAAAACCTAAAATAATGGTTCATCACCTGGCTGTTAGTCAATCTAAAGAACAATCCCAACAGAAATGCAGACTTTTTAGTACTTAAATGACATAACAACAGTACATAAAGACACAAAAATTGCGCATGCAGTGATTAAAGGCAACTTGTGGTACAATTGAAGGACCCACAAAAAGTTACAAAACAACTGTATGCTCCTATTCATATCTCAGTTGTCACCATTTGTACTGTAATGAGTGCTTTTTGGCGGCTCATACAATAATATCCTGAGAACTCCAGGAACACAGTTTTTACAAGAAAATTTGAAACTTGTATTTTGGCTTTGACAAGTTTTCAACCATATTGAACATCTTCATGTGGACTGAACTTCACACAAGAAAAAGATTGACAAGATTTCAACCATATTTAACATCTTTATGTGGACTGAACTTCACGCAAGAAACAAATTAAGAATGCTTTCAATTCCATTGAATTCTGTAAGAAAATTCTTTTATAAAGATAGTTAAGTGGAATTAGGATAGGATAACACCAGGCAAGTAGGAAGGAAGGTGTGAGCAAAGGAAAATTAATTAGGAAATAAGGGCTCTTTCGATCTGATTTATCATATAAATTTTCTTAATCATTGCACTAAGTCCATTAGAACAATTTAATGAGAAAATGTGGAAAAATCTTGACTGGCAATTTGACTGAAAAACCATTTTAATTATGGTATCTTTCTTTGAGATACATGGTTTTAACTCTGCAAAGACTAGAAAGCTGAGAAACATGAAGAAATTAAAGTTCCCAAGGAAAAGTACACAGTAAATATGATAACAAGTGAGTGCTACACTAGAACCCGCCACATTAGAACCCACTACACTACAGATAGGATAAATCAAACACGCCAACAAACAACCATGACTGGAAAGAAAATACCCACTATCTGGTCCACCAAGTTGAGTGATTGCATCAACAAAGCGGTCATGAAGATCCGAAGTCCACCGCAATCGTTGTTTTCCGCTTCCTCCTGGGTTTACTGGATTATTTAGACTTGATCCACCCGAAGTTCCAATGCTACCAACTTGCTCAGTGCCTTGGCCATTGTCAGGTGCCATTGAAACAGTTGAAAATTTGCTGGCGTGATACATGAGAAAAGACTGCAACTTACAACACGATTAGAATATAATAATATTTAAACAGAACTGATGGGGGCATCCAAGAATTTTAGTACATCTTTTGCCAAAAACCCTGCCACTCAATGGAAACAAATTTTACCACAGGAATTGGTGCAGCAATGTAAATATAATTTATTTTCTTGAAGAAAGCAAGACTCCCAAAAAGATGTAACAGAAATCGCAATATCCAATTGCATAATTTGCTAAACTTGTTCATATGGTTATTATTCGTGCAGACTACAATACCCAAGAAAAGAAAGAGACTCGTGTGAGCTCTTCAAAGAAGAAAATTAGTGCAAGAAAGTTGGGGACATATAAAGGTCAGGCATAATCGCCATAAAACCAAAAACAAAACGAAAGAAGAGCTCATGCAAAAAAATGGTCTTCGACAATTTAGCTTTACCTGCACAATTTTGCATCAAATACCCACCAAAAGAGATCCCTTTTCGTTTTAAATCGGAGATAAAACATAAGAGAACAACACATAAAAAAGAAAGGTGAAAAAGATCGTAACTATAACACCTAAACAAGCGCCATTTCCTAAAGGGCAACAACAACGCCCTCTCTCTCACTCACTCCAAATTTCCAAAACAGAAAAAAATCATTCAAAATTAAATTTTGATATAAAAAAGGACCACCTTATAGTACGAAGATCTCGGAACTCCCAGACTACTGAAACACTCGGCACCAGGTGAATCCACCAATTTCTGAGCAAAATACCATCTTCCAGAATCGAACTTGCCACAGGATTTCCACTCAGCACCACCTAAACTTCTTCCAGACCCCTCAAAGATCAGCTTTCGGCGCGTAATAGCGCCAATTTGGGGCTCTGAATACGGACTGGGGACAGCAAAGACAGAGTCAGGGAAGGAAACCTGCGGGGCCGGGGCATCGAATTGGGGATAGAGGGGTCAATCGAGAGCTCGAATTGGGAAGAGTTGGTAAAGGATTCAAAAGTAAGAAGGCTCGGTCCGGGGTTGAAATCTCGCGGAGAAATCGAAGGAGGGAAGTGAACTTTGGAACTAGGGCTTGGATTCGTCGCCGTCCCCCGTTGTTTGGAGATGGAATTCTTCTTTCTTGTTGCCTCAGTGAACGGGTGAATTGTAAGGCTGGCTTCCTCTCCCTCCCACCCCGGGCAGTAGTAGCGTCTGTGGCGGTAATCTGCCGGGTAGGAGAACAGGCGCGGGGGCAGGTGCATAATTTTTTTTTCCCTCGACCTGGCAGATTCCCAATGGCCATTCACGTGGGCCCCTGGCTGCTCACTGTCTTCCAACAAGTGTCAGTAGGGTCCACGGGTCGACTGCCGCCGACCAGAAACGGTACAAGGGTTTCCTGTTTGGCCTCAGACAAACAGACAAGACGCGGGGCTTCCCTACCAGCAGAGTGGCAGTCGATTCGTCCGTCATCCGACTCGACCCGATCCATCCGCGATATCAAGTCACGCAGGATTCATTGTTTTCCCTATCACACAGTGGGCGGCTGCCATCCGTCAGAAGTGAGGTCACGCATGGTGGAGCCCAGCTCAGCCAAGCGGGGTGCCCGCTAAACCTGAACCACGCTTGGGCTAAAATATACGAGCTCATACCTTAGTTAATTACGGCTCAACCCTAATTTTCCCAGATGATTTAGTGCATGCATGGTTTCATGTATCATATGATGAACGAAATTGTAATGTCAGTGGATCATATTTTAATCCTATTCGAAGGCTTAAGAAACTTGGAATTATGCCCCGACTAAGAATCAAATGATTATGCGAGTTTATATGTTAAGAATGGAATGAGTTCAACTACGAAGGTGTATATTTCTCAGGAACAAAATTATACCCCTCTAGGATGTGTCAAATAAAGGATGAAAAAAAGTACACTCACCGATCAGGTTGAAGTTTTCCTGCAAACCCTTGTGTAGGCACTTCAAGCTGTGCTGATCTTAGAATGGAACTTGGGAATTGCTCGAGGCAACCTGATTCAAGATGCAGTGCATGCGTCATCATAGATCTATCTCACTATATCTAGAAGAATTGGATTGCGTCATGCAGCTACAGTGTTAACTGTGCAAAGAAGAGTACTGTCTGATGTTTTTTTTTTTTTTAAGAGAAACAGAAATATCTATTTAATCGGAAATATGACGGCTAAAAAATCACCCAGCTCATCAGAGTTCATGAAAATAGAAAGTTCAGGTACGCTCTTAAAAAAAAAAATCTACTCACGATCCATCCTACCAAAATTTATTGCCCCACGGACAACCTTGTTACACTTCATAAAGACATGGGTAACATAAAAATTATCAAAATAATCCAACAATCATAATATATTACTTACTAATTACAATCTGAATCCTTCGTACAGAAGCATAATTCATATTGATAATCTCCACAAATTATTTGGAGGCAAGCTCCACTGCAAGGAAGTGAATGCCTACTTGGAGTCCCTTCAGAATCATGGTTGCTTCATACAATAAACTGCAAGTATCACGAACAAATAAACACACTCCATGAAAATCCTGAATAATAAAGCCTATGCTTCCATTACCTCGTTTATCATACGAGCTATCACTGTTGATTTTTCACCATCCTATTATGAGTTTCTCACACCTCACTAATGCTTGAGTAATCCTTCAGGCCTCATGAAAGAAGGAACCAACGTTAATATCTGCATGTCAGCTATAATTTTAAGAAAAATAATATCCATTAGTATTGTTAAATAAAGTACTTTCAAATTTATCATATAAAAAATATACTCCAAGCTTCTAACACATTGATGATAACTCTCGAGTGAATCTTATCACCCCTTAACCAAGCATCCCCTATCCAATCATCAATCTAAACAAATTAGATCTACAATTTCCCCTCACAAAGATCCCACGACCTCAAAGAAAAGAGATAATTATAAGTAATTGATAGACTTGCGATGATTGTTACACAACAAACACGAGGTCCTACAAGGAATACCAAATCTATCCATCGTACCAGCATTTAGGATGCGACCATGCAAAAGCTTCCAATAGAAAAGTTTAACCTCGTGAGGTACTGGGAGCCTCCACAAGACTCTCCACCAATCCTGAATGCAACTATAAAAAGAAAAAGAGGATCGTAAGAGTTTAAAAGCCAAACCGATAGAAGCAACACCATTAGTGTCTAGTCTCCACAGCAAAGTATCGCTACAAAGAGAACACGGAGCTCAATGCTTAAAATTTTTGAGACAAACGTAGCGTCGAAATATACTATAACTTTATGTTAGTCCTAATGATAATGACGCATCAAATTCTGCACACATAAGTTTTCCCTTCCAAAGAACCTTACAAAAAGTGGACTGAAGAGAAATCGAGACATTGAAAATCTAACCATCAAGAAAGAAGAATATAACAAGAAGCTGTTCTAATACCAAGCTATTCACATAAACAACATGGAAACTTCTAATAATGTGAAGTCACTTAATTTAATGCCTCAAATTTATTATATATTTAAATCAAATTTATTACAAGTAAGGTAACAACAGCATAGCGTGTGTGATTACTAGCGAATTTGATGAAGTAGTTGGATCCACTATGACCCTTGACAAAATATTAGATTGCAGTCTCAAGATTAGCTTTAAGAAAAGACATGCTAACCAATTTCTCATCTGCAAAACACTTAATTGTACACATAAGTGAGCATAGCATGTATAGATATGCTTTCCTGATTATATATCTAAACCTATGATGCCAAATGAAAAAAAACGATAAAGTCAAGTCACAATTAGTGGCATAATGGATAATCAATAAGTGATAAAAGAGATTGACATGTCAGTAATGTAACATCTTATTTTCATTTTCATTCATACCCTATATGTATGACTAAGTTACATGTCACTTTTTTAGTTTTTTTACTATTATCAGTAGAAGTATAAGCAATCATAAAAGTAAAATATGTTAATTACTAAACAAAATAATAAGGTTCTCCTTGTACATAATAATTTTAACACTTGTATATAATTATCATATTTAACTAAAAAAAATACCTATACAATATGTCCAAAATTTATACACATATAAATGCCCATAGATCATCGTCCATATCTGTATTAGTATGGGCTCACACATACTCATTTTTTGATCTAATCAATTAGGTGGGATATTAGTATATTTACCTATAAAATAGGATTTATAGTGGGCAATCTCTTAATAAGTATAAGTCTTTATAACTTTATTTAGGTGAACATTTATCATGTTATGTATATAATATTTTAAAATCATCGACATAAGATAATTAATGGTAAATCCCTCATCCTATGACTTCTTTAACAAGCAAAACCCTATAACATTGTATATGCAAAATAAATAAATAAAAATCTATGTCAAAATAATTCAAAATATTTATATACACATGTAAGAAACCTAATAAATTCATGAACTTTTACACCATATATCATAGCATATATGTGCATTTTCACATTGCACGGCATAATATATACATACACTCTTACATTATGTGTCATAATACTTATATGTACTATCACACTATACGCTATAGCATATACATATATTACATGTTGTAATATATCTATGCACTTCCACATTGTACGTCATCATATATGTATGCATATAAGATATTTTTATTATAATTCATATATGTTTAGCTCATACCTAGCTCATGAAAATCATATTATTCGAAACATGTTTTCCAAAATATATTATGAATATGATAATTTATATGACTACTATTTTATAGTGAATTAAACTATTCTTATCTAATTTAACTCAAAAATGAAGATGTTAATAAAAGATGATATTCTTTAATGATTGAGTGTGCTAGGTAGTGGTACATCTATCAAATTTGGAGCATAGGATCATGAGATACTTTAATTAAGAATCTTACCACTTAAATTATTGATTTATAATAATTAATTATAAATTTTATTAATTATTTTTATAAAATCTCTAATAAAATAGATTATTCTCAACTTAGAACTAAATTTCACTATTAATTTTTTAACCATTCACCATATAATCAAATGAACCAATTAGTATCACTCAAACCATTACATAATTTTGTGAAGAAATTTTACTTCATTATTTTACTACTTAAATGATCTTGAATTATCATAAAATTTTGTAGAAAGCTAGGAGACATATAGAACAAAATATACACTAATTTTTAGCTTGAAACATAATCATTTGGAGGTTAAACTGTCATTCTAATTCAACTATCAATACCTATTTTATTTTACTAAAACTAAGTTGGGACTATCTATACTAATAAACCTCATATGTTGATGCACAAAGATGGTATTCACTCAATCTCCTCTGTCTTATATTTAGAACCTTTTGAGTAAAGAAATATTTTAAGCTCATATGATCAGTATATATTTTGCATTTCTCCTGATAAAGATAATTTCATCAAATTTTTAGGGCCAACACCATCGTTGCCAACTCTAAATCATGGGTTAGATAGTTCTTCTCATAATATCCTAATTATCTTTAGACATAAGTTATAACTCTATCATTCTGTATCAAAACATATTCTAGACCATTTCTGGATGCATCATTATACACCATGAATCCTCTTAACCCAGATGGTACAACAAGAATTGGAGATAAAATTAATCTTATTTTTAGTTCTTGAAAACTATTTTTATAAGTATCGATCCATTCAATTTAATATATTTTTTATTAATTGGTTGAGAGGTGATATTAATTTAGAGAATCCTTTATTAAAACATCTATAGTAACTTGTCATTATATGAAAAGTCCTTACCTTAAATATAATAGTTGGTCTAACCAATTACTAACTACTTACACTTTAGCTGGATCTACTGAGATCCCTTAAATATATTATGCTAAAGGTATAGTATCTTCTCTAGCAAAAAATTATACTTCTTAAATTTTGCATATAATTGTTTTTCCTTTAAGATACTCAAGGTTGTTTTTAAATGTTTTGCATGTTCCTCCTTAGAGTGTGAGTATATCAAAATATTATCTATAAAAACTATTATAAATTTGTCTAAATACTCCTTGAATATCTTATTCATTAAGTCTATAAAGGCGTATGGTTGTTAAATCAAATGACAACACTAGAAATTCAAAGTGCCAATATTTGGTCCTTAAGGCGATCTTGGTAATGTTTTCCTTCTTGATTTTCAATTAATGATACTCTGTTCTCAAATCAAGTTTAAAAAACACTGAGATACATTGTAATTGTTCAAACAAGTCATTTATTCTAGATAGTAGGTATTTATTCTTAATAATCATCTTAATCAACTCTTTGTAATCTATGTACAATTACATTGTCCCCTCCTTTTTCTTTACAAATAGGATTGGTGCTTCCAATGGTAAAAAGTTAAAGCAAATGAGCCCTTTATTAAAGAGTTCCTATAATTATACCTTTAACTTTTTTAGTGCCTTACATTAAGTTGATGACAAATTTAATCTTCCTATTTGGTGACAATCTTAGGAGGTCCTTTGGAAACACTTTAAGGAATTTGCTTACAACCAATATATCCTCTAGCTTGATCTTCAATTCTATCCTTGTGCCAATCGCATTTGTCATATATCTTGTACATCCACCATCTAAGTGTCTTCGTGCTTTCATTGTCAAGATAAAAGGAATTGATGCATTTTCTTCAAAATCAACAAATACAAACTCTATTGACCTCGAAGGTTGAAATATTATCCTTTTTTACTGTAGTAAATGAAAGCTTGATATTTAGACTAGTCTATATCTAATATAATATCAAACTCTCATATGTTCAATACTATCAGACTACAACTAATTTTTTGTTAACAATCAGAATTGGATAATATCTCAATCCCCGACTTGAATATATTATATTCCTTGATGGAACTATTATATAATGCATCCTATCGAGTACTTTAGTTGGTTTGCTTAGTTTCTCCATATAAGCTAGTGATACAAAAGAATGTGTAGTTCAGAATCAATTAATGCATGCAAGGAAATGTCATAAATAAATATCTCACTTAAGATAACTAAGGGGTGAGCCTCTACTTCTATCTTGGTCATCACAAAGACTCTACCTAGTATTCTTTTATATTCTAATGAGATTGTTATGTAGTTTCTTAATAAATGTCCTAACTTTTTACACTGAAAACATAGTCCCTTTCCTTTGAAACATTTTTCCATATGATGTTTCCTATATCCAGGGCAAGTGGGTCTTTGTGTTTAAGCTAGCTGAGGAGACTTAGATGTTTAACCCATTCTTTCTTCTGTAGGATGTTTGAGTTGCCCCTATTCTTTGCTCAGCCTCCCTTATCTCTAAGCTCTATTTTTGCTTCCACATTTGACTATAAAGATACAACTCGGATAGATAGTTAGCTCTTGCTTCTCCTTTCTTTTTTCTAGGATGAGAAAGACTAATCAAATCCAGGGTTGCTGGCAAAGAACATAGTCTAGTTAGGATTTCGGGTGGATGCCCATCAAATCCGCTTTCGCTCTCTCTATTTTTGTATAAGATAGGAAGGAAGATGCTTGACAGAGTGGGGGCTTGGAATCACAATTGAGTAAGAGACCAAGATCACACAGTACATTTTCTTTGACAAAGTCTAGACCCATGAAAGCGCATAGGAATAGAGCCTCCTCTTCACCTTTTGATGATTCATCATAAGAATAAGAAGGCCTTTTCTGTTATTGTAGAATAGGGTGTTATCTTTATATCTCGATAAATTTATACTCTAAGTCCTTATAGGAATTGATATACCTTCAAGATATTAGTGATAATCATGTAAGATAGAAATCAGGATAACTCATTGAACTTTTTTATATAATTCATCACCGATTAGCCTTCTTATTTGATATCAGTAAATTTTATCATTTTAGTAGATCAATAGGCTACACTAAAATAGTTTTGGTAAAAGATCTCCTTAAATCTTTTCCAAGTCATTTGTTCAGCATCTACAACCCTCCTTTTTGCATTCCACTAGAGATGAGCATCTTTTTGTAGCATATAAGTTGTATAAATAACTTTATCTTCATTTGGAATCTTTGTATACTAAAAAATTCTCTAAATATTTCTTATCCACTTCTCGGATATTAGTGAATCTGTTTCATTTTCAAAGATTAGTAAATCATTTTTTTCTATACCTCTCCCTTACTAATTCTAAAACATTATATTCTCAAGCTGCTATTGGCATCGCTTCTTATCCTTGAGCCCATAACTACTCCAGTTATCTAAATTGTTAGTCTACTAATTCTATTAGTCTATTAGTTATCACATCTCTACCATTGAAAGTCTTCTCCCGAATATTACTAGAGCTACTAGCTTGCCCTTTAATTCTCATGATATTTTTTAATTAATCTCAAATTATTTACATCCTAGTTGCTAAATATAAAAGCATCATATAATAATAAAAAAATCAATACAACTCAATTATTAAAACTCTTATAGGATAATTGGGTAGTGTGTTTCATATTTTTGCATATACAGATAGTCCACAAAACTCATGACATGAGGTTTAATATAACAACTTGTAATACCCTACTCTGAGTCTCACCCATACTCTACATGAATGATTAAAGTAGAATATTACTTTCTAATTCATTTACTATTATTAATAGGAGTACAGGTAATCTTAAAATTAAAATATACTAATTTGATAAACAAAATGACAAGGTTGCTCTTGTGTACAGTGATTTTGACACATGTATATAATTATAACATCTAAAAAAAATATACTCATATAAAATGTGCAAAAGTTATATATAAATAAATGCCTATACGTCATCATATATATCTATGCTCACTTTTTAGCTCAATCACTCAAGTGGGATACTAGTATCTTTACATGCAAAATATGATCAATAATGAGTAATTATTCAGTAAGTACAAGTTTTTAATACTTATTTAGGTGAATATATATCATGTTATGCATATAATATTTTAAAATTATTAATCAAAGATATCTAATAGTAAACCCCTCATCCTATGATTTTTCTTTAGCAAGCATAGCCCTACAACATTACATATGAAAAATGACCTATTAGTTGTACTTTAACAAAGGTTGGTGGCTTCATATTAGGGATGGATTGAACCTTTTAATGTACATTTGGACCCTGCAACTAAGGAACTTATTAGAGCTAATATTTAATGCACATTTGGAAGGGTTTAACTGCATCTAGAACTTTTTTTTTTAATCAAAGTAAATGTTTCTTTGAGATCAGCCATACGGGTGTGAAAGGTTCATTTTTAGTCAACAAGTCATCCACGTACCACTCCATGCTTCTTATGGAATATTTTGTTAATCATTCTTTCATAAGTCACTTTATCATCTTTAAGCTCAAATAGTATAACTTTGTAACAATACAAGTCTCGGTCGATGATGAATGATGTATTTTTTAAACCGAAAGGGCATAACTTTGATGAATAATATATACTCCTCATGTTCTAATATCGTTTTTATTTAATTGTACCCAAAGAACACATTTATGAAAGTTAATAATTTATAACTAGAGGTTGAATTGGCTAACTAACTAATTCAGGGTGAAGAAAATGTTGGAAAATCACAAATTGGTATCTCATGCGCAGCGAAAAATAAAAACAAAATCAGATTTTCTATAGTTAAGTACTTGGTCATTATGCAATGATTGGAATGCAAAAAAATCGTAAATTCATAAAACTTCACGTTTCATGTTAGAAGTATTATCTAGAGAGATCATATATTCTTAAAAATTTCAGATCCGATAAAGAGGATGAAGGAGCACTAGCGTACTCCTCTCTAGCGGTAATCTATATAATGAACGTAGCGATGATGCTCCTCAAATCACCACAAGATCTTCCTCTCCACGTGCACCACAAGGCTGCCGGAACCAAAGAGGAGGAGAGGAGGCTGAGAAAAATAGGAGGGGTAACCACCAATAGCTCTAGCCAATGAACCATGAAGCTTCTCCTATTTATAGAGCTGTATGAAGCTTATCCTTAATGGATCCTATCCTCATTGGATCTCTATCTAATTATCCAGTTGGATCTCTATCCAATTGGATCTTATCCAATTACTCAATTAGATCTCGAGCTTATCCTTAATGGATCATATCCTTATTAGATCTCTATATAATTGGATCTTATCTAATTATCTAATTAGATCTCTATCTAATTGTTCAGTTAGATCTTATATAACTATCCAATTGGATCTTATCTATAGGATCTAAAATAAGGGTTCCGTGGATATCTTATATCCGCACCTCTACTCATCGCAACATCCACTTAATGTGTGTGACCCTCTAGGCTCGATACTGAGCTGGCCGTGAGTCACTCTCGTCAGAACTCCTTTTGACTCATAACTCCTTCTGATATAGTGAATTATTATCTTCATAATAATTTACTTGACTTATCGACTATGGACATAGTAGGCCACTACGTCGTAGTCCCTAAACGGAACAAGGGGATCTAATCCATCAGACCTATCTATCCTCAGTTATCATATATCTATAGTCTCTCATCTATCTAATATCTCAGAGATCATATATTGGACTTGGTAATGTCAGGCCTATATGGAATCTTATTCGAGTCCTACTCTAATTATATTCTCTCGGAGAACTCCTTATCTCTTAATTTGAATGACCCTAGCTAAAGATTTTGTTTGAGCGAGAACATGCAAGATATTCCACTCACAATACCAAGAACCAACTGTACTAGATCTGGAACTTTTCAAACCTATAAGTCCGACGTCAAAGAATAAAATACTTATACAAGGCATCTTTGATGTCTCAAATCTAAGGACCAAACGTATAACTAGGATTACAGAATCGCTTTCTAATATCAGGTATTATTAACTATTCAGCATTCCGAAATGAATCAATTAGTTGACTCATTATCCAATAAGCACTTGCATTGTATCTCTAATGTCCCTACATAAGTGACTATGATACTAGTCGCCTCCATCATATAGATGAGTATACAGCGTACCAGTCTATCTGATGATACGATGTTCTTTTTCAAGTAACCTATGACTGGGATGATTTAAGATCTATATTTAAAGAAGAATCAGTCTCATTATCATGATCTTATCACGATTTGATTCCTATTGCTTGAATCCAAGGATATTACAATATTCATCCAAATAATATGAGAAAATACTAGTAATAATAAGCAAAGAGATCGACGCAACATGTCATAAGTGTCATCACTCACGTAATTGACTTGTAGGGCACTTATAACTAATAGAAAACCTATCCTTTGAACAAGCTTTATTGATATTGGCATAATAAAAACATATATCACTTTCTGTTACATTTTTTTTTATAAGAGCTATAGTATCAAGCCATTTTAGGTAATAGATATCATGAATAAAATCAACATAAAATAATTTATTTATTTCTTCTATTATTATCTATCATTCAAGAGTGAATCTTCAAGACTTCTATAGGATTGGTCAATAATTAGGGTCAATGTTGAGCTAATATTGTGCTATATTCTAATCGATCCCTAGCATGTCATTTGGTAACCAAGCGAAGACCCCATAGTTGAGACATAGAATATTGATTATTTTGATCTTTCTTTTTTTGATAGTGTCATGCCAATCTTGACTATCTAGTCAACGCTAATTGAGTCCAATAGAACTTTATTGAGGGGCTTCCCTGCCTAGAGATTGGGGGCCGTAGAAGTTGGCTCCCTTGAGTCCTATCATTGGACGAATAGTCATCTTATTTAGGAGTATGATTAGGTTATATAATATTATCTAAATTCCCAAAAGTCACTCTTAAACTCCCTAACCATAGAACTAGTAGAAAATTTTAGGGTCATGTAGCACGTAGAGATGATTGCTTGAAGCCGATTAAGGGTCAAATGCCCAACAATGGCATTATACATAGACGAAACATCTACCACTAGAAATTTTATCGCCATAGTTTTTGAATAATTGTTCAACTTGAATATTATGTATAGGTCAATAGCTCGAGTGAGATGATGGAATCTATAGTGAAGCTTATGAGTGTGGAAGAAATTGGTTGTAAGTCTTTTGTAGTTAATTAGGATTTACTTTACCATTTTATAAGCGATCGTAAGAGAAGTAACAAGTGCATCATCGTACTCGGGATCCAATTGCCTTCTTTTTCCCTGAACATGATAAGTGGGTCTCTATTAAGGCAAAATCTTTTTGCTTGAGGTTCCCTTGTATATGTTTTTCATCAGAAGTGCTATTTCCTCCCAATGTTGGTTTACTAACAATGCCATCAAATTGTAGCTCATTAGGCCCTCGAGGTTATTGTAAGGTGCTTATTAAGGTACTTCCTTTAGATCAACATCTCAATTTGTTATTTTAGATCATGGTAATCTTCGATATCAAGCCCATGATCTTGATGAAATTGATATTACTTGGATTGATTTCTTCTTATGGTGAAGCCCTTTAGGGGTGAGGCATACGGAGGAGTCTCTTTTTTCTTATTTGTATAAATTATATATAATATATATATAATACGCAATTAGCATGTTAAAATTGTAAGATAAAAATTTAAAGATATTTATTCATAAAATAATCCAAATATTGCAAAATTAAAAAGTATGGTATATATAAACTAAATATTATATTCATTGTAAGAAGATATAATTAAATAATTTTTTACGATCTAACATGGGAAAATTCCCTAGATAAGCCAATAGTTTTACTTTTTTAAAAGAGCATTCTTTTTTATTTATTCCCATAGAGCATCTTTAATTTTTAAAATGGTAAAATAAATTTTAATAATTTTTGGTCTTTTCTCTTAAAAAGTTTTTCATGTCTTTCCTCATTTTTTAAATTCATTAAATTGAACCAATGATTCGAAAAAAATAATATTAAATAATTTATTAATATTTAATAATTAAAACAATAAATAATTGTATAAAATTGTTTTATATTATAAAACATTTAAAAATAGTCAAAAATAAATAAATAAATTAAAGCTAAAATATAATGATATTAAATATATATCATTATGTAATTATGTTATTTACTTTTATACTTCCACAAGATATTTAGATGTAGTATTTCAAACCTTTGGTTTACGGTAGCGTCATATGACATAATATTATATATTTAATAAGATCATATGACCTAGAAGTATAATCTCCTTGGATGATTATGAGTTGAGCTAATTTGACTCATCTTATCCCTAGTTTAGCATAAAGATTATAGTTGTTAAGTGTGATTATAGTATTTGATTGATATTTAGTAAAAAGATTCATACTAAACACAATTTTTGAAATTATTTACGAGAAGAAAGAGTAAGCTTCCAATCATACATCAGTACAGCTTGGCATCCACTTGCTTCCAAATCGGTGAGCTAAAAAACCAAATAGATTTGATTCAAACCTACAAATTCTGTCGCGTATAACACTTTAAACACCTACAATGTAATCTTATTCATTTGTGATAGCAATATTTGAACGTGTAAAAGAGCAGAGAACATCAACAATTCATGTCACATGTACACCTTTCAGATCTTCAACTTTTTATGACAAACTCTCTCAAATCCTAATTCAAGAAGAACATTTAGGAGAGAAAAGAAAAGAACTGTAAGTCATTTGGAGCGCTCAAGAACTCAGATTTTTGTACATGCTAGCTTGAGGTTTAAATGAGGTACTTTAGGCATATTTATCCATAACGTATGGTTTCCTCTCGTATTCATGGGCGCAATAATCACACAAGGTTTCCTCTTGCATTCTGAAACCCTTGATTTATAGAAAAGTAACCACACCACTGGAATAAATGATTATATGTACAATTTTTGGGTGATTAAACGTCCAGCTCAATGCCCATTAAGATGTAATGTTTTCTATCTTAAAAATGCCTAATTCATCTGTCATACGACACAGCCTTTGAAGTATCAAAATTTTCCAGTCAACTGTTTCTCAGAAAGGTTGATTTCTTTCCAGTCCTAATATATTGCTGGTGTCAAATATCATGAATTCTTTTATGAATTATAATCACAACATTTCCAATACAAGACCACAACAGAAGTACAATATGGATTTTGATTATGCCACCGGTTTAATTGTGATTGGATTTTAACCTTCATCCGTACAAGACTCTAAGATATGTCTACAATCTGCAACAATATTTAGTATCTCTTGAATGAGTCAGATCTCACTTACCATTCCAAGTCCCTAAAGACCAAAAAGAAAGAGAAGTGCAAAGAGATGTATACCACTTGTTAAACACTCACACTAAACTCATCAAAATCCAAATGTGAAAGAGAGGCATTTTCTGTGATTTCTACTGCTACAAATTCACAAGAGAAACTTACATTCTTGCTGACAAATATATCTCTGTCCCTATTGGGCAACATAATTTGATCAACCGGTTAAAATTATAAATGCTTTACCATAATATTGGTTACTATTAACATATCCAGTCAGCCAGGAATGTTGAAGTGAAAGAGCCAGGAAACAACAAAGGCAAACACCACACATGCAAGCAGGAAGTTGAGAAAGCGGTGGCCTTGCCAAAAGCCCTGTGTTTCGGTTGCTTGTGTACGTGGACCGCTAGTTGTATCAGCCTCATCTGATTGCTCAATTAACTCAGCCTCATCTGATACCACCACATTCTGTGCAGTTGAGCCACAAATCTCACAAGTCCTGGCATGATAAAACACATGAAAACTTTGGCAAGAAAAATTGAAAAATCAAAAGAAACCTAAAAAAGGACAATCTACAAAGATAAAGTATTTTGGAGGCATTATACAAAAATAAATTGATGAAAGGTTATCAAAATAGATTATTTGTTGACGAGATAAAGTTGATTTTCATGCAATAATCTGACAAAATGGTGATAAAGTTCCAAACAGTAATCTGGGAACCATATTGCATGCCCCATATTAACAAGGCTTGTTGTCCTCAGAATGCAATTACTAAGTTAGAACAAGCGTAGAGATAATCATATAAAACAAGTAAACATAAATAGAGCAATCCATCTCTCTCATAAGAAGAATGTTGACACCTTAAAATAAGAGCTATTGAAGATACTTGTATTTTGTTATGTCTAGCATAAGAACCCTTGCATCTCTTTGTTTGGAGCATTTGGGACAGTTTACATTCTTGGTCTCAGCCCAAAACCTTCATGGAACGAAGTATTTGCAAATGAGTAGCTCTCTATCTACTCTTTTAAATAAAGGAAGTGTTAACTGTTGGCAAATATTAATTGTTTTGTTGGACAGACTTGCAATTAACCATAAAACAACTCATCCAATTTTCACTTCTTCGCTCATCTCAAAGCTGCATCTATTAAGAGTGGGTGAAGATCTTCTATTCCCATTATTGCTGTGAATCCCCCAAGAAAGAAATGTAATGATATGATGGTACATGGTATCAATCAAGAAAAAGTGAAAAAGGGCAATGAACAGAGTCGTAGGAAAATTCAAATATGTAAGAAAAATTTCAAGTATATGTTGTACATTTAGATAACACTATTTGACACTTTACTGGCAAAATACCGGTTACAAATGACTGTCCAGAAGGGAAAACTATACTGATTACTAATTAGCATACTGCTGATCAGTAGATCCATTCACTAGACTTGCAAATGAATAAATGCTCCAAGACTTTGATTGCTAAGCAAGAAAATTTGAGGAACATTTGTGTTCACCTTGATGCATCTCACATTGTAAATATGATGAATGGTTATGCTGTGGTTCCATTGGCTCTTAAGGCTTAGATTGACTGACATTAAGGAAATAGATCGTGAATTTGTGGTCACTCAGTCCTTTTACATTCCTAGTTGTCAAAATTCTCTAGCCCATAAAGCAGCTAACTTAGGGAGAATGTACATTTTTGTCAACCATTCTGGAAGGCAAGGGCAAGAGTGCCTCCGGATTACCTTTTTGTTACCTTTTTGCAATGACCCAATGAAACTTTTTCTGGTCATAAAAAAGGGAAGATACATGTGCTAAGGGAGTTTAACATGAAAACCAAATAGGAAAAATGAGTCATAATTCAGCTTGATGGTATTAACAAGAATCCATTTCTAGAGAAATTCAAAATATTAAAGGTGTAACAATAATAGCACTAGTAGTATAACATGAAAAACTACAGATTGAAACCACAAAATTTCTGCTAAATGAAACTCCAACAACTTCCCTTAGCCGATGAATCTTGCAAAATGTAATGGCAGGACAAATTTGCAGGTATTTTTTAGCAATACAGAAACACTATGATGCTTTTTTCATGGTATTTGCTGACTAATATAGAAATTATATAATGAAATGATTTATAAATCAAGGATTTTAATTTTAAATAATACCACCTGTACCAAGCGGTACATACCGGTCTACTAATTGGATGTCACAGATGATGTCGCCTCCTCGTCTAAGGTGACAAGGCCTTAGCATCGAGCGATGTCGCTGACGTCGCCTTTTTCTTTTTCATGTGGGGAGAAGGAAATGGTTTCTTCTTCCCACGTGGGCAGAAACCAGGCGATATCACCTTTCCCTTTTTTTTTTCTTTTTGCATGGGAAACCGAGCAACGTTGCCATTCCAATTTTCTTTTTCGTACGGGGAAACTGAGTGACGTGGCCTTGGTGACGTCGTCTTTCCTTTTTTTTTCTTTTTTGCCCAGGGAAACTAAGTGACGTCACCTTTCTCTTTCTCTTTTTTCTTTTTTGCGAGGAGAAGAAACCCCATGCAGGCAAAAACCAAACCCCCTTTTTTTTCGCACAGAGGAGAAGGAAATTTCCTCCTCCTCATGCGGGCAAAGCGGTATACCGAAACGTATCGCTCAGTATACTTATACCGTATCATACTGAACTGAGCTTGAAACTCTGGTACAATACAAAATTACGAATCTTGTTATAAATAGTAAATAATAATCATATTGTCCTCGATAGAATTAAATGGGAGGAAAGAATCTACGTTTGACACGCACGTAGATGGTAAAGATGGCTAGATAGTTTTATTAATTTAAATAGCAAATAGATGGGTCTTGGTCTTCTTCTGAAAATTTTCTATACTTTGAACTGGAATAAAAATTTCATCTCCTCCAAAAAAGAAAAAAAAAACAAAAACAGAAACAAGCAAATGAAACATAGTCAAACTGAAGTTGGAGAAATAAGAAACCATTGACAATACAAAACTAATAAAACCCGAGTTGAAATCAGAAACTAGAAGAGACATAGAATAAGTAAATTTCAAACTTGTAAAAATGATGAAGAGTGAAGACTGCAACATGAGCACAAGGAAAGCTCTTTTTACCAAGCAGGAAAGATTAAAAAAATACAGACATTTCTGACAACTAGCTAGGAACAAGTCAACAGCTTGATGTCATCAGCAATAACTAAGCACTTCAACCTGAAACCAACCCAAGTAGCATCAATTGTGCTAGAACCGACAGTGGCTACAGGCTAATTAAGCAGAGAACAACAAAAAGAACTTTATCATAGACATCTGATAGGTTTTATGGAAAAATAAAAAAAATTGGCACCTACAGAAAAGTTAAACAGGAACCATAAAGAAAGTCTCTAAATCCTAGTCCCAGATATTTATCTTGATCTACTTCATCACTTTGATATCTCCACCAAGTTAGCTTTTTGACCAAGTCTCTGGATTCCCTACTTTATTAGTTCCTCTTATATTTTACGTCTACTTTTTCTGTCTCTCCTTCCTTTTCAAAACTAAAGAAGAATATGCTCCTCTTTTGTTCAGATTTTGGGTGGCATCAAGTTCATGAAGCACCAAATACACAGAAAATGAATTCTACAAATTGCCTGCAATTGAGATTTCATGTAACAATCATTTGCATCAACTACTGATAATTTCAGTCCCATCAGTCCCTCAATTACAAATTTCACATCAAAGCATATGCTGTTATAAACATTGTTCTATTAATTTATGAAGAAAAACAGTAATGCTTACTTGAGATTTACAGAACACAGAGAGTACCAAAATATTCACATAGGATAATATGAGAAAATAAGTTTTGCTTACTTGTTTCCTTTGGTCTTGAACCATTTCTCTGCGCACAGCTTATGGGCAATCCCCAGGTCATTCTTGCAAGAGCAGCCCAGCAGAATCTGAACACCCGACTCTGGAGCATCTTCCTCCAAGTTGAGATGGCAAATCCTGCAATCCTTATCCCCTTTTTTAATCTCCCAAATCCCACTTTCGAGGTCGCCCTGACGGGAACGGTCTGAGACATAGGATTTACTGCAAGCCTCAGGGGATCCATCGATCTCGCAATGGGAAGCACCGGAGAAGCGCAACATGTCGGAAGCCGAACAGGTAAAACTTGAATTACATGGAGAATGCCAAGCCTCGTCCTCTGCATCAGTGAAACAGTTGCTATCTTCGTCACTCTCATTCATCGGCCGAGAGCGCTGTGGCCTCCCTTCTGTATCTTGAAAGGACTTCCCACCTTTTGCCATGAAGTACCTATTGATGGTTATAAAATGGCTATTTCATCGAACACTCGATTCGAATCGTAGCAATCAGAATTCTCGAGGAAATCAAACCAATCTAAATCAACTAACAAGTTGCCAGATTCGATCTCATAAACTTCCTTTACTAGGATCCATGAAGACCTTCATGAACAGCAAAAATGAACATAAAAATCCATATTGCAAAGTGACAGAAATATTTGCAAGCAGTAATTGCAAATCTTCCAAAATACGAGAACAGGATTTGAATCATATGATGTTGACAATAACTTACCACAATGCCTGAGAGAAAGGCGGAAGAGGGTCGTCCGAACCTTCCTCTGTTCTATCTTGTTTGCTTCAGTTCCCTGACATGATTTCGGAAAGGAAGCAGAAAGGAACAGAGGCAACAAGTGGAAAAGGCTGAAGAGAGATAAAGCCGAAAAGGCGTTAGTATGGGAGGGGCCAAGAACGGTTTCTGATGGCTTATTTCTTTCTTTTATTTTTTTAATGTAATAAAAAAGATGATTTCATGAAAAAAATTCTTCTTGGAATTTGTCCATATTTTTATTTTTCCAAATGATATCTCAATTTTTTATAATATCCATAATGTCTCTCGCTATTATTCGTTGCTCATTCTCTTCACTCTTATCCTCATCTATTATTATCGTTGCACCTTCATATGTTCATTTTTATTCTTGCCCTTGTCCTTCTTAACATCCTCCTTCTCCACTAATGATGATATCAATGCTAGCGATGAGAAGAGAGTGATGGCGAAACTTCCAAGAGTAAGAGTGCACTTGAGTTTGATGAATCTAAGTAAGAGTGAAAACAATAAATATAATGATGAATGAGAGCCTTAACGATAATAATGATAAATGAGGATAAGGACGGAGACGATGTATAGAGGTGAAGGCAGAGACGATAGACAGTGACTAGGAGTATTAAGATATTATAGAAAATAATGGTACTGTATGGGAAAAATAAAAACAAGAATACTTTTTGAGTAAAGTCCAAAAAAAAAAAAAAGCTTTGTAAGAAAAATCACCCTAATAAAAATACATCCAAAATTCAAATATCAATGTTATTATTTTATAGCATGAATATTTTTTTTTGGTTTAAACGATTTAGGGCTTAGAGACCAAAATAGGGGTAATAGTATATGGTAATCTTTTTTTCTCACTATTTCACGGGGAGGGAAAATGGAAAAGGCTTTTTCATTAAAAAAAAAGAGAAAATTAAAGTGAGTTGAGGTGATAGAAGATTCCACGAAAATTGACATGTCAACCACCAGTTTGCTGAGAAACGAACAACGAGACATGAATCCAAATGCTTCCTGACTACTCTAACTCGATTATTGCGATGAAGACGGGAGTCCACATGCATCCGTGTAATTCACGTTCCTCTTCAAATTTGATTTGGTACCTTAGTATATGTAATGGTTCTATGATCAAATAACCCAATGGTGTGTATCCGGAAGCACCGTCCCTGGATAAAGATAGATGTCAGGAATATGTTTTCAACATGATTAAGGAGTCGAGAAGTAGAGAGTTTTGCCTCGATTATCATGTTTAGCTCCATCTTTTATAAGGCGCTCCACGTAACAACTACTCACAATTAGATAGAATATTCTATATAACAAAAAAAATATTCATGAAGTATTTACTGTTTGGATTTTGCTGACGTGGTGGGGCATCAATTAGAGTTCTTTTTATCTTTTCTGCCGAGCGAGATGTGACTCGTTGAGCTTGGCTTGAAGACTAATTAATATTCTCCCCACCACATCTTTTACTTACCGTGTGTTGCTTTTTAAATCTCCAGCCCGGTCAACCCTCTCATGTAGTAATCGAAACGTAAGGTAGATGTGCCAAAATAATCCAGTACAACCACATAAGAAGTAATGCCCAAGTGCCAATTTTAAAGCTAGAGAAATCCAATCCACATAGAATATACCGTGACAAAAAAATTCATGATTTTAATCCTGATCCGGCTTTAATCGATCATGGTGGAAATTAATGGTGCTTGTTGAATTAATAGAAATAAATAAAATCAAGTGTATTATTCATGATCTTATGGGATAACTGATAAATTAACTGATTAATATGAACTATTAATTTAGAATGTTTAACTCATATTTCAGTAATTAAATTATTATAAGTCGATTTAAGTCTTTACCTGTTTTAAATTTTGAACTAGGTTCGAAAACAAATAACATGGTGCACGTGAGACTAAGAATGCATTTGGGAATAATGGTGCATTGACGGTTAAATACACATTTTAAATATGAACTGATACTTATTAATTTTTTTTTTCAAATTATAGTTAGCTTAGATGCTATATTACAAATGCTGTAATGCTAATGCTACCTCAGTATAATATTAACATTTCAATATTTGTTGGATGCTAATATAATTTTTTATATTCTTAAAATACCCTATGACATTATCTAAGATCACAAGATTATCAGTATTATTTAATGAAAAACTAATATAATTTATGCCTTCTATAAATTAAAATTTTATTCATTTATTTTTAAAGATTATTTTAATTCATTTGTATGATTATATTTTTTATTTTTTAGATATCTGATCATACAAAATTTTTATAAGATTATGTATATTTATTTGTCTTACTTTATTTATTAGTTTAAATAAAAATATATTTATTTTTAAATAAATATTAAAAATATTAGAAGGATAAATTTGTCACATAATATTTAATAAATTTTAAAATATAATTTTATCACACAACACTTACATCAATATATATTTAAGATGTACTCTTCATCTATGGTTTACTAAGCACCTAAAGTATTTCATAACTACACATTAAGTCATAAGTAGTATAGTTAATTCAAGTTTTTGTCCGCATTTGATTTAGGATTTGAAGGTGTTAGAATATATAGACACCGGTAAGTTTAAAGAGTTCAAAACTTGATCCAAGAGTAAAAATCAAAGAACCATAATCCGTTCTCCATCTATGGGGGCTGCTGCAGCTGGATTGAACTCAACTAGGCTTTAGTTTGCTGGTGGGAGGACTACTAAATATCTACAAATTAACTAAAATTAAGATGAAAGGTTCTCGGCATGTTCCATATAAATAAGTCTATTGTCTTTTATCTTTGGCATGTTCCATATAAATAGTCTATTGTCTTTTATCTTTGGCCCATGGTTGGATCTTTTCAATGGTTGTAGTGACTGAAATAATTATGGAAAGATAAAGATCTCCTAAATGTAGTGGTAAGCCATTACCACCAACTTGAAGTGTCAATTGGAGCTCGGAAACATCTCGATGGCTTTGCCATTCTTTTCTCATCACGGCCTTTTGTCTTTCCTCTTCTTCTTTAAATGTGATTGAACCGAATCATAAATGAGTCGGCTGTTGTTCTTGATTGAATAATAACCAATAAACTCTCTCAACTTAGTTTTCTCATTTAGGATTATGTCCCTATTTAGTTTAAAGGTCATAAATGATCTGGTTGGCATGTGAGGCCCACGCTTCGATGCGTCAGCTCCACCTAGCTAACTAGTCAGGAGAATATGGCCAACGAGCATGCTCCACCGAGCTGACAGGTCAGTTCCACAGGGAAGATACGCTAACTTTACATGGATGATTGACCTATTCCCTATAGTCTATACGACTGGGGTACCCAGCCAAATGCTTGCTGCCACCTCAACCTTGCATGATCTCTCAACAAGTTAGGCTAGTTTTCTTCATGATAAACACTGTGTGGAGAGAAAAAAAAAAAATCTCTGGTTTAATACATGATAATAGCAATCACGACTGAACACCATACCCACGTTACTGCATTAACTATATAATAGGCAAGCATAACAATCTCAAATGACCACAGTAAAAGAGGGTCACATAGGTACATCGTAACACAACATTTTCTAAGTTTAACTAGTCCAACCTATTCAAATAGATTACTACAACTTATTCAAATAGATTACTAACTTAAGTATCAAAGAGGCATTTATCGAGATTATTCTCGATATAATTTTTGCAGGGCTCGACATCCGACACGAGGAGTTCACTTAAGCAACTTGGGTTGAAATCAAGTTAAATCCGCTTTAGCTTCCAAATTAAATAATCATAATCTGTTCTAACATATTGGTGCTAGAAAGAGGGCCCAACATATCTCACAGGAAATCTATGTAGACCCATCTTGATTGAATCTTGAGGACCTAAATCCCTCGAATCCGAATTATCATCGGTAAAGTTATAAACATGATGTTCAATATAATACTTATATATATATATATATATATATATCTTTCAATTTTGTTCATTCTTTACACAATATGTAGATAGCTACAAAGCTTGGTAGCTCCATTTTATTAGCTTTTTTAGTTGTTTTAGGCTTCTAAATGCAGGTTGTATGTAGTTATCGTGCAAAGGCAAAATTGCCCAAAAATAGACTATCTAGATAGTCATTTTAGGGATTTTCTGGCTTTGTAGAGTAGTAGCAAATGTTAGCTAGTACAACACCCAGGAGCTATCTAGGTAGCATAAGGTTGGATGGGCCTTTATAATAGTGTCTAGAGCTAGTTCATTGCTTTATTCCATAATAGTATCATGTAGGTACTTATGGAAACTTTTAGCTACGATGGATCACCTTGAACCTTTTATCATATTTAAAGCTTATAAACTTTATATTCGTAATTTGCATTACTTATTAAGTGTTTGCTAAAATGGCTGCTTGTAGATCTCGAGTAAAATACTTGCTCTAACTCGTCTTCTCTTTTGTGGGTTTGTAAGGGATCATAAAAGGTTTCGGAGAGGCTAACTCTTTGTGGACAGACATACATGGGTACCACATGACCTAAGCAAAACCAATAAAATCGATGATAGATGGTATTAAAGTAGAACAAGCATGCTTAGAAACACTTCATACAAAATGTGGGGGACCTAGTAGGGCTGCATTGAGGGTAGTTAGCATACACAACTATTTAGGAAAAATAGGTATAAAGATAAGGAAAAGAGTCACTCAAAGGAGCAGGTATCCAACATTGACATTTAGAGGAATGACCAACCCTTCATGTGAGAGGTACCATGAAAATAAGCAAGCTTGGAAGAATGTGTAGCATGCAAAGGTTGGGATAGCTGTGTTCGAGTTACAGCTCAATATTGACAACTAAACTTGAGAATGCATAAGGCAAGCAAGGTGCTTGGTAAAGGATGACACCATGTATGGTGGCATGGGTTGCTCAATGACTATAAGAGTTATGCAAAGCTCATAAAGATGAGATGAATTGCTAACTTAAAAAATTCGATACTCATATAAAGGCTTATATGTAGATAATGGACCATATGTGGCTATCTCAAGGTGATTAAAACTCGACGCAATGGAGCATTGAAACTTTCTCTTCAGCATAGGAAAGATACATTCGTAGGAGGTTGAAGTGTATAGCAAATTCAATATATTATTAAGCCTTGAGGGGTATAGTGGGGGTTATATTAGTGAAAAGTTACAATCTAGCAAGTGAGTTCATAGAGATGAAATAGTGAATAATTTGTTTAGTAGTGGAGTAGTCCAAGGGGACAATAATCTCTAAAACTTCTAGAGGGAAGGATGCGAAAAGAAATCTTACTCTAATAGGAAAGATATCTAGTTGGAATAAGTTCCAATTCTTTAGAAGGGAAGAATCATGTGCAATGGACCATATATATTAAGGACGGAACCTCAAGATAATAACTCCATAAAATTCAACAGACTAGGTGAGTGATGAGGAGTCATTGTTGAATCTCGAATTTTGATGATGAAACTAATTGATTATATTTTGTGAGCTAACTACGTTTTGAGTGATGAAGGTCTACTATCGATCAGGATTAGACAGTTGACGCTGGAGGAATTGACGTTGCACCGGATGATCACGTTAGGATATTGGATGTCGAGCCGGAGGTTCGATCGACAATTGACAGAAGGCTTCAGACATCGGGTATCGGGCCCAGAAGAGCGAAGTTGCACCAAGGATATCGGGGTTGTGGAGGTTAACCGTCGATTAGGCAATAAAATGCAAGAGAGGATGATGCGCCGAAGAATTAGATGAAGCACTGACCAATGACGTGCTGAGCAATAGAATGTCAATTCGTGTTATAATAATTGTCTAGATCAAAGTAGAGTTTTGTTTGTGTATGTGCAGGATTAACTACGATAACGATGAAGACGTAAAGTGAAACAAAGTGCCAAAAGACAAGTGTGATGGATTGTTGGGAGTTCAAGAGTTCGATGGAAGTCCGAAGATTCATTGGGAGTGATGTTGAAACTGGCCGAGAATGAGTAGGGAGCTTGCCGAAGGGTTTTCGGAAGTTCGTTGGAAGGTTCATCAGAAGTTCGCGGAGCTTGCCAAGAATGATTGGAGATTACCAAAAAAGCTCATTGGAACTCGCTAAGATCATCGTGAAGTCTAGGAGCTTGCCGGGAGTCCGTAGAATGGTTTCCGAGGGTTCATCGGAAGACCACTAGAAGTTCGCCGGAAGCTCGTCGGGAGAAGACTTGACTTGTCGGATTTTGTAATAGCTTAGGAAATGTCTTTAATTTCATAGTTAGCATATTAATTTAGATTAGGATTAAGTGTTAATTCTATAACCCAAGTAGGGGCCAATTGGGCCCGATAATGGACTGGTTTGGGCTGAGTTTAAAGCCTAAACCAATGTGCTGAAAAGTCTCAAGTGGTGGCACCACCCAAGCTGGGGCGGTGGCACTGCCCAATGCCCGAGCCCTGGGTGGCACCGCCCAATGACACAAACAGTGCAGGGCATGCACATCGACAAAGTGACAGGGCACCGCCAAGACCGGAAAAACGAAAGTGATTCAAATTTGGGCCTCTTGAGGCCTATAAATACCCCTCTCATTTATGATTGAAAGTGTGTCTAGAATTAAGAAAGAAAGAGGAAAAACTCTCTTGAAATAGTATCAAAATCTTCCCTCTAAGTTTAAGGGTGTTCTAGTCCAAGAGAGGGGTGAGAGGCCTTGTAAGGGTTATCTCCTAAGCCCGTCAAAAGGAGAAGTGCCGTAAGGAAGTTCATTCTCACCTGTTGGAAAGAGGATAGCTAGTGGAAAATGTTAGGTTCGGAGTGGCACTAAGAGGGGCAGTGAATTAGTGCAGCAGATTAAAGTTAGAAAGTTTGAAAAACGATTCCGGAAATTCGTATAGGAACTTGATTCAACGAAAGAGAATTTAACTTGAAATGATTCAGTTAAATGAGATAGAAGGTAGCGAGAAGAAATCTGATAAATTTGCAACTAAGAAATTTGCGATACAGAAATTTAAACACTCACAACCAATGAACGCAGTGATGTATAGTGGTTCGGTCAAATGAACTACGTCCACTTTTGAAGCCTCTTCCAATGAGGCTCCCAACTTCCACTACCAAGTCTCTTGAAGGGGAAGGACCAAACACCCCTTTATAGCCTTTTACAAGAGGTTCTCTCTCTTTACAGATTTTTTACAAGGAGAAGAAAAGAGGTGAACACTTGAGCAATTGAAACCAGGAATTTGCTATAGCTTAGACTCGATTCTAACATTGCAAAAGGTGCTCTACCAGCTAGAAGTAAAGGGGTATTTATAGACTTTTTTGAGATTCAAAAATGATACTCAAAAGAGTCCCATCCCGAATTTTCGGGGTGCAGGCGGTACAACCACCTGGCACTAGCGGTACCACCGCCTGATATAGGTGGTTGCAACCACCTGTTAGGCGGTACCACTGCCTGACACTAGCGGTACTACCGCCTGACACAGGTGATTGCAATTGATAAATTGGATTGTAATGAATAAGAATGTGTTGAATATAGCTTAACAAAGCCTTATTTATACATAAGAAGAGAAGAAGAAGAGAGGATTTTCCTCAACTGTCCACCGAGATTTCCTCGTGCAGTTGAGGAAATCTTATCTATTATCATGCCCCCGCAAGATATTGCTCCTGTCAAAGACATTGATCTTGGACTGATATAATGAAAATAATTTACGAGCGAGAGGCTTCGTGAGTGAGTCTACTAGTTGATCAGCCGTATGTACGTGAGAAACACGTAGTTGATGTCTGACAACTTGATCTCATACGTAATGGAAGTCAATAGTAATATGCTTCATGCGTGAGTGAAATACTAGATTGGCACATAAATAGGTAGCTCCAATATTATCGTAGTATATTGTAGGAGGAAAGATAGAGTTGACGTTGAGTTTCTTGAGCAGATTTGTGATCTAATTTATTTCAGCAGTAGCTGTGGCGATGGCACGGTATTCAGCTTCAGTTGTGGATCGGGCAACTGTCTTTTGTTTCTTAGAACTCCAACTAATTGGATTACCTCCAAGAAATATAATATGCCCAGACGTGGATATTCTATCATCATAATTTCCTGCCCAATCAGCATCAGCAAAGGCATGAAGATGAAGCGGGGTGTGTTTGCGGAGAAAGAGGCCATGATTGAGAGTCCCCTTAAGATATCGCAAAATTCGTTTGACCGCAGACCAATGTATTATAGATGGTCGATGCATGAACTATGACAATTTATTGACTGCAAATGAAATGTCTGGACGTGTGAGAGCCAAGTACTACAAGGAGCCAAGTATTTGCCGGTATTGAGTAGAGTCCGTAGTAGGACTTCCATCACAAAGTTTCAGTGACTCACTGGTAGAGAGGGGAGTTGCAACCTCTTTAGCATCCTGCATATTTATCTTTGATAATAAATCTTAAATATACTTTCTCTGTGATAGGAGAAGACCTGAAGAGGTGAATGTGGCTTCCACTCATAGAAAGTAGCTCAAGGTGCCTAGATATTTGAGAGAGAATCGAATGACTAGTTGCTTTAAGAATGCCTAGATTTCTAAAAGATTATTTCCTGTGACAACAATATCATCTACATACACCAGAAGATATATGGTGTTTTCATGTTGTTGTCGTAGGAATAACGAGGTATCAGACTTGGAATTGATGAAACCTGTTGATGTTAAAAATATGCCAAGTTCATTATACCAGGCTCTTGGAGCTTGACGAAGTCCATAAATAGCTTTTTGTAGCTTGCAGACATGCCTTGGATATTGTGGATGAATGAAGCTAGGGGGTTGCTGCATGAAGACATCTTCAGTTAGAGTCCACTGTAAAAAGGCATTGTTAACATCCAATTATCGTATATGCCAGCCTTTTGAGATAGCCAAGCTCAAGATAAGCCGTATTGTTATTGGTTTGACAATTGGGCTGAATGTCTCTATGAAGTCAACACCAGGTCGTTGATGAAACCCTTTGGCAACTAGACGTGCTTTATATCTAGCAATAGATCCATCTGGGTTCCGCTTAATTCGAAAGACCCATTTACACCCGATGATGTTTTGTATGTGGGAAGAGGGAACTAGGGTCCAGGTAGAGTTATGAAGAAGTGCATCATATTCTTCACACATGGCTTTACGCTAGTGAGGAGATTTTTGAGCTTGATTAATTGTGGTGGGTTCACTAGCCTTAAGGGATGAGTTCGTTATGGCATGTAGATCAAGAACTTAATGTGGTTTAACAATACCACTTTTGGAGCGTGTTATCATATGATGGCTAGGAGTGACAGAAGTGGTAGGTTGGGTTGTTGGTATAGTCGGTGGTGAGTTACCAAGATCAATCGGACTAGTCTGTGGTACTTCAACAGCACATGACGAGGTAGCTAAGGGTATTGCTTCATTAATAGGGGAAGCTTGCGAAGTAGGGATTAGAGAGATAATGGGGGGAGTGAGGAGCTGTTGAACAGGAGTGTATTGACCAGGAGGGTTAGGATTGGATGGTGTTGTGGGAGGTTCATGTGACGGGGTTGAGGAGATGCTCCAATGATGGTTGTTTGTCGGAGTAGCTTGCATGGTAGGGTACTCATGATTTTGAAAAGGAAAGGAAGACTCCACAAAAATAACATGTCGTGATAAAAAGACTTTTTAGGTTTGTGGTTCGTAGCACCCAAAAGTATTATATTCAAGAGAGTATCTAATAAAAATGCAGGGCTTAGATCATGGTGTAAGCTTATGTGAGGCATAAGGACGTAGCCACAGATAACACAGACAACCAAAGACTTTGAGTTTATGAAAGTTTGGAAGTTTGTGGAATAATTTATCAAATGGAGACTTGTATTGTAAGACTGGAGTGAGCATACGATTAATAAGATAGACGACCGTTTGAAAGGCTGCTGTCCAAAAAATTGATGGCAAAGAGGCTTGATGTAGAAGTGTGAGCCCTGTTTCAACTATATGTTGATGTTTGCACTCAGCAGAACCAACTAATTGGGGAGTATGAGGGGGTAACTTGAGGTGTTGTATACCACAAGCTGCGAGACAGAATGCGAGGGCTTGATATTCACCTCCGCCATCAGAGTAAACTGTTTTAATGGAAGACTGAAAGAAATTCTCGACCAACTTTCTAAAGTTGGTAAAGACTATTGAAACTTCAGATTTATGACAGAGGGGATATAACCATGTGTACTTAGTAAAATAGTTAATAAAAATGGCATAAAATCGAAACTTGTCAAAAGAAAGGGTTGGGGCAGGACCCCAAACATCAGTATAAATAATTTCAAAAGGTTGAGAGCAGGATATAAAGGATGTTCCAAAAGATAATCTATGACTTTTATTGCTACGACACACATCACAATAAGTTAAAATGTTGCTAGTAGTAGAGGTAGGAAGTGAATAATGAGAAAGTAACTTTTGCTGAATAAGGGACGAGGGATGACCAAGACTTCGATGTCACACATCAACTGGAGCTGCAACGAAAGAGTGAACATTGGGGTGGGTTATTTGTGAAGCGGATGGCCATTCATAAATGTTGTCTTTGTTCTGGCCTTGGACTAAGGATGCCCCCGTGCTCAAATCCTTGACAAGAAAGGAGTCAGGAAAAAATTCAATTGAGGTATTGTTTTGCTTGCAGAATTGAGAGACAGAAATAAGGTTTCGTTTAATGTGAGGTGCACACAAAATATCATCAAGTGTGAAGGTTGTGGTGAGTGAATTAAGCCTTGTGGAACCAGTATGAGTGATAGAAAGACCTTTACCATCACCGATGATGACATTCTCATCGCCGCCATAGTTGTTGTGGATAGATAAGTTCTGAAGATTGGAGGTGATGTGATGTTATGTGATGTGATGCACCGGAGTCCACAATCCAATTGGGTTGGCTAGTTATTGGAGTAGTCATAAGATTAGCTTGAGGCCACTGTGTTGGAGTAGAGAGTCGAGGTCGAGAGCGATAGACTTTCGCAGAGTGTCCGACTTTATCACACAACTGATAGACGATTCGACGATGACTGCTGAGGTCAAGGCGCTAGGGCTGATGCTTATAGGGGTTACCATCTTGATGATGAGGATGAAAGTGTTGATAATGTGGATGTGAGGAGTTCGGCGGCAGAGGAGACTCAACCGGTGGAGTTTGGTGGCAGAGGAGAGAGCGTTCACGTCAGAAGAGAGCGCCGAGGCTGAGATCAGCGGCGCTGTCCTATTTTTGTCACACCGCACGTTGGCTGCGGCGGTTTGAGGAAGCAACAGCGTCAATGGTCGCTAGTAGCGACGGCGGTAGAGAGGGGGAAGGAGGGGAAAGAGCGTCGAGACTGCAAGAAGATGATGAGCAAGATGAAGAGGCAGGAGGTGATTACCAACGCACTGCTTTGTTTCTGAAATCCACTCGAAATGGACCGCGCTCAACCGGAGGATCAAGGCCGACGGTGGTGGTGGCGCGGTTGGGAGGAGATGCTGTCTGCGGTTGAGGTGGTTGTAGAGATGCCGAGAACTACGGCTGGAAAACTCGACGGCGGCCCTTTCTCGCTTGAGCAGGATGAGGAGTGGCTGCCAAGGCAGAGAGTGCTCTGCTTCTGCCAAGGAAGGAGGGCAGCGACAATGCTGGGATCATTGGGAAAGGGGGCGAAGCCTATCCCCCTTTTGCTTGGACGGGGCGGCGAGTTCCTCGAGGCCTCGTGGAGTCCGATCAGATGTAGCAATATCGATCGATCTATCACGGAAGCTTTTCTTCTCGTCGGCGGAGTACAACGGCACCGGGGCTGCTCCACCTACAAAACTAGCGGAACTTGGTGTCCACTGCTCAAACAGCTTCCGGAAGCAGAGAGAGGAGGGTGCGGTGTGCGCCGAAGGCGAGGCAACCAACGCGGCGCTTGTGTGAAGTCCGTCGATGAGGAAGATTGGCGGTGGCAGAGGAAGAAGAGATGGCCGGGTTGGTGTCTCTGCTTCGGTGAGTCTTTGGGTGACGGTGCTGCGTTCTTTGCGCGGTGATGTAGATAATGTCAGTCTTACACTGGCGGATGGTGGAGCAGAACAGCCTACCGTCAACGCTGTCGCTGGACAACGGAAAGAAAAAGAAGAAGAAGAAAAAAGCACTTGCTTAATGCAAGTGCTTTGATACCATGATAAATTGGATTGTAATGAATAAGAATGTGTTGAATATAGCTTAACAAAGCCTTATTTATACATAAGAAGAGAAGAAGAAGAGAGGATTTTCCTCAACTATCCACCGAGATTTCCTCGTGCAATTGAGGAAATCTTATCTATTATCAGCAATCACCTGTCAGGCGGTACCACCGCCTGCCTGGGGCGGTGCCACCGCTTGGCCTTTGGCCATCTGGCGGTGCCACCGCCAGACCTTCCCAAATGCTGTGTGGGCATAGATTTCGGCCCAACACAGCCCCTTAAAGGCCCAATTGGCCCATTACAGGTTTAGACAGGATTAACACCTAGTCTATACCCTAATCAAGTGCTAACTATGAACTTAAAGCCAAATTAAACCGACATCGTTAAGTTATTTCCCGAAGAGCTTTCCGGCGGACTTCTGACACCCCTTGGATTTCTTCCGGCGGACTCCCAGCAGGCTCCCGAATTCTATGGTGAGTTCAATGAGTCTTTGGCAACCTTCCAAACCTTCTCAATGATTTCTGCGAACCTCTGACGATCTTTCCGACGAACTTCCGAAACCTTCGGCAAGTCCCCGATTTCATCTCGGTTGGCTCCGGCAGTACTTCCGATGATCCTTCGGACTTTCGATAGACTCTCGAACTCCCAACGATCCATCGCACTTGACTTTCGGTACTTTGTTTTGCTTTACGTCTTCATCGTTATCATAGTTAATCCTGCACATAAAAAAATAAAACTCTACTTCGATCTAGACAATTATAACATGAATTGACATTCTGTTGCCCGGCACGTCATTAGCTTATCGGCGCTTCGTCCGTTTCTTCGGCACACCGTCCTCTCTTGCGATCCGTTGCCCAATTAGTAGTTGACCTCCGCAACCCCGATAACCTTAGCGCAACTTCGCTCTTCTTGGCCCGATGACCGACGTTCGAAGCCTTCTGCTGATTGTCCAATATCCTGATGTGATTACCTGGTGCAACGTCAATTCCTCCAGCATCAACTGTCTAATCCTGATCGAGTAGACCTGCATAACTCAAAACATAATTAGACAAACAAAACATAATCAATTAGTTTCATCATCAAAATCTAAGATTCAACAATCTCCCCCTTTTTGATGATGACAACGAATTGATGACTAACGGAGTTAACCTTAACTCCACGGAGTTTAACCCAAACTCCCCCTATCAATATGCCATTGATAGAATACTTGGATTATCCGAAATCCAAGCTACATGTATCACATGTTGAGAGAAAACATCAAACCATCATGCAAATATATAAAATATTCAATTCAATGCATGAAGTCATCAATCTACTTCTCCCCCTATGTCATCAACAAAAAGGAGAAGTAATCATAATAGCTAGTTTAAAAATATGCAAGTTTTACAATCATACTAACTAAATTTTCATCAATATTTAACATTCAATCATGACAAGTTTTTCAAGGATGTCCAAGCATAGCAATCCTTCACTTGCTTCTTACAATTCATCACAGCAAGTTTACACTTAGCTTTTGTAGCATGCTAGCAACATTTAAAATGTTCATGATAGGATGTTCCTTCATTTCAATGATCGAGCTAGAAAATTTTTCATTGAAGTTGCAAGCTAGCAATAAATCTGCTCCCCCTTTGTTTTTGTCAAAAAGAAGTGGAGTACAAATAGTCAATGTTTTGATCATGACAAAATAACAAATTTACAACATGAATTTTTAGTATATTAAGTCATGAATTCAAGGGAGTCAAAAATCATGATATGAGAGAAAAAGATGATAAGCAAGCTAACATACTTTGCGACACGCAAGTTAGCTTCCTTTCAATTCTTCTCTTTTGTAACTAAGTTTCACCTTTGCAAGCTATCAACTTTTTGTTTACAATGAGCTAGCAATTATGTATAATCACTTTAAACATATATGCTAACTTTTCATTAAAACATACAAACATAAAGGCATGGCAAGTGTAACATTTCAAATTTTTAAAGTTTTGCATTTTGCTTCTTTTAAGATAGTCAAGATAGCAATATTTGCATCTTTTGAGATAGCAATCCTTAACTTCTTGTGAAATTGTAAGGTAGTAATTTTTCTCCCCCTTTGTCTTTGTCAAAAAGAAGGGAGGACTAAATTGCTAAAAATTTCAATCATTATACAAGCCATTTTTCATATCAATTATAAATTTACATCAATAAAAATATACATCAATTGTTCAATCATCACATGATGCAAATAAGACAACAATGCAAAGAAATCATGTCATGAAGGATATCAATATGTAAATTCAACAAGGATCAAAACCAAAAGATATCATTCATGATTCATAACTTTCTTTTTAGCAATGAATCACATGAGCACTTGATTGTTGCATAAGCAATTTTATTGCTTCATGATTTATAAAATTTTACATGAATTATAGGAGGTAAAATAGCAATAATATCAATCATGATTCATTGGATAGCAAATAGCAAAGAGAACAATTTGTTTCATGCATCTTGATTCAAACAAGTCAAGTTATGATTCCAAGCGTTTAAGAGATGAATCAAGAATCTTTAACAAGTCTTATTCAAATTCATAAAAGATATCAAGAAGAGCAAAATTTCTCTTACATCGATATTCAAACCATGACAAGTGATATTTCAATCATCAAAGCACATTTTCTTAAGTTGAGTATCGAAAAGTCAAGAGAAAATAATTTATGATTCATTTACATTTTTCTTCAATAACATGGGAGAATCATAAAAGAGTATGGAGCAAGAGATCTTGAAGAACTCAAGTTATCAAGATTATGATATAGATAATGTTGAATCTCAGATTTTGATGATGAAACTAATTGATTGTGATTTGTGGTCTAACTGCGTTTTGAGTTACACAGGTCTACTATCGATCAGGATTAGACAGTTGACGCTGGAGGAATTGACGTTGTGCTGGGTGATCATGTTTGGATATTGGATGTCGAGCCGGAGGTTCGGTCGACAATCAGTGGAAGGCTTCGTATGTCTGGCATCAGGCCTAGAAGAGCGTGTTACGCCAAGGATATCGGGGTTGCAGAGGTCAACCGTCGATTGGGCAATGGATCGCAAGAAAGGATGATGTGCCGAAGAATCAGATGAAGCACCGACCAATGATATGCCGGGCAACTGAATGTCAATTCGCATTGTAATAACCGTTTAGATCAAAGTAGAGTTTTTGGTTTATGTGTGCAGGATTAACTACGATGATGATGATGACGTAAAGCAAAACAAAGTGCCGGAAGATAAGTGGGATGAATCGTTGGGAGTTCAAGAGTTCGACGGAAGTCTGAAGATTCATTGGGAGTATTGCCGGAACCGATCAAGAATGAGTAGGGAGCTTGCCGAAGGGTTTTTGGAAGTTCACCGGAAGGTTTATCGGAAGTTCACGGAGTATGCCAAGAAAGATCGGAGCTTGCCAATGAAGCTCGTTGGAACTCACCAAGATCATCGTGAAGTCTGGGAGCTTGCCGGGAGTCCGTAGAATGGTTTCCGAGGGTTTGTCGGAAGACCGCCGGAAGTTTGCCGAAAGCTCACCGAAAGAAGTCTTATCTTGTGGACTTTATAATAGCTTAAAAAATATCTTTAAAATTCATATTTAGCACATAATTTGGTTTAGGATTAGGTGTTAATCGTATAAACCAAATTTGGGCCAATTCGGACTTCATTTGGACCGGTTTCGACCGAGTTTTCAACCGAAACTACTGTGCTGAAATGACCTGGGCGGTAGTACCGCCCATTGGCCGAGAGCCAGGTGGTGGTATCGCCTGGCTGGGGTGGTAGCACCGCCCAACACCCGCGGGCACTAGTGGTAGCACCGCTGGATGGGCGGTGGCACCGTTGGATGGGCGGTGGCACCGCCCAGTACTGCTAGCACAGGGAAATTCAAAATGGTTCAAATTTTGGCTCCAAGTTTGGGCTCCAAATTTGAATCACTTTGAGGCCTATAAATACTCCACTCATTTAGAGTTTAGGGAGAGTCTAGAACTGAAAAAAGAAGGGGGAAACTCTTTTGAAAGTGTATCAAATCTTCCCTCTAAGTCTTAAGAGTGTTCTAGTCCAAGAGAGGGGTAAGAGTGCTTGTAAGGGTTATCTCCTAAGCCCGTCAAAATGAGAGGTGCTGTGAGGGAGTTCATCCTCGCCTGTTGGAAGGAGGATAGCTAGTGAAAAGCCGATGGCCTCAAGCAAGAGGAATCGGGAGTGGACGTAGGTCGGATGACCGAACCACTATAAAAATCTGGTTTGCATTTACGTTCTTGCTATTTACTTTGCTGCAAACCATCTTCATTTGCTGCCTTACTTACTCAACTTCCTCTCATCTTCTTACGTATGCTTTAAAATTAAAACGTAATCTTTCCAGGTTCAAACAAAACGTTGCATTCATTCGTACGAAGTTTTCGAAATTGTTTTAATCGCTAAAAAATCTATCGTTCTTTACCGCTGCACTAATTCACCCCACCTCTTAGTGTCACTCGATCCCTAACAATTGGTATCAAAGTCACGTTATTTCTCATTCGGATTTACACCCGTAAGAAATGACTCTTCATGGCTTTCAAGAGGGCTTTTCGATTTTTCGTCCACTGTTCTTTAACGGATCGAACTACATATATTGGAAAACTTGAATGAGTGTTTTCTTGATTTCTCTCGATTTAAACTTATGGAACATCATTGAAAATGGATTTCAACTTTCCTTTAAACCGACGAACGAATGATCGGATTTGGAGAAAAGATTATTTTCTTTAAATGCAAAGGCTATGAATGCCTTATATTGTTCTTTAGATAAAACTACGTTCAACCAGATTTCTACGTGCGAAACAGCTTTTGACATTTAGCGAACTCTTAAAATCACGCATGAAGGAATGAGTAGAGTCAAAGACTCGAAAGTTAATATTTTGATGCACGATTTTGAGGTTTTTCTAATGGCACCAAGTGAGACTATCGATGACATGTTCTCCCGATTCTCGGATGTCATAAATAGTCTAAAAGCTCTTGGTAAATATTTTTCAGATTTTGAACTCGTAAATAAGATCTTAAGATCCCTTCCAAAAAGGTGGGATCCTAAAGTAACGGCAATACAAGAAACAAAAGATCTAAATAACTATCCTATTGATGAACTTATTGGGTCTTTAAAGACCTATGAAATGTCATTCTTGGAACTTTTGGAACTTGATGAACATGTGAACTACCTTCCAAAGAACAGGAAGGATTTAGAACTTTGGACAAATGAATGCCACTTGAGTGATGACTCAAGTGATGAGGACAATAAGGACATTGATGCATGATTTTTTATACAAAAAATTAATAGCATGTTTCAAGATAATGCTTGCACACCAAATATGATTAAAAGATAGAAGCAAGCATATTGATGATTTTGCTTTTACATGAAAGTTTTGAACATGCTTATATAAGATCATCCACATAAAATAAAACACAAAAGTTAAAAATATTTTAATCATGATGTTTTATTTTTGATGTGTTTGGTCTTAACGGTTTTTATGACAAAACTTACGTCTTGCTTTGAAAAGTTGATACATGCTCACATGTAATCAATTTATGTTGCTCTTATTAAAATTTTCGAATGAAAGATTTTGATGCATTTGATCTTAATGGGTTTAATGACAAACTTGTATTTTGAATTTATACAATGATGGATTCCATATAAATGTTTGAACATACATTATGAAATCATCATTAAAATGAAAATATTAAAAGTTTGTTATCATACATAATGACTTTGTGATATCATATCTTGATGACAAACTCATGTTTGGTTTTAAATTTGATACTCATTTTTTGAAACATGAGCATACTTGTTTGAAACAAAATGAAATACATTATCATAATAAATTGAATCTCATAATGTGTTATATTATTGTCTTGATAATTTTTATAATGAAGTTTGTCTTTCGGTTTTGAATATTTTGATTTGGCATATAAAGGCAAAAGACATACTTATATGATGAAACATAAAGAAATTATATTTACTATCTTTTCGAGATTAATGATTTCATGATATCTTAAGAATCTCGTAAATTATAGAAGTGATTTCGATGAATTGATTATGATTTGATAATTTGAACTTTTCTCTCATGTTTCAATACTACTTTGTATGCTTCATGATTTATGATTGAAATATTGATGTAGACTTTTGATGTATCACTTGACATGATTAATGCAAATTGCTAGCATTTTGAATCTCGAAAATGATTGCTTCTTTTTATCATTTACCAAAGAGGAGAACAATTCAAGTTTATGTCATTTGTGAATCTCATAAACTATGTTAATGATTTTGATGATTCGAACTTGAATGAGCTTTATCACAATCCAAGTCTTGATATCTTAATACTTGATACTTGGAATTCTTATGCATGAATCAAGTTGCTCTTTGTGCTATATCTTTTCAAATGAATCATGAGCCTTGATTTCATATCTTGCATGATATTAAAACGACAAGAATTCTTTGGCTTGTATGCCTTATGTGGCAATTGAAGAATTGATATAAAAGAAATTTGCCTTATGATGAATCAATGAATCATGATTTGATCCTTAATATTGATGTGCTTTTATATATCATGATTCTTGGTTGTATGACATTTATCTTGAATTAAAAATTGATAAATGTGAATTTTGATCTTGCTAAAAAGAAAGTTATGAATCATGAATGATATCTTTTTGTTTTGATCCTTGTTGAATTTTCATATTGATTTCCTTCATGACATGATAACTAATGTATATTTTGATGCAAATTTATATTGATATGAAAAGTGGATGAAATTGAAATTTTTAGCCATTGAGTCCTCCACTTCATTTTGACAAAAACTAAGGGGGAGCTAGCTTGTTAAATTCATATTAATGACTTGATGATTAAAATATTCATGTAGAATTTTGATATGTATCACTTGTCATGATTTGAATATTGATGTAAAAGAAATTATGTTCTTCTTGATATCTTTTATGATGAATCACGAATCATGACTTGATCCATTAGATTGATGTAAACTTTTTTATGCAAAATTATGTGAAATGTTTATATCATCATATTTGATCCTCCCTTTCTTTTTGACATTAGAGGGAGAAAGTTTATTGCTAGTTTGCACCTTAAATGAAAAATTTGCTAGCTCATTCAAGAGGAAGAAAATTGCTAGCTTGGCATATCACAAAGAAATCAAAGTGCAAACTTGCTATCTTGCTAGCCTACAAAAGAGGAAAATAACTTGAATATCAAAAATTGCTATCTTGCAATTTCAAGAAAAATAAATTGTAAATTTGCACAAAAAGCAAGTGTTGAATTGCTATCTTTAAAAACCTTGCTATGATTGAATGTCTTAAAGTGATATATGTTGTATGATGTGATTGATAGCCAGTATGATTATAATATTTGCATATCCTTGAAACCTAGCTATGATGTTACTTCTCCTTTTTGTTGATGACATAGGGGGAGAAGTAGATTGATGACTTCATGTATTGACTTGAATATTTTATATATTTGCATGGTGGTTTTATTATTTTCTCTTAACATTGTGATGATGTTGCTTGGATTTAGGATAATCCAAGGTTTCTATCAATGGCATATTGATGGGGGGAGTTTGGTTAAACTCTAGGGAGTTATGGTTAACTCCGTTAGTCATCAATTAGTTGTCATCATAAAAAAGGGGGAGATTGTTGAATCTCGAATTTTGATGATGAAACTAATTGATTGTGATTTGTGGTCTAACTACGTTTTGAGTTACGTAGGTCTACTATCGATCAGGATTAGACAGTTGACGCTGGAGGAATTGACGTTACGCCGGGTGATCACGTCAGGATATTGGATGTCGAGCCGGAGGTTCGGTCGACAATCGATGGAAGACTTCGTACGTCGGGCATTAGGCCTAGAAGAGCATGTTGCACCAAGGATATCGGGGTTGTGGAGGTCAACCGTCGATTGGGCAACGGATCGCAAGAGAGGATGATGTGCCGAAGAATCGGATGAAGCACCGACCAATGATGTGCCGGGCAACTGAATGTCAATTCGTGTTGTAATAACCATCTAGATCGAAGTAGAGTTTTTGGTTTATGTGTGCAGGATTAACTACGATGACGATGAAGATGTAAAGTGAAACAAAGTACCGGAAGATAAGTGGGATGGATCGTTGGGAGTTTGAGAGTTCGACGGAAGTCCGAAGATTCGTTGGGAGTATTGTCGGAACTGGCCGAGAATGAGTAGGGAGCTTACCGAAGGGTTTTTAGAAGTTTGTCGGAAGGTTTGTCGGAAGTTCGTGGAGCTTGCCAAGAAGATCGGAGCTTGCCAATGAAGCTCGTTGGAACTCACCAAGATTATCGTGAAGTCCGAGAGCTTGCCGGGAGTCCGCAGAATGGTTTCCGAGGGTTTGTCGGAAGACCGTCGGAAGTTCGTCGAAAACTTGCCGAAAGAAGTCTTATCTTGTGGACTTTGTAATAGCTTAAAAAATGTCTTTAAAATTTGTAGTTAGTACATAATTTGGTTTAGGATTATGTGTTAATCCTATAAACCAAATTTGGGCCAATTCGGACTTTATTTGGACCGGTTTCGGCCAAGTTTTCGGCCGAAACTACTGTGCTGAAATGACCTGGGCGGTAGTACTGCCCAGTGGCCAAGATCCAAGAGGTGGTACCGCCTGGCTGGGGTGGTAGCACCGCCCAGCACCCGCGGGCACCAGCGGTAGCACCGCTGGATGGGCGGTGGCACCGCCTAGTACTGCCAGCACAGGGAAATTCAAAATGGTTCAAATTTTGGCTCCAAGTTTGGGCTCTAAATTTGAATTACTTTGAGGCCTATAAATACCCCACTCATTTAGAGTTTAGGGGGAGTCTAGAACTGAAAAAAAGAAGGGGGAAACTCTCTTGAAAGTGTGTCAAATCTTCTCTCTAAGTCTTAAGAGTGTTCTAATCCAAGAGGGGAGTAAGAGTGCTTGTAAGGGTTATCTCCTAAGCTTGTCAAAAGGAGAGGTGCTGTGAGGGAGTTCATCCTCACCCGTTGGAAGGAGGATAGCTAGTGGAAAGCCAGTGGCCTCAAGCAAGAGGAATCGGGAGTGGACGTAGGTCGGATGATCGAACCACTATAAAAATCTGGTTTGCATTTACGTTCTTGCTATTTATTTTACTGCAAACCATCTTCATTTGCTGCCTTACTTACTCAACTTCCTCTTCATCATCTTACGTATGCTTTAAAGTTAAAATGCAATCTTGCCGGGTTCAAACAAAATGTTGCATTCATTCATACGAAGTTTCCGAACTTGTTTTAATCGCTGAAAAATCTATCATTCTTTACCACTGCACTAATTCACCCCCCCTCTTAGTGTCACTCGATCCCTAACAGATAAGACTTATTCTAGTTCAAATCATCAACTCCGAACTCATAAACAAATCATCAAAGTCACTTTCATAATTTACAAGATTCATAAGATATTATAAAATCATTAATCTCAATAATATAGTAAATATAATTTCTTTATGTTTCATCATATAAGTATGTCTTTTTCCTTTATATGTCAAATCAAAATATTCAAAACCGAAAGACAAACTTCATTATAAAAATTGTCAAGACAATAATATAACACATTATGAGATTCAATTTATCATGATAATGTATTTCATTTTGTTTCAAACAAGTGTGCTCATGTTTCAAAAGATGAGTATCAAATTTAAAACCAAACATGAGTTTGTCATCAAGATATAATACCATTAAATTCTCATAATAAAATCATTAAGCATGACAATAAACTTTTAATATTTTCATTTCATCATTATCAATGATGATTTCATAAGGTATATTCAAATATTTATATGAAAGTCATCATTGTATAAATTCAAAATACACGTTTATCATTAAACCCATCAAGATCAAATGCATCAAACATCATGTTAGTGTATTTTCTCATCTTTATGAGTTTTAATTTAAGTGATTTGATCTTTCATAAGAATGTTCTAATTTAAAAATGTCATGCATCATATTCAAAAACGAAAATATCATCAAAATCATTTTAATTCTTTTTTACATTAGTTATAACAAGATGATCGATGCTCAAATTCTTGGTAAAATCATGCATCATTTTATAAATCTGAAAAATAATTTTCGTCATGAAAATCATCTAGTCCAAATGTAATACAAGGCAATATTAAAACCACATTTCTTTCATTTGAAAAATTTGTGGGTTAGGTCTTTATAATTGATTTCATGAAGACATGTATCATCTAAAAATTTCATCATAAAAGGGGTTAAGACCCATTAATCCAAGATAGAAGTTTTCAAATCAACATCACTTAAAAAACTCATGCATGATATAAAATCATCAAGCATCATGTTTAGAGACAATGTAAACCATCAAGATACACATGCATGGGTTGATCCTATTAGATGTACAAACATTATCACAAATCATACAATCATCATTCATATTTTTACTTTTCAAAAATACTAGAAGGAAAAGCATAGTATAATTTTTTAAACAATTTTCTTTTAATTTCCAAAGACATAAGAAAAGCATGAAAAAAAATCCTACTAAGTTAAGCATTCATGGAAAGCATAATGTAATTTCAAAATAATTCAAGGGAGTCAAGTTACCTTGTAGTCGAAGTCAGTTAAAACCCATTTCACCTCTTCTTTACTTGATTCTTCTTTGCAAGCCTTCTTCTTCTTCTTTGGCCTCTTCCTCCGTTCAAGTTCATTTGTGTTTTTTAATTTTTCTTTAATGAACTTATTAAGATTTAGTGTTCGAAGTTCAAGTTCATCATTGTCCCCATCACTTGAGTCATCTCTCAAGTGGTATTCATTTGTCCGAAGTTCCAAATCCTTCTTGTTCTTTAGAAGGTGGTTCATATGTTCATTGAGTTCAAAACGTTCCAAGAAACTCATTTCATAAGTCTTTAAAGACCCAATGAGTTCATCAATAGGATAGTTATTTAGATCTTTTGTTTCTTATATTGCGGTTATTATTAGATCCCATCTATTTGGAAGAGATCTTAAAATCTTGCTTATGAGTTCAAAATCCGAAAAACATTTACCAAGAACTTTTAGACTATTAATGACATCCGAGAAATGGGAGAACATGTCATCGATAGTCTCACTTTGTGCCATTCGAAAAATCTCAAAATCGTGCATCAAAATATTAACTTGTGAGTCTTTGACTCTACTCGTTCCTTCGTGCGTGATTTCAAGAGTTCGCCAAATGTTAAAATCCGTTTCGCACATAGAAATTCGATTGAACACATTTTTGTCTAAAGCACAAAATAAGGCATTCATAGCCTTTGCATTTAAAGAAAACGATCTTTTCTCCAAATCCGACCATTCGTTCATCGGTTTAGAGGAAAGTTGAAATCCATTTTCAATGATGTTCCATAAGTTTAAATCGATAGAAATCAAGAAAACTCTCATTTGAATTTTCCAATATGTATAGTCCGATCCATTAAAGAACGGTGGACGAAAAATCGAAAAGCCCTCTTGAAAACCATTTAGAGCCATTTCTCACGGGTGTAAATCCGAAAGAGAAAGAACGTGGCTCTGATACCAATTGTCAGGTTCAGAGCAGCACTAAGAGGGGGGGGGGGGGAGGGGTGAATTAGTGCAGCGGATTAAAGTTAGAAAGTTTGAAAATCAATTTTGGAAATTCGTATAGAAACTTGATTCAACGAAAGAGACTTTAACTTGAAATGATTCAATTAAATGAGATAGAAGGTAACGATAAGAAATTCGATAAATTTGTAGCTAAGAAATTTGTGATACAGAAATTTAAACACTCACAACCAATGAACGTAGCGATGTATAGTAGTTCGGTCAAATGACCTATGTCCACTCTTGAAGCCTCTTCCAATAAGGCTCCCAACTTCCACTACCAAGTCTCTTGAAGGGGAAGGACCAAACACCCCTTTACAACCTTTTACAAGAGGTTCCCTCTCTTTACAGAATTTTTACAAGGAGAAGAAAAGAGGTGAACACTTGAGCAATTGAAAGCAGGAATTTGCTATAGCTTAGACTCGATTCTAACACTGCAAAAGGTGCTCTACCTGCTAGAAGTAAAGGGGTATTTATAGACTCTTTTGGGATTTAAAAATGGCGCTCAAAAGGGTCTCATCCTGAATTTTTGGGGTTCAGGCGGTACAACCGCCTGGCACTAGCGGTACTATCGCCTGACACAGGTGGTTGCAACCACCTGTCAGGCGATACCACCGCCTGACACTGGCGGTACTACCATCTAACACAGGTGGTTGCAACCACCTATCAGGCGGTACCACCGCCTGCCTGGGGCGGTGCCACCGCCTGGGTCTGGTGGTGCCACCGCCAGACCTTCCCAGATGCTATGTGGGCCTAGATTTCGGCCCAACACAGCCCCTTAAAGGCCCAATTGGCCCATTACAAGTTTAGACAAGATTAACACCTAGTCTATACCCTAATCAAGTACTAACTATGAACTTAAAGCCAAATTAAACTGACATCGTCAAGTTGTTTTCCGAAGAGCTTTCCGACGATCTTTCGACGGATTTCCGACACCCCTTGGATTTCTTCCAGTGGACTCCCAGCAGGCTCCCGGATTCTATGGTGAGTTCAATGAGTCTTTGGCAACCTTCCGAACCTTCTCGGTGATTTTTGTGAACCTCCGACGATCTTTCCGGCGAACTTTCGAAACCTTCGACAAGTCCCCGATTTCATCTCGATTAGCTTCGGCAGCACTTCTGATGATCCTTCGAACTTCCGGTGGACTCTCGAACTCCCAACGATCCATCGCACTTGACTTTCGGTACTTTGTTTCGCTTTACGTCTTCATCGTTATCGTAGTTAATCATGCACATACAAAAACAAAACTCTACTTCGATCTAGACAATTCTGTTGCCCGGCACGTCATTGGCTTATCGGCGCTTCATCTGTTTCTTCGGCACACCGTCCTCTCTTGCAATCCGTTACCCAATTGGTGGTTGACCTCCGTAACCCTAATAACCTTGGCGCAACTTCGCTCTTCTTGGCCTGATGCCCAACGTTCGAAGCCTTCTACTAATTGTCCAATATCCTGACGTGATTACCCGGTGCAACGTCAATTCCTATAGCGTCAACTGTCTAATCCTGATCGAGTAGACCTGCGTAACTCAAAATGTAATTAGACAAACAAAATATAATCAATTAGTTTCATCATCAAAATCTGAGATTCAACAGAAAAGCTGGTGGCCTCAAGTGAAGAGGAATCGGGAGTGGATGTAGGTCTTTTGACCGAACCACTATAAATCGATTTACATTTATATTCTTGTAATTTACTTTACTACAAACCATCTTCACTTTAGTGCTCTACCTTCTCATCTCCTTCTTTCGAATCAATTTACTTCTTAAGCATCTTTCGTTGTGGATTTAATTGAAGCATCATTTTCAACATACGAAGTTTCCGAAAGTTGTTTTAAATCATTGAATTTATTGTTCTTTATCGCTACACTAATTCACCCCCCCCCCTCTCTTAGTGCCACTCGATCCTTAACAATTGGCATCAGAGCCACATTATTTCTCATTCGGATTTTCACCCGTAAGAAATGGCTCTTCATGGCTTTTAAGAGGGCTTTTCGGTTATTCATCCTCCATTGTTTAATGGGTCAGACTACACCTATTGGAAAACTTGAATGAGAGCTTTCTTGCTTTCAATGGATTTGGATTTGTGGAACGTTGTTGAAAATCATTTTCAACTTCCCTCTAAATCGATGAACGAATGGTCGGATTTGGAGAAAAGGTCTTTTTCTTTAAATGTAAAGGCTATGAATGCCTTATTTTGCGCTTTAAATAAGAATGAGTTTAATCGGATTTCTACATGCGAAACGGCTTTCGATATTTGGTGAACACTTAAAATTATTCATGAGGGAACGAGTAGAGTTAAAGACTCGAAAGTAAACCTCTTATTGCATGATTTTGAGTTCTTCCAAATGACACCAAGCGAGTCTATCGACATGTATACCCGCTTCATGGATGTCGTCAATAACTTAAAAAGTCTTGGTAAATATTTTTTAAATTTTGAACTCACTAACAAGATCTTAAGATCCCTTCCAAAAAGGTGGGATCCTAAAATAGCGATGATACAAGAAACTAAAGATTTAAATGATTATTCTCTTGAAGAACTCATTGGGTCTTTAATGACCTATGAAATGAGATTCTTGGAACACAATGAACTCGATGAACACATGAACCACCTTCCAAAAAACAGGAAGGATTTGGCACTTTGGACTATAAAATGCCACTTGAGTGATGACTCAAGTGATGAGGACAATGAAGAGGACATTGAACTTTTAATCAATGTTAACAAGTTCATTAAACAAAAATTTAAAACTGAAAATAAACTTGAACGAAAGAAGAGGCCACCAATAAAGAAGAAGAAGGCTCACCAAGAAGAATCAAGTAAAGAAAAGGCAAATTGGGCTTTGACGGGTTTCAATAATGAGGTAAGCGACTCACCCGAAATGTTTGTACATTGTTATGAAATTACTTTATATATTTTTCATGAATTGCTTAACTTAGTTAGTAGAAATAAATAATTTTTTTTTAAAAAAATATATCATGCTTTTCTTTCTAGTATTTTTGAAAAGTAAAAAAAAAATAAAATGATACTTGCATGATTTGTGACATTACCTAGGATTAATCCATGCATGTGTATCTTGATGTTTTATATTTCGTTTCTAAATATGATGCTTGATCTTTAAATTTTTGTATCATGCTTAATGAGGAATTGAAATGATGAAGATTAAAATCCTACATTTTGGAATAATGTATATTTGGACTTGATGGTTTTCATGACGAAAATTATTTTTCACATTTATAAAATGATGCATGATTTTAGCAAAAATTTGAGCATTGATCATCTTGTTATAACAAATAAAAAAAAGTTAAAATGATTTTGATGATGTATTATGAAAACATGCTTAATGATTGTATCATACTTGATGACTTGAAATCTCATATTTTGAAATAATATGTATGATGAATCTATGAATCTTAATAGTTTTGATGATGCTTTCAGTTTTAAAAAATGATACATGGTTTTTACATGAAAATTTGAACATGCTTATATGAAATCAATTGTATGAAATAGAAATACATTTTATCCTATTGAGATTAATGAATTCATTTTACCAATCTTGTGAATCTCATAAAAATAATCATGATGAATGTGTCTCATGTTTTGGGTCTTAATGATTTCTCTTGAAACTTGCTTTTCAGATCTATATGAAAAACATGAGCATACTCATTTGAATGATCAAATCACTTAAATTAAAACACAAAAAAATTAAGAAAATGCACTATCATGATATTTTATGTGTGATGCATTTGATCTTAATGACTTTAATGACAAAACTTGTATTTTAAATTTATACGATGATGGCTTTCATATAAATATTAGAACATATCTTATGAAATCATCATTGATAATGATGAAATAAAAATATAAAAAATTTATTTTCATGATATCATGTATAAGGATTTGAAGGTGTTATATCTTGATGACAATACTCATGGTTTGGTTCTAAATATGATACGATAATGCATATTGTGATTGATTTTACAAAATCTGTCTTTCAATCTTGAATGTGATACTCATTTTATTAAAGACAAAGACATGCTTACATGAAGTAAATCTTAAAAAGAAAATGTATGATCTTGTAAATTCTTCTATCTCTAAAGTTTTCAGTTTTGATGAATACATGTGAATCTATTGAATCGAATCTTTTGGAAGACGCCACATACTTAATGTGATTTGACTTAATGATAATTATGACAAAATTTGCCTTTCCATCTTGAATGTTGATATTTTATTTTAAGGCAAAGGCATGCTTATAAGAAGTAAATCATATGAATAGAAATTTATAAAAACAAAATGCAATCCTCTATCTTATCGATTCTTCAATAAATCAATGCTTGTCATGTATGAATTTATTGAATGTGATTTTTGAGGATGATTTTAGATTTGAAAATTGCTTGATTCATATTTACGACATAAGATACATTTTAAATATGAATCATGCTTCAATCATGTTAAATGCTTCAATCATGTTTTATCTCTCTTAATTTACTTTGTTCTCCTATAATTCTTTTTTTATTTACTAAAGAGGAGAACCTACCAAATGAATTATGAATTCAAATGAAATGATACAAATGAATCACTTATCGATATATCTTTTTGAAATATCTTTTTAATATGATGTTGACAACTTGAGATGCCCTTTGGAATTCATGACATGAGATGATTGAATCTTTGACTTACACTTTTTATCATGGCTTGAAAATGAATATTTAAAATCATGCTTGACAATTTGCTTTATGAGATTTAGCATTTATGTCTTGAACACTCATGCTTGTTTCTATTCAACATAAAAGAAGACAAAGGTATGTTTATACGAAATCAATGCAAATCATAAAAAAAACAAAATGTATGATTTTTAAAATTTTTGATTTTTCATGAAATATAAGTGATGAATTCATTTATGATAATTTGTGAATCACTTGAATTATGAATGAGATTTTGATGATGTGTTAAATAATTCATCTATATGAATCTATGAAAATGATTTTAATGATAAGTATGAAGTAGTTAAATTGAACTTGAATGATTTTTTTTTTAGTGATTCTTGAATCTTTTAGAATTATGACTTGTTAAGATATATTTAATGCTTGAATCAAGTTCTAAAAGATTTCATTTTGCTATAAAGAAATTTTATTGAATTCATGATCTTGACTATTATAACTTGAAGTTCTTTATAAATCAAGATCGTTTACCATGCTCCTTCCGTTTTATCAAAAGAAAACTCTTTAAATGAAATGTATCTTGTCTTTTGATTTCTCGGAATTCAATACTTGAATTTTTATGAATTCGTGAACTTGATATCTTGATTCTTATGAAATGGGATCTTGATGAAAAATCTTATGCATGAATCAAGGTGCTCTTTGTGCTATCCATTTTCAAATAAATCATGAGCCTTGATGTCATATGTTTCATGATATAGAAATGACAAGATTTCTTTGCCTTGCATACCTTGTGTGATGATTGAAAATTAATTTTCTCTATGATGAATCATGAATCATGACTTGATCTATGATATTGATATATTTTTATTATGATCCTTGATTGTATAATTCTTTTACTCTATTAAAAGGATTTGTCAAATGAATCATATCCTTCTTAAATTTTTCTTGATATCATGACATGATTTCTCTATATGGCTTAAAATTTTTTAGCAATAGAGTCCTCCACTTCATTTTAACAATAACTAATGGGGAGCTAGCTTGTTGGCTTGAATATTGAATTTATATTCATGACTTGAATTTTGATGATAGAAACACTTATGTCAATATTTGTTTCTAATATCTCATTTGCCATTTTGATGAAAAGAGAAATCAATTACAACATTGCATCTTCCCTTCTTTTTTAGAATGATAAAGGGGGAGAAAAATTGCTAGCTTGTGCATTGAAAATGAAAGCTAAACTTGCAAGCTTGCTCTTCTCAAAAGAGAAGAAAGAAATTACAAAATTGCATGTATATCACAAAGGAAGCAAAGAAAGTGCAACTTGCACATCTTTAAATACTATTTCCTTACACTTCCCAAAGGAGAATAGAAAAACTTGTGATCATGAATATCATTATAACAAGTGTTATGTTACATATCTTGAAACTTGCTATGATTGAATGGTATGATTGGATGTTGTATTGCAAAGCTATGCTTAAATGTTGTATGATATGATTAATAGCTAGTGTGTTGTAAAACTTGCATATCTTTTAAACTAGCTATGATGCAACTTCTCCTTTTTGTTGATGACATAGGGGGAGAAGTAGATTGATGACTTCATGCATTGAATTGAATATTTTATATATTTGCATGATGGTTTGATGATTTTCATAACTTGTGATGAATGTTGCTTGGATTTAGGATAATCCAAGTGTTCTATCAATGGCATATTGATTGGAGGAGTTTGGTTAAACTCCGTTAGTTATCAATTAGTTGTCATCATCAAAAAGGGGGAGATTATTGAATCTCGGATTTTTGATGATGAAACTAATGGATTGTGTTTTGTGAGCTAACTACATTTTGAGTGACGCAGGTCTACTATCGATCAGGATTAGACAGTTGATGCTGGAGGAATTGACGTTGTGCCAGGTGGTCACGTCAGGATATTGGATGTCGAGCCGGAGGTTCGGTCGACAATCGGTAGAAGGCTTCGGACGTTGGGCATCGAGCCAAGAAGAGTGGAGTTGCGCCAAGGATATCGGGGTTGCAGAGGTCAACCACCGATTAAGCAACAAAATGCAAGAGAGGATGATGCGCTGAAGAATCGGATGAAGCACCGACCAATGACATGCCGGGCAATAGAATATCAATTCACATTGTAATAATTGTCTAGATCGAAGTAGAGTTTTGTTTGTGTGTGTGTGTATGATTAACTACGATAATGATGAAGACGTAAAGCGAAACAAAGTGTCGAAAGACAACCGTGATGGATCGTTGGGAGTTCAAGAGTTTGACGGAAGTCCGAAGATTCATTGGGAGTGCTGTCTGAATTGGTCGAGAACAAGTAGGGAGCTTGCCGAAGGGTTTTCGGAAGTTTGCCGGAAGGTTCATCGAAAGTTCACGGAGCTTGCCAAGAATGATCAGAGCTTGCCAAAGAAGCTCATTGGAACTCACCAAGATCATCGTGAAGTCCAAGAGCTTGCCGGGAGTCCATAGAATAGTTTTCGAGGGTTCGTTGGAGGACTACTGGAAGTTCGCTGGGAGAAGACTTGACTTGTCGGTCTTTGTAATAGCTTAGGAAATATCTTTAATTTCATAGTTAGTACATTAATTTAGGTTAGGATTAGGTGTTAATCCTATAACCTAAGTAGGGGCCAATTGGGCCTGATAACGGACTAGTTTAGGCCGAGTTTAAGGCCCAAACTAGTGTGTTGAAAAGTCTCGAATGGTGGCACCGCCCAGTGCTCGAGAGCCCGAGCAGTGGCACCGTTGGGCTAGGCGGTGGTACCGCCGCTGAGCAGCAAGCCCAGGCGGTGGCACCGCCGGGCTGGGTGGTGGCACCGCCTAGTACACTAACAGTGTCAGTGTTAGACAGGTGGTGGCACCGCCACTGACAGGCGGTGGCACCGCTAGCACCGGAAAAAATGAAAGTGATTCAAATTTGGGCTCCAAATTTGAATACTCTTAAGGCCTATAAATACCCTTCTCATTCATGGTTGAAAGTGTGTCTAGAACTGAGAAAGAAAGAGGGAAAACTCTCTTAAAATAGTATCAAAATCTTCTCTCTAAGTTTAAAGGTATTCTAGTCCAAGAGAGGGGTGAGTGGTCTTGTAAGGGTTATCTCCTAAGCCCGTTAAAAGGAGAGGTACTGTAAGGGAGTTCATCCTCGCCCGTTGGAAGGAGGATAGCTAATGGAAAAGCCGGTGGCCGAACCACTATAAATCGGGAGTGGACATAGGTCTTATGATCGAACCACTATAAATCGGTTTGTGTTTATATTCTTATAATTTACTTTACTGTAAACCATCTTTACTTTGGTGCTCTATCTTCTCATCTTCTTCTTACGAATCAATTTACTTCTTAAGCATCTTTCGTTGCGGATTTAATCAAAGCATCATTTTCAACGTGTGAAGTTTCCAAAAGTTATTTTAAATCATCGAATTTATCGTTCTTTACCGCTGCACTAATTCACCCCCCCTCTCAGTACCACTCGATTATTGGGCTGACAGCCCAATTCAGCCCATATGGGTTTTATTAGCCCACAACCCATCTTTTATTTAACCTAAACCCTAATTATAAATAGGGGGTAATAGTCGTTGCGAAAAATTAGGAGATCAAAAATCACAACAAAAGATAGAAACTTTGCAACAACAAAGGGGATTCAAAGAGAGGAGAAAAGGGCAGAAAAATAAGAGAAAAAAAGGGAAAGAAGTCAAAGAAAACGCAGAAATTATTCTCATTTATCCAAACAATTTCTCATCTCAGGTTAGATCAGATCTACAGTGGATTTTTACTGTTATTACTTCGGGAGGTTTTGGATATTGTGCACAGTGACGTGATCCTTATATCTCAGTTATTCTCTTGTGATTGTTGCTTGGGTTTTGGGCAAGAGATTTGAGAATTGTACATTCATTATTTCTATAGTGGATTTTCTCTTATTTGCCCCGTGGTTTTTAACCTTCACGTTGAATGGGTTTTCCACGTAAATCTTGGTATTCTGTTGGATTGTGATTTCCGTTTAATTCCGTTATGTTTTATAGCCTGCTAGTATTTGTTCATATACAAAAGTTCTTCCTTGTTTATTACCCTTTTTATCCCATTAACTGGTATCAGAGCAAGGTTTTGGTGATTTAATTTTTGTGTTTGAACGTGATTTAATTTTTGTGTTTGAACATGGAGGTTGATAGTGTTTCTCGCATGATTAGTTTGAACGGAGATAATTGGATGATATGGAAATCAAGAATGGAAGATCTCTTGTATTGCAAAGATTTGTATGAACCTTTGCAAGGGGATAGTGAAAAACTCATAACTATGACAGAGGATGAGTGGAAGAGGTTAGATCGAAAAATGGTTGGGTTTATTCGACAGTGGCTCGATGATAGTGTCTTTCATCATGTTTCTACTAAAAGTTCTGCATATTCTCTTTAAAAAAAGTTGGAAGGTCTCTATGAAAAAAAAATAGCTGGCAATAAAGTTTTTTTGATCAAAAAACTTGTGAACCTAAAATATAAAGAGGGTGCTTCTATTATTGAGCATTTGAATGAAATGCAGAGTATTACTAACTAGTTATTTTCTATGAAAATGTCTCTTGATGATGAGTTGCAGGCATTGTTACTTCTCAGTTTATTGCTAGAAAGTTGGGAGACACTGGTGGTTTCCCTTAGTAATTCTGCGTCAGATGGTATTGTCACCATGAGTCAAGTAACAAGCAGTTTGTTGAATGAGGAGTTGAGAAGAAAGAACTCAGCAGCATCTCAGATTGATTTACAGGCACTTATCTCGAAGAACAGAGGAAGGTCAAGGTCTAAAGATAGAAGCAGTTCATGCATAGGTAGAAGCAAGTCAAGATCAAGGAAAGATATTGTTTGCTATAACTGTGGTGAGAAAGGACATTATAAGAATCAATGTAAGCAACCTAAGAAGAGCAAGAAAAAGGGAAAAGAAGTGGAGTCTACAGAGTCAAAAGAGAATACCACAACTACAGTACAGGTTAGTGATTATTTGATTTTGTCCCCTTTTGATGATATTTTTTCTTGTGTGTGTTAAGATCTCGAGTGGATAATTGACACAGGAACTTCTTATCATGCTATACCATGGAGGGAGTTCTTTGCTACCTACAGGTCTGAAAATTTTGGTATTATCAAGATGGACAACCATGGCACGACAGATATCATTGGCATGGGTGACATCCACATAAAAACCAACCTTGGATGTATGTTGGTGCTTAAGAATGTGAGGCATGTGGTTGACTTGAGGCTGAATCTAATTTCAGTTGGAAGACTAGATGATGAAGATTATAATAGTAGGTTTCATAGAGGGCAATGGAAGCTCAGTAAGGGTTCTCTTATTATTATATCTAATGGAAAGAAATATCATACTTTATACAGGTTGCAAGCCAAAGCTTATGGTGAGCAACTAAATGCTATAGAGAAAAACTTCAGCATGGAGTTATGGCATAGGCGATTAGGACACATGAGCGAGAAGGGATTGCAAGCTCTTTCCAAGGAGAGGTATTGTCTGACCTCAAAGGTATACGTTTGAACCCTTGTATTGATTATTTAGCTGGTAAACAACATAGAGTTTCATTTGCTAGTCCTACTTTGTCTAGAAAAATGCATGTCTTGGACCATGTTTATACAGATGTATGTGGTCCTTTGAGGACAAAAACTCCTAGTGGTTCTACTAATGTTCTTGGCATCAGTGGTGCACTATATTTTGTTACTTTTATAGATGACTTTTCCAGGAAAGTTTGGGCCTATGCTTTGAAGACCAAGGATCAGGTTATTGGTGTCTTCAAAGAGTTTCATGTCAAAGTTGAATGGGAGACAAAAAGACAATTAAAATGCATAAGATCAGATAATGGTGGTGAGTATACATGATTGTTTAATGATTATTGCAAGTCACATGACATCCAACATGAGATGACAGTTCTTGGTACACCTCAGCATAATGCAATTACAGAGAGGATGAATCGCACCATCATGGAAAAGATCAGATGTATGCTTTCATAGGCAAAGCTACCCAAAAGGTTTTGGGATGAGGCTTTGAGGACTACAGTTGATGTGATCAACTTATCTCCTTGTATAGCCCTAGATGCTAATGTTGCAGAGTATGTATGGTTAGGGAAAGATGTTTTCTATAGGCATTTGAGAGTGTTTGGTTGTCGTGCATTTGCATATGTTCCAAACAATGAAAGGTCCAAGTTGGATGGTAAAATAAAAGAATGTATTTTTCTTGACTACTCACATGATCAATTTGGTTATAGGCTTTGGGATCCAGAAAAGCAAAAGGTGTTTAGAAGCAGAGATGTGGTCTTCTTTGAGGATTAAACCCTTGAGGATTTGAAGAAGGAGGCACCAGCCAAGACTTCTACAGAAGGATTAGCATATTGTGATCTAGTTATTCCTCCAGTATATCAGGGTGATGGGGGAGATGTGTAGGAAGATGGTGTAGAACCAGATGTTAATCTACCTACAGGACATGTTGAGCAAGAAGAAGTTGAGGAGTAGCTTCCCGCAGAACCTTAGTTGAGAAGATCTTCTAGACAACATCAGCCTTCCAAAAGATACTCTACAGATGAGTGTGTGATGCTTACTGATGCAGGTGAAAGAGAGAGTTACCAGGAAGCAGTTGAAAGTGAGCAGAAAAAGAAGTGGTTAGTTGCTATGTAGGAAGAGATGGATGCTTTACAAAAGAATTACATATATGATTTGATACAATTACCACAGGGAATGAAGGCCTTGAAGAACAAGTAGGTTTTCAGGTTGAAGACTCAAAAATATTGTTCTCAACTAAAGTACAAAGCTAGATTGGTTGTGAAAGGCTTTGGTCAAAAGAAAGGTATTGACTTTGAAGAGATTTTTTCTCCTATTATTAAAATATCTTCTATTCGTGTTGCTCTAGGTATTGCTGCTAGCCAGGACTTGGAGGTGGAGCAGTTAGATGTGAAGACAGCTTTCCTTCATGGTGATTTGGAGGAGGAAATTTATATGGAGCAACCATAAGGTTTCAAAGTCAAAGGTAAAGAAAATTTTGTCTGCAAGTTAAGAAAGAGTTTGTATGAATTGAAGCAAGCTCCAAGACAATGGTACAGAAAGTTTGATTCATTTATGACTGAAAATGGATACAAAAGAATGACTTCAGATCATTGTGTGTACATCAAACGGTTTGGTTAGGATTTTATTTTTCTCTTACTTTATGTTGATGATATGCTTATCCTTGGGAAAGATATATGTACAATTGATAGGTTAAAGAAGGAACTGAGTGAGTCCTTTGCAATGAAGGACATGGGGCCAGCAAAATAAATATTGGGCATGCAGATTTCTCATGACAGGAAAAACAAGAAGATTTGGTTGTCATAGGAGAAGTATATTTCTAGAAGGTATTAGAAAGGTTCAGTATGAGCAATACAAAACCAGTTAGTTCTCCTCTTTCATGTCACTTCAAGTTGTACTCAGAACAAAGTCCGTCAAGTGATAAGGAGAAGGAGAAAATACAAAAGGTTCCTTATGCTTCAGCAGTTAGAAATTTAATATATGCAATGGTATGTACGAGGCCGGATATCGCATATGCAGTGGGTGTTACTAGTAGATTTCTTACAAATCGAAGCAAAGAGCACTGGGCAGTAGTGAAGTGGATGTTAAGATATCTCAGAGGAAGCTCTAAGGTTTATTTAAGCTTTGGAGATGGACCACCTGTGCTAACGGGTTACACAGATGCAGATATGGTCAGAGATATTGATACAAGAAAATCTACATCAGGTTTTGTACTTACTTTTGCAGGGGGAGTTGTGTCATGGCAATCCAGATTACAAAGGTGTATTGCCCTCTCCACCACAGAGGTAGAATATATTGCTGCTACAGAGGTTTGCAAAGAAATGTTATGGATGAAAGAATTCTTATAAAAATTAGGGCTGAAACTAAAAGACTATGTGGTGCATTGTGACAGCTAGAGTGTCATCCATTTATATAAAAACCCATTTTTTATTTAACCTAAACCTTTCTAACCTAAACCCTAATTATAAATAGGGGCCAATGGTGGCTGTGAAAAATTAGGAGATTAAAAATCACAGAAAAAGGTAGAAACTTTGCAACAGCAAAGAGGATTCAAAGAGAGGAGAAAAGGGTAAAAAAACAAGAGAAAAAGAAAGAGAAGAAGTTAAAGAAAATGCAGAAATTATTCTCATTCATCCAAATAGTTTCTCATCTCAAGTTAGATCAGATCTACAATAGATTTTTGCTGTAATTGCTTGGGGAGGTTTTGGATATTGTGCACAGTAACGTGATCCTTGTATCCCAATTATTCTCTTATGATTGTTGTTTGGGTTTTGGGCAATAGATTCGAGAATTGTACATTCATTATTTTTATAATAGATTTTCTCTGATTTGCCCCATGGTTTTTACCCTTCATATTGAAGGGGTTTTCCATGTAAATCTTGGTGTTCCGTTGGATTATGATTTTTATTTAATTTCGCTATGTGTTATGGCTTGCTAGTATTTGCTCATACATAAAAATCCTTCCTTGTTTGTTACCCTTTTTATCCCATCATCGATCCCTAACAGTCATCACATGATCTCACATAAGGTAATGCATTAGTGGACGTATTATAAGATCAAGTGAGAGAGAGACCCAAGGTAATACCAAACAAAGGCACACTTAGGGTCGATATGAAAATCAGACCTAATGGAGGGTTGACCCATGGAATGGTTGGCACACGGGCCACCATTAACTCAATGCAAATCAAGAAGCGAAGTAACCTGGGTAGAACTTATTAGGAAACATAGATATAGCATCATAAGCGTAGCAGAAGAATAGAAAACAAAATTCATAAATTTTTCAAAGAAAAGATTTCGTCATCATACGAAAATTGGTGCACAAAACCAAAAATGCATAAGCGAAAACCATACATGTCAAGGCATATTTATTATATAGGGAGATCATATTATTGGTTATAGGTGCCCTACAAGCCAATCACGTGAGTCATGGCATCAATGACACACTGTGTTGATCTCTTCGCATATTATTACTAACATTTTGTCACATTATCTGAATGAATATTGTGATGTCTATGGATCTGTACAATGAGAATCGGATCGTGATGATATCACGATAATGAGACCAATATACCTTTAAACACAGATCCTAAATCATCCTGGTCATAAGTTACTCGATGAGGACATTGAGATAACCGGATAGACTGGTGCGATGTATACTCTTATATATGATAGAGGCAACTGGTCTCATAGTCGCTCATGTGGGGACACTAGAGGTACAGTACATGTGATTATTGGAGAATGAGTTCACTGATTAATCCGCTTATGGAATGCTGGATGGTTAATGATACCTAATGTCAGACAATGATTCTGTAGTCCTAATAGTATGTCTAGTCCTTAGATTTGAGACACCAAAGATGCCTTGTTTGAGTACTCCATTCTTTGACACCGGACTCATAGGTTTGGAAAGCTCTAGATCTGGTATAGTTGGTTCTCAGGAATGGTAGCCAACTTTACAAAGGCAACTACGTGTCAATAGAGGATCATCCACTCTCGGTATCATGAGAGATATATCTCATGTGTGCTCACTCAAGCAAAATCCCTAGCCAGGATTGTTCAGGTTGAGAGAGGAGTTCTCCGGGAGAATCCGATTAGAGCAAGACTCGGACAGGATTCCGTATGGGCTTGACTTTACCATGCCTAATATACTGTCTTTTGGATATTAGATAGATGAGGGACTATAGATACATAGTAACTAAGGACAAATAGGTCTGATAGATTAGATCTCCCTTATCATTTGGGGACTATGGCGTAGTGGCCTAGTACATCCATAGTCGATGAGTCGAGTAAATTATTATGGAGATAATAATTCACTATATCAAAAGATATTTTGAGTCAGAAAGAGTTCTGACGGGAGCGACACACGGCCAGCTCGGTATCGAGCCTAGAGGGTCACACACATAAGGTGAATATTGTGACGAGTAGAGGTGCGAATATGAGATATCTGCGAAGCCCCTAATTTGGATCTTGTGGATAAGATCCAATTAGATAATTGGATGAGATCTAATTAAATGATTAGATAAGATCCAATTAGATGAGATCAAATTAGATCATGTGGATGAGATCCAACTGGACAGAGATCCAGTGTGAACAGGATTCGTTCAGGATATGCTTCTTGCACTTCTATAAAGAGGAGGAACCATCTGGTTCATAGGCTGAGAGCTCTTGATAGTCACCCCTCCTATTCTCCTCAGTCTCCTCTCCTCCTCCTTGGCTCCGGCAACCTTGTGGTTCACGTGGAGAGAGACCCCGCGGTGATCTGAGGAGCAACATCGCTGCATCTGCTATATGGATTACCACTAGAGAGGATTATGCTAGGGCTCCTTCATCCTCTTCATTGGATCTGAAATTTTCGGGGATATACGATCTCCCTAAGTAACACTTTCGATATGATACGTGCGATTTTTTGGATTTATAGTTTTTGCCCACCAATCATCGCACAACAGCCAAGTACGTAACTATGAGAAATCCGGTCTTATTTTGTTTTTCGCTGCGCATGAGATGTCGATTCATCCGATTTCCCAATAGTGGTATTAGAGCCAGGTTTGTCGTGCGATGATTGGCTTATAAACTGCATGTGTTGTGTTTTGGATGTTGGGAAATCCTATGGGGCGACATCTCATGCGTAATAGAAGAATAAAAAATAAAACCATAGATTTTTCATAGAAAAGTTCCGTCATCGTACGAAGATCGGTGCATCAAAACAAATCCGCGAAAAGTGCATGTATAAAAGAAAATACCTAGGGAGATCGTATATCCCTGAATCCCTACAGATCTGTAGGAGATGATGAAGAAGGTCAAGCGTCATCCTCTCTAGTGGTATCCACATGGTAGGGACTGCGACGATGCACCTCTCTGGGGAGAGGAGAATAGGAAGTGGCTACCAAAAGAACCCCCAGCCTATATAGATTTGGTTCCCTCCTATTGATAGAGGCCCCCTGTAAACCCTAATGGATCTTGCCCTATTGGGTATTAGATCTCCATCCAATTACCCAAGCCTCTTGGATTAGTGGGTCTCTACCCAATAATCTCTTATTAGCAATTATTGGATCTCATCTTAGGATCCAATAATTCAAGGGCTTAATGGATATTCAATAAGATAGGGGCTCCAACGGATATCTCATATCCGAACCTCTACTCGTCGCAACACCTACTATATGTATGTGACCCTCTAGGCTCAATATCGAGCTAGCCATGAGTGATACTTATCAGAACTCCTTCTGACTTAGTGAATTATTATTTCTATAATAATTCACCCGACTTATCGACTGCAGACGTATTAGGCCACTACGCCGCAGTCCTCAAACGATATAGGAGAATCCAATCCTTTGGACCTATATATCCTCAGTTACCATGTATTTATAGTCTCTCATCCAACTAATATCCTAGAGACCCTATATCGGGCATGGTGCTGTTAGCCCATTCGGTCTCTCCTCGAGTCTTGCTCTTATCGGATTCTCCTGGAGAACTCTTTCTCTCTCAATTCGAATAACCTTGGCCAAGGATTTGTTCGAGCAAGAATACATGGGATATTCCTCTCATGATATTGAGTGTGGATAATCCTTTATTAACACTCAATAGCCCTTATAAGGTTGGCTATCACTCTCAATAATCGACTGTACTAGATCTGAAACTTTCCAAACTTATAAGTCCGGTATCAAAGAGTGGAGTACTCATACAGGACATCCTTGGTGTCTCAAGTCTAAGGACCAGATACACTATTGGAACTATAGAATCGCTATCTGACGTGAGGTATCAATAACCATCTAGCATTTCGTAAGCAGTTCAATCAGTGAACTCATTCCCCAATGAGCACCTGCACTGTACCCTCAGTGTCCCCATACGAGTAGTTATGAGACCAGCCACCTCCATCATATGGACAGGTATACAGCACACTAGTCTATATGGTTATCTCGATGTCCCTCTCGAATAACCTATGACCAAGATTATTTAGGATCTGTGTTTAAAGGTGAATCGGTCTCATTATCGTGATCTCATCACGATCCGATTCCCATTGCACAGATCCGAGGACATCACAATATATGCAACAGGCAAGATAAAGTGATAAAATACCTAATAATTATTGAATCTCAAATTTTCATGATGAAACTAATTGATTGTGTTTAGTTTGTCTAATTGCGTTTTGAGTTACGTAGGTCTACTCAATTAGGATTAGATAGTTGATGCAGGAGGAATTGATGTTACGCCGGAGGAAATCACTTCAGGATATTGGACGTCATGTTGGAGTTCTGGTCGATAATCGATAGAAGGCTTTGGACTTCGGGCATCGGGCTAAGAAGAGCAGGTTGTGCTAAGGATATCGGGGTTACGGAGGTCAACCGTTGATTGGGCAACAACCGCAAGAGAGGACGAAGCGCCAACTAATGACGTGCCAAGCAACAGAATGTCAATTCGCATTGTAATAACTATTTAGATCAAAGTAGAGTTTTGGCTTATGTGTGCATGATTAACTACGATAGCTTGAAGACATAAAGCAAATTACCGGAGTCCAGTAGTTGGGAGTTTGAGAGTCCACCGGAAGTCTGAAGGATCGTCGGAGGTGCTGTCGGAACCAACCGAGAAAGAATCGGAAACTTTTCGAAGGTTTCGAAAGTTCGCCAGAAAGATCGTTGGAGGTTCGCGGAGCTCACCGAGAAGGTTTGGAAGCTTGCCAAAGACTCTTCGAACTCGCCATAGAGTTCGGGAGCCTATTGGGAATCCACCGGAAGAAATCTGAGGGTGCGTCGGAAGTCCATCGAAAGTTCATCGGAAGAAGACTCGACATTGTCGGTTGTTAATTTGCTTAGAATTATGTTTTAATTTCATAGTTATCATATAATTAGGGTAAGGATTAGGTAATAATCTTGTTTAACCCTTGTAGGGGCTAACTAGGCCTTATTTGGGTTGATTTGGGCTGAAGTCAGGGCCCATTTAGCCTTGCTAGAATAGTGTAACGGTGGCATCGCCCAAGGACCGAAATCCTAAGTGTTCTGGGTGGTGGCACCACCCTAGTTCAGCGGTGGTATCACCGACTTTAATGCCTGGTAAGCGGTGGTACCGTTAGACCATAAAGCCCGAGGACTCTATTAGGCGGTGGTACCGCTAGTGTCAGGCGGTGGTATCGCCAGTAGCTTGGAAAACCAAGAAGATTCAAATTTGGGCTCCAAATTTGAATCCTCTTGGAGCCTATAAAAATCCCTCCCATCCTTAGGTTGTAAAAGCAAGCACAGAGATCTTGAAAAGAACAAAACACTGTAGAAATCCTTCTATGAATCCCTCCTCTAAGCTCTCTTTCATTTTCAGCTTTAAGAGAGGAGTGTGAGTGTGAGTGCTTATAAGGGTTGCCTCCTAAGCTCATCAAAAGGAGAAAGCACTGTAAAAGGGAGTTGGTCTTCTCCCGTTGGAAGAAAGATACCTAGTGGAAAGCCGATGGCTTCAAGAGAAGAGGAATCGGGAGTGGGCATAGGTCGTATGAACAAACCACTATAAAAATTTTGGTTTATATTTCTATTATTGTTATTTACATTTCTACAAACTATCTTCGCTCTACTTCCTCTACTTCTCATTCTTATAATCGGCTTTAAGTTTAAAACACCATTCCTTTATGGGTTCAAACAAAACATTGCTTTTTATTGTATGAAGTTTTCAAATGATCGAAATTTATCATGTTTATCCGCTGCACTAATTCACCCCCCCCCCCCTCTTAGTGTCGCTCGATCCCCAACAATTGGTATCAAAACCTCATTATTTCTCTTTCGGATTCACACTCGTGAGAAATGGCTCTTTATGGCTTTCAAGAGGGCTTTTCGGTTGTTCGTCTACTGTTCTTTAATAGATCGGACTACACATATTGGAAAACTTGAATGAGAGTTTTCTTGATTTCTTTAAATTTGGACTTATGGAGTGTTATTGAAAATGGTTTTCAACTTCCCTCTAAACTGACAAACGAATGGTCGGACTTAGAGAGAAAGTCTTTTTTGTTAAATGCGAAGGCTATGAATGCCTTATTTTGCGCTTAAGATAAAAACGAGTTCAATCGGATTTCTACGTGCAAAACGGCTTTCGATATTTGGTACACACTTGAAATCACACATGAAGAAATGAGTAGAGTCAAAGACTCGAAAGTTAATATTTTGATGCACGATTTTGAGCTTTTTTGAATGCAACCAAGCGAGACTATAGCAACATGTACACCCGTTTCATGGATGTTGTCAATAGTCTAAAAGCTCTTAGTAAATCTTTTTTGGATTTTGATCTCGTAAATAAGATTTTAAGATCCATTCCAAAAAAGTGGGATCCTAAAGTAACGGCCATACAAGAAGCTAAAAATTTAAATGACTTATCTCTTGAAGAACTCATTGGGTCTTTAATGACCTATGAGATGACATTCTTAGAACACAATGAAGATGATGAACACATGAACCACCTTCCAAAGAACAGGAAGGATTTGAAATTTTAGACAAATTAGGACTTCCTGAGTGATAACTCAAGTGATGGTGATGAGGATATTGAACACATAACAATGAATCTTAATAAGTTTATTAAACAAAAATCTAAAATTAAAAATAAACTTGAACGAAAGAAGAGGCCACCAAAGAAGAAGAATCGCTAAGAAGAATCAAGTAAAGAAGAAACGAATTGGGCTTTGACATATATCTATCATGATCTCATCATGATCCAATTTCCATTGTACAGATCCAAGGACATCATAATATATATTCATCATATAATATAAAATAAGAAAATATCATTATTAATAATAACTAAAAGAAATTATGTAGTATATTACAGTTGCATCACTCACGTAATTAGCTTACAAGGCACTTGTAACTAGTAGATGTTGGGGATGTATTGGTCGAGATGGACTTTGGGTATCTTAAGTGGCTTGGAGGTTAGGCTGAGGTAGGTTCTGATCTCCTCCGGGATCATAGGGGTGTGTTGAGGCATGCCTTGACTTCGTTGAGGACCCTACACAAAAGGTCAATGTCGAGAGGATTTCTTGACCCGACCCCTCTAGTGATAAAGCTAGCTCTTTGTGGAGTAATGAAAGCAAGGGTGTTCAAAGTGTTGGGGGTCTGATCCCTACTCCAATATCGGGGATCGATGTTGCCAACACGACAACGACTCTCCTCTCGCGCGCTCTCCTCTCGGCTCTTGGCGATCTCATTATTCTGTGAAGGTCGGAGCTGCTCTCCGATGAACACGAATAGGCACAGCTGCGAGGGTCCTCCCCTTCGATTTTTATTGTGGTGATCTCATTCCTTTCTCTTTTTTTTCTTGAGGTTTTGATTCGTTTCGTTTCGCTTGGTTCTTCATCTGTCAAAATTTTGATTCAGGTTCAGGATTTGTTGGATTTAATTTAGCTTGGCTGTAATCGATCATACTTGACATTCCATGACTAAAGATCAGAATTTTTGTTGTCCTTGTGGTTCTTTTGATTGATTCTTGGTTGTCGAGTTTCTACTGGGAAGATCGATCTTTCTGGTTCTCTTGATCATTTTTCGTCACCTAACCGGTCTTGTTCTGGTTTCAATTGGAAAATATGTCTTCTTCGCATTCTAGGCATGTGGAATATGATCGCTTCATCCCGTTCCGGTCGGCGGTGGACATGGACTACGTATGCTTTGCCCTAACCGGGCCTTCGAGACCACAGCGTGATGCTTCGAGGGAATCCCTATCGAGCGTGGCATACCAAAAGCTACTTGATGACTACATTTTTAAGAACAAGTCTCATATCCTCGCTTTCAAGACTGCACCGGTTGAGGAGTACCTACACCGGTTGAGGAGCATCATGTGCAATGAACTACACTGGTTAAGGAATACCTCAAGACAAAGCTCGATGGATCGAGGAAGCGACGATGAGTCATTACATGATCTCGCAAGTGGCAATGCGTTGGTGGACGCATAGCGAGATCAAGTGGGGGAGCAACCTAAGGCAACACAAAGTGAAGGCACACTTGGAGCCGATAGGGAGATTAGACTCAACAAAGGGCTGACCCATGGAATGGTGGGCATGAGGACTACCATTAATGCAATGCAAATCGAGAAGTGGAGCAACTTGGAGGTAACTTGATGGTGTACCCAAGCCGCATGAAGAGAGTTGGCATAGAAGATAGAACATGGAGCAAAGACTTGGAGCTTTCCTTAGATAGAGATCAAGGGTATGGACTCTTGCAGAGACAAGAGTAGGATCATGTCGTTCCATGGGTTCTTTATTTTGATGGAGCAAACTCATCTTGTATGGTGCCAAAGATGAAGGGAGCTTCAAGGCACATACACTTGATCTCGATGAAGCATTTGACGGAGGAACTAAGGCGACGCAGCTTGCAGAGGCGAAGTTAATGTTAGAAGGCCTAGGCACGGGGCAAGAGGATGCAGAGGTAGGTACTCTTGAAGAATATGTCACAGTGTTGCTATTCGCATTGCCATGAGGAAAGCGATGCGCAGCGGAGATTGTGCTAGTAGGGGCATAGGTCCAGGATCCAAACAATGGTGCACCAATTTCAGTGAAGTCAGGGGACTTCAGAGGAGCTGCTAGGCGATGGACTGTCCTAGAGTTATGCTTCGTCCGAGTGTGACCTGAGAGCAGGTGGATGAAGGTTGATTATCAAAGGAGCGAACAGAATCGAAGGTGGCAGAGGCCCTACGATGTGTTGGCAGAGTCCACATATGGAGATATCGCAGTTCGAGTTCATACCACAGGGATCAGAATGCAAGGAGATGTCACCAGGAGGCGACATGATGCAACGGATCGTGGTGGAATGGTTCGTGGAAAAGCAAAACAGTGAGTCCCATGGGGGGATTGGGTTATATAGAGGTATGATCGGGAGCACGATTGGGAGCTCCACTTCGGTGAACAACACGATGGCAAGAAGAGCTATGGATTCAAGCAGTGAATGCCATGGTACCATAGAAGCGGGTCTTCCGTATGTGCATCGAATGCTGCATTGAATGGAAGCCTTGGGAATCAACTTATGGGGGCTGTGCACTATCAAGGAAGAAGTTCAAATGCAAGTACCAGTGAGTCCCATGGGGGGACTAGAGCATACAAAGGTATGATCAGAGTGGCTGAAGAGTTGGATTGTTTCAGAGCTCACATTCACTTAAGGGAGCCCGGCAAGTCAAAGGACAAGGCCGAGTAAGCGAACGTTGCGACTAATGAAGCTAAGGAGAATAGAAGCGGTGCAAGCCCTGCAACATGATGGCGGAGGCCATACATGAGAGTTACAGTCTGTCTTTCCATCGACTAAGAGAAACTGCTCGGAGAACATAGAGGTATTGAAGCAGGTGGTCGAAAAAGGGCGAGGAAGCAATGACGAGTCCAGAGGGACTTAGCTACCCAAAACCAAGCATCAGTTAGAATAAAGGTGGACTCAAAGGAGTGTCGCAGTGCCGCAGAGGCGGATCTACCGATCGTGAAGAAGGGACGCAGATGCGAGACAACGGATAGTAGTGCCATAGGCATTACAGTGCCATGATACCATAAAGGCGGGACTTCCGGGGAGTCATCGATCCCTTGCTCTTATAGAGGGAGAGCGCTTGGTCGTGATATGGGCCATGGAGGAGGAGAATGCATTGGCAAACTCCATGTACCATGACAAGGCTGAAGGGCAGAGGCCAAAGAACTTCATAAGATCGGTATCAATGGACTTCTCATCGAGATTATCGTAAGTGAAGGATTTCGGGTCGATACAAAGAGTGCAGAACCAAGGAATGAAGCAAGCAGTACGTGGTGCTGTACCTTTGCTACTCAGAGGAGTAGGCGACAAGAATGATGGAGAAGGTGGTACAATCCCAGAGACGACCAAATCTATCAGAGACTTGCTCCAAGTTGGAGTGATAACTTCTTGCATTCTAGAAGTTCAATGGCATTGAGAAGATGAATCATAGTAGTTGACTAGCGTAAGGATTGCAAACACTTCAAGTGCTTCGGAAGTATGAGCTAAGAGCAGACGAAGTCTAGTAACCAACTCGACGCATGAAGTACAACCTCGAGGAGATGGGCGAAGTCAAGTAACCTTTACCTTCTCAACTCTCAAGAGAATGGGCGAAACCGAGTACCCCAGCTCTCTTAGTTATCCAGCAGAGGAGCTCTGCACATATTTGAAGACCCTTCGAAGAGACTAATAGAAAATAATAGTTGTCAAGTCCTCACCAATGGTGATCAGTGCTACTGAGAGTAGATTGTCCGCTTCATTTCTCAACTGAATGCCAATCGAAAGCGGAAGTGATGCGAACCTACTTGGACGAGACAACTAGGTGGAAGAAGATTCGATGGAAAAATTTTGTGGAGGAAGGACCTAAAAACTTCAAAGGTTGCAAGGCGATGCTCGTTAAAGCTCCAACAAGCATCTATCCAGTTCAAGAGATAAGAAAATTTTGAAGATTGACGCATACCAAAGATGGTCTTTTCCTTCATCAGATGAATCCACGAGAATCAGCAAGGATCAGCACAACTCTGCCAACCCCACACCAGAGTCAGAGTCATTGGCGAGTTAAAGCAGCATGGCAGATTAAAGTTCAACAACTCAACAACAATAAGCAGCGAACAAATAGGAGCCAAGGGGCGCATCGTAGCAAGAGCAGAAGATTGAAGATCCAGCAAAGGCAAAGAGTTGCAGCATCAATGAAGGCTTCGATGAGGACGTCGAAGAAATAAGTGGGGGAGAATGTCACGGACAAATTGTAAATGACTTGTTCGGTGTAATGCTTATGCACATCCGTGTCTTTTCGGTTTGTTTGTCCTCGTGATGCCTCTTTGTACGAAGGGTTGGCCATTCTTCTAAATACCATTCTCAAATGCCCGCTCCTTTGAAAGACTCCTTCCCTTACAACTCCATGTTCATTTCCCAAATGGTCGCGCATGTTGGCTGCCCTCAACGCAGCCCCACTAGGTCCCCCACGTTTGCATGCTAAGTATTTCTAAGTGGGCTTATCCCGCTTTGATACCATCTATCACGGACTTTGCAGGTTTTTCCTAAACCGTACGGTACCATTGCGTGTCAATCCGCAAAGGTCAGCCTCCTCGAAATCTCCTACGATCTCTTACGACTTGCAAAAGAAAAGACGGGATAGAGAAAGCATTTCACACGGGATCTACAAGCAAACATTTCAGCAAACACTTTATAGCCAATGCAAATTCCACTTATGGATATCATAAGCTCAGAATGATTACACAACAAAGGTATAAAATTGATCTACTACAGACCGAAATCTAGTACTCCTCAAGCGCCGACCAGCAAGCCGCCCCAATTTGATGAGACCATTAGGCTGCAGAAGAAGCAGCAGAGGCGAATCCCTAAGGAATTAGAGAGGGTTTTGGTTCTCAACGGCATGTTGGTTGATGATGGTTTGAATCTCCTCGACTGGGGAAGCAATAATGTGTTAGCGATTGGCCTTGAGGACGCAGTGTATCTCTGGGATGCTGCAAACGAGTCGACTAAGCTTTTACAAGGTGTAGAAGACAGTGGACCTATCACTTGCATCCGCTGGTCGCCAGACTGTGCAGTTCTTGTTGTTGCATTAGGCAATTCATATTTATCCCTGATTGATCCAGTAACAGGACATATCGTGAATGGGATGGAGGATGAGAACCAGTCCCCCGTGTCGTCACTTGCATGGAGAAGTAATTCAATCTTGACGGTCGGAAGATTTGATGGCACTATTATTGATTATGACTTTAGAAAGGATGACATGTTAATCTGTTTCTATAATGGGCATTGGCGTAGAGTTTGTAGTCTTAAATGGTCCCGGCTGTCAGGGCGGTATTTGGCGAGCGGAGGGCTGGACAAACTAGTGCACATATGGGATGCCTGCATGCTTGTCTCACGTCACCATCCATGTCAACGTCAATGGCTTCACAGGATCAGCAGCCACACTTCCATTGTGAAGGCCGTTGACTGTTGCCCAACTCGGAGCAACCTGTTGGCTTCTGGTGGAGGTCGCAATGATCATTGCGTTAAGTTTCGGAACACCGTTAATGGTGCTTGTTTGAATTCAATTGATGTTGGCTCTGAAGTTTGTGCATTGCTTTGGGACAAGAACAAATCTGAATTACTGACCTCCCATGGTTCGCCGAACAATCAACTCACCTTGTGGAATTACCCATCCATGACGAGAGTGGCTGAGCTTCCCGGTCATTCATCCTGGGTTCTTTCCTTGGCTGGGAGCCCACTGGGAGGTGTAGTAGCTTCTGCAGCAGCAGATGAGACAGTCAGATTTTCAATATCTTTCAGACTTCCAAAATAACAAAACCTGAACTGCCCTTTGCCCAATTTAATTTCATAAGATGAAAAGGCTGATGGGTGGAAATGATTAAGATGCAAAATGGAAGACTTCTCTAGTGCTTGACATGAAGATCTGTTGTTGGTAGCATTGCGACAGGAAGTTTCATGGTGTCAAAGAGGCAGCACATTTTCATACAACCATATGGATTCGAGATCTTCAAAAATGAGCACAACAGCCTAAGGTAAGTTAGAAGCCTTACAGCCTTTTACAGCATTTTAGTAGGCTTATTTACAACATGACTGTGATTGCAACTACAAGTCTGATTTTTTGCTTCTCTTGTGTTTCTTTTTTGTAAGTTTCTATCTTTGTCTCTTTTTGGTTTGAGAATTTTTGTGCAGGCTTTATATTTTGTTGTGTATGCTAATCATGCATAATTAGATCAAACTGACAGATGCTTATTGTTTTTTTTTTTTTTTTCTTTGAGTTGAGATTTCTTATGATATTCAATTTGGCCTTGGTATCACATGGAGACATCACATTGCACATCTAGAAGAGCATTTGACAATCGAGAGATCTATGCATTATATGAGGTAATTGCCTATGGCCCTATGTTTCTATTTTTCTTTCCAACTATAAGTTTCCTATGATATAAGTTAAACTTCAGAATTTTATATTCTTTTAGGACCATTAAGAAACTTTGAAGATTGAACTGTGTATCTCTATTGCCAGAACAAAGAACTGGCAATATGGCCTTGAGTATCACATGAAGACATCACATTGCCAGAACAAACTTTGAAGATTGAACCGTATAATAAGCTTCAGATTTCTTATAACATTCAATATGGCCTTGGTATCACATGAAGACATCACATTGCTTCTATAGAAAGCATTTATTCAACCTATGAGAACTGTAAACCACATTATATACCATAATAGTAAAGAGATACCAAACAAATAAATCTATGAACTGTATAATGGTGAGGCATTTATGTTTTTCCCTGTAAAATGAACAAAAATATCAAATTTACATGTCTTTCCATGAATAGACTAGGTCTTCTGCAACATAGATACACTTTTGGTCCTAAGATAAGGCTTGAAAAATGGTGTCAAATGGGATATAATGCAGGTTCTATATTTTGGAAGTCAGCATACTAGACCAACAGTTTGCAAATGCTTCATCATAGTGATAGTGGAGTAGTTTGGGTCCTTCCGATTGACAGGATCTTTGTTGAATCTGAAGGTTCTGATTTGTGATTGTTTCAGTCTATGGGATTTATCTTGCTGAATCAGCTGTAGTTGTAGCAGAGTGGTAGCAATGATCATGAGCTTGATAGACAACCTTGCTATGTTTCATATAAATGTTCACCAATTAATCACATGGCTACTATTTCTGTATTTTTTCAATTCTGCTGTTGTGTTCATTTACCACAAGTTTCTGCATCCAAGCGCTATAGCTGAAATATGCCTTTTATAAGTATAACACCGACCTCTGAGTCTGTATTTCTTGTTTCCAACTTCCCTGTTTGTTTACTGAGATTAAGGTAGCGGCAGTTGTTGTGATTATTTATTGCAATTGCAGTAATATCACATGTGGTACCAAGTTTGAATTTGACATGATAATTCTGATTGAAATATTGAAGTCATCATTTTTTAAAAAAATCTATTGATGATCTTGTTGGTTGTATTGGAGAAACAAAATGAATATTGGGTAAACATTTGAAGTTTCCATCACCAAAGTTACCATCCCTTCCAGCACCTCTGCCTCTGTGCCCCTTGCCACCATCATGTACATCTTGTAAACTATCATTGACCTTATGGACAAGGCTAATGCGGTGGAGATTGATGATCCTCAAAAAGTTCCAGAGCCTGATCGAGCCAAACAAGAAGCTGCAGTGTAGCTTGTGGCCAACGGTGAGTGCACCCTTTGTAACAAAGGGAAGGTACATATACAACCTTCTTTTTCTCTTGATTAGTGGTTGTTGGTGTTTGAATTGTAAAACTAGAAATCAGTTTTATGTTGTGAAATTATGCATCGAAGAACAAGAGAATGAAGGTCTTACCAATTACCAATGAGATCATCTAGTATTTTTTTTATTGATGGACATATGGTTGGCTCATCCTTATTATCCAGAATAATAATTATTCATACTGGTTAGATTTTCTTGTTTCCCCCTATGTTTCAAATGGTCTGAATATTTCGTACCTGATTTGGAGCCATCCTAAAAAGATCCTTCTACTAGGTGCTTGTTAGTGTTTGACTTGAAGCCTCACACTTTGAATATATTTGAGAGAATTTGTACATGAATGAACAACTGGTTTACCTTTTTTTCCCAAAAGTAGATGACTTTATATAAAATCTCCAAGCTGATATGTTAGACATTGTTTGTCATAAATGAACTAACAAAATGAAAGAAAGCAGGAAGAACTCTCAAGACTCTGAACGTTACATCTTTGGACAATGTATCATTCGAACCAGAAGCTCAGCTTAAACACTCACTTTTCCTTCATTTGAATTGATGAATTGGTCCCCCCTCTTTCTCTGTGTCTCTGAATTTCTTAATGAAATATTGCAAATTGTTTTGAAGAGTTCAATTATTCCAAGAATTACTTCAATGCATTTTAGTGATATACTAAGTGAACTGGTTTTGCAAAAAATTTAGAAGCCATCTGTTATTTTTTTGTTGAGCCTGCATATGGATTTTAAGAAGGAATATGGACACCATTTTATTTGATAATGGTCTATCACAAAATCAAAACCTTCTGGGGCATTCCTATAGATTTTACCTACTCAAGCCGAAACATAGTTACCCAATAAGAGACATGACGAGTGCCTATTGTGGCCTATACCCGAACTCCATTAACTCAAACAAACATAGTTCACTCGATCAAGGATCTCTGCTAATCTCTTTGCCCTCAAATACCTATTGCATCAATAATAACATATTTTATAATTTAAAAGATAAAGTCACCAAAGAAAAAATACTCTTAACATGTCTCCTTAATTTTGATGTAATGCATTAATTAGCTTTTAAGGAATGAACATTTTGATTTTTTTAAATAATATATGTAATTGAAATAAAGTTTACAAAAAATAGAATATAGTGATTAGGAATACTTGTTAAGTGGCTAAAATATGTTAATTGTTGCCATTTAGTGTGTCTTCATTAAGAAGTAATTAGAAAAAACATAGTTGTCATTTAATAAATATAAGGCATTATTAGAGATCACATTTTAGAGGAAGGGAAACACATAGTTGAAAAGGTCATTTTATAAATATAAAGCAGTATTAGAGCTCACATTTTAGCAGAAGAGAAGCAAAGTTGAAATTTGAAAAGATCTACCAAGTTTTCTTTGAAGCCTGGAATATCATATTCTAAATAAAGATCTTAATGATGTTTGATGATGTCTATCATCGATTGTTTGGACTCTAGATTAAAGTATCTCTTTCTCTTTCATTCAAATTTGTTAATGATGTTTCTTTAATGTGCAAAAGGACTAATAACTTGTTTGTATACCACGCTGAACATGTTGGTATTCTATCTGATATACTAGTACCATACTACTCTAATATATTATTGAAACTGATATCGGACTGAAATTGAAATCCTTGTGTTTTGGTGTGTATTTTATTTATTTCAATTTGTTTACAAGAGTAGTTCTAATGCATTTTTCTAGATATTAACTTTATTTCTGATAACATATGGAAATTTACTGCAAGACAACTGCATACCTTGGAGAGGGAACTTGGTGGGGGATGTTAGGGTTTGTGATACGATTAGGCAACATCTCTCGGTCCCAATATCTTCAACCAAAATGTTGCAGATTTCATGAAGCAGTTTTCCAAGCAAGTTTGCCCACATGGGAACTAATTGTAGATACTAAGACTTTTAGTTAAATTTAGTTAAAGGCAAGGGCTTTTCAATTTTAGTTATTCTGGGTTTCACGGGAACTAATATTTTGTTTCTAAGACTTCCTAAACATACATTTGTTATTCATTATAAGTTTTTGACTTTTGTATGTTGGATCTTAAGTTGTTAAACCTAAAAATGTATGTATTGGAATGAAATCCTACAGAAACAAGATGTAGTCTAACTAGTTTATATCAACTAATCTAGACAAAAGTGAGCAAATAATGGGTTGGTCGGATATTTTACATTATATGATTCAAGTTACAAAAATTCTACATATTCTTGTAAAACTCTTAGGATATGTTGAAATAAAAGTTACAACTGACCACAACAAGCAAAAGGATATAACTTAATTCCTTGATGGTGTGAGAAAATTTGAGCATTTTTTTTGTATTATAATATGTCTCTTTAACTCAAGTCCTTGATAGTGTGATCAATTTAATTTTCTTCTTTTATATAAATTGTTATCTAAAAGAGTCTTCTAGTCTCCCCATATTTTCTTAATTTCTGATTTTTTTTTTCTTTTAGTACACTTGTTAATAGAGCTATCTCTTGATCTTCCAAAGCCTTTCCTCATTAAGATATTAGGACATGCTACTCAGTTGATATATGGATCTGAAAATTGAACAGAAGTTGCACAAAAATTGCATTATCATACAAGGTCTCATTTGTGTGATTTGGGAGAAAATAGTGTACAATACTTGGACATGTTTCTGGAGTAAACCACTTGTTGGCAAACCTAAAATTACAGTGTTTGAATTGTTTTCTATCTTCGATAGTACTACAAAAGAATAATTCCGTTATGTAGAGATTATAGCACAAGTGACTTAAACAGCCAAAAGTCATAAATATTTTGGAGAAAGTTTTTTTTTTAATTGATGTTGGGTACACACAGAAGCTGAAAGTTAACTCTTCATTATGTCTACTTCTAGATGTTATAAAATATTTGTTAAGGTTTGATGACATTAATTCCAGATGTTTTCTATATTTCATGAGACATTGAATCAGATTTATGAATATTTGCATAACTTTTTTGATGCATGCTATCGTGTTTCATTTTTCCATCTTTCATGGGACAAATGGGATAAATATTTATATAGTTGGGTTTCCTTAGCACAAAGAGTACCAATAGACTAGGTTAATGAAAATGTTCTCACCTTGAACGTTAGAAAAGAGGCAAGGCTAGGAGGGACGTAAATTTAAATGGATAGATTTATCTTATATAAGTATGTGTTGGACTTAGACATATTTTTTCTTAATTACAAACAAGATGAAACATGTTCAATCTAGTAGTGTTATTATGCTGATGTGAATGCCTCAATTGAGAACTTCATTTTCTCTAGGATTTTCTGCATTGGAAGTCATTGTGTCATAGGTTAGTGATATGCTCAGAGGTTATATGCTTAATTGCCCCCTTTCCCCACCAAAATCACAGCCATAGAGAAAACAAACATTCTTATGTTTTTATGTATTAGCAAAAAATATTTCTCATTGTTAGGTTTAAAAAAACCAGTAGTGCCATGATTCAAATTGGATCTACAATTGTCATTTTCAAATTCCTGCTAGGTGTTTCTGTTTTTATCTTTCTCAAAGAAAATTCGTTTCTTTACTTGATTTCTTGTTATGAGTACTCATGTTTTTAATTTTAACACCGCCAATGTCGGTCCCAAGCCCGAATGAAAAAGGTGGAGGGTTGCTTAAGACCATAAAAGCTATCGTTGAAAACATATTTGTACTCATAAGCATGATCCTAATTGTTTCATAGTAAGACTTGTCCGTCGTAGTAAATTGATGTAACATATATTGACCTCTCTAGTTATTATGAGAAAGTTTTCTGTTCATAATTCTGACATCTGGATTGCCCATCAGTTCTTTAAGTGACTTCTTTTATGAACTAACATGCAAATATCGAGACTGTGCAACTTATATATTATGAAATAGCATTGTCCAGAATGCAAGTTACTCATCTAAGGAACCATCAAGCGTGCTTTCTGTGAATGATAATTGTTGGGACAGGAAACCACAACTCATGTGGATAAGGCTCTTAATGACGAGATTTTTATAGGATGGATCATGATTGACAATCCTTGGAACACGATGAGATTGATTTTAGTAAACTCCTTTGATTTACTTTTAGATTTATATAGTTTTACATGTTGCAGTTCTACTCCAATCTATTTGACTTTGTGAACTAAAACTTGATGGTTGATTTTTTTTTCTTTTTACTTTTTTTTAGCAGCAGCAATGACATTTGTGAATCTCCAACTGAACTATGAGAGACACAATGGCTATGCAGGTCCATCTTCTCAAAGGATTTGGACTACCATTTACAAGGACAATTCTCCACAGTATTACTTACAAATGTTCTTCTGTTTCTTTTTTGCGTTTTGTTCTGTTATGTTTTGTGTCAAACATTAAAATAATTGCAGATGATGTTTTTCATATTACTTAATAGTAATTCTTTTGCTTTATGGCTTTCCACGTTCTCAAAATTGTTGCTTTCTTAGTTTGGAGGATTCCACAATAAGTTTATGAGGAAACTGATATTAATTAAATTATTTTTGCATGCATATTATGTGAATGGATATGGTTTCTTATCAATTTATCTAAAACTGTGTATGTGTTAGTCTTTAGGAAAGATTTGGATTGTAACTTCTAACAAGTAGCAACAAGATTATAAATTAAAGAAAAAGAGAAAGCACACTCAAAATAGGTAGAAGCCTTCACCAATATAATGAACACAAGGTTCTTGGGAATGAAAAAGCCACCCCATCTGCTTCTAAGCACAGATCCTGCAACTGTTTTGAGTCCTACTACGTTTAGCTCTTTTTAATTTTCTTAAATTGCATAGGAAAATGCTCCAACCATTTCAGCCTCACATTAACTTTTGTTTTGTTCTGGTTCTTATGGCAGAAATATCCAAAGTATACCTCAACTTCATGTTAAGATATCTTTAGGAGTGTTCAAATCGAATTGAAAAACCGAACCAAACCGGAACTGAACCGGTCCAAAACTAGTTCGATCTGAACTGGTCCACTAATAGTTTGGTTTTGAAGGTTATAAATGGTTTTAGTTTGGGAGTACCCTTCTGTTCGGTTAACCAGTTCGAACCAAACCGGACCTATTTTAATTTAAAAGGTATCAATCCTGTTGATTTTATAACCCTAAGCCCTTTTGGTTTAAACCGATTAATCAAACCAGCCCAAAGGTTCAATTTTGCAAATCTTGTCTTGTCAGCCGAATTAGATCAAGATTTTGGTTCGATTCAATCGAACTGAATTGGTTCATTTGGTAAATATATATTTTTTAAATTACTTAAAATTACAAAATGGTTAATCGAACTGAATTGGTTCATTTGGTAAATATATATTTTTTTAAATTACTTAAAATTACAAAATGGTTAATCGAACTGGATTAACTGATTTTGAGTCGGTTTGATTAGATAGGTCCGAACTGGTTTGGGTTCAGATTCCCTTACTTTAACTGAACCGAACTTAAAAAACAATTCGGTTTGAACTGGTTTGAACACCCCTGGGTATCTTTATTCTTCTCCTATAGCATTTTATACATCACTTCACAAATATCTCAATTTTCAAGTGTTGAACCTTATCCAAATAGGAGGTCACATTGAATGTACCACTGAGAAAAATCTTAATCTCCATTCTATCTGAAACTGGCTTAAATTCTTATGGATCACATGCAAGATGGTTTCTCTGCATGTAAGATTTGCCTTTCATATTGATATTCTTCTACTTTAAAATGCCTAATCATCGTTTAGTTCCTTTACATGTTGCAGGATGGAAGAAATACTATCTGGCCACATGACCCTCAAACTGGTTGGAGTTACTGTGCTATGATTTCTTCTTGGATCGTTCAGACAGAACCTGGAGGAACCCATGAAAGCTTCTTGAATCCTATTGTTGTAATAATCTTCCTTTGCCTTATCAATTTTCCTACACCTGTTAAACATTTATGATTTACTCTTAGGAGTCAAAAAGATGTGATTACTAGGTACGGGATTTTCTAAAAAAATGTATTGTCGTGAAAACAAATGGAATGATGATCGATTTAACATCTAAAAATGGAACTTCTATCTTTGTATCATGCCATGCAACTCTTCATTTTATCATATTTCTAATAGTGAAGTGATATCTTTTATAAAAGATGTAGTGATGCGTGCCTTTTTGGTGATAATGAGTTAAACATGATTATTGTATTTGTTACCTTCTGTATTATAAACTGCAGGAAATTATGGTTACTAAAATGACATTAAGGACTGATTAATGTGATGTAGCTCGATAAATTGCATTTTTCGTGCTTTAAATTTTGCAGTTCTACATTTATACCCAACTTTGACTGACAACTATTCTGAATTAGCGCTGAATGCAAGAGTAAGCTGTGTTGGGTGGAGTGGCGGTGTTATTTTTAAGTGTTTCATTGAATTATTACTTTTATATGGACTATGATGCACATGCATTTTGCTTTGCAAGTATTTCTGACCTAGACTGCTGATACTTGAAAATTTCAATTTGATTCTTGGCACAGGACATGAAGAAATTTATTAAATTTGAACTAAATGAAACTAGGTTTCATCATATCTTTAATTGGAGAAAAGGAATTGATGTAGAAATTTACAAGGAGACAATTTTGATGGATGTTTGACTATTGTTCCATATTTATGTAGTCTGAGGTGTCCTATAGCTGTGGCCAGTCTTTTTAATTTTTTGTACCTCCAACAGAAGTTGCATTTATTTGTTGCTGCTTCCTGTACACAAATTGAGCAGTTGTCAGCACTACTATATGAATTCTATGGTTATGATCCAATTCTCTGTCAACATATGGCAGTTCAAAGATAAAAAACTTGAATCACCGGTAATATATTTAATGCCTAAACTTGTAGGACTTTAAGTTAGATGAGGCTTGAGATGTATAGGGTCCTAAGACATGAGGAGTCTATTAATTCAAATGTCATTTATCACTAGTATCTGTTGACATTGTTCAAAGATTTTGAAGAACATTATCCAATACGTTCAGCGTGTCCTGATTTATCTATGAAGATCTAGGACCAAGAATGTTCTTGGCACCTTTCTGGCACTTCCAGAGAGATGGTAGAGGAATAACCTTTTTTTTTTATTTTGGTTGGTCTAACATAAATATAGGCATTGCAATGTCAAGAGATGTTCACCTTGAACTTGGATCTTGTTTGCCTATCTTGTTTGCCTTGTGGAAATATTTAGAGAACTGTTACTTTGGCCCCTCCCTTTTTATCTCAATTGCTAAATTCCTTTGTGTGTCCAGGAGATAGGAATAATGCTTTTTCCCCACGGTAGATAGAAATAACACACAGACTCATCATATTATTTCCTGGTTATATTACACAATGTAACATCTGATACTTAACTGCATCTTAAGCTACTTTAATTTCAGTTTTTGGTCTACAGTTATATTCTAACATTAGATTGAGTAGGCATATGAGAGCAGGGTAGACTTATTTCTTGAAGTTATTTTACATGCCCTTTTCAATTACAAGTATTTGTAGAAGAATTAAGTAGCTAGAAACAACATAAGCTATTGTAGATGAAATCTTGATTGAGAAAATTAAAGACCTTAATCTGAGCAAGTTTTTGTAGGAATGGTATGAAAATAATGATTTTTGAGGTTCATACAAAGGAATATCAACTGTGTTGGTGTCGTGCAAATATATATTGTGACATGCAATGCTACTAGGAAATATGACTATCACTAATGAGAATCCATAGAGTTGGAAAGGCTTACTGTATAGAGGGAGCTTGATGAATGTGTTACAACACATTGTTGGCATGTGCTCATTAGAAGTGCTCTATCTATGCATTTGGGTTGGATTTATTATTTTCCTATATCGCTCATTTGAAACTATGTGCTTTGATTGGGAAATTTCTTTTTCCTCTTCTGGTCTCTTTACCATAAACACAGTTTTGTTATTTGCCTTCCATGAACACATTTTAAAGCTGAAAAGGAAGTGCTTTTTTTAAGTTGGTGCTACTTATACAAAATGGAGTAAGAATATGACAGAAAGCGAGTCTTTGATGTGTTCAAACAAAAGTAAGAAGGACCTATTTTCATCAGATTTGCTTAGCAAAAAGCAAATGAGAACTAGCATTGGAAGATGGGCCATCAACATTTTGTTATTTCTTATACTTATAGCTCACCCACCTAGAGAGAGTTGGTAGATTTTGCAGAATATATACTGGTTTGGGGTGAAGTCTTAAGTGTCTGTTGAATCTCCACAGTTACTCTATTTCTTCATTCCAGATTTACTTGCCCATCCAAATGCCACTAGGAAGTGGCCATTAATTACCGCAACTTCAATGAAATATAGGAGAGGCTTTATGCAAAGAAGTGGATTACCACTCATAAATTGTTTCTTATGATGATGTAGTGTCAAATTCTGTGTCTGAGGACATTATGACTCTGCATGCAATACTAGTCATTCTACATGCAAAGACTAGATTTGCTTTTTCTGGTCTTGGTTGGGCTGCCTGTAAATGTTGGTCTTCCCACAGAACTATAAGCTTCATATGAGAATTTTTGGTATTATTTGTTCCTTCTTCTTATCTTCTTGTTACCTCATTGTAATATACTAGTCATATTGTCTTTAATTAAGTGCATCATTGAATATGTTAATTTGTAGTACCCACCAAGAATCTGCTGTAGGGTTTGAATGTGAAAGAGAGAGTGATCTATCTTGTACATTTCTAATGTGCTGTGATAAGTTTTGTTGTCTCTTCTCAGTGGAAGGCTTGTGCTATAATATCTGATTATATTTTAAACTTTTTTTGAGGATAAGTCCTCTTCGTTTGCTATTTGATGCGTTAAATTTATCAGACCTTTTTTATGTTTTCATTCTTGGATTTGCTTTTGACATTATTAAAGGACAGTTTTACAGGATTCATGTGGGTATTCAATCTCCAGAAGGCATCAACACCAGCCATGGACTGCTACGAAGATTCAGTGACTTCTTGAAGTTATATTTTGCTGTACGATAAATTTTATTTTCACCATCTTATGGCAATGATTACTGTGCTTTCTCTTCATCTTCTGTCCAAACATGTAGTTTCTTTTATGAACTATGGCGATTGCACCAACAGTAAGTTAAGCATATTAATTAAGGAACACACTTGAGGGTTATTAACAATGTGCAAGATTTTGTAAGAAAATACATGGGAGCACTCGACTATTAAATCAATCATATACGAAACATACTGTAGGTCCAATGGTAGAAGGCAATTCATAAGGCGGCATCATAATTGAAAGATAAAGTTTGCAAGATTACTTCCTAATTCTAGACCTCTGAGGAGCAGGTGTAGCATTAATGATGCTGTTTATAATGAAAAGTTCCAGTTTTTTTTCATTTTACTGTCGTTTTGCTTCTGGAAAGTTTTCCTGGAGAACATACATAGGGTTCAAATAATGGAAGGCAATTCATAAGCTGGCATTGTAATTGAAGGCATTAACATCTGCAAGATGTTTTCCATATCAGGAAAGCTAAGGAGTAAGGAACATGCCTGTAATGCTAATGCTGCTATTTATTGTGAGAAAATGTGTATAATTTTATCTAAGTCATTTTTATTGTGCAAATTTTGCTGGAACTATTCAATAGCATAAGACATTGACCACCTACATAGTTTGTATTTCAGACGTGCAAGATAATTACCATGTTTACAGTTGCCTGTTGATTTCTCTTGCTTTAGTAAGTTGCCTGTTGATTTCTCTTGCTTTAGTAAATTCTCTGATATTGATAATCATTGTCATTTTTGTGAGAGAAACTTCTTCATATGCTATTTTCACGGGAAGACTTAGTATGGATTTCATGTTGCTTTTAGATTAGGGATTATTTATTTATGTTGTCATTTATGTAGCTTAAGAAGACATTTCCTAGAAGAGATATTCCTGCAGCCCTGCCAAAGCATGCATTTTTGAGAATAAATGCCAGCCGGATGCTCCTAGAAGAGGTATAATATTATTCCGAAATGATGCTTTTTTGTTATGTTGGATTCTGTTGGTTTTGTTAAAACTATGACAGTTCATAAACTACAATTTCATCCATATTTATCTCTGTTAGTGGTGTCATTATTTGTGTCTTACTACAAGTCTAGAACTATAGTCATTCGTCTCTCGTTCTATTTACTCTACTTTAATACATAAAAGAGTGTCTATGTTACTATTGTATCTCTTTCTTAGATATGCATATAGTGGCAAAACGGAATTTACCATTTTAAGTATGAGGCTAAGCAATATTTGTGTTATTTGAGTTCTATTGCTATTTATAGGCATAGTACAAGCAACAAAATGAAGTCTACACCCTGAATTAGAATTATCCACTCTACTTGTGTTAACATAGAAAAAGATTCTGTGTTGAGACATGGGTTGACTTTGGTAGTGACCAAAAGTCAAAAAAAAAAAAAACCTTTTTCAGTGTGCTTCTCTACAACAGAGAATGAGAAGGAGAAGTTAGAGGAGGGAACGGGCTAAAAAGCAGAGGTAGAGATCAAAAAATTATGGCCATATCCTTGGCATATGAGCAGCCCCCCCCAACCTACCTTTACCTCGGTGTGCCTTCATCCTGTGTTCCCTTTCTTTTATAGAAAGTCCTCAGTTGAGGTTAGGAGGTCCGAGGATGAACCTTCCTTAATCCAGACCTATGGGTGCTCTAATTCTTTATGAAGTGGCTTCATCTTGTAGTTAGGGAGAACAAGTCATCCAATGGCTATAAAGATACTCCATTCAACACATTTTTTTCTATTCAGTTGTCCATCAAAAAGTATTTGGCTTTAGAGACTTTTTTTAACCTTTTGACCTAGATTGGTATCCTCCACCTTCTGTGAGGGTAATCATCCTTGGCAGTTCCATTATCTAATAATAATGAAGAAAATTATGCCATAAAAAAGAAGATCTTCAGCTGGTCAAGAGACCTCCCTTGTGGAGTAGATGATGATGAGATACAGGTGTATTATTATTAGTCCTCTTACTTATAGAAGACAAACTGGACCTTTTGTTTTGGCCCCAAATGCATTTGGTAGCCAACTCGGTAGATGAAAAAAGAAGCAATTCTATATAAACCTATATGTTTATAGTAGAATTGAGAAAGCACATGTGGCTCTTTTGTGTATCTTTTGTTTATGTTTCTGGTCCAAGGACTATAGATATGTCTTGTACTTTCTCTCCTTTGGTCTGTTATGTCTTTCTGGAGCTATTGTTTGTCAGCTTCAATTTATCTTACTGGACTGGAAATGGACTCATTGAGATCGGTGTTGTTAATGAGTTTTAGGTGTCTCAGGTGCATTGAGTCCAATCCCAAACCAAATCTAGTTTGATTTGAACCTAATCGAACCAATTGCTTTCGCTTAATCAACTAAGAGGCTCAAACCCTTGTTAGTAATAGTTAATTCTTGTTAGTTAACTTTTGTTAACAATGGTTAATAATGAGTTATTTAATGCTTTATAGATGGTTAAACACTTAAACTTATGTAATTTGATGTTTTAGTGGTATTCTTTTGAACATAAAATGATATGAAACTCATGTATTGTCAGGTTTCTATTTAATGGTTGACTTTATCCTTAATTGTATTTTATATAATTTTATGTTGGTGAACATCTGGCATCGCTTGGGTGGGCACCTAGGTGCTCACTAATACTGCAGTTCCAATTTATTGTTGTTTTAAACGTTGAATAGTAGTTTTTCTTCATGATAATCATAATCGGAAAGGGTTCAGTTTTTCTTTTGGAGTTCATTTTCCTACTAGGTTATCAATGATTCTTAAATCAGGTACTTTTCTTGCAGAGAAGGTGTGCTCTGGAAGAATGGATGGGAAAGTTACTCTCCAACATAGAGTTCTCTAGAAGTGCACCAATGGCAGGTTTTCTTGAGCTAGAAGTTGCTGCAAGATCAGGTATGTCTTGCCACCTATATGTTTCTTGGTGTCTGTATAACATGCATGCTTTTATAATCTGTTTGTTGTTGTGTTTGATTCAAGATGAAATATTCTTTGTTTTTGGTGCACTTTTATAAGTGAGCTAATTTGTTACCTTGATTACACTTGTTTTCATCTTCAGCATTTCAGTATGTGAATAATCATCCTACAGAACCAAGTTCAACAGATTCTACTGCTGCGCCCTCCTTAATTCCTGCTAGACCTAGTTCAAGTGCTTCTGTTGCTGATTGTTCAAAAATTGCATCGAAGTCTCATACAGTTGCAGCAAAGTCTCCCTCCATGCCATCAGATATCTGTAGTGAAAATGTAGATGAAACATCAGATCTTGAAACTCCAAGAAAAGGAAAGATACGAGAATTTGATACTAGCACTGAAGATCTGACATTTCATGATGTTAGTAATGGCATTTTAGGTGAATCATTTCTGGATCAACATGAAGATTTCATTAAAAGTAAGTTAAACCAAAGAAGGGGGCACCTTGTTTCCAAGAGAGAGACGACTGGTGGAAGCTCTTTCAGAGACAGAATAGAATCCATGTCATCAGATCATGACCATGATATACTCTATGGTCATGCTCGAAGGCTTTCTTCTGAAAGCGTCGGGAGTGATATAAGTTCTACAAGAGGCAGTGAACTATCGTTCACTGGTGCCGCCAATTCACTTTGGGATGGTTCCCTTGATGTCCCTGTCGGTGCTGAAATTCCAAATGCCATGGATGCTTTTGCTGGCTTGGGGGGACAATCTCTTGATAGTGCACAAATTGTCCTTCCAATTGATCAGAGGCATAAATTGAATAGAGTTCTCCTCACTATGCAACGAAGGTTAGGAATAGCAAAAACTGATATGGAGGATCTAATAGCACGATTGAATCAAGAAATGGCTGTGAAAGAATATCCTACAACAAAGGTGCATATCTGGCCATTACTTTAATCTATCTTCCTTTTATATTTGGGTGACGAGGTTTAATTTTGGACTGACATTTTGCAATAAGTATGATAAATTAGTTGTCAGTGCATTTCTCTGGAACCAAATACAACTCTTGAGTTAACAACGTCACTTTTTCATTAGCTATGTTAGATGTCATTTCATCATCGTTATCCGTATCTTTGGTTGCAGGTCAAGGATTTAGAGGTTGAACTGGAAGCCACTGAACAGAAAGGTAAAGAAAATTTGCAACAAGCTGTCTTTATTGAAAGAGAAAGAGTGACTCAAATGCAATGGGATATGGATGAACTACGTAGGAAGTGTTCAGAGATGGAGTCAAAACTCAAGCTTGAACAAGTGTGGTTTTCTCTAAAGTTTATTAATGTTGCATGGTGCTATTCATTTGAATATAATCCCTCTATTTTATTTTCACTTGTTGCAAAATGAAAAAAGTCATGCAAAGTTGGAGAAGATGACTGCTAGTGATGAAAAAGAAGTGTGGCTGCAGGAGTTAGGTAGTAAACAGGAAGAATTGCTGAACATGCGAAAGCATCTAGAAGAACAAGAATCAAGATCAAAAGCTGATATCAAAGTCCTCGTCAAGGAAGTGAAGTTCCTTAGGAAATCTCAAACAGAGCTCAAGGAATTGCTGAATCAAACTTTAAAAGAGAAGTCAGAGTTAGAGGTAATGTGCTGAAATCCCCTTTACAACTGACAAGCTAGAAGTCAATTTTCATTCATTAAGAATAGTGTTTGATATGCGTAACGCATGTACCAGTAGATGTCACTTCATACTTGCCCATCAGTTTAACATTGGTGTCTTGCCTTCCTCAATCTCCAAAGAAGAAAGTTGATAATAGGAGAGAACCTAATGTTTAAATTTCTAATAGAACAGCAGTTGTTGAACAGAAAATTCGTAAGAAAGTGTATACGGTCACAACCAATGTTGGCACTTGACATTTCTACATGGTTTTGTTGTACTACAACATGGAATGCACTTTAGGTAGTTGTGCCTCAGAGGTAAGAGTAAAAAATGTATACAATCGATCGTTAATCTTATCTTCTTAGGACATTCATTGTGAAAACATTTTCCTCTTATGTCCTTTTTTTTTTCTCTAAGCCACCTGGTGGTGCTTCATTGCTCTGGTTAGTGATATATATACAAGTCCTTTAACAATTGTGTAACTATGAGTACTTTTTCCATGAAAGCTGATAGATGACAATTTTTCGATTGATTACAGTTTTCTAGGGTACATGAGGAGTGTTGGGGGTCCTATTCAATTTAAATATGCTTGTTACCTATGAGTTAGTGTTATTTTTGAGTTAAATTTGCTTATTGTTATTTGTAAATTAGATCAGATGACTTGTTGCTCTTAGTCCCTTTTCTCCAATTGGGAAATTGGCATGATTGATTAGCCATTTTTTGGCTGAATTATGTTGTAATAAATCTTTTGTCCGGTCAATGCATCAGTTCTATCCAGTCAATTAGCAATCATTTGTGCTGTGGTGAACACCTTATGAGGGTTGCTCACAAGTCACAATGCTATTTTGTGGTTTCATTCTTTTTCTTTTTCTCGTTATAATCTGTGGGCCAAAATGTTTCTCTTTATATCTAATTAAATACATTATGCTGCTCACATCGCAAACTTGAGATGCTCTTAAGTTGGTATTACCTTTCAATTAAGGTAGAAGAATTCAGCATCCAAGGCTGATCCATTATAGCACTATCTTCTTGCTGCTCTTTGATGTCCCTATTCTGAACTTATCCTTTATAAACAGACATCTCATGTTTCTTCTCTGTTTTCTTTTTCTAGCTTGGTGTTAAAAATTTCTTGTAAATTTAACTTCCAGAATCTACTGTGTCTTGACCATCCACCTTAATCTCTTTCTGTTATCCATTTAAAATGATATCAAAAATTGTTGATTGTATTCTTTTGATTAATTTAGTCTGTAGTGTATAATTTGTCTAGATATTTGGTTGAGGAAGGTGATCATAGAAATATGCTGCATCTAATTATGGTTGCTTCTATTTGGTATCAATGTTACTTTAGCTCCGGTAAAGTTATTTTTACTTGGTTTTATTATTCACCTAGTCCTTTATTGTCTGTCTTACTCTTTTACTCATTGTTGACCCAAGGATTTCTTCATAAAGAAAAGCAAAAATGGTCAAATGCAAAATCAGCAAGCAAAAATCTTCTTCATGAATGCAAAGTTCTTCGTGATCGGCTGCAAGAATGCAGTGTTAATTTTCTTGCAGATGAGGAAGACAAATTCACTATTAGCCCTTCATCGCTCTATGATTCTTTAGATCTCCTGGCAACTTCAGATAATCAGATAGGTCTCCTCCATGCTGAGGTTTTTTTTTGTTATCATATAAAATTTTCTTCTTGCTAGTTTTTGTCCATGTGTTTTGGTTTCATTTAGTAAGAGAACCTTGTTGCGACTAGCCTAAATTTGATGTCCATCGAATATTTTAGCATTGCTATTGCCTATGATACTTCCAGTTATGAGTTCTATCTATAATGGTTTTCCTAAAAGAAGAATATGATATTACATGTGGATTCTGCTTTATATCTACTTTTATTTGCTGCTCAAGCAAATGACAAAGCTGGTACCTTAGAATTTCATGTAAATTTCTGGGTTCATGATATTTTGGCAAATGCTTGTATGCATGGTTGTTACATTTTGATGTATGCTTGATTCTTTTTAGTACCCTTCTCGACTTCTTGTTTCATCTGTATCTTCAGCTCTACATGTTTTAATGTGATCATTCATGTCTAAATATGCTTTATACAGATTTAAATTTTTTGGTGTTGATAAATAAAACTCTTTATTTGGATGATTTTTTATTTATCTTTAGCAACTGAAGTGGTATCTCACTCTTGTCCAAGCTCAACTCCTTGCAACGAACGATGAAGAGGCTTGCATTGATGATGATGATGCTCAAAAAATCAATTTACGTCCTGATTTGGTAATTTTTTACTTGAATAGTTGGGTCTGTCTTCAATATTTGATGAAATTGTTAAAACTGAAGTAACCAGGTATATGCCACCTGCTGATTACTCGAGCTTGTTTGAGGAAGAATTTAAATTACCTGAAGATTACTGGGATGCTTCTTATTTGAATGTCTTGGATATATCTGTTGCTAAAGAAGGTAGTCTCCATGTCTTATTTAGATGGGCTTCACAAGTATGTTCAAAATGATCACCTATCATATAATATTTTTTAAACTAATTATCCTATCTTTTTTCAATTGGAATAACTTTTAGCCACCAAGAGTCTGCTTCGATATTAAAATTATCAAGTGCTTACATTCTTTATAATGAATATACAGCCTCTCTTGCGCTGCAAATTAGCTAGCAGTAATTCAAATTTTTGGTCCCTATTACCACTTATACAAGCACTGCTTCCAAGTGAAAGGTATTCTATTTTAACACTTTTGAGTGGTTTATATCAATGTCTGTAATTTCGTACCGTACTAGCGTTTCGACACTTCTCCAGTACGGTATGGTATCGTATATCGAATGGTATGTTTTGGCATACCGTTCAATATATATATTTATAATTATAAATATCATACATATATAATATGTATACTTATATTTTTTTTTCCCATGCAACATCGCACAGGGAGAAGCCTGAGAAGTCAACGGGCAATGTCGTTGAGACGTCGCCTTAGCAACGTTGCTTGAGAAGTAAAAAATAATAATTTTTCTATTAAAAAAATACAAAATGATGTCGCCCATGCGAAGTCGCCTTGGGAGACGTCACCTTCCTTCTCAGCGATGTCGCCTGAGAAGTCACCTCGGTGAAGTCGCTCGAGGAGGACGATACGTCCATATTAAAAAAATAAAAAAATAATTTTTTTAATTATAAAAATAAAAAAATTGTACCAACCGGTGGCGGGCGGTCCACGTACCGATATCCTATCGGACCGATACGTACCACCCATACCGGACGGTATTATTCGGTATCGCAGATCATGGTTTATATATTAATTAATTTTGATGGATTTTGATTCCCTTTCATTTGTTGGCACTTCGTCCTCCAATTAGTCTCCCAGATCAAGTTGATGATAGTTTTTCATAGTGGAAACATCCTTCTGTCTAGCATGCTCTCTCTCAGGTTCAGTAGTGATGCATCTTGGTGATATATGTTACATGCATTTGTATTTTTATCAAAAGTCTCAACAATTCACATTAATCTGTTGTTGCAGATAATAACAATGTCATCATGATCTTCTTTATGCTTGTGTGGGTTATTTGTATTCATTCTTATCTCATGTTTGTTGGCTTCATACCAAGTTTAATTATGACTAGGCAACTTACTTTTTGGCTTTCTATCTAAGCAAGCATTTATTTTTCAATCTTCAGGCAAAGGCAAGATGTGCATTGATTGATTTATGCTCTAGATCATTATCACCATGGATATATATAATTACTGCAAAGGTTTCATCTTTTCCCATAATATGTCTACATATTAGGTCAACGACTTGTATTTTATAACTGCATTGGCCCTTTTTCAGGTTGATCCTGCAATTGAACTTTTGGAGGACCTCTTGGGTGTTATTCAAGTAATTTCAATATTCTTTTTTTCTTATTACTGTTACGAAGGCTTAATTCTTTATTATAATGAATGCTCATTTGGTTGGTTGGTTGGTTATAAAGTCATGGATATAAGTGCAAGATAATGATATAATTGATATGCACATGCATCAATGTATATTATTAACTATTTAATGTGACAAAATTTGGGATTTATCTAATGTTAGAATAGGCAGATGTATATATATCATGATTCATGATAATTAACCTATCCATCATGAAAATATATAAATAATGTTTGGTCAATTATCTGACATAAGCAATTAAAACTATCTATGTTTGATGAATCCTTAGTCATTGTTTGTTGCAGATCTAACTAATCTAACCATTTTTGTGGTCAATACATTGTGATTTATTGTGGATGGTCAAATTATCAAACACTAATTTTCTCTTGAAATAATTTTCTCATTCTGAGAAAAATGTTATTTGATTTGAACACTATAGTCCTGGCACAACAAAGACTTCGAAGGTCAAAGACAATTTATTTTGCTTTGGTATAATTAAATAGTCTTTAAAATAATAAAATATAAACATTTTGTTTGGGATCATATCTTCTTTGTATTATGTATAAATCTTGTTTGATATGGCATTTCCGCTTTTTGTTCTTTTAAAGTACTAACACTTTTTCTATTGTGTTAGGGAACGTAAAGGTTTTTTTACTTCCACTGATTTTGAAAACCACTTTTCAGTCCGTTTTATTACTATCTGATGGCCCCTGCTAGAGTTTCCCTTAATGGTTCTATAATTGTTCTCACCTTCACTTCTCTTCTATAATTTTCCAATTGTTAAAGTTGTGATTGTTATTGTCCTTCTATAAAACTAAGAAAAACTAAAAGTAAAATGAATATTTTTCTAAGCTAAAAATAGAATTAACACTAAATTGGCCATTGAATCGGTCAGAGTAAAAAAGAAGAGTTGGCATCATTATGTAGTTTCACCATTTGATGATTTATGGTAATATTTCAGGTTTGCCTGTAGTGGTTGATGAATGTCGAACTATATGTCATGCTAGTATAATACTAGCATGGTGTTTGGTTTTATGCTGAGGATGTTCCTGAATACACAATCAAGCACAATGCTAGTTCCAGCCATATGTTTAAACTATGCTGATCGGCATGTATTGTACTGACATGTCCATCCTGATGAACTCAAAAAATACTTTCTATGACCTATCGTAGATGTTATTTTGTGATTCATCTATTACCTTAATGTGAAGATTCTAACAGTATCAGTCATTTCTATACTTGAATACTGATCTCTTGAATTTGACCCTGATCATGATAGTATTTATTATGAAACTGAAATTTTTGTCCATTGGATTGGAGTTTGAAAATATCAGGCTTTGGAAATATCACAAGTCGACATTGAATCAGCTGATGTGGCAACATTGGTTAGGCAAAATCAACCATTGCTGTCACTTTGTAATCCTCCTACAGAGTCTCCTCTTTCTACTGCATTCTGCAACTGAGTTATCTTGTTCTACAGAGAATGTATGACATTATACTGCATTCAGCTGCAAATCTTAGTGGACAACTTACATCTTTGTACACCGAACTAAAAGCAGGAAACGTACAACTTGAAATGGAAAAGTTACATGAGCTGCAAAGGCATTGGGCACTTCTTGAAAGATTGGTAATAACATCTTCTAGAAATGATGAACATACATATCCCATTGGCATCAGAAGTGCTGGTTTCATCTACAGAACTTTAGTTCCACCATCATCGTGGATGCAGAAAATATCGAGGTTTTCAAGTTGCACATGTCTATTTTCTATATTTTTAGGATGAATGTCAGTATCTCGAAATGCCAAGCAATACTTGAAGGAACACTTGTTTATTGCCTCTGATCTTTCACAAATTTCATCATTTTTATCAATTTTTATGGATAAGTTAGCACTTATAGATAATTTAGTAAAAAAAAAATTGAATCTGTATATTCATATCCATCAAGTACCAAAACACACTCCCAAGTTGATAAAAAATTTGAGTCTTCCGATCAGTCAGATACTAAACTATCATTTAAAGTATTTTTTTTCTCACCTGCATATGTTATTCCCAAACATGATAAAGCAGTTTAGTGAGTTTAGAAAGTGAATTTTGGAAACTGTTGGTATGCAACTAAAATCTCTTCCATGCAGTATTGTTTCAGATATCCTCTGCTGGTTTGCTAACCTTTGTTTGTGGTCATATCTAGAAACAACAAGGAACCATCTTTATGTTACAAAAAATGCTAATCCTTTGAGAGGTCATATCGCTAGAAATGCTAAGGTTGTTATTTTTTACGTGCTTGAATCGATTATTGTTGAGCACATGGAAGTATTGGTTAATGAAATGCCTAGGGTAGCTCACATCTTGATATCTCTTTGTTGGAAAGTAGCATATGCTATGCTTGTTTATCTATTCAAGTTGCTTGAGAACATTACTTTCTCCTGTGATTTCTTCTCTATGTTCTATAATCTTGATATTCCATTATAATGCACCAAAAATTTCATAGCATTTGCAGTCTGATAAATGGTTATCATCATTATTTGAAAGGGACATTGATAACTTTAGTGGTAAACTAGTAATAAGACTTCATTGGTGGACTTATTATGTACAATGTTGGGTCATTTAGAACCAAAACAACGATATGTTGCATTGCATCATCTTGGGAGTATTATTGACCAAGGCAGCTATAATAGTGTGAATGAACTGCCTTACACGGTTAAACAAAATTTGGTTTGCTCTTGATCAGTAAGGGCTCTTCCTGAATTAGTAGCTTCCATTTTAGTTACAAAGACATGGGATATAGTGATGGTAGTAGTATTCTCTGACCCTTCAATGCCATAGCAAACACATGTAATGGTGCTATTACTAATTTTTCTCTCATATGCAGAGAGAGCTCAACTGCAATGGTGCCATAGCCACTCATACCATCCTTCCAGAAATGTGCAAATTTACCAATTCAAAGGAAGTGGGTCATTTAATAAGACTCGCATTCCACATTTTGGCAAAGTGCATATCTTTATTCTCCTACTAAGGATATTACTTTAATACCTGAAAGTGTTTGGAGGAACCTAGAGCAGATGCGAATGTTAAAGATAGGTACTTGCATATATTTCTTTACATATTTCATGATGTTTGTTTCTAAATATTTATTGTAGTATAACTACTTAAGAGCATCACTGTTATCATGTATTCAAAAATATCATATTGAACAATCACTTATATAATTTATATTTTCTATGTTAAAAATTTTGTTAGATGAAAACATTTTAAACCAAGGTTAGGAGAGAATCTTTACACCTCTTTTCTCCTTTTAATAGACTTAGAGGAAAGGACATTTGCATATTTCTTTTATACAAAACCTCACACCTCCTTTGTATAACCTCTATACTTAACGAGGAAAAGACAAACACTTTTCAAGAGAGTTTACATACTTCAATTCATAAGATTTCATACCTCTTGCATCAAGCAAGCATAAGTGGTGTATTTATAAACCCCAAGACTTAAAAAATAGAGCTAAAAATTTAAATCCTCGAGTTTTTGAGGTACTAGAGGTGCTACCGTCGGTGGCGGGTAGTATTACCACTAAACAGAGTCTAGGAATCTGGGCTCTAACAGTGCCACCATCGCCTTGGGCGGTACTATCATCGGCACTGATGGTACTACCGTTGGACTTCCTAGAAAAGCACAACCCGTGCTTTCCAACTCTAAGGTGGTACCACCACCTAGGCTTGGTGGTACCACCACTTGGGCCAACTTCAAGTCATCGAATTGACCTTCCAATAGACCCAATTTGACCCTAGTTTAGGCCCAATGAGCTCCTAATTAAGTTGGCATGGTTACAACCTAAAATCAACTTAAATATTTATTAGGACGGGCTACACTTATTGGAAAACATAAATATAGATTTTCTTGATTTTGATTTATGAAACATCATTGAATGTGGGTTTCTAAACCAATGAATGAATGGAATGATTTAGAAAAGAAAACGTTTTCTTTAAATACAAAAGTTATGAATGCTTTATTTTGTGCTTTAGATAAAAACAAGTTTAATTATGTTTCTACTTGTGAATCTACATATGATATTTAGCATACACTTAAAGTTACTTATGTTAGGATCGTAAACGACACTAAGAAGGGGGGGCGAGGGGGGGCGCAAGGGTTGAATTAGTGCTTTTGTAAAATTACATCGGTTTGAAAAAATTTCGTTTGATAAAATCGTATCGAAAATACGTTTGAACTTAGAGAGCAAGTGAGAGTGGTAGACAATTAAATAAGTGAGTGATAAGAATGAAAAGCATAAATAGAAATGTAAATCGATTTATAGTGGTTCAGTCGTCGTGACCTACATTCACTCTTGATTTCTCATTCATTAAGGCCACCGACTTTCACTAATGATTTTCTTTTAATGGGTGAAGAGCAATACTCTTTTTACATCTCTTTCTCTTTTTCACAGGCTTAGAAAAGAATTTTTACACCCATCTTTTATAAGAATATCCTCACACTCTTTCTTAGAACAACCTCTAAGCATGAGGAGGAAACTCAACTTTCTAATAAGGTTTTCACACTATAAATCACAATATTTCATTCTCTTTTCTTACTACCTCAAGCAGGAAAGATGGGGGTATTTATATACCCCAAATGACTTAAAAAATGGAGCTAAAATTTTAAACTTTTGGGTCTTCCAGGTACGGGTGATACCACTGCCTGCATTGGGTGGTACTCAGTGATTTAAAAAGCGCTAAGCGCCAAAAGGCGCCAAGATCCAAAAATGACCGAGGCACTAGGCGCTCACCCGAGCGAAGCGAGGCGTTAAAATATAAAAATATATAATATAATTAATAAATATAATTATTTAAATAAAAATTTAATAATAATTTTAAATAAATAAAAAAATTAATAGTATTAAAATTAAAATAATATATTACTAATATAATAAATCAAAATACTATTAACAGTTAGTAGTATACTATTAATATACTGTTTATAGTATACTATCAAAAAGAGTGTAGGGGAAGACCGAGGGCGATTGAGAGCAGCGACAGTGGTAGCACTGAGCAGCAAGAGTGGGAGTAGTGAGCGATGACAATGGCAATGGTAGTAGCAAGCAATGGTAGCAGGAGCGGGAGCGGCGACACTGGCAATGGTAGCGACCAGCGAAACAAAACAAATGGAGTAGCGACAAATGGCAAAGCAAGAACAGCGGAGGAGGCGATGGTAGTGGCAACGGTAGTAGCGAGCAACAGGAGCGGTAATGACAATAGTGGCAGCGGGAGTGACAAGCGGCGAGCGGTGACAGTGGCAGTGGTAGCAGCCAGCAGCAACAGCGGGAGCGACGACAATGGCAGCAACAACGGGAGCGGCGATAGTGGTAGCGACAGCGGTAGTAGCGAGCAACGGGAGCGGTAATGACGATAGTGGCAGCGGGAGCGACAAGCGGCGAGCGGCGACAGTGGCAGCAGCAATGGCGAGCGACGATAGTGGCAGCGAGCAGCGGCAGCGGGAGCGACGAGCAAGGTTAGGGTTGGGGAAGACGTAAGAGAAAGGTACTTTAGTTGGTTTGATTGAACCAAATAAAGCAGGCCGAACCAGCGTTTTAACCCGGGCACTCACCCGAAACGCCCAACGCCTAGGCTCGGGCAAGCCCCCAGGCGGCGCGCTTCAAAGAGGTGCCACGTGGAAATGAAGCGAGGCACTCGGTCCTCGCCTCACCTCGCCTGAGTGATTAGGCAAGCACCCGAGCGTCTCTTGAAATCTCTATTGGTACTACCGCCTAGTAGAGCCTAAGAGACCAGGCTCTGGCGGTACTATCGCTAGCTTGGGCAGTACCATCACCTGCCAGCATTAAGTGCTAGCGGTACCACTGCCCCATCTGGGCGGTGCTATCACCTAACAACATAGGAGAGTGAGTTCTTCACTTTTCCAAGTCATAGGTGGTTCCACCGCTAGTTTGACGGTGCCACCACCTAACCCAATCTATGGGTCATTGAATGGGCCTCCCAATGAGTCCAACTCAACCCCAGATCAGGCCTAATGGGCCCCTAATTGAGTTAGCATGGTTATACCTAATACTAACTCAATTATGACCTAACCTACTTCAATCCAAACATGACCAATTACAAACACGAATACTATGTTGTCTAGCATGTCATTGGTTCATCTAGTGCTTCGTCCGAACCTTCGGTGCATCGTCCTCTCCTTCAGCGTATTGCTCGATCATCAACATATTGACCTCCAGCAACGTCAGATCTTCTTGGCATAATGTCTGATCCTTCTAGCCTGATGCCCGAAATTATGGCACAAAGTCCTACCGGCATATCAACCGATTTTCCGGCTCGCCGTTAAATCTTCTAACATATTCCATTCGGGCCCACCGTTTGATTTTTTTGCTTTAATTGATTTGCCTTTTCTAATCGAAGTTAGTCCTACATTAACTTTCTCAAAGCATAGATTAGATCATAAACTCATTAATTGATTTCATAATCAAAATCCTAGATTCAACAATCTTCCCCTTTTTTTTGATGACAACCAATTAATGATGGAGTTTAACTAAACTCTCTCTATTATATGCCATATTAAAATACAACAAACTTGAATTCAAAAAGAGTGATAACCTTTGAATTCAAGTCGAAACATCATAGTTATACATCATTCCAAATTATCAAAAATTTAAATCATCATAATTTTAAAACATCAAAGTACATCATACCATACATGATTCAAATTTCAAATCATCATTATAACTTCTCCCCCTTTGTCATCAACAAAATGAAGAAAAGTGCAACTAGTAAGTTTTTGAAACATGCAATCTGGTAATTTAGTAAATTTTACATCACTTTAGAACATGCAAGCTAACAAGTTTTTGAGATATGAAATTTGGTAAACTTTTATTTCAAAAGTTTTTAAAACATGCAATCAAGCACTTTTTACTCTTTAAAATGGGCAAGCTAGCAATTTTTGCTTCTCTTTTGAGATATGTAAGCTAACAATTCTTTGCTTCTTTTGAGATGTGCAAGTTTAGCAATTTTGATTCTCTTGAAATGTGCAAGCTAGTAATTGTTGCTTCTCTTTTAAGATGTGCAAACTAGTAATTCTTTGCTTCTTTTGAGATTTACAAGTTTAGCAATTTTTGCTTCTTCTTGAAGTGTGCAAGCTAATAATTCTTTCTCCCCCTTTGTTATTGTTAAAAAGAAATAAAGGATACAATAGCGCAAAATCTTTTACATCAATATTCCAAGCATCACATGAAAGATATTAAGAAAAATCAATTTGGTGATGAGGTATACTATTCATGAATACAAGGGAGTCAAATGAAAATCATGACATGAAATATATGAATATCAAATATTATGGAAGATCAAGTCGTGAATACCAAAAGATCATGATTCCTTTATCAATTTTACGTTAAAGGAATAAAATGTTAAATTTAAAGCTAATGATTGTACACCAAATAAGATTACTTTTATGTATGTTTTAAAAAGCAATAATGTGTATCTTGATTTCCATATTGCTTTTCGGTTTTAAACGATAATGCATGGCTTTTGTATGGAAGACTAGAGCATAAAATTAATCACAAAATTTGGTACTAAAGAACTTTGGTTATTTTTAATCTTATAAGAATCAATCTACATTGTTTTCAATGAATTTTTTGAATGTAAGAAAAGTGATTTTGATAATAATTTTGGATTTGACAATTTGTTTGCGTATGATTCTTTTTACTAATGAGATGATTTATCCAATCGAATCATTTATCTATGTTTATGACTTGAGATGTATTTTATATGAAATATTTTTCTTGATTCTCGTATGATTCTCTCTTTTAAGAATATTTTATATAAATATTTATCCAAATCTTTCACTTGATACTTGATATTTTTTTGAATCAAGGTCTCTTATTATTTTGATCTTCTATGTTTCTTCTTGCCATTTACTAAAGAGTAGAATTATCTAAATGAATCATAAATTTTCTTTTGATTTTTCAAAATTATAACTTGAATTTTTTTTTTATGAATCAAGATCTCTTATTATTTAATCTCCTAAGATTTCTTTTTATTATTTACTAAAAATAATAAATAATAAAATATTCATTATCAATAACATCAATCCTCATTGTCAATATACCTTGGTTATTTTCATTATTGCTATCTAAAATTGAAACATGAAAAAATATTAAGAAAAAATAATTTGGAGTACATAAATTAATTTTTACTTGTAAATAGAATGCACTTGTTTGAGGTAAAATTCAAAATTATTTTGTTCTAATGAAATTTGCCACCAAATTAGGAGTATAAATAAATTTCCTTGGTCATGAAAAAAAAATAATAGATAATTTCATAAAGAAATATTGATAACAACTAAGAAGAAGTTGATAAAAACATATAACACAATAAAAACATGTAAAAAATTTAAAACGAATTAGGAAAATAAGATTTAATTAAAAGCAGCCAGAAAAATATTTAAATAAGTTTTAACACAATAAAAACATGGAAAGTTAAAAATCTACTTATATTGATAAAGATGTTTACAAATTTATGAAAATTAAAATTTTTGCAAAAGTTGTCTTTGTCTAAGAATATATTTTCCTTAAAATCATGAAAGCCCCATATTTGATAATGATCTATTACAAAATAAAAATCGAGGGTATTACTATTGACTGTACTTACTCAATTAAAACATAGTTACCCAATAAGGGGCATGATGAGTGTCTATTGGGGTCTCTACCCGAACTCCATTAACTTGGACAAACATAACTCACTTGATCAAGGATCTCTGCTAATCTCTTTGCCCTCAAACACCTATTGCATCAATGATAATATTTTTTATAATTTAAAAGATAAGTTCAACAAAGAAAAAAATACTTTTAACATGTCTCCTCAGTTTTGATGTAATGCATCACTTAGTTTTTAAGTAATGAATATTTTGATTTTTTTAAAAAATAGACGTAATTGAAATAAATTTTACTAAAGGTAGAATATAGTGATTAGAAATACTTGTTAAGTGGTTAAAATATGTTAATTATTGCCATTTAGTGTGTCTTCTTTAAGAAGTAATTAGAAAAAAACATAATTATCATTTAATAAATATAAGGCATTGTTAGAGATCACATTTTAGAGGAAGGGAAATGCTTAGTTGAAAAGGTCATTTTATAAATATAAAGTAGTATTAGAGCTCACATTTTAGCGGAAGAGAAATATAGATGAAATTTGAAAAGATTCACTAAGTTTTCTTTCAAGTTTGGAGTATCACATTCTCAAAAAATACCTTAACGATGTTTGATGATGTCTAGCTTCTATCATCTATCGTTTGGATTAAAGTATCTTTCTTTTTCATTCAAATTTGTTAGTGATGTTTTTGTAATGTAAAAAAGGACTAATAACTTGTTTGTATACTAGGCATAATATGTTGGTATACTATCTGATATACTAGTACCATATTGCTTGGATATATTATTGAAGCAGATATCAAATCGAGATTTAAAATCTTATTTTTTGGTATGTATTTTATTTATTTTAATTTGTTTACAAGAGTAGTTCTAATGCATTTTTATGGGTATTAACTTTATGCGATTTCGAAAAACTTCATACGATGAAAAAGTTTCATTCACGAAAACACGTTTCGGAAAGACATTTAACTTGAATAAGTTCATAATGTGAGCTGAGATGAAGAAGTTGGGCAGTTGCAGTTAAGTAAAGAAGAATGCAATAAATGTAAAGTACGTAGCAAGAAGAGAACATACCAATTTATAGTGGTTCGGTCGTCCGACCTACATCCACTCCCGATACCTCCTCCGATGAGATCACCGGCTTCCACTATTGATCTTTCTTCAAGGGCAAAGATCAATCACCCCTTTACACTATTTGGGCCATGAATCCGGCCCAAATCAGTCTGATTACGGGCCCAGTTGGCCCATAACAAAGTTAGTGGGATTACCTCCCAAACCTAACCCTAATTACATGTTATCTATGACATTTAAGGCATATACTAAAGAAAACAAGTCTGGTAAGTCAAAGTTTCTTCCGACGAACTTCCAATGGACTTTCAACGAACTCTCGACAATCTTCCAACGGACTCCCGACAAGCTCCTGGACTTCACATCGATCTACTTGGTGAGTTCCGACGATCTTCTTTGGCAAGCTCCAATCTTCTCGGCGAACTCCGACGAACTTCCGATAAACTTCTTGGCGAACTTCCGATGATCTTCTTAGTGAACTTCCAACGTACATTTCGACAAGTTCCTGACAATCTCTCGGCAAATTCGGCATCACTCCTGATGAACTCTCGGACTCCCAACGAATCATTCGATCTTGACTCCGGCACTTCGTTTTGCTTTATGCCTTGATTGTCATCGCAGTTAATCCTTTATACTTTTCTCAACATAGAGATTAGATCAAATAACTTATCAATTAATTTTATCATGAAAATCTGAGATTCAACAATCTCTCCCCTTTTTTATGATGACAACCAATTGATGATGGAGTTAACCTTAACTCCCTCTATCTATATGTCATACTTAAGAAAAGACACTTGAATTCAAAGCATTTGAATTCAAGCACCAATCGATAAGTTATATGCATTTCAACTTATCAATATGCACAACATGATACTAAGCATAATTTTTCATCGCAAAATATGATATCACATATTTATCACAATACCAAAATGATGTCAAAACATGACAACCATTTTCAAGTCTGATATCAAATGATGATAGACAATCATCATTTCAAAGCATGATACCAACTTCAAATATAAAATTTAGCATGATACAAACTTCAAGTTTGATACCAAATGATAATTCATCATATCGAGATACGATACCAATTTCAAGTAGCATATTAAGCATGATAAGTTCGATACTAAATCATAATGATAGACATTTATCATTTCGATACCGAATCAAATACGATAATGAGCATGATTTGAATTATGAAACATTTTCAAGTATTCATGCTACATTTCAAGCATTTATGATACATACAATACATTTTACGCTTTTACGATACAAATGATATGATACAAAGCATATTTCAAGCATTCATAATACATTTTAAGTTTTCATCAATTTGTCACTTTCTCCCCCTATCATCAACAAAAGGAAATAAGCAGTCATTTTACGCAAGCAAAATTTTAGATTATTGCGATAAGATTCTTCTTGAAAGGAAAAAGGAGAAGGAAAAGTTCATGGATAGTCCATTCATCAAGAAGAATTGAGATATTAAAAGCTCATGAATAACACAAGGAAAACAATCCGTTTGAGTTATTGAAAATTCATTTCATCAAGAGATAAAAAACTCATGACATAGAAAGATGTGAATAGAAGAAAGAGATTCACATTAAGAGCTAAAGATGTGAATGAAATCTATATTTTGATCAAATAAAATTCATGCAGTAGAAGGAAAAAAACTCATTCAAGTTGTCAAAAAATTCATCAACCTTCTACTTTTCATCAAGAGCACATGACATAAAAATGTGAACAAAGAGAAGAGATTCAAAAGTCGTGTATCGTTTCATGACATATGAAATAAAATCCATTCATATTACAAGAATTTGCACAAGAATCAAGTATCAATGAAATTTGTAAACAATATTTTCAATCAAATGACACTTTTATCAATTAAGATCCATGAATGATATTTTTATCAAATAAAATTCGTGAACTCTATTTTTATCAAATAAAATTCATTCATAATCATGGCTAAAGTTTGCACAAGCATGAAATCCATGAAAAACCATGAATGAGAGAAGGGTTTTAAGAGTATCAAAAGTCATCAAGTGGAGCGAGGGTATTTTATGAAATGAACTCGATATCAAGATAAGAAAAAGATGATACGAAATAAATTTGATAAAAAGCTCCAATTACGATAGATAAAAAAAGTTCGAAAAAAGTATACAACAAACTCGTGCATTCGGACAATTTAACATTCATAATTCTCTTCTAATGAAATCAAATTATTCTTCATTTAAAGGTTTTATAAAAATAATGGCCAATTGATGTTTCGTATCAATAAACTCTAAGGTTACATCATGATTATTAACGTAATCTCATATAAAGTGATGCATAATGTCAATATGTTTAGTTTAGAGTGTTGAATATGATTTTTTGTTAAATATATTATACTTATGTTATCACATTTTATGGGAATATTCTTTAAGTGAAATCTGTAATCTTCTAATGTATTTTTCATCCATACAACTTGTGCACAACATGCACTTACTGCTATGTATTCGGCTTTTGGCTATAGATAGTGCAACCAAATTTTATTTCCTAGAAGACCAAAAAACAAGTGCATGACCTAAAAATTGGCATGTTCCAGATGTACTTTTTCTATCTATTCTACATCTAGCAAAATCAGCATCAGTATAAGCAATTAATTCAAAATTTTCAGATTTTACATACCATAATCCTAGATTAAGGGTTCCTTTAAGATATCTAAGAATTCTTTTTAACAGATTTAAAATGAGATAACTTAGGATTAGATTGAAATCTAGCATAAAGTCCGATACTAAACATAATGTCTGGTCTAATCGTGGTGCGGTATAGTAAACTATCTATCATACCCCTATAAGTTTTTTTATCAAAACTTTCTCCACTTTTGTTCATATCTAACTTAGTGGAGGTACTCATTGGTGTATTGATAGCTTTTGAACCATTCATATTAAATCATTTTAGCAACTCTAATGCATATTTAGTTTGACTAAAAAAAATACCATCACTAAGTTGTTTGATTTGTAAGCCTAAAAAGAAAGTTAGTTCACCCATTAAGCTCATTTCGAACTTTTGGCTTATACTTTTGGCAAATGATTCGCATAAGGACTCATTTGTAAAATCAAAAATAATTTCGTCAATATAAATTTGAATTACAAGAAAATTATTTTTAAAATTTTTAATAAATAATGTAGTATCGACCTTGCCTTTGGAGAAATTATTTTGAATAAAAAAAGGAACTAAGTCTCTCATACTAAGCCCTTGGGGCTTGTTTTAATCCATAGAGAGCCTTAATTAACTTAAACATATGGTTAGGAAAAAGAGTATTCTCAAATCTGGGAGGTTGTTCAATGTAAACTTCTTCGAAAATAAAGTCATTTAAAAAAATATTTTTGACATTCATTTGAAATAACTTAAAATTATTACTACTAGCATAGGCAAGGAGCATCCTTATGGCTTCTAATCTTGCCACAGGAGCAAAGGTTTCCTCATAATCGATATCTTCTTCTTGGTTAAAATCTTTGGCCACTAATTTAGCCTTATTTTTAACCATGATACCAAATTCATCTTACTTGTTTCTAAAGACCCATTTAGTACCAGTCACTAAATGGTCACTAGATTTAGGAACAAGCTTCCACACCTCATTTTTCTCAAATTGATTCAACTCTTCTTACATTGCGATAACCTATGAATTATCTTTCAAGGTCTCGTCAATATATTTAGGTTCAATTTGAGAAAGAAAAGTGACATTGGCACAAAAAATTTTAAAAGAATAATGAGTTTGAACCCATTTTGATGTGCCTTTTATGATTAGCTCCTTAGGATGAGTATCTACATACTTCCATTCCTCAGGTAAGGATGTTTTGGAAAAAGATACATCCAAGTTGCTAGTGGGAGGAGAGGTTTCATTCAAATTCAAAGCATCAAAATCAAGATCATCATCAAAATCATTTTTCTTAAGATTGAAAACTTCATTAAAGACAACATGAATAGATTTTTCTATAACCAAAATTCTTTTATTAAAGACACAAAAGACTTTGGAAATAGAAGAATAACCAAGAAAAATGTCTTCAACGAATTTTGCATCAAACTTTCCTAAGACATCTTTTTCATTTAAGATAAAATATTTATAACTGAAAACTTTAAAATATGAAATATTGGGTTTTTTGTTATTCCACAATTCATAAGGAGTTTTGGAAAGTAATGGTCTTACTAGAACCCTATTCATGACATAGCATGCTGTATTAATGGCTTCGGCCCAAAAATATTTTGGTAGGCTATGTTCGTTTAACATGGTTTTTGTCATTTTTTGTAAGCTCATATTCTTTTTTTCTACTATTCTATTTTGTTGAGGATTTCTCGAAGTAGAGAAATTATGGTTGTATCCATTTAATTCATAAAAGTTTTGAAAATCACGGTTTTGAAATTTACCACTATGATCACTATGAATCGATGAAATCATAAAGCCTTTTTTATTTTGAATAAGTTTACAAAACTTCAAAAAATACTTAAAGCAATCACTTTTGTGTGCCAAGAAATATGTCCAAGTGTATCTACTATAATCGTCTATAATTACAAAGACATATTTGCTACCTCCTAGGCTTGTTATATCAATTAGTCCAAATAAATCCATATGGATCAATTGCAATAGTCTAGAGGTGCTTATTTGATTTTTTAATTTGAAACTACATTTTATTTATTTTCCTAGTTGATATGCATCACATACTTTATCTTTGACAAACTTAATGTCAGAAATACCTCTTACAAGTTCTCTAGATGAGATTTGAGAGATTAGTTTTATGTTAGTGTGACGTAATCTCCTATGCTAAAGCCAAGCATTATCATTTAAAACCGAAAAGCACATTTCATTACAAAGATCATCAATGTCAATAGTGTATATATTATTTTATTTTAAGGCAATCATAGATATGTTTTTGTGTGGTTTTTTGATAATGCAAGCATTGGATTCAAATCTAATGATGTATCTTTTATCACATAATTATCTAATGTTCAAAAGATTATGCTTTAAGCTATCTACTAACAATATATCTTTAATCAAAAAGATTGATTTGTTACCTATGGTTCCTTTATCAATGATTTTACCCTTGTTGTTGTCTCCGATGGTGACATACCCTTCGTCTTGGCTACTGAACTTTGAGAATTGAGTTGGATCTCCAGTCATATGCCTTGAGCATCCACTAGCAATATATCATCTCTTGCTCCTAGCTTGTGATGGTAAACATGTCTATAAAAAAGGGTAATTTTTAGGTACCCATTTGACCTTAGGTGCCTAAAAAATCGATCTACTCAACTTATCATTTTACATAGAGTTCTTTACGATTCCTTTAGGAACCCCAATTAATTTGTATGGACTATATTTCTTAAATGGATATTTGTGAGCAAAATGTCGAGTTTTCAACAAAAGTTTCATTTGGTGCGGGATGATACATGCAAGGTATGGCCTTTAACCAAGATGGTTAGCTTTTGGTGAGAGCTACTCACAAAACTGATTACATCTCTTCTATGAATGTGACCCTTATTAGCAAGGATCATGCTCAAGGACTTGCTACTAATGTTAAACTTTTCTAGAGTTTCATTGAGTAACAAATTTTCCTTCTTAAGTGCCTCTAAGTGGTGCATGGAGGCGATAAAGCATTGTCATGCTTAAGTTTTTCAAATTCACTATTTAAAAGGGCATGCTCCTTTTTCAAAAAATTATATTTTTTGCTAATTAATCTACATTCATCGAATAAATCATGAAAAGTACTCAAAAGTTCATCAAAAGATAAATTTGCATCTAATGAACTACTTACCTCTTCGCTGATTGCCATTAGCGCATAGTTAGCAATATCCTTGTTGCTTTGTTCTTCATCATCGAAAGCGCTTGAATTATCCCACGTTGCTTTGAGCGCCTTTTTCTTCTTTAGTTGTTTCTTCTTCACTTGGGGACATTCACTTTCAAAGTGTCCTAGCTTCTTACATTCATAGCATATAATTTGTTCTTTCTTGAGTTCAAATTTATTTTTAGTGTCATTTTTAGACTTATTTCTTCTTATGAATTGTTTGAACTTTCTTGTTAAGAGTGTCAAGTCATCATCATTATCCGCAATCACTTAAACTTTCTTTCAAGTGGTCTTCATGAGTTCTTAGTGCCATATCCTTTCTGTTCTTTGGAATGTCATTCTCAATCTCTTCATGAGCATTGCAAGTCATCTCATAGGTTATTAAAGATCTAATAAGTTCTTCAAGTAGAAAATTATTTAAATCTTTGACCTCTTGAATGGTAGTTACTTTAGGATCCCAAATTTTTGGAAGAAATCTTAATATTTTATTAACAAGTTCAAAGTTAGAAAAACTTTTACCAAGAGCTTTTAGACCATTGATGACATTCGTAAACTGGGTGTACTTATCTCCAATGGTCTTACTTGGTTTCATCCGAAATAATTCGTAACTATGAACTAAAAGATTTATTTTAGACTCTTTTACTCTACTAGTGCCTTCATGTGCGATTTCGAGTGTGTGTCAAAAATCAAAAGTCATTTCGCAAATAGGCACTCAATTGAATTCATTTTTATCTAAAGTGCAAAACAAGGCATTCATAGCCTTGATATTTAAAGAGAAAGTTTTCTTCTTCAACTCATTCCAATCATTCATTGGAAGAGCAGACTTTTGAAAATCATTTTCGACAATGTTCCATAACTCAAAATCCATTGGAATAAAAAGGATTCTCATCCTAGTTTTCCAATACGTGTAATCCGTCCCATTAAACATGTGTGGACGTATAATTGAATGACCCTCTTGATTGCCAGCAAATACCATCTCTCTTGTGTTTCAAACCAAACAATGTTCCATAACTCAAAATCCATTGGAATAAAAAGGATTCTCATCCTAGTTTTCCAATACGTGTAATCCGTCCCATTAAACATGTGTGGACGTATAATTGAATGACCCTCTTGATTGCCAGCAAATACCATCTCTCTTGTGTTTCAAACCAAAATGAGAGTGACCTTGCTCTGATACTGATCGGCACTAAGAGGAGAGGGGGGGTGGGGGGATGAATTAGTACAGTAGTTAAAAATGTTCGATTTATGCAATTTCGAAAAACTTCGTACGATGAAAAAGTTTTGTTCATGAAAACACATTTCAGAAAAACATTTAACTTGAATAAATTTGTAATGTGAGTTAAGAAGAAGAATTTGGGCAATTGCAGTTAAGTAAAGAAGAATGTAGTAAATGTAAAGTATGTAGCAAGAAGAAAACACACCAATTTATAGTGGTTCAGTCATCCAACCTTTACAAACTTCCAACACTTAGAATCGGTGGAGGTGAACTCTCAACTTTTACAAGCAAATTCACTATAGTCTTAGTTCTTTTTGTTCACTTCTTTGTGCTTAACCAGTTGAGATGGGATATTTATAGTTCTCAAGTGACTTCAAAAATAGAGCTAAAAAAGGTCTTATCCCAGATTTTCGGGGTCCTAACAGTACCACCACCAGTTCTGTCGGTACCACCGCTAGTTCTGGTAGTACCACCGCTAGTTGACTCTGACACTAGGCGATACCATCGCCCAGTGTGGGTGGTGGTCAATTGAGAGACTAAGCCCTAGGCAGTTCCATCACCCAGTTTGGCGGTGCCATCGCCAGATAGGGTTTAGCAGCACTGTTTGGGCCATGAGTTCGGCCCAAACCAATCCAATTATGGGCTCAGTTGGCCCCTAACAGAGTTAGTGGAATTATCTACCAAACCTAACCCTAATTATATGCTAACTATGATATTTAAGGCATATACTAAAGAAAACAAGTCAGATAAGTCAAAGTTTCTTCTGACGAGCTTCCGGCGAACTTCCCACGAACTTTCGACAAACTCTCGGCAATCTTCCAACAGACTTCTAGCAAACTCTTGGACTTCATGACGATCTACTTGGCGAGTTCCGACGAGCTTCTTTGGCAAGCTCCAATCTTCTCGGTGAGCTCCGGTGAACTTTTGACGAACTTCTCGATGAACTTCTGATGTACATTTTGGCAAGTTCTCGATGATCTCTCGGTAAATTTCAGCAGCACTCCCGATGAACTTTCGGACACCTGATGAACTCTCGAACTCATGATGAATCATTCAATCTTGACTCCGGCACTTCATTTTGTTTTATGCCTTAATTACTATCGTAGTTAATCCTGCATACTTTTCTCAACATATAGATTAGATCAAATAACTTATCAGTTGATTTCATTATCAAAATCTGAGATTCAATTGGGAATTGATTTTAGTTACTAAGACTTTTAGTCAAAAGCAAAGGCTTTTCAATTTTAGTTATTCTGGGTTTCACAGAGTCAATTTTTTGTTCCTAAGACTCCCTAAGCATACATTTGTTATTCATTATGCATTTTTGACTTCTTTATGTTGGATCTTAAGTTACTAAACCTAAAAATGTATATACTAGGATAGAATCCTATAGAAACAAGATGTAGTCTTACTAGTTTATGTCAACTAACCTAGACAAAAGTAAGCAAATAATGGGTCGATCGATTATTAATTCAAGTTGCAAAAATTCTATATATTCTTGCAAAACTCTTAGGATATGCTAAAATAAAAGTTATAGTTGACCACAACAAAAAAAATATATAACTTAATTCCTCGATGGTGTGAGAAAATTTGAACTTTTTTTTATTACAATATTTCTCTTTAACTCAACTCCTTGATAGTTTGATCAATTTATTTGTCTTCTTTTATATAAATTACTATTAGAAAGAATATTCCCGTCTCCCCATATTTTCTTAATTTTTGATTTTTTTTCTTTTAGTACACTTGTTAATAGAGCTATCTCTTGATCTTTCAAGGCCTTCCCTCACTAAGATATTAGGACATACTACTCAGTTGATATATAGATCTGAAAATTGAATAGAAGTTGCACACAGATAGCATTATCATACAAGGTCTCATTTGTGTGATTTAGGAGAAAATAATGTACAATACTTAGACATGTTTCTAGAGTAAACCACTTGTTGACAAATTTATCTTATATAAGTATGTGTTAGACATAAATACATTTTTGCTTAGTTGCAAACAAGATGAAACATATTCAATCTAGTAGTGTTATTATATTGCTGTGAATGCCTCAATCGAGAACTTCATTTTCTTTAGGGCTTTCTGAATTAGAAGTCACTATGTCATAGGTTAGTGATATGTTCTGAGATGGTTATATGCTTAATTGCCACCTTTTCCCACCAAAATCAAAATCATAAAGAAAACAAACTTTCTTATGTTTTTATGCATTGGCAAAAATTACTTTTCTTTGTTATGTTTAAAAAAGCGGGTAGTGCCATGATTCAAAGGCATCTTTCTTGTCTAATTAGACAAAACTATATATATATATTTTTTTCGAATTGACAATTGTCACTTTTAAATTCCTGCTAGGTGTTTTAATTTTTATCTTTCTCTAAGAAAATTAGTTTCTTTACTTGATTTCTTATTATGAGTACTAATGTTTTTAACATCGCCAATATCTGTCCTAAGCCCGAATGAAAAAGGTGGAGGGTTGTTTAAGGCCATAAAAAGTCAGTGTTGAAAACATGTTAGTACTCATAAGCATGATCCTAACTTTTCATAGTAAGACTACTTTGTCACAGTAAATTGATGCAATATATATTGACCTCTCTAGTTATTATGAGAAATAGAGTGTTCTATTCCTAATTCTGACATCTGAAGTGCCCATTAGTTTTTTAAATGACTTCTTTTATGGACTAACGAGTAAATATCGAGACCATGCAACTTGTGTATTATGGACTAGCATTGTCCAGAATACAAGATACTCATCTAGGAAACCATCAAGCGTGCTTTCTGCATATGATAATTTTTGGGACAGGAAACCATAGCTCATGTGGATAAGGCTCTTAATGATGAGGATTTTATAGGATGGATCAAGATTGACAATCCTTGGAACATGATTTGACTGATTTTAGTAAACTCCTTTGATTTACTTTTAGATTTATATAGTTTTATATGTTGTAGTTCTACTCCACTCTATTTGACTTTGTAAACTAAAACTTGATGGTTGATTTTTTCTGTTTACTTTTTTTTTGGTAGCTGCAATGACATATTCTAACTGAACTGTGAGAGACACAATGGCTATGCAGGTCTATCTTCTCAAAGGATTTAGATTGCCATTTACAAGGACAATTCTCTACACTGGTAGTTCTTCTATTTCTTCTTTGCATTTTGTTCTATTATATTTTGTGTTAAACATTAAAATAATTGTAGATGATGTGTTCCATATCACTTAATAATAATTCTTTTACTTTATGACTTTCCACATGCTCAGAATTGTTGCTTTCTTAGTTTAGAGGATTCCACAATAAGTTTATGAAGAAACTAATGTTAATTAAATTATTTTTTCACGTATATTATGTGAATGGATATGGATTTTTATCAAATCAATTTATGGCTTGATTTGGCAATTTTGTACTTGAATAGTTGGGTCTATCTTCAATATTTGATGAAATTGTTAAAACTAAAGTAACTAGGCATATGCAACCTACTGATTACTCAAGCTTGCTAGGAAAGAATTCAAATTACTTAAAGATTATTGGGATGCTTCTTATTGGAATGCCTTGGATATATCTACAATGGAAGTAGGTAGTCTCCATGTCTTATTTGGATGTGCTTCACAAGTATATTCAAAATAGTCACCGACCATATAATATTTTTTAAACTAATTATCCTGTCTTTTTCCTACCAAAGGTGTTCAAATACAAGTAGTCTCTAGGAGTTATTTCTACACTTGAATAAAGCCCTAATCTCTTGAATTTGATTCTGATCATGATAGTATTTATTGTGAAATAAAACTTTTGTCCATTGGATTGGAGTTTTCCTTTTTTTTCTAGATTGTAAATAAAGAACCTACTGTTTGAGTGTTCTGATGATACAACTCTAACACATCTTTGTATAACGTTCTTTGGAGTGTTGTGCTCAACTTTTATAGGACTTTTATGGACCAATATAACTAATGTGGTGGCTTAGATAGCTATATATTTCTTAAAGGGTAGCAAATTATTTTTTATTACATATTTTTTAGATGCCAATATATGCTTCAAATGTTTTTCTATATTTTTGTGAAGTTTAGTCATATTAATTTTTCATCTCCTTTCTTACACCATACTCTGTTTTGCCGATCACTTCCCTCTTTTCTTGAACATAGGAGCTTGGTTCACTAATTGTTATGTCCAGGATACACCTTGATTATATGATTTCGCATAACTTAGTTTACCAAGGTCACAAAAAAGGATAATAAGTTGTATCACATATTATAATTTTTTGACTAGCCAAGGACCTTGCATTTGATTAGGTACTGAGATCTTACTGATACTTACTGCATGATGATATTAATTTTTTACTGATTTCATCGGGCTTTTTTTGGATATGCACAATTGGTCAAAAAAAATCAGTTGGGTCTTGATGCAATACCTTATTTCTTAGATAGTCCATGATGGAACTAGTAATAGGTTTTAGTATGAAATTGTCTCTTTGTGAGTTCCACACATTGTAGCTAGCAACATGCATGTGACAACTCTCTTGCACACTTTCACTATGTTGTTTCTAAGACTAATGAAGTTTTAGCTCCTGATTTTTTTTAAGCTACAATAAAATATTTTCTTTATGGAACCATATATTCTAACTTCTAAGAACCTACAATCGAATGTTTTTAATTCCTCACTTTCTACAGGCACATTTGAGGAAAAGGGCATTTCCTACTGTTTACCTATGGTGGATCATGTTTCTTATGCAGGAAAAGATTTTTTTCATGCAGCTTTTATACATGAAACAATAACGATCCTACCTGTGAATTTGGAATTAGCTACGGTTGGTTTATTCAAATCCTGTGAATGCAAGTGCTTTAGTTCTAGTTACTATCATTTAGTACTTTCTAGTTCATGAACCTTGTATTTGATGTCCATCTTTTATTTGTATGTGCTCAAGAAACTATGAATTTGGTCACAGTGTCTCAGTTTTTATCCAAATTCCACCCACTTCCTCCTAAATAAAAATTCAAGAAAAGGGAAAACAAATCTTGATATACTTCTATATGACAGATTATGCACTTATTTTATGCTTCATGTTTGGTTGACTTTATTCATAATGCCCCTACTAGGGTGTTCCACAATCTGCTAGTCATGCTCATGCTACTTTGAAGTATATCTTGTTGGCTTTGTCTGGGCATATAGATTATGTACTATCAAAATATAAGATTTGACCTTCTGTTGAAGTATCAAACAGAAATTTTTAGCTTACTGTTTCTAGTTAGATAGATGATGCTTTTACCATATATGTAGGAATTTAAATATAGGCTTCTATTTCTTTTAGAGATGCTAGAACCCTTCCATGATCCTTTGATTATTGGAACAAAGAATACAACTTCTGAAGATGCTTTTGATCCACACTTGGAAAAACAAAAGGACTATTATAATAGCATTCAGTGTTATACGTAGTGTATTATGAAGGCCTGCCATTCTTCCTTCTATCGAAACTGAATGGTGACATGGATTTATTGCATCAAGGTCTACTGTAATAGCATATGATAATATCATAGTGAAAATAAAAAAAGTTAAGCATCTTTATAGTTTGTACTTTATAGTAAGGTTTGTAATTTCGTATTATATCAATGTTTCAAGCTTTGTCGGTACAATATGGTACCGGCATACCGAGCGGTATACTAGGGTGTACCACTTGGTATGTATATATATATAATATAAAAAATATAAAAATTAATATATAAAAATATAAAAATAATATTAAAAATTAGAAAAAGGTGTATGCAGCCTTGGCGACATGCCTCCTTTCTTCTCCTCGTCACGTCAGAAGAGGAGAAAAATATGATCTTTTCCTTATCTGTGGCATTCAGTAAAGACGTCGAAGGCCATAGACGTCTCTAACCTTCCATGAAGAACGCGACGAAGAAGAAGCCGAGTTGCCACCTCTTAGTTATCTCTTGGATCGGGATCATCGAGGGAGGGTGGTATCGGATCAAGAAGCGTCAAGGTTTTCCTGATTCTCTCTCTTCCTCGAGTGCCTTCACCCTCTTCTCCCTCGACGCTTCTTTTTCCTCACCACAGCTAGGTCGTAGCTAGGTCGATACTGCTCGGTAGCAGGCAGCAACGGTCGAAATCGACCGTTACTACCTAATACAACCACGTATCGTCCAATACGGGGTTAGATCAATAGTACCGCCTGATAGCGGGTGGTCTGCATATCGATCTACTAGTAAACCAATACGTACCACCTAGTACAGGCGGTATTATTCAGTATTGTAATCCTTGCTTTATAGTGCTTATTTTTGGAAGATACAAAATAAGAGAATGAAGTGATTGGTGAATACTGTAGTTTAAAAAGATGTGAGAGTAAAAAAAAAAGAAATTATTATTATTTTTTGCAATAAAAGGAATCTTATCAAATGCACCTTATTGGTTGTTACATTACTTGGTTTTCATTTAGCTGACAATATACTGTCTTCATTGTCTTTCTATATTGCATTGTACTTCTTTCTGTTTTGGGGCCACACATGCCATTACCTTCAGATATTGACCTTTGCAAATGTTCATTTTCTAAAGTGGCTGATCAAGAGTCTTTAGTTGTTTCTTCTGACTCTGTGATCTGTTCTCATGGGGCTTCTAGCATATAGTCTAGATGAAGCAAAGAGAAAGATTGATGCATCTGAAGCTACTACAAGAAAAGATGTACTCCAAGATGCTAAGCTGCAGTTTGCTCCTAGAGATTTGTCAAAAATTGTTCTGACATGTGTTTCCAACTATTTTACTAGGGACTGTATCAGCTTGAATTCTAGTTGTGGTATTTCAGAGGTGAATAAGATTTCAAATAACAAATTTTAGTTGAATACTGGTTTCTTTGCTAATTACTTGTATTCACAAGCAGATCATCTACAACTTATAAACCATCAAGATTCAGTATTTAGGACTTCTGAATTTGAATCCTCTTTCTACTGCATTCAGCAACTGAGTTATCATGTTCTGTAGAGAATATTAATGACATTATGCTGTAGTCAGCTGAAATCATAGTGGACAACTTACATCTTTGTACACCCAACTGAAAACAGGAAACATACATCTTGAAATGAAAAAGTTACTTGGGCTGTATAGGCGCTGGGCACTTCTTGAAAGATTGGTACTAACATATTCTGGAAATGATGAATGGACATATCCCATTAGCATCGAAAGTGCTGTTTCACCTACAGAACTTTAGTTCCACCTTCATCGGGGACGCAAAAAATATCCAAAATTTCAAGTTGCACATGTCCATTTTCTATATTTTAAGATGGATGTTAGTATCTCGAAATGCAAAGCAATACTTGAAGGAACACATGTTTATTGCCTTTGATCTTTCATGAATTTCATCATTTTTATCAATTTTTACAGATAATTTAGTAAACATAAATTGAATTTGCATATTCATATCCATCAGATACCAAAACATACTCCCAAGTTGATAAAGAATTTGAGTCTTCTGATCAGTCAGATGTTAAACTATCATTTCAAGTACTTTTTCCTCACCTGCATATGTTATTTCCAAACATAAGAAAGTAGTTTGGTGAGTGTTGGTATGCGACTAAAATCTCTTCCATGCAGTGCTGTTTTAGACACCCTCTATTGGTTTGTTAACTTTTGTTTGTAGTCATATCTAGAAACAATGAGTCATCTTCATATTACAAAAAATGTTAATCCATTGAGAGGTCATATCGCGAGAAATGCTAAGGCTATTATTTTTTACGCGCTTGAATCGATTACTATTGAGCACATGGAAGCACTAGTTAATGAAATGCCTAGGATAGCTCACATCTTGATATCTCTTTGTTGGCAAGTAGCATCTGCTATGCTTGATTATCTCTTTGCTTGAGAACATTACTTTCTCTTATGGTTTCTTCTCTATATTCTATGATCTTGATCTTCTTTTGTAATACACTAAAAATTTCATGATATTTATAGACTGATAAATGGTTATCATCATTATTTGAAAGGGGCATTGATAACCTTAGTGGTAAACTGGTAACGAGGTTTCATTAGTGGACTTATTCTGCACAATGTTGAGTCATTCAGAACCAAAATAGCAATCTATTGCATTATACCATCTTTGGAGAATTGTTGACTTAGGCAACTACAATGGTGTGAATGAACTGACTTACATGGTTAAACAAAATTTGGTTTGCTCTTGGTCAGTGAAGGCTCTTCCTGAATCAGTAGCTTCCATTTTAGTTACAAAGACTTCGGATAGAGTGATGGTAGTGTTGAATCTCGAAGTTTGATGATGAAACCAATTGATAAAGTTTATGATCTAATCTGTCTTGAGTGACGTAGGACTAGCTTCGATCAGGGAGAGACAATAAAAGCAGGAAGAATCAATGCTAGGCTAGAGTAGAATATGTCAGAAAATTGAACGTTAAGTTGGAGGATCGATCAATATATCGGCAGAAAGTTTCATGTCATGAGTTTAGGCATTAGGCCAAGAAAAGCAAAAATTGCACCAAGGAGATCGGAGTTACGGAGGTCAACATGCCGATTGGGCAATACGCTGAAGGAGAGGATAATATGCCGAAGAGTCGGATGAAGCGCCGGATGAACCAATTACATGCTGGACAACTTTTGATTAATGGTTTGTAATAATTGTCTAGATCGAAGTAGTTTTAGGTGTAATTATGTTGGAATTGGGCCAACTCAATTAGGGGTCAACTGGGTCCGAATCAGGGCTTTATTGAGCCGAATGGAAGGTTCAAACAATGACCTAGAGCTACATCAAGTGGTAGCACTGCTAGGATTGGCGGTGGAACCACCTGAAGGCTCCGCCTCCCAAGCTGAGTCTGGGCGATGGTACCGCCCATGGTTAAGCGTTGGTACTATTAGACTGGGCGATGGTACCACCTAGATACAGTCTTCTAGACTATTAAGCAATGGTACCACCAGACTGGGTGGTTGTACCACCCAATGTCAGAGTGTATTAGGTGATGGTATCACCCAGCACAGGTGGTGGTATCACCAGTATCCTGAAATCTCGAAGTGTTTAAATTTTGGCTTCATTTTTTAAAGCCACTTGGAGTCTATAAATACCCTAGCTATTCTTGCTTAGTATAGCAAGAATTGAGCAGAAAAGAAAGTAAAAACTTTGTGATTCTAAGTGTAGAAGTCCCTCCCCCTAGAATTCAAAGTTTGCACTACGAGAGGTGTGTGAGGGAACACTCGTAAAAAAAAAGAGTTGTAAAAGGGTGATTGGTCTTCACCCATTGAAGGAAGACCATTAGTAGATGCCGGTAGCCTCAACGAAGGAGGAATCGGGAGTGGACGGAGGTCAGATGATCGAACCATTGTAAACTTCGGTACGTAATTTCTATTCTGCTTTTGATTATCATTGCCATTACTTTCTAAGTTAATTGCTTATGTTCACTTACTCTATGTTAAGCACACTTTCAATATTGGTTTTCATTGGATGAAAGATTTCATTGAAACAAAAGGATTCTTATCGAACAAGTTTTTTCGAATCAACAAAATCGAACAATTTTATCACTGCACAAATTCACCCTCCCCACTTAGTGTTGAATCGATCCTAACTAGGAGTCCCTGGTTGCTAAGGTTCTTAGCGGCTTGGAAAACCTAGCCACTAGGAGTCCTTGGCTATAGGGACTCATGGCCGACCATGGTTGTGCTTTTGTAGCTTTGTCATGTTCAACCAAGGAGAACTCTTGGCAAAAATACGGGTTACAATCAGATGGCTGCAAGTAGCCCTATTTCACCCATGGAGAATTCGTAACTAAGAGGCTACAAGCAACCCTCGGCTAGCTTACTGGTCAACCCCCTTTTTGGGCAAACCATAGGCAGCATCTCTTTTTGCCCTTCCCTAGTTTTGTCATCAACTCTTTGATGACAAAATGATTTCGATGCAAAACATATGTTGTCATAATTTGAAATCGGTGAAAAATGCAACTAGTTTACGCAGAAACCAATTCTACATAGTACACAGTTAATATTGTTAGGGATCGAGTGACACTAAGAGGGGGTTGAATTAGTGTAGTGGATAAATACGATAAACTTCAGCGATTTAAAACAACTTTTGAAAACTTCATACATTGAAAATTATGCTTCGATTAAATCCGCAACGAAAAATGCTTTAGAAGTAAATTGATTCGTAGGAAGGAGATGAGAACGTAGAGCATCAAAGTAAAGATGGTTTAAAGTAAAGTAAATTGCAAGAATATAAACGCAAACCGATTTATAGTGGTTCGGTCATACGACCTACATCCACTCCTGATTCCTCTTCACTTGATGCCACCAGCTTTCCACTAGCTATCCTCCTTCCAACGGGCGAGGAGCCTAAATTTCAATCACTTTCGTTTTTCTCGGTGCTGGCGGTGCCACCGCCTGTTAGTGTCTGACACTGACAGTGTACTGGGCGATGCCACCGCCCAGCTCAGTGATGCCACCACCTGGGCTCTTGGGCTCTTGGCGGTGCCATCGCCCTAACCTGAGCTCTCGGCCACTAGGCGGTACCACCGCCCAACCTTTTCAACACACTGGTTTGGGCCTTAAACTCGGCCCAAACCAGTCCGTTATCAGGCCCACTTAGGCCCTACTTATGTTATAGGATTAACATCTAATCCTAACCCAAATTAACATGCTAACTACGAAATTAAAGATATTTCCTATGCTATTACAAAGTCCGACAAGTTAAGACTTCTCCCGGCGAACTTCCGACGGTCTTCCGACGAACCATCGAAAACCATTCTGCGGACTCCCGGCAAGCTCCTGAACTTCACGATGATATTGGCGAGTTCCAACGAGCTTCTTTGGCAAGCTCCAATATTTCTTGGCAAGCTCCGTGAACTTTCGACGAACCTTCCGGCGAACTTCCAAAAACCCTTCGACAAGCTCCATACTCGTTCTCGGCCAGTTCCGATAGCACTCCTAACGAATCTTCGGACTTTCATCGAACTCTCGAACTCCCAACGATCCATCACACTTGTCTTCTGGCACTTTGATTCGCTTTACGTCTTCATCGTTATCGTAGTTAATCCTGTACATATACAAACAAAAACTCTACTTCAATCTAGACAATTATTACAACGCGAATTGACATTCAGTTGCCCGGCACGTCATTGGTCGGCGCTTCGTCCGATTCTTCGGTGCATCGTCCTCTCTTGCGGCTTGTTGCCTAATCGACGGTTGACCTCTACAACCCCGATATCCTTGGTGCAACTCCGCTCTTCTTGGCCCAATGCCCGACGTCCGAAGCCTCTTGCCGATTGTCGACCGAACTTCCGGCTCGACATCTAATATCCTGACGTGATCACTTCTGGCGCAACGTTAATTCTTCCAACGTCAACTATCTAATCCTGATCGATAGTAGACCTGCGTAACTCAAAACGTAGTTAGATAACAAAACACAATCAATTAGTTTCATCATCAAAATTTGAGATTCAACAATCTTCCCCTTTTTTATAATGACAACTAATTGATGACTAATGGAGTTAACCATAACTCCCCGAAGTTTAACCAAACTCCCCCTATCAATATGCCATTGATAGAACACTTGGATTATCCCAAATCCAAGTAACATGTATCACAAATTATGAGAATAATCAAACCATCATGCAAATATAAAATATTCAATTCAATGCATGAAGTCATCAATCTACTTCTCCCCCTATGTCATCCACAAAAAGGAGAAGTTGCATCATAGCTAGTTAAAAAGATATGCAAGTTTTACAATCATACTAGCTAAATTTTTATCAACATTCAACATTCAATCATGGCAAGATTTTTAAAGATGTCCAAACATAGTAATTCAACACTTGCTTCTTGTGCAAATTTACACTTTACTTTTCTTGAAATTGCAAGGTAGCAATTTTTTGATATTCAAGTTCTTTTCCTCTTTTGTAGGCTAGCAAGATAGCAAGTTTGCACTTTGATTTCTTTGTGATATACTAAGCTAGCAATTTTCTTCCTCTTGAATGAGCTAGCAAATTTTTCATGCAAGCTAGCAATAAACTTGTTTCCCCTTTATCAATGTCAAAAGGAAAGGGAGGATCAAATATGATGATATAAACTTTTCACATAAGTTTGCATAAAAAAAAAGTTTACATCAATCTTCAAATCATAATACAAATATATCAATATAATGGATCAAATCATGATTCATGATTCATCATAAAAGATATCAAGAAGAACATAATTTCTTTTACTTCAATATTCAAATCATGACAAGTGATACATATCAAAATTCTACATGAATATTTCAATCATCAAGTCATGAATCATACAAAGAAGTATTGAAGCATAGGAGAAAAAATCGATTTAAGCATGCAATCAAGTTCAAGTCATGGATACCAATGCTAGCATATTTTGCATGTATTTTTATGCCATGATAAAAAGAATGAATCAATGATTCAATCATTAAGCACGTTTCTTTTACATCAATTTTCAATCATCACATAAGGCATTCAAGGAAGTATTGAAACATAAAAATATTTTAGCATATAATGTTTCAATCATCGACCTTAAGTCATGAATCCAAAAGTCATAAATCAAAAGGTTCATGAATCATTTTGACAAGTCTCCTTTTTAGGAAATAACAAGAGGAAGTCTTAGGAGATCAAACATAAGATCTTGATTCATACGTAGAGATTTTCATTACGATCATGATTTTATAGAAAGAATTTCAAATAAATAGTTCCGAGAAATCAAAATCATGAAAAAGGAATTTCGAGTAAGGAATAAAAATTATCAATTCATGCATTCAAACTCTCATTACTCAATATATTTAAAAATATAAGTATCAAGATATCAAGATCATGATATAGATAGACTTGAATTGTTTTCCTCTTTGGTAAATGATAAAGAGAAGCAATCATAGAGGAAAGTATTTTGATTCACAAAAATATCTCAAGTCAAGAATTTAAAGTCATGATTTCAAGAGATCAAGAGAGGAGTCATAAAATCATTTAAGCTCATAATGTCAACTCGAAACCCCTAATCAACTTATCGAAATCATTCTCGAGATTCAAGAGACTTACATGAACATAGTATACATGGATTCATCATTTGTCTTTTGTTGAAAAATTAAAAACTTTAGAGATAGACAAATTTCAAGAGTCATGTATTTCCTTTTTATGATTTTTTATTATCTAAGCATGCCTTTGTCTTTATATGCCAAATCAAAATATTCAAAACTAAAAGACAAACTTCATTATAAAAATCATCAAGACAAAAATATAACACATTATGAGATTCAATTTATCATGATAATGTGTTTCATTTTAAGTTGTTTGTTTTAAACAAGTGTGCTCATGTTTCAAAAGATGAGTATCAAATTTTAAAACCAACACATGAGTTTCATCATCAAGATATGATATCATAAAGTCATTAAGCATGATAACAACCTTTTAACATTTTTATTTTTTCATTATCAAAGATGATTTCATAAGGTATATTCAAATATTTTCATGAAAGCTATTATCATATAAATTTGAAATACAAGTTTTATCATTAAAGTTATCAAGATCAAATGCATCAAACATCATGATAGTACATTTTCTCATCTTTATGAATTTCAATTTAAGTGATTTGATCTTTCAAAGGAATGTTCAAATTTTTCATATGAAAATATCATGCATCATATTTAAAAATGAAAACATCATCAAAATCATTTTAATTCTTTCTTTCATTAGTTATAACAAGATAATCGATGCTCAAATTTTTGCTAAAATTATTTTATAAATTTCATCATAAAAATGATTAAGACTTATTAATCCAAGATGGAGGTTTTTAAATTATAATATACACACATCTATCATCAAAAAACTTTCAAGAAATTCATACAAAGATATGTATCATGTTTAAGATCGAAAACTGATATTGAGAGTATACATGGAATTTCATCATCTTAGGTGTTCATGCATTATGTCATCTTAATTGGTCATGAGAACGATTAATCAAAAACACATTAACATAGAGTTTCAAATCAACATTACTTCAAAAAACTCATGCATGATATAAAATAGTCAAGCATCATGTTTACAACGAAAAAACCAATGTAAAACATCACAATACACATGCATGGATTAGTTCTATTAGGCGTACACACATTATCGCACATCATACAATTATCATTCATATTTTTAATTAAAAAAAAGGAACAAGCATAAAAAAAATTCCTACCAACTATATTAAGCAACTTATGAACAGATCATGTAATCTCAAAACAACGTAAGAATATTTTAGGTGAATTACTTACCTCGTTATTGAAACCCGTCAAACCCTAATTCGCTGTTTCACCTTTGGAAGTTCTTGATTCGTCCTTGGGTACCTTCCTCTTCTTTGGCCTCATTCTCGGTTCAAGTTCATTTTTAGTTTTAGATTTTTGTTTAATGAACTTATTAAGATTTATTAAAAGTTCAATGTCCTCTTCATTGTCCTCATCACTTGAGTCATCACTCAAGTGGCATTCATTTGTCCAAAGTTTCAAATCTTTCCTGTTCTTTGGAAGGTGATTTACATGTTCATCAAGTTCAAGAGTCGTTTCATAGGTCAATAAAGACCTAATGAGTTCTTCAAGAGGTAAGTCATTTAAATTTTTAGCTTCTTGTATAGCGGTTACTTTAGGATCCCACCTTTTTGGAAGGGATCTTAAGATCTTATTTACGAGATCAAAATCCGAGAACGATTTACCAAGTGCTCTTAGAATATTGACGACATCCGTGAAATAGGTGTACATGTTGCCGATAGTTTTGCTTGGTGTCATTCGGAAGAGCTCAAAATCATGCAATAAGAGGTTTACTTTCGAGTCTTTGACTCTACTAATTCCCTCATGCATGATTTCAAGTGTCCGCCAAATATCAAAAGTCTTTTCACAAGAAGAAATCTGATTGAACTCATTTTTGTCTAAAGAGCAAAATAACGCATTCATAGTCTTAGCATTCAAAGAAAAAGATCTTTTCTCCAAATCTGACCGTTTGTTCGACGGTTTAGAGGGAAGTTGAAAATGGTTTTCAACAATGTTCCACAAATCCAAATCTATTGAAAGCAAAAAAACCCTCATTCGAGTTTTCCAATAAGTGTAGTCCGACCCGTTAAAGAATGGAGGACAAATAACCAAAAAGCCCTCTTGAAAACCATGAATAGTCATTTCTCACGGGTGTAAATCTGAATGAGAAATAACGAGGCTCTGATACCAATTATTAGGGATCGAGCGGCACTAAGAGGGGGGGGGAGTGAATTAGTGCAGCGGATAAATACGATAAACTTCAACGATTTAAAATAACTTTCAGAAACTTTGCACGTTGAAAATTATGCTTCGATTAAATCTGCAACGAAAGATGCTTTAGAAGTAAATTGATTCGTAGGAAGGAGATGAGAAGGTAGAGCATCAAACTGAAGATGGTTTGCAGTAAAGTAAATTACAAGAATATAAACGCAAACCGATTTACAGTGGTTCGATCATACGACCTACGTCCACTCCCGATTCCTCTTCACTTGAGGCCACTGGCTTTCCACTAGCTATCTTCCTTCCAACGGGCGAGGATGAACTCCCTTACAACACCTTTCCTTTTGGCGGGCTTAGGAGATAACCCTTACAAGGCCTCTTACCCCTCTCTTGGACTAGAACACACTCAAAGCTTAGAGGAAAGATTTTGACACATTTTAAACAGAGTTTTTCCTTTTTCTTTCTCAGTTCTAGACCCCCTTTCAACCATGAATGAGAGGGGTATTTATAGGCCTCAAGAGGATTCAAATTTGAATCACTTTCGTTTTTCCCAGTGCTGGCGGTGCCACCGCCTATCAGTGGCGATGCCACCACCTGTCAGAGTCTGACACTGATAATGTAATGGACGGTGCCACCGCCCAGCCTGAGCTCTCGGCCATTGGGCGGTGCCATCGCCCAGCCTTTTTAGCACACTGGTTTGGGCCTTAAACTCGGCCCAAACTAGTCCATTATCTGGCCCACTTGGCCCCTACTTGGGTTATAGGATTAACATCTAATCCTAACCCAAATTAACATGCTAACTATGAAATTAAAGATATTTTCTATGCTATTACAAAGTCCGACAAGTCAAGACTTCTTTCGGCGAACTTTCGATGGTCTTCCGACGAACCCTCGGAAACCATTCTGCGGACTCCCAGCAAGCTCCTGGACTTCACGATGATCTTGGTGAGTTCCAACGAGCTTCTTTAGCAAGCTCCGATCTTTCTTGGCAAGTTCCATGAACTTTCGGCAAACCTTCCGGTGAACTTCCGAAAACCCTTCAGCAAGCTCCCTACTCGTTCTCGGCCAGTTCCGATAGTATTCCCAATGAATCTTCGGACTTTCGTCGAACTCTCAAACTCCCAACGATCCATCACACTTGTCTTCTGGCACTTTATTTCGCTTTACATCTTCATTGTTATCGTAGTTAATCCTGCACACACACAAACAAAAACTCTACTTTGATCTAGACATTTATTACAACGCGAATTGATATTCAATTGCCCGACACGGCAAGGATGAACTCCCTTACAGCACCTCTCCTTTTGACGGGCTTAGGAGATAACCCTTACAAGGCCTCTTACCCCTCTCTTAGACTAGAACATACTCAAAGCTTAGAGGAAAGATTTTGACACATTTTAAATAGAGTTTTCCCTTTTTCTTTCTCAGTTCTAGACCACCCTTTCAACCATGAATGAGAGGGGTATTTATAGGCCTCAAGAGGATTCAAATTTGGAGCCCAAATTTGAATCATTTTCATTTTCCCGGTGTTGGCGGTGCCACCGCCAGTCAGTGGCGGTGCCAACGCCTGTCAGTGTCTGACACTGATAGTGTACTGGGCGGTGCCACCACCCAGCCTTTTCAACACACTAGTTTGGGCCTTAAACTCGGCCCAAACCAGTCCGTTATCAGGCTCACTTGGCTCCTACTTGGGTTATAGGATTAACACCTAATTCTAACCCAAATTAATGTGCGAACTACAAAATTAAATACATTTCCTATGTTATTACAAAGTCCGACAAGTCAAAACTTCTTCCGGCGAGCTTCTGGTGAATTTCTAGCGAACTTTCGACCAACCCTCGAAAACCATTCTGTGAACTCCCGGTAAGCTCCTGGACTTCATGATGATCTTGGTGAGTTCCAACGAGCTTCTTTGGCAAGCTTCGATATTTTTTGGCAAGCTCCGTGAACTTTCGACGAACCTTCCAACGAACTTCCGAAAACCCTTCGGCAAGCTCCCTGCTCATTCTCGGCCAATTCCGATAGCACTCCCAATGAATCTTCGGACTTCCGTCGAACTCTCGAACTTTCAACGATCCATTACACTTGTCTTCTGGCACTTTGTTTCGCTTTACGTCTTCATCGTTATCGTAGTTAATCCTGCACACACACAAATAAAAACTCTACTTCGATCCAGACAATTATTACAACGTGAATTGACATTCAATTGCCCGGCACGTCATTGGTCAGCGCTTCGTCCGATTCTTCGGTGCATCGTCCTCTCTTACGGCTTGTTGCCCAATTGGCAATTGACCTCCGCAACCCCGATATCCTTGGCACAACTCTACTCTTCTTGGCCCAATGCTCGATGTCCGAAGCCTCATACCGATTATCGACCGAACCTTCGGCTCAACATCCAATATCCTAATGTGATCACTTCCGGCGCAACGTCAATTCCTCCAATGTCAAATGTCTAATCCTGATCGATAGTAGACCTGCATAACTCAAAAAGTAGTTAGACAACAAAACACAATCAATTAGTTTGATCATCAAATTTTGAGATTCAACAAATATCGATCATTGCATGGGGAACCTGGCTCTAATACCATTGTTGGGAAACCTTAGGGAGCATCATAAGTGTAGTAGAAAATAAAAAAACAAAATTAGTTTCCCAAAAGAATGAAATTGGATCATCGTGTGATAATAATCGGGAGTATAAAACTCAAAACGATATAAATTGCATCAAGTGGTTGAGACGTTCTCACCTAGGGGAGATCATATATCCCCTAAATTGTATATCTTAGTTTGTGGAAGAAGGAGCTCATGCAAACAACCTCTTTAGCGGTGATCTACACAGTGGACGTAACAACGATGCATCTTCTCATGCAGTGGGTTCTCTCTATATGATCGTGCACCACCACATAGTATCAGTCAAGAGAGGGGTCGACCCTCTTGCTATCCTCTCGCACTAGGGAGGGGGTTGCAACTCAGAGAAAGATAGGGAGGAGGAGATAGGAGGCCAGTGGCTATAGGGTCTAGTCTATGACTCATGAAACCCCAACTCTTATTTATATAGAGCTCTTATTTCTAACCCTAATGGATCTGCTCTAATAGGCATTGAATCTCCATCCAATGACCTCTAGCTTAATCGATATTAGATCCCTATCTAATAATCACTCTAAGCTCTATTCGGCCTTACCCAATGGATCCATTATAATAGGGGCATGTTGGATATCTCATATCCAATCATCTATTTGTCACATTGTCCACCATATGTGTATGACCTTTTAGGCCAAATACCGAGCTGACCATGAGTTGTACTTGTCAGAACTCCTTCTAACTTAGTAAATTATTATCTCTATAATAATTCACTCAACTCATTGATTATGGATGTACTAGGCCACTATACCATAGTACTCAAATGGTATAGGGGGATCTAATTTATTAGATATATTTATTCTCAATTACTATATATATATAATCTCTCATCTTTCTAATATCTCAAAGACTATATACTGGGTATGGTGCTACCAATATCCCAAAGGGAGAGGGAGGCTCATATGCCTCAATAATAATTACATACACACATATACAATCATCACACATGGTCCATGATTATCTGTCCACAAGATACATCACACACACATATATATATATATCAGACTAAGTGATAAATAATTAATTAAACTTTTTAATTAATCAATTTTAGATTAACCCTTAATCCCTTAGGAAACCCTAATTGCTAGAGTTCCTAGCAGTTAGGAAACCCTAGCCACTAGGAGTCTCTAGTTGCTAAGGTTCTTAGCGGCTTGGAAAACCTAGCTTCTAGGAGTCCTTAACTATAGGGACTCTTGGCCGGCCATGGTTGTGCTCTTATAGCTTTGTCGTGTTCAACCAAGGAGAACTCTTGGCCAAAAATAGGGGTTTCAACCATATGGCTACAAGCAGCCTGTTTCACCCATGGAGAATTCTCAACTAAGTACAAGCAACCCTCGCCAGCTTATTGGTCAACCCCCTATTTTGGGCAAACCATAGGCAGCAACTCTTTATGCCCTTCCCTAGTTTTGTCATCAACTCTTTGATGACAAAATGATTTCAATGCAAAACATATGTTGTCATAATTTGAAATCGCTGAAAAACGTAACTAGTTTATGTAGAAACCAATGCTACACAGCACGTAGTTAATATCGATCATCGCATGGGGAACCTAGCTCTGATACCATTGTTGGGAATAGGGAGCATCATAAGTGTAGTAGAAAATAAAAATAAAATCAGTTTTCTAAAAGAAAGAAATTGGATCATCGTGTGATAATAATCGGGAGTATAAAACGCAAAACGACACAAATCGCATCAAGTGGTTGAGACGTTCTCACCTATGGGAGATCATATATACCCTAAATTATATATCTTAGTTCGTGGATGAAGGAGATCATGTAAACTTCTCTTTAGCAGTGATCCACACAGTGGACATAACAACGATGCATCTTCTCATGCAGCGGGTTCTCTCCATATGATCGTTCACCATCACATAGTAGCAGTCAAGAGAGGGGTCGACCCTCTTGTTGTCCTCTTGCACTAGGGAGGGGGTTGCGACTCAGAGAAAGATATGGATGAGGAGATAGGAGGCCAGTGGTTGTAGGGTCTAGTCTACGACTCATGAAACCCCAACTCTTATTTATAGAGAGCTCTTGTTTCTAACCCTAATGGATCTGCTCTAATGGGTATTGGATCCACATCCAATGACCTCTAGCTTAATGGATATTAGATCCCTATCCAATAATCACTCTAAGCTCTATTGGGTCTTACCCAATGGATCCATTATAACAGGGGCATGTTAGATATCTCATATCCAAGCCTCTATTTGTCATATTGTCCACCATATGTGTGTGACCTTCTAGACCAAATACCAAGCTGACCATGAGTTACACCTATGAGAACTCCTTCTAACTCAGTAAATTATTATCTCTATAATAATTCACTCAACTCATCGACTATGGATATACTAGGCCACTATAATATAATTCTAAAATGATATAAGGGGATCTAATTTATTATATATATTTATTCTTAATTATCATGTATCTATAATCTATCATCCATCTAATTTCTCAAAGACCGTATACTAGGCATGGTACTGTCAGACCCATACAGAATCTCTCCGAGTCTTACTCTTATCGGATTATCTTAGATAACTCTTTTTTCTCTCAATCCAAGTTTCATTCTTATCGGATTCTCTTAATCCAATTGACCCTAGTCAAGGATTTACTTAAGTAAGAATATACGAAATATTCTTCCCATGATACTAAAAGTGGATGATCCTCTATTGACACTCAATTGCTTTCGTAAGATTGGCTACAATTCCCAATGATCGATTATACTAGTTTTGAAACTTCTAGACCTATAAATCTGATATCAAAGAATGAAGTACTTAAATAAGATATTCTTGGTATCTCAAGTCTAAGGACCATATACACAACTAGGACTATGAAATTGCTATTTGGCGATGAGGCATTATTAACTATCCAGCATTCCATAAGTAGATCATTTAGTGAACTCATTCTCCATTAAATACCTACACTATATCTTTTGAGACCCCATATAAACAACTTTAAAATCAACTGTCTCCATCATATGAATAGATATATAGTACAATGGACTATCCGGTTATCTTGATGTCATTCTTAGGTAACCTATGACTAGGAATATTCAGGATCTATATTTCAATGTGAATTAGTCTATCATGATCTCATCATGATACAATTCTCATCACACAGATCCAAGGACATCATAATATATATTCATCACATAATATAAAGTAAGAAAATATCATTATTAATATTAACCAAATGAAATTATGTAGTGTATTACACTTGTCATCACTCATATGATTGGCTTACATGGCACTTGTAACTAGTAGATGTTGGGGATATATTAGTTAAGGTGGGCTTTGGGTATCTCAAGTGGCTTAGAGGCTAGGTCGAGGTAGGTTTCGGTCTCCTCGGGGATCATAGGGGTGTGTTGAGGCATGCCTTAACTTCATTGGGGACCCTACACAAAAGGTCAATGTCAGGAGGATTTCGTGACTCGACCCCTCTAGTGATAAAGTTAGTGCTTTGTGGAGTAATAAAAGCAAAGGGTTCAGAGTGTGGGGGGTCTGATCCCTATTCGAACATCGGGGATCGATTTTTATACCGATGGAGCTAGCAGGAAGGAATTGCGACTAGTAAGGATTGCTTGTACCTCTTGCAATACATTCATGTTGGTAGCCAAACCTGTACACCCCCCTGTGGTGTGGGTCGACCTATTTGGGCTCCTATCTCATGACGTCAATCTGTATCACCCCATGCGGTGTGAGGCTAATAGAGGATGGCCAGGGGAGAATTATTGATGATGGAATATTCTCTATCAAATGATATACTATATATAATCTCCTTAATCTTGATTATATGGAATATCATTGACTATCCAAATGAATTCTATAACAATTTATGTAAATTAGCTGCATTTTATGGATTTCTACCTAGGAGCACCCAAATTTTGTAAATTAACTCGAGGTACTACAATATGCTTAAATGCCCAAAAAGCTCCTAAAATGCTATGGTGAAGTATCAAGTTAGATAAATAGAACTAGTTCAACTTCCATGATGTCAAATTAAATTAGGCCATTAAATCAAATTTTAGCAACATATTGACAACAATATCTTAATAGTGATATATTTTCTTTATTTTTATGATTTAAAATTTTTTAAGTCTAAATTGACATAATTTTGTGTAATCACATTCTTCTATTAGTTTAACTCTAAAATATATAAATACTTATCCATTAGACATCAAGATTTCACAATAAATAAAAAATAAAATCATAATAATTAATACATAGGATTTACTATTTTTTAAATATTTTTATAAATTTTAAATCTAATTTGACATATTTGTAGGTTGATTTTATAAATGAGTTTAAACCCATGCATCTATAGGATAATATTCATTTCATCTCAAAATTTCATCAAATAGTATCTATATTTTTTATTTGTTTTTGGATGATTTTAGGGGCTTTTAAGCCTAATTTGAGATGGTTTAGATTTATTTTAATAATAAGTATAACTACATTCATTATTTAGTGTTCATTTGTAATTGTGACAACTAAAATGGTGATGAATGGTAGGAGGAAGAAGAGGTCCCATGTGGAGTAACTTAGATGAATTAATCTGATTTCATGATCGAATTATCAAATCTACATGTAAACCTTATTTTTTAAGAGCATAGTTATCATATTATCATATTTACCGAGACAATATATAATAATATTTTTTTTTTATCCCCAGTCTAGTATGAATAAATTAGGTTGTCGAATATATATAGCATATTCTATAATTATACTTGTAATAAAATTTTTTTTTATCAAATATCTTTGTTCTATATTAGGAAATAGGAGGATATGTAGGTTGATGTTCTTTAAATTTAAATTTATATAAAATTAAAGTATACTTTTTAATTATATATTATATAAGATCATTTATGTTCATGTTTTTATGTGATGAAATGAATAAAGTATGTTAAAATTAGCAAAGGACAGCGTAAGTTATAGTGCCTTGCCATTGTGTCCAATCATTTGTGATATATGGATGGCAAGAGATAAATTTATATTACTACTAGAGATGACACAAGATATGCTCGGATGTAAAATCCATTAAATGCATAATTTATGTGAATGAAGATTCTAATAAATTTAATGTTAAAATTAAGATATATTATAATTTGAGATTCATAACGTAGTGTATTAATAAAAACACTATCAGTTTATAGATATTACTTAAAAATGATAGTGTCAACAAATCCCAAAAATTCAAAAAAAAAAATAAAAATACCAAAAATAAAGGATTTTTCCTTTTTAAAGACAAGTAAAAAAAATCAAATCTCGTTATATTAATAATAATTTTAACATTTTGAAAACATTGCTTCCGAAGACGTACAAAAAAATGCCACGTCTTGTTTCTTTAACATACAAATTCTAAAACAAAAAAAGTATAAGGTACACGAAATTTAACGTAAATGATAGCTGTATAACGGTGTCATGTCAAATTACCCGCTACGTAGATTGGGTAAATATAACGGAACGATTTTAGAATGTAACGCTTGGGCTGGTGGCGTTTATATAAGCCGACGGCCCACTTTGTTGCCGGCACAACAACGACTCTCCTCTCGCGCGCTCTCCTCTCGGCTCTTGGCGATCTCGTCGTTCTGCGAAGGTCAGGGCTGCTCTCCGACGAACACGAACGGGCACAGCTGCGAGGGTCCTCCCCTTCAATTTTTATTGCGGTGATCTCATTCCTTTCTTTTTTTTTCTTGAGGTTTCACTTCGTTTCGTTTCGCTTGGTTCTTCATCCGTCGAAATTTTGATTCGGGTTCTGGATTTGTTGGATTTAATTTAGCTTGGTTGTAATCGATCATACTTGACATTTTCCGTGACTAAAGATCAGAATTTTTGTTGCCCTTGGGGTTCTTTTGATCGATTCTTGGTTGTCAAGTTTCTTATGGGAAGATCGATCTTTTTGGTTTTCTCGATCGTTTTTCGTCACCTAACCGGTGTCGTTGTGGTTTCGATTGGAAAATATGTCTTCTTCGCGTTCTAGGCGCGTGGAATACGACCGCTTCATCCCGTTCCGGTCAGCGATGGACATGGACTACGCACGCTTTGCCCTAACTGGGCCTTCGAGATCGCAACGTGATGCTTCGAGGGAATCCCCATCGAGCGTGGCATACCAAAAGCTACTTGATGAGTGCATTTTGAAGAACAGGTTTCGTATCCTCGCTTTCAACACTGTAAATGAAACGCCGGCCAGCAAGCTACCCCAATTTAACGAGGCCATTCGGCTGCAGAAGAAACAGCAAAGGCGAATCCCTAAGGAACCAGAGAGGGTTTTGGTTCTCAACGGTATGTTGGTTGATGATGGTTTGAATCTCCTCGACTGGGGAAGCAATAATGTGTTGGCGATTGGCCTTGAGGATGCAGTGTATCTCTGGGATGTTGCAAACGAGTCGACTAAGCTTCTACAAGGTATAGAAGATAGCGGACCTATCACTTGCATCCGCTGGTCGCCAGACTGTGCAGTTCTTGCTGTTGCATTAGGCAATTCATATTTATCCCTGATTGATCCAGCAACAGGACATGTCGTGGATGGGATGGAGGATGAGAACCAGTCCCCCATGTCGTCACTTGCATGGAGAAGTAATTCAATCTTGACGGTCGGAAGATTTGATGGCACTGTTGTTGATTATGACTTTAGAAAGGATGACATGTTCATCTGTTTCTATAATGGGCATCAGCGTGGAGTTTGTAGTCTTAAATGGTCCGGGCTGTCGGGGCGGTATTTGGCGAGCGGAGGGCTGGACAAACTAGTGCACATATGGGATGCCTGCATGCTTGTCTCACGTCACCATCCACGTCAACGTCAATGGCTTCACAGGATCAGCAGCCACACTTCCATTGTGAAGGCCGTTGACTGGTGCCCAACTCGGAGCAACCTGCTGGCTTCTGGTGGAGGTCGCAATGATCATTGCGTTAAGTTTTGGAACACCGTTAATGGTGCTTGGTTGAATTCAATTGATGCTGGCTCTGAAGTTTGTGCATTGCTTTGGGACAAGAACAAATCTGAATTACTGACCTCCCATGGTTCGCCGAACAATCAACTCATCTTGTGGAATTACCCATCCATGACGAGAGTGGCTGAGCTTCCCGGTCATTCATCCCGGGTTCTTTCCTTGGCTGGGAGCCCACTAGGAGGTGTAGTAGCTTCTGCAGCAGCAGATGAGACAGTCAGATTTTGGAATATCTTTGAGACTCCCAAAATAACAAAACCTGAACTGTCCTTTGCCCAATTTAATTTCATAAGATGAAAAGGCTGATGGGTGGAAATGATTAAGATGCAAAATGGAAGACTTCTCTAGTGCTTGACATGAAGATCTGTTGTTGGTAGCATTGCGACAGGAAGTTTCATGGTGTCAAAGAGGCAGCACATTTTCATACAACCATATGGATTCGAGATCTTCAAAAATGAGCACAACAGCCTAAGGTAAGTTAGAAGCCTTACAGCCTTTTACAGCATTTTAGTAGGCTTATTTACAACATGACTGTGATTGCAACTACAAGTCTGATTTTTTGCTTCTCTTGTGTTTCTTTTTTGTAAGTTTCTATCTTTGTCTCTTTTTGGTTTGAGAATTTTTGTGCAGGCTTTATATTTTGTTGTGTATGCTAATCATGCATAATTAGATCAAACTGACAGATGCTTATTGTTTTTTTTTTTCCTTTGAGTTGAGATTTCTTATGATATTCAATTTGGCCTTGGTATCACATGGAGACATCACATTGCACATCTAGAAGAGCATTTGACAATCGAGAGATCTATGCATTATATGAGGTAATTGCCTATGGCCCTATGTTTCTATTTTTCTTTCCAACTATAAGTTTCCTATGATATAAGTTAAACTTCAGAATTTTATATTCTTTTAGGACCATTAAGAAACTTTGAAGATTGAACTGTGTATCTCTATTGCCAGAACAAAGAACTGGCAATATGGCCTTGAGTATCACATGAAGACATCACATTGCCAGAACAAACTTTGAAGATTGAACCGTATAATAAGCTTCAGATTTCTTATAACATTCAATATGGCCTTGGTATCACATGAAGACATCACATTGCTTCTATAGAAAGCATTTATTCAACCTATGAGAACTGTAAACCACATTATATACCATAATAGTAAAGAGATACCAAACAAATAAATCTATGAACTGTATAATGGTGAGGCATTTATGTTTTTCCCTGTAAAATGAACAAAAATATCAAATTTACATGTCTTTCCATGAATAGACTAGGTCTTCTGCAACATAGATACACTTTTGGTCCTAAGATAAGGCTTGAAAAATGGTGTCAAATGGGATATAATGCAGGTTCTATATTTTGGAAGTCAGCATACTAGACCAACAGTTTGCAAATGCTTCATCATAGTGATAGTGGAGTAGTTTGGGTCCTTCCGATTGACAGGATCTTTGTTGAATCTGAAGGTTCTGATTTGTGATTGTTTCAGTCTATGGGATTTATCTTGCTGAATCAGCTGTAGTTGTAGCAGAGTGGTAGCAATGATCATGAGCTTGATAGACAACCTTGCTATGTTTCATATAAATGTTCACCAATTAATCACATGGCTACTATTTCTGTATTTTTTCAATTCTGCTGTTGTGTTCATTTACCACAAGTTTCTGCATCCAAGCGCTATAGCTGAAATATGCCTTTTATAAGTATAACACCGACCTCTGAGTCTGTATTTCTTGTTTCCAACTTCCCTGTTTGTTTACTGAGATTAAGGTAGCAGCAGTTGTTGTGATTATTTATTGCAATTGCAGTAATATCACATGTGGTACCAAGTTTGAATTTGACATGATAATTCTGATTGAAATATTGAAGTCATCATTTTTTTAAAATCTATTGATGATCTTGTTGGTTGTATTGGAGAAACAAAATGAATATTGGGTAAACATTTGAAGTTTCCATCACCAAAGTTACCATCCTTCCAGCACCTCTGCCTCTGTGCCCCTTGCCACCATCATGTACATCTTGTAAACTATCATTGACCTTATGGACAAGGCTAATGCGGTGGAGATTGATGATCCTCAAAAGTTCCAGAGCCTGATCGAGCCAAACAAGAAGCTGCAGTGTAGCTTGTGGCCAACAGTGAGTGCACCCTTTGTAACAAAGGGAAGGTACATATACAACCTTCTTTTTCTCTTGATTAGTGGTTGTTGGTGTTTGAATTGTAAAACTAGAAATCAGTTTTATGTTGTGAAATTATGCATCGAAGAACAAGAGAATGAAGGTCTTACCAATTACCAATGAGATCATCTAGTATTTTTTTTATTGATGGACATATGGTTGGCTCATCCTTATTATCCAGAATAATAATTATTCATACTGGTTAGATTTTCTTGTTTCCCCCTATGTTTCAAATGGTCTGAATATTTCGTACCTGATTTGGAGCCATCCTAAAAAGATCCTTCTACTAGGTGCTTGTTAGTGTTTGACTTGAAGCCTCACACTTTGAATATATTTGAGAGAATTTGTACATGAATGAACAACTGGTTTACCTTTTTTTCCCAAAAGTATATGACTTTATATAAAATCTCCAAGCTGATATGTTAGACATTGTTTGTCATAAATGAACTAACAAAATGAAAGAAAGCAGGAAGAACTCTCAAGACTCTGAACATTACATCTTTGGACAATGTATCATTCGAACCAGAAGCTCAGCTTAAACACTCACTTTTCCTTCATTTGAATTGATGAATTGGTCCCCCCTCTTTCTCTGTGTCTCTGAATTTCTTAATGAAATATTGCAAATTGTTTTGAAGAGTTCAATTATTCCAAGAATTACTTCAATGCATTTTAGTGATATACTAAGTGAACTGGTTTTGCAAAAAATTTAGAAGCCATCTGTTATTTTTTTGTTGAGCCTGCATATGGATTTTAAGAAGGAATATGGACACCATTTTTAAGTTCCATCATATTTTTTCCTTTTTTTCCCCTTTCACCCCCACAAATTTACAGCCTTAGCTTGGTAAGGGTCTTTCCATAACTGTCGATATTACAGCAAATGTCTACTATTAGTCATAGCAGACATTTGTTATCAATATTACAGCAAATGTCTACTATTATTTATAACTGTCAATATTTTCAGCTTTATGCAATGAGATTTTGCCTAACATCACTTTGATTATAGATTAAGTTGTTAGCAAATTGCTTCATGCTTAAAGATATTTCACCTCCAACAACTGTCGATATTACAGTAAATGTCTACTATTAGTCATAGCAGACATTTGTTATCAATATTACAGCAAATATCTACTATTATTTATAACTGTCAATATTTTAAATATTTTAATGGTTTTAAATGGAATATTAAATGCAAAGCTACCTTTCTTGTGATCTTTGTGTTCTCTCTTGGTGATTGTTATTTGTCATATTTTGATAAGGATTAGTAACCAAATGACACTCCTATAATATGGGTTGTTTCTCTTTTATTTTCAAAATTTGTTATCAAGTGAATGCTAATACAAACAAAATCCAACGATTTATGGACTCTCCTCGATCTTAGAGTGTTAATGTTGGTGTTTGTCCTGATGAAATTGGGGACTCAATTGCTTATGGTTTTAGTTGGGTCATTTCTCATATGGCAATGATTGTAATATGTGGATATAGAATTATGGGATAGTGTCACTTGGTATAATATCTTTTCTTTGGTTATTAGCTCTTATATTGTCTAGTTTCAACCAAGGTTTGCAATTTTGATCTATACTGGTGTATCGAGCAGTATGGTACATACCAAGGCTATTATTTAACTAATTGTTTCAATATTTTAAAACTAACAAATTATCATATTAAGAATATAAGTTTTCCTACCGTATTGGAGTTGCATGTAAAGGAACTGAACATAATACCTTCGTTGTTGATGAATCACTTAAAGACTCCTCACAATTAGCTGTTGGACTTTCAATTGTTGCTTCCACTTTTTAAAGGTACATTATCTTCCCCCACATTTGAACATGAGGCAACAAATAGTTTCCTTGTTGCTCTAAGTTTGCATTACTAGATGTCTAGAATCTAGGAGTATATTATTGTTTTGGTTGTCATGAATTTTGAAATTCAAATCATAGATCTTTCTGAGATATTTTTTTTCTACTATTAGGTAGTTCATTCTCTAATTTTATATACGAAATATTTTATTGATGTCAGTTATCTAGTTTTATATGGTATGCCATATTTAGTAATTTATGCATCTCTTTGTATTTGCCTCATTTAAGATTCAGACGATTCATTCTACCAACAATAACAAGTAAAGACATCATGGGTAGCTATTGTCTTTTACTAAATGTTGTATGATTAGTTATAACCATTGGGCAAGGTTCGTAATTTCAAATTGTATCGGAGTATCGAGCTCAACTCAATGTAGTACGATACGAGTAAACCGAGCTATACGGTACGCTTGGTATACTCATATCGTACCGTACGTTCTAGCGTACTGCTCAGTATATATATATATAATAATAATAAAGTTAAAAATAAAAAAGGGTGATGTTGCTTCTTTTCTTCTGCCCATGTTGTTACGGACTTAGCTGGTTTTGCCTAAGTTGTGCGGTATCCTTGCGTGTCCGTTTGCAAAGGTCAGCCTCTCCGAAACCTCCTATGGTCCCTTAGGATTTATAAAAGAGAAAACATGTTAGAGAAAGCACTTCACTCGAGATCCACAAGCAACCATTTTAATAAGCACTTTTTTGCCAATGCAAATTACAACCATGGACTTCACAAGCTAAGAACGATTTCATGACAAAGGGTCCAAAATGGTCCACTATAGATCAAAATCCCCTACAAGTGTCCACATGATACAACCTTTATTTACAAGCCTAAAATAGCTACCAAACCTAACTAAAATGGGGCTATTAAGCTTTTGACTAACCCTCTACATACTAAGCAAAACATGAACAAACCAAAAGACATGGACATACATAAGCATTACATCGAACACCCTATTTATAGTTTTGTTTATGACATTCTCCCTCGCTTATTCCTTCAACATTCAAGTTGAAACCTTTACCGATGCTGCAACTCCTCACCTTTGCTGAATCTTCAATCTTTTACTCCTGTTGTAATGTCCCCCTTGGCTCCCAACTACTCTTTGCCACTATTGTTGAGTAGTTGAACTTTGATCTGCCATGTTGCTTCAACTCGCCAATGACTCTGACTATGGTGTGGGGTTAGCTGAGTTGTGCTGATCCCTGTTGGTTCCTACGGATTCTTCAGATGAAGGAAAAGATCATCCTTGGTATGTGTTAGTCTCTCAAATGCCTCATGTCGCTTGAACAGGGTGGATGCTTGTTGGAGCTTTAACGTGCATCGCATCGTAGACTTTGACATTTTCGGGTCCTTCCTTTGTAAAATTTGCTTATTGATTCTTCTTTTACTTAGTTGTCACTTCCAAGTAGATTCACATCTCTTTTGCTTTCGATTGACATTCTGTTAGGAAATGAAGTAGACAATCTACTCTCAGTAGCATTGATCACTAATGGTGAGAATTTGATAACTGTTGTCTTCCATTAGGTTCCTTCTAAGGGTCTTTGAATCTGTGCAGAGCTTCTCTACTAGATAAATAAGAGAATTGGGGTACTTAGTTTCACACATTCTCTAGAGAGTTGAAAAGGCAAATGTTACTTGACTTCGTTTGCCTCCTTGAGGGTTGTACTCTGTGCATTGAGCTAGTTACTAGCATTCGCCTGCTCTTAGCTCACACTTTCGAAGCACTCGAAGTGTTTGCACTCCTTGCATTGAGTTAGTTACTGTGATTCACCTTCTCTTTCAATGCTATCGAACTTCTGGAATGCAAGAAGTTTTCACTCCAACTTAGAGCAAGTCTCTAATACTTTTGGTCGCCTTTGGGATTGTACCATCTTCTCCATCATTTCTACCGCCTACTCCTTTGAGTAGCAAAGGTATAGCACCACATACTGCCTACTGCGTTCCTTGGTCATATACTCTTGCATCAACTTGAAGTCATTCACTTTCGTCTACCTTGATGAGAAGCTCATTGACACCAATCTTATGAAGTTCCCTGGCCTCTGCCCTACAGCCTTGTCTTGGTACTTGAAGGTTGCCTCTGCATTCTCTATCTCCTTGGCCTATTTCATGACTAAGCGCTCTCCCTCTATGGAAGCAAGGGATCGATGACTCCACGGAAGTCCCACCTCTACGGTACTATGGCGTTGCCATACCCATGGCACTATCATTCATTATCTCGCATCTGCATCCCTTTCTTTGCGATCGGTAGATCTGCCCCTACGGCACTATGGCACTCCTCTGAGCCCACCTTCATTCAAACTGATGCTTGGTTTTGGATAGCTAAGTCCCTCTAGACTTGTCATTACTTTCTCACCCCTTTTCGACTACCTGCTTCAACACCTTTATGTTCTCTAAGCAATTCCCATGGGTCGATGGAAAGATATACTACAACTCTCATGCATGGCCTCCACTATCATGCTGTAGGGCTTGCACCAATTCTGTTCTCCTTAGCTTCCTTGGTAGCAACGTTCGCTTACACGGCCTTCTCCTTTGACTTGTTGAGCTCCCTTAAGCGAATGTGAGCTTCGGAGCAGTCCAACTCTCTAATTACTCCGATCATACTTCTGCATGATTAAATCCCCCCTTGTGGGACCACTGGTATTTGTATTTGAACTTCTCTCGGTGATACACAGCTCCCATATGTTGATGATCAAGACTTTCATCCGATACAAAATTCGATGCACGTACGGAAAACTCGCCTCTATAGTACCATTGCATTCCCTCCTTGAATCAATGGCCTTTCTTATCGTCGTGTTGTTCATTGAAGTGGAGCTCCTAGTAGCTCCTGATCATACCTCCATATGACCCAATCCCTCATGGGACTTGTCTTGCGTGTCACATTGCCTCGAACTATTCCACCATAATCTGTTACACCATGTCGCCTCCTAGTGACATCTTCTTGCATTCTGATCATTGTGGTATGAACTCGAACTGTGATCTCTCCATGTGTGGCCTCTGCCAACACATTGCAGGGCCTTTGCCACCTTTGATTATGTTTGCTCCTTGGGCAATCGACCTTCATCCATCCGCTCTTGGCTTACACCCAAATGAAGCATAACTCTAAGACTGTACATCGCCTAGCAGCTCCCGAAGTCTATCGACTTTCCTAAAATTGGTGCACCATTGTTTGGATCCTTGGCCTCTATCCCCTCAAGCACAATCAACGTTATGCACCGCTTCCCCCATGACAACTCGAACGACAGCACTATGACATATTCTTTAAGAGTACCCACCTCCGTGTTTTCTTGCCCCGTGCTAAGGTCTTTTGACACTAACTTCGCCTCTGCAAGTTGTGTCGCCTTAGTTCCTCCGTCAAATGCTTCATCGAGATAAGGTGCATGTGCCTCATAGCTCCCTTTGTTTTTGGCACCGTGCAAGATGAGTCTGTTCCATCAGAATAAGGGACCTATGGAACGACATTATCCTGCTTCTATCTCTACAAGAGTTCATATCCTTGACCTTTGTCCAGAGATTTCAATAGGCTCTCGGGCGCTCGCCTAAGTGCTTAGGCGAGGCGAGGCAAGGCTCGAGTGCCTCGCTTCATTTCCAGGCGGCGCGCTTCAAAGAGGCGTCGCTTGGGCGCTCGCTCGAGCCTAGGCGTTGGGCGTCTCGGGCGAGCGCCCGAGTTAAAACGTTGGTTCAGCTTGCTTTAGTTAGTTTAATCGAACCAACTAAAGCACATTTCTCTCGTATCTTCCCTAACACGAACCTTGCTTGTCGCTCTTATTGCTGTTGCTTGCTGCCACTGTCGCCGCTCGCCACTGCTCCTACCATTATCGTCGCTCCTGCTGTCACTATCGTCACTCCTGCTCCCGCTCTCACTACTTGCTACTACCATTGCTGCGCTGCTCATCGCCGCTACCGCTACTGGCTGCTACCGCTGTCGTTGCCACTGTCACCACTCCCGCTCTTGCTCTTGCTCTCGCTACTGCTGCTCGCTGCTACCGTTGCCATTGTCATCGCTCACCACTCCCGCTCTCACTGCTCACTATTACCGTTGTCGTTGCTCTCAATTGCCCTCGTTCTTCCCCTACATTCTTCTCGATAGTATACTGTTAACAGTATATTAACAATATACTGCTAACTGTTAATAATATTTTTATTAATTAATTAATAATATATTATTTTGATTTTAATATTATTAATTTTTATTTATTTAAAATTATTATTAATTTTTATTTAAATAATTATATTTATTAATTATATTATATATTTTTATATTTTAGCACTTCGCTTCGCTCGAGTGAGCGCCTAGCGCCTCGAGCATTTTTGGACCTTGGTGCCTTTTGGCACTTAACGCTTTTTAAATCATTGCCTTTGTCCAAGGAAAGTTTCATGCCTTTACTCCATGTTCCATCTTCTATGTCAACTCTCTTCAGACGGCTTGGGTACTTTACCAAGTTGCTCCGCTACTCAATTTACATTGAGTTGATGGTGGCCCTCATGCCCACCATTCCACTAGTCAACCCTCCGTTGAGTCTAATCTCCCTATCGGCTCCAAGTGTACCTTTATTTTGTGTTGCCTTAGGTCGCTCCCCCACTTGATCTCGTAATGCATCCACCAATGTGTTACCTCTAGCGAGATCATACGATGACTCCTCGCCACTCGCTCGGTCCATTAAGCATTGTAGGGTTGTTGTCTTGAGGTACTCCTCAACATGTGCGATCCATTATACATGATTCTCCCTCTGAAGAATCGGGACTTATCCCTTCTGGATATCTGTCTCGTTAGAGTAACTTCTCTTTTCGCATCCTTCCCTCTAGAAGTTTCAGAGACCATCATGCCCTTGGATTACTCCGTCTTACTGAATAAACTATGCATTGTTCTGCCCGCCCCCACAAGCGCACTTGCTAGATTGTAACTCTTCGCCAAGACAGCTCTCGTTGCACCTCTCAAGGCCTAGCAATATGCTGAACCTGCTCCACACTTCAGCCTCCTGCGGACATATCCTTCCCATGCCAAAGAAAAAGTTTTAATGCTCTATGGCGTCGAGTTTCGATCGCTTTGGGATGGCTATGGACAATCCATCGTTCGCATACAAGCCCTTGCATGCATACCGAATTCATTGAGTTAGCAATTCCCCTCACCTCTGTGAGCTTTGTACAACTCTTTCGATTGTTGAGCAACCCATCCTACCTTGTACAGTCTCATCCTTTATCAAGCGCCCTGCTTGCCTTGAGTACTGTCAAGTTTGGTTGCCAATGTCGAGACATAGTTCGAACTCAGCCATCCCAACCTTTGTGCGCTACACATTCTTCCTAGCTTGCTTGTCCTCGTAGTACCTCTTGCGTGAAGGGTTGGTCATTCCTCTGAATATCATTCTTGATTGCCCGCTCCTTTGAGCGACTCATTTCCCTACATCTCCATATCCGTTTCTCTCAAACGGTCGCACATGCTAGCTGCCTTCTACACAGCCCCACTAGGTCCCCGATGTTTGCATGCTTGTCCCGCTTTGATACCATCTGTTACGGACTTAGCTGGTTTTGCCTAAGTCATGTGACACCCTTGCGTATCTCTCCACAAAGGTCAACCTCCCCGAAACCTCCTATGGTCCCTTAGGACCTACAAAAGAGAAAACAAGTTAGAGAAAATGCTTAACTTGGGATCCACAAGTAACCATTTTAGCAAACACTTTATTGTCAATGCAAATTATAACTATGGACTTCACAAGCTAAGAATGGTTACACAACAAAGGATCCAAAATGGTCCATTACAGATCGAAATCTCTCACAAATGTCCACATGACATAACATTTATTTACAAGCCTAAAACGACCACCAAACCCAACTAAAATGAGGTTGTTAAGCCTTCGACCAGCGCTCTACATGCTGAACAAAACATGAACAAACCAAAAGATATGGACGTACATAAGCATTACATTGAATACCCCGTTTATAGTTTTTTTGTGATAATGTGCGGAGAATAAATAGTTTCTTCTCCCTATGTGGATGAGAAGTCATCGACGATGCCGAGGCGTCGTCGCCTCAGATGAAGAGGCAACATCTCATCTGCGGCATCCGGTAAGGGAGGGTGGTAACAGATTGGGATCATTAAGGGAGAGCGATGCTGAATCTCCAAGTTCTTCCTTTTCTTCTCCCTCTTCTTCCTTCTCCCTCAGCTAATATCACTCAATAGTAGGCGGTGATAGTCGAAATTGATCATCACTGATCAATTTCGGGTGGTAACAAGGTGAAAACAGCCCCAATCGATGGACCGTCCGATAGCGGGCGGACTGCGTACTAGTCTACTAGCAGATCGATACGTACCACCCGATACAAGTAATATCATTTGAAATTAAAACCTTGCCATTCGGTATCATACAATATTAAATTTTTCAATAGTGGTGATTTAGATTTATTTACTCTAAAGTCTTGGTGCTATCAGTCTCTTTAGTTATGTTAATATTACTTTGAGCTGGGAATTAAGTCAGTAATTTTTAAAAAAAATTAAAGAGAATCTGAGAAGTGAGAAATCATGAAGACAAATGCCAATCTTTAAATATTTTTATGGTTTTAAATGGAATATTAAATCCAAAGCTACCTTTCTCGTGATCTTAGAGTTGTCTCTTAGTGGTTGTAATTTGTCATATTTTGATAAGGATTAGTGACTAGATGGTACTCCCATAATATAGGTTGTTTTCCTTTTATTTTAAAAATTTGTTATCAGGTAGATGCTAATGCAAAAAAAATTCAACGATTTATAGACTCTCCTCGACCTTGTGGTGTTAATTGGTGTTTGTCTTGATGAAATTAGGGACTGAATTGCTGATGGTTTTAGCTTGGTCATTTCTCAGATGGTGATGATTGCAATATGTGGATATGGAATTATGAGATAGTGTCACTTGGTAGAACATTTTTTCTTTGGTTATTAGTTCTTATGTTGTCTAGTGTCAACTTTCAATAGTATTTTATAGTGCTTGTGATCAAGATTTTAGTTATGCTTATTGATCCTAAGTTTTTGTTTAGGCTCACTTATCTAAATTGAGAGATTTACGTTGGCTCTAGAAATGTTGCTGAAGTTAAGTGTGCAATTTATGCCCTTGATGTTAGCACTATAAATTTTTATGATATGTTGTCAGTAAAAAGTTCTTATGCATTTACGATGTAACTATTGCTATAGTTAATAAGGTATGATAATGTGGTATTTTATATTGCTTGCTATGCTTTAGCTAAATTGACTTTACTCACAACTCGAGACTCAAAGAACATCCTTATGTAATTTTTACGATTTTTTGGCTTATCATGGTATTACTTCTTTAAAATAATTAATTTATAATTCTATGATGGTAAATGCACAATATGAAATATTAGGTGCAAATAAAATCTCACACAAATTGAAATGACTAGCAAAGCAAATTATAAATACGTCGTACAAAGCTAGTTGTTAATTGGAACATATTTGTGCAGCATTAATATTTCAGTAAAAGATGCTTCTTAATCAAGTTAAAACACATGAACTTATCCATACATTTTGAAGGTACACTTGATCAATTGTGTTTCGATATGGTAATTTAAAACTTTTATTTTTAGTCTCCATAGGTTGAGTCTTTGTAGAATCACTAGATTTGGGTATAAAAGTATATGCATAATTGAATCATGACACCTGTGACTTATATCAGATTCTTTTTAATCACTAAATAGGAAGCTAGCTGCTTAGTTTTGATGAACATCTTCTATTGTTTATAAAGCAAATTGTCATGCCCTTTAATTGTTTATGTTGTTATTCTTCTTTTGTTTTTCATGTATTATGATATCAAAGCTTAAGTGTAGACCCCTATGCTCGTCCCTCTTGGATTCGTATGCTATGTTTGTATGTAGTTATTTTTGCTTTTCATGTATTTTCCAACTTCCAAAAATGAATTGAATATTGGTACCAATTCTAAATTTCCCTCTTGAACTTATATGATATATAGTGATATAACACAGAAATACAAAAATTATTAGTTGAAATCTTTAGGAATGTACAATATATTAATTAATGTCAACAAATGATTAGATTGATGTTGTCAAATTGACTTTGTTAGAAAATCAATTCTTTTTATCAATGTACTGTACCAACTCAAGCATAACATCAATAACATCAATCCTTATTATCAATATGCCTTGGCTACTTTAATTATTGCTATCTAAAATCGAAACATGAAAAAACTATTGAGCAAAATAATTTAGAGTATATAAATTAATTTTTATGACTTGTAAACATATTGCACTTGTTTGAGGTAAAATTTCAAATTATTATTTTTCTGTTTGATGAAATTTGCCACCAAATTGGGAGTATAACTAAAATTCCTTTGTTATGAGAAAAAATAATAGATAATTTTAGAAAGTAATATTGATAACAACTAAGAAGAAGTTGATAAAAACATATAACACAATAAAAATATGTAAAATATTTAAAAGAATTAAGAAAATAGGATTTAATTAAAAGTCATCTAAAAAATATTTAAATAAGATTTAATGCAATAAAACCATGAAAAGTTAAAAATCTACTTATGTTGATAAAGATGTTAGAGAAATGTTTACAAATTTATGAAAGTTGAAAATTTTACAAAAGTTGTCAAAGTCTAAAAATATATTTTTCTCAAATATTGAAAGTCTCATATTTGATAATGGTCTATCACAAAATCAAAACCTTCGGGGGTATTCCTATAGATTTTACCTACTCGAGCCAAAACATAGTTACCCAATAAGGGGCATGACGAGTGCCTATTATGGCCTCTACCCGAACTCCATTATCTCAAACAAATATAGGTCACTCGATCTCTGCTAATCTCCTTGCCCTCAAATACCTATTACATCAATGATAACATATTTTATAATTTAAAAGATAAAGTCACCAAAGAAAAAAAAAATACTCTTAACATGTCTCCTTAATTTTGATGTAATGCATTAATTAGCTTTTAAGGAATGAACATTTTAATTTTTTAAATAATAGATGTAATTGAAATAAAGTTTACAAAAGGTAGAATATAGTGATTAGGAATACTTGTTAAGTGGCTAAAATATGTTAATTGTTGCTATTTAGTGTGTCTTCATTAAGAAGTAATTAGAAAAAACATAGTTATCATTTAATAAATATAAGGCATTGTTAGAGATCACATTTTAGAGGAAGGGAAACGCATCGTTGAAAAGGTCATTTTATAAATATAAACAGTATTAGAGCTCACATTTTAGTAGAAGAGAAGCAAAGTTGAAATTTGAAAAGATCTACCAAGTTTTCTTTGAAGTCTCGAATATCATATTCTAAATAAAGACCTTAATGATGTTTGATGATGTCTATCATCTATTGTTTGGACTCTGGATTAAAATATCTCTTTCTCTTTCATTCAAATTTGTTAAGGATGTTTCTTTAATGTGCAAAAAGACTAATAGTTTGTTTGTATACCAGGCTAAACATGTTGGTATTCTATCTGATATACTAGTACCATACTACTCTAATATATTATTGAAACTGATATTGGACTCAAATTGAAAATCTTGTGTTTTGGTGTGTATTTTATTTATTTCAATTTGTTTACAAGAGTAGTTCTAATGCATTTTTCTAGATATTAACTTTGTTTCTGATAACATATGAAAATTTACTGCAAGACAACTACATAACTTGGAGAGGGCACTTGGTGGGGGATGTTAGGGTTTGTGATACGATTAGACAACATCTCTCGGTCCCAATATCTTCAACCAAAATGTTGCAGATTTCATGAAGCAATTTTCCAAGCAAGTTTGCCCACATGAGAACTAATTTTAGATACTAAGACTTTTAGTTAAATTTAGTTAAAGGCAAGGGCTTTTCAATTTTAGTTATTCTGGGTTTCACGGGAACTAATTTTTTGTTTCTAAGACTTCCTAAATGTACATTTGTTATTCATTATAAGTTTTTGACTTTTGTACGTTGGATCTTAAGTTGTTAAACCTAAAAATATATGTATTGGGATGAAATCCTACATAAACAATATGTTATCTAACTAGTTTATATTAATTAATCTAGACAAAAGTAAGCAAATAATGGGTTGGTCGGATATTTTACATTATATGATTCAAGTTACAAAAATTCTACATATTCTTGTAAAACTCTTAGGATATGCTAAAATAAAAGTTGCAACTGACCATAAATGATATAACTTAATTCCTTGATGGTGTGAGAAAATTTGAGCATTTTTTTTGTATTATAATATGTCTCTTTAACTCAAGTCGTGATCAATTTAATTTTCTTCTTTTATATAAATTGTTATCTAAAAGAGTCTTCTATCTCCCCATATTTTCTTAATTTCTGATTTTTTTTCTTTTAGTATAATTGTTAATAGAGCTATCTCTTAATCTTCTAAGCTACCCAGTTGATATATGGATATGAAAATTGAATAGAAATTACACAAAGATTGCATTATCATACAAGGTCTCATTTGTGTGATTTGGGAGAAAATAGTGTACACTACTTGGACATGTTTCTAGAGTAAACTACTTGTTGACAAACCTAAAATTATAGTGTTTGTATTGTTTTCTATCTTCGATAGTACTACAAAAGAATAATTACATTATGTAGAGATTATAGCACAAGTGACTTAAACGACCAAAAATCATAAATATTTTGGACAAAGTATTTTTTGTTAAGTGATGTTGGATACACATAGAAGCTGAAAGTTAACTCTTCATTATGTCTACTTCTAGATGTTATAAAATATTTGTTAAGGTTTAATGACATTAATTTCAGATGTTTTCTATATTTCATGATCAGATTTATGAATATTTGCGTAACTTTTTTAATGCATGCTATTGTGTTTCATTTTTCCATCTTTCATGGGACAAATGGGATAAATATTTATATAGTTGGGTTTCCTTAGCACAAAGAGTACCAATAGACCAGGTTAATGAAAATGTTCTCACCTTGAACGTTAGGTAGGAGGCTAGGCTAGGAGGGACGTAAATTTAAATGGATAGATTTATCTTATATAAGTATGTGTTGGACTTAGATACATTTTTTCTCAGTTACAAACAAGATGAAACATGTTCAATCTAGTAGTGTTATTATGTTAACGTGAATGCCTCAATCGAGAACTTCATTTTCTTTAGGATTTTCTACATTGGAAGTCATTGTGTCATAGGTTAGTGATATGTTCAAAGGTTATATGCTTAATTGCCCCCTTTCCCCACCAAAATCACAGCCATAGAGAAAACAAACATTCTTATGTTTTTATGTGTTCGCAAAAAATATTTCTCATTATTAGGTTTAAAAAAATCAGTAGTGCCATGATTCAAATTGGATCTACAATTGTCATTTTTAAATTCCTACTGTGTGTTTCTATTTTTATCTTTCTCAAAGAAAATTAGTTTCTTTACTTGATTTCTTGTTATGAGTACTCATGTTTTTAATTTTAACACTGCGGTCCCAAGCCTGAATGAAAAAGGTGGATGGTTGCTTAAGACCATAAAAGTTATTGTTGAAAACATATTTGTACTCATAAGCATGATCCTAATTGTTTCATAGTAAGACTTGTCCGTCATAGTAAATTGATGTAACATATATTGATCTCTCTAGTTATTATGAGAAATAGAGTTTTCTGTTTATAATTCTGACATCTGGATTGTCCATCAGTTCTTTAAATGACTTCTTTTATGAATTAACATGCAAATATCGAGACTGTGCAACTTATATATATTATGAAATAACATTGTCTAGAATGTAAGTTACTCATCTAAGGAACCATCAAGCATGCTTTCTGTGGATGATAATTGTTGGGACAGGAAACCACAACTCAGGTGGATAAGGCTCTTATTGACAAGATTTTTATAGGATGGATCATGATTGACAATCCTTGGAACATGACGAGACTGATTTTAGTAAACTCCTTTGATTTACTTTTAGATATATATAGTTTTACATGTTGTAGTTCTGCTCCACTCTATTTGACTTTGTGAACTAAAATTTGATGGTTGATTTTTTTCTTTTTACTTTTTTTTAGCAGCAGCAATGACATTTGTGAATCTCCGACTGAATTGTGAGAGACACAATGGCTATGTAGGTCCATCTTCTCAAAGGATTTGGACTGCCATTTACAAGGATAATTCTCCACAGTATTACCTACAAATGTTATTCTGTTTCTTTTTTGCATTTTGTTCTGTTATGTTTTATGTCAAACATTAAAATAATTACAGATGACGTTAATTGTTGCTTTCTTAGTTTAGAGGATTTCACAATAAGTTTATGAGGAAACTAATATTAATTAAATTATATTTGCATGCATATTATGTGAATGGATATGGTTTCTTATCAAATCAATTTACGGCCTAATTTGGTAATTTTGTACTTAAATAGTTGGGTCTGTCTTCAATATTTGATGAAATTGTTAAAACTGAAGTAACCAGGTATATGCAACCTACTGATTACTCGAGCTTGTTTGAGGAATAATTTAAATTACCTGAAGATTACTGGAATGCTTCTTATTTGAATGTCTTGAATATATCTATTGCTAAAGAAGGTAGTCTCCATGTCTTATTTGGATGTGCTACATAAGTATGTTCAAAATGGTCACCTATCATATAATATTTTTTAAACTAATTATCCTGTCTTTTTCCAATTGGAATAACTTTTAGCCACTAGGAGTCTTCTTCGATATTAAAATTGTCAAGTGCTTACATTCTTTTATAATGAATATATAGCCTCTCCCGTACTGTAAATTGGCTAGCAATAATTCAAATTTTTTATCCCTATTACCACTTATACAAGCATTGCTTCTAGGTGAAAGGTCTTCTGTTTTAACACTTTTGGGTGGTTTATATCAATGTTTACAATTTTGTACCATACCAGTGTTTCGACACTTCTCTAATACGGTACGATACCATATATCAAACGGTATGTTTTGGTGTACCGTTCGGTATATATATTTATAATTATAAATATTATATATATATTATATACTTATATATATATTTTTTCCCAGGCAATGTCTTACAGCGAGAAGGCCAAGAAGTCAACGGGCAATGTCGTTGAGGTGTTGCCTCAGCAATATCGCCCGAGAAATAAAAAAATAATTTTTCTATTAAAAAATATAAAAAAGACGTCGCCCGTGCGAAGTCGCCTCGGGAGACGTCACCTTCCTTCTCGACGATGTCGCCTCGCAACGTCACCCGAGAAGTCGCCTCGATGACGTCGCCCAAGCCTCAGCGGCGTCGCTCGAGCCTCGATGACGTCGCCGGAGGAGGAGGCGACGTCCATATTAAAAAAAATAAAAAAATAATTTTTAATTAAAAAAATAAAAAAATTGTATCAATCAGTAGCGGGCGGTCCGCGTACCGGTATCCTGTCAGACCGATACATACTACCCGTATCGGACGGTATTATTCGGTATCGTAGACCATATTTTATATATTAATTAATTTTGATGGATTTTGATTCCCTTTCATTTGATGGCACTTCATCCTCCAATTAGTCTCCTAAATTAAGTTGATGATAGTTTTTCATAGTGGAAACATCCTTCTATCTAGTATGCTCTCTCTCAGGTTTAGTAGTGATGCATCCGGGTGATATATGTTACATGCATTTGCATTTTTATCAAAAGTCTCAACAATTCACATTAATCTATTGCTATAGATAATAACAATGTCATCATGATCTTCTTCATGCTCGTGTGGGTTATTTGTCTTCATTCTTATCATCTCATGTTTGTTGGCTTCATACCAAGTTTAATTATGATTAGGCAACTTACTTTTTGGCTTTCATTATAAGCAAGCATTTATTTTTCAATCTTCAGGCAAAGGTAGCATGTGCATTGATTGATTTATGCTTTGGATCATTATCACCATGGATATATATAATTACTGCAAAGGTTTCATCTTTTCCCATAATATGTCTATATATTAGGTCAACAACTTGTATTTTATAACTACATTGGCTCTTTTTCAGATTGATCCTACAATTGAACTTTTGGAGGACGTCTTGGGTGTTATTCAAGTAATTCCATCATTCTTTTTTTCTTATTACTATTACGAAGGTTTAATTCTTTATTATAATGAATGCTCGTTTGGTTGGTTATAAAGTCATGGATACAAGTGCAAGATAATGATATGATTGATATGCACATGCACCAATGTATATTGTTAACTATTTAATGTGACAAAATTTGGGATTTATCTAATGTTAGAATAGGCAGATGTATATATATCATGATTCATGGTAATTAACCTATCCATCATGAAAATATATAAACAATGTTTGGTCAATTATTTGACATAAGCAATTAAAACTATCTATGTTTGATGAATGCTTAGTTATTGCTTGTTGCAGATCTGACCAATCTGACCATTTTTTGGATCAATACATTGTGATTTATTGTGGATGGTCAAATAACCAAACACTAATTTTCTCTTGAAATAATTTTCTCATTATGAGAAAACTGTTATTTGATTTGAACATTATAGTCCTGGCACAACAAAGACTTCGAAGGTTAGAGGTAATTTATTCTGCTTTGGTATAATTGAACAATCTTTAAAAAAAAATAAAATATAAACATTTTGTTTGGGATCATATCTTCTTTGTATTATGTATAAATCTTGTTTGATATGGTATTTTCACTTTTTATTCTTTTAAAGTACTAACACTTTTTCTATTATGTTAGGGAACGAAAAGGTTTTTTTACTTCCACTGATTTTGAAAACCACTTTCAGTCCGTTTTGTTACCATCTGATGGCCCCCGCTAGATTATCCCTTAATGGTCCTGTAATTGTTCCCACCCTCACTTCTCTTCTATAATTTATCAATTGTTAAAGTTGTGATTGTTATTGTCCTTTTATAAAACTAAAAAAACTAAAACTAAAATAAATATTTTTCTAAGCTAAAAATAGAATTAACACTAAATTGGCCATTGAATTGGGTCATAGAGTAAAAAAGAAGAGTTGGCATCATTATGTAGTTTCACCATTTGATGATGTATGGTAATATTTCAGGTTTTTCAGGTTTGCCACTAGTGGTTGATGATTGTCGAACTATATGTCATGCTAGTATAATACTAGCATGTAGTTTGGTTTTATGCCAAGGATATTCCTGAACACAATCAAGCACATGGCTGGTTCCAACCATATGTTTAAAACTATGGTGATCGGTATGTATTGTACTGACATGTCCATCTTAATGAACTCAAAAAATACTTTCTATGACCTATCGTAGATGTTATTTTGTGATCCATCTATTACCTTAATGTGAAGATTCTAACCGTATCAGTCATTTCTATACTTGAATACTGATCTCTTAAATTTGACCCTGATCATGATAGTATTTATTGTGAAATTGAAATTTTTGTCCATTGGATTAGAGTTTTTCTTTTTTTCTAGATTGCAAATAAAGAACCTACTATTTGAGTGTTCTGATGATACAACTCTAACACAGCTTTATGCAGTGTTCTTTGGAGTGCTGTGCTCAACTCTTATGAGACATTTATGGACCAATATAACTACTATGGTGGCTTGGATAGCTACATATTTCTTAAAGGGTAGCTGATTATTTTTTATTACATGTTTCTTAGATGTCAATATACACTTACAATGTTTTTCTATATTTTCATGAAGTTTGGTCATATTAATTTTTCATCTCCTTTCTTACACCCTATTCTGTTTCACTGGTCACCTCCCTCTTTTCTTGAATATGGGAGCTTGGTTCACTAACTATTATGTCTAGGATACGTCTTGACTTTGTGATTTCGTAGAACTTATTTTACCAAAGTCACAAAAAGGATAATAAGTTGTATCACATATTATAATTTATAGACTGCCCAAGAAACTTGCATTTGATTAGGCACTGAGATCTTACTGATACTTATTACATTATGATCTTAATTTTTTTACTGATTTCATCAGGCTTTTTTTTGGATATGCACAATTAGTTAAAAAAAAATCTGTTGGGTCCTGAATCTCCTGATGCATTACCTTGTTTCTGTGGCAGTCCATGATGGATCTAGTAACAGGTTTTAGTATGAAATTGTTTCTTTGTAAGTTCCACACATTGCAGCTAGCAACATGCATGTGACGGTCTCTTGCACACTTTCACTATGTTGTTTCTAACACTAATGAAGTTTTAGCTCCTAATTTTTTTAAGGTATAATAAAATATTTTGTTTATGGAACCATATATTCTACCCTTGAAGATGTTCTAGTACCAACATAAAATAAAAAAATAAGAGAAAGAAAAAAAGAAAGAAAAATAAAAACTAGGATTTTCTCTCGTACCATTTCTCGGACTTTTTTTGCTGTTACAGTAAGGGCAAAAAGGTAAAATAAGGGTAAACAAAATTGAATTAATATACATTCAATCTAACAAATGGTTTTGATATAATCGTTTTAATTACTTGAATAATTATTTCTTTGACGGAGAGTTATGAGGAGGGAAAATGGTTTCCTTCAACTCCATATATGGGATCAAAATCCGAAATTTAGAGTTTTCTTCATGGAGTTTTCCTTTCCACCCTGCACAAACGTATTTGTACTACGTGCCAAGTATAAATTGGACACAACTCATCTGATCTTATAGTTTATGCGAGATCTCTCTATATGCTAAGGACCCTACCGCTAGAAGCCATGATGCTGTTTGGTTTGCCATCTCGTCGACAATGAGCTTTTGGATCAAAGGATCACGTAGTAGTATGTCATCGAATCTACTCCATTTGGCGTCAAGTGTACATCGACATAGCCCTCTAAGGAAGAACAAAAGCGAAGCACAAGGAATCCGACGCACTAACAAGAAAGAAAGAGGCTAACAGTACCGCACACATTCACAAACCTTCAAAATCCAAACTACTATTGAGAAGAGTGTAGGGGAAGACCAAGGACGACTGAGAGTAGCGACAGTAGTAGCAACGAGCAACGGGAGCAGAAGCAGGAGTAGTGAGCAATGACAATGGCAATGGTAGTAGCAAGTAGCAGGAGCGAGAGCAGGAGCGGGAGCGACGATAGTGGCAGTGGCGACAGTGGCACCGGCAGCGGGAGTGGCAACAGTGGCAATGATAGTGGTAGTAGCGAGTAGTGGGAACGGGAGTGATAATAGTGGCAGCGGGAGTGGCGATAGTGGCAGCAGCGGCGACGAGTGATGACAGTGGCAGCGAGCAGTGGTAGCAGGAGCGATGAGCAAGGTTAGGGTTGGGGAAGACACGAGAGAAAGTTGCTTTAGTTGGTTCGATTGAACCAACTAAAGTAGACTGAACCAATGTTTTAACTCGGGCGCTCGCCCGAAACGCCCAACGCCTAGACTCGGGTGAGCGCCCAGGCAGCGCGCTTTAAAGAGGTGCCACTTGGAAATGAAGCGAGGCGCTCGGGCCTCACCTCGTCTCGCCTAAGTGCTTAGGCGAGCGCCTGAGTGCCTATTGAAATCTTTGTTGGTACTATCGCCTAGCAAAGCCTAAGAGACCAGGCTCTGGTGGTACTACCGCCAGCTTGGGCGCTACCATCACCTGTCAGCATTAAGTGCTGGCGGTACCATCGCCCAGTCTGGGGGTGCTGTCGCTTGATAACCTGGGAGAGTGTGTTCTTCACTTGTCCAAGTCATAGGCAGTTCCACCACTAGTTTGATGGTGCTACCGCCTAACCCAATCTGTGGGTCATTGAATGGGTCTCATAATGAGCCCAACTCAGCCCCAAATCAGGCCTAATGAGCCCCTAATTGAGTTAGCATGGTTACACCTAATACTAACTCAATTACGACCTAACCTACTTCAATCAAGACATGACCAATTACAAACATGAATACTATGTTGTCTAGTATGTCATTGGTTCATCTGGTGCTTCGTCTGAACCTTCAGCGCATCGTCCTCTCCTTTAGCGTATTGCTCAATCATCAGCATGTTGACCACTAGCAACGTTAGATCTTCTTGGTACAATGTTTGATCCTTTTAGCCTGATGCCTGAACTTATGGCACAAAGTCCTACTGGCATATCAACCAATTTTCTAACTCGACATCAAATCTTCTGACATGTTCCATTCGGGCCCACCGTTTGATTTTTTTGCTTTAATTGATTTTGCCTTTTCTGATCGAAGTTAGTCTTGCATTACATTTCTCAAAGCATAGATTAGATCGTAAACTCATTAATTGATTTCATCATCAAAATCTGAGATTCAACAATCTCCCCCTTTTTTATGATGACAAGCAAACTAAACTCCCTCTATCTATATGACATATTGAAATACAACAAACTTGAATTCAAAAAGAGTGATAACCTTTGAATTCAAGTCGAAACATCATAGTTATGCATCATTCCAAATTATCAAAAATTCAAATCATCATAATTTTAAAACATCAAAGTACATTATACCATACATGATTCAAATTTCAAATCATCATTATAACTTCTCCCCCTTTGTCATCAACAAAAAGGCGAAAAGCACCTTTTGACTCTTTTTGGCTTTATTTTTTAAAGCCAATTGAGTCTATAAATATCCCTCTTTCCTCAACTGGTAAAGCACCTTTTGAGAAGTTAAAAACTAAGTCAAAGCTATAGCAAAATCTTGTTTCAATAGCTTGAGTGTTCACCTCCCTCTTTTTCTTTGTAAAAATCTGTAAGAGTGTGAACCACTTGTAAAAGTTTGTAAGAGGGGTGTTTGGTCCTTCCCCTTCAAAGAAATTTGATAGTGAAAGTTGGGAGCCTCATCGAAGGAGCTTCGGAAGTGGACGTAGGTCATTTGACCGAACCACTATACATCGTTGCGTACTTTGAATGTGTGAGCTTTTAAATTTCTACATCTTACCTTTACTTAGCTACAAATCATTCGGTCTTCTTCTCCCTACTCTCATTTACATTCACTCGAACTATTTTAGTTGAAACTTCTTTCGTCGAATCAAAATTTTCTTACCAACCAACTATCTCCAAAATCGGTTTCAAGTTTACAAGTTTTAATTCACTGCACTAATTCACCCCCCCCCCCCTAGTGCCGCTCAGATCCTAACAATTGGTATTAGAGCTTGGTCACTCTCATCTGGTTTAAAATCCAAGAGAGAGCTTATTTCAGCATGCAAGAGGGTTATTCCATTACACGTCCGCCTATGTTTAATGAGTCGTATTACACCTATTAGAAGACTCGTATGAAGATTTTTTTATTTTCATAGATTTTGAGCTTTGGAATATCGTCAAAAATGAATTTTAAAAATCTTCTCTTCCGTTAAGTGAATGGAATAAATCGGAGAAGAAGGTTTTTGCTTTAAATGCAAAGGCTATGAATGCCTTGTTTTGTACACTTGATAAAAACGAGTTTAATCGTATTTCAATTTGTGAATTGACTTTTGATATTTGGCGTACTCTTAAAATTACTTATGAAGGCACTAGCTGAGTGAAAGAGTCCATAATAAATCTCTTGGTGCATTCTTACGAACTTTTTCGAATGAAACCAAGTGAGTCCATCGGAGACATGTACACCTATTTCACGGATATCGTCAATGGACTCAAAGCACTTGGTAAAGGTTTTTCGAATTTTAAACTTGTAACTAAAATTTTAAGATCTCTTCTAAAGAGTTGGGATCCAAAAGTTACGGCTATTCAAGAGGCCAAGGACCTTAAAATATTTTCTCTCGAAGAACTCATTGAGTCTTTAATGACCTACGAAATGACATGTCATGCTCATGATGAGCTAGAGAACCCCCTTCCAAAGAACAGGAAGGATATGACATTGAGAATATAAGAAGACCACTTGAAGGAAGTTTTAAGTGATGAGAACCTTGATGATGAACTTGCACTCTTAACACAAAAATTCAAAAAATTTATAAGAAAGAATAAATTTAAAAATAATACTAAAAACAAACTTGAACCAAAGAAGGACTAAGTCATATGTTATGAATGCAAGAAGTTGTGTCACTTCAAAAGTGAATACCCCCAAGCCAGGAAGAAGCTACCAAAGAAGAAGAAAGCTCTAAAGGCGACGTGGGACGACTCAAGTGGCTTCGAAGATGAAGAAGTAAGCAACAAAGAGGAGGCCAACTTCGCGCTAATGACTTTAGGAGATGAGGTAAGTAATTATTTAATGAAGATTTATCTTTCAATGAACTTTCGATTGCTTTTCATGAATTATTTGATGAGTATAGAACTATTAATAAGAAATTCAATTTATTAAAGAAGGAGCATGCTTTATTACAAGATAAGCTTGATAGTTTTCAAACTTCCTCTTTACCCCCATGCTCTAAGTGTGAACACTTAGAGGTAATCAAAAATGAAAATTTACTATTTAAAGAGACCCTAAACAAGTTTAAGGTCGGTAGCAAGGGATTGGACATGATCCTTGCAAACAAGGGTCACGTCGGAAATAGAAGTAGAATTGGATTCGTGAGTGGATCTCACTGAAATTAAACTACCTTTATTCAAGGACCAACACTATATGTATCATCTCATTCGAAATGCAACTTTTGTTGCAAATCCGGACATGTTGCTTACAAATGTCCGTATAAGAAACTTAGCCCACATAGGTTAATATGGGTTTCTAAAGGAACGATAAGGAACTCAATGAACAATGATAAGTTTGGTAGATCAATTTTTTAGGCACCCAAGTTTAAATGAGTACCTAAAAAGCATCCTTTTTTATAGACATATTCACCCACAAAAGCTAGGAGCAAGAGATGGTACCTTTATAGTGGATGCTTAAGGCACATGACCGGAGATCCATCTCAATTCTCTAAGCTTACTAGCCAAGACGAAGGATATATCACCTTCGGAGACAATAAGAGTAAAATCATTGGCAAGGGAACTATAGGTAACAAATCAAGTTTTTCAATTGATAATATGTTATTAGTAGATAGTTTAAGATATAATCTTTTGAGCATTAGTCAATTATGTGATGATGGATATATTATGAAATTTGAATCTAATGCTTGCATCATTGAAAAATCATACAATAACACATCTATAATTGCACTAAAACAAAATAATGTCTACACTATAAACATTGATGATCTTAGTAATGAAATGTGTTTTTCGATTTTGAATGATGATGCTTGGCTTTGGCATAAGAGATTAGGTCATGCAAGCATGAAACTAATCACTCAAATCATATCTAAAGGACTTGTAAGAGGCATTCCCAATGTTAAGTTCATAAAAGACAAAGTATGTGATGCATGTCAACTAGAAAAATAAATAAAAACTAGCTTCAAATCAAAGAATCAAATAAGCACCTCTAAACCATTATAATTGATCCATATGGATTTATTTAGACTAATTAACATAACGAGTCTAGGAGGTAGTAAATATGCATTTGTCATTGTAGATGACTATAGTAGATACACTTAGACCTATTTTTTTGTTCACAAAAGTGATTGCTTTAAATGTTTTTCTAAATTTTGTAAACTTACTCAAAACAAAAAGGGTTTCATGATTTCATTGATTCGGAGTGATCATGGTAGAGATTTCCAAAACCATGACTTCCAAAATTTTTGTGAATCTAATGGATTCAACCACAACTTCTCTACTCTAAGAAATCCTCAACAAAATAGAGTAGTAGAAAGAAAGAATAGAAATTTACAAGAAATGACAAGAACCATATTAAATGAACATAGTTTACCCAAATGCTTTTGGGCCAAAGCCATTAATACGACTTGCTATATCATGAATAGGGTTCTAGTAAGACCATCTCTATCCAAGACCCCTTATGAATTATGGAATAATAAAAAATCAAATGTTTCTTATTTTAAAGTTTTCGATTGCAAATGCTTTATCTTGAATGAAAAGGATACCTTAGAAAAATTTGATGCTAAATCCGATGAAGGCATCTTTCTTGGTTACTCTTCCGTTTCTAAAGCTTTTCGTATTTTTAATAAAAGAACCTTGATTATAGAAGAGTCTATTCATGTAGTTTTTAATGAAGTTTCCGAATTTAAGAGAAAAGATTTTGATGATGATCTTGGTTTTGATGGTTTGAATTTAAATGAACCCTCTCCTCAAAATAGCAACTTAGATGCATCTTCTTCCCAAATTTTCTTACCTAAGGAATGGAAGTATGTAGATGCCCATCCAAAGGAGTTAATTATAGGAGACACATCAAAAGGGGTTCAAACTCGTTCATCTTTTAAGAATTTTTGTGCTTTCACTACTTTCCTCTCTCAAATTGAACCTAAGTGCATTGACGAAGCCTTGAAAGATGATTCTTGGGTTATCACAATGCAAGAGAAATTGATCCAATTTGAGAGGAATGAGGTATGGAAGCTTGTTCCTAGACCAAGTAACCATTTAGTTATAGGTACTAAATGAGTATTTAGAAACAAGCAAGATGAATTTGGTATCGTGGTTAGAAACAAGGCTAGATTAGTGGCCAAAGGTTTCAACCAAGAAGAAGGTATCGATTACAAAGAGACCTTCGCTCCTATAGTAAGATTAGAAACCATTAGGATGCTCCTTGCCTATGCTAGTAGTAATAATTTTAAATTGTTTCAAATGGATGTCAAAAGTGCTTTCTTAAATGGTTTTATTTTTGAAGAAGTGTTCATTGAACAACCACTCGATTTTGAAAACTCTTGTTTTCCTAATTATGCGTTTAAATTAACTAAGGCTCTTTATGGATTAAAACAAGCCCCGAGGGCTTGGTATGAGAGACTTAGTTCATTTCTAATTTCAAATAATTTTACTAAAGGCAAGGTTGATACTACATTGTTTGTTAAACATTTTGAAAATAATTTTCTTATTGTTCAAATTTATGTTGATGATATTATCTTTGATTCTACTAATGAATCACTATGTAAATCATTTACCAAGTGTATGAGTCTAATGGGTGAACTAACCTTTTTTTTAGAATTATAAGTTAAACAACTTAGTGATGGTATATTTCTTAATCAATCTAAATATACATTAGAATTGTTAAAATGATTTAACATGGATAGTTCAAATGCTATAAATACTCGTATGAGTACTTCCACTAAATTAGACTTAGATGAAAGTGGAGAAAATTTTGATCAAAAAACATATAGGGGAATGATATGTAGCTTACTTTACCTCACCGCAACTAGACCGGATATCATATTTAGTGTAGAACTTTGTGTAAGATTTCAAGCTAACTTTAAGTTGTCTCACCTTAAAGCTGTTAAAAGAATCCTTAGATACCTTAAAGGAACTCCTAACCTAGGATTATTATATCCAAAATCCGATGACTTTGATTTAAAAGCCTATGCGGATGCGAATTTTGGTGGATGTAGAATAGATAGAAAAAACACATCCGGAACATGTCAATTTTTAGGACATGCACTTATTTCTTGGACTTCCAAGAAACAAAATTTGGTTGCACTATCTACGGAGGAAGCCGAATACATTGCTACAAGTGCATGTTGTGCACAAGTTGTTTGGATGAAAAATACATTAGAAGACTATGGAATTTATTTAAAGAATATTCTCATAAAATATGATAACACAAGTGCTATTTGTCTGACTAAAAATTCAATTCAACACTCTAGAACTAAGCATATTGACATTAGGCATCATTTTATACGAGATCATGTCAATAACAATGATGTCACTCTAGAATTTATTGATACAAAACATCAATTAGCGGACATCTTCACAAAACCCCTAAATGAAGAATAATTTGACTTCATTAGAAGAGAATTAGGCATGCTAAATTATCCTAATGTATGAAGATGATATATATTTTTTTTCTAAAAAATTTTCAACTTCGTTTTTTATTATCTCAACCTTGATATTATTTTCAGATTTCAGATGACTTCTTTACAATATCATTTTTTTAATTTTTTTTAACCTTAATCTTAATGTTTTGATTTGAATGAAGCTTTCATGATGTTGCAATACTTTGAATGATTTGGTTTCATGATGTTGCTCTCCTCCTTCGAATGATGGATCTTAATGATGTAATAAAATTAATTTTATACTTCCTCCACCTCTTTTAAGTATGACTAGAGAAATTTCATAACTTACATTTCATATGAAGCTTAACATGTGCATAAATTAATGTCATAAAATTTGCTTAAAAAATTAAGATCTTAAATGTTCATTTCAGATTTTTATTCTTGTGCTAATTCAAGGTTTTAAGACTTAATATCTATCACCACATGATTTCTATGAGAATGCCAAGTTGCATCTTTTTATGAAATTTTTGATGTTGATATGTTTCACTTCATGAATTCATAAATGCCAAGTTGAAGCTTTATGAATTTTGACATCTCTTTTTCACGATTTTTTTAAATTCATATGAGATGTTTTGATGAATGACTTTAATGATCTATCCTTCCACTTTATAATTTTATTCTTGGATTTTCAAATTGCAATCTTAAGCCTTTCATCTTCTTTCATGTGTGAATCTTTCGTAGCTTGATAAATGATGATTGATTATTTTTCATATTTCATAAACATGATTTAAAATGATGATCAAAACATTTTTGGATTTATCGGGTGACATGTTATTTTATTAGCCTCATGTATCAAATATGTTTTATATGATTGATAGATAACTACTCTTACACCTTTTTTTTAGATATGATACCTTATGATGGCTACTTCACCACCTTTTTATTGATGACAAAGGGGGAGAAAAATATGCAAATAAATTGATGACATGTGCAAATGACTTGATAAAATATCTTGCATGGATCGTATTGAGAAGAATATGATAAATAAATTAACAAATGACTTATATGTATCGTATCATATTGTAATGACTTATATATTATGTATTGCAATATGATGAAATGAAAAATGTCTTATATGTTTTATATTATAATTTAATTACTTTTGCCATGCTTTGTAATTGAAAATTGGTTGATGTCTTTAAAAGCATCGCAAAGCGTATCACAAATGAAAGTTTTTAGAGATTGTATCATATCATGTTTAATAAGTTGGTATCCTTCATTAATATGATAACTTATCATCTCATTTGATGATGTATCGCTTAATGATATCATGCCTTGTATTTGTATTGATATCATTCGATCCATATTGTATTTCAAATTATAATTAGTATCTCTTATCGTAGTGATAAATATCTATCATTCGACTTAAAAATTGGGGTCATGTCTTGACACTGTGTAAAATATGAAGTTTCATATTTTTGGATGAAAGATCATGCTTATTAAGCATGATGATAAGTTCAACGGATGGAACTCATCGGTTTTAGCTTGAATTCAAGAAAATTGAATTCAAGTGTTTTCTTTATCATAAGATGGCATATAGATAGGGGGAGTTAAGATTAACTACGTCATCAATTGATTGTCATCATTAAAAAGGGGAAGATTGTTGAATCTCAGATTCTGATGATGAAGTCAATTGATAGGTTATCTGACCTAATCCATATTATTGAGATAAGCATGCAGGATTAACTATGATAGTATGAAGACATAAAGAAAATTACAGGAGTCAAGTATATTGGGAGTTCAAGAGTCCACCGGGAGTCTGAAGGATCGTTGGAAGTGCTGCCGGAACCAACTGAGAAAGAATCGAGGACTTACCAAAGGTTTCGGAAGTTCATCGGAAAGATCGTCGGAGATTCGCGGAGCTCACCGAGAAGGTTCGAAAGCTTGCCAAAGATTCGTCGAACTCGCCATAAATTCCGATAGCCTGTTGGGAGTCCATCGGAAGAAATCCAAGGGTGCGTCGAAAGTTCGCCGGAAGCTCGTCGGAAGAAAACTCGAAGTTGCCGGTTTAGTCTTTGCTTAGAATTATGTCTTAATTTCATAGTTAGCATGTAATTAGGGTAAGGATTAGGTAATAATCCTGTTTAACCCTTGTAGGGGCCAACTAGGCCTTGTCTAAACTAAATTGGGCCAGATTCAGGGCTCATTCAGAAGTTCTAGACCAAGTCTAGCGGTGGCACCGCTAGACTGGGGTGGTGGCACCATCCCGAGAACAACTTCCCAGATGGTTTGGGTGGTGGTACCGCCCCAGGTCAGCGGTGGTACCGTTGGTAGTTATTTCCTGCCAACGTCGGCACCACCTGATAGGTGGTGGTACCGTTAGTCCACAGAGCCCAAAGACTTTGTCAGGCGATGGTACTACCTAGTACACTGACAAAGTAGGGTCAAGGCTGTGGTATCGCCAATGCCAGGTGGTGGTACTGCTAGTACCCGAAAATCTGAGATGTGACTCTTTTTTGCTCCTTTTTTGAAAACTTATTGAGTCTATAAATACCTCTCTTTCCTCAGCTGGTAAAGCACCTTTTGAGAAGTTGAAAACTAAGTCAAAGCTATAGCAAAATCTTGTTTCAATAGCTTAAGTGTTCACCTCGCTCTTTTTCTTTGTAAAAATCTATAAGAGTGTGAACCACATGTAAAAGTTTGTAAGAGGGGTGTTTGGCCCTTCCCCTTCAAAGAAGTTTGATAGTGGAAGTTGGGAGCCTCATCAAAGGAGGCTTCGGAAGTGGACGTAAGTCATTTGACCGAACCACTATACATCATTGCGTACTTTGAATGTGTGAGCTTTTAAATTTCTGCATCTTACCTTTACTTAGCTACAAATCGTTCGGTCTTCTTCTCCCTACTCTTATTTACATTCACTCGAACTATTTTAGCTGAAACTTCTTTCGTCGAATCGAAATTTTCTTATGAACTAACTATCTCCAAAATCGGTTTCAAGTTTACAAGTTTTAATTAGCTGCACTAATTCACACCCTCCCCTCTTAGTGCCACTCAGATCCTAACAGTGCTCTCCCTCTATGAGAGCAAGGGATCGATGTCTCCACGGAAGTCTTGCCTCTGCGGTACCATGGCGCAGCCATGCCCATTGCACTACTATCCATCACCTTGCATCTGTGCCCCCTCTTCGCAATCAGTAGATCCACCTCTGCGATACTATGATACTCTTCTGAGCCTACCTTCATTCTAACCGATGCTTGGTTTTTAGGTAGCTGAGTCGCTCTAAACTCATTGTCGCTTCCTTGCCCTATTTCGACCACTTGCTTCAATACCTTTGTGTTCTCTAAGCAGTTTCTCTTGGTCAATAGAAAGATAGACTATAACTCCCATGCATGGCCTCTGCCATCATGTTGTAGGGCTTGCACCGTTTCTGTTCTCCTTAGCTTCATTGGTCACAACGTTCGCTTACTCGGCCTTGTCCTCTGACTTGCCGGGCTCCTTAAGCGAATGTGAGCTCTGAAGCAATCTAACTCTTCAGCCACTCCGATTATACCTCTGCATGATCTAGTCCCCCCATGGGACTCACTAGTACTTGCATCTGAACTTCTCCCTCAGTGGTGCATAGTCCTCATATATTGATGCCCAAGGCTTTCATTTAATGCAACCTTCGATGCATGTACGGAAGACCTGCCTCTATGGTACCATGGCATTCCCTCCTTGAATCCATAGTCCTTCTTACCATCGTGTTGTTCACCGAAGTGGAGCTCCCAGTAGCGCTCCCGATCATACCTCCGTATGATCTCATCCCTCATGGGACGTCTTGTGTGCATCACATTGCCTTAAACTATTCCACCATGATCCGCTACACCATGTTGCCTCTTGGTGATATCTCCTTGCATTTTGATCAATGTGGTATGAACTTAAATTATGATCTCTCCATGTATGGCCTTCGCCAACACATTACAGGGCCTCTACTACCTTCGATTTTGTTCGCACCTTTGGCAATCGAGCTTCGTCCACCTGCTCTTGGGTCACATCCGGATGAAGCATAGCTGTAGGACAGTCCATCGCCTAGTAGCTCTTGAAGTTTCCTGACTTCGCTAAAATTGGTGCATCGTTGTTTAGATCCTAGGCCTCTATCCCTACTAGTACAATCTTCGCTGCGCACCACTTCCCTCATGGCAACTCGAACGGTAGCACTATGGCATATTCTTCAAAAGTACCCACCTTTGTATCCTCTTGTCCTGTGTTAAAGCCTTCTGACACCAACTTCACCTCTGCAAATTGTGTCACCTTAGTTCCTCCGTCAAATGCTTCATCGAGATAAGGTGCATGTGCCTCGAAGCTCCCTCCGTCTTTAGCACCATGCAAGATGAGTCTACTCTATTAGAATAAGGAACTCATGGAACGATATGATCCTACTCCTACCTCTACAGGAGGTCATGTCCTTGACCTTTGTCTAAGAAAAGCTTCAAGCCTTCACTCCATGTTTCATCTTCTATACCAACTCCCTTCATGTTGGTTAGGTGCATCACCAAGTTACCCCCAAGTTGCTTCGCTTCTCGATGTGCATTGAGTTAATGGTGGCCCTCACGCTCACCATTCCACGGGTCAGCCTTCTGTTGAGTCCGATCTCCATATCGGCTCCAAGTGTGCTTTCACTTTGTGTTGCCTTGGGTCGCTTCCCCACTTGATCTCGCTATGCGTCCACCAATGTATTACCTCTTGCGAGATCATGCGATGACTCCTCACCGCTCGCTCGGTCCATTGAGCTTTGTCTTAAAGTACTCCTCAACATGTGTAGTCTGTTGCATATAATTCTCCCTTTGGAGAACCGAGACTTATCCCTCCTGGAGATCTACCCCGTTGGAGCAACTTCTCTCTTCGCATCCTTCCCTTTGGAAGTTTTGGAGACCACCATCCCCTTGGACTACTCCGCCTTGCTGAACAAACTGTGTATTGTTCTGCCTCTGCAAATGTATCTGCTAGATTGTGACTCTTCACCAATACAACTCCCACTACACCCCTCCAGGTCTTGCAACATGTTGAACCTACTGCACACTTCAACCTCCTACGAACGTATCCTTCTCATGCCGAAGAGAAAGTTTCAATGCTCCATGGTGTCAACCTTCAGTCGCCTTGGGATAGCCATGGACAATCCGTCGTCTGCATACAAGCTCTTGCATGAGTATCGAATTCCTTGAGTTTGCAATTCCCCTCACCTCTATGAGCTTTGCATAACTCTTTCGATCGTTGAACGACCCACTTTACCTTGTACAGTCTCATCCTTTACCAAGTGCCCCGCTTGCCTCGAGCACTATCAAGTTTGGTTGCCAATGTCGAGCCATTGCTCGAACTCAGCCATCCTGACATTTGTATGCTCTGCATTCTCCTTAGCTTATTTGTTCTCATGGTGTCTCTTGTGCGAAGGGTTGGCCATTCCTATGAATGCCATTCTCGAATGCTCGCTCCTTTGAGCGACTCCTTCCCCTACAACTCCATGTCCGTTTCCCCCAAACGGTCATGCATGCTGGCTGCCCTCATGCAGCCCCAGTAGGTCCCCCATGTTTGCATGCTAAGTGTTTCTATGTGTGCTTGTCCTGCTCTGATACCATCTATTACGGACTTAGTTTGTTTTGACTAAGATGTGCGGCACCCATGCATGTCCATCCACAAAAGTTAGCTTCCTCGAAACCTCCTACGATCCCTTAAGACCTGCAAAAGAGAAGACAGGACAAAGAAAGCGCTTCACACAAGATCCACAAGTAACCCTTTTAGCAAACACTTTATAGCTAATACAAATTCCAACCATGGACATCACAAGCTTAGAACGGTTGCACAGCAAAGGTATAAAATTGGTTAACTATAGACCAAAATTTAGTACAAGTGTTCACATGGCGCAAACTTTATGTACAAACCTATAACGGCCACCAAACTCGCTCAAATAGGGCTAATAAGCCTTTGGCCAGCCCTTTACATGCTTTACAAATATGAACAAACCAAAAAGACACAGACATGCATAAGTATTACATTTAGCAAGCCATTTACAATTTGTCCATGATAGGACGTAGGTCAATCGACCGAACTACTATAAAATTGTTGCATTCTTCTTTTGGTGCATAATTTACATTTGTTGCATTACTTTTTTCATAGCAATTATCCAATCTCCTATTCTTCACTCATTTATATTCTCACTCGACTCAATCATTCTTCTGAAATCGTTTTCATTGGATAAAATTTTCTCAGCGCACAAAGTTTTTTGGAATCGCTTTAAGTCATCTATTTTTATCCGCTGCACTAATTCACCCCCCTCTTAGTGCCGCTCTTGATCCTAACAGTTGGTATCAGAGCAAGGTCACTCTCATTTTGATTTAAAACCTAAGAGAGATGATAGTTACTAGCATCCAAGAGGGTCACTCAATCACACGTCCACCCATATTCAATGGGTCGGATTACACCTATTGGAAAACTCGCATGAGAATTTTTCTTATTTCTATGGATTTTGAACTATGGAACATTATTGAAAACAGTTTTAAAAAGTTTTCTCTTCCAATGAACGGTTGGAATAAGTTGGAGAAGAAGGTTTTTTTCTCTAAATGTCAAGGTTATGAATGCCTTATTTTGTGCTTTAGATAAGAATGAGTTTAATTATGTTTCGATTTATGAAATGGCTTTCGATATTTGGCACATACTCGAAGTCACACACAAAGGCACTAATAGAGTAAAGGAATCCAAAATAAATCATTTAGTTCATTCTTATGAATTGTTTTGGATGAAACCAAGTGAGTCTATTAGGGACATGTACACTCGGTTTACGGATATCGTCAACGGACTAAAAGTGCTTGGTAAAAATTTTTCTAACTTTGAACTTGTAAATAAAATTTTAAGATCCCTTCCAAAGAGTTGGGATCCTAAAGTAATGGTCATTCAAGAGGCCAAGGACTTAAATAACTTCCCTCTTGAAGAACTAATTGGGTCATTAATGACCTATGAGATGACTTGCAACGCTTATGAAGAGCTTGAGAACTCCCTTCTAAAGAGGAAGGACATGACACTAAGAATGCATGAAGACCACTTAAAAGATAGTTCAAGTGATGAGGACTATGATGACGATTTGGCACTCTTGACACGAAAATTCAAAAAATTCATAAGAAGAAATAAAGCTAGAAGTGACTCGAAAAATAAAATTGAACCCAAGAAAGAATAAGTCATATACTACGAATGCAAGAAGTCAGGGCATTTCAAGAGCGAATATCCCCAAGCAAAGTAGAAACAACCAAGGAAGAAAAAGGCGCTCAAAGTAACGTGGGATGATTCGAGCGGCTCCGAAGACGAAGAACAAAGCAATAAGGAGATCGCCAACTATGCTCTAATGGCTATCGGAGAAGAGGTAAGTAATTTATTAGATGAAAATTTAACTTTTGATAAGCTTTTGAATACTTTTCATGATTTATTTGATGAGTGTAGAATAATTAGTAAGAAGTTTAATTCGTTGAAAAAGAGCATGTCCTTTTAATTAACAAATTTGAAATACTTAAACATGTCACTCCTTCCTTGTCTCCATGCACTAAGTGTGGACACTTAGAGGTGCTTGAGAAGGAAAACTTGCTACTCAAAGAAACTTTAAAAAAATTTAAGGTTGGTAGCAAGTCTTTGAACATGATCCTTGCCAATAAGGGTCACGTTCATATAAAAGGTGGAATCGGATTTGTGAGTGGCTCTCATCCAAATCCAACCATTTTTGTTAAAGACCCTACCTTGCATGTATCACCTCATACTAAATATAACTTTTGTTGTAAACTTAGACATCTTGCTTATAAATATCCATTTAGAAAGTATAGGCCACACAAATTGATTTAGGTTCCTAAAGGGACCATAAAGAATTCATTACTAAACAATAAGATAAGTAGATCAATTTTTGAGGACCCAAGGTCAAATGGGTACTTAAAAACTATTCTTTTTTGTAGACACATTCACACTCATAAGCTAGGAGTAAGAGATGATACCTTGATAGTGGATGCTCAAGGTATATGACCGGAGATCCATCTTAATTCTCTAAGCTCACTAGCCAAGACGAAGGGTATGTCACCTTCGGAGACAACAACAAGGGTAAAATCATTAGCAAGGGAATCATAGGTAATAAATTAAACTTTTTAATTGATGATGTGTTGTTACTAGATGGCTTAAAACATAATCTTTTGAGCATTAGTCAGTTATGTGATAAAGGATACATCATAAGATTTGAATCTAATTCTTGCATTATTGAAAAATCATACAATACATCTATAATTGTCCTAAAATAAAATAATGTCTACATCATTAACATTGATGAACTTAGTAATGAAATGTGCTTTTCGATTTTGAATGACGATGCTTGACTTTGGCATAGGAGATTAGGTCATGTAAGTATGAAACTAATCTCTCAAATCTCATTTAGAGAACTAGTAAAAGACATTCCTAACATTAAGTTTGTCAAAGACAAAGTATGTGATGCTTGTCAACTAGAAAAATAAATAAAATATAGTTTCAAATCGAAGAATCAAATAAGTACCTCTAGACCATTGCAATTGATCCATATGGACTTATTTGGACCAATTGATACAACAAGCCTAGGAGGTAGCAAATACGTCTTTGTAATTGTAGATGACTATAGTAGATACACTTGGACATACTTTTTAATTGTTTTTCAAAGTTTTGTAAACTTATTCAAAATGAAAAAGGTTTTATAATTTTATCAATTTGGCATGGTGGTGAATTTCAAAACAGTAATTTTCAAAACTTTTGTGAATCTAATGGATACAACCACAATTTCTCTACTCCGAGGAATCCTCAACAAAATGGAGTAGTAGAAAGAAAGAATAGGAGTTTACAAGAAATGGCAAGAACTATGTTGAACGAATATAGCCTACTCAAATATTTTTAAGTCAAAGCCGTTAATATGACATGTTATGTCATGAATAGGGTTCTAGTAAGACCATTACTCTCCAAAACTCCTTATGAATTGTGGAATAACAAAAAATCAAACGTTTTATATTTTAAAGTTTTCAATTGTAAATATTTTATCTTGAACGAAAAAGATGCCTTAGGAAAATTTGATGCAAAATCCGATGAAGGCATTTTTCTTGGTTATTCTTCTATTTCTAAAGTCTTTCGTATCTTTAATAAAAGAACTTTATTTATAGAAGAATCCATTCATGTTGTCTTTAATGAAGTTTTCGAATTTAAGAAAAATAATTTTTATGATGATCTTAATTTTGATGCTTTAAATTTGAATGAAACCTCTCCTCCAAATAGCAACTTGGATGCATCTTCTTTTAAAACTTCCTTACCTAAGAAATGGAAGTATGTAGATGCTTGTCCTAAGGAGCTAATTATAGGTGACACATCAAAAGGAGTTCAAACTCATCCTTCTTTTAAAATTTTTTGTATCAATGTCGCTTTTTTTTCTTAAATTGAACCAAAATGCATTGACGAGACCCGAAAGATGATTCATAGGTTATCGCAATGCAAGAGGAATTGAACCAATTTGAGAGAAATGAGGTATGGAAGCTTGTTCTTAGACCTAGTAATCATTTAGTTATTGGTACTAAATGGGTCTTTAGAAACAAGCAAGATGAATTTGGTATCATGGTTAGAAACAAGACTAGATTAGTGGCTAAGGGTTTCAACTAAGAAGATGGTATCAATTATGAAAAATCCTTTACTCCTATGGTAAGATTAGAAGCCATAAGGATGCTCATTGTCTATGCTAGTAGTAATAATTTTAAGCTATTTCAAATGAATGTCAAAAGCGCTTTTATAAATGGCTTTATTTTCGAAGAAGTGTATATTGAACAACCACCCAGATTTGAGAATTCTCTTTTTCTTAATCATATGTTTAAGTTGACTAGGGCTCTCTATGAATTAAAACAAGCCACAAGGGCTTGGTATGAGAGACTTAGCTCTTTTCTTATTCAAAATAATTTCTCTAAAGGCAAGGTTGATACTACATTATTTATTAAAAATTTTAAAAATAATTTTCTTATTGTTCAAATTTATGTTGATAATATTATCTGTGGTTCTACAAACGAATCCTTATGTGAATCATTTGCTAAAAGTATGAGCCAAGAGTTTGAAATGAGTTTAATGGGTGAATTAACATTCTTTTTAGGCTTACAAATCAAACATCTTAGTAATGGTATTTTTCTTAGTCAAACCAAATATACATTAGAATTACTAAAAAGGTTTAATATGGATGGTTCAAAGGCTATTAATACTCTTATGAGTACCTCCACTAAGTTAGATATGGACGAAAGTGGAGAAAGCATTGATCAAAAAACTTATAGGGGTATGATAGGTACTTTACTATACCTCACCGCAACTAGATTGGATATCATGTTTAGCGTAGGACTTTATGCTAGATTTCAATCTAATCCTAAGCTATCTCATCTTAAATCCATTAAAAGAATCATTAGATATCTTAAGGGAACCTCTAATCTAAGATTATGGTATCCAAAATCTGAAAATTTTGAATTAATTGCTTATGCGGATGCGGATTTTGCCGGATGTAGAATAAATAGAAAAAGCACATCCGGAACATATCAATTCTTAGGACATACATTTGTCTCTTGGTCTTCTAAGAAACAAAACTCGATTGCACTATCTATGGCCGAAGCCGAATACATAACCGTAAGTGCATATTGTGCATAAGTTGTATGAATAAAAAATATATTATAAGATTACAGAATTCATTTAAAGAATATTCCCATAAAATATGATAACACAAGTGCTATAAGTTTAATTAAAAATTCTATTCAACACTCTAGAACTAAACATATTGACATTTGGCATCATTTTATACGAGATCATGTGAATAACAATGATGTAACTATAGAATTTATTGATACGAAATACCAATTAGCGGATATCTTTACAAAACCCTTAAATAAAAAATAATTTGATTTCATTAGAAGGGAATTATGCATGCTAAATTGTCTGAATGCATGAGTTTATTGTATGGCTTTTCCAAAATTTTTCGATTTCGTAGTATCATCTTTTCAATTTTGTAAATGGAGCTTTCATGAACTTATTTTTCTATCTTTTTCCTATCTCAATATCGAATTTGCCTTGTGAATGTTTGATACTCTTGCTTTGTGAATTTTCGAATTGGTATCAAACTCGATTCTATCGTTTGATGAATTTTTGAATTGGTATCATACACATTTGATGACTTTTTGAATTTGTATCGGTCTCGATTCTATCGTTTGATGACTTTCCTCCCCTAATTCACAAAATTTTTTCTTTATATCACTCTCGGATTTCATGCAAGTTTTAGCAACATTTTGAAAAGAGTAAAAATAGAACTCATGAATCTTATTTGATAAAAGTGTCATTTATCATTTATCGATTTCAATGATATTTGATTTTTGTAATGCCATCGGATTTTATAAAAGTGACATTCATGGATTCTATAGAAATATCATTTATGTCATGAAATAATACACTTGGCTCTTGATGAAATCAATTTTCATTAGTTTGAATAGATTGCTTTCATGATTCACGGACTTCTTCTCTTTTCACACTTTTATGCCATGAGATCTTTATGAAAAGTATAAGTTTTTATGAACTTGAATGCTCTCTTGAATTCATTACGGATTTCATTCACTTCTTGAGCTTTTAATGAATGGACATTCATGACACTTTGATATGGATTTCTTCAATATCATGATTTCTTTGATTGATAAATTTTTAAGTATAGAAACATCATTTACATCATTCATGAACAGACATTTTTGACTCTTGTATGGATTTTTGTCATGAGCTCTTATGATTTTTTTAATTCATGAATTTTATTTGATGGAAATGCTAAATTAGCTCTTATTGCGAATCTTTTTCTCCTTGTATGAATTTTCAATGGCATGAACAAATTGTTTTCCATTATGTTATTCATGAAAATTTAATTCTTCTTGATGATATCATGGATTTTTTCCTTCTCTCTTTGCCCTTTCAAGAAGAAACCTATCGTAACAATTGGTATTGTAAAATTTGGTATCAATGTCAAAATTTTGCTTGCCTAAAACATGGTCCATTTTCTTTTTGTTGATGACAAAGGGGGAGAAATGTGGTAAATTGATGACAATAACATTATGAATGTGCTTTGTATCGTAAAATGCTTGGTATCATCAAAAGCATCGCAAATACTTGAAGTATATTGCAATGTATGACAAATGTATGAAATGTATCATATACATCACAAATGATTGAAATGAATCATGTATGCTTAAAATGATAATTTTTCTATGCATGTTATCTTATAATGCTTAATTATCCTACTTGAAATTGGTATCATGCCTCGATACGATAAGTTATCATTTGGTTTTATTTTTGAATTTTGTATCATTGAATGATAAATTGTCAATTGATATCATACTTTAGAATGGTGAATTATTCTTTGATATCATTTGAATCTTGCTAAATTTCAAAGTTGAATTTAGTATCATTAGTTGAAATAATGATTGTCTATCATCATTCGATATTGGACTTGAAAATGGATGTCATGCTTTGACATCATTTTTGTATTATGAACGATACCATGTATCATATTTTGGGATGAAAAATCATACTTGTTGAGCATGATAATAAGTTCAAATGCATGTAACTTATCGGTTTGAGCTTAAATTCAAAGGATTTGAATTCAAGTGTTTCTTTTCTCTACTATAACATATAGATAGGAGGAGTTAAGGATAACTCCATCATCAATTGATTATCATCATAAAAAAGGAGGAGATTGTTGAATCTCAGATTTTGATGATGAAGTTAATTAATAAGTTATTTGATCCAATCTATATATTGAGAAAAGTGTGTAGGATTAACTATGATAGCGATGAAGGCATAAAGCAAAATGAAGTACTGGAGTCGAGTACGATCAAATCGTTGGGAGTTCGAGACTTCATCGGGAGTCCGAAGATTCATCAAGAATGCTGCCAGAATTAGCCGAGAATGAGTCAGGAGCTTACTGAAGGGTTGGTCAAAAGTTCACTGGAACGATTTATCAAAAGTTCGCGAAGCTCACCGAGAAAGATCGGAGCTTGCCAAAGAAGCTCGTCGGAACTCGCCAAGATTATCGTGAAGTCCAGTAGCCTGTCGGGAGTCCGCTGGAAGATGTCCGAGAGTTCGTCAGTAGTCCACCAGAAGTTCGCTAGAAGCTCGTTGGAAGAAGCCTTGACTTGCCGGATTTTGTTTTACTTTATAAAATATCTTAAATTTCATAGTTAGTATGTAATTAGGGTTAAGATTGGGAGGTAATCCCATTAACATTGGTAGGGGCCAACTAGGCTCGTAAATGGACTGGATTGGGTCGAATTCATGGCCTATCCAAGATTGCTGAACCTTGTCTGGTGGCGGCACCGCCAGACTGGGGTAGTAGAACTACCTAGGGATCAGTTTCCCAAGAGCTTGGGCGGTGGTACCACTAGTAGTTAATAACTACTAGGCAGTGGTACCACTTGTCAAGCGATGGTACCACCCCACCATAGAACCCAAGACTCTGTTAGGTGGTAGTACCACTAGATTGGGTGGTGGTATCGCCCAGTGTTAGTATTAACTGGTGGTAGTACCGGCAGTGACAAGTGATGGTACCGCTAGTACCCGAAAATCTGGGATATGCCTTTTTTGGCTCTATTTTTTAAGCCAATTGAGGCTATAAATATCCATTACTTCTCAGCTTGTTAAACACATAGAGAAGTGATAAGAATTGAATCGAAACTATAGTGAAATAGCTTTCAAAAGTTGAGTGTTCACCTCCATCTTTCTCCAAGTATAAAAAGCATATAAAAGAGTGTGAGCCACTTGTAAAGTTTTGTAAAATGGGTGATTAATCTTTTTCCTTCAAGAAAGATCAATAGTGGAAGCCGGTAACCTCATCGAAGTAAGTATCAAGAGTGGACATGGGTCAATCGACCACTATAAAATTGTTGCGTTCTTCTCTTGGTGTGTAATTTATATTTCCTACATTGCTATTTTACTTCATAGCAATTATCCAATCTCCTCTTCTCTACTCATTTATAATCTCACTTGACTCAATCGTTCTTCCAAAATCATTTTCATCAGACAAAATTTTCTCACACAAAGTTTTCTGGAATCGCTTTATGTCATCGATATTTATCCACTGCACTAATTCACACCCCCCCCCCTCCCTCTTATTGCTCTTGATCCTAATAATACAAACTACTAATCATATATATATTTTGATAAAAATTTTAGAGATTTTATTGGATACATTTTTTCTGAAAGTATATAAAATTTTTTTGAGTATTTATACACACTACAAAATATGATTGAAAATAATAAAGATAGGGATTTTTGGTTTTTTATATCTTACAATTATTTTTTAATGCTTAATATTTTTAAGTTAAATTTTCAAATGTTTAAGTCGTTTCTTCTTTCTTGTTTTTTGTTAATTAGTTTTTTTTAGTCAGCATTGTGCTTAGTTTCTTAAATTGATTTTCAATTTATTAAGCTAAACCAAGAAAATGTTAGGTCTCGGATTTTGATGATGAAATTAATTGATTGTGTTTTATTATCTAACTACATTTTGAGTGATGCAAGTCTACTCGATCAGGATTAGACAATTGATGCAGGAGAAATTGACATTGCGTCGGAGGAAATCACCTCAGGATATTGGACGTCGAGCCAAAGGTCCGATCGACAATCAGTAGAAGGCTTCAGATGTCAGGCATCAGGCCAAGAAGAGTGGTGTTACGCCAAGGATATCAGGGTTACAAAGGTCAACCACCGATTGGGCAATGGGCCACAAGAGAGGACAATGCGCCGAAGAAGCGGACGAAGCGTTATAGGCTAATGACGTGTTGGTTGTAGGTGCCCTACAAGCCAATCACATAAGTGATGGCACCTGTGACATGTTACGTCGATCTCTTCGCATATTATTATTGGCATTTTCTTACATTATTTGGATGAATATTGTGATGTCCATAGATCTGTGCAATGGGAATCGGATCGTGATGAGATCATGATAATGAGACCGATATACCTTTAAACACAGATCTTAAATTATCCTGGTCATAGGTTACTCGATGAGGACATCGAGATAACTGGATAGACTGGTGCGTTGTATACTCGTCTATATGATGGAGGCGACTAGTCTCATAGTCGCTTGTGTGGGGACACTAGAGGTACAGTGCAGGTGCTCATTGGAGAATGAGTTCACTGATTGATTTGCTTACAGAATACTGTATGGTTAATGATACCTAATATCAGATAGTAATTCCATAGTCCCAATAGTGTGTCTGGTCCTTAGACTTAAGGCACCAAAGATGCCTTGTTTGAGTACTCCATTCTTTGACGCTGGACTTATAGGTTTGAAGAGCTCCAAATCTGGTATAGCCGGTTCTCGAGAATGGTAGCCAATCTTATGAAGGCAATTGTGTATCAATAGATGATCATCCACTCTTGGTATCATGAGAGATATATCCCGCGTGTGCTCACTCAGGCAAAATCCCTGGCCAGGGTCGTTCGGATTGAGAGAGAATGAGTTCTCTAGGAGAATCCGATTAGACTGAGACTTGAATAGGATTCCGTATGGGCCTGACTCTACCATGCCCAATATATGGTCTCTGGGATATTAGATAGATGAGGGACTATAGATACATGGTAACTGAGGATAGATAGGTCCGATGGATTATATCCCCCTGTACCGTTTAGGGACTATGGCATAGTGGCCTAGTATGTCCATAGTCGATGAGTCGAGTGAATTATTATGGAGATAATAATTCACTATATTAGAAGGTGTTCTGAGTCAGAAGGAGTTCTGATGGGAGCGACTCATGGCCAGCTCAGTATCGGGCCTAGAGGGTCACACACATAAGATGGATGTTGCGACGAGTAGAGGTGCGAATATGAGATATCTACGAAGCCCCTAGTTTGGATCCTGTGGATGATATCCAATTGAGTAATTGGATGAGATCTAATTAAATGATTGGAGAAGATCCAATTGGATGAGATCAAATTGGATCCTATGGATAAGATCCAATGAGATCTAACTGGATAGAGATCCAGTGTGAACAAGATCTATTAAGGATAAGCTTCCTCCACCTCTATAAATAAGAGGAACCTCCTGGTTCATAGGCTGAGAGCTCTTAGTAGTCATCCTCCTATTCTCCTCAGTCTCCTCTCCTTCTCCTTGGCTCCGATAGTCTTGTGGTGCACGTGGAGAGAGATCTCACGGTGATCTAAGGAGCGTCATTGCTGCGTCTGCTGTTTAGATTACCGCTAGAGAGGAGTACGCTAGTGCTCCTTCATCCTCTACATCAGATCTAGAATTTTCAAAGATATACGATCTCCCCAGTAATGCCTCTGACATAATACATGCGGATTTTTCGGATTTATGATTTTTGCGCACCAATTATCGCATGACGGCCAAGTACGTAACTATGGAAAATCCAATCTTGTTTTTGTTTTTCACTGCGCATGAGATGCCGAATCTCCCGAATTTACTATAGTGGTATCAGAGCTAGGTTGGTCGTGCGATGATTGGCTTATAAACTACATGTGTTGTGTTTTGGATGCGCTTTTGATGCTAAATACATCAACATAAAAGCAGAAAATGGCAGCAACTATTGCTGCATACACAGGGCTGCTTGCAGCCTTGGCTGCCACCGGCGGCTTGCTCACAACGGCGGTGGCTATGGGCAAAGGGGACCTGTAGGCAAGCCGCCTACAAGCTGCAAGCAGCGCCCCCACCCCCCCCCCCCGTGGGCGAATCGTCGTAGCCGCTGCGTGCGGGGGCAGCATCTGCCAACAGCGGCACCACCCACGGACACACTGCCCATAGGCATGGGTGATGCCCCTTGTGGGCAAGCCACCGTAGCCGCGTGTGGGGGCAGCGTCTGCCCGCAGCGATGCCACCCGTGGGCACACCACCCATGGGCGAGTCGCCCATAGGCATGGGTGGCGCCCCCCGCACGCATGCCGCTGCCGACAAGGTGGCGGCGACGGCAATACAGTAGCAAGAAAGGGAGGGGATTAGGGTTTTTGAACCAAAAGATAGTTTTGCCCCTCGAAAATTTTAAAATTTCAATTCTGTCCTTTATGATAGAATGACCAAAATACCCCTCAGAATTTAGAAAATTCTTTGCATGTCCCTGATTTTAAATTTTAGTTATTTAAAAGGTTTAAGTAACTATTATTATTTATCTAGTAATCCTACATGATATATACATGTGATATGATGTGATATGGGAAGATGATCATGGACTTTGTGATGTGTATATGTGATTATTGGGGCCTGCGAGCCTTCATTTTTCGTTGATTGTCGGGCCTGTATGCCTGTAATTATCTTGTAATTATCTTAGAGGCGTGACAGAAGCCTAGAGGTGGTAACGGGACCCCTGAGGTCGATTCAGATGATCGCGATGCATGGAGATGCGTCGAGGTGCCGGCATATCCGATAATGTCGAGATGGATGATCACCGTGCACATAGATGCACTGATTTGCACATAGATTTTGATGTAAATGATTAGGCCTACTGGCTTAGGCCTAATCATATTAGGTTGAAGTCCATAATCATCTAGTGTGCTTGTGCATATGAATCCTATACACCTACTAGATAAGTATATATATATATATATTTGTATATGATGTAAATATATTAAAATATATATATGTGTGACACGTCATATCACGAGACTGAACCTAGAACCCCTCCTATGATAATATTAAGTCGGTAAGCGTGAGGCAATAAGATTGACCCACGTGGCCTTTCATCATTAAAGGCAGGAACCGATTCCCAATGTAGGCTGAGTTAGTCGAGTCCCTCAAGGCTCACCTATTTCGTGTCTCGCTATCTTATCTTCGACATAGAGATGTCACCGATGACCTAAGGATATGGTATGCTTGATCGAGTCCCTCGAGGGCATATCACCGAATCAGACTCATCTTGTAATGATGATGATGACTTAACTAGACATCATGGTTGGTCGAGTCCCTCGAGATCATGGTGGTTCAGAGGCCAAATATGATGGGAATCATAAGGAGTTATGATTGGCAAGAGTTGTCTACCTTTTGGGTTTAGTGTGATTGGTCGAGTCTCTCGAGGTTGTACTAAGATGTCGATTGGATCCCGATCCCCACTAAAAGTCTGTCGGAGACTTCTATTTCACATGCATGAGGGTATCATGTGACTCGCTAGAAAAATTAGTGGGAGCATGTCAAGATAGAAGTCCATATCTTGATTGTTTATTTTTACGAATTCTGCGTATTATTTACTTATGCTATATCTCCTGTTTATCAGTAACATGTCATCATCAAACCCTCTATGTGGCATACTTGAAGCCAACCACCTCACTGGTCCAAATTATATGGATTGGCTCTACAACCTAACAATAGTTCTTACAGCGGAGAAAATCACATATTTTAGTTACGATCATGCCCCAACCTAAGGCAGAAGCTCCTCAAGAAGAGTTTGCCCAATATGCAATGTATATAGATGATTTCCCTCTTGCCCAATGTTACATGTTAGTGTTTGGATCGGAGAGGCACTAAGAGAGGGGGGTGAATTAGTGTAGTGGATTAAAACTCGTAAGTTTGAAATCGATTTCATAAATAGCTAGTTCGAATGAAGATTTCGATTCGATGAAAGATGACTTAGTTAAAGTAGCTTGAGTAAAGGAGATAAAGACCGAATGATTTGCAGCTAAGTAGAGAAATGATTCAGAAATTTAAACACTCGCACATTCAAAGAACACCACGATGTATAGTGGTTCGGTCAAATGACCTACATCCACTTTCGAAGCCTTCTTCGATGAGGCTTCCAACTTCCACTAGCAAGTCTCTTTGAAGGGAAAGCACCAAATACCCCTCTTACAACCTTTTTACAAGTGGTTCACTCTCTTACAAATTTTTACAAAGAGAAAGAGGGAGGTGAACACTAGCTATCGAAAACAAGGCTTTGCCAAAGCTTTTGCTCAATTTCTAACTCTCAAAAGGTTGCACTTTCAGCTGAGAAAAGAGGGGTATTTATAGACCCAAAGTGGATTCAAATTTGGGCTCCAAATTTGAATTTATTTTGGGTTTCCGGGTGCTGGCAGTGCCATCGCCTATTAGTGGCAGTACCACTGCTTGTCAGTGTCAGACTAACAAAGTACTGGGTGGTGCCACCACCCAGCCTAGGCAGTTCCACTGCCCGGGCTCTCTGGTGCTGGGTAGTGCCACCACCCTAGCCTAGGCGGTGCCACCGCCCAACTCTTGGGTCCTGGGCGGTAGCATCGCCCGGGCCTTTCAGCAAAGCTGAATAGGCCATATTTTCGGCCCGAATCAACCCAATAAGGGCCTGGTTGGCCCCTACTAGGTTAAAACAAGATTATTTCCTAATTCTTACCCTAATTACATGCTAACTACGAATTTAAAACATAATTCTAAGTAATTTAAACCGACATTCTTCAAGTCTTCTTCCGACGAGCTTTCCGACGAATTTTCGGTGGACTTCTGACACTCCTTCGGATTTCTTCCGACGGACTCCCAACAAGTTCCTGAATTCTTATGGCGCGTTCAATGAGTCTTTGGCAAGCTTCCAAACCTTCTCGGTGATCTCCGCGAACCTCCGACGATCTTTCCAACGAACTTCCAAAACCTTCGGCAAGTCCCTGATTCTATCTCGGTTGGTTCCGGCAACACTTCCGACGATCCTTCGGACTTCCAGTGAACTCTCGAACTCCCGGCGAACTTGACCTTGGTAAATCGCTTTATGTTTTCATCTTATCATAGTTAATCCTGCATATTTATCTCAACAATATGGATTAGAACAAATAATTCATCAATTGACTTTATCATCAAAATCTGAGATTCAACAATCTCCCCCTTTTTGATGATGATAATCAATTGATGATGGAGTTAATTTTAACTCTCCCTATCTATATGTCATATGAGAAGGTAAAAACACTTGAATTCAATCGTCTTGAATTCATCCCAAACCCGATAAGTTTCATTCATTAAACTTATCGTCATGCTTAACAAGTATGAATTTTCATCCATAAATACAAAACTTCATATTTTTCACAATATCATGGCATGATATGCATTTTCTAGTCCAATGATAGACATTCATCATTTCGACAAGAGAAACTAATCACAATTTGAAATGACACAAGGATCAAATGATATCAATGAGGTGCACAAGATCAAGGCATGATATTAAATGAAATAATAGCTTAAAAAAATATCTTAAGCATTTGAGATATATTGCGATACATTGCGATGCTTCATAGCAATTAATTGTTGATTTCAAAGTATGGCAAAAATAATTTGCAATATGAACCATATAAGTTATTACGATGAGATACGATACATAAGTCATTTTTCATTCCAACATATTGCTACATATAAGTCATTTGTCATCAATTTCACTTTTTTTTCCCTTTGTCATCAATAAAAAGGAGATGAAAAATTCATATATGGTTATGAAGTCCGAAAAAAAATCAGTCTTCCCTTATCAAATTTTATCAAACATCAACTTGGCATTTATATCTTTAAGAAATGAAACATACTTAAAGTAGGTGGAGAGAGAATAAAATCAATAAAGATCAATCATTCAAGGAAGACATCAAATCATAAAACACTACAACAATATGAAGGCATCATCCAAAAGTTACAATCGAAAGAAAAATTCAAGAGATGTCATTCAAAATTTGAGTAGATGATATGAAAGAAACATATAACATCATACTTAGAAGTATTTCAAAAATATGTCCATAGTAATCATAAGGTTTACAAAATAAGAGTTAAAGGCAACAACTATTCCTCAGAAGGAATTCCAAAATGCCTATACTGGTGATCTATCTTCTGGTTCATCTATCGTACTTCCTTCAAATTTCAACTTGCTATAAGTTGATTTGATCTTGCTGTGATTTAATTTGATTTAATGCTAACATGATTGGATCTTCAATGGATGGAGCAAGAGCTGGCTCAGATGGTGCTGGACCAAAAGGACTAGGTGAAGGAGATTCACTTACCCTAATGACTAGTGTTTCAGATTGCTCTACTGGTGGGGGAGCTAGATCAATCATTATAGGTTGTCTAATCCATATACCATTTCTAAATGTGCATCTAAGTCTCTTGAGGAGGTTTTTGTCGATAGTATTATATCTGTCGACTTGTATTATTTCCTCATTGGGTGACACACAAATATCATGTGCAAGTATTAATCTAGTGATCAACTCACCATATAATAACATTAAGTCTCTAGAAATAATTTTCATCATATGTTGTCGGATCAAGTATCCAAAGCAGTTGTTTTGGCTAGTCATAATCCAACACATGGTGCTTAACTTTAGCATACTAATCTCATTATGGTGATATTGTTTAGGAAGAAGGATGCTTATGATGATGTGATGAAGAATTTTTGAATTAATGGATAATAAGTGCTTGCAACTTTTGGGAATAATGCCTAGGTTAGGATTTGTAAAAATCGTCTCTAAAGCCTCGGAGTGGATTGCTCCGATTGCATCCATATCCCATTGGATTTTGAAATAACAACCCCTATCATTTTCTTCAATTTCAATTAGCTCACATATCATATAATCAAAAATTCAAATTTTGGTTCCCAAAAGGTAGGTAGTTAAGCTATCATTTTCCACACTCAAGTTTACGTAGAACAACTTAACCAACCTAGGGTAAATTGGTTCATTGATTTGTAAGATAGGCAAGACATCTAAATCGGCAAACCATCTAATGGATTCTAGATTTCCTAATTCACCTAAATCAACATGTTTACCCTTATGTATGGCTTTTGATTCGAAATTGGGGTACCTTAGAGCTACTTCATTAGATCTAAAGAGGATTGGGTCATAGGAATCTCCTTCCAACCTTTTCCCTTTGCCTCTTGATGATCTTTTAGGAGCCATATCTAGTCATGATAATGGATCAAGAAGAAACATTAAGGAATAGACCAAGTAATGAAAAGAGAAGAGAAAATTTCAGATTTTACCTTGTTTGAGTTTCCTTGGGAGGTGAAGATCTTGATTCAAGAAGAAACTCTTTCTTAGGCTTTTAGAGGAAGAAAATGGGGTGTGGAGAGGATTATAGGGCTTTGGAGGAGGAGGAAGAGAAATTTTTTGGGTTGGGGGCGGTTCCACCGCCGACCGTAACCCACCCCTTAAATATAGGGGTGTTCGGGCGGTGCCACTGCCAACCAGGTGGTGCTACCTCCAATTCTAGCGATGCCACCACTAGCACCAAAAAAGAATTTTATTTTATTTTATTTTCAGAAGTTTTAATGTGTTGATTTAAGATAGGATGGTGTCTTGGATTACTCTTTAAAATACAAAATGAAAAGAAGGAAGTCAAGTCCAAGAAAATCGAAAAGAGGATAACAAAGATTTCGAAAAAGGCTTACAATGAAGCTTATTCATGAGGACAATTCAACATGCCTAATTTCCTTCTAATAAAGTCAAATTGTTCTTTATTTAAGGGTTTTGTGAAAATGTCCGCTAATTGATGTTTTGTATTAATAAATTTTAGAATGACATCATTACTATTGACATGATCTCGTATAAATTGATGCCTAATGTCAATATGCTTAGTTCTAGAGTGTTGAATAGGATTTTTGGTTAAACAAATAGCACTTGTATTATCACATTTTATGGGAATGTTCTTTAAATGAATTTCATAATCTTCTAATGTATTTTTTATCCAAATAACCTGTGCACAGTATGCACTTGCAGCTATGTATTCAGCTTCGGCCGTAGATAGTGCAACTGAGTTTTATTTCTTGGAAGACCAAGAAACGAGTGCATGTCCTAACACTTGACATGTTCCGGATGTGCTTTTTCTATCTATTCTACATCCGCCAAAATCGGCATCCGCATAAGCTATTAAATCAAGGTTATCAGATTTTGAATACCATAATTCTAGATTAGGAGTACTTTTAAGATATCTAAGAATTCTTTTAATGGCTTTAAGATGAGACAGCTTAGAATCAGCTTGAAATCTCACATAAAGTCCTACACTAAACATGATATCCGGTTTAGTCGCCGTAAGATCGAGTAAGCTACCTATCATTCCCCTATATGTCTTTTGATCGAAATTTTCTCCATTTTCATTCAAATCTAACTTAGTGGAAGTACTCATAAGAGTTTATAGCTTTTGAAACATACATGTTAAATATTTTTAACAATTCTAATGTATATTTAGATTGATTAAGAAATATGTCATTACTAAGTTGTTTAATTTGTAATCCTATAAAGAAGATTAATTCTCCCATTAGGCTCATTTCAAATTCATGACTCATACACTTGGCAAATGATTCACATAGTGATTCATCTGAAGAACCAAAAATAATATCGTCAACATAAATTTGAACAATAAGAAAATTATTTTTAAAATATTTGATAAACAATGTAGTATCAACCTTGTCTTTTGTAAAATTATTTGAAATAAGAAAGGAACTAAGCCTTTCATACCAAGCTCTAGGAGCTTATTTTAATCCATAGATAGTCTTAGTTAATTTAAATATATGGTTCGGAAGAAGAGAGTTTTCAAACCTAGGAGGTTCTTCAACATACACTTCTTCGCAAATAAAACCATTCAAGAAAGCACTTTTGACATCCATTTGAAATAATTTAAAATCATTACTACTAGCATAGGCAAGGAGCATCCTAATGGCTTCTAATCTTGCTATAGGAGCGAAGGTCTCTTCATAATCGATACCTTCTTTTTGGTTGAAACATTTGGCCACTAGTCTAGCCTTGTTTCTAACCATGATACTACATTCATCTTGCTTGTTTCTAAACCCCCATTTAGTACCAACAATAAATGGTCATTAGGTATAAGAACAAGCTTTCATACCTCATTCCTCTCAAATTGATTTAATTCTTCTTGCATTACGATAACCCAAGAATTATCTTTCAAGGCATCATCAATGCATTTAGGTTCAATTTGAGAAAGAAAAGTGGCATGGGCACAAAATTTTTTAAAAGAAGAACGAGTTTGAACCCCTTTCGATGTGTCTCCTATAATTAACTCCTTGGGATGGGCATGTATATACTTTCATTCCTTAGGAAATTTGGGAAGAAGATGCATCCAAGTTGCCATTTTGAGGAGAAGGTTCATTCAAATTTAAATCATCGAAACCAAGATCATCATCAAAATTATTTTTCTTAAATTCAGAAAATTCATTAAAAACTACATGAATAGACTCTTCTATAACTAAGGTTCTTTTGTTGAAAACCCGAAAAGCTTTAGAAATAGAAGAGTAACCAAGAAAGATACCTTTATCGGATTTAGCATCGAATTTTTCTAAAGTATCTTTTTCATTTAAAATAAAGTATTTACAACTAAAAACTTTAAAGTAAGAAACATTGGGTTTTTAATTATTTCATAATTCATATGGAGTCTTAGATAAAGATGATCTTACTAGAACTCTATTCATGACATAGTAAGTCGTGTTCACGGCTTCGGTCCAAAAATATTTGGGTAAATTATATTCATTTAATATGGTTCTTGTCATTTCTTATAAATCTATATTTTTTTTCCACTACTCCATTTTGTTGAGGATTCCTCGGAGTAGAGAAGTTATGGTTATATCCATTTGTTTCACAAAAATTTTGAAAGTCACGGTTTTGAAATTCACCACCGTAATCACTCCGAATTGATGAAATCATGAAACCTTTTTTATTTTGAGTAAGTTTACAAAATTTAGAAAAATATTTGAAACAATCACTTTTATGAGCCAAGAAATAAGTCCAAGTGTATCTACTATAGTCATCCATAATTACGAAGGCATATTTGCTACCTCCTAGGCTTGTTATGTCAATTGGTCTAAATAAGTCCAAATGGATTAATTGTAATGGTCTAGTGGTACTAATTTGATTTTTTGGTTTAAAATTAGTTTTTATTTTTTTTCTTAGTTGACAAGCATCACACACATTGTCTTTGACAAATTTCATATTAGGAATCCCTCGTACTAACTCTCAAGATGAAATCTTAGATATTAGTTTCATGCTTGCATGGCCTAATCTCCTATGCCAAAGCTAAGCATCATCATTCAAAATCAAAAAATATATTTTATCACTTAGTTCATCAATATTAATGGTGTAGACATTATTTTGTTTTAAAGCAATCATGGATATGTTATTGTTTGGTTTTTCAATGATGCAAATATTAGATTCAAATCTAACAACATAACCTTTATCGTATTATTGACTAATTCTTAAAAGATTATATTTTAGTCTATCAACTAGCAACACATCATCAATTGAAAAACTTGATTTGTTACCTATGGTTCTCTTGCCAATAATTTTACCCTTGTTGTTGTCTCCAAAGGTGACATACCCTTCTTCATTGCTAGTGAGCATAGAGAAATGAGATGGATCTCCGGTCATGTGCCTTGAGCATCCACTATCAAGATACTATCTCTTGCTCCTAGCTTGTGAGTTTGTCTACAAAAGAGGATGGTTTTTAGGTACCCATTTGATTTTGGGTGCCCCACAAATTGATCTACTAATTTTGTAATTTAACATTGAATTATTTATGGTTCCTTTTGGAACTCATATCAATTTATGTGGACTAACTTTCTTAAACGGACATTTGTAAATAATATGTCCAGATTTACAACAAAATTTACACCTCAAGTAAGATGATACATGTAGTGTGGGTCCTTTAATGAAGGTGATAGGATTTTGGTGAGATTTACTCACAAATCTAATTCCACTTCTATTTTTGATGTGACCCTTGTTTGCAAGGATTATGTCAAGGCCCTTGCTACCGACTTTTAACTTATGTAAGGTCTCTTTAAGTAGCAAGTTTTTATTTTTAATTTCCTCTAAGTGTTCACACTTAGAGCATGAGGATAAAGAAGGAGTTTGAAGACTATCAAACTTATTTTGTAATGAGGCATGCTATTTCTTTAATAGATTGAACTTCTTACTAATAATTCTACACTCATTAAATAAATATAAAAAGTGATAGAGAGTTCATCGAAAGATAAATCTTCATTAAGTAAATCACATACCTCTACTCCTAAAGCCATTAGCGCAAAGTTTGCCTCCTCTTTGTTGCTTGTCTCTTCATTCTCAGAGTCACTAGAGTCATCCCATGTTGCCTTTAATGCTTTCTTCTTCTTCGGTTGCTTCTTCTTGGCTTGGGGGCAGTCATTTTTGAAGTGCCCCGGCTTCTTGCACTCGTAACATATGACTTGGTCCTTTTTTAGTTCAAGTTTGTTTTTATTATCGTTTTTAAATTTGTTCCTTCTTATAAATGTTTTAAACTTTCGAGTTAAAAGTGCAATGTCATCGTCACTGTCCTCATCACTTGATGCTCCTTTCAAGTGACCTTCTTGTGTTCTTAATGTCATATCCTTTCTATTCTTTAGAAAGGGGGTTCTCAAGCTCTTCATGAGTCTGGCATGCCATTTCGTAGGTCATTAGAGACCCAATAAGTTCTTCGAGAGGAAATGTTTTAAGATCCTTAGCCTTTTGAATGGCCGTAACTTTTGTATCCCAACTCTTTGGAAGGGATCTTAAAATTTTAGTTATAAGTTCAAAATTAGAAAAATATTTACCAAGTGCTTTGAGTCCATTGATGACATCCGTGAAGCGGGTGTATATGTCTCCGATGGACTCACTTGGTTTCATTCGGAAAAATTCGTAGGAATGCACAAGAATGTTGATTTTGGACTCTTTCACTCGGCTAGTGCCTTCATGAGTGATCTCAAGAGTACGCCAAATATCAAAAGCCGATTCACAAATCAAAATGCGATTAAATTCATTTTTATCGAGTGCGCAAAACAAGGCATTCATAGCCTTTGCGTTTAAAGCAAAAGTCTTCTTCTCCGATTCATTCCATTCGCTCGTCGGAAGAGAAGATTTTTGAAATCCATTTTCGACGATACTCTAAAGCTCAAAATCCATGGAAATAAGAAAGATCCTCATATGAGTCTTCCAATACGTGTAATCTGACCAATTAAACATATGCAGATGTGTAATGGAGTGACCCTCTTGCATACCGGAATAAGCCATCTCTCTTGGGTTTTAAACCAAATATGAGAGTGAACCTTGCTCTGGTACCAATTGTTAGGATCGGAGAGGTACTAAGAGGGGGGGTGAATTAGTGCAATGGATTAAAGCTCATAAGTTTGAAACCGATTTCGTAAATAGCTAGTTCGGATAAAGATTTCGATTCGACGAAAGATGACTTAGTTAAAGTAGCTTGAGTAAAGGAGATAAAGACTAAACGATTTGTAGCTAAGTAGAGAAATGATTCAGAAATTTAAACACTCACAGATTCAAAGAACACCACGATGTATAGTGGTTCGATCAAATGACCTACATCCACTTTCGAAGCCTTCTTCGATGAGGCTCCCAACTTCCACTAGCAAGTCTCTTTAAAGGGGAAGGACCAAATACCCCTCTTACAACCTTTTTACAAGTGGTTCACACTCTTACAGATTTTTACAAAGAGAAAGAGGGAGATGAACACTAGCTATCAAAAATAAGGTTTTGCCAAAACATTTGCTCAATTTCTAACTTTTAAAAGGTTACACTTTCAGTTGAGAAAAGATGGGTATTTATAAACCCAAAGTGAATTTAAATTTGGGCTCCAAATTTGAATTTATTTTGGGTTTCCCGGTGCTAGCGGTGCCACCGCCTGTCAATGGCGATGCCACCGCCTGTCAGTGTTTGATTGACAGAGTACTGGGCAATGCCACCGCCCAGCCTAGGCGGTTCCATCGTCCGGGCTCTCTAGTGCTGGGCGGTGCCACCACCTAACTCTCGGGTCCTGGGTGGTGCCACTGCCCGGGCCTTTCAGCAAAGCTGAATAGGCCATATTTTCAACCCGAATCAGCCCAATAAGGGATCGGTTGGCCCCTATTAGGTTAAAACAAGACTATTTCCTAATCCTTACCCTAATTACATGTTAACTATGAATTTGAACCATAATTCTAAGCAATTTAAATCAAAATTCTTCATGTCTTCTTCCAGCAAGCTTTCCGGCGAAGTTCCGATGGACTTCCGACACTCCTTCGGATTTCTTCCAGTGGACTCCCAGTAGGCTCCCGAATTCTTGTGGTGAGTTCATCGAGTCTTTGGCAAGCTTCTGAACCTTCTCAATGATCTCTACGAACCTCTGACGATCTTTCCGGTGAACTTTCGAAACCTTTGGCAAGTCCCTGATTCTATCTCGGTTGGTTCCAGCAACACTTCCGACGATCCTTCGGACTTCCGGTGAACTCTCAAATTCCCAACGAACTTCACCTCAGTAAATCGCTTTATGTTTTCATCCTATCGTAGTTAATCCTGCACATTTGTCTTAACAATATGGATTAGAACAAATAATCCATCAATTGATTTCATCATCAAAATCTGAGATTTAATAGTTAGCCTCAATGACTCTTGAGTTACAGAGACAATATGAAAACATAGATGCTCATTCCATACTCATGCACCTCTGTAAACTATTTGAGGAACAGGGAAGAACACAGCGATATGAGATATATAAGAGTCTCTTCCATGCCAGGATGACTAAGGGGACACCGGTTCAGAACCATGTCCTGAAGATGATAGAGTGGATTAAAAAACTCACAAGTCTATGAATGATCCTAGATGATAACCTATGTGTTGATCTTATACTTTAATTCCTACCAGATTCCTTTTCTCAGTTCATCATGAATTTCAATATGAACAAACTTGAGGTATCTCTCCTTGAGTTCCTCAATATGTTGAGGGAGGTTGAGAGCACTATCAAGAAAGAGAAATTAGTTCTCTATGTTAGTGAGACCAAAAGGAAAAGGAAGGTTGGGAAGACCCTTGAGAAGGGTAAGGGCAAGGGCAAACGGGGTAAGGCAAATGCTACCAAAATTGACCCAACAAAGGACAAAGACCAGTGCTTCCATTACAGTCAAGATGGGCATTAGAAGAGGAACTACAAGGTGTATCTTACAGAAAAAGCGAAACAGAAGTTTGGAAAAGCTTCAAGTACTTTCATGATCAGTCTCTATATGTCAGATTCTTGTGATAATGCATGGGTATTAGATACCGGTAGTGATTATCATATCTGCAATTCGTTGCAAGTTCTAACAAGGCATAGGAGATTGGCAAAAGGCGAGATGGACCTCAAGATGGGCAATGGAGCATGAGTTGATGCCATTGCTGTCGGCGAGATCACTCTACACCTGCCTGATGGAGCTATTATTGCATTAGATACATGTTATTTTGTTCCCTCTATTATCAAAAATGTTATTTCCATTTCATGTTTGACCTTAAATGGTTATAAAGTGCTTTTTGAGAATAATTGTTGTTCAATCAGTAAGAATGATAAGATCATTACTAGAGGAATATTGCATAATGGTTTATTTATACTAAATATTGCTTCACACATCATGAATGTAAGTATGGCCAAGAGGAAACGAGAAGAGATTAACAATACATATTTGTGGCATTGTAGGCTAGGTCATATCCATGAGGGAAGGATTCAAAAGTTGTTGAAAAATGGACTTAAATCCATTTGACTATGAGTCATATACAACTTGCAAACCTTGCCTTCGTGGAAAATTGGCCAACTCTCCATTTAGTGGAATTGGAGAGAGAGCCATTGAGTTACTAGAACTCATACATAGTGATGTATGTGGTCCTATGTCAACTCATACCATAGGTGGTTATTCCTACTTCATTACTTTCACTGATGATTTCTCTAGGTATGGATATGTGTACTTGAATTATAAGTTTGAAGCCTTCGAGAAATTTAGAGAGTATAAAAATGAAGTAGAGAACCAGATTGGAAAGAGTATTAAAACTATTCGATCAGATCGATGAGGAGAATACCTAAGTATAAAATTCACCCAGTTCCTCAAGAACCATGGGATTCTATCCCAATGGATACCTCCTTATACACCACAGCTCAATGGTGTATCAGAAAGAAGGAATCGCACACTATTAGATATGGTGTGGTCCACGATGAGTTTCGTTGACCTACCCATCTCATTTTGGGGATATGCCCTATAGATCGTAATTTACCTTCTGAACAGAGTTTCATCTAGATTGATAGTGTCTACACCATATGAGATATGGAGAGGGAAGAAGCCCGATCTTAAGGTTGTTAAGATTTGGGGCTGCCCTGCCTATGTTAAAAGACACAACCCCGATAAGTTGGAATCTAGGACGTAATGATGCAAGTTCGTGGGATACCCCAAGGAAAATTATGGTTATTATTTCTATCACCTTGAGGACAAAGGTCTTTGTTGCCAAGAGAGCATTGTTTCTTGATAAGGAACACATTCTTGGTGAAAACAGTGGGAGCATGATAGAATTGAGCAAGGTTAGAGAACCTAGCTCAAGCACCATTCTAGAAATCGAGTCTATTCAGATACCTAACACACAAGTTCCAATTTTGCATAGGACTGGTAGAGTATCACACCCTCCTGAAAGATATATGAGACATATTAGTGGAGAGGACATTTAGGATATTGATCCTCAGACCTACAAGGAGGCTATTATGAGTATAAACTCTAGGAAGTGCCAAGAAGCCATGAATTCTGAGATGGAATTCATATACTCCAATAAGGTTTAGAACCTTATTAATGCACCTATGGGTATCGTACTTATTGGCTACAAATGGATCTTCAAGAAGAAGATCATGGTAGATGGAAAGGTGAAGAACTATAAGGCAAGGCTAGTGGCTAAGGGGTATCGTCAGAAGCAAGGTGTTGACTATGACAAAACCTTTGCACCCGTAGCTATGCTGAAATCCATTCGAATTCTATTAGTTGTTGCAGCACATTATGACTATGGAATCCAACAGATAGACATGAAAACTATATTCCTCAATGGCAACCTCGAAAAGGAAGTGTATATGATACAATCTGAGGGGTTTATGTCCAAGCACAGTCCAGATAAGATGTGCAGATTGCTTAAGTTCATTTTGTTGAATCTCAGATTTTGATGATGAAACTAATTGATTATGTTTTGTGATCTAACTACGTTTTGAGTTACGCAGGTCTACTATCGATCAGGATTAGGCAGTTGACACTGGAGGAATTGACGTTGCGTCGGGTGATCACATTAGGATATTGGATGTCGAGCCGGAGGTTCGGTCGATAATCGGCAGAAGGCTTCATACGTCGGGCATTGGGCCAAAAAGAGCGAAGTTATACCAAGGATATCCGGGTTGTGGAGGTCAACTGTCAATTGGGCAACAAAATGCAAGAGAGGACGAAGCACTGAAGAATCGAACGAAGCACCGACCAATGATGTGCGGGGCAATAGAATGTTAATTCATGTTGTAATAATTGTCTAGATCGAAGTAGAGTTTTTGTTTGTGTGTGCAGGATTAACTATGATAACGATGAAGACGTAAAGTGAAATAAAGTACCGGAAGACAAGTGTGATGGATCATTGAGAGTTTAAGAGTTCGACGGAAGTCCAAAGATTCATTGGGAGTGTTGCCGGAACTGGCCGAGAACGAGTAGGGAGCTTGCCGAAGGGTTTTCGGAAGTTCACCAAAAGGTTCGTCGGAAGTTCACGGAGCTTACCAAGAAAGATCGGAGCTTGCCAAAGAAGCTCGTTGGAACTCACCAAGATCATCGTGAAGTCCAGGAGCTTACCGGGAGTCCATAGAATGGTTTCCGAGGGTTCGTCGGAAGACCGCCAGAAGTTCGCCAAAAACTCACTGGTAGAAGACTTGAATTGTCGAACTCTGTAATAGTTTAGGAAATGTCTTTAATTTCATAGTTAGCACATTAATTTAGGTTAGGATTAGGTGTTAATCCTATAACCTAAGTAGGGGCCAATTGGGTCTTGTTTTGGACTGGTTTGGGCTGAGTTTAAGGCCCAAACCAGTGTGCTGAAAAAGGCTAGGCAGTGGCACCGCCCAGAGCCCGAGAGCCCGAGCGATGGCACCACCGGGCTAGGCAGTGGTACCACCGCTGGCCAACAAGCCCAGGTGGTGGCATCGCCAAACTGGGCGGTGGCACCACCTAGTACACCGATTCAAGATGTCAAGAGTTTGACAAAGTTTTGCACCGCCAAAGACCGAAAAAACGAAAGTGATTTAAATTTAGGCTCCAAATTTGAATCCTCTTAGGGTTTATAAATACCCCAAGTGTTCTTACTTGAAGGGCAAGAAGTGTGCAAGAAAACTAAGGGAAAACTCTATCATTTGAAGTTGAAATCCCTCCTCCAAAAGTTTAGAAGTATTCTTAAGAGAGGTGTTGAGGGAAGCTTTGTAAACAGAGTTTGTAAAAGGGAATTTGTCTTCACCCGTTAGAAGGAAGGCATCTAGTAGAAAGCCGGTGGCCTCAAGCAAAGAGGAATTGGGAGTGGATGTAGGTTGGATGACCGAACCACTATAAAAATAATTTGCATTTATGTTCTTGCATTTACCTTTCTGCAAACCACCTTTTCTTCACTGCTCAACTTACTCATCACTGCCTTCTTCCTCTCTAAACACTCCCTACTTTAAGCACTTTCCATTATGCTTTAATCGAAATCGGTTTTAGTCAAAAATGTGATTTCTATCATATGAAGTTTCAGAACTTGTTTTAAATCATAGAAATTTATCGTTCTTTACCGCTGCACTAATTCACCCCCCCCCCTCTTAGTGCCACTCGATCCCTAACAATTGGTATCAGAGCCACGTTAATTCTCATTCAGATTTACACTCGTAATAAATGACTCTTCATGGCTTTCAAAAGGGCTTTTCGGTTGTTCGTCCACCGTTCTCTAACGGATCGAAGTACACCTATTAGAAAACTCGAATGAGAGTTTTCTTGCTTTCAATGGATTTGGATTTGTGGAATGTTGTTGAAAATCATTTTCAACTTCCCTCTAAACCGACGAACGAATCATTGGATTTGGAGAAGAAATCTTTTTCTTTAAATGCAAAGGCTATGAATGCCTTATTTTGCGCTTTGGACATAAACGAGTTCAATCGGATTTCTATGTGTGAAACTACTTTTGACATTTGGCGAACTCTTGAAATCATGCATGAGGGAACTAGTAGAGTTGAAGACTCAAAAGTAAACCTCTTATTGTATGATTTTGAGCTTTTTCGAATAAAACCAAGCGAAACTATCATCGATATGTACACCCGTTTCACAGATGTCGTCAATAGTCTAAGAGCCCTTGGTAAATCTTTTTCAGATTTTGAACTCATAAACAAGATCTTAAGATCTCTTCCAAAAAAGGTGGGATCCTGAAGTAACCGCAATATAAGAGGCTAAAAATTTAAATGATTTTTTATTGGAAGAATTAATCGGGTCATTAATAACCTATGAAATGACACTCTTGGAACATGTTGAACATGATGAACATATGAATCACCTTCTAAAGAACAAGAAGGATTTAGAACTCTGGACAATTGAATACCACTTGAGTGATGACTCAAGTGATGAAGACATTCAACACATAATAATGCATTTTAACAAGCTTATTAAACAAAGATCTAAAACTGAAAATGAACTTAAACGAAAGAAAAGGCCACCAATGAAGAAGAAGCATAAAGAAGAATCAAATGACGAAATGGTGAATTGGACTTTGACGGGCTTCGATTACAAGGTAAGCAACTTAACTCTCTCAAATTATTTTGAAATTACATGATGTTTTTCATGAGCACTTAGTTTACTAAGTAGGAAATAAAAATTATTTTAAAAAAAATTATACTATGTTTTTCCTTCTAGAAATTTTTAAAAATTAAAAATTTATACGAAAATTGCATGATGATGCTTAAAACATCAAATCTTTTGTGAATGATAATTTTTGTACAAGAAAAATTTCATGTATACTTTCCGTATCGGTTTTCGACTTTAAACATCATGCACATCTATGTATGTTATTCTTGAAAGTGTTTTGATGATAAATGCTTGTATCATGCTTATGATATGAAATCTTCTATTTTAGATTAATTGGTCTAAATTGTTTTTATGATGAAATTTTTAGATGACATGTTACATTTTTTTATGAAACTTGAGTTTCGGTTTTAAACTTGATAAATATTATTTATACAAAAGAATTGAGCATTCTTACATCTAATCAATGTACTTTACTCCTAACAAATTTTTGGAATGAAAGATTTTTATGATAATTTCAAATTTATATGATGCTTGGCTTTTGTGTGAAAATGTAAACATGCTTATATGAGATCAACCACATAAAATAAAACACATAAAAATTGAAAATGTGTTATCATGATGTTTTATTTTTGATGTGTTTAGTCTTGACGAGTTTATGACTAAACTTATATCTTGTTGATACATGTTTTTACAAAAAGATTTGAATAAGCTCATATGAAAACAATTGCATGAAATGAAAATTCATTTTCTATCCTATTGAAATTAATGAACTCATTTCATGAATCATATGAATCTCTTAAATCAATTTTGGAAAATGCTGCATACTTAATGAGTTACAATTTCATGATCTTTATGATAAAATCTGCTTTTCCATCTTGAATGTTAACATATTTTTTTAAGGTAAAGACATGCTTATAAAAAGCAAATCATATGAATAAAATCCTCTATCTTATCAATTTTTCAATAAATCTATGTTTGTCATGTATGAATTTATTAAATGTAATTTTGAGGATGATTTCGGATTTGGTAAATGCTTGATTCATATTTATGATATAAGATATATTTTTATGAATTATGCATAAATCATGTTAAATACTTCAATCATGTTCTATCTCCCTTAATTTATTTCGTTCTCCTATAATTCTTTTTTATTTACTAAAGAGGAGAACCTTCTAAATGAATCATCAATTCAAATGAAATGATACAAATGAATTACTTACCAATATATCTTTTTTGAAATATCCTTTTTAATGTGATGACTTTCGAAATTCATGACATGATATGATTGAATCTTTGACTTATTCTTTTTATCATGGCTTGAAAAATGAATCATGCTTGATAATTCATGTTATAAGATTTAGGCTTTATGTCTTGAACATTTATGCTTGTTTTTATTCGACATAAAAAAGGAAAATGTTTATACGAAATCAATGTAATTCATAAAAAGCGAAATGTATGATTCTTGAAATTTTTGATTTTTTATAAAAGACAAGTGATGAATTTATTTATGACCTTGTATGAATCTCGAAAGTAATAATGATGGAGAGTTTGAAGTTCATGTTAAATCTCGGATTTTGATGATGAAATCAATTGGTGAAATATTTGTACTAATCTCTTTGTTGAGATGAGTGTGCAGGAATAACTACGATGGAAAGAAAACATAACGTGATTTATCGAGGCCAAGTCCGTCGGGGGTTCAAGAGTTCATCGAAAGTCCGAGAGATTTTCGGAAGAGTTGCCGGAACCATCCAAGATCAAATCAGGGACTTGTCGAAGTTTTCGAAAGTCCATTTCAAAGATCGTCGAAGGTTCGCGAGAACTTCCGGAAGATTCGAAACCAGTAAGACTAGTTGAGCTCGCCGGAGTATGCTGGGAGACCACTGGTAGCAATCCGAGGGAAGCATCGGAGGCCTGCCGGAATCTCGCCGTAGAACTCGCCGGAAGTCGACTTGAAGGGTGTCCGATCAAATCACGTTAAGTTATGTTCGTAATTTGCACATGAGTAGAGCAAGGATTTAAGAAATAAATCCTGCCCAAAATTCAGTAGGAGCCAACCGGGCCACTCCTGTGTCAAGTTGAGATCTAAACAGGCCCCATTCGGCTATGTCCGAATGGGGGCAAGCGTGAACCGCCCAAGCCTGGGCGTGGAACCGCTAAGCCTGGGCGGTGGAACCGCCACTGGGACGGTAGCACCGCCAAGCACACACACACAAAGCGGTGGAACGCTTTATGCAAGCGTAGCACCGCCAGACAATCGACGGCGGTGGAACACTGCTCGGGTCAAGCGGTGGCACCGCCTCGATCCACTCGATCTGAGCGTAGCACCGCTGCTGGCGGTGGCACCGCTTTCAGCACGCGTCGATCAAAGATCGACACAGCGGTGGCACCGCCGACAAAGTGATGGGGTGGCACCGCCTTGACCACCAAAAACATGGGAACTCCAAATTCACTTGGAATTTGGAGCCCAATTTTGAATCTACTTTGGATCTATAAATACCCCTCCTTTCTCAGCTGAAAGGGCACCCTTTTGAGCAAGAAAAAGTTTGAGTCTTGAGCTTTTGAAGAGTTTTGAAAAGTGTTGTTTTCTTTGCTAAGTGTTCACCTTCTTCTTCTTCTTGAGAGATCTTGTACATGTGTGAACATCTTGTAAAGGGTTGTAAAAAGGGGTGTTTGATCCTTCCCCTTCAAAGGACTTGCTAGTGGAAGAGCGGAGCCTCATCGCAAAGGCTTCAAGAGTGGATGTAGGTCATTTGACTGAACCACTATACATCATTGTGTCCTTAAATGTGTGAGTGTTTATATTTCTGAATCATTTCATTTCTTGGCTGCAAGTTCATAGTTAGTTCCTTTTCACAAGCAATTACTTTCAAGTTCTCTTTCGTTGAATCAAAATCTTCCTACGAACTTGTGTTTCTTTGCGAAATCGGTTTCAAGAATACGAGTTTAATCCGCTGCACTAATTCACCCCCCCTCTTAGTGCCTTTTGATCCTTTCAATTGGTATCAGAGCAAGGTTTACTCTCATATTGGTTTAAAACCCAAGAGAGATGGCCTACTCCGGTATGCAAGAGGGTCTCTCCATTACTCGTCCACCTATGTTCAATGGGTCGGATTATACATATTGGAAGACTCGTATGAGGATTTTTCTTATTTCCATGGACTTCGAACTTTGGAACATTGTCGAAAATGGCTTCGCAAAATCTTCTCTTCCGATGAGTGAATGGAATGAGTCGGAGAGGAAGATTTTCGCTCTCAATGCAAAGGCTATGAATGCCTTATTTTGTGCACTTGATAAGAATGAGTTTAATCGAGTTTCCGTTTGTGAATCGGCTTTTGATATTTGGCGCACTCTTGAAATCACTCATGAAGGCACTAGCCGAGTGAAGGAGTCCAAAATCAACATTCTTGTGCATTCCTACGAACTTTTTCGGATGAAACCAAATGAGTCCATTGGAGACATGTACACCCGCTTTACGGATGTCATCAATGGACTTAAAGCTCTTGGTAAAGGCTTTTCGAATTTTGAATTGGTAACTAAGATTTTAAGATCCCTTCCAAAGTGTTGGGATCCAAAGGTCATGGCCATTCAAGAGGCCAAGGATCTTAAAGTATTTCCCATTGAAGAACTTATTGGATCTCTAATGACTTACGAGATGACGTGCCATGCTCATGAAGAGCTTGAGAACCCCCTCCAAAGAACAGAAGGATATGACACTTAGAACACAAGAAGACCACTTGAAAGGAACATCAAGTGATGAGGATAGTGACAATGACATTGCACTTCTAACTCGAAAGTTTAAGAAATTCATAAGAAAGAACAAATTCAAAAATGACACAAAAAGCAAATTTGAACACAAAAAGGACCAAGTCATTTGCTACGAATGCAAGAAGCCGGGACACTTCAAGAATGAATGCCCTCAAGCCAAGAAGAAGCAATTCAAGAAGAAAAAAACCTTGAAGGCCACGTGGGATGATTCAAGTGACTCCGAGGTTGAAGAGGCTAGCAACAAAGAGGAGGCAAACTTCGCTCTAATGGCATTTGGAGAAGAGGTTAGTGAGTTACTTAATGAAGAGTTATCTTTCGATGAACTTTCTATGGCTTTTCATGAGTTGTTTGATGAATGTAGAACTATTAGTAAGAAGTTCAATTTGCTTAAGAAAGAGCATGCTTTATTACAAAGTAAATTCAATAGTCTTCAAAACCCTTCTCTACCCCCATGCTCTAAGTGTGAAGACTTAGATGCAACAAAAAGGGAGAACTTGCTACTCAAAGAGACCCTAAACAAGTTTAAGGTCGGTAGCAAGGGCTTAGACATGATTCTTGCTAACAAAGGTCATGTCGAAATAGAAGTGGTATCGGATTTGTGAGAGGTTCTCACCAAAATCCCACCACCTTTGTTAAAGGGCCTACATTGCATGTATCACCCCATTTGAAATGTAATTTTTGTTGCAAAACGGGACATGTTACCTACAAATGTCCATTCAAGAAAATTAGTCCACAAAAGTTGATATGGGTTCCTAAAGGAACCATAAACAATTCAATGATAAATTACAAAGTAAGTAGATCAATTTGTAAGGCACCCAAAATCAAATGGGTACCTAAAAATAATCCTCTTTTGTAGACAAACTCACAAGCTAGGAGCAAGAAATGGTATCTTGATAGTGGATGCTCAAGGCACATGACCGGAGATCCATCTCATTTCTCTATGCTCTCTAGCAAAGAAGAAGGATATGTCACTTTCGGAGACAACAAGGGTAAAATCATTGGCAAGGGAACCATAGGTAACAAATCGAGTTTTTCAATTGATGATGTGTTACTAGTTGATGGTTTAAAACATAATCTTTTAAGTATTAGTCAACTATGTGATAAAGGTTATGTTGTTAGATTTGAATCCAATGTTTGCATTATTGAAAAACCCAATAACAACATATCCATGATTGCCTTAAAACAAAACAATGTCTACACAATAAATATTGATAAATTAAGTAATGAAATGTGTTTTTCGGTTTTGAATGATGACGCTTGGCTTTGGCATAGGAGGCTAGGCCATGCAAGCATGAAACTAATCTCTAAGATTTCATCTAGAGATTTAGTAAGAGGTATCCCAAACACGAAATTTGTTAAGGATAAGGTATGTGATGCATGTCAACTAGGAAAACAAATAAAGACTAGTTTCAAATCAAAAAATCACATTAGCACCACTAGACCATTGCAATTGATCCACTTGGACTTATTTGGACCAATTGACATAACAAGCCTAGGAGGTAGCAAATATGCCTTTGTAATTGTGGATGACTATAGTAGATACACTTGGACCTATTTTTTGGCTCATAAAAGTGATTGCTTCAAATGTTTCTCTAAATTTTGTAAACTCACTCAAAATGAAAAAGGCTTTATGATCTCATCAATTCAAGTGATCATGGAGGTGAATTTCAAAATCATGACTTCCAAAATTTTTGTGAAACAAACGGATACAATCACAACTTCTCTACTCCAAGAAATCCACAACAAAATGGAGTAGTAGAAAGGAAAAATAGAAGTTTGCAAGAAATGGCTAGAACCATGTTAAATGAATATAATTTACCAAAATATTTTTGGGCGAAGCCGTGAATACGGCTTGCTATGTGATGAATAGAGTTCTAGTGAGACCATCCCTATCCAAAACTCCATATGAATTATGGAATGATAAAAAACCCAATGTTTCTTACTTTAAAGTTTTTGGTTGCAAATGCTTTATTTTGAATGAAAAGGATGCCTTAGGAAAATTCGATGCAAAATCCAATGAAGGCATATTTCTTGGTTATTCTTCCGTTTCTAAGGCTTTTCGTGTTTTCAACAAGAGAACCTTACTTATAGAAGAATCTATTCATGTGGTTTTTAATGAAGTTTCTGAATTTAAGAAAAAGATTTTGATGATGATTTTGGTCTTGATGATTTGAATTTGAATGAACCCTCTCCTCAAAATAACATCTTGGATGCATCTTCTTCCCAAACTTCCTTACCAAAGGAATGGAAGTATGTAGATGCTCATCCCAAGGAGTTAATTATAGGAGATGCATCGAAAGGGGTTCAAACTCGCTCTTCTTTCAAAAATTTTGTGCCCATGCTGCCTTTCTTTCTCAAGTTGAACCAAAATGCATTGTTGATGCCCTAAAAGATGATTCTTGGGTTATCGCAATGCAAGAAGAATTGAATCAATTTGAGAGGAATGAGGTATGGAAGCTTGTTCCTAGACTGATGACCACTTAGTTATTGGTACTAAGTGGGTCTTTAGAAACAAGCAAGATGAATGCGGTATCGTGGTTAGAAACAAGGCTAGACTAGTGGCCAAAGGTTTCAACCAAGAAGAAGGTATCGATTATGAAGAAACCTTCGCTCCGGTGGCAAGATTGGAAGCCATTAGGATGCTCCTTGCCTATGCTAGTAGTAAAGATTTTAAATTATTTCAAATGGATGTCAAAAGTGCATTCTTAAATGGTTTTATTTTCAGAAGAAGTTTATGTTGAACAACCACCCTGATTCAAAACTCTCTATTTCCTAACCATGTGTTTAAGCTAACTAAGGCCTTATATGGTCTTAAACAAGCCCCTAGGGCTTGGTATGAGAGGCTTAGTTCCTTTTGATTTCAAATAATTTCACTAAAGGCAAGGTTGATACTACATTGTTTATTAAACATTTTGAAAACAATTTTCTTATTGTTCAAATTTATGTTGATGATATTATTTTCGGATCTTGTAATAAATCACTATGTGAATTATTTGCTAAGGATATGAGTGATGAATTTGAGATGAGCCTAATGGGAGAACTAAATTTCTTTTAGGACTTCAAATCAAGCAACTAAGTGATGGTATATTTCTAAATCAATCAAAATACACATTGGAATTGTTAAAATGATTTAATATGCATGGATCAAAAGAAATTAGCACTCCTATGAGCACCTCCACTAAATTAGATATGGATGAAAATGGAGAAAGTTTTGATCAAAAAACTTATAGGGGCATGATAGGTAGCTGCTTTATCTCACTGCAACCAGACCTGACATCATGTTCAGTGTAGGGCTATGTGCAAGATTCCAAGCTAATCCTAAGCTATCTCACTTGAAAGTCATGTCAAGAGGATTCTTAGATATCTTAAAGGGACCCCTAATCTTGGATTATGGTATCCAAAATCTGAAAATTTTAGTTTGAAAGCTTATGCAGATGCGGATTTTGGTGGATGTAAAATAGATAGAAAAAGCACATCCGGAACATGCCAATTTCTAGGACATGCACTTGTTTCTTGGACTTCCAAGAAACAAAATTCGGTTGCACTATCTACAAAGCAGGTTTAATATATAGTTGCTAGTGCATCTTTGTGCACAAGTTATCTGGATGAAAAATACACTAGAGGACTATGGAATCTACTTAAAAATATTCCTATAAAGTGTGATAACACGAGTGCAATTTGTCTAACTAAAAATCCAATCCAACACTCTCGCACTAAGCACATTGACATCGAGGCATCACTTTATACGTGATCATGTAAGTAGTAGAAATGTCACTCTTGATTTTGTTGATACAAATCATCAATTAGCTAACATTTTTATGAAACCTTTAAATGAGGAACAATTTGATTTTATTAGAAGGGAATTAGGCATGCTAAACTGTCCAAGTAAGTAAGCTTTTTTATGATGTCTTTTCTTGAAATTATGTTTAAACTATGATTTCCATCGATTTGATTCGGATTTTCCCATGGATTTATTCCTTTTGACTTCATCCCATCTTTGAGATTTTTCTTTAAAAAAAAAAAAAAAAGGAAAAATATGAAATACGAATTTGTTTTTGTGCTCTGGCGTAGTAGCACGCCAAGCTTGCGGTGGAACCGCTCAGTAGTCACCCCAGTGGGTGGAACCGTCACTTTCTTGCAGAGTACCGCCCGAACACCCTGCTATAAAGTGTGTTAGGGCCGGCGGTAGAACCGCCTCCCTAATCTGTGAACCGCCTCTCCTCACTCTTCCAAACTCTTCCAAACTTCAAATTGGTGTCATTTCTTCCCATCTAGAAGCCTAAGGAGGAGATTTTATCTTGATTCAAGCTTCCTACATCTCAAAGAACCAATCTAAGGTAAAAACAGAATTATTTCTCTTTCCTTTTCTTGTGAAGTTTCATTCCTTTCTTCAATTGATTTTGATCATTCCTGAATAGAAATGGCTCCTAGAAGAACATCAAGAGACAAAGGAAAAAGGATGGAGGTAGATTCATTTGACCAATCCTTGTTTAAATCACAAGAAGCCTCCCTTAGATTTTCTGAATTTGGTTCTAGACCCATTCATAAAGGAAAAGTATGTTGATTTGAATCAATTAGGAAACTTAGAACCTATCATGTGGTTTGTAGACTTAGAGGCTTTACCTATTCTGCAAATTATTGAACCTATTTATCCACGTTTAGTTAAGTTGTTCTATGCTAATTTAACTATGAATGATGATGGCTTATCAACTTATCTTCTAGGTAATGAGATTCAAATATGTGATAATACTATATGCTCATTAATTGGAATTGTTGAAAGAGAGCTAAGGTGTTATTTTCGAGGAAAATGGGATATGGACACAGTTGGTGCCACTCACTCTGAAGCTTTAGAAACTATGTTTGCAAACCCAAATTTAGGAATAATTCCCAAGAGTTGTGAACATTTATTACCTTTTAACTCTAAAATTTTGCATCACATTCTAATAAGCATTGTTATTCCTAAGCAGTTTCATCATGATGAGATCAGTTTCACTGAATTAGGTACCTTATATTGGATCATGACTAGACAACATTTCTGTTTTGGTTACCTAATCAGGCAGCACATGATAGAGGTCCTTTCTAAAGGATCAATATTACCATATGGAGGTTTAATAACTAGACTATTGCATGCCCATAACATCTGCATTCCACCAGATGAAGAAGCAATACAAGTCGAAAGATTTAATATTATTGACGTTAAACTACTTAAACGACTTAGATGTACTTTCGAGCATGGAATAGGGGTTAGGCAACCTAGGAGATGTGATATACCTCCCCCAGCCGTAGACCATCCTGAAACACCAGTCCTTAGGGGAAATGAATCTCCTCCTCCTAATCCTTTTGTTGCAGCTACATCAGTGACATTTTCTGCTCCATCTTCTACTGATCCGATCATGAGAGAGTTAAATGAAGTAAAACTATAGCAAATTAAAATTTTGAAGGAAATGCGGAAGATGAACTTAAAGATCGATCACATGTATAGGCATCTTGGCATTCCTCCTGAGGAGTAGCTTGCTGTGTTTTCTTTTTGAACGATGTAAACTTGTGTTGTATGTTGACATTTATGTTGTATTCCTTACATCGTGACATCTTCTTGTTGACATCTATGTTGTCTTAACTTCATGCTGTGTTATCTTACATCTTTTCGGCCACTGTGGAATGGTTTTCGGTTTTCTGATTTCCTTTTCCACATTTGTGATGTTTTCCGACCCTCCTTATTGTTATGATTCCCTCGTTTCCTTTTGTTTGATGACAAAGGGGAGAAATGATATGTGTATTGCCATATGATATGCGTTGTCCAACATAAACTTAGTTGGGTTCTTGATATCATGTTTTTTTGATTATGTATACTTCATTGATATCCTTGATATCTATTTTGAAATCTTGAAATTAAAATTAATTGTGTTGAATTCAAAAATTGAATTCAAGCAATTTTTCTTTATGGCATATACATAGGGGGAGTTAAGAATAACTCCATCACCAATTGATTGTCATCATCAAAAGGGGAGATTGTTAAATCTCGGATTTTGATGATGAAATCAATTGGTGAAATATTTGTACTAATCTCTTTGTTGAGATGAGTGTGCAGGAAAAACTATGATGGAAAGAAAACATAACGTGATTTACCGAGGCCAAGTCCGTCGGGGTTTCAAGAGTTCATCGGAAGTCCGAGAGATTTTCGGAAGAGTTGCTTAACCATCCAAGATCAAATCGAGGGACTTGTCGAAGTTTTCAAAGTCCATTTCAAAGATCGTCGAAGGTTCGCGAACTTCCGGAAGATTCGAAACCAGCCAAAGACTAGTTGAGCTCGCCGGAGTATGCTGGGAGACCACTGGTAGCAATCCGAGGGAAGCATCGGAGGCCTGCCGGAATCTCGCCGTAGAACTCGCCGGAAGTCGACTTGAAGGGTGTCCGATCAAATCACGTTAAGTTATGTTCGTAATTTGCACATGAGTAGAGCAAGGATTTAAGAAATAAATCCTGCCCAAAATTCAGAGGAGCCAACCGGGCCACTCTGTGTCAAGTTGAGATCTAAACAGGCCCCATTCGGCTCTGTCCGAATGGGGGCAAGCGATGAACCGCCAAGCCTGGGCGGTGGAACCGCCACCTGAAGCGGTAGCACCGCCTCCACACACACACAGCGGTGGAACCGCTGCCTGGGCGGTAGCACTTTGCCAGACAATCGACGGCGGTGGAACCGCTGGTGGCGGTGGCACCGCCCGATCCACGGATCTGAGCGGTAGCACCGCCGCTGGGCGGTGGCACCGCTTGCACTGGGCGGTGGCACCGTCATCGTCGATCAAAGATCGACACAGTGTGGCACCGCCTTGACCACTGTGCATGGGAACTCCAAATTCACTTGGAATTTGGAGCCCAATTTGAATCCACTTTGGATCTATAAATACCCCCTTTCTCAGCTGAAAGGGCACCCTTTGAGCAAGAAAAAGTTTGAGTCTTGAGCTTTTGAAGAGTTTTGAAAAGTGTTATTTTCTTTGCTAAGTGTTCACCTTCTTCTTCTTCTTGAGAGATCTTGTACAAGTGTGAACATCTTGTAAAGGGTTGTAAAGGGGTGTTTGATCCTTCCCCTTCAAAGGACTTGCTAGTGGAAGAGCGGAGCCTCATCGCAAAGGCTTCAAGAGTGGATGTAGGTCATTTGACCGAACCACTATACATCATTGTGTCCTTAAATGTGTGAGTGTTTATATTTCTGAATTATTTCATTTCTTGGCTGCAAGTTCATAGTTAGTTCCTTTTCACAAGCAATTACTTTCAAGTTCTCTTTCGTCGAATCGAAATCTTCCTACGAACTTGTGTTTCTTTGCGAAATCGGTTTCAATAATACGAGTTTAATCCGCTGCACTAATTCACCCCCCCCCTCTTAGTGCCTTTTGATCCTTTCAGTTCACGAATTGAATTTAAATTTTTACTCATGACTCTTCGCTTGATCTCTTGGAATCATGACTTTTTGAGATGTTTGTAATGCTTGAATCAAGCTCTAAAAGATTTAGTTTTACTATAAAGATATTTTATTAAAATCATGATCTTGATAATTATAACATGAAGTTCTTTCGGTTATCAAAAGGAATTTTCCAAATAAAATGAAACTTATCTTTTGATTTCTCGGAACTTAAATACTTAAATTTTTATGAATTTATGATTTTGATATCTTTAATGATGAATCATTATTAAAAGGGTATGTCACATGAATTATGTTCTTGTTGATTCTCTTAAGCTTTGATGTCATATCTTTCATGACTTAGAAGTGACATGATGTCTTTGCCTTGTGTGGTAAATTGAATATTTGATATAAATAAAATTTTCTTTACGATGAATCATTGAATCATGACTTGATCTATGATAATGCTATGTTCTTATGTATTATGATTCTTGGTTGTATACCCTTTACATTGAATTGAAAATTGATGCTAAAGAAAATGTTTACAATTCATGATCTTGATCTCTCGGATTAACAACTTGAATTTTTTTAATCAAGATCCTTTTAAGAAAATTGTTATCTATATCGTGATCTTGATGTCTTATTCTTGAATAAAATTTGCTTGATGACTTCATGGATACAAACCTTTTCTTTTATCTTTATTGATTGTCATAGGTTCAAAATTCATGTAAATGGAAAAGAATTGCACTCTTCCTTTCTTTTTGACAAAAACAAAGGGGGAAAAGATTTATTGCTAGCTTGCGACTTCAATGAAAAAATTGCTAGCTCGATCATTGAAATAAAGGAACATCCTATCTTGAACATTTCAAAAGTTGTTAGCATGCTACAAAAGCAAAGTGCAAACTTGCACAAGAAGCAAGTGATGAAAAATTGCTATCTTGCTTATCTTTAGAAAGAATTTAAAAACTTGCTATGATTGAATGTTTTAAAGTGATGTATGTTGAATATCTTGATTGATAGCTAGTATGATTATAAAATTTGCATATCCTTGAAAACTAGCTATGATGCAACTTCTCCTTTTTGTTGATGACATAGGGGGAGAAGTAGATTGATGACTTCATGCATTGAATTGAATATTTTATATATTTGCATGATGGTTTGATGTTTTTCATAACTTGTGATGAATGTTGCTTGGATTTGGGATAATCCAAGTATTCTATCAATGGCGTATTGATAGGGAGAGTTTGGTTAAACTTTGGGGAGTTATAGTTAACTCCGTTAGTCATCAATTAGTTGTCATCATCAAAAAGGGGGAGATTTTTTAATCTCAGATTTTGATGATGAAACTAATTGATTGTATTTTGTGATCTAACTACGTTTTGAGTTACGCAGGTCTACTATCGATCGGGATTAGATAGTTGACGCCGGAGGAATTGACGTTGCGTTGGGTGATCACATCAGAATATTTGATGTCAAGTCAGAGATTCGGTCGACAATCGGCAGAAGGCTTCATACGTCGGGTATCAGGCCAAGAGGAGTGGAGTTACGCCAAGGATATCGGGGTTACGGAGGTCAACCATCGATTGGGCAACAAAATGCAAGAGAGGACGATGCGTCGAAGAATCGGATAAAGCACTGACCAATAATGTGCCGGACAACAGAATGTCAATTTGCATTGTAATAATTGTTTAGATCAAAGTAGAACTTTTGTTTGTGTGTATAGGATTAACTATGATAATGATGAAGATGTAAAGTGAAACAAAGTGCTAGAAGACAAGTGTGATGGATCGTTGGGAGTTCGAGAGTTTGATGAAAGTCCGAAGATTCGTTGGGAGTGCTGCTGGACTAGCCGAGAACGAGTAGGGAGCTTGCCGAAGGGTTTTGGGAAGTTCACCGGAAGGTTCATCAAAAGTTTCGCGGAGCTTGCCAAGAAAGATTGAAGTTTTCCAAAGAAGCTCGATGGAACTCACCAAGATTATCGTGAAGTCCAGGAGCTTGCCGGGAGTCTACAGAATGGTTTCCGAGGGTTTGTCAGAAGACCATCGGAAGTTCGTCGAAAGCTCGCTGGGAGAAGACTTGACTTGTTGGACTTTGTAATAGCTTAGGAAATGTCTTTAATTTCGTAGTTAGGATATTAATTTGGGTTAGGAATAGGTGTTAATCATATAACCCAAGTAGGGGCCAATTGGGCCTTGTTTCGAACTGGTTTGGGCCAAGTTTAAGGCCCAAACTAGTGTGTTGAAAAAGGCTAGGCGGTGGCACCGCCCAGAGCCCGAGAGCTTGGGCAGTGGCACCGTCGGGCTGGACAGTGGTACCATCGTTGGGCAGCAAGCTCAGGTGGTGGCACCGCCCAGTACACTAACAGTGTCAATGTCTGACAAGCGATGGCACCGCCAACACCGAAAAAATTGAAAGTGATTCAAATTTGGGTTTTGGAGCCCTCTTGGGGTCTATAAATACCCTAAGTGTTCTTGCTTGAAGGGCAAGAAGTGTGCAAGAAAATTAAGGAAAAACTCTGTCATGTGAAGTAGAAATCTCTCTTCTAAAAGTTTAGAAGTATTCTTAAGAGAGGTGTTGATGAAAGCTTTGTAAACAGAGTTTATAAAAGGGAGTTTGTTTTCGCACGTTGGAAGGATGGTAGCTAGTGAAAAGCCGGTGGCCTCAATCGAAGAGGAATCAGGAGTAGATGTAGGTCAGATGACCGAACCACTATAAAAACGGTGTGCGTTTATGCTCTTGCATTTACCTTTCTGCAAACCGTCTTTTCTTCACTGCTCAACTTACTCATCACTGCCTTCTTCCTCTCTAAACACTCCTTACTTTAAGCACTTTCCATTACGCTTTAATCAAAATCGGTTTTAGTCAAAAATATGATTTCTATCGTATGAAGTTTCCGAACTTGTTTTAAATTGCATAAATTTATTTTTCTTTACCGCTGCACTAATTCACCCCCTCTCAGTGCCACTCGATCCCTAACATATTTATGGACTAAAGCAAACTTCCCAAATTTGGAACATAAGATTTGATGAGGTGATCAGATCTTATAACTTCGTTAAGAACGAAGATGTGCCTTGTGTGTATAGGAAGGTAAGTGGGAGTGCTATCACCTTTTTGGTGTTATATATAGATGACATCTTAATCATTGGGAATGATGTAGGAATGCTCTCCATAGTAAAAGCTTGGCTATCTAGATACTTCTTCATGAAAGACTTAGGGGAAGCATCATATATTATGTGGACTCAGATCTATAGAGATAGATCCAAGAGGTTGCTTGGCTTGTCCCAGTCTAGGTACATAGACTCCATTGTCAAAAGGTTTGGCATGGAAAATTCCAAGAGAGGTCTCATACCTATGAGATATGGAATATCACTTTCTAGGAGTATATCCCCAAAGACTCCTGAAAAAAGGGCATACATGGATAGAATACCATATGCCTCAGCGATAGAGTCTATCATGTATGCTATGCTATGTACCAGGCCTGATATAGCACATGCTTTGAGTGTCATGAGCAGGTATCAGGCAGATCTAGGCTTGGAGCACTGGAAAACAATAAAGTGTATCCTTAAGTACTTGAGAATGACTAAGGATCTTTTACTAGTATATAGAAGCAGTAACCTCAAAGTTGAGGGCTACATGGACTCGAGCTTTCAGTCCGATGTCGATGATAGCAACTCAAATTCAGGGTATGTATGTCTTCACCCTGAATGGAGGAGTAGTATGCTAGAAAAGTTTCAAGCAAGATACTACTATTGACTCAACCACAGAGGCATAATATATTGCTACAGTAAAGGCAGCAAAGGAGGGAGTCTGGATGAAGAAGTTCATCGAAGATCTAGGAGTAGTGCCGAACAACGAGGAGCCGATTACCTTATATTGTAACAACAATGGGGCAATTGCTCAAGCAAAGGAACCTAGGTCTTATCAAAAGTCTAAGCACGTTATGAGGAAGTTCCACTTGATCAGAGAGATCGTGGCCCGAGGAGATGTAGTAGTGGAAAGAGTTCCATCCGAAGATAACATTGCAGATCCACTAACAAAGTCGTTGACTCAGATTATATTTGAGTGTCACAGAGGTTTGATGGGGATCAGACATGTTGGTGATTGGCTTTAGGTCAAGTGGGAGATTGTTGGTTGTAGGTGCCCTACAAGCCAATCATGTGAGTGATGGCACTTGTGACATGTTATGTCGATCTATTCACATATTATTATTAGTATTTTCTCACATTATCTGGATAAATATTATGATGTCCATGGATCTGTGCAATGGGAATCAGATCGTGATAAGATCACGATAATGAGACCGATATACCTTTAAACATAGATCCTAAATCATCCTGGTCATATGATGGGGACATCGAGAGGACATCGATGTCCTCGATGAGGACATCGATGCCCTCGATGAGGACATCGAGATAACCGGATAGACTGGTGCGCTGTATACTCGTCCATATGATGGAGACGACTGGTCTAATAGTCGCTTATGTGGGGACACTAGAGGTATAGTGTAGGTGCTCATTGGAGAATGAGTTCACTAATTGATCCACTTATAGAATGTTGTATGGTTAATGATACCTAATGTCAGACAGCGATTCCGTAGTCCCAGTAGTGTGTCTGGTCTTTAGACTTGAGGCACCAAAGATACCTTATTTAAGTACTCCATTCTTTGACATCGGACTTACAGGTTTGGAGAGCTCCAGATCTGGTATAGCCGGTTTTTTGGAATGGTAACCAATCTTACGAAGGTAATTGCATATCAATAGAGGTTCATCCACTCTCGGTATCATGAGAGATATATCCCATGTGTGCTCGCTCAAGCAAAATCCCTGGCCAGGGTCATTCAGATTGAGAGGGAAAGAGTTCTCCGGGAGAATTTGATTAGAGTGAGACTTGAATAGGATTCCATATGGGCTTGACTCTACCATGCCCAATATATGGTCTCTGGGATATTAGATGGATGAGGGACTATAGATACATGGTAACTGAGGATAGACAGGTCTGATGGATTATATCCCCCTGTACCGTCTAGGGACTATGGTGTAGTGGCCTAGTACGTCCATAGTCGATGAGTCGAGTGAATTATTATAGAGATAATAATTCACTATATCAGAAGGTGTTCTAAGTCAGAAGGAGTTCTGACGGGAGCGACTCACGGCCAGCTCGGTATCGGGTCTAGAGGATCACATACATAAGGTGGATATTACGACGAGTAGAGGTGCCGATATGAGATATCTGCGAAACCCCTAGTTTGGATCCTTTGGATGAGATCCAATTAGGTAATTAGATGAGATCTAATTAAATAATTAGATAAGATCCAATTGGATGAGATTAAATTGGATCCTGTGGATAAGATCCAATGAGATCCAACTGGATAGAGATCCAGTGTGAACAAGATCTATTAAGGATAAGCTTCCTCCACCTTTATAAATAGGAGGAACCTCCTGGTTCATAGGCTGAGAGCTCTTAGTAGTCATCCTCCTATTCTCTTCAGTCTCCTCTCCTCCTCCTTGGCTCCGGCAGCCTTGTGGTGCACGTGGAGAGAGATCCTGCGATGATCTGAGGAGCGTCGTTGTTGTGTCTGCTGTGTGGATTACCATCTGAGAGGAGTACGCTAGTGCTCCTTCATCCTCTATATTAGATCTGAAATTTTCAGGGATATACGATCTCCCCAAGTAACGCCTCTGATATGATACATGCAGATTTTTCGGATTTACGATTTTTGCGCACTAATCGTTGCATGACGGCTAAGTACGTAACTATGGAAAATCTAATCTTATTTTTGTTTTCTGCTACGCATGAGATGCCGAATCTCTCGATTTCCCTACATGATGTGTCGAGCAATAGAATGTCAATTCGCATTGTAATAACTATCTAGATTGAAGTAGAGTTTTGACTTGTATGCAGGATTAACTACGATAATGATGAAGATGTAAAGCGAAACAAAGGTCGGAGTCAAGTACGATGGAATCATTGGGAGTTCGAGAGTTTGATGGAAGTCCGAAGATTTATCGAGAGTGCTACCAGAACTGGCCGAGAATAAGTAGGGAGCTTGCCGAAGGGTTTTCGGAAGTTCGCCGGAAGGTTCATCGGAAGTTCGGGGAGCTCACCGAGAAAGATCGGAGCTTACCGAAGAAGCTCGTTGGAACTCGCTAAGATCATTGTAAAGCCCAAGACCTTGCCGGGAGTCCACAGAATGGTATCCGAGGGTTCATCAAAAGACTGTCAGAAGTTCATCGGAAGCTCACCGGAGAAATAAGTCTTAACTTGCGGAGTTTGTAATAGCTTAGAAAATATCTTTAATTTCATAGTAAGCACATAATTAGAGTTAGGATTATATGTTAATCCTTTAATCCTGTTATGGGCCAATTGGGCCTTGTATTGGATCGGTTTGGGCCGAGTTTAAGGCCCAACAAGAGTGTTGGACGCTATTTAACGGTGGCACCGCCCAGCTCTAGCTTCCCAGGCAGTCTGGGGTGGTGGTACTGCCCTGGGGCAGAGTGCCCGAGCGGTGGCACCGTTGGCTGGGTAGTGGTACCACCCAGTACACTGACCATGTTAGTGTGCCAAGCGATAGTACCGCTAGGCTAGGCGGTGGTACCGCCCAATACATTGACAGAACTAGAGTGCACAGGCAGTGGTACCGCCAGCACCTGAAAAATCAGAATGATTCAAATTTGCGCTCCAAATTTGAATCACCTTGAGGCCTATAAAGACTCCTCTCATCCATGGTTGAAACACACACTAGAACTAAGAAATAAAAAGGAAAACACTACTGTAATAGTGTCAAATTCCTCCCTCTTATTCTAAAAGTGTGATCTAGTCTTAGAGAGGGTTGAGAGGCCTTATAAGAGTTACCTCCTAAGCCCGTCAAAAGGAGAGAGCACTGTAAGGAAAGTTGTTTTCGCCTATTGGAAGACACCTAGTGAAAAGCCGGTGGCCTCAAGAGAAGAGGAATCAGGAGTGGACGTAGGTCGTATGACCGAACCACTATAAATCGGTTTGCATTTATATTCTTGCAATTTACTTTACTACAAAACATTTCATTTTACTATAATCATCCGGATTCTTCTTTATCCTCTCATAATCACTTCTGATATCCTTTTCAATGAAATATCCTTTTATCGTACGAAATTTTCGAAAGCATTATTTTAATCATCAAAATTTATCGTCTTTATTCGCTGTACTAATTCACCCCCCCCCCTCTAAGTGCCGCTCTCAATCCCACCAATTGGTATCAGAGCCTCGTTATTTCTCTTTCGGATTCACACCCATGAGAAATGGCTCTTCATGGCTTTTAAGAGGGCTTTTCGGTTGTTCGTCCACCCTTCTTTAACGGATCGGACTACACATATTGGGAAACTCGAATGAGTGTTTTCTTGATTTCTTTAAATTTGGATTTATGAAGTGTTATTGAAAATGATTTTTGACTTCCCTCTAAACCGACGAACGAATGGTTGGATTTAAAGAAGAAATCTTTTTCATTAAATGCAAAGGCTATGAATGTCTTATTTTGCGCTCTAGATAAAACCGAGTTCAATCGGATTTCTTCTTGCGAAATCGCTTTTGATATTTGGCGAATACTTGAAATTACGCACGAAGGAACGAGTAGAGTCAAAGACTCGAAAGTTAATATTTTGATGCACGATTTTGAGGTTTTTCGAATACAACCAAGCAAGACTATAGGTGACATGTACACCCATTTTACGGATGTCGTCAATAGTCTAAGAGCACTTGGTAAATATTTTTTAGATTTTGATCTCGTAAACAAGATTTTAAGATCCCTTCAAAAAAAGGTGGGATCCCAAAGTAACGGTCATACAAGAAGCTAAAAATTTAAATGACTTGCCTCTTAAAGAACTCATTGGGTCTTTAATGACCTATGAAATGACATTCTTGGAACACAATGAACATGATGAACACTTGAACCACCTTCTAAAGAACATGAAGGATTTGGAACTTCAAACAAATGAATACCACTTGAGTGATGACTCAAGTGATGAGGACATTGAACAAATAACAATGAATTTTAACAAGTTCATTAAATAAAAATCTAAAACTAAAAATGAACTTGAACGGAGGAAGAGGCCAAAGATGAAGATAAAACGCAAAGAAGAATCAAGTGACGAAACGGCGAATTGGGCTTTGACAGGTTTCAACAACAAGGTAAGCAACTTAACTCCCTTGATTTATTTTGAAATTACATGAAGTTTTTCTTGAGTACTTAACTTAGTTAGTAGGAATTTTTTGTTCATGCTTTTCTTGTGTTTTTGGAAATCAGAAATTGTTTTCAAAATTTATACTATGCTTTTCCTTCTAGTATTTTTGAAAAGTAAAAAATTATGAATGATGATTGCTTAGTTTATGATTTCCGTATCGAATTTTGATGCATGGTTTGACATAAAAGTTAATTAGCATGATTATGTTTAATAGGATTAATCCATGATTGTGTACTTGATGGTTTTCATGATGAAACTTATTTTTTGAATTTATATGATGCTTGGCCTTTGTGTGAAAATCTGAACATGCACACTCAAATTGAAACACATAAAATGAGAAAATGCACTATCATGATGATTTGTGTTTCATGCGCTTGGTCTTGATGGCTTTAACGAAACCTTGTCTCAAATTTACAAGATAATGATTTTTGTATAAAAAATTTGATCATGCTTATATAAAATCAATTTGCATCAAATATATAAGAATGATAAAGAGTACTATCATGATGTCTTATGCTTGATATGTTTTGTCTTGATGATTTTTATAATAAATTTTTTCTCTTACTCTTGAATGTGATACTCGTTTTCATTAAAGACAAATGCATATTTATCAATGCATGAATTGAAATCACTAAAAGAGAAATGCATGTTTCTTGAACATCTCTCTTTCTCTAAAGTTTTTGATAAAAGACAAGTGATGAACTCATGCCATTATTGATAATCTCATCAACCATAATATGATTTGAATTGCCTTGTGTGATGATTGAAAATCAATTTGCTTTATGATGAATTATTGAATCATGATATGTCATTTGACTACTTGAATGCATTATGTGATAATGACTGATGATTTTTTTTTTAAATGAAAAGTTGATGTAACAAGGAAGAAAACTTTGTCCTCCCTTCTTTTTTAGAATGATAAAGGGGGAGCAAAATTACTAGCTTAGAGAAAACCTCCTAGCTTGTGTATCACAAGAAAAGGTAGCAAATATAGCTAGCTAGAACTTGCAAAAGGCAAAACTTGCACTTCCCAAAATGAGAAGAAAGAAATTGCAAAGTTGTATTATTTTTAAACTCATGAGCTTGCATGTCTAAAATGCTATAAATTTTATAAAATTACTAGCTCATTGCAAAAAAGAGGGTTGATAGCTTGCAAAGGCGAAAGTTGGTTACAAAAAGAGAAAAATTGAAAGGGAGCTAGCTTGCGTATCGCAAAGTATGCTAGCTTATCATTATTACTTGCTTGCTTATCATCAATGTCCCTCTTATCATGATTTATGACTCTCTTGAATTCATGACTTGATATGTTGAAAATTCATGATGTAAATTTATTATTTTAAAAACATTCATGTAAAGGGAAAAGAATTGTACTCTTCCCTTCTTTTTGACAAAAACAAAGGGGGAGAAAGTTTTTGCTAGCTTGCACACCCAATGAAAAATTTGCTAACTCAAAAGAATTTGCTATCGTGGACACTACCAACAAATTGCTAACTTGCAATCTTAAAAGAAGCAAAGTGCAACATTGCACAAGAAGCAAGTAAAACTTGTTATGCTTAAACTTGAAACTTGCTACGATTTAATGTTGTGCCTAAATGTGATAAATCTTGCTAGTATAATTATACAACTTGCATATCTTTTAAACTAGTTAAGATGTTACTTCTCCTTTTTGTTGATGACATAGGGGGAGAAGTAGATTGATGACTTCATGCATTATAATAATACTTTTATATATTTGCATGATGTTTTTGTTCACATGATATTTGATACATGTTGCTTGGATTTAGGTTAATCCAAGTGTTCTATCAATTGCATATTGATAGGGGGAGTTTGGTTAAACTCGGAGGAGTTAAGGTTAACTCCGTCAGTCATCAATTAGTTATCATCATCAAAAAGGGGGAGACTGTTAGATCTTGAATTTTGATGATGAAACTAATTTATTATGTTTTATTGTCTAACTGTGTTTTGAGTGATGCAAGTCTACTCGATTAGGATTAGACAGTTGACGCAAGAGGAATTGACATTGCGTCGGAGGAAATCACGTTAGGTTATTGAACGTCGAGCCGAAGGTCCGGTCGATAATTAATAGAAGGCTTCGGATATCGAGCATCGGGCCAAGAAGAGTGGTGTTGCACCAAGGATATCGGGGTTGTGGAAGTCAATCGCCGATTGGGCAACGGGCCGCAAAAGAGGACGATGCACCGAAGAAGCAGACGAAGCGTCGATAGGCCAATGACGTGCCGGGAAACAGAATGTTAATTCACGTTGTAATAATTATCTAGATCGAAGTAGAGTTTTGGCTTATATGTAGGATTAACTACGATAATGATGAAGATGTAAAGCGAAACAAAGGCCGAAGTCAAGTACGATGGAATCATTGGGAGTTTGAGAGTTCAACAAAAGTCTGAAGATTCATCGGGAGTGCTGCCGGAACTGGTCGAGAACGAGTAGGGAGCTTGCCGAAGGGTTTTCGGAAGTTCGCCGGAAGGTTCGTCGGAAGATCGCGGAGCTCGCCGAGAAAGATCGGAGCTTACCGAAGAAGCTCGTTGGAACTCGCCAAGATCATCGTAAAGTCTAGAAGCTTGCCGGGAGTCCGCAAAATGGTATCTGAGGGTTCATCGGAAGACCGCTGAAAGTTCACCGGAGAAAGAAGTCTTGACTTACGGACTTTGTAATAGCTTAGAAAATATCTTTAATTTCGTAGTTAGCACATAATTAGGGTTAGGATTATGTGTTAATCCTTTAACCTTGTTAGAGGCCAATTGGGCCTTGTAGTGGATCGGTTTGGGCCAGGTTTAAGGCCCAATCAGGAGTGCTAGACACTATTTGGCGGTGGCACCGCCCAAGTCCAGCTTCCTAAGTAGTCTAGGGTGGTGGTACTACCTAGACTGGACGGTGGTACCACCTTAGGGCAGAGTGCCTGAGCGATGGTACCACCTAGTACATTGACCATGTTAGTTTGCTAGGCGATAGTACCACCAGGCTGGATGGTGGTACCGCCCAGTACAATGATAGAACCAGAGTGCACTGGTGGTGGTATCGCTAGTGTTAGGTAGTGGTACCGCCAGTGTCAGGCAGTGGTACCGCCAGCATTTGGAAAACCAGGATGATTCAAATTTGGGCTCCAAATTTGAATCACCTTGAGGCCTATAAATATCTCTCTCATCCATGGTTAAAACACACATTAGAACTGAGAAAGAAAAAGGAAAATGCTGCTGTAATAGTGCTAAATTCCTCCATCTTTATTCTAAAAATATGATTTAGCCTTCGAGAGGTTTGAGAGGCCTTATAAGGGTTACCTCCTAAGCCCATCAAAAGGAGAGAGCACTGTAATGATAATTGTCTTCACCTATTGGAAGGAAGATACTTAGTGGAAAGTTGGTAACCTCAAGAGAAGAGGAATTGGGAGTGAACGTAGGTCGTATGATCGAATCATTATAAATCAGTTTGCATTTATATTCTTGCAATTTACTTTACTGCAAACCATTTCATTTTATTGTAATCATCTGGATTCTTCTTTATTCTCTCACAATCACTTTTGATACACTTTTCAATGAAATATCCTTTTATCATACGAAGTTTCCGAAAGTATTATTTTAATCATCAAAATTTATCGTCTTTATCCGCTACACTAATTCAACTCCCTCTTCTCTCTTAGTGCCGCTCTCGATCTCAACAGAAAAAGGAATGTGAGATGAAAGAAGTTGAAAAAGAAAATTGATTATTTTAAGAGATAAAATAAATTGATGATTTTTGGGGAAAAAATCCACATTTTAAGCCTTTCTGGAATAATGTCTTTATTTTCATAATGACCATGGAATAATGTCTTTATTTTCATAATGACCATAGAGGGTACTTTCTTCAAATGCTAAAAATGCTCTCATATGAAACATAATATATCAAAAAATGCTCTCATATCAATTGAAATCCAGTCAATTGAACTGTTTAATATTGAACAAATCAGGTATAATATTTCTGATTAGATTTACAATATTTTACCACACTAGATGAGCTATAATATATATTTTGTGCAAAGTTCTAATATGTTAGTTCAATAACCAAGAATATTATAAGTTTATTAAAAAAATAATATATAGTATAAATCTATTAAAAAATATTATAGTTGAAGTTAAATTGCTTGAAGTACTCATCAACCTTAATTATAAATTTTATCGTAAGTTTCAAGTTTTCACAAAATGATTTATTTGTATGTTTTTTGAATGATTTTGGATGGAAGGATTATTTTGGTATGTTGCATAATAAGAATGATAAATCTTTGCTTTAAAGGTGCTAACTAGTTTAACCATTTAAGATTTGATAGATTATCATAAATTTCCTATGCAATCTTGCCTTGCTACTTATCCTTTACAAAAGAAATAAAAATAATTTTTATTACTTTTATTTAATCATAAATTTAGGTCTATATATCTTGAAGAATCTTATAATATTATTTGTTTATTTATTATAAAAATAATAATACAAGATGAAATATTATTCAACTATAATATTTTTTGTTTCTGTACCAAAATAATATGTCCCTACTTAAAAACATGTAACTAATCCTTAATTAGTTCAATTCCCCACCATCCATAAGTATCAACTGTTAGGATCTAAAAGGCACTAAGAGGGAGGGGTGAATTAGTGCAGCGGATTAAAATCGTACTTTTGAAACCGATTTTGCAAAAACACAAGTTCGTAGGAAGATTTCGATTTGGCAAAAGAGAACTTGAAAGTAATTGCTTACGTAAAGGAAATAACTATGAACTAAACAACTTGCAGCCAAGTAATGAAATGATTCAAGAATGTAAACACTCACACATTTATGAACACAATGATGTATAGTGGTTCGGTCAAATAACCTACATCCACTCTTGAAGCCTTTACGATGAGGCTCCACTCTTCCACTAGCAAATCCTTTGAAGGGGAAGGACCAAATACCCCTTTTACAACCCTTTACAAGAAGTTCACACTTTTACAAGATTTCTCAAGAAGAAGAAGGTGAACACTTAGCAAGAACAAGACTTTTCAAAAGCTCAAGACTAAGATTCTAACTCTCAAAAGGGTGCCCTTTCAGCTGAGAAAGGGGGGATATTTATAGATCCAAAATGGATTCAAAATTGGGCTCCAAATTTGAAATCAAATTTGGAGTTCCCGGTTCTGAGTGTCAGAGGTGGTGCCACCGCCTGTGTCAGTCTGCTGATTGACACACAGGGGCAGTACCACCGCCCAAGGTAGGCGGTACCACCACCCAAGGTAGGCGGTGCTACCGCTCGAGTCTGTGGCCGGGCGTTATCGCACCGCCCGACCAGGCGCTTCCACCGCTTTGTCTGTATGTGCGGGCGGTGCTACGCTCCACCAGCGTTCCACCGCTCAGTGGCGGTGCCACGCTTCAGTGGCGCGTTCAACGCTGCCCATTCACCAAAGCCGAATGGGCCTGTTTAAGCCCCAACTTGGCCCAATAGAGGCCCGGTTGTTGGCCCCAATTTTAGCAGGATTTTTCTAAATCCTTGCTCTACTCATGTGCAAACTACAAACTTAAAAACATAACTCAACGTGATTTGATCCGACACTCTTCAAGTCAACTTCCGGCGAGCTTTACGGCGAGATTCCGGCAAGCTTCCGATGCTTCCCTCGGATTGCTTCCAGTGGACTCCCAGCATACTCCCGGATTGTATGGCGAGCTCAACGAGTCTTCGGCTAGCTTCCGAATCTTCCCGGTAAGTTCCGCGAACCTTCGACGATCTTTGAGATGAACTTTCGAAAACTTCGGCAAGTCCTTGATTCGATCTTGGATGGTTCCGGCAACACTTCTGAAGATCTCTCGGACTTCCGATGAACTCTTGAACCCCCGACGGACTTGACCTCGGTAAATCACTTTATGTTTTCTTCCCATCGTAGTTGTTCCTACACACTTATCTCGACAAAGTAATTGACTTCGTCATCAAAATCCGAGATTCAACATCAACCTTATTATAGGTTTTGATATTTATAACGGGTCTATATATTTGTTTTCATTTATCATAGAATAATGATAATAAATAAGAATAAAGCAATAACGGTTATAATGTTCGTGACTAATAAATAAAAAATATTATAATTCTATTCAAGAGTATTAAGCGAGTCTTAATTAGTTAAAATTTAGCAAATCTTAATTATTTTTATAATTTTGTAAAGTAATTTATATGAGAATTTTTAGGAAACCTGGTGTAAATTAGGAAGATTTTGATATGTTTCAAATAATAAAGGATGTCAAATATTTTATTATTTTTTCTCACTTATCATTAAATTCATGTTTATGTCTTTTAAAGAACCATATAATTATCTGAGAATGATAATGGAAAAAGGGGTAAGTTATAGTATTTCTCGATGGACTTACAAATACTATTGGTTACTGAATTAAAATACTGTAATCCAATTTAATAACATTGTATTGGTTTAGTAAAATCAAATCATTATTCGTAAAAAAAAACACTGTAATTTCGACTAACTGTGTTTTAGAGGAAAGAAAGATAGTTTTGAAGTCATGATCACATGCGTGTTTTGAAGAAAAAAGGCAACATTCTTGACTCCGAATTCTGCAGCTGCTGGGGGGGGGGGGGGGGCGGGAGGGAGTGGGAAGAGATCGTCAAGAGCAGAAATGCACAAGAGAGAAGTATCATGCTTCAATTGTACGGCAAAGAAGATGAAGGCCCAATCAATCTAAACCTTAGATCGATTCGGTAGTGAACCGATGCACAAGGTGTCTTGGACCGGTCCAAGAGATGGTAAGAGGAAAAGAGGCGTCACTTTTCAAGGGGCAGTTCGGGTATTAATCAAATTAAGATACACTGTTTGAAAACAAAAACTAAAAGGGAGCACTGTTTGGGAAAAAAAAAACCCAAATTGAGGATCTTAAAAAACTCATATTTTTCCTTTTTTTCTCACAAAACATCCTCACATTCTTTTTTTTTCCACATAGCATTTTTTATCCTACTTTATTGTTTTATCCCTATAAAGGTGTGCTGTATTCTTCACCCAAATTAGTGTATCTAATTGACTGGTGATTCAAATAGATTCACCCTAATTCTCTAATATTGAAAATGAAGAGAAACTGGAATAGGAAGAGGATTTTCTATGAAAAAAATAAAAAATACATGCCACCACTGAGATGAACATTATAAATACCATGTTACGAATATAAAGATTACCGAAGATAAACCTCACAAGGTGGGAGAAGATTTGAATCCACTTCTATCCCATTAGATTGGACGGTGATAAGAATTGCACCAAAATTATTTTTCAAAGTGAACATAACCAGATGAGCACTTCCGATTTGAAATAAACCCGTCATTTAGTACAGAATAATATATATTACATGAGAAAAGAAACCAAGCAAAACCCATGTTTTACCGCAGTTAATTAAACCCGATCGATCAACATGAGGAGCAAATGAACTTCAGGGCCGCACCACATTGCTTAAACCATTAATCCAAAGTTGCAGTGCACAAATCCGCATGACGTCACAACCGGTCGGCCACCTCAGTGTCTTCCTCCGCACCCACAGTCGCGTCCTGATACTGCTGATACTCCGCAACCAGTTGACTCATGTTGCTCTCTGCCTCCGTGAACTCCATCTCGTCCATCCCCTCCTCTGTGTACCAGTGCAGGAAAGCCTTCCTCCTGAACATGGCCGAGAATTGCTTGCCCAAACGTTGGAACATCTCCTGGATGGAGGTTGAGTTGACGATGAACGTGGATGCCATCTTCAGGCCGGGCGGTGGGATGTCGCACACTGACGTCTTCAGGTTGTTGGGGATCCACTCCACGAACTCGGATGACTTCTTGTTTTGCACCTTGCTCATTTCGTCGTCCACTTCCTTCGTGCTCATCTTGCCCCGGAACACGGCCGAAGCCGTGAGGTACCGCCCGCGTCGCGGGTCAGCGGCGCACATCATGTTCTTGGCGTCCCACATCTGCTGGGTCAGCTCCGGGATCGTGAGAGCACGGTACCGCTGCGAGATGCGGGAGGTGAGGGGAGCGAAGCCCCCCATGAAGAAGTGGAGGCGGGGGAAAGGGATGAGGTTGACAGCCAGTTTCCGGAGGTCGGAGTTGAGCTGTCCGGGGAACCTAAGGCAGCACGTCACTCCCGACATGATCGAAGAGATCAAATGGTTCAGATCCCCAACTGAGAACACGGGTTAGAATAGATTAGCGAGACTGAACTTCTGGTTGTATTGTTGAGGGGGAAGAAGGCATGGAACATTACAGCTGGGATTGTTGAGATTGAGGATTCTGAAGCAGATGTCGTAGAGAGCCTCGTTGTCAAGGACCATGCATTCATCGGCGTCCTGAACCAGCTTCTGGACTGAGAGAGTGGCGTTGTAAGGCTCCACCACGGTGTCGGAGACCTTCGGGGAGGGGAAGACAGAGAAGGTGAGCAGCATGCGGTCCGGGTACTCCTCCTTGATCTTAGACATCAGCAGCGTTCCCATTCCCGATCCTGTGCCTCCACCCAGTGAATGACAAACCTGGAACCCTGCAGCAACCAAACCAAAGTCGACGGTCATTCTGTTTCGTCGAAAACATGCAGCACGAGCCTCAGGTTGCAACCATTCATCGAGTTATACACCTTGCAGGCAGTCACAGTTCTCCGATTCCCTGCGCACGACGTCGAGCACGGACTCCATGAGCTCGGCGCCTTCAGTATAGTGGCCCTTAGCCCAGTTGTTGCCGGCGCCGGACTGGGCGAAGACGAAGTTGTCAGGGCGGAAGAAGTGGCCGTAGGGGCCGGAGCGGATGCTGTCAATCGGGCCGGGCTCGAGGTCCATGAGGATGGCCCGGGGGACGAAGCGGCCTTCAGTGGCCTCGTTGTAGTAGACGTTGAATCTCTCGAGCTGGAGGTCAGAGTCGCCACAGTACCGACCGGTGGCGTCGATCCCGTGCTCGGCGCACACCACATCCCAGAATTTGGACCCGATCTGGTTGCCGCATTGGCCTCCCTGGATGTGAAGAATCTCACGCATCCTGATCTGATGATCTTTTCTTAGCTTACTTCTTTGGCGAATGAAACAATAGTGCGTGCGTGCATCAAGGGCAGATGGTGAGGCGGCGGCTTATATAGGGGAGGGTTGCACGGATAGTCATGGCTAGTCTTCAGGGTCTCTTGCTCCGTGAACGGAAATGGGTTGATAGGAGTCGTGCGTACGTTCAATTCAAGGGGAGAGAAAGGCGACGGTCGGTGGCAATTTGGAAATTGGAACTGCAGGTACAGTTTGGAAGGAGCAGAGTGCATGGAAATTCCAAGTGTATCGAACGGCTACTGTGCACCGAAAATAACGGGAGCTTCACAGTTATTCTTGCCACGTCATTTTCTCGAAAACTGATGAATTGGTCTTGCCTTGTATTTCTTTCTTCAAATTCCCGCTTCTCATGCCATTTCCAGAATAATCACTCCATCATTCATTTCCTATTATTCTTTTCTGTGATATTTGGTAGCATCAATTGATATTCTACCAATATTAGTTGGGCAATTTGCTGAAAAACTATCTATAGTTTTGTTTTGATGAGAAGCGTCCGTAAATTGATTATAAAAAAAATGTCATTGTCTTTAAAGATCATTATATGGTTTATGGGGTTTTGAGTATAAATCTATTTAAATTTGACTTCCAATTTTTTAAAATTATCTAAAATAAAAAAACCAATGAAATTATTATTTATATCATACTTATTTACTATATTAAAAAAATAAAACGAGTTGGACAAATTTTATGGGTCGCTTGTTGATGAACTATGTTACACTCGGAACACATCCATTTACAACCTAAGAAACTTTCAAAATCTTCTAAAAATAAAAAACCCAAGTATATCATATTTGACTATTATGCTAAATGATTAAGGTAAGTTGAATATGTTAGGGATCGACCGGCACTAAGAGAGAGGGAGAGGTGAATTAGTGTAATTTAAAATAACTTTTTGGCGATTTAAAATAATTTCGGAAACTTTATGCAACAAAAATACTTTTCGATGAAATCCGATTTCGATTACGTATAAACTTAAAATGATTCGTAAGAAAGTGAGGAGAAAGCGAAGTAAGTAAATGAACCAGTTTGTAGAAATGTAAATAATAATATTGAAATGTCAATCATAATTTTTATAGTAGTTCGGTCATACGACCTACATTCACTCTCGATTCCTTTTCTCTTAAGGCCACCGATTTTCCACTATGTGTCTTCCTTCCAAAGGCAAAGACTAATTTCCTTTTACAGTGCTTTCTCCTTTTGACGGGCTTAGGAGACAACCCTTACAAGTACTCATTTCTTTCTTTTGAATCGAACATAAGAGAAAACTTAAGGAGGGATTTCTAGAGATTTGAATAGAGTTTTTCGGCTTTCAAGGTGAATGTGCTTACATACCTCAACCCAGGGATGGGAGGAGTTTTTATAAGCTCCAAGAGGATTCAAATTTAGAGCCCAAATTTGAATCTTCTCGGTTTTCTATGCTACTAGCGGTACCACCGCCTGACAGGCATTAAAGTCGGTGGTACCATCGCTGACCTGGGCGGTGCCACTGCTTGGCACACCTGGGATTTCGGTCCCTGGGTGGTGCCACCGCATGGGTCTAGTGGTGCCACCACCAAACTTTTCCAACAAGGCTGAATGGGCCCTGACTTCGGCCCAAATTAGCACAAATAAGACCTAGTTGACCCCTACAAGGGTTAAATAGGATTATTACCTAATCCTTATCCTAATTACGTAATAACTATAAAATTAAAACATAATTCTAAGTAAATTAATAACCGACAATGTCGAGTCTTCTTCCAGTGAGCTTTCTGGTGAACTTCCGGTCGACTTCCGATGCACCCTCCGATTGTTGAATCTTGGATTTTGATGATGAAACTAATTGAGTGTGATTTGTGGTCTAACTGCGTGTTGAGTTATGTAGGTCTACTTTCGATCAGGATTAGACAGTTGACGCTGGAGGAATTGACGTTGCGCCGGAGGTGATAACGTCAGGATATTGGATGTCGAGCCGGAGGTTCGGTCGACTATCGGCAGGAGGCTTCGTACGTTGGGCATCGGGCCAAGAAGAGCGTGTTACGCCAAGGATATCGGGATTGCGGAGGTCAATCGTCGATTGGGCAACGGACCGCAAGAGAGGACGATGTGCCGAAGGATCGAACGAGGCACCGACCAATGACGTACCGGGCAACTGAATGTCAATTCGTGTTGTAATAACTGTCTAGATCGAAGTAGAGTGTTTGTTGTTTATGTGCAGGAGTAACTACGATAAGGATGAAGACGCAAAGTGAAACAAAGGGTTGAAGTCAAGTGCGATGGATCATTGGGAGTTCGAGTGTTCGATGGAAGTCTGAAGATTCGTTGGGAGTGCTGCCGGAACTGGCCGAGAATGAGTAGGGAGCTTGCCGAAGGGTTTTCGGAAGTTCGCCGGGAAGTTCGTCGGAAGTTCGTGGAGCTTGCCAAGAAAGATCGAAGCTTGCCAAAGAAGCTTGGGGGAACTCGCCAAAATCATCGTGGAGTCCGAGAGCTTGCCGGGAGTCCGCAGGATGGTTTCCGAGGGATCGTCGAAAGACCGCCGGAAGTTCGCCGGAAGCTCGACGGAAGAAGACTTGACTTGCGGACTTTGTAATAGCTTAGGAATGTCTTTAATTTCGTAGTTAGCACATTAATTTGGATTAGGATTAGGTGTTAATCCTTTAACCCGAAGAAGGGGCCATTGGGCCTTCGTTTGGGCCAAAGATTTTGGCCTAAACAAGATTAACGCATGCTACGTGCGTGCATGCTCTTCAGTAGCATGGCATTTGTAGCATGGCATCAGAGCCGCTATATGTAGTCGGCTCGTAGTCGATTCTCGTAGTCGGCTATTGTAGTCGGCTCATCGTAGCAAAGCGGTAGTACCGCTTTGCAGAAGGCGTAGCACCGCCGCTCTATCGTAGCCGCGTAGTATCGCCTTAGTCGGGCGGTAGCACCACCCGGTGCGTGGAAAGCCAAGCGGTAGCATCGCTGGTCAGGGGTAGAACTGGTGGGTGTCGATCTGCCAGATCGACAAAGACCGAAAACTCAAAGGATTCAAAGTTTTGGCTCCAAGTTTGGGCTCCAAATTTGAATCACTTTGAGGCTTATAAATACCCCTTCCTTTTCAGCTGAAAAACACATCCCTTTTGAGAGTTAGAATCTTGGTTTTGAGCTTTTGAAAAGTCTTGAAAAGTCTTGTTCTTGCTAAGTGTTCACCTCCTTCATTTCTTGAGAAATCTTGTAAGAGTGTGAACCACTTGTAAAGGGTTGTAAGAGGGGTATTTGATCCTTCCCCTTCAAAGGATTTGATAGTAGAAGAAGGGAGCCTCATCGGAGAAGGCTTCGGAAGTGGATGTAGGTCACTTTGACCGAACCACTATACATCGCTGCATCTTGATTGTGTGAGTGTTTAAATTTCTATTTTACTTTGCTGCAAGCCTTTACTTTACTTGCTCCACTTCCTTTTTATCTTTGTACGCATGCTTTAAAGTTAGAACGTAAAAATCGGTTTCAAACGAAACGTTGCTTTCATCGTACGAAGTTTCCGAAGCTTGTTTTAAATCGCTGAAAAATCTATCGTTTTATCCGCAGCACTAATTCACCCCCCCTCTTAGTGCCGCTCGATCCCTAACACCGATTTCTTTCGACGAACTCCTAGCAGGCTACCGTACTCTGTGGCGAGTTCGACGAGTCTTTGGCAAGCTTCCGAACCTTCTCGATGATCTCCGCGAACCTCCGACGATTTTTCCGATGAACTTCCGAAACTTTCGGCAAGTTCCTGATTCTATCTCGGTTGGTTCCGACAGCATTTTCGACGATCCTTCAGACTTCCGGTAAACTCTCGAACTCCCAGCAACCTTGACCTCGATAAATCACTTTATGTTTTCATGCTATCGTAGTTAATCCTGCACACTTATCTCAACAATATGGATTAGAACAAATAATTCACCAATTGACTTCATAATCAAAATTTGAGATTCAACAATCTCCCCCTTTTTTATGATGACAATCAATTGATAATGGAGTTAATCTTAACTCCCCCTATCTATATGCCATATTATGAGAATGTAAAAACACTTGAATTCAATCTCTTTGAATTTAAGCCGAAACTGATAAGCTCCATCCGTTGAACTTATTATTATGCTTAACAAGAATGAGTTTTTATTCATGAATATGAAACTTCGTATTTTTCATAATGTCAAGACATGACAATTAATTTCAAGTCAAATAATAATAGACATTTATCATTTCGACAAGAAATACCAATTTTAATTTGAAATAAAACATGTATCAAATGATATTGATACAAATGCAAGGTATGATATCAATTGAGCAATACATCATGAGATGATAACTTATCATTCCAATGAAGGATACTAATTTATTATAAATGATATGATAGCGAATTTTTCAAAAGTCTACATGTTAAGCATTTGCGATACATGTCATACATTGCGATACGATATAAATTTTATTGCTGTTGCTTTAAAAGATATCAACTAATTTTTAATTATAAAGCATGGCAAAAGCAATTGAATCACAATATAACACATATAAGATATTTACTAATTTATTTGTCATATTCTTCTCAATATGATCCATGCAAGACTTTTTATCAAATCATTTGCACATGTCATCAATTTGTTTGTATATTCTTCTCCCCCTTTATCATCAACAAAAAGGAGGTGAAGTATATAAAAAAAATGGTAAGAGTGGTGATTTATCAAGTATATCAAACATATTTGATTCATGAGGCTTAGAAAATGAAATATGTCACCCGATAATTCCGAAAATATTTTGACCATCATTTTAAGTCAAGTTTATGAAATTTGAAAAATGATCAATCATCATTCATCAAGCTATGAAAGATTCATTTATGAAGGAGAATGAAAGGTTTAAGATAGCAAATTGAAAATCCAGGAATAAGATTACATAGTGAAAGTATAGATCATTAAAGTCATTCATCAAAACATCTCATATGAATTTAAAAATCATGAGAAGGAGATGTCAAAATTCATAAAGCTTCAACTTGGTATTTATGAAATGAAATCGATTTTACTATCATTAAGATCGATCATTCAAGGAAGACATCAAATCATCCAAAATATCATGAAAGCGTCATCAAGATGTTATGATCGAAGGATAAAAAAAACATTCAAAAGATGTCATTGATGATACCCAAAGTTAACAAAATTTTGGAAAGAAACATACAACATCATATAGTAGGACAATTTCAAAAGTATATCAAGGTAGCATAGAGGTTTACAATAGTCAAAAAATTTTAATATAATAACTATTCCTCAGGAGAAATTCCAAAGTACCTATATATGTAATCTATCTTCCGGTTCATCTATCGTACTTCTCTCAAAATTTTAGCTTGCTGTAATTTGATTTACTCTTGCTGTGATTTGATTTGATTTATTTATATCATGATTGGATTTTCAGAAGATGGAGCAGGAGCTAGTTCGGATGGTGCTGTACCAAAAGGACTAGGAGGAGGAGATTCATTTCCCTTAAAAACTTATGTTTTGGGTTGTTCTACTGGTGGGGGAGCTGGATCAGTCCTTCTAGACTGCCTAGTTCATATACCATTTCTAAATGTACAACTAAGTCTCTTGAGTAGGTTTCTGTTAATCGTATTATATTTATCGACTTGTATTACTTCTTCATCGGGTGATATACAAATATTGTGTGCAAGTAATAATCTAGTGATTAAACCTCCATATAGTAACATCAAGTCTCTAGATATTATGTCCATCATATGTTGCCAAATCAAGTATTCAAAATAGTTATTTTGTTCGGTCATAATCCAATACATGGTACTTAACTCTATTACACTAATCTCATCATAGTGATATTGTTTAGGAATAAGAATGCTTATGATGATATGATAAAGAATTTTAGAATTAAAGGGTAACAAGTGCTCACAGCTTTTGGGAACTATGCCTCGGTTAGGATTTACAAAAATAGTTTCTAAAGCCTCGGAGTAGGTTGCTCCGATTGCATCCATATTCCATTGGCCTCTGAAATAATAACCCCTATTCTTTTCTGAGATTCCAATTAGCTCACATATTGTACTATCAAAAATTTAAATTTAGGTTTCTAAAAGATAGGTAGTCAAGTTATCATCATCCACACTTAAGTTTGCATAAAACAACTTAACCAACCTAGGGTAAATTAGTTTATCGATTTGTAAGATAGGCAAGACATCCAAATCAGCAAACCATCTAATGGGTTCCAGGCTTCCTAGTTCACCTAGATCAATATGTTTTCCCTTATGCACGGTTCTTGCATCGAAATTAGGGTACCTAAGGGCTACTTCATTAGATATAAAAATGGATGGGTCATATGAACCTCCTTCCAACCTTTTCCTTTTATCTCTTGATGATCTCTTAGAAGCCATATCTAACCATAGTGATAGATCAAACCATAATGATAGATCAAGAAAGAACTTTAAAGAATAAGCCATGTATTGAGAAGAAAAAAAAATTTTAGATGTTACCTTATATGAGATTTCTTGGGAGGTCTTGATCCAAGATGGAACCCTATCTTAGTCTTCTAAAGGGTTTAAATGAGGTTTAGAGAGGTTTAGAGGGGATGGGAAGAGAGCTTAGGAGTTCTCTCACGGGTTGGGGGCGGTTCTACCGTTGGCCCTAACCCCCCCTTTATATAAGGGGGCTCTCGGGCGGTGCCACCACCAACCGAGTGGTGCCACCACTTGGGAATCGAGCACCCAAGCGATGTTACTACCAGTTCTGGCGGTGCCACCGCTGACACACTTAAAAATATAATTATTTTTTTAGAAGTTTAATGTGTTTGATTAAAATAAAATGGTGTCTTTATCACTCTTTAAGATGTCATAAGATAATTATGAAATCAAAAATGAAGTTAAATCCATGAAAATCGAAAAGATGATGAAAATTTTGGAAAAGACATACAATAAAACTCATTCACGAGGATAATTCAACATGCCTAATTCCCTTCTAATAAAATCAAATTATTCTTCATTTAAGGGTTTTGTGAAAATGTCCACTAATTGATACTTTGTATTAATAAATTCCAGAATGACATCATTATTATTGACGTGATCTCGTATAAAGTGATGTCTAATGTCAATATGCTTAGTTCTAGAGTATTGAATAGGATTTTTGGTTAGACAAATAGCACTTATGTTATCGTATTTTATGGAAATATTTTTTAAATGATTTCCATAGTCTTCTAATGTATTTTTCATCCAAATAACTTGTGCACAACATGCACTTGCGGTTATTTATTCGGCTTCGGTCGTAGATAGTGTAACCGAGTTTTGTTTCTTGGAAGACTAAGAAACAAGTGCATGTCCTAAAAATTGGTATGTTCTGGATGTGCTTTTTCTATCTATTCTACATCCGCCAAAATCCGTATCCGCATAGGCTTTTAAATCGAAGTCATCGGATTTAGGATACCATAATCCTAGGTTAGAAGTTCCTTTAAGATATCTAAGTATTCTTTTAACAGCTTTAAGGTGAGATAACTTAGGATTAGCTTGAAATCTTGCACATAAACCTACACTAAATATGATATCCGGTCTAGTTGCGGTGAGGTAAAGTAAGCTACCTATCATCCTCCTATATGTTTTTTGATCAAAACTTTCTCCACTTTCGTCCATGTTTAACTTAGTGGAAGTACTCATAGAAGTGTTTATAGCTTTTGAACCATCTATGTTAAATCATTTTAACAATTCTAATGTATATTTAGATTGATTAAGAAATATACCATTACTAAGTTGTTTAATTTGTACTCCTAAAAAGAAGGTTAATTCACCCATTAGACTCATTTCAAATTCATGACTCATACACTTGGCAAATGATTCACATAATGATTCATTAGTAGAACCAAAAATAATATCATCAATATAAATTTGAACAATAAGAAAATTATTTTTAAAATGTTTAACAAACAATGTAGTATCAACCTTGCCTTTAGTAAAATTATTTAAAATTAAAAATGAGCTAAGTCTCTCATACCAAGCCCTTGGAGCTTGTTTTAACCCATAGAGAGCCTTAGTCAATTTAAACACATGGTTAAGAAAAGAAGAGTTTTCAAAACCGGGAGGTTGTTCAACAAACACTTCTTCCGAAATAAAACCATTTAAGAAAGCACTTTTGACATCCATTTGAAATAATTTGAAATTATTACTACTAGCATAGGCAAGGAGCATCTTAATGGCTTCTAATCTCGCCACAGGAGCGAAGGTCTCTTCGTAATCGATACCTTCTTCTTGGTTGAAATCTTTGGCCACTAGTCTAGCCTTGTTTTTAACCATGATACCACATTCATCTTGCTTGTTTCTAAAGACTCATTTAGTACTAATAACTAAATGGTCACTAGGTCTAGGAACAAGCTTTCATACTTCATTCCTCTTAAATTGATTCAATTCTTCTTGCATTGTGATAACGCAAGAATCATCTTTCAAGGCATCGTCAATGCACTTAGGTTCAATTTGAGAAAGAAAAGCGGCATGGGCATAAAAATTTTTAAAAGAGGAATGAGTTTGAACCCATTTTGATGTGTCTCCTATAATTAGCTCCTTAGGATGGGCATCTACATACTTTCATTCCTTAGGTAAGAAAATTTGGGAAGAAGATACATCCAAGTTACCATTTTGAGGAGAGGGTTTATTCAAATTTAAACCATCAAAACTAAGATCATCATTAAAATTATTTTTCTTAAATTTAAAAAATTTATTAAAAACTATATGAATAGACTCTTCTATAACTAAAGTTCTTTTATTAAAAACCTGAAAAGCTTTAGAAATGAAAGAATAACCAAGAAAGATGCCTTCATCGGATTTAGCATTGAATTTTCCTAAGGCATCCTTTTCATTCAAGATAAAGCATTTACAACCAAACACTTTAAAATAAAAAATATTTAGTTTTTTGTTATTTCATAATTCATAGGGGGTTTTGGATAGAGATGGTCTTACTAGAACCCTATTCATGACATAGCAAGCCGTATTAACGGTTTCGGCCCAAAAGTACTTCGGTAAACTATGTTCATTTAATATGATTCTTGTCATTTCTTGTAAATTTCTATTCTTTCTTTCTACTACTCCATTTTATTGAGGATTTCTTGGAGTAGAGAAGTTGTGGTTATACCTATTAGATTTACAAAAATTTTGGAAGTCATGGTTTTGGAATTCTCCACCATGATCACTTCAAATCGATAAAATCATGAAACCCTTTTTGTTTTGAGTAAGTTTAAAAAAATTAGAAAAATATTCAAAGCAATCAACTTTGTGAGCCAAAAAATAGGTCCAAGTATATCTACTATAGTCATCTACAATGACAAATGCATATTTGCTACCTCCTAGACTTGTTGTGTCGATTGATCCAAATAAATCCATATGGATCAATTATAATAGTCTAGAGGTGCTTATTTGATTCTTTAATTTAAAGTTAGTTTTTATTTGTTTTCCTAGTTGACATGCATCACATACTTTGTCCTTGACAAACTTGATATTTGGAATTCCTCATACTAGTTCTCTAGAAGAAATTTTAGATATTAGTTTCCTGCTTGCATGGCCTAATCTCCTATGCCAAAGCCAAGCATCATCATTTAAAACGGAGAAGCACATTTCATTACTAAGTTCTTCGATATTAATAGTGTAAATATTATTTTGTTTTAACGTAATTATGGATATGTTGTTGTTTGGTTTTTCAATGATGCAAGCATTAGATTCAAATCTAACAATATAACCTTTATCGCATAATTGACTAATGCTCAAAAGATTATGTTTTAATCCATCAACTAGTAATACATCATCAATTGAAAAACTTGATTTGTTACCTATGGTTCCCTTGCTAATGATTTTACCCTTATTGTTATCTCCGAAGGTGACATACCCTTTTTCTTTGCTAGTGAGCATAGAGAATTGAGATGGATCTCTGGTCATGTGCCTTGAGTATCCACTATCAAGATACCATCTCTTGCTCTTAGCTTGTGAGTGTGTCTACAAAAGAGGATAGTTTTTAAGTACCCATTTGATTTTGGGTGCCTCAAAAATTGATCTACTAACTTTATCATTTAGCATTAAATTATTAATGGTTCCTTTAAGAACTCATATCAATTTGTATGGGCTAATTTTCTTAAATGGATATTTGCAAACAACATGTCCAAATTTACAATAATAATTGCATTTCAAACGAGGTGATACATGTAGTGTGAGTCTTTTAATGAAGGTGGTAGGATTTTGGTAAGATCCACTCACAAATCTAATTCCACTTCTATTTATGACGTGACTCTTGTTTGCAAGGATCATGTCCAAGCCCTTGCTACCGACCTTAAACTTATTTAGAGTCTCTTTAAGTAGCAAGTTCTCACTTTTTATTGCTTTTAAGTATTCACACTTAGAGCATAGGGGTAAAGAAGGAGTTTGAAGACTATCAAACTTATTTTGTAATACAGCATGCTCTTTCTTTAATAGATTGAACTTCTTACTAATAGTTCTATACTCATCAAATAATTCATGAAAAGCAATAGAAAGTTTATCAAAAGATAAATCTTCATTAATTAAATCACATACCTCTTCTCCTAAAGCCATTAGTACGAAGTTGGCATCCTCTTTGTTGCTTGCTTCTTCATTCTCGGAATTACTTGAGTTGTCCTATGTCACTTTTAGAGCTTTCTTCTTCTTCGGTTGCTTCTTCTTGGCTTGGGGGCATTCATTTTTGAAGCGCCTCGGCTTCTTGCATTTGTAACATATGACTTGGTCCTTTTTTGGTTCAAGTTTATTTTTAGTGTCATTTTTAAATTTGTTCTTTCTTATAAATTTTTAAATTTTTGAGTTAAAAGTGCAATGTCATCATCACTGTCCTCATCACTTGATGTTTCTTTCAAGTGGTCTTCTTGTATTCTTAATACCATATCCTTCCTGTTCTTTTGGAAAGGGGTTCTCAAGCTCTTTATGAGTATAACATGTCATTTCGTAGGTCATTAGAGACCCAATAAGTTCTTCGAGAGGAAAAGTTTTAAGATCCTTGGCCTCTTGAATGGCTATAGCTTTTGGATCCCAACTCTTTGGAAGGGATCTTAAAATTTTAGTTATAAGTTCAAAATTAGAAAATCCTTTACCAAGTACTTTGAGTCCATTGATGACATCCGTGAAATGGGTTTACATGTCTTCGCTGGACTCACTTGGTTTCATTTAAAAAAGTTCATAAGAATGCACAAGAATGTTGATTTTGGATTCTTTCACTCGGCTAGTGCCTTTATGAGTGATCTCAAGAGTACACCAAATATTAAAAGCCAATTTACAAATTGAAACGTGATTAAATTCATTTTTGTCGAGTGCACAAAATAAGACATTCATAGCCTTTGCGTTTAAAGAAAAAATCTTCTTCTCTGATTCATTCCATTCACTCATCGGAAGAGAAGATTTTTGAAATCCATTTTCGACGATATTCCAAAGCTCAAAATCTATGGAAATAAGAAAGATCCTCATACAAATCTTCCAATATGTGTAATTCGACCTATTAAACATAGGCGGATGTGTAATGGAGTAACCCTCTTGCATGCCTGAGTAAGCCATCTCTCTTGGGTTTTAAATCAAATATGAGAGTGAACCTACTCTGATACCAATTGTTAGGGATAGAACGACACTAAGAGGGGGGGGGATGAATTAGTGTAGCGGTTAATAAAGATAACTTTTCGGTGATTTAAAACAACTTCGGAAACTTTATGCAATAAAAATACTTTTTGATGAAATCTGGTTTCGATTATGTATAAACTTAAAATGATTCATAAGAAAGTGAGGAGGAAGCAGAGTAAGTAAATGAACCAGTTTGAAGAAATGTAAATAACAATATTGAAATGCAAACTAGAATTTTTATAGTAGCTCGATCATACGACCTACATCTACTCCCGATTCCTCTTCTCTTGAGGCCATCGACTTTCCACTAGGTGTCTTTCTTCCAAGGGCGAAGACTAATTCCCTTTTACAGTGCTTTCTCCTTTTGATGGGCTTAGAAGATAACCCTTACAAGCACTCACTCCTTTCTTTTGAATCAAACATAAGAGAAAACTTAAGGAGGGATTTCTAGAGATTTGAATAGAGTTTTTGACTTTCAAGGTGTATGTGCTTGCATACCTCAACCTAGGGATGTGAGGGATTTTTATAGGCTCTAAGAGGATTCAAATTTGGAGTCCAAATTTGAATCTTCTCGGTTTTTCAGGCTACTGGCGGTACCACTGCTTGACAGAGTCCTCGGGCTCTGTGGTCTGGTAGTGCCACCGCCTGACACTAAGCGATATCATCGCCTGCCAAGCATTAAAGTCGGTGGTACCACCGCTGATCTGGGCAGTGCTATCGCTTGGCACACCTGGGATTTCGATCCTTGGGCGGTGCCACCGCTTGGGTCTGGCGATGCCACCGCCTGGGTCTAGCGATGCCACCGCTTGGGTCTGGCAATGCCACCACCAAACTTTTCTTGCAAGGTTGAATGGGCCCTGACTTTGGCCCAGATTAGCCCAAATAAGGCCTCGTTGGCCCCTACAAGGGTTAAATAGGATTATTACCTAATCCTTACCTTAATTATGTGCTAACTATAGAATTGAAACATAATTCTAAGCAGATTAACAACCGGCAATATTGAGTCTTCTTCCAGCGAACTTTCTAGCAAACTTTCGGCTAACTTTTGATGCACCCTCGGATTTCTTCCAGGGGACTCCCAGCAGGCTACCGTACTCTATGGCGAGTTTGACGAGTCTTTGGCAAGCTTCCGAACCTTCTCGGTGATCTCCGTGAACCTCTGATGATTTTTCTGGCAAACTTCTGAAACCTTCGGCAAGTCCCTAATTCTATCTCGGTTGGTTCCGATAGTACTTCCAACAATCCTTCGGACTTCCAGTGAACTCTCGAATTCCCAGCGAACTTGACCTCGGTAAATCACTTTATGTTTTCATGCTATCATAGTTAATCCTACACACTTATCTCATCAATATGAATTAGAACAAATAATTCATCAATTGACTTCATCATCAAAATCCGAGATTCAACAGAATAAATATTAATTATATTTGATTATATAATCGAGTGTAATATGATTCATTTATAAGTATAACATAATAAAGTTTATCTAAATCATCATATATTTTAACCATCAAATACAAATATGATATAATAGTTATTCAATTATTTTTTAACCTTATTAATTTTAGAGGCTCTTATAGTCCAATTAGGACATCTTCATCCTGATCATCATCAACATATCAGATGTAACATAATATATTTAAGAGTATAACATCATAAAATTTTTTGGCCCATCTCAAACTTTTACAATTAAAAGAAATAGTTATTGTATTAATTTTTATTTTAGGAACTTCTTTTTTATTATTTTAAAAAACTAATTACGAGTGATTTTTCTGGGTAAATTTCTCATTTTAGCTTATATCGATTTATGGTCTAGATTAGGAGACACGAAAATGCATTTAGCAAAAATAAAATAGTAAGTTGATTTAGGAAAACTTCTATTTGTTTTATGTTAAGACGGTAAAGGGCACTAAGATGGTGGGGTGTATTAGTACTAATAAAAAGTTGAATTATTTTAAAAAATTCGTTCGATCAAACCCGTATCGGAATTATATTAAACTTGGAATGTAAGCAAAAGTAGTAAGCAATTAAATTAATATATAAATAAAAAGCATAAAGGAAATGTACATCAAATTTATAGTGGTTCGATCGTTGTGACCTATGTCCATTTCCGATTCCTCCTCCGTCGAGGCTACCGACGTTCACTAATGATCTTCTTTTAATAGACGAAAATCAACCATCCTTGTTATAACTCTTTCTCCTTTTCACAAGTTTAAGAGAGAACATTTACAACTCTCTTTTATAGTAGTCTCTCACAACTCTCTTAGAGTGGACTTTAGACTTTGAGAAGGAGAGCACTCAACATATTTATAAGAGAACTTTACAACACTTTCAAACATAGGTTTTTCTAACTTTTTTCATTCTCAATCCTTGTTATTTCAAGCAAGAAAGAGTGGGTATTTATAGGCCCTAAATGGCTTTAAAAATGGAGCCAAAAAGAGTCTTATCTTTAGTTTTCAAGGTATTGGCAATACTACCACTAGTGTTGGGCAGTACCACTGCTTGCAGCATTAAGCACTATTGGTACCACTGCCTAGGTGGTTCTACAACCTGACACTCTAGAATATCATGTACTGATGGTACCACCACCGACACTAGTAGTAGCACCGTCGAGTCTTCTGGAAAATGTATACTTTATACGTTCTAGCTCATAGGCGGTTCCACAGCCTAGTTTGGTAGTGTCATTGCCTGACCCAATTGTAGGTTACTGAATGAGCCTTCCAATAGGCCCAAATCAACCCTAATTCAAGCCTAATGGCCCCTTAATTAAGTTAGCATGATTACACCCAATCTAACTCAATTAAGACTTAAATTAGGATAATTAAGATATAATCGGTTATAAAATATGAATCTTATATTGTTCGGCATGTCATTGGTTCATCCAAACTCTCAGCATGTTGTACTTTCCTTCAGCGTATTGCCTGATCCATCGACATGTTGACTCTCGTAATATCTGATCTTAGTGTATTGTCTGATTCTTCCGACTTGATACTCGATCTCTGACTCCAACCCAACATTTGATTCTTTTATTTTGATTTATCTTTCCATGAACGAAGTTAGTCCTGCATCACTTTTCTCAAATGCAGATTAGATCATAAACTCGTCAATTAATTTCATCATCAAAATTTAAGATTTAATAATCTCCCCTTTTTTGATGACGACAACCAATTAATGATGGAGTTTTAACTAACTCCCCCTATCTAAATATCATATCAAAATAAACTTGAATTCAGAAAATGATAACCTTAGAATTCAAGTCGAAATGATTTTAATTATGAATCATAGTGATCATATCCAACACATCATATCAAAGTAATCATTTCTTACTTCATATATATATCATTTCATATATTATCATCATAATATCAAAGTGCTAGTTAAGATTCCAATTCATCAAAATAATTCCAAAATATAAAAATTCTAAATCATCATTACTTCTCCCCATTTGTCATCAACAAAAAGAAGAAAAGTGCAACTTATTGAATCTCAAATTTTAATGATGAAACTAATTAATAGTGTTTATGATTTAATCTATTTTTTGAGTGACGCAGGTAGCTTCGAACAGGAATAAATAATTGAAGCAAGAAGAATCGATTTTGGGCTAGAGGAGAATATGTCAAAAGATTAGACGTCGAGCTGAAGGATAGATCGATGTATTGGCAGAAGGCTTTGTGTCATGAGATTCGGGCATCGATCCCAGAAGAACGGAATTGCACCAAGGAGATCAAAGTTGTGGAAGTCAACTACCGATTGAACAATAGGCTATAAGAGAGGATGATGCGTCGAAGAATCGAATAAAGCGCCGGATGAACCAATGACATATCGGACAACATTCGATTAAGCTTTATAATAATTATCTAGATCGAAGTAGGTTTAATTTGTATTGGGTTAGAATTGGATAAACTTAATTATGGGCTAATCTAGCCCAAGTTTGGGCTATGTTGGACTAAGTGAAAGACCCAAACAATGACCCAAGAGGTGGGTCAGGAGGTGGTACCACCAGAACATGTAGTGAAACCGTCAGTGGCTCAATCTCCGAAACACACTCTCCAAAGCTGTGTTAGGCGGTGGCACCACCAGACTAGACAGTGGTACCGCTAGTACCCTGAAGACCGAGGGTGATTCAAATTTTGGCTTTAATTTTGAATCTCCTTATGGCCTATAAATACTTCTCTCATCCTTGGTTAGCACACACACACCAACCGAGAACAAAAAGAGGAAAATTTATATTGTAATCTTGTGAGAAATCCTCTCCTCTAGCTTTAAGTCTTGGTTAAGTTTAAGAGAGGGGTGAGTGGGCTTGTAAAAGGTTAACTCTTGAACCTATTAAAAGGAGAAGAGAGCTATAAGGGTGGTTGGTCTTCGCCCATTGAAGGAAGACCATTAGTGGATGCCGGTTGCCTCGACGAAGGAATCGGGAGTGGACGTAGGTCAGATGACCGAACCACTATAAATTAGTGTGCACTTTCCTTCTTTATTGATTACTTTAATTGCATACTACCTTTTGTGCTTCTACGATTGTTTTCAAAGTCAAACGCTTTCAAGTTAGAGCATTTCTAATATGATTTCATCGATAAGGCTTTCAACGTATGAAACAATTTTTTAAAAAATCGAATGATTTACCACTATACTAATTCACCCCCCCCTCTTAGTGTCGTATTGATCATAATAATTGATATCAGAGCCACGGTATTTCTTATTTGGATTAACACCTAAGAGAAATGACTCTTTTCGACTTTTAAGAGGGTCAATCTATCATTCATCCTCTCATATTCAATGGGACGAATTGCACATTAAAAAACTTGAATTAGAGTTTTTTTTGCTTTCTTTGGACTTAAATTTATGGAATATTATCAAAAATGATTTTGAGAAGTCTTCCAAACCAATGAATGATTTGAAAAAGAAAACTTTTTCGTTAAATACAAAGGCTATGAATGTCTTATTTTATACTTTGGACAAAAATAAATTTAATCATATTTCTATTTACAAAATTGCACCAGAGATTTGGCACACTCTTGAAGTTACACACGAAGGCACTAGCAGAGTCAAAGGCTCGAAAATAAATCTTTTGATGCATGATTTTGAATTATTTCGAATAGAACTAAGTGAAACTATTAGAGACATATACACCTATTTTATAGATGTCATCAATAGTTTAAAAAGTCTTGGTAAATATTTTTTTAATTTTGATCTTGTTAACAAAATACTAAGATCCCTTTTAAAAAGTTGGGATCCAAAAGTAACCGTAATACAAGAGACAAAGGACCTAAATAACTTTCCACTTGAATAACTTATCAAGTCATTGATGACCTATAAAATGACTTTTTTGATACATGTTGAACATGAGAATAACCTTCCAAAGAATAGGAAGGTAATTACACTTAAAACGGAAGAAGACCACTTGAGTGATAACTCAAGTGATGATGACCATGAACTTATCACTATAAAATTTAAAATAATTCATGAAACATGAAATTAGGAACAAAAATAAACTTAAAATGAGGAAGGTGCTAAGGAAGAAAAAGAAGTCAAAGATAAATCGAGTACATCCAAAGGTGAGGTGGCAAACTACACTTTGACGGCTTTCAATAATAAGATAAGTGACTCAATCCAATCTTTTTTACCTTACTATGAAATCACTTAATGCTTTTCATGATTTTTTAGAGAAATTAATAATATTATTATTATTTTATTATGCTTTTCTTTCTAGTAATTTTTAATAATTAATGCTTATATGAGATCAATAATAATATGCTTATATAAATGATAATTATATATTTTATAATAATACTTGCAGACCAAATAAGATTAAATCTATATATGTTTTAAGAAGCAATTAGCTTGATGATTTTGTATTGCTTTCGGTTCTGAACATGATGCTTGACTTTTGTATGAAAAATTTAAACATGCTTATATGAGATCAATCATATAAAATAAAATATATAAAAAAAGAAATATATACTATCATGATGAATCAAATCTTTTATTTAAAGATGCTTTATGTTTGATGTGTTTGGTCTTGATGGTTTTTATAACAAAATTTGTTTTTCGGTCCTGAACATTAATGCATGGTTTTATTTGGCATAAAAAGATAAAGGCATACTTATATAAAATGAATCACTTAAATTAAAACACATAAAAAGGGAATACATTTTTTCAATCTCTATCTTATCGAGTTTTGTCATAAGAGATCCTTAATGATGAATCTATATTTGTTATTTTTGTATCTCTAGAAAGTGCTTTTGATTATTTGGTTTAAATTTAAATGAGTTTTATCCAAATCTTACACTTAACATTTGAATTTTTTTTTATATGAATCATGATGAATTGAGATATTTTATGCATGAATTTTTGCTAAAGAGAATATTTATGATTCATGATCTTGATAATTATAACTTAAAATTTTTATAAATCAAAATTATCATGATTCTTCCATTTTATCAAAAGAGAATTAACCAAATAAAATATGACTTATCTCTTGAGTTTTTGGATTTACAACTCGAATTCTTTGTGTGAATCAAGATTTATGATATCCTAATATTTCTCTTTGGTATTTATAAATGAAGTGATGTATCGATCATGATCTTTTGGTATTCACAACTTAATCTTTCATGATTTTTGAGATTATATCTTTTATATCATGACTCTCATATGACTCCCTTGTATTGATGGTTGTATATCTCATGTGATGTTTAGAACATTGATTTTTTTTTTCTTTCATGAATTGTATACCTCATCACCAAATTGGTTTCTTCTTGATATCTTTTATGATACAATTGAATCATTGATAAAAAAAGAAAAAAATATATATTATTGTATTCTTTCCTTCTTTTTGATAACAAAAGGGGGAGAGAAAATATACTAGCTTGAATGATAAATTGGAGTTCATGACTTGATTTTTATGATTGAAATATTTATGTAATTTTTTTTATAACTCATTTGTCATGATTTGAAAATCGATGTAAAGGGAAAAAAAATTACAACATTCTACTCTTCCCTTCTTTTTGACAATGACAAAAGGGGGAGAAAAAATTTGCTAACTTGCATACTTTAAAGAGGAAGCAAAAATTGATAACTAGCATATCACAAAAATTACTAGCTTGCAAATCTCAAAAGAAGCAAAATCACTAGCTTGCACTTCTCAAAAGAGAACTTACTATCTTGAACATCACCAAAAATTGCTATCTTACAATCTCAAGAGAAGCAAAGTACAAAATTGCACATCTCAAGAAGTAAAATTGAATATCTTTGAAACTTGCTATGCTTGCATATTGTAAAGTGATAAATTGCTAGCTTGCATGTTGTAAAACTTACATATCTTATACACTTGCTAGATGTACTTCTCCTTTTTGTTGATGACAAAGGGGGAGAAGTATGATGATTTCATGTATTGTATAATGTATTGAATATTTTGATTTTGCATGATGAATATTTTTTTTATTTCTATGAATATGACAATATTAATAGGGGAAGTTTGTCTAAACTCTGTCATCAATTGGTTGTCATCATCAAAAAGAGAGAGATTGTTGAATCTCAGATTTTGATAATGAAACTAATTGATAGTGATTAAGATCTAATTTGCATTTTGAGTGACGCAGGTAGCTTCGATCAGGAATAGACAATTAAAGTAGGAAGAATCGGACGTTGGCTTAGAAGAGAACATATCAGAAGATTGGACGTCGAGCCGAAGGATTAGTCAACATATTGACAGAAGGCTTCGGACGATGAGTTCGAGCATCAGGCCAAGTGAAAACCCAAACAATGAGCCAAAAAGTGGGTCAAGCGGTGGCACCGCCAAAATAAGTAGTGAAACTACTGATGGCTCAATCTTCAAGATAATCTCCAAGACTATGTCAAGCGATGGTATCGCTAGACTGGACAGTGGTACCGCCTAGTGTCATGGTAGACTAGGCGGTGAGCTACGCTTTGACGGGCGAAGACCAATCACCCTTACAACTTTGAAAGAAAACCGAGGTGGTGAACTGTGCTTTGACAGCTTTCGGCAACAAGGTAAGCAACTCAACCAAAACCCCTTTACTTTATTATGAAATTACTTGATGCTTTTCATGAGTTGCTTGATTTAGTTTATAAGAAATAAAAAAATATATCGTGCTTTTCATGATTTATTAGTTTAAAAAATTAATTATCATGATAATTGCATGTTTTATGATAATGATTACATACCAAATAAGATTAACTCTCTATATATTTTAAGAATCAATTATCTTGATGATTTTGTATTGCTTTCGGTTCTAAATAAAAAATTTGAACATGCTTATATAAATAAATCACATAAATTGAAACACATAAAAAGTAAAATGTATTATCATGATAAATCAAATTTTTGAAGTTGTCTTATATTTAAGGTGCTACATTTTTTTGTCTTGATGATTTTTTTTTATGACGAAATTTATCTTTCGGTCTTGAACATTGATGCTTATTTTTATTAAAGGCAAAGACATGCTTATAAGAAGTAAATCACATAAATTGAAATACATAAAAAGGAAATATATTTTCTATCTTATTGAGATTAATGAATCCATTTATGTTATTTTATGAATCTCATGAATCTCTAGAAAGTGATTTTGATGATTTGAATTGAATGAGTTGAAAATAATGATGAATGTTTTGAAAATAAATGTTTGTATCATTTTGAAACTATGCATAATGAGTTGAAGTAACGATGGTTTGAATGCATGAATCGACAACCTTTTTTATTGCTTTATTTAATACTCGAAATTTATTTTTTATGATCTTGATGACTCGATGTTTCCTATGCACGAACCAATTTCTCCTATATTTCTTCTTGTCATTTACTAAAGAGGAGAATTTTCTAAATGAATCTTGACTCTTTCATTTGAACTAAGATTTATGAATCAAGATTTTTCACTGTTCTCCTACGATTCTTCTTGGAATCACTAAAGAAAAAATTTTATGCAAACAATCCATGTTCTTGATAATTATAACTTTAGATTCTTAAAAATCAAGATCGTTCGTTTAATTAAAAGAGAATGTTTATCCAATTGAATCATAATGTTTCCTTGTTTCTTTTCAAATACTCACAATTGAAATGATGTGCTTTGATGGTTGAAACATTGTATGTGTAAATTGATTTTTCTCTTATGTTTCAATACTCCCTTGTATTCATGTTCCTCATCACAAATAATTTTCTTGATATCTTTGATTTGAAAAGTTGTTGTAAAAAGAAGAAACTATATCATTATATTCTTTCCTTGTTTTTGACAATGACAAATGGGGAGTATGACTTGCTAGCTTGTACATTACAAATGAAAGCAAAGTTTGCTAGCTTGGACATTTCAAGGAAACTTAAAAACTTGGTAGCTTGCAAATCTCAAAGGAAGAAACAAAATCGCTAGCTTGCACTTCTCAAAAGAGAAGAAAGAAATTATGAAGTTGCACATTTTTAAAACTTGTAAGCTTGCATGTTTAAAGTGATGTAAATTTTATAAAATTACTAGCTTATATGTTGTAAGATTTGCATATCTCAAAAACTAGCTAGTTGCACTTCTCCTTTTTGTTGATGACAAAGGGGGAGAAGTATGATCATGATCATGCGTGAACCTTGATGTATTGAAATTATGATTATGCATGAAATTCTTATAATTTTCTGAATTTAAAGAATCTATCAATATGATAATATTAATAGGGAGAGTTTGTTTAACTCCATCATCAATTGGTTGTTATCATAAAAAAGGAAAGATTATTGAATCTCATATTTTGATAATGAAACTAATTAATAGTATTTATGATTTAATCTGCATTTTGAGTGACGTAGGTAGCTTCGATCAGGAATAGATAATTGAAGCATGAAGAATCGATGTTGGGCCGTAGGAGAACATGTCATATGATTGGACATCGAGCCAAATGATCGATCGACATACCGACCGAAGGCTTCGTGCCATGGGATTTAGGCATCGGGATTACGGAGGCCAACTACCGATTGAGCAATAAGCAACAAGAGAGGACGATGTACCGAAGAATCGGACGAAGCACCGGATGAACAGTGTGTTGAATCTCAGATTTTGATGATGAAACTAATTGAGTGTGATTTGTGGTCTAACTTCGTGTTGAGTTACGCAGGTCTACTATCGATCAGGATTAGATAGTTGACACTAGAGGAATTGACGTTGCACCAGAGGTGATCACGTCAGGATATTAGATGTCGAGCCAGAGGTTCGGTCGACTATCGGCAGGAGGCTTCGTACGTTAGGCATCGGGCCAAGAAGAGCGTGTTGCGCCAAGGATATCGGGATTGCAGAGGTCAATCACCGATTGGGCAACGGACCGCAAGAGAGGACGATGTGCCGAAGGATCGGACGAAGCGCCGACCAATGATGTGCCGGGCAACTGAATGTCAATTTGTGTTGTAATAATTGTCTAGATCGAAGTAGAGTGTTTGGTGTTTATTTGTGCAGGAGTAACTACGAAAGGGATGAAGACGTAAAGCGAAACTAAGGGCCGAAGTCAAGTGCAATAGATCATTGGGAGTTCGAGAGTTTGACGGAAGTCCAAAGATACGTCGGAAGTTGGCGGAGCTTGCCAAGAAAGATCGGAGCTTGCCAAAGAAGCTCGGGGGAACTCGCCAAAATTAGCGTGGAGTCCGAGAGGTTGCCGGGAGTCCGCATGATGGTTTCCGAGGGATCATCGGAAGACCGCCGGAAGCTCGTCGGAAGAAGACTTGACTTGCGAACTTTGTAATAGCTTAGGAATGTCTTTAATTTCGTAGTTAGCACATCAATTTGGGTTAGGATTAGGGGTTAATCCTTTAACCCAAGTATAGGCCCATTGGGCCTTGTTCGGAACCGGTTTGGGCCAAGTTTTCGGCCCAAACCAAATGTAGATTTGTGCTGGGCGGTGGAGCCGAGCAGCCAATATGCCCAGCAGCATGTGTGCTTGCATGCATGCATGTTGGGCTACGTGCATGCTGGGCTACGTGCATGCATGCTACGTGCATGCATGCTGGGCGGTGGCACCGTCCAGCAACTTGTGTGCTGGGGCGGTAGCACCACATGGCTACTGTAGCCAGGCGGTAGCACCGCCTGGCTGGGGCGGTAACACCGCCGGCCATCTGAGCCGATGGTAGCACCACTGGTCGGGCGATACACCGCCTGCTATGTCGGGCCTCGACATCATGCAAAGTGTGTGGCACCACCTGGCATCGGGAAACACCAATTTGATTTCAAATTTGGAGCCCAAATTTGAAACTATTTTGGATCTATAAATACCCCCTCTTTCTCAACTGAAAAAGAACCCTTAGAGAGCTAGATTTTAAAAATAAGTCTTGGGAAAGTCTTGTTCTTCATTTGCTTAAGTGTTTACCTCATTTCCTTCTTCTTGTGAAATCTTGTAAGAGTGTGAACCACTTGTAAAGGGTTGTAAGAGGGGTATTTGGTCCTTCCCCTATAAAAGGATTTGCTAGTGAAAGTTGGGAGCCTCATCGGAGAAGGCTTCGGAAGTGGATGTAGGTCACTTTGACCGAACCACTATACATCGCTGCATCTTGATTGTGTGAGTGTTTAAATTTCTGTTTTACTTTGCTACAAGCCTTTACTTTACTTGCTCCATTTTCTTTTTATCTTTGTACACATGCTTTAAAGTTAGAACGCAAAAATCGATTTCAAACGAAACGTTGCTTTCATCATACGAAGTTTCCAAAGCTTGTTTTAAATCATTGAAAAATTCATCGTTTTATCCGCTGCACTAATTCACCCCCCCTCTTAGTGCCGCTCGATCTCTAACAATTGGTATCAGAGCCACGTTCTTTCTCTTTCGGATTTACACCTGTGAGAAATGGCTCTAAATGGTTTTCAAGAGAGCTTTTCGATTTTTCGTCTACCATTCTTTAATGGTTCGGACTACACATATTGAAAAACTCGAATGAGAGTTTTCATGCTTTCAATGGATTTGGATTTGTGGAACATCATCGAAAATGGTTTTCAACCTTCCTCTAAACCGACGAACGAATGGTCGATTTTGGAGAAAATGTCATTTTCTTTAAACGCAAAGGCTATGAATGCCTTATTTTGCGCTTTGAATAAGAACGAGTTCAATCGGATTTCTATGTGCGAAACGGCTTTTGACATTTAGCGAACTCTTGAAATCACGCATGAGGGAACTAGTAGAGTTAAAGACTCGAAAGTAAACCTCTTGTTGCATGATTTTGAGCTCTTCCAAATGATACCAAGCGAATCTATCGACGACATGTACACCCGCTTCACGGATGTCGTCAATAGCTTGAAAAGTCCTGGTAAAAGTTTTTCAGATTTTGAACTCAGTAACAAAATCTTAAGATCCCTTTCAAAATGGTGGGATCCTAAAATAACGACGATTCAAGAATCAAAGGATCTAAATAATTATTCTATTGATGAACTCATTGGGTCTTTAAAGACCTATGAAATGGAACATGATGAATATGATGAACATGATGAACACATGAACCACCTTCTAAAGAACAAGAAGGTTTTTGAACTCCGAACTAAGAAATGCCACTTGAGTAATGACTCAAGTGATGAGGACAATGAAGACATTGAACACATAACAATGAATGTTAACAAGTTCATTAAACAAAAATTAAAAAATATAAATGAACTTGAATGGAGAAAGAGGCCAAAAAAGAAGAAGAAAGCTTGCAAAGAAGAATCAAGGAAAGAAGAAGCAAACTACGCTTTAATGAGCTTCGACAATGAGGTAAGTAACTTAACTTCCTTGAATTATTTTGAAATTACTTGATGATTTTCATGAATGCTTAACTTAGTTAGTAGGATTTTTTTTTTACTTTTCTTGTGTTTTTAGAAATTAAAAAAAAATTGAAATTATACTATGCTTTTCTTTATAGTATTTTTGAAAAGTAAAAATATGAATGACGATTGTAAGATTTGTGATAATGCTTAGGATTAAACCTTGCATGAGTATCTTGATGGTTTACATTGTCTCTAAACATGACGCTTGATGATTTTATATCATGCATGAGTTGTTGAAGTGATGTTGATCTAAAAACCTCTATCTTGGATTAATGGGTCTTAACCTTTTTTTTTATGATGAAATTTTTAAATGATACATGTCTTCATGAAATCAATTATAAAGACCTAACCCATAAATTTTCCAAATAAAAGAAATGTGATTTTTATGTTGCCTTGTATTACATTTGAACTTGATGATTTTCATGATGAAAAGTATTTTTCAGATTTTTAAAAAATGATGTATGAGTTTAGCAAAAATTTGAGCATTGATCATCTTGTTATAACAAATGAAAGAAAGATGAGAAATGATTTTAATGATGAATTCATTTCTAAATATGATGATGCTCTCATGTTTAAATATGATGTATGACATTGATCATTCTTATGAAAAATCAAATCACGTAAATTGAAACTCTTAAAAATAAGAAAATGCGCTATCATAATGTATCATTTTTATGTATTTGGTCTTGATGGTTTTATGACTAAGCTTGTGTTTTATTTTGATACATGTTTTCATAAAAATTTTGAATATGCTCACATCAAATTGCTTAAAATGAAAATGTATTTTTTTTCTCATTCTATTGAGGTGAATGAATTCATGTTATGAGTCTTGTGAATCTCATAAAAATAAACATGATGAATATTTTAAAAAATGTGCCTCATGTTTTCGGTCTTAATGATTTCTCTTGAAACATGCTCTTTGGACCTATATGAAAAACATGAGTATACTCATATGAACGTCAAATCACTTGAAATGGAACACATAAAAAAAAGAGAAATTACACTATCATGGTGCTTTACGTGTAATACTTTTGATCTTAATGGGCTAAATGACAACTTGTATTTCAAATTTATACAATGATGGCTTCCGTATAAATATTTGAACATACATTATGAAATCATTATTGAAATGAAAATATTAAAAGTTTGTTATCATGCTTAATGACCTTGTGATATCATATCTTGATGACAAACTCATGTTTCGGTTTTAAAATTTGATACTCATCTTTTGAAACATGAGTACACTTACATGAAACAAATAACTTAAAATGAAACACATTATCATGATATATTGAAACTCATGTCTTGAAATAATGTGTTACATTTTTGTCTTGATAATGCCTTATGAGATTTTGCCTTTACATCTTGAACTTTCATGCTTATCTTGGTATATAAAGACAAAGGCATATTTAGATGAAAAAAATTACTTGAAAAGAGAATTTTCCAAATGAAATATAACTTATCTCTTGTTTCACGAAACTATGGTTTTGAATTACTTTTATGAGATTATCATCTTGATAACTTGAGTTTTTATCTCTATACTCTCTTATGTTTCTCCCATGTTATATGAAGAAAAATATAAATTATTTTCTCTTAACTTATTGATACTCTATTTGAGAAAATATGTTTTGATGATTGAAACATTGTATGTGCAATTTGAACTTTTCTCTCATGTTTCAATACCACTTTGTATGCTTCATGACATGATAATTGAAATATTGATGTAGACTTTTGATATATCACTTGTCATGATTAATGCATATAGCTAGCATTTTAAATCTCTAAAATGATTTTGATTATGAGTTTCGAGTTGATAAATTGAGCTTGAATGAATTTTCTTTTAACGATTCTTGAATCTTTTGGAATTATGACTTGTTAAGACATATTTAATGCTTGAATCAAGTTTTAAAAGATTTCATTTAGCTATAAAGAAATTTTATTGAAATCATGATCTTGACAACTATGACTTGAAACTCTTTATAAATCAAGATCTTTTACATGCTCCTTCAGTCTTATCAAAAGAAAATTATTTAAATGAAATGCAACTTGTCTTTTGATCTCTCGGAATTTAATACTTGAATTTTTATGAATTCGTGTCGTGATTCTTATGAAATATGATCTTGGTAAAAAATTCTTTTGTATGAATCAAGATCTTGTGTTTGATCTCCTAAGACTTCCACTTGTTATTTCCTAAAAAGGAGATTTATCAAAATGATTCATGAACCTTTTGATTGATAACTTTTGGATTCATGACTCAAGATTGAAGATTGAAACATTATATGCTAAAATTGATTTTTTTTATTATTGTTTCAATACTTCCTCAAATGCCTTATGTGATGATTGAAAATTTGATGAAAAAGAATTGTGCTTAATATTTGAATCATTGATTTATTCTTTTATCATGGCTTAAAAATGAATGAAAAGAAAATATGTTAGCACTTGTAATCATGATTTGATCCTTAATATTGATATGCTTTCATATATCATGATTCTTGGTTGTATGACATTTATCTTGAATTAAAAATTGATAAATATGAATCTAGATCTTGCTAAAATGAAAAGTTATGAATCATGGATGATATCTTTTGGTTTCGATTCTTGTTGAATTTACATATTGATATCCTTCATGACATGATTTCTCATGTTTCAATATCATCTCGTATGCATCATGTGATGATTGATATATTGATTGATGCAATTTTCTCATTGGTTCCTCCCTTCTTTTCGATATTGATAAAGGAGGAGAAAAATTGTTAACATGTGTATCAAAAGAGAAAAAAATTTGCTAGCTTAAACATTGAGAAGTAAAATGTTGTTATCTCAAGAAAGGCAAAAATCTTGCTCAACTTCACTTTTTTCAACAAAATTGCTTGCATCTTTGTTACAAATTATTGTTGAATCTCATGCAAGATTATTTGTAGTATTAATCCTCCATTTCTTTTTGGTATTGATAAAGGGGGAGAAGGCTTTTGCTAGATTGCATATTACAAATGAATGCAAAGTCCTAGCATGCAAAGAAAGCAAAACTTGCAAGCTTGCTCTTCTCAAAAGAGAAGAAAGAAATTACAAAATTATATGCATATCGCAAAAGAAGTCAAGAAAATGCACATATTTGAATACAGTTTGCTTGTACTTCTCAAAGGAACATAGAAAAACTTGCTATCATCACGGCAAGTGCTATCTTGCCTATTATGATAAACATGCGATACCTAAATGTTGTATGATGTGATTAATAACTAGTATGTTTGTAATATTTGCATATCCTTGAAAACTAGCTATAATGTTACTTCTCCTTTTTGTTGATGACATATAGGGAGAAGTAGATTGATGACTTCATGCAATGTAATGATGCTTAAATATTTTATATATTTGCATGATGGTTTGTAAATTCTCATAACATTATGATGAATGTTGCTTGGATTTGGGATAATCCAAGTGTTCTATCAATGGCATATTGATAGGGGGAGTTTGTGTTAAACTCCGGGGAGTTTTGGTTAACTCCGTCAGTCATCAATTAGTTATCATCATCAAAAAGGGGGAGATTGTTGAATCTCGAATTTTGATGATGAAACTAATTGAGAGTGATTTGTGGTCTAACTGCGTGTTGAGTTACGCAGGTCTACTATCGATCAGGATTAGACAATTGACACTGGAGGAATTGACGTTGCACCGGAGGTGATCACGTCAGGATATTGGATGTCGAGCCGGAGGTTCGGTCGATCGCTTCGGCGGGAGGCTTCGTACGTCGGGCATCGGGCCAAGAAGAGCGTGTTGCGCCAAGGATATCGGGATTGCGGAGGTCAATCATCGATTGGGCAACGGACCGCAAGAGAGGACGATGTGCCGAAGGATCGGACGAAGCGTCGACCAATGATATGCCAGGCAACTGAATGTCAATTCGTGTTGTAATAATTGTCTAGATCGAAGTAGAGTGTTTGGTGTTTGTTTGTGTAGGAGTAACTACGAAAGGGATGAAGACATAAAGCGAAACTAAGGGCCGAAGTGCAATGGATCATTGGGAGTTCGAGAGTTTGATGGAAGTCCGAAGATTCATCGGAAGTTGGTGGAGCTTGCCAAGAAAGATCGGAGCTTGCCAAAGAAGCTCGGGAGAACTCGCCAAAATTATCGTGGAGTCTGAGAGGTTGCCGGGAGTCCGCAGGATGGTTTCCAAGAGATTGTCGGAAGACCGCCGGAAGTTCGCCGAAAGAAGACTTGACTTGCGGACTTTGTAATAGCTTAGGAATGTCTTTAATTTCATAGTTAGCACATCAATTTTGGTTAGGATTAGGGGTTAATCCTTTAACCCAAGTATGGGCCCATTGGGCCTTGTTCGGAACCGGTTTGGGCCAAGTTTTCGGCCCAAACCAAATGTAGATTTGTGCTGGGCGATGGAGCCCAGCAGTCAATGTGCCCAGCAGCATGTGTGCATGCATGCATGCATGTTGGGCTACGTGCATACTTGTTGGGCTACGTGCATGCATGCTACGTGCATGCATGCTGGGCTACGTGCATGCATGTTGGGCGATGGCACCGCCCAGCAACTTGTGTGCTGGGGCGGTAGCACCGCACGGCTACTGTAGCCAGGCAGTTGCACCGCCCGCCATCGTAGCTCGATTCTTGTAGCGATGGTAGTACCGCCTGGCTGGGGCGGTACACCGCCCTGCTGTGTCAGTCTGACACTGTGCAGGCGGTGGCACCGCCTCTGACAGGCGGTAGCACCGCCTGGCATCGGGAAACACCAATTTGATTTCAAATTTGGAGCCCAAATTTGAAACCATTTTGGATCTATAAATACCCCCTCTTTCTCAACTGAAAAAGAACCCTTAGAGAGCTAGATTTTGAAAATAAGTCTTGGGAAAGTCTTGTTCTTCATTTGCTTAAGCGTTCACCTCATTTCTTTCTTCTTGTGAAATCTTGTAAGAGTGTGAACCACTTGTAAAGGGTTGTAAAAGGGGTATTTGGTCCTTACCCTATAAAAGGATTTGCTAGTGGAAGTTGGGAGCCTCATCGGAGAAGGCTTCGAAAGTGGATGTAGGTCACTTTGACCGAACCACTATATATCACTGCGTCTTGATTGTGTGAGTGTTTAAATTTCTGTTTTACTTTACTACAAGCCTTTACTTTACTTGCTCCACTTCCTTTTTATCTTTGTACGCATGCTTTAAAGTTAGAATGCAAAAATTGGTTTCAAACGAAACGTTGCTTTTATCGTACGAAGTTTCCAAAGCTTGTTTTAAATCGCTGAAAAATCCATCGTTTTATCCGCTGCACTAATTCACCCCCCCCCCCTCTTAGTGCCGCTCGATCCCTAACACAGTGACCCAAGAGGTGGGTCAAGTGGTGGCACTGCTAGAATAGGTAGTGGAACTATCGATGGTTTAATCTCCGAGACACGGTCTTCAAGATAATGTCAAGTGGTGGCACCGCTAGAGTAGGCAGTGGTATCGCCCAGTGTTAGGGCAGACTAGGTGGTGGTACCGCTAGTACCCTAAATACTAGGGATGATTCAAATTTTGGCTCCAAGTTTGAATTTTCTTGAGGCCTATAAATACCCCTATCATCCCTGGTTAGCACACGCACCAACTAAGAACAAAAAGAGGAAAAATTCTATTGTAATCTTGTGAGAAATTCTCCCATCTAGCTCTAAGTATTAGTTAAGTTTAAGAGAGGAGTGAGTGGGCTTGTAAAAAATTAACTAATGAACTTGTTAAAAGGAGATGAGAGCTCTAAGGGTGGTTAGTCTTCACCTATTGAAGGAAGACCGATAGTGGATGTCGGTAGCCTCAACGAAGAAAGAATCGGGAGTGGACGTAGGTCGGACGATCGAACCACTATAAATTGGTCTGCACTTTCCTTCTTTGCTGATTACTTTTATTGCATATTGTCTTTATTGCCTTTCTTGCTTCTACGATTATTTTCGAAGTCAAATGCTTTTAAGTTAGAGTATTTTTGATATAATTTCATCGATAAGGCTTTCATCGTACGAAATAATTTTTCAAAAAATCGAATGATTTACCACTGCACTAATTCACCCCCCTCTCTTAGTGTCATATTGATTCTATCATAACTAGCAAATTTTTAAAACATACAAGCTTAGCAAGTTTTACTTCTCTTGAGATATACAAGCTAGCAATTTTTGTTTCTTGAGATATACAAGCTAGCAGTATTTTTGCTTCCGTTTGCAAGCTAGTACTTATCTTTCTCCCCTTTATATTATCAAAACAAGAAAGAGAAGTAGATTCAATGGTGCAAAAATTTACATCAATGTTTCAATCATCACATGAAAAATGAAAAATCAAGTCATGAAAACCAAAAAACAATGAATCATTTTGACAAATCTCTTCTTTTGTAAATAGCAAGAAGAAGGAATAATAGGAAATGATCTTGATTCAAAAGAAAACTCAAGTCATGAAAACCAAGAAATAATGACCCATTAAAAATTTTATGCATTTAGAATATTCAACATGTCTATCTCTCTTCTAATAAAATTAAATTGTTCCTCATTCAGTTTAGTAAAAATATTTTCTAATTGATATTTTATCAATAAAATCTAAAGATATATTATGATTATTAATATGATCCCTAATAAAATAATGTTCAATATCAATGTGTTTAGTTTTAGAGTGTTTAATGCGATTCTTTGTTAAATAAATTATACTAGTATTATCACATTTTATAGGGATGTTTTTCAAGCAAAGTTCATAGTCTTCTAAAGTATTTTTTATCCAAATAACTTGTGTACAACATGCACTTACTACTACATATTCATCCTTGACTGTAGATAGTATAATAGAATTTTATTTCTTGGAAGATCAAGAAACAAGTGTGACCTAGGAGTTGACATATTCCAGAAGTATTTTTTCTATCTATTCTACATCCAGCAAAGTCAGTATCAACATAAATAATCAATTCAAAGTTTTTAGATTTTTAATACTATAATCCCATATTATGAATTATTTTTAAGTATTTAAATTTTTTTTAATTACTTTCTAATGAGATTGTTTAGGATTAGATTGAAATCTAGTATAAAGTTCAATACTAAATATAATATCAAGTCTAGTTGTAGTAAGATATAGTAAATTACCTATCATACCTCTATAAGTCTTTTGATTAAAATATTCTCTTTCATTGTCCATATCTAATTTTGTAGAGGTACTTATTAGTGTGTTAACTACCTTAGCACTATCCATATAAAATTATTTTAATAGATCCAAAGCATACTTAGTTTAACTAACAAAAGCTTCGTCACTCGATTGCTTAATTTGTAATCATAAGAAAAAAGTCAATTCACCTATTAAACTCATTTCGAATTCTTAGCTTATACTTTCGGTAAATGATTCACACAAAGATTCATTTATAGAACTAAAAATAATATTATCAACATAAATTTGAATAATAATAAAATTATTTTTAAAATTTTTAATATATAATGTGGTATCGACCTTGTTTTTTGAGAAATTATTTTGAATAAGAAAAAAACTAAGCCTCTAATACCAAGCCCTTGGAGCTTACTTCAACTCACAGAGAGCTTTAGATAATTTAAAAACATGGTTCAAAAAAGAACTTTCTCAAATCCAAGTGGTTGCTGAACATAAACTTCTTCGAAAATAAAGTCATTAAGAAAAGTACTTTTGATATCCATTTGAAATAACTTAAAGTTATTATAACATGCATAGGCAAGAAGTATCCTTATAGTTTCAAGTCTTGCTACAAGAGCAAAAGTTTCTTCATAGTCGATACCTTCTTCTTGGTTGAAACCTTTGGCTAGTATCTAGTCTTATTTTGAACCATAATACCAAGTTCATCTTGCTTATTCCTAAAGACTCATTTATTGCTAATTACAAGATAGTCGCTAGGTCTAGGAATAAGCATCCACACTTTATTTCTCTCAAATTAATTTAACTCTTCGTGCATTACAAAAACCCATGAGTCATTTTTTAAAGCATTATTAATATATTTAGGTTTAATTTAAGATAAAAAGGCAACATTAGCATAAAAATTTTTAAATAAAGAATAAGTTTAAATACATTTTGATAAATCTCCAATGATTAGCTCCTTCGGATGACCATCTATATATATCCACTCCTTAGGTAAGGATTCTTTAGAAGTAGATACCTCCAAGTTGCTTGGGAGAGGAGAATTTTCATTTAAATTCAAAGTATCAAAATCAAAATCATTATCAAAATTATTTTTATTAAATTTAAAAAACTCATTAAAAAAACATGGATAGATTCCTTGATAATCAAGATTCTTTTATTAAAAATGCGATAAGCTTTAGAAAAAGAGATATATCCAAGAAAAATATCTTCATCAGATTTTGTATCAAATTTTCCTAAGGCATCCTTTTCATTCAAGATAAAACATTTATAACCAAAAACTTTAAAATATGAAATATTGGGTCTTTTATCATTCCATAATTTATTGGGAGTTTTAGATAGCAGTGATCTTATAAGAACCCTGTTTATGATATAGCATGCTATGTTAATGGCTTTGGCCTAAAAATATTTGGGTAGGCTATGTTTATTAAGCATGGTTCTTACCATCTTTTATAAACTCCTATTTTTTCTCTCAACAACTCTATTTTGTTGGGATTTCTTAGAGTAGAGAAATTATAGTTATACCCATTTAAATCACAAAAATTTTAAAAATCATAGTTTTTAAATTCACCACCATGATCACTACGAATAGAGGAAATCATAAAACCCTTTTTCATTTTGAACTTGTTTGCAAAACTTTGAATTATTGAATCTCATATTTTAATGATGAAACCAATTGATAGTGTTTATAATCTAATCTGTATTTTGAGTAACACAGGACTAGCTTCAATCAGGAAGAGATAATTAAAGCAGGAGGAATCGAAAGTTGGGCCAGAGTGGAACATGTCAGAAGATTAGACATCGAGCAAGGGATCCATCGATATATCGGTAGAAGGTTTCATGCCATGGGTTTGAGCATTAGGCCAAGAAGAGTGAAAATTATGCCAAAGAGATCGGAGTTATGGAGGTCAACTGGCCGATTGTGTAATAGGTCATAAGAAAGGACGATGCGTCAAAAAATCGGATGAAGTATCGATGAACCAATGACATGCCAGACAATAATTGACTCAAACTTTGTAATAATTGTCTAGATCGAAGTAGGTTTAAATTATAATTGAGTTGGAATTATGCTAACTCAATTAGGGGCCAATTAGACCAAAGTTTAGGCTAGTTGGGCTAAGTGAAAGGCCCAAACAATGACATAATAGGTGGGTCAAGTGGTGGCACCGCCAGAGCAGGTGGTGGAACCATCGATGGCTTAGTCTCCAAGATAGTTTCCAAGATTGTGTTAGGCAATGGTATCACTAGACTGGGTAGTGGTACCACCAGTATCTCGAAATCTTAGGGTGTTTAAAATTTTAGCTCTAAGTTTAAATCTATTTGGAGCATATAAATACCCCTCTCATCCATAGTTAGAACACATACCAACTGAGAACAGAAAGAGGAAAAATATTATTGTAATTGTGTGAAAATTTCTCCCCTTTAGTTTTAAGTTTTGGTTAAGTCTAAGAGAGGAGTGAGTGGGGCTATAAAGGTTATCTCCTAAACCTATAAAAAGGAGAAAGTACTGAAAAGGATAGTTGATCTTCACCCACTAAAAAAAGATCGGTTAGTGGATGTTGGTGGCCTCAACGAAGGATGAATCGGGATTGGACATAGGTCGGATGACCGAACCATTATAAATTTGGTATGCACTCTCTTCTTCTACTCTTTGTAATTTAATTATACTGCATACTACTTTACTTGCTTTACGAACATTTTTAAAGTTAAATAATTTTCGATACGGCTTCCATCAAACCGAAGTTTTGAATTAAACTAATATTTTTCTTGCTTTCTTTGGATTTAAACTTATGGGATATTATCAAAAATAGTTTTCAAAAGTCCTCCAAATCAATAAATGATTGGAATGATTTGGAAAAGAAGACTTTTTCTTTCAATGCAAAAGCTATGAATGCTTTGTTTTGTGCTTTGGATAAAAATAAATTTAATTGGGTTTCTATTTGTGAAATTGCACATGACATTTGGTACACTCTTGAAATATCATATGAAGGCACTAGTAGAGTAAAAGATTCTAAAATAAAACTTTTGATGCATGATTTTGAATTGTTTCGAATGAAACCAAGTGAAACCATTATAAACATGTATACCCGGTTTACAGATGTTATCAATGGTTTAAAAAGTCTGGGTAAATATTTTTCTAATCTTGAACTTGTAAACAAGATTTTAAGATCTCTTCTAAAAAGTTGGGATCCTAAAGTAATGACAATACAAGAAGCAAAGGATCTAAATAATTTTTCGCTCGAATAACTTATCGGGTCCTTAATGACCTATGAGATGACATTTATAACACATAATGAATATGAGAACCACCTTCCAAAGAACATGAAGGATATTACACTTAGAACGGAAGAAGACCACTCGAGCAAAGCTCAAGTGATAATGACTTTGAACTCCTAATAATAAAATTTAAAAAGTTCATAAAACAAAAATTAAAGAATAAAAATGAACTCAATCTGGACACAATCACTTACTATAAATGAAAAAGGCTAGGGTGCTCCAAAGACAAGTATACAAAAGTGAAGAAGAAGAAGAAGAAAACACTTAAGGACAAATCGAGTGCATTCGGAGATGAAGTGGCAAATTACACTTTGATGGCTTACAACGATAAGGTATGTGACTCACCCGAAATGTTTTCACCTTACAATGAAATTACTTAGCACTTTTCATGATTTGATGAATTTATTTTTTTAAAAAATAATATTATATTTTTTCATGACAATTGCATGCTTCATAATAAAGGAATATAATGTTAAATTTAAATATAATGCTTGTACATCAAACAAGAATAATTTCATATATGTTTTCGGAAGCATTAATGTGTATCTTGATGATTTCCATATTGGTTTTTAGTTTTAAACATGATGCTTGGCTTTTGTATGAAAAACTTGAGCATGCTTATATAAAATCAAATTGCATGAATTGAAACACATAAAAAGAGGAATGTTTTTTGTAAAAAAGTTCTTTATCTTTAAAGTTTTGGCATTTTTTCAATAAGAGATTGATGAAACTAGTTATATCATCTTGAATCTCTTGAAAGTGATTTTAATGAATTGTCAAATTAAATGAGTTTAAAATAATGATGAAAATAAATGTTTGTCTCATGCTTGATGATTTTACATTTTGAAACTATGTACGATGAGTTGAAGTAATAATTATTTGAATGCATGAATCGACAATCTTTTTGTCACACGAATTATGATTCCTTTACTTGATACTCGAAATTTCTTTTTCATGATCTTGATGACTCGTTATTACTTATGCATGAACCAATTTCTCCTATATTTCTTCTTGTCATTCACTAAAGAGGATAATTTTCTAAATGAATCATGACTTTTTTTTTAGAATCATAACTTAAACATTTTATGATTCATGATGAATTATGACATATTATGCATGAATCGAGATCTCTTCTTTATTCTCTTATGATTCTATTTGCTATGTATTAAAGAGAAGCATTATTGAAATCATGATTTTGATTTCTCGTAATTATAAATTAATTTATTTTTGAATGAATTGAGATCATTTTCTATTTAAGAAGAGATTTGTCATAATGATTCATGAACTTTTGGATTCTTGACTGATCCTTCATATGTTCATGTGATAGTTAATATATTTGTACCCTTGAATTCTTCCCTTCTCCTTTCCTTCTTTTTTATGATAAAAGGGGGAGAGAAAAAGTGCTGGCTTGACTGATAAATTGGTATTCATAACTTGATTTTGATGATTGAAATATTGATGTAAACTTTTGATATCTCACTTGCCATGATTTTAAAAATGATATAAGGGAAAAATATTTATAACTTTATATTATTCCCTTCCTTTTGATAATAACCAAGGGGGAGAAAGTATTGCTAGCTTGTACATTGCAAAGGAAGCAAAAATTTGCTAGTTTGCACTTCTCAAAAGAGAAGAAAGAACTTGTTATCTTAAACATCACTAAGAATTGCTAGCTTGCAAAGAAAGACAAAACTTAGTTGCACTTAAGAGAAGAAACAAAAGTTGCTAGCTTGGAATATCACAAAAAGAAGCAAAGAATTGCTATCTCAAGAGAAGCAAAAGTATAAACTTACAAAATTTGTAATCTTGCACATCTTTAAAACTAATGATGATTTGGTGATCATGCATATTGTAAAGTGATTTCCTAGCATGTATGTTGTATAACTTGCATATTTTAAAAACTTACTGGATGCACTTCTCCATTTTGTTGACAACAAAGGGGAAGAAGTTATGATGATGAGCATGCATGATATGATGTACTTTTATATTTTGAAACATTACATGATTTCTTGATTTAAAAGATCTATCAATATGGCATATTGATAGAGGAGTTTGTTTAAACTCTATCATCAATTGATTGTCATCATTAAAAAGGGAGAGATTTTTTAATCTCAGATTTTGATAATGAAACCAATTGATAGTGTTTATGATCTAATTTACATTTTGAGTGATGCAAGAGTAGCTTTGATCAAGAAGAGATAATTAAAACAAGAGGAATTGGAAGTTGGACCAGAGTGAAATATGTCAGAAAATTGGACGTCGAGTCGGAGGATCGATCGACGTATCGATAGAAGGTTTCATGCCATGGGTTTGGGCATCGGGCCAAGAAGAGCAAAAATTATGCCAAGGAGATCAAAGTTGTGGAGGTCAACTGGCCGATTATATAATAGGTCGCAAGAGAGGACGATGTACTAAAAAATCGAACGAAGCACTAATGAACCAATGATATGTCGGACAATAATTGATTCAAGCTTTGTAATAATTATCTAGATCGAAGTAGGTTTAAATTATAATTAGGTTGGAATTAGGTCAACTCAATTAAGGTCTAATTAGGCTTAAGTTTGGACTATGTTGGGCCAAGTGAAAGGCCTAAACAGTGACCTAACAGGTGGGTCAGGCAATGGCATTGCCAGAACAGGTGGTACAACCACTAGTGGCTCAATCTCTAAGACACAATCTCCAAGATTATGTTAGGCGATGGTACCACCAGATTGGGCAATGGTACTGCCTAGTGTCAGACAAACTTGGTGGTGGTATCGCCAGTACCCCAAAATCTCAAAGTGTTTAAAATTTTGGCTCCAAGTTTAAATTCATTTAGAGCCTATAAATACTTCTCTCATCCCTGGTTAGAAGATACACCAATTGAGAATAAAAAGAGGGAAAACACTATTGTAATTGTGTGAAAAAAAAATTCCTCCCCTCTAACTTTAAGTTTTGGTTAAGTCTAAGAGAGGGGTGAGTAGGGTTGTAAAGGTTGTCTCCTAAACATGTAAAAAGGAGAAAGGGCTGTAAAGGGTAATTGATCTTCACCCATTGAAAGAAGATCGATTAGTGGATGCTGATGGCCTCGACGAAGGAGGAATCGGGAGTGGACGCAAGTCGGATGACCAAACCACTATAAATTTAGTGTGCACTCGCTTCTTCTCATCTTTACTATTTAATTATACTACATACTGCCTTACTTGCTTTATGAACATTTTTGAAGTTAAACGATTTCCGATACGGCTTCTATCGAACCAAAGTTTCGAATTAAAATAATGATATTTTTATCATTGTACTAATTCAAACCCCCCCCCCCCCTAATGTCGACTCGGTCCTAACATGGTCCTAACATGAAGAAAAACATTTAAAGCAATCATTTTTATGTGCCAAGAAGTATGTCCAAGTATATCTACTATAATCATCAATAATCATAAAAGCATATTTACTATCTCCTAAACTTGTGATATCAATCGGTCTAAATAAATCCATATGGATTAATTGTAGTGGTCTAGATATACTTAATTGATTTTTAGATTTAAAGTTACTTTTTATTTGTTTACCTAGTTGGCATGCATCACAAACTTTACATTTGGCAAATTTAATTCTAGCCATACTTCTTACAAGTTCCTTAGTTATAATTTATGAAATTAATTTCATACTTGCATAGCCTAATCTCCTATATCAAAGCCATACATCATCATTTAAAATCCAAAAGCAAGTTTCATCACAAAAATCATCAAGATCAATAGTATATATGTTATTAGTCCTTAAGACAATCATAGATCTATTTTTGTGTGGTATCTCTAATAATATAAGTATTAGATTCAAATTTGATGTTATATAATTTATCATACAATTAACTAATGCTTAGTAGATTATGTTTTAAACCATCTACTAATAAAACGACTTCAATCAAGAGGTCTGATTTGTTACATATATTTCTTTTGCTAATAATTTTTCCTTTGTTGTCTCCGAATGTGACATATCCTTCGTCTTGGCTAGTGAGCTTAGAGAAATATGTTGGATCTCCGGTCATATGCCTTAAGCATTCACTATCAAGATATCATCTCTTGCTCCTAGCTTTTGATTGTAGACATATCTATAAGAAAAAGAGGGTTTCCTTTATGTACCTATTTAACTTTAGGTCCCTCATGAATAGATTTATCCATCTTGACTATTGGCATTAAGTTATTTATGGTTCCTTTAGGAACCCAAACTAATTTATGCGAGCTATATTTTTTAAATAAATATTTATAGGTACAATGACCACATCTACCATAAAATTTAATTTAATTTTAGGGGTAACATGCAATGTGAGTCCCTTAACAAATATAATCGACTTTTGTTGAGTGTTACTACTCACAAAGCCAATTCCTTCTTTTCTATGTACATGACCTTTGTTAGCAAAGATCATGTTTAATGATTTATTTCTAATTTTAAATTTTTTAATATTTGTTATAATATCATATTTTTCTTTTTAACTAAATCTAACTCTTCACATTTAGTACAAGAGGTTAATATGTAATTGTCATGCTCATTTTTTAAAATTTTAAATTTACTACAGAGAGAATCATGATCCTTTTTTAGTAATTTATATTTCTTACCAACTAATTTAAATTCATCATACAAATCATAAAAAATATTAAGTAATTCATCATAAGATAAAGGGGTTTCAGTTGACTCACATACCTCATCATTGAGAGCTATCAAAGCGTAGTTCACCATCTCATTTTCATTAGTTTGCTTTTTGTCTTTTGTTATACTTGATTCGTTCCAAGTCACTTTAAGTGCTTTTTTCTTCTTTTGTGCTTGCATCTTCTTCTTTAGTTGGGGATATTCACTTTTGAAATGTTCTAGCTTCTTGTATTTATAGCAAATGATTGTATCCTTTTTGAGTTCATTTTTGTTCTTAGTATTTTGTTTTATAAGATTTGTTTTATTCTTTTTTAAGAATTATTTAAATTTTCTTGTGAGGAGTACCAAGTCATCATCATCACTTGAGTTTTTGCTCAAATGGTCATCTTTGGTTCTAAATGTCATATCCTTATGTTCTTTAGAAGGTTATTATCATGTTCATCATATACCTTACAAGTCATTTCATAGGTCATTAATGGCCCGATAAGTTCTTCAAGAGAAAAATTGTTCAAGTCCTTTACTTCTTAAATTGCAGTTACTTTTGGATCCCAAAATTTTAGAAGGGATTTTAGAATTTTGTTAATAAGTTTAAGATTAATAAAATATTTACCAAGAGCTTTTAAACCATTGACAATATTCGTAAAATCGGTGTACATATTACCAATGATTTCGCTTAGTTTTATTTGAAATAATTCAAAACTATGTACCAAAAGATTTATCTTAGATTCTTTTACTCTGCTTATACCTTCATAAGTAACTTCGAGTGTGTGTGCCAAATATCGTGTGTAGTTTTATATATAGAAATATGATTAAACTCATTCTTGTTTAAAGCACAAAACAAAGCATTCATAGCTTTAGCATTTAAAGAAAATAATTTTTTCTCTAGATCATTCTATTCAGTAATAGGTCTAAAAGATTTTTAAAAATCATATTCGATAATATTCCGTAAATTAAAGTCCATAGAAATAAAAAAATCCTTATACATGTTTTCCAATATATATAGATCGTCCCATTGAATATAGGAGGATGAGTGATAAAGTGACCTTCTTGATTACTGAAAAAAGTCATTTAATCTTTCTTGGATATTAAACCAATTGAGAAAAACTTAACTCTGATATCAATTAAGAAAAACTTAATTATATAGGACACAAAGAGGGGGAGGGGGGGGGATTGAATTAGTGCTATCGAAAAATTAAATTATTTCAAAAAATTTATTCAATCAAACCTATATCGGAAGTACATTAAACTTGAAATGTAAGTAAAAGTAGTAAGCAACTAAATCATTAAGCAAATGAAAAGCACAAAGGAAATGCACACTAGATTTATAATGGTTTAGTCGTTGCAACCTACGTGCACTCTCGATTCCTCCTTCGTTGAGACCACTGGCTTTCACTAGTGATCTTCTTTTAATGGATGAAGATCAACTACCCTTATTACAACTCTTTCTCTTTTTCACAGGTTTAAGAGAGAACCTTTAAAACTCTCTTTTATAGCAGTCTCTCACAACTCCCTTAGAATAAACTTTAGACTTTGAGGAGGAGAGCACTCAATACCTTTACAATAAAGCTTTACAACACTTTCAAACATAGGTTTTTCTAACTTTTTTCATTCTCAATTCTTACTATCTCAAGCAAGAAAAAGTGAAGTATTTATAAGCCTCAAATAGCTTAAAAAATAAAGCCAAAAAGAGTCTCATCCTAAATTTTCAAGGTATTGGCAGTACTATTGTCAGTGCTGGATAGTACCATCGCCTACAACACTAAGCACTGGTGGTACCACTACCCAGTCTAAGTGGTACTACCACCTGACACTCTTGAAAATTATATACTAGTGGTACCATTGCCAGTTTGGGCGATACCCTCACTAGTCACTAGTGGTACCACTATCGAGTATTCAGAAAAATATACACTTCGTACGTTCTAGCTCATAAGTAATTCCACTGCCTGGTCTAGTAGTGCCACCCCCTAACCCAACTATAGATCACTGAATGGGCCTTCCAATAGGCCCAAATAAGCCCAATTCAGGCTCGATGGCACCTTAATTGAGTTAGCATGATTACACCAAAAACTAACTCAATTAAGACCTAAACTATGATGATCAAGACATAATCAATTAAAAAACATAAATCTTATGTTGTTCGATATGTCATTGGTTCATCCGAACTCTCGACGCATCATGCATTCCTTCGACATATTGTCTAATCCATTAGCATGTTAACTCCCGCAACATCTGATCTTGGTACAATGTCTGATTCTTCCAACCTGATGCTCGATCTCTTTCTTTATCCCAACGTCTGATTTTTTTGCTTCAATCGATTTGTCTTTCCATGATTGAAGTTAGTCCTATATCACTTTTGTTAAATGTATATTATATCATAAACTCATCAATTGATTTCATCATCAAAATCCATGATTCAACAATATCTCCCTTTTGATGATGACATCCAATTGATGATAGAGTTTTAACTAAACTCCCAATATCTATATGTCATATCAAAATAAACTTGAATTTAAAAAATAATAACCTTATAATTCAAGTCAAAATAATTTTAATCATGAATCATAGTAATCATATGCAGCACATTATAACAAAGTAATCATTTCTTACTTCATATTCATATCATTGCATACATCATCATTATAATATCAAAGTGTGCGTTAAGATTCCAATTCATCAAGTATAATTTCAAAATATAAAAATTTTAAATCATCATTACTTCTCTCCTTTTGTCATAAAAAAAGGAGAAAATTACAACTAGCAAATTTTTGAAACATTCAAGCTTAGCAAGTTTTACTTTTCTATGAAGGCTAGTAAGTTTTACTTCTATTGAGATCTACAAGTTAGCAATTTTTACTTCTTGAGATATACAAGCTAGCAGTATTTTTATTTCCCTTTACAAGCTAGTACTTATCTTTCTCCCCTTTGTCATTATCAAAACAAGAAAGAGAAGGGAAGGATTTAATAGTGTAAAAATTTGCATCAATGTTTCAATCATTACATGAAAAATAAAAAATCAAGTCATGAATACCAAAAGACCATGAATCATTTTGACAAATCTCTTCTTTTGTAAATAGCAAGAGGAAGGAATCATAGGAAACGATCTTGATTCAAAAGAAAACTCAAATCATGAAAACTAAGAAATAATTATCCATAAAAAAATTCATCCATTTAGAAGATTCAACATACCTATCTCTCTTCTAATAAAATCAAATTGTTCCTCATTCAAAGATTTAGTAAAATTATATGTTAATTGATGTTTTGTGTCAATAAAATCTAAAGATATATCATGATTATTAATATGATCCCTGATAAAATGATATCTAATATAAATGTGTTTAATTCTAGAGTGTTGAATGAGATTCTTTGTTAAACAAATTATACTAGTATTATCACATTTTATAAGGATGTTTTCAAATTAAAGTCAATAGTGTCTAAAAATATTTTTCATCTAAATAACTTGTGTACAACATACACCTACTACTACATATTCAGCCTCAGTTGTAGATAATACAATAGAATTTTATTTCTTAGAAAACTAATAAACAAGTGCATGATCTAAGAGTTGACATATTTCATATGTGATTTTTCTATCTATTCTATATCCAGTAAAGTCAGCATCATAATAAGTAATCAATTTAAAAATTTTAGATTTTGGATGCCATAATCTTAGATTAGGAGTTCCTTTTTAGTATCTAAAAATTCTTTTAACTGCTTTATAATATGATTATTTAAGATTAAATTAAAATCTAGTATAAAGTCTAATGTTAAATATAATATTAGGTCTAGTTGTAGTAAGATATAGCAAACTATCTATTATACCTCTATAAGTCTTTTGATCAAAACATTCTTCTTTATTGTCTATATCTAATTTTGTAGAGGTGCTCATTGGTGTGTTAATGGTCTTAGTAATATCCATATGAAATCATTTTAATAGATCCAAAGCATACTTAGTTTGACTCACAAAAATTCTATCAGTTAGTTGCTTAATTTACAATCCTAAGAAAAAAAAGTCAATTCACCCATTAAACTCATTTTGAATCCTTGGCTCATACTTTTGGCAAATGATTCATACAAAGATTTATTTGTAGAATCAAAAATAATATCATCAACATAAATTTGAATAATAAAAAAATTATTTTTAAAATTTTTAATAAATAATATGGTATATGTTGGAAAATCTCAGGTGACATTATATGCACTGCAGAAGAACAAAAACAAAAATCATAGATTTCTTATAGAAAAAGGTTTCTTATCATTGTGCAAAAGTTGATGTGTAAAAACCCATGAAACCGAAAAACTATGTATAAAATAATTACCCATGGAGATCATATTTTCCTGAATTCCTACAGATCTATGGGATTGGATGAAAGACTTTAAGCACCCTCCTCTCTAGTAGTGATCCACATGGCAGGGGCTGTGAAGACACTCCTCAAATCGCTACACTAATCTCCTCTTTCTACGTACCACAGAATCAAGGGCTAACCTTTCTTGTTGTCCACATGCCCTAAATAGGGGATGTTGGTTGAGGAGAAGAGAGGGAGAGGAGGATAGGAGGTGACAACTAAAAAGCCTTTGCCTATGGGCCTATGGTTCCCTCCTATTTATAGAGGCCCCCTATCATCTTAACCCTAATGGATCCTGCCCTATTGGGTATTGGATCTCCATTTATTTATCCAAGCCTCTTAGATTAGTGAGTCTCTACCCAATAATCTCATATTAGCTCTTATTAGATCTTATCTATATGATCAAATAATTCAGGAGCTTAATGGATATCTAATAAGATAGGGGCTCTGGCGGATATCTCATATCCGAACCTCTACACGTTGTAACACCTACTATATATATGTGACCCTCTAGGCCCAATATCGAGCTAACCGTGAGTCATACCTATCAAAACTTCTTTTAGTTCAGTGAATTATTATCTCTATAATAATTTACTTGACTCGATTGCGAACGTACTAGGTCACTACGCTGTAGTCCCAACACGATACAAGGGAATCCAATCCTTGGGACCTATCTATAATCCCTCATCCATCTAATATCCCAGAGATCATATACTGGGCATGGTGCTATCAGGCTTATACGATCTCTCCTCGAGTCTTGCTCTAATTAGATTTTTTCGAAAACTTTTTCTTTCTCAATCCGAATGACCTTTGCCAAGGATTTGTCTAAGCAAGAACATATCGAATATTTCTTTCATGATATCAAGTGCAAATGATCCTTTATTGACACTCAATAGCCCTCGTAAGGTTGGCTGCTACTCTCGATAATCAGTTGTATTAGACCTAGAACTTTCAAATCTATAAGTTCGGTATCAAAGAGTAGAGTACTCATATAGGACATCCTTTGTGTCTCAAATCTAAGGACCAGATACATTACTAGGACTACAAAATCGCTATCTAACAATAAGGTATATTCATCCATCCAACATTTTATAAGCAGATTAATCAGTGAACTCATTCTCCAATGAGCACCTACATTGTATCCTTAGTATCCCCACATAAGCAGCTATGAGACTAACTACTTCCATCATATGGACGAGTATATAGCACACTAGTCTGTTCGATTATCTCGATGTCCCTCTCGAGTAACCTATGACCAGGATTATTTAGGGTTTATGTTTAAAGGTGAATCAGTCTCATTATTGTGATCTCATCATGATCCAATTTCTATTACATAGATCCATAGATATTATAATATATACAATATATAAGATAAAGTGATAAAATATCAAATAATAATAATAAATAAAAAGAGTACATGTTGTGTCACACGTGTCATCACTTTAGTGATTGGCTTGCAAGGCTCCTATGACTAGCAATCTCTCACTTGACCTAAAGCTAATCATTTACGTGTTTGATCCAAATCAGACCCCTGTAATGCTAAAAGACAATCTAAGATAATATTTTCATTAATGGATCTGCAATGTTATCTTTGAATAAAACTCTTTCTATTGCTACATCTCTTCGGGTGACAATCTCTCTGATCAGGTGGAACCTCCTCAAAAAGTGCTTTAATTTTTAATTTAACCTAGGTTCCTTCGCTTAAGCAATCACCCCATTGTTGTCATAATATAAAGGAATCGATTCTTTGCTACCCGGCATGACTCTCAGATCTATGATGAACTTCTTCATCTAGACTCCCTTCTTTGTTGCATCTGCCACAGCAATGTACTTCGTCTTTATGGTCAAATTAGCAATAGTATCTTACTTAGAACTCTTCCAACATACTATACCTCTATTTAGGGTGAACACATAACTTGAATTAGACTTGCGATCATCGACATTGGACTAGAAGCTTGAGTTTGTGTAGCCCTCAATCATAAGGCTACTTCCTCTATATACCAGCGAAAGATTCTTAGTCCTTTTCAAATACTTAAGGTTATACTTTACTGCTTCCAGTGCTCCAAGCCTGGATCCACTTGACACCTGCTCGTGACACTTAGAGCATGCACTATATCAAACCTAGTACATAACATAACATATATGATAGACCCTTTCACTGAGACATAGGATATCCTATCCATGTCTACTCTTTCTTCAGGATTCTTTGGGGACATATTCCTAGAAAATGATATCCCATGACTTATTGGTATGAGACGTCTCTTAAAATTTTTCATGCCAAACCTTTTGATAATGATATCTATGTACCTAGATTGGGACAAGCCAAGCGTCCTCTTAGATCTATCTCTATAGATCTGAATCCTTAATATATAGGATGCTTCTCCTAAATCCTTCATAGAGAAGTATCTAGATAGTCAAGCATTTACTGTGAAGAGCATTCATACATCATTCCTAATAATTAAGATGTCATCCACATACAGTACCAGAAAGATGATAACACTCCCACTCACCTTCCTATACATATAAGGATTATCTTCGTTCTTAATAAAGTCATAAGATCTAATCGCCTCATCAAATCTTATGTTCTAACTTCAAGAAGTTTGCTTCAGTCTATAAATAGACCTAAGCAACCTACATACCTTATCTGGATTATCCTTAGATATGAATCCCTTAGGTTGTATCATATACGCCTCCTCCTCAAGATTGTCATTGAGGAATATAGTTTTCATGTCCATTTGTCAGATCTCATAATCATAGTATATATAATAGTCAATAGAATTCGAATGGATTTTAACGTGACTACAAGTGAGAAGGTTTTGTCATAGTCAATACATTACCTTTGACTATACCCCTTAGTTACTCATGAAGTTCAAGATTAGTAAAACATTTACTAAAAGCTTTCAAACCATTGACAACATTGGTAAAACGAGTGTACATGTCACTAATGGTTTCGCTTAGCTTCATTCAAAATAATTCAAAACTATGTACCAAAAGATTTATCTTAGATCTTTTACTCTACTTATACCTTCATGAGTAACTTAAAGTATATATCAAATATCATGTGCAGTTTCATATATAGAAACATTATTAAACTTATTATTATCTAAAGCATAAAATAAAGCGTTTATAGCTTTAACATTTAAAGAAAATAATTTTTTCTCTAGATCATTCCATTCATTCATAGGTCTAGAAGATTTTTGAAAATCACATTCGACAATATTCTACAAATCAAAGTCCATAGAAATCAAAAAAATATTCATACATGTTTTCTAATGTGTAATTTATCCTTAGGAGGATGAGTGATAGAATGATCCTCTTGATTGTCGAAAAAAGTCATTTAATCTCTATTGGACCTTCCAATAGGTCCAAATCAATCTTGATTCAGGCTCAATGGCCCCTTAATTGAGTTAGCGTTACACCCAAAACTAACTCAATTAAAACTCCAACTATGATGATTAAGACATAATCGATTATAAAATATGAACCTTATGTTGTTTGGTATGTCATTGGTTCATCTGAACTCCCGACGTATCCCACTTCGAGGCTGAGCGATCATATTTTTAACCTTAGCACTAACTTTAGCGATCCCACTTCGAGGCAATTGGTCAAAGAACTGCCCATGCACTGTGGCAATTTCCCGTTGCAGTGGATAGTAGCTAGCTTAACTAAGAAGTGATGGCAGCGTGGTGTTAGGTTTCCAACCCTATGTGTTTCATTGGGGTTGCTTCTCGTCTTCCTTCGGTTTTTTATAGACTGCTTGCTTATCTTATGAATTCTCCTACTGAAAGGAGAACTTTCTAATTGAATCGAAAGGCCGTTGGGAGATACGTTCTATGCACGCAAGTGGATTGGATTAAGCTAAACACTAATGATCTTTGACAATGAACACTAGATGCAGGGGCCGCTGACTTCCTTCTTTGCTCCAATACTAATTTATGTTGGATTACCGGCCGGTTGCTCTTTTGTTCAAGGCTATTCTGCAAAAGTTTTGTAAGGCCAAAACAATTTTAGAAGAGTTAACGATGATTGTTCAACAAGAAAAATTCGATGCCCGCGTTTAAACTAACATCAATTTTTTGATTGATATCCTTAATTAGATAACTCGACCTCCTTGGTCAATTTTTAACCTGTTATTTTTTTATTTTTTTTATTGTTAAAATTATACATGTATATGGAAGAAAAAAAAAATAAACGTGTTATCTGACACATCTAAATAGACTCACCATATCGATCAGTTTTTAATCATGTGCTGTCATAGGGCTCTTTTTGTAGTCATATGAGTTATAAAATCTTTTTCTTCTGGAAAGAGAAAATTTTCAAGCCTATTAGAGATGAGGTTTAGGGTATGAGAAAATGATGCACACCATGAAATTGAAATTGAGAGAACACAAGCATATGCAATGGAAGACATTGAGCAACCCTTCTGGCAACCTCTCCTAACGTTAGTGGGGTCTAAGGCAGTCAACTAAACCATATTATGCTTCAAGCTCAAGTTAAAATGAAAAGGTCAGATATTGTCGTATTTATGCAAGTATTTGTGCTTGTTAATACAGCCTCTGTCTTTTGCATTGTGGTTATTTTTTCCTGGTCAATTTTTCTGTATTACAGGGAATTTCTTTATATTAGATTATTTGCAAGAACATAATATAAAAATAGTGCTATCCAAAGCAAAACTTGCTCATCCCCGTGACATGCTATGGGGTGCCCCTTCATTCATTCGTAAGATTATAACTTTTAGTCGCATCAATTGAAATATAATTTTCCTCTGTTCTTCAATTATGGTTCCGAACTGTGATTTCGGATATGTGGTTTCAGTTTTATCAAATTTAAAATAATAATTGAATCGATTTAAGATAGTTTTGATTTTGCCTCTACAATTACTGGTTTCGTTCGAATCACTTGTTTCAATTAAAAAAATTTAATTTAGCTTATCAATTTTTGAACCTAAGTCATTATATCTTAAATTTGAAATATTAACCACTATACAATAACACTTATTTATATTTTAATTTTTATTACGCATTCGGAACTGTCCCAGAACAGAAACCAACTATGTGGCCTTGGTTTGGGTTCCATTCACAACTGTTGAACCGTTTACCTAATTCGGTTTTAATTTTGGCCCAATCTAATTTTAATTTGGTTCTAATTTGAATCGAACTGGAAATTAGGACTGTCTATGATGCTTATTTTTTATATTACTCTATGACTCCTCCAATATATTATTGTGCATAATTGAGTCTGTTGTATATATAATAATGATTAGCTGTACGACTCCTCCGGTATGTTATTGTGCATAATTGAGTCTGTTGTATATATAATAATGACATAGAGATCCATACGGAAGTATGCTTCGTATCTAACGAAATGATCCAAGATTAACATTAGCAGAGATCCATAATTATGTAGGACAAAGATTAACATTAGTTGCTTCAAGAAGTTGCACTCAGTCTGATAAGGAATTCAGACTTTTGTATCTCCTAGTGGACTGATAGCTTGGAAGAGTGTCCATGTGTTTCTCGCCACAGAGTTGACAATTGAGTGAGATTGCATCCTTATCCTTTTTGCCTCTACGTAGCATTTGACGAGCAAGCAAAGGCGCACTTAGCCGTCTTTGTCGCTTTTCCTTTTAACCGACCCTAATTTCCACATAAACAGGAACTATAGGTTGACTTGGCCTTCCTACGTTTGAAGATCATCATTATATGTGGAGACACTTGATTAGTGTGTTTTATAAACGATATATGCTAACATCATGAGTTGGTAGAGAGTCATTTGCTGTGCCACCCATCAAATATTCTTAATCTCTTAATGCTCATTGTCTCTCCCACCTCTTCTCCCGGCTGCTGGAAGAGGTTGAGAGAGACAACTCTGATAACGAAGGCTCAACAAGTCCTGCGTAGCTTTTAGGGAAGTGATGTTTGTTTATCCTATAAGAGGAGATTCCTTGAACATAGTCAGCATCCATCAGTGCCTGCTCGATGGGCTGGTGATGTAAGAGAACTTTTGGATCATCTGCGGAGGATGGCATCATAACTCCAGCTGGAGGCTACGATGACTCATTATGCTTATCGTTCTCCTGTAGCCATTACGTTGTATTGGTATGGCTTTTTATTCTGCTGACGAAGATTGCCTGCCTACAGAGATAATGGGAAGAGAATATTTGGACTGGAACCCTTTTTTTTTTTTCTTCTGTGTACTTCTTTAATGCATCCTCTGGCTTTGCTATCACTGCATGTAACTCTCACCATTAAATATGTACGGATATGAACTTTCTTCTATACATAATTGGTGGAATGATGGGAAGAAAAGCTTGTGTATTCGATGGGACTTTGTATCAGGTGGGTCTGGAAAAACATTTGTCATTTATTGCTGATCTATTCAAATTTTGTGAGTCATTCTGCTTGTATACTACTACGATAACACTAATCAAATCTAAAAGAAGGATATCAAAAACCACTATACCTAAGGCTCTGGCTCGTATCTTGATAGATAGATAGATGGGAGGTCGTTCAAACTAATAAGTTGCAGTTGTAGCTTTAACTTTTTAAATATAAATCTGACTTGTTTTTGTTGCAGAAAACACACGTAGGAAAAGAACAAGGTAAACAAGCTATTCAATCTTCGGGTCAAACGTAGAAAGGGTTCGTGGAAGGTTCTTCAATTCGTAATGCAGGTACTTTCCTTCTAGTCATAACATATTCATATAATTTTTCAATTTAAGAAATCCCCTCCATAGCTGTTATCGTTGATTTATGCGAGTAATATTAGTTCGATTCGTAATAAACTTTGGCCAGATTTGGTTTCCGTTGACTTTCACGATCTATCACAGTATTTGATTGGTGGCAAGTGTTACCCTGAAGACAAATGTGATGGCACTTGATTTACAATTAATAATTCTATTCGTATTTTTTGTAATTGGTCCTATATTCACTTAATTGAATAATAGAAAAGGACTTGTAAAAGTTTGGCCAACCTAGCTTGGCTTAGTTCTCCGTGTTGGTTATGACTAATGTCCTCTTCTTATTAAGGTAAATGAATCTATTAAAAAATTAAGGAGATTTTCTCTCCCACTATTTATATATTTTGGTGACCCAATTAGTTACCCACATGTTGAACAATGCTTATGAAAAATAGTAAGTTATGACCATTTCACTTCAAGAATAATTATAAGTTTTTTCACTTAATATTTGTCGACGATATTTTTCTTATTTTTGTACAAATTGTTGATCGTGTGATGATATTTTGGAGATCTTTAATACTTTTGACCTTCCAAAAGATTAATACTAATAAAATTAATTTTTTTTTCCCTTGCTACACTGATATAAACACTAGGAATGTAATTTGTGTTACATTTAATAACAGGGAGCAAAATTTTTCTTTTTAAGTACCTGCACACTTATATCACTCCTAAGATAATTCCTAACGAGATTAGTGAAAGTATTTTTAGTCAAATAAAAAAAACCACTGAATGGATGAGGTATAGAGGTTTGCCTCTTGTTTTTGGGAGAAAGTTCCTCACCCTAAAAGAAGGAAGGGTTTAAGGATTCATGATTTGCATATATCCAAATCTGTTTTACAAATAAAAATTTTATTTTTTATTTTAATAATAATGTAAATATTTGGGTTAAAGTGATCGATGCTAAATATGATAGAGTCAATCCTTGACGTATTCAAGGTCAATCTAATGTTAGTTGGCCTTGGAGGCTTTTCCTAAAGGCCATGGACTCTTCTGAAGTAGGTTCTACCTGTTAAGATTGAAACGTAATGAAAAAATGATATATTACAACTAACAGAGTCAATGTTTATTTATACAAGGAGAGGGAGGATTTCTCTCAGCAAAGTAGCGAGATTTCCTCATGCGGTAGAGGAAATCTTATCTGCTATCATGCCCCCGCAAGATGGTGCTCCTATTAAGGATGTCAATCTTGGACCGATCTAATGAAAATAATGTACGAGCAAGAGGCTTCATAAATGAGTCTACTAGTTGATCAGCCGTGTGTACGTGAGAGACACGTAGTTGATATCGAAGAACTTGATCTCACACAAAATGGAAGTCGATAGTGATATGTTTCATGCGGGAGTAGAACACTAGATTGGTGCATAGGTAGGTAGCTCCGATATTATCACAGTAGATCGTAGGAGTAAGAGTAGAGTCGATATTGAGTTCCTTTAGTAGATTGGTGACCCAATTGAGTTCTATAGCAGTGGTGGCGATGGCACGGTATTCAGCTTCAGTTGTTGACCATGCAACTATCTTTTGCTTCTTGAAGCTCTAACTGATTAAATTAGCCCCAAGGAAGACAATATACCATGACGTGGATGTTTTGTCATCAAAGTTTTCTGCCCAATCAGCATCAGCAAAAGCATGGAGATGAAGTGGGCAGTATTTGTGAAGAAAGAGACCATGATTGAGGATCCCTTTAAGATATCGCAAGACTCATTTAACTGCAGACCAATGCATAGTAGATGGTTGATGCATAAATTGTGACAACTTGTTGACTATAAATGAGATGTCGGGACGGTTGAGAGCTAAGTACTGTAAGGAGCTAACTGCTTGTCGATATTGAGTAGGTTCTGTAGCAGAACTTCCATCACATAATTTGAATGATGCAGTACAGAGAGGAGTTGTAGCCTCTTTTGCATCCTGTATATTTATCTTTGATAATAAATCTTGAATGTACTTTCTTTGTGATAGGAAGAGACCTGAAGGTGTGTATGTTGCTTCTACTATCAAAAAATAGCTTAGGGTGCCTAGATCTTTAAGGGAGAATCAATCTGCTAATTGCTTGATGAATGCCTGGATCTCTATAGGATTATTACCCATGACAATAATGTCATCTACATACACTAGAAGATATATTGTGCCTCCATTTTATCGTCGTAGAAATAACGATATATCAGACTTGGAGTTGATAAAGCTAGTTGAAGTCAAGAATGAGCCAAGTTCATTGTACCAAGCTCTTGGAGCCTGACGAAGGCCATAAATGGCTTTTTGTAGTTTACAAATATGTCTTAGATACTGAAGATGGAGGAAACCAGGAGGCTGTTGCATAAAGACATCTTCAGTTAAAGTCCCCTGTAAAAAGGCATTATTAACATCCAATTATCGTAAGTGTCAGCCTTCAATGGTAGCCAAACTTAGGATAAGTTGAATTATTATGGGTTTAATAACAGGACTGAATGTCTCAGTGAAATCAACACCAGGTCATTAATGAAACCCTTTGATGACTAGTCGTGCTTTATATCTGGCAATGGATCCATCGGGGTTCCACTTAATTCGAAAGACCCACTTACACTCGATGATATTTTATGTGTGGTGAAAGGGTACAAGGGTCGATGTTGAGTTATGGAGAAGAGTATCATATTCTTTACACATGACTTTACGCCAGTGTAGAGATTTTTGGGCTTGAGTGAATGTTGTGGGCTCAATGGTCTTAAGTGAGGATTCTGTGATAGTATGTAAGTCAAGGATTTGACGTGATTTAAAAATGTCGCTCTTGGAGCATGTTGTCATTGGATGTTCGGAGGTTATGGGATTGTAAGGTTGTGCTGTTGGTAAAGGTGGTGGAGAGTTACTAACATGAGCTAGGTTAGGTTGAGGTACTTTAGTGTCATTGGGTCTAGGAGGAGGTGAAGACAATGATTGTGTTTCTGAATATATGGCTTCATTAATGGGAGAGACTTGAGAAGCAGGGAGTGGGGCAGTAATAGAAAGAATATAGAGCTGCTGAACTAGAGTAGTAGGGGATTGTGGATTCTGAGGGGAAGAACTAGATAGTGTCATGGGGGTCTCATCTGATAGGGTTGAAGGTATACTCTAGTGATGAATGTTTGGCAGAGTGGCTAGCACAGTAGGAGACTTATAAGTGTGGAAAGGAAAGGTAGGCTCCAAAAAAATAATGTGACATGATATAAAGACTTGTTGGGTTTGAGGGTTATAGCATCAGAAGGCGTTATGTTCAAGGGAGTATCCTATGAAGACATAGGGCTTGGATCTTGATGATATCTTATGGGAGGCATAGGGACGCAACTATGGATAACATAGACAACCAGATACTTTAAGTTTTTGAAAATTTGGAGTTTTGTGAAATAGCATTTCAAATGGGGATTGATAATGTAAGACTGGAGTAAGCATATGATTAATAAGATAGGCTGTAGTTTGAAAGGCTGCTGACCAGAAGGTTGGAGGCATGGAGGCCTGATGTAGAAGTGTGAGACTGGTTTCAACTATATGCCGATGTTTGCGTTCAGCAGAGCCAATTAGTTGAGGTATATGTGGGGGTGACTTGAGGTGTTGTATGCCACAAGCTGAAAGATAGGATGTCAAGGCTTAATATTCACCTCCACTATCAGAGTAGACTGTTTTTATTGTAGACTGAAAGTAGTTCTCAACCAACTTTCTAAATTTGGTAAAGACTGTGGGAACTTCAGACTTATGGTGAAAAGGGTACAGCCAAGTGTATTTAGTAAAATAATCTATAAAAATGACATAAAATCTGAATTTATCAAAAGAAATGGTAGGAGAAGGGCCCCAAACATATGTATAAATAATTTCAAATAGTTTAGAGCAAGATATAGAAGATATACCAAAGGGCTGTCTATGACTTTTATTGCTAAGACAAGCATCACAATGAGATATAAAGTTACTGGATTTAAAACTAGAAAGAGAATAACGAGAAATTAATTTTTGCTGGATAAGGGACGAGGGGTGACCAAGACGACAATGCCACAAATCAATTAAAGCTATAACCAAAGAGTGGACAATGGGCTGGGTTATTTGTGGAGCTGACAGCCATTTGTAAATATTGCCCCTATTCTGGCCTTGAATCAAGGATGCCCCCATATTTAAATCCTTGATAAGAAAAGAATCAGGAAAAAATTCAATAGAGTGCTCTACTTCTAGATGTAGGCTGGCAGCGGTGGTGGACAGTGCCGCCGAGGGCTTGCTGCGATCGCTAGGAGGCAATCTTGCAGCCATGGCAAAACGGGCGCTGAGGGGGGAAAGATGAAGCCGAGGGAGAAGCAGTGTTCTGCTGTGGTGTTGCAGCATTGGTAGCGATGCAGGTGAGAAGAACGCAGCGAGAAGAGAAAATTTTCACCGACGGCTCACTACAATCAATTGGGTGTCACTGTGGCAGAGTTCCACGAGATCTAGGGGTAGGGAATGTCGTTGGAGAAGAAGTAGAACACTGATCGTAGTAGAGGAAAGAAAGACTCCTTGAATGTTGCACCTTTCGCCGAACTTTGGAAGGTGGCAGGCTTGGATCAATTGTTGTCGTCAGACAGCGAGAAAAAAAAAAGAGAGCTTGCTCTTAGGCAAGCGGCTCTGATACCATGTTAAGATTGAAACGTAATGAAAAAATGATATATTACAACTAGCAGAGTCGATGTTTATTTATACAAGGAGAGGGAGGATTTCCCTCAACAAAGCAGTGAGATTTTCTCATGCGGTTAAGGAAATCTTATCTGCTATCACTACCAAGTCATCAGTAATTAGCAGAATATAAATGTGTTTAACAGCATTATCTTTTTCATGTTCATGTGGCTATAAAACTCACTTTGTGAATATTAATTGCTACTCTAGTTATTGCTTTGTTTTTTCTCTGATACATTATAATAGTTGAAATTTTAATAAAATTAATGAAATGTTTGGAAGTGTTATGTGTGAGAACATATCCAAGCTTAACATCCCTATGGTGCCATATGAGGATAAATGAATTTGGAAACTAGAAGTGAAAGGGCGTCCATCAACAAGATTTGCATATTTGCTCCAAAACCAATCCAATTATTTGGTGTTTGCCTAATGTATGTTTTGATATGTTTAGAATGGCTGAGATAGTAATGTGAGATGTTTTGTGCATGTAAATAGACAGGCTAATTTGGTAGCCCATTATCTTATCACTCAAGTAAAGGTTTTTTTTTAATCTCCTCGTGATTCAAGGAGAATTCTATATTTTTGGGGACACCTGGTATCCTAGTTACTTAATTGAAGGCTAGTTTTTTTTTTTTTAAAAAAAGCCTAGATTTGTATATCGATATTTGAGGGATCAAAATGACTTCTCAATAATATGACGAGTGGAAGAAATTTTATATTTCTCTTTCTTAGGTTCATATATTTAGTTGGAAGATGTTGCTTAACATATTATCTATCACCGGAAGATTATATCAATTATGATATTTTTCTTAGGGTTTAGGTCTATTTTAACCCCTATGGTTTTGGTTATAGATTTTTTAAGCCCTTATGGTTTATTTGTGCCTATAATAATTCTTACTTTTTCAAAAATATAACATATAAGCTCCTCTCATTAAATTTAAATTAACAAATGTTAGAGTCTGGTTACATAACTTGCTTGTTGGGAAACTTGGGAGAATATCACATGCACAACAGAAAAACAAAATAAAAATCAATTTTTTTAAAAAATAGATTTATATCAAATCGCGTGCAATGATTGGGAGCAAAAAATTATGAAATCGAAAACTACATTAGACGTGAGACGATCTCACCTGAGGAAATTCGTATATCTCTAATCTGTAGATCCCAATCTATGGATGAAGGAGATCTCATATTCTCCTCTTTAACGATGATCCACATGGTGGATGAAGTAGTGATACACCTTCTCTCGCGTAGCATTCTTGCCTCACCTTCGTGCACCACCACCACGTAGTAGGGTCAGTCCTTCTTGTTGACCTCTCTCACTAGAGAGGGGATAGTCAGCTGAGGAAGAAGTAGAGAGAGGAGGATAGGGGGCGACGACTATTGGGTCCAACCTTATAACCCTTTTAGTCCCATATCCCTTTTATAGAGAGTCTTCTTTGCTAACCCTAATGGATCATGTCCTATTGGGTATTGGATCTTCATCCAAATATCTTAGCATATTAGATACTAAATCTCCATCCAATTATCCCTAGCTTAAGACAAATTGAATCTTTATCTAATTATCCACTCTAAGCACTTATTAGGTCTCACCCAATAGATCCAATAAAATAAAGGCTTATTAAATATCACATATTTAATCTTCAATTTATCGTGTCATCCACTATATGTGTGTAACCCTCTAAGCCCAATACCGAGCTAGTTATGAGTTGCATATGTCAGAACACCTTCTGACTTATAACACCTTCTGATTAAGTGAATTACCATCCCTTAATAATTCACTCAACTCATTGATTATGGACATTCTAGGCCATTACACTATAGTCTCTAGGTAGTACAAGAGAATATAATCTATTGAACCTGTCTATCTTTAGTTACTATGTATCTATAGTCCTTCATCTATCTAATATCCCATAGACTATATACCGAGCATAGTACTATTAGACCCATACGAAATCTACTTGAGTTTCACTTTAATCGGATTCTCCCGGAGAACTCCTCTCTCAATCTTAATGACCATGGCCAGGGATTTACCTAAGCAAGAACACAAGAGACATTCCTCTCATAACATTGAGAGCAGATGATCCTCTATTGATACTCAATTGCCCTCGTAATATTGTCTACCACTTCTGATGACCGATTGTGCTAGATCTAGAACTTCCAGACCTATAAGTCCGGTATCAAAGAGTGGAGTACTAATACAGGACATCTTTGATATCTAAAATCTAAGGACTAGACATACAACTAGGATCACATAACCGCTGCCTAACGATGAGATATTATTAATCATCCAATATTTCGTAAGTGAATTATTCAATAAATTTATTCTCCAATGAGCACCTGTATTATATTTCTAGTGTCTTTACATAAGCAACTAAGAGACTAGCTACCTCCATCATATGGACGGGTATATAGTACACTGATTAGTCTAGCCATCTCGATATCCCTCTTGAGTAACCTATGACTAAGAATATTTAGGATTTGTGCTTATAGGCGAATTAGTCTCATTATCATAACCTCATCATAATCCAATTCCCATTGTATAGATCCAAAGACATCACAATATATTTATCATCCAAAATAAAGTAAAAAAATATTATAATAATAATAATAAAGATTATGTATTATGTCACATGTGCCATCACTCGTATGATTAGCTTACAAGGAACTTGTAACTAGCAATCTCTTACTTGGCCTAAAATCAATCACCTATGTGTCTGATCTCTATCAAACCCCTGTAACACTTAAAGACAATATGAGATAATGGCTTTATCAATAGATCTGTGATGTTATCTTCAAATGGAACTCTTTCCATTGTTATATCACTATAGGCTATGATCTCTTTGATCAAGTGAAATCTCTTAGGGACGTGCTTAGATATCTGATGAGACCTGGGTTCCTTTACTTGAGCAATCGCCCCATTGTTGTGCAATATAAGAGAATTGACTCCTCACTATCCAGCACGACTCCCAAATCTACAATAAACTTCTTCATCAGAGTCCCTCCTTTGCTACTTCTGTCGTAACAATATACTTGGCCTCTGTGGTTGAGTCAATAGTAATATCTTGCTTGGAACTCTTTTAGTTTGTTGCTCCTCTATTCAGGGTGAACACATACCTTGAGTTAGACTTGCTATCATCAATATTAGACTGGAAACTCGAGTTCATGTAGCCTATAACCTTGAGGCCACTTTCTATATACTAGTAAAAGATTCCCAGTCCTTCTCAAGTACTCAAGGATATACTTTACTACCTTTTAGTATTCCAAACCTGGATCCGCCTAATATCTACTCGTAATACTTAAAGCATGCGCTATATCAGCCCCAGTACTTAGTATAGTATATATGATAGATCTTATCGCTGAGACATAGGTTATGCTATCCATGTATGTTATTTTTTTAGGAGTCTTTTAGGATATACTCCTAGAAAGTAATATTTCATATCTCATCAGTATGAGATCTCTCTTGAAATTTTCTATGCTAAACCTTTTGACAATTGTGTCTATGTACTTGGATTAGGACAAGCCAAGCATCCTTTTAGATCTATCTCTAAAAATCTAAATTCTCAATATGTAAAATACTTCCCCTAAGTCCTTCATAGAGAAGTATCATGATAATTAAGCTTTTTATAGTAGAGAGCATTCCTACATTATTCTCAATGATCAGGATATCATCCACATATAGTACCAAGAAAGTGATAATGCTCCTGCTCATCTTCCTATACATACAAAGATCATATTCATTCTTAACGAAGTCATAAGATCTCATTACCTCATTAAATCTTATATTCTAATTTTGAAAAACTTATTTTAATCTATATATATGCTAGCCATAAGTGCCCTGCAAACTAATCACATGAGTCATGACATGTGTGATATAATACGCACTTTTTTTATTTATTATTTATTTGACTTTTTTTCTAACTTTATGTTACCTATTGCATATATTGTGATATCTATGGATCTGTATAATGGAAATCGAATCGTGATGAGATCACGATAATGAAACTGATTAACCTTTACAAATAGACCCTAAATAATCTCGGTCATAGGTTACTCGAGAAGGACATCGATATAACTTGAAAGACTAGTGTATTGTATTCACATCTATATAATGGAGGTGGTTGGTCTCACAACTACTCATGTGGAGACACTAGAGATATAGTGCAAGTGCTCATTGAAGAATGAGTTCACTGATTGATCCGTTAATGGAATACTGGATGGTTGATGATACCTCATTGTCAGACAACGATTCCATCATCATAATTATGTATCTGGTCCTTAGACTTGAGACACTAAGGATGTCTTATATAAGTACTCTACTCTTTGATACCAGACTTATAGATCTGAAAGTTACAGATCTAACATAGCCGATTGTCAAGAGTGGTAGCTAACTTTACGAGGACAATTGAGTGTCGATAAAGGATCATCCATTCTCGGTTCATGAGAGAAATATCTTATATGTTCTTGTTCAAACAAATCCCTAACTAGGGTCATTCAGATTAAGAGAGAAATAGTTCTCTAGAAGAATCTGATTAGAGCTAGACTCAAGTAGATTTCGTATGGGCCTGATAGTACCATATCATGTATATGGTCTTTGGGATATTAGATGGATGAGGGACTATAGATACACGATAAGTGAGGACAGATATGTTCAAATGATTGGATTCCCTTGTATCATCTAGGGACTACAACATAGTAACCTAATACATCCATAGTCGACGAGTCGAGTGAATTATTATGGTAATAATAATTTATTGAGCTAGAAGGAGTTTTGATAGGTATGACTTATGGCCAACTCGATATTGGGCCTAGAGGGTCACACACATATGGTAGATGTTACAACAAGTAGAGGTTCGGATATAAGATATCCATCGGAGCCCCTGCCTTATTGGATATCAAATAAGCACCTGAATTATTGGATCTCATGGATGAGATCCAATAAGAGCCTACGAGAGATTATTGGGTAGAGATCTACTAATCTAAGATGCTTGGATAGTTGGATGGAGATCCAATACCTAATAGGGTAAGATCCATTAGGGTTAAGTTGACAATAGGCCTCTATAAATAGGAGGAAACTAAAGTATCATAGGCTATAGACCCTTTTGACTGCCACCTCCTATTCTCCTCCCCCCTTCTCCTCCTCAGCCAGCAGTCCCTGTTTGGGGTTTATGGAAAGCAAAAAGGATCGGCCCCTTCTTGATCCCATGGTGCACGTGAAGAAGAGATTTGTGCAGTGATTTGAAGAGAATTTTCGTAGCCCCTACCATGTGAATCACCGCTAGAGAGGAGGACAATTGACCGCTTTCATCCTTTTCCATAGATCTATAAAATTTTAGAGATATACAATCTCCTTAGGTAACACATATCTCTTAACACGTGTGGTTTTTCGGTTTTATGAGTTTTTGCATATCAATCTTCGCATAATGATGAAAAATTCTTTTCTATAAAAATTTGATATTTTTCTTATCTGTTCTTCCACTGCACATGTAATGTCATCCTATGATTTCCAACAGTGGTATCAGAACTAGGTTGCTCTTACGAAAGGTTGGTTTTTAAACTGTGTATTGTGTTGAATCGAGTAGAATTTTTTCTATATGATTATTATGATTTTTTATCATAGTTTTTAAATTCGGACTGCACCTATTTCCTCTATTAAAAAGTGTTTTAGAGAGGGCTTTTGATATAAAAAATGTTGACACAAAAAGGGGAGAAAGGGCAATAACTATTGCTACCTTACAATTTGGCCGAAAGCTGCTTGTAGCCTTGGCCAAGAGCATAGCTTGCTGCTCTCGGCCTAGCCAAAAGTAGCTAGGCTAAGATCAACAAGGGTGCCCTTGGTGTGCAGGATGAGAACAGGGTTTCCTAGGTGCAAAGGCAAACTAGGGTGCCAGATATCCCTAGTTGCCCAAGGTAGTCTTGACCGCATGGGGCACCCTAGGGTAGGGTACCCCAAAGGGTTGCATAATAGTTATTAAATATTTTAATTAATTATTATTCTTATTATCTAGTAGTCCTACATTATGATATATACATGTGATACGTGAACCTTCATTTTTTCTTAGATATATACATTATTATTATTGGAGCTTATGAGCCTTCATTTTTTCTCATTTATCATTGGGCTTACATACTTATGATTATGTTGTAATTACATGAAGAGGCACGGTAGGAGTATGGAGATGATAGCAAGACCCATGAGGTTGAGATAGATGATCACGATGCATAGAGATGCGTTGAAATGTTAACGAAACTGACAAATACGAGATGGACGATCACATAGCATAGAGATGTGCTGATGCATACATAGATCGTGATGTAAGTAATTGGGTCTACTAGCTCGGGCTTGATCATATTAAGCTGTAGTCCATGATCATCTAGTGTGACTGCTCATGTGATGTGTGATTGCTTATACACCTATTAGATATGTATATATATTTGCATGCGATATAGATATATATTAAATATGTATATGTGTAACACATCATATTAGGAGACCGAATCAAAATTTCCTCTCTCAATAAAATTAAGTCGATAAACATAAGGCAATTAGATTGACCCACGTGGCCTTCCATCGTTATAGAAAGAAATCAATTTTCGATATAGGTTGAGTTGGTTGAGTCCCTCAAGTCTCACCTATATTGCAATTTGAGATCTTACCTATAATATCGAGATATCATCGGTGACCTGAGGATATGGTATACTTGGTCGAGTCCTCGAGAGTATATCATTAAATCAGACTCATCATATAACGATGGTGATGACTTAATCGAACATCATGGTTAGTCGAGTCCCTCGAGGCTATAATGATTCGAAGGTCGTATAGGATTGGAATCATAAAAAGTTATGATCAACAAAAGTTTCCTATTTTTTAGGCTTATCGTAATTGATCGAGTCCCTCGAGGTTACGTTTAAATACTGATTGGATCATGATCCCCACTAGAGATCCACCAAGGGTCTTCGATTCATATATTAGAGGGAGTTCTGTATTTTATGAGAAAATAGTATAAGTAGATTAAGATAAAAGATCATATCTTGATTGCTTATTTTTTATAAAGTCTACATGTTATTTATTTTAGATACTTCTTTATTTTTAGATAATGTCACTTTTAAATCCCTTACGTTGTATACTTGATGTCAACCGTCTCACTGGTCAAAATTACATGGATTGGCTCCACGACCTAAGAATCATTCTCACAGTGAAGAAAATCAAGTATGTTCTTGACATAATGATGCCTATGTCCGAGGAAGAGGCAAGCGAGGATGAGATCACTCGCTATGTGAAGTACATAGATGACTCCACTCTTGCTTAATGTTATATGTTGGACTTCATTACTCCCGAGTTACAAAGGCAGCATAAAAAGTTGGATGCCAGATCCATTCTCCTACATCTCAGTAAATTATTTGAGAATTATGGAAGAACTTATTGATATGAGATATCCAAGAGTCTTTTATGTGCTAGAATGACTAAAGGGACACCGGTGCAGAACCATATCCTTAAGATGATTGAGTGGATAGAGAAACTCATAGGTCTAGGAATGATCTTAGATGATAACCTGTGTGGATCTTATACTTCAATCTCAATCAGATTTTTTTCTCAATTCATTATAAATTTTAATATGAATAAACTTAAGGTGACTCTCTTTAAGCTTCTCAATATGTTAAGAGAGGCTGAGCGCACCATCAAGAAAGAGAAGCCAATTCTTTATGCTGGTGAGACCAGGAAGAAATGGAAGGTAGAAAAGTCTCTTTAGATGGGCAAGGGCAAGAGCAAACCTCGTAAAGCAAAGGTTACAAAGAAGAACCTAGCAAAGGATAAAAGTCAGTGTTTCCACTACGTCAAAGATGGGTACTGGAAGAGGAACTGTAAAGAGTACTTTATAGAAAAGGTGAAATAGAAGCTTGGAGAAGCTTCAAGTATATCCATGATTAGTCTCCATTTATCAAATTCTTATGATAATAGATAGGCATTGGATATTCGTAGTGCTTATCATATTTGTAATTCATTGTAGGTTCTGACAAGACCTAGAAGATTAGCAAGAGGCGAGATGGACCTCAAGATGGGCAATGGAGCAAAAGTTACTGTAGTTGTTATTAGCAAGGTCACTCTACATCTGCTTGGTGGAGCTACTATTGCATTGGATGCATGTTACTTTGTTCCTTCTATTATCAAAAATATTATTTTCATTTCATATTTAATAATTAGTAGATATAAATTAGTTTTTGAGAATAATGGTTGTTCAATAATACTAGATGATAAGATCATCACTAGAGGAACGTTACATAATCATTTATTTATGTTAGATATTACTTTATATATTATGAATGTAAGTGTGTCTAAGAAGAAATGAGATAAGATAAATAGTGCATACCTATGGCATTGTAGGCTAGATCATATCCATGAGAAAAGAATTCAATAGTTACTGAATGATGGATACCTAGATTTATTCGACTATGAGTCATATGGAACTTGCAAGTCTTGCCTTTATGGAAAGTTGACCAACTCTCCATTCAGTGGAACTTAAACGAGAGCCACTAAGGTACTAGCACTCATATATAGTGATATATGTAATCCCATGTTAATTCAGACCATAGGAGATTATTCTTACTTCATTACATTTACTGATGACTTCTCTAGGAATAGACATGTGTACCTGATGAAGTACAAGTCCGAGGCCTTCAAGAAATTTAGGGAATATAATAATGAGGTAGAGAACCAAATTGAAAAAAGTATTAAGACTCTTCGATTTGATCGAGGAGGTGAGTGCTTGAGTACAGAGTTCACCGAGTTCCTCAAGGTCTATGGGATTATATCCCAATGGACACTTATACACCTCAGCTCAATGGTATATCAGAAATGAGGAATCACACATTGTTAGATATGGTGCAATCCATGATAAGTTTCGTCGACCTACCCGTCTCATTCTAGAGATATGCCCTGGAGCCTGTAGCTTACCTTTTAAATAGAATTTTAACTAAATCGATATTGTATATACTATATGAGATAAAGAAAGGGAAGAAGTCCAATCTTAATGTTGTTAAAATGTGGGGTTGCCTTGCCTATGTTAGTAGACACAACCCCGACAAATTAGAATCTAAGACGAAGAGGTGTAAGTTCATGGGATATCTCAAGGAAACTTATAGGTATTATTTCTATCACCCTAAGAATTAAAAGGTCTTTGTAGCCAAGCAAATAATATTTCTTAGGAAGGAACACATTCTTTATAAAGATAGTATAAGTGTGATAGAATTGAGTGAGGTTACAAATACTAGCTCAAGCATCATTCCGTAGCGCAAGTATGTTCAATTCAAGTGCCTAGCACAAAAGTTTCAACTTTTCATAGATCCAATAGAATATCTCATCCTCCTAAGAGATATGTGGGATATATCAGAAAAGAGGATGTTAAGAATATTGGTCCTTAGACCTACGAGGAGACTATTACGAGTATAGATTTTGAGAAGTGACAAGAAGTTATAAATTCTGAGATAGATTCCATATACTCTAACAAGGTTTAGATCCTAGTTGATACACTTGAGAGTATCATACCCATTAGTTACAAGTGGATCTTCAAGAAGAAGATCGAAGTAGATGGAAAGATGAAAACCTATAAAGCAAGACTAGTGGCTAAGGGGTATTATCAAAGGTAAGGTATTGACTATGACAAAACCTTCTAACCTCTAGTAATGCTAAAATCCATTTAAATTATGTTGGTTATTATAATACACTATAATTATGAGATTTACCATATGGACGTGAAAACCGTGTTCCTTAATGGAAACCTCGAGGAGGAAGTGTATATGATATATCCTGAGGGATTCATATCCAAGAAGAGTCTAAATAAGTGTATAGATTACTTAAGTCCATCTATAGACTAAAATAAGCTTTCCAAAGTTAGACCATAAGATTTAATGAGGTGATCAGATCTTATGACTTCGTTAAGAATGAAGATAAGTCTTATGTATACAAGAAGGTAAGTGGGAGCGCTATCACCTTTTTGGAGTTATGTATGGATGATATCCCAATCATTGGGAATATGTAGGAATGCTTTCCATAGTTAAGGCTTAACTATCTAAACACTTCTCCATAAAGGACTTAGAGGAAGTATCCTATATTTTGAGGATTCGGATCTATAGAGATAGATCTAGGAGGATGCTTGACTTGTCTCAATCTAGGTGTATAGACACTATTATCAAAAGGTTTGGTGTAAAAAATTTCAAGAAAGGTCTTATATTGATGAAACATAGGATATCACTTTCTAGGACTATGTCCCCAAAGACTCCTGAAGAAAGGGTAGACATGGATAGGATACCGTATACCTCAGTGATAGGATCTATTATGTATGCTATACTATATACCAAGCCTAATATATACAGAGGAGGTAGTCTCTAGGTTAAGGGCTACGTGGACTTAAATTTCCAATCTGACGTTAATGACAACAAGTTTAATTTAGGGTATGTGTTCACCTTGAATGGAGGAGTAGTATGCTGGAAGAGTTCCAAGCAAGATACTAATGCTGAATCATCCATAAAGTCATTACTGTAGCAAAGGTAACAAAGAAAGGAGTCTAGATAAAGAAGTTTATCACGTATCTAGGAGTCATGCTAGATAGTGGGGAGCCGATTCTCTTATATTACGATAACAATGGGACGATTGCTCAAGCGAAGGAACCCAGGTCTCATTAGAAGTCTAAGCATATTCTGAGAATGTTCTACCTAATCAAAGAGATCATGGCCCAAGAAGATGTAGTAGTGGAAAGAATTTCATCCAAAGATGACATCATCGATCCACTGATGAAGCCGTTGTCTCATATTATCTTTAAGCGTCATAAGGATCTGATGGGGATCAGACATATAGGTGATTGGCTTTAGATCAAGTGACAGATTGCTAGTCATATGTGCCCTACAAGCCAATCACGTGAGTGATGGCATATGTGATATGATACACTCTTTCTGTTATCATTTATTTGATATTTTTTATCATTTTATGTTGCTTGTTGTATATATTGTGATTTCATGGATCGATGCAATGAGAATCAGATCATGATGAAATCATGATAATGAGACCGATTCACCTTTAAACATAGACCTTAAATGATCTCAATCAAAGGTTACTTGAGAGGGATATCGAGATAACCGGACAGATGCATTCTACATATACGACTAGGCACTCTGGGTTCCTTAGAACCTATAAGAGAATTAAGCAAAATTTTTATTAGGTAGGGATAAAAAATATTATTGCTGAATTTATAGTATAATGTGATGTATGTTAACGACATAAAGGCAAGATAATGGCAAGTCTTGGAAAGCTACAACCTCTACCCATCATAGACTCAATATGGACTGATATATCAATGGACTTCATCAAAGGCTTCTCTCATCACAAGGAAAAGGTATAATTCTTGTCATGGTTGATCACCTTATAAAGTATGCTCAATTTTATGCTATTCGTAATCCCTACACTGCTTCTAGTATTGCCTGATTCTTTATGGAGAATATTATAAAATTGTATGGGATGTCAAAATCTATTGTAAGTGATCATAACAGGATCTTCATGATCAAATTTTGGATAGAGTTATTCCAGAAGCAGGGCACTAAATTGAAGATAAGTATGGCATATCACCCACAAACCGACGACCAGACTAAAATGGTGAATAGGTGCTTGGAGACATACCTTACTTGCTTCACTAGTGACTGGCCAAAAGAGTGGACAAAGTGGCTTCTCTAGGCCGAGTGGTGGTATAATACAACTTATCATTCATCCATAAAATGTACTCCCTATGAAGTTATGTATGGCCGACCTCCCCTTGTAATCCCAAAATATGTTAAGCACCTTTGAAGTAGAATAAGTAGACAAGGAACTATAGGATAGAGACAAAATGTTAAAGTTGCTAAAAGATAATCTCACTGTAGCTCAAGCAAGGATGAAATAGCAATATGATCAACACAAAAACGAAAGAGAATTTTCAGTAGGAGATTGGGTCTTCCTATGGCTTCAGTCATACAAGCAACATCAATCCAGACCAGAGCATCTATGAAGCTTTCACCTCAGTTCTATGGACCCTACCAGATTTTGGAGCGCATCAGAGCAGTAGCATACAGATTGGACTTACCCGCCAGCCCCCGAATCCATCCAATCTTCCATGTGTTGTGTTTGAAGCTCAAGTTGAGATAAAACGAGACAGCCCAAAGCCATCTACCAAATATGACTACCCAAGGAGAGCTCCAAACCCAGCCGAGTGCCATTATTAATCGACGGATTGTGACTCAACGATGATGACCCACTACTGAAGTGCTAATACAATGGGCGAACCTACCAGTAGAAGATGCCACTCGGGAGAACTATGACGACTTGAAGATCAAATTCCCAGAATTCATGGAGTGTCAGCCTCGATGGCAAGGCTGATTTGAAGAGGACGGGTCTGTTAGGACTCTAGCTATGAGAGTCTTAATTTAGTTTCATTGAAGGGGGCAAACATGTAAATCCTAAGGATATTCATATAAATCCTATCTAGTCAACCCCTATTAAAGAGGTGAAGAGGCTGGCTAGGTTATGATTAGTTTGGAGGTTGCTTCTTAGAGAAGCATTAGGAGTTGATTAGAAGTATGAGTTTTGAGTAGGAGTCCTATTAGGAGTTGGAGTTGATTAGAAGTAGGGGTCTTGAGTATGAGTCCAATTAGGAGTTGGGGTTTAGAAGCCCAATAAATAGTCATATATTCATCCTCTTTTCTTAATGAATAGATCAATCCTTTTAGCAGCCTTTGAGCAGCAACTTGGAGGTAGGAACCCCTATAGAGTTCCAAGAAAATCGATCCTCTAAAGAGATCAACCCAAGCTTAGAATCGGCAAGGGTTCTAACATCCTTCCTCTTGTTTAGAAAGTGATTATTGTGCAGTTCCACAAATAGAAACATGATTAAATTTATTTTTATCCAAGGCACAAAATAAAATATTCATCACTTTATATTCAAAGAAAATGATTTTTGCCTAAAATCATTCCATTCATTCATAGGTTTAGAGGGAGTTTGAAAATCATTTTCAATGATATTCCATAAATTCAAATCCAAAAAAAGTAAGAAAGCTCTTATTCGAGTTTTTTAATATGTGTAGTTCGTCCTATTGAACATAGGAGGACGAATGATAGAGTGACCTCTTGAAAGCTGAAAAGAGTCATTTCTATTGGGTGTTAGACCAAATGAGAAATAAACCAACTATGATACCAATTGTTAGGATCGAGTTGGCACTAAGAGAGAGGAGGGGGGGGGGGTGAATTAGTGCAACGATAAAAATGTCATCGATTTCAAAAAACTTCGATTCGATGGAAGCCGTATCAGAAATTATTTAACTTCGAAAATGTTCGTAAAGCAAGCAAGGCAGTATGTAGTATAATTAAATAGCAAAGAGGAGTAGAAGAGAGTGCATACCAAATTTATAGTGGTTCGGTCATCCGACCTATGTCCACTCCTAATTCCTCTTTCATCGAGATCACTAGCATCTACTAACTGATCTTTTTTCAATAAACAAAGATCAACTACTCTTTACAGCCCTTTCTCCTTTTTATAAGTTTAGGAGATAACCTTTATAAACCCACTCACCCCTCTCTTAGACTTAACCAAAATTTAAAGCTAGATGGGAGAAATTTTCACATACTTACAACAGAGTTTTTCCTCTTTTTATTTTCAATTGGTGTGTGTCCTAACCAGGATGAGAGAGGTATTTATAGGCTCCAAATAGATTTAAACTTGGAGCCAAAATTTGAACCACCCCGAGTCTTCAAGGTACTGGCGGTATCACCACCTAGTCTACCTTAACATTGGGTGGTACCACTGCCCAATCTGGTGGTACACCGCCCGATAATCTGGGAGACTGTGTCTGAGCGGTACCACCACTCAAACTTAGCTTGGGAGGTCAAGCCTTCAACCAATTCCACTGCCAACCCTGGCGGTGCCACCGCTTGATGTGGCTCCAAGTCACTATTTGGGTCGTTCATCCAGCCCAACATAGTCTTGATTCGGGCTCAGTTGGCCTCTAATTAAGTTGACCCAATTCTAACCCAATTACACTTAAACACTACTTCAATCTAGATAATTATTATAAAGCTTGAATCAATTATTGTCTGGCATATCATTGATTCATCGGCGCTTCATCCAATTCTTCGGCGCTTTATCCTCTCATGAGGCCTATTGCCTAATCGACCAGTTGACCTCTACAACTCCAATCTTCTTAGTGTAATTTTTGCTCTTCTTAGCTCGATGCCAGAACCCATGGCACGAAGCCTTCTACTGATACGTCGACCGATCCTCTGACTCGACGTCCAATCTTCTAACATATTCCATTTCAGCCCAATTTCTGATTCCTCTTACTTTAATTGTCTCTTCCTGATTAAAGTTAGTCCTGCATCACTCAGAACGCAGATTAGATCATAAACACTATTAATTGATTTTATCATCAAAATATGATATTCAACAGTTTCATCATAATCAACTCCTTACCTTTGATACCCTTTTGCTACTAGCCTTACCTTATAGGTCTCCACCTTTCCATCTACTTCAATATTTTTCTTGAAAATTCACTTATAACTAATGGATAATACCCTCATGTGCATTAACTATGTTCTAAATCTTATTGGAGTACATGGAATCCATATCGAAACTCATAGCCTCTTGCCACTTCTTGGAGTTTATGCTCGTAATAGCCTCCTTATAGGTCTAATAATCAACGTCTTCTTCTATAATATATCTCATATATCTCTTAGGATGATGGGATATTCTATTGGACTTATATAAAGTTAGAACTTGTGTGCTAGGTACTTGAGTAGACTCAACCTATGGAATGGTATTTAAACTAGGTTCTCTCCAATCTCGCTCAACTCTATCACGCTCTCACTATTTCCACAAAGAATATGTTCTTTCTCAAGGAACATCACCCTCCTAGCAACAAAGACCTTTTGGTCTTTGAGGTGATAAAAATAATACCTATAAGTTTTCTTAGGGTATCCCATAAACTTGCATCATTCCGTCCGTGATTCCAACATATTGGGATTGTGTCTCTAACATAGGCAAGGTAACCCCAAATCTTAACAACCTTAAGATTAAGCTTCTTCCCTTTCTATATCTTATATAGGATAAATACTACCAATTTAGTTATAACTCTATTCAGAAGATAAGCTATGGACTCTAGAGCATATCCCCAAACTGAGATAGGTAGGTCAACAAAACTCATCATGGATTGCACCATGTTTAACATCATGTGATTTCTCCTTTTTGATATACCATTAAGCTAAGGTATATAAAAAGGATCCATTGGAATAGGATTCCATGATATTTGAGGAACTATGTGAACTTTATACTCAAGTACTCTCCTTTTCGATCTGATCGAAGAGTCTTAATACTCTTTCCAGTCTAGTTTTCTACCTCATTCTTAGATTCTTTAAATTTCTCAAGGGCCTCAGACTTATACTTCATCAAGTACATATGTCCATACTTAGAAAAGTCATTAGTGAATGTAATGAAGTAAGAATAATCGCATATGGCTTGAGTTGATATAAGACCACATACATCACTATATATGAGTTACAATAACTCAGTGACTCTCTCTCTAGTTCCACTAAATAGAGATTTGATCAATTTCCCTTTACGGCAAGACTCACAGGTTACATATGATTCATAATCAAATGGATCTAAGTATCTATCTTTTAGCAACCTTTGGATTTATCCTTCGTAGATATATCTCAGGTTACAATGTCATAAGTATGCATTGTTTACCTCATTTCACTTTCTCTTAGACACATTTATATTCACGATATATAGAGCATAATCTAATATAAATAAATCATTATTTAATATTTCTCTACCAATGATCTTATTATCTGTGATCAATAAATAACCATAGTTCTAAAAAACTAATCTATATCCATTATTTGTCAAACAAGAAATGGAAATAATATTTCTAATAATTGAAGAAATAAAATAGCTAACATCTAATGCTAAAAGAGCTCTAGTAAGCAATTGTATGGTGACCTCCCCAATGGCAACAGCGACAACCTTTGGATCTTTCCCTATCCTGAAGTCCACCTCACCTCTTACCAATCTCTTAGGTCTTACTAAAACCTATAATGAATTGCTAATATGAGATGCACTACCGGTATCCAATATCTATGCACTATCATAATTTTCTAACAAATAAATATCAATCATAAATGTACCTAAAGCTTTTGTTTTGCCTTTTCTATAAGGTACTATTTATAGTTCCTCTTCAAATGTCTGTCTTTGCCATAGTTGATGCACTAGCCTTTATCCTTTGTTAGGTTCTTCTTAACAACTTTTGCTTTACCTAATTTGCCCTTGCTCATGCCCTTCTTAAGGGGCTTCTTTGCCTTCCTTTTTCTTCATAGTCTCACCAGTATAGAGAACTAGCTTCTCTTTCTTGTTGGTGCTCTCAGCCTCCCTTAACATATTGAGGAGCTGAAAGAGATTTACTTCAAGTTTGTTCATGTTAAAATTTATAATGAACTACGAAAAGGAATCTAGGAGGGACTGAAGTATAAGGTCCATACACACGTTATCCTCCAGGACCATTCCTAGACCCATGAGCTTCTCTATCTACTCAATCATCTTAAAGATATAGTTCTGAACCGATGTCCCCTTAGTTATCCTAGCACGGAAGAGACTCTTGGATATCTCATATAGCTAAATCCTTCCCTGTTCCTCAAACAATTTTCAGAGATGCAGGAGAATGGATCTGACATCCATCTTTTCATACTACCTCTATAACTATGGAGTTATAGAGTCTAACATATAATACTGAGCAAAAGTAGAATTGTCTATGTACTTCACATAGTGAGTAATCTCATCCTCACTTATTTTTTTCTCAAGCGTGAGCATTACTATGTCAATGGCATATGCGATTTTCTCTACTATGAGAATAATTCTAAAGTTGCAGAGCCAATCCATATAGTTTGGACTAGTGAGGTGATTGACCTCAATTATACTATATAAGGGATTCGAAAGTAACATTTTTTAAAAAATAAAGATGCATTAGAAAAGTAAACAACATGCAGATTTTGGATTTTGCAAAAATAATTAATATATATTTTTATCTTAATCTATTCTCACTATTTTCTCATGAAACACATAACTCCTTCTAGTATGTTAATCAAAAATCTCCAATGGATTTTTAGTGGGGATCATGATCTAATCGGTATTTTAGTATAATTTCGAGAGACTCAACCAATCACACTAAACCTAAATGGTAGGCAACTCTTGTCAATCACAACTTCTTATGATTCTCATCTTGTTCGACCTCTGAACCATCGTGGTCTCGAGAGATTTGACCAATAATGATGCTCGGTTAAGTCAACATCATCATTACAAGATAAGTCTAATTTGATGATATACTCTTGAGGGATTTGACCAAGCATACCATGTCCTCAGATCACTAGTGACATCTCTATATTATAGGCAAGATTTCAAATCCCAATATATATGAGCCTCAAGAGGCTCGACTAACTCAGCCTACGTCAAAAAATGATTTTTGCCTATAATGATGAAAGGCTACATAGGTCAATCGTATTGGCTCACGTTTACCTACTTAATATTATTTTAGAGGGGGTTTTTTAATTCAATATGATCTCGTGGTTAAATATGATGCGTCATACATATATATCTAATAGACATTTATATCGTATGTAAATATATATACCTAATAGGTGTAGAAATATATATCACATATATGCACACACATCCACACTAAATGATCATGGACTAGAGCCTAAGTGATCAGGCCCGAGCCAAAGGCTTGATCACAAACAAAAAGATCTAATTGTGTCTCAACGTATCTATATGTCTGGTAATTATTCATCTCATTCTTAGTCCTACCGGCACCTTTATGCATCTCCATGCTAGAACAGATGTTGTTTAAATCTGCAAGTGCCAAAATAGATGCAGTTTAATTCTGTAATCAGTAATAAACATAACTACCTTATGCAAAAACTAATTCTATGTGATTCAACATAACACACGTAGTTAATAACTAATTATCACATGAACAACCTAGCTCTAATACTACTATTAGGAAATCTGGGAGAGTATCACATGCACAACGAAAAAAAAAATAGAAATTAATTTTTTAAAAATAAATTTATATCAAATTGTGTGCAATGATTGGGAGCGAAAAACATGTGAAATCAAAAACTATGTAAGACATGAGATAATCTCATATAAGGGAACTCGTATATCCCTAATCTGTAGATCCTAGTCTATGAATAAAGGATATCTCGTATTCTTCTCTCTAGTAGTGATCCACACAATGGATGAAGCAGCAATGCACCTCTTCTCACAACACGTTCTTTCCTTGCCTTTGTGCACCACCACCACACAACAAGTGTAGTCCTTCTTGCTACCCTCTCACCCCAAAGAGAGGGCAATTAGATGAAGAAGAAGCAGGGAGAGGAGGATCGGAGGTAGTGATTATTGGGTCTAATCTTATAACTCTTTTAGTCCCAGATCCCTTTTATAGAGAGCTCTTTTTGCTAACCTTAATGGATACTACCCTATTGGGTATTAGATCTTCATCCAATTACCCTTGTATATTGAATACTAGATCTGCATCCAACTATCTTTGGCTTAATGGAAATTGAATCTCTATTCAATTATCCACATTAAGCTCTTATTGGGTCTCACCCAATAAATCCAATAAGCTAGGGAAATTGGATCCAATGAGGGCTTAGAGTAGATAATTGGATAGGGATCCAATTTCTATTAAGCTAGGGATAATGGATGGTACATAGGAATATAATCCATTGGACTTATCTATCCTCAATTATCATATATCTATAGTCCTTTATCAGTCTAATATCCTAGAGACCGTATACCAGATATAGTATTGTCAAGCTCATACAAAATCTACTTTAGTCTCGCTCTAATTGAGTTCTCTCGCAAAACTCCTTTTCTCTTAGTCCGAATGACCCTAGCCAAGGATTGCTTGAGTAAGAACATATAGGACATTCTTCTCTTGACACCGAGGGTAGATGATCCTTTATTGACACTCAATTATCCTTGTAAAGTTAGCTACCACTCTTGATGATCGGTTGTGCTAGATCTAGAACTTCTAGACTTATAAGTTTGGTATCAAAGAGTGGAGTACACATACAGGACATTCTTAATATCTCAATTCTAAGGACCAGACATACAACTGGGACTATGGAATCGTTGTCTGACGATAAGGTATCATTAACCATCCAGCATTCATTGAGCGAAACATTTAGTGAACTCATTCTCTAATGAACACTTGCACTATATCCCTAGTGTCTCTACATAAGCAACTATGAAACTAACTACCTCTATCATATAAACGGGTATATAGTACATTGGTTTCTCTGGTTATCTCGATATCCCTTTCAAGTAACCTATGACTAAGAATATTTAAGGTCTATGCGTATAGGTAAATTGGTCTTACTATCATGATCTCATCATGATCTAATTTTTATTACATAGATCTAAGATTATTACAATATATTTATCATCCAATATAAAGTAAGAAAATACTATAATAATAATAATTAAAAAGATTATGCAGCATGTCACACATGTTGTCACTCATATGATTGACTTATAAGACACCTCTAATTGTCTCACAATAAACTATTAATATAATGATACATATAATTTAAGTTTAAAAAAGGTTAAGGTTTATTTTAGCCCCTGTAGTTTTGGCCATTGACCTCATAAGCTTTTACGTTTTCTCGTGTCTAAAATAACTCATACATTTTTAAAAATATAATATATATATATAAGCCCCTCGTATTAAGTCTGAGTTAATAGACATTAAAATTTACTTATGTAGCATACTAACTCATAATAAACTATTAATATAATAACACATATAATTTAAGTTTAAAAAAAAGACCATCAATGGCGGGAGAAAGAATCATCATAGAAGCGACCACTAGCAGCAACACCGAACTACTATTGCCTAGCAAGGCGTCGTATGTATACAGCCTCTCTTGCGTTGACGATGAACTCAGGAGCTTCCGATTATATCTTAGGTAGATGTGCGTCGACTAATCTGACACTAGGCACATAGTGATCTCTTGGTCCTTCTTCCTCCTCCTAAGCATCTTCATTCCCACTACCTCCCACTTCATCCTCTCCTACACCCTCACCCGCCACGCCTATGATGTGGTGGTCTAGCTCCCTGTTGTCTCCATCTCTAGGCTCTCCTACCTTTGCCTCTCCGCCTTCGTCTGTCGCTATGGCCTTCGGCGCTTCCTCTTCCTCAACAAGTTAGTCGGAGAGAGCGAGCAGGTGTAGGAGGTCTACATAGACCAGATCAACCACTCTTTTTGCTTGCTCTATGTCTTTATGATTTTATGCTTCGCAGAGGAGGTGGCTTATAAGGTATGGTGATACTCATCAAGATCGGAGTGGGTGCCATTCATGGTGGCGGTTAGTGCCGTGGTGGGTGATGTGGTAGTATGCACCCTAGAGTTGGTGAGCTAGATCTACCGAATATCACTTGCCAACTCTAGGGTGTATGCTACCACAACGCTGCTTGCCACCACGAACAGCACCCTCTTTGAACCTAATGAGTACCACCATATTTTGTAAGCCACCTCCCCCATGAAGAGATAGAGGTAGAAGAGTTCGAAGGTAGAGGTGAGGGAGAGTTAGACCACCATGTCATAGGTGTGGTAGGTGAGGGCACAGGAGAGTATGAAGTGGGAGGCGATGAGGACGAAGATACCTAGAAGGAGGAAGAGAGACTAGGAGACCGCTAGGTACCTAGCATCGAACTAGTTAACACAACCACTTGAGGGAGGATCGGAAGCTCCTAAGCTCATCGTCATCATGGGAGAGGCTATATGCGTACGATACCCTACTAGGCAGCAACGACTCGATGCTGTTGCTGATGGTCGCTTCCACGACGATGCCTCCTCCGGCCATTAATGGTGACCTCATTTTTTTTAATTTAAATTACATGTCATTATATTAATAATTTATTATGAGTCAGCATACTACATAAGTAGATTCTAACGTCTATTAACTCAGACTTAACGGATGGACTTATATATTACGTTTTTGAAAATGTAATAGTTATTTTATATACGAGTAAGCAATAATAGCTTAAGAGATTCATCTCAAAATTACAAGAGTTGAAATAGACCTTAATATTTTTTAAACTTAAATTATATGTATCATTATATTAATAGTTTATTATGAGTTAATATACCACGTGAGCAAACTATTATGTCTGTTAGCTCAAACTTGATGGAAGAGACTTATATGTTACGTTTTTTAAAATATAGAAATTATTTTAGATACGAATAAACTATAAAAATTTAAGAGTCCCAATGGATCTTGACATGATGGACAATGAGTTAACAAGGGTTCGGAAATGAACGGACAAGCTCATTGGCTTTGAGAGCTTTAATTTTTATGTACTTTTTTCTTTATATGGAATGCTTAAAATATAATGGTTTTTAATTGAGAAAAACACTACTCCTACTTCTATTTTTTATAGGATAATTATATATATTATGGATGAAATAAAGCTCAATGAATTTGAAAGAAATAATCTTAAGAATCTTCAAACATAGGTTAAATGGCAAATGTCTATAGGGATTAGTTCAAATTAAATACAGATTACTCCTTTAATCATATCTCATGCAATGGGAGTGATGGATTTCTTATTCGTACTAATGACACTTGTTTAACTATAGGTGGTACATTCTTAAAAGGCGGAGGGAGCTGCTATAATGAGATTGTGGCAGTGCAATGAAGTATCGAAATGGCTATACAAGGAGTATCTAAACTCAGATGGATTCAGAATTAATCATATGCATCCAATCCTCCCCAGAAATTACTCAATATAACAAGCGATGTCATGCATACATTATAATATTTTACTAAATATCATATTAACCATACATATTGGGAAGAAAATCAGTGTGCTAAGTAGTTGAAAACTTTGTAGAATCAATAAATTTAACTTCTATAGGACAGATAATTGGCCTGGCGTCTATACTCTGTTTCTTTTTTATGAGCAAGAGATTGATTGTTATAAAACCTTAAAGTAATAAATTTATGCAATTTAGCAAAAAAAAAAAGAACTTTGTCTCTGTTTTAACTAATATTCAAATATCTGAATTTTTATGGATAATAGACGAACTTTTAGGTTTCGAACTATTAAGCAATCCTTAATTGTAGCATGCATTAGAGTTAATAAGTGTTTTAATGTCTCAATTGCTTAAGCTAAATTTAGTTTTTGATAATTTTTTGAACTTAAGGAAAATTTATTCCTTCTATTATGTATATATATATATATATATGTATAGAGAGAGAGAGAGAGAGAATTAATTCTTTTGGTTTTCTGCTTTCAAAATTTTCAAACCTATTTATTCACTTGTACCATCGTTTAACTTGAATACTGCGTGTTATGTTTGATAGAATCTGGTACCTGCGCATTATGACATCCCAATGACTCAATTTCTTATTTTTAATTCAAAGAAAGAAGTAAAAAAAAGGATGACATACTTGTCACCCTATATATATAGTGATGAAATTTTGCATGAGATGTAACATGATATGTCACGAAATGACTTTATACTATGTCATGAAATGAAGAACATGTGACGAAATCTTTCAGAGTGTGAAACCCCTTTTGTGTTTGGTTCATGTCATTATCAAATCATTCGCTCAATTTGTGCTCTCTATTTCTCACGTTAATCGCGAGGAGATGCATCCTCATTTACTGGGCCGAACTTGTTGTCACCTTCTTGTACATGTAAAACGTGATCGATATGTGAAGCCATCCAACGAAAAAGCCACTTGCTACAGCCATTCATTTACGGACATCCCCACGAGTGAATCGGGGACTCGGACCCTCCATTTAAGTACAGCCGTCACTTGCTTTTGCATGTGGGGGACACGCACAACAGCTCTGAGCACAAGCTACGGTCATCTAGTTTCTCATATGGGTAGGGATCTGAGCCTACCAACTAATGATGGGCTGGAATGATGTTTTTGACCGTCTCTGATGGAATCGACGAATAGATTGGTAGCTCGTACTCACTTAGTTATGGGCATAATCTTCGAGTCATGTGGCACGAATAGCTGGAGGGACGGAACGGTTGATGATACCTGACCGACCCTGTCAGACGCACGCGCAGGTCCATTCACGACCGCAACCTCTACTGGAAACAGCTAAGGCTTTGAGTTTGACTCCGTTGATCTCGACTCTCAAGAACCGATAGTTAAGGAATTAACGAACAGTGTCATGTCCATAAATGCACGATTGAGATGAGAAGTAAAGAAGAAACACAAGAATGTGTAAATTCGAGCCGTCTGACTCGGTTTATTTAAGATGTGAAACACGATCGAAATTAATTGATTCTAAAGGTTAAATCAAGTCCGCCTATCGAAGTTGAGACCCGAAGACCTGTGAGACGGACGGGTGTTCGGACCCACAACGTGATTAAAAGGAGGCGGTCATGTATCACATTCTGGTGGAGAAGACCGGTGCGGGGAGAGCGAGAGGGGGACCGAAAGAGCCTAAATGCAGTTGAGCTGCTCGAGACGCATCACCACTTCTCTCTTTATTTATCTTTGGCAGTGGCACGTACTGGTCCCCCACCCAATTAGTTTGCTGCGATGGCTCCATTTATAATGTGAGGATTGCTATTCAAACTTGGTAGATGGGTCCAATAGGTGGTGGTCGGTGGGGTCTTGGAATGAACCTGGACGCCTCCGCCCAATACTTTTACAGGATTGGAACTTAATAGTTCACAGTATCTGATTCAACGAGTCTTATTTGGAAAATTGAACCAAACCTAATTCAGAAACGCAATAAAGAAACAGTGTCGCGAGCACGACCAACTCTACCAAATGCATGCATCCGACCTCCTCTTCTCTCCCTATAAATGCCTTCCCCCCGTTGCCACGCTTCTCTGTCATCCCTCCACCTCCCCACGGAGCACTAGCAGCAGCTGCAGTGTACAAGCAGCCATGTCTCCCATATCTCTCTCTTCTTCTCTCGTATGCTCTGCTGCCCTCCCCATTTCCAATCCTATCCACTCCTCTCCTGTGGCTCTGGGCGGCGCCGTCACCATCCTATCCAAGTGCAGAGTTTTCCCTGACTGCAAATCCACCATCGGCGACCTACCGCTCTCCGTTTCCGACCTTCCCATGCTGTCGTGCCACTACATCCAGAAGGGCCTTTTCTTCCCCAGACCGCCAGTTCCTGTAGCTTCTCTTCTTCCGCTCCTCACTTCGTGTCTCGCCCGCGTGCTCTCCCTCTTTCCCGCCCTCGCGGGCCGCCTATCCACCCGCCCCGACGGCCGCATCTTCATCTCCTGCGACGACTCCGGTGCCGAATTCTACCATGCCGCCGCCCCCTCCCTTACACTCCCTCTCCTCCTACCCGACTCCACCGACGTCCCCGCCGCTGTCAAGTTGCTCTTCCCCCTTGACGGGGCCCTCAGTTACCACGGTCACTTCCTGCCGATCTCCAACTTCCAGCTCACTGAGCTCGCTGATGGTGCTGTTTTCCTCGGAGCGGTCGTCAACCACGCCGTCGTCGATGGCACTTCCTTGTGGAACTTCTTCAACGCCTGGGCTGAGATCTGTCGTGGCGGCATCCCCGCGTCGCCGGACCTCCGCCGTAACTACTTCGGTGACTCAAAGGCCATGCTACGGTTCCCAAGCGGAGCCGGGCCCGAGGTGACGTTTCAGATGGACGCGCCGCTTCGAGAGAGGATATTTCGCTTCAGCCGCGAGGCAATTTTCGACCTAAAATCGAGGGCCAATCGCCGGAGTCCGAAGCTCGTTGACGACGGCAACGCCCTGGCTGGAATTCATGAGGAACAGAACATGGACGGAGAGTCAGAGGTGTTAGCGGCGGTGGTGAAGGAGGACGAGATCTCGTCATTCCAGTCCCTCTGTGCTCTGGTCTGGTGGTCCGTGACAGGAGCTCGAAAGCGGCTGGCCATGGAAGCGACAACGACTTTTCGGATGGCAGTGAACTGCCGGCATCGGGTGGTGCCACCAGTGGCAGCGAACTACTTCGGGAACGCGATCCAGAGCATCCCAACCAAGGCGTTGGTGGGGGATATCGTGGGGAGGGACCTCTCCTGGGCCGCCGGGCTGTTGCACAGTAGTGTGGTGGCGCACGGAAACGAGACAGTGCGGCGGGGCGTGGCGGAGTGGGAAGCAGCTCCGAGGTGCTTCCCGCTGGGGAACCCGGACGGTGCCGGGATCACTATGGGCAGCTCACACCGGTTCCCCGTGTATGAGGGGAACAACTTCGGCTGGGGCAACCCGGTCGCGGTGCGGAGCGGCCGGGCAAACAAGTTCGACGGGAAGATGTCGGCGTTCCCAGGGAGGGATGGGGGAGGGAGCGTGAACCTGGAGATGTGCCTGGCGCCAGAGACGATGGCGGCGCTCCTCCTGGATGAGGAGTTCATGAGCTACGTCTCAGCAGACAACGTGACGATATGATCACCCCGCAGCAGCTACTCGTTAGCAGTGGTCGACTTCTTCCAAGCAAGCAACTTCCAGAGACAGTAAGAGAATTTGAAGTGCACAAGAAAGAACGCTCCTATGAGATGAGAGAGAGAGAGAGAGAGAGAGAGAGAGAGAGAGAGAGAGAGAGAGATATATATATATATATATATATATATATATATATATATATCGTGTGTTTCTCCGATTGCTTCTGTAATAGAATCAGGCCAGGTGTGTGTCGTCATGAGTTATGAACTTAGTAGCAGTTTTATTATTATTATTATTATTATTATTATTATTATTATTATTATGCTTTAATTTAATTTAAATTAATATAATTTAATTTGAATGAGTTAAAAATTAAAAAATAAAAAAATAGATATATTTGGATGAGTGAATCATCATATAATAAAAGTAATGAATAGACCATCAACCCACAGATAAATAGGAGAATATGTTAAAAATATTCATCTATGGGATAAAGAGGATAATCTTATGTTAGTAAATCACTCAGGATGATAAGAGTAAGTTAATATACAAGTTTTGACTTAAAAGTTATATTTTGAAGCTTACTATATGGCCCATATTTTCTATTCACAATTTGTTGCTATTGATAATTTTTTAATAAATAATTAAAAAATATTTTATTATTTACAATCTAGTTTTATCAATTTTATCTCTTATTTTTCCTCACAACTCTTTATTTCATTTCATTTCTTGTTAATGTCATTGTCATCGTCATCGGTTGTTGTCAATGACATTTGCTATCGATACTACTTGTCAATGTCGTTTGTTGTTGTCTTGATAAAGAGAAAAAAATAAGAAGAATATGATAAAGAAGATTATATTTACATCTATTTATAAAGGAGTAGTTTAGAAATATTTTTAAAAAATTAAAAATGAGATTGTAAATAGTAAAAGGGGGTTGCAAATACATCTTCTAAATTTTTGAGTTGAATTGGTGTTTGATCAACCTGCTTAGTTTGACTTAGACTTATTACTAGATTACCAACTACCTTTCAACCATTCGATGAGGTTAATCAACTCTTTGCAAAGGTAATCTTGGTCAGCTTGGTGTTAAGAATGTGGCAACCTTATGTTGAGGTTTGAAATGTTCTTAACACTGATACACAAGAATTGATGCTTGATGGAGCTTAGTTCTACTTTCAGTTTCACGTCATCCCAAATAAGAGCTTGGACTTTTGCAGATTTGAGAGAAATACTAAAGAAGACCACAATGAGTGGACTCTCATATAGATGGGCTTTTCCTACAAACTTCGATACCAATATGGTGGTGCTAATTAAGCCAAGGTGAACCTCCATGTTCATAAGCATTTTGTTGCAAAAGGGGCTGATTAATAGTCAAAGCCCCACTATAAATGAATCCATATATATGCAAATAAATGGCTTGGTGTCTTACTTAATGCTCAAGAAGTCTTCCCCGGTTATTTTAGAATGCTCCTTTAAAACACAAATGACGACTGGTTAAGGTAATCAACCCATCCCATGACTAGTGTCACCACGGTGGACAATTTGACTGATCCGGCTAAACTACTTGAAGCCTTCACCACACAGAGGATCAGCATATCATACTGTTCTTTACAAAGGATATTAGCCAGAAGAGCATGAAAGCAAATAACGAGAATATGAGCCCTCCGAACCATCAAATGTAAAGAGGGCATATTGTTTCACCGGTGCTTTATTTGACTTGTGAATGATATCGAGCCAAGTCGAAACATTCCACAGAGCATTATGGCGATGAAGATATAATCGGGAATTCATATTCTATTGCCGCTGCCGTGAACACACGAAGGACAGAGCTCCTGCAACTTGTCAAATGGTTTGATATGACCACAATTATATAGCATTTTCTATTCCATATCATGGTTTCGGATAAGACACTTGTGGACCGCTCCTCCCACGCTATCCCACCGAAGCCACTGCCAAGGCACCCTCCAAGCATCTGACGATGAATAATATGTGGACGACATTCTTCACTCCTGCGATATATCCACATGCAAGTGTGCGGCACACGACCAAAACAATAAGGGAACGGAGATGGCATCATTGAGCGTGGCGTTCGGCGCGGCGGTCGCGGGCGGGCGGGTGTTTGCAGCGACAGCAGAAGCCAAGGGCGCCGGGAACAGCGGGGAGGAGAAAGGGCTGTTGGACTGGATACTGGGAGGGTTGCAGAAGGAGGACCAGATGCTGGAGACGGACCCCATTCTTAAGAAGGTCGGGGAGAAGAACGGCGGCGGCAGCCGCAGCACCACCACCGGGTCCAGAAAGTCGTCCACCTCCGTCTCCGTTCCCAGCAAGAAGAAATCCGGCGGCTTCGGTGGCCTTGGCGGCCTCTTCGTTAAGAAATGATTCAGTCTGTAACCCTCCTATGCTCCTACTTCACACATATTTAGCCTTGAACAGACTCTCCCTCTCCTCCGCTGCTACGTCTTGTTTGCTTCATCGGAATGATTTTATCTGAAACAATTTGATAGGTTCAGAAGAACAATTCCTACGCATTACCACAATTATGTCCTCAATGTGTTTGGCATGGTATAGTATTCAACGAATTATTGATTACGATATCTTTCTTTAAGCAAATCCTTTTATGCAATTCTCGAAAATCGAAGTCCTTTCTAACCATGGCACAGAAGCACGAGTTGTTGCAACCTTACAAGTTTGTGTATTATTGTTGTTATTCCATTGTTAGAATCCTCGAAACACTGAAACTCTTCTGAATTCGTAAAATTTTTTTGATATTTTTAGTATCACTAAACTAGCACACTCAAAAGATTTTAAATGATTCTTCCAACTTCCAACCTACTAAAATACATGAGGTAGGCATGTTGATACTAAACTTCTAAATCATGGCTGGATGAAACTTTAAGTCAGCCTAAAATAGAAGAGTCGAGTATACTTGAGTCAGATATCATCAACAGATAAAATTTATAAAATGAGATTTTCCATTCTCAACATGAAGGAAGTGAATTACATCATGGCAATCAAGTTAATACGATGAGATTTCAAATCCTAAAACTAAGCTAACTCGTGTATGTTCTCACTGAATTGATTGTTTAGGTGTGAACATTGACAAGATGAGATTTCTGTTAAAGTAAAAATATAATCGTGAAAGCTTGTTTTGATTAGTACAATATGAGTTATATTTATACAGGTTAGGAGAGAGGATTTTCCTCAACAACCATGAGGATTTTCCTCAACAATCAGGGAGGATTTCTCTCAACAAACCAACGGGATTTTCTCATACAGTTTGAGGAAATATTATCCGCTATCATGCCTCCGCAAGATGGTGCTCCTATCAAGGATACCAATCTTGGATCGATGTAATGAAAATAGTTTACGGGCAAGAGGCTTCGTGAGTGAGTCTGCTAGTTGATCAGTCGTATATACGTGAGAGACACATAGTTGATGTCTGACAACTTGATCTCGCACGAAGTGGAAGTCGATGGCGATATGTTTCATGCGTGAGTGGAATACTGGATTGACACATAAGTAGGTAGCTCCAATATTATCACAATATATTGTAGGAGGAAGGGTAGAGTTGACGTTGAGTTCCTTAAGGAGATTTGTGACCCAATTGAGTTCAGTAGTAGTTGTAGCGATGGCACGGTATTCAGCTTCAGTCATAGACCATGCGATTATCTTTTGCTTCTTAGAACTCCAACTAATAGGATTAGCTCCAAAGAAAACAATATACCCTGACGTAGAAGTTCTATCATCAAAGTTCCCCGCCTAATCAGCATCAACAAAGGCATGAAGGTTAAGTGGGGTGTGTTTACGGAGAAACAAGCCATGATGAAGGGTTCCTTTAAGATATCATAAAATTCATTTGACGGCAGACCAATGCGTAGTAGATGGCTGGTGCATGAATTGAGATAATTTATTGACTGCAAATGAGATATCTGGATGGGTAAGAGCCAAGTACTGTAAGGAGCCAAGTACTTATCGATATTGAGTAGCATCTGAAGCAGGACTTCCATCACATAATTTGAGTGATTCACTAGTAGAGAGAGGAGTTGTAACATCTTTTGCATCCTGCAGGTTTGTTTTGGATAATAGGTCCTGAATATACTTTCTTTGTAATAGGAGAAGACCTGAAGATATAAATGTTGCTTCAACTCCCAGAAAGTAATTTAAGGGTCCAAGATCTTTGAGGGAGAATCGATCAACCAATTATTTTAGGAATGTCTGAATCTCCAAGAGATCATTGTCTGTAACAATAATATCATCCACATATACGAGAAGATATATTATGTGTCTATTTTGTTGTTGTAAGAATAACGAGGTATCAGACTTGGAGTTGATGAAACCAGCTGATGTCAGAAATGAGCCAAGTTCAGTATACCAAGCTCTTGGAGCTTGAGGAAGTCCATAAATAGCTTTTTGTAGTTTGCACACATGTCTTGGATACTGATGATGAATGAAGCCATGCTGCATATAGACATCTTCAGTTAGAGTCCCCTGTAGAAAGGCATTGTTAACATCTAGTTGTCTTAGCTACCAACCTTTTGAAATGGCCAAACTTAGAATAAATCGAATTATTATGGGTTTCACAACAGGACTGAAAGTCTCTGTGAAGTCAACTCCAGGTCGTTGATGAAACCCTTTGGCTACTAGACGTGCTTTATATCTAGCAATAGATCCGTCTGGGTTTCGCTTAATTCGAAAGACCCATTTACACCCGATGATGTTTTGTATAGGATGAGGGGGTACAAGGGTCCACATGGAGTTATGGAGGAGGGCATCATATTCTTTACACAGCTTTACGACAGTGTGGAGATTTTTGGGCTTGAGTAATTGTGGTAGGTTCATTGATCTCAGAAGAGGATTTTATGGTAGCATGTAAGTCGAGAACTTAACGTGGTTTGAATATACCACTCTTGGAGCGCGTTGTCATTGGATGTTTAGGAGCTGTAGCTTGTGTTGTTGGTATAGGTAGTGGAGAGACACTAACACGGGTTGGAGCAGGCTGAGGTACTTCAGTATCATTGTGTTCAGAAGAGGGTAAAGAATGTTGTGTTTCTAATGTCATTACATCAGTAGTAGGAGAAGCTTGTGAAGAATGGAGAGGAGAAGAAATAGAGGGAGTGAGAAGTTGTTGAACCGGGAGAACAAGAGAGTGCGGATCCTGAGGCAAGGGACTGGATGGTGTCATAGGACGTTCGTGGGATGGGTTCGGAGGGATACTCCAGTGACGTATGTTTGTCGGAATAGCTTGCATGGTAGGAGATTTGTTAAAAGGAAAAGTAGACTCCACAAAAGTAACATGACGTGATATAAAGACTCTTTGAGTTTGGGGTTCGTAACATCGGAAAGCATTATGTTCTAGAGAATATCCTATAAAGGTGCAAGGCTTGGATTGGGGTATTAGTTTGTGTGAGGTATAAGGCTGTAGCCATGGATAACATAAACAACCAAAGACTTTGAATTTCTAAAGATTTGGAGGCTTGTTGAAAAGTTTTTCAAATGGTGACTAGTATTATAGGACTGGAGTGAGCATACGATTAATTAGATAGACGATAGTTTGAAAAGCTGCTGACCAAAAAGTTGGGGGCATGGATGCTTGATGTAGAAGTGAGAGACTAGTTTCAACTATATGCTGATATTTGCGTTCAGTAGAACCAACTAATTAGGGAGTATATGGGGGTGACTTGAGGTGTTGTATACCACAAGCTGAGAGACAAGATGTGAGGGCTTGATATTCGCCTCCGTTATCAGAGTAAACCATTTTGATTGAAGACTGAAAGTAATTCTCGACCAACTTTCGAAAGTTGGTAAGATTGTTGAAACGTCAGATTTGTGGTGGAGAGGATATAACCATGTGTACTTGGTGAAATAGTCTACAAAAATGACATAAAATCTAAATTTATCAAAAGAAGGGGTTAGGGCAGGGCCCCAAACATCTGCATAAATAATTTCAAGCGGTTTAGAACAAGATATGGAGGATATTCCAAATGATAGTCAATGACTTTTATTGCTAAGACAAGCATCACAATGCATATTAATGCTACTGGTTTTAAAAGTAGGAAGAGAATAACGAGAAAGTAATTTATGCTGGATAAAGGAGGAGGGGTGACCAAGACGATGATGCCACACATCAACTGGAGCTGCAATGGAAGAGTGAGCAGTAGGCTGGGTAAGTTACGAAGCTGATGGCCACTCATAAATGTTGTCTTTATTCTGGCCTTGGACTAAGGATGCCCCCGTGCTCAAATCCTTGACAAGAAAGGAGTCAGGAAAGAATTCAATGGAGGTATTATTCTGTTTACAGAATTGAGAAATGAAAATAAGATTTCGTGAAATGTGAGGTGCACATAAGATATCATCGAGTGTAAATGTTGTTGTAAGTGAATTAAGCATTATGGAACCAGTATGAGTAATAGAAACTCTTTTACCGTCACCGATGATGATATCTTCATTGCCGCCATAGTTGTTATGGATGGACAGGTTCTGAAGATCAGACATGATGTGATGAGAGACTCTAGAGTCCATAAGCCAATTAGATTGGCTAGTGGTTAGAGTAGTCATGAGATTTACCTGAGGCCACCGTGATGGAGCAGGGAGTCTGGGTTGAGACCGGCATACTTTCGCAGAATGTCCGACTTTATCACATAACTGGCAGACAACTCGTTGTTGGCTGATGCGATCAGGATGCCAGGGCTGTTGAGTGTTGAAGTTGACATCTTGAAAGTGATGATGTGGATGAGAGGGGGTTTGCTTGGGACCCATAGGGTCAGGAGGTAGTTGAGCCAAACTTTTGTTAACTTGCATATTGTACTGGTTGCTATTCCTTTTGAATTTTTAACTGACCTGAGCTGTGATAGTTGGTTCGGGCGACTTGTCATGGCACTTCAAATACATCTCATAGTCAGTCAACTTGTCATAGAGTTCTTCAAATGATATTGGTGAGTCGCGTGCCCTAATTGCTACTGCTAGTTCTTTGTACTCGCCTCCTAGGCCATTAAGAGTATGGACTAGGACTTCTTCATCACTCATGGAATGACCTATCAAAGCTAAGTCATCGATAATAACTTTAATATTTTGTAGATAATCAGCAATAGTACTTCCCTCTTGTTTCATTTTCATTAGACTGGATAAAAGTCCGAGTATGCGAGTACACGAGCAATTTGCTAAGGTGGTTTGCAACTTGTACCATGCTTCTACAGTAGTCGTACATGAAGAAATCAGTGGGGCGACGGACCCAGCGACTGAGGCTTGAATAGCTTGAAGAATGAGATGATCTTGACGTAGCCATAGCTTGTGGGCTGGATTTGATCTGGATGGGGTTCTCTTGTGACGTTGATCAATGCGGGTGGACAACAAAAAGAGTTATCGATGTAGCCTAGTAAATCATATCCAAATAGGATATTAGAAAATTGTACACGCCACGATGCGTAGTTGCCGCCTTTGGATAACTTGAAGGGAATGAGTGCTGCAGCATTGATGGTAATAAGACCTGTAGGTTGAGAAGTATTATGGTTCCCTACAAGAATAATAATATGAGTGTTAGATGTAGATGAGAAAGACATTTTGAGGATACACAACTGAGGGAGTTGTCGACTGTAGACAAGGGGTGGAATAGAGTTGCGACGTGGAGCAGTGCTTCTGTCGGAGGCACTGTAGCTGCAGTTTTGCAGCCGGAGGTGCGTCGAGGCAGAGGAGAGAGAGGATTCTCGACGTTGATTCAGTGGAACTGATCGTTGGATGATCCGATCACTGATCAGAGACAACGATAGGAAACTGTAGCGATTCCTGGGTCAACAACGAAGAAAAGAGGTAGATTCCTGGGTCATGCCGAGAGATTTCTCGGTGTCGGCTTGGCAGAATTAGAGGAGAGAAGTATCGGCAGTGGCAGTTGCTAGCAGCTGGTGGAACTCCGAATTCCCTTTACGTGGCCACCGAAGAGGTGACCGCAGAGGACGCTACGTTCGTCTGCGTTTGCAGGGAGCGAGTGGCAGGAGGCAGAGGGGAAGAAGCTGTCGTCGTCCACCAAGGATGTGTTACGGTTGCCGAGGAGGAGGAAGCGAGCAATACCGCTGGAGAAGGAGCAAAACACCGATCGTAGTGGAGAAAAGAAAGACTCCTCGGATGCTACACCTTTCGCTGAGCTTGGAAGATGACACTGATCAATTGCTGTAAGAAAAAGATTAGGCAAGTGGCTCTGATACTATGTTAAAGTAAAAATATAATCGTGAAAGCTTGTTTTGATTAGTACAATATGAGTTATATTTATACAGGTTAGGAGAGAGGATTTTCCTCAACAACCACAAGGATTTCCCTCAACAACCAGGGAGGATTTCCCTCAACAAATCAGTGGGATTTTCTCATATAGTTTAAGGAAATCTTATCCTCTATCAATTTCGAGGGGCAACATTAAGCTGATTAAGGGTCGTGAAAAGAGATAACTATGCTAGATTATGATGTCCTATCTAATTAGATATATATATTATAGATTTGATTAGATCCTAATTATAGTTATCACTTAATAGAAAATAAGTTTAATTTTATTATGATTCGTTAGAAGATGATCTTGATAAAAGAGACTATAATAGATAGGACCTGAACTCAATACATGATATGATGTTGAGATTTTATTGCTTATAGTGGTCCTATGAAAGATAAAAAGAAAGGAGAAGGTAAATCTAGTTCTCCTTGCAAATTAGCATTATTGCTTCTTTGGCATCAGACAATAGTGCACTTGCAAATCATATCTCTAAATAGCATTAAAAGATACGTAATCCTAATATTTCATCTATCATTATTTGATTTTATTTTTGACATTAATGTTCTTCACAAAATAGCATAATTATAATTTTTATATTTACAATTAGTATCAGAGGTATGTTTTGAAATTAAATATCTTGGATCGTAAAAGTATATTATATCTATTTTATATTTAGATTTGTTTATTAGCATCTTTTACTTATGAAAATATGTTATTTAATTTTAATTGTATGATGCTTGAACGATTCATTTGTATTGTTGATCTGCTTTCCTATATCAGTCTTTGAATCTATTGCTCTGTATTCCTCATTTGCTTGCAACATGGGTGGAATCACAGTAGAAGTATGCTGCCTATATTTGTTAGTCAGGTTATTGTCGATAGTTTACTGTTGGTAGAAGCACTTTGTCACCATGGGCAACGATTGCCTTGAGTGGCTTTGTGATTGCCTGTGATGGTAGGATTTGGCCACAAGTGGCACTGCCTATATAGCAGTGGCATGGCAATGTCAACTGCGTGTGGTAGCATAGGAAGGCAATGCTACCCTAGATCGACATCAACGAGGATGTGAAGGTGGCCACAACAATGTTGACTGTGGCATGGCTATGAACAACGATCAATAGATGACATGTGAACAACGATCAATAGATGACATCGGTGGTGGGTTGCGTCGCATGGCTCGTGGCTATGTTGTGTTAACGACATGCAGTGGGAGTCAATTAGTCATGGACATATGTGTCCTAACACGAGTTGCCCAATGGCTACGCCATGACCATAAGGCTTGTCGATCATCTGCAAAGGAGATACATGGCCAATGATGCTCATGCGACGATGATAGCCATGCACGTGAGAATCATTGCATGTGGACCTAGTGGAACACTGATGACCATAGGGTTTCTTCATGCTAATGCTAGAGGATAGGTGCCATGTTCAACGAGATGATGGTGAAGATGTCACTACGATCGTCGGTCGACCATGTGAGAATGGTCGCTCACCGTGATGGTCATGGTTGGCACACAAGCGATGAACTATTGCTACATCGCTAGTGAGGACCTAGCGCACAGGCATGGTGGAACACAACAGTGGTTGTGAGAGAAGGTTTTAGGGTTTTATTTTTATTAAATAAAAAAAACATATTTAGCCTTTAGAAATTAAATAATTTTAATATGTCTTTTAATTTATTTTTTCTAGTTTTACCCTTCAAAAACTAAATAATTTCAATATATGTCCTTAGTTCATGTTTATCAATTTTACCCCTTAAAAATTAATTATTTTTCACTTATGCCTTTAACTATAAAAGTACTATTATACCTTCATGAAATTGATTATTTTTTATTGTTATCCTTTGTTTATAATTTTGCCTTTCTGATTTGGTAGTATTATCTAAATAGCCATAACTTGACAATAATAAATTATATCATAAAATCTGATAAATATTCTTATCAACATTAAATGAAAAAATAAATTATAAATGTTTTATTTTTATCCATTTGATATAATTTATTATTATTAAATTATATGTCTTATGTTATTTAGAAATTTTAATTATTGTTTTGGATATTTATATAGTTATTAAATTCATGATCATGAAAGGAAATTATGAAATTATATTTATTTTTCTCATAAAAGGTGTTATTATAGTGATCATTTGAGTTTTCTTTTATGCTGATTAATGTTCAATAATTATTATGATTATTATTTTATTATTATTAAATTATTTTGACATAAACTAGATTAAAACAATTTAGTGAATATTATTTATAACTTACATATCTAAGTTTTATCTAACTATTAGCTACTAAAGTGACTTGGAATAGTAGAATTTGAGATGTGAATTATAATAAATATTTTGTTATTTATAGGATATTATATTTTATATATTTTTATTGGTCTTGTAGTTACCAAAGTGGCCTAGACCAATAACTTATAAAATTATATTAAATAATTAGTTCTAAATGATATTAAAAAAATAATATTTATAATGACATATATAATTAGAAGATTTAGATAATATAAAAAGATAACTTACTTTGAATAATTATGTGACAAGATAGGATGATATTAAAAAATTAATATTTATATTATTTTGGATATTTTTATAGTTTAGGGTTGTATACCCAAAATAATAATACTATTCCTAAGTTTGATATCAATTATTCATAAATAATTTATCATATTTTAAAAACCTAGTGCATTAATATTATTTATTTTTTTTATAGTGATACTTCCATATATTTTTATACATCTAGTGTCAATCAGAATTTTGGATTAACTGATTATAAATAGTTTGAGTATACCTAATTTACACTAGGTGTGTTAACATTGATTGGATTAATTGAAAGGATCACAATGGGTGTGTTAACATATTGGTTGTTAACTACACAATAGTATTTCTCATTTTTAAAAGGCTTAAGCATATGCAATTTATACATTGCGTGTGTTAACTATTGAAAGTTCTATAAAAATAAATAATTAAGATAAATAATTAAAAATGATCTAAAAGGCTCATTTTTATGATAATTATTGATAATATTTAGACTTCATTATAGCTTACAATTAACATATTAGAATATTTAAAGAATAATTTAAATTTACTAATAAGTCATTAATTGACATCCTAATAAAAAGAACTGATTGAAATTTAGTATGATAATATTTATGTTGAATCCTGAATTTTGATGATGAAATCAATTGATGAATTTATGACTAACAAGTGTTTGAGAAAAGTGACGTAGGAAAAACTTTGATCTTGTACTTAAATCATGAAGTAGAAGAATTATACATTAGTGTTGAATCTCGGATTTTGATGATGAAATCAATTGATAAGTTTGTGATCTAATCTGTGCTTTGAGATAAGTGATAAAGGATTAACTTCGACTAGAAAAGGCAAAACAATTAAAGCAAGATCAGACATTAGGCTAGAGTCAGAAATTGATCATCGGGCCGGAAGAATCAAACGTTGCGCTTGTTGAATCTTGGATTTTGATAATGAAACTAATTGATTGTGGTTTATTGTCTAACTACGTTTTGAGTCATGCAGGTCTACTATCGATCAAGATTAGACAGTTGACACAGGATGACTCAGTGTTGTGTCGGAAGAGATCACGTCAGTATATTGGATGTCATGCCGGAGGTCCAATCGACAATCGACAGAAGGCTTTGGACATTGGGTATCATACCAAGAAGAGTGGTGTTATGCCAAGGATATTAGGGTTACAGAGGTCAACCGTCGATTAGGCAACAAGCTACAAGAGAGGATGGTGCGCCGAAGAACTGGACAAAGCGCCGACCAATTGTTGGGAAATCCTATAGGGCGACATCTCATGCGCAGCGGAAGAACAAAAAACAAAACCATAGATTTCCTGTAGAAAGGTTCTATCATCGTGCGAAGATCGGTGCGTCAAAAACAAATCCGTGAAAACTACATGTATAAAAGAAAATACCTAGGGAGATCGTATATCCCTGAATCCCTACAGATCTGTAGGAAGGATAAAGAAGGTCAAGTGTCCTCCTATCTAGCGATATCCATACGACAAGGACTGCGACGATGCACCTCTCTAGGGAGAGGAGAACAGGAGATGGCTACCAAAAAGAACTCCTAGCCTATAGAGCTTTGGTTCCTTTCTATTTATAGAGGCCTCTTGTAAACCCTAATGAATCTTGCCCTATTGGGTATTTGATCTCCATCCAATTACCCAAGCCTCTTGGATTAGTGGGTCTCTACCTAATAATCTCTTATTAGCAATTATTAGATCTATCTTAGGATCAAATAATTCAAAGGCTTAATGGATATCTAATAAGATAGGGGCTCCAGTGGATATCTCATATCCGAACCTCTACTCGTCGCAACACCTACCATATGTGTGTGACCCTCTAGGCCCAATATCGAGCTAGCCGTGAGTCATACTTGTTAGAACTCCTTCTGACTTAGTGAATTATTATCTCTGTAATAATTCATCCAGCTCATCGACTACGGATGTACTAGGCCACTACGCCGCAGCCCCCAGACGATATAGCGGAATCCAATCCTTTGGACCTATCTATCCTCAGTTACCATGTATCTATAGTCCCTCATCCATCTAATATCCTAGAGATCCTATATCGGGCATAGTGCTGTTAGGCCTATACGGTCTCTCCTCGAGTCTTGCTCTTGTTGGATTCTTCCGGAGAACTCTTTCACTCTCAATCTGAATAATCTTAGCCAAAGATTTGTTAAAGCAAGAATACATGGGATATTTCTCTCATGATACCAAGAGCGGATGATCCTTTATTCATACTCAATAGCCCTCATAAGGTTGGCTACCACTCCCAATAACCGGTTGTACTGGATTTGGAACTTTCCAAACCTATAAGTCTGATATCAAAGAGTGGAGTACTCATACAGAATATCCTTGGTGTCTTAAGTCTAAAGACCAGATACACTTTTGGGACTACGGAATCGCTGTCTGACGTGAGTTATCAATAACTATCTAGCATTTCGTAAGCGGATCAATCAGTGAACTAATTCTCCAATGAGCACTTGTATTGTACCCTTAATGTTCCCACACGAGTAGCTATAAGACTAGCTACCTCCATCATATGGATGGGTATATAGCACACTAGTCTATTCGGTTGTCTCGATGTCCCTCTCGAGTAACCTATGATCAGGATTATTTAGGATCTGTGTTTAAAGGTGAATTGGTCTCGTTATCGTAATCTCATCATGATCCGATTCCCATTGCACAGATCCAAGAACATCACAATATATGCAACACGCAAGATAAAGTGATAAAATGCCTAATAATAAGTGAAGAGAAAGAGTGCATATCAAGTCACAAGTGTCATCACTCATGTGATTGGCTTGCAGGGAACATATGACTAGCAATCTCCCACTTGACCTAAAGCTAATCACCAACATATCTGTTCCCCATCAAACCTATGTGATGCTCAAAGATAATTTGAGTCAATGGCTTTGTTTGTGGATCTGCAATGTTATCTTTGGATGAAACTCTTTCCACTACTATATCTCTTCGGGCCATGATCTCTATAATAAGCTAGAACCTCCTCAGAACACTTCTGATGAGACTCGGGTTCCCTTATTTGAGTAATCACCTTGTAGTTGTCACAATATAAGGGAATCAGATCCTCGCTACTCGACACAACTCCATAATATGTGATGAACTTCTTCATCCAGACTCCCTCCTTTGCTACCTCTGCTGTATAATGTATTCTGTCTCTGTGGTCGAGTCAGTAGTAATGTCTTACTTGGAACTCTTCCAGCATACTACTCCTCCATTCATGGTGAATATATACCCTGAATTAGACTTGCTATCATCGACATCAGACTGGAAGCTCGAGTCCATATAGCCCTCAACCCTAAGGCTACTACCTCTATATACCAGTAAAAGATCCTTAGTCCTCATGTACTTAAGGATATATTTTACTATTTTCCAATGCTCCAAGCCTGGACCTGCCTTATACCTGCTCATGACACTCAGAGCATACGCTATATCAGGCCTGGTACATAGCATAGCATACATGATAGATCCTATCATTGAGGCATATGATATCATATCCATGTGTGTCCTTTCTTTAGGAGTCTTTGGGGATATACTCCTAGAAAGTGATATTCCATGTCTCATTGACATGCAACCTCTCTTGGAATTTTCCATGCCAACATTTTGACAATGATGTCTATGTACCTAGACTGGGATAAGTCAAACATCCTCTTAAATCTATCTCTATAGATCCGTATCCCCAATACGTAGGATGCTTCCCTTGAGTCCTTCATGAAGAAGTGCCTAGATAGCTAAGCCTTTACTATGGAGAGCATTCCTATATCATTTCTAATGATCAGGATGTCATCCACATATAATACCAAAAAGATGATAGTGCTCCCACTTACCTTCCTGTATACACAAGGCTTATCTTCATTCTTAACGAAGTCATAAGATCTGATCGCCTTATCAAATCTTATGTTCCAACTTCGGGAAGCTTGCTTCAGTCCATAAATGGACCTAAGCAACCTACAGACCTTATCTGGGTTATCCCTGGATACGAATTTCTCAAGCTGTATCATATATACCTCCTCCTCGAGGTTGCCATTGAGGAATGTGATTTTGACGTCCATCTACCAGATCTCATAATCATAGTGTGCTATAATAGCTAATAGAATTCGAATGAATTTTAGCATGGTTACAGGTGAGAAAGTTTTGTCATAGTTAACACCTTGCCTTTGACGATACCCCTTAGCCACTAGCCTTGCTTTATAGGTCTCTACTTTTCTATCTACTCCAATCTTCTTTTTGAAGATCCACTTGCAACCAATGGGTACAATACCCTCGGGTGCAACAACCAAGTTCTAAACCTTATTGGAGTACATGGAATCCATTTCTGAATTCATGGCTTTTTACCATTTTCCGGAGTCTATGCTCATAATAGCCTCCTCATAGCTATGTATGAGTTCCAATAACTTAGTGGCTCTCTCTCCAATTTCATTAAATGGAGAGTTGGTCATCTTTCCCCGAAGGCAAGATTCACAAGTCGCATATGACTCATAGTCAAATGGATCTAGATATCTATTCTTCAGCAACTTTTGAATCCTTCCTTCATGGATGTGACCTAGCCTACAATGCCACATATATGCATTGTTCATCTCTTCTCATTTCCTCTTAGACTTACTTACACTCATGATATGTGGAGCTGTATCTATCATAAATAAACTATTATACAATGTTCCTCTTGTGATAATCTCATCATCTAATATTATTAAATAACCATTATTCTCAAAAACTAATTTATATCCACTAACTATCAAACATGAAATGGAAATAATATTTTTGATAATAGAAGAAACATAATAATATGCATCTAATTCAATAATTGCTCCACCAGACAGATGTAAGGTGACCTTGCCAACAGCCACTATAGCAACCTTTGCCCCATTGCCCATCTTAAGGTCCATCTCGCCTCTGTTCAATCTCCTAGGTCCTGCCAGAACCTGCAACGAATTGTAGATATGATAAGCACTCTCGGTATCTAATACCCATGTGTTATTATAAGATTCTGACAAATAGAGACTGATCATGGATGTACCTGAAACTTCTCCAAGCTTCTGTTTCGCCCTCTTTGCAAGGTACTCTTTGTAGTTCCTCTTCCAGTGCCCATCTTTGTCGTAGTGAAAGCACTGGCCTATTGGGAAATCCTTCAGGGGAGCGACATCACATGCACAGCGGAAGAACAGAAAAACAAAACCCCATATTTCTTGTAGAAAGTTTTCGTTATAGTGTGAAGATTGGTGCGTCAAAAACAAATCCGTAAAACTGCACGTGTAAAAGAAGATACCTAGGGAGATCGTATATCCTAGAATTCCTGCAGATATGTGGGAGTGGATAAAGGAGGTCAAGCATCCTCCTCTCTAGCGGTATCCACATTGCAAGGATTGCGACGATGCACCTCTCTCTCTAGGAGAGGAGAACAGGAGATGGCTACTAAAAGAAAACCCTCAGCCTATAGAGCTTTGGTTCCCGTTTATTTATAGAGGCCCCCTGTCAACCCTAATGGATCTTTGCCCTATTGGGTATTGGATCTCCATCCAATTACCCAAGCCTCTCGGATTAGTGGCTCTCTACCTAATAATCTCTTATTAGCAATTATTGGATCTCATCTCAGGATCTAATAATTTAGGGGCTTAATGGATATCTAATAAGATAGGGAGTTCAGCGGATATCTCATATCCGAACCTCTACTTGTCGTAACACCAACCATATGTATGTGACTCTCTAGGCTCAATATCGAGCTGACCGTGAGTTATACTTATCAGAATTTCTTCTAACATAGTGAATTATTATCTATATAATAATTCACCCAACTCATCGACTACGGACGTACCAGGCCACTACGCCACAGCCCCTAGACGATATAGGGGAATCCAATCCTTTAGACCTATCTAACCTTAGTTACCATGTATCTATAGTCCCTCATCCATCAAATATCCCAGAGACCCTATATTGGGCATGGTGCTGTCAGGCCCACATGGTCTCTTCTCGAGTCTTGCTCTTGTCGGATTCTCCCGGAGAATCCTTTCTCTCTCAATCCGAATAACCTTGGCCAAGGATTTGTTGGAGCAAGTACACATGAGATATTTCTCTCATGATACTAAGAGCAGATGATCCTCTATTGACACTCAATAGCCCTCGTAAGGTTGGCTACCACTCCCAATAACTGGTTGTACTAGATCTGGAACTTTCCAAACCTATAGGTCTGGTATCAAAGAGTGGAGTACTCATACAGGACATCCTTAGTGTCTCAAGTCTTAGGACCATATACACTCTTTGGGACTACGAATCACTTGTCAGGGCGTGAGGTATCAATAACCATCCAGCATTCCGTAGGCGAATCAATCAGTGAACTCATTCTCCAATGAGCACCTACACTGTACCCTTAGTATCTCCATATGAGTAGCTATGAGACCAGCCACCTCCATTATATGGATGGGTATACAACATACCAGTCTATCCGGTTATCTTGATATCCTTCTCGAGTAACCTATGACCAGGATAATTTAGGGTCTATGTTTAAAGGTGAATCGGTTTCATTATCGTGATCTCATCACGATCCGATTCCTATTGCATAGATCCAAGGACATCACAATATATGCAACACGCAAGATAAAGTGATAAAACGCCTAATAATACGCAAAGAGAAAAAGTGCATATCAAGTCATAAGTGTCATCACTCATGTAATTGGCTTGCAGGGCACATTTGACTAGTAATCTCCCACTTGACCTAAAGCCAATCACCAATATGTCTGATCCCTATCAGACTTCTGTGACACTCAAAGACAATATAAGTCAGTGGCTTTGTCAGTGGATCTACAATGTTATCTTCGGATGGAACTCTTTTCATTACTACATCTTTTCGGGCCACAATCTCTCTAATAAGCTAGAACCTCCTCAGAACACTTCTGATGAGACCTGGGTTCCCTTATTTGAGTAATCACCTCATAATTATCACAATATAAGGGAATCGACTCCTCGCTGCTCGGGACGACTCCTAGATTTATGATGAATTTCTTCATCCAGACTCCCTCCTTTGCTACCTCTACCGTAGTAATGTATTCCGCCTCTGTGGTCGAGTCAGCAATAGTGTCTTGCTTGGAACTTTTCCAACATACTGCTCCTCCATTTAGGGTGAACACATACCTTGAATTAGACTTGCTATCATCGACATCAGACTGGAAGCTCGAGTCCGTGTAGCCCTCAACCCTGAGGCTACTACCTCCATATACTAGTAAAAGATCCTTAGTCCTTCTCAAGTACTTAAGGATACATTTTACTGCTTTCTAGTGCTCCAAGCCTGGATCTACCTGATATCTGCTCGTGACACTCAAAGCATACGCTATAACAAGCTTGGTACATAGCATAGTATACATGATAGATCCTATCGTTGATGCATGTGGCATCATATCCATGTGTGCCCTTTCTTCAGGAGTCTTTGGGGACATACTCCTAGAAAGTGATATTCCATGTTTCATTGGTATGAGACCTTTCTTGGAATTTTCTATGCCAAACCTTTTGACAATGGTGTCTATATACCTAGACTGGGAAAGCCAAGCATCCTCTTAGATCTATCTCTATAGATCCGTATCCCCAATATGCAGGATGCTTCCCCTAAGTCCTTCATGGAGAAGTGCCTAGATAACCAAGTCTTTACTGTGGAGAGCATTCCTACATCATTCCCAATAATCAGGATGTCATCCACATATAATATCAAAAAGGTGATAGTGCTCTCACTTAATTTACTGTACACACAAGGCTCATCTTCGTCCTTAACGAAGTCATAAGATCTGATCGCCTCATCAAATCTTATGTTCCAACTTTGGGAAGCTTGCTTCAATCCATAAATGGACCTAAGCAACTTACACACCTTATCTGGGTTATCCTTGGACACAAATCCCTCAAGTTGTATCATATACACCTCCTCCTCGAGGTTACCATTGAGGAATGTGTTTTTGACGTCCATCTGTCATATCTCATAATCATAGTATGCTGTAATAGCCAATAGAATTCAAATGGATTTTAACATGGCTACAGGTGAGAAAGTTTCGTCATAGTCAACACCTTGCCTTTGACGATACCCCTTAGCCACTAGCCTTGCTTTATAGGTCTCTACCTTTCCATATACTCCAATCTTCTTTTTGAATATCCACTTACAACCAATAGGTATAATACCCTCAGGTGCATTAACCAGGTTCCAAACCTTGTTGGAGTACATGGAATCCATTTATGAATTCATGGCTTCTTGCCATTTCCCGGAGTCTATGCTCATAATAGCCTCCTCGTAGGTCTGAGGATCAATATCCTTAACATCCTCTCCTCTGATATGTCCCACATATCTCTTAGGAGGATGAGATACTCTATCGGACCTACATAAAGTTGGAACTTATGTGTTAGGTATCTGAACAGATTCTGGAATGGTGCTTGAGCTATGTTCTCCAACCTCGCTCAACTCTATCATGCTCCCACTGTCTTCACCAAGAATGTGTTCCTTCTCAAGGAACACAGCTCTCTTGGCTACAAAGACCTTTCGATCCTCAAGGTGATAGAAATAATACCCATAAGTTTCCTTAGGGTATCCCACGAACTTGCACCATTCCGTCCTAGATTCCAACTTGTCAGGGTTGTGTCTCTTAACGTAGGCAGGGCAGCCCCAAATCTTAATAATCTTAAGATCGGGCTTCTTTCCATTCCATATCTCATATGGAGTAGACATCACTGACTTAGTTGGAATTCTGTTCAGAAGGTAAGCTGCAGTTTCTAGGGCATATCCCCAGAATGAGATGGGTAGGTTGGCGAAACACATCATGGAACGCACCATGTCTAACAGTATGTGATTCCTCCTTTCTGATACACCATTAAGCTATGGTGTATAAGGAGGTGTCCATTGGGATCAAATCCTATGGTCTTTGAGGAACTAAGTGAACTCTGTACTCAAGTACTCACCTCCTCGATCTGATAGAAGGGTTTTAATACTTTTTCCTATCTGGTTCTCCACTTCTCGTTTCCTCTTAGACTCACTTACACTCATGATATGTGGAGCTGTATTTAGCATAAATAAACCATTATGCATTGTTCCTCTCGTGATGATCTCATCATCTAATATTATTAAACAACCATTGTTCTTAAAAACTAATTTATATCTATTAACTATCAAACATGAAATGGAAATAATATTTTTGATAATAGAAGGAACATAATAGCATGCATCTAATGCAATAATAGCTCCACCAGGCAGATATAAGGTGACTTTACCAATAGTCACTACAGCAACCTTTACTCCATTGCCCATCTTAAGGTCTATCTCACCTCTATTCAGTATCCTAGGTCCTGCCAGAACCTATAACGAATTGCAGATATGATAAGCACTCCTGGTATCCAATACCCATGTGTTATCAAAAGGTTTTACCAAATGGAGACTGATCATGAATGTACCTGAAGCTTCTGCAAGCTTCTGTTTCACCCTCTCTGCAAGGTACTCTTTACAGTTCCCCTTCCAGTGCCCATCTATGCCGTAGTGGAAGCACTGGCCTTTGTCCTTTGTTGAGTCTTTTTGGCAACCTTTGCCTCACCCATTCTGCCCTTGCCCTTGCCCTTCTTAAGGGTCTTCTCAGCCTTCCTTTTCTATCTGGTCTCACTAGCATAGAGAACTGGCTTCTCTTTCTTGATGGTGTTCTCTGCTTCTCTCAACATTTTGAGGAGCTCTGAGAGGGTCACCTCAAGTTTGTTCATATTAAAATTTATTGTGAATTGAGAAAAGGAATCTGGTAGGGACTGAAGCACAAGATCCACATACAGGTTATCCTCTAGGACCATTCCTAGACCTATGAGTTTCTCGATCCACTCAATCATCTTAAGGACATGGTTCTGAACCGGTGTCCCCTCAGTTATCCTAGCATGGAAAAGACTCTTTGATATCTCATATCGTTGAGTTCTTCCCTGTTCCTCAAATAGTTTGTGGAGATGTAGGAGTATAGAATTAGCATCCATATTTTCATGCTGTCTCTGTAACTCAGTAGTCATAGAGGCCAACATATAACACTGAGCAAGAGTGGAATTATTTAAGTACTTTATATAACGAGCGATCTCATCCTCGCTTGCCCCTTCATCGGGCGTAGGGATTATTGTATCAATGACATACGTGATTTTCTTCATCATGAGAACGATTCTCAGATTGCAAAGTCAATCCATATAATTTGGACCAGTGAGGCGGTTGGCATCAAGTATGTCACGTAAAGGATTTGAAAGCGATATTTTCTTGAAATAAAAGATGTAACAAAAATAAATAACATGTAGACTTTGTAGAAATTTAAATAATTAAGATAAGGACTTCTATCTTAATGTATTCCCACCAATTTTTCGCGAGACACACAACACCCTCTGGTATGTGAATCGGAGACCCCCAGCAGATCTCTAGTGGGGATCAGGATCCAATCGGTGTCTTAACGTAACCTCGAGGGACTCGACCAATCACGTTAAGCCCGTAAAGATAGGAAACTCTTGCTAATCATAACTCCTTGTGATTTTCGTCCTGTTCGACCTCCGAACCACCATGGCCTCGAGGGACTCGACCAACCATGATGTTCGATTAAGTCATCACCATCGTTACAAGATGAGTCTGATTCAGTGATATACTCTCGAGGGACTCGACTAAGCATACCATGTCCTCAAGTCACCAGTGATATCTCTATGTCATAGATAAGATAGCGAGACACGATATAAGTGAGTCTTGAGGGACTCGACCAACTCAACCTACACCGGGAATTGGTTCCTAGCTATAATGATGGAAGGCCACGTGGGTCAATCTAATTGCCTCACGTTTACCGACTTAATATTATTAATGGAGAGGATTTTTGATTTGGTCTCCTAACATAATATGTCACACACATACATATTTAATATATATATATCTACATCGCATGCAAATATATATATATATGTATACATATTTAGTAGGTGTATATCTAATCACACATCACATGAGCAATCACACCAGATGATCATAGACCACATCCTAATATGATCAGGCCCGAGCCAGTGGGCCCAATCACTCACATCAAGATTTATATGTACTTCAGCGCATCTCTATGCCCTATGATCGTTCATCTCGCTTCGTCGGATCCGTCGGCATCTTAACGCATCTCCATGCGTCGGATCGTCCGTCTCGGCCTCGTGAGTCACGCTACCGCTGCGCCTCCTCATGTAATTATAACATAATTGTAGGCACGCAGACCCAACAATAAATGAGAAAAGAATAGAGGCTCGTAGGCCCCAATAATAATAATCACATGTACACACATCACATCACAGGTCCATGATCATTTGTCCACATCATACATCATATGAATATATTATTTTATAGGACTACTAGATTAAAAAAATAATAATTAATTAAATCATTTAATTAACATATTTATTTTTCTGAAATTAGGGACATAAAAGGAATTTTTGAATCCTAGGGGTATTTTGGTAATCGGCCAAAAGGGTATTTTGGTAATTTTGTCAAAGGGCATAGAATTTGGAATTTATTAAATTTTGAGGGGTATTTTAGTAATTATATCAAAGGGATAGAATTTGGAATTTTAAAAATTTCGAGGGGCAAAATTATCTTTTGATAAAAAAACCCTAATCCCTCTGCCCTGTTGCGTTTGCGGCTGCAGTATGCTCGCCACCACCCAGCCGGCGACGGCATCGTGGCGGACACGGCTGTAGCAGGTGGGTGCAGTGCCGGCAGGCGTTGCCCCAGCCGCGGGTGGGCACTGCTCGCGCAAGCGCCACCCACGGGGTAGCGCTCGCAGGCGCTGCCCCGCGGGCACCCCGCAAGCAACCCGCCAGCGCCCCAGCGGCGTTGCCTCACAGGCGTCACCGTAGGTAGGTGCTGCCTCCTCAGGCAGCTTTGTCCCCAGCGGGGACTGCCCCTGCAGGTGGCTGCAGGCGCTTCCTACCTGGCCGCGGGCGGCGGTGGTCAACCCTTCGGGCACCGCCCGCCCCTTAGGCAACGTTGCCTCTGTGGGTACCTCTGCCTGCGGGTCATAGGTAGGCAGCAAGCCACTAGTGTAGGCAGCATGCTTGCGGCCTGTAGCCCGATGGCCGACTGTCGCCTATGTAGGCAACAAGGCTGCAAGCAGCCTTGCGGCCGCTGCACGAGCGCAGCAAGGGCAACAATAGTTACTACCCTTCCTAGCCCTTTTGCGTCAACAATTTTAGCCTCAAAAACATATCCAAAACACAACACATATAGTTTAAGATCCGATCTTCGCACGAACAACCTAGCTCTGATACCACTATTGGGAAATCCTTCAAGGGAGTGACATCACATGCGTAGTAGAAGAACAGAAAAACAAAACCCCAGATTTCCCGTAGAAAGTTTCCGTCGTCGTGTGAAGATCGGTGCGTCAAAAACAAATCCGCAAAACTGCACGTGTAAAAGAAGATACCTAGGGAGATCGTATATCCCTGAATTCCTGCAGATCTGTGGGAGAGGATGAAGGAGGTCAAGCGTCCTCCTCTCTAGCGGTATCCACACAGCAAGGATTGCGATGATGCACCTCTCTCTCTAGGGAGAGAAGAACAGGAGGTGGCTACCAAAAGAAAACCCTCAGCCTATAGAGCTTTAGTTCCCTCCTATTTATAGAGGCCCCTTGTCAACCCTAAAGGATCTTTACCCTATTGGGTATTGGATCTCTATCCAATTACCCAAGCATCTTGGATCAGTGGGTCTCTACCCAATAATTTCTTATTAGCAATTATTGGATCTCATCTCAGGATCCAATAATTTAGGGGCTTAATGGATATCCAATAAGATAGGGAGTTCAGCGGATATCTCATATCCGAACCTCTACTCGTCGTAACACCTACCATATGTGTGTGACCCTATAGGCCCAATATCGAGCTGGCCATGAGTTATACTTGTCAGAACTCCTTTTAACATAGTGAATTATTATCTCTATAATAATTCACCCAACTCATCGACTATGGATGTACCAGGCCACTACGCCGCAGCCCCCAAACGATACAGGGGAATCTAATCCTTTGGACCTATCTATCCTTAGTTACCATGTATCTATAGTCCCTCATCTATCCAATATCCCAGAGACCCTATATCGGGCATAGTGCTGTCAGGCCCATACGGTCTCTTCTTGAGTCTTGCCCTTGTCGGATTCTCCCGGAGAACCCTTTCTCTCTCAATCTGAATAACCTTGGCCAAGGATTTGTTCGAGCAAGAACACATAAGATATTCCTCTCATGATACTGAGAGCGGATGATCCTCTATTAACACTCAATAGCCCTCGTAAGATTGGCTACCACTCCCAATGACCGGTTGTACTAGATCTGGAACTTTTCAAACCTATAAGTCTGGTATCAAAGAGTGGAGTACTCATACAGGACATCCTTGGTATCTCAAGTCTAAGGACCAGATACACTACTGGGACTATGGAATTACTGTCTAACGTGAGGTATCAATAACCATCTAGCATTCCATAGGCGGATCAATCAGTGAACTCATTCCCAATGAGCACCTGCACTGTACCCTTAGTGTCTCCACACGAGTAGCTATGATACCAGCCACTTCCATCATATGGACGAGTATATAGCACATCAGTCTATCCGGTTATCTCGATGTCCTTCTCGAGTAACCTATGACTAGGATAATTTAGGGTCTGTGTTTAAAGGTGAATCGGTCTCATTATCGTGATCTCATTACGATCCGATTCCCATTGCACAGATCCAAGGACATCACAATATATACAACACGCAAGATAAAGTGATAAAACACCTAATAATACGCGAAGAAAAAAAGTGCATATTAAGTTATAAGTGCCATCACTCATGTGATTGGCTTGCAGGGCACATATGACTAGCATGGCCTTTGTCCTTTGTTGGGTCTTTCTTGGCAACCTTTGCCTTACCCATTTTGCCCTTGCCTTTGCCTTTCTTAAGGCGCTTCTCAGCCTTCCTTTTTTTTCTGGTCTCACCAGCATAGAGAACTAGCTTCTCTTTCTTGATGGTGCTCTCTGCTTCTCTCAACATATTGAGGAGCTTTAGGAGGGTCACCTCAAGTTTGTTCATATTAAAATTCATTATGAATTGAGAAAAGGAATCTGGTAGGGACTAAAGCACAAGATCCACACACAGGTTATCCTCTAGGACCATTCCTAGACCTGTGAGTTTCTCGATCCACTCAATCATCTTAAGGACATGGTTTTGAACCGGTGTCCCCTCAATCATCCTAGCACGGAAAAGACTCTTTGATATCTCAAATCACTGAGTTCTTCCCTGTTCCTCAAATAGTTTGTGGAGATGTAGGAGTATGGAATTAGCATCCATATTTTCATGCTGTCTCTATAACTCAGTAGTCATAGAGGCCAACATATAACACTGAGCAAGAGCGGAATCATCTATGTACTTTACATAATGAGCGATATCATCCTCGCTTGCCCCTTCATCGGGCGTAGGGATTATGTATCAAGGACGTATGCGATTTTCTCCGCCATGAGAATGATTTACAAATTTAAATAATTAAGATAAGGACTTCTATCTTAATGTATGCCCACTAATTTTTTGTAAGACATACAACACCCTTCGGTATGTGAATCGGAGACTCCCGACGGATCTCTAGTGGGGATTGGGATCCAATCGACGTCTTAACGTAACCTCGAGGGACTCAACCAATCACGTTAAGCCCGTAAAGGTAGGTAACTCTTGCCAATCACAATTTCTTGTGATTTCTATCTTGTTCGGCCTCCGAACCACCATGGCCTCAAGGGACTCGACCAACCATGATGTTTGGTTAAGTCATCACCATCGTTACAAGATGAGTCTGATTCGATGATATAATCTCGAGGGACTTGACCAAGCATACCATATCCTCATATCACTGGTGACATCTCTATGTCATAGATAAGATAGCGAAATGCGATATAGGTGAGTCTCGAGGGACTCGACTAACTCAACCTATACCAGGAATCGGTTCCTAGTTATAATGATGGAAGGCCACGTAGGTCAATCTAATTGTCTCACGTTTACCGACTTAATATTATTAATAGAGGGGATTTTTAATTTGGTCTCCTAATAAAATGTGTCACACACATGCATATTTAATATATATCTACATCATAGGCAAATATATATATACATATCTAGTAGGTGTATAATCAATCACACATCACATGAGCAATCACACCAGATGATCATAGACCACATCCTAATGTGATTAGGCCTGAGCCAGTGGGCTCAATCACTCACATCAAGATCTATGTGTGCTTCAGCGCATCTCTATGCCCTGTAATCGTCCTTCTCGCTTCGTCAATTCCGTCAGCATCTCAACGCATCTCCATGCGTCGGATCGTCTGTCTCGACCTCGTGCGTCCCGCTACCACTGTGCCTCTTCATATAATTATAACATAATTACAAGCACGCAGGCCCGACAATAAACGAGAAAAATAGAGGCTCGCAGGCCCCAAAAATAATAATCACATATACACACATCACATCATAAGGTCTATGATCATCTATCCATATCATACATGTGATGTATATATTAATTTATAGGACTAATAGATAAATAATAATAGTTAATTAAACTATTTAATTAACTATTTTTTTTGAAATTAAGGACATAGAGGGAATTTTTAAAATTCTGAAGGGTATTTTGGTCATTCTATCAAAAGGGGATGATATTAGAATTTTATAAATTCTCAAGGGCAAAATTGTCTTTTACCCAGAAAACCCTAATTCCTCTATTTTGCTTGCTGTTGTGTTGCGGCTACCGCCATCGCCACCCCGTCGGCGGTGGCACTGTGGGGAAGCGTTGCCTATGCCCGTGGGCCTACGGGCGGCGCCGCTGCATCGGGGTGCCGCTCGCGGGCAGACGTGCTCGCCCAGTGGCCCAGCGCCCCTATGCGGGTGAGCGCCGTTGTAGGCACCGCCCTCCCTTATGGGCGGCTCGCCTTCGGGCGACGCTGCCACCCACCCATGCGGCCAGGCAGCCCATAGGGGCCTCGCGGGCGTCGCCCATCCTTGTGGGTAGGCCGATGCACCAGGCGCCGCCCACCCTTACGGGTAGGCCGTCGCGCCAAGCACTGCCCGCCCTTACGGGCAGGCCGTCAGTCACCTGCTGCCTGCAGCCTGCATACGGGCAACTTGCCCGTAGTCATCGCCGCTTTCGTTGTAGGTAGCAAGGTTGCAAGTAGTCTTGCGGCCGTTATGCGAACGCAGTAAGGGTAGCAATAGTTGCTACCCTTTCTCGCATTTTATGCCAACGATTTTGATGACAAAAGTTGTTCTAAATCACAACACACGCAGTTTAAGATCCGATCATCGCACGAATAACCTAGCTCTGATACCACTGTTGGGAAATCCTATGGGACGACATCTCATGCGTAGCGGAAGAACAAAAACAAAACTACAAATTTCCTATAGAAAGGTTCCATCGTAGTGCGAAGATCGGTGCATCAAAAATAAATCCGCAAAAACTTCATGTATAAAAGAAAATACCTAGGGAGATCGTATATCCCTGAATCCTTACAAATCTGTAGGAAGGATGAAGAAGGTCAAGCGTCCTCCTCTCTAGCGGTATCCATACGATAGGGACTACGACGATGCACCTCTTTGGGGAGAGGAGAACAAGAGGTGGCCACCAAAAAGAACTCCCACCCTATAGAGCTTTGGTTCCCTCCTATTTATAGAGGTCCCTTGTAAATCTTAATGGATCTTGCCCTGTTGAAAATTGGATCTCCATCCAATTACCCAAGCCTCTTGGATTAGTGAGTCTCTACCCAATAATCTCTCATTAACAATTATTGGATCTCATCTTAGGATCCAATAATTCAGGGGCTTAATGGATATCCAATAAATAGGGGCTCCAACAGATATCTCATATCCGAACCTCTACTCATCGTAATACCTACCATATGTGTGTGACTCTCTAGGCCCAATATCGAGCTGGTCGTGAATCATACTTGTCAGAACTCATTCGGACTTAGTGAATTATTATCTCTATAATAATTCACCTAACTCATCGACTGTGGACGTACTAGGCCACTACGCCGCAGCCCCCAGACGATACAGGGGAATCCAATCATTTAGACATATCTATTCTCAGTTATCATGTATTTGAAGTTTCTCATCCATCTAATATCCTAGAGACCCTATATCGGGCATGGTGCTGCCAGGCCTATATGGTCTCTCCTCGAGTCTTGCTCTTGTTGGATTTTTTCGAAAAACTCTTTCTCTCTCAATCCGAATAACCTTGGCTAAGGATTTGTTAAAGCAAGAATACATAGGATATTCCTTTCATGATACCGAGAGCAGATGATCCTCTATTGACACTCAATAGCTCTCGTAAGGTTGGCTATCACTCCCAATAACCGGTTGTACTAGATCTGGAACTTTCTAAACCTATAAGTCCGGTATCAAAGAGTGGAGTACCCATACAGGACATCCTTGGTGTCTCTAGTTTAAGGACCAGATACACTACTGGGACTATGGAATTGTTGTCTGACGTGAGGTATCAATAACCATTTAGCATTTCGTAAGTGGATCAATCAGTGAACTCATTCCTCAATGAGCACTTGCACTATACCCTTAGTCCACACACAAGTAGCTATGAGATCAGCCACCTCCATCATATGGATGGGTATACAGCACACTAGTCTATCCGATTGTCTCGATGTCCCTCTCGAATAACCTATGACCAGGATTATTTAAGGTCTGTGTTTAAAAGTGAATCGGTCTTATTATCGTGATCTCATCACGATCCGATTCCCATTGCACAGATCCAAGAACATCACAATATATGCAACATGCAAGATAAAGTGATAAAATGCCTAATAATAAGCAAAGAGAAAAAGTGCATATCAAGTCACAAGTGTCATCACTCATGTGATTGACTTGTAGGGCACATATGACTAGCACCAATGACGTGCTGGGCAACAGGAGGTTGATTAGTGTAACTGACTAGATTGAAGTAGAGTTAAGGTTTATGTGTACAGGATTAACTATGATAACGATAAAGACATAAAGTGAAGTAAAGTACCGGAGTCAAGTGCGATAAAATCGTTAGGAGTTCGAGAGTTCAATGGAAGTCCGAAGATTCATTAGAATGCTGCCGGAATTGGCCGAGAATAAGTAGGGAGCTTACCGAAGGGTTTTTGAAAGTTCGTCGAAAGGTTCGTTGGAAGTTTACGGAGCTTGTCGAGAAAGATCGAAGCTTTCTGAAGAAGCTCGTCAGAACTCACCAACGATTCCATTAAGAAGTCCAAGAGCTTGCCGGGAGTTCGCAGAATAGTGTTCAAGGGTTTGTTGGAAGACCACCAAAAGTTCATTGGAAGCTCATCGGAAGAAGTCTCAACTTTTTGAACTTTGTATTAGCTTAGTAAATATTTTTAATTTCATAGTTAGTATATAATTAGGGTTAGGATTATGTGTTAATTCTATAACCCTTGTAGGGGCCAATTGGGCCCGGTATTGGACTGGTTTGGGCTGGGTTTAAGGCAAGTGCTAGACTCTGTTTAGCGATGGCACCGCCAGACTAGGGTGGTGGCACTACCCAGGTCTAGCTCCCCAGGTTGTACTAGGCGGTGGTACCGCTCAATGTTAGAACACTTGGGCGGTGGTACCATTGGCTAGCGGTAGCACTGCCAGAACCTCTATTTTTAAGGTTTTGCGGGCGGTAGCATCACCCAATGTAGGCAGTGGTACCGTTCGTACCCAGAAGACCCAAAAAATTAAATTTTGGCTTCGTTTTTTAAGCCATTTAGGGCCTATAAATATCTCATTCATCCCTGCAAGGATTACATAAGAAAAAGTGAGCTAAAACTCTGGTGAATCAAAGTTGTAATCTTGAAAAGTGTTGAGTGTTTCTTCTCTCCTCTTGAAAGTTTAGAATTTTGTTTAAGAGAGGTGTGAGACTTGTAGAGGTTATCTCCTAAACCTTTAAAAAAGTAAAAAAGTTATAAAAGGGTGATTGATCTTTGCCCATTAAAAAAAATCATTAGTGAAAGCCGGTGACCTCGACGGAGAAGGAATCAAGAGTGGACGTAGGTCGAAGGACCGAACCACTATAAATCGGATGTGCTCTTTTCCCTTTATGCCTTTTGCTCTTATTACTTACTAAGCTAGTTTCTCAATACTTTTACTTATATTCTAAGTCAAAATGCATTTCTGATACATTTCATCGAATGAATTTTTTGAATCGATGTAATTTTTTAAAAGTACTAATTCACCCCTTCGCCCCCCACCCCCCCCCCTCTCTTAGTGCCACTGTAATCTTAACAGTTGGTATTAGAGCCATGTTTATTTCTCGCTTGGTTTAACACCCAAGAGAAATAGCTTTTATGACAATCAAGAGGGTTTTTCTATCACTCATCCTCCTATATTCAACGAGACGGACTACACATATTGGAAAACTAGAATGAGAATTTTTTTGCTTTCTGTGGATTTAAATGTTAGGGATCGAGCGACACTAAGAGGGGGTGAATTAGTGCAGTGGTAAAGAATGATAGATTTTTCAACGATTAAATCAAGTTCGAAAACTTTGTACGAATGAATGCAACGTTTCGTTTGAACCCGGAAAGATTACATTTTAACTTTAAAGCATATGTAAGAAGATGAAGATGAAGTTGAGTAAATAAGGCAGCAAATAAAAATGGTTTGCAGCAAAGTAAGTTGCGAGAAAGTAAATGCAAACCGATTTATAGTGGTTCGGTCATCCGACCTACATCCACTTCTGAAGCCTTCTCCGATGAGGCTCCCAACTTCCACTAGCAAATCCTTTTGAAGGGGAAGGACCAAACACCCCTCTTATAACCCTTTTACAAGAAGTTCACACTCTTACAGATTTTTCAAAGAGAAAAAAGGAGGTGAACACAAGCTATTGAAAACTAGACTTTCCCAAGCCTTTTTGCTCAATTTTCTAACTCTCTAAGGGTTCCTCTTTCAGCTGAGAAAGGGGGGTATTTATAAATCCAAAGTGGATTCAAATTTGGGCTCCAAATTTGAAATCAATTTGGATTTCCTAGTGCTGGCGGTGCTACCGCCTGTCAAGGGCGGTGCTACCACCTGTCAATCGCCAGACTGACAGTGCACAGGTGGTACCACCACCCAAGGCAGGCAGTACTACCGCCCCAAGCTGGGTGATAGCACCGCCTAGCACTCAGCTGCCAGGCGGTTCCACCGCCTGGCCTTTTGGCTACTGGGCGATGCCACCGCCTAGCACAAATCAACTTTCTGGTTTGGGCCGAATACTCAGCCCAAACCGGTCCCAAACAAGGCCCAATAGGCCCCTGCTTGGGTTAAAAGATTAACATCTAATCCTAACCCAAATTAATGTGCTAACTAAGAAATTAAAGACATTTCCTAAGCTATTACAAAGTCCACTAAGTCAAGACTTCTTCCGGCATGCTTCTAGTGAACTTCCGACGGTCTCCCGACGAACCCTCGGAAACCATTCAGCGGACTCCCGGCAAGCTCCCAGACTTCATGATGATCTTGGCAAGTTCCAACGAGCTTCATTGGCAAGTCCGATCTTTCTTGGCAAGCTCCGTGAACTTTCGACGAACCTTCCGGTGAACTTCCGAAAACCCTTAGGCAAGCTCCCTACTCGTTCTCGGTCGGTTCCGGCAACACTCCCAACGAATCTTCGGACTTTCGTCGAACTCTAGAACTCCCAACGATCCATCCCACTTGACTTCCGATACTCTGTTTCACTTTACGTCTTTATCTTCATCGTAGTTAATCCTGCACATAAGCAAACAAACACTCTACTTCGATCTAGACAGTTATTACAACGTGAATTAACTTTCAATTGCTCGGCATGTCATTGGTCGGTACTTCGTCCGATCCTTCGGCACATCGTCCTCTCTTGCGGTCCATTGCTCAATCGGCGGATGACCTCCACAACCCCGATATCCTTGGTGCAAATGCATCTTGGCCCGATGCTCGACGTACAAAGCCTTCAGCCGATTGTCGACCAAACCTCCGGCTCGACATCCAATATCCTGACGCGATCACCTTCGGCACAACATCAATTCCTTCAGCGTCAACTATCTAATCCTGATCGATAGTAGACCTGCGTAACTCAAAACACAATTAGACCATAAATCACAATCAATTAGTTTCATCATCAAAATTCGAGATTCAACATTAAATTTATAGAATATTATTGAAAATAGTTTTGAAAAGTCTTCTAAACCAATGAATGAGTGGAATGATTCAAAGAAGAAAATTTTTTCTTTAAATGCTAAAGCGACAAACGCTTTGTTTTGCGCTATTGATAAAAACGAATTTAATCGGGTTTCTATTTGTGAAACTATACATGAGATTTGGCACACAATTGAAGTCACACACAAAGGCACAAGTAGGGTTAAAGAGTCAAAAATTAATCTTTTGGTTCATAGCTATGAGTTGTTTCATATGAAACCAAGCAATTAAATACACTAATGAGCACTTCTACAAAGTTAGATATGGACCACGATGAAAAATTTTTTGATAAAAAAAATTTATAGGGGTGTGATAGGTAGTTTACTATATATACCTCACCGTAATTAGACCGGACATTATATTTAATATTGGATTTTATGCTAGATTTTAATTTAATCCTAAGCAATCTTACTTTAAGGCTATTAAAAGAATTTTTAGATATCTAAAAGGAACTCATAATATTGGATTATAGTATCTAAAATCCAAATACTTTGAATTAATTTCTTATACCGATGCTGATTTTGCTAGATGTAGAATAGATAGAAAAAACACATCTGAAATATGTCAACTCTTAGGTCATGCACTTATCTCTTGGTCTTCCAAGAAACAAAACTTGGTTGCATTATCCACAACCGAGGCTAAATACGTTACAATAGGTGCATGTTGTGTACAAGTTATTTGGATGAAAAATACTTTAGAAGATTATGAACTATATTTGAAAAATATTCCTATAAAATACAATAATACTAATGTAATATGTTTAACAAAAAATCTCATTCAATACGCTAGAACTAAACATATTGATATTAGGCATCATTTTATTAGAGATCATATTAATAACTATGATATTTCTTTAGAATTTATTGATACAAAACATCAATTAGCTGATATTTTTACAAAACCTTTGAATGAGGAACAATTTGATTTTATTAGAAGAGAATTAGGCATGTTAAATCTTCCAAATGCATGAGTTCCTCTTATACATTTTTTAAAATTCTCAGTTTTTGAAAATTGAGTTTTCTTTTTATCAAGATTATTTCCTATCATCTTCTTGCAATTTTTATTCATGGATTTTTGAGACACTTGATCTTTCACTTGATGATCTCTTCCTATGAATCCTTCCTCTCTCTACTTACGAAAGAAGAGTTTTTAGACTTTTGGTATACTTGATCTTTTATGCAATGATCATTTCCAATGAATCATTCTTCTTTCTATTTGCAAGAATAGTGATTTAATTTATGAAATTTTGATATGCACATCTTGATCTTTTATGTGATGAATACTCTCTTTACGAAAGTAGAAGTTTGTTTTATGGACTTTCGGTTCTTATGACTCGATACTTTTCTTATGAATGAATTCCTCCTTTCTTCTTTTTTGTTCTTCTTATTCTTATGACAAGAGGGAGAAAGAAACCTGCTAGTATATCAAGAAATGCAAAAATGCTAGCTAGCACTTCTTGCTTGCATGGTTCAAAAACTTGTTGAATGTTTTTCCGTTTTATTAATGAGAAAGGGGGATAAGTAAGTAATGATGAATGATTAAAAATTTTAATATTTTGGTATCATATATGTTATGCCTAAAGTGATGTTGATTTATTTTTGGTATCATGCATAAAGTGATGATGAGTTATAATGTTTTGAAATTGTGCATGTTTATTTGAAACTATGATACACAATGTATGAAATTTTACGTATGGTCAAAATTGTTTCACTTGAATTTAAAGGTTATTATTCTTTTGAATTCAAGTTTACCTTATTTTGATATGGTATTTAGATAGGGGGAGTTGATTTTAACTCCATCATCAATTGGTTGTCATCATCGAAAAGGGGGAGATTGTTAAATCTCAAATTTTGATGATGAAATCAATTGATAAGTTTGTGATCTAATCTATACTTTAAAATAAGTGATGTAGGACTAACTTCGATTAGAAAAGGTAAAGCAATTAAAGCATGATCAAATGTTGGGCCAGAGTCAAAAATTGGGCATCGGGCCGAAAGAATCAGACATTGTGCTAAGATCAAAAGTTGCAGGAGTCAACATGCTAAAGGATCGGGCGATACGTTGTAGATTCGAATGATGTGCTGGAAGTTCGGATGATGTTAAAATGAAATGACATGCTGGGTAATAAAGAATTCTTATCTTTAGTTGTTTATGTCTTAATTATCAAAGGTTAGGTCAAAATTGAGTTAGTCTAACTCAATTAGGGGCCAATTAGGCCTAAATTGAGACTAATTTGGACTCCTTGGGAGGTATATTTAGTGATCTAAAAGTTGATGCAGGCGATGATACTACCAAACTGGTGGTGGAACCACCTATGAGTTGGAAAAGTAAAAAACATACTTTTTCAGGCTGCATGCGGTGGTACCGCATAGTCTGAGTGGTGGTACCACCAGCATGAAAGCTGCCAGGTGGTGGTACCATCCAAGCTGGTGGTAGCACCACCAGAACCTTTATTTTCGAGGTTCTGCGGGTAGTAAAACTGCCCAATGCCCCAATGCAGGCGGTGGTACCGCCCGTACCCAAAAGATCCAAAAATTTAAATTTTGGCTTCGTTTTTGAAGTTCTTTGAGGCTTATAAATACCTCACTCATCCTTACAAGGATTACACAAGAAAAAGTGAGTTAAAACTCTAGTGAATCAAAGTTGTATTCTTGAAAAGTGTTGTGTTCCTTCCCTCCTCTTGAAAAGTTTAGAATTTTGTCTAAGGTGTTGAATCTTAGATTTTGATGATGAAACCAATTGATTATGTTTTATGACCTAACTATATTTTAAGTGACACAGGCCTACTTTCAATCAGGATTAGATAATTGAAGTAGGAAGAATCAATATTACGCTGAAGGAAAACATGTCAGAAGATTGGACGTCGAGCGAAGGATCGATCGACATATCAATAGAAGGCTTCGGACAAAGAATTCGAGCATCGGGGCAAGAAGAGCAGAGTTGTGCTAAGGAGATTGAAGTTGTAGAGACAATTGTCAATTGAGCAATAGGCCACAAGAGAGGACGATGCGTCGAAGAATCGGACGAAGTGTCGATGGACCAATGACATGCTGGGCAACAAATTTGATTCGCTTTGTAATAATTATCTAGATCGAAATAGAATTATGTTTAATTGGGTTAGAATTGGGCCAACTGGGCCTATACCCGGATTGGTTTGGGCCGGACTCAAGGCCCAAACAATACTACTGAGCCCTATCTGGTGGTGGCACCACTAAAATGGGGCGGTGGAACCTCCCAGGCTCAGTCTCCTAGAAACCTAGACATTGGTACCACCTAGGTCCAGTAGTTAGACTCTACCTAGTGATGGTACTGCCTAGTGTCAGGTAGTCTAGCAGTGGTACTTCCGGACTAAGGCGATGGTATCACCCAGTGTCAGTATACTAGGCGATCACTAGCACCCTGAAAATCGGAGTGATTTAAATTTTGGCTCCAAGTTTGAATCACCTTGAGGGCTATAAATATCCTTCTCATCCATGATTAGACTAACATAAACTGAGAAAGAAAAAAGGAAAAAACTCTGGCATAATCTTGTCAAATTCCTCCCTTTAAGTCTTAAGTGTTGATCTAGTCTAAGAGAGGAGTGTGTGTGGGAGTGTAAGGGTTTTCTTCTAAACCCGTGAAAAGGAGAAGTGAGCTGTCAGGGCAGTTAGTCTTCGCTCGATTGAAAGAAGATTGATAGTGAAAGCCGGTGGCCTCGACGAAGGATGAATCAGGAGTGGACATAGGTCGGATGATCGAACCATTATAAAATTGATTTGTATTTACTTTCTTACTATTAATCCTTACTACAAACCATTTTACTTTACTTGCTCTATTTCCTTATCACTTCTTACAAATGTCTTTAAGTTTAAAGTGTTTATAATATGACTTTTATCGAAACGAAATATTTCATCTTACGAAGTTTTTTGAAATCGCTAATTTGACGTAATCTTTACCGCTGTATTAATTCAACCCCCCCCTCCCCTTAGTGCCAAACTGATCCTAACAGTTTGTATTAGACCCGGTATTTCTCATTTTGATTTACACCTAAGAGAAATGACTCTTTTTAGATTTCAAGAGGGCTTTTCTATCGTTCGTCCTTTCATGTTCAATGGGATGGACTACATTTATTGAAAAACTTGAATGAAAGTTTTCTTATTTTCTTTGGATTTGGATTTATAGAACATTGTTGAAAATGGATTTCAAACACCCTCTAAACCTAGGAATTAATGGAATGAATTTGAGAAAAAATTATTTTTGTACAAAGGCTATGAATGTCTTATTTTGTGCATTAGATAAAAATGAGTTTAATCAGATTTCTATTTGTGAAATGGCTTTCGATATTTGCACACTCTTAAAGTTACACACGAAGGCACTAGTAGAGTTAAAGACTCGAAAATAAACCTTTTAATGTATGATTTTGAGCTTTTTCGAATGGAACTAAGTGAGACTATTGGAGACATGTACACCCGATTTACGGATGTCATCAATAGTCTAAAAGCCCTTGGTAAATTTTTTTCGAGTTTTGAACTTATAAATAAAATTTTAAGATTTCGTCCAAAAAGGTGGGATCCGAAAATAACGACGATACAAGAAACAAAATATTTAAATAATTTTCTTATTGAAGAACTCATTGGCTCATTGATAACATATGAAATGAGCTTCTTGGAACATGATGAACATGTGAACTACCTTCCAAAGAACAAGAAGGATTTAACACTTTGAATAAAAAAATATCACTTGAGTGATGACTTAAGTGATGAGGACAATGATGATTATGACTTTGAACTTTTGACTAAAAAATTTTAAAAATATCATAAAATAAGAATTAAAGAATAAAAATGAACCTAAAAAGAAGAAGAGGTTAAAGAAGAAGAAAGAACTCTAAGAAGAATCAAGTGCATCTGAAGGCGAAATCACGAATTGTGCTTTGACGACTTTCGACAACAAGTAACTTACCCGAAATGTTTTTACATTATTATAAAATTACTTGATCTTTTAATGAGTTACTTGATTTAGTTTGTAGAAAATAATTTTTTTAAAATATCATGCTTTTCTTTCTAGCACTTTTATGAAAAATTAAAAGTTGATCATATGTTTTATGATAAAGAAACAAAATTTTTTATGATAATTCTTGCACACCAAATCTATACGAAGCAATCATGTGAATCTTGATGATTTTGTATTGCTTTTGGTTTTAAACATGATACTTCACCTTTGTATAAAAAAATTTGAACATACCTTATGAAAACATGCTTTATAATGATGTAATAATTTTTTTTAAAAAAAAATTGTATCATGCTTAATGATTTTATATTATGGTATCATGCATGAGGATTTGAAGCAGTGATAATTTGAAATCCTATATTTAGGAATAATACATTTTTGGTATTGATGGTTTTGACAAAACTTATTTTTCAGATTTATATGATGATGCATGGTTTTGGCAAAAATTTGAGCTTAACTATTGATTTCTCACACTAAACTAGAATCATGTAAGAAGAAAAATATCTTACCACAACTAACAACAATAAAAGAAAGATCATTGGAATTAAAATAATTTTGAAGATGCTTTATGGAAGCATGCTTGATGATTTGTTTTACGAAATTTTTCCTTTCGGTCGTAAACGTTGATACTTGTTTAACATTAAAGGCAAAGGCATTTTCTATCCCCATCTTATTGAGATTAATGATTTTATTTATGATATTTTATGAATCTCATAAATTATAAAAGAGATTTTGATGATGTGTTAATGAATCTATTTATGATATTTTATGAATCTCGAAAGTAATTTTGATGAAGAGCTTGAAGTTGACGAATTGAATTTGAATGATTTTTTTATGACTCTTCTCTTGATCTCTCGAAATCATGACTTATTGAGAATTCTTATGCATGAATCATGTTCTCATATGATTCTTTTACGAATGAGATGATATATTCAAATGAATTATGACTTAATCTTTGATATTGATATGTTTTTTTTATATCATAATTCTTTTATATTGGTTGTATGCCCTTTATCATGAATTGAAAATTGATGCTAAAGAGAATATTTGTAAATCATGATCTTGATTTCTTGGACTTATAACTTGAGATTTTCTTTATATGAATCAAAATTTCTCACAATGCATTCTTGTATAATTCTTTCACTTTATTAAAAAGATTTATCAAATGAATCATGTTCTTCTTATTTTTTTTATTTTATATCCTTCATGACTTAGAAATGATATGATTTCTTTGGCTTGTATGCATCATGTGATGATTGAAATATTTATTGATATAATTTTAATTGATAAAACAAGTTATCGTAAAAAGAAGAAACTATATCATTGTATTATATCCTCCCTTTCTTTTTGACAATGACAAAGGGGGAGCAAAAATTGCTAGCTTGGCATATCATAAAGAAAACAAATTGCTAGCCTACAAAAGAAGAAAAAAACTTGCTAGCTTAAACATTGAGAAGCAAAAAAGTTGCTATCTCAACAGAGACAAAAATTTTGCTTAACTTAAATTTTTCAAAAATTGCTAAGCTTGCTAGGCAAAACTTGCTAGCTTGCACTTCTCAAAAGAGAAGAAAGAACTTGTCATCTTGAAACATCTCCAAGAAGTGCTATCTTGCCTATCTTTAGAAGGAAAAGTGCAAACTTGTATATCTCAAGAAGCAAGTGAAAAAAAAAAATTGCTATACTTGAACGAACTTAAAACTTTCTATGTTTAAATATTGTAAAGTGATGTAAATCTAGTTTATATATTGTAAAAACTTACATATCTTTAACACTTGCTAGATGCAACTTCTCCTTTTTGTTGATGACAAAGGGGGTGAAGTATGTTGATATTCATGCATGAATGTTGAAATTGAAATTATGATTTTGCATAATTTTGTAATAACATGTTGCTTGGATTTTTTAAAATCTAAAGATTCTATCAATATGGCATATTGATAGGGGGAGTTTGTTTAAACTCCAAGAGTTTGTCTAAACTCCATCATCAATTGGTTGTCATTATCAAAAAGGAGGGAAAGTGTTGAATCTCAGATTTTGATGATGAAACCAATTGATTGTGTTTTGTGATCTAACTATGTTTTGAGTGATGCAGTTCTACTTTCGATCAGAATAAGATAATTGAAGCAAGAAGAATCGATGTTGTGCTGAAGGAAAACATGTCAGAAGATTGAACATTGAGCGAAAGATTGATCGACGTATCAGTAGAAGGCTTCGGACAAAGAATTCGGGCATCAAGCCAAGAAGAGCGGAGTTGCGCCAAGGAGATTAGAGTTGCACCAAGGAGATCGGAGTTATGGATGACAACTACCGATTGGGCAACGGGTCATAAGAGAGGACAAAGTGTCGAAGAATTAGATGAAGCATCAATGGACCAATAACATGCTAGGTAACAAATTTGATTCGCTTTATAATAATTGTCTAGATCGAAGTAGGATTAGGTTTAATTGGATTGAAATTAGGCTAACTTAGTTAGGGGCCAACTAGGCCTGTACTCGGACTAGTTTGGGCTAGACTCAAGGTCCAAACAGTGCTACTGAACCCTGTTTGGTGGTGGCACCGCCAGACTGGGGCGGTGGAACCACACAGGGCACAATCTCCCAAAAGCTTGGGCGATGGCACTGCCTAGGTCCAGTAGCCGGACTTTGCTTGGGTAGTGGTACTGTCTAGTGTCAGGCAGTTTAGGCGGTGGTACCACCTGACTAGGGCGATGGTACTGTCCAGTGTCAATGTATTAGGTGGTGGTACCACCCAGCACAGGCGGTGGTACCGCCAGCACCCTAAAAACCGGGATGATTTAAATTTTAGCTCTAATTTTGAATCATCTTGAGGGCTATAAATACCCCTCTCATCCATGGTTAGACTATACACAAACTAAAAAAGAAAAAAAAAACTCTAGTGTAATCTTGTTAAATTCCTCCCTCTAAGTCTTAAGTGTTGATATAGTCTAAGAGAGGAGTGTGTGGGGGGTGTAAGGATTTCCTCCTAAACCCGTGAAAAGGAGAAGTGAACTATAAGGGCAATTAGTCTTTGCTGGTTAAAAGAAATTTTAGCTCCAATTTTGAATCATCTTGAGGGCTATAAATACCCCTCTCATCCATGGTTAGACTACACATAAACTAAAAAAGAAAAAAGAAAAAACTCTAGTGTAATCTTGTCAAATTCCTCCCTCTAAGTCTTAAGTGTTGATATAGTCTAAGAGAGGAGTGTGTGTGGGGGTGTAAGGATTTTCTCCTTGCCGGTTAAAAGAAGACTGATAGTGAAAACTGATGGCCTCAAAGAAAGAGAAATCAAGAGTGGACGTAGGTCGGACAACCGAACCACTATAAAATCGATTTGTATTTACTTTCTTGCTGTTAATCTTTATGTCAATCCATTTTACTTTACTTGCTCCACTCCTCTTCACTTCTTACAAATATTTTTAAGTTTAAAGCGTTTTCGATATGGCTGTCATCAAAATAAAATATTTTTATCGTATGAAGTTTTCTGAAATCGCTAATTTGATGTAATATTTATTGCTACACTAATTCACCACCCCCCCCCCTCTCTTAGTGTCAAACTGATCCTAACATAAGGGAGGTGTGAGACTTGTAGAGGTTATCTCCTAAGCCTTTGAAAAAGAAAAAAAATTATAAAATGGTGGTTGATCTTCACCCATTAAAAGAAAATCATTAGTGAAAGTCAGTGACCTCGATGGAGAAGAAATCGGGAGTAGACGTAGGTCGGAGGACTGAACCACTATAAATCCAATGTGCTCTTTTCATTTTATACTTTTCACTCTTATTATTTATTAAGCTAGTTGCTCAATATTTTTATTTACATTCCAAGTCAAAATACATTTCCGATATGTTTCATTGAATGAATTTTTCGAATCGATGTAATTTTTTGAAAGCACTAATTCAAACCTCTCCCCCCCCTCCCCCTTCCCTTTGTGCTACTGTGATCCTAGCCGGAGAACACCATGTCAAAGATTGGACGTCAGGCCGAAAGATTGATCGACATGCCGGATGATGGACTTCGTGTCATGAGTTCGTGCATCAGGCCAAATGGATTGGGTATTATGCTAAGATTGGATATTGCGGGAGTTCAATATGCTGATAGATTGGATAATATACTGAAGGAAAGGATGATGCGTTAAAAGATAGAACGAAGTACTGTATAACATGTGGGACAACGTGCTTCATGATTATAATTATTAAGTATTATTCGAAGAAAGCAGTTTAGAAGTCTAATTGAGTTGGTTTTGGGTGTAACCATGCCAACTTAATTAAGAGCCCATTGGGCTTGAGTTAGGGCTAAATTAGGCCTATTAGAAGACTAATTCAGTGATCTAAGTTGGGTTAAGCGGTGATACCACCCATAAGCTAGAAAGTATGGAATGTACTTTTTTGAAAAACCCGACGGTAGTACCGTTAGGTCAGGCAATAGTACCACCCAGATTGGCCATAATACCGCTAGAATACAGTTTCTAAGATTGTGTTAGGTGGTGGTACCACCCAGGCAAGTAGTGGTACCACTAGAGCCTAGTCTCCCAAGCTCTATTATGTGGTAGTATCTCTCAGTACAAGTAGTGGTATCGCTAGTATCCTAAAAACCTAAGGATTTAAATTTTTTGCTCAATTTTTGAAGCCATTTAGGGTCTACAAATATCCCACTCATGCTTGCTTGACAGAGTATAAAAAAGCTTATGACTTTAAGCATGTAAACTCTATTGAAAGTGTTAAATTCTTTCATCTTTAAGCCTATAGGTCATTATAAGGGAGGTGTGAGGATTATTTGTAAAAAAAAGTGTTGTAAAGGTTCTCTCCTAAGTATGTGAAAATGAGAAAAAAAGTTATAACAAGGATAATTGATCTTTGCTCATTGAAAGAAGATCGTTAGTAAAAATCAATGGCCTTGAGGAAGGAGGAATCGAGAGTAGACGTAGGTCACGATGACCGAACCACTATAAATCTGGCTTGCATTTCCTTTTATACTCTCCATCGCTATTACTTACTGGTTTAATTGCTTACTGCTCTTACTTATATTCTAAGTTAAGCTCATTTTCGATACCGATTTCATCGAACAAATTTTTGAAATGATTCTTCTTCTTGAAAGCACTAATTCACCCTCCCTTCTTAGTGCCTTTATGATCTTAACAATTTGAAGAATTTAAAATTATATACTCATTATGACTAATAAAACTACAAGCTTAAGAACATTGAGCATGAATACAATTGAGATCTTACTTATACAATTTATTCTTAATTCTATTCCTTTTAATTTAACTCATTTAAAATTTGCTACAATAAAATTAAGAATAAATAAAATTTAAATAAGCTCACTAGTATATATGTTTAGGAAGAATTAAGAATAAAGTAGGAAAAACTTTTAATATTTTGGGTACTATCTAAGGTGTAGATAACAATAAAAAAAATTAAAGCATAAATCACTTTAATCTATAAATCTTATACAAACTCATAAAAGAAAATTCTTAATAATAAAATACTACTTTTACGGTATGAAAGGTCATGTGAATATAGGATTTGATTTGAAAGGAAAAGGTATAAGCCTAGCCTTTATATGTTTTAAATTAGTCCTTTTTTTATACTTGGTGGATTTATTTTGATGCTTTAACTTATTTTTACCAATATTAGATATTCATTTTAATATGAAAACTAAATGAATATAAAATATTCATTATTATAGTGAATTATCTTAAAACGAAAGTGATAATAGTAGGTAGTTATTGCCTATGCTTAGAGATGATTTATTTAATGGATCTTGAGGATGCATGCTATATTCATACAATTCTAGAAATTTAGTTTTTTTTTATCTAGAATTATCAAGATATTATATCTCTTTTGATAGTGGTAAACTCATCATAATTCAATAAAAAATTTTAAATTTTATATGATGGTTTATACAGAATTAATGTGAATCTTGAGTTTATAATAATAATCTTATAATCAATATTAAAATGAAACATAGTTTTATAAATTTATTGAGATTATATATTCTTACATCTATGGCTCACTCCATATTTTATGTTTTATTAAAGAGAGATATTTTATCACATTTATAAATAACATGTTGAGATATGATTATGTATATCTAATTCATATAATATTATAGGCTATTTACACATTTAGGTATACATAAATAAAGTCAAGAGATAATAAGATAGAAATATTAAAATTATCAAATTTAATAAGGATAATAAATTTTACGGTAGATATCATGAACCTGACCATAATTCTATATTTTTTTTACTAGCTTCTTAGAAAAGTGAGAAGTTATTGAAAGGTGAAATTATACTCTTATAGATATGGTTAAGACTATGATGAGTTATTTTTCTATATCTGAATAAATGTGAAGAGAAGTATTAAGAACAATTATGTATATCTTGAATAGAGTTTCTAGTAAGTTAATTTCATCAACTCTTTCGAGTTATAAACTAGTAGGAAACTCAACTTAAGACATTTACATATTTAAATTATCCTATAGAAATAAGGGATCTTCAAATCACATTAAAAAAAAGATTTAGGGACTACTTTTGGATATTTTATTATTTATCTAAAAAATTTAAAATGATATAGATTTTATTACCCTAATCATAGTACATAAATAGTTGAATTTGGTAATGCAATATTTCTAGAAAAATAATAAATCAAGAAGAGTAAAAATATTAAAATTTAATCTTGATATTAATAAGATACATGTTAATACTTCTTTATCATTTTATATTCAAGAGATTATAGTTCCTCAAATTACTAAATAATATGATAAAGACGAAGAACAAATAGCATTAGTGTACTCCCATTTAATATTGATATTATTATTGATGAACTTGTTATAATCATAATTGGTAGTTTTGAAAATATCTCAAAAGGAAAGAAGACTTATCATTTTGATGACTATGTGGTATTTCTACATTAATCAAATTATAATATAGGAATTAAAAAGATTTCTCATTATTTTCATAAGTTATAAAACATAATGATTTTAAAAAATGATATGATGTAATAAAAGAAGAGTTAAAATCGATGGACTAAAATGATGTTTGTGAACTTGTCGAATTACCCAATAATTATAAAAAAGTTAATTGTAGATTGGGTCTTTAAGACAAAGTGTGATTCAAAGGATAATACCGAACGATATAAAGGTCGGACTTCTGGTCAAAGGTTTTACTTATAAAGAATGCATTAACTATAACAAGATATTTTATTTATTTTTTTAAAATAAACTCGTTAAAAATTATTATAACATTAGTTACTTATTATGATTTTGAGTTTAATCATATAAATATGAAAATAAGTTTTTGTATGAACTAACCTAAACGATTCATAAAGAAAAGAAAGAAATATAAAATTTGATATGTAAATTAAAAAAATCCATATATGACTTTAAATAAGCTTTTAGACAATGTTATATAAGGTGTTATAATATTTTCTTTCTTCATATTTAAAAAATATTATTAATCAATATTTATATCTAAAGGTCGATGAGAAATGGTTTATTATATTAGTGTTATATGTGGATAAAATTTTCCTTGGTAGTAGTGATCTTGGTTTATTGTACGAAACCAAGATATTTCTACTAAGAATTTTAAAATAACTTATATGGATAAGGTAGTTTATATTATTGACATTGAAATATTCATGAATAAATCTCAAACATTGTTAGAATTATCTCAAAAAAGATATATTGATCGAGTCTTAAAGAGATTTAGTATATAATTTTATTTACTAAATGACAAAAGTAAAAAATTTTAGTCAAAATATGTGTTTTTAAAAAGACCTAAAAAAATCAAATAAAGGAAAAATATTCTTTATATATGTATAATTAGAAGTCTATTATATGCTCAAGCTTATACTAAACTAGAGATCAATTTCATAGTTGGAATACTGGGTATATATTAGAGTTATTTAGGAATGAAACACTAAATATTTTTAAAGAAAATAATAAAATATTTAAAAAAATGAAGGATTATATGCTCACATATATAAAATTAGACCAGCTTGAAATGATGGTATTTTTAGATATTGATTATTTAGATTATCTCGATAGTATGAAGTCCACTTTATGTTTCATATTTATATTAGTTAAAGTGATAATTTATAGAAAAATATATATAAAGTAATATATTATTGCATTATCAATAATAAGAGTTGATTTTATGACATACTTGAGTCTACTAATCAAGCTTTATGATTGTGAAATTTTATCTTAGTACTTAGTGTGATTAGACTCACTTGTTATATCGCTAAAGATATTTTGTGGCATATCACAATAGTTTTCTTCTCTAAAAATAGTAAGTACTCTAGCAATTCTATATATTATAGTATAAAATACTTAATACTTAGAAAAAAAAGGTCCAAAAATAAATAATGTTAATCAAAAATTTGAGTTTCACTATATTGATTACTAATCCACTCACTAACACCTTATAGCCTAAAGTGTTTGAAGAAACATATTTTTATAATTGGGTTTATAAACAACTCATAAAAAATATGATGATGTGTATTTAAGTGAATATTATAATTAATATTTTTGTTTATACTATTAAAGTTACTTATTTATGCTATCTTGTTCACATTTATATATGTACATATTATGTCTTAATGTGTATAATAAGATTGTCTTGATAAGATAAATTACATGAGTTATTTTGGATTGTATTAGAAACGGCTAATAGTATTGTAATACATAGAAGGAAGTATAATATTAATTATATATAATCGCTATAATTCATATTAGTAGCTAGACTTAATATAATATTATTATGTTTATTAGCCTTATTGGTTTGTTTTATAAAATTCATGTGCACGTATAAAATTTTTTAAATTTTTAAAATCAAATCAAGTAAAATTATTTTTAAATACTTTTTATTTATTTATTTTGATTTTAAATTTTTTATATCTTACTAATTAATAGGTCAAGTGAGAAAATATTAGAGCATATAATCATATCTAATTAGATAAGATATATTATATATTTGATTAAATTTTGATTATAATTATCAACTAATAAAAAATAAGTCTAATTATTGTAGAATTCCTTAGGAGATGACCTTGATAGGAGGAACTCTCTTAATTACTTATCCTAGACCTTCTATTCTTACCTATAAATAGATCAAATCTCTTAAGGACTTAATATATGACATGATAAGATATTAAGATATTATAAATCTTCTTTCATCTTTTTTTAGTCCCTATTCTATTACTTATAGTAATCCTATAAGAAATAAAAAAGGAGAATGCGAATTTAGTTTTTTTTGCACATCAGCATTATAGCTTTTTACGCATCGGACAATGGTACACTTACAGCTTAGATAATGGTTTTTTGAATAGCATCAAAAGGTATGTAATCATATGTTTGATCTATCAATATTTAATTTTATTTCTAGTATTAAAGTTGTGTATAATAATATAATTACAATCTTTATGCTTACAAATCAATTAATGACACAATAGGCAAAACACTTAGAGCTAACTTTAGATATGACATGTATAGCACTCACACTAGTAGAAGTCAAATACTGAAGAGTTTGAGCTAAGACTTATTAACTTATATCATATTTGACCCCAATTCAATTTAAAAATTTAATCTTCTAGATGGTTCTCATACTCCACATATAAAATATGACTCTTTCAATCGTTGGTATTATGGGGCTATCCTTAGACTTCATATCTCAGACATAAATATTTTTCGCATCTTCCCTTGTGTATAAGTTGATTATATTTTTCTTACTTTTATTTATCGATATCTATCTATGTGATCAACTCATTTTTACTCAATCAAATCCACAGCTTGACCTTGGCACAATTATTATTTTTTTATTTGTTTAGTCAAAACACTACTTGATCTTGGCTACCAAGTTTTAGTTAATTATTTTTTTAAATTTGAGTTATCCAAATCAAAATTTATCCATATAACAGAAATCAAAGTTTCAGACTTTGAATCAAATTTATCAAGACTAGCATATGGTATATATATATATATATATATATATATATATATATATATATATATATATATATATATATATATATATGTATATATATATATATATATATATATATATATATATATATATATATATATATATATATGTATATATATATGTATATATGTATATATATGTATGTATATATGTATTTATGTATGTATATATGTATATATATATATATATGTATATATATATAATCAATTCAACCCAAAATTTGAACTTTTAGAATATCGATCAATCCCAATAAATAATAAAAATTTTTAATATCATTAGCAATATAACACTATTCTCTTGTTACATCTTTCTTAATCTCACATGCAGAAATATTTTTAACAGGCAAGACTCTCTAAGTTGAAATGAACGGTCATTATCGAACGAAGGCTGGAAGGGAGATAGGTACGTCTAATGAAGTCTTATTACATAGAACTAGTTTGATACACAAGCAACATGCGTGGCTCCATGACCATTCTAATGGATGGCAGTATCCGTTTATAGCTGCAAAATGGTAGGGAGCCCATCATCGCCTTTAAAGCCATTGACTAACATGGATCGATATGGTCATTCCATCGTTGCTTGCCCACGAAGCGTAGGAACTGTCTGAGATGTCTAGCAAAATTATTATTAGCAGAACTCATCACGCATGATACGAATGCATAGAAGCATTGAAAGCAATAAAAAGTAGGGTTTGATGAGGGACTCGGTCCTTGAGGTTTTTTTCTTTCCTAAAAGTAAAATTTTATACGTAACAGGCGAGTATAAGAAAAAGTCTCATTCATAAAAAGAGAGTATGATGTCCTAAGTCAGGTGGCCAATTTTTTTTGCCATACAATGCTAGAAGCATGCACACGCCCCAATTTTGCCAAGAACGATACACAATCATAGAGTGTAGGATGACTAAGCCCGTGAGAGCATCCAACAACGATACACAATCCGGTACATGAGTGAAGAAGGAATCCAGTGCCTCTCTTAGCCATCGAGTTTTGCCAAGAACCATCAATATTATTTTAGTCCAGTCAGGATTTGACTTGGCCCAACTAATTATTATGGATCGTGACTCAGTTAAAATAGCCACCAGATTGTTGAGAAGAATTAGCCTCATTAGAAAGGGAGTTGTCATATAAACAAATAATTTGTAAAAAATAACACAAGGAAAAGTGATGCAGGATAAGTACCAGCCAATTTTTGTTCTTGATTACATAGGAATAGAAAGAGAAAAAAATAATGATAGTTATAAAATATGAAGAGATATCTATCATACTCATTTTGACTAAAGAAGTGAACTCCTAAGACGAAGGTCTCATAGCTCTACATGTTTCACACGTTGATGATGGAATTATATCACCGGACACATAATTATAATCTTGTACAACTCACACATAAGGTAGGAAAGAACTTGATTCATTAATTTATTTCTAATCAATGCATTACAATGTTCTAACCTCTTTTTGTAGGCTCAAGTAAAAAAAATAAAAAGGAAAATATAGAAATAAAAAAAAACTTAAAATCATATCAATCTAATATCTTTCTTTTGAAGAATATAATATTTCTGACTTGATTTCAGAAATGTTCTTTCTTTCTTGATAATATTCTTGATTTATAGATTTCTATCTTTCCAAAGATAAATCTTTAGTCATTATTCATATTCTTCAATCAAAAATAAAATTGAGTTCTTCCATCTCATTTGTTTACCTATTCTTCTCACTGAGGAGATGTTGATATATGATAACCTATCACATATGCAAAATATTCCTAAACTAATCAAATTTATTTAATAAAAGATAAAATAATTAGTTCTCTATCATATACTTTTATTATAACTCACTCTGAGTTCATATTATTGAGATATAGATTGATCTTAATAATTAAACATCATAGCTAAATGAAATTCTCTAATACCAATATATTGTAGGACGAGTAACAGTGAATATATCCTTTTGATAATAAAAGAAAAAAAAAGAGAGAAGAGATAGATAATAATAATAAAAAATAAAAAAATATAAAAAGAAGTAAACACACAACTGTGTCATGACACTACTCACACACAAGTTGAAAAGAAAAAGAATTCAATTTATTGATCCATTTCTAATTGTTGCATTACAATATTCTAGTCTCTTTTTATATGCCCAAGTAAAAAAATAAAATTAAAAATATGAAAATAAAAAAATATATTATCACATCGAATCAGATATATGAAATCTTTTTTCCTTTCAACAATGAGATGAATCTTTAAGTCAATATCGTAATCTTTAATAATGAAAAAAAGTAAATTTGATTTCTTCAATCTTTTCCGCATTTACTTTTTTTTCTTCTCATTGTTGAGTGGATGTTGACGCATAATAACTTATTACATATACAAAATATCTCTAAATTAATTGAATTAAATTAACTAATTGGTTTCACATCAATGAGGAAGAATCATTCCTTGCGATAGGACCCATTAGGGTGCGAGCATTATAGGAGATGTCGTCTCTTTCAACGAGCCAATTTCTAGAGTATCAGACAGATATCAAAAAATTAAAAATAAATTCTAAACTTATTTTCCCACAACTTCCAAACAGTTTTATAAAACTTGCATTGAAAAAAAAAAAGAAGAAGAAAAGATTCAATGAATTAGGAATACCAAGCTTTGCAAAGGTGACATGCGTGTCCATCACAAATACCAAGCTTTGCAAGCCTCTCCATGATAGCGAGGCAATAATGGATGATCTTCCAACAAAATAAGAAAATTCTTAATGTTACTAGATGTTTTCATGTCCTCTACCACTAGCCGCAGGTCTCGTGATAATGTCGTGGGTAACAGGACCAAAAGTGAATAATTTTTTTTTTTTTTAGAGTTTAGCACTCATATTACATAAGAAAATGAATTTTTCAATAATCAACGAGAATATTCACATTCACATAAGTTGTTTTAAGGGAGATAGGCAACTCAAAAATCTAAATTTGTATGAAAATGCCAATTTAAGTATATTCTCAATAAGTTTGATAAAATCATGACCGATACATACACAAAAGAAACTTAAAATGGATCACATTGTATTCCTTATAAGTGCAAAGAATATAGGATGGGCTTAGCAAAGGCTAATGTGTCAATTAATTTAGTCGATAAAAATCTTGATATTTTATATTAGAAGTGAAGATTAAGTTAATCCAACGGCGGCAATTATTCTATTCGACAAACCTGGCCAAATGGATTGGCTGTCAATGCATCGCTGCAATACCGCCTTCGTCTCCACGGCAATGTTGCGAGAAAACGTTGGTGCGGGAGTGCGAGAGAGATTCAATGATCGAGGAGAGCGGCGATAATTATTGTCCTTAACAGACCTGGCCGACGGATCGGCCATAAATGAATCCCCCGTCACAGCCTTCATAACCACAGCAATCTTGTGAGAAACGTTCATCGATCGAGGCGAGAATGGCGAGCGAGAAGAGCAAGATCCTGATCATCGGTGGCACGGGATACATCGGCAAGTTCATCGTGGCGGCGAGCGCCCGGTCCGGCCACCCCACCTTTGCCCTCGTCCGGAGCACCACCGCCCCCGCGGATCAACCCGCCAAGGCCAAGCTCCTAAGCGACTTCCAGGCCGCTGGCGTCACCCCCGTCCAGGTGAAGTTAACGCCCTTTGTCTCTATTTGTTCTTGCAATGCGCGATGAGAGCTTGGTCGTGTTGTTTGATCGATAGGGGGATCTGTATGATCACGAGAGTCTGGTTAAGGCGATCAAGCAGGTGGATGTGGTGATCTCCACCGTCGGCTTCATGCAGCTGAATGATCAGACCAAGATCATCGACGCCATCAAAGATGCCGGAGGACACATCAAGGTGCTCCTCCTCTGCTTTTCTTTTGAACTATTGATGAAATCGGTAGGAATCGGAAAAGGAACCATCGTGGCCGACATTGGCGAGAGAGCAATTAAGACGATAACTGTCATTTTAAGGATGCGATTCATCTCAAAATTATGTGCAATAGTCTTGAAAATGTGAACGCAAAGAAACGGGAAAAGAAAAACATTGAAGTGCTTCATAAAAAACGATTTCTCTTGGTGCATGCCATAAATATCAAGATCATGTTGCCACAGTAGTCACAATTGATAATAGACATGAGAACCGACTGATGTCGTTGACCAATCAAATGAGGAGTGTTTTTTTTTTTCCCAGTATTTGGGCAATTGAATGGACACCACCGTGTGTTGACTGTTTACCATATGAGTGAGCTTGCAGAGGTTCTTACCATCAGAGTTTGGAGTAGACGTGGACCGAAACAATGCGGTAGAGCCAGCAAAGTCAACCTTTGTCATCAAGGCGCAAATTCGAAGGGCTGCTGAGGCATCAGGCATCCCTTACACCTTTGTCTCTTCCAACTTCTTCGCCGGGTATTTCCTTCCCGCGTTAGGACAGGCAGAAGCTACTGATCTTCCCACAGACAAGGTTGTCATCTTAGGTGATGGAAATCCAAAAGGTAATTTGTTGCTGAACCACATTTTGATCGAGCTACCTGTTGGAAATGCTAATTGCGTTGTTCTTTTCCCTTCAACAGCAATCTTTCTGAACGAAGACGACATCGGAACGTACACTATCAAAGCAGTGGATGATCCAAGAACTTTGAACAGGGTTTTATATCTGAGACCTCCCGCCAACATCCTATCTCATAACGAGCTTGTTTCCCTCTGGGAGAAGAAGACCGGCAAGACCTTCGAGAGGGTCTATGTCCCTGAAGAACAAGTTCTGAAGCAGATCCAAGGTGTTTTGGACACCCCCTTGTGTTTGTTGCACAAAATTTTCATAACTTGAGATACGTCATGAAGATCGTCTAAAGGTCGTCTCTACTAACCTATTTCCTTATTTCTATCAGAGGCACCCCTCCCGGTCAACGTGATGCTTGCTCTTTGCCACTCCGCCTTTGTCAAGGGTGATCACGTCTTCAACATCGATCCATCGTTTGGCGTGGAGGCTTCGGAGCTCTACCCTGACGTCAAGTACACGACTGTTGATGAATACCTGAATCGCTTCCTCTGAGTGGTCGACAAGAGCCTATCAACAATGCAAACAGACTGGCTTTGAGTTTAGCTGATGCTTTCCTTGCGGCCGATCATGGCATATCTCAAATTGTTGTGTTATCCTTCCCAGAATAAGAGCAGTAGGGTGCGTTTCAGGTTTTAAATCCATTTTGTTAAGTTGCATATGGCTTCAATATCGGAGCCTCTGCACTGCACTCCTAATGCTAACAATTAAAACAGTCACCTGGCCATCCTCCTAGTACTAGTTAGTTGCTGCGCATTTTACAATGGTTAATGGAGATCTAACAAGTGAGATGGGGATAGGACAACATGTCTTCTCAATCTTTTGGGTCTTAACCCCAAACCTTCTCCTCCTGTGTGCCATCTGAGTAGTTTGTAGACGCTAAGATGGCCAACATTTCATTAGCTAATCCACTCGATCGGAATACCTCTTAGGCACTCGAATAAAAGGGGGCCTGTCGTAGCCTATTTAGACATCTAATCAGTAGTTTGACTTGTACAACTTCGAGGACTCGGAGGGTCCTTATCCTCTTAGCTCTACGTAGGAGGGTTTGTCCCTTTCAGGCTGGTCTCAAGCATGAAGCGGGACTACATCCTTTGGGCCTTTCTTCTTGTTATTATCCGTCGACCTCTTAGCAATCTGAGCCTCAACGACTATGTAGTATTTGCCCTTTTAGTTGGTGGGTAGCTCCTTCACCATAGTCCAAAGGAAGCAAGGTGGCTTGAGGCAATTAATGAATGCAAGAATCAACAAACAAGGGTCAGACTCAGCAGTCTGCCTTACCTCAATGATTGAAGTGCATAACAAATTTTAAAGGGTTTCCTCCCCCTCTTCTATTAAAACATTTGGAAGTAGAGAAAAGGATCGTTTGAGCTCTGAAGGCCATGCTTTACAATGTGCTATAGTTCTCCAAGTTTGGAAGCTCTAAAGAGTTTTTTTGCCATTGATGAATCCTCTATAAGATGGATGGAATCAATGAAATCATTTTTATCAAGAACACAAGAGTGAACATGTTCTTTAGCATCAAAAGTTTTCCGATGCTAAAGAAAAGTAATAATGGAGGCATCAGAAGTTTTCTGACGACCTGACCGACGATCAAGTCAGAGAGGGTTTTACGATAGAAGACTAGAAAATGTATTGAGTATTGTACAAAATTTGAAAAAAAAAAAGTGGCTTACTCTATTACCAACTTGCTAGGACTACGAAATGCCACGTTCGAAGGAAATGGATACAGAGTAGAAAAGAGAGAGAATTATTGGGCTGATAGCCCAATTCAACCTATATGGGCTTTATTAGCTCATAACTCACTTTTTTTCTTTAAATCCTAACTTAATCTAAACCCTAGCTGTGAAAATTAAATCAAAATCACAACAAAAAGCAGAAACTTTGCAGCAGTAAAGGGAATTCAAAGAGAGGAGAAAAAGGCAGAAAAATAAGAGAAAAAGAAAGGGAAGAAATCAAGAAAAACACAGAAATTATTCTCATTCATCCAAACAGTTTCTCATCTCAAGTTAGATCAGATCTACAATGAATTTTTACTATGATTGTTTAGGGAGGTTTTGGATATTGTGCACAGTGACGTGATCCTTGTATCCCAGTTATCCTCTTATGATTATTGTTTGGGTTTTAGATAAGAGATTCGAGAATTGTACATTCATTATTTCTATAGTGGATTTTCTCTGATTTGCCCCTTGGTTTTTACCCTTCACATTGAAGAAGTTTTTCACATAAATCTTGGTGTTCTATTTGATTGTGATTTTTATTTAATTCCGCTGTGTGTTACGGCCTGCTAGTATTTGTTCATATATAAAAGTCCTTCCTTATTTGTTACCCTTTTTTTTCCCATCAACTAGTATTAGAGCAAGGTTTTGATGATTTAATTTTTGTGTTTGAACATGGAAGCCGGTAGTGTTTCTCGCATGATTAGTTTGAACGAAAACAATTGGATGATATGAAAACCAAGAATGAAAGATATCTTATATTGCAAAGATTTGTATGGACCTTTGCAAGGGGATAGTGAAAAACTCATAACTATGATAGATGATGAGTGGAAGAGATTAGATTAAAAAATGGCTCGATGATAGTGTCTTTCACCATGTTTCTACTGAAAGTTCTGCATATTCTCTTTGGAAAAAGTTGGAAGGTCTCTATGAAAGAAAAATAGCTAGCAACAAAGCTTTTTTTATTAGAAAACTTATGAACCTGAAATATAAAGAGGGTGCTTCTATTGTTGAGCATTTGAATGAAATGCAAAGTATTACTAACCAGTTATCTTCTATGAAAATATCTCTTGATAATGAGTTGTAGGCATTGTTACTTCTCAGTTCATTGCTAGAAAGTTGGGAGACACTAGTAGTTTCCCTCAGTAATTCTACGCCAGATGGTATTGTCACCATGAGTTAAGTAACAAGCAGTTTGTTGAATGAGGAGTTGAAAAGAAAGAACTCAACAGCATCTCAGATTGATTTACAAGCACTTATCTCGGAGAACAGAGGAAGGTCAAGGTCTAAAGATAGAAGCAATTCATGCATAGGTAGAAGCAAATTAAGATTAAAGAAAGATATTATTTGCTATAACTGTGGTGAGAAAGGATATTATAAGAATCAATATAAGCAACCTAAGAAGAGTAAGAAAAAGGGAAAAGAAGTGGAGTCTATAAAGTCAAAAGAGAATACCACGACTATAGTGCAGGTTGGTGATTATTTGATTTTGTCCCCTTTTGATAATATTTTTTCTTGTGTGTGTCAGGATCTCGAGTGGATAATTGACACATGGGCTTCTTATCATGCTATACCACGGAGGGAGTACTTTGCTACCTACAGGTCTAAAATTTTTGGTGTTATCAAGATGGGCAACCATGACACAGCTGACATCATTGGCATAGGTGACATCCACATAAAGACCAACCTTGGATGTAAGTTGGTGCTTAAGAATGTGAGGCATGTGGTTGACTTGAGGCTGAATCTAATCTCAGTTGGAAGACTAGATGATGAAGATTATGATAGTAGGTTTCATAAAGGGCAATAGAAACTCAGTAAGGGTTCTCTTGTTATAGCTAGTGGAAAGAAATGACATACTTTGTATAGGTTGTAGGCCAAAGCTTATGGTGAACAACTGAATACTATAAAGAAAGACTTCAGCATAGAGTTGTGACATAGGCGATTGGGACACATGAGCGAGAAGGGACTGCAAGCTCTTTCCAAGAGAGAGATATTGCCTAACCTCAGAGGTACACGTTTGAACCCTTGTATTGATTGTTTAGCTGGTAAACAACATAGAGTTTCATTTACTAGTCCTACTTTATCTAGAAAAATGTATGTCTTGGACCATGTTTATACAGATGTATGTGATCCTTTGAGGATAAAAACTCCTAATTGTTCTATTAATGTTCTTGGCATCAGTGGTGCACTTTATTTTGTTACTTTTATAGATGACTTTTTCAGAAAAGTTTAGGCTTATGCTTTGAAGACCAAGGATCAGATTATTGATGTCTTCAAAGAATTTCATGCTAGAGTTGAAAGAGAGATAGAAAGACAATTGAAATGCATAAGATCAAATAATAGTGGTGAGTATACAGGATTGTTTGATGATTATTGCAGGTCACATGGCATTCAACATGAGATGACAGTTCCTAGTACAACTCAGCATAATATAATTACAGAGAGGATAAACCGTACCATCATGGAAAAGATCAAATGTATGCTTTCACAGGCAAAGCTACCCAAAAGATTTTGGGATGAGGCTTTGAGGACTACAGTTGATGTGATCAACTTATCTCCCTGTACAGCCCTAGATGCTAATATTGCAGAGCATGTATGGTTAGGGAAAGATGTTTCTTATAGGCATTTGAGAGTGTTTGGTTGTCATGCATTTATATATGTTCCAGACAATGAAAGGTTCAAGTTGGATGGTAAGACAAAAGAATGTATTTTTCTTAGCTACTCACATGATCAATTTAATTACATGCTTTGGGATCCAGAAAACCAGAAGGTGTTTAGAAGCAAAGGTGTTGAGTGTCAAACCCTTGAGGATTTGAAGAAGGAGGCACCAGCCATGACTTTTACAGAAGGATTAGCAGATTATGATCCAGTTATTCCTCCAGTATATCAGGGTGATGGGGGAGATGTACAGAAAAATGGTGTAGAACCAGATGTTAATCTACTTGTAGGATATGTTGAGCAAGAAGAAGTTGAGGAGCAGCTTCCCGCAGAACCTCAGTTGAGAAGATCTTCTAGACAACGTCAGCCTTCCAGAAGATACTCTATAGATGAGTATGTGATACTTACAAATGTAGGTGAATCAGAGAGTTACCAAGAAATAGTTGAAAGTGAGCAGAAAAAGAAGTGGTTAGTCGCTATGTAGGAAGAGATGTATGCTCTATAGAAAAATCATACATATGATTTGATACAACTACCACAGGGAATGATGGCCTTGAAGAACAAGTGGGTTTTCAGGTTGACTCAAGAATATTATTCTCAACCAAACTACAAAGCTAGATTGGTTGTGAAAAGCTTTGGTCAAAAGAAAGGTATTGACTTTGAAGAGATTTTTTCTCCTGTTGTTAAAATATCTTCTATTTATGTTGCTCTAGGTATTACTGCTAACTAGGATAGGGAGGTGGAGCAGTTAGATGTGAAGACAGCTTTCCTTCATAGTAATTTGGAGAAGGAAATTTATATGGAGCAACCAAAAGGTTTCAAAGTCAAAGGTAAAAAAATTTTTATCTGCAAGTTAAGAAATAATTTATATGGATTGAAGCAAGCTCCAAGACAGTGGTACAAAAAGTTTAATTTATTTATGACTGAAAATGGATACAAAAGAATGGCTTCAGATCATTATGTGTACATCAAACAGTTTGGTGATAATTTTATTATTCTCTTACTTTATGTTGATGATATGCTTATCCTTGGGAAAGATATGTGTATAATTGATATGTTGAAGAAAGAATTGAGTGAATCCTTTATAATGAAGGATATGGGGTTAGCAAAGCAAATACTGGATATGTAGATTTCTCATGACAGGAAAAACAAAAAGATTTGGTTTTCACAAGAGAAATATATCAAGAAGGTATTAGAAAGGTTCAGTATGAGCAATGCATAGCCAGTTGGTTCTTCTCTTTCAGGTCACTTCAAGTTATACTCAGAACAGAGTCCGTCGAGGAGAAGGAGAAAATGCAAAAGGTTCCTTATGCTTCAGCAGTTGAAAATTTAATGTATGCAATGGTATGTACGAGACTGGACATCGCATATGCAGTGGGTGTTACTAGCAAATTTCTTACAAATCTAAGCAAAGAGCATTGGGCAGTAGTAAAGTAGATCTTGAGATATCTCAAAGGAAGCTCTAATGTTTGTTTAAGCTTTGGAGGTGGACCACCTATGTTAACGGGTTACACAAATGCAGATATAGCGAGAGATATTGATACAGGGAAATTCACATCAGGTTTTGTACTTACTTTTACATGGGGAGTTATGTCATGGCAATCCAGATTACAAAGGTGTATTACCCTCTCCACCATAGAGGCAGAATATATTGCTGCTACATAGGTTTGCAAAGAAATGTTATAGATGAAAGAATTCTTATAAGAATTGGGGCTGAAACAGAAAAACTATGTGGTGTATTGTAATAGCCAGAGTGCTATCCATTTATGTAAAAATCAAACATTTTATTCCAAGTCAAAGCATATAGATGTCAGATATCACTGGATTCGAAATGTACTTGAAGAGAAGCAGTTGCAACTTCAAAAAATTCATACAGATAATAATGGAGCAGACATGTTGACAAAGACCTTACCGAAAGAGAGGTAAGAGAAGTGCTGATAATTGGTCGACATAGATTTACATTGAGGAGCAAAAGAGAAAAACTCCCTTATGGGCTGAAGGGGGAGGTTGTTGGGTCGACAGCCCAATTCAGCCCATATGGGTTTTATTAGCCCATAGCCCACTTTTTTCCTCTAAACCCTAACTTAACCTAAACCCTAAACTTAAATAGGGGCTAATGGTGGTTGCGAAAATTAGATCAAAATCGCTGCAAAAGGCAAAAACTTTACAGCAACAAAGGGGATTCAAAGAGAGGAGAAAAGGGCAAAAAATAAGAGAAAAAGAAAGGAAAGAAATCAAGAAAAACGCAGAAATTATTTTCATTCATCCAAACAGTTTCTCATTTTAGGTTAGATTAGATCTACAATGAATTTTTATTATGATTGCTTGGGGAGGTTTTAGATATTGTGCACAGTGACGTGATCCTTGTATCCCAGTTATTCTCTTGTGATTGTTGCTTAGGTTTTGGGCAAGAGATTCGAGAATTGTACATTCATTATTTTTATAGTGGATTTTCTCTGATTTGCCCCATGGTTTTTACCCTTCACGTTGAAGGGGTTTTCCACATAAATCTTGGTATTCTATTTGATTGTGATTTTTATTTAATTTCATTATGTGTTACGGTCTGTTAGTATTTGTTCATATACAAAAGTGCTGTCTTATTTGTTACCTTTTTTTTCCCATGAAGAATAAAGATGAAGGGATAGGTAAGACGACTAGTGGTGCAAGTCCACCTGTAAAGGATTAAAACAGGATTTCATATAGCCTTAATTATGAGTCTGCGGTGTATGAGAAAAAAAAATGCTTGGAACTACACTGTAATTAGTGAACCTAGCATTTTAAATTTCCTCATATGTTGGTGGAATATGATCTATACCGGCCAATTTAGTCTCTGAAATTAGAGTGTGATACTTATTCTTGTATCACAAATACTCTATGTTGCATAAGATGACAATGCCTTAAGGCGAAATGGCTGTGCATCTTATTTTTCAGAGATTATTATTTACAATTTTCTCTTTATTATTATGATCGTATTTTATTTTTTAAAATAATTTTATACTACCTCTTTGTAAATGAATATAAATATTTCTTAAAAATTATTATTTATAATCCCCTCTTCTTCTTCTCCCTTCTCTTCCTCTTGCTCCTCCTCCTCCCCATCTTCTAAATCTTCCTCTTCTCCTCCTCCTTAGAGGAAGATGTTGAGTAGGCAACGAATGTCTTCAAATGACATTCGTTTGTAGCAATGATAGTGGTGTGGAGCGGATTTGACAGTGATGATAAAATAAAATGTTGTAGGGAAAAAAAAAGATAAAATTGATAATATTATTATTATAAATAATAAGATCATATATATTAATTTTTAAAGAGATTATCGATAATAAAAAGGGGGCTGTTAATAGTAATCTTCTATTTCTTTAGAGGAAAAGGGGGTACATTTTTCACAATAGTCATCACAAGCTGTTCAATTAGCTAATGCATCTGTCATATATGATGGCAAGTGACAGTCTCCGTCAGAACATCTTATAATATTCTATATCAAAAGCATACAGTATATAATTTCATGACCTTCCATCCTACTACAACTAAATTGGAGGTGACATAATGTAATTTATGCCCTTCGCCGCATAGACACACTAAAGAAGAAACTTATATATGCTTAATTTAATCTGATGTCCAGGATGAGCTGCACCCGAACAGAAACGATTTACCATCAGATGTACCCAAGTTCGATGCTCCTCTAAATAACATCTTTAATAGTATAGCGAACCTGAGAGAAATAGTTGGAAACCATTAATGAACTATCTTGAGTCAGTTAGATAAACACCTTCTTAGAGAGGTGTGTCACCTTGCCACCATTCACCTCTTGTTGCACTGTTGGAATTGCCCGAGTCATCCTCTCCATAAGTCTTATAATGCTGCATATTAAGAGCAGCAGATCAGTACTTAATGAGGACTTCTTGTGTAGTTTTTTAATCTGTCACGGAACTCACATTTATACGATTCACACAAGTGTTGGTGGCTGAAGAGGTTGTATAGAAATCTCGAGCACCATAGTGCACAGATGACCCGAAATAGGCCAATTCTGTGGACTCAGAAGGATGGATGCTTTTACTTGGACTACCACTGCCCTTCTTTTGGTTTTCTGCAAATGCATGTTTGATCCGTCGAAACACAAATTATCATTAGCATGCAGATGCGAAAAGCATTATTAGCAAAAGGGATGCTTTGTCATTGGAACTGTGAAAAGTATTATTCTGTAGTTCCACATAAAAGACTGTGGTAAGTCGGTTTCAAGAAATAGAGAAGGCATGTACAGAACCTGTAGTCTTTCTCTGAGCGCTCCCAGTGTTAGTATCAGGGCTTTGCTTGTTCAAAGTCCTGTACAAGTCCAACTGTGGTAAACCGTTGGCCATAACCTAAGAGTCCAGAAAACAAGTATCATTACACTTGAGACTCGACGACAACAATTCAGCAAGAACTACTGCAAAAAGTGTCACAACAGTGAGGAAGCAAAAAGATCGAAGAAGAAGAAGAATTAGGTACTCCGAAGTTGAAACCACAAAGTCAACTAACCGCAGGAAGGACACAGAGAACAGAACATACCGTCGAAGTGGGAGGGAAGACGGTGCTGAAGTATCCGGACGACGACGACTTGCCGCTGAGGCTCGGCTCCTTCTGGCGAGCAACCTCATCAGCCGTCAAAGAAGCGGATGTTATCTTCCCTGCCATCGTCTCTTCCCCTTGCTGTCTTTGTTTAAACGGGATTAGATATGTTGACCCAGTTCAGAAGAAAGTAACTACAATGCAGAGAGTAGTGGTTGACTCTGATATTTCGTGATGTGCTGCTCTCCTTAAACGACACAGACAGGTATTTATAACGCTGAGGACTCTGCCCTTCTCAATAGGATCCAAACAACACCAGACACGACAGGACTGCTGCTTCTTCACGGCCGCTCTCCAAGTGTGCATATATTCCATAATCCTAACCCGGATTCATCAACCTTTCTTTTCTTTCTTTCGTTTATCTTCCTTTCCTTTATAGCTATTCTTGTTCTTTCTTATCTTCTGTACATTTGCATGGTATATACCCAACTTGGCTGTAGCACATATTGAATAATGTATAATATCACATGCCATGATAATATTCTGGTCAATCCGTAAAGATGCACGTGTTCTTTTACGGTGCAAGATGAGAAAGCTTAGCCAACAAGATCATGGAGATCAATCTGCTGCCTCTTCATCTGCATGTAGGGTCACTGGTGTCGCTTCATTTGCCCACCACATGCATCTTCTTTAGCTTTATCGATCGATTGGATTCCGTTATGGTGGGTGAGGGGAAGCGTATTCTTATCCACTTTGACTTTGAGACGGCCATCATACAATGTGAGAGATCTTTTGACAAGATTAATTTGGATACTTTGAGACGGCCATCATAGAATGCGAGAGATCTTTTGATAAGATTAATTTGGATATGTTGAGAGATTTATTTGGATACAGTGGATTTCTTTATTGCTTAAAAATTTATATATATATATATATTTTACTAATATAAAGAAGTGTATTTGGATGAATCCAATGCACTTAGATTGGAAGTACTTTTCAGTCCTTCTACTAATTTTTTTCTTCTCCTTGAAGTTTTGTAGAAAGCTAATAAGTATATATCAGAGCCTAGTTAAAAATACTAACGAGAGTATGTCAATTAAAAAAGAATGAAAGACTGGTAGATCCAGAAAAAAAAAACAATAAGATGATAAACATTAGAGTTAAATGTTTTTAATCAACCTCTTCTATCTTCACGGGTGAAAATTATCAATTTTGGACTATTAAGATAAAAACTCTATTTATTTCATTAGGATTATGAAATTTAATAGAAAATAGTTTTGTTGAGTATGATATGCAATATCCTAATATTACTAAAGATTAAAAAAATCAAATAAACGAGAATATCAAAAAGATGCAAGAGCTCTCTATATGCTACAATAAACAATATATGAGTCTATGCTTCCTCGAATTATAATGGCATCAATATTAATAGAAGTCTGAAAAATATTAAAAAGTGTGCTTAGATTTATAGACAAGTTAAAATCTTCAAAGCTTTAAATTTTTCGACATAAATTCGAAACTCTTATAATGCAAGATTATGAATTTATCGTTGGTTTTTTTTTTCTGAAAAGTTTCTCCTGAAACAAATGAGCTCTTATGGTGAAAACTTAAAAAATCAAACTATAGTAGAAAAAAATTTATGGGGTTTATATCTAAAATTTGATATGATTATTAATGCTATAGGAGAAGCTAAATATACAAGCATATTATCTGTCGATGAATTAATGGGCTCACTTTTAGTTTATGAATAAAAAGTGCACAGATCTTTACATGAAACTTTAGAACATGCTCTTTAAAAAAAGATAGATCAGAAAAAGATCAAAATTTTCTTTTAGAAATAAGATCTCAAGAGAGAGATCGAAATGATAGGGGTTGTGGATGATCTAACGCTCAAGGTAGAGGACAAAGCTGATGAAACAACAATCAAAGAAACTCAATAAAGGTAACAATGAAACTCGTCAATATTTTTATTGTAAAAAAATTAGATATATTGAAAAATATTACTGGTACAAAAATAAAAATCCAAATATTTCTCAATGCTTTCACTATAAAAAATATGGCCATCTTGAAAAAGATTTAGTGGAACAAAAATCAAGTAAATTATTAAAAAAATAATTATAAAAAAATGATGAAAATAATGTTTTCTTAATGGTGAAGAATATTCTAGATCTATTTGGTTTTTGACTAGTAGATATAATAATCATATAACATAGGACAAAAGTTTATTTCAAAGGCTTGATGATTCAATTAGATCTACAATACAGATGGGAAATAACAATAAGATTCAAGTGTTAGGAAAAGCAATAATTGCTATGAACATCAAAGCTGATAAAAAAATTTATTGATGGTATGATGTTTAATCCTAGTTTAAAATAAAATCTCATTAATATAGGGCAACTTATAAGAAAAGGATATTATGATATTTTTATGATGAAAAATATTTTATTTATGATAAGAAAATTAAAAAAATGATAAAAATAGAGGATGATAAAAAATAAAAAATTTCCCTTATTGTTTTCAGATTTGTCCTTACATGCATTCACAATTACTACTATTGATGAATCGATAGTATAGCATAAAAGATATAGTCATCTGAATCAGAGATTTTAATTTCGAATAATACCATCTAGTATAGGCAGTACATACAAGTCCAACAGAATAACAGTACGCGGACTACTTGATACCAAGCGGAACACTCAATATCACCCCGTATCTGATGATACAATGGTATATCGAGCGGTAACTATTGAAATTTCTATCATTACCACCTGACATAGCTTAATAATATTTGATTTCTATCGTTACCGCTTGGCACAGCTCAGTAACGCTCGAAATCGATCGTTACTGATCTATAACAGTGTTCCAAGGGTCAAAATGACTGTTGGAGCCCTTTCTCAAGAGTTTTTTTTAACTCATATTCTCTTCTATTTCACTCAATTTCACTCTTACACTCTCTTAAACTTCTTTAAGCTCATTTTTTCCTCACATTTGTACTTGTTGAATCTTGAATTTTGATGATAAAACTAATTGATAGTAATTATGATCTAATCTACGTTTTGAGTGATGCAGGACTAGCTTCGATAAGGAGAGAATTAAAGTTGGAAGAATCCATGTTGGGTCGAAGTAAAGTATGTCAGATGATTAGATATTGAGCCGAAGGATCGATCGCCATATCGACAGAAGGCTTCGGATGATGGGTTCAGGCATCGGGTTAAGAAGAGTGAAATTGCACCAAGGAGATTGACGTTACAAAAGTTAACCACCGATTGGGCAATAGGCCACAAGAGAGGATGATGCGTCAAAGAATCGGACGAAGCACCGGATGAACCAATGACATGCCGGATAACATTTAATTAAGCTTTATAATAATTATCTAGATCGAAGTAGGTTTAAATTGTAATTGGGTTAAAATTGGGCTAACTCAATTAGTGGCCAATTGGGCCCAAGTTTGGGTTGTGTTGGGCCAAGTGAAAGGCCCAAATAATGACCTAACAGGTGGGTCAAGCAGTGGCACCGCTAGAATAGGCGGTGAAACTATCGATGGCTCAATCTCTAAGATAGTCTCTAAGACTATATCAGACAATGGTACCACCAAACTAGGCAATGGTACCATCCAGTGTCAGGCAATGGTATAGCCAGGCTAAGTGATGATACCGTCCAACACTAGCAGTGGTATCACTAATACCTTGAAAACTCGGGATGATTCAATTTTTGGCTCCAAGACAAAACTCTACTTCGATCTAGATAGTTATTACAATGCAAATTGACATTTTGTTACCCGATACATCATTGGCTTATCGGCGCTTCGTCTGATACTTTGGCACATCGTCCTCTCTTACGGCCTGTTGCCCAATCGGCAGCTAACCTCCGTAGCCCCGATCTCCTTGGTGCAACTTCACTCTTCTTGGCCCGATGTCCAACGTTCAAAGCCTTCTGTCGATTGTCAACCGGACCTCTGGCACGATATCCAATATCCTGATGTGTTCCTCTAGCGTAACGTTAATTCCTCCTGCATCAACTATCTAATCTTGATCAAGTAGACCTGTGTGACTTAAAACACTATTAGATAAATAAAACACAATCAACTAGTTTCATCATCAAAATCTGAGACCCAACACTAGCAAAGGTTTCTTTCATATATGTTATTTGGTAGATTTAGACGGAGGTATAGTAGAATCTTTGAGGGCCACAACATACACAATGCTCATCTTCTATTAGAGATTCTTAGCAACTCAAGATCATGTATAGAGCAGGCTCTGGAAATAAAGTATTTAACAAGCTGAGAAAAAGAGACTCTTATAAGATTCAATTTTACCATTCGTTAATGCTTTTCGAAATGATGTTGCAGTATTATATGATTCTGTACTTCAATAATATGATATATTCACAGGTTGTCCAAGACTAGTTTAATATTGCGTTTTACTATCTGATATCTATTATAAAGAGTCATAGTCTAAGCATGTGTTAAATACTTCTCTCATCCCTGGTTAACACATACACCAATTGGAAATAAAAATAGGAAAATCTCTATTGTAATTGTTTGAAATTTCCTCCCTTCTAGCTTTAAGTGTTGGTTAAGTCTAAGAGAGGGATGAGTGAGGGTGTAAAGGTTCTCTCCTGAACCTATCAAAAGGAGAATTGAGTTGTAATGGTAGTTGGTCCTTACATGTTTGAAGGAAAATAAATAGTGAAAACTGGTGGCCTCGATGGAAGAAAAATCGGGAGTGGACGTAGGTCGGGACGATCGAATCATTATAAGTCTATTTGGAATTTCTATTCTGTTTTTTATTTATATTACAAATTATTTTACTTGCTCATTGCCCTCACTCATTATGAACATCTTTAAGTTTAAAGTATTTCCGATACGATTTCATCGATAAGGCTTTCATCATACGAAATGATTTTTTGAAAACAGGCCTTATCTATATTCTGATAGAGGGGGTGAATTATATGTTTTTCAAAAACAGGCTTTCTATATCAATTATTTTCAATTATTTTTTAAAACAGATAAGGCTTTAGCCCTTTTTTTTTTTTTTGCGAAAATATGCCATCATTTTACTAAAACTCTGTATTCTGATAGAGGGGGTGAATTCAGATTTTTTTGTGTTTGCAAGAATATAAGCATTCACATGGAACTGACTATTAAGTTATACCCCTCAGCAAAATGAAGTAGCAGAGCAAAACAACCGAGTAGTGGTGAGACTACCAGATGTATGCTTAAAGAAAAAAATAATATTAAAAGATTTTTGGACAGAAGTTGTGAGTACAACAGTATATTTGTTAAATCGCTTTTCTACCAAGGTAGTACAAGGAAGAACACCCTATGATGCATGGTCAAACAGAATGTCAAATATAAGTCATTTAAAGGTATTTCGTTATATTTCTTACTTTCATGTACCTATAGAGAAAAAGAAGCAAACTTGATAACAAAAGTATTAAATGCATATTTGTGGGGTATAGTAATGAGACAAAAGGTTTTAGACTTTAGAATCATGCAACTAAAAAATTAATCATAAGTCAATGATATTATTTTTAATGAAGAAGAAGCTTGGAACTCTAAAATAATTGAAATTTCAATAGTTGTAGGAGAAGAAGTTGATAAGGCACATAATACATTGTTTATTATTAATATCTCACCCGAATCTTTTCATATTTTGAATGATTTTAATTCAAGTGATTCTAGTGATACTGAAACACCTCCAAGAAAATTTTGTAATATTTTAGGGATATATCAGTTTAGTAATTTTATATGTTTTGCTTTGGAACCTATTTGTTTTGAAGTTACAGCTCAGAAAGAAAAATGGGTGCAAGCAATTGAAAAAAATAAGAGTTAAAAATTAATAAATTTGCCCTAAGAAAAATAATAATTTGACCAAAATGGATACACAAGTCAAAATTTAATGTTGATGGCTCATTACAAAAACATAAAACCCCTTTAATTACCAAAGGGTATGCTCAAATTTTAAGCTTCTCAATTTGATATTAAATTAGCCTTCTTGAATAGAAAGTTGCCAGAAGAGCATGAAAGATTTAAAATTAAAAAGCTAGAAGATAAAGTATACAAATTGGATAAGGCAATATATGACATGAAACAAGCACCGAGAGCATAGTATAACAGAATTGATAAATATTTTTCTCAATATAATTTTTAAAAAATTTAAGCGACCCAACTTTATATATTAAAGCCCAAATTTATACTTGAAATTTATCAAATATGCTTATTTAATTTAAGAAAAATATGATGTTATAATTTAAAATGATTGATCTAGGGCTTTTACATTATTTTTTGAGAATGAAAATTATTAAATATGCAAATGAATTTATTTTGTGGCACGAAAAACATGTTAAAGATTTGTTTCAAAGGTTTAATATGACAACTTATAAGCCAATGAATACTTCAATGAATAAATGATAAACTTATGTTAGCTCATGGAGTTAAAAAAATAGATGAGCAAAAGTATAAAAGTTTAACTAGAAGGTTAATTTATCTCACATATTCAAGGACAAATATTATATTTATGGTTAGTTTGTTATCAAGATTCATGCATAACCCTAGCAAGCATTACTTTGGAGTAACTAAAAAAATTCTTAAATATATCAAGGGAACTCTCAATTATAGCATTCGTTATGAGCAAGTAAAAGATTTTAAGTTGTATTCTTATACTGACAGTGATTAGACTAATTATATATATGAGAAAAAGTATTTCAGGATTTTTTCCTAGCCTTAGCTTAGGTGTGATTTTATGGATAATAAAAAAAAATAAGAATATGTTGCTCTCTTAAGCTTTAAGATGGAGTATGTTACGACTAACATCATGTCAAACAAAGAATTCTAGTATATTTCTAAGAAAAACAAGATGAACAACTAAAATTTATTGTGATAATAAGTCTACTATTATAATGATGAAAATTCTATCTTGCACAGGTATACCAAACACATCTAAGTTTAGTATCATCTATTTTATGAACCAATTCATAAAGGAAAAATTCAAATGGACTACTACTGCACCAAACGTAAACTTGTGACATCTTTATAAAAGCTTTGGAGAAAGAAAATTTTTATTTTTTTTCAAATATAATTTTAAATTATAACTATTTTAAATTTATAATAAGATTAATTCAAATAGTTAAGATTAGATGAAACAAAAAATAAGAATTTATATTCAGATAAATAGATGAAGGTGAGAAGATTTATGAAGATATGATGGATTTCTTCATTGTTTAAAAAAAATTACTTTATACTAACATAAATAGTATTCTTGAATGAATCCAAAATATTACAGATCAGAAGTGCTATTTATTTATTTTTTTACTATCATCTTTTTTTCTTCTCCCTAAAGTTCTACAGAAAGTACCATCTTTTTAGACTCATCGGTGGATTGGATTCCGTCATTGCTTGCCCTAAGCAATGGCGCTTGCCACATCGGTGGAACTCATGGGCTTTCATCTCATATCTCCGCCACGAATGGGATGCTCACAATAGGAGACTACTTAGCTAAATCCCATGCTGATAACGTAGATCGTATTTGTAGAATATCCAACATACACTTGGATGATATGGGCATCAATCGTTCCAAGTGTCAAGGGGTTTGACTCTAGTCTTTATTGGTAAGATAGAGTAACTGTTTCATGATGAAGAAACTCCTCAAGTTGAGGGAACTTGTTTTCGAGATAAGAAAAACATCATGTCATGCTACGCTCTCTCTCTCTCTCTCTCTCTCTCTCTCTCTCTCTCTCTCTCTCTCTCTATATATATATATATATATATATATATATATATATATATATATATATATATATATGTGTGTGTGTGTGTGTGTGTGTGTTGATTTTTATCATGCATGGGACCCTATGGATAGAATTCTCCTTTTAATGTCATTTTAGCATAAATATGGTAAATGATTATGATGTAAGATGAATAACAATTAGATTTTTTATATTATAGAGGAAGAGGAAGATAATAATAATAATAAGATAATAAAATAATAAAATAGTAACTATACAACTCACTCATGCTCAACGTAAATATGTGAGATGAAGAAATCACACTTCTATAGGCCTCGGAATCATTTTATTGAAAACATAATTATGGTCACACGCCACTCGTATTCAATATAATATCAAAATTTAATTCATTAATTTATTTTTTATCATCTCTATTATAATATTCTAATCTTTTTTTATAGATCCAAATATATGAAAAAATATATAAATAAAAAATTATTATATCAAATCAAATATTCTTTTTAGTTGAAGAAGATACCATTCTGAATCTGACTTAAATATGATCTTCTTCATTTGATGATAGCCTTTTGTCTTTTGAGCCATAAATATTTATAATATCTTGAATCAAGATTTGTGATCTTCAATCACAATTGTGATATAATATCTTCCATTATTTTCACATTTGCATCCTTTTTTTTCCTTGAACAATCAAACTTCTTATGTCATCACAACTTATGACATAAGAAATAGCTCCTAAATTAATCAAATTTATTTAAATGAGTGATAAACCAAATTGCTCTTGCATCAGATACTTCAGCTGCCTTGGAACTCACCTTAGGTTTATATATTTGAAGTATGGATCAATCTTGAGGATTAAATATCTTTGATAAATCAAAGGTTCTGATACTAAATCTAATATAGAATGAGTAACAATGAAATTTTTTTTTATGATATAGGAATAAAAATAGAGGAAGAGGAAGATAATAATGATAAGATAATAAAAAAACAAAAGAATAACTAGCAGACTTGCTTTGGCTTCAGAGAACTATCCTAAATGCCACATCATCACAAATATAATTGTGGCCTCAGATCACTCATATGCAATGTGGAAAACTCAATTCATTGATTTATTTCTAATCATCTTCATTGTCATTTTTTAGAACCTTTTATAGGCCCAAGTACAAGAAAAAAAATAAAGTAAAAAGAAAAATATAATTACATCAAATCAAATAAATCATTTATTTTTCATTGTTCGAAGAAGATAATATTTTAAGTCTGACTTAAAATAATTATATTTTTTTGATGATAGCCTTCCATTTCTATAGCGATAAATATTTGCAACATCTTAAATGGCAATCATGATATGTTTTCTTCTATTATTTCCAAATTTGTTTCCTTTTTCTGCTCCTTGAGTAATCTGCAAAACTAGATTAGCATAATTATAAATTTTTCCATGTGATAGTTTATAATATACGAAATATCCTTTAAATTAATCAAATTTATTCTAAGTGCTAGACGAAATTGATCCTATGTCAGATTTCTTGTGTATGTAATGTATAATATTAGTTGGGAATGTCATTATTTATCACTTGTTGGTGCTTTGCCTACTAAATTTGTACTACCATGGGTTATTATATGATGATAAAAGCAATTCATACTCAATAATGTAATGCCTAAAAATGAAATATGATTTCAGTAGTCTCATAAGATTTTGAGAAAATTCTTCTAGATTAATGTTAAGGAGATTAATTTAAATTAAATTTTGTATAGCTATTGTGAGACTAATATAGAGATATTATCGAATGTTATTGAAGTATATTTTTTTAACTATAATTTGTTGAAAATATTCATTATGAGATAAAGAGGGATGGGCTGTGAGGATACACTAACGATTGAAAAAGTCAGGTTATATATATTAGATTTAACTCATAATGTGAAGGCTTAAGTTGTTGGGTTGAGTTGGTGTCTTATTTGATATATGTCAACCGTGACCAATTTGAATTAGACTTATCAATATTCAATTTTTGACATAGTATCAAAGCCAAATGGGTAAAATTTGATCTAAATAAGTTAAAAATGTTAAAAAATTTTAAAAATAAATAAATCAAGCTATAATTTGACTTAATAAAAATGAGTCACATTAAATCCATAGATGCAAATGAGTGAATTGTCCTATAGCATTAGAAAAGATATGAACTAAATTTGAACCTGTAAGAGCAAGGGAAATACAATCTATCCATATATGGATAGAAAAAGATGTTGAAAATATTAATATGTTTGAGATAAATTGATAATCTCAAAATAGTCATGTTATATATATTAAGTTTAACCTAAAATCCTAAACCTTTTGATTGAAGTGATAAATGATTTGACATATGTTAACGTTTACTGTTTTAACTTGGACTTATTGTTATTTGACTTCTAACAAGTTAGTCGTTTTGAATATCAGATTTTGATAATAAAATTAATTCATGAGTTTATGGACTAATATGCTTTTGAGATAAGTAACGTAAGAAATATTTTGATCACGGACAGGAACTATCACAACACAAGTTGTCGAAATAGGAGAAATCAGACGTGGGGCTAAAAAACATCATGATAGAAATTGAATGTCGAGCTGGATAATTGGTCAACATACTGAAGAATAGACTTCCTACTATGAGTTCAGGCATTGTGCTAGAAGGATCGGATATTACACCAAAAGATCAAATGTTGTAGAAAAGTTAACATGTCGATAGATTATGTGATATATCGAAGGAAAGGACGATACGCCAGAGGTTTGAATGAAGTATCAGATGATCAGACGACATGTCAGAATGCTGGACAACATGCTGAAGGCTTTATGATTGTGCTAGATATGTGATTAGAGTATTTAAGTCTTAGTCGATATCTTTTGGGATCAAATTAAGTTAGTATTGGGCTAAAATCATGCCAACTTATCGAGAAAACTAATGAGCTTGGACTAGGGCCAAATTGGACCCATTAAAATGCCAAATCAATGGCCTTAAGTAGGCCTGGGTAATGGTACCGCTAGGCCTAGGCAATGGTATGGTCCAAAGTAACCAACAACCACTGTTTTTGCTTGTCAGTACTATCGGTAGTGGTACCACCTAAAGCGACAATAGTACCATCCAAAAGTCTAAAGTTGCGATTTCAAAAATTATGGCTATATGATTATCTAAATCCCAAAATTTTTGGTGATTTGAATTTTTTATCTTCATCTTGAAGTTTGGGGCTATAAATACCCTCTACTAAAGCTTAGTTAGAGCAAAAAAACAAGTTGTGAAGTTTGTAAGGGTTATAATTCTCTTTGAGCATTATTTGAGTCTTTTTCTTCTCTTTTAAGTTTAGAAGTGATTCTTAGTTGTAGGAGGTATAAGGTCTCTTATAAAAAAGTGAGTGTGGAGTCTTTTCCTTGGCATGTTAAAAGGAGAAGAGTTGTAACAAGGATAGTTGATTTTCATCCACTAGAAAGAAAATTAATAGTGAAAGTCGATGGCCTTGAAAAAAGAAGAATCGAAAATGGATGTAAATCGAAATGACTGAACCACTATAAATCGATTTACATTCCCTCTCTTGCATTAATTTATTATTACATATTGAAATACTTACTCATGACCTTTACTTGCTCTTTTTGCTAATCACATTTCCAATACGATCCTAACATATCCTTTTAAGTTCAATTAGTAACATTATTGGCAAATAAAAATAGAGAAATATAAAGATTTTCCCTTAGTGCTTGCACTAGTAGTTTATTTCCTTGTACTACTTTTAATACTTGCTCTTTTTGCTTCTTTTAACCACTTGTAGCAAAGATGTGACGATGACGATGAATGTGATGACTACTCATGTTTAGTTATTTTAAGCTTGAATTGAGAGTAAGATTTCACGTTTGAAACCTAAATAAAAGCTTTATCCAACAGTTTGTACTAGACTAGTATTGAAGACAAGACTATACTAGTATATGATGTAATTGCCTTTTTTTTATTTCTTTTTTCTTTGCCAAGCGTAGTAAACAATACAAAATTAACTGACTAATATATTCAAAAGTATAATTATACTTTTGTTTTTCTATTTGAAATTTAATTAATATGGGGTTCGATTCAATTAATTTGCCTAATTCACCCTTCTCTTGGTCTTAGGTTATCTCAATCCTATCATGGGAGCGTTTTGATCTTATCTTGTTCCATGTGTTTCAATCTTTCAAAACATGGTTTATAAATTAAAATACTCATCTTGGTGATTTCATCTGAATGAAATTCATCCTTAAAATTTATTTTCAATTTAAAACCAGTTAGAGTTGGTAAGTATTTTAAGAGTCCTAATTTGAGTCAAATTATTTGGAGTTCTAATTAGATTCAAACTACTTGAAGGAGTCATAATAAAAATCAATCTGCTTGGAGCTGCTTGGAATAGTCTTAACTAGAATCTAATTTCTTCTAGAATTATAACCAGAATGAAGGGTTCAAGCAGGAAGATGAGCCATTGGTAAATTAAGATTCATTGCTATAAATATGACATATATCACAAGGTCTTGGTGAGAAGGAAAGACATAAATAAAGATACTTTGGGTGCTTCTAGGGTTTCTCTAGTGGACCTAGAGTGTTAAGGGAAGAGTTCTTCATGCTTTATAATTTATGGGAGAGGGTGTATATAGACATCAAACTTTGGTTTGGATTAGCTAAAGATAGATATTACTGCTATTTTGTTTTTCTAAAATAATAAATAATTCAATTTTCTTATGGACTAAGCAAGGAATGCTAAACCATATAACTCCTTTTTCTACTTTTGAGTATATTCTTTGGTTGCTAATCTTTACAACTTTTCCTTTAATTTCAAGATCTTCTCTCTTGTCTTAATAAAGTAGTATTGGCCCAAAAGATCTTGCGATCAAAGATTCAATATAAGGATTTTGTAAATTATTTCTACTAATTTTATTATAGAGGAATTTAATGAAAGAAATCATTTCGATTGAGTTTTGGATCTAGATGATGAAATAATTAATGAATTTTAAAAAATAATATTATACTAAACGATATAAGAAATATTTTGATCATAGATTCAGACCACCCAAGGGTTAAATATTGAGCTACAGAGTTGGACATCATGCCAAAAGATTATCATTTCGAAGAACGAACTGTGCTTTAGAGGTTCGGGTATTGTGCCAAAGGATTAGACATCATATTGGAATATCAGTTGTTATAGTAAAATTGATATACCAGAGGATTGGATAACGTTCCAAAGGTTTGAACAAAGTGTTAAAAGATAAAACAACATTATAGAAGTATAGACATTATGTTACAAACTTTGACAAAGTGTTGAAAGTGTAATAGCTATTTTGATGTCTTGTTTCAAGTTAAATTGGTTACAATTAGGCTAAATTTGTGCTATGTCGGATTAAAATCAAAGTTGGTTAAATTTATGATGAATATAGGCTAGAATTAAGCCTTTATAAGTCCAATATATGATTTGGACAATGATACCATCAAGGACAATGGATAGCATGGGCAATGTTGTTTCAAAGGTGTTATGGTCATACCGCCTACAATGACGGTAGTACCACTAGTACCCTTAATTTTAGTCATTTTAATCTGATTTATTCAACACCCAAAAGAGAAATAATAATATTTTTAAATAATCAAATGGGTTATTGTATCACACATTTTCTTATGTTCAATAGAATGGATTATATATATTAAAAAATAAAATAAGGATCTTTTTAATTTTAATGGATTATGATTTATGGAATGTTATTGAATTTAATTTTAAAAAATCCATAAGGCTTATGGATGAATGAAATAATTTTAAAAAATGGATGTTTTGTTTAAATGTTAAAACTTAGATTGTTTTACATTATGTCTTAGATTTAAATGAATTTACTCAAGTTACTATATGCGAAACTGGTTTTGATATCAATAATACCTTAGAAATCACTTATGAAGGTACAAGCATGGTTAAAAAATATAATATTAATCTTTTAGTATATAATTATGAATTATTCTAAAAAAAATCAAATGAATTTGGTGACTCATACAAGCAGTTTGTGAATGTTGTCAATGGATTAAAATTACTTGGTAAAACTTACTCTAACATTAAATTGGTGAGTAATTTTCTTAGGTCACTTCTAATGAATTGAAATTCAAAAATTGCATATCAAGAAGCTAAAAATCTAGGCAATTTTCTACTTGATGAACTCAGAAGGTCATTAATGACCAATAATATAATATACAAAGTATATAAAAATAAAGAAAAAATTATCAATAATAGAATAGTCAACTGAAGAAAGCTCTAGTAGATCTGAGATCAAAGAGCAAACTACTTCTTTATGGTATTTGAAAACGAGGTAACTAATTACTTTGAAACTTCTTTATCAACTACTTGAAGCATTTTATGATCTATATAATGAATTTAAGAAGATTAATAAAAATATAGTTTATTGAAAAAGGATCATGCTTTACATACTAATGAGTTTGAAACACTAAAAAAATGCTCATGATATATGTGACTCGGAATCTTTTATTCCTTGCACTTGATGTGAAGACCTAAAAGCATGTCATCTTGAATTTGAAAAGAAAATAATTTTATAAAGCAAGCTCTAGTTAAATTTAAGATTAAAAATAAGAAACTTGATATGATTCTAAGGTAGTGCATTTAGAAAAAAATTAGTTGACTCTATATAATAGCACTCATCATAAGATAACTAGGTTTGTTAAAGGATCAACTTGTATGTCTCAATAGCATACACTTCATTTAAAAGCATATATAATTTTTGTAAAAAATATGATAGTTATGTTTACTCATGTTCGCTGAGATACGATTCTTCCAAAATAATTTGAGTTCCAAAAGGAACTACAAATGCTTTAAACCAAAAGGTAATAAAGGTAATTCTATCCTTGAGAGACCTAAAGTTAAATGAGTATCAAAATCAATATTTTCTTAAATACATTTTCCAAAAGCTAGAGGCACGAGATAATACTATAAAAATAGATGACCATGGAACTTACATATGCTTTAAAGCTTACTAGTTAAGATGAAGAATATTTGATGAAAATAATAAAGAAAATTTTTATTGGTATTGGTAACACATCCAATCTTATATATGACATAGTTCACTTGAATATGCAAGAACTAACTATATTATATGGTGATTTGTCTCTAAGTACAAGTTCACTAAAAATAATTGAAAGTATATTATTTAAAAGCTTGTTAGTTCATCCTACATAGTTTTGTCAAAGACAACATGAACAACTAAATTAAGACATACACACATCTTTTAAATGATATGTTTGATCTACTTCCTGTTACATAAGCATGAGAGCATAAAGTGTCTTGTCAAGTTTTATAAAAAAGTAGAGTAAAAAGATTTTGAAAATGTTTACATCAAAATTTGTATTATTTTTTATTACTTTTATAATGAAACATGGATTTACTAGCACAACTTCTTCATTTTAAGAATTCTCAAATATATCATACTTCAAAGTATTTTTAAAAAATTAAAAAATTTATTACATCAAATGGCATACATGACACACACATAAAGTCAAATATAAGACCTATCACTTATGCAATAATACACTAACAAATTCAATTGTCTCAATAGAGACTACTTTAAAGTATTTGAATATAAACATTTTATGCTTGAGATTATATTAGAAATTCAAATGCTTGGTCTTAAGAAAATTATGATTGTAAAAGAAATTATTCATATTTTTGGTATATCTATTTCTCATTGTATAAGAAGTATTTTGATAATGAAATAAGTGACCATCATAATATAGAGAAGTTATCACTCAATGTCAATGATTTAAATGGAGAATCATGTTTGACATACTACGTGATAATTTTATACTTTATTCCTCATTCTTCTTTCTTTACAAATAACAAAGGAAAAAAAAATATCTTGATGATGATTTAAATCATTCATGTCTTACTTGAGTTGACTATTTTGATTTCATTAATATCTTGCAATTATTATGTCTTTTGGCCTACTTCATGGGTATTTTAGAAAGTGAGTATAATATTTAGAAACTCAATGAAAATGGCTTATCATACTATAAAATAAAAATTAAAAATTTGGATCATTTGTGTGCCCCTCCTTTTGCTAATGGTAAATGGGGAGAAATATCTAAAGACTTGTGACTTATGTATTCATAACATATTAGATTTTATAACTTATTTTACTCATGATTTTTGGGTGTTCATGGCTTTGATTTATTATTCTCTTGACTTTTTAATTTCAATGACTTATGACTTATATTTCTCTTGATTTCTTCGTACTTATGGCATGTGATATATAACTTATCTTTCTTATGACACTTTGATATTCATGAAATAGTTCTTATGACTTAATCTTGATGACTTGAACTTATCTTTGATGACTTAGTGTTGAAATCTTTCGTATATCATGATATCAAAGCCATTTTCATATTCACACAATTGGATTATGCATGTACTCCCTTCTTTTTAGATAATAAAGGGGAGAAAATATGTTTAACTATAGCGCTGAAAAAATGTTATGATGAGCAAATGATATGATTTTCAAAATATTAGAATGCTTACAAAATTATGCACAAGTTATGTATTACTTGATAGTATCCTTTTACTTCATATAATTTGAGACCAATGATGCAACCAGATTAAATGACATTTAAAAAAAATATATGTATGCATCTTATATTTATGGCATATAGACAAGGGAGTCTTTCAAACCCCTTCATCAACTTATTATCATCATCAAAAAAGAAAAGATTATTAAGTCTATATTTTAATGATGAAATAAATTAATAAATTTAAAGAACTAATATTATACTAAGTGATGTAAGAAATACTTCAAAAATAGACTCAGAGCATGGAAGGTCAAATGTCGAGCCTTAGAGTTAGATGTTATATTGGAAGATTATCATGTCGGATATTAAACTTTGTTAGAGGTTTAGGTATTGTGCTAAAAGATTTGACATCTTGTTGAAAAATCAGATATCATGACAAAGTCGACATATCAAAAGATTAGATAATGTGCTAGGACATAAGATGATGTGCTAAAGGTTTAGATACAGTTTTGAAAAGGATGACATGCTAATGAAGTGGATAATGTATCAAAAGTTTTAACAAAGTGTTAAAAGAGTGATTGCTTGTTTAAAGTCAAATTGGGCTATAGTTGGACTAAATTTATGTAATGTCAAGTTAAGGTCAAAGTAAGTTGAATTTGGATTAAATATAGGCTAGAATTGAGCCCTTATTTAGCCATTTATAATTTGGGTGGTGGTGTTACTTAGGAGTGATAGTATTGCCCAAAATAATAGACCATACAACCATTGTCATTTTAGAGATGTTTGTTATTATATCAAATGGAATGACGATGGTATTATTAGTAACCTTAATTTCGAGTACTTTACCCTAATTTGCTCTATATTTTTTAGGTTTCTTTTATACAAATATCCCACTTTAAGCATGGCTGAGGGGCATAGCTTACAAAGTGTTATAATCCTCTCTTAAAGTCTTACTTGAATTCCTTTCACCTTCTTAAGTTTTTAGTTGAGTTACTAAGTTTAAAATATATGAAATTCTTAAGAGTAATCAAGCATAAAGGTTCTCTTCTAAGCCTTAAAAAGGATTATTAATCTTTATCCATTGAAAATAAAATTAGTAATGAAAACCAATGGCCTCAAGAGAAGAAGAATTATGAGTAGATGTAAGTCAGGATGATTGTACTATTATAAAATAATTTATTTATTTATATTTACTTGCTCTCTTATTCATTTTAGGATCGTAGTAGCACTAAGAGGGGGGGAGTGAATTAGTGTGCTTTCGAAAAATTACGTCAATTCGAAAAATTTGTTCGATGAAATGTATCAAAATTGTATTTTGACTTGGAATATAAGTAAAAGTATTAAGCAACTAGCTTCGTAAGCAATAAAAGTGAAAAGCATAAAGGGAAAAGAGGACACCGGATTTATAGTGGTTCAGTCTTCTGACCTACGTCCACTCCCGATTCCTCCTCCGTCGAAGTCATCGATTTTCACTAACGATCTTCTTTCAATGGGTGAAGATCAACTACCTTTTTATAACTCTTTCTCCTTTTCATAGGTTTGGGAGATAACCTCTGCAAGTCTCACACCTCCCTTAGACAGAATTCTAAACTTTTCAAAAGGAGGGGAGGAACACTCAATCCTTTTCAAGATTATAACTTTGATTCACCAGAGTTTTAGTTCACTATTTCTTATGTAATCCCAGTAGTGGAGTATTTATAGGCCCCAAATAGCTTCAAAAACGAAGCCAAAATTTAAATTTTCGGGTCTTCCGGGTATAGGCGGTAACACCGCCTGCACTCGACGGTGCTACTGCTTGTAGCACCTTGAAATTAAGGGTTCTAGTGGTACCACCACTAGCCTGGGCAATACCACTGCCTACCAGCTTTAATATTGGCAATACCACCATCTAGACTGGGCGGTCCCACCGCTTGCAGCCTAGAAAAGTATATTTTTTGACTTTTCCGACTCATAGGTGATTCTACCGCTTGACTAACTCCTAGGTCACCAAATAGGCCTCCCAATAAGCCCAAATCAATCCCAATTCAAGCCCAATGGGCTTCTAATTAAGTTAGTAAGGTTAACCTAAAATTAACTCAATTTAAGACCTAACTATGATAATTAAGACCTAAACAATTATAAGACACAAATCTAAGTTGTCCGGCATGTCATTGGTTCATCCGAGCTCCCAGCGAACTTTTGGCGCATCGTTTGAACCTTCGGTGTATCACTCGATTCATTGGCATATTGACTCCTATAATATCTAATCTTAGTGTAACGTCCGATTCTTTCAACCCGATGCCCAATTTCTGACTCCAACCCAACATCTGATTCTTCTTGTTTTAATCGTTTTATCTTTTCTGATCGAAGTTAGTCTTGTATCACTTATCTCAAAGTACAGAGTAGATTACAAACTTATCAATTTATTTCATCATCAAAATTTAAGATTCAACAATTGCTCCATTTTTTATGATGATAACTAATTGATGACGGAGTTAAACTCAACTCCCCCTATCTATATGCCATATCGAAATAAAGCAAACTTGAATTCAAAAAGAGTGATAACCTTTGAATTTAAGTCGAAATAATTTTGGTCATAATGATCATATACAACATATCATATTAAAATTACATTTATCATGTTCATTGTGCATCATAATTTCAAATTAAGGTACATCATAAAATCATTATGACTTTGGGCATAACATGCATGATATCAAAGCATTAAAATTTTTCAAATCATTATTACTTGGGTATAACATGTATGATACCAAAACATAAAAATTTTTAAACCATCATCATTATTTCTCCCCCTTTGTTATTAACAAAAAGGAGAAAAGTGCATCACTTTAGAACGTGTAAGCTAGCAAGTTTCAGATATGTGCAAAATTAGCATTTTTTGCTTCTTGAGATTATACTAGCTAACACTTTTTGCCTCTTGAGATAGGCAAACTAGCAATTTTGCTTCTCTCCCTTTGTCATTAAAAAAAAGAAGAAGGGAAGGATTCAATGATGCAAATATTTCAATCATCACATGAAAAATAAAAGATCAAGTTATGAGTACCCAAAGTCCATGAATCAAAGCTCTTCTTATTGTAAATAGCAAGAGAAAGGAATCATGGTAAGCGAAGGATAGTAAGAGAAAACTCAAGTTAAGAATATCAAAAGAAGGATCAAGATTCATTTGAAAGGAAATATTCTCTTTAGCTAAAGAAAGAGTCATAGGAAATGATCTTGATTTAAAAGAAAAACTTAAGTAATGAAAATTGATAAATCAAGATAATGATCTAAAAAAAATATAGGAAGAATTCATGCATTTGAAAATTTTAACATGCCTAATTCTCTTTTAATAAAATCAAATTGTTCTTCATTCAATGGTTTTGTAAAAATATCTGTTAATTGATGTTTAATATCAATAAATTTTAAAGATATATCATGGTTAGTAGCATGATCTCTAATAAAATGATGCACAATATCAATATGTTTAGTTCTAAAGTATTGAATATGATATTTTGTTAAACATATTACACTAGTATTATCGTATTTTACAAGAATATTTTTTAAATATAGTTCATAATCTTCTAAAGTATTTTTCATCTAAATAACTTATGCACAACATGCACTTGCTACTATATATTCAGCTTCAATTGTAGATAATATAACAGAATTTTATTTATTAAAAGACTAAGAAATAAGTGCATGACCTAGGAGTTGACATGTTCTAGATGTATTTTTTCTATCTATTCTACATCTAGCAAAGTCAGCATCAGTATAAGTAATTAATTCAAAATTTTTCGATCTTATATACCATAAATCTAGATTAGGGGTTCCTTTTAAATATCTAAAAATTCTCTTAACTATTTTATAATGGGATTGTTTAGGATCAGATTGAAATCTAATGCAAAGTTTAGTACTAAACATAGTGTCCGGTCTAGTTGCGGTGAGGTATAATAAACTACCTATCATATCCCTATAAGTTTTTTAATCAAAATTTTCTACATCATGATTCATATCTAACTTTGTGAAAATGCTCATTGGTATATTAATAGCCTTAGCACTATCCATATTAAATCATTTTAATAGATCTAAAGCATACTTTGTTTGACTAATAAAAGTTTCATTACTTAATTACTTAATTTATAATCCTAAGAAGAAAGTTAATTTACCCATTATGCTTATTTTAAATTCTTAGCTCATTCTTTTGACAAAAGATTCATATAAAGACTCATTTGAAGAACCAAAAATGATATCTCAACATAAATTCGAACAATGATAAAATTATTTTTAAAATATTTAATAAATAATATAGTATTAACCTTATCTTTCAAAAAATTATTCTTAATAAGAAATGAACTAAGTCTCTTATACCAAGCCCTAAGGGCTTGCTTTAATCCGTAGAGAGCCTTAGATAACTTATAAACATGATTTAAAAAATAAATATTTTTAAAATCGGGTGGTTGTTCAACATAAACTTTTTCGAAAATAAAACCATTAAGAAAAGCACTTTTAACATCTGTTTGAAATAACTTAAACTTATTACAATATGTATAGGTAAGGAGAATTCTTATGGCTTCAAGTCTAGCCATAGGAGCAAACGTTTCTTCATCATCTATACTTTCTTCTTAGTTGAAATCTTTGACTACTAATCTAGCCTTATTTTGAACCACGATAGCAAGTTCATCTTGCTTATTCCTAAAGATCTATTTAGTGCTAATTACAAGGTGGTCACTAGGTCTAGGGATAAGCTTTCATACCTCATTTCTCTTTAATTGATTTAACTCCTCTTACATTACAATAACCCATGAATTATCTTTTAGAGCTTTGTCAATGGATTTTGGTTCAATTTGAGACAAAAATACAACATTATCCCAAAAATTTTTAAGTGAAGAGTGAGTTTGAACACCTTTTGATATATCTCTAATGATTAGCTCCTTAAGATGAGCATCTACATACTTCCATTCCTTAGGTAAAGATTCTTTGGAAGAAGATGCATCCAAGTTGCTTAGGGGAGGAGAGTTTTTATTCAAATTAAAGCATCAAAATTAAAATCATTATCAAAATAATTTTTCTTAAATTCAAAAAGCTCATTAAAAATAATATGAATGGATTCTTCAATGACTAAGGTTCTTTTATTAAAAACACGATATACTTTCAAAATAGAAGAATATCTAAGAAATATGCTTTCACCAGATTTTACATCAAATTTTTCTAAGGCATCTTTTTTATTTAAAATAAAATATTTACAACAAAAAACTTTAAAATATGAAATGTTGAGTCTTTTATTATTCCACAGTTCATAAGAAGTTTTGAAAAGTAATGGTCTTACTGGAACCCTGTTTATGATATAGCATGTCGTGTTAATGGCTTCACCCCAAAAATATTTTGATAGACTATATTCGTTTAACATAGTTCTTGTCATCTCTTATAAGCTTCTATTTTTTCTCTCAACTATGCCATTTTTTTGTGGATTTCTTAAGGTTGAGAAATTATAGTTGTACCCATTTGACTCATAAAAATTTTAAAAATCACAGTTTTGAAACTCACCACTATGATCACTACGAATAGACAAAATCATAAAACCATTTTCATTTTGAATAAGTTTACAAAATTTTAAAAAATATTTAAAGTAATCATTTTGTATACCAAGAAATATATCCAAGTGTATATTGTATAATCATTAATAATTACAAAGATATATTTACTACCTCATAGACTTGTTGTATCAATTGGTCCAAATAAATTTATATGAATTAATTGTAGTAGTCTAGAGGTGTTTATTTGATATTTTGATTTAAAACTAATTTTTATTTGTTTACCTAGTTAGCATGCATCACAAACTTTATCTTTGACAAATTTGATACTAGGCATTTCTCTTATAAGTTCTCTAGTTGAAATTTAAGAGATTAGTTTTATGCTAGAATAACCTAGTCTCCTATGTTAAAGTCATGTGTCATCTTTTAAAGCTAAAAATTATGTTTCATCACAAAAATCATTAATATCAATAGTATACACATTATTATTTTTTAAGATAATCATAAATCTATTTTTATGTGGTATTTCAATTATACAAGCATTAGATTCAAATATAATGATATATCCTTTATCACACAATTGACTAATACTTAGTAGATTATGTTTTAAACTATCTATTAATAATACATCTTCAATCAAGAGGTTTGACTTGTTACCTATGGTTCCTTTGCCAATAATTTTTTCCTTGTTGTTGCCTCCCAAAGTGACATATCCTTCATCTTAGCCAGTAAGCCTAGAGAAGTGCGTTGGATCTCCGGTTATGTACCTTGAGCATCCACTATCAAGGTACCATTTCTTGTTTCTAGTTTTTTATTATAGATACATCTATAAGAAAGGGGTTTTCTTTTATATACTCATTTAACTTTGTGTCTCTCATAAATAGATCTACCTATTTTTAACTATTGGCATTGAGTTATTCATTGTTCTTTTCAGAACCCATACTAATTTGTGTGGACTATACTTTTTAAATAAACATCTATAGGCATAATGTCTACATCTACCATAAAAATTATATTTATTTTCGGGTAAAACATGTAATATGGTCCGATAAGTTCTTCAAGTAAAAAATTATTCAGGTCCTTTGCTTTTTATATTGCCGTTACTTTAGGTTCCTAACTTTTTGGAAAGGATCTTAGTATTTTGTTAACAAGATCAAAATTAGAAAAACTTTTACCAAGTGCTTTTAAACCATTGATGACATCCGTAAAACGGTTGTACATGTTTCCAATGGTCTCGCTTGGTTTCATTAAAAACAACTCATACTTATGCACCAAAAAATTAATTTGACTCTTTTACTCTACTTGTACATTTATGTATGACTTTGAGTGTGTGCCAAATATTATGTGTAGTTTCACATATAGAAACCCTATTAAATTTATTTTTGTCTAAAGCACAAAACAAAGCATTTATTGCTTTAGCATTTAAAGAAAAAGTCTTCTTCTCCAAATCATTCTATTCGTTTATTAGTTTAGAAGACTTTTGAAAATCACTTTCAACAATATTTCATAAAACGAAATCCATGAAAAGCAAGAAAATTCTCATTTGAGTTTTTCAATACCTATAGTCTATCCCATTAAATAGAGGAGGATGAGTGATAGAATGACCCTCTTGATTACCGACAAAAGTTATCTCTCTTGGGTGTTAAACCAAATAAAGAGAAACCTTGCTCTGATACCAATTGTTAGGATCGTAGTGGCACTAAGAGAAGGGGGCGGGGGGTGAATTAGTGCTTTCGAAAAATTACGTTGATTCAAAAAATTCATTCGATGAAACGTATCAGAAATGCATTTTGACTTGGAATGTAAGTAAAAGTATTGAGCAACTAGATTAGCAAGCAATAAGAGTGAAAAGCATACAGGAAAAAGAGTACAGTAGATTTATAGTGGTTCGGTCCTCCGACCTACATTCACTCCCGATTCCTCTTATGTCGAAGTTACTAGCTTTTACTAACGATCTTCTTTCAATAGATGAAGATCAACTACCCTTTTATAACTCTTTCTCCTTTTTATAGATTTAGGAGATAACCTCTATAAGTCTCACACCTCCCTTAACAGAATTCTAAACTTTTCAAGAGGAGGGGGGGGACACTCAACACTTTTCATGATTATAACTTTGATTTACTAGAGTTTTAGTTCACTATTTCTTATGTAATCACAACAGGGATAAGTGGGATATTTATAGGCCCTAAATACCTTCAAAAATGAAGCCAAAATTTAAATTTTCGGGTCTTCTGAGTATGGGCGGTGCCACCGCCTGCACTGGGCGATGCTACTACTTGCAGTACCTTAAACAAGGACTCTAGCAGTACCATCACTAGCCTAGGTGGTACCATCACCTGCTAGCTTTAATGCTGGTGGTACCACTACCCAGACTAGGCTTTATCACCGCCTGTAACCTGAAAAAGTGTGCTTTTTGACTTTTCTAACTCATAGGTTGTTCTACCGCCAGTTTGGTGGTGCCACCACCTGACCAACTCTATGGGTCACCAAATGAGCCTCCCAATGAGCCCAAATCAATCCCAATTCAGGCCCAAGGGGCCCCTAATTAAGTTAGTAAGGTTACACCCAAAACTAACTCAATTTAAAATCTAACTACGATAATTAAGACAAACAATTACTATTGAATCTCAGATTTTGATGATAAAGTCAATTGTTAAGTTATTTGATCTAATCTATATATTGAGAAAAGTGTGCAATATTAACTATGATAACGATGAAGACATAAAGCAAAATGAAGTGCCAAAGTCGAGTATGATCGAATCATTGAGACTTCACCGGGAGTCCGAAGATTCGTCGGGAATGCTGCTAGAATTGGCCGAGAATGAGTTGGGAGCTTGATGAAGGGTTCATTGGAAGTTCACTGGAAAGACCCGTTGGAAGTTTACGGAGCTCACTGAAAAATATCGGAGCTTGCCAAAGAAGCTCATTGAAACTCACCAAGATTGTCATGAAGTCCAGGAGCCTACCGGGAGTCTACCGGAAGATGTTCGAGAGTACATTAGAAGTTCGTCGAAAGTTCATCGGAAGCTCGCTGGAAGAAGCCTTGGCATGCTGGATTTCATTTTACTTTAGAAAATATCTTTAATTTTTATAGTTAGCACGTAATTAGGGTTAAGATTGTGAGATAATCATATTAACCCTAGTAGGGGTCAACTGGGCCCGTAAGTGAACTGGATTAGGCTGAATTCAAAGCCTATCCTTTTGTTGGACCCTGACTAGTGGTGGCACCACCAGACTGGGGTGGTGGAACTGCTGAGGGACCAAGTTCCCAAGAGCCTAAGCGGTGGTACCGCCCAGGTCAAGCGGTAGTACCACTAGCAGTTAATAACTGCCAAGCGATGGTACCACCCCACCACAAAACCCGAGGCTCTACTCTGGCAATAGTACCGCTAGACTGGGTGGTGGTACCGCCCAGTGTCAGAGTCAACTGGCGGTGGTACCGTCAGTGATAGGAGGTGGTATCGCCAATACCCGAAAATCTAAGATGGGACCTTTTTTAGCTCCATTTTTTAAGCCAATTGAGGCTATAAATATCTCTTACTTCTCAACTAGTTAAGTACATTGAGAAGTAATAAGAACTGAACCGAAACTATAGTGAAATAGCTTTCAAAATTTGAGTGTTCACCTCTACCTTGTTCTAATTGTAAAAAGTCTATAAAAGGAGAGTAAGCCACTGTAAAGTTCTGTAACAAGGGGTGATTGATATTTCCCCTTCAAGAAAGATCGATAGTGGAAGCCGATGACCTCATCGGAGGAGGTATCGAGAGTGGACGTAGGTCAATCAACCAAACTACTATAAAATTGCTATATTTTCTCTTGGTGCATAAATTTTATTTGCGACATTCAATTTTTTTACTTCACTATAATCGTTCAATCTCTCCTTCTCTACTCTCTTATGAACTCACTCAAATTAAATTCTTTCCGAAATAGTTTTCATCAAACGTAAAATTTCCATCTTATGAAGTTTTCCAAAATCATTCAAATTGTTGATTTTTATCTACTGCACTAATTCACCTCTCCCCCCTCCCCCCTCCCCTCTTAGTGCCGCTCTTAATCCCAACAGTTGGTATCAAAGCAATGTCACTCTCATTTTGATTTAAAACCCAAGCGAGATGGCATTTGCTGGCATCCAAGAGGGTCACTCAATTACACGTCTATCTATGTTCAATGGGTCGGATTATACCTATTGGAAAACTCGCATAAGAATTTTTCTTATTTCTATGGATTTTGAATTATGGAACATTGTCAAAAATGATTTTTAAAAATCTTCTATTCTGATGAACAATTGGAATGAGTCGGAGAAGAACACTTTCACTCTTAATGTCAAGACTATGAATGTCTTATTTTGTGCCTTAGATAAAAATGAATTTAATAGTATTTCAATTTACGAAATGATTTTTGATATTTGGCATACTCTTGAAATCACTCACGAAGATACTAGTCAAGTAAAAGAGTCTAAAATCAATCTTTTAATTCATTCTTATGAGTTGTTTCAGATGAAACCTAGTGAATCAATTGGAGACATATACACCTGATTTATGGATGTCGTCAACGGAGTAAAAGTGCTTGAGAAAAATTTTTCTAACTTTGAACTTATAACTAAAATTTTAAGATCCCTTCTAAAGAATTGAGATCCTAAAATAACGGTCATTCAAGAGGCCAAAGACTTAAAGAACTTTCCTCTCGAAGAACTAATTGGGTAATTAATGACCTATGAGATGACTTGCAAAGCTCATGATGAGCATGAGAACTCCCTTCCAAAGAACAGAAAGGACATGACACTAAGAACTCAAGAAGACCACTTGAAAGAAAGTTCAAGTGACGAGAACTATGATGACGAACTAGCACTCTTGACACGAAAGTTCAAAAAATTCATAAGAAAAAATAAAGCTAAAAATGACTCTAAAAACAAACTTAAACCTAAGAAAGAATAAGTCATATACTATAAATGCAAGAAGCCAGGGCATTTCAAAAGTAAATATCCCCAAGCAAAGAAGAAACAACCAAAAAAGAAGAAAATACTAAAGGCAATGTGGGATGATTCAAGTAGCTCCAAAAATGAATAACAAAACACCAAGGTGGTCGCCAACTATGCTCTAATGGTTATCGGAGAAGAGATGAGTAATTTATTAGATGAAAATTTAACTTTCGATAAGCTTTCGAATGCTTTTCATGGTTTGTTTAACGAGTGTAGAATAATTAGTAAAAAGTTTAATTCATTGGAAAAGGAGTATGCCCTTTTAATTGATAAATTTGATAAATTTTAACATGACACTCCTTCATTGCCTCTATGTACTAAGTGTGAACACTTAGAGGCATTTAAGAAGGAAAAATATTAGAAAAGTTTAAGGTTAGTAGCAAGTCTTTGAACATGATCCTTGCCAATAAGGGTCACGTTCAGAAAAGAAGTGGAATCGGATTTATGAGTGGCTCTTACCGAAATCTAATCACTTTCGTTAAAGGTCCTACATTGCATGTATCACCTCACACAAAATGCAACTTTTGTTGCAAACTGGGACATATTGCTTACAAATGTCCATTTAAGAAATTTAGTCCACATAAATTGATATAGGTTCCTAAAGGGATAAAGAATTCGATGCAAAATCCGATAAAGGTATTTTTCTAGGTTATTTTTCTATTTCTAAGGCCTTTCATATTTTTAATAAAAGAACTTTGGTTATAGAAGAATCTATTCATATTGTTTTCAATGAAGTTTTTGAATTTAAGAAAAATAATTTTGATGATGATCTTGATTTTAATAGTTTGGATTTGAATGAAACCTCTCATTCAAATAGCAACTTGGATGCATCTTCTTCCGAAACTTTCTTACCTAAGGAATGGAAGTATGTAGATGCCCATCTTAAGGAGCTAATTATAGGAGACACATCAAAAAGAGTTCAAACTCATTCTTCTTTCAAAAAATTTCGTGCAAACGTTGCTTTTCTTTCTCAAATTGAACCTAAATGTGTTAATAGGCCTTAAAAGATAATTCTTAAGTTATCGCAATGCAAGAGGAATTGAACTAATTTAAGAGAAATGATGTGTAGAAGCTTGTTCCTAGACCTAGTGACCATTTAGTTATTGGTACTAAATGGGTCTTTAGAAACAAGCAAGATGAATTTGGTATCGTGGTTAGAAACAAGGCTAGATTAGTGGCCAAAGGTTTCAACCAAGAAGAAGGTATCGATTACGAAGGAACCTTCGCTCCTATGACAAGATTAGAAGTCATTAGGATGTTTCTTGCCTATGCTAGTAGTAATAATTTCAAGCTGTTTCAAATAGATGTTAAAAGTTCTTTCTTAAATGGCTTTATTTCCGAAGAAGTATATGTTGAACAACCACTCAGATTTAAGAACTTTCTTTTTTCTAATCATGTGTTTAAGTTGACTAAGGCTCAATGGATTAAAACAAGCACCAAAGGCTTGGTATGAGAGACTTAGCTATTTTATTATTCAAAATAATTTTTCTAAATGTAAGGTCAATACTACATTGTTTATTAAAAATTTTAAAAATAATTTTCTTATTGTTTAAATTTATGTTGATGATATTATTTTTGGTTCTACTAATGAGTCTTTATGCGAATCATTTGTTAAGAGTATGAGCCAAGAGTTTGAAATGAGTCTAATGGGTGAACTAACCTTCTTTTTTAGGATTACAAATTAAACAATTTAGTGATGGTATATTTCTTAGTCAAACCAAATATGTATTAGAATTATTAAAATAATTTAATATTGATGGTTTAAAGGCCATCAATACTCTTATGAGTACCTCCACTAAGTTAGATATGGACGAAAGTGTAGAAAGCTTTGACCAAAAAACTTATAAGGGTATGATAGGTAGTTTACTATACCTCACTACAACTAGATCGGATATCTTGTTTAACATAGGACTTTGTGCTAGATTTCAATCTAATCCTAAGTTATCTCATCTTAAAGCCATTAAAAGAATCATTCGATATCTTAAATGAACCCCTAACCTTGGATTATAGTATCCAAAATCCAAAAACTTTGATTTAATTGCTTATGTAGATGCTGATTTTGTCGGATGTAGAATAGATAGAAAAAGCGCATCTGGAACATATCAATTCTTAGGACATGCACTTGTTTCTTGGTCTTCCAAGAAACAAAACTCGATTGCCTATGGCCGAAGCCAAATATATAGCTGCAAGTGCATGTTGTACATAAGTTGTATAGATAAAAAATACATTAGAAGATTATGAAATTCATCTAAAGAATATTTTCATAAAATATGATAACACAAGTGCTATATGTTTAACTAAAAATCCTATTCAACACTCTAGAACTAAATATATAGACATTAAGCATCACTTAATACGAGATCATGTCAATAACAATAATATAATTCTAGAATTTATTGATATGAAATACTAATTAGTGGATATCTTCATAAAACCTTTAAATGAAGAATAATTTGACTTCATTAGAAGGGAATTAGGCATGCAAAATCATCCTAATGTATGAAATTATTGTATGCCTTTTTCGAAATTTTTTGATTTCGTAGTATCATCTTTTTGATTTCATAAATGGAGCTTTCATGAACTTATCTTTCTCCTATCTCGATTTGATACTCTTGCTTGATGAATTTTTGAATTGGTATTATACACGTTTGATGATGTTTGACACTTTTTATCCTCCCTTGATTCATGAATCTTCCCTCGTAAATCCTTGTATTTCACACGTGAAATTTTGATAAGTAATGGATTTTAATGACTTGGGAATTTTTGCAAAGACTATGAATTTATTTAAATAGAAAGACCATTCATGAATTTTACTTCATGAAAATATCACTTTCGGATCTTATTTGACTTTTGTGCAAATTCTTACAAAATGATACATGTGAGGATTCTATGAAATGATATATATTAGCTCTTGATGAACTCAATTGCTTTCATGATTCACTTTTCACATTTTTATAATATTTTGATGAAAAATAGAAGTCTGATAAACTCTTGATAGCTTGAATGAATTGCTTTCATGATTCACAGATTTCTTTTCTTTATACATATCTTTATGTCACGAGTTCTTTATGAAAAGAAGAAGTTTCTATGAGTTTTTAATAGCTTGAATGCTCTCCTTTTTCTTGAAATTAATACGGATTTCATTCACTTCTCTAAATGCGAATTTAATGATTGCTTTGATAAAAATGATGCATGAACTTTTAAACATCATTTACATCATTCATGAACGAACATTCATGACTCTTGTATAAATTTTGTGTCATGAGCTTTTATGAATTTTTCATGACTTGAATAATTTTTTTCACTTCAAGAATTTTATGGAAATGCTGAGTTAGCTCTTATCGCGAATCTCTTTCTACGACATGACCTTTCAATCATTCGAATAAATTGTTTCGATTCTTCTTGTTGGTTTCATGAACTTTTTCTTCTCTCTTTGCCCTTTCAAGAAGAATCCTATCGTAACAATTGGTATCAATGCTTGCTTAAAACAATGGCCGATTTCCTTTTTGTTGATGACAAAGGGAGAGAGAAATGTGGTGAATTGATTACATGCTTTGTATCATAAAATAATTGTCATGCTTTGTATCATAAAATGCTTGGTATCATCAAAAGCATCGCAAATACTTGAAGTGTATTGCAATATATCGCAAATGTATGAAATGTATCATATGCATCACAAATAATTGAAATGAATCATGTATATTTTAAATGATAATTTTTCTATGCTCATTATCGTATCATGCTTAATTATCCTACTTGAAATTGGTATCATAACTCAATACCATAAGTTATCATTTGGTTTTATTTTTGAATTTTGTATCATTGAATGATAAATTATCAATTGATATCATGCCTTGGATTGGTGAATTATTATTTGATATCATTTGAATCTTGCTATATCTCAAAATTGAAGTTGGTATCATTTGTTGAAATGATGATTGTCTATCATTATTCAACATTAGACTTGAATTTGAATGTCATGACTTGACATTATTTTTGTATTATGAAAAATACGTAGTATCATATTTTAGGATGAAAAATCATGGTTGTTGAGCATGTCGATAAGTTCGAATGTATGTAACTTAGTTTGGGCTTGAATTCAAAGGGTTTGAATTCAAGTGTTTCTTTTCTCAAGTATGCCATATAGATAAAGAGAGTTAAGGTTAACTCCATCATCAATTTATTATCATCATAAAAAAGGGGAAGATTATTGAATCTCAGATTTTGATGATGAAGTCAATTGTTGAGTTATTTGATCTAATCTATATATTGAGAAAAGTGTGCAGGATTAACTACAATAGCGATGAAGATATAAAGCAAAATAAAATACCGGAGTCAAATACGATCGAACCATTGGGAGTTCGAGACTTCGCCAGGAGTCCGAAGATTCGTCGAGAATGCTACCAGAATTGGTCGAGAATGAGTCGGGAGCTTGATGAAGGGTTCGTTGGAAGTTCGTCGGAAAGACTCGTCAGAAGTTCGCAGAGCTCACCAAGAAAGATCGAAACTTGCCAAAGAAACTCGTCAGAACTCACCAAGATTATCGTGAAGTCCAGGAGCCCGCCGGGAGCCCGCCGGAAGATGTCTGAGAGTACATCAGAAGTTTGTCGGAATTTCACTAGAAGCTCACCAGAAGAAGCCTTGGCTGTCGAATTTCGTTTTACTTTAGGAAATATCTTTAATTTTTATAGTTAGTATGTAATTAGAGTTAAGATTAAGAGGTAATCCCATTAATCCTGGTAGGGGCGAACTGGGCCTGAAAGTGGACTAGATTGGGCCAGATTCAAGGCCCATGCAGGTTGCTAGACCCTATTTGGTGATGGCACCGCTAGACTGGGGAGTTGGAATCACCCAGGGACTAGGTACCTAGGAGCCTGGGCAGTGGTACCACCCAGGTCAAGCGGTGGTATCACCGATAGTTAATAACTCCCAAGCGATGGTACCGCTCCACCATAGAACCCGAGGCTCTACTCTGGTGGTAGTACCACCCAATGTCAGAGTCAACTGGCGGTGGTATCATCAACGGTGTTACCGTTGGTACCCGAAAATCCAGGATGAGACCTTTTTTAACTTTATTTTTTAAGCAAATTGAGGCTAGTAATACCCCTTACTTCTCATATAGTACATTGAGAAGTGATAAGAACTGAATTGAAACTATAGTGAAATAGCTTTCAAAATTTGAGTGTTCACCTCCACCTTGCTCTAAGTGTAAAAAGTCTGTAAAAGGAGAGTGAGCCACTATAAAGTTCTATAAAAAGGGGTGATTGATCTTTCCCCTTCAAGAAAAATTGATAGTGGAAGTTGGTAACCTCATCAGAGGAGATATCGGGAGTGGACGTAGGTCAATCGACCAAATTACTATAAAATTACTACGTTCTTCTCTTGGTGTGTAAATTTTATTTGTTGCATTCAATTTTTTTATTTCACTGCAATTGTTCAATCTCCCCTTCTCTACTCTCTTATGAACTCACTCAAACTAACTTCTTTTTGAAACATTTTTGTCGAACATAAAATTTCCATCTTATGAAGTTATTCAGCATGTCATTGGTTCATCTGAGCTCCCGGCGAACTTCTGGCGTGTCGTTCGAACCTTCAGCGTATCGCCCGATCCATCGGCATGTTGACTCCCACAATATCCGATCTTGGCGCAATGTCTGATTCTTTCGGCCCGATGCCCAATTTCTGACTTAGCCCAACATTTGATTTTTTTTTTTTTTGCTTTAATTGTTTTGCCTTTTCTGATCAAAGTTAGTCCTATCACTTATCTTAAAGCATAGATTAGATCACAAACTTATCAATTGATTTAATCATTAAAATTTGAGATTCAATAATTTATACCTATTTCTTAATTAAACTAGCTTTCAATACTTATCTCCTTTTCCTGATAAAAATTTTAAAGTTTTTTAAATTTTGTGCAAGCACTAATTCATATAAAGTGTCGAAAAATCAGATGACATGTTGGCAAAGTGGATAATATGTCAAAAGTTTTGACAAAGTGTTGGAAGAGTGGTTACTTGTTTAAAGTCAAATTAGGCTATAATTGGGCTAAATTCATGTTATGTTAAGTTAAGGTTAAAATGAGCTTAATTTGGACTAAATATGGGCTAGAATTGAGCCCTTGTTTGGCCAATTTATGATTTGGGTGGTGGTATTGCCTAAGAGCAATGGTACTACTCAGAACAATCGATGACATGACCATTGTCATTTTAGAGGTGTTAATGGTTATATCACATGTAATGATGATGGTTCAGTATCCTTAGTTTTAGACATTTTACCCTTATCTGCTCCATATTTTTTAGGTTATTTGGGAGGCTATAGACACCCCATTTCAAGCAGGGTTGAGGGCCATCCATCTTGAGCTTAAAAAGTGTAATAATCCTCTCTTAAAGTCTTACTTGAATTCCTTTCACCTTCTTAAGTTTCTAATTGAGTTATCAAGTTTATAATGCATGAGATTCTTGAGAATGATCTATTAGGATCAAGACGGCACTAAGAGGGAGGGATGAATTAGTGCATATGTTAAAAACGATTACGATTCAAAATCTTTTCAAGTTAACAAAAATGTATCGATGAAATCATATTGAGAAGATAACAACTTGAAGTAAATATAAAATACAGAAAGCAACTAAGTAATGAAAGTAAGCAGCAAGGAAAGAACACACTAGATTTATAGTGGTTCGATCATTGTGACTTGCGCCACTTCTGATTCCTCCTCCGTCGAGGTCACCAGCTTCCATTATTGATCTTCCTTCAATGGGCAAAAATCAATCACCCCTTTTAAAGATCTTTTCTCCTTTTAGCAGGTTTAGAAGTTAACCTTTTTATAATTCGCTCACATCTCCTTATATAAATTTCTAAGCTAGAACCGATGGAGGTGAACTCTCAAAATTTCTAACCTTTTTTTTGGTTCATTTGTCTATGTTCCACAAGCAGAAAAGCATGGGGTATTTATAGGCCTCAATTGGCTTCAAAAATGAAGCCAAAAAAGGTCTCATCCTGGATTTCTGGGGTACTAGCGATATCACCGCCAGTACTCTCTGACACTGGGTGGTACCACCACCCACTCTGGTAGTACTATCGCCAGACAGAGTCTCAGATACTAGACCCAAGCAGTGCTATCGCCTGCCTGGGCAGTACCACCGCTTGACAACATTAACTACCGATAGTACCATTGTCTATTACTAACCAGACCTCTTGGGAGACTGAGCCCTAGGTGGTTCCACCACCTAGTCCTAGTGGTGCCATCGTCAGATAGGATCCAGGTTACTATTTGGCCCATTAGTTCAACCCAAACTAGTCCTGATTCAGGCCCAATTAGCCCTTAATTGAGTTAGTGGGATTACCTCCCAATCGTAACCCAAACTAAGTCCTAATTATGATAATTAAAATATTAATAAAGCAAATTAAGTCTGGTAGATCAAGTGTTCATTACTGAAATCCCGGCCAGCTTCCGGTGATCTTCCAGTGGACTTCTGACAGACTCTCGGCGATCTTCCAATGGACTCCCGGCAAGCTCTTGAACTCTCGATGATCTTCTCGACAAACTCCAATAAGCTTCTCGGTGAGCTCCTGACAAACTTCTCGACAATCTCCAGTAAACTCCTAATGAACTTCTCAATGAACTCCTGATGAACTTTTCAATGAGTTTCCGATGAACTTCTTGGCGAACTCTCGGACTCTCGATGAATCGTCTGATCTTTAACTACGACACAACATCTGCTTTATGCCTTATTCATTATCATAGTTAATCATATAATATTTTTCTCAATATATGGATTAGATCAATAATTTATCAATTGATTTTATCATCAAAATCCAAGATTCAATATGGTCAAGTATAATGGTTCTCTCTTGAGCCTTGAAAAGTATTATTGATCTTAATCTATTAGATACAAAATTATTAGTGAAAGTCGATTGCCTCAAGAGAAGAAGAATCGGGAGTGAATGTAAGTTATAATAATTAATCCACTATAAAATAATTTTTCTCTCTATTTACTTGCTCTCTTATTCATGCTTATTTTTTTATTGAACTAGCTTTCAATACTTGTCTCCTTTTCTTAATTAAAATTTTGAAGCTTTTTAAATTTTGCATAAGTACTAATTTGGATGAAGTGTCAAAAGATTGGATAACATATCGGCAAAGTGGATATTATATCAAAAGTTTTGACAAAGTGTCAGAAGAATAGTTACTTATTTAAAGTCAAATTAGGTTATAATTGGGCTAAATTCATATTATGTTGGGCTAAGTCAAAATAAACTGAATTTAGACTAAATACAAGCTGGAATTAAGCCCTTATTTAGCCAATTTATGATTTGGGTGGTGGTGTTACCCAGGAGCACTGGTACTAACCAAACTAACAAACGACATGGATATTACTATCTTAGAAGTGTTAGCGAATATATCATGTGGAACGATGATGGTACTCTTAGTTTCTTTAATTTCGGATATCTTACCTTCATTTGCTCTATATTTTTTAGGTTGTTTGAGAGACTATAAATATCCTACTTCAAGCATGGCTAAGAGGCAACCGTCTTGAGCTTACAAAGTGTTATAATCCTCTCTTAAAGTCTTACCTAAATTATTTTCACCTTCTTAAGTTTTTAGTTGAGTTGCTAAGTTTAAAATTGATGAGATTCTTGACAATGATCAAGTGTAAATATTTTCTCCTAAGTCTTGAAAATGATTATTGATTTTTACCCATTGAGAGTAAAATTAGTAGTGAAATTCAATAGCCCCAAGGTAAAAGAAATTGAGAGTAGATATAAGTCAAAATGATCGAACTACTATAAAATGATTTATCTCTCTATATTTACTTACTCTCTTGTTCATACCGATTTCTTAATTGAACTAGCTTTTAATGCTTATCTCCTTTTCCTAATTGAATTTTAAAATTTTTTAAACTTTGTGAAAGCACTAATTCACCCCCTCCCCCCATCTTCTCCCTTCTTTTAGCGTCATTATCAATTCTAACAATTTCACCTTATGTCAAAAAAGGATAAAAGATTTTATTATTCAATAAGATGTAATAAGAACATCAAAGAGATGAGTATGTAAACCAACAAATATGAGTGAAAATGATTATGAGAAGCTTAAGGTAAAGTTTGTAAATAGTATTTGTATCTGTATCACTAACAATATTATCAATAATGTTACTGGTGATGACACTATGGTGGTTATTTAAGATAAGCTAAAAAACTTATTTAACTAAAAACTAAACTAACAAGTTGCATTTGAAGTGAAAATTATATAAGAAGAGGCTAGAAGGAGGAGATTCAGTAGAGTATCTAAATATGTTTAAAGAAATACTAGATGAACTAAATAAAGTTGATATAATAATCGATGAAAATGATAAATTAATTACTTCTTACAACCCTCATCGAATCATCTATAACTTTGTGGAGATACTATTTCATGGAAAGGATATAGTGACTATACAACAAGTTGAAAAGCTTTGGTGCCTCATGCTACTAAAAAAAAAAAGATAAATTAGAAAATATAAATGGTAAAACATTAGCTGTAGAGGATAGAACTCAATAAGGATGATTAATTGACAAGGGTGGTTATCAATATGATGGGTTGAGATAAAAAATCAGATCTTTGAATAATATTTAATGCTATAAATATAAAGAGTACATGCGTATCAAATAAATTTTTTTTTAAAAAAAAGAGATCAGTGAATACTCTTATATTATGGACGGTGTTGGTGATCTCCTCATAGTCTCCAAATATAATAATTATAGGATTCACTATTTAGATTCTAGTTATTACATATATTTACTCTCACAATGATTATTTTGATTTGCTAAATTATAAGTTGACTAGTAAATTGAATTTAGCTTAATTCAACGTTCGATACCATGGGTGTTGGGAATTTGAAAATCAAAAGATTTGATAAAACAATGCATACTTTAGATAATGTGTTTATATCCTAAAGACGCAAACAATTTTATTTTTTTTCAATCTTTTATTTAGCATATGATGGAATTCTAAAAGCTACTTTAAGTTACATGATTCTAATGAAATGAAGATTGCATTATTGTTTGGAAAAAAGTATAGTAAGTCTCAAAGGGTTAGAAACAAGTGTGCAGGGGAGAATAGAGATCCATGATAATAAGCTTCATTCATTGTAAAAAAAATGAAGGATGATATTTATAGTTTTCAAGATGTAAATTGTGATAAAGGGAAAAAAATTACTTATGGAAAGATAGATGAAGGAGGTCTCTCTAGAACTAAGTAATGTTATTGATTCAATTTCGACTATACATAATTCATTAGTGATTTATTGGAATCAAATGTTGGACCATGAATTAATTCATTTTTATAGTTGTGATGATTATTCAAACTAATGGTTTATATTTTTTCAATAAGAGGCACAAAGTAAGAATAATACTAACCAATGTAAAGATTATTAAGGTTAATAAATATTTTAAAAGTTCTAATTAGATTCAAACTACTTTGATGAGTCCTTAATAGATGAAACTAACTTCTTTTACAATTAGGATTAGGATTAGAGATTCAAAAGTATATATATATATATATATATATATATATATATATATATATATATGTATATATACATGCATATATATATATATATATATATATATATATGTATATATACATATATGTATATATACATATATATATATATATATATATATACATATATGTATATATATGTATATATATACATACATATATATATATATATATACATATATATATATATATATATGTATATATATATATATGTATATATACATATATGTATATATATATATGCATGTATATATATATATATAAGATTTTAGTGAGAGAGAGAGGCATAAAGAAAGATAGTGTTTATGGGTTTCCTTAGTGTGTAAAGAGGAGTTATTTAGAGTTTATGTAAGAGAATATATAGGCACTGATGTTTCTTATATGTTTTTTATATAGTAAAGAATTTAATTTTTTTTTAGTACATATCTAATCAGTATTGAAATGCATAAATTTTCTATCAATTTTCTGGTATAATCTTTGATTAATTTCAAGAATGTTTGTTTTAATTCTGAACTATTTTCTTCCCTCCCAAATGGTGAAATACCCGTTTCAAACTTTTATGTTTGAGAGTAAAACAATATTGTGAGACGGCATAGGAATAAAAAATATAAGCATCACATCAAGATGTCTATTTTAATCTTGATATAAGTAAGAGATTCTTGACTCAATCATGAATATAAACTCTTTTTGGATATAGAATATTTAAATACCAAGCTAATTTGTATGTTCTAGTAGTCTTCAAAGTCATCACTTTTTAGATAACCAGAATAATAAAAACAATGTGGCTTTTTCCTATTGCCACCATGATGAGAATATAGGCCAAGTGGTGAAGGCACAGAGAACAAACATCTTGATGCCAATGATTTCTTGATTAAAAATTTTATTAATAATCCACCTCCAATGCTTCTCAATCCAAGAAGATTTCACTGTTCTCAAATCATTCTGTCTAATAAATATATATAAAAAAAATTTACTTCATTTAGTTAAAATTTAAGAACATTAAATAATACCTCTAATGTTCTATGAAATCAATTATTTTTGTTCTTTTTTAATATATGTATAAATAATACTATTATATTATGATTTCTAATTTTATTTTAGCATTTTTAATATTACATTATTTTTTTTTAATTTTCAGATAGGATTTTTTAAATTCAAATTATAGAATTACAAAGTTTTTTTTTTTTGGTTGATACTAGTTTTAAACAGTTGGTTTAAGACAATCAATTGATTTAGAAGGAATTCTAAAATGAAAAATCAAGTGAAATTGGAAGCATTTTTCCTATTTTTAAAAAGTGGTACATTTTCATGAGAAAGAAAACATTGGAACTCTTCTCACAAAATCTCAACTTAAGCCTATCTTTTGGGAACTAGTTTCTTTTTCCTTTATTCTCCCCGTTATTTTGTGCTCCGTTCCTGGTCTGACTCGATCGTATCTTTAACAATAGGAAACAAGATGGATCCTAACGGCAATTAAATAAAATTCGAAATGAACAAAAAGATCATATGTTTTATTCATTTTAAGTTTAGTTTAGTTTTCGATAAAATTAAAAATCTATCCATATAAATTCTCCACCTACATTTATGTCCATAAAAATATGTTCATGCGAAAATCAACTTAATATTTAGTTGCCACATTTACGATTATTTTTCAATAATTCATTTAGATGCTAAAATAATCAAATAATATTATCTTAATCACAATAATATCAATATCAATGCACTATATGATTTTATTTTTTATCGAAGGATAGATAAGTAATATTAAAATATTATGATCAACTTTTTATTATTTTTAGTACTTTATATTTTTAATATTTATTAGTATTTTATATTTATTATTTTAATATTAACACTAGGATGTGTTAAATATTTTTTTGTGCTACGTGGAAGCATGATACACAAAGGAGATGTTCTAGTCACATCATAGTTACATCAAATAGTTTTTTATGCTGTACGAATATACCGTGTGCAAAAAAGTTGCTCTAGCCAAGTTAAGGGCTTCTAATATATGTTATATTAGGTAGATGCATCACTCACAAAGCATACATTTAGATGGCATTGAGCACTTCATATATTTTTTTGTTATGGGCAAATGCAAATACGCGCTAAGGGAATACTACGATCATGTTGGGCTACTTCATATATTTTTATACATCATGTGCAAAGGAGATGTTATACTCATATCAAATGCTTTATATGCTTTTTTATATTGGACATAGGCATCTTCCACTAAGGAAACATTTTATCTGCATTAGGCACTTTGGACTCCTTTTTTTTTTTTTTTTGATGGACAAACGTATCAAATGAGATGCTCTGGTTGCATCGAGTATTTGAGATTTTTTTTCTCCTTAGTGTATATGTTGATGGGGAAATGAAAAGGAGGATAGGCAAGGGTTAGGGTTAATAAGAGAAGGGCTATGGGCTGCTAAAGTCCATATGGGTTGAACTGGGCTCTCAGCCCAACAACCTCCCCCTTCAGCCCATAAGGGAGGCTATCCCATGACTCAGTGTAAATCCATGCCGATCAATTATCGGTACATCTCCTGTCTCTCTTTTGGTAAAGTCTTTGTTAACATATATACTCCATTATCATCTGTATGAATTTTTTGAAGTTGCAACTGCTTCTCTTCAAGTACATTTCGAATCCAGTGATATCTGACATCTATATGCTTTGACTTAGAATGAAAAACTAGGTTCTTACATAAATGGATGACACTCTAGCTGTCACAATACACCACATAATTTTCTTGTTTCAGCCCCAATTCTTGTAAGAATTCTTTCATCCATAACATTTCTTTACAAACCTCTATAGCAGTAATATATTCTGCCTCTGTGGTGGAGAGAGCAATACACCTTTACAATCTGGATTGTCATGACACAACTCCCCCTACAAAAGTAAGTACAAAACCTGATGTAGATTTCCTTGTATCAATATCTCCGGCCATATCTGCATCTATGTAACTCACTAACACAGGTGGTCCACCTCCAAAGCTTAAACAAACCTTAGAGCTTCCTCTGAGATATCTCAATATCCACTTCACTGCTGCCTAGTGCTCTTTGCCTGGATTTGTAAGAAATCTGCTAGTAACACCCACTGCATATGCGATGTCCGGCCTCGTACATACCATTGCATACATTAAACTTCCAATCTGAAGCATAAGGAACCTTTTGCATTTTCTCCTTCTCTTCATCACTTGACGGACTTTGTTCTGAGCACAACTTGAAGTGACCTGAAAGAGGAGAACCAACTGGCTTTGCATTGCTCATACTGAACCTTTCTAATACCTTCTCGATGTATTTCTCTTATGACAACCAAATCTTCTTGTTTTTCCTATCACAAGAAATCTGCATGCCCAGTATTTGCTTTGCTGGTCCCATATCCTTCATTGCAAAGGACTCACTCAGTTCCTTCTTCAACCTGTCAATTATACACATATCTTTCCCAAGGATAAGCATATCATCAACATAAAGTAAGAGAATAATAAAATTCTCACCAAACCATTTGATATACACACAATGATCTGAAGTCGTTCTTTTGTATCCATTTTCAATCATAAATGAATCAAACTTTCTGTACCACTGTCTTGGAGCTTGCTTCAATCCATACAAACTCTTTCTTAACTTGCAGACAAAATTTTCTTTACCTTTGACTTTGAAACCTTCTGGTTGCTCCATATAAATTTCCTCCTCCAAATCACCATGAAGGAAAGTCAGTCTCACATCTAACTCGCTCCACCTCCAAGTCTTGGCTAGCAAAGAATACCTAGAGCAACACGAATAGAAGATATTTTAACAACAGAGAAAAAATCTCTTCAAAGTCAATACCTTTCTTTTGACCAAAGCCTTTCACAACCAATCTGGCTTTGTACTTTGGTTGAGAATAATATTCTTGAGTCTTCAACCTGAAAACCCACTTGTTCTTCAAGGACTTCATTCCCTGTGGAAGTTGCACCAAATCATATGTATGATTCATCTGTAGAGCATCCATCTCTTCCTGCATAGCAACTAGCCACATTTTTTCTGCTCACTTTCAACTGCTTCCTGGTAACTCTCTGGTTCACCTGCATCAGTAAGCATCACATATTCATCTCAGAGTATCTTCTCGGAAGGTCGACGTTGTCTAGAAGATCTTCTCAATTGAGGTTCTGTGGGAAGCTGCTCCTCAACTTCTTCTTGCTCAACATGTCCTACAGGTAGATTAATATCTGGCTCTACACCATCTTCCTGCACATCTCCCCCATCACCCTGATATACTAGAGGAACAACTGGGTCACAATCTGCTAATCCTTCTACAGAAGTCTTCGCTGGTGCCTTCTTCAAATCCTCAAGGGTTTGATCCTCAAAGAAGACCACATCTCTGCTTCTAAACATCTTCTGCTTTTCTGAATCCCAAAGCCTGTAACCAAATTGATCATGTGAGTAGCCAAGAAAAATACATTCTTTTGTCTTACCATCCAGCTTGGACCTTTTATTATCTAGAATATGTACAAATGCACGACAACCAAATACTCTCAAATGCTTATAGGAAACATCTTTCCCTGACCAAACATACTCTGCAACATCAAGATCTAGGGTCAGACAGGAGATAAGTTGATCACATCAATCTGCAGTCCTCAAAGCTTCATCCCAAAACCTTTTGGGTAGCTTTGCTGTGAAAGTATACATCCGATCTTTTCCATGATGGTGCGGTTCATCCTCTCTGCAATTGCATTATCTTTGAGGTGTACCAGAACTGTCATCTCATGCTGGATGTCATGTGACCTGCAATAATCATCAAACAATCCTGTATACTCACCACCATTATCTGATCTTATGCATTTCAATTATCTTTCTGTCTCCCTTTCAACTCTGGCATGAAACTCTTTGAAGACACCAATAACCTGATCCTTGGTCTTCAAAGCATAAGCCCAAAGTTTCCTGAAATAGTCATCTATAAAAGTAACAAAGTAAAGTGCACCACTGATGCCAGGAACATTAGTAGAACCATTATGAGTTTTTGTCCTCAAAGGACCACATACATCTGTATAAACATGGTCCAAGGCATGCATTTTTCTAGACAAAGCAGGACTAGCAAATGAAACTCTATGTTATTTACCAGCTAAACAATCGATACAAGGGTTCAAACGTATACCTCTGAGGTCAGGCAATACCTCTCTCTTGGAAAGAGCTTGCAGTCCTTTCTCGCTCATGTGTCCCAATCGTCTATGCCATAACTCCATGCTGAAGTCTTTCTCTGTGGCATTTAACTGTTCACCACAAGCTTTAGCCTACAACCTGTACAAAGTGTGACATTTCTTTCCATTAGCTATAACAAGAGAACCCTTACTGAGTTTCCATTGCCCTCTATGAAACCTGCTATCATAGTCTTCATCATCTAATATTCCAACTGAAATTAGATTCAACCTCAAGTCAACCACATGCCTCACATCCTTAAGCACCAATTTGCATCCAAGATTGGTCTTTATATGGATGTCACCCATGCCAATGATGTCTGCTGTGCCATGGTTGCCCATCTTGACAACACCAAAATTTTCAGATCTGTACGTAGTAAAAAACTCCCTCCGTGGTGTAGCGTGATAAGAAGCTTCTGTGTCAATTATCCACTCGAGATCCTGACACACACAAGAAAAAATATCATCGATGGAGAAAAAATTAAATAATCACCAACCTACACCGTAGTTGTGGTAATTTCCTTTGACTTAGTAGACCCCACTTCCTTTTCCTTTTTCCTGCTCTTTCTAAGGCTGCTTACACTTATTCTTATAATGTCCTTTCTCACCACGCTTATAGCAAACAATATCTTTCCTTGATCTTGACTTGCTTCTACCTATCGTGAATCGCTTCTATCTTTAGACCTTGACCTTCCTCTGTTCTCTGAGATAAGTGCCTGTGAATCAATCTGAGATACTGCTGAGGTTTTTCTTCTCAACTCCTCATTCAACAAACTGCTTGTTACTTGACTCATGGTAACAATACCATCTGGCGTAAAATTACTGAGAGAAACCACCAGTGTCTCCTAACTTTCTAGCAATGAACTGAGAAGTAACAATGCCTGCAACTCATCATCAAGAGACATTTTCATAGAAGATAACTGGTTAGTAATACTCTGTATTTCATTCAAATGCTCAAAGAATAGAAGCACCCTCTTTATATTTTAGGTTCACAAGTTTTCGATCAAAAAGCTTTGTTGCCATTGTTTTCTTTCATAGAGACCTTCTAACTTTTTCCAAAGAGAATATGCAGAACTTTCAGTAGAAACATGATGAAAGACACTATCATCAAGCCACTGTCGAATAAATCCAACCGTTTTTCGATCTAATCTCTTTCACTCATCATCTGTCATAGTTATGGGTTTTTCACTATCCCCTTGCAAAGGTCCATACAAATCTTTGCAATACAAGAGATCTTCCATTCTTGGTTTCCATATCATCCAATTGTTTCCGTTCAAACTAATCATGCGAGAAATATTACTAGCCTCCATGTTCACATACAAAAGTTAAATCACCAAAACCTTGCTCTGATACCAGTTGATGGGGAAATGAAAAGGAGGATAGGCAAGGGTTAGGGTTAATAAGAGAAGGGCCATGGGTTGCTAAAGCCCATATGGGCTGAACTGGGCTCTCAGCCCAACATATGTCACATGCTAAGGAGATACCTTTGTTGCACCAAGTATTTCATTGGATTATTTTTTGTTTTAGGTAAATGCATCATGTGAAAAGAAGATATTTGGATCTGGTCAATCATGTCAAGTAATTTTGGATGATTATTTTGTCTTAGGTAAATGCATCATGTGAAAAAAAAAATACTTAAGACTTTGATCGATCATGTCAACTAATTTAGATTCTTTTTATATTCTTTTTATTTTTGACGGATGCATCATGCATGGAGGGAAGGTGGTGATGGAGAAGCCGTGCTATGGTATTGGTACATTTTGTATATTTACTTTGTCAATTTATGGAAATAGTGGTCAACGGACTTCAAGTTTAAGGGAGCAAGTGGTTTAGGTTCGAGCTTAAGCAACACCTTTCAACCTCCTGAGGACAGGCTTCCTGAGCATCATGTGAGAGTCGAGTAGTTATATAGGATTAATATCCTAGTCTCTATATTTTAAAAGGTAACATTGAGATCTCTATACTTATGAAAATAAAATATTTAACCTTAATTCTCTTTACATCATCAAATTTGTCGTGAATGAAAATGGTAAAAAAGTAATTTTATATAAACTTTTGGCATTAGTAAGAATGCATTGATGCAAACTCATATGATTATCTTTCTTGTGTCTTTTTTAGGTTTCTAATCATTAATTAACACTTAGGTGATGCCAATCCACTATATATTTATTTTCATAAAACAAGTACAATCTTAATTTTTATATGATATCATGGATGCTCTTTCTCTTTATGTCTTTGTTCTTGTCGATATTATTCTGATTCTAGTGAATTAAGAACTTATGGGCATGGTTGGCGACCTATGTTAGTGTTCTTGTCTTCATCGCCCACCACAAGATATTCCTCCAATCCCTCTTCCTGTACTTGACATAGGGGATGCCATTTTTCCACTCCTCTCTTATGCCTCGAGCGATCAGTTGTTGATGGTGCTATGTATCATCGTCAAACTCGTCATCACTCCCACTACCGTCCACCTTTCCCCAATAGTCCAACACCTCAATCATCCCTTGCTCGATCATGTTGCAATCCTCCACCAGGACCTAGTAGCACTCCTACACCTCGGCAGAACTCCGCCCTACCAACTATGTCATAATGGTGAACTGCCAGTCCGAGGTGCCCTCCGCATACACCACCAGGGCCCACTCGAAGAGCTTGTCCTTCTCCCACATCCACGGCCTCAGTGCTGCCCCCACAAACTGCCTGAAGAATATGGACATTAAGTCTACCTCACCCATCCATCTTACTCTTCTTTCGTAAGGAACAGGAGGGTTGGTGGCGTGATATTTTTTACTTGATGCCATCACTAGTCTGTCATCCATAGTGCAAATAGAGGCTCACAAGGCTAGCGTATGAGGGTAGCATTTCAGAGGAGATCCGAGCAATGACCTCCTATGCCACCAATGTCGTCGCTGGTCTATCGTCCATAGCATAGTCAGAGGCATGCGAGGCTGGCATTCCAAAAAAAATCCAAGTGTTGGCTTTGCATGCCATCGGCACAGTCGACCTCGCACCCCACCAACGTTGCTACCATCCGTAGGGAAGTTTATATGAAATTACTTTTTTACCTATTCTATTTATGATGAATTGATGACGTGAGGAGAATTGGGGTAAATGTTTCACTTTCATAAGTATAGGGATCCCAACATTATTTTTTAAAATATAGAGACCGAGATGCTAATCATACGTACCTTCCACACTTTTCTCCAAACGTGGATACAATGCCATCCAACCTTCGGAGGTCAGGTTTCCTAAACCTCACATGAGAGCAATGAGGCAGTGGGCATGCCTCTTGCACTTCTCCCCCATTGTAGAGGCAGCACCTCCCCATGTGTTAAGGTCAGGATTTCTCAGTCTTGCATGAAAAAAATTGAGGTAGTGGGTATGCCTCATGCACTTCTCTCCCAACCTAGAGGTAGTACCTTGCCACCTATTTAGATAGGGTTTCTCAGGTTAGGTTCAACACCTGGGCCTTAGGATAGCATAGATATTCAGAATCAATTATTTCAATCAAACTAATAAAGGCCAATTTTAGTTGTCAATAATTTTTATTAATTTTTTAATTAAAATAATTTAAAATATAAAAATCTATAATTTTATGAAAAATAGATGTACAACTATAATGAGTGTAATGACATAAAAATTAATATAAAAATAAATGAAATTATAAAATTTTTATCATTTTCGATGTTGAACGTTCTGATTATTCCTTTAGTTAATATATCAAATAGGAGGTTATTATCTTCACAGATAATCTTTTAGTTCCATTTCGCCACTTTGGTCTAATTATTGATATATGCTTGAGTTTTAATAGATACAAGGGTATACTCGATTGCGTTTCATCCAGAATACATTCTCCCACGCTAAAGGCTTGCTCCACAACTACCGTTGACACTAGAGTTATTAGTATTTATCTTATAATTATCATCAAAATTGGAAAGGTTATTGTGTATTGTGCCCACCATCCATAATAGGAAATTTTATATATGTAATATTGTCACAAAACTCAAAAGAAATTATTAGATACATATGAAGCTCAGAGTTAGATATTAATATTCTTGTTGAGTTTTCTTTTATCTTTGTAATAATAATTTTTCTCCCTTACAAATTTTATTATTTCTGTGCACTTAATTCGTAAATGGAAAAGTTATAGAGATAGGTTATTATCTATCTTGATTGACACTATAATGGGCACTTGATTCATAAAGGGAGAAGTTACAAAGATAGGTTATTGTCTATTATAGTTAGCACTATAATGGTCATATAAGTTAATGACTAATTTTTTTATTTCTCTAATTTTATCACCAATATCAATATCTCCCACTAAACTTTTATAATAAGTGGTTAAATAATCATTTAAGCATCTAATCTAGTACAAGGATAAAAAAACATAAGCAACTAAATAAATTGATAATTTTGTAAAAAAATAATTTGTTTATTTTGAATTCATGGCTATTATAGTCATGTTTAAACTATTATCATATTGATATTCTTCTAAGAAACAAACAATATTAACACAAACAACTAAAAAAAATATGAGCAGTAGGGAAATAAGTACCATATAAAGTATAGGTTGTATTATTAAGAACTTTTTAAAATTCATAAAATATTGTAGATATAAACTAACTTTTCAAACATCATTTGCAATAAAAATATATAACAATTTTTTTATACTCAAAAGATTCTTTAAGCAATTTATATGTAGAATTTCATTAGATAGGAACAACCCTAAGAAATCATTTGGGTTTTTTGTCATTTAATATATAAAATCTAGCGCACTCCTTCATTACTTGTGGATAACCCCACAAGAATGAAATTGCTTGCTTAATTAGAAAAAAAAAGTTTTAAGAGACCATAAACCTTCTTATACACAAAAAAATGAAAACATGATAAGCACACACAACATAAAAAATAACACAATTAAAAGCTGGCTGACATACTTGTCTTTTTAGAATAGAAGAGGAATATGCTGCATTGTCAAAACCAATTAAAAAATTTTAAAAATCAGTTAATATTCTTTTAAAATAGTTTTTATCATTCTATAAATATTATCAACAGTGTGTCATTCACAAAAACTCAAAGCAATAGAAACATGACCATAAAAAATATCAACACAAATAGAAACATGACCATCAAAAGATTAAAATATTTTTTATAAATCTTTTTGTCCTTTGTTAAAAGATTTTATAAATTACGAGTAAGGGGACTTCAAGACACTAGTTGGTTAGTGAAACTCAAAGCCTCTTGACAATAATCAACAAGAATGACCTTTTTTTGAGTAAAACTAAAAGACAAATTGCTTGACAAAAGTTAATCTAACTAATGCTTAATATTTTTAATATAAAAATTAAAAAAAGGATTAGTGGGACATTTAAAATTTTATATTTGACTTTTTTTCATACTGACTTGTGTTGGATATTCTTTTCTTAATATTCTTGTAAAAAAGTTTCATATCCTTTTCCTTTCAATATGAAAAATTGACCATAATAATTACAAATAACATCAAAGGAGTCATTCGTATTTTAGACCTTCTTTTAGTGCAGCTTAAAGATGTCCGACTTTATTTTGGTTATCATATATATTCATCTAACTCTTACTTGATGTTGATGTGTTAACCTTTTTAGGTTACCATGTTTAAACTTTCAAAAGGCTATTTTGTAAAGTGGTAACTTTCACTTATCATAATAATCAAGGAAAGAGTTTAAGATTTTAAAAAAAAACTTAAGAGAGCATACGAGAGTTTAATAGCATTCAAGGAGTGCTTAATAAAAAATATAAGAAACAATGAGAGGTTTGAGGGGGTATTTATAGGGTTTTTATTTTTTTCTAAACTACTCTCAAAGCTAGCTATTATTTAGTTATTGGAAAGGACAAATTTATATTTTTTAAATTTTTAATTTAATTATAAAATAACTAAGATACCCTTGAAAATAGTTATTAACATTAGTCAGATGGTTAGGTTAGGCGCAAACCCCCACCCGGACGATTCGATCAGGCACAAACTATTGGGCCCCAATTGTTTAAGCCCCAACAATAGGTGAAGCCCAACTTTGATCACCCTTTTTTTAAAAAAATATTAAATTAGTGATTCAAGCTAAAAATGAAATTATCGATTTACGTTCTTGAACCATGTACTCCAAATTGATGGTTTCGATTTTCTAGGCCTAGGACCCAAAGTTGAACTACTAAGGGTTAGTTCCGATTCAGTTTCAATTTTGGCCCAGTTTAGTTGGAACTAAACCATGGTTAGAGCTAGGGAAGTGAGTCCTGCACTTCTCTCTCTACCTCAAAGAGGCAATGCCTTCTAACTAGCTAAGGTTAAGCTTCTTGGGCTTAGGCTCTTTGTAGGAGACTATGTGAGGGGCACTATTTAAAATATTCTTATAAAAAGTTTCATATCCTCCTCCTTTGAATATGAAAAATTGACCATAATAGTTGTAACTAAAATAAAAGGATACAATGGTATTTTAGACTTTCTGGTAGCACAGTTCGAAGATGTCAAACTTGATTTTGATAGCCATATCGAATTCCTCCAACTCCTACTTGATATTGATTTGTCAACTTTTTTAAGTTTTGATGTTGATTTGTCAACTTTTTTAAGTTATCATGTTTAAACTTTCAAAAGACTCTTTAGTAAAGTGGTGACTTCACTTGTCATCATGAGAGAGTTTAAGATCTTAAAAGAAAACTTAAGAGAGCATATAAGAGCTTAATAGCATTTAATGAGTAATTAATCAAATATGTAACGAACAATGAGAGGTTTGAGACGGTATTTATAGGGTTTTTTTTTCCTAAAATGCTCTCAAAGCTAGCTGCTGTTTAGTTATTGGAAAGGACAAATTTATATTTTTAAAATTTTAATTTAATTATAAAATAACTAAAATATCCTTGAAAATAGTCATTAATATTGGTCGAATGGTTAGATTAAGCATAAATTATTGGGTTATGCACGAATTATTAGGCCCCAACCGTTTACACCCACCCCCCCAATCTGTGAAATCTAACTTTGATCGTATTTTTTATAAAAATTATTAAATTGATGATTCAAGCTAAGAAGAGAATTGTCGATTCAGGTTTTTGAACCATGTGCTCCAGAATTGATGGTTTCGATTTTCTAGACTTATGACCCAAAGTTGAACCACTAAGGGTTAGTTCTGATTTAGTTTTAATTTTGGCCCAATTTAGTTTCTGTTGGAATCAAACCATGGTTAGAGCTAGGGAAGTGTCTCCTACACTTCTCTCCCTATCTCGATAAGGCAATGCCTTCTAACCGGCTAAGTTTAGGTTTCTTGGGCTTAGGCTCTTTGTAGAGGGTTATGTGGGGGGAGCATCACTTAAAATATTCTTGCAAAAAATTTCATATCCTTCTCCTTTGAATACGAAAAATTGATTGTAATAGTTGCAGATAATATGAAAGGAGACATTGGTATTTTAGACCCTCTTGTAGTGTAGTTTGAAGATGTCTGACTTTATTTTGGTTGCCATATCGAATTCCTTCAACTCCTACTTGATGTTTATGTATTTATTTTTTTAGGTTACCATGTTCAAACTTTCAAAAGATTCTTTAGTAAAGCGGTGATTTTCATTTGTCATCATAATCAAAGAGAGTTTAAGACCTTAAGAGAAAACTTAAGAGAGCATATGAGAACTTAATAGCATTTAAGGAGCGCTTAATCAAATATGTAAGGAACAATGAGAGGTTTGAGGGGGTATGTATAGGATTTTTATTTTTTTATTTCTAAACTACTCTCAAAGCTAGCTGTTATTTAGTTATTGGAAAGGGAAAAATTTATATTTTTTAAAAATTTAAATTTAATTATAAAATAACCAAAATATCCTTGAAAATAGTTATTAATATTGGTTGGATGGTTGGGTTAGGCGCAAACCCCTCCCCGGATGATTAGGTCAGGGGCAAACTATTGGGTCCCAATTGTTTAAGCCCCAATAATCTATGAAGCCTAACTTTGATCGATCTTTTTTTAAAAAAATATTAAATTGATGATTCAAGCTAAAAATAGAATTGTTAATTCGTGTTCTTAAACCGTGTGCTCTAGAATTGATGGTTTCGATTTTCTAAACCTAGGAGCCAAAGTTGAACCGCTAAGGGTTAGTTTCAATTGGGTTTTAATTTCGACCCAGTTTAATTCATGTTGGAATCAAACCATAGATAGAGGGCACTTATCTCCCTACCTTAATGAGGCAATGGCTTTTGACCAACTAAGGTTAGGCTTCTTGGGCTTAGGCTCTTTGTAGGGGGCTGTGTAGGGGAGCACTATTTAAAATATTCTCGTAAAAAGTTTTATATCCTCAAAAATTGATCATAATAGTTATAGATAACATAAAAGGAGTTATTAGTATTTTAGACCTTTTGTAGTGGTGACTTTATGTAGTGCAGTTTGAAGATGTGTTAACTTTTTTAGGTTACCATGTTCATCGAAAGGCTCTTTGGTAAAATGGTGACTTTCATTTGTCATCATAATCAAGGAGAGTTTAAGACCTTTAGAGAAAACTTAAGAGAGCATATGAGAGCTTAATAGCGTTTAAGGAGTGCTTAATAAAATATGTTAGAAACAATGAGAGATTTGAGAGGGTATTCATAAAGTTTTTATTTTTTTCTCTAAACTGCTGTCAAAGCTAGATGCTATTTAGTTATTGAAAAGGGTAAATTTATACTTTTTAAAATCTTAATTTAATTATAAAATAATCAAAATACTCTTGAAAATAATCATTAATATTGGTCGGATGGTTGGGTTAGGTGCAAACCCCTGCCCGAACGATTGGGTTAGGCACAAACTATTAGATCCCAATCGTTTAAGCCCCAGCAATCTGTGAAACATAACTTTGATCGTCTTTTTTTAAAAAAATATTAAATTGATGATTCAAGCTAAAAATAGAATTGTCAATTCGTGTTCTTAAACCGTGTGCTCTAGAATTGATGGCTTCAATTTTCTAGACCTGCTAAGGGTTAGTTTCAATTCTATTTCAATTTTGGCTTAGTTTGATTTTTTTTTCTAGAATAGGTCGATAAATGTTATTGAGAGTTTTTCTTTTTTTTCCATTGACTAAAGGAATTACTTCGGTCTTCTTGTTAAACCTCGAGATGTAGCTAGCTAACACAGCTAGCTAACAACTCATTCACACCTTGTTGAATGACCATCAATATTATTATAGATTTTCTTACATTGATTATTAAGGAAGTAGGGCTCCAATTCTTTCACTAATTGATTGAAGGATATTATAATATGGTAAGAAGATAAGAATATCACTTCAATACTTTCTCATAAAGTGTTTGAAAAAGATTGACACATGAGTGTATTAAAAGCATACAAAACCATATACACCCTGAAGGTGGTCACATACTCCGTAGGGTCAATGTGTCTATTAAAAATCTACATGAGGTAAAATTTAGAGGGAATAGATTTCTTTTATATTTGGTAGGTAATGAGACTTGTTATAAAGATTCTCTTAGTTAGACTCTTTCTTAGGTTGAATATTATATTTAATGTTAATGTGCTTGTCTATTTTGTTATAGTTGCTCATTGAAAATTGGACTCATTTTATTGACCAAGTGCGTAAGAAAATTCAATACAGATGGTTGAGGCTGAATTGGATTGCTTAACTAAGGAAAAAATTGTGGTGCTTGAGAAAGAAATTATGCTATTTGATCGATTGATGGCATGACCAACCTCGAAATCTTGTTGTTGTCTAATGAGGGGTTATGTGTTGTGGTTAACTATGGCACTATGGGAGAAGGGAATATTTGCATCCTCCCTATTAAAGCTTGGACCTATTTGGGGAGGCCAAAAAAATCTTCAATAAATTGGGAAAGGGAAGGGAATCTATGGTCATTCTAGAATTGCCATTGGGAAAGGTTCTCGTCTCATTTGTTTGGATTGCCGTATATTTATGTGGAGGCAGTTGAGCTGAATCGAATTGCATTGTCGAGGAAAAGATTGCGATAATTGAGGAAGCAATTATGTAATCGATTCAATTGCTAACAAAATCGATGTAGAATATTTTTATAATGGCTGATTAGCAGTCGGATTATGTGCTGCTATTAGCCATATCAACTGTGGTTAAAGGGGATGCTGATCTGCATCGTCTCAATTAGAGATTAGACCTATTTATTTGGTGAGGCTAATTAAGGTTTTAGTAGGTATGATGATTAGAGCTAGAATTCGTATTAGCAGAAGGAAGCCAAATGGTCTGCCAAAGGAGAAGGTAAGGACTTCAAATCTACGATTAATTGTTATGGCGAAGGTCGGCAGGGGTTCTTTCTACCAATATACTCTTATGCGAATCCATAAGTGTGATGTTCTTGTGACACCGTCTCATATAACCCTTCTTATAGCTTCAATTTGATGTGATTAATTTTAATCATCAACCATCTTATAGGCTTTCAAGGCTAATAAAAAAAATTACTCTATTCAAATAATTTATGCATATGAAAAATTAAGAATTCATAAAAGTAGTCATTAAAAACCAGAAAATTTCTTTCTTAGAAATGCGCCTAGATCAATTAGAGAACAAATTTTGCACTTCACTTAACATCTCGACAGGAAAATATTCATTCAAATGTCTAGGTGCCATGATATGCCCTTGTAAACTTCCGATTACAGCTTTTGGAACTCAATTTAATCAAATCTAAAACAAATTAGAAACTGTTTCATCTGGTGTCTCACTCTTATCAACTTGATTCTATCAACATCTCTACATATATTTAGTGTTACATGGATGCCAAGAAGGCCATAAACATTATTGAAAAATCAATGAGAGGTTTGTAAGAATAATAATAATAATAATAAAGGACCAAGTCTAAAGGAATGCACCTTGTAGCCACAAGGTTTGATGTTCATGATCTGTATATCAGATCTGGTTCACTTGCAAGACACATCTGCTCTTATCCTAACTAATGGAGTGCTTGTGGAATAATGTGGCATTAGCTAAATATGGAAGGTTATCCCCTTGAAATACTTACTACTTGCGGAAAGTTGTGGTATTAGCTAAATATGAAAGGTCATCCCCTTGAAGCGCTACGCAACACAAAAAAATCTAGATGGGTTGGAGAATATTTACCAAGGCCATGGCTGATTTGGCTAATGGTTTTAATTATATAATCGGATGTGGTGATTTATAAATGTGTTTAGGGATAATTGGCTTTTTAAAATTAAACCAACTTTGGATTTCTTCTTTTTCAGTAATTTCAGTGTATCAAACCTTCTTATTGATGGTAAATGGAATATACATTTGATCGAATACCTTTCTGGGAGGAGAAGATTTCTAATGAAGAAATGTTGCCTTCTTCTTGTGATGATAGAATATCAAAGCCATCAACTAAACTGGCTCGTAAACATACAAGAGAAAGAGAAAAAGAAAAAGATAGTTGCTCCTCTTTTAATAAATAGTACTATGTGAAAACAACTGTGTTGTATATATGTTATTCCTGGAGTTATTCTATTTTATTGAAACACAATAGATTGCAAACCAACGCAAGACTTGGGACACTAAGAATCTAGGATGTACATAATTGTTATTTTTGCAATAATGAAAGGGATATCGATAACACATATTCTTCTCTTATTCTTTTTCTGTAAATTTATGAACCTTTTATAGCGCTAGGATAAAGCTTAAAATTGAACACTTTGGTGGCCAGGAAAATGCTAATTGCCTCAAGGAGGGTGATAATTTGGCTAAGAATAGCAGTTCAAGGAGCAAAGGCTTTCCCTTCCTCCTTACCTTATAAATCCATTGCTTACGTGATGAATCACTTAAATCCACGAGTCTCAAAAGGAAATATCAAGAAAGCTGGCCAAATGAGAATTTAATGGTCGAAACCGCAAACGAGTTGGATCATATTGAATACCTCACGATGAGTCAACTAGAAGAGAGGGAGTTGAGTTTTCTATTAAGAAGGTATATCTGGTAGGATGCAGATTCACTGATGATGGTATTGCTTCCAAAATGAGCTGTTGACAATTTACGATAGGATCAAACGTGCAGCAACAAAGGCACACAATTCATTGTGATCGAATCAGATGGTAAAACATTGGTGACAATGTTGCGTAGAGAAGAACAGCCTCCGTGGAACCATATCAATAATTTTCGAAATGTATTCTTCTTACGGTTGGATAAATTTATGGGTGTGAAAATTTTACACGTTTTTTCGGAAGTTAATAGGTGTATGCATTGGTCCGTCGCCTACGTTAAAAAATAAAAATAAAAAAAATAAACGAAAAGAGAATTCGGCAAATCCAGAGGGCCAATTGGCCACTAGAATATTAAATTATTTGACGTTCAAACAATGGTTAGGATTGTAGCAGATACGTGACGTTTTCGTTTTTCTGGAAAAAAAGTTCTGATCATCAACATTACTCGATCAAATTGATCCGATTGCATTTGGAAGAGAGATAAAGAAGTTCCATTGGTAGAAAGCACACATGCAATATTCTGCTTCCTCTGATTCTGAAAAAAAAAAAAGAAATTATATTGGGGTGTCCTCAATAAACCCTTATGAGAATCAAGTCAAATTTTTTCTTTCTAATTGTAAATGAAAAATGATTATAAACAACCCAAATTGTCCCTCAAAGAATTGTTCACTTTACTTTAATGTCACAATACAAATATTATGTATTAGCCAAATAAAAATAAACACACTAGAAACCATTTAATATATAATATTATATTTCAAATAGGTATTTATAATAGTTTAGGACAACATCACTCGAATAAAAATTAAAAATTAATTTGTCATAGTGTTTTGTCACCCTTAATAAAAATACTGTAAGACCTACTCGAAAATTCTGTAAATAATATAAATAGACTTTAAATCTTAATCAAGTTGACTATAAACCTAAAAATATAATATCATTATAGTCTATGAATATTGATGACCTGAGAGACAACATGTGTTGATATTATTATTATTATTATTATTATTATTATTATTATTATTATTATTATTATTATTATTATTATTATTATTATTATTATTCAGTACTTCAATAAAAATATTATAAATATTATTAAAAAATATGATAGATGAGTCAAATAAAAAATATTGGTAACAAAACAAGTAAAAAATTTTAATAAAAAATTTTTAGAGGTATTATAGATATTTTTAAAATAAAAAAAATATTATTTAGGAGAAAGAAAAAGGAATATCGATCAGAAAATATTCAAAATATTCATCCAAAATACTAAAATGTTTTTTTTTTTACGGAAGGTTTTTAAAACAAAAATGTAGCGTGGACTCTTTAAGGTACTAGTTTTGTTTTTTTATTTTTTTACTTTTCTTGCACATCGGATGGCTCCTTTCCCACATCACCGACGTGCCAACGATCCATAATCTTATCTTAAAAACATTAAAATGTACGCTTAGATATTTGCTAACTTTTACATAAAATATAAAATAAGCGACGCTATAAGACCCGCCTCTTTCCGTCGTGGACCGCACGAACGCGCGTCCTGGAATCTCTCTCGTCGCTTCTTTTTGGTGCCCGACTTCTTCCCGATTCCTACTCGAGATCGAATCGTAGTACAATAAGAAAACGAAGAAGAATCAAGTTTGACTCAATCAAAGATTCGACAATAACTGAAAATCCTCGTCTTCTTCTAGGGTTCCGCCGTCTGCTGCAATGGCCAGCACCTCTGGCGGTGTAGCGAGAGGGGGCCGGCTCGTGGGCGAGTACATTATTGGCCGACAGATTGGGGCGGGAGCGTTCTCTACGGTGTGGCTGGCGCGGCACCGCATTCAGGGAACGGAGGTGGCCGTCAAGGAAATTGCCATGGCTCGTCTCTCTGAGAAGTTGCAGCGCAGCCTTCTCTCCGAAGTCTCCATCCTCGGTCGCATCAACCACCCTAATATCATCGCGCTCTACGACTACATCCAGGTCCTTCCCGTTTTCTTGTAGTTTTCTTTTCGCCTTCCTTCCTCGATAGAAGAAACTCTTGGGCTTCTTGTTTGCTTGCTGTGGTCATTGGTCCTTTTTTATAGTTAATAGCTGGAATTAGGTGCCTAGTTTGGTTGCTTTGAACCACCTCTGTTTTATTTGCTGATGTCAATTGATATTCTATTTATATTAACGACTGAGAAGGATGAATTTTGTTAAATAGTTCGTATTGAGTCACAATATGCATGGACGTGTTTTGATTTGATATCTTCACCTGATTGTTGATTTTAGCTTACGGATGTCTTGTTGTTGATCTGTGTGGCTGCATAAATAAAAAATGACTCGGGACTTGGAAATTAGAACCACACGAATGTACTCCCACTGATGTTTGATGGTACTATGAACAGGGTCATGGAGAAAATGGTCTTATTATATTGAACAGGGACTAAGGATGACCATGTGGGGTTTGAAAAGATGGTGAAACAGAAATAAAGGTCACGTGAAAATGCTACTGAAAATTCTTGATAAATTCGTATTGTTGTATGTTGAGTGCAAACTATGGCACATTGGTACATTAGGGTTGGTGCAGAAACATCTTCATTTACATCCAACTGTCAGTTCCGGTTCAAAATGTAACAATTAAAGCCCAAAATAAGAGTTTTAGATGTTATGCAATTAGCAAGTAGATGTAAACTAAGCAAGTAGTTGGATTAACAATATCTTAAAAATCGCTTGGATGTTTTCATAGTGCACTTCATAATCAGCAAGGTCATGGTTGCTGAGCAAATAATTAAGTATCAAAATCCTTTGTTTGTCTTTGAAGTCATCACTAATGTATGCAGATACAACCATCAACAGATTCAAGGCCATTCCATGATTTTGAATATCTACATTTGTTTAACAGTCAAACCTGCTGTTCACCGTTATGAAGGCTATTAGCTTCAACACTTCTCTCAATTTTGGTGCCCGATTGAGCCTTTTTTCATGAAGAAGTCATCTGAAATTAGGGTTTAGTGAAGAAGTAATCTGAAATAAGGAATGAGCATCACTACCTTTGGAGTTCTACGACATTTACAAATGTGCTAGATGATCATGAGGTATGTTGATGCACAGCAGAGGCAAATGATGCAGCCTTGGTGGCGAGTTTTGTTAAGTTTTAGTTAGTTGGATGAGGATTTAGTCTCGCGCGAAACTATTCATTCTTACCATTTTTATGTTAGCCTTGAGTTAATGTTTTGTGTTTAATTTAGATTGGATCCTATATAAGAGTCTCGTTTTAGGTAGATTAGGTTCCTTATATCAGTAATTACTAACTGATTATATCCATAAAATTAATGTTGCTGGATTGGAAGGGCAGATGGTCATTAGATTTGTAGTTTTCAAAACCCATGACGACAATAAAACATTTTCTAAAAAATTTCTATCACATTATGAAAACTAAAATTTCTTAGCAGTAAGTTATTTTATAAAAAAGTTGGACAAATACCAACTGATTATATCAATAAATTTAATGTTGCTGAGTTGGAGGGGGATACGGTCATTAGAGTTGTAGTTTTGAAAACTCATGACTTGAATGAATCGTTTTCTAAAGAATTTCTATCACATTATAAAAACTAAAATTTCTTAACAGTAAGTTATAATAATGTTGGACCACACATTTTTATTTTTTTCACTTTTTGTTTCTGAATTATTATTTTCATATTCATCTTTGGCCAATCATACCTGAACCCATATGCTAAGCTGGCTCTTGCTTTCAATTCTAAAGTAGATCCTAAAGCCACCTATAACCACAATCACATTATTGGGAAACTTGGTTGTCATTTTCTGAGCATCGCATTTTGGATATAATGTTGAAATATTTTTTATAGGTGAAAAACAAACTCTATCAATAGTGGAAATAATATTATATGGCCTGATTGAATAGATTGATCAAAAAGGGGCTCCTTGGTTAATTATGTTAGGATGCTCATCATGCTGTGGTAGAACTATCATAAATAAATTAACTACTGTTAAACATGGATACTTTAAATTGCTTGTGGTATTTGTACTGGATAGGTTTTGGATAAATATCTGGTCTTAGATAGCTATCAAAAGATTGGATTCTTTGTCCATACTTATCACATGAAATCTTTTGGCAGATGTTGATCTTTTGATTTTAGACATACATGAAATTCTAAGAATCTAATGGCACAATTCCAACTAAGGACATTGATGCATTCCAGCAGGAGCTTAGAGTTGTTTGAGACACTTGATTTTAATCTGCTTGATTTTTATTAATGCCATTTAGATGTAATAATCAGGAATTGTGACAAATTTATTTGGATCTTAACTTGAGAGTTTTAGTTGTTTGTTTGATGTCATTTAGGAACAGATCTTGGGAATATATATGATCCAATACACTCTTTAGTACCCTTCATGGTGGGATGATTGACTTTTATATATAATAGGTGCTTCCTACTTCCTAGGAAGACCAATATTTTCTAATGAAATTAGTGATCATATTTATTGACAATTAGTTCATTTTAATAGTTTTAAAAGCCCACATTTATTTAAAAAAAATAGAACTACCAGACCCATGTAGTATGGTACCTGTACCAGATGGTTTGTCCATCGACAATGTCAAAATGTAGGCAGCAACGTCGTACATAGAGTGTACCAGTTTTTGCTCAAATTGGTAAATCCTAGGTGGTACACTCTGTATATTATTAAATTGACTAGTGAATTTTATTATTCTTAGGATTCTTCAGCTGGTTTAGACAAAGTAACTAATACGACTAGCTACAGGCCTTCTTTTCTCTTCTTTTTTTTTTAATTTTTTCCTTGTCTTTTTGCTTTTTTGTCTGCTAGTACAGTTGGTTTGGTTCTTTGGTTGCTTTTAAACAGTCTATCCTTTTTTTTAGTTAACCCTTTAGCATCAATATCCATGATAGGGAGGGTACAACACCCCCCCTAGACCCAAAAACATGGGAGCTTTGTGGACTCTATGCTTTTTCTAAAGCTGATAGTACTTTTCTTCTGGTTCAAATTTTAACATAGTACTTGTTGCAAGGTTTAATATCCTTTTGTGCAAGAAATTTAAATAGAACAAAAAATGTTTCCTAGCATTCATGCCTTTTCTTAATTCTGCAATTTTTTTGTTTATGCCCATCATTTTATACCAGATTCCTGGGCGAATATATCTTGTATTGGAGTTATGCAGAGGTGGTGATTTATCTTTGTACATACAGAGTCATGGTAGAGTGTCTGAAGCAACTGCAAAGTATTTTATGAAACAACTAGGTACTGTTGTTTGTCTTTTGGAAAATTGTTATGTTTTACACTCCTTAATGGTCTTTCTTGTATCATTGTTACAGAAATGCAGATAATTTAATTTACATTTCTTTTTGCAGCTTCTGGTTTGCAGGTTCTCCATGCTAATAATGTCATTCATCGTGACCTGAAGCCACAGGTTTTATTCTGCTTTTTTGCTCCCATACTTTTGCTTGATCTCTGATATTTGAAGCTTATGGTCCTGAAAGCTGGTTGGACATTCTGAAAGATTGCGTTTATATTTTAATTTTGGAATTTCTCAAACTCTCACCTCTGTTTTGTTGTTAGGAGTGATTAAATTGATTGCTTAACCATTTGAATAAATATTTGCTAGCTTCTCATCCTAGACATCTCTTTGGTTTGAAATTTTTAATTAGTCTTTAGAACTTAGCTAATTCCTGTTTTTGAATTCATGGACTTTCTTTCTTGTGTGACCCAGAAGTGGTTTAGACAAACATTGGGGTATATGTTTCATTATTTTTCTTTAATAATTATGACAAACTCAACTCACAACTCGTTTATTGATTAAACCATGATGTTCTTCCCCCTGTTTTCATGCTCTTGTATATTTCGTCATGCTTTCATGATTCTCTCTCTTTTAATCTTCGTAAACAACCCCTATGATTCATTGTTTAAGGCAGCTTATGCATGGTAGTATATAGTATATACTTTGTTCAAATGAGTCCTATGGAGAATTGAGGAGTAATTGTGAAGTGTAATCTTAAAACTTTTCTTTGGTTTTTACCCTTTCATTTCCTGATATAAGTTGCAGGACTAGACCAATGAGTACAAACAAACCACTAGGTCTTGTCTACCATTCAAATTGCATCTGTTTTTAATATAATCTTATTATCTACATTCAGACCCTTGTAAGATTGAGGATTGAAGCTTTGTGTAGTGTGATTGAGGAACTTGAGGTCTAACCTATTAAATTTAAGTTGTCTTTTTAGAATATTGGCGCAGCAGGAAGAGGATATCGATATTGTAGAAAGTGATATTTTACCCTTTCTGCTCTCGTCATTTTGTTTATTCATTTTCATTTTTTCCTTTCTTTCCCTTGGCATTGGTAGAGAGAGAGAGTAAAGAAACATTTTTCTGTCCATGAATTTGGTGTTAGAGCAATCCGCCCTACATCAAGTTTGATATTAGTACACTTCTAGAGAAATTTAGATTTGATCAGCACCAAAACTAGGTTGGATTTGCACTTATCTAGGTATGATCGGCATAGTTCTTGGCTTCTAACTTTGATTTACACAAGTCTGGATATATGATGGACCCATGCAAATCACCTAACCTAGAGATATATGAAAATCTAGTTTGGTTTCATGCATATCGAGTCTTGGCGTAGATTTTTGCAAATGTAGGTAGGATCTGTGTGTATCTAGCTTAGATCTACATGTATCACGTCCACTTCTATGACAATCATGGTCAGATTCCTGTTGATCTAGCTTAGATCTACATGTATCTAGTCTACATCTATGTTGATCTTGGTCGGAGCTGCACGGATCTTGATGGATCCACTTGGATGTCAAATGGATATTGGTCGGATTTGCATTAACTTCATTGTATGAAAAGATTCAATCAAGAATGAAGTAGTAATATGCTAGGTTTGCATAGAATATTTCTCCTTTTTGCAAGAAATTAGAAAAGGGAAAAGCCTAGTTATAAATTTAAAGCTTCAGTCAGGTTATTCCTCCACCCTGACTAGTGGATGCATTTTCAATTCTTGATGGGGGTTCAAACAACTGTCGCGCTGCCATGTTGGATCAATATTTTGCTATTTCGAAGGTGCCAGCTAGCCTAGCTAGTACAGGTTTGACAGTTTATCATAAGGTCCTGAGCTCAATTCCCACTTTTGACACTTACCCTTTACACAAAATAAAATTTGGTTATTTCCATGTCATTTTTCTACAAAGAATAACAAACTAATTCAGATGCACAACTATAAAATTTAGAGTTGACTAGAAACAAGAGCAATGTCCAGATCAGATCTATGTAAACCTAGATTAGATTCTAGCTTTGATTTATGCAAATCTAGATCAGTTCCAAGTGGATATATGTTTAATCCATGTGGCTCTAGGCGAAATCTTCATGGAACTAGTCTAGATATGCAAGTCTAGGTTATAACTGTACATGTCTATCTTCGGCCTATATTTACACAAACATATGTTGGATCCTTATGGATTTAGCTTAGTTCTACACAAATCTAATCTATATCTATGTAGATCTAGGTTGAGTCCACATGAATCTCAATGAATTTACATGGATGCCAGCTGAACTCTAACAAATCTTGACTAGATTCAAATGGATTTTGTTTGGATTTATGTAAAATCGTCATTGAATGTGAGTGGATTCAACTTAGCATTCTAAGTAGTTTCACTAGATTTGCGCAGATTCGATCTCATTTTGACAAGAAATTAAGAGAGGAAGATGCATAGATATAGAACTAAAGCTATGTCGCATGGAATCTTGACACTAAGGCTGTAAAACAATACTGTTATGATCAAACGATCTTCAGAAGTATTTGTGTCATAGAACCAAGGTTGTTTGTAAAATGTATTCACAAAATCCTGACATCAAATGAAAGTTTGACTCTTCTAGGAATGGTGTGGATTCTTACCTTGGTTTGTAAAGGAGATCATTTGCCGAAATGATCTCACTCAAAGCTACAGAATGCATCTTTCTTCAACTAGTCTGTTCTCCTGATAGAAAAATAACATATTAATCTTTGTACCTCGAGTTTATTTTACTGCTTTTTAGTGCCTACAGTTCTGTACTTCTGTTCACATATGTTAAAACCAATCTTAAACGACCATGCTGCATAATGAAATCAAAACTGCTTCGGTTGCTCTTACTTTGGCATTTACATTACCTTTTTTATCAAATAATTTTTCAGTTTAACTTCTTATCTATACACTATTTTGATATTTGCAGCCTTACTGCCAAGAATGTTTCATCTCTAGTTATTTTTTGCAACTTATCTTGCTTTGATAGTTTGATTTGTCTTTTTCACTTTCTGACATTCTGATATATTCAATGAGCTTATTGATTATTGGTGTTTAAATATATGCAAACAATGTTTAAATTGGATTATGCTTCTTGGCTGGTTACTAGTTAATAATCTTTTTCTTGTCACTAAGCTTAGTTTTAAATTCCAGAACTTCCATCTAAAGCTTAATCCTTTGTTTGACAGAATCTTCTTCTCTCAACATATGATGAAAATGCAATCTTGAAAATTGCAGATTTTGGCTTTGCTAGGTGTGTTCTTTTGTTTCTTATTATTTTACTATTTAATGAATACCAATTATTTATTTATTTTGGTGACCATAAATATTGTATTAACTGTAGGTGAATGCCACCTCTTATAGTGTTGACTATTATTTTTCTTACAAAGCTTTAATTTTTCATAACTTATAAAATCAGATATGTGTGGATCAACCAATCTAATGTGGAATGTTATGTATGTAAATCTTATTCTTCATTAATCATCAAATTTGGTGACCATAAATATTGTATTAACTGTAGGTGAATGCCACCTCTTATAGTGTTGACTATTATTTTTCTTACAAAGCTTTAATTTTTCTTAACTTATAAAATCAGATATGTGTGGATCAACCAATCTAATGTGGAATGTTATGTATGTAAATCTTATTCTTCATTAATCATCACTTACGAGGAAGGTTTACTGTGAATTCCCTTTGACTTGACAAGTAAGCGAATTCATGTGAAGATATCTAATACAAGTTTTACAAGTTGGTAAAGTTTTCTTGTGATGTTGTATTAGTTTTACAAGGTTTCCAATGATATATTATCTATTCAATGGCAAATACAATGAATTTTTGCATCACTAATCATATTAGGTTTTTGGAATAAGATGAGCCAACATCAAATAGGGTAATTTCTCTGGCCTAGAATGCCATTAAGCAAAGGAATTTCTCGTATTTTCATTTTTAGTGGTTGTTGCATATAGGGAAAACTTCTGTGAATTGTTATATATCATCAATAGCACCATAAAATTAGAGATGTTAAATTATTTTAGTTTATTTTAACCAATTGAATGTGAAAGTTGTCTACTTAACAGAATCCAAGATTTCGCATGAAACAGATTTTGTTTTAGATTTTAATCTAATTGTGAAATATCTATTCTAGAAGGTGGTCTTCAGTCTCGATTAATGTGAAGTATTCGTTGCTTTAAGATGTCATCCTTCCCCTCTTTCATTGCTACTCTCTTCTACATCACTGAAATTCTTGGTTTATTTGGATGTCTTGTCTGCTCTGGAATATTGCTCTAGAGCCTATTGTTTTCCTTGAATATCTTGCAGTGACAATCTTAAATGCAATTTGATACCAAGGTTTGATTTCTTGTGCTGATCAGTTGGCCGATGGTACGACATGTACAGCTCTGTATCAGCGTATCATGTGTCAATATGCCGAGGAATACTGATGGCCCCAAAAAATCCCCAAGATCCCTCAAAAATACCTGAAAATTAGAAGAAAAAACATAGATTCGAGTTTTTAGTTTGGAACTAAATGCAAGTTTAGTTTAATTTCATCAAAATAATCTAAATTAGGAAGGGATAGCAGATTTATCTTTTTTAGGCATTGAGGAGCAGCTTTACAGCACATTCTAAATCGTTCTTCCGTTGACATTAAATTATCTACAAAGATATGACTTGAATTGTTAGATCACGAGTCAAAACTTTAAGATTCAAATGAATTAAATAATAAATGAATCAGATGATGGATATACTTGTTCTACTACTAAAATGAATAATGGGACTCAATAGGCGGTTGATCAGGGTCCTTAATCCTATATATTTGTATATCAATATGGCATATTTGTCGGATCTAATCGTAAAATTGCTCCCACGACATGGTATAATGATAATTCGTATGCCATTGGTGCATCAATGTGGTAACAAATGTAGCTTGATCGTCCTGAACCACACATGTGCGAGGCGGCTCCTGAGGCAAGTATGATTATGGCATGTATTGATACCAGAGGTTGAAGAAAGTTAAAACTTCTACTTTTGCCACTGATCTGTTGCTCCACATCATACAACCAATTAATCTTAGAAACGAATGACCAATTATCATTGTACTGTTGTAGGCCTTAAGATCCTACATAATGCGATGGTTGGAAATACAATGAGCTTTGCTCGGTGTTTATGTCATATAGGCTCTATGGCATCTTTTCAAAATCATCGATTACCTGCTCCTTCCCCTTCCTCTTTCGTGTATAAACTTGTGACTACCTACTCGAGCTCCATGATTTGAATCTTGGGTGGCAAGCATAATATATTACTTAGTCCATTCACCACCCTATGGCTAAGTAGACGGAACCATCGACTCCCCTATCGCCACCATCGTTGGTCGAGGCACTACTGTCTATATCATTTGTATCTCTATGGATCGAGCAGGTTGTTGAAAATGATTAAGAAATTGTTGTTAAGACTCTAGCTAGGAGAATCTTAATTTAGTTTCATTGAAAGGGACAAACATGTAAATCTTAAGGGCATTCATGTAAATCTTATCTAGCCGACCCTTATTAAAGAGGTGAAGAGGCTGGCTAGGTTAAGATTAGTTTGGAGGTTGCTTCTTAGAGAAGGAGTCCTATTAGAAGTAGGAGTTGATTAGTAGGGGTCTTGAGTAGGAGTCCTATTAGGAGTTGGGGTTTAGAAGCCCTATAAATAGCCATGTATTCACCCTTTTTTCATCATGAATAGATCAATCCTTTTAGCAGCCTTTGAGCAGCAACTTGGAGGAAGGAACCCCTATAGAGTTCCAAGGAGGCCAATCCCTTATAGAGATCAACCCCAAGCTTAGAATTTGCAAGGGTTCTAACACTTGGTATCAGAGCAGCGTTCTTAGCATCTCGCTGCCCTTCCACAACCATCCATCACCCGTCCACAGCCGCCCAAAGCAATTCCCACAATTGCTTAAAAGATCATCGCCGAATTTCGCCGTCATCTCCACCATCGCGGATCATCCTTTAATCTCCCCATGAATTGCAACAGGTTCTGGTTTCCTACCTTACTACTGCTGCTGCAATTTAGTTATCCTTATTCAAAAAATCCAAAAAAATTGTTCCTATATTGCTGCATAAACTTTTCGTCGCAAAGTTTTCATCCCTACGACGAAAGATGCACTGTAGAATTCCAGCCGCATGGCACTGTTTGTTTGATCTTGCTACTATGTTTTTTCTGTCCAAATCTCTACGAAATTTTTACGACAGCTTTGACACTTCGTAACAGCGGATTTCTCTTTGGTTTCGTCGAAAAATTCTCAATATAAACCACTGATCTTTTACATCCAAACTGCTGCACTTTAGACGTAAAAATCTGCTACAGTACCTTTCTGTGATCCTCAATTTTGCCGAACCTCTTGTTGTCATTTCCTTCTACGAAATTTTTAACAGTATTACCTCTCCCTTACCAGTAGATTCCCTTTGAGTTTTACTTGAATCTCTGTTGAGAATTGCTGGAAAAAATTGCATCTTTACTGTTGGAATTTTTTCAGCGAAAAATCTGGTGCTGCACCTTTGTCCTTTTTCTTCTCCGTAACCTACCAAACCCTAGCCACCTTGCTACCACCAATCAAGACGTCTTTAGGGCATCCCTCTAGCCTTAAGACGCAGCCGTCATAACCTACATAACCCTAACAGTGGCAAAAACCACAGCCCAAAACAGTAAACCATTATATCCGAACTCTTCTATCACCGATCTATTGTCCGAACCTTCCACCACCCATGCCATTAACCCATCAATAGAAAAAAAAACAAGGGCATCTCTGATCTACAGGCATATGCTATGGCTTCTCAAGATCCAATTGATGCCAAATTTGAAGCATTGGAATCTCGGATTGAATCGCGGCTTGAATTATGCTTGGAGGACAAATTGCACGCTTTGTTTGCAGAATTCAAAATTGGACAACCACCGAGTCTAACCAAATTTCAGCGATGAGAGAGTTCAGAGGGGCCTCTAGAGAAGGAGGGATAGCCCTCGGACATGCTTCAGCCACGCATGAGGGTGGACTTCCTGCGATGGAAAGGAGACCTGGCGGGGTGGATTTCACACACCGAACGTTACTTTCGCTACTATCGAACGTTGGATGATGCTATGGTGGAAATTGTTGCATCCACCTTGAAGGAGATGCTATTCAATGGTACAATTGGCTGGAATACAATCATGGGGCTCCAACGTGGAATCAATTTAAGAACGAACTACTGAACTGTTTCGGGCTTACAGAGTATGAAAATATCGATGGCCAACTCGTAAAGATTCGATACACCTCTACGATTCAAGAGTACCAAACCAAGTTTGAGAAGTTATCCTATCTTGCTTGTGATTGGACTGACCGTCAATTGCTAGGAACATTCATCGAAGGACTCAAGCCAGAGATAAAAGGGAAGGTTAAGGCGCGGTAGCCCCGTACCGTGACGGCTGTGATTTCTTTCGCCCGAATACAAGAAGAATGGCTCAACCAAGATGCTCAGAGGATGAGAACCTCTCCTATGCCCGCGGCATATAAACCTCCTTCTGCTCCCTGTCGTCCTTCGATGCCAAAAAAATTGACAAGAGAAGAACTACGTGATCGATCAGCAAAGGGTCTTTGTTAGCATTGCGATGAGCCGTGGAACCGCAATCATCGTTGCAAAAGGGGCCGCCTCCTACTGATTGAACCTCTTGAAGACATGAAGGAGGTCTAAGAGCATGAGGAAGAGGTCGCGGATGAAGAACAACAGCCGGTTGATATTACGATGCATGCCCTTGCTAGTTACGCGAACCCGCAAACGATGAAAGTGGGAGGACTTCTGAAGCAACAACCGAGTACCGTTCTTATTGACACTAGGAGCACTAATAATTTTATGAACAGCAAGGTTGCTGTCCGGATGGCCATACCTATTGAGAATTGCAGCAGGTTTAATGTTAAGGTCGCCGACGGACGAATTTTGAAGTGTGATCGTAGGCGCTCGCGGGTGAAACTGTTGCTGTAGGACCAAGAGATAATTGCAGATTTCTTCCTCCTCCCTCTTGATGATTATGAGATCATGCTCGGCATCGAATGACTGACGACATTAGGTGATGTTTCCTGGAATTTTTTTAAACTAATTATAAAATTTTACAGGAAGGGGAAATAGGTGGTACTGCGCGGGAAACGTGGGGCGACACAACGACGATTTGCACACAACGAATCAAGAAAGTTTTGCACAAAGCATGCAACGGCTTTTTGGTACAACTTGAGCAATAATCTAAGGTAGAGCCAACCGAATTTGAAGATCCAAACCTACTTCCTTTGCTTGCTGAATTTTCAGATATATTTGACAAACCGTGTAGCCTACCTCCTACCCGCCAGCATGGTCATCGTATACCGATTCTTCCGGGCAAACCTCCAACAAATACTCGGCTATCTCGGTATCCATATCTCCAGAAGGATGAAATAGAAAGGATTGTAAAAGAGATGCTCGAAACAGGAGTTATTCGGCCAAGTTGCAGTCCCCACTCTTCACCGGTGCTCCTCGTACGAAAAAAGGACGGAACATGGCGAATGTACGTTGATTACCGAGCTCTTAACGGCATAATCGTCAAGGACAAGTACCCTATTCCAGTAGTAGATGAATTGATTGATGAATTAAAGGGAGCATGAGTCTTCACAAAGCTGGACCTTCGATCCGGGTATCGTCAAATACGAGTGTGTAAAGAAGGCATATCAAAAATCGCATTTCGAATGCATAACGGCCACTACGAATTTCTGGTAATACCCTTTGGTCTCACCAATCCTCCCTCTACCTTCTAGAGCCTTATGAATGATATTTTCTGAAGTTATCTTCGGAAGTTCGTGTTGGTTTTTTTCGATGATATCCTTATTTACAGTCCTTCTCTTGATTGTCATTTTCAGCACTTACGACTTGTTTTGACGATTTTACGAGAACATGTTCTTTTTGTCAAAAAATCGAAGTACAGCTTTTTTCAACAAAAGGTGGAATATCTTGGGCATATCATATCAGAGAAAGGTGTGGTGGTGGACCACTCCAAAATTGAAGCAATGCAGAACTGGCCGACCCCGAGGAACATAAAATCGCTGCGCGGCTTTCTCGGTTTAATAGGCTAGTATCGCAAGTTCGTGAAAAACTATGGAAAGATCAGTGCACCCCTTCCTTGTTGAAAAAAGATGCTTTCCAATGGTCGGACAAAGCCACCACCGCCTTCGACGAACTTAAAGCCTTAATGACGACAATGCCTGTACTAGCGCTACCCGATTTCGGTAAAACTTTTATTATTGAAGTCGATGCCTTTAAAGTCAGAATTTGTGCCGTACTAATGTAAGATGGCCGTCCCCTTGCTTATACCAGTAAAGCGTTATCTCCTTCCCATCTCAAGATGACTATTTATGACAAGGAGATGCTCGCAATTGTGCATATTATCACGGACAAATTTTAGAAGGCTTGTCAAATGTAATGCTTATGCATGTCCGTGTCTTTACGGATTGTTCATGATTTGCCAAGTATGTAAAGGGCTGGCCAAAGGCTTAAAATCCCCATTTGAATGAGTTTGGTGGCCGTGTAGGTTTGTATATAAAGTATATGTCATGTGAACACTTGTAACAGATTCGGTCTGTAGTGTACAAATTTTATACCTTTGTTGTGTAACCGTTCTGAGCTTGTGATGTCCATGGTTGGAATTTGCATTGGCTATAAAGTGTTTGTTGAAAGGGTTTCTTGTGGATCCCGTGTAAAGTGCTTTTTCTGTCCCGTCTTCTCTTTTGCAGGTCCTAAGATATCGTAGGAGGTTTCAGGGAAGCTGACCATTGCGGACGAACACGCAAGGGTGCCGCACGACTTAGGCAAAACCAGTTAAGTTCTTGACAGTTGGTATTAGAGCGAGACAAGCACACATTGAAAGACTTAGTATGCAAGACATGGGGGACCTAGCAAGGCTACGTGAGGGCAGCCAGTATGCACGACCGTTTGGGGAAACAGACATAGTGTTGTGGGGAAAGGAGTCGCTCAAAGGAGCGGGCATCCGAGAATGGCATTTAGAGGAATGGCCAACCGTTCGCGCAAGAGGCACCACGAGGACAAATAAACTAAGAAGAATTGCGAAGCGCACAAAGGTTGGGATGGTTGAGTTCGAGCAGTGGCTCAACGTTGGCAACCAAACTTGACGGTGCTCAAGGCAAGCGAGGCGTTTGGTAAAGGATAAGACCATGCAAGGTAGAGTGGGTTGTTCAACGATCGAAAGAGCTATGCAAAGCTCACAGAGGTGAGGGGAGTTGCAAACTCAAGGAATTCGATACTCATGCAAGGGCTTGTATGCGGACAACAGACTGTCCGTGGCCATCCCAAGGCGGCCGAAGGTCGGCGCCATGGAGCATTGAAACTTTCTCTTCGGCATAAGCAGGATACATTCGTAAGAGGCTGAAGTTTGCAGTAGATTCGGCATGTTGCTAGACCTAGAGGGGTGTAGTGGGAGTTGTATTGGCAAAGAGTCGCAATCTAGCAGGTGCGTTTACGGAGGCAGAATAGTGCACAGTTTGTTCAGTAAGGCGGAGTAGTCCAAGGGGATGGTGGTGTCCAAAACTTCAAGAGAGAAGGATGCGAAGAGAGAAGTTGCTCCAACGGGGCAGATATCCAGAAGGGATAAGTCTCGGTTCTCAAGAGGGAGAATCATGTGCAACAGACTGCACATGTTGAGGAGTATCTCAATACAAAGCTCAACGGACCAAGCAAGTGGCGAGGAGTCATCGTATGATCTCGCAAGAGGTAATGCGTTGGTAGACGCATAGCGAGATCAAGTGGGGGAGTAACCCAAGGCAACACAAATTGAAGGCACACTTGGAGCCGATAGGGAGATCGGACTCAACAGAGGGCTGACTCGCCGAATGGTGGGCACGAGGGCCACCATTAATGCAATGCAAATCGAGAAGCGAAGCAACTTGGAGGTAACTTAGTGATGTACCCAAGCCGTATGAAGGGAGTTGACATAGAAGTTGAAACATGGAGTGAAGGCTTGGAGCTTTCCTTAGACAGATGTCAAGGATATGGACTCTTGTAGCGGCAGGAGCAGGATCATGTCATTCTATGGGTTCCTTATTCTGATGGAGCAGACTCATCTTTCATGGTGCCAAGGACAGAGGGAGCTTCGGGCACATGCACCTTATCTCGATGAAACATTTGACGGAGGAACGAAGGGGATACAACTTGCAGAGGTGAAGTTGGTGTCAGGAGGCCTTGGCACGGGGCAAGAGGATGCAGAGGCGAGCACTCTTGAAGAATATGCTATAATGTTGCTAGTCGAGTTGCCATGAGAAAAGTGGTGCGCAGCAGAGATTGTGCTGGTAGGGGTAGAGGCCTAGGATCCAGACAATGGTGCACCAAGTTCAGCGAAGTCAGGGGACTTTAGAGGAGCTACTAGACGACGGACTGTCCTAGAGCTATGCTTCGTCCGGGTGTGACCCGAGAGCAGGTGGACGAAGGTCGATTGCCAAAGGAGCGAACAGAATCGAAGGTGGCAAAGGTCCTGCGATGTGTTAGCGGAGGCCACACATGGAAAGATCGTAGTTCGAGTTCATATCACAAGGATCAAAATACAAGATGTCACCAGAAGGCGACATGGTGTAGCGGATCGTGGTGGAATAGTTCGAGGCAATGCGACACACACAAGACTTGTCCCGTGAGGGACAAGATCATACGGAGGTATGATCGGGAGCGCGATTGGGAGCTCCACTTCGGTGAGTGACACGACGTCAAGAAGGGCTATGGGTTCAATGAGGGAATGCCATGGTACCACAGATGCGGGTCTTCCGTGCATGCATCGAATGTTGCAGTGAATGAAAGCCTTGGGCATCAGCTTATGGGGGCTGTGCACTACTGAGGGAGATGTTCATATACAAGTACCAGTGAGTCCCATTGGGGGGGACTAGACTATGCAAAGGTATGATCAGAGCAACTGAAGAGTTTGATTGCTTCAGAGCTCACATTTGCTTAAAGGAGCCCGATAAGTCAGAGGACAAGGTCGAGTAAGCGAACGCTGCGACTAATGAAGCAAAAGAGAATAGAAGCGGTGCAAGCCCTGCAACATGATGGCGGAGGCCATGCATGGGAGTTGCAGTCTGTCTTTCCATCGACCAAGAAGAACTACTCAGAGAACACAGAGGTGTTGAAGCAGGTGATCAAAAAAGGGCGAGGAAGCAATGACGAGTCCATAGGGACTCAGCTACCCAAAATCGAGCATCGGTTAGAATGAAGGTGGACTCGGAGGAGTGTCGCGGTGCCACAGAATGCGAGACAACGGATAGTAGTGCCATGGGTATGGCAGCGCCATGGTACCGCAAGGGTGGGACTTCCATGGAGTCATCGATCCCTTGCTCTTATAGAGGGAGAGCGCTTGGTCGTGATATGGGTCGTGGAGGAGAATGCAATGACAAACTCCATGTACCATGACAAGGCTGAAGGGCAGAAGCCAGGGAACTTCGTAAGACCGGTGTCAATGGACTTCTCATTAAGATTGCCGTAAGTAAAGGACCTCGGGTCGATGCAAGAGTGCATGACCAAGGAATAAAGCAGGCAGTACGTGGTGCTGTACCTTTGCTACTCAAAGGAGTAGGCGGCAGAAATGATGAAGAAGGCGGTACAATCCCAAAGGTGACCAAATCTATCAGAGACTTGCTCCAAGTTGGAGTGATAACTTCTTGCATTCCAGAAGTTCAATGGGCTTGGGAAGGTGAATCACTGTAGCTAATTCAACGTAAGGATTGCAAACACTTCGAGTGCTTCGGAAGTGTCAGCTAAGAGCAGGCGAAGTCTAGTAACCAACTCAACACACGAAGTTCAACCTCGAGGAGGTGGGCGAAGACAAGTAACCCTTGCCTTCTCAACTCTCAAGAGAATGGGCGAAATCGAGTAACCCAGCTCTCTTAGTTATCCAGCGGAGAAGCTCTGCACATACTCAAAGACCCTTCGAAGGAACCTTATGGAAGACAACAGTTGTCAAGTCCTCACCAACGGTGATCAGTGCTACTGAGAGTAGATTGTCCGCTTCATTTCCCAATTAAATATCAATCGAAAGTGGAAGTGATGCTAACCTACTTGATGAGACAACTAAAGGGAAGAAGATTCGATGGGCAAATTTTGTAGAGGAAGGACCTGAAAACTTCAAAGTTTGCGAGGCAATGCTCGTTAAAGCTCCAACAAGCATCTATCCAGTTCAAGAGACAAGAAGAATTTGAAGATTGGTGCATATCAAGGATGGTCTTTTCCTTCATTAGATGAATCCGCAAGAACCAGCAAGAATCAGCCCAACTCTGCCAACCCGACACCAGAGTCAGAGTCATTGGCGAGTTGAAGCAGCTTGACAGATTAAAGTTCGACGACTCAACAACAAATGGAGAACAATTGGAAGCCGAGGGGTGCATCGCAGTAGGAGCAGAAGATTGAAGATCCAGCAAAGGCAAGGAGTTGCAGCATCAACAAAGGCTTCGACGAGAACGTCGAAGGAATAAGTGAGGGAGAATGTCACGGACAAATTTTAGAAGGCTTGTCAAATGTAATGCTTATATATGTCCGTGTCTTTTTGGGTTATTCATAAGTTGTCAAGTATGTCAAGGGCTGGCCAAGGGCTTAACAGCCCCATTTGAGTGAGTTTGGTGGCCGTGTAGGCTTGTTTATAAAGTATGTGTCATGTGAACACTTGTAACAGATTCGGTCTGTAGTGGACCAATTTTATACCTTTGTTGTGCAACCGTTCTGAGTTATGATGTCCATGGTTGGAATTTGCATTGGCTATAAAGTGTTTGCTGAAAGGGTTGCTTGTGGATCCCGTGTGAAGCGCTTTCTCTGTCCCGTCTTATCTTTTGCAGGTCCTAAGGGATCGTAGGAGGTTTCGGGGAGGCTGACCATTGCGGATGGACACGCAAAGGTGCCGCACGACTTAGGCAAAACCAGCTAAGTTCGTAACAATGCGGTGGCCAAATGAAGACCGTACTTGATCAGGCAACGCTTTCAAATCAAGATCGACCATAAAAGCCTAAAATATTTCTTAGAACAGAAGATATCTTCCCCCGAGTAGCAAAAATGGGTAACAAAGCTTCTTGGATATGATTATGAAATAACTTACAAAAAGGGGAAAGAGAATGTTGTTACAGATGTGCTTTCGTGGCTACTCGAGCAAGCTGAATTTTCGACCGTTTCACTTCCAACCAGCGACTTCCTTGAGGATATTAGGAGGGAATGACAAGATGATCTAGAGACCAGTAAGATCATAAAAAAATTGGAGGAAGCACCAAGCTCCTTAGCTCATTACAGTTGGGACTCAAAAGACTTGTGCTATAAGGGACGCATTATGCTTGTGCCAAATTCTACTTGCATAAAGACCATCCTTCAAGAGATGCATTCCACACCTGCGGCCAAGCACTCTAGGTTCCTTAGAACCTATAAGAGAATTAAGCAAAATTTTTATTGGGTAAAGATGAAAAATATTATTACTGAATTTGTAGCACAATGTGATATATGTCAACAACATAAAGGCGAGAGTGGCAAGTCCCGGAAAGCTGCAATCTCTACCCATCCCAGACTCAATATAGATTGATATATCAATGAACTTCATCGAAGGGCTTCCCTCATCACAAGAAAAAGCTCAAGCAAGGATGAAACAACAATATGATCAACATAAAGGCTAGAGAGAATTTTCAGTAGGAGATTGGGTCTTCCTACGGCTCCAGCCATACAAGCAAACATCAATCTGGACCAGAGCATCTATGAAGCTTTCACCTCGGTTCTATGGACCCTACCAGATTTTAGAGCACATCGGAGCAGTAGCATACAGATTGGACTTACCCGCCAGCTCCCGAATCTATCCAATCTTTCATGTGTCGTGTTTGAAGCTCAAGTTGGGATAAAACGAGACAGCCCAAAGTCATCTACCAAATATAACTACCCAAGGAGAGCTCCAGACCCAGCCAAGTGCCATTATTGATCGACGGATCGTGACTCGACAACGACGACCCACTATTGAAGTACTAATACAGTGGGCGAACCTGCCAACAAAAAATGCCACTTGGGAGAACTATGACGACTTGAAGATCAAATTCCTAGAATTCATGGAACATCAACCTCGAGGGCAAGGCTGATTTGAAGGGGCGGGTCTATTAGGACTCTAGCTAGGAAAGTCCTAATTTAGTTTCATTGAAAGGGGCAAACATGTAAATTCTAAGGGCATTCATGTAAATCTTATCTAGCCGACCCCTATTAAAGAGGTAAAGAGGCCAGCTAGGTTAGAATTAGTTTGGAGGTTGCTTCTTAGAGGAGTCCTATTAGAAGTAAGAGTTGATTAGAAGTAGGGATCTTGAGTAGGAGTCCTATTAGGAGTTGGGGTTTAGAAGCCTTATAAATAGCCATGTATTCACCCTCTTTTTATCATGAATAGATCAATCATTTTTGCTACCTTTGAGCAGCAACTTGGAGGAAGGAACCCCTATAGAGTTCCAAGGAAGCCGATCCCCTAAAGAGATCAACCTCAAGCTTAGAATCTGCAAGGGTTCTAACAATTGTCTCGTCGCCCAACTCAATTCTTTCCAATAGTTCGATTAATACTAATGTCTTCCCCTTTCCCTTTGTACGTTGGGTGGATGATTGTGACTGTTATGTGCCATGACTTCAAGTAATCTGACTCAAGGTTCGTAATTTCATACCGTACCAGTGTATCGAGCTTTGCTTGGTACAGGCATACCGAGCGGTACATCAAGGTGTACCACTCGGTACGTATATATATATATATAATATAGAAATATAAAAATCACTATATAAAAATAGAAAAATTATATTAAAAAAAAGGAGGCGTACATTGCCTCGACAACATCGCCTTCTTTTCTGCCCCTCGTCGCGTAAGACGAGGAGAAGAACGTGGTCTTCTCCTCATCTACGATGTTCGGCGAAATCGTCGAAGGTCGTAGATGCCTCTGGCCTTCTACGTAGAAGTCGAGCTGTCGCCTCTCCGTTACCTCTTGGATCGGGATCATCGAGGGAGGGCGACGCCGGATCATGAAGCGTCGAGGTTCTCCCGATTCTCCCTCTTCTTCGGGTGCCTTCTCCCTCCCTCTTCTCCCTCGATGCTTCTTCTTCCCTTACCGCAACCAAGCTGCAACCAGATTGATACCATCCAGTAGCGGGCGACGACAGTTGAAATCGACCGTTACCGACTTGTTTCAGGCGGTAACGGTCGATATTTCGATCGTTACCAATCGATATAGCCTCGTATCGTATGATACATAACTAGACCAATAGTACTACCTGGTAGCGGGTGGTCCGCGTACTGGTCTGCTGGTGGATTGGTATGAACAGTATCATTCGGTATTGTAATCCTTGGTCTAACTTGAGGTTGTTTGGCTCCTTCCACCACATTCTGTCCATGGGAGATCTTCCTACTATTGGGGATGTTGTTCCTCCTCTTTTATTGCCCAGTGATAAAATGAGAAGGATGTGGAGGATCTCTCACCTCATCAAGGATCCCTTTGGTTCGCCGTTGCTTTGACCCATTCCAACATCAACTGTGAATCTTGGTTGTAGTATTGAAGATCGAAGGGATCAATTTATGGTTCCTTTGGCTTCTTGTCTAGCTCGGCACACCATAACCTTAGTTGTATATTGTAGTGGATGTATACAAGTTTCTCCAATCATTTATATAATAGTTTGTTATGGACCTTCATGTGAATTAAGGCGAACATTGACCAATTACGTTTACAACCACTCGATGATACCATTTATGAAAGTATATGGACTATAACCTTTCTTAAATTGGGTGCGGAGCTTTCAAGTTGTAGCCACCACTTGATCTAAAAATAAATAAATAAGACTTTATTAGCATAGCAAATCATTGATATCAATTTCAATTTATAATCAAAGATAGGTGTGTAACTGTTCTTTACCAAGATTCATATTGCAACGACACGATATAGCTACACCATCAAAAAATAAACTGACACTTTCTTGCCATAATCGACCTTCCATAATAGCCTCCATTGCATCGACAGTTTGTGGTAAGAGTTGATATATAATATTTCTTAGTGTTTTCAATAAATCTGGTCAAGTCCCGAGACTATCAAAACTGAATGGTCGGATTTAGATAATGCGCTACAAGACATGATTTTGTCAATATTAAATTTTCAAATAGTGATTATTCGTATTATAAATGAGTAAATGACTATAATATAAATTTACCTACATTATGGATGTCTTGGACCATATGGGATTTGTTCCTACAATTGATGATCTGTAAGTATTGATCAACCTTCCAATCATCAGACAATACTTCCTTTGCCTATTCTTTGGCTGTAAGCAATGTATGTCTAAGATAAGGCATCTATGGACATATCTCTATATCGACCTTATGGAGGATAACATGTGGTTCCACTACTGTTATATTTTTATTTACGGACTCTTAAAATCCAAAAGAATGAATTGTCTTCTCCATCTTTTTTACATCACTTGTTTTTAAATACCATGAATATGATCATTCTTGTAATGCCATCATTTTGCCTTGATTTCATGCCTCTTTTGCAGGATTGACTTTAAGGCATTGAAATTTATAGCAAATTGAGTTACGTTGGGTTGAAGTAACTCACTATTTGTAAACTTCTACATCGAGTGGACCCAATGATAGTTGTATATAAACTTTGTCACCAATCGTGCCCTTGCCACACTTTATTATTGATGGTAACCCACTAATGTTCATTGTAAGGTCCATGCAATGAGCTGCACATGGAGTTCAAAACAATGTTTCTCTTCACTTTATCAATTGCAAATCGACCTTCCTGAAATTAGCTCCATTATCGATTATAATCTGGACGATGTACTAAGGCCTAATCTCCTCTACCATAGTATCCATTAGGTTCGTAATATAATTTACATTTTAAATTTTATCAAAAGCATTAACCGACTTGTAAAATATTAATTTGTATTTTAAATTTTATCAGAAGCATTAACCGATTTGTAAAATATTATCCTTCTATTGCAATAGACAAGAAAGTTAATGATGTTCATTCTTATAGGTCTGGTCCAACTATCACACATCAGTGTCACCCCATACTCATCCCATTATCTCTTGAAGGATTTAATTCAATCTTTCAGTTCTACGACCTTCTCATCTAAAGAAACACCGTATATCTCATTTGATGTAGGAGGTTGGATCCCTGTGCTAGCATTTTGGATGGAAGACACCATACTATATAATATAGACCTTTAGCTTCATTTGCTTGAATCTTGTGGAAGTTTAATCACTCTGCTATTGCCTTGCCAACATCTCGCTTCTTTTCTTTTGTATAGGCATCATCAATTCTTTTATGTTTTATTGTTTGTAGAGAATAAGCTTGCGGATCAATATGAACAATATCATGTGCTGACCTTCTGCCAAGTCCTCTCATTAAATCTTGGATTCTACCCTACCACATGCTACCAATCCTGCACAATTGAAGAGGGGCAATTGGCTGCCTTATGCTAGCACTCTTCTAGAATCCCTGTGGCCTCGTCCCATTACCATCACCATACTCCTATTGTAAGTCAGGTCGTCGATGTTTCATGTCTCCTCATATATGTACCGATGTTCCAACGATGCACGAATACTAGCTCTAATATCCAGGTCGACATCATCACAGTGACCCTCGTATTAATCATAAAGGGGTTCCTACATAGCCTGCCTGAATTCTTCCTATTCCTTGGTCTTCTTTTGCACTTCATTGTCCTTTGCCCGTTGTAGCTTATCTTGAAATAATTTATAGATCTCCGTCAGAACCATTTTGCATTTTGTAACATCGGGATAATCGCAGATCAAATGTTGCTTCAACCAAGTGATTCTTTCATCTCAACCGATGTAATCACAATATGCACTGGCAATGATGATGATTGTCGTTCAAAAGGTGGACATGACCCCAAGCATCATCATATGTTTGTTCCTTCGGTGCTATGCTCCTATAAATATTTATCAAATTACAAACTGTCATTAGCCCTAATTCCCATCGAATTTGAAATAACAAGCTATGATTATATGTAATAAACCTTGGTCATTATAAATATATCAATCACTCCAAAAAAGCATTAACTAATAGAATTGACCCAATATAGGTCTAATTTTGATGAAATAAGTATTAAATCCATTAATCACAGCATTAAAAAAAATATATTATTGCCTAATTAGCCTTCTTTTACCACTATAAACATGTCAATCACTCTAAAAGACATTAACTACATAGAATTGACCCAATATGGGTTTAATTTTGATGAAATCAGTATTAAATCCACTAATCACATCATTAAAAAAACTGTTATTGCCTAATTAACTCTCTTTTATCATTATAAGCATGTCAATCACCCCAATAGGCATTAACTACATATAATTGACCTAATATGGGTCGAATTTTGATCAAATCCACATTAAATCAACTAATCACAGCATTAAAATACTGTATAATTGTTGAATTAGCCCTCTTTTATCACTATATATATGTCAATCGCCCCAAGAGGCATTAACTACATAGAATTAACCAAATATGTGTCTAATTTCGATGAAATCAATATTAAATCAACTAATCACAATATTAAACTATATTACTCCCTAATTAGCTCGTTTTTCCCACTATAAACATGTCAAACACGCTGATAGGCATTAACTACATAGAATAGAGCTAATCATGGCATAAATGAACAAAGAACTAGAAAGAGAATACATACCTCTTGATTACAGTGATCCTCCTCTAAATAAAGTGTTACAATGTCTTAAAGCCTTGCTCGAGTTGAAGAGGGTGCAAATCTAAGAAAGAGAGATGTGAATAAGAATTAGTTAAAGAGAATGTAAGAGTGAAAGAGATTGAAAGAGAGGGGAGGAATTAGTTTAAAAGCCTATTCAAATGTTGCTAACTATCAAATTAACCTTTGAAAACACTTAAATTTGAGCCATCAGTCGAAATCCGAATGTAACCGACCGATACAAGTCAGTAACAGTTGAGTTTCGACCGTGCCATCCGGTATATACCCTTGTACCACCTAGTACGCCCCTCCTAATAGAAACCGCTCAATACAGGCCAGTCTGCATATCGGTCGCCCACTGGACCAGCATGTATCAGACCATTTTTAGCATTATGTCAAACCTTGCTTGATACTGATTGTTCTTCTGCATTTCAAATATTCAAGATCTTGGCATCTCTTGAAGTGGAAACATACTGTTGAAATGTTCTATTTCTTCCCCTTCTTTTCTATTAAGATTGTGTTTATTCTGGGCACTTTATCCGTCAACTCTTTTTTTTTCTTTTTCACAATATGGTTCTTTTGCTGTGTTTCTTGTTAAACTCATCTGGCAGATCTCTGTCACCGTCTACCCTGGCTGATACTCTTTGTGGTACACCGCTTTACATGGCTCCAGAAGTAATGGGATTGAAGAAGTATAATGGAAAGGTGAGAAATGAATCCTCTCTTATAATAAAACTATTCACTTCTTTTGTGCAGCCTATTTTATTTATCATGTTTTACTAAAATGACAGGCAGATCTCTGGAGTGTTGGAGTTATATTTTATCAACTTGTAACAGGAAAGACACCTTTTACTGCAAATAATCAAATAGAGGTTTGCTTATTTAGTTTGTTACTGCTGTTCTACATATTCTAGTATGTTCTTTCAGTAACAAAGGACCTTTCTCAAGCAGTTACTGCAGAATATAGTCAACGCAAAACAACTATGTTTCCCATCACATCACAATTTGAGCTCTGACTGTATGGATTTGTGCCAGAAATTATTGTGTCCTAAAGCTGGTATGTACAGTTGGTTTTCACATGAAAAGATAAACCATCAACCTGCATAAGCCTTCTTCCAGTGATGGACTATAGCAATATATAGAAATCTCAATGAATTTTTTTACTATATTTCAATTTTCAACTACTGGCTATTAACTTGATGCCAACCCACTAAATATATTTCAAAACCCAAACAAAGATGAGCTAAAGTAAGAGAAGGATTTTCTTTGGTGAATAGCAAGAGTCCACTGTACTGATTGTTGTTTAAGATCCTGAAATCAAGGGGCAAATCTCCTAAATCATCCTAGACATAGTGCACAAAGAAGAAGTGACATTTTTCAACAAGATAATGTTAATTTCAAAGAAACATCAAAAAGCATATTGAACATTCATTACAAGAGTCACAGGGTGCTTTATTCATGACCCCTTTCATCTCTGTTTCAATGCTCAACTTCTTTCTTTCTCCCTTGGGCTGGTTCGGTGTGTCTGCATTTTCTTTTTTTACTCATATCCTAGCTAATGATAGAGCTTTGCCATTCCTGATCTAATACAATGATTTTGATGATTTCTTTTTTGATCTGGCAACGTCTATGATAAAGAACATTTGAGACAGGCCCCATTTGACCTAAATACAATAGGCTCATCATAAGTTTCTGTCAAACCAGCAACAAGAATAATCAAATGTAGAACATCTAGATAAAATTTTGGTACTTCCTAGAAAACCCTAGGGACATAAATGTATAAATAATTGGATGCTGATAACCTGCACTGATGAGTTGAATAATGAATTCACATTTCTAGGAGTTTCATTTATAGGAGATAATTGTGCTTTATCACTATGTAGATTGATTTACTAATATTTCTTTAAAACTGAAAAGGGTAACCAAATCTTTGTTGCTTTTACTGTTTCTTGTGTAGCTTGTGCTATTCTGATAATCATATAAGTCCTTTATGCTTTTTTGTCAGACAAATCCATTTAAAAATCTTCTTTATGTTCTTTTGTTACACTTGGGGATGGTATTGAAGCATTGCTATGTTATGGAGGGTTTCAACCTAAAGTTTATCTTGGGATGTGGAACCTCCTTCTAGAGGCAAATGTTTTTTACCTACCTTTTTTTGGTGCCTATTCTTTCCGTCCCTTTTTAGCCTCGCTTGTACGGAGGTCTATGAGGTAGACAACACACCATAGAGTATCTTCAAATTGTCAGGAGAAAAACAGTTATCTTTTTTTCAAAAAAATTATATGCACCATGTTACCTTCTTGGTCAGAATCCCACATATGGTTTAAACTTAAAATTTCATCACATTCTCTATGATTCTAAATAATCAACTTCTTCCAGTGGAACGTTTGACATTTGAGGAGTTCTTCAATCATCAATTTCTTTCCAAACAGCCTCCCCTTGACATGGCAAGGTCAGAATTGTTTTTCATATACTTGAATGATTGCTACACACAATTCTTTATGAAGGCTTAATAATTTTGACTTATGCTGTGCATTTTGCAGGATGATATATAGAGAGCAAGAGAGCATTCCGCTGGTTGAATGCAGTCGTACAAGGTCCATCGGAGAAAATTCACATGACTGTTTGCCTTTCCCTTTAGATGAGGAATCTATTAGGAAGAAAAGAGATCTTTCTCATTCCATGCTCAAGGGCACAGTGAGACCGGATTCGGGAGACTCTGTTGATATTGGACATAAAAATCAGATTTGTAGTCCATCAGAAGTTGTAGCCATTTCTTCCGGATATGGTGGCCATAGGCATGATTCTAGGGAGTCTCCTGGTGTAAACACTAAAGATATATTTTTCATGGTACAAAAGCCTCCTAGTTCCTCTTCGAAAGGTCTGGTTTTTCATATTCAGGCTATTACTGTTGCCTACTATATTACAACTTGTAGATTTTACCAGTTACTTGTCTGTCATCTGTAGATTCTGTGGCTGTGGACTCATTGGAACTTGTTGATCAGGATTATGTCCTTGTTCCCGGACCACCCCTGCTTATGTCTTTGTCTTCAGTAAGTCCCTCCAGGCGAAGCAATTCACCATGCAAATCAGAAGGTTCACCAATTACATCTCCAAATGTTAGGCCATCAAGTGCACCAATGCCAATAAGTGGTGCAGCAGTCAGTAATGCTCCTGCCATAAGAAGCCTGGGAAGTTGTGGCTCTCCTGCATCAGAAACTTCCCATGGATCCATCAACATGTCTGATGCTGTGGAGCAGCCATCAGGTCACTTCATGACAAGGATTAGATCATTGCAGCAGTTTGCATCTGTCATAACGGATGTGATCAAAGAAAAGGTGAAGATTGTGATTCTCATTTTCTCTTCCTCCCTTCTCTAGGAATATCTTTTGTTCGACTTTTTCTGAGACAATTAGTCATTCTAAAGCCATTCTGCATTTATTCCAGGGATAACCCAAGACTAAGGGTTGAACAATGCTTCTTTCATCAAATGTGGTTTTATTTACTGCACTTGTGTTGGTTTATGCTGCTTGATCAATTTTTCTCTAATTAGTGTGAACCTTGATTTACTATTCCAAGAAAATTAACTAACTTGTTTTATTTTGTTTCTCCTGGTTTTCATTGGTGTGCAATTACGTCAAGAATTTGAAATTGCCCTCCATAAAAATACTATTAGCTGTTAGAAATAATGATGCTGGGTTATCCTATGCAATGTTCTCAATTTCGGTCTATACCGATGTACCGAGTCTTGCTTAGTACAGTATGTACCGAAGTGTACCGACAATACGCCGCAATATACCCAAAAAGAACTGAAAAACCTTCAAAGATACTAGTAATGGTTGAAATCCGAGATGTATCGACTGATACACCTAAATAATGGGTAGATTTCGACAATGCTTAGATTTCGACAATGCTAGATTTTGACACTGCTAGTAACGGTCTATACCGATGTACCAAGTCTTCCTCAGTATGGTATGTACCAAAGTGCACCGACAGTACGCCGCAATATGCCCAAAAAGAACTAAAAAACCTCCAAAAATACTAGTAACGATTGAAATCCGAGATGTATCGACTGATATGCCTCGATAATGCTTAGATTTCGACACTGCTCGATACAAACCCTGTATCAACTGATATACGGGGTCAAAACCCTACTGGGCGGTCCGCGTATCAATGTCCTATCAGATCAGTATGTACTGCCCATCCCGAGCGGTACATATCAAAATTGAGAACCCTGATCCTATGCAGTACAAAATACAGCCATTGTCACTGGTACCTTCATCTCCATCTCAAGTTTGTAGTTGGAACAAATATAGAGATTTTTATAGTAATCTAAAATCATTGCATGCCTCTACTCGTATGTTTGTTCCTATGCTTAACTGATTTTGCAGTACTAGTCCTGTTTAATTTTGAGCACAATTTGCTTGGCTGCTTCCTATTTTTGGAATACGTAACATTCAATTAAATCATTTAGTTGAAACTTTTGTTTTATTTGTTTTTGAGGATGTGTTCTGACTTGATATCTTTCTGTATTGAACATTATACTTAACTGAATGAAAGATCGAAAACGGGCAACAACTGGAAGCATTCTCAGTTCAGCTAGTGGTTCTTGCTATCTGGAGGCAAGCACTGCACATTTGCCATGCACATAATGTATTGGGTATGGAAGCAAGTCCGTCACATGAAGTAAAGACCCAGAAAAATTGCATTTCCAAAACAGTGGAATATATCAGCTGCACAAGCTCTCAAGCATCAGATGCTATTTCCTCAGAGATTCAGAGAAACTTTCTTCTTGGAGTTGAGTATGGCGAGGCGCTTTCCTGGGAAATTAGGCAAATGGCAGGCACGATTATAAGTTTTAATTTTGAACTTTTTAAAATTAGAATAAAATTTTTCTTTAATTCTGATACTTAAATTGATAATCATGCAGTAGCTACCAAGCTGCCAGATGCAATGGAAATAATATTCCAATCTGCCCTTACATTGGGCAGACAGGGTGGTGTAAGTAAAATCTTTAGCTCTATTTAACACAAGTCATTATCTTATTATTCATTCTGGTCAGTAATATTAGTATCATTTTGACTTTGACTGATACGGACCTTGATTATCCATTTAAATTTTAACAAAAATGGAATTTTGTGGGTTAGTATTTTTATCAAGAGCATCTCAATAAAACATCAAATAATTGCAGTTTCATGCAGATCCGTGCTGTCACTAATGCACCCTTTTTTTTCCACTCAAAATAAACAGGTCAATGAGATGATGGGGAACACAGAGAGCGCATCATCTCAATATTCAAAAGCAGTATGCCTGTTGTGTTTTCTTCTGGTGGAGGCACCGTCTCTCGTTCTCAGCCCGCCATTTTCCCTTACGAAATCAGATCGTCGCCGGCTCCGTTGGTACATTGAGGTTCTCAACAATAGACAGGGCCAATCCCAGTTGCAGAGAACAGTCATCGAGCACAAGGGTCATTGAAGTCCACTTCGACATTTCTTCAAAGCCGCTGATGACTGCTGTTCGATGGCGTGCAGTATTAGTTATTTGTATAGTTATTCTTTGGTTCAATGGTTCGGTAAGGATGGTGGCATTGGGGTACTGTAACATAAAGGTAAAATGATTGTAGTCACTCTAGCAATTTAGTAAATAATAATTCAAATCATGGTTTCTGAACTATTGTTGGTGAGCTATTAGTTCCATTCATTTTTGGCATTATAAACTCAAAACTGGACTGTTGTATGAGCCCTATTTTTTCAGAAAAAAAAAAAAACGAAAGGGCAGTGAATTCTTGAAAAAAATTCCTTCATATTTTGAGCTTCTCTTTGTTGGTAACCTTTATTTTTTTCTGCATATTGTCTCGTCTCCAAGATACTTTTCATATGATTCATAAAAAAACTCGTCTTGGATCAATTTATAGAATGAAGTGTTCAATTATTATGTCAGTGTAGTATTTTTTGATAGGGTCATAATGGTTTGATACCTTCGTAAGAATACTGTAATTGAGATATCAAAAACATTATAATGGTATTTTTATGAAGATACCAAAAATATTATAATTTCTTTTAAAATTATTATAATTGATATACTAATGTATCGGTTCAGCGTATGGATCAATTCAATGTAAATATGGAAGTTTTTCTTATCTCCCCCATTAGAGGCATTTTGGGAATATAAAAGAGTGGGGACATTTGCAGTGCAAAACAAAAAGGGAGAGCAATGGGGGAATTGACCAAAATGAGAGGTTTTCCCTAAAAATTTTCCCAAAATTATATATTGCTTCCAAGCCGTGTACTTATATTTCCTGACATCTGGGCGCCATAAAAACAATAGATGGGAGGAATGGTCCCCTGATTTGAAAACCCAAGTCTTAATTGATCGAAAGCTCTAATTGCTAGATGTTAGAATTAATATGGCACATACGACTTTTAGGTTTCACGATATTTAATGGCTATTTAATAATCAGAACCTGGTTCAATCTACACCCCAATCATATGATATTACATATATCAAATTAAAAGGCAAGGGAGAAAAACATCCTTACAGAATCTATGATGGATCAGAGTATGTTTTTTTATTAAAGTTTATTTCATGCAGATCCTGTATCTAAAAATAAATGTATTTTATTTGGGCATGAATTTAGTGATAGGGGATATTTTGATACTATTCACATGGCAACAGTCAACGGACACGTCAACACGATGGCACGACCCATGCGGGCTGCCACCTCCGACCCGCCACCTCGGGTCGGAAGCGACAGCATCTCCATATCGCCTGGCGCCACACGGGGCAGCTCGTTCCTGAAAGCCCAGGACATAATCGCACGGAGCGACCCGTCCCCAAAAGCCCGAGATGGAACTGCACAGAGCGACTCGCCCTTGAAAGCCCGAAACGAAACTGCATGAAGCGACCCGTCCCCGAAAGCCTGAGATGACGCCACACGGAACGGCCCGAGACAACGCCATACGGGGCCGCCTCTCCCCGAAAGCTCGAGACGGCACCGCACAACACCATCCTGTACGATGCTGCCTCATACAAGCCAACCGTCATTCGGGTTAAGGTACGTACCATTGACCCCGAGCAGGCATATAAAAATCGCTCACCGGCTTCAGAGAAAGGGAGGAGAAAAAACCATTCACTACTGACTTAATCGTTGGAGGGGCCAAGTCGGGACAAAACCCGACCCAGGCCTTCTTGCAGGTGTCGAGTCTCCCGGAAGGTCACCTCAATCGTGAACTGAGTCAGGACACTTCGGAACATCGACGATCGAATTATGCTAACCTGCCACGTCGATTGGTGGCCATCTTAGTTCGACAATATTTCTGACACTAGAAGGAGGGCCGATGTCGCAGGAGTATCCTGCGACCAACGCAGGGGCTCACCCCACTGAAGGGCAGCTTGCTTCCCACATTGCTACCTATGGCCCACCCCCTGCGGCACAGTCAGGTGGAGACACCCCGAGCCAGACCCCGAATCGCTATTAGCGACTGTTCAACGATTTCGGATTATCCCCCCTAGGAAATATCCCGACATCTTCAATCGTCTCGCCCGAGGCGTTCCTCGACTTATCGAGGCAAGTGCAAGCCTTGGCTGGACTGATCCAAGCAGTTGCCCCGCTCATCCCACAACTCGTGCACCTGATGAGCCCCTAAGCGCCGAGCCCTTTCATGCTTGCCCCGGAGTCGCTTGACGTCCCCCCAACAAACCCAACTCCTCATGAATGACTATAGGAAGAGGCAGGGAGGTGGCTCGGGGGCCTGGAGACGACTCCCAAACCCAGTGTTCTTAGTCTCCGCTCGACCAATCCACCGTTCCTCGAGCCCGACACCGTGTCGTCTGACTCGGTCGATGACTCATTCAGAGCTCAACTCTCCTCGGTAAATCGACATCTGGACGAGTTCCAACGTGAGCTTCGCAAGTCCAAGGAAGAGGTCGAAGATGACGCACCTGTTGGGAAATCCTTCAGGGGAGCGACATCACATGCGCAGCGGAAGAACAGAAAATAAAACCCTAGATTTTCCATAAAAAGTTTCTATCGTCGTGCGAAGATCGGTGCGTCAAAAACAAATCCGCAAAACTGCACGTGTAAAAGAAGATACCTAGGGAGATCATATATCCCTGAATTCCTACAGATCTGTGGGAGAGGATAAAGGAGGTCAAGCGTCCTTCTCTCTAGCGGTATCCACACGGCAGGGATTGCAACGATGCACCTCTCTCTCTGGGGAGAGGAGAATAGGAGGTGGACACCAAAATAATCCCCCAGCCTATAGAGTTTGGTTCTCTCTTATTTATAGAGGCCTCCTGAAAACATTAATGGATCTTTTGCCCTATTGGGTATTGGATCTCCATCTAATTACCCAGGTCTCTTGGATTAGTGGGTCTCTACCCAATAATCTCTTATTAGCAATTATTGGATCTCATCTCAGGATCTAATAATTCAGGGGCTTAATGGATATCCAATAAGATAGGGGGTTCAGCAGATATCTCATATCCGAACCTCTACTCGTTGCAACACCTACCATATGTGTGTGACCCTCTAGGCCCAATATCGAGCTGGCTATGAGTCATACTTGTCAGAACTCCTTCTGACTTAGTGAATTATTATCTCTATAATAATTCACCCAACTCATCGACTGCGGACGTACCAGGCCACTACGTCGCGGCTCCCAGACGATATAGGGGAATCTAATCCTTTAGACCTATCTGTCCTCAATTATCATATATCTATAGTCCCTCATCCAATATCCCAGAGACCCTATACCGAGCATGGTGCTATCAGGCCCATACGGTCTCTCCTCGAGTCTTGCTCTTGTAGAATTTTCCCGGAGAACTCTTTCTCTCTCAATCTGAATAACCTTGGCCAAGGATTTATTTGAGCAAGAACACTTAAGATATTCCTTTCATGATACCAAGAGTAGATGATCATTTATTGACACTCAATAGCCCTCGTAAGGTTGGCTACCACTCCCAATAACCGGCTGTACTATATCTGGAACTTTCCAAACCTATAAGTCTGGTATCAAAGAGTGGAGTACTCATACAGGACATCCTTGGTGTCTCAAGTCTAAGGACCAGATACACTGCTGGGACTACGGAATCGCTATCTAACATGAGGTATCAATAACCATCCAACATTCCGTAGGCGGATCAATCAGTGAACTCATTCCCCAATGAGTACCTACATTGTACCCTTAGTGTCCCCACACGAGTAGCTATTAAACCAGCTACCTCCATCATATGGACGGGTATACAGCACACCAGTCTATCCGATTATCTTGATGTCCTTCTCGAGTAACCTATGACCAGGATAATTGAGGGTCTATGTTTAAAGGTGAATCGGTTTCATTATCGTGATCTCATCACGATCTGATTCTCATTGCACAGATCCAAGGACATCACAATATATACAACACGCAAGATAAAGTGATAAAATGCCTAATAATAAGCAAAGAGAACAAGTGCATATCAAGTCACAAGTGCCATCACTCATGTGATTGGCTTGCAGGGCACGTATGACTAGCAATCTTCCACTTGACCTAAAGCCAATAACTAACATGTCTGATCCCCATCAGACCTCTGTGACACTCAAAGACAATCTAAGTCAATGGCTTTGTTAGTGGATCTGCAATATTATATTCGGATAGAACTCTTTCCACTACTACATCTCTTCAGGCCACGATCTCTCTAATAAGTTGGAACCTCCTCAGAACACTTCTGATGAGACTCGGGTCCCCTTATTTGAGTAATTGTCCCATATTTGTCGTAATATAAAGGAATCAACTCCTCGTTGCTCGGGATGACTCCTAAATCTATGATGAACTTCTTCATCCAGACTCTCTCCTTTGTTGCCTCTGCCGCAGCAATGTATTCCACCTCTGTGGTCGAGTCAACAGTAGTGTCTTGCTTGGAACTCTTCTAGTATACTGCTCCTCCATTCAGGGTGAACACATACCCTGAATTAGACTTGCTATCATTGACATCGGACTCGAAGCTCGAGTCCGTGTAGCCCTCAAACCTGAGGCTACTACCTCCATATACCAGTAAAAGATCCTTAGTCCTTCTCAAGTACTTAAGGATACTTTTTACTGCTTTCCAGTGCTCCAAGCTTGGATCTGCCTAATATCTGCTCGTGACACTTAGAGCATGCGCTATATCAGGCCTGGTACATAGCATAGCATATATGATAGATCCTATCGTTGATGCATATGGTATCATATCCATATGTGCCCTTTCTTTAAGAGTTTTTTGGGACATACTCCTAGAAAGTGATATTTCATGTCTCATTGGTATGAGACTTCTCTTGGAATTTTTCATGCTAAACTTTTTGACAATGGTGTCTATGTACCTGGACTGGGACAAGCCAAGCATCCTCTTGGATCTATCTCTATAGATCCATATCCCCAATATGCAGGATGCTTCCCCTAAGTCCTTCATGGAGAAGTGCCTAGATAACCAAGTCTTTACTATTGAGAGCATTCCTACATCATTCCCAATGATCAGGTTGTCATCCACATATAATACCAAAAAGTTGATAGTGCTCCCACTTACTTTCCTGTACACACAAGGCTCATCTTCGTTCTTAACGAAGTCATAAGATCTGATCGCATCATCAAATTTTATGTTCCAACTTCGGGAAGCTTGCTTCAATCTATAAATGGATCTAAGCAACCTGCACACCTTATCTGGGTTATCCTTGGACACGAATCCCTCAGGCTGTATCATATACACCTCCTCCTCGAGGTTACCATTGAGGAATACAGTTTTGACGTCCATCTGCTAGATCTTATAATCATAGTGTGCTGCAATAGCCAATAGAATTTGAATGGATTTTAGCATGGTTACAGGTGAGAAAGTTTCATTATAGTCAACACCTTGCCTTTGATGATACCCTTTAGCCACTAGCCTTGCTTCATAGATCTCTACCTTTCCATCTACTCCAATCTTCTTTTTGAAGATCCACTTGCAGCCAATGGGTATAATACCCTCGGGTGCATTAACTAGGTTCCAAACCTTGTTGGAGTATATGAAATCCATTTCTGAATTCATGGCTTCTTATCATTTCCCGGAGTCTATGCTCATAATAGCCTCCTCATAGGTCTGATAATCAATATCCTCAACATCCTCTCTTTTGATATGTCCCACATATCTCTCAGGAGGATGGAATACTCTATCGGACCTAGGTAAAGTTAAAACTTGTGTGCTAGATATCTGAACAGACTCTGGCTATGGAATGGTACTTAAGCTAAGTTCTCCAACCTCACTCAATTCTATCATGCTCCCATTGTCTCCACCAAAATGTGTTCCTTCTCAAGGAACATTGCTCTCTTGGCTACAAAGACCTTTTGGTCCTCAGGGTGATAGAAATAATACCCATAAGTTTCCTTGGGGTATCCCACGAACTTATACCGTTCCGTTCTGGATTCCAACTTGTCAGGGTTGTATCTCATAACGTGGGCAAGGCAGTCCTAAATCTTAATAATCTTAAGATCAGGCATCTTCCCATTCCATATCTCATATGGAGTAGACATCACTGACTTGGTTGGAATTCTGTTCAGAAAGTAAGCTACGGTCTTTAGGGCATATCCCCAGAATGAGATGGGTAGGTCGAGGAAACACATCATGGAACGCACCATGTCTGATAATGTGTGATTTCTCCTTTCTGATACATCATTAAGCTGTGGTGTATAAGGAGGTGTCCATTGAGATAAGATCCCATAGTCTTTGAGGAACTGGGTAAACTCTGTACTCAGGTACTCACCTCCTAGATCTAATCGAAGGGTTTTAATACTCTTTCCTGTTTGGTTCTTCACTTCATTTTTATATTTTCTGAATTTCTCAAAAGCTTCAGACTTATATTTCATCAAGTATATATGTCCGTATCTTGAGAAATCATCAGTGAAAGTAATGAAGTAGGAGTAACCACCTATGGCATGAGTCGACTGTTGAATCTCAGATTTTGATGATGAAACTAATTGATTGTGGTTTATTGTTTAATTACGTTTTGAGTTACACAGGTCTACTATCGATCAGGATTAGACAGTTGATGTTGGAGGAATTGATGTTGCGTCGGGTGATCATGTCTGGATATTGGATGTCAAGCCGGAGGTTCGATCGACAATCGACTGAAGGCTTCGTACGTCAGACATCGGGCCAAGATGCATGTTGCGCCAAGGATATCGGGGTTGCGGAGGTCATCCGCCGATTGGGCAATAGACCACAAAAGAGGACGATGTGCCGAAGGATCGGACGAAGCGCCGACCAATGACGTGCCGGGCAACTGAATGTCAATTCGTGTTGTAATAACTATCTAGATCGAAGTAGAGTGTTTGTTTGTTTGTGTGCAGGATTAACTACGATGATGATGAAGATGTAAAGCAAAACAAAGTGCTGGAAGACAAGTGGGATGGATCGTTGGGAGTTCGAGAGTTCAATGGAAGTCCGAAGATTCGTTGGGAGTAGTTGCCGGAACCGACCGAGAACAAGTAGGGAGCTTGCCGAAGGGTTTTCGGAAGTTCGCCGGAAGGTTCGTCAGAAGTTCGTGGAGCTTGCCAAGAAAGATCGGAGCTTGCCAAAGAAGCTCAATGGAACTCGCCAAGATCATCATGAAGTCCGGGAGCTTGTCGGGAGTCTGCAGAATGGTTTCCGAGGGTTCATCGGAAGACGGCCGGAAGTTCGCCGAAAGCTCACCGAAAGAAGTCTTATCTTATGGACTTTAAAATAGCTTAAAAATATCTTTAAAATTTGTAGTTAGTATATAATTTGGTTTAGGATTAGGTGTTAATCCTATAAACCAAATTTGAGCCAATTCGGACTTCGTTTGGACCGATTTCGGTCGAGTTTTCAGCTAAAACCACTATGCTGAAAATGACCTGGACGGTGGCACCGCCCCAGGCTGGCGGTAGCACCGCCCCTGCTGTATCAGTCTGCCAGACTGACAGGCGGTTGCACCACCTCTGACAAGCGGTTGAACCGCCCGACACCGGGAAACTCAAAAAATTCAAATTTGGGCTCCAAATTTGAATCACTTTGAGGCCTATAAATGCCCCTCATATTCTTTGATGAAAAGAGTCAAGAATTGAAAAAAAGAAGGGGAAAACTCTCTTGAAAGTATGTCAAATCTTTCCTCTAAGTCTTAAGAGTGTTCTAGTCCAAGAGAAGGGTAAGAGTGCTTTGTAAGGGTTATCTCCTAAGCCCGTCAAAAGGAGAGGTGTTGTGAGGGAGTTCATCCTCACCCGTTGGAAGGAGGATAGCTAGTAGAAAGCCGGTGGCCTTAAGCAAGAGGAATCGGGAGTGGACGTAGGTCGGATGACCGAACCACTATAAAAATCTGGTTTGCATTTACGTTCTTGCTATTTACTTTGCTGCAAACCCTCTTCATTTGCTGCCTTATTTACTCAACTTTCTCTTCATCTTCTTACATATGTTTTAAAGTTAAAATGTAATCTTTCCGGGTTTAAACGAAATGTTGCATTCATTCGTACGAAGTTTTTGAACTTGTTTTAAATCATCAAAAATTTATCGTTCCTTACTGCTGCACTAATTCACCCGCCCCCCCCCTCTTAGTGCCGCTTGATCCCTAACAATTGGTATCAGAGCCACGTTCTTTCTCTTTTGGATTTACACCCATGAGAAATGGCTCTAAATGGTTTTCAAGAGAGCTTTTCGGTTCGTCAACCATTCTTTAACGGTTCGGACTATACATATTGGAAAACTCGAATGAGAGTTTTCATACTTTCAATGGATTTGGATTTGTGGAACATCATCGAAAATGGCTTTCAACCTTCCTCTAAACCGACGAACGAATGGTCAGATTTGGATAAAAGGTCGTTTTCTTTAAACGCAAAAGCTATGAATGCCTTATTTTGCGCTTTAGATAAGAACGAGTTCAATCGGATTTCAATGTGTGAAACGGCTTTCGATATTTGGCGAACACTTGAAATCACGCATGAGGGAACTAGTAGAGTTACAGACTCGAAAGTAAACCTCTTATTGTATGATTTTGAGCTCTTCCGAATGACACCAAGCGAAACTATCGGCGATATGTACATCCGCTTCACGGATGTCGTCAATATCTTGAAAAGTCTTGATAAATGTTTTTCAAACTTTGAACTTACAAGATTTTAAGATCCCTCCCAAAGAGTTGGGATCCAAAAGTAACTGCAATACAAGAAACTAAAAATTTAAATGATTTTTCATTAGAAGAACTAATCGGTTCACTAATGACATATGAAATGAGTTTATTCGAACATTTGGAACATGATGAATATATGAACCACCTTCTAAAGAACAAGAAGGATTTGGAACATCGAACAAATGAATGCCACTTGAGTGATGACTCAAGTGATGAGGACAATGAGGACATTGAACACATAACAATGAATGTTAACAAGTTCAATAAACAAAAATTAAAAAGCACAAATGAACTTGAACGAAGAAAGAGGCCAAAGAAGAAGAAGAAGGGTTGCAAAGAAGAATCAAGTAAAGAAGAGGCGAAATGGGCTTTGACAGTTTTCGACAATGAGGTAAGAAACTCACCCAAGTTGTTCTTACCTTACTTTGGAATTACATGATCCTTTCATGACTTGCTTGAAATAGTTGGTAGGATTTTTTTTTATGCTTTTTCCTTCCTAGTATTTTTGAAAAGTAAAAATTATGAATGATATTTGCATGATTTGTGATATTGCCTAGAATTAATCCATGCATGTGTATCTTGATGTTTTATATTTCATTTCTAAACATGATGCTTGATGATTTTGTAACATGCATTAGTTTTTGAAGTAATGTTGATTTGACTCTATGTTGTGGATTAATGTATTCTTGGTCTAATTGTTTTCATGACAAATTAAGATGACATTTTGAGATGATGAAATTTCATGTATACTTTCCATATCGGTTTTCAATCTTAAACATGATACATATCTATGTATGAATTTCTTAAAAATCTTTTGATGATAGATGTATGTATCTTGATTATAATTTGAAAACTTCCATCTTGGCTTAGTGGGTTTTAACCCTTTTTAATGATGAAATTTTTATTGATACATGTCTTCATGAAATCAATTATAAAGACCCAACCCACAAATTTTCAAAATGAAAGAAATGTGGCTTTGATGTTGCCTTGTGTTATATTTGGACTTAATGGGTTTCATGACAAAAGTTATTTTTCAGATTTTTAAAATGATATATGATTTTAGCAAAAGTTTGAGCATTGATCATCTTGTTATAACAAATGAAAGAAAGAAGTGAAATGATTTTAATGATGAATTCATTTCTAAATATGATGATGCTCTCATGTTTAAATATGATGCATGACATTGATCATTCTTATGAAAGATCAAATCACGTAAATTGAAACTCTTAAAAATAAGAAAATACACTATCATAATGTTTTATTTTTGATGTGTTTGGTCTTAACGGTCTTTATGACGAAACTTACGTCTTGCTTTGAAAAGTTGATACATGCTCACATGTAATCAATTTATGTTGCTCTTATTAAAATTTTCGAATGAAAGATTTTGATGCATTTGATCTTAATGGGTTTAATGACAAACTTGTATTTTGAATTTATACAATGATGGCTTCCGTATAAATATTTGAACATACATTATGAAATCACCATTGAAATGAAAATATTAAAAGTTTGTTATCATGCTTAATGACTTTGTGATATCATATCTTGATGACAAACTCATATTTTGGTCTTAAATTTGCTACTCATCTTTTGAAATATGAGCACACTTGTTTGAAACAAAATAAAACACATTATCATAAAAAATTGAATATCATATCTTGAAATAATGTGTTATATTTTTGTCTTAACGATTTTTATAATGAAGTTTACCTTTTGTTTTTTAAATACTTATTTTAATTTGGTATAAAAAGACAAAGGCATGCTTATATAAAATAAATGAAAATCACTAAAAGAGAAATGCAAGTTTCTTGAACATCTCTCTTTCTCTAAAGTTTTTAATTTTTCATGTAAGACAAATGATAAATTCATTTATGATATTTTGTGAATCACTTAAATTATGAACAAGATTTTGATAATGTGTTAAAAGAATCACTTAATGCTTTTATCATCTTATCGAGATTAATGATTTCATAATATCTTAAGAATCTCATAAATTATAAAAGTGATTTCGATGAATTGATTATGAGTTGATAAATTAAACTAGAATGAGTTTTATTTATATCAGGATTTTGATAACTTGAGTTTTTTATGACCTCTTACTTTATACTATGATTTTCTCATGTTATTAAAGAGAAATCCAAATGAATCATAAGTTATTTTCTCTTGACTTATTGATACTCAACTTGAGAAAATATGTTTTGAATGTTGAAATATTACATGTGTAATTTGAACATTTCTCTCATGTTTCAATACCACTTTGTATGCTTCATAACTTAATGATTGAAATATTGATGTAGACTATTGATATATCACTTGTCATGATTAATGCAACTTGCTAGCATTTTGAATCTCGAAAATGATTTTGATTTGATTATGGGTTTCAAGTTGTCAAATTATTTTGAATGAGATATTTTTAAGTGAATCATGAATTCTCTCTTAAATTCTTGACTTGAGATATCTTTGCGAATCAAAATATTTTCCTCTATGATTGCTTCCTTTTACCATTAACTAAAGAGGAATACAATCCAAGTCTTGATATCTTGATAATTGATACTTGAATGAATTCGTGTACTTGATATTTGATACTTGAAATTTCTCATGAAATGTAATCTTGATGAGAATTCCTATGATCTTTTCAAATGAATCATGAGCCTTGACATCATATCTTGCATGATATTAAAATAACAAGAATTCTTTGGCTTGTATGCCTTATGTGGCAATTGAAGAATTGATATAAAAGAAATTTGCCTTATGATGAATCAAAGAATCATAATTTGATCCTTAATATTGATGTGCTTTTATATATCATGATTCTTGGTTGTATGACATTTGTCTTGAATTGAAAATTGATAAATGTGAATTTTGATCTTGCTAAAAAGAAAGTTATGAATTATGAATGATATCTTTTGGTTTTGATCCTTGTTGAATTTTCATATTGATATCCTTTATGACATGATAACTAATGTATATTTTGATGCAAATTTATATTGATATGAGAAGTGGATGAAATTGAAATTTTTTAGCAATTGAGTCCACTTCTTTTCGATAATGATAAAAGGGTGAGTTAAATTGCTAGCTTATGCATCAAAAGAGAAATATTTGCTAGCTTAAACATTGAGAAGCAAAAAGTTGTTGTCTCAAGAAAGGCAAAAATCTTGATTAACTTCACTTTTTCAACAAATTGCTTGCATCTTTGTTACAAATTATTGTTGAATCTCATGCAAGTTTATTTGAAGTATTAATCCTCCCTTTCTTTTTGACTTGATAAAGGGGGAGAAAGCTTTTGCTAGCTTGCATATTACAAATGAATGCAAAAGTCCTAGCATGCAAAGAAAGTAAAACTTGCAAGCTTGCTCTTCTCAAAAGAGAAGAAAGAAATTAAAATTTCATACATATCGCAAAGGAAGACAAGAAAATGCACATCTTTGAATACAATTTACTTGCACTTCTCAAAGGAACATAAAAAAACTTGCTATCATCACGACAAGTGCTATCTTGCCTATCATGATAAACTTGCGATGCTTAAATGTTGTATGATGTGATTAATAGCTAGTATGATTATAAAATATGCATATTCTTTTAAACTAGCTATGATGTTACTTCTCCTTTTTGTTGATGATATAGGGGGAGAAGTAGATTGATGACTTCATGCATTGATTGAATATTTTATATATTTGCATGATGGTTTGATTGATTCTCTTAACATTGTGATGAATGTTGCTTGGATTTAGGATAATCCAAGTGTTTCTATCAATGGCATATTGATATGGGGAGTTTGGTTAAACTCCGGGGAGTTATGGTTAACTCCATTAGTCATCAATTAGTTGTCATCATCAAAAAGGGAGAGATTATTGAATCTTGGATTTTGATGATGAAACTAATTGATTGTGGTTTATTGTTTAACTGTGTTTTGAGTTACGCAGGTCTACTATCGATCAGGATTAGATAGTTGACACTGGAGGAATTGACGTTGCGCCGGGTGATCACGTCTGGATATTGGATGTCGAGCCGGAGGTTTGATCGACAATCGGCTGAAGGCTTCGTACGTCGGGCATCGGGCCAAGATGCATGTTGCGCCAAGGATATCGGGGTTGCGGAGGTCATCCGTCGATTGGGCAATGGACCACAAAAGAGGACGATGTGCCAAAGGATCGGACGAAGCACCAACCAATGACGTGCCGGGCAACTGAATATCAATTCGTGTTGTAATAACTATCTAGATCGAAGTAGAGTGTTTGTTTGTTTGTGTGCAAAATTAACTACGATGATGATGAAGATGTAAAGCAAAACAAAGTGCCAGAAGACAAGTGGGATGGATCATTGGGAGTTCGAGAGTTCGATAGAAGTCCGAAGATTCGTTGGGAGTAGTTGCCGGAACCGACCGAGAACGAGTAGGGAGCTTGCCGAAGGGTTTTCGGAAGTTCATCGGAAGGTTCGTCGGAAGTTCGCGGAGCTTGCTAAAAAAGATTGGATCTTGCCAAAGAAGCTCAATGGAACTCGCCAAGATCATCATAAAGTCCGGGAGCTTGCCGGGAGTCCGCAGAATGGTTTCTTAGGGTTCGTCGGAAGACCACCGGAAGTTCGTCGAAAGCTCATCGAAAGAAGTCTTATCTTATGAACTTTGAAATAGCCTAAAAATATCTTTAAAATTTATATTTAGCACATAATTTGGTTTAGGATTAGGTGTTAATCCTATAAACCAAATTTGAGCCAATTCTGACTTCGTTTAGACCGGTTTCGTCCAAGTTTTCGGTCGAAACCACTATGCCGAAAATGACCTGGGCGGTGGCACCGCCCAAAGGCCAAGAGCTGGGCGGTGGAACCACCCCAGGCTAGCGGTAGCACCGCCCCTGCTATGTCAGTCTGCCAGACTGACAGGCGGTTGCACTGCCTCTGACAGGTGGTTGAACCGCCCGACACCGGGAAACTCAAAAAATTCAAATTTGGGCTCCAAATTTGAATCACTTTGAGGCCTATAAATGCCCCTCATATTCTTTGATGAAAGGAGTCAAGAACTGAAAAAAAGAAGGGGGAAACTCTCTTGAAAGTGTGTCAAATCTTTCCTCTAAGTCTTAAGAGTGTTCTAGTCCAAGAGAGGGGTAAGAGTGCTTTGTAAGGGTTATCTCCTAAGCCCGTCAAAAGGAGAGGTGTTGTGAGAGAGTTCATCCTCATCCGTTGGAAGGAGGATAGCTAGTGGAAAGCCGGTGACCTTAAGCAAGAGGAATCGGGAGTGGACGTAGGTCGGATGACCGAACCACTATAAAAATCTGGTTTGCATTTACGTTCTTGCTATTTACTTTACTGCAAACCCTCTTCATTTGCTGCCTTATTTACTCAACTTCTTCTTCATCTTCTTACATATGTTTTAAAGTTAAAACGTAATCTTTCCGGGTTCAAACGAAACATTGCATTCATTCGTATGAAGTTTTCGAACTTGTTTTAAATCATCAAAAATTTATCGTTCCTTACCGCTGCACTAATATCCCTAATATCAACATGGGACCACATACATCACTATGTATGAGTTCTAGTAACTCAGTGGCTCTCTCTCAAGTTTCACTAAATGGAGAGTTGGTCATCTTTCCTCGAAGGCAAGGTTCACATGTCACATATGACTCATAGTCAAATGGATCTAGGTATCCATCATTTAGCAACTTTTGAATCCTTTCCTCATGAATATGACCTAGCCTACAATACCAAAGATATGCATTGTTCATCTCTTCTCGTTTCCTCTTAGACTCACTTACACTCATGATATGTGAAGCTGTATCTAGCATAAATAAATCATTATGCAATGTTCCTCTCGTGATGATCTGATCATCTAATATTATTGAACAACCATTGTTCTCAAAAACTAATTTATATCCAATAACTATCAAACACGAAATAGAAATAATATTTTTGATAATAGAAGAAACATAATAACATGCATATAATGTAATAATAGCTCCACCAGGCAGATATAAGGTGACCTTGCCAATAGCCACTACAGTAACCTTTGCTCCATTGCCCATCTTAAGGTCCATCTCGCCTCTGTTCAATCTCCTAGGTCCTGCCAGAACCTACAACGAATTGCAAATATGATAAGCACTCCTGGTATCCAATACTCATGTGTTATCAAAAGATTCTGACAAATGGAGACTGATCATGAATGTACCTGAAGCTTCTATTTCGCCCTCTCTGCAAGGTACTCTTTGCAGTTCCTCTTCCAATGCCCATCTTTGCCGTAATGGAAGCACTAGACTTTGTTCTTTGTTGGGTCTTTCTTGGCAACCTTTTCCTTACCCATTTTGCCCTTGCCCTTGCCCTTCTTAAGGGTCTTCTCAGCCTTCCTTTTCTTTCTGGTCTCACCAGCATAGAGAACTGGCTTCTCTTTTTTGATGGTGCTCTCTACTTCTCTCAATATATTGAGGAGCTTTGAGAGGGTCACCTCAAGTTTTTTCATATTAAAATTCATTATGAACTGAGAAACGAAATCTGGTAGGGATTGAAGCACAAGATCCACACACAGGTTATCCTCTAGGACCATTCCCAGACCTGTGAGTTTCTCGATCCACTTAATCATTTTAAGGACATGGTTCTGAACCGGTGTCCCCTCAGTCATCCTGGCACTGAAATGACTCTTTGATATCTTATATCACTGAGTTCTTCCATGTTCCTCAAATAGTTTGTGGAGATGCAGGAGTATGGAATTAGCATCCATATTTTCATGTCGTCTCTGTAACTCAGTAGTCATAGAGGCTAACATATAACACTGAGCAAGAGTGAAATCATTTAAGTACTTCACATAACGAGCGATCCCATCCTCGCTTGCCCCTTCGTTGGGCGTAGGGATCACTATATCAAGGACATATGCAATTTTCTCCGCCGTGAGAATGATTCTCAGATTGCGAAGCCAATTCATATAATTTGGACCAGTGAGGCAGTTGGCATCAAGTATGTCACGTAAAGGATTTGAAAGCGACATTTTCTGAAATTAAAGATGTAGCAGAAATAAATAACATGTAGACTTTACAAAAATTAAACAGTTAAGATAAGGACTTCTATCTTAATGTACTCCCACTAATTTTTTGCGAGACACACAACACCCTTCGGTATGTGAATCGAAAACTCCCAGCGGATCTCTAGTAGGGATCGGGATCCAATCGGCATCTTAACGTAACCTCGAGGGACTCGACCAATCACGTTAAGCCCGTAAAGGTAGGCAACTCTTGCCAATCGGAAACCCCCGATGGATCTCATCCTTTCTTGCCCCTTCGTCGGGCATAGGGATCATTGTATCAATGACATGCGATTTTCTCCACCGTGAGAATGATTCTCAGATTGTGAAGTCAATCTGTATAATTTGGACCAGTGAGGCGGTTGGCATCAAGTATGCCACGTAAAGGATTTGAAAGCGATATTTTCTGAAATTAAAGATGTAGCAGAAATAAATAACATGCAGACTTTGCAAAAATTAAATAGTTAAGATAAGGACTTCTATCTTAATGTACTCCCACTAATTTTTTGTGAGACACACAACACCCTCCGGTATGTGAATCGAAAACCCCCGACGGATCTCCAGTGGGGATCGGGATCCAATCGGCGTCTTAACGTAACCTCGAGGGACTCGACCAATCACGTTAAGCCCGTAAAGGTAGGCAACTCTTGCCAATCACATCTCCTTGTGATTCCCATCCTGTTCGGCCTCTGAACTACCATGGCCTCGAGGGACTCGACCAACCATGATGTTCGGTTAAGTCATCACCATCGTTACAAGATGAGTCTGATTCAGTGATATACTCTCGAGGGACTCGACCAAGCATACTATATCCTCAAGTCACGATGACATCTCTATGTCGTAGATAAGATAGCGAGATGCGATATAAGTGAGTCTCGAGGGACTCGATCAACTCAACCTACACCGGGAATCGGTTCCTAGCTATAACGATGGAAGGCCACATGGGTCAATCTAATTACCTCACATTTACCAACTTAATATTATTAATGGAGAGGATTTTTGATTTGGTCTCCTAACATAATGTGTCACACACATACGTATTTAATATATATATCTACATTGCATGCAAATATATATATACATATCTAGTATGTGTATATCTAATCACACATCACATGAGCAATCACACCAGATGATCATGGACCACATCCTAATGTGATCAGGACTAAGCCAATAGGCCCAATCACTCACATCAAGATCTATGTGTGCTTCGGCGCATGTCTATGCCCTGTGATCGTCCATCTCGCTTCGTCGGATCCATCGGTATCTCAATGCATCTCCATGCGTCGGATTATTTGTCTCGACCTCGTGAGTCACGCTACCGCTGCGCTTCCTCATGTAATTATAACATAATTACAGGCACGCAGACCCGACAATAAATGAGAAAAGAATAGAGGCTCGTAGGCCTCAATAATAATAATAATCACATATATACATATCACATCACAGGTCTATGATCATCTATCCACATTATACATCACATGTATATGTTATTTTATCGGACTACTAGACAAAAATAATAGCTAATTAAACTATTTAATTAACATATTTAATTTTTTAAAATCAAAAACATAAAGGAAAATTTTGAATTCCCAGGGATATTTTGGTTATTCGGCCAAAAGGGTATTTTGGTAATTTTATCAAAAGGGACAGAATTTGAAATTTCTGAAATTCCAAGGGGCAAAACTATCTTTTGTCCTAAAACCCTAATCCCTCACCCTTACTGTGCTTGCGATCGCCGCCACCCTGCCGGTAGTGCCCCCTACGCACGGGTGCAGCACTCGTCGGCGCCCCTACGGGCTGGCCCGCAGGCGTTGCTGTGGGTAGGCCGTAGGCCATCGGTAAAGGTAGCCTGCTTGCGGACAGTAGCCCCCTGGCCGGCGGCTGCTGCCTGTGCAAGCAGCCTTGCGGTCACTGCACGAACACAACAAGGTCAGCAACAGTTGTTGCCCTTCCTGGCCTATTGCACCAACGATTTTGGCGTCAAAAGTAGATCTAAAACATAACACACGCAGTTTAAGATACGATCTTCGCACGAACAACCTAGCTCTGATACCACTGTTGGGAAATCCATCAGGGGAGCGACATCACATGCACAGCGGAAGAACAGAAAACAAAACCCCAGATTTCCCGTAGAAAGTTTCCATCATCGTGCGAAGATCATCGCGTCAAAAACAAATCTACAAAACTGCACGTGTAAAAGAAGATACCTAAGGAAATCGTATATCCCTGAATTCCTGTAGATCTGTGGAAGAGGATGAAGGAGGTCCAGCATCCTCCTCTCTAGCAGTATCTACACGACAAGGATTACAATAATGCACCTCACTCTCTGGGGAGAGGAGAACAGGAGGTGGACACCAAAAGAAACCCTCAGCCTATAGAGCTTTGGTTCCCTCCTATTTATAGAGGCCCCCTAAAAACCCTAATGGATCCTTTGCCCTATTGGGTATTGGATCTTCATCCAATTACCCAAGCCTCTTGGATTAGTGGGTCTCTACCCAATAATCTCTTATTAGCAATTATTGGATCTCATCTCAGGATCCAATAATTCAGAGGCTTAATGGATATCCAATAAGATAGGAGGTTCAGCGGATATCTCATATCTGAACCTCTACTCATCACAACACCTACCATATGTGTGTGACCCTCTAGGCCTAATATCGAGCTGGCCGTGAGTCATACTTATCAGAACTCCTTCTGACTTAGTGAATTATTATCTCTATAATAATTCACCCAACTCATCGACTGCAGACATACCAGGCCACTACGCCACGGCTCCCAGACGATACAAGGGAATCCAATCCTTTGGACCTATCTATCCTCAGTTACCATGTATTTATAGTCCCTCATCCATCCAATATCCTAGAGACCCTATACCGGGCATGGTGCTGTCAGGCTCATACGGTCTCTCCTCGAGTCTTGCTCTTGTCGGATTCTCCCAGAGAACTCTTTCTCTCTCAATCCGAATAACCTTGGCCAAGGATTTGTTCGAGCAAGAACACATGGTATATTCCTCTCATGATACCAAGAGCGGATGATCCTCTATTGACACTCAATAGCCCTCATAAGATTGGCTACCACTCCCAATAACCGGTTATATTAGATCTGAAACTTTCTAAACCTATAAGTCCGATATCAAAGAGTGGAGTCCTCATACAGGACATTCTTGGTGTCTCAAGTCTAAGGACCAGATACACTACTGGGACTACGGAATCGCTGTCTGACGTGAGGTATCAATAACCATCCAGCATTCCGTAGGCGGATCAATCAGTGAACTCATTCCCCAATGAGCACCTGCACTGCACCCTTAGTGTCCCCATATGAGTAGCTATGAGACCAGCTACCTCCATCATATGAACGTGTATACAGCACACAAGTCTATCCGGTTATCTCGATGTCCTCGAGTAACCTATAACCAGGATAATTCAGGGTCTGTGTTTAAAGGTGGATCGGTCTCATTATCGTGATCTCATCACGATCCGATTTCCATTGCACAAATCTAAGGACATCACAATATATGCAACACGCAAGATAAAGTGATAAAACACCTAATAATAAGCAAAGAGAAAAAGTGCATTTCAAGTCACAAGTGCCATCACTTATGTGATTGGCTTGCAGGGCACATATGACTAGCACATGGTTGTCGACATACCCTCGGCATACAATGTGATTCTTGGGTGCCCGACGCTCAACAAAATAAGGGTGGTCATCTTCACCTACCATCGAGCCATAAAGTTCCCAACCACAGTGGGATTCGGAATAGTGCAAAGCAACCCAAGGGAGTCCAGACAGTGTTATCTGATGGTCGTATCCATGTCGAAGAGGCCACGACCCGAGCCAGCCCCACTTGACCCTCAGGATAGTCCGGGAACCCCAGCACATCCATAGCCGATAGAGAGACCTAATGAGGTCCTCATGAGGAGCGATCACCCGGACTGAGTCGTCAAAGTTGAGACCACGCTTCCAGAGTCCAACCAGGTCCAACTTGTACAATTCTTGAAGCAGAACGCTGATATCTTCGCCTGGTCCCTGAAGGATATGACGAGAATTAGTCCCGAGGTAGCACAACACCATCTGAACATCCATCCCGAGGCGTGCCCAATCAAACAAAAACTGAGGTTTGCCCCCAAGCATCAGCAAGCAATCAATCATGAAGTAGATTGTTTACTCGATCTCAGGTTTATAACCGAGGTGAAATATCCCCAGTGGTTATTGAATGTAGTCCTCATTAAGAAACATAATGGAAGCTGGAGGATGTGTGTTGACTACACCGATCTCAACCGGGCATGCTCCAAGGATTGCTACCCCCTCTCGAAGATAGACCAGTTAGTCGATGTGACCGTAGGCCATGAGCTCCTCACATTCATGGATGCATTCTCGGGCTACAACCAAATCCGGATGGCACCGTAAGACCAAGAGCACACCGCCTTTATTACTGACGAAGGGTTCTACTGCTACAAGGTCATGCCTTTTGGTCTGAAGTACGTCGGAGCCACCTACCAAAGGATGGTCAATGAAGTATTCAAGCACCAACTTGAAAGAAACATTGAGGTGTATATCGACGACATGATTGTCAAAAGTAGGTCGGTAGCAACCCACTTAACCGACCTGGTCGAGACCTTTCGGAGCCTCCGACGGTTCAACATGCACCTCAATCCCACAAAGTGCGCTTTCGGAGTCGGGTCGGGAAAGTTTCTCGAGGTTGTCATCCACCAGAGGGGGATAGACACCAATCCAGAGAAGGTCCAAGCCATAATGGAAATGCACACTCCGCGCTCAGTCAAAGAAGTATAGCGCCTCAGGCTGGCGGCACTCAGAAGATTCATGTTGTGTTCCGAAGACAAATGCCTCCCATTCTTCTGGGCCTTGCACAGAGCGGATGACTTCCAATGGACTTCGGAATACGAGAAAGCCTTTGCCAAGCTGAAGACACACCTCAGGCAGTTGCCCCGACTCATCTTGCCCCACCCAAGTGAAGTCCTCGGCCTCTACCTAGCAACCTCGAAAATGTTGAACCTCGAATTTTGATGATGAAACTAATTGATTGTGGTTTATTGTTTAACTGCATTTTTGAGTTACGTAGGCCTGCTATCGATCAGGATTAGATAGTTGACACTGGAGAAATTGACGTTATGCCGAGTGATCACGTATAGATATTGGATGTCGAGCCGGAGGTTCGGTCGACAATCGGCAAAAGGCTTCGTACGCTGGGCATCGGGCCAAGAAGAGCGTGTTGCACCAAGGATATCGAGGTTGCGGAGGTCAACCGCCGATTGGGGCAACGAATCGCTAAAGAGGATGATGTGCTGAAGAATCGGACGAAGCGCCAATAAGTCAATGACGTGCCGGGCAACTGAATGTCAATTTGTGTTGTAATAATTATTTAGATCGAAGTAGAGTTTTGGTTTATGTGTGCAGGATTAACTATGATAATGATAACGACGTAAAGTGAAACAAAGTGTCGGAAGACAAGTGGGATGGATCATTGGGAGTTTGAGAGTTCGACGGAAGTTCGAAGATTCGTTGGGAGAGTAGCTAGAACCGGCCGAGAACGAGTAGGGAGCTTGCCAAAGGGTTTTCGAAAGTTCACCGGAAGGTTTGTCGGAAGTTCACGGAGCTTGCCAAGAAAGATCAGAGCTTGCCAATGAAGCTCATTAGAACTCGCCAAGATCATCGTGTAGTTCGGGAGCTTGTCGGGAGTCCGTAGAATGGTTTCCGAAGGTTCGTCGGAAAACCACCGGAAGTTCACCGAAAGCTCGTCGAAAGCTCGCCAAAAGAAGTCTTATCTTATGGACTTTGTAATAGCTTAGAAAATATCTTTAAAATTCATAGTTAGCACATAATTTGATTTAGGATTAGGTGTTAATCCTATAAACCAAATTTGGGCCAATTCGGACTTTATTTGGACTGGTTTTGGCCAAGTTTTCGGCCCAAACCACTATGCTGAAATGACCTGGGCGGTGGCACCGCCTAGTGGCCGAATCTTGGGCAGTGGAACCGCCCCAGGCTGGCGGTGGCATCGCCCAGCACTCGAGGGCACCAGCGGTGGCACTGCTGGATGGACGGTGGCACTGCTGGATGGGCGGTGGCACCGCCTGGTACCGCCAAAATCGAGAAAATCGAGGCACTTCAAATTTGGGCTCCAAATTTGAATCCTCTTGAGGCCTATAAATACTCCACTCATTCAAAGTTTAGAGTGTGTCTGGAACTGAAAAAAAGAAGGGGGAAACTCTCTTGAAAGTGAGTCAAAATCTTTCCTCTTAGTTTGAAGTGTGTTCTAGTCCAGGAGAGGGTGAAAGGTCTTGTAAGGGTTATCTCCTAAGCCCATTAAAAGGAGAGGTGCTGTAAGGGAGTTCATCCTCGCTCGTTGGAAGGAGGATAGCTAGTGGAGAAGCCGATGGCCTCAAGTGAAGAGGAATCGGGAGTGAGTGTAGGTCGGATGACCGAACCACTATAAATCGGTTTGCATTTACTTTCTCGCAACTTACTTCATCTTCTTACGTATGCTTTAAAGTTAAAACACAATCGAATCGGTTTCAAACGAAATGTTGCTTTCATCGTACGAAGTTTTCGAAACTTGTTTTAATCACCGAAAATCTATCGTTCTTTACCACTGCACTAATTCACCCTCCCCCCCTCTTAGTACCACTCGATCCCTAACAATTGGTATCAGAGCCACGTTCTTTCTCTTTCGGATTTACACCTGTGAGAAATAACTCTAAATGGCTTTCAAGAGGGCTTTTCAATTTTTCGTCCACCGTTCTTTAATGGTTCGGACTACATATATTGGAAAACTCGAATGAGAGTTTTCTTGATTTCTCTTGATTTAAACTTATGGAACATTGTTGAAAATGGATTTCAACTTTCCTCTAAACCGACGAATGAATGGTCAGATTTGGAGAGAAGATCATTTTCTTTGAATGCAAAGGCTATGAATGCCTTATTTTGCGCTTTAGACAAAAATGAGTTTAATCAGATTTCTACGTGTGAAATGGCTTTTGATATTTGGCGGACACTTGAAATCACGCACGACGGAACTAGTAGAGTCAAGGACTCGAAAGTAAACCTCTTACTGCATGATTTTGAGCTCTTTCAAATGACACCAAGCAAAACTATTGGTGATATGTACACCCGTTTCATGGATGTCGTCGATAGCTTGAAAAGTTTTGGTAAATTTTTTTAAATTTTGAACTCACTAACAAGATTTTAAGATCCCTTCCAAAGAGTTGGGATCCAAAAATAACGACTATTCAAGAGTCTAAAGACTTGAATGTTTATTCACTTGAAAAACTAATCGAGTCTTTATTGACCTATGAAATGACTCTTGAACATGATGAACATATGAACCATCTTCTAAAGAACAAGAAGGTTTTGGAACTCCGAACTTTGAAATGCCACCTGAGTGATGACTCAAGTGATGAGAACAATGAAGAGGACATTAAACTTTTAATGAATCTTAATAAGTTCATTAAACTAAAATCTAAAACTGAAAATGAACTTGAACGAAAGAAGAGGCCACCAATGAAGAAGAAGAAGGCTCACCGAGAAGAATCAAGTAAAGAAGAGGCAAACTACGCTTTGTCGGTTTTCGACAATGAGGTAAGAAACTCACCCAAGTTGTTTTTTCCTTATTATGAAATTACATGATGTCTTTCATGAGTGCTTAATTTAATTGGTAGGAATTTTATTTTATGCTTTTTCTTTCTAGCATTTTTAAAAATTAAAACATATAAAAATTAAAAATGTATATCTTGATGTTTTATATTGCTTTTCGTTTCTAAACATGATGCTTGATGATTTTATAACATGCATTAGTTTTTGAAGTAATGTTGATTTGACTCTATGTTTTGGATTAACGTGTTTTTGGTCTAATTGTTTTCATAACGAATTAAAATGACATTTTGAGATGATAAAAAATTCCATGTATGCTTTCCATATCAGTTTTCGATCTTAAACATGATACATATCTATGTATGAATTTCTTGAAAGTCTTTTAATGATAGATGTGTGCATCTTGCTTATAATTTGAAAACTTTCATCTTGGATTAATAAGTCTTAATCATTTTTATGATAAAATTTATAAAATAATTTTAACAAAATTTGAGCATCGATTATCTTGTTATAACAAATGAAAGAAAGAATTAAAATGATTTTGATAATGCATTATGAAAACATGCTTAATGATTGTATCATACTTAACAACTTGAAATCTCATAATTTGAAATAATGTATTTGTCTTGATGATCTTAATGATGAAATCATTTCTAAATATGATGATGCTCTTATGTTTAAATATATGCTGTGTGACATTTTCATACAAAAATTTGATCATTTTTATGAAAGATCAAATCACATAAATTGAAACTCTTAAAAATAAGAAAATGCACTATCATGATGTTTTATGTGTGATGCATTCGATCATAATGTGTTTATTAACAAAACTTGTATTTCGAATTTATACGATAATGGCTTTCGTATGAAAATTTGAATATACTTATGTGAGACAAATAAGACATAAAAAGGAAAGCATGTGATCATGATAAAATTTATGAATCTTGATAAGTTTATCTTGCTTTTGATTTCAAATGAGATGCATGATTTTTGACACAAAATTAATTATCATGATAATAACATATTTCATGAAAATGCTTGCACACCAAATATGATTAAAAGATAGAAGCAAGCATATTGATGATTTTGCTTTCAACATGATGCATAGTGTTTACATGAAAATTTGAATATGCTCATGTGAAATCAATTGCATGAAATGAAAATGGATTTTCTATCCTATTGAGATTAATGAATTCATTTTACCAATCTTGTGAATCTCATGGAAATGATCATGATGAATATTTTGAAAATAAATAAGTGTGTCATGCATTTGGTTTAAATAATTTCTTTTGAATACTTATTTTGATTTGGCATAATAAGACAAATGATGAATCCATGTATACTATGTTTATATAAGTCTTTTGAATCTCGAGAATGATTTTGATAATTTGATTATGAGTTTCGAGTTGACAAAATGAGTTTGAATGATTTTATGACTCCTCTCTTGATCTCTTAAAATCATGACTTTAAATTCTTGACTTGAGATATTTTTGTGAATCACTTGAATTATGAATAAGATTTTGATGGTGTTAAATAATCCATCTATATGAATCTTGAAAATGATTTTGATGATAAGTATGAAGTAGTCAAATTGAACTTGAATGATTTTTCTTTTAGTGATTCTTGAATCTTTTGGAATTATGACTTGTTAAGATGTATTTAATGCTTGAATCAAGTTCTAAAAGATTTTATTTTGCTATAAATAAATTATTATTGAAATCATGATCTTGACAATTATAACTTCAAGTTCTTTATAAATCAAGATCACTTACCATGTTCCTCTCGTTTTATCAAAAGAAAATTTCTTAAATGAAATGTAACTTGTTTTTGATTTCTCAAAATTCAATACTTGAATTTTTATGAATTCATGTCTTGATTCTTATGAAATGTGATCTTGATAAAAATTCTTATGTATGAATCAAGATCTTGTGTTTGATCTCCTAAGACTTCCACTTGTTATTTCCTAAAAAGGAGACTTGTCAAAATGATTCATGAACCTTTTGATTTATGACTTTTGGATTCATGACTCAAGATCGAAGATTGAAACATTATATACTAAAATTGATTTTTTTTTATTGTTTCAATACTTCTTTGAATGCCTTATGTGATGATTGAAAATTTGATGAAAAAGAAATGTGCTTAATGTTTGAATCATTGATTTATTCTTTTATCATGGCTTAAAAATGAATGAAAAGAAAATATATTAGCACTTATAATCATGACTTGATCCTTGATATTGATATGCTTTTATATATCATGATTCTTGGTTGTATGATATTTATCTTGAATTAAAAATTGGTACATTTATCTAGATCTTACTAAAAGGAATGTTATGAATTATGAATGATATCTTTTGGTTTTGATTCTTGTTGAATTTACATATTGATATCCTTCATGACATGATTTCTTTGCATTGTTGTCTTGTATGCATCATGTGATAATTGATATATTGATGCAAATTTATAATTGATCATTGGTTTCTCCCTTGTTTTTGATAATGATAAAGGGGAGTTAAATTGCTAACTTATGCATCAAAAGAGAAAAATTTGCTAGCTTAAACATTGAGAAGCAAAAAGTTGCTATCTTATGAGAGGCAAAAATCTTGCTTAACTTCACTTTTTCAACAAAATTGCTTACATCTTTGTTACAAATTATTGTTGAATCTCATGCAAGATTATTTGAAGTATTAATCCTCCCTTTCATTTTGGACATTGATAAAGGGGGAGAAGGATATTACTAGCTTGCACCTTAAATGAAAATTTTGCTTGCTCATTCAAGAGAAAGTTAATTAATAGCTTGGATATCATAAGAGAAAGTGGCAAACATAGCAAGCTAGAAATTGCAAAAAAGCAAAACTTTCATTTCTCAAAATGAGAAGAAAGAAATTGTAAAGTTATATTTTTTTAATTCATAAGCTTGCATGGTTAAAATGTTGTAAATTTTACAAAAATTACTAGCTCATTACAAAAAGTTGATAGCTTGCAAAGGTGAAACTTAAGAATTGAAAGGAAGCTAGCTTGCGTATCGCAAAGTATGTTAGCTTGCTTATCATTATTGATTGCTTGCTTATCATCTTTTTCCCTCATATCATGGTTTTTGACTCCCTTGAATTAAAGGCCTAATATGTTAAAAATTCATATTACAAATTTGTTATTTTGTCATGATCAAAGCTTTGATGTAAAAGACTATTTGTACTCCACTTCTATTTGTCAATGACAAAGGGAGAGCAACGGTTGCTATCTTGCAAATTCAAGAAAAACAAAGTGCAAATTTGTATAAGAAGCAAATGTTGAATTGCTATGCTTGGACATCTTTAAAAACTTGCTATGATTAAATGTTTTAAAGTGATGTATGTTGAATATCTTGATTGATAGCTAGTGTGTTGTAAAACTTATATATCTTTTAAACTAGCTATGAGGCAACTTCTCCTTTTTATTGATGACATAGGGGGAGAAGTAGATTGATGACTTCATGCATTGAATTGAATATTTTATATATTTGCATAATAGTTTGATTATTCTCATATTATTGTGATGAATGTTGCTTAGATTTGGGATAATCCAAGTGTTCTATCAATGGCATATTGATAGGGGGAGTTTGGTTAAACTCCGGGGAGTTAAGATTAACTCCGTTAGTCATCAATTAGTTGTCATCATCAAAAAGGGGGAGATTGTTGAATCTCGGATTTTGATGATGAAACTAATTGATTGTGGTTTACTGTTTAACTGTGTTTTTGAGTTACGCAGGTCTACTATCGATCAGGATTAGACAGTTGATGCTGGAGGAATTGACGTTGCGCTGGGTGATCACGTATGGATATTAGATGTCGAGCCGGAGGTTCGGTCGACAATCGACGGAAGGCTTCGTATGTCGAGCATCGGGCCAAGAAGAGCGTGTTGTGCTAAGGATATCGGGGTTACGGAGGTCAACCGCCCATTGAGCAATGGATCGCTGGAGAGGACGATGTACCGAAGAATCGGACGAAGCGCCGATAAGCCAATAATGTGTCGGGCAACTGAATGTCAATTCGCATTGTAATAATTGTCTAGATCGAAGTAGAGTTTTGGTTTATGTGTGCAAGATTAACTACGTTGACGATGAAGACATAAAGCGAAACAAAGTGTCGAATGACAAGTGGGATGGATCATTGGGAGTTCGAGAGTTCGACGAAAGTCTGAAGATTCATTGAGAGTGTTGCCGGAACCGGCCGAGAACGAGTAGGGAGCTTGCCAAAGGGTTTTCGGAAGTTCGCCGGAAGGCTTGTCGGAAGTTTGCAGAGCTTGCCAAGAAAGAACGGAGCTTGCCAATGAAGCTCGTTGGAACTTGCCAAGATCATCATGTAGTTCGGGAGCTTACCGGGAGTCCGTAGAATGGTTTCCGAGGGTTCGTCGGAAGACCGCCGGAAGTTCACTGAAAGCTTGCCGAAAGAAGTCTTGTCTTATGGACTTTGTAATAGCTTAGAAAATGTCTTTAAAATTTATAGTTAGCACATAATTTGGTTTAGGATTATGTGTTAATCCTATAAATCAAATTTAGGCCAATTCGGACTTTATTTGGACCGGTTTCGATCGAGTTTTTGGCCCAAACCACTGTGCTGAAATGACCTGGGCGGTGGCACTGCCTAGGCTGGGCAGTGGCACCGCCTAGTGGCCGAACCTTGGGCGGTGGAACCGCCCTAGGCTGGCGGTGGCACCGCTGGATAGGCGGTGGCACTGCTTGGTACCGCCAAAATTGGGAAAACCGAGGCACTTCAAATTTGGGCTCCAAATTTGAATCCTCTTAAGGCCTATAAATACCCCACTCATTCAGAGTTTAGAGTGTGTCTAGAACTGAAAAAAAGAAGGGGGAAACTCTCTTGAAAGTATGTCAAAATCTTCCCTCTTAGTTTGAAGTGTGTTCTAGTCCAAGAGAGGGTGAAAGGTCTTGTAAGGGTTATTTCCTAAGCCCATCAAAAGGAGAGGTACTGTAAGGGAGTTCATCCTCACCCGTTGGAAGGAGGATAGCTAGTGGAGAAGCCAGTGGTCTCAAGTGAAGAGGAATCGGGAGTGGATGTAGGTCGGATGACCGAACCACTATAAATCGGTTTGCATTTACTTTCTCGCAACTTACTTTGTTGCAAACCATCTTCATTTGCTGCCTTACTTACTCAACTTCCTCTTCATCTTCTTATGTATGCTTTAAAGTTAAAATGCAATCGAATCGGTTTCAAACGAAATATTGCTTTCATCGTACGAAGTTTTCGAAACTTGTTTTAATCGCCGAAAATCTATCGTTCTCTACCACTGCACTAATTCACCCCCCCCCTCTTAGTGCCACTCGATCCCTAAAAGGAAAGTGCGATCAACTCGGTGCTAGTTCAGGAGGATCAAGCAATCTAGCGGGTAATCTACTTCATCAGCCATATCCTCGCTGGACCCGAGGAGCACTATCCGCCGATAGAGAAGTTGGCGCTAGCCTTAATCATGACGACTCGCGAAAGCTGAGACCCTACTTCCAGGCCCACAAGATAAAAGTGATATCCGACTAGCCCTCTGCCAAATCCTCTCCAAGTTCGACGTCGCGGGCTGAATGCTCAAATGGTCGGTCGAGCTCAGAGAGTTCGACATCCAATATATGCCCCGAATAGTAGTAAAAGCCCAGGTACTAGCTGATTTTATTTCTAAATTAACCCCCAGGAGCAGTCCCGCTGTACAGGAGTCGGACACGCGAACTTGGAGGGTCTACCACATCAGGGGGAGCAGGTGTGGGGATGATCCTCAAGAGCCTGGGTGGAGAAACCTATAAGCATGCGCTACGGTTGGAGTTTAAAGCCACCAACAACGAAGCCAAATACGAAGCGCTACTATCGAGATTATGCCCCGCCCTCGAAATGTACGTACAGAACCTGGAAGCCTTCACTGACTCCCAATTGGTGGTGGGCCATATCAACGGAACCTACGAAGCCCGAGAGCTGACCATGGCCCAATACCTAAGCGAGGTTTGGCGACTCTCGACTCATTTCAACCGTTTGGTAGTCACGAGGATACCACGTGCACACAACGCCCAAGCTGACGCACTGACCCGGTTGGCCTCCAGCCAACCACTAGGGGAACCTCCGCAAAGAACCGAGGTTCTCTCCACACTGACTCTCCTGATTCCAGATGTTGGCACAACCGAGGTCACCCCCAACTAGATGGAAGAGATCCTTCGCTACAAGGAGAAGGGCGTGCTTCCCGATGACCCATCCGCAGCCCATCGGCTTAGGCGAGCCCAAGCTTGGTATGTCAAGATCGGGGGCAAGCTATACCGAGGGGCTTTCTCTCAACCCCTACTCCGTTGTTTATCCCTATCCGAAGCCGAGATGGTCCTCGTCGAAGTTCATGAGGGTATATGCGGGGAGCATATTAGAGGCCGAGATTTGGCCTTCAAGATACTCATACGGGGAATTTACTGGCCAACACTACATCGAGACGCCTTGTCCTATGTGTTGGGAAATCCTTCAGGGGAGCGACATCACATGCGTAGCGGAAGAATAGAAAACAAAACCCCAGATTTTCGTAGAAATTTTCGTCGTCGTGCGAAGATTAGTGCATCAAAAATAAATCTGTAAAACTGCATGTGTAAAAGAAGATACCTAGGGAGATAGTACATCCCTAAATTCCTGCAAATCTGTGGGAGAGGATGAAGAAGGTCAAGCATCCTCCTCTCTAGCGGCATCCACACGGCAAGGATTCCGACGATGCACCTCTCTCTCTAGGGAGAGGAGAACAGGAGGTGGCTACCAAAAGAAACCCTAAGCGTATAGAGTTTTGGTTCCCTTCTATTTATAGAGGCCCCCTGAAAACCCTAATGGATCTTTTGCCCTATTGGGTATTGGATCTCCATCTAATTACCCAAGCCTCTTGGATTAGTGGGTCTCTACCCAATAATCACTTATTAGCAATTATTGGATCTCATCTCATGATCCAATAATTCAGGAGCTTAATGGATATCCAATAAGATAGGGGGTTCAGCAGATATCTCATATCCGAACCTTTGCTCGTCGCAACACCTACCATATGTGTATGACTCTCTAGATCCAATATCGAGCTGGCCGTGAGTTATACTTGTCAGAACTCCTTCTGACATAGTGAATTATTATCTCTATAATAATTCACCCAACTCATCGACTACGGACGTACCAAGCCACTACGCCATGGCCCCGAGACGGTACAGGGGAATCCAATCCTTTTGACCTAGCTATCCTCAGTTACCATGTATCTATAGTCCCTCATCCATCTAATATCCCAGAGATCCTATACCGGGCATGGTGCTGTCAGGCCCATATGGTCTTTCCTCGAGTCTTGCTCTTGTCGGATTCTTCCGGAGAACCCTTTCTCTCTCAATCCGAATAACCTTGGCCAAGGATTTGTTCGAGTAAGAACACATGAGATATTACTCTCATGATATCGAGAATGGATGATCCTCTATTGACACTCAATAGCCCTCGTAAGGTTGCTACCACTCCCAATGACCGATTGTACTAGATCTGGAACTTTCCAAACCTATAAGTCTGGTATTAAAGAGTGGAGTACTCATACAGAACATCCTTGGTGTCTCAAGTCTAAGGACCAGATACATTATTGGGACTACGGAATCACTGTCTGACATGAGGTATCAATAACCATCTAGTATTCCGTAGGCGGATCAATCAGTGAACTCATTCCCTAATGAGCACCTGCACTGTACCCTTAGTATCCCCACACGAGTAGCTATGAGACCAGCTACCTCCATCATATGGATGGGTATACAGCACACCAGTCTATCCAGTTATCTCGATGTCCTTCTCGAGTAACTTATGACCAGGATAATTCAGGGTCTGTGTTTAAAGGTGAATTGGTCTTATTATCGTGATCTCATCATGATCCGATTCCCATTGCATAGATCCAGTGACATCACAATATATTCAACACGCAAGATAAAGTGATAAAATGCCTGATAATAAGCAAAGAGATAAAGTGCATATCAACTCACAAATGTCATCACTCATGTGAATGGCTTGCAGGGCACATATAACTAGCATTATGTACAATGGTGTCAACGATGTCAGGTGCATGCTCGGGTTTAGCACCAACCAACGGTACCCCTCGCCCTGACCGACATAGCTTGGTCCTTCACGCAATGGGGGATGGACCTCTTCAGCTTGTTTCCCCCCCCCCCTGCCTCAGGCCAACAACATTTTCTCATAGTCGGGATCAACTACTTCACCAAGTGGATCGAGGCCAAACCACTAGCATCCATCATGGAAAAGCAAGTCGCGGAGTTCGTTTGGAAGAACATCATCACGTGCTTCGGGATCTCGAAGGCCATCATCACCGATAACGGGACCCAGTCCAACAACATGAAGTTCATGGCCTACTGTCAATCATACGGCATACTGCTAAAGTTCAGCTCGGTCGCCCACCCCCAAACCAATGGCCTGGCCGAGGTCACCAATCGGGAAATTCTTAAAGGTCTGAAGAAAAGGGTGGGTGAGGCCCGTGGTGCATGGGTCGATAAGCTTCTGAGCATCCTATGGGCATCCCGAACCACCCCAAAAAGGGCCACGGGAGAATCTTCGTTCAGCCTGGCGTACGGGACTGAGGCAGTGCTCCCTCCCGAAATCGTATTTCCAACCCAGCGGGTAGAGAACATCAATGAAAGGGCTTCAGAGCTCAGGCTCCATGCTGGTCTCGATCTCCTCAACGAACGAAGGGCTAAGGCCCACCCTCCGTGCTTTGGCATACAAAAAGGCCGTGGCCCAAATCTATAACCGAAAGGTCCGACCACGCAAAGTTCAGGTCGGGGACCTCGTCCTTCGAAAAGTCGAAGTAAGTGACCCAACCCAAGCTAGGGGAAAACTAGCCCCGAGTTGGGAAGGGCCTTACCGGGTTTATAATGTGGTCCGAAATGGCACTTACCATCTCGAGACCACGTACGAAACCCCCCTACCAAGGACTTGGAACATTTCAAACCTAAGGAAGTTCCATCCCTAATCATCGACAGGAACCTTGTGTTTGAGGCAAAAAAATATTTGCATTCATATAGGAAAAGTATTTACATTATGACTAGCCTGAGCCTTACAAAAAACCTTACTCGGCCCAATCAAAATCAAAAAAGAAAAACAAAAAGTTACAGGGACGCGATCGCGAGCTCCCTAACTCGAGGGAGGGGGCATCGGACTATCGTCGAAGGGTACCTCCTCAAGCATATCCACGTTGCGGTCCTTAGGGAGATCCATGAATGGGTCAGCCTCCACCTCCAGGTCTGGGTACTTGGCGTGGAAGCGGACAAGCGCCACCCGGTAGCCGAATTCGTAGGTCACTTGGCCTAACCTCTAATGTTTTCCATGCCAGCAACTTGAAAGCCTACCACTCCGACCCGCAAGATGCTTCCCAAGGTATTTTAACTTGACAACGTCCCACCAGAGCTTCCTACGAGAAGCAAGTTGAGACCATTTTAGCGAATCGCAAGACAAAGCTACCCAATAGAGCTGAGCAAATTTAATACTTAGTGAAGTGGCAGAATCTTCCCAGAACTAAAGCCAGTTGGGAGCTAAAAGATGTCCTCTGACATAAAGAAGTAACCATCAAAGCTTACCAGCAAGCGTCGATGAGGGCGTCGACAGTTTAAATAGGGGAGAATGTCACAAACGGTCGTCGTATACTCGCAGCAACTTCATTCAACGTACCGTTCGTCACTTGTTCATATTTGTACATATCCTTAGTAGCTTGTTTTGCTATACTTTTGGTATGTTTCCCATATAAAAATGTAAGAAACAGCAAGCTGCAGTGCTGCAGAACGATCGCTCATTGCATCTGCCCAAAAACCCCCAAAATGGCTCCGTTTTCGCGTGTCGCAGGCTGATTTCTGGAGCCCGCAGCCATGCACAAAATATCAGCCATCTCAGCCCTTTGGAACCACCCGGGTGGCATAGGGCTGGATGGGGCTTCGGTATATAGTCAGGCATTGAACACTTTCATAAGTTTGTACATCAACTTGACATAAACTTGCCTTCACGCCTGGCACCCGGGGAGTAGTTGTTTGTGGACTTGCAGCTGCTCATTCACTCTTCTAAAGTCCTTGTTTTTCTCCTCTCTTTCTCTATTTTCCTGCACTCTAAGTGGTCGCTCAATTGCTTGTAAAGCTTCTCTCTTCGCGAGATGTCGGGACTTGTCCACCGCTCATTTTAAAACTAATCAACTTCTCTTTTTACAAGTCCTACAGGACTTGTACGAGGTTACAGTTTGGCTGATCCTTTATGGATGTGTATGTCTCAAGGGCACTTTAAGACTTAGGCAATCCAAGCTAAGTCTGATTGAAGTGGGCGCAAAGGTGATTCTTGACTTAGGCAACTCCAGCTAAGTCTGTGGCTTGCCGTAAGAGTGCCTCACCACTTAGGTAATTCTAGCTAAGTGCGTGACAGCATGTCAAGATAGAAGTTTATATCTTGATTGTTTATTTTTGTGAAATCTGTGTATTATTTACTTATGCTATATCTCCTGTTTATCATAAACATATCATCATAAAACCCTCTACGTGGCATACTTGATGCCAACCGCTTCACTGGTCCAAATTATACAGATTGGCTCCGCAACCTAAGAATAGTTCTTACAGCAGAGAAAATTGTATCTCTTAGATATGATCATGCCTCAACCTGAGGCAAAAACTTCTCAAGAAGAGTTTGCCTAATATGCGAAGTATATAGATGATTCTGCTCTCGCCCAATGTTACATGTTAGCCTCTATCACTCTTGAGTTACAGAGACAACATGAAAACATGGATACTCATTCTATACTCTTGCACCTCCGTAAACTGTTCGAGGAATAGGGAAGAACTCAGCGATATGAAATATCCAAGAGTCTCTTCCGTGCTAGGATGACTAACGGGACACTAGTTCAGAACCTTATCCTAAAAATGATAGAGTGGATTGAAAAACTCACAGTTGTAGGAATAGTCCTAGATGATAACCTGTGTGTTGATCTTATACTTCAGTCCCCACCAGATTCCTTTTCTCAATTCATCATGAATTTCAATATGAACAAACTTGAGGTATCTCTCCCTTAGCTGCTCAATATGTTGAGGGAGGCAGAGAGCACTATCAAGAAAGAGAAATTAGTTCTCTATATTGGTGAGACCAAAAGAAAAAGAAAGGCTGGGAAGACCCTTGAGAAGGGTAAGGGCAAGGGCAAATGGGGTAAGGCAAAAGTTGTCAAAATTGACTCAGCAAAGGACAAAGGCCAGTGCTTCCACTACGGTCAAGATAGGCATTGGAAGAGGAACTGCAAGGCGTATCTTGCAGAAAAAGTGAAACAGAAGTTTGGAAAAGCTTCAAGTACTTTCATGATCAGTCTCCATGTGTCAAATTCTTGTGATAATGCATGAGTATTGGATACCGGTAGTACTTATCATATCTGCAATTCGTTACAGGTTCTAACAAGGCATAGGAGATTGGTAAAAGGCAAGATGGACCTCAAGATGGGCAATGGAGCAAGAGTTGCTGCTGTTGCTGTCGACGAGATCACTCTACATCTGCTTGATGGAGCTATTATTGTATTAGATGCATGTTATTTTGTTCCCTCTATTATCAAAAATGTTATTTTTATTTCATGTTTGACATTAAATGGTTATAAAGTACTTTTTTAGAATAATTATTGTTCAATCAGTAAGAACGATAAGATCATTACTAGAGGGACATTGCATAATGGTTTCTTTAAGCTAAATACTACTTCACACATCATGAATGTAAGCATGGCCAAGAGGAAACGAGAAGAGGTGAACAATACATATTTGTGGCATTATAGGCTAGGTCATATCCATGAGGGAAGGATTCAAAAGTTATTGAAAAATGGATACTTAGATCTATTTGACTACAAGTCATATACAACATGCCAGCCTTGCCTTCGTGAAAAATTGACCAACTCTCCATTTAGTGGAACTTGAGAGAGAGTCATTGACTTACTAGAACTCATATATAGTAATGTATGTGGTCCTATATCAACTCATGTCATAGGTGGTTATTCCTACTTCATTACTTTCATTGATGATTTCACTAGGTATGGACATGTGTACTTGATGAAGTATAAGTCTGAAGTCTTCGAGAAATTTAGGGAGTATAAGAATGAAGTAGAGAATCAGATTGGAAAGAGTAAAAAAAAACTCTTCGATCAGATCGAGGAGAATACCTGAGTATAGAATTCACCTAGTTCCTTAAGGACCATGAGATTCTGTCCCAATGGACACCTCCTTATACACCATAGCTCGATGGTGTATCAAAAAGGAGGAATCGCACACTATTAGATATGGTGCAGTCCATGATGAGTTTCGCTGACCTACCCATCTCATTTTGGGGATATGCTCTACAGACCATAATTTACTTTCTGAATAAAGTTCCATCTAGATCGGTAGTATCTACACCATATGAGATATGGAGAGGGAAGAAGCTTGATCTTAAGATTGTTAAGATTTGGGGCTTCCCTGCCCACGTTAAAAGACACGACCCTGATAAGTTGGAATCTAGGAAGGAACGGTGCAAGTTCATGGGACACCTCAAGGAATCTTGTGATTATTATTTCTATCACCCTAAGAACCAAAGGGTCTTTGTTGCCAAGAGAGCAGTGTTTCTTGAGAAATAACGCATTCTTAGCGGAAACAATGGGAGCATGATAGAATTGAGTGAGGTTGGAGAATCTAGCTCAGGCATCATTCCAGAGATCGAGTCTATTCAGGTACCTAACACACAAGTTCCAATTTTGCATAAGACTGGTAGAGTGTCACACCCTCCTGAAAGATATGTGGGACATATTAGTAGAGAGGACATTCAGGACATTGATCCTTAGACCTACGAGTATAGACTCCGGGAAGTGGTAAGAAGCCATGAATTCTAAGATGGAATCCATGTACTCCAACAAGGTTTGGAACCTTGTTGATGCACCTGAGGGTATCGTACTTATTGGCTACAAATGGATCTTTAAGAAGAAGATCGGGGTAGATGGAAAGATGGAGACCTATAAGGCAAGGCTAGTGGCTAAGGGGTATCGTCAGAAGCAATATGTTGACTATAACAAAACCTTTGCACCCGTAGCTATACTAAAATCCATTCGAATTTTATTAGTTGTTGCAGCATATTATGACTATGAGATCTGGCATATGGACGTGAAAACTACATTCCTCAACTGCAACCTCGAAGATGAAGTGTATATGATACAACTTGAGGGGTTCATGTCCAAACACAATCCATAAAAGGTGTGCAGATTGCTTAAGTCCATTTATGGACTAAAGCAAGCTTCTCGAAGTAGGAACATAAGATTTGATAAGGCGATCAGATCTTATGATTTCGTTAAGAACGAAGATGAGACTTATGTGTATAAGAAGGTAAGTGGGAGTGCTATCACCTTCTTGGTTTTATATGTGAATGATATCTTAATCATTGGGAATGATGTAGGAATGCTCTCCATAGTAAAAGCTTGGCTATCTAGATACTTCTCCATGAAGGACTTAGGAGAAGCATTCTATATTCTGGAGATTTAGATCTATAGAGATAGATCTAAGAGGATGCTTGGCTTATCCCAGTCCAAGTACATAGACTCCATTGTCAAAAGGTTTGACTTGAAAAATTTCAAGAGAGGTCTCATACCTATGAGAGAAGGAATATCATTTTCTATGAGTATGTCCCCAAAGACTCTTAAAGAAAGAGCATACATGGATAGAATATCATATGCCTCAGCGATAGGGTCTATCATGTATACTATGCTATGTACCATGCCTGATGTAGCGTATGCTCTGAGTGTCACAAGCAGGTATTAGGCAGATCCAGGCTTAGAGCACTGAAAAACAGTAAAGTGTATCCTTAAGTACTTGAGAAGGACTAAGGATCTTTTACTGATATATGGAGGCAGTAACCTCAAAGTTGAGGGCTACACAGACTCAAGCTTCCAGTCTAATGTTAATGATAGCAAGTCGAATTTAGAGTATATCTTTATCCTGAATGGAGGAGCAGTATGCTGAAAAAGTTTCAAGCAAGATACTACTACTGACTTGACCACAAAGGCAGAATACATTGCTACGACAGATGCAGCAAAGGAGGGAGTTTAGATGAAGAAGTTCATCATAAATCTAGGAGTCATGTCAAACAGCGTGAAGCTGATTCCCATATAGGACGATAATAACAGGGCAATCGATCAAGCTAGGGAACCCAAATCTTGTCAAAAATGTTCTGAGGAGGTTCCACTTGATCAGAGAGATCGTGGCCCGAGAAGATATAGCAATGGAAAGAGTTCCATCCGAAGATAACATTGCAGATCCACTGACAAAGTCATTGACTCATATTATATTTGAGCATCATAGAGGTCTGATGGGGATTAAACACGTAGGTGATTAGCTTTAGGTCAAGTGGGAGATTGTTGGTTATAAGTGCCCTATAAGTCAATCACGTGAGTGATGGCACCTGTGACATGTTACGTCGATCTCTTCGCATATTATTATTAATATTTTCTCACATTATCTGGATGAATATTGTGATATCCATGGATCTGTGCAATGGAAATCAGATCGTAATGAGATCACAATAATGAGACCGATATCCCTTTAAACACATACCCTAAATCATCCTGGTCATAGGTTACTTAATAAGGACATCGAGATAACCAGATAAATTGGTGCGTTGTATACTCATCTATATGATGGAGATGACTGGTCTCATAGTCACTTGTGTGAGGACACTAGAGGTACAATACAAGTGCTCATTGGAGAATGAGTTCACTAATTGATCCACTTACAGAATACTGTATGATTAATGATACCTAATGTCAGACAACGATTCCGTAGTCACAGTAGTGTGTCTTGTCCTTAGACTTGAGACACAAAAGATGTCTTATTTAAGTGCCCCATTCTTTGACGTCGGACTTACAGGTTTAGAAAGCTCCAGATCTGGTATAGCTGATTCTCGAGAATGGTAGCCAACCTTACGAAGGTAATTATATGTCAATAGAGGATCATCCACTCTCGGTATCGTGAGAGATATATCCCGCATGTGCTCACTCAAGCAAAATCCCTGGCCAAGATTGTTCGGATTAAGAGAGGAGTTCTCCGGCCGATTAGAGCAAGACTCGAATAGGATTCTGTATGGGCCTGACTCTACCATGCCCAATATACAGTCTCTAGGATATTAGATGGATGAAGAACTATAGATACATGGTAACTGACGATAGACAGGTCCGATAGATTAGATCTCCCTATACTGTCTGGGGACTATAGCATAGTGGCCTAGTACGTCCATAGTCGATGAGTTGAGTGAATTATTATGGAGATAATAATTCACTATATCAGAAGGTGTTTTGAGTCAAAAGAAGTTCTGATGGGAGCGACTCACGATCAGCTCGGTATCGGGCCTAGAGGGTCACACACATAATGTGGATGTTGCGACAAGTAGATGTGCGGATATGATATATCTGCGAAGCCCCTAGTTTGGATCCTATAGATGAGATCCAATTGAATAATTAGATGAGATCCACTTAAATGATTGATGAGATCCAATTGGATGTGATCAAATTGGATCCTATGGATAAGATCCAATGAGATCCAATTGGATAGAGATCCAATGTGAACATAATCTGTTAAGGATAAGCTTCCTCCACCTCTATAAATAGGAGGAACCTCCTAGTTCATAGGCTAAGAGCTCTTGGTAGTCATCCTCCTATTCTCCTCATTCTCCTATCCTCCTCCTTGGCTCCGGCAACCTTGTGGTGCACGTGGAGAGAGATCCTGTGGTGATTTGAGGAGCGTCGTTACTGCGTCCGCTATATGGATTACCGCTAGAGAGGAGTACGCTAGTGCTCCTTCATCCTCTATATCGGATCTAGAATTTTCGAGGATATATGATCTCTCCAGGTAATGCCTCTGATATGATACATGTAGATTTTTCAGATTTACGATTTTTGCACACTAATCGTCGCACGATGGCTAAGTACGTAACTATGGGAAATCCGATCTTATTTTTATTTTTCACTACGCATGAGGTGTCGAATCTCCCAATTTCCCAACAGATTGGACATAGCTTTTGAGACACATGCATAACTGTTTTGTTCGCTCAGGTTCTACTTCGACTTTTCTGCTACGTGTGTTGGAGTTGGAATGATTTGCCCACACATCGTGAATGCATCGTTTCTCCTAGGAGCCATTCTTTCATGGGGAATCACATGGCCTCTCATAAGCAAGCAAAGAGGAGACTGGTAAGCTGCAGGTATCCCTTCAACTAGCTTTCAGACTGGCCTACATCGTCTTGGGGTAGACGAAGGTGATGAACCCAAGCATTCACTTCTGTTGGAACGGGATCCGCACGTCTTTTAATGGCCTGTAGACGCTGAAGTAGTTGGAGACATCTTCTTCGGTGAAGGTGCTACTTCTCCTCCGATGGTTGTGATTTTTTTATTGCAAGCATCACCTTCAAACCATCGATAACTGCTCACCCAAACTTCTTCTTCAATAAAGATTTATACTGTTCTGTCATAAACTTTAAGCCCTCGGATCAGTATACATACTCAAAATGTCTTCATCATCTACTTCTGATGTTCCAATTACTATTTCTACAGGGAATCATAGTATTTTTCTATATATAGAACTTATCTCCATCAATACTACCATGCTAATCCCTTTTAAATTATCAAAAGGTGGCAACTACGCATCTTGGTAAGCCTAGTTTTCTAACATCCTATTTGGATATGACTTACTAAGCTATATCGACGGCTCTCTCAATTGTCCACCAACAATAATGAACATCCCCGGAGAACCCAATCTAGTACCAAATCTAACTCATAAACTATGGTTACATTAAAACCGTCTCATCCTCCAAGCTATTTAAGCTTCAGTTGATAGATCCGTCATACCATTGATATCTTCATGTGTGATTACTGTAGAAGCATGAAACAAGTTGCAAACAACTTTGGCAAATCGTTCGCTTACTCGCATGCTCAGCCTTCTATCCAATCTAATGAAAATAAAATAAGAGGGAAGTATCATTGCTAATTATCTACAAAATATCAAAGTTATCATCGATGACTTAACTTTGATAGGTCATTCCCTCTATGACGAAGAAGTCATAATTCATACCTTCAATAGCTTAGGAGATGAGTACAATGAATTGGTAGCCGCAATTCGGGCATGCAACTCATCAATGTCATTCGAAGAACTCTATGACAAGTTGACTGACTATGAGACGTATTTGAAGTATGAGGACAAGTTACTCGGACCAACCATCACAGCTCAAGTCAGTCAAAAGTCCAAGAGGAAGAGCAACCAGTATAAGAAGAATATCAATAAAGGTTTGGCCAAGATGTTTCTTGACCCTATGGGTCCCAAACAAACCCCCTTTACTTCACCTCATCAATATTTCTATCAAGGTGGCAACTTCAATAACCATCAGCCCTAGCATCCTAACCTCAAACCTAACAAAGAGTTGTCTGTCAGCTATGTGATAAAGTCGGACACTCCACAAAAGTCTATCAGTCTCGACCCAAACTCCCTACTCCATCACGGTGGTCTTAGGCGAATCTCATGACTACATTGGTACAAATCAACCTAATTGGATTGTGGACTCTAGTACCTTTTATCACATCACTTCTGATCTTTAGAACTTGTCTAACTACAACAACTATGGCGACAATGAAGATATCATCATCAGTGATGGTAAAGCAATTCTTATTACTCATACTGGTTCCATAACGCTTAATTCACATACCACAAGTTTTACACTCGATGATATTTTGTGCGCACCTCACGTTAAGTGAAACCTTATTTTTGTTTCTCAATTATGCAAATATAATAATACTTCAATTGAATTCTTTCTTGACTCTTTTCTTATCAAATATTTGAACATGGGGACATCTTTAATCCAAGGCTAGAATAGATGCAACATTTATGAATGACCGTTAGCTCCATAAATAACATAGCCCACTGTTCACTCTTCGATTGCAGCTTCAATTAATGTGTGGCATCGTCATCTTGGTCACTCCTCGTCTCTTATCCAGCAAAAATTATTTTCTCGTTATTCTCTTCCTAATTTTAAATCAAGTAACTTTATAACTCATTGTGATACTTGTCTTAACAATAAAAGTCATAGATAGCCCTTTGGTACATCCTTTATATCTTGCTATAAATCATTTGAAATTATTTATATCGATGTTTGGGGCCTTGCTCCAACCATTTCTTTTGACAAATTCAGATTTTATGTCATTTTTATAGATTATTTTACTAAGTACATATGATTGTACCCTCTTCACCATAAATCTAAAGTTTTCACAATCTTTACCAACTTAGAAAGTTAGTTAAGAATTACTTTCAGTCTACAATAAAAACAGTATACTCTAATGGTGGAGGTGAATATCAAACCTTGATATCCTGTCTCTCAGCTTGTAATATACAACACCTCAAGTCACCCTCACATACTCCTCAACTAGTTGGCTCTGTTGAACATAAACATCAGCATATAGTTGAAACCGGTCTCACACTTCGACATCAGGCCTCCATGCCTCCAACCTTTTGGTCAACAACCTTTCAAATTATAGTCTATCTTATTAATCATATACTTACTCCAGTATTACTTTATCAATCCTCATTTGAAATACTATTTCACAAATCTCTGAACCTTTATAAACTCAAAGTATTTGATTATCTATGTTATCTATGGTTATGTCCCTATGCTTCTCATAAGATAACATCAAGATTTAAGCCTTGCGACTTCATAGGGTACTCTCTTGAACATAATGCTTTCTGATGCTATAAACTTTAAACCCAATAAGTCTTTATATTACGTCACGTTATTTTTATGGAGTCTACCTTTCTTTTCCACAATCATGAGTTTTCTACCGTACAAGCCACTCTATCAAACATTCATCACTAGAGTATACCTCCGACCCCGTCAGACGAGACCCCCATGACATTGTCCAGTTCTTCCCCTCAAGATCCACACTCTACTGCTACTCTAATTCAGCAGTATTCCTTCCATTACTTCTCCACTCCCTTATTCTCAAGTTTTCCCCATTGATGAGGCCACACATTTAGAAACACAATTGTTATCTTTACCTTCTCTTAGACTCAGTGATACTAAAGTACCTCAGCCTAACCCAGCTTGTGTTAGTGACTCTCCACCACCTCTACCAACAATACAACCTCATAATCTCATAGCTTCCGAACATCCAATAACAACACGCTCCAAGAGTGATATTTTTGAACTACGTCAAATCCTTAACCTATTGAGACTACCATATTTACTCAAGCCCAAAAATCTTCACACTGACATAAAGTCATGTGTGAATAATATGATGTCCTCCTCTATAACTTAATATGGACCATTATACCTTTTCATCACACATAAAATATCATCGGGTGTAAGTAGGTCTTTCGAATTAAACAGAACCTTGATAGATCCGTTGCTAGATATAAAACACGACTAGTCACCAAAGGGTTTCATCAACGACCTGGTGTTAATTTCACTGAGACATTCAATCCTATTGTTAAACCTACAATAATCTGACTTATCCTGAGTTTGGCCATCACTAAAGGCTGACAATTATGATAATTAGATGTTAACAATACCTTTTTACATATGACTCTAATTGAAGACGTCTTTATGTAATAACTTCTTAATTTTCTCTATTCTTAGTATCCAAGACATGTTTGCAAACTATAAAAAGCTATTTATGGACTTCGTCAGACTCTAAGAGCCTGGTACAATGAACTTGGCTTATTTTTTTATTTCAATTGGTTTTATCAACTCCAAGTCTGATACATCGTTATTTCTACGATGATAAAATGGAGGCACAATATATCTTTTGGTGTATGTAGATGACATTATTGTCACGGGTAACAATCCTATAGAGATCCAAGCATTCATCAAGCAATTAGGATATCAATTCTCCCTTAAAAAATCTAGACATCTTGAGCTACTTTTTGGGAGTCGAAGCAACATATATATCTTTCGATATCTTCCTATCATAAAAAAAGTACATTTAAGATTTATTATCAAAGACAAATATGCATAACACAAAAGAGGTTACAACTCCCCTCTCTACTAGTGAATCACTCAAATTATGTGATGGCAGTCCTGCTATGGAACCTACTCAATATCGACAAGTAGTTAGCTCTTTACAGTACTTAGCTCTCACCCGTCCAAATATATCATTTGCGATCAACTAGTTATCATAATTTATGTATCGGCCATCTACTATGCATTGGTCTGTAGTTAAATGAATCTTACGATATCTTAAAGGGACCCTCAATCATGATCTCTTTCTCTATAAATACTCTCTACTTCATCTCCATGCTTTTTTACCTACTCAATATCGATAAGTAATTGGCTCCTTATAGTACTTAGCTCTCATCCATCCAGATATCTCATTTGCGGTCAATAAGTTATTACAATTTATGCATCGGTCATCTACTATGCATTGGTCTGCAGTTAAATTAATCTTACGATATCTTAAAGGGAGCCTCAATCATGATCTCTTTCTCCATAAACACTCTCCACTTCATCTCCATGCTTTTACTGATGCTGATTGGGTAGGAAACTTCGATGATAAAATATCCACGTTAGGGTATATTATCTTCTTTGGAGCTAATCCAATCAATTGGAGTTCTAAGAAGCAAAAGATAGTCGCACGATCAACAACTGAAACTGAATACCATGTCATTGCCACCGCTGCTACAGAACTCAATTGGTCTATGAATTTGCTCAAGGAACTCAACATCAACTCCACTCTTAATCCTACAATCTACTGTGATAATGTCGGAGCTACATACCTATGCGCCAGTCCAGTGTTCCACTCCCGCATAAAACATATTGCTATTAACTTCCACTTCGTGCAAGATCAAGTTATCTAATATCAACTACGTGTTTCTCATGTGCACACGACTGATTAACTAGCAGACTCACTCACAGAGCCTCTTACCCGTAAACTATTTTCATTACATCAGTCCAAGATTAGCATCCTTGACAGGAGTATCATCTTGCGAGAGCATGATAGCAGATAAGATTTTCCCAACTACATGAAGAAATCTCACTGTTTTATTGAGAAAAATCCTCCCTCTTAAAATTGTATAAACAGACCTCATATTCTACTAATAATCAACAAGCTTTACAATTACATGCCACTTTGTCACTCTCTCTCTCCCATATCAATTCAGTTCAGTAGGGAGCTAATCAAACTGAAGGGCTGGAGGAGAAAGAGACGAGCGAGTAGATATCATGTTAGTGCAGTAATTATGTTCCTTTTCTCAAGTTTCATTAGCCTTCATCCCCATACCTCCACTTGAAATGGTTCACCTGTTCGGTGGAAGATGAAGTCATCGGCCTCAGCTCCAAAAGATATTAAAGGCGAATATTATGTACGTACGTACAGCTATAGCTGCTTTGCACATGATGTTGTAACATTAAACTCAGGCACTCTGCGCGCAATTGGCGTACATGCAAATTCATACAACCACACCAATTAGTTCGTATTTTATTACTCGTTTCGCAAGTGGCATACGTTCCAAGGATGAGACTCGCATGCCGTCGTTTATTACTTGTGGTTACACGTGGCCTAAAAATTCATGGTCATGGAAGGCATCGGTTGTGAAGGCATCGGCTGTGGAGACATCGGCTGTGAAGGCATCGGCTGTGGAGACATCGGCTGCGAAGGCATCGGCTGTGGAGACGTAGGTTGCGAAGGCATCGGCTGTGGAGACATCGGCTGTGAAGGCATCGGCTGAGACTTTGGCGAAGAAGCGATTCGAGTGACATCGGCGTCTTCTGCGTCAGCAGCCCAGAACATAGGCCCGTAGACGGCAGCTTGTCCGTTGTATTGGAGGATAAGCACGTACTCGCCCTCACCCTGTGACGAGGGCGCCGTCGACCACAGGGTCTTATACTTGTCGTCCTTGATGGTGAGCTGCCCCAAGCGGTTGAGCCTAAGGAAGCAGTGAGCACTGAGGCCTGCCGTTCCAGAAACCCAGAGGTATTGCTCACTTCCTCTCTGCAGGTTCACACTGCAAGAATCATCCATGGCGAGAGTGTAATCCCTGGTTGCCAGCTCGTCGTTCTCTTCGAGGATCTGGGTCGAGAACAAGGTGTTCTTCAGCGGCGCCTTCACTGAATTCACGTCTCCCACGGGGGTATCTTGGCCCTCGGTGATGACTGGAAGCGTGGACCAGATGGGCGGGCCGTAGATGCCCAAGTTTCCGTCGGGCTTGAGGACGGCGGCGTACTTGCCTTGGGGGCCGGGATCCCCAGATACCCAAAGGACGCGGCCGGTGAGGGGGTCGGAGATGACGATTTGGCCGTATTGGTTGAGGACGGCGCTGCAGTTAAAGGCACCCTCGTCGTACGTCGAGGAGCTGAAGACGGGGTCCGATTGTGCATACAACACGAGGTCGCAGTCGCTCCGCATGGTGAGGGACGCGTCCAGGTAGGAGAGCTGGCAGTCAGGTCGGAGGACGTCGCCGGTGAGCAAGATGTTGTTGTCGTTACCGGTGGAAGGGGTCGGGAGGAGGAGGAGGAGGACGACGAAGGAGAGGAAGGAGAGAAGAAGAGAGCACGCCCTGGGGATGCGCATTTTCTCTCTGATCACCTTCGCTAGGGTGCGTACGTGGGCAGCCCGATGGATCGTCGGCTTCTCTCTACCGAGTGTCTCTGCCTCTCCTTCTCCCTCTCTCTCTCCCTCTCTCTCTCTCTCTCTCCCCTTCTATATGTAGCAGAGGTTGGGAATGGTTACGTGCGATGAAGCGTCTACGCAAGTTCTACATGTCATCACCTGTGTGTGATCAGGTTGGCTAGTCTTCCTCTTCAAACAACAACTCTACATGTCATCACCCGTGTGTGATCAGGTTGGCTAGTCTTCCTCTTCAAACAACAACCAAGAAGGTGTGCTCGGGGGAGCAATCGATGGGTGATCCAAAAACAGGTTGCAAACCATGCAAAGGGTTATGAGTTTAACACAGATGAGGTGACAAATGACCATCGAATCAAAATTTATTATGAGTTGCAAACCATGCAAAGGGTTCGGCCGACGAACGCAACTCAGTATTAGTTCAATTAATAATATCGTAGGCGAAATTAAATGAGTTTAATTCCTCGCATATCTAAATTATTATTATTTTATCTAAAATAACTTATACGAGAATTTTGATGGTGCTGATCGGAATTACGAAGGTCTTGATATATCTAAAAAATAATAATGGATGATTATTTTTATCACTTGGCCTTAAATTCATGTTTATATATTTTGAAAATGCCTATAATATATTTATTCATTTATTTGGAAGTTGGACACATCCCAAAATGCACCTTCACAACAGTGTTTTCGACCATCAGAGTAAAACATTATAACTCCACTTAAAAAATATTGATCCGTTTTATTATAACTAAGTTTAGGTGAGAAAACAATTTTTTTTTTGTGTATATGAAAAAGATTGGTATTTCTGATAAAGTAAGAGCTTCTATTTTTGTTTCTATTCCCTTCACATTCCATACCCCAATAGAATATTGGTAAATCGACCTATATTCGAACGAGGAAGATATTTTCATCCTAATTACATTTTTTTATAAAATTATCTTTTCGCTCGAGAAAAATATATAAAAAAATTGTTTTTATAGGAAATTATTATTTTATAGTTCCACGTTCCGGTTTAATTATTATTAATTAAGTTTAAGTCCCGGGGATTGATCGTGATTAGGCCCACGGACGCAAAGGGACTTGCTTATCTCCACATTCTTATGGATCTGCAGAAAAGTCGGATTCTTTGTGCAGGCTTCTCTTTCCGTGCGTAGCTTTAACTTGCTATACAGATCCTTATTCTGGGAAATAAACTTATCGTTCTCGATGTAAGGATTTGTTCTCATTTTTCCGGATCGGCTAAGGATATTTTATTATGATGCTGCCCATAGACCCTCTCGATTGCTCGCTTTTGTCTCGAAAGCGATTGCTTTATATAAAACTTATATTCGACTTGTTTATTTTATATTAAGAAATTAAAGCTTCATCCGATGCATAACTCACCCACTATATACATCTAGATTATTAGTCTAACATTGATGTACCTTGGTTTGAAATCTTAGGTTTATAGCTTTTAATGTTGAATGATACTTATATTAATAATAAATAAATAAATAATGACCACTTCTTACGAGACCTCTTCTAAAAATACTTTATGACGGTTGTAGCAGCTCTTCAAGTGTTGGCATGACAAGATAAGTCGGTGTCTCTTTCTTAGAAATTTATTGATTATGAGTGTATGACTCAATCAAATTTATTGCTTGCATGTGAATTCAATCTGAAAGTTTAGGTCTTTACATTTTGAGTCAAATCTGTAATTCAACTCTTCTAATTCTTACCAATATATATTATTCTAACATCTTCCTTTATTCATGGATCCCTCTTATTTCCAAGGGAGAGTTAAATTATCATGTAACAATGACCAATATTCAGTTTTATTTATTTATTTTTTTTCACGAACCATAACTTTGATGGCATGATAAAATTCTAACTCTTATAATGTTTAATCAAATATGAGATTATTCTGTTAATCATCTCTCCTTAAGTGAGAATCTCTCTTCATATATTAATATATATATATATATATATATATATATATTTATATATCCGAAGACTGTTCAATTGTTGTGGAGAATGCAAATTCCCAATTCGTTCTCGCATTCAGCCATGGAAATGATGTCGCAGGTTGGTGTCATGTCGATCTTGAAATAATGTACCGTCAAAGGGCAATATTAGGCCGCCGTAGCGCGTTCAGAACGCAGTCTTCCTTCTTCTGCGATCCTCAAACTCAGTGCTTCCATACATCCTCAGCATCATTGCAAACCACAACAATGGAAGATTACCAGAGCATCCTTTTCCAATTACTGGACATAAAAGAAGTATTTACATGCTATATTTTGAGTCCTCGAAACAATTTACACGACTGACAGCTCCTACACATAATGGAACTCGCTCCCAGGCAAAACTCACGAGAACTTGGAAGGGTGGCACTCCAGCTTAGCACAGGGGGAGGCCCAACTCCGCCGGCATTCACCTCCCACGCCATCGCAGCAGCGGCATATGATTCCAAGTGACTGCAACACCTGGACATACCCTGAATCGTTCCAATCAAAGAACACACTCAGAAGAATCCTCGGGTAGAAAGAGAGAGAGAGGGTTCTTGTATTATTGCTCTTACTGCTCTCCTTGGCGATGAGAAGTGGTCTGGCCGCTGTGCTTCTGGAGACATGGACATGGAAGGAAACCAAGAACATGAGCACGACCACAAACCGAAACCTTTCTTCACCCATGGAAACTTCTTTTGCTCCCTTCTCCTCGCTCTGTTTCTGCGTAGGCTGCGGCCTGAAACAAACACTTATAGTGGGATTTCAGCCCTTTCCTCTGCTTACGGTGGGCACCTGATGCGATTACCTAACACCAACCCCCCGGTATTGGGAGAAGGACAAATCTGGCCACTAGTCTCCTTCGGCGTCTGCATTCTAGAACGACCACGGCGTGCGTATGATGACTCATCAGGGAGACGAATGCATGGTCAGCGGACTATTTTAATCCAGGCCTTGTCATTGGAATGGTTGCGTGATGCATGCTTTCTTTGTCGTCCTTTTCTGCGTACCGGTGTGCTTCTAGATAGAACCTGGTGCAGAATTTTTATATCCCGATTCCTTCGGGCTTCCCAAGACTTGTCCTTTCGCCGCTGCAAGGTGGCGTCTAATGTATTGGAAACTTCTTCTTGTGTCGAAAAGTCTGATGCTCCCGCCCGACAATAGACCATCAACAAATAATATAATAAAACCAAATTTATGTTGGGGGATGTTATCGATGGAAGACTTGGAACGATTGAATAGCTCCATTGGGTTCCGATCTTATTGGCAAAAAAACAATAGATATAGAGTTTTGAATATCTGAAAGTAATAAATAATTTTTCATATAAATTAAATAAAATATAATTTAATACTAAATATGTTGTAAATAAGATAAAATACTAAATAAATCATGAAATAAGATTTATATAAATTTTTTTTCTAGATTAACAAGAAGATATCAATATTATATAAAAATCAGACACTCGTAGAGCTTCAATAAATCAAAGAAAAAAAATTAAATAAAAGAATAAACCTTAAAAATTTACACCGATCAATTCTAAGAGCATATTGTCTAATCAATATATCAAAAAAATCATAACAATAGAAACCAATTTCACTAACTACACTAATTGTATGAGCAATATAGATGAAAGTTCTCACTACTTAAGTATCATCAACAAATCTTCCCTTCACAGTCATGTGGGGAGAATCTAGAAGTGTCTCTAGGATACTTGAAAATTCACTTAACCATTGCTTAGTGTTTATTTCTAGGATTAAGGATAAATCGACTAATTACACTATATGGCCTTGTGTATGTAATGACATATATCAAACTATCCATTATTAAGGCATAAGGTACTTTATTCATATCTTTTTTATCTTTATCAATTATAAGATATTATTTCAAACTCAACATGAAATGACCCGTAAATGGATAGCAAGTTTAGTCTTGCTCGTGTTAAATCTATCAAGATTCTATATCTCTCTTCAGATAATCAAAGTTTACCCTTCTTCTTTTTTATGAATAATCCTCAAACCAAAAATATATTTAGTTGAACCCAAGTCTTTCATAGCAAAAGGCTTGCTTAACTCTCATTTTAGATTGATAATTTTCGTAATACTACTAGTCATAGGTGACCTATAAGCTAATCACGTGATTGATGATACATATAACATGCTATACACTCTTTTTTTCTTATTATTATTATTTGTTGATATTTTTTTCTCGCTTTATATTATATGTTGCATATGTTGTGATGTTCATGGATCTATACAATGAGAATTGGATCGTGATGAGATCACGATAATGAGATCGATTTACCTTTAAACACAGACCCTAAATAATCTTGATCATAGGTCACTCGAGAGGGACATCGAGATAACCGGATATACTAATATGTTGTACATCCGTCCATATGATGGAGGTGGCTAGTCTCATAGCTACTCGTATGGGGACACAATGGATACAGTATAAGTATTCATTAGAGAATGAGTTCATTGATTGATCGGCTCATGGAATACTAGATGATTGATGATATCTCAATGTTAGACAACGATTCCATCATCCCAGTTATATATATGGTTCTTAGAGTTGAAACGTCAAAGATGTCCTATATGAGTACTCCACTCTTTGATACTAGACCTATTCCAGATCTAGCATAGTCGGTTATCGAGAGTGGTAGGTAACTTTTCAAGGGTAATTAAGCGTCAATAGAAGATCATCTGCTCTCAGTATCACAAGAAAAATATCCTATGTATTCTTGCTCTAGCAAATTCCTAGCTAGGGTCATTCGAATTGAGAGAGAAAGAGTTCTCTGAGAGAATTCAATTAGAGCGAGCCTCAAGTAGATTTCGTATGAGCCTTATAGCACCATGCCGAGTAGATCTACCTATCTTGACTTTTGGCATTAAGTTATTTATAGTTCCTTTAGGAACTTAAATTAATTTATGTAAGCTATATTTTTTAAATGAATATTTATAAGCATAATAACCATATCTACTATAAAAATTACATTTATCCTTAGTAGGAATATGTAGTATGGGTCCTTTAATAAATATAGTTGACTTTTGTTGAGTGTTAGTACTCACAAAGCTGATTCCTTCCTTTCTATGAACATGATCCTTATTTGTAAGAATGATTTAATGATTTGTTATCAATTTTAATTTTTTTCTAATGTTTGTTGTAATAATACATTTTCCTTCCTAAATGAATCAACTCTTCATAGTGTAAGGAGTTAACGAGCATTTATATTTCTTACTAACTATTTTAAACTCATCATACAAATTATGAAATGTATTAAGTAATTTATCATAACATAAAGAAGTTTCAATTTAGTCACATACCTCATCGTTGAAAGCCATCAATGCATTATTTGTCACTTCGTCTTTATTTGTTTGTTCTTCATCTTCAAATGCACTCGATTCATCCCAAGTTGCATTGAGTGCTTTCTTCTTCTTTTGTGCCAACAACTTCTTCTTCTGTTGTAGACATTTATTTTTTAAGTATCCAAGCTTTTTATATTCATATCAAGTTATTGTGTCCTTTTTAAGTTTATTTTTATTTTTAGATTCTTGTTTTATAGAGTTTATTTTATTTCTTTTCTAAAACTTTTTAAATTTTCTTGTGATGAGTGTCAAGTCATCATCATCATCATCACTTGAGTTTTTGCCCAAGTAATCTTATTTGGTTCTCAATGCAATATCCTACCTATTCTTTAGAAGGTTGTTCTCATATTTGTCATGTGTTATACAAGTCATTTCATAGGTCATTAATAATCCTATAAATCCCTCAAGTGTTCAAGTCCTTTACTTCTTGGATTGCAGTTACTTTTGGATCTCAACTTTTTTGAAGAGATCTTAAAATTTTATTAACAAGTTCAAAATTAGTATAACTTTTACCAAGAGCTTTCAAACCATTAATAACATCTATAAAACGAGTGCACATGTCACCAATAGTTTCACTTGGTTTCATTCTAAACAATCCATACCAATACATCAAGAGACTAATCTTAAATTCTTTAACTCTATTTATACCTTCATTAGTAACTTCAAGTGTGTGTCAAATATCATGTATTGTTTCACAATTAAAAACATGATTAAATTCATTTTTATCTAAAACATAAAACAAAGCATTCATAGCTTTTGTATTTAAAAAAATATTTTTTTTTCTAAATCATTCTATTCATTCATTGGTTTAGAGGGTTTTTGAAAGTCAAACTCAATAACATTCTATAAATCAAAATCCATCAAAAGTAAGAAAATCAACATTTGAGTTTTCCAATACGTATAGTCCGTCCCATTAAACATAGAGGATAAGTGATACAATGTCTCTCTTGATTATTAAAAAAATTATTTAATCTCTCTTCAGTGTTAAACCAATTAAGAGAACCAGACTCTGATACCAACTGTTAGGATCATAGTGATACTAAGATCCTAACAGTTGGGATGCTAGTGCTCGACGGTACTGCCACCTAACAGAGATTGGGAGACAAGGCTCTAGTGGTACCACCACCTACCTGGGCGATACCACCATCTATCACAGCCTAGAATATTGTGTCTGGGCAGTACCACCGCCAGTCTGGGTGGTGTCATCGCTTGACACTAGGCGGTGCTACTGTCGGGTTTTCCAAAGAAATACATTTTATACTTTCTATCTCACAAGTGGTACCACTGCCCGGTCTGACGATTGTTGGTTGTAGGTGCCCTACAAGCCAATCACGTGAGTGATGGCACATGTGACATGTTACGCCAATCTAAGATGAGATCTAATAATTGCTAATAAGAGATTATTGGGTAGAGACCCACTAATCCAAGAGGCTTGGGTAATTGGATGGAGATCCAATACCCAATAGGGCAAAAGATCCATTAGGGTTTTCATGGGGCCTCTATGAATAGGAGGGAACCAAATCTCTATAGGCTGAGGGTTTCTTTTGATAGCCACCTCCTGTTCTCCTCTCCCCAGAGAGAGAGGTGCATCATCGCAATCCCTACCATATAGATATCGCTAGAGAAGAGGACGCTTGACCTCCTTCATCCTCTCCTACAGATTTGCAAGAATTCAAGGATATACGATCTTCCTATATATCTTCTTTTACACATGCAGTTTTGCAGATTTATTTTTGACGCACCGATCTTCGCACAACGATGGAAACTTTCTACGAGAAATCTGGGGTTTTGTTTTCTGTTCTTCCGCTGCGCATGTGATGTCGCTCCCCTTGTGGATTTCCCAACAGTGGTATCAGAGCCAAATTGTTCGTGTGAAGATCATATCTTAAACTATGTGTGTTGTATTTTGAATCTGTTTTGATGCCAAAATCATTGACGTAAAAGGGCCAGGAAGGGTAGCAACTATTGCTGCCCTTGTTGCGATCATCATGCGGCCCGCAAGGCTGCTACTTTGACCTTCTTTGCTGTCTTGCGCGCGACAGTAGCTTTGCCGTAGGGCGCTCACTTTGTGGGCGCCGCCAGCCAGTGCCATGGGATGCAGCGCCGAGGCACCACGCTACCGCTGGGCAAACACAAACACTGCGCTGGCGGCGGTGCCAAGGCAGCGCCCTAGGGGCGCCGGCGTTAGGCGCTTCGCGCTCGCGGGCCAGCGCCACAGAGGCGCCGGCGTTGGGCGCCCGTGCCCGTGGGCCAGCGCTGCAGAGGCACCGACGGCGGGCGCTCCTCCCGCGGGGTAGCGGCGGCGCCGTCGCCATCCCCGCGCGTAAGGGGCACCGCTGGCGAGGTGGCACGGCCGCAGGCGCAGTAAGAGTGAGGGATTAGGGTTTTAGGGTAAAAAACTATTTTGCCCCCTCAGAATTTTAGAAATTTTAGATTATATCCCTTTTGACAAAATTACCAAAATACCCTTGGGAATTTAAAAAATTTCCTCTATGTCCCTGATTTCAGAAAATTAAATAGTTTAATTAACTATTATTTTTATCTAGTAGTCCTATAAAATAATATATACATGTGATGTATGATGTAGATAGATGATCATGGACCTGTGATGTGTATATATGTGATTATTATTATTAGGGTTTGCGAGCCTCTATTTTTCTCGTTTATTGTCGGGCCTACGTGCTTGTAATTATGTTGTAATTACATGAGGAGGCGTAGTGATAGCGTGACTCACGAGGTCGAGACGGATGATCCGACGCATGAAGATGTGTTGAGATGCCGACGGATCCGACGAAGCGAGATGGACGATCACAGGGCATAGAGATACGCCAAAGTACACATAGATCTTGATGTGAGTGATTGGGCCTACTGGCTCGGGCCTGATCACATTAGGATGTGGTCTATGATCATCTAGTGTGATTGCTCATATGATGTGTGATTAGATATACACCTACTAGATATGTATATATATATTTGCATGCGATGTAGATACATATATTAAATAAGTATGTGTGTGACACATTATATTAGGAGACCAAACCAAAATCTCCTCTATTAATAATATTAAGTCGATAAACGTAAGGCAATTAGATTGACCCACGTGGCCTTCCATCATTATAGCTAGGAGCCGATTCTCGGTGTAGGTTGAGTTGGTCGAGTCCCTCGAGACTCACCTATATCGCATCTCGCCATCTTATTTACGACATAGAGATGTCATAGGTGACCTGAGGACATGGTATGCTTAGTAGAGTCCCTCGAGAGTATATCACCTAATCAGACTCATCTGGTAACGATGTTAATGACTTAACCGAACATCATGGTTGGTCGAGTCCCTCGAGGCCATGGTGGTTCGGAGGCCGAACAGGACGGGAATCACAAAGAGTTGTGATTGGCAAGAGTTGTCTACTTTTACGGGCTTAATGTGATTGGTCGAGTCCCTCAAGATTACATTAAGACACCGATTGGATCCTGATCCCCACTAGAGATCCGCCGGGAGTCTTCGATTCACATACCGGAGGGTGTGTGTGTCTCGTGAAAAATTAGTGGGAGTACATTAAGATAGAAGTCCTTATCTTAACTGTATAAATATTTACAAAGTCTGTATGTTATTTATTTCTGCTACATCTTTTATTTCAGAAAAATATCACTTTCAAATCCTTTATGTGGCATACTTGATGCCAACCGCCTTACTGGTCCAAATTATACGGATTGGCTTCACAATCTGAGAATCGTTCTCACGGCGGAGAAAATCGTGTATGTCCTTGATACAGTGATCCCTACGCCCGACGAAGGGGCAAGCGAAGATGAGATCGCTCGTTATGTGAAGTACTTAGATGATTCCACTCATGCTCAGTGTTATATGTTGGCCTCTATGACTACTGAGTTACAGAGATAGCATGAAAATATGGATGCTAATTCTATACTCCTGCATCTCCGTAAACTATTTGAGGAATAAGGAAGAACTCAGCGATATGAGATATCAAAGAGTCTTTTCCGTGCTAGGATGACTGAAGGGACACCGGTTCAGAACTATGTCCTTAAGATGATTGAGTGGATCGAGAAACTCACAGGTCTATGAATGGTCTTAGAGGATAACCTGTGTGTGGATCTTGTGCTTCAGTCCCTACCAGATTCCTTTTCTCAGTTCATAATAAATTTTAATATGAACAAACTTGAGGTGACCCTCCCAGAGCTCCTCAATATGTTGAGAGAAGCAAAGAGCACCATCAAGAAAGAGAAGCTGGTTCTCTACACTAGTGAGACAAAAAAAAAAGGAAGGCTGGGAAGACCCTTAAAAAGGGCAAGGGCAAGAGTAAAATGGGTAAGATAAAGATTGCTAAGAAAGACCCAACAAAGGACAAAGGACAAAGGCCAATGATTCCACTACGGCAAAGATGGGCACTAGAAGAGGAACTACAAAAAGTACCTTGCAGAGAGGGCAAAACAGAAGCTTGCAGAAGTTTCAGGTACATTCATGATCAGTCTCCATTTGTCAGAATCTTATGATAACACATAGGTATTAGATACCGGGAGTGCTTATCATATTTATAATTCGTTGCAGGTTCTGGCAAGACCTAGGAGATTGAATAGAGGCGAGATGGACCTTAAGATGGGCAATAAAGCAAAGGTTGCTGCACTGGCTGTTGGCAAGGTCATCTTACATCTACCTGGTGGAGCTATTATTGCATTAGATGCATGCTATTATGTTCCTACTATTATCAAAAACATTATTTTCATTCCATGTTTGACAGTTATTGGATATAAATTTGTTTTTGAGAACAATGGTTATTCAATAATATTAGATGATCAGATCATCACGAAAGGAACATTGCATAATGGTTTATTTATGCTAGATATAGCTCCACATATCATGAGTGTAAGAGAGTCTAAGAGGAAATGAGAAGTGGAGAACCAGACATGAAAGAGTTTTAAAACCCTTTGATCAAATCGAGGAGATGAGTACTTGAGTACAGAGTTCTCCCAGTTCCTCGAAGACTATGGGATCTTATCCCAATGGATACCTCCTTATACACCATAGCTTAATGGTATATCAGAAAGGAGGAATCGCACACTGTTAGACATGGTGCGTTCCATGATGTGTTTTGCCGACCTACCCATCTCATTCTGGGGATATGCCTTAGAGACCGCAGTTTACCTTCTGAATAGAATTCCAACCAAGTCAGTGATGCCTACTCCATATGAGATATGGAATGGGAAGAAGCCCGATCTTAAGATTGTTAAGATTTGGGGCTGCCCTGCCCATGTTAAGAGACACAACCCTAACAAGTTGAAATCTAGGACGGAATGGTGTAAGTTCGTGGGATACCCCAAGGAAGCTTGTGGGTATTATTTCTATCACCCTGAGGACCAAAAGGTCTTTATAGCTAAGAGAGCAGTGTTCCTTGAGAAGGAACACATTCTTGGTGAAGACAGTGGGAGCATGATAGAGTTGAGCAAGGTTAGAGAATCTAGCTCAAGCACCATTCTAGAATCTGTTCAGATGTCTAACATACAAGTTCCAACTTTACATAGGTTCAATAGAGTATCCCATCCTCTTGAGAGATATGTGGGACACATCAGAAGAGAGGATATTGAGGATATTGATCCTCAGACCTACGAGGAGGCTATTATGAGCATAGACTCTAGGAAATGGTAATAAACCATGAATTCAGAAATGGATTTCATGTACTCCAACAAGGTTTGGAACCTAGTTAATGCACCCGAGGGTATTGTACCCATTGGTTGTAAGTAGATCTTTAAAAAGAAGATTATAGTAGATGGAAAGGTAGAGACCTATAAAGCAAGGCTAGTGGCTAAGGGGTATCGTCAAAGGCAAGGTGTTGACTATGACGAAGCTTTCTCACTTGTAGCCATGCTAAAATCCATTTGAATTCTATCGGTTATTGCAGCACACTATGATTATGAGATCTGGCAGATGGACGTCAAAATTACATTCCTCAATGGTAACCTCGAGGAGGAGGTGTATATGATACAGCCTGAGGGATTCGTGTCAAGGATAACCCAGATAAGGTGTGCAGGTTACTTAGGTCCATTTATGGATTGAAGTAAGCTTCCTGAAGTTCGAACATAAGATTTGATAAGGCGATCAGATCTTATAACTTCGTTAAGAACGAAGATGAATCTTGTGTTTACAGAAAATTAAGTGGGAGCACTATCACCATTTTGGTATTATATGTGGATGACATCCTGATCATTGGGAATGATGTAGGAATGCTCTCCACAGTAAAGACTTGGTTATCTATGCACTACTCCATTAAGGACTTAGGGGAAGCATCCTGTATATTGGAGATACGGATCTATAGAGATAGATCGAAGAGGATGTTTGGCTTGTCCCAATCAAGGTACATAGACATCATTGTCAAAAGGTTTGGCATGAAAAATTCCAAGAGATGTCTCATACCAATGAGACATGGAATATCACTTTCTAGGAGTATGTCCCCAAAGACTCCTAAAGAAAGGGCACACATGGATATGATACTATATGCATCAGCGATAGGATCTATCATGTATGCTATGCTATGTACCAGGCCTGATATAGCGTATGCTCTGAGTGTCACGAGCAGATATCAGGCAGATCCAGGCTTGGAGCACTAGAAAGTAGTAAAATGTATCCTTAAGTACTTGAGAAGGACTAAGGATCTTTTACTGGTATATGGAGGTAGTAGCCTCAAGATTGAGAGCTACACGGACTCGAGCTTCCAGTCTAATATCGATGATAGTAAGTTGAATTTAGGGTATGTCTTCACCCTAAATGGAAGACCAGTATGCTGGAAGAGTTCCAAGCAAGACACTACTGCTGACTCGACCATAGAGGTGGAATACATTGCTGTGATAGAGGCACAAAGGAGGGAGTCTGGATGAAGAGGTTCATCACAGACCTAGGAGTCATGTCGAGCAGCGAGGATATGATTCCCTTATATTGCGACAACTACGGGGTAATTACTTAAATAAGGGAACTCGGGTCTCATCAGAAGTGTTTTGAGGAGGTTCTAGCTTATTAGAGAGATCATGGCCCGAAAAGATGTAGTAATGGAAAGAGTTTCATCCAAAGATAACATTGCAGATCCACTAACAAAGCCATTGTCTCAGATTATCTTTGAGCGTCACAAAGGTCTGATGGGGATCATACATGTTAGTGATTGGCTTTAGGTCAAGTGGGAGATTGCTAGTTATAGGTGCCCTACAAGCCAATCATATGAGTGATTGCACCTGTAACACACTGCGTCAATCTCTTTGCTTATGATTATTGGCATTATCTCACATTATCTAGATGTATATTGTGATGTCCTTGGATCTGTGTAATGAGAATTGGATCATGATGAGATTACGATAATGAGATCGATTCACCTTTAAACACATACCCTAAATTATCCTGGTCATAGGTTACTTGAGAAGGACATCGAGATAACCAGATAGACTGGTGTGCTGTATACCCGTTCATATGATGGAGGTAGCTGGTCTCATAGCTACTCATGTGGGGACACTAAGGGTACAATGCAGGTGCTCATTGGAGAATGAATTCACTGATTGATCCGCTGACGGAATGCTGAATGGTTATTGATACCTTACATCAGATAGCGATTTCATAGTCCCAGTAGTATATCTGGTCCTTAGACTTGAGATACCAAGGATGTTCTGTATGAGTACTCCACTCTTTGATACCGGACTTATAGGTTTGGAAAGTTCTATATCTAGTATAGCCAGACATTGGGAGTAGTAGCCAACCTTACGAGGGCTATTGAGTGTCAGTAGAGGATCATCCGCTCTCGGTATCATGAGAAGAATATCCCATGTGTTCTTGCTCGAACAAATCCTTAGCCAAGGTTATTTAGATTAAGAGAGAAAGGGTTCTCCGGGAGAATCCGACAAGAGCAAGACTCGAGGAGAGACTGTATGGGTCTGACAGCACCATGCCCGGTATAGAGTCTCTGGGATATTAGATGGATGAGAGATTATCGATACATGGTAACTGAGGACAGATAGGTCTAAAGGATTGGATTCCCTTGTATCATCTCGGGGCCGCGGCGTAGTGGCCTGGTACGTCCGCAGTCGATGAGTTTGGTGAATTATTATAGAGATAATAATTCACTAAGTCAGAAGAAGTTTTGACAAGTATAACTCATGGCCAGCTCGATATTGGGCCTAGAGGGTCACACACATATGGTAGGTGTTGCGACGAGTAGAGGTTCGGATATGAAATATCCGCTAAACCCCCTATCTTATTGGATATCCATTAAGCCCCCGAATTATTGGATCTGAGATGAGATCCAATAATTGCTAATAAGAGATTATTGGATAGAGACCCACTAATCCAAGAGGCTTGGGTAATTGGATGGAGATCCAATACCCAATAGGGCAAAAGATCCATTAGGGTTTTTAGGGGGCCTCTATAAATAGGAGGGAACCAAAGCTTTATAGGCTGAGGGTTTCTTTTGGTAGCCACCTCCTGTTCTCCTCTCCCTAGAAAGAGAGGTGCATCGTCGCAATCCCTGTCATGTGGATACCGCTAGAGAGGAGGATGCTTGACCTCCTTTATCCTCTCCCACAGATCTGCAGGAATTCAAGGATATATGATCTCCCTAGGTATCTTCTTTTACACGTGCAGTTTTACAGATTTGTTTTAGACACACCGATCTTCGCATGACGATGAAAACTTTCTATAGGAAATCTGGGGTTTTGTTTTCTGTTCTTCCGCTGCGCATGTGATGCCGCTCCCCTTGTGGATTTCCCAATAGCTTCAGTCATGTCCGTGCATGTAGGGCCGCTGGTGGTCGTTTGCCCATAGTGGTAGCACTAACCGCATATGTGCAGGGAGCCCGTAGGGGTTAGCGACGCTCGCAGAGGCAGCACCGCACCCAGTAGGGGCGGCGCCTGCGGGCGCTAGGCCCTCAGGCGGCCTGCCCGCAAGGGAGGGCAAGGTAAACGCCTGCGTGGGGGGCAGCACCATAGGGCCGTCCGCGGGGAGGCCCGTGGGACAGCATCGTAGAGGCAGCGCTTGCAAGCGTTGTGCCCGCAAGCAATGGCGACATCGCCCGCGGGCGAGCCACCCGCAGGCACGAGCGGCACCCCGCACACATGGCCACCGTCGATAAGGTGGCACTGCCACAGCCACAGTGCTGCAGAAAGCAGAGGGAATGGGAATTAGGATTTTTCGACTAAAAGTTAGTTTTACCCCTCGGAATTTTAGAAATTTCAATTTTATCCTTTATGATAAAATAACCAAAATACCCTTCAGAATTTAAAAAATTTCCTGCATGTCTTTGATTTTAAATTTTATTTATTTAAAAGGTTTAAATAATAATAATTATTTATCTAATAATCCTATATGATATATACATGTGATGTGATGTGAGAAGATGATCATGGACTTTGTGATATGTGTATGTGATTATTGGGGCCTGTGAGCCTTCATTTTTCGTTGATTGTCGGGCCTACGTGCCTATAATTATGTTGTAATTATCCTAGAGGTGCAACGGAAGCCTGGAGGTGGTAACGGGACCCTTGAGGCCAATTCAGACGATCGTGATGCATGGAGATGCATCGAGGTGCTGGTAGATCCGAAGATGACGAGATTGACGATCACCGTGTATAGAGATGCACTGATATGCACATAGATCTTGATATAAGTAATTAGGCCTACTGACTTAGGCTTAATCATATTAGGTTGAAGCCCATGATCATCTGGTGTGCTTGTGCATGTGAATGCTATACACCTACTAGATAAGTATATATATATTTGCATGCAATGTAAATATATTAAATATGTATATATGTGAAACGTCATATCACGAGACCGAACCTAAAACCCCTCCTATGATAATATTAAGTTGGTAAGCGTGAGGCAATAAGATTGACCAATGTGACATTCCATCGTTAGGGGCAAGAATCGATTCTCGACGTAGGCTGATTGGTCGAGTCCCTCGAGGCTCACCTATTTCGCGTCTCACTATCTTGTCTTCGACATAGAGATATCATCGGTGACCTAAGGATATAGTATGCTTGGTCGAGTCCCCGAGGGCATATCACCGAATCAAACTCATCTTGTAATGATGGTGATGATTTAACTGTACATCATGGTTGGTCGAGTCCCTCGAGACTATGGTGGTTTGGAGGCCAAATATGATAGGAATCACAAGGAGTTGTGATTGGCAAGAGTTGTCTACCTTTTGGACTTAGTGTGATTGGTCGAGTCCCTCGAGGTTGCACTAAGATGCTGATTGGATCCTGATCCCAACTAGAAGTCTACCGGAGACTTCCATTTCACATGCATGAGGGTGTCACATGACTCGCTAGAAAAATTAGTGGGAGCATGTCAAGATAGAAGTCTATATCTTGATTGTTTATTTTTATGAAAGCTATGTGTTATTCACTTATGTTATATCTCTTGTTTATCATAAACATATCATCATCAAACCCTCTACGTAGCATACTTGATGCCAACCGTCTCACTGGTCCAACCTAAGAATAGTTCTTACAGTAGAGAAAATCACATATGTCCTAGATATGGTCATGCCCTAACCTGAGGCAGAAGCTCCTCAAGAAGAGATTGCCCAATATGCGAAGTATATAGATGATTCCACTCTCGCCCAGTGTTATAAGTTAGCCTCTATGACTCTTGAGTTACAAAGACAATATGAAAACATGAATGCTCATTCCATACTCCTGCACCTCCGTAAACTGTTTGAGGAATAGGGAAGAACTCAACGTTATGAAATATCCAAGAGTCGCTTCCGTGTCAGGATAACTAAGGGGACACTGGTTCAGAACCATGTCCGGAAGATAATAGAGTGGATTGAAAAACTCACAGGTCTAGGATGTTGAATCTCGAATTTTGATGATGAAACTAATTGAGTGTGATTTGTGGTCTAACTACGTTTTAAGTTACGCAGGTCTATTATCGATCAGGATTAGACAATTGACGCTGGAGGAATTGATGTTGCACCGGAAGTGATCACGTCAGGATATTGGATGTCGAGCCAGAGGTTCGGTCGACTATCGGCGGGAGGCTTCGTACGTCGGGCATCGGGCCAAGAAGTGCGGAGTTGCGCCATGGATATCGAGGTTACGGAGGTCAACCGTCGATTGGGCAACAAGCCGCTAGAGAGGGCGATGTGCGAAGGATCGGACGGCTTACCGACCAATGATGTCTTTGGGCAACCCGAATGTCAATTCGCGTTGTAATAACTGTCTAGATCGAAGTAGAGTGTTTGGTGTTTGTTTGTGCAGGAGTAACTACAAAAGGGATGAAGGCGTAAAGCGAAACCAAGGGCCGAAGTCAAGTGCGATGGATCGTTGGGAGTTCGAGAGTTTGACGGAAGTCTGAAGATTCGTTGGGAGTACTGTCGGAACTAGCCGAGAATGAGTAGGGAGCTTACCGAAGGGTTTTCGGAAGTTTGCCGGGAGGTTCGTCAGAAGTTCGTGGAGCTTGCCAAGAAAGATCGGAGCTTGCCAAAGAAGCTCGGGGGAACTTGCCAAGATCATCGTGGAGTCCGAGAGCTTGCCGGGAGTCCGCAGGATGGTTTCCGAGGGATCATCGGAAGACCGCCGGAAGCTCGACGGAAGAAGACTTGACTTGCGAACTTTGTAATAGCTTAGGAATGTCTTTAATTTCGTAGTTAGCATATTAATTTGGGTTAGGATTAGGGGTTAATCCTTTAACCTGAAGTAGGGACCATTGGGCCTTAGTTTGGGCCAAAGTTTTTGGCCCAAACAGCACTAACGCATGCTATGTGCATGGTACTGTACCATGGCACTGTAGCCGGTATTGTAGCCGATTACTGTAGCAGGTGGTAGCACTGCCTGGCTGGGGCGGTAGCACCGCTTGGCTGGGGCGGTAGCACCGCCTGGCTGGGGCGGTAGCACCGCCTGGCTGTCTGCCAGGACTGACAGCATCAAAAAACTCAAAAGATTCAAATTTTTTGCTCCAAGTTTGGGCTCTAAATTTAAATTACTTTGAGGCCTATAAATACCCCTCATATTCTTGGATGAAAGGTGACTAGAACTAAAAAAAAGGAAGGGGGAAACTCTCTTGAAAGTGTGTCAAATCTTCCCTAAGTCTTAAGAGTGTTCTAGTCCAAGAGAGGGGTAAGAGTGCTTTATAAGGGTTATCTCCTAAGCCCATCAAAAGGAGAGGTGCTATGAGGGAGTTCATCCTTGTCCATTAGAAGGAGGATAGCTAGTGGAAAGCCGGTGGCCTCAAGCAAGGGGAATTGGGAGTGGACGTAGGTCGAATGACCGAACCACTATAAAAATCTAGTTTGCATTTACGTTCTTGCTATTTACTTTGCTACAGACCCTTTTCACTTGCTGCCTTATTTACTCAACTTCATCTTCATCTTATTACGTATGCTTTAAAGTTAAAATGTAATCTTTCCGGGTTCAAACGAAACGTTGCATTCATTCGTACGAAGTTTCCAAAGCTTGTTTTAAATCGCTGAAAATCTATCGTTTTATCCACTGCACTAATTCACCCCCCCCCCCTCTCTTAGTGCCACTCGATCCCTAACAATTGGTATCAGAGCCACGTTCTTTCTCTTTCGGATTTACACCCGTGAGAAATGGCTCTAAATGGTTTTTAAGAGGGCTTTCGGTTTTTCGTCCACCGTTCTTTAATGGTTCGGACTACACATATTGGAAAACTCGAATGAGAGTTTTCATACTTTCAATGGATTTGGATTTGTGGAACATCATCGAAAATGGTTTTCAACCTTCCTCTAAACCGACGAATGAATGGTCGGTTTTGGAGAAAAGGTCGTTTTCTTTAAACGCAAAGGCTATGAATGCCTTAGTTTGCGCTTTGAACAAGAACGAGTTCAATCGGATTTCTATGTGAGAAACGACTTTTGACATTTGGCGAACTCTTGAAATCACGCATGAGGGAACTAGTAGAGTTAAAGACTCGAAAGTAAACCTCTTGTTGCATGATTTTGAGCTCTTCCAAATGACACCAAGCGAATCTATCGACGACATGTACACCCGCTTCATGGATGTCGTCAATAGCTTGAAAAGTCTTGGTAAAAGTTTTTTGGATTTTGAACTCACTAACAAGATCTTAAGATCCCTTTCAAAATGATGGGATCCTAAAATAACGGCGATTCAAGAATCAAAGGATCTAAATAATTATTCTATTGATGAACTCATTGGGTCTTTAAAGACCTATGAAATGGAACATGATAAATATGATGAACATGATGAACACATGAACCACCTTCTAAAGAACAAGAAGATTTTTGAACTCCGAACTATGAAATCCACTTGAGTAATGACTCAAGTGATGAGGACAATGAAGACATTGAACATAAAACAATGAATGTTAATAAGTTCATTAAATAAAAATTAAAAAACACAAATGAACTTGAATGGAGAAAGAGGCCAAAGAAGAAGAAGAAGGCTTGCAAAGAAGAATCAAGGAAAGAAGAAGCAAACTACGCTTTAATGGGCTTCGACAATGAGATAAGTAACTTAACTTCCTTGAATTATTTTGAAATTACTTGATGATTTCCATGAATGCTTAACTTAGTTAGTAGGAATTTTTTTATGCTTTTCTTGTGTTTTTAGAAATAAAAAATTTTCAAAATTATACTATGCTTTTCTTTATAGTATTTTTGAAAAGTAAAAATATGAATGATGCAAGATTTGTGATAATGCTTAGGATTGATCTATGCATGTGTATCTTGATGATTTATATTGCTTTTCATTTCTAAACATGATGCTTGATGATTTTGTATCATGCATGAGTTTTTGAAGTAATAAAGTGTCATATTGTGATGATGAAACATATTTTTCAAATTTATAAATAGATGCATGATTTTGGCAAAAATTTGAACATGGCCTTTTAACATAAAAATTGAAAGTGTGCTATCATTTTTATGTATTTGGTCTTGACGATTTTATGACTAAGCTTGTGTTTTATTTTGATACATGTTTTCATAAAAATTTTGATACATGCTCACATGTAATCAATTTATGTTGCCCTTATTAAAATTTTCGAATGAAAGATTTTGATGCATTTGATCTTAATGGGTTTAATGACAAACTTGTATTTTGAATTTATACAATGATGGCTTCCGTATAAATATTTGAACATACATTATGAAATTATCATTGAAATGAAAATATTAGAAGTTTGTTATCATGCTTAATGACCTTGTGATATCATATCTTGATGACAAACTCATGTTTCGATTTTAAAATTTGATATTTATCTTTTGAAACATGAAACATATTATCATGATAAATTGAATCTCATGTCTTGGAATAATATGTTGTATTTTTGCCTCGACAATTTTTATGATAAAGTTTGGCTTTCGATTTTGATGAATCCATGTGAATCTTTTTGAATCAAATCCTTTAGAAAATACCATATACTTAATGTGATTTGACTTAATGATCATTATGATGAAATTTATCTTTCCATCTGTTGACATTTTGTTTTAAGGCAAAGGCATGCTTATAAGAAGCAAATCATATGAATAGAAATTTACAAGAATGAAATACAATCCTCTATCTTTTCGATTCTTCAATAAATCTATGCTTATCATGTATGAATTTATTGAATATGATTTTTGAGAATGATTTTAGATTTAAAATGCTTGATTTGTATTTATGACATAAGATACATTTTAAATATGAATCATGCCCTATCTCGCTTAATTCATTTTGTTCTCCTATAATTCCTTTTTACTTACTAAAAGGGAGAACCTTCCAAATGAATATGCTTGATAATTTGTGTTATGAGATTTAGCCTTTATGTCTTGAATATTTATGCTTATTTTTTATTCGATATAAAAAAAGACAAAGGCATGCTCATATGAAATATTAATGCATGATTCTTGAAATATTTCCATCTCTAAAGTTTTCGAAAAACAAGTGATAAATTCGTTTATGATATTTTGTAAATCATTAGAACTACGAATGAGATTTTGATGATACGATAATGACTTTATTCATGTTATGAATCTCAAAAATAATAATTTGATTATGAGTCTTGCGTTGATAAATTGAGCTTGAATGATTTTTCTTTTAATGATTCTTGAATCTTTTGGAATTATGACTTGTTAAGACATATTTAATGCTTGAATCAAGTTTTAAAAAGATTTCATTTTGCTATAAATAAATTTTATTGAAATCATCATCTTGACAACTATGACTTGAAACTCTTTATAAATCAAGATCTTTTACCATGCTCCTTCCGTCTTATCAAAAGAAAATTCTTTAAATGAAATGTAACTTGTCTTTTGATCTCTCGGAATTTAATACTTGAATTTTTATGAATTTGTGATCTTGATATATTGATTCTTATGAAATGTGATCTTGATGAAAAATCTTATACATGAATCAAGTTACGCTTTATGCTATATCTTTTCAAATGGATCATGAGCCTTGATGTCATATATTTCATGATCCTAGAAGTGATATGATCTCTTTGCCTTGTACAATGATTGAAAATTAATTTTCTTTATGATAAATTATGAATCATGACTTGATCTATGAGATTAATATGCTTTATATATAATGATTCTTGGTTGTATGATATTTATCTTGAATTAAAAAATTGATAAATATGAATTTTGATCTTGCTAAAAAGAAAATTATGAATCATGGATGATATCTTTTGGTTTTGATTCTTGTTGAATTTACATATTGATATCCATCATGACATGATTTCTCATGTCTCAATATCATCTCGTATGCATCATGTGATGATTGATATATTGATTGATACAATTTTCTCATTGGTTCCTCCCTTCTTTTTGATATTGATAAAGGGGGAGAAAAATTGTTAACTTGTGTATCAAAAAAGAAAAATTTTGCTAGCTAGAACATGCAAAGGAAACAAAGAAAGTGCAACTTGCACATCTCAATAGGCAAGTGAAAATTACCATCATTGCCCATCTTTGAAACTTGCTATGATTGAATGGTATAACTTAATGTTGTATTGCAAAATGTTGTATGATGTTGTAAAAATCTGCATATCTTGCAAAGTGCAAGCTAGTTTGTTGTAAAAATCTGCATATCTTTTAAACTAGCTATAATGCTACTTCTCCTTTTTGTTGATGACATAGGGGGAGAAGTAGATTGATGACTTCATGCAATGTAATGATGCTTAAATATTTTATATATTTGCATGATGGTTTAAATGAATTCTCTTAACATTGTGATGAATGTTACTTGGATTTGGGATAATCCAAGGGTTCTATCAATTGCATATTGATAGGTGGAGTTTATGTTAAACTCTGGGGAGTTATGGTTAACTTCGTCAGTCATCAATTAGTTGTCATCATCAAAAAGGGGGAGATTGTTGAATCTTGGATTTTGATGATGAAACTAATTGAGTGTGATTTGTGGTCTAACTGTGTTTTGAGTTACGCAGGTCTACTATCGATCAGGATTAGACAGTTGACGCTAGAGGAATTGACGTTGCACTGGAGGTAATCACGTCAGGATATTGGATGTCGAGCCGGAGGTTCGGTCGACTATCGGCGAGGAGGCTTCGTGCGTCGGGCATCGGGCCAAGAAGTGGGAGTTACGCCATGGATATCGAGGTTGCGGAGGTCAATCGTCGATTGGGCAACAAGCCGCTAGAGAGGCGATGTGCCGAAGGATCGACGGGCAGCCAATGATGATGTGCCGCAACAGCCGAATGTCAATTCGCGTTGTAATAACTGTCTAGATCGAAGTAGAGTGTTTGGTGTTTGTTTGTGCAGGAGTAACTATGAAAGGGATGAAGGCGTAAAGCGAAACCAAGGGCCGAAGTCAAGTGCGATGGATCGTTGGGAGTTTGAGAGTTTGACGGAAGTCCGAAGATTCGTTGGGAGTGCTACCAGAACTAGCCGAGAATGAGTAGGGAGCTTGCCGAAGGGTTTTTGGAAGTTTGCCGGGAGGTTCGTCGGAAGTTCGTGGAGCTTGCCAAGAAAGATCGGAGCTTGCCAAAGAAGCTCGGGGAACTCGCCAAGATCATCGTGGAGTTCGAGAGCTTGCCGGGAGTCCGCAGGATGGTTTCCGAGGGATCATCGAAAGACCGCCGAAAGTTCGTCGGAAGCTCGACGGAAGAAGACTTGACTTGCGGACTTTATAATAGCTTAGGAATGTCTTTAATTTTGTAGTTAGCATATTAATTTGGGTTAGGATTAGGGGTTAATCCTTTAACCCGAAGTAGGGGCCATTGGGCCTTAGTTTGGGCCAAAGTTTTTGGCCCAAACAGCACCAACGCATGCTACGTGCATTGTACTGTACCATGGCACTATAGTCGGTACTATAGCCGGTTACTATAGCAGGCGGTAGCACTACCTGGCTGGGGTGGTAGCATCGCCGGCTCTCGTGCAAAGTGTAGCACCGCCTGCCATCGTAGCAAAGTGCAGTAGCACCGCTGGTTGTCTGCCAAGACCGACAAAGACTAGAAAAACTCAAAAGATTCAAATTTTTGGCTCCAAGTTTGGGCTCCAAATTTGAATCACTTTGAGGCCTATAAATACCTCTCATATTCTTGGATGAAAGGTGACTAGAACTGAAATAAAGGAAGGGGGAAACTCTCTTGAAAGTGTGTCAAATCTTCCCTAAGTCTTAAGAGTGTTCTAGTCCAAGAGAGGGGTAAGAGTGCTTTATAAGGGTTATCTCGTAAGCCCATGAAAAGGAGAGGTGCTGTGAGGGAGTTCATCCTCGTCCATTAGAAGGAGGATAGCTAGTGGAAAGTCGGTGGCCTCAAGCAAGGGGAATTGGGAGTGGACGTAGGTCGGATGACCGAACCACTATAAAAATCTAGTTTGCATTTACGTTCTTGCTATTTACTTTGCTACAGACCCTTTTCACTTGTTGCCTTATTTACTCAACTTCATCTTCATCTTATTACGTATGCTTTAAAGTTAAAATGTAATCTTTCCGGGTTCAAACGAAACGTTGCATTCATTCGTACGAAATTTCCAAAGCTTGTTTTAAATCGCTGAAAATCTATCGTTTTATCCACTTGCACTAATTCACCCCCCGTCCTCTTAGTGCTGCTCGATCCCTAACATAGGAATGGTCCTAGATGATAACCTGTGTGTTGATCTTATACTTCAATCCCTACCAGATTCCTTTTCTCAATTCATCATGAATTTTAATATGAACAAACTTGAGGTATCTCTCCCTAAGCTCCTCAATATGTTGAGGGAGGCAGAGAGCATAATTAAAAAATAGAAATTAGTTCTCTATGTTGGTGAGAACAAAAGGAAAAGGAAGGCTGGGAAGACCCTTGAGAAGGGTAAGGGTAAGGGCAAACAGGATAAGGAAAAGGTTGCCAAAATTGACCCAACAAAGGACAAAGGTCAGTGCTTCCACTATAGTCAAGATGGGCATTGGAAGAGGAACTGCAAAGCGTATCTTGCAAAAAAAGCGAAATAGAAGCTTGGAAAAGCTTCAAGTACTTTTATGATCAGTCTCCAAGTGTCATATTCTTGTGATAATGCATGGGTATTAGATACCGATAGTGCTTATCACACCTGTAATTCATTGTAGGTTCTGGCAATGTATAGGAGATTGACAAAAGGCAAGTTGGACCTCAAGATGGGCAATGGAGCAAGAGTTGCTATTGTCGCTATCAGCGAGGTCACTTTACATCTACTTGATGGAGCTATTATTGCATTAGATGCATGTTATTTTGTTCCCTCTATTATCAAAAATGTTATTTCTATTTCATGTTTGACATTAAATGGTTATAAAGTACTTTTTGAGAATAATTGTTGTTTAATTAGTAAGAATGATAAGATTATTACTAGAGGGACATTGTATAATGGTTTATTTATGCTAAACATTGATCCACATATCATGAATGCAAGCATGGCCAAGAGGAAACGAGAAGAGGTGAAAAATGCATATTTGTGATATTGTAGGCTAGGCTATATCCATGAGGGAAGGATTCAAAAGTTATTGAAAAATGGATACTTAGATCCATTTGACTACGAGTCATATGAGCCTTGCCTTCATGAAAAAATGATCAACTCTCCATTTAGTGGAACTAGAGAGAGAGCCATTGAGTTATTAGAACTCATTCATAGTGATATATGTGGTCCTATATTAACTCATATCATAGGTGGTTATTTCTACTTCATTACTTTTACTGATAATTTCTCTAGGTATTGACATGTGTACTTGATGAAGTATAAGTTTGAAGTCTTTGAGAAATTCAGGGAGTATAAGAATGAAGTAGAGAATCGGATCGGAAGGAGTGTTAAAACTCTTCAATCAGATCGAGGAGGAGAATACTTGAGTATAAAATTCACCGAGTTCCTCAAGGACCATGGGATTCTATCCCAATGGACACCTCCTTATACACCATAGCTCAATGGTGTATCAGAAAGGAGGAATCGCACACTATTAGATATGGTGCGGTCCATGATGTGTTTCACTGACCTACCCATCTCATTTTGGGGATATGCCCTACAGACCGTAATTTACCTTCTGAACAGAGTTCCATCTAGATCGGTATTGCCTACACCATATGAGATATGGAGAGGGAAGAAGCCCGATCTTAAGGTTGTTAAGATTTGGGATCGCCCTGCCCACGTTAAAAGACACGACCCCGATAAGTTGGAATCCAGGAAGGAACGGTGTAAGTTCGTGAGACACCCCAAGAAAACTTGTGGTTATTATTTCTATCACCCTGAGGACCAAAAGGTTTTTATTGCTAAGAGAGCAGTGTTTCTTGAGAAAGAATATATTCTTAGTGAAAATAGTAGGAGCATGATAGAATTGAATGAGATTTGAGAACCTAGCTAAGGCATCATTCCAGAGATCAAGTCTGTTCAGGTACCTAACACACAAGTTTCAATTTTATGTAGGACTGGTAGAGTGTCACACCCTTTTGAAAGATATGTGGGACATATTGGTGGAGAGGACATTCAAGACATTGATCCTCAGACCTACGAGGAGGCTATTATGAGCATAGACTCTGGGAAGTGGCAAGAAACCATGAATTCTGAGATGGAATCCATGTACTACAATAAGGTTTGGAACCTTGTTGATGCACCTAAGGGTATCGTACCCATTGGTTGCAAATGGATCTTCAAGAAGAAGATCGGGGTAGATGGAAAGGTGAAGACCTATAAGGCAAGGCTAGTGGCTAAAAGGTATCGTCAGAGGTAAGGTGTTAACTATGACGAAACCTTAGCACCCATAGCAATGCTGAAATCCATTCGAATTCTATTGGCTATTGCAACACATTATGACTATGAGATCTGGCAGATGAACGTGAAAACTACATTCCTCAATGGCAACCTCGAAGATGAAGCATATATGATACAGCCTGAGGGGTTCATGTCTAAGCAAAGTCCATATAAAGTGTGTAGATTGCTTAAGTTCATTTATGGACTAAAGCAAGCTTCCTGAAGTTGAAACATAAGATTTGATGAGGCGATCAAATCTTATGACTTCGTTAAGAACGAAGATGAGCCTTGTGTGTATAGGAAGGTAAGTGGAAGCACTATCACCTTCTTGGTGTTATATGTGGATGACATACCAATCATTGGGAATGATGTAGGAATGCTCTCCATAATAAAAATATGACTATCTAGACACTTCTCCATGAAGGACTTAGGGGAAGCATCCAATATTCTGGGGATCCAAATCTATAGAGATAGATTCAAGAGGATGCTTAGCTTGTCCCAATCCAAGTACATAGACTTCATTGTCAAAATGTTTGACATAAAAAATTCCAAGAGAGGTATCATACCTATGAGACATGGAATATCACTTTCTAGGAGTATGTCTCCAAAGACTCCTGAAGAAAGGGCACACATGGATAGAATACCATATGCCTTAGCGATATGGTCTATCATGTATGCTATGACGTAACGCATACTCTAAGTGTCACGAGGAGGTACCAGGAAGATCTAGGCTAGGAGCACTAGAAAACAGTAAAGTGTATCCTTAAGTACTTGAGAAGGACTAAGGATCTTTTACTAGTATATGGAGGTAATAGCCTTAGAGTTGAGGGCTACATGGACTCGAGTTTCCAGTCTGATGTCGATGATAGTAAGTTGAATTTACGGTATGTCTTCAACCTAAATGGAAGACCAATATGCTGGAATAGTTTCAAGCAAGATACTACTGCTGACTCGACCACAGAGGCGGAATACATTGCTGTGGCAAAGGCAGCAAAAGAGGGAGTCTAGATGAAGATGTTCATCGCAGTTCTAGGAGTCGTGCCGAACAGCGAGGAGCCGATTACCTTATATTGCTATAACAATGAGGCAATTACTGAAGCAAAGGAACCTTGGTCTCATCAAAAGTCTAAGCATGTTCTGAGGAGGTTCCACTTAATCAGAGAGATCGTGGCCCGAGGAGATGTAGTAGTGGAAAGAGTTCCATTCAAAGATAACATTACAGATCCACTAACAAAGCCGTTAACTCAGATTATATTTGAGCGTCACAGAGGTCTAATGCGGATCAGACACGTAGGTTATTAGCTTTAGGTCAAGTGGGAGATTGTTGGTTGTAGGTTTCCTACAAGCCAATCATGTGAGTGATGGCACCTGTGACATGTTACATCGATCTCTTCGCATATTATTATTAACATTTTCTCACCTTATCTGGATGAATATTATGATATCCATAGATCTGTGCAAAGGAAATCAGATCATGATGAGATCATGATAATGAAACCGATATACCTTTCAACACAGATCCTAAATCATCTTAGTCATAGGTTACTCAATGAGGAAATCGAGATAACCGGATAGACTGGTACACTGTATACTCGTCAATATGATAGAGGTGACTGATCTCATAGTCATTTGTGTGGGGACACTAGAGGTACAATATAGGTGCTCATTGGAGAATAAGTTCCCTGATTGATCTGCTTACATAATGTTGTATGGTTAATGATACATAATATCAAACAGTGATTCCGTAGTCCTAGTAGTGTGTCTTGTCCTTAAACTTGAGCCACTAAAGATGTATTGTTTGAGTACTCCATTCTTTGATACCGGACTTATAAGTTTGGAGAGCTCCAGATATGGTATTATTAGTTCTCAGGAATGATAGCCAACCTTACAAAGGCAATTACGTGTCAATAGAGGATCATCCACTCTCGGTATCGTGAGAGATATATCCCACGTATACTCGCTCAAGCAAAATCCCTAGCCAAGGTCGTTCAGATTGAGAGAGAATAAGTTCTCCGAGAGAATCTGATTAGACCAAGACTCGAATAGGATTATATATGGGCCTGACTTTACCATACCCAATATACGACCTCTGGAATATTAGATGGATGAGGGACTATAGATACATGGTAACTGAGGACAGACAAGTCCAATGGATTAGATCCCTTGTACCGTCTCGGGACTATGGTGTAGTGGCCTAGTACGTACATAGTCAATGAGTCGAGTGAATTATTATGGAGATAAAAATTCATTATATCAGAAAGTGTTCTGAGTTAGAAGGAGTTCTGACGGAAGCGACTCACGACCAGCTCGGTATCAGGCCTAGAGGGTCACACACATAAGGTGGATGTTGCGACGAATAGATGTGTGGATATGAGATATCTACGAAGCCCTTAGTTTGGATCCTATGGATGAGATCCAATTGGGTAATTAGATGAAATCTAATTAAATGATTGGATAAGATCCAATTAGATGAGATCAAATTGGATCCTATGGATAAGATCCAATGAGATCCAATTGGATAGAGATCTAGTGTAAACAGGATCTGTTAAGGATAAGCTTCCTCCACCTCTATAAATAGGAGGAACCTCTTGGTTCATAGGCGGAGAGCTCTTGGTAGTCATCCTCCTATTCTCCTTAATCTCCTCTCCTTCTCCTTGGCTCCAATAGCCTTGTGGTGCACGTGGAGAGAGATCTCACGGTGATCTGAGTATCGTCGTTGCTACGTTCGCTGTATGGATTACCGCTAGAGAGGAGTATGCTAGTGCTCCTTCATCCTTTACATCGGATCTAGAATTTTTTAGGATATACGATCTCCCCATGTAACACTCCTAACATGATACATGCTAATTTTTTGGATTTATGATTTTTGCACACTAATTATCGCACGACGGCCAAGTACGTAACTATGAAAAATATAGTCTTGTTTTTGTTTTCTGCTACACATGAGATGCCGAATCTCCTGATCTCTCAACAGCGATGCCACCGCCTGACCTAACTTCTGGTCATTGAATTAGCCTTCCAATATATTGGGGATCGAGAATGGGACTAAGAGGGGGGGGGGTGAATTAGTGCAGCGGTAAGATTATGACAAATTTGATAATTTAAATTATTTTGATAAACTTCATACAAAAAGAATCATGTTTTGATTAAATTTGTTTTAATTACGTTTTAACTTGAAGACGTACATAAGAAGATAAAGAGGAAGTGGAGCAAGTAGAGTAAAGGCTTACAGCAATGTAAATGACAATAAGTAAATGCAAACCATATTTTTATAGTGATTCAGTCATCCGACCTACGTCCACTCCCGATTCCTTTTCACTTGAGGCCATTGGCTTTCCACTAGTAGTCCTCCTTCCAATGGGCGAGGACTAAGTCCCTTACAGCTCAATTCTCCTTTTATAGGTTCAGGAGATCAATCTCTTACAAGTACTCTCTCCTCACTTTAAACTAAAAATAATCTAAGCCTAGAGGAGGGATTTCTCAAGTGAATTTTATAGCATTTCTTTACTTTCAAATTCTTTGTGCTTATGTGTTCAACCCAAGGATGAGACAAGTATTTATAGGCTCCAATTTTATTCAGATTTAGAGTCAAAAACCTTCCTATCTCGGGTTTTTCAAGTACTAGTGGTACCACTGCCAGTGTGTTCTGACACTAGGCGGTACCATCGCCTAGTCTGACGATACTACTGCCAGAGTAGTCTGACACTGGATGGTACCACCACCTAGACATATTGTCATTGAGCGATACCACTGCCTAGACTTAGTCTTGAAGACTAAGCCATCAAGCGGTTCTACTGCCCAATTAGCGGTGCCACCGCTTGACGTGGCACTTGGACACTATTTAAGCCTTTCATCCAACCCAACACAGCCCTAATTAGGGCCCAATTGGCTCCTACTAGGGTTAATGAGATTATCTTCTAATCTTAACCCTAATTATATGCTAATTATGAATTTAAAGATATTTTCTAAGTAAAACAAAGTTCAACACGTCAAGTCTTCTTCCGGCGAGCTTCTGGCGAATTTTCGGTGGAGTTTCGACAAACCCACGGACATCTTTCGACAGACTTCCGATAGGTTCTCGGACTTTATGACGACCTTGGCGAGTTCCATCAAATCTTCTTTGGTAAGCTCCAATCTTTCTCGGTGAGCTCCATGAACTTCTGATCAACTTTCGATAACCCTTCGGCAAGCCCCTGATTCATTCTCGATCAATTTTGATAGCACTTCAAATAAACCTTCAGACTTTTGGCGGACTCTCAAACTTCCAATGATTCGATCATACTTGACTCTGATAGTTCATTTCGTTTTATGCCTTCATCACTATCGTAGTTAATCCTACACACTGATTAAGCCTTAACCCTACTTCGATCTAGACAATTATAAAACAAATCAATACCCTGTTGCCTGGCACGTCATTGGTCGGTGCTTCGTTCGGTTCTTTGACACAACATCTTCTCTTGCAGCCTGTTACCCAATCGACGGTTGACCTCCGCAACCCAGATCTCCATGACACAACTCCGCTCTTCTTGGCTCGATGCTCAATTTCTTTGTCCAAGCCTTCTACCGATCGTCGACCGAACCTCCAGCTCGACGCCCAATTTACTAATATATTTTCCTCCAGTGCAACGTCGATTCATCCTGCTTCTGTTGTCTAATTCTAATCGAGAGTAGACCTGCGTGACTCAAAATATGGTTAGATAACTAAAACATAATCAATTAGTTTTATCATCAAAATCCAAGATTCAATAATCTCTTCCTTTTTTATGATGACAACTAATTGATGATGGAATCAACCTTAACTCCTAGAGTTTAACCAAACTCCCCCTATCAATTTGCCATATTAATAGAACCCTTGGATTTCAACAAATCCAAGTAACATGTATAAAAAATATGTCATCAAAAATATCATGCAAATATAAAAATATTCAATACAACATATATTCCATGAAACCATCAATCTACTTCTCCCCCTTTGCATCAACAAAAAGGAGAAGTTGCTTCTAGCTATTTTAAAAGATATGTAAGGTTTAAAACATCAAGCTAGCAAGATATACAACATTCAATCATAGCAAGTTTTTAAGTTCAAGCATGACAATTTTTACTTCTTGAGATGTGCAAGTTTGCACTTCGTTTCTCACGATAGGCAAGATAATACTTGTTTCTTCTCTTTTGAGAAGTGCAACTTAGTTATGCCTTAGTAAATTTTTGTTTGCAATGAGCTAGTAATTTTGCATAATTTACATCACTTTAAACATGCAAACTAAATTTTCATTTCAACATACAAGCATAGAAGCATAGCAAGTGTAAGATTGTAAATTTGCTAAGTTTTGTATTTTTTTTTTACTTCTTTTGATATAGCAATTCTTTGCTTCTCTTTAGATTGCAAGATTGCAATTGTTGATAGTGTTGATGATAGCAAGTTCTTTCATTATAATGATCGAGCTAGCAAATTTTCTTTCCTTTGAAATATGCAAGCTAGCAAAAACTTTCTCCCCCTTTGTTTTTGTCAAAAGAAGGGAAGAGTATAATTCTTTTCCCTTTACATGAATTTTAAAATTATGACAATCAACAAAGATAAATATTTATCAAGAGTGATCAATGGGGTATCAAAAATTTACATTCATGATTCAAAATCAATTTATAAAAACCAAGTTATAAATTCTATCATCAAAATTAAGTTATGAAAGCCAATTTAACATTCAAGCTAACACTTAAGGTACTCTTTAAGATGCTAACAATTTTGCAATACATTAGCAAGTCATTTTTGTTTGCTCTAGCAAAAAAATTTTCTTTTGTGATGCACAAGCTAGTTCCCCTTTAGTTATTGTCAAAATGAAGTGGAGGATCCAATGATATAGACTTTTACATCAATTATAAATTTGCATCAATAAAAGTTTACAATAATCTTTCAATCATCACATGATGCATACAAGCCATAGATGCAAAGAATTCATGAAAGATATCAACATGAAACATCAACAAGGATCAATACCAAAAGATATCATTCATGGTTCATAAATATTCCTTTTAGAAGTATCAAGATCATGATTCAATGATTCATCATAAAGCAAATTTTATCAAATTTTCAATCATCACATAAGGCATATAACCCATAAATGAAATCATATCATGAATAACAAAAGTTATAAATCCAAGAAGTCCATGAATCATTTTAATAAATCTCCTTTTTAGCAAGTAATGTAAAGAATTATTAGGAGATAAAGAATCTTAAAGAATCATAGGCATTAAGTATAAAAATCATGATTCATATTGATATGTCTTTTCTTTGTAAATTGCACAAGAAACTCAAGAGATCAAATAGGAGATCTTGATTCTCAAGAAAAATCTCAAGTATCAAATGATTAAGCCCATTCAAGAAATATTGAATCATCAAGAAATTTGGGGTATCAAACAAGGGACAAAAATTATCGTACATTCAAACCATTATCAAAATCTCTTTCATAATTTACAAGATTCATAAAGTATCATAAATAAATTCTTTAATCTCAATAAGATAGAAAATGCAATCTCTTTTTGTGTTTCATCTTATAAGCATGTCTTCGCCTTTAATAAAATCAAGTATCAACATTCAAGAGCGAAAGGCAAACTTCATCATAAGATCATTGAAACAAAAATATAACACTTTACTTCAAAACATAAAATTTAATTTATCATGATAATGTGTTTCATTATAAATTATTTGTTTCATATAATTGTGTTCAAATTTTTTATTCGAAAGCCATGAATCATCATATAAATCTGAAATCATTATCAAAATCAAAATCTTCCATTCAAGAAATTCGTAAATGACACGCATAGATTCATGAATTTCTAAAAAAAATGACAAGATTGAGATAGAGGATTGTATTTCATTTTTATAAGTTTTTATTCATGTGATTTGCTTCTTATAAGTAAGCCTTTCCCCTTTAAAAAAAAGTATCAACATACAAAAACCGAAAGGCAAAATCCATCATAAAGATCTTTAAGTCAAAAAATATGACATATTAAGCATGCGGCATCTTCCAACAAAAATTCGATTTAATAGATTCATAACGTGTATATAAGTGTATCATGTTTTAAAATCGAAACACATTTCACCATCAAACTATCAAAACCAAACACATCAAACATAAAATATCATGGTAGTATATTTTCTCATTTTTATGTGTTTCATTTTAAGTTTATTGTTTTCATATGAGTATGCTCAAGTTTTTGTATAAAAGATGCGTATCAAGTTTCAAAAATGAAAAGCAAATTTCGTAAAATAAATCATTAAGATATACATGATTTTACATTTTCATTATATCATTATTAAAATTGATATGAAAATCATAAATATTTATGGATTTAATTTTGTTGTAATTATCATGATAATTAATTTTTGTATCAAAACCATGCATCAAGATTGAAATCGAAAACCGATACGAAAATCATGAACAAATATTTGATTTATTATGATAATACATTCTCCCTTTTTTGTGTTTCATTTCATTCAATTTGATTTCATATAAGCATGTTTAATTTTTTTATGAAAATATCAAGCATCATTTAGAACCAAAAGCATCATTATGACCACTTTTCTTTCATTCGGAAAGTTTATTGATAGCAATGTGGGTTAAGTCTTTTAGTTTTATAATTGATTTCATAAAAACATGCATCATCGTATAAATCAAATCTTCATCAAAACCATAAACGCATAAAACATAAAACATCATGATAATACATTTTCTCTTTTTTTATGTGTTTTATTTCATGTGATTTATCTCGTATAAGCATATTCAAATTTTCACACAAAAGCCAAGCATAATGTTGACAATCAAAAAATAATTCAAAATCATCAATATACTTGCTTCTATCTTTTAATCCTACATGGTGTGTAAGCATTATCATGAAATATATGATTATCATGATAATTAATTTTTGTGTTAAAAATCATATATCTCGTTTGAAACCAAAAGCAATATAAAATCATCAAGCTTCATGAATTTATCATGAACATTCACTTTCCTTTTTATGTGTTTCATTTATTTTATATAAGTATATTCAAGTTTTTATATGAAAGCCATTATCATATAAATCCGAAACAAATTTCACCAAAACCAAAAACACATTAATCCTAAATAGAAGATTTCAAATCATAAGTATGATACATACATTTAACATTTTCATTATCAAGCATGATTTCATGGAATTAATCTTGTTAGATGTACAATCGTTATCACAAAACATTTTGTTTATTTATCATACAAGTATCACTTTAATTTTCAAAAACACTAGAAGGAAAAGCATGATATAATTTTTAAAAATAATTTTTATTTCCTACTAACTAAATCAAGTAATTCATAAAAGGCATCAAGTGATTTCATAAGTCATCAAAGCGCATTTCGCCATCTCGTTGCTTAATTCTTCTTTGCTTGCTTTCCTCTTCTTCACTTTAGTGCACTTGTCTTTGGAGTGTTTTGGCTTCTTGTATTCATAGCAAGAGTTGTTCTTTTTATGTTCATTTATATTTTTTTTAAATTTTATTTTATGAACTTTTTAAATTTTAATATCAAAAGTTCAAGGTCCTCAATATTGTCCTCGTCACTTGAGTCATCACTCAAGTGTCATTCTCTTGTTCAAAGTATCAAATCTTTCATGTTCTTTGGAAGGTGATTCATATGTTCATCAAGTTCTAAAATGCTCATTTCATACGTCATTACTGACCCGATTAGTTCTTCCAATGGAAAGTCATTTAGATTTTTAGCTTCTTGTATAGTAGTTACTTTCAGATCTCACCTTTTTGGAAGAAATTTTAAAATCTTGTTAGTGAGTTTAAAATTTAAAAATGATTTACCGAGGGCTCTTAAACTATTGACGGCTTCCGTGAAACGGGTGTATATATCGCCGATAGTCTCGCTTGGTTCCATTCGAAAAAGCTCAAAATCATGCATTAATAAATTCATTTTTGAGTCTTTGACTCTATTAGTACTTTCGTATGTGATTTCAAGAGTATGCCAAATATTGAAAGCTATTTCATAAGTAGAAACATGGTTAAATTCGATTTTATCCAAAGAGCAAAATAAAACATTCATAGCCTTTTCATTTAACGAAAATCTTTAAATCCGGTCATTCATTCATCGGTTTAGAGAGAGTATGAAAATAGTTTTCAATGATGTTTCATAAATCCAAATTCAAAGAAAGTAAGAAAACTCTCATTCGAGTTTTTCAATAAGTGTAGTCCGACTCATTAAACAAGGGAAGACGAACAATTGAAAAACTCTCTTAATAGCTGTAAAAAGTCATTTCTCGTGGGTGTAAATCCAAAAGAGAAACAACGTGGCTCTGATACCACTTGTTGGAAATCAAGAATGACACTAAGAGGGGGGGTGAATTAGTACAGTGATAAGTTTACGACAAATTCGATAATTTAAATAATTTCGATAAACTTCATACGAAAAGAATCATGTTTCGATTAAAACTATTTTGATTATGTTTTAACTTGAAGACGTACATAAAAAGATGAAGAGAAAGTTGAGCAAGTAAAGTAAAGGCTTGTAGCAATGTAAATGACAATAAGTAAATGCAAACCAGATTTTTATAGTGGTTCGGTCATCTAACCTAAGTCCACTCCCGATTCCTCTTCACTTGAGGCCACCGGCTTTCCACTAGTGGTCCCCCTTCCAATGGGCAAGGACTAAGTCTCTTAGAGCTCAATTCTTCTTTTATATATTCAAGAGATCAATATCTTACCAGCACTCTCTCCTCACTTTAAACTGAAAACAATCTAAGTCTAGATGAGGGATTTCTCAAGTGAATTTTATAGTGTTTCTCTACTTTCAAATTCTCGGTGCTTGTATGTTCAATCTAGGGATGAGACAGATATTTATAAGCTCCAATTTGATTCAAACGTGGAGTCAAAAACCTTCCTATCTTAGGTTTTTTGGGTACTAGCAGTACAACCGCTGGTGTGTTCTGACACTGGGCGGTACCATCGCCTAGTCTGGCGATACTATCGCTAGAGTAGTCTGACACTAGGTAGTACTACCGCCCAGTGACATGGTATCGCCCAACTCGTGGTGCCACTGCCTGACGTGGCACTTGGGAATTGTTTGGGCCTTTCATCCGGCCTAACATAGCCCTAATTAGGGCCTAGTTAGCTCCTACCAAGGTTAATGAGATTACCTCCTAATCTTAACCCTAATTACATGCTAACTATAAATTTAAAGATATTTTCTAAATAAAACAAAGTCTAGCACATCAAGTCTTCTTTCGATGAGCTTCTGGTGAATTTCTGGCAAACTTCCGACGAACCCTCGAACATCTTCCAGTAGACTTCCAACAGACTCCCGGACTTTACGATGACTTTGGCGAGTTTCGATGAGTCTTCTTTGGTAAGTTCCAATCTTTCTCGGTGAGCTCTGTGAACTTCTGACGAACCTTCCGACAAACCTTCGGTAAGCCCTCGATTCATTCTTGGCCAATTATAGCAGCACTTCTGATGAACCTTCGGACTTTCGACGGACTCTCAAACTTCCAACGATTTGATTGTACTTGACTCCAGAAGTTCATTTCACTTTATGCCTTCATCACTATCGTAGTTAATCCTACACACTGATTATGCCTTAATTCTACTTCGATCTAGATAATTACAAAGTGAATCAACATCCTGTTGCCCAGCACGTCATTGGTCGGTGTTTCATTTGGTTCTTCAATGCATCGTTCTCTCTTACAGCGTGTTGCCTAATCGGTAATTGACCTATGCAACCCCAATCTTCCTAGCACAACTCTGCTTTTTTTAGCTCGATAATCAATTTCTTTGTCCGAAGCCTTCTACAAATTGTCAACCAGACCTCCGGCTCGACGCCCAATTTCCTAACGTGTTTTCCTCCGGTGTAACGTTAATTTATCCTGCTTTTTTTTGTCTAATTCTGATCGAGAGTATACTTGCGTAACTTAAAATATGGTTAGATAATCAAAACATAATCAATTAGTTTCATCATCAAAATTTGAGATTCACAATCTCCTCCTTTTTGATGATGATAACTAATTAATGATGGAATTAATCTTAACTCCCAGAGTTTAACCAAATTCCCCCTATCAATATGCCATATTGATAGATTCCTTGGATTTCAATAATCTCTGTGCTAGTGTGTTCTGACACTGGGCGGTACCACTGCCTAGACTTAGTCTCGAAGACTGAGCCTTCAGTCGGTTCTACCGCCCAGCTAGCGGTGCCATTGCTTGACATGGCACGTGGACACTGTTTGGGCCTTTCATCCAGCCCAACATAACCTTATGGCCCAGTTGGCCCCTACTAGGGTTAATGGGATTACCTCCCAATCCTAATCCTAATTACATACTAACTACAAATTTAAAGATATTTTCTAAATAAAATAAAGTCTGACACGTTAAGTCTTCTTCCGATGAGCTTTCGGTGAATTTTCGATGGACTTCCGACGAACCCTCGAACATCTTCCGGCAGACTTCTAACAGGCTTCCGGAGTTTACGATGACCTTGGTGAGTTTCAATGAGTCTTCTTTGGCAAGCTTCAATCTTTCTCGATGAGCTCTGCGAACTTCCGATGAACCCAGTGAACTTCTAACAACCCTTCAGCAAGCCCTCGATTCATTCTCGGCTAATTCCGATAGCACTTCTGAAGAACCTTCAGACTTTTGATGAACTCTCGAACTTCCAATGATTTGATCATACTTGACTTCGACAATTCATTTCACTTTATGCATTTATCGCTATCGTAGTTAATCCTGCAAACTGATTAAACCTTAACCCTACTTCGATCTAGACAATTATGAAACGAATCAACATCCTGTTGTCCGGCACGTCATTGGTCGATACTTCATCCGGTTCTTTAGTGCATCATCCTCTCTTGTAGCCTGTTGTCCAATCGACAGTTGATCTCCGTAACCCTAATCACCTTAGTGTAACTCTACTCTTCTTGGCTTGATGCCCGATTTCTTTATTCGAAGCCTTTTACCGATTGTCGACCGAGCCTCCGGCTTGACACCCAATTTCCTGATGTGTTTTCCTCCAACGCAACGTCGATTCATCCTACTTCTGTTGTCTAATTCTGATCGAGAGTCGACCTGCGTGACTCAAAACGCGGTTAGATAACCAAAACATAATCAATTAGTTTCATCATCAAAATCTGATATTCAACACAATAGACCCAATTCAACCTTGATTCAGGCCCAATAAGCCCCTAATTGAGCTAGCATGGTTACACTCAAAACCAACTCAATTAGACACTTAAATTATTTTAATCAAGACAAATAATTACAATCATGAATCCTATGTTGTTCGGCACGTCATTACTTCGTCCGAACTCCCGACGCATCGTCCTTTCTTTTTATGTATTGACCAATCCATCGACATGTTGACCTCCTGCAACATTCAATCTTCTTGGTGCAATGTCCGATCCCTCTGGTCCGATGCTCGATCTCTGATAAGATCCACTACGGCCCAATATTTGATTCACATACTTTAATCGATTTATCTTTCCATGATCGAAATTTATATTATATCTCATTTTTTGAAATGTTTATTAGATTATAAACTCATAAATTAATTTTTATTATCAAAATATAGGATTCAACCAAAAAAAAACTTGTCTAATATGTTTTTGAGCAATAATATGATGTTGACTTGTACTAAAACAAATATCGAATAGCTTTCTTGAGAAGAGATAAACTCTGATAATCATGTTTTAATGTATTATAATATGTGCCCTCATATATTTATCATCAAGAGGAATATTATACATAATAAAAAAATATTTTAAAATATTTTTAATTTGACTTTTGCTAATGTGAGGAGATCGAAAGACTTCTGTTTTTTTTTCTTTTTTTACTACTAGAATGTCATATGTCAAATTCCAATTAGAGGTAAATTGTTGTCCTATTAGTTTGTAAGAAAACTAAGTACATCAACAAACACATAACAAACTAAATACATCATTTATTCAGTTTATAACTTCATATATCATTTTTTCACTTACAAAAGGTGTTCAAGAATCAACACAGAGCAGCTGCATCAGGTCTTTTTTTACTTGCAAAAGGCTAATGATATATTTTGTGAAAAATTAAGCTGAAACAGCTAAGTCAAGATTATAAATAAATAAAAAAGCTAAGTCCACTCTTAAAACTATTTCATTCCGCATTTAAGCTATTAACTTTCAAATGAATTAAATTTGATTTAGAATTTTACAATTAAATAGCTTCAAAAAGGTAAATTTGAGAACTAAACTCAAATTTAATATAAAATATTTGGAATCTATAAAAAATTTAGAACACATATCGACATACATATTCAGATATTTATACTTTTAAATAAGACTTTATTATATTTAAATATATAAATTTGAATTAAAATATTTAAAAATATAATATAATTTATGAAGATCGATTACTTCCAAAAAAAATTTATCAGATTACAGGCAAATAAGTTGTAGGTTGTAACCCAAACTTATTCAATTTTAGATAATTTTAAATAATTCCAACTTGATGATATCATCGTATAATTTGTACAGATGTTAAATTGATCACGAAGTAAACTATAAAAAAAAGGTCACTTGACACAATTTATATCAAAACGTGAGCCTTAATTAAAATCCAGACCCTACACTCGATATCTGCGACGGGTTTCTTTGACACTGCAATTGGGTTGCTCACCCACGACGCTACTATGGCTTCTTGGACCCACCAGAGCGGTTGTTGGTCCTCAACCAAGTTTTCGGGGCTTCACGCCCAGTGGTCGGCCGGTTGAACTGCTGATCCAACCTCTGCCTCAATGCCTGGGGCCCACCGTACCCCGGCCCACGCCACCGGCATTAATCAGGCCTGCCAAAACGTACCAACAAACTATAAGAAATTCAAATATTTATCGTGACAAATCAATATAATCATAATCAAACCATAAATCATGAAAAATGGTCTTATACTACTCTTGAGTCAATTATTTATATTTTATAATCAATAAAAACAATGATATCTTTTGCCAGGCTTTATATATACTATTATTTTGATTCTAGGGTTTTTAGTTACTATAAAAGAAATTAGTTTGAAGAAGTTCCAAATTTAACTCTATTAGGATTTCTTCATAGATTTTAAATTATTTATTGCGGACTAGCTTTGATTCCCATGTGACCATACTTCACCTTACTGTTTCACATTTTTACTTCTTGTGTGGGGATATATACATACCGTTCAATCAAGAAAAAGAAATATAAATCTTTGATAGTAATTATATTAATTAGCAAATAAAAAATTAAATTTTTATTTATAATTTTTATTAAAATATTTGGGATCGTACCACTATATATTTTGCCTCTCCCAATTATCATAGTCTCGTGAGCGCTCATATAATTTTAAAAGAATCTTTTTATTTTATCGAAAGAATACCTAATATATTATTAAAAAAATAAAAAAATCAAAAATACACATATTATATATAAATATATTCTCTGTTTTAATTAATATGAGAGGATATTAAAGATTCAAATCACGTAAGGATTGATGAGGGTTTCAAAGTGCGCCAGCAATCATTCCTTCCCCATTTCACGGTAACCGCACGGTTTCCGGAACCTAAAATAAGGCTATTTGCGATTAAAAAAAATACTATTCACACAGTGCGGTGTCTGTACCGTTCCCGCTGCGCACGAACTCATGTTCCGTCTCTCCCTCTGAAATAAAAGCATCGAGATCGCGAAATTATCTCTTACCCTCTCTCTCTCTCTCTCTCTCTCTCTCTCTCTCTCTCTCTCTCTCAAACCCCTTCGACCCTGACCCACGCCCCACGCCCCACGCCTCTCCATCCATTTTCCATAGATCTTACTGTGCTCCTTGTTCCTGTCCGAATCTGGTATGTCTTTCTTAATTAATTCTTATCTTTCTTATGTTAATTTTGTTTGTATACCCTTTTCGATCTACGTATTAAATGGTTATACCCTTGGATTTTCACTTGGATCTGAAGAGGTCGGTTCTTGATCAGGTCATCCGATTTGGGATTTTTGGCGGCCTAGATTCTTGGAGCTCGTTTTGATTTGCCATGGCGGCTCCTCCTGCTAGGGCTCGGGCGGACTACGATTACCTCATCAAGCTTCTCCTGATCGGTGACAGCGGTAAGGATCTGATAACCATTTTGTATTTGTTTGATTCGGTTCGTATGGTTTTGTGAGGCGTCATTGTTGTAGTTTTAATTCTATGGTTTCACATATGCGTTAGGGGCAACATAATGGCTTATCTGTTGTCAACTGGGAATTGGGTGTTTATTCATGACTGAATTTTTGTTTCCGTTGTTAGGATTTTTATTCGGCTTGGTGTATTGCAATAAGGAAGATGGATATTTGGCATTAGATAATGACCATGGATTTCGGTTTCCATCTGATGGTATCATGATAGTATTTGAATGCGGTGGCTCTCTGCCGAAATGCTATTATTTTCTTCTAGTGATTCATAATGTAACATGACTGAAGCTCATTTACTTCTCTTTATAAATGTTTCTTGTACACTCTGATGTTCTAGATCGAGGCAGGATGTTGAAACTTTGATCTACTAACAACAATCTGCCATTCAAACTTCAAAGGCTATATTTTAGACTCCCTGTTTTAATATCAGAATATGCAATATAATGATTTACATTCCAGTAGCATTAAAAGGCGCATTCTCTAGTCAATCTGAACATTTGGAGATACAATGTTTACTACAATATTTTGGTGACCTCATGAATAAACATTAAATATTTATGGTAATCACTATAGTTTTGTTCGATGTTATCCTTTTTTAATTTGCCTGACCTTTCTGGCATTTATCTTCTAGATTTTAGTACATTTTGGTACAATTTGATGCTCTTACGAGTTACTTGAAATGCATGAGAAATTGTGATACTCCACATGCATGCGAGTCCTCACTTCCTGAACTTGGAGTGATACTTTGCCCGGGGACAATGAAATCGCTTATGAGAAAGTAAAAAAAGGGCTTAGAATTGTAACAAAATGCAAGAGGTTAGTCTAAAAGAACAAGATAAAAAAATAGGCTTAGTTGATTTAACATTATCCAAAAACTAAATAAGTTCATCCTAATAGGCATATTCTGATTAACTATTTTTAGGTACAAATTAACAAATAGTTGATTATCAGTAATTCTATCTAGTAATTATTATATAATGTCATTGTTAATTCTACACTTATTTTATTATTTTAATCTGATTTATTTGCAATATTATTTATTATTTGTTGTTTACTTATAGTAGTCAAGGAATCAAATTTTAGTTTTGTCAATTGGTGTAAACTGGTATTCACCAATTTAACCAAGGATGGGCACTAGACCATATAAGTTTTCACCCCTCAATATTTATTTTGTTATTACTTTTTTGATGTTACCTAGTGTCACGGGCCAGTTCATCACTTGGTAAATGGGTATCGATATATCCAGTTATTGAAACCTAGGGTGAACCTCTAAATATTTGGTACAATTGTTGAACATGCTTCATTTGATTTATAGAAGATATATAAACAACTCATGAGGGGTAGCTAATGTCTATGTTCGCTAGAATATAATTTTAAAGTAATTGGCTTACTTTGTTCTTGAACTCCAATGTTTTTCATTAGAATTAATGTTATCAAAAGTGCTAGGTGCTGAAAGGAACCAAGGTTCTAAATTGCTTGTGTTGCTAATCACTTGAATAGGCGCTTTCCCGAGCAAATCAATGCATTTATCTCATAAAAATTATGGATTTATTGTTAAGGATAAAAATAATCATTAGAAAAATGAATTTCAATTGAAAATGAGTTTTGTGCCATTACATATTCATAAATGATCACCATTAAAACATCAATTATATGTATCTAAATCTATAGTGCATTAAATTAAAAAAACATAATTAAATTAGGCCATGTATAAATAATAAAATAAAAGAAATTGAAAACATTTATTAGTCCAAGACTCTAAAATCTCTAATAGTCATTAATGTCCATGTTATCATCAACATCATCATTGTGCTCATCTTCTTCATTACTTGATTTAGAACCCTCAATATCTTCTGTTTTGTCAGAATTAACTTTTTCCTCAGCATTTATTGTCCTGGAATTTAATGCTTTTGCAGTCATCTTTGTTTTTGCTTGTTGTTTTAGTATATATACTTGTTTCTCTTATACTGGATGATTTTGCTATATCATATTGATCTATATTAACTTAAAACTTCTACTTTATCCTCCATCAACATTCCTATTCAAGATCAAAATCTCAAGGATTTGTTAATTGGGTGATGCACTTTAATCTTTTGATGCTTCATTTCAACAACAACAGGCTCAACTAACAAGTCAACATTGACATGGGCATAGTTGAAGATGAGAGCCATGATGCAATGATAATGCCTAAGGCTTTTCCAAATAGTTGAAACTGTGGTCCAAGCTACTATCTAGGCCTTGGTAAGGCAAACTCATTGTTGCCCTCTCTTATACAGATAAAGACAAAACTATTGAGGTATTAACATAGGCAGATGAACTCGAGGAGACGGATAGTTCCTCGCATGTGGTCGACACTACTAGAATTCAGAAGCCAGTCAGAGTCCGTGATTATAGCCCTTGTCATACACAGGGTCAACAATCTTCCAAAACTAATTCTGGCACCACCATGTTGTTCCTAGTGGAATATTCAATCCTAACTAGAATAACAAATTATGTTGTTAAGGCTTCTCACTTAGTAGGCATTCTAGTGGAAGATAAAGCCAAATTTAGAAAAGTAACGCTCTCTTAAAAATCTCATAAGAATCATTGATTGGAGCTTTTGTGGGTGGCCTGGGGTCCCTCATAGGCGTACAGAACCACTAGCCATTTGCAATCCCGTTTGGGATCTTTCTTGGACGCATAGGTAGTTGAAGAAGTATTTAAGCAATTACATCCCACTAGCTAATAAGTACTCCTAGGCCCATTTTTGAGTTTGGGTTAGTCATAAATGCAAAAGCTTCAGACTTGTCTAGTTCTACTGGAATTATCTAAAAACTTGAAAATTTAAAGAACATGTTGATCTACAACAACTAGAAGATTTGTAACCTGCTAGGAAAGAATTTTTACCTCTATTTTGTTGGAAATGAAGGTTAAAATAGATATGGCAAGGGTTTGCTAAGTTGGTGCTTATGGATTTTGATGATGATGAGGTTACTCCATCGTTGTAATGAATCTTGAAAAAACTACTGAAGTTATAAAATAAAAATATGAATGCCTTGATGGAATCTCACACTGACACATGATAATCTTACTGAAAACTCCTATGAAGAATCATCACCTTCTATAGTAGATATAGGATTTATTAGTAATTTCATTAGTTCTGAGCAAATGAGATTAGGCATCAGCCATATTGAGGCAACATGACTGGACTTTGCTCGCCCTTTCGATGGGGCTCTTGGCCTAAAACAAAACTAAACCAGCTGTTCCACTTATTGGAGACACATGAAGAGTCATCTGATGGTATGTTTGGATGTCTATTTTGACTGGGAAATGATGGGACCTGTTAGCTGCTGGAAAGGTCTTGGTGGCTTATGTGAAGTTCCTCATCAAGTAATAGTTCGGTAGGATTTCTGATTTCCATCAAGGTTTCAGCTGATTTATGGAACTATAGTGGGCCTTTTCTGAAGTACTATTTCCCCTCGATCAGGTAAGTGATTTGGCTAATACAAAGGAAATGGCCACCCCATTCCAAATAGCATAGGGTGCAGTGTCAGGTCTTATATGTGTCATAGACAAATCTTCTCTTGGCAAGACTAGGAGGTGACAACACAAAGACCTGGGTGCAGAGCAATAGGGGACTGCCAATCACTGTCTCTTAAGAGAAGAGTTTGGCCAGCAGCTTAAAGAGAGTAGAATAAGTTTTTACAGGGTATTTAGGTCCATAATTTTATGTAATGTAACTCCAATTTGGAGAGGATAATTAGTAGCCTATAAATAAGGGTCATTGTGAATACACAGGATATTGGTTGGTGTAACAAACATGTATCTTCTTCCCCCTAATCCCTCTTCCATTTTCTTTTTGTGAAATTTCTCATTTCCCTTACAGATGTCATTCAATAAGTGATGTGAATCAACTTACAATAATATTTACTTAATTTTTTTATAACCCAATGCAAGTGTGATAAAGCATATTGTATATAGAGAATGAATATCACTACCACATGTAGCAAACTAGCAAAGTAGATCTTGGCTGTTAACATATTATTTGTTTTGAGAACCTTTTCACAAATAAAATCCATCTACTTTTGATGCCCTAATTATGTAAATTTTTTTTTTTCTTAGTTGATTATGTGCAACATGAGATGATATGCTGTGTTCTCTAGGTGTTGGAAAGAGTTGCCTCCTTTTGCGTTTCTCAGATGGTTCCTTTACTACCAGTTTTATTACCACAATCGGGTGAGTTCAGTTTCAAGGAGCAATAGTTTACATTTGCTTATTTGTAATTGGATGTGCAATCCAATCTCATTAGATTGTTCTAGTTCCAATGGCAATTGCCTGATCTCTGCGCAGCATTGATTTTAAGATAAGAACAATTGAGCTGGATGGCAAGAGGATTAAACTACAGATTTGGGACACTGCTGGACAGGAACGCTTTGAACTATCACTACTGGTAGGCTTCTTGTTTCTTTTGATGTTGGCCTTTGCCCTCGGTTTATCTATTGCATGCCATCTTTTCTATGTAAATCTTTGAACGAATAACTTATTTTCCTTTATTCTTTCAGCTTACTACCGAGGCGCTATGGGCATTTTGCTCGTTTATGATGTCACTGATGAATCTTCTTTCAATAGTAATAATATTCTTTATGTTCTCACTGTAGTTTTGCCTTTTCAATTTCTGGTTTTCTTATTCAGATTCTCTATATTCATGGTAACATACAGACATAAGGAACTGGATTCGCAACATTGAACAGCATGCTTCTGATAGCGTAAACAAAGTTTTGGTTGGTAACAAGGCTGACATGGATGAAAGTAAAAGGGTATGTTTCTGTGTGTTCAACGTCCAATAGTTGATTTGTTTGGCCAGTAGTTCATAAAACCTTGCTGCCTCTGGTGTTCTTTTTTTTGCTCCAAGTTTATAAACCATTTTCTATAAATGGGTTCTTTTCAGGCTGTTCCGACATCAAAGGGGCAAGCTCTTGCTGATGAATATGGGATTAAGTTTTTCGAGACTGTATGTGGCTTTGTTGGTTTCTATCCTGTCTCTCCTTATTGCTAGTTTTTAACAATGTCTTTGATATGATCCAGAGTGCAAAGACGAATCTTAATGTTGAACAAGTCTTCTTTTCAATTGCAAGAGATATCAAGCAGAGACTTGCAGAAACTGATTCAAAACCTGAGGTAGAAGCAACCTTTTTCTATGTCAAAAAAACACAACTTTCTAATTCTGAAGATTTAACCAGTCGTCTGGTTGCAGGATCGGACCATCAAGATAAACAAACCAGACCAGACAGCTGCAGATGGTAGTGCTGCGCCAACATCATCGTGCTGTGGTTCCTGAGGGAATGATTACGCGTGGTGGTGGTGGTGGCAGCAACAGCAATTGGGTTCAGTCTTTTATCTCGTGGGAACTAATTACATAATGGTCAATGGTGTTTCGAGGATAATGATGATGGAGCTTGTATTTTCAATCCTTCCATTATTTGAAACTTAGCTAGCATGTGTTTTTCTTGTTTGAGATGTGGGAAACCCATGTACGTTTATTTGTTTTTTTTTGGAAGGATCCGCGTCACGCTTGATGTCTGGGTGATTGATAAACCTTTTTAATTCGACTTTATTGGCATAGTTATACCTATGCTTTGTCATTTAAGATTTTCACTCAATCCACAGAGATGATGATGCAAATGTTGAGTCTTGTAATGTTGAATGACAGGCTCTTTGGAGGGTACGTTTGTGGGCTGACATGATGTGTGGCCTTTCCGTAGCTCTTCTATGAATGCTAAGATGACTCCCATGTTCCTTATGTCTCAAATTCCTGTTTGTGATGATTTGGTTCGCTGCGTTTTAGGATGATGCATTCTATTTTACGATCGAATGGTAGGAGGCCATGAGCCGTTACAGGACTGATCAAGGAAGGGGATGCCGTTGTCGCCAAAGCTCAGTATCCATGACGGTGGTCATTTGTTAGACTTGCGCCTAAGGGAGTCAGATGTCATGACAATGCTCCTATCATGCACAACTGTCATTGGGGATGCCTACTGCAACTTGAATTCTGGCTTAGTTGGCTTTGACTGGTCAATCAGATCGATTCTTTAACTGAGATCGAGGTTAGTTTTCCTTAGTTGGAACAGTACCAAATTTATCACTCCTTGTTAAAGATGGCTGTACATCAGTGAAAGAAGGGCTCAGTGCTCCCCTACTTGACTCGTAAAATACGTAGTCAAGACACGGATAGCCTTCAAGACACGGAGAGCCCTTCGACAGATCCTACTTGACTCCTAAAATAGGGTAGACAAAGATCAGTCTTTGATGAAACAGTACAAAAGTTTTTTTTTTTTTATAAATATGATAGATGTAGTCCCTTGGATTTATCCTTTGGTTTTTAATTTAGCAATATATTGTGTTTATATTGTGTCTTTTTATTTACCTTCCTTTTTATTTAACTTTGCATTTATATTGTGTCTTCCCTCAAAGATAAATGAATACCAATTAAAAAAGATAATTTTATTTGTAAATGGAAAATTTTATTGTCCTTTAGTTTTCACACTTCCATAAAATTATCTTTTTTTTCTATCATAAAAAAGTTAACTTCTACAAATCGTTTTACAATTTTTCTAATGATTGGTTAATGTGATATTAAATATAAAGGCCTTAGATTTTAAAGTCGATTCAAGTGTGAAATTTATAATGTATATCTTTTTGTGGATATTTACTGTTTTAGACCCTTTCTTTTATCTTTCCAAAAAAAAAGGTGGACTAATACGTTAGCAGGCATTGACTTCTCAGTATTACTAAATTCGTTGACAGAAAATTGCAACCTAATTAGAGGGCCGTTTAGGTTAACATCTTAAATTGCAATATCCCATTTGGTTCGGTTTTAATTTTGAGCCTTGATTAGAGATTTCTGAAATCTAGAACATAAACCTTTTATTAACCCCTAGATAAGTTTAGCGATTCCACGGGTTTCATCCGAGCATGATGAAATAGGAAGCTTGGATGATCCAACTTTTAGCTACCTAATTTGATGGCCGTTTAGGTTAACATCTTAAATTCGTACCATCCATTAAATTCGTATGTACACATTATTTTCTCAGATTATATTTTGAACCACAGCCAAAGGTTGGCCAAGTTCAAGTGTCTTTGGTAAATTATCACCATACGAATGCTTTAGATAAGATTCATTTAATATAGTTTCAAATTCTACGAGTTTAGTATATGATCATCGTATCAATGTTTCAGGAATAGAAAAATTATAGGATAAGATTTTGAAACTTTAATCTTTGACAAGTGAGTTTAATATATGACCATCAAATTAATATTTAAGACATAAAAATTTATTGGATAAGATTTTAAATCCTCAATTTTTATTAAAAGAATCTATATATATCATCCATATTTTAGGTGTTCAAATAGAATCACCATCGGACCAAGTGAATAATAATATTATATATTATTTATATAAAAAATGAATAAATATAACCAAAAACTAAGAGGCACTCGTATTTGGTTTTTAAATTTGGCCCATGAAATTAAGGACAGTAATTGAATAAAATGTAAAAAATCTAAATAAAAGTTTACAATACATAAAAAATCTTGATAGAAGTTATCTGTATTGCCTATGTGAGCTTTCAGTGCATCAGTTTATGATCGAAAGACCAGCTGCACTTTTATCATGAACCAAAATTAACTGAATAACACTAAAATTATATCCCATATGTTCTTTACAAAAAGAATTTAGAATCAGGATTTGATACCTAGATTTGGGATATATTTTTGCCTCCTGGGCTCCAATTTGCCTCATTGTATGTTGTAATATGCCAAATTATGGCAAATCAAAGTGAAATGATTGCTAACATGCTTAAGGCTTCACTAAAAACTCAATACAAAGTTTTTTACGCATATAAGCTTCAATTATTTAAATTTTTCTAAAAGATCAATTACAAGATAGTGTAGATGGAACAAATTTCAACAAGTTTGAACTATTCTTTTCTATATCATTTGTTAATGAATGTTAAATGATATAATTGAGTAGTGATCATATTTGAGATACAAATTTATATAATTCTATCTGAATTCGCACATCTATGGTAATGTATCAAATTTAGAAAATTTAAAAAAATTAGTTGCTTAAAAATAGATATTATTACTAAAATATCTGATAAAAGATAAACAAATAGTACACAAATTATAAAACTAAAAAAAAAAATAAAAACGTGAAGATTCCAATAAAAATGCTTTAAAAAGTCAGTATGTCAGGATATAAAGTTTATGATAATTTTTATAATAAATTAGATAAAAAAGAGTAAAGATTTATATAATATTAAATGTCCAAAGACGAAGATAAATGTATAATATCAAAATAAAAAAAATAGTTTTAAAAAAATTATTTAAGAAGCATCCCACGTAGGACATAGCCTGAGATATAATATTTCTGATTATACAAATTATTTATAGGAAAAGTAGTACCATTTCCAGTAAGACTTGTTAGGGAACTATGCTTGATGATGACAAAGAGACGAATTAGTAGAGGTACTAACTGAAATAATCAATGGAGGTACAGAGAATTGGAAGAGCGAGAGGAGCATGCATAATCGTCAAGCGCATGCTACGATGGTTAACCTCAGCTCATCGGATACCTCCACATTCGCAAATAACAAGAGACTCGTCAAAAACCTCTTTAACAATTATTTAGGGAAGATGATGAGACAATCCATTTGACATGAGTCGTTGTACTTCTTTCTTCAACCGGTCGATGGCTTCTCTTTGCGAAATGGGTTGCCGTTAAAAGGTCATGATTGATGTTTAAAAAACTCGAAGCTCTTTGTGGTCAATAAAAGCTGTGATTTATTTTTTAGGTAAAATGGTCGTTATTGTTTATATTTTAAGTCTGGTCCTGATAGGAGAATGTTTGCTTGTAGCGTACGAATCACGGCAGCATCCGAACCCGTTTTCCAGCCGGTCCCCAGCATAGCGGGCCACCACATCGCCTGCACCAACAAGAGCGGCAGCGCTGTTCCCACCTGCCTCTCCCTCTCTCCTCGTCTGTCCCCTGAATCCACAAAACCGGAGCCTCCCTCGTCTCGAAAGATCCGTTCCCTTCGACACCTACTCTGTCCTCAGTCTTCGATGATCGGCCGGCGATCCCTTTTCCTCTGTCCTCGATGTTGGATTGAGCTCCGTTGATATATAGATCACCTCGAGTCTTCGGCCAGAAAGAGGGCAGGGTCGAGGGGAGTGGTACGCAAAAGAGAGATGGGGAGGTCTCAGCGGCAGCTGAGGGCCATGCTCCGCAAGAACTGGCTTCTCAAAGTCCGCCACCCTTTCGCCACCTGTGCCGAGGTACTCGGTCGCAGAGCACCGCCTCTGAATCGTCCCAAACCTATTATACCGATTCCCTAATCAAAACCCGCTCTCAAGAGGACTGTTTCATTTGGTTCGGGGTGATTTCTCTTTCTCTCTCCATTTACGGTGCAATTTGTTTTGTCTTTGTGTCGTTTGATATTTCAGATTCTGCTGCCGACGATTGTGATGCTGATGCTCATCGGAATAAGGTCTAGAGCTGACACGCAAATTCACCCGGTGCAAGCGTAGGCTATCCGCTTCTTTCCGTTCTGTTTTCCACCATTTACTATCCTCGCTTCAGTGTTTACGTGAATTACTCGTCTTTGGTTGCTGCTTGTGGTTTTGATTTTGCATGTACTTGATTTCTTTCGTTCCAGGTATATTAGAAAGGGCATGCTTGTTGAGGTGGGCAAAAGTGAGATCTCTCAAGTTTTGACAGTATTTTGAAGTTGTTGTTCGTGAACGGTGAACATCTCGCTTTTGCTCCTGACACCGACAAAACAAGGTTGATGCTGGACGTGCTCTCTTCGAAGTTTCCGCTCCTAAAGGTACCATGCCGCGATTATTTGCTTCTTTCCTACTTTTTTCTCATGTCCGTTTCACACGGCACTGGAAACATGTTCCGTGTGAACTCTGGCAATTCATGATGGACGGAAATAGCATGGTATCTACGGACTATTGGCATTAGAAACTTGATGTCTTCTTTTGGATTTGAATGTGCCTCCATAATGGGCATGGAACTGCCAAGGACTGAGGCCCCGTGAAATATATTGGAGGAAAAGAAAAGACAGATGAGCAAGAAACAGTTATTTGTTGCTGTATATTCACAACTGGAGAACTAGAACTTGCTCTTTGTCTCTTCAAATACATGAAAACTGAGTGTATCTGTGGTGGCATCTAACCTCTAAAGCCATCCACAGTGGCAATTCCTTTTTAAGCTAAAAATCAAGCAACTTGAGAGTGTAAGCCAGGAAGGATTTTTGAACTTATAATGACTAATTCTCGTCCATAGAGATCACAAGACACAAGAATAGCTCTCGCTTATACTTTGAGATCTTTAGTAATTTTTAAAAATCAAAAGATATTGTGGCTTCCAATATAGGAGAAGGTGTCTAATCTTATTATGAACAATAAATGCATCATCGAGCTTGCAAAGCATTCCGATAATATTGAAGCTATAGTCTTGTTGAATGTAGATATCCTTGTTAGAGTCACCATCTGAGAGAGCTAATCCCATTTAAAGTAATTCTATGATAAATTTCTTTACGAGTAAATCTCCTGATAGTTCACTTTCTCAACTTTCTGGAAAATTTTGCCACAAGTCAGGCTTAAAATTTGCCATTGATCCTATTTCTCTGACCTTCCGAGCCCACAACAAGTTATCCTAAGTAATTTTCATAGAATCAAGATTGCGTGTAGTGGCTTTCCACTCAACAGAAACTTCGATGCTTCATGGTTTCGCTAATCTCATCAACTTCCAGAAAGATGCAGACTTTCCCCTTTGAAATATTCTTGGGGTATTTTTAACATTGAGAGCTCCGTGCTTTCTCCAGATTAATTTTTCTCTTTGCAAGATCTTTAGGTCCTGATGTTTAGAGAATAATGTTGATTCAAAGCCCTTTTCTTTGGTTAAACTTCTTGAAAAGGTTGTTTACCAGAAAATGTTGAACCCAAGAATGGGAAGGTTGATTCTTGGAGGAATGTATTATTTCTTAGAAATAATTATTGAACCCAAAGTTAATTTTCTCTTTTTTTCAGTATATTTATATTTAATTTGTTGTGCAATTTTTATGCAATTCTTGGTGTAGTAATAGACATTCAGTCTAGTGTTCTTCATGCCATTTCTTTTCGTTCTTCAGCTAAATGGAAAAAATAATAATACAAAATAAACATTTTTGGCTGTCTATCACTTTTTTTTATCATTATCTACAATGTTAGCTTTAAATTAAGTATAACAGGCATTTTTACTTTTATTAATAGATGGTTGGCAGAGTTTACAAAAATGAAGCTGACATGGAAAATTATATTAGGTCAGAACTGTACGGTGTCAATGATCAAGTGAGGTAAGTCATGATTCTTTCTATAAATTGAATCCTGTAATGCTGTAACTCATTACTTGGTGACCATTATTTTAATTCAGTGTGAACTACAGTTCTTAATTTTCCTTTGTTTGAGAATCAACATGTTATTACTTCTTAATGCATATTATTTTTTTTAATCTTTATGGAAGATGGCTTTAGCTCTATATCTGTTTCAGAAAGATTAGCATCGTTCTTGCAGGAACCTATCAAATCCCAAGATCAAAGGAGCAGTAGTTTTTCATGCACAAGGTCCTCAAACATTTGACTATAGCATACGTCTTAATCACACATGGGCTTTCTCAGGTTTTCCTAATGTTAAAACCATCATGGATGTAAACGGACCATATCTCAATGACCTGGAGCTTGGTGTTAACATTGTACCAATTCTTCAATATGGATTCAGTGGATTTCTGACTGTATGAGTTCCTCTTCCTTTCTTTCTATAGGCAATTACAACTTGTGCATGTTTGATTGACCTTTTTCTTAATGTTATATTCTTGATTTATTTTATTTGCAAGTGAAATAGTATTGCTGTTTTCTTTTCATGTTGACAACGCTTTGAAAATGTGGCCCTCTAGTGTGTGGTGACTTGAAGATTGAAATATGTACTTGGAGTAATGATATTATCATGTCACAAAGATAATCTGTAGAGTAAATGCTAATTATGACTTTGTTTGAACCTCTTTTGTTACATATTCATGTTTCACAAACCCCACAGGGTTTATTGGTTATCTTGGTCAATTCTCCATGTGTCACGATGGAATTGCATCATGATTCATAAATTCTCATACTCAGTTATGAAGACTCAACTTCTTCATTTTATTACATAGTGCAATGCATGAATAATATCAATTCCTGGAATTTTCTTGGAATTGCCTAAGTTATTTAGATATATTTGTAGATTTACTTGTGCCTGAGTGCATTAATTTCAATTGTCTCAGTTTTGGGATTTAATTTGATATGTGTTCTTGCAGTTGCAGCAGGTGATGGATTCATTGATAATTCTTCTTGCACAACTAAATGGAACTAATGTTATGTCTGAGAGTATAAATGTAACAGAAACATTATCACCTTTTATCGGACCTCGCTCTCATGTGAACTTCAGATGGACGGAGTTTATTCCAGAAAATATCAGAATTGTACCATTTCCAACTCGAGAATATACAGATGATGAGTTCCAGTCAATTGTGAAGATTGTCATGGGATTATTGTGAGTATAAATTTTACTCTATAATAATCATTTTAATTTTCTAATTTTTTATATTTGCTTTAATTGGGATCTTTTAGAAAATTAGTATTCCCTTTTCTGAGCGAGCAATACATGTACAACAGATATTTTTGTAAAAGACAAATATATAATAGTTTTCATACTGTAGTAGTTGCATTTAGGGTTCTGAATTTTGGTGGCATCCCGGTGCGGCTAGGTTGTTGGAACTCGAATAGCATGTTTGGAATGCTGTGTCACTTGGCATGGTGAGGGTGCTGCCTGAACTGAAATACAAAATGAAAAAGAAAAAGGAATGCCACTAGACTATCAAATCATGGGTAAAAATTAAAACAAAAGAACTAGTGGCTTGCTCTCCTCTGCTTCTTCTGACAGCAGGAGCCATGGCCTGTGGCCAAGCTCAAAGAGAATGCTGTTCCAAATTGGAAAGAGGATATCGATTGATGCCGTAACACTTGATTAAGTTAAAAGTGAACCTGTCTTTTACTAGGACTGAGTTTAGATGGTGTTGAGAAAATATTGGCTTGAGAAACTTTGCCAACATGGCACAAGCTCTCTGAAGGATAAGTTGCATTATTTAATTAGTTCAGCAAGTACAGCTATCCTTTTCAATTAATTGGTTTGCAAACTCTTTAGGTGCTAAAAGAGATTGAAATAATAAATAATAAAAATAAGGTGTTTTGCGTTCATGTAGTGATATAAACTTGATTTGTTAATGCTACCCATTAAGATAAAAAAAGCATAAGTCTCATCTAATGGAGAAATAAGTGCCTTTAACTACATATTTTGCTGCAGAACCTGTTGATCTTCATATGTACCTTTACTTTATATCAAGGTTCTTGATCTTGTTTTGTACCCGTGTATCGAGCTTTGCTCGGTATGGTATGATACTGATGCGTGTGCCGAAAGCGGTATGTCTAAAATGGGCATAAAACCCTCTGAAAATACCTGAAAAATAGAAAAAATGGGTTAAGATAGGGTTTTTAAGTTAGAAATAAATATACATTTAGTATAGTTTTAGCAAAACTAATGTAATTAAGAATAGTGTCATACCTTTTTCGGGCTTTGAGGAGTAGCCTTGTGCAAGGTTTGCAATTCGGTCTATTTTGGATTGTTCTTTCTCTTAATCCTCCTAAATTAGCCTCGTAAATTTGATTCAATCTACAAATTATTGTTTTGTTGAGTTTAGGAGAGTAAAAATATGAGAATAAGAGAGAAAATGTGTGAAAAATTAAGTTTGAGAGGGTTTATGAGAGTTTGAGGGTGAAATGGTTTGAAATAGGGAGAGGAAAGGGTTTAAAAAGCCTTGAGGAGGCCTCCTATTGGAGCACTGTTACCATTTAGTAATAGTCAATTTTGATTATTACCACCCTGTACAGTCTTGTATCACCCGATACGGGGCCAGATGCTTGATACCACACAGTAATGGGTGGTCCATGTGCCGGTCAGTTGTCTGTATCGGGCGGTACATTATGGTATTGCAAACCTTGCTTTATATAAATCCCTACTCTACCCTCCACTTTCTTGTGAACTCTGTTTATCTTTTTTGTGTTCATCGTTATGACCAAAATATTTATAAAACAGTTATTATGTGCTATAACCTAAGAAAGAAAATTTCCGATGCAACAACTGCTGTTATCCGCTCGACCCACTTCTCTCTTGGGCTGCTTTCTGCACCTATTTTGGTCTGAATCCATAGTTGGCTCTAATTGTGGCCTCTTTTGGGAAACTAAACCAATTTAACAGGGCTCAGATCTTGTCCTGATAAAATTGAGTCAGCAGCTCTTATTGACAATAGGAAAGGGGCTGACACTCCCTTTAACTCGACCAAAGAGGTACAGCAATTTTTATCTACAGACAGCAGCAAAGATGCAACTGGGTTGTTTGGCCAGCAGTGAAAGGCTTAGGCAACAATGTTTAGAAGGATGAAACAGTTTCTTTTAAAAGTCTTGTTTTGTTAACTTTGTAAGCCTCCTGGCATACATTTAGGCTGTATTACAGTTAATTCCAGCAGCTAAATGCTCTATTTTCTTAGTTTTTCCTAAAGGACCCAGGCGCAATGATTTGTTCCAGGATGTTGCTATCGGCGAAGTGGATTCTGGTTGATGTTTCATTCCTTGTTTATTGTAATCTGACTAATCAATATTGTATAACATGGACTTACATTTTTGTTGTCTTCCAAGATCTTTCTGTTGTCAAATTGTTTTCTGGAAGTCTTATTTCTTGTTCTTTGACTTTTAGCTAGTCAATATTGTGTAACATGGGCTTATAATTTTGGAGTCTCCCAAGGAATGCAGATCACTTGGTATATTAAAAGGAAACCATTTTCTCATGCTTCCTTTTTCTTACATTTGAGTGTTTTTTTTGGGTGAAATAGGTATCTTTTGGGATTTCTGTATCCAATTTCTCATTTAATCAGCTACTTTGTGTTTGAGAAGGTATGCTGAACATGTGTTTGGTATCGTTTTTCTGTGGATGATAAATTATTTTCTCTGTTTGTTTGGAATTGATTCTTTTGGTTATATTATTTTCCAGGAACAGAAAATTAAAGAAGGTCTGTACATGATGGGACTTGAAGATAAAATATTTTACCTTTCTTGGTTTATCACGTATTCAGTACAGGTGATTGTTATGTCTTTGATTCTGCCAGAGATCTTGAAATTTACCAATGGCAAAGCAACCATTCATATTAAGATACTATTCATAAAAAAAGCCTTGTACAATTGACATGAATACCATCAAGTTTAAGGGTAGTAGATGTCAGAGAGGAAATTGTTTGAAGGTATATAGATAAAAGAGATTGAGAGATATAAATCAATGGAATGGACGACGATGATGAGGTAGTGCATCTTGATGATCATTAGAGCTTTAGATTCGATAGATTTTTGAATTTCTTTTGTTTTGTAATTTAGATATGAACTGATTTAATTACTGTTTTTGTTGATAATGGTGGAAAGCATCTTGTGTATGTAACAATCTAAAAATTAGTGATTTTATTGAAGTTCTTGTTTTAGTGATTATCTTTAGCCTTAAACATATTTTTATTAATTTTCATGAAGCAACTACCTTGCTTTGCTTGGATGAGCACCTAGCATCACAAGTAATAAGGGACCTTGCGCCATGCCATGAAGTGACTAGTGCGCTTTTGACTATATTGCAATGAGGATGATACAAGTTATGGAGAATAATTCATTATAATATAGACATATTAATTCAAAATAAATCATAGTATATCGTAGAAAGATGTTGTTATAATAATTATATCTTACAAAAAGGTAAAAACTTATTCACATGTAGCTTTAGTGATTGACAATGGGTGGCCCTAATGCTTCTCTAATCACCATGCAGGTGAAGTATAGGCAAAGAAAAGACAAAGGAAAGAAAAAAAATCATTTATAGATAGTGCTTATAGGATTTGGTAATGGGATAAAAAAACAAAGGAAGAACTTTTATATATGAACAAATACTAGCAGGCCGTAATATACAGCGGAATTAAACGGAAATCATAATCAAATATGACATCAAGATTTACGTGAAAAACCTCTCCAATGTGAAGCGTAAAAATCATGGGGCAAATAAGAGAAAATCCATTATAAGAATAATGAATATACAATTCTTTAAGTCTTTTGCCTAAAACCCAAACAACAATCACAAGAGAATAACTGGGATACAAGGATCACATTACTGTGCAAAATATCCAAAACCTTCCCAAACAATCATAGTAAGAATTCACTGCAGATCTGATCTAACCTGAGATGAGAATATTGTTTGGATGAATGAGAATAGTCTCTGTGTTGTCCTTGACTTCTTCCCTTTCTTTTTCTCTTATTTTTCTGTCTTTTTCTCCTCTTTTTGAGTCTTCAACCTGAAAATCCACTTGTTCTTCAAGGCCTTCATTCTCTGGGGTAGTTGCACCAAATCATATATGTGGTTCTTTTGCAAAGCATCCATCTCTTCCTCTATAGCAACTAACCACCTCTTTTTTTGTTCACTTTCAATTGCTTCTTGGTAACTCTTTGGTTCACCTGCATCAGTAAGTATCACATACTCATCTACAAAGTATCTTCTGGAAGGCTAACGTCATCTAAAAGATCTTCTTAACTGAGGTTCTGCGGGAAGCTGCTCCTCAACTTCTTCTTGCTCAACATGTCCTGTAGGTAAATTAATATCTAGCTCTACACCATCTTCCTGCACATCTCCCCCATCACCCTTATATATTGGAGGAGTAATTGGGTCACAATCTGCTAATCCTTCTACGGAAGTCTTGGCTGGTGCCTCCTTCAAATCCTCAAGGGTTTGATCCTTAAAGAAGACCACATCTCTGCTTCTAAACATCTTCTGCTTTTCTGGATCCCAAAGCCTATAACCAAATTGATCATGTGAGTAGTCAAGAAAAATACATTCTTTTATCTTACCATCTAGCTTGGACCTCTCATTGTCTGGAACATGTGCAAATGCACGACAACCAAACACTCTCAAATGCTTGTAGGAAGCATCTTTCCCTAACCATACATGCTCTGCAACATCACCATCTAGGGCTGTACAGGGAGATAAGTTGATCACATCAACTGCAATCCTCGAAGCCTTATCCCAAAACTTTTTGGGTAGCTTTCCTTGTGAAAGTATACATCTGATCTTTTCCATGATGGTGCAGTTCATCCTCTCTGCAATTGTATTATGCAGAGGTGTACCAGGAACTATCATCTCATGTTGTATGTCATATGACCTGCAATAATCATTAAACAATCCTATAAACTCACCACCATTATCTGATCTTATACATTTCAGTTGCCTTTCTGTCTCCTTTTCAACTCTGGCATGAAACTATTTGAAGACATTAATAATCTGATCCTTTGTCTTCAAAGCATAGGCCCAAACTTTCTTAGAAAAGTCATTTATAAAAGTAATAAAATAAAGTGCACCACCGATGCTAAGAACATTAATAGAACCACTAAGAGTTTTTGTCCTCAAAGGGCCACATACATCTGTATAAACATGGTCCAAGGCATGCATTTTTCTAGACAAAGCAGGACTAGCAAAAGAAATTACATTGTTTACCAGCCAAAGAATCAATACAAGGGTTCAAACGTGTATCTTTGAGGTCTGATAATACGTCTCTCTTGGAAAGAACTTGCAGTCCCTTCTCGCTCATGTGTCCCAATTACCTATGCCACAACTCCATATCAAGTCTTTCTCTCAGAGCATTCAAATTGCTCACCACAAACTTTGGCCTACAACTTGTATAAAAGTGACATTTCTTTCCACTAGCTATAACAAGAGAACCCTTACTGAGCTTCCGTTGCCCTCTGTGAAACCTGTTATTATAGTCTTTATCATCTAGTCTTCCAACTGAAATTAGATTCCGCCTCAAGTCAACCACATGCCTCACATCCTTAAGCACCAACTTACATCCAAGGTTAGTCTTTATTTGGATGTCTCTCATGCCAATGATGTCTGCTATGCCATAGTTGCCCATCTTGACAACACCAAAATTTTCAGACCTGTATGTGGCAAAGAACTCCCTCCATGGTGTAGCATGATAAGAAGCTCCTGTATCAATTATTCACTCGAGATCCTAGTACACACAAAAAAAATATCATCAGAAGGGGACAAAATCAAATAGTCACCACCTTGTATTGTAGCTATGGTATTCTCTTTTGACTATGTAGACTCCACTTCTTTTCCCTTTTTCTTGCTCTTCTTAGGTTGCTTACATTGATTTTTATAACGTCCTTTCTCACCACAGTTATAACAAACAATATCTTTCCTTGATCTTGACTTGCTTCTACCAATATGTGAACTACTTTTATATTTAGACTTTGACCTTCCTCTGTTCTCTGAGATAAGTGCCTATGAATCAATCTGAGATGCTGTTGAGATCTTTCTTCTCAACTTCTCATTCAACAAACTGCTTGTTTCTTGACTCATGGTGATAATATCATCTGGTGCAGAATTACTGAGGGAAACCACCAGTGCCTCCCAACTTTCTGGTAATGAACTGAGAAGTAACAATGCTTGCAACTCATCATCAAGAGACATTTTCATAGAGGATAACTGGTTGTAATACTTTGCATTTCATTCAAATGCTTAGCAATAGAAGCACAATCTTTATATTTCAAGTTTACAAGTTTTCTGATCAAGAAAGCTTTGTTGCCAGTTATTTTTCTTTCATAGAGACTTTTCAGCTTTTTCCAAAGAGAATATGTAGAACTTTCAGTAGAAACATGGTGAAAGACACTATCATCGATCCACTATTGAATAAATCCAACCGTTTTTCGGTCTAACCTCTTTCACTCATCATCTGTCATAGTTGTGGGTTTTGCACTATCCCCTTGCAAAGGTCTATACAAATCTTTGTAATACAAGAGATTTTCCATTCTTGGTTTTCATATCATCTAATTATTTCCGCTCAAACTAATCATGCGAAAACACTATCGGCCTCCATGTTCAAACACAAAAATTAAATCACCAAAACCCCGCTCGATACAGTTGATGGGATAAAAAAAACAAAGGAAGAACTTTTGTATATGAACAAATACTAGCAGGCCGTAATACATAGTGGAATTAAACGAAAATCACAATCAAATATGACACCAAGATTTATGTGGAAAACCCTTCCAACGTGAAGGGTAAAAACCACGGGACAAACAAGAGAAAATCCACTATAAGAATAATGAATATACAATTCTCCAAGTCTCTTGCCCAAAACCCAAGCAACAATCACAAGAGAATAACTGAGATACAAGGATCACGTTACTGTGCACAATATCTAAAACCTTCCCAAGCAATCACAGTAAGAATTCACTGCAGATCTGATCTAACCTGAGATGAGAATACTGTTTGGATGAATGAGAATAGTTTTTATGTTGTCCTTGACTTCTTCCATTTCTTTTTTTTTCTTGTTTTTCTGCCTTTTTCTCCTTCTTTTGAATCATCTTGCTGCTGCAAAATTGTTGCCCTTTTACTGTAATTTTCCTCTAATTTTCGTAACCACCACAGCCCCCTAATTAAACTTAAACTTAGGGTTTAGGTTAAAAAGGGGAGTGGGCTATGGGCTGTTAAAGCCCATTATGGGCTGAATTGGGTTAATTGCCCAACATTTGGGACAAGGCCCCTTCATATTTTGTATTTGTGATGACTTCCTAGTTTTGTAAGAGATTAAAAACTACTCTTTGTCTTCCCTGCATGTCCTTTAATATTATTTCCTTTGTACTTCCTAGCAATGAATGGACGACACTGCAGTAATGATGGCAGACAACAAATCTGATGCTTATAGTGAATACCAAACATTCTAGTGGTTTTGTCTCCTCCTTTCATAGTCATAGTCACAGTTCTTTTCTCTTCTCAACATCTTGGTTTCCCCCTTTCTTACCGTCCTTCCACTCCCCTCCTTTTCTCTTTTGTGGCACTGAATGGGCTAGAGTTGGACAAAATTGACAATGTTTAGTCGAGTTTGGGCAAATCTGGCCAATTTTAACTGATCTGGCGATAAGGCTGACAAATCAGCCAAAATCGGATCAGTCTTGGATGGTAAATCAGGCTCAATACTAAAAGTTAGGTCTGACCTTGCCAGAGGCTTCTCCCTGCTGAATTGTCCTGATTGTGTGGCATTCCAAGTTTTGTGTTGACACCATCTGACTAGACTTTAACGAATGACATTGGTGTTTCATTTGAGTTCTAATTCATGGAAGGATGCATCACAGAAAAGGGTGTCCTGGACAGGATGGCCAGGACAAATATACATAGTGCTTTTGAGGGACCTTGCAGCTTAATAGTGCCTGTAACTGGACTTAGAAGTGGGATCATGCATCTATGATGATGATTGTTAACTTTCTTTTTCTTGATAACTGTTGTTATATTCCTTTCCATCTCTTGTTCTCTTAGAGGCATCTCTCCCTTGAAGAGAAGTGCCCATAAGGAGGAGACCAATCTTGAAGCCTTCTCTTGTCTAATGATATTACCTTGGCTTGGGATTGGGTGCCAACTTTAGCTCGTTGATCTAAGTATCGAATAGAGTGACACCCACCATGCTGGTAGACAGTTGAATATGCATGGTAAAAAAACGTGCAAGTGTATGGGTTCTGGGAGCAAAGGAAAGAAAAAAGAAGAGAAAAACAAAGCAATGTGTTGGAAAAAGCATACGAATGATGTAATGCCCTCATATCGTGTAGGCATTGCATTCTTTTCTTCCTAAAATTCTGAGCTCTGTTGAGATGAGCAGGGGCTGGAGCAAGCGGATGCCTTCCACTTTGTTCTTCTGTCAAGTCGCAAAATTTGGGAAACAATTGTAACTTAAGTAATATTTATACTGGTCCAGTCCTACAACAAAGTTGTTTGGCCATCTATTTTCTTCACTTAGGAACAACTATTTCATTCATCATAAAATAGGATATTTTTTGCTACCTTCTTCTGACAGAAAGATGGTCTCTTTTAAAATGGTATGACAATTGGGAAACTTTCAACCTTATCTTGATACTTTGATTGAATTTTAAAATTCCATGTTTTCTTCTGAGCTTTGCTATTTCATGGAACAATATTGATGGGAAATGGCTTAATATGCAATGATGATGTCATGATCAACACATGACACTGTTGGGATCTGGTTGTTTGTAGATCTCACCACTTAATATTGGCCAACGTGATTGATTGGATTGATCCAAGCTGAAAAGATAAAGAGTATACTATTGCTGCAAATTTGGACAGCAGAAATAAAAAAATAGCATATGAGAAAGGAAGATAAGTGAAAAACTTGTATTGTAGAAAAACACATAAAAGGTCTTGTAACTAGTGAAAAGTGGTATTATTTTATACGGAAATGACCATGTACATATGGAGATGACACAACTGAGTGCTGATTTAGTATATAATGAGATAAGATCAATTAGGGCTCTGATTAGGGTTCCTTTTTCTGAAGACTATTTTGGTTTCTCAAATAGTTGAACAATACTTTGTTTTTCCCTGTCAGATTAAGTCTTCTTTTGAATCCGAGTCCTTTATGAATCATTTTGGGATTCAAGGGCTGTAAATAGAGATGAGGATAGAAATTTGAGCGGACACTTTTATTCTATTTTGCTCTCAGTAACTTTATATCTAACAAAAAAAAAAAAAAGGGTGATTGTTCTTGTTAAAATAATAGACTATTAGGTTAATAGGGTGATTGCTCTTGTTAAAATAATAGACTATTAGGAAAAGTAACGTAAAGCCCGCATAACTTTAATCAGAAAACCATAACTGAAATTGCTAATAACACAAGTTGTATTAAAAGTTTGAAATTTGAATTTGGATAGTATTTGTCTACTGGTAACTGGAAAGTACCATTAAGTCTCTTGTTGTTAATATTATAGATGTGTCAAATTTAACATATGCATGGTATATGTTACATGTCAAAGATGGATAGATGCCATGCCCTCTGTGAAAATGAACTATGAACATAATCTTTGCCTGGAAGTGCCTGGACAGTTGACACCAACACATAAGCTTCAAAAAAGAGCTGTGAAGTTTGTTAATTTTCCCATGTATGAGATACTGATCATGCATGTGGTATACTGACCTATGCTGCCCGATATTACTGGAAAAAAAATATAAAAATGACATACCAAGCTTGGTTGGACTGGAATTTTAAATTTCAAACCATGGTCATAACTATCATATCCTTTTTTGTGAACGTAACCAAAGTTTGCATGTTAGTTCTGTTACCTGCATGGTACTTTTTTAATAGATACTTATAATTTCTTCATGTTGACACAATGAAGAGTTACAACCATAAAATATATCGAAGAAGATAACATGTAGTAATTGATTACATTGGAAGCTCTGATAGAAATTCATAGATTCTCTGTGAGGTTCCTCCCATCTTTTGTTAGTCCACTCATATACACTTGGTTGTATCTGTTGCTTTATTTTTTATTCTTTCTTGATAGATATTATCACTTTTTCATTGTCTTTGTTTAATTTAGAGCACAGGACAGAAGCTTTGAATCTCTCTTTTGCTTTTCACCATATTTTTGGTGTGTGTTTCATTTTTATTATTTCCTGGCAAAGATATGATGTTGTAAATTTATGACATGTAATAAGTAACATGTTGACAGAAATGCTAATTTTGGTTCATTTCTTGTTTCTTATTCTTTCCATTTTGTTGAATATTTGAATTTATAATTTTTTACCTGCAGTTTGCAGTTTCATCAGCAATTATAACGGCATGTACAATGGGAAGCATTTTCAGATACAGTGACAAATCAGTGGTGTTTGCATACTTCTTCCTGTTTGGTTTAAGTGCAGTCATGCTTTCTTTTCTTATCTCAGCATTCTTTTCACGTGCAAAGACAGCTGTAGCAGTTGGAACTCTTTCTTTTCTGGGTGCCTACGTTCCTTATTACACTGTCAATGACCCTGCTGTCCCTTTGTTAGTATTTCATTGCATTTCTGAATTTCTTCATAGAGACCTTCAAGCTGATGTGAATATGCTAATGCGGATGTCAGGGTATGGAAGATGATGGCTTCTTTGCTCTCCCCTACTGCTTTTGCTCTTGGGACAGTGAATTTTGCTGATTATGAGCGTGCTCATGTTGGTATTCGCTGGACCAATGTTTGGCAGGTAATTATTTTTTCAGTTTGAAACTGCAATTAAGGGTTCAAGGATCCAGATCCATATCCTAATATTGTGATTTATAGGCATCATCTGGAGTTAATTTTTTGGTGTGCCTCCTGATGATGGTGCTTGATATGATTCTGTATTGTTCCCTCGGGCTATACTTCGATAAGGTATTTGTCTGTTATATTTGGAACTGTTTGACTCATATTCTGCCTGCAAAATATTGCATATTAATTTTCAATGTAAACTGGACTTTACTATTTTGCATGTTCACCTCATGATGCTTGGTCATCTATGAGCAAACATTATTTTAGGAAACAAAGAAAATTAATTGAAGATGTTCATATTAATTAAAGATAATGTGAAGTTTTTGTGAGCAAGGTTTGTTTCATCGCCCAATATGGCTCAGGATAGGTGGTGTTCGTTGGTCCGACATGTTATTGGTACCCTAAAGGGCCTAAACCACATGAAACCAGGCGGTACACCTGTATCGGACCTATACTGGATGGTATCACCTGGTACAGGGCCAGTACCGCCTGATACAGGCCCTGCACCAGGTGGTCTTCTTTATATTTTCAGCCTTTTTCTGAGTTTGTTTTTTCAAAACTCGGTATGTACAAGTGTACAACGTGCTATACTAGTGTAACGACAGGTATTGTCATGATTTGAGACCTTAGTTGCTAGTTCTATTTCTTATATATTATGCCAACATGCTGTTGTCAAGTTTTTTAAATCATTCTTTTCTTTGGGTTTCATATTCCTGTTACCTTAATGTTTAAATTATATCTCTTCTTGGTTGTCAAATAACTTTTAATATGAAGAGATATGTGGTCTTTAACTTGAAGATACTTGTCAGGTTTGCATTTTGATGTCATGGTCATTTTCTCTCTTTTTTTGATTGGTTAGATTCTTTCTAGAGAGGATGGAGTTTGGCATACTTGGAACTTTTTGGTTACTAGGATACTTTGGATAAGGGATAAAACTTTTGCCAATAATACTGGAAGCTTGGACGACAAACAACATAATGAAGTACCAGGAAGAAAGAAAAGCTGGACTGGTCAAGTTGTTTGTGAACCTTCTATAGAAGCAATAAGCTTGGATATGAAGCAACAAGAACTTGATGGCCGGTATGTTTTTGACATAAAAGATGTAGTCGAGGTGAATAGCATAGTTGACTCAGTTAAAGTTGTATTTTCTTCACCAGTTGCATCCAGGTGAGAAATCTGCATAAGGTCTATATGACAAGGGAGGGAAAACATTGTGCAGTTAATTCACTTGAACTCACTCTTTATGAAAATCAGATACTTGCTCTTTTAGGTACGCTTGGCTGTCTGAGATGTTGTTCATACATATTTTCTTTCCATTTTCAGAATGGCAATATATAAACATTTTAGACATGAATTTCTTAAATTCAAACATCATAAATTTATTTTAGTACCTTTGAAATCTGTAGGTATGACCAAATGATGCTTTGCAAAAAAAAGTTATGTATCTGTTCCTAGTTCAGCTAACGAAAAATGAATATTTATTTACAGAAAAAGAGTTTCCTCATAAAATTGAAAAAAAAGATCATAAGCAAGCAATAAGATTAAAATTTATTTGTCCATTGTTTAGTGCTCCATGAGATGACATTGTAATAAAGGATCCATATGCCAAATGATTATGTAATACATCATCTTGGTTCAACAACTCTAAGAAATAAAAGTCCATGTGCATATAGAAGTATGAAAAAAGTGATACCCTTATTTGTTGGGCACTGGATGGTGAATATGATGACATTATATGATGCAGTTTCTAACATATGTTTATTTAACCCTTTGCTTATGCTTCAACATTTCATTAAGAAAACATTCTAAAAAGTTTTTGTGAAAAATCGACCAAATATACTCAAGGTTTTCGACTTTATGCTGTGCAATATATCTTCTAAATCACACTAATTAAAGTATTTTGTTTTGTTACTGAATGGCTCAATTTACACTGTAGGGCATAATGGTGCTGGTAAAAGCACAACCATATCTATGCTGGCTGGTCTTCTTCCTCCTACATCTGGTGATGCATTGGTTTTTGGCAAGAATATTACAACAAACATGGTGAGTACTCTCTTACAGTCCAAGGTGCTTTACTCTTTGGTTACTTTGGATTTATGGTGTGACTATATGGATGATGTTGACATATTTTGTGATCAAGTATACAACAATAACTTTCCCATATGCGTCTCGCCTATTAGAAGACTCTATATGTAGTATGTTGTGTATCTATGAAATTGGAGCATGCAGTTACAAGTGTTGGTAATTAGGGTAGCATTATATGTCTTTTGTAGAGGAAAAAGATGATAGTGGGTTGTTATCTGACTAGGAGGTGACAACACAAAGACCTGGGTGCAGAGCAATAGGGGACTGCCAATCACTGTCTCTTAAGAGAAGAGTTTGGCCAGCAGCTTAAAGAGAGTAGAATAAGTTTTTACAGGGTATTTAGGTCCATAATTTTATGTAATGTAACTCCAATTTGGAGAGGATAATTAGTAGCCTATAAATAAGGGTCATTGTGAATACACAGGATATTGGTTGGTGTAACAAACATGTATCTTCTTCCCCCTAATCCCTCTTCCATTTTCTTTTTGTGAAATTTCTCATTTCCCTTACAGATGTCATTCAATAAGTGATGTGAATCAACTTACAATAATATTTACTTAATTTTTTTATAACCCAATGCAAGTGTGATAAAGCATATTGTATATAGAGAATGAATATCACTACCACATGTAGCAAACTAGCAAAGTAGATCTTGGCTGTTAACATATTATTTGTTTTGAGAACCTTTTCACAAATAAAATCCATCTACTTTTGATGCCCTAATTATGTAAATTTTTTTTTCTTAGTTGATTATGTGCAACATGAGATGATATGCTGTGTTCTCTAGGTGTTGGAAAGAGTTGCCTCCTTTTGCGTTTCTCAGATGGTTCCTTTACTACCAGTTTTATTACCACAATCGGGTGAGTTCAGTTTCAAGGAGCAATAGTTTACATTTGCTTATTTGTAATTGGATGTGCAATCCAATCTCATTAGATTGTTCTAGTTCCAATGGCAATTGCCTGATCTCTGCGCAGCATTGATTTTAAGATAAGAACAATTGAGCTGGATGGCAAGAGGATTAAACTACAGATTTGGGACACTGCTGGACAGGAACGCTTTCGAACTATCACTACTGGTAGGCTTCTTGTTTCTTTTGATGTTGGCCTTTGCCCTCGGTTTATCTATTGCATGCCATCTTTTCTATGTAAATCTTTGAACGAATAACTTATTTTCCTTTATTCTTTCAGCTTACTACCGAGGCGCTATGGGCATTTTGCTCGTTTATGATGTCACTGATGAATCTTCTTTCAATAGTAATAATATTCTTTATGTTCTCACTGTAGTTTTGCCTTTTCAATTTCTGGTTTTCTTATTCAGATTCTCTATATTCATGGTAACATACAGACATAAGGAACTGGATTCGCAACATTGAACAGCATGCTTCTGATAGCGTAAACAAAGTTTTGGTTGGTAACAAGGCTGACATGGATGAAAGTAAAAGGGTATGTTTCTGTGTGTTCAACGTCCAATAGTTGATTTGTTTGGCCAGTAGTTCATAAAACCTTGCTGCCTCTGGTGTTCTTTTTTTTTTTTTTGCTCCAAGTTTATAAACCATTTTCTATAAATGGGTTCTTTTCAGGCTGTTCCGACATCAAAGGGGCAAGCTCTTGCTGATGAATATGGGATTAAGTTTTTCGAGACTGTATGTGGCTTTGTTGGTTTCTATCCTGTCTCTCCTTATTGCTAGTTTTTAACAATGTCTTTGATATGATCCAGAGTGCAAAGACGAATCTTAATGTTGAACAAGTCTTCTTTTCAATTGCAAGAGATATCAAGCAGAGACTTGCAGAAACTGATTCAAAACCTGAGGTAGAAGCAACCTTTTTCTATGTCAAAAAAACACAACTTTCTAATTCTGAAGATTTAACCAGTCGTCTGGTTGCAGGATCGGACCATCAAGATAAACAAACCAGACCAGACAGCTGCAGATGGTAGTGCTGCGCCAACATCATCGTGCTGTGGTTCCTGAGGGAATGATTACGTCGTGGTGGTGGTGGTGGCAGCAACAGCAATTGGGTTCAGTCTTTTATCTCGTGGGAACTAATTACATAATGGTCAATGGTGTTTCGAGGATAATGATGATGGAGCTTGTATTTTCAATCCTTCCATTATTTGAAACTTAGCTAGCATGTGTTTTTCTTGTTTGAGATGTGGGAAACCCATGTACGTTTATTTGTTTTTTTTTTGGAAGGATCCGGCGTCACGCTTGATGTCTGGGTGATTGATAAACCTTTTTTAATTCGACTTTATTGGCATAGTTATACCTATGCTTTGTCATTTAAGATTTTCACTCAATCCACAGAGATGATGATGCAAATGTTGAGTCTTGTAATGTTGAATGACAGGCTCTTTGGAGGGTACGTTTGTGGGCTGACATGATGTGTGGCCTTTCCGTAGCTCTTCTATGAATGCTAAGATGACTCCCATGTTCCTTATGTCTCAAATTCCTGTTTGTGATGATTTGGTTCGCTGCGTTTTAGGATGATGCATTCTATTTTACGATCGAATGGTAGGGAGGCCATGAGCCGTTACAGGACTGATCAAGGAAGGGGATGCCGTTGTCGCCAAAGCTCAGTATCCATGACGGTGGTCATTTGTTAGACTTGCGCCTAAGGGAGTCAGATGTCATGACAATGCTCCTATCATGCACAACTGTCATTGGGGATGCCTACTGCAACTTGAATTCTGGCTTAGTTGGCTTTGACTGGTCAATCAGATCGATTCTTTAACTGAGATCGAGGTTAGTTTTCCTTAGTTGGAACAGTACCAAATTTATCACTCCTTGTTAAAGATGGCTGTACATCAGTGAAAGAAGGGCTCAGTGCTCCCCTACTTGACTCGTAAAATACGTAGTCAAGACACGGATAGCCTTCAAGACACGGAGAGCCCTTCGACAGATCCTACTTGACTCCTAAAATAGGGTAGACAAAGATCAGTCTTTGATGAAACAGTACAAAAGTTTTTTTTTTTTTATAAATATGATAGATGTAGTCCCTTGGATTTATCCTTTGGTTTTTAATTTAGCAATATATTGTGTTTATATTGTGTCTTTTTATTTACCTTCCTTTTTATTTAACTTTGCATTTATATTGTGTCTTCCCTCAAAGATAAATGAATACCAATTAAAAAAGATAATTTTATTTGTAAATGGAAAATTTTATTGTCCTTTAGTTTTCACACTTCCATAAAATTATCTTTTTTTTCTATCATAAAAAAGTTAACTTCTACAAATCGTTTTACAATTTTTCTAATGATTGGTTAATGTGATATTAAATATAAAGGCCTTAGATTTTAAAGTCGATTCAAGTGTGAAATTTATAATGTATATCTTTTTGTGGATATTTACTGTTTAGACCCTTTCTTTTATCTTTCCAAAAAAAAAAGGTGGACTAATACGTTAGCAGGCATTGACTTCTCAGTATTACTAAATTCGTTGACAGAAAATTGCAACCTAATTAGAGGGCCGTTTAGGTTAACATCTTAAATTGCAATATCCCATTTGGTTCGGTTTTAATTTTGAGCCTTGATTAGAGATTTCTGAAATCTAGAACATAAACCTTTTATTAACCCCTAGATAAGTTTAGCGATTCCACGGGTTTCATCCGAGCATGATGAAATAGGAAGCTTGGATGATCCAACTTTTAGCTACCTAATTTGATGGCCGTTTAGGTTAACATCTTAAATTCGTACCATCCATTAAATTCGTATGTACACATTATTTTCTCAGATTATATTTTGAACCACAGCCAAAGGTTGGCCAAGTTCAAGTGTCTTTGGTAAATTATCACCATACGAATGCTTTAGATAAGATTCATTTAATATAGTTTCAAATTCTACGAGTTTAGTATATGATCATCGTATCAATGTTTCAGGAATAGAAAAATTATAGGATAAGATTTTGAAACTTTAATCTTTGACAAGTGAGTTTAATATATGACCATCAAATTAATATTTAAGACATAAAAATTTATTGGATAAGATTTTAAATCCTCAATTTTATTAAAAGAATCTATATATATCATCCATATTTTAGGTGTTCAAATAGAATCACCATCGGACCAAGTGAATAATAATATTATATATTATTTATATAAAAATGAATAAATATAACCAAAAACTAAGAGGCACTCGTATTTGGTTTTAAATTTGGCCCATGAAATTAAGGACAGTAATTGAATAAAATGTAAAAAATCTAAATAAAAGTTTACAATACATAAAAAATCTTGATAGAAGTTATCTGTATTGCCTATGTGAGCTTTCAGTGCATCAGTTTATGATCGAAAGACCAGCTGCACTTTTATCATGAACCAAAATTAACTGAATAACACTAAAATTATATCCCATATGTTCTTTACAAAAAGAATTTAGAATCAGGATTTGATACCTAGATTTGGGATATATTTTTGCCTCCTGGGCTCCAATTTGCCTCATTGTATGTTGTAATATGCCAAATTATGGCAAATCAAAGTGAAATGATTGCTAACATGCTTAAGGCTTCACTAAAAACTCAATACAAAGTTTTTTACGCATATAAGCTTCAATTATTTAAATTTTTCTAAAAGATCAATTACAAGATAGTGTAGATGGAACAAATTTCAACAAGTTTGAACTATTCTTTTCTATATCATTTGTTAATGAATGTTAAATGATATAATTGAGTAGTGATCATATTTGAGATACAAATTTATATAATTCTATCTGAATTCGCACATCTATGGTAATGTATCAAATTTAGAAAATTTAAAAAAATTAGTTGCTTAAAAATAGATATTATTACTAAAATATCTGATAAAAGATAAACAAATAGTACACAAATTATAAAACTAAAAAAAAAATAAAAACGTGAAGATTCCAATAAAAATGCTTTAAAAAGTCAGTATGTCAGGATATAAAGTTTATGATAATTTTTATAATAAATTAGATAAAAAGAGTAAAGATTTATATAATATTAAATGTCCAAAGACGAAGATAAATGTATAATATCAAAATAAAAAAATAGTTTTAAAAATTATTTAAGAAGCATCCCACGTAGGACATAGCCTGAGATATAATATTTCTGATTATACAAATTATTTATAGGAAAAGTAGTACCATTTCCAGTAAGACTTGTTAGGGAACTATGCTTGATGATGACAAAGAGACGAATTAGTAGAGGTACTAACTGAAATAATCAATGGAGGTACAGAGAATTGGAAGAGCGAGAGGAGCATGCATAATCGTCAAGCGCATGCTACGATGGTTAACCTCAGCTCATCGGATACCTCCACATTCGCAAATAACAAGAGACTCGTCAAAAACCTCTTTAACAATTATTTAGGGAAGATGATGAGACAATCCATTTGACATGAGTCGTTGTACTTCTTTCTTCAACCGGTCGATGGCTTCTCTTTGCGAAATGGGTTGCCGTTAAAAGGTCATGATTGATGTTTAAAAAACTCGAAGCTCTTTGTGGTCAATAAAAGCTGTGATTTATTTTTTAGGTAAAATGGTCGTTATTGTTTATATTTTAAGTCTGGTCCTGATAGGAGAATGTTTGCTTGTAGCGTACGAATCACGGCAGCATCCGAACCCGTTTTCCAGCCGGTCCCCAGCATAGCGGGCCACCACATCGCCTGCACCAACAAGAGCGGCAGCGCTGTTCCCACCTGCCTCTCCCTCTCTCCTCGTCTGTCCCCTGAATCCACAAAACCGGAGCCTCCCTCGTCTCGAAAGATCCGTTCCCTTCGACACCTACTCTGTCCTCAGTCTTCGATGATCGGCCGGCGATCCCTTTTCCTCTGTCCTCGATGTTGGATTGAGCTCCGTTGATATATAGATCACCTCGAGTCTTCGGCCAGAAAGAGGGCAGGGTCGAGGGGAGTGGTACGCAAAAGAGAGATGGGGAGGTCTCAGCGGCAGCTGAGGGCCATGCTCCGCAAGAACTGGCTTCTCAAAGTCCGCCACCCTTTCGCCACCTGTGCCGAGGTACTCGGTCGCAGAGCACCGCCTCTGAATCGTCCCAAACCTATTATACCGATTCCCTAATCAAAACCCGCTCTCAAGAGGACTGTTTCATTTGGTTCGGGGTGATTTCTCTTTCTCTCTCCATTTACGGTGCAATTTGTTTTGTCTTTGTGTCGTTTGATATTTCAGATTCTGCTGCCGACGATTGTGATGCTGATGCTCATCGGAATAAGGTCTAGAGCTGACACGCAAATTCACCCGGTGCAAGCGTAGGCTATCCGCTTCTTTCCGTTCTGTTTTCCACCATTTACTATCCTCGCTTCAGTGTTTACGTGAATTACTCGTCTTTGGTTGCTGCTTGTGGTTTTGATTTTGCATGTACTTGATTTCTTTCGTTCCAGGTATATTAGAAAGGGCATGCTTGTTGAGGTGGGCAAAAGTGAGATCTCTCCAAGTTTTGACAGTATTTTGAAGTTGTTGTTCGTGAACGGTGAACATCTCGCTTTTGCTCCTGACACCGACAAAACAAGGTTGATGCTGGACGTGCTCTCTTCGAAGTTTCCGCTCCTAAAGGTACCATGCCGCGATTATTTGCTTCTTTCCTACTTTTTTCTCATGTCCGTTTCACACGGCACTGGAAACATGTTCCGTGTGAACTCTGGCAATTCATGATGGACGGAAATAGCATGGTATCTACGGACTATTGGCATTAGAAACTTGATGTCTTCTTTTGGATTTGAATGTGCCTCCATAATGGGCATGGAACTGCCAAGGACTGAGGCCCCGTGAAATATATTGGAGGAAAAGAAAAGACAGATGAGCAAGAAACAGTTATTTGTTGCTGTATATTCACAACTGGAGAACTAGAACTTGCTCTTTGTCTCTTCAAATACATGAAAACTGAGTGTATCTGTGGTGGCATCTAACCTCTAAAGCCATCCACAGTGGCAATTCCTTTTTAAGCTAAAAATCAAGCAACTTGAGAGTGTAAGCCAGGAAGGATTTTTGAACTTATAATGACTAATTCTCGTCCATAGAGATCACAAGACACAAGAATAGCTCTCGCTTATACTTTGAGATCTTTAGTAATTTTTAAAAATCAAAAGATATTGTGGCTTCCAATATAGGAGAAGGTGTCTAATCTTATTATGAACAATAAATGCATCATCGAGCTTGCAAAGCATTCCGATAATATTGAAGCTATAGTCTTGTTGAATGTAGATATCCTTGTTAGAGTCACCATCTGAGAGAGCTAATCCCATTTAAAGTAATTCTATGATAAATTTCTTTACGAGTAAATCTCCTGATAGTTCACTTTCTCAACTTTCTGGAAAATTTTGCCACAAGTCAGGCTTAAAATTTGCCATTGATCCTATTTCTCTGACCTTCCGAGCCCACAACAAGTTATCCTAAGTAATTTTCATAGAATCAAGATTGCGTGTAGTGGCTTTCCACTCAACAGAAACTTCGATGCTTCATGGTTTCGCCTAATCTCATCAACTTCCAGAAAGATGCAGACTTTCCCCTTTGAAATATTCTTGGGGTATTTTTAACATTGAGAGCTCCGTGCTTTCTCCAGATTAATTTTTCTCTTTGCAAGATCTTTAGGTCCTGATGTTTAGAGAATAATGTTGATTCAAAGCCCTTTTCTTTGGTTAAACTTCTTGAAAAGGTTGTTTACCAGAAAATGTTGAACCCAAGAATGGGAAGGTTGATTCTTGGAGGAATGTATTATTTCTTAGAAATAATTATTGAACCCAAAGTTAATTTTCTCTTTTTTTCAGTATATTTATATTTAATTTGTTGTGCAATTTTTATGCAATTCTTGGTGTAGTAATAGACATTCAGTCTAGTGTTCTTCATGCCATTTCTTTTCGTTCTTCAGCTAAATGGAAAAAATAATAATACAAAATAAACATTTTTGGCTGTCTATCACTTTTTTTTATCATTATCTACAATGTTAGCTTTAAATTAAGTATAACAGGCATTTTTACTTTTTATTAATAGATGGTTGGCAGAGTTTACAAAAATGAAGCTGACATGGAAAATTATATTAGGTCAGAACTGTACGGTGTCAATGATCAAGTGAGGTAAGTCATGATTCTTTCTATAAATTGAATCCTGTAATGCTGTAACTCATTACTTGGTGACCATTATTTTAATTCAGTGTGAACTACAGTTCTTAATTTTCCTTTGTTTGAGAATCAACATGTTATTACTTCTTAATGCATATTATTTTTTTTAATCTTTATGGAAGATGGCTTTAGCTCTATATCTGTTTCAGAAAGATTAGCATCGTTCTTGCAGGAACCTATCAAATCCCAAGATCAAAGGAGCAGTAGTTTTTCATGCACAAGGTCCTCAAACATTTGACTATAGCATACGTCTTAATCACACATGGGCTTTCTCAGGTTTTCCTAATGTTAAAACCATCATGGATGTAAACGGACCATATCTCAATGACCTGGAGCTTGGTGTTAACATTGTACCAATTCTTCAATATGGATTCAGTGGATTTCTGACTGTATGAGTTCCTCTTCCTTTCTTTCTATAGGCAATTACAACTTGTGCATGTTTGATTGACCTTTTTCTTAATGTTATATTCTTGATTTATTTTATTTGCAAGTGAAATAGTATTGCTGTTTTCTTTTCATGTTGACAACGCTTTGAAAATGTGGCCCTCTAGTGTGTGGTGACTTGAAGATTGAAATATGTACTTGGAGTAATGATATTATCATGTCACAAAGATAATCTGTAGAGTAAATGCTAATTATGACTTTGTTTGAACCTCTTTTGTTACATATTCATGTTTCACAAACCCCACAGGGTTTATTGGTTATCTTGGTCAATTCTCCATGTGTCACGATGGAATTGCATCATGATTCATAAATTCTCATACTCAGTTATGAAGACTCAACTTCTTCATTTTATTACATAGTGCAATGCATGAATAATATCAATTCCTGGAATTTTCTTGGAATTGCCTAAGTTATTTAGATATATTTGTAGATTTACTTGTGCCTGAGTGCATTAATTTCAATTGTCTCAGTTTTGGGATTTAATTTGATATGTGTTCTTGCAGTTGCAGCAGGTGATGGATTCATTGATAATTCTTCTTGCACAACTAAATGGAACTAATGTTATGTCTGAGAGTATAAATGTAACAGAAACATTATCACCTTTTATCGGACCTCGCTCTCATGTGAACTTCAGATGGACGGAGTTTATTCCAGAAAATATCAGAATTGTACCATTTCCAACTCGAGAATATACAGATGATGAGTTCCAGTCAATTGTGAAGATTGTCATGGGATTATTGTGAGTATAAATTTTACTCTATAATAATCATTTTAATTTTCTAATTTTTTTATATTTGCTTTAATTGGGATCTTTTAGAAAATTAGTATTCCCTTTTCTGAGCGAGCAATACATGTACAACAGATATTTTTTGTAAAAGACAAATATATAATAGTTTTCATACTGTAGTAGTTGCATTTAGGGTTCTGAATTTTGGTGGCATCCCGGTGCGGCTAGGTTGTTGGAACTCGGAATAGCATGTTTGGAATGCTGTGTCACTTGGCATGGTGAGGGTGCTGCCTGAACTGAAATACAAAATGAAAAAGAAAAAGGAATGCCACTAGACTATCAAATCATGGGTAAAAATTAAAACAAAAGAACTAGTGGCTTGCTCTCCTCTGCTTCTTCTGACAGCAGGAGCCATGGCCTGTGGCCAAGCTCAAAGAGAATGCTGTTCCAAATTGGAAAGAGGATATCGATTGATGCCGTAACACTTGATTAAGTTAAAAGTGAACCTGTCTTTTACTAGGACTGAGTTTAGATGGTGTTGAGAAAATATTGGCTTGAGAAACTTTGCCAACATGGCACAAGCTCTCTGAAGGATAAGTTGCATTATTTAATTAGTTCAGCAAGTACAGCTATCCTTTTCAATTAATTGGTTTGCAAACTCTTTAGGTGCTAAAAGAGATTGAAATAATAAATAATAAAAATAAGGTGTTTTGCGTTCATGTAGTGATATAAACTTGATTTGTTAATGCTACCCATTAAGATAAAAAAAGCATAAGTCTCATCTAATGGAGAAATAAGTGCCTTTAACTACATATTTTGCTGCAGAACCTGTTGATCTTCATATGTACCTTTACTTTATATCAAGGTTCTTGATCTTGTTTTGTACCCGTGTATCGAGCTTTGCTCGGTATGGTATGATACGGTACGGTGTACCGAGCGGTATGTCTAAAATGGGCATAAAACCCTCTGAAAATACCTGAAAAATAGAAAAAATGGGTTAAGATAGGGTTTTTAAGTTAGAAATAAATATACATTTAGTATAGTTTTAGCAAAACTAATGTAATTAAGAATAGTGTCATACCTTTTTCGGGCTTTGAGGAGTAGCCTTGTGCAAGGTTTGCAATTCGGTCTATTTTGGATTGTTCTTTCTCTTAATCCTCCTAAATTAGCCTCGTAAATTTGATTCAATCTACAAATTATTGTTTTGTTGAGTTTAGGAGAGTAAAAATATGAGAATAAGAGAGAAAATGTGTGAAAAATTAAGTTTGAGAGGGTTTATGAGAGTTTGAGGGTGAAATGGTTTGAAATAGGGAGAGGAAAGGGTTTAAAAAGCCTTGAGGAGGCCTCCTATTGGAGCACTGTTACCATTTAGTAATAGTCAATTTTGATTATTACCACCCTGTACAGTCTTGTATCACCCGATACGGGGCCAGATGCTTGATACCACACAGTAATGGGTGGTCCATGTGCCGGTCAGTTGTCTGTATCGGGCGGTACATTATGGTATTGCAAACCTTGCTTTATATAAATCCCTACTCTACCCTCCACTTTCTTGTGAACTCTGTTTATCTTTTTTGTGTTCATCGTTATGACCAAAATATTTATAAAACAGTTATTATGTGCTATAACCTAAGAAAGAAAATTTCCGATGCAACAACTGCTGTTATCCGCTCGACCCACTTCTCTCTTGGGCTGCTTTCTGCACCTATTTTGGTCTGAATCCATAGTTGGCTCTAATTGTGGCCTCTTTTGGGAAACTAAACCAATTTAACAGGGCTCAGATCTTGTCCTGATAAAATTGAGTCAGCAGCTCTTATTGACAATAGGAAAGGGGCTGACACTCCCTTTAACTCGACCAAAGAGGTACAGCAATTTTTTATCTACAGACAGCAGCAAAGATGCAACTGGGTTGTTTGGCCAGCAGTGAAAGGCTTAGGCAACAATGTTTAGAAGGATGAAACAGTTTCTTTTAAAAGTCTTGTTTTGTTAACTTTGTAAGCCTCCTGGCATACATTTAGGCTGTATTACAGTTAATTCCAGCAGCTAAATGCTCTATTTTCTTAGTTTTTCCTAAAGGACCCAGGCGCAATGATTTGTTCCAGGATGTTGCTATCGGCGAAGTGGATTCTGGTTGATGTTTCATTCCTTGTTTATTGTAATCTGACTAATCAATATTGTATAACATGGACTTACATTTTTGTTGTCTTCCAAGATCTTTCTGTTGTCAAATTGTTTTCTGGAAGTCTTATTTCTTGTTCTTTGACTTTTAGCTAGTCAATATTGTGTAACATGGGCTTATAATTTTGGAGTCTCCCAAGGAATGCAGATCACTTGGTATATTAAAAGGAAACCATTTTCTCATGCTTCCTTTTTCTTACATTTGAGTGTTTTTTTTGGGTGAAATAGGTATCTTTTGGGATTTCTGTATCCAATTTCTCATTTAATCAGCTACTTTGTGTTTGAGAAGGTATGCTGAACATGTGTTTGGTATCGTTTTTCTGTGGATGATAAATTATTTTCTCTGTTTGTTTGGAATTGATTCTTTTGGTTATATTATTTTCCAGAACAGAAAATTAAAGAAGGTCTGTACATGATGGGACTTGAAGATAAAATATTTTACCTTTCTTGGTTTATCACGTATTCAGTACAGGTGATTGTTATGTCTTTGATTCTGCCAGAGATCTTGAAATTTACCAATGGCAAAGCAACCATTCATATTAAGATACTATTCATAAAAAAAGCCTTGTACAATTGACATGAATACCATCAAGTTTAAGGGTAGTAGATGTCAGAGAGGAAATTGTTTGAAGGTATATAGATAAAAGAGATTGAGAGATATAAATCAATGGAATGGACGACGATGATGAGGTAGTGCATCTTGATGATCATTAGAGCTTTAGATTCGATAGATTTTTGAATTTCTTTTGTTTTGTAATTTAGATATGAACTGATTTAATTACTGTTTTTGTTGATAATGGTGGAAAGCATCTTGTGTATGTAACAATCTAAAAATTAGTGATTTTATTGAAGTTCTTGTTTTAGTGATTATCTTTAGCCTTAAACATATTTTTATTAATTTTCATGAAGCAACTACCTTGCTTTGCTTGGATGAGCACCTAGCATCACAAGTAATAAGGGACCTTGCGCCATGAAGTGACTAGTGCGCTTTTGACTATATTGCAATGAGGATGATACAAGTTATGGAGAATAATTCATTATAATATAGACATATTAATTCAAAATAAATCATAGTATATCGTAGAAAGATGTTGTTATAATAATTATATCTTACAAAAAGGTAAAAACTTATTCACATGTAGCTTTAGTGATTGACAATGGGTGGCCCTAATGCTTCTCTAATCACCATGCAGGTGAAGTATAGGCAAAGAAAAGACAAAGGAAAGAAAAAAAATCATTTATAGATAGTGCTTATAGGATTTGGTAATGGGATAAAAAAACAAAGGAAGAACTTTTATATATGAACAAATACTAGCAGGCCGTAATATACAGCGGAATTAAACGGAAATCATAATCAAATATGACATCAAGATTTACGTGAAAAACCTCTCCAATGTGAAGCGTAAAAATCATGGGGCAAATAAGAGAAAATCCATTATAAGAATAATGAATATACAATTCTTTAAGTCTTTTGCCTAAAACCCAAACAACAATCACAAGAGAATAAGCGGGATACAAGGATCACATCTTGTGCAAAATATCCAAAACCTTCCCAAACAATCATAGTAAGAATTCACTGCAGATCTGATCTAACCTGAGATGAGAATATTGTTTGGATGAATGAGAATAGTCTCTGTGTTGTCCTTGACTTCTTCCCTTTCTTTTTCTCTTATTTTTCTGTCTTTTTCTCCTCTTTTTGAGTCTTCAACCTGAAAATCCACTTGTTCTTCAAGGCCTTCATTCTCTGGGGTAGTTGCACCAAATCATATATGTGGTTCTTTTGCAAAGCATCCATCTCTTCCTCTATAGCAACTAACCACCTCTTTTTTTGTTCACTTTCAATTGCTTCTTGGTAACTCTTTGGTTCACCTGCATCAGTAAGTATCACATACTCATCTACAAAGTATCTTCTGGAAGGCTAACGTCATCTAAAAGATCTTCTTAACTGAGGTTCTGCGGGAAGCTGCTCCTCAACTTCTTCTTGCTCAACATGTCCTGTAGGTAAATTAATATCTAGCTCTACACCATCTTCCTGCACATCTCCCCCATCACCCTTATATATTGGAGGAGTAATTGGGTCACAATCTGCTAATCCTTCTACGGAAGTCTTGGCTGGTGCCTCCTTCAAATCCTCAAGGGTTTGATCCTTAAAGAAGACCACATCTCTGCTTCTAAACATCTTCTGCTTTTCTGGATCCCAAAGCCTATAACCAAATTGATCATGTGAGTAGTCAAGAAAAATACATTCTTTTATCTTACCATCTAGCTTGGACCTCTCATTGTCTGGAACATGTGCAAATGCACGACAACCAAACACTCTCAAATGCTTGTAGGAAGCATCTTTCCCTAACCATACATGCTCTGCAACATCACCATCTAGGGCTGTACAGGGAGATAAGTTGATCACATCAACTGCAATCCTCGAAGCCTTATCCCAAAACTTTTTGGGTAGCTTTCCTTGTGAAAGTATACATCTGATCTTTTCCATGATGGTGCAGTTCATCCTCTCTGCAATTGTATTATGCAGAGGTGTACCAGGAACTATCATCTCATGTTGTATGTCATATGACCTGCAATAATCATTAAACAATCCTATAAACTCACCACCATTATCTGATCTTATACATTTCAGTTGCCTTTCTGTCTCCTTTTCAACTCTGGCATGAAACTATTTGAAGACATTAATAATCTGATCCTTTGTCTTCAAAGCATAGGCCCAAACTTTCTTAGAAAAGTCATTTATAAAAGTAATAAAATAAAGTGCACCACCGATGCTAAGAACATTAATAGAACCACTAAGAGTTTTTGTCCTCAAAGGGCCACATACATCTGTATAAACATGGTCCAAGGCATGCATTTTTCTAGACAAAGCAGGACTAGCAAAAGAAATTACATTGTTTACCAGCCAAAGAATCAATACAAGGGTTCAAACGTGTATCTTTGAGGTCTGATAATACGTCTCTCTTGGAAAGAACTTGCAGTCCCTTCTCGCTCATGTGTCCCAATTACCTATGCCACAACTCCATACTGAAGTCTTTCTCTGTAGCATTCAGCTGCTCACCACAAACTTTGGCCTACAACTTGTACAAAGTGTGACATTTCTTTCCACTAGCTATAACAAGAGAACCCTTACTGAGCTTCCGTTGCCCTCTGTGAAACCTGTTATTATAGTCTTTATCATCTAGTCTTCCAACTGAAATTAGATTCCGCCTCAAGTCAACCACATGCCTCACATCCTTAAGCACCAACTTACATCCAAGGTTAGTCTTTATTTGGATGTCTCTCATGCCAATGATGTCTGCTATGCCATAGTTGCCCATCTTGACAACACCAAAATTTTCAGACCTGTATGTGGCAAAGAACTCCCTCCATGGTGTAGCATGATAAGAAGCTCCTGTATCAATTATTCACTCGAGATCCTAGTACACACAAAAAAAATATCATCAGAAGGGGACAAAATCAAATAGTCACCACCTTGTATTGTAGCTGTGGTATTCTCTTTTGACTATGTAGACTCCACTTCTTTTCCCTTTTTCTTGCTCTTCTTAGGTTGCTTACATTGATTTTTATAACGTCCTTTCTCACCACAGTTATAACAAACAATATCTTTCCTTGATCTTGACTTGCTTCTACCAATATGTGAACTACTTTTATATTTAGACTTTGACCTTCCTCTGCTTCTCGAGATAAGTGCCTATGAATCAATCGAGATCTTTGTTGAGATCTTTCTTCTCAACTTCTCATTCAACAAACCGCTTGTTTCTTGACTCATGGTGATAATATCATCTGGTGCAGAATTACTGAGGGAAACCACCAGTGCCTCCCAACTTTCTGGTAATGAACTGAGAAGTAACAATGCTTGCAACTCATCATCAAGAGACATTTTCATAGAGGATAACTGGTTGTAATACTTTGCATTTCATTCAAATGCTTAGCAATAGAAGCACAATCTTTATATTTCAAGTTTACAAGTTTTCTGATCAAGAAAGCTTTGTTGCCAGTTATTTTTCTTTCATAGAGACTTTTCAGCTTTTTCCAAAGAGAATATGTAGAACTTTCAGTAGAAACATGGTGAAAGACACTATCATCGATCCACTATTGAATAAATCCAACCGTTTTTCGGTCTAACCTCTTTCACTCATCATCTGTCATAGTTGTGGGTTTTGCACTATCCCCTTGCAAAGGTCTATACAAATCTTTGTAATACAAGAGATTTTCCATTCTTGGTTTTCATATCATCTAATTATTTCCGTTCAAACTAATCATGCGAGAAACACTATCGGCCTCCATGTTCAAACACAAAAATTAAATCACCAAAACCCTGCTCTGATACCCGTTGATGGGATAAAAAAAACAAAGGAAGAACTTTTGTATATGAACAAATACTAGCAGGCCGTAATACATAGTGGAATTAAACGAAAATCACAATCAAATATGACACCAAGATTTATGTGGAAAACCCTTCCAACGTGAAGGGTAAAAACCACGGGACAAACAAGAGAAAATCCACTATAAGAATAATGAATATACAATTCTCCAAGTCTCTTGCCCAAAACCCAAGCAACAATCACAAGAGAATAACTGAGATACAAGGATCACGTTACTGTGCACAATATCTAAAACCTTCCCAAGCAATCACAGTAAGAATTCACTGCAGATCTGATCTAACCTGAGATGAGAATACTGTTTGGATGAATGAGAATAGTTTTTATGTTGTCCTTGACTTCTTCCATTTCTTTTTTTTTCTTGTTTTTCTGCCTTTTTCTCCTTCTTTTGAATCATCTTGCTGCTGCAAAATTGTTGCCCTTTTACTGTAATTTTCCTCTAATTTTCGTAACCACCACAGCCCCCTAATTAAACTTAAACTTAGGGTTTAGGTTAAAAAGGGGAGTGGGCTATGGGCTGTTAAAGCCCATTATGGGCTGAATTGGGTTAATTGCCCAACATTTGGGACAAGGCCCCTTCATATTTTGTATTTGTGATGACTTCCTAGTTTTGTAAGAGATTAAAAACTACTCTTTGTCTTCCCTGCATGTCCTTTAATATTATTTCCTTTGTACTTCCTAGCAATGAATGGACGACACTGCAGTAATGATGGCAGACAACAAATCTGATGCTTATAGTGAATACCAAACATTCTAGTGGTTTTGTCTCCTCCTTTCATAGTCATAGTCACAGTTCTTTTCTCTTCTCAACATCTTGGTTTCCCCCTTTCTTACCGTCCTTCCACTCCCCTCCTTTTCTCTTTTGTGGCACTGAATGGGCTAGAGTTGGACAAAATTGACAATGTTTAGTCGAGTTTGGGCAAATCTGGCCAATTTTAACTGATCTGGCGATAAGGCTGACAAATCAGCCAAAATCGGATCAGTCTTGGATGGTAAATCAGGCTCAATACTAAAAGTTAGGTCTGACCTTGCCAGAGGCTTCTCCCTGCTGAATTGTCCTGATTGTGTGGCATTCCAAGTTTTGTGTTGACACCATCTGACTAGACTTTAACGAATGACATTGGTGTTTCATTTGAGTTCTAATTCATGGAAGGATGCATCACAGAAAAAGGGTGTCCTGGACAGGATGGCCAGGACAAATATACATAGTGCTTTTGAGGGACCTTGCAGCTTAATAGTGCCTGTAACTGGACTTAGAAGTGGGATCATGCATCTATGATGATGATTGTTAACTTTCTTTTTCTTGATAACTGTTGTTATATTCCTTTCCATCTCTTGTTCTCTTAGAGGCATCTCTCCCTTGAAGAGAAGTGCCCATAAGGAGGAGACCAATCTTGAAGCCTTCTCTTGTCTAATGATATTACCTTGGCTTGGGATTGGGTGCCAACTTTAGCTCGTTGATCTAAGTATCGAATAGAGTGACACCCACCATGCTGGTAGACAGTTGAATATGCATGGTAAAAAAACGTGCAAGTGTATGGGTTCTGGGAGCAAAGGAAAGAAAAAAGAAGAGAAAAACAAAGCAATGTGTTGGAAAAAGCATACGAATGATGTAATGCCCTCATATCGTGTAGGCATTGCATTCTTTTCTTCCTAAAATTCTGAGCTCTGTTGAGATGAGCAGGGGCTGGAGCAAGCGGATGCCTTCCACTTTGTTCTTCTGTCAAGTCGCAAAATTTGGGAAACAATTGTAACTTAAGTAATATTTATACTGGTCCAGTCCTACAACAAAGTTGTTTGGCCATCTATTTTCTTCACTTAGGAACAACTATTTCATTCATCATAAAATAGGATATTTTTTGCTACCTTCTTCTGACAGAAAGATGGTCTCTTTTAAAATGGTATGACAATTGGGAAACTTTCAACCTTATCTTGATACTTTGATTGAATTTTAAAATTCCATGTTTTCTTCTGAGCTTTGCTATTTCATGGAACAATATTGATGGGAAATGGCTTAATATGCAATGATGATGTCATGATCAACACATGACACTGTTGGGATCTGGTTGTTTGTAGATCTCACCACTTAATATTGGCCAACGTGATTGATTGGATTGATCCAAGCTGAAAAGATAAAGAGTATACTATTGCTGCAAATTTGGACAGCAGAAATAAAAAATAGCATATGAGAAAGGAAGATAAGTGAAAAACTTGTATTGTAGAAAAACACATAAAAGGTCTTGTAACTAGTGAAAAGTGGTATTATTTTATACGGAAATGACCATGTACATATGGAGATGACACAACTGAGTGCTGATTTAGTATATAATGAGATAAGATCAATTAGGGCTCTGATTAGGGTTCCTTTTTCTGAAGACTATTTTGGTTTCTCAAATAGTTGAACAATACTTTGTTTTTCCCTGTCAGATTAAGTCTTCTTTTTGAATCCGAGTCCTTTATGAATCATTTTGGGATTCAAGGGCTGTAAATAGAGATGAGGATAGAAATTTGAGCGGACACTTTTATTCTATTTTGCTCTCAGTAACTTTATATCTAACAAAAAAAAAAGGGTGATTGTTCTTGTTAAAATAATAGACTATTAGGTTAATAGGGTGATTGCTCTTGTTAAAATAATAGACTATTAGGAAAAGTAACGTAAAGCCCGTACAACTTTAATCAGAAAACCATAACTGAAATTGCTAATAACACAAGTTGTATTAAAAGTTTGAAATTTGAATTTGGATAGTATTTGTCTACTGGTAACTGGAAAGTACCATTAAGTCTCTTGTTGTTAATATTATAGATGTGTCAAATTTAACATATGCATGGTATATGTTACATGTCAAAGATGGATAGATGCCATGCCCTCTGTGAAAATGAACTATGAACATAATCTTTGCCTGGAAGTGCCTGGACAGTTGACACCAACACATAAGCTTCAAAAAAGAGCTGTGAAGTTTGTTAATTTTCCCATGTATGAGATACTGATCATGCATGTGGTATACTGACCTATGCTGCCCGATATTACTGGAAAAAAAATATAAAAATGACATACCAAGCTTGGTTGGACTGGAATTTTAAATTTCAAACCATGGTCATAACTATCATATCCTTTTTTGTGAACGTAACCAAAGTTTGCATGTTAGTTCTGTTACCTGCATGGTACTTTTTTAATAGATACTTATAATTTCTTCATGTTGACACAATGAAGAGTTACAACCATAAAATATATCGAAGAAGATAACATGTAGTAATTGATTACATTGGAAGCTCTGATAGAAATTCATAGATTCTCTGTGAGGTTCCTCCCATCTTTTGTTAGTCCACTCATATACACTTGGTTGTATCTGTTGCTTTATTTTTTATTCTTTCTTGATAGATATTATCACTTTTTCATTGTCTTTGTTTAATTTAGAGCACAGGACAGAAGCTTTGAATCTCTCTTTTGCTTTTCACCATATTTTTGGTGTGTGTTTCATTTTTATTATTTCCTGGCAAAGATATGATGTTGTAAATTTATGACATGTAATAAGTAACATGTTGACAGAAATGCTAATTTTGGTTCATTTCTTGTTTCTTATTCTTTCCATTTTGTTGAATATTTGAATTTATAATTTTTTACCTGCAGTTTGCAGTTTCATCAGCAATTATAACGGCATGTACAATGGGAAGCATTTTCAGATACAGTGACAAATCAGTGGTGTTTGCATACTTCTTCCTGTTTGGTTTAAGTGCAGTCATGCTTTCTTTTCTTATCTCAGCATTCTTTTCACGTGCAAAGACAGCTGTAGCAGTTGGAACTCTTTCTTTTCTGGGTGCCTACGTTCCTTATTACACTGTCAATGACCCTGCTGTCCCTTTGTTAGTATTTCATTGCATTTCTGAATTTCTTCATAGAGACCTTCAAGCTGATGTGAATATGCTAATGCGGATGTCAGGGTATGGAAGATGATGGCTTCTTTGCTCTCCCCTACTGCTTTTGCTCTTGGGACAGTGAATTTTGCTGATTATGAGCGTGCTCATGTTGGTATTCGCTGGACCAATGTTTGGCAGGTAATTATTTTTTCAGTTTGAAACTGCAATTAAGGGTTCAAGGATCCAGATCCATATCCTAATATTGTGATTTATAGGCATCATCTGGAGTTAATTTTTTGGTGTGCCTCCTGATGATGGTGCTTGATATGATTCTGTATTGTTCCCTCGGGCTATACTTCGATAAGGTATTTGTCTGTTATATTTGGAACTGTTTGACTCATATTCTGCCTGCAAAATATTGCATATTAATTTTCAATGTAAACTGGACTTTACTATTTTGCATGTTCACCTCATGATGCTTGGTCATCTATGAGCAAACATTATTTTAGGAAACAAAGAAAATTAATTGAAGATGTTCATATTAATTAAAGATAATGTGAAGTTTTTGTGAGCAAGGTTTGTTTCATCGCCCAATATGGCTCAGGATAGGTGGTGTTCGTTGGTCCGACATGTTATTGGTACCCTAAAGGGCCTAAACCACATGAAACCAGGCGGTACACCTGTATCGGACCTATACTGGATGGTATCACCTGGTACAGGGCCAGTACCGCCTGATACAGGCCCTGCACCAGGTGGTCTTCTTTATATTTTCAGCCTTTTTCTGAGTTTGTTTTTTCAAAACTCGGTATGTACAAGTGTACAACGTGCTATACTAGTGTAACGACAGGTATTGTCATGATTTGAGACCTTAGTTGCTAGTTCTATTTCTTATATATTATGCCAACATGCTGTTGTCAAGTTTTTTAAATCATTCTTTTCTTTGGGTTTCATATTCCTGTTACCTTAATGTTTAAATTATATCTCTTCTTGGTTGTCAAATAACTTTTAATATGAAGAGATATGTGGTCTTTAACTTGAAGATACTTGTCAGGTTTGCATTTTGATGTCATGGTCATTTTCTCTCTTTTTTTGATTGGTTAGATTCTTTCTAGAGAGGATGGAGTTTGGCATACTTGGAACTTTTTGGTTACTAGGATACTTTGGATAAGGGATAAAACTTTTGCCAATAATACTGGAAGCTTGGACGACAAACAACATAATGAAGTACCAGGAAGAAAGAAAAGCTGGACTGGTCAAGTTGTTTGTGAACCTTCTATAGAAGCAATAAGCTTGGATATGAAGCAACAAGAACTTGATGGCCGGTATGTTTTTGACATAAAAGATGTAGTCGAGGTGAATAGCATAGTTGACTCAGTTAAAGTTGTATTTTCTTCACCAGTTGCATCCAGGTGAGAAATCTGCATAAGGTCTATATGACAAGGAGGGAAAACATTGTGCAGTTAATTCACTTGAACTCACTCTTTATGAAAATCAGATACTTGCTCTTTTAGGTACGCTTGGCTGTCTGAGATGTTGTTCATACATATTTTCTTTCCATTTTCAGAATGGCAATATATAAACATTTTAGACATGAATTTCTTAAATTCAAACATCATAAATTTATTTTAGTACCTTTGAAATCTGTAGGTATGACCAAATGATGCTTTGCAAAAAAAAGTTATGTATCTGTTCCTAGTTCAGCTAACGAAAAATGAATATTTATTTACAGAAAAAGAGTTTCCTCATAAAATTGAAAAAAAAGATCATAAGCAAGCAATAAGATTAAAATTTATTTGTCCATTGTTTAGTGCTCCATGAGATGACATTGTAATAAAGGATCCATATGCCAAATGATTATGTAATACATCATCTTGGTTCAACAACTCTAAGAAATAAAAGTCCATGTGCATATAGAAGTATGAAAAAAGTGATACCCTTATTTGTTGGGCACTGGATGGTGAATATGATGACATTATATGATGCAGTTTCTAACATATGTTTATTTAACCCTTTGCTTATGCTTCAACATTTCATTAAGAAAACATTCTAAAAGTTTTTGTGAAAAATCGACCAAATATACTCAAGGTTTTCGACTTTATGCTGTGCAATATATCTTCTAAATCACACTAATTAAAGTATTTTGTTTTGTTACTGAATGGCTCAATTTACACTGTAGGGCATAATGGTGCTGGTAAAAGCACAACCATATCTATGCTGGCTGGTCTTCTTCCTCCTACATCTGGTGATGCATTGGTTTTTGGCAAGAATATTACAACAAACATGGTGAGTACTCTCTTACAGTCCAAGGTGCTTTACTCTTTGGTTACTTTGGATTTATGGTGTGACTATATGGATGATGTTGACATATTTTGTGATCAAGTATACAACAATAACTTTCCCATATGCGTCTCGCCTATTAGAAGACTCTATATGTAGTATGTTGTGTATCTATGAAATTGGAGCATGCAGTTACAAGTGTTGGTAATTAGGGTAGCATTATATGTCTTTTGTAGAGGAAAAAGATGATAGTGGGTTGTTATCTGGAGACAAATGCTCTTGAAGTTCAAATATGCAGCCTGAAACAGTTCCAATGTTTCAAATACTGGTTTGTTACTGGTTTTGACAACTTGTTGGACCAATATGATATTAAGATGTTTAGTATAGCTCTGTACCATTGTAAATGATTATTGAAAAGAAAATGCACAGTATACTGAGTGATACTACTTGGTATTATGAAGTGGTCTTGTCCATTGCATGTGCACAATTGAAAAGTAAAAAAATGGGCAGCTTGTGGTGTCCATAATTTAAAACTATGGTTCAAGAAAGAATTTGCTTTTTGTGGGATGTTGACAATGGTTGCTATTGTGTGTGCCACTTGCAAGCTTTGATATAATGGTGTAGCAACACAATCATTTTACAATGAATGAAAGCAAGATAAAATAGGTAGGGATGAGACAATAGACCAGGGTTTGTTGTGCCGTTGTATACTGGTCGGTACGGGCGGTGCGTACTGGTTTGACAAGATACCGAACATGGATCACCCTCTATCAGGCGGTACCAGTCACTTGACCCTGTATAGGGTGATACAGGGTTTGTACCGGGTGGTAACAGTCAAAATCCGACTGTTACTGATCTGTATTGATCGGTAATGGTCAGATTTCGATTGTTACTGATCAAGGGTTGAGATTGCCCTATTTAGAACGGTCCATTTGATCGTTTAAAGCTTAGAAAAAGGGTTTTTAAATCCTTTCCTCTCCTCTCTTTTAACTCATTTCACTCTATCAATCTCTTAAACTCTCTTAAATTCTTTTTTACTCACATCTCTCTCTTTTTCTCACATTTACGCTCTTCTAAACTCAACAAAGTTACGATTTATGGATTAAATCAAATTTAGGACACTAATTTGGGAGGATTAAGAGGAAGAACACTCTAATCAAGAGGTATGTATGCTCTATCTAGATTTTTATTGATTTATGAGATGATTAAGTCTATTCTATGTGGTGTATGACTTAATATCTAATATGTTGTTTGATATGTTTTTGATAGTAGAATAGTGTTAACTAGGGAGTAATTAAGGTATTTAATGTTGTAATTACTAATTATTGTGTTTAATATTGATTGTTTTGAAATTAGACACTTAAGAGGTTAAATTTTTATATTTCATACATATTAAGGATTGGATCATATGTTTGTGATGGTATAATAAGTTTAATTAGGTTTTAATTAAGTTTTTTTAATGCTATGATTAGTGGTTTTAATGATAATTTAATCGAAAATTGATTGATACAGGGTCAATTCAATATAATCGAAACGTATATATGGCACTATTTTTTCCTAATTTACATTATTTTTGCTAAAATTATGCTAAATTTATATTTGTTTCCAACTTAAAAACCCTAATCTAACTTTTTTTTTTCATTTCAAATATTTTTGGAGGTTTTTTTTTTATGATTTTGGGTATACCATCGGTACGCCTTGATATGTTCTGTATTGAGCAGCTCTTGGTACACTAGTATGGATCAAAATTATAATCCTTGCAATAAACTATGTACATTATTAAAATGTTTATCCTTTTAACCAAGGTTCGCAATTTCGATCCATACCGGTGTATCGAGCCTTGCTTGGTATGATATATGCCGTTGGTACACCTAAAAATGCTGAAAACACTAATACATATTGTATTAGTGTTTTCAGCTATTTTAGCTACAAAGCTAAAAGGTCGGTAACGGTCAAAATCGCTTGTTACCGACCGATACAGGTCGATAATAGTTGATATCGATCGGTACCGTCCTTTACAGGTCGGTAATAATCGAAATTTCGATCATTACTGACCGATATAGCCCCATATCGCCCAATATAGAGCCAAAAATTTGGTACTGCCCGGTAGTGGGCGGTTCGTGTGCCGAGAGGCTCTTGGATCGATACATACTGCTCGTATCGAGTAGTATACATTGAAATTAGAAACCATACTTTTAACAGTGGTTTTAACTTTTAATAGTGGTTGGTGTTAGCTATCTTAGCTGATAAAATCTTGTTAGATCCGCAAGGTTCTGGGATCAAATTCTATATTCATCACTTATCTTTTACAAAAAACAGAAATCCTTTTAATAGTGGAATTGTTAGCATTGACTTGCTGTGGGATGACTATGGTATTTTAGAATGGAATGATATCAAGGTTTTGAAAGCTAGCCCATGTTGAATATTGATAGATGATTGTATCAGTATGTTACAATAGTGTTGCTCAGTACACCGCTCAACATAGAATGACGTTTTGCTCATATCGGAATGAAATGGGTGATACATACGGGTCAATTGATATGCGGACTGCCCCAATTTCGAGCAATCTAGTTCGCCTTATAAAACTTTCCTATCCCTAATCGCTTCTCATGCTTGTTGCATGCCGCAACCTCGGTGTCTCAACATGACCTCTCACGCATGTCGGACCTTGCCGCACATCGCTGCCATGCACTGCATTTGCTTTAATCTCTTTCTCGTCTTCCTACACTATCTCCTCTTCTTCCTTCTTCCTTCTTCTCTCCTTCATCCTCTTCCCCCACTGCCCCTTTCTCTTCTCCTTTTCTTTTTCTCTGAAACACTAGTACGTATCGGTGTGCCGACGGAGGGTACATTGTACATTGATACTGATTGGTATGTACCGGTTCGACTAGATCACCGAAATGGGTCGTGTCTGAAACAATACTTGCCACTCGGTATATGATAAAAAGTTTTAAAATAAAAAAAGAAGAAAATGGAGATAATTCTCTTACTATTCTTCTCATCTTTGAAGGCTAGTGTTTAGACTGATGTTGGGACTTCTATTTGTGAGAGTCAGACTCATCTTATCATCATTTCGTTATTTTTATCAATCTTATCAATCTCATCTCATCTTATGAATCCTTTTATTCTTTGATTCTCTTCTTCCTTTCTCCTGCACCATTGTACTCGAATGATGAATCAGAGGCTGATTTCCATAATTGAGATCTAAAAAAGGCAATTCCATGTAAATTTTTACTGGACTGTGGATGTCAGGCCTCACTGAACAAAGTGTAAAAACTCTTAAAATGGCTTGTCTGGTGGGTAATAGTAGGTTTTATCATTTTGGACTGGTATATGCATTGGTTTATTCTTCAAACATTATGGTTCAATTGGTTTTAAAAGCCTCAAGCGGTACATATTATGCTGTTGGTTGTATTATTGTTTAGAAGCAGAAAATAATCATGTTGGTTGTACTATTTCTTAAAATTATCTTCGATATCGTCCTTGCAACCTTTGTACTCATCACAGATTGTAGGCTAACATGTCCGCCTATCGGTCTCCTCTCTTTGTGCTTTTTTGCTACAACCTTAATACTTTGTGAGCATCTAATCTGCCGTGAAAGTTCACCTGATCTCTTACATAGCCTTTGTATATTTGGCCACATTTGGGAAAACCTGTCAAATGCTGTTTTAGGCAGGCTATTCAATCATCTTGCTTTATGCAGTTGGAGTGGATGCATTGTCAATCATAGAAGTTATCCAAGTGACTTGCATGTTGCTATGTTAGTTTGGTACTCTATTGATTTGGTGTCATTTTCCTGTGAAAATTCTCATCCTGAGGTGCATAATTATAAAATATGTACTTGCCATTGGAATACGGTGCTCATTTACTAGGATTGGTCTAAATCCAACCTGAGGTGCATAATTATAACAATAAGACCATGATAAAAGACAATTCTAGTGAACTCCATCCCATAAAGTTATACTTGCCATGGTCCTACTTGTTGGATGTGCCTTCTACCACAAGGGTTGTTCATGATGATGATGTGACCACGTTACTGTATCAGCCATGAGAGTCATAAGTCCTTCAGATGTATTGTATAGATCTACAATTTTGTTGTATCGACCACTCCTATCTATCTGCCATAAACTTGTGATCATTTTGGTAGTAGAGGCAGCCAAGCAGGTATAATTTATTTTGCCTATGTGTTAGTTAAAACTCCTTCCTATGTACATGTGTTCTTTATATACTACACGTGATCCTTGTCTGATATATGTTTTGATTTCGTATAATTATTTTCTAGATTAAAATCATTTACTTGTTATCAATATTGATTGTATATTTGTATATTCCAAGAATAGGTGAGAAAGACCCTTAAATTAGGTTTTCTTGCCTATTTTTCAGCTTTTTTTGTACCTTGGTATGCATCAGTGTATTGTATCTCGATATGCCTTGCGCACTGGACTCATGCCAGTCCTAGCATTGACCAGTGCATGTCTGGTACATGAAATTGAGTTCCTGGCTATAGACCTCTTCGTCTTTTTCTTATAATTGTCATTGATGCACACCAAAGGGGAATGCCATGAGATCAAGATCAACAACATGGGAGCTGACCTCCTACCAAACTTCTATGATTTTTCCACTGTAACAGACATGGTTGTAGTGAATGCATTATATAGCAGGCTGTGAGCAATAGCATGTAGATATGTTGAACAGTATTTTTTTATAAATCAAAATTTCCTACAAATTCAGGTACACAATCAAATGTTTGCATGATTAATTGAAAAATGACCTATGTCTAGGAAGATGTTATGTATATTTATATAAAGCTTTCTAGATCCACATATTACTGGCTTCAATTCATGCTGATTCTATGTAGATCTTTGTCGGAACTAGCCATGACCCGTGTGGCTACAGCCTAGATCTATGCAGATCTAGCTTATATCTTGGCCCTATTGCTATGGATCTTAGCTCGATAATCATATATGTAGCTAGATATATGCGAATTTAGCTTAGATCGTCAGGAGCCTAAGCCAAATCCTTGTGCATGCAACCACTACTCAAGTTGATCTATGCTGGATTTTTGCGTAGATCCTTAATCAATTGAACAAAAAAATTAGTTTCTTTAAACTGAATGGACACATTGATCCACATGAATAAGCATAAATCTGAGCATGATAACCACAAGGAAAGCCATAGGCACCAAAGCAAAGTCACTAGTTGGTGTTAATTTAGTTGGAACAGCCAGGTGAATCCAATCTCTTTTCTTCCCTTTCTAACTTTCCACCTCCTCTTTTTTCTTTTGCCTCTTCCTCTGTTTTCCTCTTTTTTCCTCCTTGTTGTTGACTATGATGATCTGTCAACATTGATCAAATTTTCAAGCCTCCTTTGTAATGCCTTTTTATCAAGATTTCTAGGGTCAATCGAGAAGGACTTGTTAAAATGTTTTCTCTAATTCTTTAAGGTTGCTTATGTTTACAAAATCTTTAATACTTTCCATTTTGCTAATAGGTAAGGACCATAAGGTTGAGCAAGTTGTGGAAATGAAAGATTTTAGGCCCATAAGCCTTCTGAATTGCTCTTTTTAAATTTTCAGTGGGGTTCTGCCAAATACACTGTAAATTTCTGCCTGATTTGATTCTCTATTCACAATTAATTTTTGTCAATGGATTCATTATTTTGTGAAGCTGATATTCAGCATTTAATTAAACTGGCTTTTTAGAATTAAAAAAAATGCTGGTTACTGTTGGTTGCCACAGGATTTATTCTAATCTGTGTCGGTATTCTTGTGCATGCCTCATAAATTGACTGATGCATGCATGAATTTTTATTGGCATTGTTATAGAAGCCTCACTGGCTGAACTTAATTCAAATCAGTTACTCAGCAACAGTCTAACGACTTGTTTTCTTAAAGTTTCATTAAGATACTGAACTTAGTTTGACCATGATCTGAAGTTATTCCAATCATGGTTTGAAGTTTTTAATCATTTTCTTGTTCCTTATTTTTGTTCACTTCTACAGTATTATCCTTTTATTGTGGCAGGCAATTTCAATTGCTTTTGGTTTTTTTTCTATTATTTTACTTGTAGGAAGAGATACGGAAAATGTTGGGTGTATGCCCTCAAAATGATATACTCTTTCCAGAACTAACGGTAAGAAAAATTTGGTACATTTTCTGCATTTGAAATTTTGAATATTATGCTTTCTGCTCCAATTGTGTTGTTCTTGTAGTCCTATATGGAAAATGATATGTTTTCTCAAAAAGTCTATTTTGGGAAATCTGGTGCTGGTGGCATATTTTGTAGTCTCTCTTATTTGTCATTTGCCAAAGTTCTGAATGACCATTGGTGGATTTCTTGTTAAGAAATCATTCATGTGTGGTTTTCTTAAAAAAAAAAAAGTGTCAAATTCCATGCGTGTTTCTGTTCTTTCATCAGGATTATTGCCTAAAATGTATGAGGTTTAGGTCCTATGAGAAAGAGGATATGGGTTCATTGGTATATAGATTTGCTAAAGGGAATACTATATATTCCAGGAATCAAAATTATATTATCCTTACTCCTGAATTGCTTAATGCATAGGCAGTGGTCTCTGAGTGTGATGAGCTAATTGAAGATGCTGTAGGTTCTATGATAGGGCTTATAGTTGGGTTTGCACCCTCAATGAAAAGATTGATGATTTGACAAATTAGAATGCAGAAGTGGTTAAGGATACAAGTTATCAAGTTGCCATATGATAGATAACCATGCCATATTTGACACGCTTAATTATGTTGTTAAAAAAGAGGAGAATTTAATGTTGATATGAAGATCCATGGGATCAGAACCTCTAGTACTTCATCCTCATGGAAGTGATGGGTAAGAATGATCACAACTTACAATTTGAAGTTTAGTTGATGGGTCTTCTTCCTTTTAAAATTCATTCTTATCTATTATATAATGGCAGTGCATTTAAATCTTTTAATTTACATTAATGTTCTTAATTATAATAATAATTGTAACTATCAAGGAATTCAATTTTGTGTACTGGATCTATACTGGTCCAGGTTCAGACTAGTTGGTATATGCCAGTACATACCAAAAGACAAAAAAAAAACTGAAAAATCAGTTAAAAAAAGGATTTTTTAGCTTTCTTTGGCAAATACAATCAATTTTGATAACAATAAAATAATTTCAAACTAGAAAACAATAAATACTACGAGGATCACAAATGGTATCAAAAGATGATAAGACTATATACTTACATATATGTCAAGAGGAATTGTAACATATATGCATCATAAGTTGGTTGCAAGATTGAAGTATATACTTGCTTCTATCATCAAAATAATTAACATGAATCTATGATGGTGCATTGGGGTCCTTGATCAGGTTAGTAATTACATTAAGTTTACCTTGAATTGAGAGAAATCAGACTGGATCTTGGAGTTAAATCTTCTTCTTGAGCAAATAGCCATAACAGGTCTCTTTGGCTAAGGTTACTATGGACTACCCAGTTAGGCTTGGTCCACATCCCTATAGCCATTTGGACTGATATATTCTGCTCTGGTCAGTTTTGCAAACCACAGTAATCATACACTTCACTTGGTTTAATGGCAGCTTTAATAGATATTGTACTGGGTATGAGCATACATAAATATATATGCATATATATTTATGGTAGCTAATGATCATCTTTATATTTAGGCTGGCTACCTTATCAAATGCTAATCACATCATATGTTATGTAATTAAAAATGGATCAAGGATTACTACATCATGATTATTGAGTATTCAGTTTTTCATTATAAATGGATCAAGGTTATGTAGCCATAGTTGGATCCTGGAGGTTGGTAACAATGATTGTCCTCATCATTTTCAATTTGTTCAAATGAACTTCATTAACATAGTGAATCTCCTACCTCATCAAACAATGGGCCATTTTTATTCTCAGGCATAAGAAGCTGGTCTATTGTCAGTTCTTATTCGTGTATGGATTTGGTTTGCAACTATGCATGTATAGCCTAAATCTATTTGTACCTAGGTTGGATTTGCACAGATCCAAGTATAGGTCTATGCTGCTGTACCCAAGATCTATGGAAATTAGATGAATCCACATTAATCTAGTTGAGATCTATAGGGATCTAGATTGGGTCTGCACAAAATTAGGTTGGTTTCAAATCAGATTGGTATATACTGGTCTGACTTACCTTTGTATATATGTAATATCTTGAACCTGTCTTACCAATATTTAATATATTTTGTTATATATTCAAAATTCTTACTGGTTTTATATATTATAGTCAATATATATTTTGTTCATGCATATTTTAATATCTTGATACGTATGTTGTGGATCTTGTTGCTTTTCAAATTATTTTTCCTCATATCAACAAAGTAGTTAATGGTTTGCATTCTTCTTCCTAAGCTTTTATATTGAACCTTCTAGGTGAAGGAACACATGGAAATATTTGCAATTCTGAAAGGTGTGGATGATGATTGCTTGGAACAGAAAGTGCTTCAGATGATTGATGAAGTGAGTTTATTCTGTAATTTATAAGGTGCTAAAAGATTCCATTTAAGTTAATTTATGAAATTTTTATAATTGATGGATGAAATATACAATAAATTAATAGAATCAAGGTCTTGATATATCCAGCTTTGATATCTCCAATAACTCCATTTTTTCTCATGATTAAATTGATTGCTTCATTATATGGTCATAGGTCACAGCACTTTCTATTGCTTGGTCTTATGTAATTATGATATCATAGTATATTTGACTCCTAGGTCCCACATTAGTGGGAGTCTCTTGAACTGTGCTGCTGTTTTTGTTATATCTTGAGATAAATATGTGGAATATCTTCTTCACTAATATGACTGAGATCAGGTTGGTTTGATGGATAAAGTTAATACAATCGTTGGTGCACTTTCTGGTGGTATGAAAAGAAAGTTGTCTCTTGGAATAGCTCTTATTGGAAATAGCAAGGTATTACAAATTTAAACTCTTCTTCTTTACAAATCTTCTTGTACATGAATATGAATATGGTTTGCATTTTGTAGGTTATTATCCTTGATGAACCAACTAGTGGTATGGATCCATATTCAATGAGATCAACATGGCAGCTAATAAAGAAGATCAAGAAAGGGAGAATAGTATTATTGACCACACATTCCATGGATGAAGCTGATGTTCTGGGTGATCGGATAGCTATCATGGCTAATGGTCGTCTTAGATGCTGTGGAAGGTAACGTCTATTATGCCTCATACTTCTTTATGACGATGACGTTATCTGTGATAAGCATGCTTGTCGTGAACTATTCAAGTATTCAATAGATTTTCTTGGAGAGTTGACTGGTCAGTATCTTGTCAAAATCATTCATTTCTAGTATATCATGAGTGATCTTTTTCTAGTCATTTAATGATTAGATTTTCAGTTTTTGCTACATTTGTTTGTTATCCTTTCTTATAATTGACAATAACCTGTATATCATTCAACCATTTTGCAAAGCAGTGCTGTGTTTTACAGTTGCCTCTCTGTTTTTTTTTTTGATTTCTTTAATTTGAGAAAATTGCATTAGTTATTAAAGCAACTTCAAAAATTTTAAGGGAAAGATTACATTCTGGTAGGACTTGACGATTATGTGAAGTCATAGGCATAATTCTTAAAGTTCATGTGACATTTAAGCACTATGGTTTGTTGAATAAAAGTTATTTGGCATGCTTAATTGAAAAGAAGTGCTGGTGAGTTGTGGTTGATGGCCTGCATTTTTTTCATGAATTTATATATGCAGGGAAGATTTGCGCATATGCAGGCACAAGTGCTGTTCATATTGGAAGATTCACCAAAACATATTTGAAAACAAACAAGAAGTAAATTCAAAAAATTAAATGGATAAACACAAGTATTCAGACCTTTTAACAAGGATTTAATTATCGATTTAATAACTTTTTCAATACTCCATTGGAACGGCACGATATTGGTATATTAGGTCGTATATTATGCTGACATGTACGACTTGATATCATTGAATAGAATAATAAAAAAATAAATAGCATTGTAGGTCTATTGAGATATTAAACCTTTCTTTCTAACAATTATATAGTTGGTAAATTGTAAGAAACATCTAAAGTGTATTCCAAACAAGGGTATGTTGTTGAGCATTTTTAGAGTGATAAAATAATGTAATAAAATTTAAGGAAGGTTTTAAATAATTTTCGGGTGAAGGAACGTTGTGTCATGTCGATCAGGCAACATTGTATCATGTCGACCAAGCATACCTCTAGTTGGATCAATATGTCCCGATCAGTATTAGTGCTATAGTGGTATGGAAATACTAGTGTACCACTAGTACAGTAGAATTTCTTGATATATAAACCCTATTGTCAATTTTTTTCTCCTAGTTTCTTGATATATATAAATATTTAAACAGTAATAAAGTATATCTAGGTCATAGATGAATAGAAATTCTAGGCTACAAGGATTGAAAAATTCTTCTCTCTTCGGGTTCGTCGAGGAACAAGTGTGCCACATAGTTCTTTATCGAAGAATGTTATTTTTCTTGAATCCAAGGTTCGTCATACCATGACATACAGTCTAGTACGGATGGTACATATTGATCCGATCGGGGATTGGTACGGGTTGTATACACTAGTTTGTTAGTATACCCCATCATTCTATATGTCAGTACATTGGTATGGTTTGGTATGTACCATATTGATGGTCGGTCGGTATGTTGGTATGCACTGATAAAGCGAACCATGCTTGAATCACCTATAAAGAAAAGAGTTGAGATATTGGATTGGGTGTTGAAACTTTTATGATTTGAGCAAAACAAACTATCAGCAAAATAGACTATTATACCTATTTCTATCACCAAATTGAATTATGGGACTCGATGAGCTAGTGGATCTAGATCCTCAATCCTATGAAGTTGTATGTGAATATAGTAGGTTTCTCATATCCAATCTTGGAAGTTCTCCCATGACATATTTTACTGTTAAAATATGTTATTAATGCATTAATGTGGTGATAGTTGTTGCCTTATTGTCATTAATAACACATGTATGCTAATTACTTGACATGTTAAAGAAAACATAGAGAGAAGCTAAATACCTTTAATTTGGAAACAAATCCCACTCGACCTTGAATTCCAATCTCTCTTTTCTCTTAATCAAGAGGTTGATTTCTACTAATGTCGATTAGACTATTTAATCAAGTTTAACGAGTGTGAGAATAAGAGAGTGTGAGAGAGTAAAGATGAGAGTGAGTGAGATTGGGCAAAGAAGCGGGGAGGGAGAGCCTTTTATATGTTTTAAACAGCCTTGATTGGTCAATTTGACCGTTAGCGATTGGTCGAAATGACACTAGTATGGTTGAAAATTGATTGTTCAACCATATGGCCCAACACAAGAGGCGTACTAACCTATACGACTTTATTTTCTTGTGTACTGCCAAAATGAGTTGGTTCTCTTGCGGACATTCATAAGATTGATATGTACTAACCCATTTCATAACTTGGAGCTTTGTCTCATGTCGATTTGTTATGGACAAATTTGTACACAGGGTGTTCAATGTAATATTCGTGTATGTTCATGTTTTTCAGTTTTATTCATGTTATGCACAACATGTAGAGGGCTTGCAGTAGGCTTTGCTGCCCCATTTTGGTTGGCTTTTATGATTATTTTAATTCTATAAACATAAGTTGTGTATAGTTGTTGCTCATACACGAAATTGCCCAAAAGCAAGCCGTCCATGCAACCATTTTAGGAGTTTCTAGCCTTGCAGAGTGGTGCAGAATGTCAACCGGTACAATACCTTAGAGCTACCCGGGTAACACTTAGCTGGATGGGTCTTTAGGATATTATCTAAGGTTGGTTTGTTGCCTTGCTTCTCAATAGTGTCATGTGGGCACTTGTGGGGACTTTTGGCTGCGGCGAACACCTTGGACCCTTTGTTGCGCTATCGTTTAGACCTTACGAAGTCCATGTTTATAATTTGCATTGCTTATCAAGTGTTTGTTGAAATATTTGCTTGTGGGATAATATTTTCTTTAACCTATCTTCTCTTTTTTATGTCCTTGAGGGACTATAAGAGGTTTCGGAGAGATGGGCTCTTTGCAGACAGATACGAAATGGTGCCAAATTGTCACGGACAAAGCTATAAACAGGGTGTTCGATGTAATGCTCGTGCATGTTTGTCTTTTAGTTTTGTTCATGCTTTGCACAGCATGTAGAGGATTTGCAGCAGGTTTGGTTGCCTCATTTTGGTTGGCTTTTGTGGTTGTTTTTAGCTTATAAACGTAGGTTTTGTGTAGTCGTCACGCATAAGCAAAATTGCCCAAAAACAAATAATCCAAGCAGCCATTTTGGGAGTTTTCTAGCTCTGCAGAGTGGCATGGAGTGTCAGCCAACACATCTCCCAAGAGCTATTCGAGTAGCATATGGCTGGATGGGCATTTGGGGTAGTGTCTGGGGTTAGTTCTCTGTCTTGTTCCGTAGTAGTGTCATGTGAGTAGTTGTGGGGACTTTTGGCTACGGTAGACCACCTTCCACGTGATCGTTCAGAGTTTGTAAAGTCTATTTTTGTAATTTGTATTGCATGTCAAGTATTTGCTAAAATGACTATTTATGGATCTCGGGTTAAACACTTTCTCTAATCCGTCTTCTCTTTTATAGGTCTATAAGGGACCATAAGAGGTTTTGGGGAGGTGACTCTTTGCAAACGGATATGCAAGAGTGCCGTATGACTTAGGCATAATCAACTAAGTCCGTGATAACATATCTTAGGTAAAACCAGCTAAGTCAGTGACAAATGATATCAGAGCATGATAAGCACACTTAGAAACACTTGGCATGCAAACGTGGGGGACCTAGTAGGGTTACGTGAGGGCAGCCAACATGTGTGACCGTTTGAGGGAAACGAGCTTAGAGACGTAGGGAAAGGAGTCGGTTAGAGGAGTGAGCATCAAAGATTGACATTTAAAGGAATGACCAACTCTTCATGTGAGAGTTACCATACGGACAAGTGAGCTGTGAAGAATACGTAGCACAAAAAGGTTGGAATGGCTGAGTTCGAGCTACGGCTCGATGTTGTTTACTAAATTTGATGGTGCCCAGGGCAAGCGGGGTGCTTGGCAAAGGAAAAGACTGTGCAAAGAGGGATGGGTTGCTCGACGATTGGAAGAGTTATATAAAGTTCACAAAGGTAAGGGGAATTGCTAACTTGAAGAATTCGATACTCATGCAAGGGCTTGTATGCAAACGATTGATTGTTTATAGCCATCTCAAGGCGATTGAAACTCGATGCCATGGGACATGAAAACTTTCTCTTAGCATAGGGAGGATACATTCGTAGGAGGCTGAAGTGTATAGTAAGTTTAGCATATTGCTAGGCCTTGAGGGGTATAGTGGGACTGTATTGGCTAAGAGTCGTAATCTAGTAAGTGCATTCGTGGTGGTGAAACAGTGCATAGTTTGTTCAGCAAGACAGAGTAGTTTAGGGGGATGGTGGTCTCTGAAACTTCCATAGGGAAGGATGGGAAGAGAAAATTGCTCTAATGAGACAGATATCTAAGAAGGATAAGTCTTGGTTCTCTAGAGGGAGAATCATATGCAACGAACCGTACATGTTGAGGGGGTTACTTAGGATGATAGCTCCATAAAGCTCAGTGGACCAAGCGAGCGGTGAGGAGTCGTCACATGATATTGGTTGACACATTACAAGATCAAGTGGGGGAGTGACCCTAGGCAAATATCAAACAAAGGCACACTTAGAAATGATATAAAGATTAGACTCAACTAAGGGCTAACCCATGGAATGGTGAAGGTGGACTTGGATGAGTGCTATAATGCCGCAGAGGTGGATCTACTGATCACGAAGAAAGGATGCAGATGCGAGACGACGGATGATAAGGTTGTGAGCACGGTAGTGCCATGGTACCACAAAGGCGAGTCTTCTGTGGAGTCATTGATCCATTTCTCTCATGGAGGGAGAGCGTATAGTCGTGAAAGGGGATCGAGGTGGCGGAGAATGCAGAGGCAAATTTCAAGTATCGAAACAAGATAGAAGGGCAGAGTCCAGGGAACTTCGTAAGATCGGTATCGACGGGCTTCTCATCGAAAGTGAGGGACTTCGTGTTGATGCAGGAGTACTTGACCAAGGAACGTAGTATACAATATGTGGTGTTGTACCTTTTTTACTCAAAAGGAGTAAGCAGCAAAAATGATGGAGAAGACGATACAATCTTAGAGGTGACCAAAACTATCGGAGACTTGCTCTAAGTCCAATCGAAATTTTGTTTTTTTTGGGCAAAATTTATTGCATTCCAGAAGTTTGATGGCAATGAGGAGGTGGATTACAGTAGCTTACTCAATACAATGAGTGCAAACGTTTTGGGTGCTTTAGAAGTGTGTGCAAAGAGCAGGCGAAGGCTAATAACCAACTTAATGCATGAAGTACAACCTTCGAGGAGGTGGACGAAGTTAAGTAATCTTTGCCTTCTAAACTCTTAAGAGAATGGGCGAAACTAAGTATCCAAATTCTCTTATTTATCTAGTAGAGGAGCTCTACACATATTCAAAGACCCTTTGAAGAGACTTAGTGGAAGACAATAATTCTCAAACCCTTACCAATGGTGATCGGTTCTACTGAAAGTGGATTGCTCGCTTTATTTCCCAACCGAATATTATTTGAAAGCGGAAGTGATATGAACCTACTTGGAGGCAACAACTAAGTCGAAGAGGAATCCATGGGTAGATTTTGCGAAGGAAAGATCTCAAAAACTTCGAAGTCTTCGAGGTGATGCTCGTTAAAGCTCTAATAGATATCCACCCAGTTCAATCGGCGCGAGATGTTTGAAAGACTAATGCACAACAAGGAAGGTCTTTTCCTTTATCTGAGGGATCCGCAAGAACCGACAAAGATCAGCACAACTCGACTGACACCACACTAGAGTTAGAGTCATTAGTGAGTTAAAATAGTATTAGTGAATCAAAATTTGACTACTTAACAACAACGGTGGAGAGCCGTTGGAAGTCGAGGGAGGTGCATTGCAACTAAAGCAAAAGGTTGAAGATTCAGGAAAGGGGAGGAGACAGTGTTCGCAAAGGCTTCGACGAGGATGTCGAAGGAAGTGGGGGAGAATATCACGGACAAATCCGTACACAAGGTGTTCGATGTAATGTTTGTGTGTATGCTCGTATCTTTCAATTTTGTTCATATTTTGCATGGCATATAAAGAGGTTACAGCAAACTTGACAATCCTATTTTGGTTGGCTTTTGTGGTCGTTTTAGTCCTATAAACGTTGGTTGTGTGTAGTTATCATGCAAAGGCAAAACTATCTAAAAATAGGCCATCTAAGTAGTCATTTTGGGGGTTTTTTAGCTTTGCAGCGTGGTGCGGAGTGCCAATCAGTACAACACCCCAGAGTTATCTGAGTGGCACATTGCTGGATGGGCTTTTGGGGTATTGTCTAAGGTTGGTTTGTTGCCTTGTTCCACAATAATGTCATGTGGACACTTGGGGCTTTTGATTGTGATGGATCACGTTGGACCCTTTGTCGCATAATCATTTGGAGCTTGTGAAGTCTATGTTTGTAATTTGCATTACCTATCAAGTATTTGCTAAAATATCTGCCTGCGAGATCTCAAGTTAAATGCTTCCTCTAATCCATCTTTTTTTTTTTCCAGGTCCTTGAGGGACTATAAGAGGTTTTGGAGAGGTTGATCCTTTGTGGATGAACATACAGGGGTGCCGCACGACTTAGGCAAAATCAACTAAGTTCGTGATAGATTAGTCGAATTGTTTGGTATAGGTGTACCACGTATTGATATAACAATACGTAATGGTATTTCGGAGAAGGGTTGAAAATTGCTTGAAATTAAGAAAACCCTATTTTTGGATTTTTTCCTAAGTTATTGATATAAAAATTATATTTAAATAGGAGTAAGGTGTAATTAGCCCTAATACTACTTTAATTACATTAGATACAAAGAAAAACCATTAATCAACCAATAAGTTAATAATTAAAAAACTAGAACAAGTTGTAATTAGTCCTAAATGCTCCTAATTGGGCATAAACTTGAGAGAGTGGCTCTGATTGGGCCTAGACATAAGAGATTGGCTTTAATCATGCTTAACCTGCCTAAATATTCATTAATAGGTCTCTAATTATATGAAATGATAAATAAAGCATTGGAAAAAGCTAAATACCTTAATTAGAGAGAAATTCCACTGGATCCCGAGTTCCAATCTCTCATTTATCCAAATGAAGAGGCCGATTTCCACTAATCACTGATTAGGCAGATTAAACAATGAGTGTGTAAGAGAGAGTGAGAATGTGAGAGTGAGCTAGTGAAAGAGGGGAGGGTGGAGGATCTAAAGGGCCAAGATACGGTCCAACAGTCAATTGAGTCAATTGACTATTGGAATTTGGTTTGATGGGAGAGGTGACCAATGCGGTTAAAATCCAATCGTTATAAACCTGTATCGATAGGTAACATTTGAATTTTGATCGTATCAGCTGATGCATGAGGCATACTGATTGGTACCCTCTCCCTAACTGCATGCTTCTCAGGACTGTCTGCTCCATATATTGGTCAGTTGGCAGACCGGGACTGGTGCATGCTGCCCATTTCATACCATATCGGGTGGTATAACAGTCCTTGGTTTGGATAATGTTTTCAATGTTGGATGAGTATGAAACTAAGATACCAACTAATATACCAACTTGTACCACCTGATATCACTAAAATGAACAAAAACAATAACTTGAGCGGAATAGCAAGTGGTACCAAGTTTTATAGTTTGTCATTGGTGCTTGGTCAGATTGCAAAATGTTAGACACTATGGACCTTCCATCTTGTATTTTAAACCATAAATTTAATGGCAATGAGGTTAAAGTTTAAATCAATATGTGACTGGATTTTCAAGTTATCTGGATTGCATAAGTGCCTGCAAAAATATACATCTTTATATAACTGCATATGTCACGTATGTGGTTAGACTCCATATTTGACTTGCATAAGCCTTATGCAATGAATTTATATAACAGCATACGCATATGCTGGCCATATAAGCAGCTGCCTAGACTGCTTTTAAGAACTGAGTACTAGGTTCAAATGGTCATCAATGATAACTTATCATAAAGTTGCAACTTTCGACTACTTGTGAATTGTGACTTCAGGGGTCAAAGAACCCTGAACTAGAGTTATATTTTCAAATTTTGGCTTATTTTTAAGCACCATTTCCAAAATTCAGTACTTATAGGGCCCTCTTGATTTTAGATTATTCTATAAGACCTAATGTTACTAATCTGTTCTTAATTTTGTTAGGCAGTATGTTTCTCATGAATCCATTTGTTTCTCTACATATAACCTCATTTTTCAGTACTTTTCATTCAACTTGTATCGAACTAATAATTTGTCCTGAGTATACAAAAGAGAAAATTTCAGGTCTTTGTCATGAGTCTTTGTTTATAGCGAGAAACCAACTACATTAATCACATACTCTTGACATTTGGAATAATATCACTAGTATACAACATACACCACGGAAGTTTATATTTTATGTCTTGTAAGTTCATCTGTTGTGCAAAGATAAAAACTGAAATCGAAGAGTATTACAAGTTTATAGTGAGAGGCTAGAAACCCACACAATCCTCACAATAGTCGCAACTCCATTGTACATGTCTAATTTTGCATTACTATAGCTGCTAGAGAACCACTCATGTAGCAAATCCTCATTTCTTTTAATGAAATGAATATTGACAATAATGTATTAGAAGATATAGCAAACTCTAAAACCTTAACTTCACGACATTGTTGTCTCTATAAATATGACCTTTATGCACTATTTAAATTTGTAGTGCCCTTTCCTTTTGTCACCATATAAATCCTCTGCAGTTATATGCTTTTCACTTATGGTACACATTAAATAATTTCATCGATGTTTTATTACAATTTCTCATATTCTTGTCCTATTTGAGGGGCATAAGCACTGATCAGACTAGATATCATTTTCTACATTTATAACACTTTTATTTCATTCTTGTCTACGGTTGCAGAATTTTATTTTATTTTATTTTTCATGTATTCTAAGGTTTATATCTGCTGTTGTCAATCTCCCTAGATCATGTCGTCCATCCATTTACTTTCTTGTAAACAAATGAGTAGTCTCTTCATAATCATTCTATAAACTAACTCTTAAATGTTTCCCCAAATTGTTCCTATATTCTAATATGATAATCTATAATCATATAATACTATACTGGCCTTTTTGTTAGCATCAGTCCAATATAGATTTTGCATCATGCCAAGCATTGATGTGATGATGATTTGTGAAGATGCTTCACATCTCTTTTGGGTAAAGACAAGGTTTTGACGTGCTTATAAATTTGAATATTAAATTGACTGACAGCTACTAATGCAATCTCCTTTATCTAAATGAAAAGATTTAAGGGATGTTTTGTTGCCTGAATCTATATATGTATATAAATATAATTGCAGGCAACTATAAATGTCTGTAGGTAATAGTCCAATCAGCTTTCTGGTCACCTGCACCCTCAAATACAGTAACTATTTCACTAGCTGCAACCAGTGCAGCTTATTGTAGTAATTCTGCAAATTGGTGGGGTTAGATTATTCCTTGTCATATCAAATATAGAAATTGCTACAAAATTAAACATTATTTATATTTTCTAGCTCCTATGATGGGTAAAATATATGCAATTGACACCACCAAATGGACAACCTAGTTGTAGGCAATGAAGCAACTCCTGAATAAAAAGCCCATGTGGAGTTTAAATCTAATATTGAGGTGCTTCAAATAAGTATGATTTCCTTTTTCTTAGTGATAATCACTAAATAATGGAACACTCGCTTTTAAATTCTGTAAACAAATTGATAAGTCATTTATAAATAACTAAAATAAACTTAATTCTTTATGCATTTGCCTTAGTGGTTTGCATTATATTTAAGTTTAGTTTGTTGGCACCATGGTATGCAGTTTCGACCTGTACCGCCCGGTACGGGTGGTACGTACTGGTCCGACAGGATACCGGTACGCGGACCGTCCTCTACCGGGCGGAACGCCTAATATCTCTTGTATCGGTCGATACAGAGATATATCGGGTGGTAACGATCGAAATCAACTGTTACCGCCCGGTATAACTTGATAACGTCGAAATCGACCGTATCGCTTCGACACAGCTTCGGTAACAGTCGAATCGACCGATTACCGCACGCCTTTGGCACTTCGAATAAGATACTCAACGGGCCCGGCATAGCTCGGTAACAGTACTCCAACGGTCAAATTGACCGTTGGAGCCCTTTCTCATGTTTTTTTAAACACCTCTTTCCCTCTATTTCACTCCATTTCATTCTCCTAACCTTTTTTTTTATTTTCAAGTATTTCGGAGAAATTTACACCTAAATTAAGTGTACCACTCGGTACGCCCCGGTATACCGCTTGGTACACCGTACCGTACGATACCGATCAACTCTCGGTACGGTATGGTATTGCGGACCTTGGTTGGCATAAGTTCAAATAACTTTGTTCTACAAAGTCCTTGTGTCAAGTAACTTTGGTTTCCTCTATTAATTTATGTTAAAACTTAAAAGGACTCAGATTGCCTCTAATCTCATTTCTATTGGTTCTTTTAACAAAGTTTAAGCCAAGGGCCAACAGTTTCTATTTCTTTGTTCTAATTATCTTTTTAAAATTTTTACACTGTGTGACTGCTTTTGTCAGTTTTAGCTTTGAGTCTTATTAACATAATTTTATGTTTTTGGTAGTTCCCTTTTCTTAAAGCACAGATATGGGGTTGGTTATACACTCACAATAGTGCAGGTTTGTGATTCTTTTTTTTCTCCATTTTAGTGCTGCCCTTGTCTGACAAAATTATTCTCCCTTATAATGCAGACTTCTCCTGGTGTTTCTGTAGCTACTGATATTGTCCATCGTCATGTTCCAACTTCTACATGCTTGTCAAATGTAAATTTTCTTACTCTAAAACTTTCATGTTTTTAGTGGAAAAGATTTATGCATATGGTTAATGAACCTGAACTAATTTCCTTGCTTTTACTATGGCAAAATGTTGAAAATGTTATAAATTATGCTGTGAAGTGATTGATGTTCAAAGATTGCAGAATCAATATATAAATCACTGAGTAGTGTTTGGTCATCTAAAAATTTGAATTTTACATGTCTATTTCTTTCTTAGGTTTCTCAACCATATATGTGGGTTATAACTAAAATATTAAATAAATTCTTTTCTTTCTTAGCATTTCCCAGCTTATGGTGTTTTCCTACTTTTGTCATACCATGCTAACACTACCTCACTCAAGCCAAAATTTTCTTGATATCTATATTCAGAGACATACATTGGGAGGTTAACATATGGAATTGGAAAATGTTTGATAGATCAACTCATGTTAAGAAACTATCCAGTATTGACAGCTCACATATTAGTAATCAAGCCTGAAGCTTGTATAAACATAAATATACTTCGGACCTGCTTGCATGCACTTGAATGGTAACTAGCATTGGCAGATTACCATTTGTATATATTGGAATAACATATGGAATATGGTTAAACCATGGTATGCAGTTTCGACTTGTACCGCCCGGTACAGGCCGTACGTACCGGTCCAATAGGATACCGATACGCGGACCGCCCTCTACCGGGCGGAACGCCTAATATCTCCTGTATCGATTGATACGGAGATATATCGGGCGGTAACAGTTGAAATTTCGACCGTTACCGCCCGGCACAACTCGGTAACGGTCGAAATCGGTCGTTACCCGCTGACACACCTGCAATCGGCCGATTTCGATTTGATCGTTACGATCGGTAATGCTGATATCTCAACGGTCAAATTGATCGTTGGAGCTAATTGAAGCTTCAATTGAAGCTAATTAAGTGTACCGCTCGGTACGCCCCGGTGTACCGCTCGGTACACCGTACCGTACCGACCAACTCTCGGTACACCGGTACGGTACGGTATTGCGGACCTTGGGTTAAACCAAGGTTCGTAATTTCGTATTGTACCGGCGTTTCGAGCTTTGCTCGATACAATACGATACAAGCATATCGAGCAGCACGCTAGGGTGTACCGCTCGGTACGTATATGTATAAATATAAAAATAATATTAAAGAAAAAGAAAAGGAGGTGTACGCTGCCTCGGTGACATCGCCTCCTTTTCTAATCCTCATCGCATTAAACGAGGAGAGGACCAGTCTTCTCCTCATTTGCAGCGTTCGGCGAAGGCGTCGAAGGTTGCAGATGCCTCTAGCCTTCGACAAAGAATGCGGTGAAGGCCGTAGGCGTCTCCGGTCTTCGGTGAAGAGCGCAACGAAGAAGAAGCCGAGCCGCCACCTCTCCATTACCTTCTGGATCGGGATTGTCGAGGGAGGGCGACGTCGGATCGGAAAGCGTTAAGGTTCTCCTAATTCTCCCTCTTCTTCGAGCACCTTCTCCCTCTTCTCCCTCGATGCTTCTTCTTGCCTCGCTGTAGGTAGACCGTAGCCAGGCTGATACCACCCGGTAGCTGGCGGTTCGTGTACAGGTCTGCTGGCGGACCGGTATGTACTGCCTGGTATGGGCGGTATCATTCGAAATAAAAATCCTTGGGTTAAACATTATTTTCTTATATGAGTGCACTGTTTTCTCAATAATGCATTATATTTGTTGGGCATTTTATGTTTCACTTACAAGATCCAAGCACAAATCATGTTGATACAACTCTACTTTGACTATGTGTCAAAGGTTTTCTAGTTTGCTAAACTTGAAGTAGTACTTAGCATAAAGGTTCTCAATTTCGGTCCATACCAATGTACCAAGGTATACTGATGGTACACCCAAAAAGAGTTGAAAAATCTCCAAAAATACCTGAAGGTAACGGTCCAAAAATATCGGGGCGTACTGATCGGTACACCTTGGTAATGATTGAAATTCGGGATGTATCGACCGATACTGCCTGGTACAAACCTCATATCGCCCGATATAGGGGTCAAAATATTGGTACCACCGGCTAGAGGGCGGTCTGCATACTAGTATCCTCTTGGACCGGTACGGGCGGTACACATTGAAATTGAGAATCCTGCTTTACACATTCATGTTTTGGCACACTGTTTGTGCATGTGATTGTGTATGAGCAAATAATATTCTCATATTATTTATAGTTAGTATAATCAGAATGATTAAGTGATTTTCATTGGTATTAGAAAATTGAGCATTTTGCAATCTTAGTTTAAGTGCTCTAAATCTAACTTGTCCAAAAACTATTATTTTGCCTTTGTTACTTATCCAAGGCCAGAGTTCATGGATGTCTTTGGCCTATATGCTTGGTTGTGAATTGAGCTTTACCTACTGTGGTGAACTGTCCTTGAAGCATTTCTCACCTAGATAATTATTGGACAAATTTTGAGACTGCAATTTATGACAATCTTTTATCTTGCTTTTCTGGATAAAATTATATTTCAGAAGCCAATTTGTATTATTTTCACTTTGTTATATTCTATATTATTCCCTGAGAAGAATTAAGTTGTATATGATGTATGAGCATTGTTTCGTTTTATTTCTCAGGTAGGTACGGAAATATCTTTCAGACTACCTCTTGCATCATCTACTTCGTTTGAGAATATGTTTCGTGAGATTGAAAATTACATTAGAGGACCAAGCATGTATCAGGAAAGCTGCTCTAGTTTTTGTCAGGGCATCGAAAGTTATGGTATCTCTGTTACAACTTTGGAGGAGGTTTTCTTGAGAGTATCTGGAGATAACTTTCATGAAGATGATGAGAATGGTTATTACATATCTCGTACTGGATCTATGAATACAATTATTGAAGCATCTACCTATACACTTACAAAATCATCAAATTCTAAATTTCTATTTGGAGTTCATCTCAAGTTTGTCAGATGGATATGTGCTACTCTGGGAAGAATATGCACTTCAATATTTGGTGCAGCATGTGGTTTCGTCACATTATTTACTCTCAAGTTTTGTAGTTGTGGCTTGATTCCAAGGTCTATATTTTGGCAACATTCCAAAGCTCTCCTCATAAAAAGGGCAATATATGCTCGCCGGGATAGAAGATCAATTATCTTCCAGCTGTTCATTCCAGCTTTATTTTTACTATTTGGTTTGCTTTTTCTAAAAATTAAGCCACATCCTGATCAGTACTCTATCACCTTAACAACATCATATTTCAATCCCTTACTAAATGGTGGTGGTGGTGGAGGACCTATCCCATTCAATCTCTCTCTATCCATTGCTGAGAAGGTTTATTTTATGTTGGGGAAAACATGATTTTATGTTGTAACCTTTCCTCTGTATAATATAGCAATTCAAAAATATTTTTCTGTGATTTATGTACTTTTTTTCAGGGAATTCTGCTTACTCCAATATATTATAATCTTGTAGGTTGCATCTCATGTTCATGGTGGTTGGATACAAAAACAGGAGCCAAGGTCCTTCAGGTTTCCTGATTCTGAACAGATATTAGCTGATGCTATTGAAGCAGCAGGGCCACAATTGGGCCCTGCTCTTCTTTCCATGAGCGAGTACCTAATTACTAGTTTTAATGAATCATATCAGTCGAGGTACAGAGGGCTTTTTTTTCTGCTAAAATAGGTTTTATCTAGCCTAGTGAATATAATTTTAAGAATCAAATTAATTTAAGTCAATCAGATCAATCATCATAAGTACGGGCTCCTGTTTGACTTTCTGAGTTATGCAGGGTCCAATGCATTTTTTACATTTAGTTATAGCACTATGCCTGTTTGACTTCCCTGCCTGTCATATGCAGAGTTGATTTCACATTTTGCATTTAGTTATAACACTATACCTGATTTATCAATGATTGAAATATTTCTGGTCGTATTATCTTTTTTGTTGTTCTTACTGTCTGGAATAATATAATAATTATTCATGATTTGCAATCAGTAAAAATCATTTCATTTTGTCTGAAATATATCAGTTGAACTGGATTCTTGGTAATGTTTCTCATTTTGGATGAAAAGGTTATTCTACTACCATGTATTTTATATATTGTACTGAATCAGAAATAAAATTCACAATCTTTTATTTCCTTCATACAAGCATGAGTATGTTGGCCTGAACGTCTTCTTGTCGAGCATTTATATGCCATGTTAAAAAAAAAGGTATTAGACCTCACTCGGACTGGTACATGCCAGTTGGTATGGTATTGATGTTTGGTACCACTCAGACCACTAAAAAAAAATTAGGAAAATAGTAAACCTTGGTCAAAACTAGACTTCTGCTGCACTATGCCAGCATTTCAGACCTTAATCAGATAGTTACATTGCAGGCTTCCTGGCACATAAAGTGCAATATTGTAGAGTCTTAGACCATGTTAGTATGAAATGATTAGGGACAGGAATTCTCCTGGGGTTGGGCAAGGTGCACCTTGCTTTCTCTCCTGTGCTTTTATTGGATATAGGTTAGTTTACTGGCACATAAACTTGATTTCATGGTCTCTTCTTTGCTAAATAATAAGGAACTACTTTGGTTCTCTCTTTTAATATTTGTTTCCAGATAATTGCTCGAAGATTTGTATTTGAAATGATCTGAGCATTGAACCCCTGTAGGAAAGACATGTATATGATTTTAGTACTCTCTACTCTCTAGTGTATTTTGGATTTTTTTTATCAATTCCATATTTTTTGTAATTATATTTTTACTACAATTCTATATTCACGGTAGGTATGATTCAAATTTTTAAAACATCTACTTGAATATGCTTATGTGAGTATATGTAAGGTGTGTTTGTATGTATTTGTATATGAATTTCAAGGGCAGCGGAAGGACACCTTAGTTCCTTTTTTGAGCAGTTTGAATGATAGTGCCTACATAACCCTGAAAAGTCATCAGGTTGTGATCTTCTATGTTATCATAATATCACTGTTTTAAATATATTGGTATTGACACAATCTTGTATACAAATTCACTCTACAATTGCTAGCATATAATTAGAATTTCTATTGAAGGTAATATCCTCCTACATGACTGTCCTTGCTCCAGGCCTATTTCTGTTTATTACTGTTCTTTTTTTTTCTCTTGAATTTCAGATTGAAAACAGAAAAAGAATTGCCCCATAAAACATTAAATTAGAACACCAAGGAACTCATTGTTTGAGATGTAGTAATAGAATATTCTTTGCAACTTCCTGTGAGCATGTACCTTTTTTTTTCTGATTAAGGAAAATATTATAAAAAATTATGAAGAAAAAAGTGACTGGTACAATTTGAAAGATCCAAGTTGATGCAATGCTTGTGTGCCGGAATCCGTGGGGATCATACCACATGGCCACTATATTCTAAAACTCTTGGATCAGATTGCAGAACAAATTGGAGTATGACTTTTCAATTTATCCTGATAAATCCTTATGGATATCTCAGGTGTGGCAATATAGAAACTTCAGGTTGTCTCAAGACAACTATTGATGGAAATGTTCTTCAGTAAATAACTTCTTTATTATTGCGTTTTTTTCTGTCGTGTGTGTGCCTGTATGAGTGCATGTAAGTATTGTTTGTGAATGTGTTCCTGTGTCTTTATTTGTGCATGTAGGTTGATAGTACAGTCTAGTAACATAAAAGGAGAACCTAAATACTAGACCAGGAAGATGATAATATTCATATATAATGAACTATCCTTTGGAAAGTTGGTTGGTTCACATGAGATCTACACCAGTTAGTGTATGCTCTAAATTTCAAGCAGTCTTTGGAAACCCTAAGTGGAACTAGACCAAGGATCAATGTCTGGTCTGCAAATTTGTCAACCAAGGACCAATAAATTCTATCTCAGTTATGATTTGAACTTTGAAATACCTCAATGCTCCTCTGTGTTGACTAGTCTTGATGTGAAGATTAAAGGTTGTTATAAGTTAGTTTGGGGTCGGCGATGGTGACAAATAAACTCGAGATATGAGGTATTAGAGTATATAGATTGTGACAATTTGTGACGATCTTTATTTGCAAAAGCTGACTTAAATTCTTCACTCCATGGAACTGGAAGAATTAAGTAACTTGATATTTTCTAAATGTTATTCATATGTATGAATTGTATGAGTTTTGTTGTTATCCTCTTCAATACTTTTAGTTCTTTAATGATGGGCTAGGTTATATTAGTTCTGAATTCTCTTATAAAATATTATCTCAGACTGAGACTACATGGTCCTTTATATGCTGTGGCATCATATTCAGTTTTTTATGTCCATGATCTAGGAACAATATTTTGCTTTCATATTTACATTGATATTATCCTAATTCCTTGAAGGTATGGTGCTGTCATAATGGACGATCAGAAAAATGATGGTAGTGTCGGATATACAGTGCTTCACAACAGTTCTTGTCAACATGCAGCTCCAACATATATCAATTTGATGAATGCTGCAATTTTAAAAATGGCAACTGGTAATGAACATTTAATGATTCAAACTCGTAATCACCCTTTGCCAATGACAATATCACAGCGGTCACAACGGCATGTACGCATCTTTCTTTTTATCTATCAATGTTGCTCCCATGTTATGTTGGTTATGTAGATTGCTTTCTGTGAAATGAAGTAGTTTTCATGCGAGCCATGAAATTAAACTAAGTTACAAGTTGTACTCTTTAGAAACTAAATCAGAAATTTATGATCTCTAAGTTTTTATGAAAGACCATAATATTAAGAATCTCCTTAATCTAGTGGACAGCAATGGATATGTTCATGACATGGCTGCCTTCATTTTTAATTTATCTTCACCTAGAAAGTTGTCTACAACTGTATGCTATAATATACTTACATTCTTGTATTAATTATTGTTTAGCTTTTTGAGTTTTAACTGCCACTTCCTCAGCATTCAGCTGGCTTTTGTATCAAATTTTGAAATGAAGTTTTCTATCCATTTCAACTCTGTTTTCTTTGTGAAACAAACTCAAGTCACTCAGCACCAATGTTTTGGAACCTGAATAAAGTTAAACAAATGTGAGAATATTTCATGGTTTGAGTAAAGTATTTTAATTTTAATCAAAGTAATATTTGATACTCTTCTGATTTCTGACAAATTTAATTTCAGACTAATATTGGTTTTAGTAACTGGTTACACATACCATGTTGTAAGGATTCAAGTTTTGGTCTGAGACCCATAGGGTACATACTGACATAAAACACTGACCAAAGAGAAATAGGGAGAGAAGAGGGGGGGAGGAGGAGGAGCAGGAGGAGCAAGAGAGGAGGAAGAGAATGCAGAGGAGGTGGAGTATTGAAGATGGACAATGAAGCCACGGTGGCGATGCAAGGAACTGTGGCAAGGCATTTGGCATGAGCACTTGCTTAGCTAGACAGCAGGCTATTACGTGCTTTGTTGGATTTGCCTAAATCATGAGGCATCCTAGAGATGCTTGCTTGCAAAGAATTCACCTAGTTCTGACCCTATACGGATAACTAAGGACCTACGAAATAGAACGGATAACTAAGGACCTACGAAATAGAAAACAGTTAATCAAAGAGACGAACGATGTGCAAAGAGCTATTGTTGTCCAGCAAAGCACATTAACAAACAATTGAACATAAGGGAAACTTTGTAAGCCAAAGTGAGATAACCGTAGCTCCGAATGATAGTAGTTTGAGAGCTCAATAGAGTCCTAATTGTCGGAGAGCTCAACAGAGTCTTATGCTTGCAAGAACATACAACTACTAGGCTCATAGATTGTCAGAAGTTCTCCTACTGCTGTCTTGGAGCTCCCATCTAGCTTGGTGTCATTCAAGCATTCCAAGGTGCTGAGATGGCTGAAATTTTATGCTGCCACAACACATAAAAATCCTTTTTATGCCATGGACTGCAGGGTTAATTTTGGCCTGGGATTATTGATAGAGAATAGAACGACCTAGACAAACTGCACGTACATTGACATTTTATCCAGATCGGTATGAAACAAGCAGTATGTACCAGTTCATGATGCGGACCGCCCTCGTCTTGAGTGGTTTATTCTGGACCATTAAAGAAAAATCTAGAAACAAACATTAGAACTCACATTCGCGAGCCCGCTTTGCCTTGAACGCAAACCCTTCGTGTTGCTCTTCAACAGCCTATCGTCGACAGGCCCGTTGTCACCCACTACCTGCCATTCACAAGTATGCTTCCTCCTCTTCTCCTCCTTCCTCTTCCTCCTTCCTTTTCCTCCTTTCACTTCCTCCACCATGTCCTCTCCTTCATCTTCCTCCTCTTCGTCGACCACCTCCTCGATTGGAAAGAATTGATTCAGCTAGGGAACGATACCGGTCTGATTTGTGATATGACATTCTTGGTACATGTACAACAAAAACTGAACATGATAATGCAAAATAAGGTTGTTGGGCTACCATTGGCCTAACTATTTACAACTGAAGGTGCTGCATCATAGACTTGTTACTGCTGTACATGACATAGTGCCAAAGCAAGAGAGGGTCCAGAGGGATAGAGGAATATAGGACATGATTTTGCAGGTTAAGTTGAAATGGGTAAATACTGAGCAGTCTTCTATACCTTGATGTGTTGCATCAAAAAATATATATACAAGTATATACCACTACCAACATATGTTGTATGGTACTGTTCTTTAGGTGGACAGGTAAATACCAGACCCTACTGAGTGGAACAACTGAAATCAGATTCCTTGTTTTTTCCTATTATTGCCCTAGGTGTGTGTTAACACCTGCTTTTTATATCAGTGCCAGTGAAAGAGTGAGCTACATAGTATTGCTGATAAGGGAAAATATATGTGAATTTTTAGTTGTTCAGGTGATCTAATAGAAATAAGCTCTTTCGTATCTTTTGGATAATTATTTGCCAGTCTCAAGATTAAATCCTGAAATAACCTACTATTGACACGATTATTAAGGCAGTAATTTTTTGACTTCTACTTTTATCTGAGCAGATTAAAGGCCTACTAAATCAATGTTCATCTCAGTTCAATTTTTTTATGCAAGTTGTCACATAAATACAAAGTTATAACAAAAGAAGAGACAACTTTTTTTCAATCAGATGCTGTTCTAGAATCAAAATCAAATCCAGAGTATATCAACTAAGTACATGATCGTTGCAATAGAAGAGAACATGATAGGGATTATGATAGAGGAATTCATTAATGAAAGAAGGGAAGAATGCATAGGTCATGCCGAAGAACTTATCTTGATTTTGTTTTTTTTTTGTTTTTTTTTCTAATTTCAGCAATGTAAGATAATTATCTCTAGATTTTCTGTTTATTTTTCATTCAGCAGCATAAGATTAGCTCCTTTATTCATCTTTGCAGATGGCCAAGGAAAAAATGAATATATATCTAAACATCTTGGCCGTGCCCCCCACAAAAAACACAGTAGCATGACACACTAGTTCTGTTGGGCAATGTTGAGCTTGAGCATATGTCAAGACAACCAACTTTACTCATTAATTTTCTGTTTCATCTTTGTTATCTTGGATGTGATGAATGACTGCATTTATTTTTTGCATTTAATTTGTTTACTTGATTAATGAGTCATGTACTAATTGCATTTAAGAGACGATTATGCTCCCACTTAAATTGGTTCTAGATTTTTATCATGAGAGAATTGATGTTTTTCTATACTATCTCTAGGATTTGGATGCATTCTCTGCTTCAATCATTGTCAATATTGCCTTTTCTTTCATCCCAGCATCATTTGCTGTTACAATAGTTAAGGTGAGATCTCTTTTAGCTTATACTCTTTAACATTTAACATGATTCTGTTAGGTTCCATATTTAGCCTCATGCATGTATATTAGAAAAATATGTGGACTCTCCATATGTTTTTCAATGTCTATTATATCTCCGAACAGTATTGGAAACCAAATTGTGTTGCCACATTGTCTTACCTAGCATTCAACTGGTGCTTTCGGTGTTAGGAGTTTTGAACCAGTTGTGGTACAATTACTTTGTATGATTCTAATACTTGAGGCTACTTTGTCAAATCATAGTTTTTGTCCCAGAATTTAAAATACTACTCGGGTTGACATATACTTGATTTGGTATGTACCTTTCGGGGCTTTATCATTCTGACCAAGTATTGGTATCAGATAGTTCAATACCTGATACAGTGCCTGTTCATTTTTATTTTTTATTATTTTATTCAATTATACTGGATGATGCAAGTTGGTGTACTACGACTTATAGATATTATCAGTACCATACCTGTTGGATCGGTTTCTGAAATCAGTATAAGAGTAGTATTTAATCCTTGATTGTGTTGTTATTTGTAGATCAGTTTACAACTAGCACTTTAGATGGATTCTATATGGATTATGCCAATCAACAATCTGTTTACTTTTCCACTGTTGTTTCTTCCATTAATTAGCCAATGTTCATAAGTCATGTCAAATTCTCACTCAGTCACATTACTATCTTAGGAGTTACTCTTTGTTGCTAGCATTCTTTGCTATCTTATGGCATGAATCATCCTTTATTTGGCCAATGTGCTAATCGATTACCATTCTTCTGTTAGTTTGTATTCATAGTTTAGGAGGTACTTTTTGGATGTAAATGTTATAACTACACTTAGGATATGCTTTATAACTTGTTGGCAACTCTTAACATTTTTGTTAGCCTAAAAAATCTATGTTCTATGTATCCACAACTTAGCAGGACACTAGGACCTATTGCTGGATTATTTTTGAGCTCCTAGTTTGTTTGCCATTTGTAAACCATAGACCAATTTTTTTTCTTTTCAGTTAATATATTGTCAATCTAAATTGTCTCTTGTTCTGATTGCAATTTTTTTTTTGGGAATTGAATGAAAAATTTACTATTTCAAGTCATAATTTGGAACTTCAAATACATGAATATTAGGTTATTCCATTGTTGTCATTTGCTTATTTTTGTTATGCTTCATGCCCTTTAAACTGCTGATTGCTTTAGCAAGTCGTGATAATTAACAGTTGCTGATGTCCTGATGTTTGGTGTTTCTTGAGAAGTTAACGTGGCAAAGTTTTTTGTTTTAGTTTTTTTTAGTATTCATCCTTAAAACCTTCAAAAGTTGCTTGTAAATTATGTAAATCAAGGGAAATTCTTGAAGCATATTCAGTAACTTCTTTGTTGTTTAGAAATTTGTTATATTTAACTGTTTGAACTTTGAAGTTTGAACTACTGTCTTGAGAATGATAATAGATGGCAGCTTGAGGATAATGGTGTTAGCATGCATCTAGAGCCATTACCATAAGTGTCCTTGCAGATGGGACCAAAATTTTAGTTATGCTGCACCTTGAGCTGTTTTCTTATGTCATTCAAGTCTAACATCTGGCACAAGAATTGTGCCACCTCAATGTTATACTAGCATGCTTTTATGCTAGAATAATATGGCAGGGTACACCCTGATTAGCATTAAATGGCAACAAAAAACCTATGGAATCCTTTCTCAGGACATCCTCTGGTAACTCAAATCCACATTAACAAACATTATAAATGCATATCTGTCAATATGTTAAGATTAGTGTTCCTGTATGATGAAATGAAACACTACAGTTTTCATTAGTAAGTTATATTGAATCCTTTCTTGGTCCAATTGAAATGAATCATTTCTGTGTCTAATTTAAATTAATTCTTTTTTGGTCCAATTTAAATAATATGCAAAGGACCTATAAACAAAAAAATGAAAGAATGGTTAATGTAAGCAGATATATCTGTTTATTGAATGTATACATAATATGGGTCTTGTCCGTCATAATTCTTTGTTCTTATTGTTTAATGTGGGTTAGTTTTGTTGCTAAAAGACTTCAAGAATCCAGTACTTTGCTACATTGAAACTGTTCGAAGTAAGGATAGCTGGTTGCTTAAAAATTGAGGTCTGACAAATTGTTAGGTGTTTTTTTATCATCTTAATCTGTAAACAATGTTCCATTTACTTTTTCTCTTTTCCAATTTTTGACTGTGATGGCTGATGGGAGTGCTTATTTAAATTGTTGTAGGAGCGTGAAGTCAAAGCAAAGCACCAGCAGTTAATTAGCGGGGTATCAATAAACATCATAGTTTTTTTCTTGATTCGCTGTTTCCTCAAGTTGACTTTTATTGACCTATACCCAGGTCTCTGTATTATCGTATTGGGTTTCAACATACATATGGGACTTCGTCAGCTTCTTGTTCCCAACATCACTTGCAGTGATACTGTTTTTTATGTTCGGTCTGTAATGAATCTCTTACTGAACTTCATGATAATAATTTCCTGTCTATTGTTTATTCTTCTAGTTCTTGTTCTGGCCTTCCAAATTTCTGCTGCTTCAATCTTATTATGTTTTTCATTCTTGAGCTTTTCTTTTGTTTTATAGAGAGTTGCTAGCATTTAACAAACCGTCTTACTTCTAGATCTGAATCAGTTTGTTGGAACTGGCTGCTTCTTACCAACTATAGTCCTCTTTTTGGAATATGGATTAGCAATTGGTTCATCAACATACTGCCTTACATTTTTCTTTTCTGATCACACAATTGCCCAGGTATATTTCTGATATTTTTGTGATTCATCTAAACTTTTTATATGCTAGTTTAGACATCAGATATTTTGATTTGCTTGTTGATGCAGAATGTGGTTTTGCTGATTCACTTTTTTAGTGGGCTTGTTCTCATGGTCATTTCATTTGTTTTGGGGCTTATGGATGCAACTAAAAATGCAAACTCTCTGCTAAAGGTATGTAAGGTCTATCTGGTTTTTAAAAAATAATTGGCAGTATCTTGGCTAAAGTTATATCTTTTGAGCTTTTCTGGTGTCTACCATTTTGTACAGCAGAATTTTAACTAATTCATCTTGTTTGTAGGAATTTAAAAGATCATAGTTTTCTTGGTGTAGAGAACAAGACCAATTAGGTTCTTGCATAGCATGGCTTTGGCACTTCTTTTCATGATTTTTTATGAAAGTGATACCCTCCCTTTTTCAAATTTAATCCTTAGGTTTCATTCTGATTTTAGTTTTTGCTTAAGTAACTAACCGATCAATTCTCTAGGGTTTGATCTGTTCTTGCAATTTGGAAACAACCATTCAATAGTCAAAATTTTGGACTATATGCAATTATGATATAATGCAGAAATGAAAGTGCTGGAACCATTTGTGCTTATTTCCTTTTCTGTCAGCTGGTCCCTTCTGGTCTTACATGCTTAATATGTTTTTTTTTCTTATTTCTTTTTTGTAATCTTGTCCCTTCTGGTCTTACATGCTTAATATACTCCTTACACTGTTCCTGAATCTACAAGTAACAAATGAAAATTTGTACATTCTGATATACACAACTGAGTCTCAGATTGTGTGTAGTATGTACCAACGATTGAAATTTCGTACCGTACCGGAGTTTCAAGGTTTGCTCGGTACGGTACATACCGATATGTACCATTGGTACGCTAGGGTATACCGACGGTACCATGCTAGGCCGTACCGATCAATATATCTCGGTAACGGTCGAAATCTAGGGCGGTACGTCTCGGTACGCCTTGGTATCGGTCGGTACATCTTGGTACCGGTCGGTACGCCTCGGTATCAGCCAAAATACTTGTATCGCTCGGTAGCGGACCCCGCGTACCGGTATCCTCTTGGATCGGTACGTACCGCCCGTACCGGGCGGTATCATTCGAAATTGCATACTGACTCTATGTATCATTCGAAATTCTCAATACGCCTATGTAGCCTGACTCTATGTATCATTCGAAATTGCATACTGACTCTATGTAGCATACTGACTCTATGTAGCATACTGACTCGGTACGCCTCGGTATTGGTCAGTACATCTCGGTACCGGTCGATACGCCTCGGTATCAGCCAAAATACTCATACCGCTCGGTAGCGGGCGGTCCGCGTACCGGTATCCTCTCGGACTGGTATGTACTGCCCGTACCAGGCGGTATCATTCGAAATTCTCTATGTATCATATGTACCGCCCGTACCCTTTCTTTTTCTATGTACTGACTCTGCAAAAATTCAAAACTGTTAAAGCAAGTCATATCAAAAGCTTAATAGCAAGTATAAGAAAGGGAAGCGCAACAAAAGAAAAAAAAAAGTAAGAAACAATCAAGATACAAGTTTATTGTGGTTTGGCACAATGGCTTATGTCCACTCCTAATTGTTCCATAATTGCTCGAGCATGTCAATCTATGATCATTTTCTACTGTCGGAGATCAAACAAATGACCTTTTTCACAAGAATGAGAGGGAACCCACAACTTGTTCCTTTTCCCTAGGTTGAAGAGCAAAACCCCCCTTGGTTACTTTTCATAGGCATAAGAACCAAAACCAATTGGTTCCTTTTTATTGGCTTAGGAACTAAAAACCTGCACTCTTTTTTTCCAGTTCAAAGCTAAACCATCACTTTTGAAGAAGGGAAACCTTTTTTTTTTTATTACAAGCTTAGAGATAACCATTTATAAGCTTTCTTAGAAGAAAGGTCACACTCACCTTTTGTAATCAAACTCACAAGGAGTGTCGAGTACTTAAGCTGGAGTGAACAATTGAACAACAGGTTCACTTAGAATGATTCTAGCATGAGGGATGAGATTCTCTTAAATTTTGCTAATGTAGGTCAATCTCTCCTATTTTTACTCTCAAAGATTTGCTGGTTGTAGCACTTATCTCAAAATTTGGCAGGTGAAAGACTCTTTTTCTTCTCACGAGATATCTCAAGATAAGCTTTTGGATGACTCGATCATTAATTTGGAAGTCTATTTATGGTTCTTCATATATCTGACACAATCTGAAGAGAACATGAAAGCTAAGAAAAATTTGGCTTGGTACAGCTTTTGTTAGGTCCACTGGTGGGGTTGCAGCGAGACTGAACATATATAGCAAAGACTTTATATTTGATTATATTGGATGAAATGGGTGGTATTTTCGATGGAACTTGGACTAGGCAAGATTGCATAATTTGGTGCATCGCCCACTTCTGCCCACTCACTGTTGTGCTGCCCACCACCCTTGACATTTAGTACTTCTCCCTTCTTCTCCACTCGTCTTGAAATAGTATAGGGACTAGGGTAAACTGGGCAGTATGTGTGGTATAGGACCTGTATTGCTTGGTATGCTCGGTAGAGGGTTGATATCATCTAGTATAGGGCTGTACAGGTTCTTTGCTGGGCAATTTTTTATTATTATTATTTTTAGGTTTGTTTTAAAACTCAATACATAGTAGCATATCAACACTCTGTACCTATATATAGCAACGTTCGTCTTACTGATCCGGCCGAGGGTATGGTACGTACTACACTGTACCAATATATCATGTGTCAGTATGAAGGGCCATATCAGCAACATAGAAAAATGGTCGAAACTAGTTCCAAAATTTTTTGAAAAATAGAAAAAAAAGGTTATATTAGGGTTTTTAAGTTGGAAATAAATATAAATTTAGTATAATTTTAGCAAAAATAATCTAAATTAGGAAAGAATAGTGTTACATATCTTTTTTTGGGCTTTGAGTAGTAACTTTGTGGTATGCTCTGGATCATCCTTCCGATGATATTGAATTGTCTACAAAATAATGATTTGAATTGTTAGATTATGTGTTAAACAACTTAAACTTTAAGATTTACATGAATCAAGTAATCCATCGATGGATATACTTGGTTCTACCATAAAAAAGAATGACGGGACTCCATGGATAGTGGATCGAGATCTTCGATCCTTTGTATTTGTATATCAATTTGATGTGTTCGTCGGATTGAATCCCGAAATTGATCTTATGACATAGTATATAGATACACCGTATGTTATTGGTGTCTCAATGGGATGATAGTCGTAATTTGATCGTCATGAACTACACGTGTTTAAGGCGGCTATCGAGGCAAGTATGATTGTGGCATGTATTGGTGCAGAGCAAGGAGAATGTCAGAACTTCTACGTTCACTTCTGATTTGTTGCTCCGTATCATAAGATTAATTACCGTACTATTGCTCGGAGAAGAATAACCGACTAACATGTTGAGCTTCATGATCTGAATATTGGGTGGCATGCGTAAAATACTGATTCTTGGTCAATGCACCACCCTCAAATTGTGTAGATCGGACCATCGACTCCCCAACGTCATCGCCATCGTCGATCGAGGCATTGTTGTCTGTCACTGCCATGTCTCTGGATCGAGTTGGGTATTGAATAAGATTGAGAAGTTATTTACATACCTTTAATTAGAGAATTTTTTCCTTAATTTAGGTGTTAATGCTCCTTAATTAGCCTCCCAAGCTTGATCCAATCCATAAATTATAGCTTTGTGGAATTCAAGAGAGTGCAAATGAGAGAATTTGAGAAATTTGTGAGTGAGAAAGTGATTGCCAGAGCAGAGGAGTTAGAGAGAGTGACAGGGGAAAGAATGAGCGGGTAGAAAGGATTTAAAAACCCTTAGATTTGGTTCAAACTATCAAATGGACCATTTTAATTCGACAAATCCCAGCCATTAAGCAGTATCGATTAAAATCTGATCGTTACTGATGGATAGAGGTCACTAATGGTCGGATTTCGATCAGTCTGACTAGTACATACCTCGTATTGAGCGACACAGAGTCTCTTGTTATGGACTGCCCAATACAGGGTAGTCCATATGTTGAGACCTAGTCGGACTAGTATGTATCACCTGGTACAGGTTTGCACGGTGAACCTTTTATTATAGATCCAAGCCTATGCACTACCCCTACAGAAAATTGTGAACCTTTCTGCTTGGTATGGTTGGGTACAAATGATGTTTATTGGTTCCAATAGCCTACCAAGCGAAACAGGGTAAACTGCGTGATATGCTAGGTATAGGGATTGTACCCTCCAAGTACAAGGCTTGTACCATCCAATATGCCTGATATAGAGGGCCTATCCCACTAGAAAATTTGGTAAAGTCATTTAAAAATAAATATAATGTGTGTATTTATCTTTGTACAATAAATAAATCAAATGAATCATGATTTAGAAAAGTACCATAAATCAAACTACCTCGTCATACTGCATAATGAGAACAGTGTCTTGTAGCTTGTAATAGAATGGCTTTGGCACCCAAAATAGCTTAGACCAATAGGGGTTTGATACCTGAAATTAAAAACCTTGGTTTTTAATATATTGAAATTTGGTAAAACTCACTTAACTGTATATATATACGTGTGTGTGTGTGTTAATTTATCTTTGTACAGCAAATAAAATGAATCATAACTTAGAAATTACTTTAGTGTCACAAACTTAGATGGTTATGTTGAAGTCTTATAGTACCCTTGCATGTCCGTCCGTAAAGGTTCGGCTTCTGTAATCTCATAGGTCCCCTAATGACCCACAATATTGAAAATGGATTAGTAGAAGCGTTAATTCGAGATCTCACAAGCAAATATTTTAGCAAACACTCTTTGTATATAGAAAGATGGACTTTGCAAGTTGTGAATGGTCGTGTGATAAAGGGTTCAAGGTAATTTGCCATGATCAAAAGTCGTCAATGAATGAGTGCCCATGTGACACCGTTATGGAACCGTGTGATCGACCAACCATGACACTATCCTAGAGGCCCATCCATGTGCCACCCATGTAGCTCTAGGGTGTTGAGATGGTTGACATTTTTGGCCGCCCTTCACTGATGGAAAACACCCATGCAACTCTAGGGTGCTGAGATGGTTCACATTTTTGGCCACCCTTCGCTTATGGTAAACACTCATTTTTGGATAGTTTTGCCTCTTTACAACGACCACACATGGACTGCCTTTACTAGTCAGAAATGACTACAAAAGCCAACTAAAATGGAGTTGTCAAGTCTATGTCAAGTCTATTGCAAGCCACTTACATGCTGCCTAAAGCATAAACAAGCCAACTACCTCATCATGCTGCGTAATGAGGATGTAGTCCTACTGTGTGCATCACCCATATCACATACTTTGTCAATCCACAATCTCTTTTACTATGATTATAGCGGAAGACCAAAACAAGAATTGTCTCCATTCCAAGGAATTGTCTAACTTATAAGACCTAATGATTTGGTGCACTAAAGCTATTATTGAAATCAAGGATTTTAATTTGGTATCATACTAGAGTATCAAGCTCACTTTCTGCAGATGCAGTACTAGTATACCGAGTAGTACGTTTTTGTATCGCTCGATATATATATATATATATATATATATATATATATATATATATATATATATATATAGATATTTATATATATATAAGTAAAAGTAAAAAAAGGGCGACATCGCTAAAAGTAAAAGTAAAAAAAAGAGGTGACGTCTCCTTTTGATGCTTATATAGATCATGGTCCGCAATACCAGTACATGCATGGGTGTACCGAGAGTTCACCTGGATGGTATGGTATGGTACTGTACCTGAAAGGTACACCGGGCGCATCTTGAAGCGGTACACCGGCGTCTGAGCGGTACACTTAATTTAGGTGTAAATTCCTCCGAAAATACCTCAAAAAAAAAAAAAGGTTAGGATAGGGTTTTAAGTTAGAAATAAATATAGTAATACAATAAGTTTAGCAAAATCAATGTAAATTAGGTAAGAATAGTATCACATATCTTTTTTCGGACTTTAAGAACTAGTCTTGTGCAAGGTCGGTATTTCAATCCATTCCAGATTATCCTTCTGTAAATATTGAAATATCTATAGAAAAATCATTTGAATTGTTAGACGATTTTGTTACAATATAAACTCTAAAATTCAAATGAATTAAATAATCATATATGAAGATATACCTGATTGCTAATTCTACCACCAAAACGAACGACGTGCCTCCACGGGTGGTGGATCGGGGTCCTCGATCCTATACATCTGCATATCAATATGATATGTTTGTTGGACCCAATCATGAAATTGATCCCACGACATAGTGTATTGATACACCGTATGCCATTGGTGCATTAATGTGGTGATGATCGTAGGCTGATCATCATGAATCACATTTGTCCGAGGCAGCTCATGAGGCATATATTGGTGAATGTCAGAGCTTCTACTTTCGCTACTGATCTGTTGCTCTGTATCATGCTGTTGCTCGGAGAAGTATGACCAACTATCACTATACTGTTGTTGGTCATATGGTTCTTCATAATATGACGGTTGTGAATACGCTGAGTTTCGTTCTGTGTTTACATCATGTAGGCTCTGTCGCATCTGCTCAAATTCATCAACTGGTTTCCCCTTCCCCTTCCCCTTCCGTGCATAAACTTGATGAGAACCTTGTCGAGTTCCATGATCTGAATCTTGGGTGGCATGTGTAAAATATTGCTCCTCGGTCCATGCACCACCCTCAAGTTGTGTAGACGAGACCAATGATTGCTCGGCATCGCCGCCATCATCCGTCGAGGCACTACTGTTCGTGTTGCTGTCATGTCTCTGGACCGAGCGAGTTGCTAAATGCGATTGTGAATATGTCTCGTCACCTGACTCGATTCTTTCCAACGATGCGATCGATACTCGCTTTTCCTTTGCCTTTGCACGTTGGGCGGACAACTGTGATTGTTGGGTGTCTGTAGTTCCTCGAGCAATTTGACTCGATGAACTCCTGTCATGTTGTGATCGAGGGGGACTTGTCACCTGTTGATGTTGTGCTTCTTCTTCTTCTATTGCCTCGGTGATAAAACGTGAAGGACGCTGAGGATCTCCCGCCTCATCAAGTAGAGGATCCTCTTGGTTCTCTGCTGCTTCAACCCAATCTAACATCAGCTCTGAATCTTCGTTGTAGAATTGGAGGTCAATGGGATCAATATTTGGTTCCTCTGGCTCCTTATTCAGCTCAGCACATCGTAACTTTAGTTGCATGTTATAATGGACATATACTAGTTTCTCTAACCATCTATATGAGAGTTTGTTGCGGATCTTCGTATGAATCAATGCAAATGTTGACCAATTACGTTCACAACCGCTAGATGTTGTCGTCTGTGAAAGTACACGAACGGCAACCTTCCTTAAATGTGGTGCATCCCCTCCAAATTGTAGCCACCACTCGACTGCAAAAAATATAAATAATTATTAGCATAACAAATAATTAACATCAAATATAATTGATAATTGATAATCAATATATGTAACTTTTCCTCACCAGGATCCATAGTGTAACGACACGATACTGCTACAACATCGGAGAATGAACCAATTGTTTCTTGAAATAATCGACCCTCCATAAGAGCATCAGCTAAATCGGTAGTGTTTGGCAAGAGTCGATATATAACATTTCGTAGTGCTACTAGTAAATCATGTTGTGTTCCGAGAGCATACTGATATTGAATTGCCGGGTTCAGATAATACGCTGCAAGACATAATTTTGTTAGTATGATTTTTTATTATATAAAAAATAATAAATTAATTTATTCTGAATATGAATTTACCTGCATTATGGATATCTTGATCCATATGAACTGTGGTCCGACGATCAATGATCCGTATATATTAGTCAGCTTTAAAATCATCCTTGAATGCTTTTCTGACCTCATCTCTTACTTGAATCAGCATATATTTCAGATATGGCATCTGTGGACGCTTGTCCATATCAACCTTTCGGAGAATAACATAAAGTGGTTCCACACCTTTTATGATTTCTGCCGTGGTGTCCCAAAATCTAGAGGATAGAATGGACTTTTCTATTTTCTTTCCATCGCTTAATCTCGAATATTTGGAATTAGACCACTCTTGTGAGGTGACCATTACCTTCAAGCTATGCCTTTTTTGCTGTAATGATTTTAATGCAATATAATTGGTAGCAGACCGAGTGACTCCAGGTCAGAGTATCTCACCGTTTACATACTTTTGCATTAAAGCATGGACCCAATGATGATTATATATAAACTTTGTAATTGATTGTGCTCGAGCTCTCGAGCTACACAATTCTTGACCGCGTCCAACTCACCAAGATCCTTCGGTATTAGATCTATGTAATGAGCTGCACATGGAGTCCAAAACAATGTTTTTCTTTTTTCCATTAATTGTAAACCGGCCTTCTTGAAATTTGCTCCATTATCGGTTACTATTTGGACAACATACTGTGGTCCGATCTCCTCTACTATAGTGTCCATCAAACTTTCAATGTAGTTTGCATCTTGGATTTTTTTCAGAAGCATTAATTGACTTATGAAAAACCACTCTTCTGTTGCAATAAACAAGAAAGTTGATGATACTCATTCTTGTTGTTCCTGTCCAACTATCACACATCAGTGTCATCCCATATTCGTCCCATTGCCTCTTAAAGGATTTGATCCAATCTTTTAGTTTTGCCACCTCTTCATCTAAGTACACACCGTAAATCTCCTTCGGTGTTGGAGGTTGGATACCCGAGCCAGACTTTTGAATAGAAGAGATCATGTTCTGATAATATGGACCTTGGGTTGTGTTGGCTGGAATCTTATGAAAGTTGAACCATTTTGAAATTGCTTTCCCAATATCTCGCTTCTTTTCCTTTGTGTATGCATCATCAATCCGTGTCTGTTTCGCTGTTTGTGGGGGATAGGCTTGCGGATCAATATCAATAATATCTGGTGCAGACCTCCTGCCAAGACCTCTCATAAAACCACGGAGTCCACTATGCCTCATGCTACTAGTTCGGCCCAACTTAAGAGGAGCAGTTGGGTGCCTTATGCTAGCCGACCTCTGGATTCCATTGCCACATCGCCAGTGTTTCTAATTGTGAGTCAGGTCGTCAATGCCTCATTGCTTCATCGACCATATACTGATGCTCCAATGATGCACGAATCCCAATTGTGAGATTTGGATCGGCTTCATCGCCGCAACCCTCATACTGATCATAAACTGGTTCCTGTGTAGCCCTCCTATATTCTTCCTCAACTCTTGCCTTCTTTTTTAATGTATCTTCCTTTGCTTGTTGTAGCTTGCTTTTAAAAAATTTACGAATCTCCGTCGGAACCTTTTTGCATTTTACAACGTCCGGATACCCGCCGGCCAAATGCATCTTCACCCGAGTTATTCCTCCACCCTTGCCAATGTAATCACAATAAATACATTGCCAATGATGACGGTTCCCATCTAACTTTTTGGCATGAGACCAAGCGTCATCATGTTGCTGTTCCTTTGATGTCATACTTCTACCAAATTTAAATCAAATAAATATATTGAATTGATCATATATCGATAAAAAATGACTAATCACAGCATTAAATAACTTTAATAAAACCTAATTAAACCTATTTTACCATCATAAATATGTGAAACACATAAAAGAAGCATTAGATACGTAATTTTAATCCAATATAGTTCAAATTATGATGAAATCATCATTGGATACACTAATTACATGATTAATAGTTAATTGCCAATTAATTACTTCTCTTTCAACACTATAAACATGTTAAATACCCTAATAGGTATTAAAAACATTAAATTGACCTAAAATCGATCAAATTTCTATTAAATCATCACTAAAATGACTAATTGCAGCATTAAATAACTTTAATAAAACCTAATTAAACCTATTTTACCATCATAAATATGTGAAACACATAAAAGAAGCATTACATACGTAATTTTAATCCAATATAGTTCAAATTATGATGAAATCATCATTAGATACACTAATTACATGATTAACAGTTAATTGCCAACTAATTACTTCTCTTTCAACACTATAAACATGTTAAATACCCTAATAGGCATTAAAAACATTAAATTGACCTAAAATTGATCAAATTTCTATTAAATCATCACTAAAATGACTAATCGCAGCATTAAATAACTTTAATAAAATCTAATTAAACCTATTTTACCATCATAAATATATGAAACACATAAAAGAAGAATTACATACGTAATTTTAATCCAATATAGTTTAAATTATGATGAAATCATTATTAGATACACTAATTACATGATTAACAGTTAATTACCAACTAATTACTTCTCTTTCAACACTATAAATATGTTAAATACCCTAATAGGTATTAAAAACATTAAATTGACCTAAAATCGATCAAATTTCTATTAAATCATCACTAAAATGACTAATCGCAGCATTAAATAACTTTAATAAAACCTAATTAAACCTATTTTATCATCATAAATATGTGAAACACATAAAAGAAGCATTACATATGTAATTTTAATCCAATATAGTTCAAATTATAATGAAATCATCATTAGATACACTAATTACATGATTAACACTTAATTCCAACTAATTACTTCTCTTTCAACACTATAAACATGTTAAATACCCTAATAGGTATTAAAAACATTAAATTGACCTAAAATCGATCAAATTTCGATTAAATCATCACTAAAATGACTAATCACAGTATTAAATAACTTTAATAAAACCTAATTAAACCTATTTTACCATCATAAATATCTTTCAATATTTAATATGCATGAAATATAAATATTTGACCTAATAAGCTTCTAATTTCAAATTAATCAATACTAAACACACTTATCATAATATTAAATATCTTAATTACTCTCTAATTAAAGAAAGAGAATACATACCTCTTGATTAGAAAGTTCTTCCTCTTAATCTTCCCAAATTAGCTTCAATTCAATCCACAAATCGATGTTTTGTAAAGTTTAGAAGAGTTTGAGATTGTGTAAAAGAGTAGAAGAATGAAATGGAGTGAAATAGAGGGAAAGAGGTGTTTAAAAAGACATGAGAAAGGGCTCCAACGGTCAATTGATCGTTGAGTATCTTACTACATCGAATTGGTCGAAATCGGCCGTTGTCGAGTTGTGCCGGGCGGTAATGGTCAAAATCGACCATTACCGAAGTGTCTTGGGCGATAACGGTCGAAATTTCGACAGTTACCGCCGATATATCTCTCAGTATCGACGGATACGGAGATATTAGGCGTTCGCCTTGTAGAGAGGCGGTCCACGCATCGGTATCCTGTCGGATCGAGTACGCACGCCGCATCGGCGGATGTCAAATCAAATCGCATACCTTGATATATATATATCTATGTATGTATATATATATATATGTATATATATATTTATATGTATGTTTATAAAGGTAAAAAAAAGGAGACAATGTCGCCTCTTTTTCTGCTCGTGTGGGGAGAAGAAACCAAGGTTTCCTTCTCCTCGCGCAAAAAAGGGCGACGAGGCAACATCGCCGCCTCGTTTCTTCTACTTGTGTGGGGAGAAGAAACGTTGCCTTGATGATGCTCGGTTTCTTCTCCCGCCTCGTCGCCTCATTTCTTTTGCTTGTGTGGGGAGAAGAAATGCTGCCTCGTTGACGCTTGGTTTCTTCTCCCCACAACGTCTCGAGGCTTCTTCTCCCCGTGCGGATGAGAAGTCACTGACAACGCCGAGGCCTCATCACCTTAGATGAGGAGGGAGAGCGGCGTCAGATCTCTAGGTTCTCCCTCTTCTCTCTCTTCTTTCTTCTCCCTCGAGGCGGTGACAGTCGATTGACCATCACCTACCGATTTAGGGTGGTAACGGGGTGAAAACAACCCCAATCGACGGTACCACACTATAGTGGGTGGTCCGCATACTCGTCTGCTGGCGGACCGGTACATACTGCCGGGTACGGGCGATATTATTTGAAATTAAAATCCTTGATTGAAATTGTTCTCATCATCAAGGACTTGTTGTAGCAATAAAATTGCCTCTTGTGACCATTCCAAGGTGTTGTCTAACTTCTGAGACCTGGTGATTTTTGAGACCAGCATTCATCAGACTGACTCAATATTAGTATTTGACATTCTGATCATGCTAACAGTAGTACAGTAGTTTTTCTAATATATTCTAGTGATGCACCTACTGTACAGTGTTATTGGCTGTTTTCTGCCTGGTACACTATATTAGAGAATTCCTCCTAGCTTTACTCTCTTGATAATTTAGCTTTTGTTGTTCAGCTGCACAAAAAAAAGGGTCAAATTTGATGCAGTTCTTTTGTTTGTCTTTTCATTTAGGCCTTTTTGCCTTCCTGCAAAAGTTGAAATTGCACAGCTGCAGGTGCAAGTTTCAAGTAGCATATTTCTAGTTTTCTCTTTTGGAAAATCAAAGTTCTGTCTCGTGTGAATCTTTTATTGGTTTATGCTGATTAATGGCTCATCAAAATGCTGCTGGACTCTGATTTTTTCAAAAGCTATTTTGAGGTTAATTATGCAATTTTAAGGTTTATTATGGAAGAAAATTAAGCTGTACCTTCTTAATATGAATTATTTTATGAACCATGTACTATCATCCTCTGCGAAGATTTCAGTTTTGTTAGTTTTGTGAATTGATGTTCATTATTTGACGTTAAGCAATTCTTGCAGAATTTCTTTAGGTTATCACCTGGGTTTTGCTTTGCTGATGGCCTTGCATCACTTGCTCTTAGACGCCAAGGAATGAAGCAGGGATCTGGAAATAGTACCCTTGACTGGAATGTGACTGGGGCTTCTATCTGCTATTTAGCATTTGAGGTTATTTAATTGACATATGGTCTTTTAAATGTTTGTCAGTCTTTTTTAAAATATAGTTTGAGAGTTATCTGATGACATTCTTTAGGATGACAATTACAAGATAGCTTTGTCAGCCACATTCATATATTATCATAGTGAGAGCTATTTGGACATTATCTATTATTACTGCCTGTTTTTTGATGATGTGCATGAAGAATTCTTCATGACTACCATGAACAATTAGAAACAATGGTGAACCAATCAAACACAATAAAGAACTATTGTTAGTGTGCCTCCCATTTCCTTTGAATTTAACATCCCTCGGATTAAGAGCTCATCCATGAAGTTATCTTTTTGATGGTCCTAGATGCGATGGTTTCAGAGACTGTGGTATCTGTACTGTGCTTAGTGCACCTGTATGTTAATGCTCTAAACATACAGGTATTTTTTTTAGTTTATTGTGTACCTAGGTACATTGTAATGTGTCATCCAATATGTACATGTCCATAGGAATTATTCCTGTTGTTTCGAAACCTTGCTAGATTCTTGGCCCACATTATTCATTTACAAATTTACGTTTTTTTGAAGGCCCATGCAATTACTGGTTTTTATGTGATGGGTGCAGAAATGATAGTGTTTACCATAATTTTGTCACTTTATGACTCAAATCTTCTTTTATGTAGAAGCCAAATTCTGATTTATTAGTTATGTATAAAAGAACAAGTACATAAAAATGCTTTTCTTGCCACATAATTTTGTTATGCACAAGAAGTTAAGATATCTTTTTTGTGGATATGCAGATTCAAGTTTGAGGGTTGGCCTTGGTGTATGTTGAAGTTGCTTCTTTATATTTAGTTTCAAATTTAAGCCAGATTCTTTCTCTTAAACAACAATGCTTTAGTGTTAGCTATTAGTCTTCTTAATATGTTTTTCGATGAAAGGTATATGTCATATACTTTTTTTACTTATATGAAGTTTGTATTTGCTCTTCATATGACTACATATAATATATAACTAATGTTTTGATATGTCTAATTAGCATTAGAACTTTTTTGGTCATCTTTTTTTCACAATGTTAACCATTTTTAGTGGTGGTTTGTTGTTTACTCTCTCTGCACCCCCCCCATACAAAACAAAAAAAAAAAAAGAATGAAAGGTAAACAAACTGACATTTTAAGAATCTACTTAAATCTTTCATAGAAGAGGATCAGTTGAATGTTGTTTATTTGTAATTTCTCAACAATCATAGAGTATTAGAAGTTTTTCTATGCAAGTTGATTGTCTAGAAATGGAGTTTTAACAATATTGACAAGCCTATATAGCAGGGTTCTTAATTTCGATGTGCACCACTAGGTACGAGTGGTACTATCGGTCCGAGAGGATACCGGTACACAAATTGCCCTCTACAGGGCGCTACTAGTGTTTTGACCTTGTATCGGGCGATATGGGGTCTGTACTGGGCAGTAATGATTGAAATCTGACCGTTATCGAGGCGTACTAGTTAGTATGCCTCGGATTTCGACCATTACTGAGGTATACCGATCGGTACACCTCGGATTTCGATCGTTACCGGTCTGTACTGATCCGTATGCCCTGGTATTTTTAGAAGTTTTTCAGCTCTTTTTGAGCGTACTGCCGTTACGCCCTGGCATACCGTCGGTATGCCTTGGTACGTACTGTACTGAGCAGGGCTCGGTACACTAGTACGGACTAAAATTGAGAACCTTGCTATATAGTCATAAGGATCTTGGAAAAAGCTTAGGAATGGAGATTCAGACCTATAAGTAAATTCTTCAGATCATATGCTGAGCCAAAGTCAGATATGCTTCAGTCCTTTATACTCTTTGAACAAAAATTGTAAACAAACTGGCATTTAAGAATCTACTCAAATCTTTCATAGAAGAGGTCAGTTGAATGTTCATTGGTAATTGCTCGACGATGATAGAATATTAAAGGTTTTTCCATGCAAGTTGATTGACTAGAATTGGAAATTTAACAATAATGACAAGCCTATATACTCACAAGTCACAACTATCTTGGAAAAAGCTTAGGAATGGAGATTCAGACCTAAAAGTAAATTCTTCAGATCATATGCTGAAACAAAATTAGATATGCTGTAACTTCCATTATACTCTTTGATATTCCTTATCTCTTTTCTGAAGTTTTCTGATTATCTGAAATCCAAGCCACCCACTTTGGACTCCCTACCATTCATGACATGGTTATATTATCTCAATGGTCATTGTTGTTGTAATCAATTTGTCCATTTGTTTCTCCAACTTCAATATTTTTTGCTTAATGATCATGGCATGTTATAATCTTCTAAGAATATTAGCACAGGATTTTGTTCTGTGAATCATTCTATCTGTTCAAGAACAAAGGATACATACATATCATTTATGAATGACCACATAGAAGATGTTTTTTGTTGCTGCAAAATGTCTTATGTTTATTATGGCATTGTAAGAATGTTTTTCCTTCTTAATCGCAGAGCATTATGTACTTCCTCTTTACATTTGCACTTGAAATTCTTCCCTTTCAAAAGCTAAATTTGATGGCAATCAAAGAGTGGTGGCTAAATGTTCTCACCCTCCAGCATGATGGATCCAATGACCATTTCCAGCATCTTCTGGGATCATATGAAGATTTATCATCTTCCATAGCTAATGAGGACATTGATGTTAAAACAGAAAGGCAAAGGATAAATAGTGGCCTTGTTGATAATGCCATAATCTACCTGCATAATTTGCAGAAGGTGCTTATTTTCCTTCAAATCTATTTTGAAACATATGGTCTTAACTAAATAGCCAATGATCATTGTTTTTTGATTCACTATCATGCATGCTTTGAGTGACAATAAAACATTAGTTGGACATAGATTTCCATTTTGACATAAATAGATTTCGGTCATCATATATATGCACTTGTAGCTAATCAATTCCAGGCATCAGGTCTATCATGCCAGGAAAAACGATGCTAGAAAAGTTGCTGTCCATTCATTGACATTCTCAGTTCAGGAAGGAGAATGCTTTGGTTTTCTTGGAACAAATGGTGCAGGGAAGACAACAACATTATCAATGTTAACTGGTATATACTTCATACTTCATAGTTCTGTAATCTAAGTAAATGTGGATGTATTTCGACTTCTTTATTGAGCTTTCTCATTATTATTCTTAAATCAATTGTGAACCCAAGCAAAAACAAGGCAGTTATTGTCATTAATAAGTTATATATATGCCATTGATCCATAGGTTGCTTTGAGTCTCATTATTGTTTACTTTCTTGGATTCCTCCTTAGAACCAACCCCAAGACTGGATTGGATGTTACAATGTGGGCCTAGTTGGACCAAGCCCAATCGAGCCATCCATAAAGACTTGCCATACCCATGGTCTAGGTGGGCAAAGATATTGAGACTCCCAACCAGTGATTTCAATAGGCGCTCGGATGCTCGCCTAAGTGCTTGGGCGAGGCGAGGCCCGAGCGCCTCGCTTCATTTCTAGGCGCCTCACTTCAAAGAGGCGTCGCCTGGGTGCTCGCCCGAGCCCAGGCGTCGGGCGTTTCGGGCGAGTGCCCGGGTTAAACCAGGCGACCGAACCAGGGTTAAACCAGGCGACCGAACCAGCGTTAAAACGCTGGTTCGATCTGTTTTAGTTGGTTCAATCGAACCAACTAAAGCACCTTTCTCTCGCGTCTTCCCTAATCTTAACCTTGCTTGTCGCTCCTTGCATTGCTGCCATTTGCCATTGTCGCCATTGCCGCTGCTTGTCGCTACAATCTAACTGCCGCTCATTGCTACCGCTTATCGGTCATCGTTTCTTCACTTGTCGCTCCCGCTGCTCGCTGCTACCGCTGCCGCTGCCACTATCGTCGCTCTCGCTCTTGCTGCCGCTGCTAGTTGCTACCGCTGCCGGTGCCGTTGTCGTTGCCATTGTCGTCGCTTCCACTCCCGCTCTTGCTCCCGCTGCCAGTGAGTACTGCTGCCGTTGCCATTGCCAGGTATGTTAACAGTATACTGCTAACTATTAACAGTATTTTTTATTTATTAGATTAATAATATATTATTTTGATTTTAATACTATTATTTTTTATTTATTTGAAATTATTATTAGATTTTTATTTAAATAATTATATTTATTAATTATATTATATATTTTTATATAGCGTCTCGCTTCGCTCGTGCAAGCGCTTAGCGTCTCGGGCGTTTTTGGACTTTGGCGTCTTTTGACGCCTAGCACTTTTTAAATCACTGCTGCCAATCATTTTCTTGTAAAGTTGGAAGTCCCATTTGCTGTGAAATATAGTCATCTGACATATGAGAAATAGGAGTTGTGGACTCTTATATGAAGTCAGCAAAGTACCATCAGATGATGTATGGTTGGAGTATGACAAGGAAGGACAATAATCTATTTGAGCAAATTCTGGACATCATTTAATATGAAAACTATTGTATCTTGGAATCTGTGATAATAGCTTAACAAGGCCTGCAAAATTTAATTTAGACATTTTTAAATCATTAACTATTATAATATTTTAAACTTAGCTAAACTTTAGGAGGCTATTTTTCTAGGATTAGATACGATATAGTTAGAGGGTTTAAAAGGTTTGTAATACTGCTTGTTATGATTCGGCATAGACAATATTTATCAATCTGATACCATGGTAAGCCGGGAAGTATGCCCTATCACAGATTTAGCTAAAATTGTCTAAGTTATGAGGTACCCTTGCAATATCCATTCGCAAAGGGTTGCCCTAGAAGCAATCTCGAATAGGTCTTGAAGAACTTGTAAAAGGCAAAGTTGATCAATTCAAAAAATGAGTAACGGACAAGTCTTGATGTCTTGCAAAAGAGTGTAGCTTACAAGCAATTCAGTAAATACTTGGCGGGCAAAGAGAGAAAAGAGAGAAAGAAAATAAAGACTTTAGAGAGCAAAAGAACAACAGTAAGTCCACAAACGATCATTCAACTGGGTGTCGAGGTGTAAGGTAAGTCTACACACACTTTGTGTGCAAACTTGTTTATCTAAACAAGGCCCAACATTACTCCAAAACCCCATCCATCACTATACCACCCGGGTGGTTCCAGGGGTTTGAGATGGTAGACGTATTGCACCACACCACGGCCTGTGAAAACAGACCATTGTACGCGAAAAAGTGGCCATTTTAGGATAGTTTTGCCTAGTCTAGCAAGTTGTCATTGCGTAGCTTCGCAAATTGCTTCTGCTTATAGAATCCCAACAAAAATATACAAAAGCAAGGCAAAACACAATGCCAAACAATTGCATAAGCAAACAAAACATAAGCGACAAACGAGTTGTTAACGAAGGTGATGCAGGTCTGTGGCGGACGTCCGTGATATTCTCCCCTGGATGGTTCCAAGGGTTTGAGATGGTAGACGTTTTGCATCATACCACGGCCTGTGAAAACAAACCATAGCACGCGAAAAATTGGCCATTTTAGGATAGTTTGCCCAATCTGGTGAGTGATCATTGTGTAGCTTCACAAATCGCTTCTACTTATAGAATCCCAGCAAAAACATACAAAAATAAAGCAAAACACAATGCCAAACAACTGCACAAGCAAAACATAAGCGACAAACGGTTTGTTAACGAAGGTGATGCAGGTTTGTGACAGACGTTCGTGATATTCTTCCCCACAATCTGTTGATGCCTATGTTGACACTTGCTGGTAGGCTTTAATGACTGATTCTTCATGTTGTAGGGTGACTTCGAGCTCCCAATAGGCTTATGTTCGAAGAAGCTTTTGCCACTTCACCTAATACTTGATCTGTTATGCATCGTTGGGTAGCTTTATCTTATGATCCGTTAAAACGGCTTCAACTTGTTTTTATAAGATGCTTGGGTGGGAGGTGGTCAAGTTGAAACATTCCTGGAAATATCTTACGGATTTAAGTAGTAGACTTTCAAGTTGTTTACATGGAAAACATTGTGAATTTTGAGCCATATTGAAAGTTGCAACTTATAAGAGACATTGCCTACGCAATTGATGATTGGGAAGGGCCCTTCATATTTTTGTAGTAGTCTCTTGTGTACTTTCTGCCTAAAGAACTAGAGAGATGTTGGTTGGAGTTTTACAAACACTAAATCTCTGACCTTGAACTCTTGTGATTGCCTTCCCAAACCTGCCCATTTCGTACTTTTGGTCATCTTTTCCAAGTATGCCCATGCAATATCTATATCTTAGTGTCATTCCTTTGCAAAGTGATATATTAATAAAACTATTCCTAGTATACTGGATCACTAAAGTGTGAGGGGTTGATGGTTGTTGTCCTGTAATCAAGGTCTGCACTATCGTACCGTACCGAAGTTTCGACACTTCTCCGGTATGGTACGGTACCAAGTACCGAACGGTATGTTTCGGCATACCGTTTGGTTTATATATTTATAATTATAAATAATATTTATTAAATATTATATATATAAATAGATATATATATATATATTTTCCCTCGGCGACGTCGCCCTCGGCAACGTCGCTTTACCCGGGCGACGTCGCCCGAAAAGTAAAAAATTTTAATTTTTTCTATTAAAAAAAAAATAAAAACGACGTCGCCTCGGGAGTGTTGCCTTCCTTCTCGCATCGTCGCCCGAGAAGTCCTCTCAACGGTGCCAACGAGGCTTCGGCAACATTGCACGAGCCTCGGCGACATCGCCTGAACCTTAAAAAAAACTAAAAAAATATTTTTTATTAAAAAAAATATTTTATTTTATTAAAAATTAGTTTTTTTATTAAAAAAATAAAAAATTGTACCGAACGGTAGTGGGTGATCCGCGTACCGGTATCCTGTCGAACTGATACGTACCGCCCGATACGGGCGGTATCAATCGGTATTTCATACCTTGCTTGTAATAATCTCGAAGGAGCTCTTGTTGGACATAAAGCTTTGCTGCAAGTTGTAGGAGAATTGGGCTGTCCAATAGCTTTGCCCAATCTCATTGATTGATACTTACGTAGTGCCACGATATGGGTCTAAGAGCTAGTTTATTCTTTCTATTTGGTTATCCATTTGGGGGTGGAGAATTGTTAAGAAGTATAGCTTGGATCATAACAACTTGAACAACTTGGTCCAAAACTATTTTAAGAACTGTGCATCTCCATCGTTGATAACGTTGTGCAGAACTCCCTAATACTTCACCATATTCTTCACCATCAACTTAGTTGCGTCCTACACTGAGAATCAGTCGACTACCACAAGTATCCACCCTAAACCCCCTACTGTTGGTAAGCTTATTATGAAGTCCAAGGAAATGCTCTCCCATGTCCTCTCTAGTACAAGCAAGGGCTCCTAATGACCAATCGACTTCCCTTTGCTCCACCTTGTCCTGTTGTCATGTGAGGCACGTCCGAACATACTCTTCCATATTAGTCCTCATCTTTGGCCAATAGAAGGCCCTCTCCAAGAGAGCCAAAGTTCTGTGAATACCTGGATGCCTCGCTCAAAGGGAATCGGGACACTCTCTCAAGAGTCGATGCTTCAAATTATCTACTCAGGGAATATAAACTCTATTATCTTTAATATAAGCAAGTCCCGCTTGGATCTAAAATCATCCTACCTTACCATATTTAATTAGCTGCACTTGGGGATCATTGTACAATCTATCCCTAATCCTAAAAAGAAAGTTGGATTACAATTGACTCGCTTGGCCTCCACCTTCTAGTTGCACTGCAATCACCAGTTTCACTTCTTTACTTAAGGCATTGGCCATGACGTTTGCTTGTCTGGGCTTATATTTCATTGCCATGTGAAACTCAGCCAAGAACTCCTATCATCATGCCTACTTTTGGGGAGGAATTCCTTCGAGTTTGGAAGTAATTTAGTGCGATATTGTTCGTCCTTTGTACAAATCACATTATAAGAAGGTAGTGCCTCTACACTTGTAGATAGTGAACTACTGCTATCATCTCCTTCTCACGCACTGGATACCACTACTTGGCCTTGTTTAGTTTGCGGCTCTCGTAGGCCACTAGGTGACCCTCCTACATAAGAACTTCAATAGCAAAGTCTAAAGGATTTAGGTGGACCTCGAAAGGCTTTTTATAATTTGGTAATTTGAAAATCGATTCCTCTAAAACAATAGCCGTTAGGTCTTGGAATGCTGCTTCATATTTTTTGGACCACCATAAAGGTTGCTCCTTTAGCAACTCCACTAGTGGAGTGGCACACTTAGAGCACCTAGAGATGAAGCATCGATAATAGTTAATGAAACCAAGGAAGGATCCAAGCTCATGCACCTTCTTTGGTGTTTGCTATTCCATCATAGCTTGCACCCTCAACTTGTCCACTAAATTGACCCTCCACCCACATGATGCCTCAAGAATAGAATTTCCATCAGTGTAAAGTAGCACTTTTTCTTTTTCACAAACAAAGTATTCTCCTAGAGCACTTTGATATGGTCCTCAAGAGTTTGGCTGTAAACAAGTGTCCCTCAAATGGACAATCACGAATTTATCTAGATACTCTTTAAACAATTAGTTTATAAGAGTGCAAAACATGACCAAAGCATTAGTTAAACTGAAAGGCATCACCAAGAATTCAAACGCTCCATACTTAGTCACATTAGTAGTCTTCCCTTTGTTGCTTTTAGCTATCTGCACTTGCTAGTACTTTGATCGAAGGTCGAGTTTGGGGCAGTACATAGCCATGCCCAATTGGTCAAACAAGTCCGTAATGAGTGGATATGATACTTGTTCTTTACTATCACTTTGTTGAGGGCTCGATAGTCGACGTATAATCGGAGACTCTCATCTTAATTCTTATAAAAGAAAATTGAAGCTCTGTTTAGTAGTTTATCTAATTGCTTCTTGAGCTCTACCAATTATATCAGGGCAGTCTTTGGCAACTCAGGTGCCATAATGCTTGTAAACTCCTTCAAAACGTTCACCACCAGAGTAGGCTCTTGAGCGATCTTCATCTCAAATGACGCCAACTAAACTATAGCCACAAAATTTAGCTCACTTTTTCTTTAGTTATAGCAATGAAAGTTGTTGTTGGTCCTTGGTTCCTCAAGAATCCGAAACCATGCAAGGGTCATCACCTCCCATTAGGTATAAGGAGTTGAGGAATAACACCAGCATTATCTTGGTCAAGTGCATGAACTTTATCCCGAGAATCACTTGGAAGGTTATCCAATGACACCGCTATCATGTTGGCGCTTCCACCATCATGTTAATGGGGACCCCCTTAACCAATTTGGAGATTTACTTGGCCTTTGAGTTCTCAGCCTTCATTCGACTTGGGCTCTTTTTAAGATTCAGATCTCATTGCATTGCTTCACAATTGGTGATGAAGTTATGGACTTTATGGGTAGCACCCGTGTCCACCAACGTACGGGTTGTTCAGCCATTGAGTTTGATGTCCATGTACATTAGCTCATTGCTCCTTGCTCTGTGTTGCTTTGCCTTTGTTTACACCCCCACTTGACCTCACAACGTATTCAATGATCGTATTGCTCCCATTCGGGGTCCTTGCGACTTTCTATTGTCATTTCTAGATTCTGAGTTGCTCGAACTAAGGGTGATAGCCTTGCCCTTGTCCGATTCCGGGGGATGGATTAACACTGTTAGCGTGTTGAGTGCATGCTTTGGGGGCACTCTCTCACTACGTGTGGTCCTATGTATAAGAAGCATCCGCTAGTCCTCGGGGCTTTTCCTTTCGAACTTGGCCCTTGTTGGGAATTTTTCCTCTTGTGTTCAAGAGTAGTCTCTCTCGGGAATATTTAGATGGTCAATTTCTCGCTTCTTCCTTGAGTACTCTGAGGAAACAAAGTCGGTGAGCCTCTCCGCAACTATGATTGCCTCGACAAAGATCGATGACATTTCATTGGTGCAATTATTATCGTGGCCATGGCTTCAGGCCATCGAGGAAGTTCTATTCTCGGGTAGGAATCAATTTTGCAACTCTCGCTTTAAGTCTTCCTTCATATCCACTCGGCACCGACCTTATTGGATCTCTTCCTATTGGGTGCGCCATCATAGTTTCACATCTCCATTCATATAATGGTTGCGATCGACACTCTTGTTTCTTCAGATTCGAGCTTCATTACCCGAAAGTACTATTCCATATTAAATAGAAAGTTTTTCGGTTTCTTTGCGTCTTTAGCACCCTATTAGAAATGTTGCTCGGGTGCCTTCAAAATTTATGGCAGAGCAACGCGAGTGTTGTTCTCTCCCACATGTACATTTCTCATGATCACTGTGATTATTGCTGTGCGATCCGCCATGACTTCTTATAAGGGCTATATGAACCCTTGGGTGTCTTCTATTAGTTGGTCCACTTAAGACTCCACCATGTTGATCCGAGATTCTACCTCCTCTTACGAGTTCACTACCTTTGTTGGCCTTGATAGAGTTATTCTATGCTCGCTCCAATGACATTGAGGCGAGTTTTTGCTATTGCAAGCCTTTCCTTGTGGTTCCTTTGATTTTCTCCTGTCAGCATTTTGGATTGTGCTTCCTTCGCTCACAGAGAATTGCCAACTTATTTGTCATTTTGGCTATCACGCTCCTCTTGAGTGGCTTTGGCAGTTTGAGAATGGGTTTGCACTTGCAGCCCACCTATAATTGCCAGGGGCAACGACCCCGCTTAAGTAAATTTGCTCGATTTACCACGATGCTTCGCTAAGGTGAGGGTGTGAACCTTCATTGTTTGCTCGAATTGTTTGCTTGCTCTGATACCAAATGTCACAATCGTAGCTGGAATCGCCTAGGTTATGAGGCACCCTTGTGATGTCCAACTGCAAATGGTCAGCCTAGAAAGAACCTTACACAGGACTCAAAAGAATTGTAAAAGTGAAGTTGATTTGTTTAGCAAACGAGCGGTGGACAAGTCCTGATGTCTTGCAAAAGAGTGACTTGCAAGTAATTTAGCAAACACTTGGTGTGCAAAGAGAAAAAAAGAAGAGAAAACAAGGACTTTATAAGGCAAAAGAGAAACTGCAAGTCCACAAATAGCCGCTTAATCGGATGTCATAGTGTAAAGCAAGCCCATGCACATTTTGCGTAGACTTGTTTATCCAAATAGGGCCTAATACTACCCCAAAGCCCCAACCAGTCTTGAGCCACTAGGGTGGTTCTAGGGGTATGAGATGGCTAACGTTTTGCACTACGCCGAAGCATGTAGAAAATAGGCCACAGCACATGAAAATTGAGCAGTTTTGTGTAGTCTAATGAGTGGTCATTGTACAGCCTTAAGTTTCTACTTATAAAAACCCAACAAGAACACAATTAAAAGGCAAAACATAGTGCCCACAAGCAAAACAGATGCAACGAACTGTCACAGACAAATTGTAAATGGCTTGTTCGGTGTAATGCTTATGCATGTCCATGTCTTTTCGATTTGTTCTAGCTTTGTAAAGCTTATAAAGGGCTAGCCAAAGGCTTAACAGCCTCATTTGAGTGAGTTTGGCGGCCATTGTAGGCTTGTACATAAAGTTCGCGTCAGGTGGACACTTATACTAGATTTCGGTTTGTAGTGGACCAATTTTATACCTTTGTTGTGCAACCGTTCTGAGCTTGTGATATCCCTGGTTGGAATTTGCATTGGCTATAAAGTGTTTGTTGAAAGGGTTGTTTGTGGATCCCGTGTGAAGCGCTTTCTCTGTCCTGTCTTCTCTTTTGCAGGTCCTAAGGGATCGTAGGAGGTTTCGGGGAGGTTGACCTTTACGGACGGATATGCAAGGGTGCCGCACAACTTAAGCAAAACCAGCTAAGTTCGTGACAATTGGTATCAGAGCGGGATAAGCATACATAGAAACACAACATGCAAAAAACGTGAGAGACCTAGCGGGGCTGCATTGAGGGCAGCCAGCATACGCGACCGTTTGGGCGAAAATGGACACAGTGTTGTAGGGAATGTAGTCGCTCAGAGGAGCCGGCATCCGAGAATGACATTCGGAGGAATGGCCAACCCTTTGCGCAAGAGACACCACGAGGACAAACATGCTAAGAAGAATTGTGTAGTGCACAAAGGTGGGGATGGTTGAGTTCGAGTAGTGTCTCGACGTTAGCAACCAAACTTGACGATGCTCAAGGCAAGCGGGGCGCTTGGTAAAGGATGAGACCATGCAAGGTGGAGTGGGTTGTTCAGCGATCAAAAGAGTTATGCAAAGCTCACAGAGGTGAGGGGAATTACAAACTCAAGGAATTCGATACTCATGTAAAGACTTGTATGCGGACGACGGAATGTCCGTGGCCATCCCAAGGCGGCCGAAGGTCGGCGCCATGGAGCATTAAAACTTTCTCTTCAGCATGAGAAGGATACGTTCGTAAGAGGCTAAAATGTGTAGCAAGTTCAGCATGTTGCTAGACTCGGAGGGGTGCAGTGGGAACTGTATTGGCGAAGAGTCGCAATCTAGTAGGTGCGTTTGCTGAGGTAGAACAATGCACAGTTGGTTCGACAAGGCAGGGTAGTCCAAGGGGATGGGGGTCTCCGAAACTTCTAGAGAGAAGGATGTGAAGAAAAAAGTTGCTCAAACGGGATAGATATCCAGGAGGGATAAGTCCCGGTTCTCCAGAGAGAGAATTATATGCAACAAATCGCACATATTGAGGAGTACCTCAAGACAAAGCTCAATGGACCGAGCAAGCGATGAGGAGTCGTTGCATGATCTCGCAAGAGGCAATGCGTTGGTGGATGCATAGCGAGATCACGTTTTGAATATCTACTTATTTTTTTTTTGCTTTATTCTTTATTTCATTTCGATTTTCTTTCCCTCTCTTTTCTTTTTATTCCCTTCCATCATTCCTTAAGTTCCCATGGGTTTGTTGATCCTGTAGAATCTGACCCATTTTCTCATCGAGAGCTTAAGGGTACGAAATAAATCAGATTGATTTTTCGATCAAAAACAAAAAAAGTACTATGTGAAATCTTCGGTTTTTTCCTCTTCCTCTATCCCTACCCCAGCGTTTGAATCAATAGAGAACCTTTTCTTCTGTATGAATCGATATTATTACATTCCAATTCCTTCCCGATACCTCCCAAGGAAAATCCCGAATTGGGGAGCGACCCAAGGTAACACAATGAAAGTACACTTGGAGCCGATATAAAGATCGGACTCAACAGAGGGCTAACCTGTGGAATGGTGGGCGTGAGGACCATCATTAACTCAATGCAAATCGAGAAGCGAAGCAACTTGGGGATAACTTAGTGATGTACCCAAGCTGCATTAAGAGAGTTGGCATAGAAGATAGAACATGACGCGGAGGCTTGGTGCTTTCCTTAGACAGAGGTTAAGGACATGGACTCGTGCAGAGGCAGGAGCAGGATCATGTCGTTCCATGGGTTTCTTATTCTGATAGAGCAGACTCATCTTGCATGGTGCCAAAGATAAAGGGACTTTGAGGCACATGCACCTTATCTCGATGAAACATTTGACGGAGAAACTAAGGCGACATAGCTTGCAGAGGCAAAGTTGATGTCAAAAGGCCTTGGCACGGGGCAAGAGGATATAGAGGCAGGTATTCTTGAAAAATATGCCACAGTGTTGCTACTTGAGTTGCCATAAGGAAAGCGGTGCGTAGCGGAGATTGTGCTGGTGGGGGCAGAGGCCCAGGATCCAGACAATGATGCACCAATTTTAGTGAAGTTAGGGGGCTTAAGAGGAGCTGCTAGACGATGGACTATCCTAGAGCTATGCTTCATCCGGGTGTGACCCGAGAGCGGGTGGACGAAGATTGATTGCTAAATAAGCGAACAAAATTGAAGGTGGCAAAGGCCCTACGATGTGTTGGCGGAGGCCACACATGGAGAGATCGCAGTTCGAGTTCATACCACAAGGATCAAAATGCAAGGAGATGTCACCAGGAGGTGACATGGTGCAGCGGATCGTGGTGGAATAGTTCGAGGCAACGCGACACACACAAGACTTGTCCTGTGAGGGACAAGATTATACGAAGGTATGATCGAGAGCCTGACTGGGAGCTCCACTTCGGTGAGCGACATGACGGTAAGAAGGGCTATAGATTCAAGCAGGGAATGCCATAGTACCGCAGAGGCGGGTCTTCTGTGTGTGCATCGAATATTACATGGAATGAAAGCCTTGGGCATCAGCTTATGGGGGTTGTGCACTACCGAGGGAGAAGTTTAGATGCAAGTACTAGTGAGTTCCATGGGGGAACTGGATCATGCAGAGGTATGATCAGAGCAGTTGAAGAGTTGGACTGCTTCAGAGCTCACATTCGCTTAAAGGAACCCGGCAAGTTAGAGGACATGGCCGAGTAGCGAACGTTACGACCAATGAAGCTAATGAGAACAAAAGCGGTGCAAGCCCTGCAACATGATGGCGGAGGCCATACATAAGAGTTGCAGTCTGTCTTTCCATCGACCAAGAGGAACTGTTCAGAGAACACAGAGGTGTTGAAGTAGGTGGTCGAAAAAGGGCGAAGAAGCAATGACGAGTCCAGAGGGACTCAGTTACCTAAAATCAGGCGTTGGTTAGAATGAAGGTGGACTCGAAGGAGTGCCGCAGTGTCGCAGAGGCGGATCTACCGATCGCAAAGAAGGGATGTAGATGCGAGACAACTGATAGTAGTGCTATGGGCATTGCAGCGCCATGGTACCGCAGAGGCAGGACTTTCGTGGAGTCATCGATCCCTTACTCTCATAGAGGGAGAGCGCTTGGTCGTGATATGGGTCGTGGAGGATGAGAATGCAGTGGCAAACTCCATGTACCATGACAAGGCTAAAGGGCAGAGGCCAGAGAATTTCATAAGACTGGTGTTAATGGATTTCTCATCGAGATTATCGTAAGTGAAGGACTTCGGGTCGATGCAAGAGTGTAGGACCAAGGAACGAAGCAAGCAGTACGCGGTGCTGTACCTTTGCTACTCAAAGGAGTAGGCAACAGGAATGATAGAGAAGGCGGTACAATCCCAAAGGCAATCAAATCTATCGGAGACTTGCTCCAAGTTGGTGTGATAAATTCTTGCATTCTAGAAGTTCAATGGCATTAAGAAGGTGAATCACAGTAGCTGACTCAACATAAGGATTACAAACACTTCAAGTGCTTCGGAAGTGTGAGCTAAGAGTAGGCGAATTCTAGTAACCAGTTAGACGCACGAAGTACAACCTCGAGGAGGCGGGCGAAGTCAAGTAACCTTTGCCTTCTCAACTCTCAAGAGAATGGGCGAAACCGAGTACCCCAGCTCTCTTAGTTATCCAGCAGAGGAGCTTTGCACCGATTTGAAGACCCTTCGAAGAGACTAATGGAAGACAATAGTTGTCAAGTCCTCACCAATGGTGATCAGTGCTACTGAGAGTAGATTGTTCGCTTCATTTTTCAACTGAATGCCAATCGAAAGCTGAAGTGATGCGAACCTACTTGGACGAGACAACTAAGTGGAAGAAGATTCGATGAGAAAATTTTACGGAGGAAGGATCTAAAAACTTCAAAGGTTACGAGGCGATGCTCGTTAAAGCTCCAACAAGCATTTATCCAGTTCAAGAGACAAGAAGAATTTGAAGACTGGCGCATATCAGAGATGGTCTTTTCCTTCATCAGATGAATCCACAAGAACCAGCAAGGATCAGCACAACTCTGCCGACCCCACATCAGAGTCAGAGTCATTGGCAAGTTAAAGCAGTATGGCGAATTAAAGTTCGACGACTCAACAATAACAAGCAGAGAACAATGGGGAGCCAAGGGGCGCATCGCAGCAGGAGCAGAAGATTGAAGATCTAACAAAGGCAAGGAGTTGCAGCGTCAACGAAGGCTTCGACGAGGACGTCGAAGGAATAAGTGGGGGAGAATGTCACGGACAAATTGTAAACGACTTCTTCGGTATAATGCTTATGTATGTCTGTGTCTTTTCGATTTGTTCTAGCTTTGTAAAGCTTGTAAAGGGCTAGCCAAAGGCTTAATAGTCGCATTTGAGTGAGTTTGGCAGCCATTGTAGGCCTGTACATAAAGTTCGCGTCAGGTGGACACTTATACTAGATTTCGATCTGTAGTGAACCAATTTTATATCTTTGTTGTGCAACCGTTCTGAGCTTGTGATATCCCTGGTTGGAATTTGCATTAGCTATAAAGTGTTTGTTGAAAGGGTTGCTTGTGGATCCCGTGTGAGGTGCTTTCTCTGTCCCGTCTTCTCTTTTGTAGGTCCTAAGGGATTGTAGGAGGTTTCATGGAGGCTGACATTTGCGGACGGATATGCAAGGGTGCCGCACGACTTCGGCAAAACCAGCTAAGTTCGTGACAGAACGGTCTGTTACAAAGGTGTTGTGAGCGTGCTATGACCGTCTATGATAGCCCGATACCATCTAGTATACCTGGTACTAGGTTTCTCAATTTCGATGTGTACCACCCGGTATGGGCGGACTGCCTACCACTGGGGGGTACCAAAGTTTTGACCCTATATTGGGTGATACGAGGTTGTAGTAACGGTCGAAATCCGACCGTTACCGATCTGCACCGAGCAATAACGGTCGATTTCGATTGTTATCGACTTGTATCAGGTTTCAAATAGTCAATTTGACTATTGGAGGTAACCTAAAGGGTTTTTAAACCCTTTCTTTCCCCCCCTCTTTTAATTCATTTCACTTTCATAACTTCTTAAACTCTCTCACAATCTCTCTCTTATTCTCATATTTTTACTCTTCTAAACTCGACAAAGCAATGGATTGTGGATTAAATCAAATTTAAGAGGTTAATTCGGGAAGATTAAGAAGAACTTTTGAATCAAGAGGTATAAATTCTCTTTCTAGATTTTTATTGATTTATGAGATGATTAAGCCTGTTCTATGTGATATATGACTTAATGTCTAATATATTGTTTAATATACTTTTGATGGTAGAATTGTACTAATTAGGGAGTAATTAGAGTCTTTAATGTTGTGATTAGTGTGTTTAATATTGATTTATTCAAAATTAGATATTTAATAAGTCAAATATTTATATTTCATATATATATTAAGGATTGGATCATATGTTTGTGATGATATAATAGGTTTAATTACGTTTTAATTAGTTTTTTAGTGCTGCAATTAGTGGTTTTAATGATGATTTAATTGAAATTTGATCTAGAATGAACCGAAATTACGAAACTGGCACAAGGCTACTCCTCAAAGCCCAAAAAAGATTTGTGGCATTATTCTTATGTAAATTATATTTTTTTTGCTAAAATTATACTAAATGTATATTTATTTCTAACTTTAAAATCCTATCGTAACTTTTTTATTCTATTTTCAGCTTTTTTTTAGGGTTTTCAGCTCATTTTAGCATACCGTCGGTATGCCTTGGTACATACTATACTGAGCAAGGCTCGGTATGTCGGTATGGACCAAAATTATGAATCTTGCCAAGTACAAGATTATTGCTTAGTCTACCTATTGGATGTAACTAGAGAACAAGTGTGAAATGAGGATAGAGGGCTACATAAGCAAATTGTCATCCTTAAGTAGTTGGTGCTAGCAAGGATTTAAATCTCAGTCATGATATACTAGATTGATACAGAATCGATATACTGGGTGGTATACTGACCTCCTGTCCACTATCATTGAATAAAATAATAAAAAAATAAAAATCAGTAGTGTTGTACTGATATTGTACTATGGTTTCAATACTGATATTTGTTGTACCATTAAAAACTGGTCCGTGCAGGCTGATGTTCTTACAATCTGTAACCTTGGTTGTCAGTCAGCTCCATATTTTCCAACCCCATATGTGCCTTCCATTTCTAATCTTTCGTTTCTCTGATCTTAAGATAATTATCGTTATTAACCCAGCATGAATTAGTAATGCAGTTATCAAGATCAATTAGTTCCCCTGGATCGACTATCCTTGTTCCCCATCCTGATTATTGTTGCTTTTGCTTCCAGGATCATCATGGTCTGGTATACAGAATATAAAATTTAGGATAGTTGTTTGTGAAATTCAGAGTATAGATATAAGCTGATGACTAAATTTTGTAGACATAACTATTCAAAATTTCGCTAACAATCTAGAAACTTTAGAATCACTAAGCAAGGTAGTTGTGAGGTTTTCTACCGTCACTTTTTGTTCACTTGATGCCACATTAGTAATCACTTAGGTTAAAATATCCTAATTTATGTTGCAAATGACTTAGATGTGATTTCTTTCCTGGAATATCAAATAAACCCATTGTTTCTTAACTAACATAGCAAGTGGCTAAAATGTGATTCATTATTAGCCACGAACCAACCCACACCCATAGTGCCGCCTACATATGCCAAACCAACTTTAGTTCTTTGTTCTCTTACCCAAGGTTCTGAATATCGTACCGTATCGGTATACCGATTAGTTGTCGAATATGTACTGAGTTGTACCGAGCGTACTAACACATGGTATACTAAGGTGTATCGATATATTGCTTGTACCTGTCCTCTATCAGACTAGTATGTACCGTCTGTACCGAGCGGTATGGTATGGTATTACAAGCCATGCTCTTACCCATACCATGATCCAAAACATTCTATATTCTAGGGAAGTACGATTAGGACTAACCTAAGCCCATGCATTTGGTCATTTGAATAAGTTTTTTACTAAAGATCTTGCTCTTGAACTCTGGAAATCTATCGACAACACTAGACAATTCCATGAGGTTCTCCCCCTTTGATTTGTAGGAAAGTGAGGCTTCTTTTGAAGAGTGTTTCCCAATTATCACTTCACAACTTGGTTGATGCCTTGACCATTGTCACACCTATTTAGTAATCATGACTGAGGCCTAACATTGTCTATCTACCAAATGAGGTGATTGTTTGTTTAATCTACCATAAATTAAAGGCGTATCAAGAATTATGGTAATTTAAGGCAAAAGACTGTAATGAGCAATACTGCATGTCATTTGTAATTTTCTTCCAAGATTTATTTTCATAAAGTTGGGAGTTAATGGTAGAGTTGTTCATTCAGTTTGAAGACTATGGCCGAAAAATTTCTCTAGTATATTTTTGCCTTTCGCATATACCTACCATGATACAAGTCTCCAGTTGAAAAAAAATGTTTTGTATCAAGCAATGACAATCTTATCAAACTGCTGAACCACCTTGAAAGCGTCTGTAGGGATTGCTAAAATATAGGCAGAAATATTTTTATGTTGTTAGAATGTTAATTTAAACACATGATTTCTATCTTTTCTGTTCCTTGATGTGATTTGTTTATACTAACATCATTATGATATTTTTCTTTAAAGTTTAAACTACTCTTGTTTATCATTATTGCTGTTGAATCATTCTCATCCATGTTTATTTTCTTTTATTTCCTTGGTTTAGCAAATAGCTTCGTTGGGTTCTAAATTTAGGGCATCTTGAATATAGGACTTGTATGTTAGTTTTCCACCCAGCTATCACTTAGTAGGCCAGTGCTTTGCAATATATGCTGTGCCATTTCAATGTATGTCGAGACCATGTGAAAGCATACGGAGGCAAAATCAATATGCTGTTATTAGTATCCTTCCTATTGTGATGCCTTAAATCTTTTGATTTATAGTATAATTGATGCTTTATATATCCTAGTTTGCACAAAAATCAAATCACCTGTGCAATTCTGATTGTACCCTATTGCTTGCAAAAGATGTTGACAATAATGCATAATTGCTAATCTGTTTGTGATCTTGCAAACATTTCCATGAGAATGCATGTACATTAGATGTCTTCAAACTGAGTTAGCAGGCAGGCACCAACTGCATTATTTTTACATTTTTAGGACTGTTGATTCTGTTTGCTTCTGTGCAGGAGAAGAGAGACCAACAGATGGAACTGCATATATTTTTGGCAAAGACATAAGATTGTATCCAAAGGCTGCTCGTCGTCATGTAATTTTAATCATTATTTTCTTTAACTGTTTTCCATACTGAATAGTTTGTTGATTGTTCTGGTATCTTATGATTCCTTCCATCTTTCTCTTTCCCAAAGATTGGTTACTGCCCACAGTTTGATGCACTTCTCGAGAATCTGACAGCTCGTGAGCATCTTCAACTCTATGCAAGATTAAAGGGTGTTCCTGAAATCAACCTAGATGATGTACAATAATTCAACTCTAGAGTAACTTGCATAATCTGCAAATCGCCAATCAGATTATGATCAAAAGAAACCATGTTATTTTGTATTAATTCCTACATCTTTCCAAATATGGTAGGTTGTTAAGGAGAAGATGGTTGAATTTGATCTGTGGAAGTATGCAGATAAACCATCATATTGTTTAAGTGGAGGAAACAAGAGGAAGTTGTCTGTTGCTATTGCTATGATTGGTGATCCTCCAATTGTGATTCTTGATGAACCATCTACTGGTAAACCACAAAAGCTAAGACAATGTTCTAGACTGCTATATCAAATATTATGTACAAAAATAGTTGCTCATCTAAATATCTTGATATTATATGCTCGTATTTCTCACTTCTTTACCTAAACATTGTTTGTGTATTGAGTCTTATTTTTTAATGTCCATTCTAGGCATGGATCCTATTGCAAAACGGTTCATGTGGGATGTGATATCTCGCTTGTCAACTAGGCAAGGAAAGATTGCTGTTATCTTAACAACACATAGCATGAATGAAGCTCAAGCCCTCTGTACCCGGATTGGTGTTATGGTACTAGTTCTCAAAGTAACCTTAGATCCACCAAGCTTAATATCATGATGGTCAATAGTAGTGAAATTTAAGTTTTGCGTTTTCATCATTTTCACTTCTTTATAAAGGTTGGTGGCCAACTGAAATGCCTTGGAAGCCCACAGCATCTGAAAACGCGTTTCGGAAATCATCTTGAGCTTGAGGTGCTTCATTAATCATGACTTCTTCTTGTTTAATAGATTAAGCACTGTTGATGTGTTTTGGATTTTTAATTTTCAGTTAAAGCCTTCGGATGTCAGCTCCATGGAGATAGAAAATCTATGTAAAAAAATACAAGAGAATCTCTTTGACATCCCAAGTCATTCAAAAAGTATAATTTGAGACCTTGAGATGTGTATTCGTGGCACTGGAACAATATCCGTACAAAACATATCAGAAATCAGTTTGTCAAGAGAAGTGATAAATTTAATCGGTCGCATGCTTGGAAATGAAGAATCCACCCAGATGGCTGTCTTGCCTGTGCCTTCTAGTGATGGTTTGTATGGTGAACAATTTTCAGAGCAACTATTTCGAGATGGTACTAACTCTTTCCATATTTGTGTTAATTGCTTTACCAGATACCTAGTCTTTTTTATTGTTTTCTTGTTACCGATTAAATTGTCAGTTCAAGCTTTTATTATTAATATATGTTAGATAATACATGTTCCTGTTTTGTCAATATTAAAACACACAAGTTTTGAGTGTTGGATTTAAAATTGTTACCTAGCCGGAGAAAACCTAGATATAAACCCTTTTATCAGTTTCACTTAGTTCAAGTACATAAAGGGCCTCATTTTTATATATTTGATGTTTCATCATTAATCTGTTTTAGAGGTCGCCTTTGCTCTCTTTTACCCTACCTACATTTGTCTCTCAACAATTTCATTTCAGTTAGCATTACTAAAGTTTAATCTAGGTTCAGCTACTCAGTGTTACAAATGTAAGAGATGAACCTAAGTGACACCATATGGATTTATGGTGTTCATCATTTAAAAGCATGATTTAGATTAAACCTCCTGCTCCTTTTGAGATTGGCAGAAAATTTTTTGACGAGGAGATCAAGGAGATCCACACATGGATGTTCTTTAAGAAACAGTAAGAAATTTTGTGATGTGACACTCATGTGTGACAACATCTAATGGTCACATGTTTGCATCTTTTATGGACACTTTTTAGCCCTTTGTATAGACTTGATGATAAAGGACATTTGGCTACATCTCACTGGCAGTGACGAAGATAATAGTCAAGACATAGCAACTCACCATTTTATTTATAATCATGCACTTGGTGCTTGCATCGTTGAAAATATTCCCATGAGTGGAAGTCCTTGTGGCCTAGTGTCACTTGATTTGCCACTACCTTCATCTCCTTGAAGTTTATTTAGCAGAGAAAGATCAAACTCAAAGTTATATTTACTTCGTGCAACTAAACTAGCTCTTATTTTGCTAGCTCATCCTATAAGAAGACCATGGAGAAGCACTTTTTATTTGAAAGATTCTAGGATGCAACAAATCACATAAAAAGAGGCCACAGATGGACTATATATACAGTAAGGAACAAGTTTGGAAATGCATTCCTTGACCCTGAGATGTCTGTCCATATTATTTATCATGCACTTAGATGTTCAGAGCTCTTCATAAGCTAGGTAAAATAATTGTAATTTCATTATATGTACACTTTATTAATAGTTAGATTATAGCTTGATATAGGTTAATACCTCAATTCTACTTATCAAGAGTAAGTATCCAAGATGGTGTGCAGCTGTTGGCGATAGGATGACAGGTGACAGTAGACTGGCTCATAAGTTGACCTCTAAAACACAATGCTATATAAAAATAACCAGCCCTGAAATAGGAAAAACCATCTATTTAAAAAAAAACGTTTCAACTGGGACAATCATTATATGGATTTATGCCCAGACTGGTAAATACTACTTGGTACAGACCAGTCTGGGTGAAATTGATTTCTCAGCTTTGCGGTTCTACTTTGGATCTTTAAAGAGTGCTAAAGAGCCCCACTGGGGTTCTACTTTGGATCTTTAAATAGGCTGAAGTTTCCCTTTCACTCTTCTCCTTACTCTTTCTCATTCCCCTTACTTTCTTAAATTTTCTCTCAAATCTCTCCTATATTTATTCAAATCCTTGAAAGGGGTGGGTGGAGGGGGGTGGTGTGGTTCATTTTCTCAGGGAGAAGATTCAATTTCTCATACTTAGCCTTCCTACTATTTTAGGTCTCACTCTAAATAGTTGCATGGTGATATTTTATCTTCTTTTTTTTTTCAAGAGTTGGATGCATCACACTATATGCAATAGCGTTATTATAATGAGAACTGCAACTCTAGTGCACTACTGCACTGCATCCTAAAAAGTTTTACTTGCCATAATCGTATGTGCATAAGGTGCCTTCTACCTCACAAGGAGTTCATGATAAGAAAGCCACAATTACTATCACATTATTGCATCAGTGACACAAGGTGAGTAGTTCCATTCATAGGTCCTATCAACATATTGTATTAATTTATAGCAAGTTGCATAGTCGCATCAAGTACCCTAGCCCACTTGCAGATAGAACAATCATTTTGGTGGTAGAAACAAATATATAATTATATTTTACATCAAATTTTATATGCTTAAAACCCGTTTGTGTATATATGTATTCTTTAGATGTAGCTTGTGATTAGTAGCCAACTTATGTTTGGATTCATTATTTATCATTACAAGATTGTAACCACTTAAATTTATAAATTTTACATGTATGAGAAAAATGTCAAAAATAACCCTAAGACAGTTTGCTGGGTCGAGTTGGCTCCAAACCAGTATGCCAATGTGAAGGAACTTATAATGGACCAGCCATGGTCCAATACCCGAGACTTGGAATCATGGTTCATACAGAAATCAAAGTTCACAATTCCGTATACCGTTATTATACTAGGCATGACTTGAATTGATACAAGAAATTGTATTGTTCTGGTTTGCACAGTGTTGAAACACCAGTACATATCGAGTTTCAGAAAATTTCTAAAAGAATATTGAAGAAATATAAAAAAATATATTTTAAAGGGCTTATATCGTCATGGTATAGATCCTGTAGGTGATACACAGGTTACGTATCGAGTGTAGTAGGTGTTAGCTTACTACGTATCATTTTACTAGCACAGATAGATACTTGTCCAGCCAAGAACTAATTTAGGTCAAGTATCCAAAATATCAAACCATAGTTGAATCCAAGGTTTGTCGTATTGGTCCATATTGGTGTACCAATCAATCGTCAGTACAAAGTATCAAACTATAAATTTGATCACGTTCCAAGATTATATTGAAATTGAATGGTCGGATTTAGATAATACATTGTAAAACAAATAATTTCTTTAGGAAGAATTTTTAAATATTAAAAAATTATGAATTAAATTACATTGAATATGAATTTACTTGCATTATGAATATCTTAGTCCACATGAATTTTAGCCATACAATCGATGATTTGTAAATATTTCTCGGCCTTAGAATCATCTTTAAATACTTTCTTGACCTCCTCTCTTGCTATAATCAGTATATGTCTAAGATAAGGCATTTAGGGACGCTTGTCCATATCGACCCAACGGAGAACATAAAGTGGTTTCACTCCTATTATGATTTCATTCATAGTATCTCAGAATCTAGAAAAAAGAAGTCTTTTCCATCTTTTTTCCATCACTGATCTCGAATACCTAGAATCACACTATTCATGTAAGGTGACCATCAGGGTTCTTAATTTTGATGTGTACTGCCTAGTATGAGTGGTATATACCAGTTTGAGAGGATATTGGTACACGGACTGTCCTCTACCAAGTTGTCACAGACTTAGATGAAATTGCCTAAGTCGTGAGGCATTCTTGCGGTAAAGTTACGGACTTGGCTGGAGTTGCCTAAGTCGTGAAGCACCCTTGCGTCAACTTCTTGGACTTAGCTCGGATAACTTAAGTCATTAAGCGCCCTTATTTATTCATCCGCAAAGGGTCAGCCTAGTGGCAACCTCACTTAGGTCTCATAGGACCTGCAAAAAGAGCAAGTTGATTAGTTCAAAAGCGAGCAGTGGAGAAGCCCAACGTCTCGCAAAGAGGGCAGCTTTACAAGCAATTTAGCACACACTCGGTGTGCAAGAGAGAAAAAAGAGGAACGAGAAAACAAGGACTTCAGAAAGAAAAATGAATAGTCGCAAGTCCGCAAACGACTGTTCATCGGGTATTGGGCACAATGGCAAGTTCCCATCAACTTAATGTGTGAACTTGTGAAAAACGATCAACGCCCAACATTACCCTAAAGCCCCAACACCCTTGTCCTACCTTGTCACGGATTTAGCTGGAATTGCCCAAATCGTAAAGCACCCTTGTGGCAAAGTCACGGACTTAGCTGGAGTTGCCTAAGTTGTGAAGCACCATTGCGCCAACTTCTTAGACTTAGTTGGGATTGCCTATGTCATGAGGCGCCCTTGCGACATGCATTCGCAAAGGGTCAACCTAGTTACAACCTCATACAGGTCCCGAAGGACCTGTAAAACAGAAAGTTGATTAGTTTGGAAATGAGCGACGGAGGAGTCCCGACATCTTGCAAAGAGGGAAGCTTTACAAGCAATTCAGCGAGCACTTTGAGTGCATGAGAGAAAAGAGAGAAATGAGGAAAACAAGGACTTTACAAGGTTGAACAAACAGTTGCAAGTCTGCAAACAACTGCTCCTCGGGTGTCGGGTGCGAAGGCAAGTTCCCGTCAAGTTGACATGCGAACTTGTGAAGAGTGTTCAATGCCTGACACTACCCCGAAGCCCCATCCCCCCTGGTGCCACTTGGGGGGTTCTAGGGTGCTGAGATGGCTAACGTTCCACATGCAACTGTGGTTTGCAGAAAATAGGTCATGACACGCGAAAACAGAGACATTTTTGGGCAGTTTTGCTTGGCACGGTGAGCGATCGCACTGCAGCACTGCAAATTGTCGTTGCTTACATTTTTACAAGCAAACACATACCAAAACCAAGGCAAAACATGCTGCCAAGCATCTGTACAAGCATGCAAAAGCGATGAATGGTTTGTTGAACGAAGTTATTGTGAGTGCGCGATGATCGTTCGTGACAACCCGGGGGGTTCCAAGGGTCTAAGATGGCTGACGTTTTGCACCGCATTGTAGCTTGCAAAAAACAGGCCGTGACACGCGAAAATGGAGTCATTTTGGGGTAGTTTGGCCTGACGTGGTGAGCGGTCGCTCTGTAGTGCTACGAATTGTTCCTGCTTATAGATTTCAAGCAAAAACACACAAAACCAAGGCAAAACATGTTGCCAAGCATCTGTACAAGCACGCAAAAGTGACGAACAGTTCGTTGAACGAAGATGTTGTGAGTGCGCAACGACCATTCGTGACAGAGCGGTACAAGTGTTTTGATCGGTATCGAGGCATACCAATCGGCACTGCCTTAGATTTCTACCATTACTGAGGTGGTGGTATTTTTAAAATTTTATGGCGTACCGATGGTACATACTGGTACATACTGTACCGAGCTTTGGTATGAATTGGTAATCAAAACCTTAGTGACCATTGCTTTGAGGCCCATCCTCTTTTGTTGTATTAACTTTAAAGCAATGAAATTTGTACCAAACCAAGTGACTCTAGGTCGAAGTGTCTCACTATTTATATACCTTTGCATCAAAGAGTGGTCTCAATCTAGGTTTTTAATTTCGAATAATTACAGGCGGTACATACCGGTCCGATAGCAGACTGGTACACGAACTTCCTACTACTGGGCGGTACTGTCGATTGAGGTTGTTTTCGCCTTGTTATCGTTTAGTGGTGACTGAGGGAGAAGAAAGAAGAGGGGTGACCGAGGGAGAAGGGGAAAAAAGAGGGAGAAGGGGAAGAAAGATAAGGGAAAAGAAGAGGAGAACTTGGAGATCGGCGTCGTCTCCTTCCTCATCTGTCGGTGACTTCTCATCCACGTGGGTAGAAGAATCATCGGCGTCAAGGGCGACTTCTCAATCCATATTTGCTTCGCTTGTTTGTAGAGGATAGCTTTGCGGATCAATATCAATAATATTTGGTGCTGACCTCCTACTAAGTCCTTTTATAGAATCACGGATTTCACCCTACCTCATGTTACCAATCTGGCTTAATTAAGGAGGGGCAGTTGGCTACTTCATGCTAGATGACCTTTCGATTCCTTGTGGCGTATGCCCACTATCACAGCCACGCACCCATTGTGAGTTAGGTCGTCGATACCTCATTTTTTTTCTCGTACATGTACTGATGCTCTAGTGATGCACGAATACCTGTTCTGAGATCCGAGTCAATATCATTGTCGTGACCCTCATATTCGTCATAAATCGGTTCCTACGTAGCCCTATAGTATTTTTCCTCAATTTTTGTCTTTTTTTTTAATTGTATCTTCCCATGGCTATTATAACTTGTCTTGAAATGATTTATGGACCTCCATCGAAACCTTTTTGCATTTTGCAACATTGGGATGCTCGTTGACCAAATGCATCTTCACCTAATGATTCCTCCACCCTTGTCGACGTAATCATAATAAATGCATTGCCAATAATGACAATCCTTATCTATCTTTCGGGCATAATCGCAAGTGTTATCATGTGCCTTTTTCTTTGGTGTCATGTGCCTACCAAAATTGAATCAAATAAGCAAGCGGCGATTAGTCTTAATTTAAAATAACAATGTGCAATTATACATAATGAATCCTTTATCATTATAAACATGTTAATCAACCTATTCGGCATTAAATACATAGAATTGACTCAATATCATTAAATACATTAATTACAGCAATAAAAAAACTTAATTAAACCCTAATTAGATCTATTTTACCAGTATAAATATGTCAAACCTGTGATACGTAAATTTGATCAAATATAGGTCAAATTACAATGAAATCATCATTAAATACACTAATCACACCATTAACATAGTTAATTACCCTATAATTATTCTTCTTTCATTACTATAAACATGTAAAACACTCTAATAGGCATTAAAGACATTTAATTGACCTAATATTGGTCAAATTTCAATATCATCTTAATTAAATGCACTAATTATAGTATTAAGATAGTTAATTAATCTCCAATTAGTTCTCTTTCACTACTGTAAACATGTCAAACACCCTAATATGTATTAAAGACATTGAATTGATCCAATATTAGTCAAATTTTGATTAAATCATTATTAAAACCATTAATCATATTATTAAAAAACTTAATTAAAACCTAATTAAACCTATTATATCATTATAAACATATAAATCATGTTAATATGCATGAAATATAAAGATTTGATCAATTAAGTGACTAATTTGAAAAAATCAATTTTAAACACACTAATCACAACATTAGATCTTAATTACTCCCTAATTTATATTATTCTATCATCAAAAACATATCAAAAAATATATTAGGCATTAAGTCATTAATCACATAGAATAGGTTTAGTCATCTTATAAATAAATAAAAATCTAGAAAGAGAATACATAGCTTTTGATTAGAGTATTTTTCCTCTTAATCCTTCCAAATTAGCCTTCGAAATTTGATTCAATCCACAAATTATAGTTTTTTTGAGTTTAGGAGAGTGAAACTATGAGAATAAGAGAGAGATACGAGTGAAAAAGAGTTTGAGAGAGTTGAAGAGATTGAGTAAAATGGGTTGGAGGAGAGAGGGAACCCTTTCCTCTAATTCAAATGGTTAAATTGACAATTTGAAGTAGGGCAATCTCAGCCTTTGATCAGTAATGGTCGAAATCCGTCTGTTACTGACTGGTACAAATCTCGTATTGCTCGATACGGGGTCATGTAACAATATTGCCGGTATAGGGCAGTCCGTGTATTGGTCCCTTGTTGGATTGGTATGTATTGCCCATATTGGGCGATATAGCTCGATACGGTAAACCTTGGTTGAATCCTCTATCTCCTCTATCTTACTAGAAAAATATAATGGTAGGTCTTCGTAAATATGTTCTATTAAACATATAATAAAGGAATTTAAAATTTCTAGATATCAGAACTAATTTCTTTCGTAGGCTTCACAAGTACATACAAAGCAAATACAAAATGTAGGTGCATATGGAGTTAGAAGCATGATTCGCCATATTGGTTCGTACCAATGTACTGACTAGTTGTCGGCACGATAAATACCAAGTTGTACCGAGCCATATCGAGCGTACCAATATACCGATGTACTATTCATACCAGCCTCTATCGGACCGATATGTATTGCTTGTACCAGTCCCCTATTGGACCGATATGTGCTACCCATACTGAGTAATACCGAGCGGTATGACGAACCTTGGTTAAAAGTAAAAAAGGATATAATTGGCTATTTGATTCGATATGCAAATATTTGCCATTAATTGAAACCTCTTTGTGATCTATGTATAAAGGACTTCAACTGATTGGCATACTTCTGCGCTCGAAATTAAAGAATAATTTGTGTCATCATAATGATTCATTTGTCTTGCTGCAGGATGAAGCAGCATGAAACCCACTAAATCTAATGAATGTTGGTTTCAAGCATAATAGGGATCACTGATTTTCTTATAATAAAATTTCACCTTTAACCCTCTCAGTTTTTTAATATATAAAATTTATGATTTCCAACTTCATGTAAAACTTGGATCAATTCTGCTGATTTTGATGCTACTCATTTAAATGCTCTGATTGTGACAATTGTGATAAAGATGCTACTTGGACTCTAATGAACTATTTAATAATGAAAGTTCTTTGAACTTCAGAATAAGTAACATTGTTGTAAAATCTTCTAGTGTGTTTTCATTTTTTGACTTGTCTGTTGCTTTAAACACTAACAAGATTATGCTCATGGACTTTTTGTTTTGTGTTGTTTTTCCCTCTCGTGAACAGGTGGTATACCATTGAGAATATTTTCTGAGTGGTGGTTAGCCAAACAAAAGCTATTGTTAATTGATTCGTTTATTCTCTCTTCGTTTCCTGGTGCTACATTTCATGGATCCGATGGCTTGAGCATTAGATACCAGGTAAATTGTTTCTGACTACTTTGCATTCCTATTTTAATACATTAATTAAGAACCTGCACTATAATTTACTTGGAACATTATCAGGAGTTAAAATAAGATGTTACGGGTTAAACTTGTTTCTGTATTAAATAATGAATTCCATAAAAAGCAACAAAGGCCGAATCAGTTTGTAAGGTATCTATTTAAAAAGTTGATGAAAGTACCATATAGCAAATAATGACGCTCTTGGTATCATGGTTCTTATTTCTAAATGTTTGTTTGATTGTTCCACTGTTTCTAGTGTAAATACAGTAATCATCTTATGTTTCTTCAAGGAGAAATATATTGTCCCTTCTGTTGAAGAAGTGCCAGAACTAGAATCACAAGATAAACTAGAAAATCTTTTGATACTTTGGAAGCCTTCTTGAGTATTTTATTTGCTTTTAGCCAACAACTCATGTTCATAAAATAAGGATTGCTAATGTATAAGATAAGTGAAGTTCCAAGCCATCTCCAAAGACCTTGATGTTTGTATGTTATTCTTTGAAGATCAATTCATCCTTTTCTTTCTGCTAAAACAGTATGTGAAATTTTCAGTTACCATATGGTGAGGGCTCATCCCTTGCTGACATATTTGGACATGTAGAGCACAACAGGTATCCAGTGGCTCCTAAATGAACAAGTATTAATTTTTTTGTGCTTACCCTTCCTAATTGTGTAATTCTGTATCTCAGGGAGGCACTTGGGATTGAAGAATACAGTATCAATCAATCCACATTGGAGACAATTTTTAATCATTTTGCTTCCACCCAATAGGAAAAAGAGATGAAACCACCATCTCAAATGCAAGCTCAGCATCACGAGTTCTGTGGGTTTGTTTTTCCTGTCACTCTCATATTGAACCCTTTGCGGTTCTCCAAATTGTTTCACTCCCATAGTGAGAAGAAACAAGCCCAGTCATTCAACAGATCGTTTGAAATCTTGTTTTTGTGCTTGACTCTATCTAACTGTGTGATTCAATAGATAAAAGTTTGAAGTCTTGTTTTTGCTATCGAAGAATACTGTAGAAGGTTCTTAAAATCATTTACAAGTACAAGCTCCGCTTCCCAAGTTCTTGTGGTTATGCCGAGGCATTTGGATGTCAACAGGCTCATCGAATGCATGCTTTGTCTTTGTCTATTAAACCCTAGCAGTGGCAGCATCTCTTCCATCATTCTTGGCCTCCTGACTTTTGGTGTTTGGAAGCAACCAAATCTTTGAAAGGTGAATGCCTGCCCCACGCTTGTAGTCACAAAGTTGAGCTTGGTGCTCAAGTGAAACATTCAGATTACTTTTATTCTTAGATTTGATTGACTTAAGCATATGAACTTAATCTTGAATCAAGTTTGTTGGCTTGTCCAAGAAGGGGCAAGACCGTTGGCTAATGAAGCAACGAGCTTCTTTCTCAGAATCTAACAAAATTGATGCAATTATGTTTTTTATATTTTTTTGATTTCTTAGATGAACTTCTGCTTACACGGAAGGTTGTGGCTTATGCATTATGACGGATAGAAACGAGAAATTTTCTTTTTCAATCAAACAGATATTTATTGGCAGATCCTTTACCTACTCAGCTTCTTCAGCATTTCCATCGGGGCTACTGGTGGTGCGGATCAAGGACTAAGGACGATCTACAAGTGAGTGGTATTCATGCTTTTGTGCAGTAGTACATCCATTAACAAAGAGACAATGTCTATAATATCTAATTATCTAGTATGCCACCATGTGCCAAAGTTCTGTATCAACAATGTCTTACAGAACGACCATTTTGAGTTTACAGCATTTGTTGGAATCCAAACCATAAACTTGTGGGACAAAGATAGTAAGTAAGAGCAGATTTTTCTCTCTTTTTTTATTTTTTGGTCAAGGAGTAATAGCGGAACTTACTGACGCTATTTATTTAGTAGTTCGAGAAGCCTAACATGTATGTGAAGACTCCTTTGACCTGGAACATTCAGGGCGAGATCGTAGATCAAGGTTGTCGCTTCTCCGGTCTCGAAACCCTGGTTCGTCCTAGCACTCGTCAGTGACTCTCTATATGTTTGCCTTTCCCAATTTTGCTCCTCGGAAATCTAAGTTGATGGATGCTCGCCCCGAGCTCCATCGGTTCTTCAAGTGAATTAGTTGAGTTGAATTCAACTTCATTAAATGCGAGTTGTCCGGTAGACAACAGCCTCTGTCTTGGCGGTTAAGCCAGCAGGAAATGAGTTATTTGTTCGACTTCCTTACCAAACGAATCATTAATGGCGGGGGCATGATGTCTAATCAACATTCTTTGACGCTCATCTAAACTTTCATAAATGGTCTGTTCCTTTTTGCTTCTTTTGGTTGATCGTCAACAAGTTGCTAGTTGCTCGTCTCGAGCAAATAAATTTCTATCGAATCCTTCCTAGTAGGAAAAATAAAGATAGAAACAAAGAAATCAATTATAGTTGATGGATTGATTTTTGGCAAAGATAGCATTACCACCTAAAGTCTTATATGCTAGAGGAGCCTCGATCAAGAGGCATAGACTAAATGGGGATCCAAAGATAATTTTTGAAGAGGAGGCTGAACATCTAGGCTCTAACAACACCCTAATCATCTTGGTTATGATTCTAAACCTTTGGATGAAGAGAAGCTAGGTCGATGTTTGAAACTCAACTAAGATACACTATTATTGAGCAGCAAAGACTTGCTCTAAATGTCCTCTACCGACAACCTTCATATGTGATTTGGCCACCTACAACGACCAAATCATGGACCCCCAACTCATCAACTTCATGGGTGACTTGCCTTGCTTGAAAACTAGAAAATTGAACTCATCAACTTCTTGAAAGAAGATTTAAAGGTCTTTGTTTGATCCCCGAGTGGTGTGCCTGATATTGATCGAACTATAGCTTAGCACTGCCTCAACATTGACTTGACTCATCGATCAATTCAACAGATAAGAAGTGAATTTACCCAAATCAACGATCATCCATTGTAGAAGAAGTTGATAAAGTATTAGGGCTTCGTCTAAAACCAAGATTGGCATGTAAACATCATACTTTTAAGAAAAAGGTATGGAAAACAATAGATGTGTATTGACTACATCAATATTAATGAAGGTTGTCCTCAAGATAGCTTTCCTCTTCCACAAATCATAAATTAATTAATTGGTTGACGTGACTCAACTCTTGATATTCATGAACATCCTACAATCAAATCAAGACGAAACATACTTGGTCAAGGGCTCTCCTACTATAATGTTATGCCCTTCGGATTAAAAAATATTAGAGCTTACATCAAAGAATAGTTAATAATACGTTTAAAGACCTAAACAATAAACATAGAGCCTTATATCGATGAAAAATCAAACTATTCACAACCATCTATCCCACCACGAAGAAACCTTTAACACCACAAAAGGTTTCATATGTTGCCAAAACCCTTCTAGGTATGTATTCAGTGTCCATTGAAGTATAGTCTTATGCATCATGATCCATCAAAAAGGAATCAACAATAATTCGAAGAAGGTTAAAGCAATATCAGAGATGAAGCCTCTTTCATTAGCAAAGGAAATCCAACGATACACTTGGCATATAGCAATTTTGATCGGATCCATCCTAATGACTCGTGACAAGTGTCTACCTATCTTTTAGGCACTTTTATGACCCAAAAATTTCCAATGAATATCTTAGCTCAAGACCAAACGAAGGATTTTATATTTATCTTTTGATAACAGGGTTAATCATAAGTTTCGTACCGACTCCAGACGAAGAGAAGAAATATAAACTCGCTTACTATGTTAGGCATGCCCTGAAGAATGATAAGGAAATCTTTGAATAGCCTCTCAGATCTTGGTTCTAAGCTGCCAATAATAGAATCAAATATAAAGCTTTACTTACTATACGTCAACTATGGAAAGACTTTTTTGTCACCAACATGGTGATCTATTATGATTCACAAAAATTAGATTACTAGCAATCATGAAGCCTGATTTCCCACTGTAGTGAAGTATCTTCTCATCATGAAGTAGTTGATCATCGATCTCCCTATAGTCGGAAGTCTAATTATCTTTCTATTCTTTAGAAGGTGATTCATATTTTCATCGAGTTCCAAAACGCTCATTTCATATGTTATCAATGAGTCGATAAATTCTTTAATAGGTAAATTGTTTAAATCTTTTGATTCTTATATTACGGTTACTTTAGAATCTCATATTTTTTTAAGGGATTTAAAGATCTTGTTAGTGAGTTCAAAATTCAAAAAATATTTACCATGACTCTTTAAGCTATTGATGACATCTGTGAAACGGGTGTACATGTCGCCGATAGTCTCACTTGGTGTCATTCGAAAAAGCTCAAAATCATATAATAAGAGGTTTACTTTTGAATCTTTGATCTACTAGTACCCTCGTACGTGATTTTAAGTATGCGTCAAATATCAAAAGCCATTTTGTAAATTAAAATCCGATTAAACTCATTTTTGTCCAAGGAGCAAAATAAGGCATTCATAGCTTTTGTATTTAATGAAAAAGATTTTCTCTCTAAATCCAACCATTCGTTCATCAGTTTAGAGGGAAGTTGAAAGTCATTTTTAATAATGTTCCATAAATTTAAATTCAAAGAAATCAAGAAAACTCTCATTCGAGTTTTTCAATATATGTAGTCTGACCCGTTAAACAACGGAGGATGAACGATCGAAAAACACTCTCGAAAGTAGTGAAGAGCCATTTTTCGTGGGTGTGAATCCAAAAGAAAAACAACCTGGCTCTGATACCAATTGTTGGGATCAATTTGACACTAAGAGGGGGGGGTGAATTAGTGCAGTGGTTAAAAATGATAAATTTCGATGATTTCAAAAACTTCATAGGATCAAAACCACGTTTCATTTAAAACCAATTTTTATTAAATCATATCGAAAATATAATTAACTTGAGAGTTTAGAGATGAAAAAAGACAGTAAGTAAGTAGAGCAGTGAAGTGAAGATGGTTTGTAGTAAAGTGAATTTGCAAGAAGTAAATGCAACCCAATTTTTATAGTGGTTCGGTCATTCAATCTACGTCCACTCCCGATTCCTCTTCACTTGAGGCCACCAACTTTCGATTAGTTGTCTTCCTTTTAATAAGCGACGACAAGCTCTCTTACAGTGCTCTTTCCTTTTGATGGGCTTAGGAGGTAACCCTTGCAAGCACTTCACTCCTCTCTTTCGGTGGAATACAAATGAGAACTAAAGGAAGGATGTTTAAAAGGATTTTTACAGATTTTTGTTTCTTTCAAAATCTCTATGTTTATGTATGCAAGCCAGTGATGGGTGGGGTTTTTATAAGCTCCAATCTGATTCAAACTTGGAGCAAAAAGCCTTCCCATCTTAGGTTTACCAAGTACTGGTGGTACCACCGCCTGTCACTGGCGGTACTATTACCATTTTGACCCTGACGCTGGGCAGTACCACTGTCTAGTCTGGCAGTACTATTGCCTGACACACTACCATGATTAGTGTACTAGATGATGTTGGGAAATCAGTTAGGGGGACCGATATCTCATGCGCAGCGGAAGAACAAAAAACAAAACCCCAGATTTCTCGTAGAAAGTTTTCGTCATCGTGCGAAGATCAGTGCATCAAAAACAAATCCGTAAAACTGCACGTGTAAAAGACGATACCTAGGGAGATCGTATATCTTTGAATTCATGTAGATCTGTGGGAGAGAATGAAGAAGGTCAAGCATCCTCCTCTCTAGTGGTATCCACACGTTAAGGATTGTGATGATGCACCTCTTTGGGGAGAGGAGAACAAGAGGTGGCTACCAAAAGAAACCCTCAACCTATAGAGCTTTGGTTCCTTCCTATTTATAGAGGTCCCCTAAAAACCCTAATGGATCTTTTGCCCTATTGGGTATTGGATCTCCATCCAATTACCCAAGCCTCTTGGATTAGTGGGTTTCTACCCAATAATCTCTTATTAACAATTATTGGATCTCATCTCAAGATCCAATAATTCAGGGGCTTAATGGATATCCAATAATATAGGGGGTTTAGCGGATATCTCATATCCGAACCTCTACTCGTCGCAACACCTACCATATGTGTGTGACCCTCTAGGCCCAATATCGAGCTGGCCGTGAGTTATACTTGTCAGAACTCCTTCTGACTTAGTGAATTATTATCTCTATAATAATTCACTCAACTCATCGACTACGGACGTACCGGGCCACTACACCACAGCCCCTAGACGATATAGGAGAATCCAATCCTTTGGACCTATTTGTCCTCAGTTACCATGTATCTATAGTCTCTCATCCATCCAATATCCCAAAGACCCTATACCGGGCATGGTGCTGTCAGGCCCATACGGTCTCTCCTCGAGTCTTACTCTTATCGAATTCTCCCGGAGAACTCTTTCTCTCTCAATCTGAATAACCTTGGCCAAGGATTTGTTCAAGCAAGAACACATGAGATATTCCTCTCATGATACTGAGAGCGGATGATCCTCTATTGACACTCAATAACCATCGTAAGGTTGGCTACCACTCTCAATGACCGGCTGTACTAGATATGGAACTTTCCAAACCTATAAGTCGAGTATCAAAGAGTGGAGAACTCAGACAGGACATCCTTAGTGTCTCAAGTCTAAGGATCAGATACACTACTGGGACTACGAAATCGCTGTCTGACGTGAGGTATCAATAACCATCCAGCATTCCGTAGGCGGAACAATCAGTGAACTCATTCTCCAATGAGCATCTACACTGTACCCTTAGTGTCCCCACACAAGTAGCTATGAGACCAGCTACCACCATCATATGAACGGGTATATAGCATACCAGTCTATCCGGTTATCTCGATGTCCTCGAGTAACCTATGACCAGGATGATTTAGGGTCTATGTTTAAAGGTGAATTGGTCTTATTATCGTGATCTCATCATAATCCGATTCCCATTGCACAGATCCAGGGACATCACAATATATGCAACACGTAAGATAAAGTGATAAAACGCATAATAATAAGCAAAGAGATAAAGTGCATATCAAGTCACAAGTGCCATCACTCATGTGATTGACTTGCCGGGCACATATGACTAGCAATCACCCACTTGATCTAAAGCCAATCACCAACATATCTGATCCCCATCAGACCTCTATGACGCTCAAAGATAATCTAAGTCAATGGCATTGTCGGTGGATCTGCAATGTTATCTTCGGATGGAACTCTTTCCATTACTGTATCTCTTCAGGCCACAATCTGTTAGGAAATCCACATCAAGGGGAGTGACATCACATGCGCAGCGGAAGAACAAAAAACAAAACCCCAGATTTTCCATAGAAAGTTTTCGTCATCGTGCGAAGATCGGTGTGTCAAAAATAAATCCACGAAAAACTGCATATGTTAAAAGAAGATACCTAGGGAGATCGTATATCTCTGAATTCCTGTAGATCTGTAGGAGAGGATGAAGGAGGTCAAGCCTCCTCCTCTGTAGTGGTATCCACACAGTAGGGATTGCGACGATGCACCTCTCTCTCTGGGGAGAGGCGAATAGGAGGTGGCTACTAAAAACCCTCAACCTATAGAACTTTGGTTCCCTCCTATTTATAGAGGCCCCTTGAAAACCCTAATGGATCTTTTTGCCCTATTGGGTATTGGATCTCCATCCAATTACCCAAGCCTCTTGGATTAGTGGGTTTCTACCCAATAATCTCTTATTAGCAATTATTGGATCTCATCTCAAGATCCAATAATTCAGGGGCTTAATGGATATCCAATAAGTAGGGGGTTCAACGGATATCTCAAATCCGAACCTCTACTCGTCGCAACACCTACCATATGTGTGTGACCCTCTAGGCCCAATATCGAGTTGGCCGTGAGTTATACTTGTAAGAACTCCTTCTGACATAGTGAATTATTATCTCTATAATAATTCACCCAACTCATCGACTGCGGACATACCAGGCCACTACGTCGCGGCCCCCAAACGATACAGGGGAATCCAATCCTTTGGACCTATTTGTTCTCAGTTACCATGTATCTATAATCTCTCATCCATCTAATATCCCAGAGATCCTATACCGGGCATGGTGCTATTAGGCCTATACGGTCTCTCCTCGAGTCTTGCTCTTGTCGGATTCTCCCGAAGAATTCTTTCTCTCTCAATCCGAATAACTTTGGCCAAGGATTTGTTCGAGCAAGAATACATGGGATATTCCTCTCATGATATCGAGAGCGGATGATCCTTTATTGACACTCAATAGCCCTCGTAAGGTTGGCTGCCACTCCCAATGACCGGTTGTACTAGATGTGGAGCTTTCCAAACCTATAAGTCCGGTATCAAAGAGTGGAGTACTCATATAGGACATCCTTGGTGTCTCAAGTCTAAGGACCAGATACACTACTGGGACTATGAAATCGCTGTCTGACATGAGGTATCAATAACCATCCAGCATTCCGTAGGCGGATCAATCAATAAACTCATTCTCCAATGAGCACCTGCACTGTACCCTTAGTGTCCCCACACGAGTAGCTATGAGACCTGCTACCTCCATCATATGAACGGGTATACAGCACACCAGTCTATCTGGTTATCTCGATGTCCTTCTCGAGTAACCTATAACCAGGATGATTTAGGGTTTGTGTTTAAAGGTGAATCGGTCTCATTATCGTGATCTCATCATGATCCGATTCCCATTGCACAGATCTAGGGACATCACAATATACATCTAGATAATGTGAGATAATGCCAATAATCATAAGCAAAGAGATTAACACAGTATGTTACAGGTGCAATCACTCATGTGATTGGCTTGTAGGGCACTTGTAACTAGCAATATCCCACTTGACCTAAAGCCAATCACCAACATGTCTGATCCCCATCAGACCCCTGTGATGCTCAAAGACAATATAAGTCAATGGCTTTGTTAGTGGATCTGCAATGTTACCTTCGGATGGAACTCTTTGCATTTCTACATCTTTTCTAGCCACAATCTCTTTAATAAATTGGAACCTCCTCAGAACACTTTTGATGAGACCCGGGTTCCTTTATTTGAGTAATCACCCTGTAGTTGTTGCAATATAAAGGAATCAGCTTTTTCGTTGCTCGACATGACTCCTAAATATGTGATGAACTTCTTCATCCAGACTCCCTCCTTTGTATTCCGCCTTTGTGGTCGGGTCAGCAGTAGTGTCTTGCTTGGAACTCTTCCAGCATACTGCTCCTCTATTCAGGGTGAACATATACCCTGAATTAGACTTGCTATCATCGATATCGGACTGGAAGCTCGAGTCTAAGTAGCCCTCAACCTTGAGGCTACTACCTCCATATACTAGTAAAAGATCCTTAGTCCTTCTCAAGTACTTAAGGATAAATTTTATTGCTTTCCAGTGCTACAAGCCCGGATCTGCTTGATATTTGCTCATGACACTCAGAGCATGCGCTATATCAAGCTTGGTACATAGCATAGCATACATGATAGATCCTATCGCTGATGCATATGGCATCATATCCATGTGTGCCCTTTCTTCAGGAGTCTTTGGGGACATACTCCTAGAAAGTGATATTCCATGTCTTATTGATATGAGACTTCTCTTGGAATTTTTTATGCCAAACCTTTTGACAATGGTGTCTATGTACCTAGACTAGGACAAGCCAAGCATCCTCTTGGATCTATGTCTATAGATCCATATCCCTAATATATAAGATGCTTCCCCTAAGTCCTTTATGGAGAAGTGCCTAGATAACCAAGTCTTTACTGTGGAGAGCATTCCTACATCATTCGTAATGATCAGGATGTCATCCACATATAATACCAAAAAGATGATAGTGCTCCCACTTAATTTTCTATACACACAAGGTTCATCTTCGTTCTTAACGAAGTCATAAGATCTGATCGCCTCATCAAATCTTATGTTCTAACTTCGGGAAGCTTGCTTCAATCCATAAATGGACCTAAGCAACTTGCACATATTATCTAGGTTATCCTTGGACACGAATCCCTCAGGCTGTATCATATACACCTCCTCATCGAGGTTACCATTGAGGAATGTGGTTTTGATGTCCATCTGCTAGATCTCATAATCATAGTGTGCTACAATAGCCAACAGAATTCGAATGGATTTTAGCATAGCTATAGGTGAGAAAGTTTCGTCATAGTCAACACTTTGCCTTTGACGATACCTCTTAGCCACTAGCCTTGCTTTATAGGTCTCTACTTGTCTATCTACTCTAATCTTCTTTTTGAAGATCTACTTGCAACCAATGGGTACAATACCCTCGGGTGCATCAACTAGGTTCCAGACCTTGTTGGAGTACATGGAATCTATTTCTGAATTCATGACTTCTTGTCATTTCCTGGAGTCTATGCTCATAATAGCCTCCTCATAGGTTTGAGGATCAATATCCTCAATATTCTCTCTTCTGATATGTCCCACATATCTCTTAAGAGGATGAGATACTCTATCTGACCTACGTAAAGTTGGAACTTGTGTGTTAGGTATCTGAACAGATTCTGGAATGGTGCTTGAGTTAGGTTCTCCAACCTCGCTCAACTCTATCATGCTCCCACTATCTCCTCCAAGAATGTGTTCCTTCTCAAGGAACACAGCTCTCTTGGCTACAAAGACCTTTCGGTCCTCAGGGTGATAGAAATAATACCCATAAGTTTCTTTGGGGTATCCCACGAACTTGCACCGTTCCATCATAGATTCCAACTTGTCAAGGTTGTGTCTCTTAACGTGGGCAGGGCAGCCCCAAATCTTAACAACTTTAAGATCGAGCTTCTTCCCATTCCATATCTCATATGGAGTAGACATCACTGATTTAGTTGGAATTCTATTCAGATGGTAAGCTGCGGTCTCTAAGGCATATCCCCAGAATGAGATGGGTAGGTCGGTGAAACACATCATAGAACGCACCATGTCTAACAATGTGCGATTCCTCCTTTCTGATACACCATTAAGCTGTGGTGTATAAGGAGGTGTCTATAGGGATAAGATCTCATAGTCTTTGAGGAACTGGGTGAACTCTGTACTCAAGTACTCACCTCCTCGATCTGATCGAAGGGTTTTAATACTCTTTCCTATTTGATTCTCCACTTCTCGTTTCCTCTTAGACTCGCTTACACTCATGATATATGGAGTTATATCTATCATAAATAAACCATTTTACATTGTTCCTCTCGTGATAATCTCATCATCTAATATTATTGAACAACCATTGTTCTCAAAAACTAATTTATATCCAATAACTGTCAAACATGAAATGGAAATAATGTTTTTGATAATAGAAGGAAATATCCCAGAGATCCTATACCGGGCATGGTGCTATTAGGCCTATACGGTCTCTCCTCGAGTCTTGCTCTTGTCGGATTCTCCCGAAGAATTCTTTCTCTCTCAATCCGAATAACTTTGGCCAAGGATTTGTTCGAGCAAGAATACATGGGATATTCCTCTCATGATATCGAGAGCGGATGATCCTCTATTGACACTCAATAGCCCTCGTAAGGTTGGCTGCCACTTCCAATGACCGGTTGTACTAGATATGGAGCTTTCCAAACCTATAAGTCCGGTATCAAAGAGTGGAGTACTCATACAGGACATCTTTGGTGTCTCAAGTCTAAGGACCAGATACACTACTGGGACTACAGAATCACTATCTGACATGAGGTATCAATAACAATCCAGCATTCCATAGGCGGATCAATCAGTGAACTCATTCTCCAATGAGCACCTGCACTGTACCCTTAGTGTCCCCACATGAGTAGCTATAAGACCAACTACCTCCATCATATGAATGGGTATACAGCACACCAGTCTATTTGGTTATCTCGATGTCCTTCTCGAGTAACCTATGACTAGGATGATTTAGGGTCTGTGTTTAAAGGTGAATCGGTCTCATTATCGTGATCTCATCACGATCCGATTCTCATTGCACAAATCCAGGGACATCACAATATACATCTAGATAATGTGGGATAATGCCAATAATCATAAGCAAAAAGATTAACGCAGCGTATTACAGGTGCAATTACTCATGTGATTGGCTTGTAGGGCACCTATAACTAACACAATCTCTCTAATAAGTTGGAACCTCCTCAGAATACTTCTGATGAGACCCGGGTTCCCTTATTTGAATAATCGCCCCATAGTTGTCACAATATAAGGGAATCAGCTCTTCGCTGCTCGACATGACTCCCAAATCTATTATGAACTTCTTCATCCAAACTCCCTTCTTTGCTACCTCTATCGTAGTAATGTATTCCGCCTCTATGGTCGAGTCAAAAGTAGTGTCTTGCTTGGAACTCTTCCAGCATACTACTCCATTCAGGGTGAACACATACCCTGAATTATACTTGCTATCATCGACATCGGATTGGAAGCTCGAGTCCGTGCAGCCTTTAACCCTGAGGCTACTACCTTCATATACCAGTAAAAGATCCTTAGTCCTTCTCAAGTACTTAAAGATATATTTTACTGCTTTCCAGTGCTCGAAGCCTGGATCTGCCTAATATCTGCTCGTGACACTTAAAGCATGTACTATATCAGGCCTGGTACATAGCATAGCATACATGATAGATCCTATCGCTGATGCATATGACATCATATCCATGTGTGCCCTTTCTTCAAAAGTCTTTGGGGACATACTCCTAGAAAGTGATATTCCATGTCTCATTGGTATGAGACCTCTCTTGAAATTTTCCATGTCAAACCTTTTGACAATAGTGTCTATGTACCTAGACTGGGACAAGCCAAGCATCCTCTTGGATCTATCTCTATAGATCCTTATCCCCAATATGCAGGATGCTTCCCCTAAGTCGTTCATGGAGAAGTGCCTAGATAACCAAGTCTTTACTGTGGAGAGCATTCCTATATCATTCCCAATGATTACGATATCATCCACATATAATACCAAAAATGTGATAGTGCTCCCACTTAATTTTCTATACACACAAGGTTCATCTTCATTCTTAACGAAGTCATAAGATTTGATCACCTCATCAAATCTTATGTTCCAACTTCGGAAAGTTTGCTTCAATCCATAAATGGACCTAAGCAACTTGCACACCTTATCTGGGTTATCCTTGGGCACGAATCCCTCAGGCTGTATCATATACACCTCCTCGAGGTTGCCATTGAGGAATATGGTTTTAACGTCCATCTGCCAGATCTCATAATCATAGTGTGCTACAATAGCCAATAGAATTCGAATGGATTTTAGCATGGCTATAGGTGAGAAAGTTTTGTCATAGTCAATACTTTGCCTTTGACGATACCCCTTAGCCACTAGCCTTGCTTTATAGGTCTCTACCTTTCCATCTACTCCAATCTTCTTTTTGAAGATCCACTTGCAACCAATAGGTACAATACCCTTGGGTGCATCAACTAGGTTCCAAACCTTATTGGAGTACATGGAATCTATTTCTGAATTCATGGCTTCTTGCCATTTCCCGAGGTCTATGCTCATAATAGCCTCTTCGTAGGTCTGAGGATCAATATCCTCAACATCCTCTCCTCTGATATGTCCCACATATCTATCAGGAGGATGAGATACTCTATCGTACCTACGTAACATTGGAACTTGTGTGTTAGGTTTCTCAACTCTATCATGCTCCCACTATCTTCACCAAGAATGTGTCCCTTCTCAAAGAACATTACTCTCTTGGCTACAAAGACCTTTTGGTCCTCAGGGTGATAGAAATAATACCCATAAGTTTCCTTGGGGTATCCTATGAACTTGCACTGTTCCACCCTAGATTCCAATTTGTCATGGTTGTGTCTCTTAACGTGGGCAGGGCAGCACTAAATCTTAACAATCTTAAGATCGGGCTTCTTCCCATTCCATATCTCATATGGAGTAGACATCACTGACTTAGTTGGAATTCTGTTCAGAAGGTAAGCTGTTGTCTCTAGGGCATACCCCATAATGAGATGGGTAGGTCGGCGAAACACATCATGGAACGCACCATGTCTAACAGTGTGCGATTTCTCTTTTCTAATACACCATTAAGTTGTGGTGTATAAGGAGGTGTCCATTGGGATAATATCCCATAGTCTTTAAGGAACTGGGTGAACTCTATACTCAAGTACTCACCTCCTTGATCTGATCGAAGGGTTTTAATACTCTTTCCTATATGGTTCTCCACTTCTCATTTCCTCTTAGACTCACTTACACTCATGATATGTAGAGCTATATCTAGCATAAATAAATCATTATGCACTGTTCCTCTCGTGATGATCTCATTATCTAATATTATTGAACAACCATTGTTCTCAAAAACTAATTAATATCCATTAACTGTCAAATATGAAATGGAAATAATATTTTTGATAATAGAAGGAATATAATAGCATGCATCTAATGCAATAATAGTTCCACCAAGCAGATGTTAGGTGACCTTGCCAACAGCCACTGCAACAACCTTTGCTCCATTACCCATCTTAAGGTCCATCTTGCCTCTATTTAATCTCCTAGGTCCTGTTAGAACCTGCAACGAATTGCAGATATGATAAACACTCCTGGTATCCAATACCCATGTGTTATCATAAGATTCTGACAAATGGAGACTAATCATGAATGTACTTGAAGCTTCTACAAGCTTCTGTTTTGCCCTCTCTGCAAGGTACTCTTTGCAGTTCCTCTTCCGATGCCCATTTTTGACATAGTGGAAGCACTAGCCTTTGTCCTTTGTTGGATCTTTCTTGGCAACCTTTGCCTTACCTATTTTGCCCTTGTCCTTGCTCTTCTTAAGGGTCTTCTCAGTTTTTCTTTTCTTTCTGGTATCACTAGTGTACAGAACCGGCTTCTCTTTCTTGATGATGCTCTCTGCTTCTCTCAACATATTGAGGAGCTCTGGGAGAGTCACATCAAGTTTGTTCATATTAAAATTTATTATGAACTGAGAAAAGGAATCTGATAGGGACTGAAGCACAAGATCCACACATAGGTTATCCTCTAGAACCATTGCTAGACCTATGAGTTTTTGATCCACTCAATCATCTTAAGGACATGGTTCTGAATTGGTGTCTCCTCAGTCATCCTAGCACGGAAAAGACTCTTTGATATCTCATATCGCTGAGTTCTTCCCAGTTCCTCAAATAGTTTACGGAGATGTAGGAGTATGGAATTAGCATCTATATTTTCATGCTGTCTCTATAACTCAGTAGTCATAGAGGCCAACATATAACACTAAGCAAGAGTGGAATCATATAAGTACTTCACATAACGAGCGATCTCATCCTCGCTTGCCCCTTCGTCAGGCGTAGGGATCACTGTATCAAGGACATACACGATTTTCTCTACCGTGAGAACGATTCTCAAATTGCGAAGCCAATCCGTATAATTTGGACCAGTGAGGTGGTTGGCATCAAGTATGCCATATAAAGGATTTGAAAGCGATATTTTTCTGAAATAAAAGATGTAGCATAAATAAATAACATGCAGACTTTGTAGAAATTTAAATAATTAAGATAAGGACTTCTATCTTAATGTACTCCTACTAATTTTTCACGAGACACACAATACCCTTTGGTATGTGAATCGGAGACCCCCGACGGATCTATAGTGGGGATCAGGATCCAATCGGTGTCTTAACGTAACCTCGAGGGACTCAACCAATCACGTTAAGCCCGTAAAGGTAGACAACTCTTGCCAATCACAACTCCTTGTGATTCCCGTTCTGTCCGGCCTCCGAACCACCATGGCCTTGAGGGACTCGACAAACCATGATGTTCGGTTAAGTCATTAACATCATTACCAGATGAGTCTGATTAGGTGATATACTCTCGAGAGACTCGACCAAGCATATCATGTCCTCAAGTCACCTATGACGTCTCTATGTCGTAGATAAGATGGCAAGATGCGATATAGGTGAGTCTCGAGGGACTCGACCAACTCAACCCACACCGGGAATCGGCTTCTAGCTATAACGATGGAAGGCCACGTGGGTCAATCTAATTATCTCACGTTTACCGACTTAATATTATTAATAGAGGGGATTTTGGTTTAGTCTCCTAATATAATATGTCACACACATATTTATTTAATATATGTATCTACATCGCATGCAAATATATATACATATCTAGTAGGTATATATCTAATCACACATCACATGAGCAATCACATCAGATGATCATGGACCACATCCTAATGTGATCAGGCCCGAGCCAATGGGCCCAATCACTCACATTAAGATCTATGTGTACTTTGGCGCATCTCTATGCTCTATGATCGTCCATCTCGCTTCGTTGGATCCGTCGGCATCTCAACACAACTTTATGTGTTGGATTGTCGTTTCGGTCTCGTGAGTCACGCTACCACTGTGCCTCCTTATGTAATTACGACATAATTACATGCACGCAGGCCCGACAATAAATGAGAGAAATAGAGGCTCGCAGACTCTAATAATAATAATCATAAGTCCATGATCATCTGTCTACATCATACATCACATGTATATGTTACTTTATAGAACTACTAGATAAAAAAATAATAGTTAATTAAACTATTTTATTAACATATTTAATTTTCTAAAATCAAGGATATAGACGAATTTTTTTTGAATTCCTAGGGGTATTTTGGTAATTCTATCATAAGGGATAGAATCTATAATTTTTAAAATTATGAGGGGTATTTTGGTAATTCTATCAAAAGGGATAGAATCTGTAATTTCTAAAATTATGAGGGGTATTTTGGTAATTCTGTCAAAGGGGACAAAAATCAAAATTTCTAAAATTTTGAGGGCCAAAACTGTCTATGCCCCAAAACCCTAATACCTTTCCCTGTTGTAGAGTTGCGGCCGTCGCCACCCTACCGGTGGCGGCCACTGCTGCCAGGTGCGCCGCCCCTGCTGGCAAGCGCAACACCTATAGGTGGTCTGTCCGTCGGCAACGGTGCCCCTTGCGGGTGCGCCCACACCTGCGAGCAGGTCGCCCGTAGGCGATGCTTCCCTTTGCGGGCTAGTCGCGGGCGTCGGCGCCCCTGCTTATGCGGGTGCTTTTGCCAGTGATCACAGCACCAGCAGGTGGCGCCGACTCGTAAGGCGCCCCGGCACAGCGAGCCAACAGTCTTTCTTTGTGGCAGCCGCGCACTCTGCACGTGGTGGCCGTCGCTACTGTGCGGCGCAGCAAGGCGCAAGCGACCTTGCGATTCTTTGCCAGACGAGTGGGCAGCAACAGGTTGCTGCCCTTTCTCACCCTTCGTGCCAATGATTTTGGCATCAAAAGCAGATCTAAAACACAACACACGCAGTTTAAGATCTGATCTTCGCATGAACAACCTGGCTTTGATACCACTGTTGAGAATCCATTAGGGGGAGTGACATAACATACGCAATAGAAGAACAGAAAACAAAACCCCAGATTTTCCGTAGAAAGTTTCCATCGTTGGGCGAAGATCGATGCATCAAAAACAAATCCGCAAAACTACACGTGTAAAAGAAGATACCTATGGAGATCGTATATCCCTGAATTCCTGTAGATCTGTGGGAGAGGATGAAGGAGGTCAAGCGTCCTCCTCTCTAGTGGTATCCACACGGCAGGGATTGCGACGATGCACCTCTTTGGGGAGAGGAGAACAGGAGGTGGCTACCAAAAGATATCCTCAGCCTATAGAGCTTTGGTTCCCTTATGTTTATAGAGGCCCCCTGAAAACCCTAATGGATCTTTTGCCCTATTGGGTATTGGATCTTCACCCAATTACCCAAGCCTCTTGGATTAGTGGGTTTCTACCCAATAATCTCTTATTAGCAATTATTGGATCTCATCTCAAGATCCAATAATTCAGGGGCTTAATGGATATCCAATAAGATAGGGGGTTCAGCGGATATCTCATATCCGAACCTCTACTCGTCGCAACACCTACCATATGTGTATGACCCTCTAGGCCCAATATCGAGCTGACCATGAGTTATACTTGTCAGAACTCCTTCTGACTTAATAAATTATTATCTCTATAATAATTCACCCAACTCATCGACTGCGGACGTACCAGGCCACTACGCCGCGGCCCCCAAACGATATCAGGGGAATCCAATCCTTTAGACCTATTTGTCCTCAGTTACCATGTATCTATAGTCTCTCATCCATCCAATATCACAGAGACCCTATATCGAGCATGGTGTTGTCAGGCCCATATGATCTCTCCTCGAGTCTTGCTCTTGTCGAATTCTCCCGAAGAACTCTTTCTCTCTCAATCTGAATAACCTTGGCCAAGGATTTGTTCAAGTAAGAACACATGGGATATTCCTATCATGATACCGAGAGCGGATGATCCTCTATTGACACTCAATAGCCCTCGTAAGGTTGGCTACCACTCTCAATGACCGGCTGTACTAGATATGAAACTTTCCAAACCTATAAGTCGAGTATCAAAGAGTGGAGTACTCATACATGACATCCTTAGTGTCTCAAGTCTAAGGACCAAATACACTACTGGGACTACGGAATCGCTGTTTGACGTGAGGTATCAATAACCATCCAGCATTCCATAGGCAGATCAATCAGTGAAATCATTCTCCAATGAGCACATGCACTGTACCCTTAGTGTCCCCACACGAGTAGCTATGAGACCAGCTACCTCCATCATATGAACGGGTATACAGCACACCAATCTATCCGGTTATCTTGATGCCCTTCTTGAGTAACCTATGACTAGGATAATTTAATGTCTGTGTTTAAAGGCTAATCGGTCTCATTATCGTGATCTCATCACGATCTGATTCCCATTGCACAGATCCAAGGACATCACAATATCTGCAACACGCAAGTTAAAGTGATAAAACGCATAATAATAAGCAAAGAGATAAAGTGCATATCAAGTCACAAGTGTCATCACTTATGTGATTGGTTTGCAAGGTACATATGACTAGCAGGTGATGTACCATCACCCAATACAACCTGGGGAGTTGGACCTAGGGCGGTGCTACTGTCGGACAAGGTCCAGCACTCCTAGTTGGGTATTAAACCCAGCCTAAACTAGTCCATTATCGGGCTCAAGTAGCCCCTACTAGGGTTATAGGATTAACACATAATCCTAACCCTTATTACGTGATAACTATGAAATTAAAGACATTTATAAAGTAATACAAAGTTCGGCACGTCAAGTCTGTCTTTGGTGAGCTTCCGGCGAACTTCCGACGGTTTTCCAACAAACCCTCGGACACCATTTTGTGGACTCCCAGTAAGCTCCTGGACTTCGTGATTAATCTTAGGGAGTTCCAACGAGCTTCTTCAGCAAGCTCCGATCTTTCTCAGCGAGCTCCATGAACTTCTGATGAATCTTTCCGAGGAACTTCCTAAAATCCTTCGGCAAGCTCCCTACTCATTCTCGGCCAGTTCCGACAGCACTCCTAATGAATCTTTAGACTTTCATCGAACTCTCAAACTCTCAACGATTCCATCGCACTTGACTCCGGCTGAGTTTTGCTTTATGCCTTCCTCGTTATCATAGTTAATCTTACACACTAAGTAAATCTTAATCCTACTTTGATCTAGAAATTATGACACGAATCAACCTCGTGTTGCCTAGCACATCATTGGTCGATGCTTCGTCTAGTTCTTCGGCTCACTGTCCTCTCTTGTGGCCTATTGCCCAATCGGCAGTTGACCTTCGTAACCCCGATATTCTTGGCACAATACCACTCTTCTTGGCCCGATGCCTGATGTCCAAAGCCTTCTGCCAATTGTCGATCGGACCTTCAGTTCGACATCCAATCTTTTGATATGATTTCTTCCAATACAATCCTAATTCATCTTGTGTAAACTATCTAATTCTGATTGATAGTAAACCTACATCACTTAAAACATAATTAGACAACAAAACACAATCAATTGGTTTCATCGTCAAAATCCAAGGCTCAACAACCTTATTGTTAGACAATGATTTTATAGTTCTAGTGGTGTATCTAGTCCTTAGACTTAAGACACCAATGATGTTCTATATCAGTACCCCATTCTTTGATACCAGACTTATAGATCTAGAAATTCTAGATCTAGCACAATTGGTTATTGGAAGTGGTAGCCAACCTTATGATGACAATTGAATGTCAATAGAGGATCATTCGCTCTCGATGTCATAAGAGAAATATCCTATATATTCTTGCTCTAGCAAATCCCTAGCTAGAGTCATTCGAATTGAGAGAGAAAGAGTTCTTTGGGAGAATCCAATTAGAGTAAGATTCGAGTAGATTCCGTATGGGCCTAACAACACCATATTCGAAATACTGTCATTGAGATATTAGATGGATGAGAGACTATAGATATACGATAATTGAGGATAGATAGGTCTAAAGAATTGAGTTTTCCTATATTGTTTGGGGACTATGACGTATGTCCGTAGTTGATAAGTCGAGTGAATGATTAAGGAGATAATAATTCACTGAGCTAGAAGGAGTTCTAACAAGTATGACTCATGACCAATTCGATATTGGGCCTAAATGGTCATACACATTTGGTAGGTTCTGCGACGAATAGAGGTTTAAATATGAGATATCTGTTGGAGCCATTATCTTATTGGATATCCAGTAAGCTCCTAAATTATTGGATCTTATGGATGAGATCCAATAAGAGCCTACGAGAGATTATTGGGTAGAGATCTACTAATCTAAGAGGCTTGGGTAATTATATGAAGATTTAGTACATAATAGGGTAGAATCCATTAGGGTTAAATTGATAAGGGACCTCTATAAATAGGAGAGCTTTTTTGGTTGCAACCTCATATTCTCCTCTCCTCTTCTTTTCCTCAGCTAACAGCCCCTTTTGGGGCGTGTGGAGATTTGGACAGTGATTTGAGGAGCGTCTTCGCAACCCTTGCCATGTAGATCACTATTATAGAGGAGAATGCTTGACTTCCTTCGTCCTCTCCCACATATTTGCATGGATACATGGATATACGATCTCCCTAGGTAACATAATCTTCTTTTACGTGTAGTTTTTGGTTTTGTGAATTTTTGTGCACCAATCTTTGAACGACGATAAACCCTTTTTCTACGAAAAATTTTGGGATTTTATTTTTTTTCTTCCGCTACACATGTTATGTCACCCCCAGATTTCTTAATATGGACTTTACTTTAAAAACATTCGTATAAAATGTGATAATACTAGTGCAATATGTTCAACAAAGAATCTCATTCAATACTCTAGAACTAAACATATTGATATTAGACATCATTTTATTAGAGATCATGTTAATAATCATGATATATCTTTAGATTTTATTGATACAAAATATCAATTAGCAGATATTTTTACTAAACCATTGAATGAGGAATAATTCGATTTTATTATAAGAGAATTATGTATGTTAAATCTCCCAAATGCATAAATTCTTTTTATACATTTTATTTTGCTGATCATTATCTTGATTTCTCGGTTTTCATGACTTGAATTTTCTTTTTGAATCAAGATCATTTCCTATCATTCCTTCTTCTTGCTATTTACAAAAAAAAGAGATTTGTCAAAACTAACTCATAGTCTTTTGGTATTCATGACTTGATCATTTATTTTTTAATTAAAATAGTGATGTAAATTTTTGCACCATTAAAACCTTCCCTTCTCCTTTCTTTATTTTATAATGACAAAGGAGAGAAGCAAAAATTGCTGGCTTGTCCATCTCAAGAAGCAAAAAGTGCTAACTTGTATAATCTCAAGAAGCAAAATTTGCTATTTTGCACATCTTTAGAGAAGCAAAATTTTACTAACATTCATGTTCTAAAGTAATGTAAAACTTACTAAATTACTAGCTTGCATATCTTAAAAACCTGCTCCTTTTTGTTGATGACAAAAGGGGAGAAGCTATGATGAAGATTTAAAATAATGCTTTAGAATCATGCATGATGTATCTTGATTATTTGAAGTTGTGCCCAAAGGGTTGATGATTTAAAATTTTATGTTTTGGAATTATACACATTATAATAAAATTAGATGATTTGAAATTATGCATGCAATACTCATGATTTTATTATGATGCATATGATGTATGTATATGAAGTGTGAAAGTCACCTTCATTAAAATTTTTTTGACCAAAATGCAAAGATATTATGATTAGACGGTTTTCATTCTATGAATTCAAATTTATTTCAATATGGCATATAGATAGGAGGAGTTTAGTTAAACTCTATCATTAATTGGTTATCATCATAAAAAAGAGGGAGATTGTTGAATCTCAAATTTTAATGATGAAATCAATTGACGAGTATACGATCTAATTTGTATTTTAAGAAAAGTAATGCAGAACTAACTTTCATTATGAAAAGGAAAAACAATTGAAGTAGAACAATCAAATATTGAGCCAGAAAGATCGAGCATCAGGCCAAAAAATTAGACATTGCGCCAAGATCGAATGTTGCGAGAGTCAACATGCTAATAAATCGGGTGATACGTTGAAGATTCGGACGACGCGTTGGAAATTCGAATGAAGTTCAAATAAACCAAATGACATGTCGGGCAACATAGAATTCTTGTCTTTAGTCATTTATATCTTAATTGTCAAAAGTTAGCTCTAAATTGAGTAAGTTTTGAGTGTAACCATGCTAACTCAATTAAGGGCTCATTGGGCATGACTAGGGCTGATTTGGGCCCATTAAGAGGCCTATTCAGTGACCTACAGTTAGGTTAGGCAGTAGCTCTACTAGACCAGGTGGTGGCTCTGCTAGACCAGGTGGTGGAATCACCTATGAGTTAGAACGTATGAAGTGTATGCTTTTCAGAAGACTCGGCAATGCTACCGCTAGTGTCAGGTGGTGGTACCGCCCAAACTAGCGATGGTACTACCAATACATGATATCCTATATTGTCAAGCGATAGTACTACTCAGACTGAGTGATGGTATCGCTAGTAGTTAATACTACAAGCAGTGGTATTGCCTAGCACTGGTGGTAGTACCACCAGTACCTCAAAAACCATGGATGAGATATTTTTTGCTTTATTTTTGAAGTTATTTGGAGCCTATAAATACTCGACTCATTCTTGCTCGGTTAACACAAGAATAGTGAATGAAAAACTTGTGAATCATAGTGTGTAAACTCTATTGTAAACTTTTGAATGTTCCCCTCCTTAAAAATTTAGAATTCTATCAAAGGGAGATGTGAGACTTGTAGAGGTTCTCTCCTAAACCTATAGAAAGGAGAAAGAGTTATAAAAGAGTAGTTGATCTTTACCCATTGAAAGAAGATTGTTAGTGAAAGCTAGTGGCCTCGACGGAAGAGGAGTCGAGAGTGGACGTAGGTTGCGACGACCGAACCACTATAAATCTAGTGTGCATTTCCTTTCTACTATTCATTGATATTGCTTTCTGATCTAATTGGTTATTACACTTACTCTAAGTCAAGCTCACTTTCGATATAGGTTTTCATCGAATGAAATTTTCAAAATTGTTGAAAGTTTACGAAAGCACTAATTCACCCCCCCTCCTTTCTCTCTCTCTCTCTCTCTCTCTTAGTGTCACTATGATCCTAACAGGACATACTTCTTAGCATATAAAAATATTATTTTAAATATTTTATAAAAAATTATAAATTAGTTCAAAATAAAAAAGATTTTATGATTTCATTTATATGTAGTGATCATGGTGGTGAATTTAAAAATCATAATTTTTAAGAATTTTATAATTTGAATGGGTATGATAATAATTTTTTTACTTTAAGAAATCCGTAACAAAATAGTGTTGTTGAGAGAAAGAATATAAGCTTACAAGGGATGACAAAGACCATACTTAATGAATATAGCTTACCCAAATACTTATGGGCCAAAACTATTAACATAACATACTATGTCATGAATAGTATTCTTATAAAACCTTATCTATTTAAAAGTTTTTATGAATTGTAAAATAATAGAAGACTCAACATCTTGTATTTCAAAGTTTTCAGTTATAAATGTTCTATTCTAAATGATAAGAATGTCTTAGGAAAGTTTGATGCAAAATCTAATGAAGGTATTTTTTTTAGATATTCATCTATCTCTAAAGCTTATCGAGTTTTTTGTAAGAGATCTTTAGTCATTGAAGAATTTATTCTTGCTATTTTTTATGAATCTCTCATAACTAAGAAAAATAATTTTGATGATAATTTTGAATTTGATCAATTAAATTTAAATAAGTATTCTTCAATCCAAAGCAACTTGTATACATCTACTTTTATCGAAACCTTACCTAAGGAATGGAACTATATAGTATACATCATAAGGAGCTAATTATTAGAGATACATAAAAAGGTGTTCAAACTTGTTCTTCATTAAAAATTATTCGTACAAATGCTACTTTTTTTTTAATCTCACATTGAGCCTAAATACATTGATGATGCTCTTAAATATAACTCATAGGTTTTGGCAATGCATGAATAACTAAATCAATTTGAAAAAAAATAAAGTTTGGATGCTTATTCCTAGACCTAAAAATCATCTTGTAATTAGCACTAAATGAATCTTTAGGAATAAGCAATATAAATAAGGTATCATGGTATAAAATAAAGCTAGATTAATGGTCAAAGATTTAAACCAAGAAGAAAGTATAGACTATAAAGAAATATTCACTCCTACAACTAGAATTGAAGCTATAAGAATACTCCTTAACTATGTATATTTAAAAAAATTAAATTATTTTAAATGGATATCAAAAGTATTTTTTAATGATTTTATTTTTTAAGAAGTTTATGTTTAGCAACCACCCAAATTTGAAAATGATCTTTTTTTTAATCATGTTTATAAATTATCTAAGGTTCTCTATAGGTTGAAGTAAGCCCCTAGGACTTAGTATGAGAGACTTAGCTTATTTTTTATTCAAAATAATTTTTCAAAGGGTAAGGTCGACACCACATTATTTATTACACATTTTGATAATAATTTTCTTATTATTCAAATTTATATTTATGATATTATTTTTGGTTCTACTGATAAATCTTTATATAAATTATTCACTAAGAGTATGAGCCAAGAATATGAGTTTAATAGGTGAATTGATATTTTTTTTAGGATTACAAATAAAGCAACTAAAAGATATGATTTTTATCAATTAAACTAGGTATACTCTTAATCTATTAAAATGGTTTTATATGGACAATGGTAAAGTTATCAACACACCAATGAGCTAATTAAATATAGATAATGAAAGAGAGTGCTTTGATAAAAAAAATATATAGTGGCATGAAAGAAAGTTTATTATACCTTATTGTAACTAGACCTGATATAATATTTAGTATTGATCTTTATATAATACTTCAGTCTAATCCTAAATAATCTCACTTGAAGTAGTAAAAAAAATTTTAGGTACTTAAAAGGAATATCATCTCTATAATTATAGTATCCTAAATTTAATAACTTTGATTTGATTGCTTATACTGATGTTGACTTTATATGATATAGAATAGATAGAACAAGAATCTTTGGAACTTGCTAATTCCTAGGTCATGCACTTATTTCTTGGTTATCTAAGAAGTAAAACTCTATTACACTATCTACGACTGAAGTTAAATATGTTATAGCAAGTGCATGTTGTGAACAAATAATTTGGAGGAAAAACACTTAGAATATTATGAATTTTGTCTAAAAAATATTTCTATAAAATGTGATAAATACTAATATAATTTATTTGACAAAAATTTCTATTCAATACTCTAGGACTAAACATATTGATATTAGAAATCATTTTATTATGGATCATGTTAGTAATCATAATATATCTTTAGATTTTATTAGCACAATATATTAACTAATAGATATTTTTACTGAGCCATTGAGAGAGGAATAATTTAATTTTATTAGAAGAGAATTAGGTATATTGAATCTTTCAAATGTATGATTAAAGACCTTTTACTATTTATTCTCGTATGATCCTTTCTTTTTGTTAATGACTAAAGATATGATTTATTCAAATGAATCATGATATTTTACTTGACTTCTCGGTGTTCATAACTTGAGATTTATTTTATATGAATCAAGACCTTTTACTATTTATCCTCCTATAATTCTTTCTTTTTTCTAATGGCTAAGGAGGAGATTTATCAAAATGAATCATAATCTTTCACTTGACTTCTTCATGCTGAAAGCTTTGTTAATGTGCTGTATGCATGGTTGATTTATCATAGTCTTGATTAAGGTCTTTATGGGTTAATTTGAGTTTGTATTAAGCCGAAACCATATCAACTTTTTAAGAAAGATATTAGGCTTAAAATAAAGATGAATTGAGCTTGTTAGAAGGTCAAATCAATGATCTAAACTAAGCCTAGACTGTGGTACCACCTGACCCAAGCGATAGTATTGCTTGATTCAACCAAAAAGCACTGTTTGTGCTTTTTTAATATATATATATATATGTATATATATATACCTATATACATATAGATATATATATATATATACACATATAAATAAATAAATATATTCATATATATATATATATACATAGATATATATAGTCATTAAAAACATATAGTAGATAGTGGGTCTATTAAAAGTTGTGATACTTATAAAGGACAGTGATAACTTTTTTTGCAAAACTTTTATCACTAATATCATAAATAGAAAAAAAACTTATTCCATCTATATTTATATGGGTAAAATAAAAGAAAGTAAGACTATGAAAATAGTTTCACATCACAAGCAATTAAAAGAGTTGAGTTTGGACTGAAACATATGAGAACATAAAATTATAGTGAAAAGCTTTTGGTCTACTTCATGCAGGTTAACTCTTCAGCATTTGTTCGTTGTATAATTTAGAAGTATGATATGATATCCATCCAATATATTTTTGGGGGTGCAATTGAGATTTGATAAAAGTGAAATTTAAATGAATAAAACATCTTTGTGTTGGAATCGCCTGCTGCATGAATGAATTTTGATAATTATGGAAGCTTCACCTTCACATCTCGTAGTGAATATCCAGTGTAAGCAATCACCATGATTTTGTCTTAGTAACCTATTATATTCCTTTCGATTTCAGAAAACTTTACGCACGTGTATCAAACAAAAATATCAAACATCACAAACTAATTCTTGTTTTACCCAATATTTAAAATTACTTGAGTCAACTAATGTTTTTAAGATGCATGCATTATTCAATTCGTTCCAATTCAAATCAGATTATAATACATATATTTTCCTTAAAACTTTCTCATTCCACAGCCAATGATATTCTTTAATCTTAGCTATTTATGAACTCTATAATGATTTATCCAAAATAGCCCTATATTGAGATTTCATCTCGGAGTATCTTAGTTTTAGAATTTTTGTTAGGGTGCTCTAATATACTTAAATGCTAAAAAAATACCCTAAATAGATGTAATGAATTACTGGTTTAGATTAACAACATCCATTCATCTTTCGTCAACTTATTCAATTTAGCTATGCTAGCTTTTCCTCTCCTTTACCTTGTTGTCATCATCGATCTCACTTTTATTTTTTTTTCTCTCTTGTCCATTATTACTATATATATCTTTTGGGACTAATTATATATTATCATTGTAGTTAGTTATGTTTAGCATCATGATCTCTACACCTTAAAAAATTTATATTTACATTTTTATACTTATGAAAGTGAAGCATTTAATCTCATTTCTCCTCATATCATTAACTCTACAAATGAAAGATCCTGTATATGCTATCACGTGCATAAATAACGTTAAGAAAGGGATAAAAAGGTACTTTTGATCCTCACTATCCAAAGATATTATTTTTACAGCAGAACAACTTCTATGAAAACTTTGCTATCATCCTTCCAGCCTTGTCCTCCCCTTTGGCTTTATTATTCTTTCAAATGGTATATCCAACGATGACGTCGGAGGTAATCCTCATCTTCTGCATTATCTCATTTCTCCTATTTTGCTATTATCTTCTTTGACTTCGTTATCCTCCCGGATGGCCTACTCAACCATGGTGTCGGTGGCGATCCTCATCTCCTACACTATCACATTTCTCTTGCTTCGCTATCCTACCCAATGCCTTTGGCTTTGTGCAAAGTCGATGGCTCTATATTGATGGTGAGGATCAAAATTATCTTTTTATCCCTTTTTAATGTCATTTCTGCACGTAACAACATGTACGATATCTTCCTTAGTAGAGTTGATAGTACGAGGAGAAACAAGTTTAAATGTTTCACTTTTATAAGTATAGGGATATCAATATAATTTTTTAAAGTATAAAGATTAAAATTTTAAATATAACTAACCACATGGGGTAATATGTAATTATATTACTTTTAGTCATGCCTACCTCTCACTCTCCTCTAATCACACTCCGTATCTTTCATCATATGTACCATTCCTCCTCCTCTACAACTACTATTGGTTCCATCTATGACCTCATTTGTTTTTCTTAGTTGATCCTCATCTCGCAGTCTCACCTATCCCTCTCCTCAACCATAACCTTTTTTACCTTTTGTTGCCTTTCGTATTTTGAATTTGCACTGATAAATGAGTGTGATTACTCTTGCTTATGGAATTAACTAAAGCTTCCCTAATAGAATTTAAAAAGTCCATAAAGTACCAAAAAAAAAAAATAGAAACGTCTATGAATTTATTATAAAGATGTTGTTGCTCACAAGTGTTGAAAGTTTGTGATGCAATAGACACCTATTCCAAGTAATAAATAAACGTTGTTACACTTATTTCACAAGTCAACTTGAAAATGTAAAAACATGAAAAAATGTTCAGAATAGGTGTCCATTGCACCTCAAACTTTCCTCATAGATGGGTAACAACATTTGAATAGTAAATCCATAGGTATTTTTTATTTTTATTAATTTTACAGATTTCCTAAGTTTAATTTAGCACATTTTCAAGTTCTTCCTATCAACAAGTATAACCACACTGATTTTAGTGTAATTCTAGAACACTTGTCTATTGCATCTCAAATTTTCATCACAGATTGGCAACAATATCTTAATAGTGCATCTATCATTTTTTTTTTCAATCTTTTTTTATTTTAGGGACTTTTTAAGGCTAGATTGACAGGTTTTAAGGTTGATTCTTTGAAGAAGTGTTCTTCTATCATTTTAACGTTGGAATACTTATCGATTGGACCTCAAGCTTTCACCAAAAATGGACAACTCAATAATGAATTCATCGAATTTAATAGTTCTTATGATTTTATAATTTTTAAAACCAATTTGACATGTTTGTAAGTTGATTTTACAAACCAGTTTAACCACATAAATTCATTAGTGTAACTGCTAGAATAATATTCATTTCATCCCACACCATATATGGGCACTAGTATCTGAATAATGAATCAATATTTTTTTTTTATTTTTTTATTAATTTTAGGGATTTTTTAAGTCTAATTTGAGATGCTTTCATATTGATTCTAAAAATAAATATAATCCTGTTCATTTATTAGTTCGCTTATTTGTGTAATAACAAAATTAGTGTCCATTATATATTAGACTTTTACCAAATATGAGAAATAATATTTCAATGATGAATAAATATTTTGTCTAATTTTAATTTTTTTTAAAAAATTCAATCTAGTATATTTTTTTTAAGATAAAGTGGCAAGGGTGAGCGTGACAAAAGGCATAAGCAACAAGAGATACTGGTCAAGCAAAGGGAGAGATTAATAATGGAGGAGAGAGAGAATGAGTATAGCAAAAGATGGAGAGAGCGATAATAGTGATGGAGGGAGAGATAAAAATGATGAAGCATCGATGGGGCACTAGTGATGTGAAGAGAAAGATATAAGCATGACAAAAGAAGGAAAGGATAATGGTGTTAGTAAATGTGATGGAAAGATGACGAAGAAAGAAGATGCAAAGTGAGACATATTTGGTTTAGATGAACTGGTTTGATTCATTTCTTAATTAAACTCTTTAAATTAAATAGTAAACCATATTTGCCCTTACAATATTTGATGGTATTTACTTTTTCTTATCCTCACTCGATATAAATAAACTAGGGGATAAATATATAACAGGCAAAGTGGAGCAATATAAACTAGCTGACACGTTCCGTCCATGATATTATCTTACCATGACATTGGGTTTTGATCGTGTTTATTGATGTAACCAAATTTTGATGGAACAAGCCCATGTTTGCCACCAAATCAATTAGATTTATAATTCATCGGAATTAAGATTGTTCCTGGACAAGAATTACTATGTTTAACATTAACAATAAAATATTTGTCGAATATAAAATGATCATATTGAGAGTTGATGGTCATAACATGCCGTACTAGAATATTATCAGTTTATAAATATTACTTAAAATAATAATATCAACACAACTACAAAATTAAGATTTTCTTTCCATAGATAAAAAAATCATGTCTCGTTATATTAGTAGGAATGTTATCATTTTAAAATATTTCTTAAAAATGATAATCTCATCCGCTACGAAAATTAAGATTTTTTAGAGATAGGTAAGAAATCCAAAAGAAATTGTAACGTAACAGAAATTTGATGATGATTAGGTGTACATAATGGTGTGTTTTCAATGATGTTAACATTGTTAAACATAACAACACGATTTCAATGCCATTACACATTGGTCAATTGAATATGATAATATGATTTTAATACCATTACACAATGGCAGAGAGAGTAACAAAATAGTATAAAGGAAGAGGCAAGCATATTCGAAAATTAAGAAGGCATTAACGATAAGGAGAAAGAGATACAGTATGAGAGAAAGAAGTAGTGGAGGGAGGAGATACCAAGTGAGCCATATTTAGTTTGGATAAACTCGTTTGGTTCATTTCATAATTAAATCATCAAAACTATATAATCAAAGTCAAGGACAAGAGCATACTTATTCTATTGCTATATTGATCACACAATATTTGATGGTATTTACCTTCTTTTTACCATAATTATTTTCAAACGTATCAATGGAAGTTATTTTTATCGAGCAAGGTAAATGATATTGTCTTACAACAACATTAGGTTTTGATCTTGTCTATTGATGATAACAAAAATTTGTATAGCATGTTAAGAAGACACAAGCTCATGATATAAAATCCGTTGGATGCATAATGTATTAGAATCAAAATTTATGTCGAAAAAAATTACTAAGTTTAACATTAGCATTAAAATATTATTTGTTAGATATGAATCATCATGTTGTGAGTTGATGATCATAACATATAGGACTAATGAATATTTTATCGGTTTATAAGCATTACTTACAAATGATAATATCAACAACAACAAAATGAAGATTTTCTTTCCATAGATAAGTGAAAAATATACTGTCTCATTGTATTAGTAGGAATATTTATCAGTTTAAAATATTTCTTAAAAATGATAATCTCATCAGCTACGAAGATGATGAGATTATCTTAATCTTTAAGACAGTAGAATCAAACTCTAGAATCCAGTAGTTCTTTGATTAGATCAACATATGATCTGCTTTCATCTCTATTTTCGTCTGTCTGTTCTCTAACGTATTTTATCGACGAAGGGAAACTGTCAATAAGCAATTGTTGCTACCTCTTCATCGGCAGAATTCCAAAGGAAACAATGATTGGGTGTATATAACGGTGCGATTTCAACGCCGTTATCTTATTAGTTGAACATAACGGGACGTTTCAACGTCATTACACCTTGGTCGGTTCAATATAACGGCACGATTTCACGATATAACACAAGGCGGGGTCGGTGGCGTCCATATAAGCCGAGACCACCCTGTTGCGCACCTCGTATCCTCCTTCGGCTCTCTCGCGCGCTGTCCTTTTGCTCTCTTGGCGATCTCGTCTTTCTACGAAGGTCGGCGCTGCTCTCCGACGAAAGGGCAAAGCTTCGAGCGATCGTCAGCTGGGAGTGACCGTCCTCGCCTCCGATTTAGCGGAGAACTTAGATTCTTGTTGGGGTGATCTCATTCCTTTTCCTTTGCTTGAGGTTTCGTTTCGCTTCGCTGTCGAAATTTTTTAGGGTTCAAGATATTGTTGATTTTGATGATTTGGCTTCGTTTTGATTGATATACTTGACAATTTCCGTGACCAAAAATCAGAAATTTTGTTGTTCTCGGGGTTTTCTCTTTGATCAATTCTTGGGTTAGGGTTTTCAAGTTTCTTTCGGAAAGTTCGATCTTTCTGATTTTCTTGATTGTCTCTCGTCACCTTGGCGTTTCTCGTTCTGGTTTCGATCGGCAAGATGACTTCTTCTTGTTCCAGTAGTGTGGAGTACGACCGCTTCATCCCGTTCCGATCGGCGATGGACATGAACTTCGCACGCTGTGCTCTAACCATACCTTTCAGACCTCAGCGTGATGGTTCGATAGAATCCCCATCGAGTGTGGCGTATCAAAAACTTCTTATTCAATGTATTTTGAAGAACAGATCTCGCATCTTCGCATTCAGGAGTGCACCCGAATCAACGAGGATAATCGACCACACAAGAAGCAACAGAGGCGAATCCCAAAAGATGCAGATAGGACTTTGGCTGCTTATGACATCTTAGATGATGATAGGTTGAATCTCCTTGACTGGGAAAGCAATAATGTGTTGGCGATTGGCCTCAGTGACACAGTGTACCTATGGAATGCTGCGAATGAGTCTCGTACGAAGTTTTCACGAGTCGTAGAAGACAACAACCCTGTCACTAGCATCAGCTGGTCCCCAGACGGTAAAGTTCTAGCTGTCACATTTGACAATTCAGATTTAGATATGGTTTATACAGCAATAGGACGTGTGTTGGTTGGGATCGAAGGTGACAGCCACTCCTTTATTTGTTCACTTGCCTGGAGAAGTAATAGAATCTTGACGACTGAGAGATCCGACGGTAGTGTTGTTGATTGTGACATTAGAAAAGATGATCGGGCCATCTGTGACTATAAAGGGTATCGACTTGAAGTTTGTAGTCTTAAATGGTCCGAGTTGTTTGGGCGGTATCTAGCAAGTGGAGGGAAGGACAAACTTGTGCATATATGGGACGCCCGCATGGCTGTTGCAAATCACCATCCACGCCAACATCAATTATTTCACAAGATCAGCAAACACACTTCCACTGTGAGAGCCCTTGATTGGTGTCCTACCAGGAGCCCTTTGCTCGGACCATTTAAGACTACAAACTTTAAGTCGATGCCCTTTATAGTCACAGATGGTCCGGTCATCTTTTATAATGTCATAATCAACAACACTACCATCGGATCTCCTAGTCGTCAAGATTCTATTACTTCTTCAGGCAAGTGAACAAACAAAGGAGTGACTATCACCTTGGATCCCAACCAACAAACGTCATGTTGCTGCATCAACCAGATCTAAATCTGAATTGCCAAATGCGACAGCTAGAACTTTGCCGTCTGGGGACCAACTGATGCTAGTGATAGAGCTGTTGTCTTCTACGGCTTATGAAAACTTCGTATGAGACTCATTCGCAGCATTCCATGGGTACACTGTGTCACTGAGGCCAATCGTCAACACATTATTGCTTCCCCAGTCGAGGAGATTCAACCTATCATCATCTAAGATGTCATAAGCAGCCAAAGTTGTATCTGCATCTTTTGGGATTCGCCTCTGTTGTTTCTTGTGCAGTCGATTGTCCTTGTCATATTGGGACAACTTGTCAGCCAATGATTCGGGTGCACTCCTGAATGCGAAGATGTGAGATTTGTTCTTCAAAATACATTGAACAAGAAGTTTTTGGTACACCACACTCGATGGGGATTCTATCGAACCATCATGCTGAGGTCTGGAAGGGGCATGGTTAGAGCACAGCGCGCGAAGTCCATATTCATCGCCGATCGAAACGGGATGAAGCGGTTGTACTCCACACGCCTGGAACGAGAAGAAGCCATCTTGCTAATCGAAACTAGAACGAGAAACGCCGAGGTGACAAGAGACGATTAAGAAAACTAGAAAGATCGAATTTCCCAAAAGAAACTTGGAAACCCAGACGATCGATAACTAAGAATTGATCAAAGAGAGAATCCCGAGAACAACAAAATTTCTGATATTATGATTCTGGAGTTCTCTCTTGGTGGATTAGTGACCAAATGACACTCCCATAATATGGGATCTTTAGTTTCTCCTTTTCAAAATTTTTATGGAATAATACAATCAAAATTTAATGATCTACAAACTCTCCTCAATCTTTGATTTTTTCTAATTGAGGGTGTTTGTTCTGGCAAAATTAGGGAGTAACTTGTTGACCAGATGACACTCCTATAATATGGGTCATTACATCCTCCTTTTCAAAATTACTGTGGGATAGTACAACCAAAATTTAATGATCTATAAACTCTCCTTGACTTTGGGTTTTTCCTAATTGAGTGTGTTTGTTCTAATGAAATTAGGGAGTAACTTATCAATGGTTTTATTCTCTTCATTTCTTGGGTAACCACAATTGCAATATATAGAATGAATTTTCTTCGTTGTTAGGTCTTATGCTGTCTAGTTTGAACTTTTAGTAGCGTTTCTAGAGTGCTTGCGATCAAGATTCTAGTTATGTTAACTGATCCCAAGTTTTGTTTAGGCTTGCTTGTTGAAATCAAAGGATTTATATTGGCTCTAGAAAGGGTGCTGAAGTCAAGTGTGCAATCCAAGCCCTGGATATTGAATGTGTAATTTTATCAGGAAGAAGTTCTCATGCATTTATGATACAATTATTATGTAGTCACTAAAGCTCTCTAATGTTGTATTTTATATTGCTTACTATGCTTTAACTAAAATGACTTTACTCGCAACAATATAAACCAAAATGACATTACTAGGGGTGAGGAAGGGAGAAGAAGGGAGGAAACAGGAAGAAAAATAGAGACAGAAGGAGGCTATGGTAAAAGAGGAGGAAAAGAAGATGAGAATACTTGGCGGTGGTTGCACAAAGAGAAAACGGGCTTAGTGTTTTTCTTTACAAAAAAGGAAAAAACCACACCATATAGCCTGAAATAGGGCGGTCCACATCTTAAGTCATGCCCGGACGGTCATTATCAATCAAATTGATTAAAATTTAAATCCATGGGTATAACATGAACAAGTATACAAACAAATAGTTGAAAATTTTAAAACTGTATAATATACTAATGACAGCAAATGACCACATTGACATTGTCGTTATACCTTGGTTACTTGAATTAGTGCTTTCTAGAATAAAAACATGAAAAAAAATATTGAGGAAAATTAAGTTAGATTATATAAGATATCTTTTATGACTTTAAAGAAAAAGCACTTATTTGAGCTAAAATTACTAATTATTATGTATCCTGTTGATGGCATTCACCACCAAGTTGGAAAATAACCAAATTTCTTTGATCCTTATAAAAAAATAATAGATAATTTTTTGAAGAAACACTTATAATGAGTAAGAAGAAGCTGATAAAAAAAAATATATATATAATAACACAATAAAATTATGTTAAATATTTAAAATAATTTCAAAAGTAAAGATTTAATTGAAAGCTAGAAGGTCAAAAATCTACTTATGTTGATAAAGATTTGTAGAAATATTACAAATTTAAGAAAATTAAAATTTAACAGATTTCATTATTTAAAAGATGACGTATGCAATGGAAAATTGGGTGACAATGTTGTTACCCAATTTGGTAAAAAGTGGGAAAGATAAGTTAATTTCTGCCATTTAAATGCATTTTATAAATGTAATGGAATCTTCTAGCTCACCATTTTAGAGAGAGTAATGCATAGTTGGTAGAAATTCTCTGCCAAGATTTCTTTCAAGTCGAGTATATCTCAATTAAGACATATTTTTATGATGTTTGATGATATCTATCATTTGTGGTCTATATCTAATTATCTTACACTTTCATTCAGATTTGTCGATGACATTTCTTTAATGTCAAAAAGGATAGAAAACTTTACATGCATGGATAGTTTTAGTATCTGAATAGTGTAAGTTGCAAAAACTCCAATGCAGTATATTCAAATAGTGTCCTTGTCTTTTAATTGTCTTTTGCATGATTTTAAACTGTGTGTTTCCACTGCAGTACCTTCGACTATGGATTGGTTTCAGACCATACAGTTCAACACTAGTTTTTTTGTTTTTTCTATTATCTTTTCAGGTGATGTCAGGTATTACCCAATATATTAGTACCATATTGGTCTCATAGAATATTGAAACTGATATTAGATTGAGATTGTAGACCTTGTTGTGTACATTTATTTTATTTCAATTTGTTGACAAGAGTAATTCTGATGCATCTTTGATTTGAATTAACCTTATTTTTGGTAATGTATGGAATCTTACTTCTAGACGATTGTGTAACTTAGAGAAGGCACTTGGTGGGGATATGAGGATGTATGATGGAACTGCTCTCATTGTCAGTATCTTCAACCAAAAGGGTGCAAAATTCACGAAGCAGCCTTACAAGCAAGTGCCCACTAGGCTTTTTCAATTTTAGTTATTTTAGATTTCATGGGAGCCAATGTCATGTCACTAAACATTCATTTGTTATTCATTTTTTGTGTTTGACTTCCTGCATTAGATGTTATTGTTGCTTGTTTCATTATACCTTAGCAACCTAAAAGTTAGGGATGCAATCCTAGAGACACAATATATGTAATCCAAGTTACAAATATTGTATATATTATTGCAGAACTCTTAGGGTCTGCTGAAATAGAAGTTGCATTTGACCAGAACAGCAAAAATGATAACAGATAAACTGAATTCCTGATAGTTTGAGAAATTTTGAACATTTGTTTTTTGATAATACAGTATGGCTCCTTAAGTCAAGCCATTGATGTTTGAGCAATTTAATTATTTCCTTTCATATAAATTTTTATCTAAAAGATTCTCTCCCAATCTCTTGGTAATTTCTTACTTTCCATTTATTTTCTTTTAGTACACTTGTTAATGAAGCTATCTCTTGATCTTCGAAGGCCTTCCCTTTTGAAGAATGCCATCAAATCATTTACTATTATGATCATCATGTGCTAACTAGTTCATGTATGGATTAGAAAATCAAACGGAAGGTGCACAAAAAATGGTATTGTCATACAAGGTCTGATTTGTGTGATTTAACAGGAAGTAAAGCCATGTACTTGGACATACTTATTTTCATTTCTACAATTGTCATTTTCAAATTCCTACTAGGTTTTTCAGGTTTTATCTTATTTAAAAGAAAGATTTAGTTTTTTTTTTCTCTCTCTTGTAAGGAGAATATCCGTACAAATGTTTTTAACACCACCTATGTTGGTCCCAAGCCCGAATGATAAAGGTGGAGGGTTGTGTAAGGCCACTAAGAGCCAGCTTGAAAAACATTTGAGAACTGATATGCATGATCTTAATTGTTTCATAATAAAGCTAGGTCATCATTGAGATTAGATTTGAGACATATTTACCACCAAAGTATACTAAAATGTGAAGGTGGGCTTCTAGGTTGTCTGGAAGAAAACTATGGTATTAGGTTTCAACTGTGGTGTAAAATAGATAAGTGGACAATTGGATTAGGCTAGTAACATGGAATATAAGGGGTTAGATTGCCACATTAAAATTATGCAAGTATCATTCATAGATATGCCTCAAAATAATTTTGTATAATCAAGAGATTTTGGGATTATAATTATATTACTATAATCTGTGTCATGAGAAAATATTTTGATTCAACGTTTATGCCTCTTACATTGGTCTTAAGTGATTAAATCAAAGGGGAATTTTGAGAAAATTTAGATAATATAATCTAAGGAATATCTTTTATTCAAAATCTATAATTGAAGGACATTTGATTGATTATATAGGGAGAGAAGCATGACAATTATGCAACTATAATTGTGTTTGACAATCAAAAGAGCTGTGCTCATCAACCACTCAAATGCTGTTGAAAAAACTAGTTATAAAGTGTATAATTTCTAATCTGAAATGGTTTCAATATGTTAGTATATAGCGAATAATCTCCGTAAAAGATAAGTTCAAGAGTGAAATCCAAGCTTAAAATATTCCAATTTTAGTATGATGTGTCATAATTTCTAATTTTAAAAAGCAGTCATTAGACCTATGAGAACAGTAAACCAAATTGAATAATATAATAGTAAAGAGATATCAAACAAATAATTCTATGAGTTTGACGAAAATGAGGCATTATGATTCTGTCTATTATGGTTTTTTTTCTGTGATATGAACAGAGGTACATGACTTTCAATGAATAGACTGTCTTCTGCTGGTCTCAAGATAGGGCCTGACAAGTTCTAAATTGTGGAAGTTAGCTTACTATACCAATGGTTAACAAATGCTTGATTATAGTGATAGTGTAGTCCTGGTCCCTCTGGATAAAAGGATCTTAGTCGAGTCTGAAGGTTCTAGTTTGTGATTATTTTAGTCTCTGGGATTTATCTTTTGCTGAATCAGCTGTTGATTTGTAGAAGACTAGTAGCAATCTTCATGAGATTGTTAGAGAAGCTTGCTAAGTTTCATACAAATGCTCACCAACTAATGACATGGCTACTGTTTCAGTATTTTCAATTATGTTGTTGCTGTCATTTATCACAAGTTTCAGCATCCATGCCTTGTGGTTTGAATTGTGCGCCTTGTAAGCATAAAACTGACCTCTGAATCAGTATTTCTTCATGCCAACTTCCCAGTTTATTTAATGAGATTAAGTTAGCAGCAGCTGTTGTGATTATTGTTTGCAATTCCTAATATCACGTATGGTAAAAAGTTTAAATTGACATGATAATTCCAGTTGAAACATTTAAGTCAACAAATGCTTATTATAACATCACGACAATCACCATGATCATTAGCTTGTTAGCAAATTGCTTCATGGTTCATGCAACATGGATATTTCACCTGCAACAACTTTCTTATAAATTGCCATTTGTGATGCTTTAGAGGCTTATCTTTCTTTTATTTTATGATCAAGGCACATTTTTTCTTTTGTTCATTAGGGACAAAGAGGCTCAGAGCATTGATGCTTCACTTATTGGAATTCGAGAATCAAGTTTATTTATCCTTTTTTTAAGCTATTATATTAGTCCTTTACTAGAAAATATATTTAGGGGTTTCTCAAATTTTATTATTGAATAGTCTATTTGTTTACTTGCTTCTCGTTCTTGTTTAACTTCTGGTTTGCCCCTTAACATTCTGTAATATTTCAATAATACTTTTACACATCTCAATTCCTTTAGCTTCTGCTTTTTCTTGTTTATTTGTATGCTTTCACTTTGAACTTTTCTAGAAAAATATATTGCAAACTGATATTTAGCACATTTTTCCATCATTTTAAAACCAAAGAATTATGTAGGTTTGTCCAGAGAAAGCCTACCTTGTTGGAGTTGAATATAAAGGCACTAAGATAATACTTTTTCTGTTGATTTATCACTTGAATAATTTGCACAATTAGCTTATACTACTCTACTTATCAAAAGCATGGTTTTTAATTTTGATGTGTATTGTCCGATATGGACAGTACGTACTAGTCCAAGAGCCTCTTGGCACGTCGATTGCTTGCTATTGGCCGGTGCCAAATTTTTAGCCTCATATCGCCCGATACAGGGCTGTATCGGGCTGTACTGGTCAATTTCGATCGTTACTGACCTTTTAGCTATTTTAGCTAAAATAACCAAAAACACTAATACAATATGTATTAGTGTTTTTAGCTATTTTAGGCGTACCACTTGATGTGGTATGCCTTGATACATACTGTATTGAGCCTTACTTGCTACGCCGATATAGATCGAAATTACGAACCTTGATTAAACGTATGTTTCTTATTCCCCTAATTGAACATGATATAGTGAATAGTCCTATGGTTTCCTTAAGTGTGCATTTCTAGAGGTCCATAATCTAGGAGTATATTATTGCTTTGGGTTATTGAATGATGAACTTCAGAAAATATATCTTTCTGAGGTTTTTTTTGGCATGAACTCCATCCTCTAATGTTACATAGAAAATTTTTTATTGATGTCACTTACCTGGTCTTACATGACATGTCATATTTAGTAACTTATACATCTCATTGTATTTGCCTCCTTCAAAATTCGTAAAGTTTATTGAGTGTTTCCAACAACAAAACAACAGGTGAAGACATTATGGATGGATAGTTAGAAATGTTGTATGATTGGTTATATTTTTTAGGGTCATATATTGGTGAACTTTTCAATGTTTGTGACTCAAATTCAAACACTCACAATCGTGGTTGCTTTCTATCTAGTTGAATAAGTTTAGGTGTTGTTGGATTCATTGGTTATGTTAATGTTGCTTTGAGCTTGGGATCCTGGTCAAAGGAATTTTAAAAAATCAGAGAGAATATGAAGAAGTCAGAAATTATGAAGAAAAATGTAATTTTCATATATTGTTATTTATCATTTTTTACAAGGATTAGTGACCAAATGACATTCCCATAATATGGGTCTTTCCCTCTGTTTTTTAAAATTGTCATGGAATAGTACAACTAAAATTTAATAATCTATAAACTCCTCGGCCTCCCGTCTTTCCTTATTAAGGTGTATTTGTTCTGATGAAATTAGTGAGCAATTTATTAATGGTTTTGGTCCATTCATTTCGCAAGTAACCAGAATTGCAATATGTAGATATGGAATGATTGGATAGTGTCACTTGGTAGAACAAATTTTTTTGGCTTGTGCTATCTAGTTTCAACTTTCACTACTCTTTCTAGAGTGCTTGTGATCAGGATTTCAGTTATGCCCACTGATCCAAAGTTTTGTTTAGGCTTGCTTATCGAAATCAAATGATTTATATTGGCTCTAGAAAGGGTGCTGAAGTCTAAGTACCCAATCTGGGCCTTTCATGTTGAAACCGTAATTTCATTAGCAACAAGTTCTTATGCAATTATGATGTAATTATTATATAATCATTAAAACTTTCTAATGTGGTATTTTATATTGCTTGCTTTGCTTTAACTAAAATGATTACTCACAACATTCAAACTAAAATGACATTACCGGCGGTTGAGGAAGGGAGAAGGAAGCAAGAAGAAAAATGGAGGTAGAAGGAGGCCATTGAGAAAGAGGAGGAAAAGAAGAGGAGAATATGCAGGGTTTGTGGGCAGCAACTACACAATAGCATGGAGAGGGTGAACACTCGGCGGTGGTTATACATAAAGTAAAACAGGCTCGTGAGGAGTTGGTAGCCCTAGAAGGGGCCGGTTTCAGTAATTTTAAAAGAAAAAAATGGTTCCGTTCGGATCTTTTAAAAGGGAAAACAGGCCTAGCATCTTTGTTATTACAAAAGGGAAAAAACTAAACCGAACTATCTAAAATAGATAAGAGTTTCTTGCTCTATTTTGGACCAGTGTGGGTAAATAATCTAAGACAATAGAATTAGGCTAGTCGAATTGGGATATATGAATATTTTCAGAAAAGGGGTTAGATTGACACGTTATATATGTATGCATATATATATATATATATATATGTATATATATATATATATATATATATATATATATATATATATATATATATATATATATATATACTGCATAGTTGAGTAAGTGGGTTAAGGGAAAAGATGTAGGAGATTGTTAATACTAGATAATTAAACATACATTGATTTAAGTATCTTTTATAGATAGGGGCCAAAATAATGTTGTAAAATCAGGAGATTTTGGGATATAATTATAGCAACTTTTATTAAAAATCTATAATTGGAGGACATTTGAATGATCATATAGAGAGAGGAGATGATGAATTTAAAGGAATATATGAGAGCTTTGGATATGGGGAGAGGAATAAAAGGGTGGAACGATTTTGGATTTTGCTACATTAATGATTTCATTGTTATTGATGCTTCAAGAAAAGTGATGAATATCATATTACTTATAAGAGTAGACATGGATATAGTTGGACCTTTTTTTTATTAGATGGTATATTTTAAAGATTGTAAAGTTATACATAATAAAAAGTTCATGAATAATCAATTGATTATTTTAGGTATTCATTTTTTTAAAAATGGAAGAGAAAAAAGATAATAAATTGTACCAGAATTAGATAGTAGAATTTTAGAAAAAGCTCCTAAGCTTGAGAATTTTTCAGATAGTGCCCTAAGTTTGAAATATTCCTATGGAGCGATCTTGATCGTGTGAAAAGATCATTTTAACCCCAATAAATTTAAAAAATTATTTTTTTTCCTAGATCCATCGTTGCCTATGCTTGCCTGCATGTTGTTAGGATCTAGAACGGCACTAAAAGGGGGGGGTGCATTAGTGCAGCGGATTAAAAACCGATGATTTAAACTGATTCTGAAAAAACATTGTGTATTGAGAAGTTTTGTTCGACGAAAACGATTTCGGCAAAGAAGTTTGATTCGAGTGAATACGTAAGAGAGTAGAGAAGGAGAGAATGAATGAGTGCAGCGAAGTAAAGGATTGAATGCAACAATTAAAACTTACACACCAAGAGAAGAACGTAGCGATTTATAGTGGTTCGGTCAAATGACCTACGTCCACTTCCGAAACCTCCTCCGATGAGGTTCGCGACTTTCATTATCAATCGTTCTTGAAGGGAAAGAATCAAACACCCCTCTTACAGACTTTTACAAGTGGTTGATACCCTTTTATAGAATTTTTACAAGTGAAAATTTGGGAGGTGAACACTCGAGCTTTCCAAGTCTATTTCACTAGAGTTTTGGCTCAGTTTTTATCACTTCTCAATGTACTTAGTCAGCTAAGAAGTAAGGGGTATTTATAGGCTCAATTGGCTTCAGAATTGGAGCCAAAAGAGGTCCCATCCTGGATTTCCGACTGCTGGCGGTACCACCGCTTGACACTGGCGATACTATCGCCCGATCCTGGCAAAGACTATCGCCCGACAGAGTCCTCAGGCTCTGTGGACGGACGGTACCACCGCTTGACAGGTAATAACCTGGGCGGTACCACCGCCCAGAGCTTCTGGGAATCTATTCCCGGGGTGATTCCACCACCCCAGTTTGGCGGTGCCACCACTAGACATGTTCCAACACTTCTAGATAGGTCTTGAATCAAGCCCAATCTAGTTAATTTACAGGCCCAATTGGCCCCCACTAGGGTTGAAGGATTAATACCTAATCCTAATCCTAATTATGTGCTAATTACAAAATTAAAAACATATTCTAAGCAAAATATAATCCGGCAACATCAAGTCTTCATCCGGTGAGCTTCCGGCGAACTTCCGATGAACCCTTGGACAATCTTCTGATGGACTCCCAGTAGGCTCTCGGACTTTATGGCAATCTTGGCAAGTTCTGACGAGTCTTCTTTGGCAAGATTCCGATCTTTCTCGGTGAACTCCGCGACCTTCCGAAAACCTTTCGGCGAACTTCCGACAACCCTTCGGCAAGTCCATGATTCATTCTCGGCTAGTTCCGACAGCACTTCCGACGAACCTTCGGACTTTCGACGGATTCCAATGTACTTGACTCCGGCAATTTGCTTTATGTCTTCATCACCACCGTAATTAATCCTGCACACTTTTCTCAACAATATAGATTAGATCAAATAATCTATCAATTGACTTCATCATCAAAATCTGAGATTCAACACATGCAACCCTCTTTATACCACCCGCAACCCTTGCAAAAGGGCCCAACGTTGCCACTTGTAGCCCTCACCCAAGGGAGCGCTATCGTCACTCATAACCTTGTCCGCCTGCCTCTGCCCTGCGGTTGGCTGCCTCCCTTCGCTTGCAACCCTTGCGTGAGAGCTCGCCATCGCCGCTTGAAGCACTCGCGTGAGAGCCTACTGCCATCGCCTACAACCGTGATCGCCCCACTCAGCCCATAGCCCTCACGGGAGGGTCTCACGGGAGGGCTTGCCACTATTGCTTGCAGCCCTCGAGTGATGTTTGTTGCCGCACCTTGGTTGCTAGTTGCAAAGGGACTGTGCAGCCTCCTCGCACCCCTTCCTTGTTAGCGTGGTCTCTTGGGGGTCCTTGTTGTTGGCTACAGCCTCCATTGTTGGCCGCGGAGGTTGCACCTTCATCGCGGGTCCAACGAAGGGAGGTGACTAGTGTCGTAGAGGGGTCAATCGGCAGGGCGAAGGCACGACTATGGGTTGGGTGGAGGATGGTAGCTGACGGGAGTGGAATGATCATTTTGAAAAAAAGAGGTACTCTGTGTGAATTTTTCATACTTGGGGTGTTATCTAGAAAATTCTCAAACTTAGGAGTTTTTTCTGAAAATTCACCCCATATATATATATATATATATATATATATATATATATATTTGTTGTGTGTGTGAGAACCAGTTTTGCAGTCTATATTTGATGAGACTAATTATATTATTATGCTGATTTGATTTAATTCTATGATTCATTTTGGATGTCGTAATTGTTTGTGAGCTAAAACTTTATGGTACGGTGAACTTTTTCTTTTTGGCTTCCGCTGCAATAACCTATAATTCTACAACTGAACCATGAGAGATACACCAAGTATGCAGGTCCATCTGCTGAAATGATTTGGACTTCCATGTACCAGGATTATTTTCCACAAATCTAGTTATATGTTTTTTCTTTTGTTTCTTATTTCTTGTCCAGACACTTTGTTCAGTTATTTTTGCATCAAATACTGAAATAATTGGAGATGATATGTTTGATATTAGTTACTGGTAATTCTTGTGTTATTGTTTTCCACATGTTCAATATTGCTAGTTGCTCGGTTTAGGTGATTCAACAATGAGTTTATGAAGAAGCTGACAGTAATTAAATTATTCTTTGGACATATCATGTGAATGTATACAGTTTCTTTCCAAATCAATTTAAGACTTGATTTAGTAATTTTGTACTACAGTCTATGTTTTCGTTGTGTAACATTGTTGGTCAAGATGCTGTTAGTAAATTCTAGGTGATAAATTTTATTTTGCATTTGCTTTCTTATCTCTAGCTCTCAGTATCTTAATTCCTTCTGAAGAACAGTGTTACGAGAAGAGACTGGTATAAGATTGATCTCTGGGATTCCAGTCCGCATAGCTTCTGCATATCTCCTTGAAGCATATACAGATCGATATCTTCCTACACACTCTATTTGGGATTCCAGTCCACATTAGCTACTGGAAAATGATTTTTAAAATTTTTTTCAGTCATTAATCTCTAATATTCTTCTAAATGAGACAAGTTTTGATTTGCTTTGTGAGCAAGCGTAATTTATCCTAATTCTAGAGTGATATTCCCATCAAATACTTCCATCTGCACAAAGATAATTCTTATTTGATGATGTTTCTATGTTTCTATCCTTTAGCTGTTGTATCAAGATATGGTCATACAATTCCAGGTTACGGCAAGAAATCCATGCCTGGTGCTTTTCAGACATGTATTATGGCTCATCATCATAAGTCTGAATGTACTGGATCAATCTGCAGAGTTAATGGACAACCATCAGAGGTTTCACAGAAACAAGGACTTCATAGGGGCAAGCTATTTCTTTCCTTTCTCGACCTCACTCTCGGTTAAATGCAATCAGATTATGCAAGGTAGAAATAAATGGCTGCCACGGTAAGAGGCTTTGGCCACTACAAAATTTTGGGAATTCATTAACTCTGTGCGGTAAGATCCGTTTCCTATTATTGAAGGCCTTGGTGCTTATTTGCTACCTCCACCTTTCTGCACAACAAAAATGGTCTACAGATTGTAGGGATGTCATTGTGGACCTTCTATATTGGTTTGGTATGAAGCCCCCATTTAGCACATATGCTGGTCTTTCCATGCTAGTTGGTAGATATCATGTGTCAAGGTTGGCAACCTTCTTTCCAAAATCTTTGCATCAAAATGCGAGTGCAGCCAAAAGAAGCAAATGGCAGATCCTGTTGAAAATATGGTATGTTCGTTGCTGCTAAATCAGTGCTCTGATTTAGCCTTGAGATTGTTATTTAAGTTGTTGAATAGACCTCCAATGGAATCTGTTCATGGGAAGAATTCATTTGTAAAAAGTATAAAACTCAAAACCAAAGTATAGCACAATCTACACTTTGGCGGGCTTCATGTATTGACTCAACCATGATTAGTTGACTATGTTGGAAAGCTCAGAGTAGACATCTAATTTTTAAATTATGGTAAAAAAGTTAAAATGTTGCCGGGCATAGATGTCAGATTTGAAGTTGGGGAGGTAGTCCTACTGTACCTTTTCAAAAATAAGCATATATGGAATTGGTGTTCCAAAATCATCACCAATGGGTTTTGTATCCTTTTCCTATATTTGTGACATTTCTCTATTGTATCATCTGTTTTGTGTATTTTTTTGCATGAGATAAAGATACTTATGTAGGTCATTATAATCGAAAAACAAAGCCAAAAAATCCTGTATCCTTTTCTTATGTATGTGTTCTGTTGCATCTTTCTGGTGTATCCTTGTGATAACATATGCTTCTATAGTTTATTATACTATAAAGCAGTTTAGTCCTACTCATGGTTATGGATATATATGATTACATTTTAGGATTATTTAGATACTACAGAATTCAGATCATATCTAGAACCTCCTGAAGGACAAATGGAAGTTATCTTGACGAATTACATGTACATTTATGCATGCATAGACCATAAGATGTCGACTTAATCAAGCTTGGCACAATATAATATTTTTTCATGATTGTATTATGCTTCAATCTGCTGATCACAATAACTTAAATAACATTCTTTTGGTCGATGTACTTCAGGATGCAGATTGTTTGGAACATGCCAAATACAACACTAGCAATGATATGGCATATCTGAAAATTTAAAAAACATTTGTGAGGCAGTTGCTCTACAATCCTAGACTTCTATCTGCATGTCCCGCAACTATTGTTGAAGCAAAGCTCTGCCAAGTTGAACATGAGCATGAGTTGGAAGTAGCAGATTCAAAGTAGTGATGGCCTATGTGGGATGTGAGAAATGTCGACTATGGAAGAATCTTCAAAGTCAAGGTTTAGTTCTCTTCTCTGTTTACAGTCCAAAACAATTTATACTAGCCTTTGTGAAGGTTTCATATGTTCATTTGTTAGATTTCTCCCAAAAAGTCATGAATTAGAAAACGATTTGTGGTTCATTCTATGATTGACATTTCTTATCTTGTTGAATGCTGGTGGTGAATTCTTCAGTAGGTTTTTGTTTTTCTTTTGATCTTTTTAATTAATATGTCTCATATACAAAATATAGATCTTAGTGTTGCTAGTGTTGACAACTTGGCAGGTTAGTCTTATAAAGTTGCTTTCTCAATGGAAACGTAAAAGTATTACTCTGAAGGCATATGTGGTAAAAAAAAAAAAAAAAAAAAAAAAAAAAAAAAATCCAGAAAAGCTCTCTTTTGCTTCTTTTTCACGTAACATCCCTTTCGTTTTTTTTAAAACCTTTTTATCCTTGTATAAAACTATAGATCTTAGACAATCGATTCAAGTGTGTAGTTTGGTTAAATATTTTTTTACTACACTTCAAAATGGGTTCAAAGTTAATTTAGGATGGATCTAATAATATATATATATATATATAGTGCTGCAAATAAGGGGTCATGAGCTTCAAAGCACATCCAAGTGCATACGGAGTGTAAAGATCTATAAACATTGACATAATTATGTACTAAATAGTTAGAGTTTATATCAAAATAATTAAAACTAATGATATACAATCGTGAAGTTAAGGTCTTGTATCTAAAATAACATTCCTCGGGGTCCAAGGAGGTTCTTGGTTGGAATTAATAATACCAATGAGTTGAAGTGAACCAGTAAAGACTTTAAGTGATATAGACGGAGGAGTTAGGCTTGCTTTAATCCCTCCAAAATTATCATTCCCTTAGCCATAAGTGAATTGGAAACACAAGGGAAGCCACTAGCCATCCATAGGTTGCCTTCAGGATCTTTGGGAGCAAATCCACCACTCGTACACACAAAAATAAGGCTATGAGAATGGTCACATTCCAAATTAAAGGTTTGAGATACTTCCTATGATATTGAGTGTTCTTTGTTATTGTTAATCCCCTCATATCTTTAATAGCCAATAAAATTATTAGAATCAACCATAGGCTTATAGAATAGGGATAGAAGAGTAGATCGGTGGTTGCATGAGTGATAATTATTATGATTTAACCAAAGTAGCTAAAGATAGCTAGTAATAAAACTCTTAATCTAGAGTTCACCTTGAACCTGTAAGTTTGTTCCTTCCATTAATCAAAATCCTTCATCCCAGCTATCGAAGGATAGGAGGGAGTATGAAAGTCTTTTCATAACTAAGGACTAAATAGAGGTAGCAAATTATACTAAAAAAGGAAATATTTAGGGAAGTCAATAAAGAGGTGACAAATCGAGCATAGCTAAGGCTAGAAGTGTAAGATTTTGGCAAATAGATTGGTTGTAGGGAGGCCCTTCTAAAACAATTTTCCAGATGTTTAGGCAACTACAAGTTACCATAATGCCTTCTGACTCGTCTAATAATTTTTCTTATTTTAGTCATCCTCTTTGATAAATCTATAAGCACCATTGGCATTGATTCCACATTTAGGGGTTAGGGTCTAAATCCATGCATCAACATAGGACACTTAAGGAATATGAATTTGAAAGATAATTCAAATCAAAAGAGGATAGAAAAGCTCTTGCAAAATAACCAAATTTCAGTTTCCACTAATAATAAGATTGGATACGGTATCAATGTTCATAGTAACATTAGTATTAAAGTAAATGGATCATCTACTCAAAGGAATATTACAAACCCAAGAGTCATCCCAAACCTTTATGGTGTTACTAATATCAACAATTTTCTTAAGCTCGCTCTTAACAAGGGAAACCAAATGACAAAGATCACACCTAGTCTTGAAGATTCTATTGTGTTTATAATCAATCTTTGAAGATCTTTATTTTTAGTTTATTGTATAGTGACCCAAAGTTTAGCCTCATGGTTTAACATGAGAAGAATCCATTAGGCACCAATAGATTTCTTGACTACTAGAAGGTCTTTAATTTTTAGGCCCCCATTAGACTTGGATTTGATGGTTGTCTCCTAATATATGAGCTTATATTTGGAATAATTTTCAAGATAATTCCAAAAGAAGTTTCTATTGATTTTTCTCATGTTCCTAATAATCTTATTAGAATTTCAAGAATTAAAAAGTGTGCGGATGGGTTAGAATTAATATCAAAGTTTATCAAGATAATCTTATTAACTTGAGGAAGGAAACCTCTACACTAACTTTTAATCCTACCAAGATCTTTATCTTACTCTGAGATCTCTTTATCATATAAAAAAAACCTATTAAGGTAAGTCACAAGCCAAGAACCCTCCCTAATACTAAGGAGTCTATAAACTCTATTTTTGATAATTGGAGTATAGTGCTTAAGAAAATAAATGTAAAACTAGTCATGGTTGACCTTAGGTTGGTTAAGATAGCAAAAAGATTTAAGGGTTGAGAGGATGCTCCTATAGGTCTTGTCATTTGTGTGAAAGGAGATGATGATGTCATCAATAAATATGAGGTGGGATATTTTAATACCTTTAATATTAAAATATGTAAATTTATTCGAATCAACAAGTTAAGATATTTTAATACATAAAATGATTGTTAAAAAGACCTATTAAACAAAAATATATAGGTATGGGGGATAGAAATCCCTATCAGATGTCTCTTTGTCCTTTGAATCATTTTAAAATAGTGTCGTTGATTAGATAAGCAAAGGGAGGAGAGGATAAGCACGTGGAGATCCAAGAAATAAAAGTAGGTGGAAAGTTTATGAGATCCAAGATTTTTGTGATAGCATATCAAGAAATGTAATCAAAAGACTTTGCAAGGAGATATTCCTTTAGAATAGGACATAGAATTGGCTAATTCATTATAAATCAAGATATTATAATATATAGATCTTTCATCAATGAAAGCATATTGCTCTTGTTGGATCGATCGAGAAATGTAAGCTTTCAATCAATAAACTAACACTTTCGAAATGAGTTTACAAATGACATTACATATGGCAATTGGTCTAAACTCTTCGATTTGGTTATAACTATCTTTCTTGGAGATGAAGGTAAGAAAGGTTTTGCCCTAATTAGTGGCTAATATTTTTTATTTATAAAATATATTAAAAGCCTAAAGGATGCTTATCTTAAGGGTGTCCCATTAGTTTCAAAAGAATTCAACATTGAAACCATTAGGGTTGAGACTCTTGCTGGAACTCATTTGGAATAAGGCTTACTTGATCTTATTAAGAGTGAGAGTTATAAATGTACTCCCTATTAGAGTCTTGGATTTTATGAAGAGAAGAGATAGAAGTCTAATTGCTTGGAATCTCAAAAGCAAAAGCTACCTAGAGAGTAGAGTACTAATTAGAAAATTGGAGAAGAATTTCACTCTCGTTCTAAGTATAGTGGTCATTGTCAAGGTTAAGGAGGTTAGTGTATTTTTTTTTTACTTTTTAAAAGTGATAATCTTACAAAAGAAAGCAGTATCTCTATCACTATTATTGCTCTAGTAAGCCCTTTGATGTGAATTATCTATTCAAGACAATAAGTTAAATATGAAGGGAGATCAACTTTGATTGTTCATAGAGAGAGATAAAAGCCAATAGTGCTGAAATCTAAGAGCAGATCTATAAGTAATTTTCTTTTTGAGAAGTTTAATAAAATTTTATTTTGTCTTAGTTTCTTTTTCTTCTTCTATCTTGAGCTAATAGTACTTTGTTACTATTATTTGATAGAGACTTACACTTCTATATGATCTTCCTTTCTTCACACTCATAATTTTCTTTGAGACGAAAAGCTAAAAAGGAGAAAAAGAAATCTGAACTTTCTAAGAAAAAACTCTTTTTTATTTTCTATGAAATCAATTTCATAAACAACACCTTCACTTAACCAAATTAACACCAACAACTTCTTGGCAACTCTCTTTTGGTGTTTTATAGTTGTTCAATCATTGAGTCAATGTTTTACATATTTTCTCATTAGTAATCTTATAATAAAACTTGTTTATGTGAAAGTAGTTCTGATTAGAAAATAATATTTTCTTTGAACACAACTTCCCGAACACATTTTAACTAAGTTCCAAATTGTGTATTATGACATGGTATATTTTCATTTGGTTTATCTTGGAAATGGTTCACCTCCCTTTCTGTTCACTTTATGATCTTAGCAATTGTTAAAAATTAGAACAATTTAATGACATCAATTCTTTCTATAGATACCAACTTTCCAAGTATAAAAATTGTTTTCATGAAATACTTTTGTAAACAAGTATATGTTAACCATTCAAACAATAATAATTTTGATGACATATATTTGGACTTTATATGATGTCATATTATCTAATAATTTTGCAAACAAGAACGATAGTATGTAATTTATGTGTTTTTTTTAATCAGTCAAAGGGTTTCTTAATGTATAATGATATGATCCATTTATGTTTGAAAATTCATGATTGAGTTGAAAAATGTTTAAGTTGAAAAATGAATATTAGTTGAAAAATAAATATTAGTGTCACATGTTTTTAAACATATTTTTCTTATAAGATTTCATTATCATATATATTTTGCAATCTTTTTAATTACAATTATTATTTGTGATGTATGATGTTGAGATATTTTTTTTTCAATAACCCTTGAAATGTGGGGGTTATTACATGAAAAATTAAAATATATTTTTATATGACAAAGTATCATACAAATATAAAATTGTGTCGATACATATGTAAAATTATGAAAAATTATTAAAAACACCATATGCAATATCATGAGTTTTATGCGAGCTTCTTGAATTACATTTTTCTTAAATTGTTGGGGCTTCAATTCGTGCTAATCATAATACTTATGTTAGTTAATATCTTTTGTAATATTTATTGAAAAATGTTAATGATTAAATTTTAAGTGCAATATCATGAGCAAATTATTAATTCCTTCATATTAAATATAAATTTAACATGTGGAGGGTTTTACATATATTATTTGTATATATGAAATTGTTTACATTTTTATTGACAGGCTTATTATAGACATTTTGAGTATGCATGTTAATTACTATATGATTCATGATTACATATTTATTCTTACCAAGCATTAACAAAATAATTATTATATAATACATCATGATAGCTTTTTTAAAGACAAATGAGAAGAGAAATATCCTAAAGTCATCGAGTGGGATTGGTTAGTGTATAATAAAATTTTCAATGATACAAACCCAATCTTTATGATAAAAGATTCCATGAAAGAGGCTCAATATGGTAATGACAAGCTAATTGGTCAACTAAGGAGGAAATTAAAAAATAAAGAATAAAAAACATATTAGTGCATAAATAGAGTTTAACTTTGATCAGTATCCCTATGGTGAATGTATATTGCTCTTACACAGTAATAAAGAAAGAGTTTTTAACTATGAAATAGGCGAGGTGATACTTTCCTCGAGATGTAACACTATATATGTCCCTAATAGGGATTATCCTATATAATGATAAATGTCTATTACCACAACAAAGGAATTGGGCAATCCCTAAAATCTCTTATGAATAATCAAGATTCGTGCACACTATTAATGTGCAACCTTAAAATTAATCAATATTATGTTGGGGATCGAGAACGATATTATGAGGGAGGTAGTAAATTAGTGCAGTGGTAAGATTACGATAAATTTTGATGATTTAAAAGACTTCAGAAGTTTTGTATGATAAAAACATGTTTCGATGAAAAGCATATTGGAAATACTTGAGCTTGAGAATAATTGTAAGAGGATATAGAAGAAGCCGAATGATTGTAGTAAAATGAAATGGTTTGCAGCAATATAAATGATAATAAGTAAACACAAACCGATTTTTATAATGGTTTGGTCATCCAACCTATGTCCAATCTTGATTCCTCTTCACTTGAGGCCACCAGCTTTCCACTAGTTGTCTTCCTTCCAATCGGCGAAGCCAAGCTCCCTTATAACTCTCTTCTTTTGACGGGCTTTGAAAGTAACCCTTACAAGCACACACCTCTCTTTTAGGCTGAAAACACTCTAAGTTTAGAGGAAGAATTTCTCAAATGAATTTTACAGTGTTTCTCTACTTTCAAATTCTCTGTCCTTGTATGATCAACCCAAGGATGAGAGGGGTATTTATATGCTCCAATCTGATTTAAACTTGGAGCCAAAAATCTTCCAATCTCGGGTTTTTCGAGTACTGGTGGTACTACCACCTATCATTGGCAGTACCACCTCTAGTGCACTCTGGTTCTATTAGTGTATTGGGCGGTACCACCGCAAAGTAGTCTCACACTAGGCGGTATCACCGCCCAGATATGTTAGTGGGCGATACCACTGCTTAGACTCAATCTTGAAGACTAAGCCTTCAGGTGGTTCCACCGCCTACTTGGCGGTGCCACTGCTTGACATGGCACTAGGGTATTGTTTGAGCATTTCATCCGGCCTAACATAGCCCTAATTCGGGCTCAGTTAGCTCCTACCAGGGTTAATGGGATTACCTCTATCATGCCTCCTGAATTTTAATCTCGTTCAAGAGGTGTGACCTTGTCTTAAAATCTATAACATTAATTTTTTTTTTAACAATAATCCAATCCCAGGATCCAAACTAATATTTAAGGATATAGAGAAATATTCAAATATCAATCATATCCATAAAACCTTTACCGTTATAGTCATACATCTCATCACACGAACCTTTATAAGAACCCAAACCAACTTAATAAAATATTAACCTTACTTATAATTCCATAAGCGTGAGAATTATACAAATCAGAATTCCAACCATTTACCATAAATTCATATCAGCGTAAACTAAACTCAACATTCCAAAATTTCATTCGTGCGAGGTCTTTTAAAGCTTTTACATGATACATCAATCCAAATCTATCGACAATATCACATTTCATACAAAATATATTTATAAAACAATAACTTAACAATCCACAATGACTTGCCATAATCTGAATAGCTTTTCACTATCTCAGCTCAATTCGAACATTTTAGCACATGACAAGCTAACATGAAAGAGGATTATATAACAACGGAGTGAGCTACAAAGCTCAGCAAGTGGCAAGCAAATCCAGAACAAGAGGAGAATAGCTTCAAATAGACTTGCAATCCAAATGCAAGGTAGAGATACAAGAATTCATAGATATAAGCTCATTAGATATAGAATCGCAATGTCATTTCATTTAAAACATATTTTGTTCATAACAAATGGAGTAAAGAGGAATTATAGTATATCATATGACGTAAATAGTATTTTAGAGCATATCAAATGACACATAGGATATTACGGAGCATATCAATAATACACAGGACATTTCAGAGCATATCAATGTTGTATAGAATGTTTCATAGTATATCAAAGGCAAGGGAAATATTTTAGAATATATCAATGACGTACGAAAATATTTTCAAAGCATATCAAGAGCAAAGGGAATATTTCAGAATGTATCAAAGATGTATGAAATGTTTCGAAGCATATCAAGAGCAAATGAGATATTTCAAAATATATCAATGATGCATAAATGGTTTCGGAGCATATCAAGAGCAAATGAACACATTTCGAAATATAGCAAAGATGTATGAAATATTCTCGGAGCATATCAAGTGCGAATGAAACATTTTGGAACCTATCAAGAGTAAATAAAATATTTCAGAACATATAAAAGATGTATGAATGGTTTCAGAGTATATCAAGAGCTAATGAGACATTTCAGAATATATAAAAGACGTATAAATGGTTTCGGAGCATATCAAGAACAAAAGAAACATTTTGTAACATAGCAAAGATGTATAAAATGTTTCGAAGTATATCAAGGGTAAAGAAAACATTTCGGGACATAGCAAAGATGTATGAAATATTTTCGGAGCATATCAAGAGCAAAGGGAACATTTCGGACATAACAAAGATGTATGAAATGTTCTCGGAGCATATCAAGTGTGAATGAAACATTTCGGAGCCTATCAAGAGCAAATGAAACATTTCAGACCATATCAAAGACGTATAAATGGTTTCGAAGCACATCAAGAGTGAATAAAATATTTCAGACATAGCAAAGACGTATGAAATGTTTCGAAGCATGTCAAGAGCAAAGGAAACATTTCGGAATATAGCAAAGATGTATAAAATTTTTCGAAGTATATCAAGGGCAAAGGAAATGTTTCAGGACATAGTAAAGATGTACAAAATGTTTTCTAAGCAGATTAAGAGCAAAGGGAACATTTCGGACATAGCAAAGATAAATGAAATGTTTCAAAGTATGTCAAGAGCAAAGGAAATATTTCGGAACATAGCAAAAATGTATGAAATATTTCAAAGTATATCAATGGCAAAGGAAATATTTCAGAGTATATCAATGGTGCATAAGACATTTTTAAAATATATCAATGGCACATAGGATATTTCGAAGTATATCAATAGCATATGAAATATTTTGAATCATATCAATAACAAATGAAACATTTTGGAATAATATCAATAGCATATGAAATATTTCAGAGCATAGCAATATAACAAATAAGAATCAAAAACTTGAATGTCATATTTGGCATCACATTCATTTTATTTTTATCCAAAGCACATATAGAAGCACATAACCAAAGCTTTGGATATCATATTAAAAACACAAAAGGTGCTGTGGGACTACATACATAATATGGTTCATCCATTTTTGGATGACAACCAAACATAAGTCTCCCATGTCTGGGAGCTCCATCCACCTACGTCTAAGTGAAGTCAATGGGGTCGGCAGAGCAATCGCGGGGCTCTCATCATATACCTTTTACCATTTTTAGCAAAGGTCCAAATCATCCCACAAAACACCAAAGTACAAAAGAGTAGTAAGAATAATAACATTGGTACATTTTGAAAGCACATGCGGAACAACGAAAATATGCGTGTGCCTTTATGGAACAAGATAATACAAACATGAACATTACATAATGGATTTGAGATATACAAATAATTTCAAGATGAAAAATATAAGAATTGAAAAGGACTAATAAAAAGCTCAACTTGAAGAAGAATTTAGCTGAAATCAGTATTCTAATAGGGTGAAACGTGAATAGACAACATCAACAAAAGAATTTGATTCTGGCAAAATTTGAAAGGTACATTGCATGAATTATTTGGACAATCAATTATGCTCTAAATTACTCAAGAAAGGTATCATTGGAAAGCTAAGTCGATCTACTTTCAGGTAAAATAAGTTTCATATAAATAAGAGTTTCAATCAAAGAGTTACAAATGATTTAGTAACCAAGTGTCAATGAACAAAATCTCTATTTTGCAAAAACTATAGGGTCAAATTCAATAGAAGTCTAGGTAGTCATTTGGACTCTAAACCTTTCAATCTAAGTATCAAAAGAAAGATCGATAAGTTTAGTTTCCAACAAAGTAATTTCGTTTCCAATAGAGAGTTATAGGCAGTTTAGTATTAAAAGGTCAAAACATGTAGTCTTTGTTTTACAGATTCCGTAGAGCTGATTCAATTTGATGTTTAGATTGGAAAATTTACTCCAAATCATACAAGTAAATAGTAAAAAAAAAAGGTTTACAAGTCTATATTCAGATCAAATAAGTTTTGCCTAAATTGGAATTTTGTATAGGGATTTATAGCCAAAACAAAGTAAAAGGGTCAGAATCTTGATAATTTTTCAGATTCAAACATTTACATTCCAAACAATAGAGATATCAGATTTCAAGGCTAGAATAATTCAAATTTCTTATATCAAAGGCAAAAGCAAAGATTTGAATTGTAGTAGAAAGGAGTGGAATACTTACCTTAGAAAAATTTTGATTTCCAAATGTGGGGGAATTGATGCAATACCTTAAGCCAAGTTAAAAAAAAAAATTTCTCCATCAATTCCTTCTCCTTCTCTTCTCAAGTCTATGTTGTAGCTTGCAGCAAGTTTCCCACCTCTTGGTTAAATTTTCCTTAACTTCTCATCTATTTGCTTAAGTTTTGGCTAATGCAAGGATATGTGGCAAGCATACATGATGGAAAACTATGTGTCATACATAGAACAACTACAAGTGGCACCCTCTTTTGATTAAGGACACATGTCCCAGCTCTTTCTTTCTTTTTTTTTTAACTGAATATAAGTCTTTCATAAATCATAACTAATTATTAATATTCACATTTTGGTCCCTAGCACTAAACTTTCAATATAAGATTATTTAGTATAAAATAATTATTAAATAATCCTCATATTTATAATTAAGTCCTTACATTATAAAAAAACTCTTACAAATTTTCAAAAATGAGGGATGTTATAACCTCCCACTCTTAACCCTAATTACATACTAACTATGAATTTTAAAGATATTTTCTAAGCAAACAAAGTCCGACACATCAAGTTTTCTTTTGGCGAGCTTTTGGTAAACTTCAGGTGGTCTTCCTGTGAATCCTCAGACACCTTCCTGTGGACTCCCGACAAGCTCTTGGACATCATGATGATCTTGGCAAGTTTTGATGAGCTCCTTTGACAAGTTTTGATCTTTCTCAGTGGGCTCCGTGAACCTCCGACGAGTCTTTCCGGTGAACTTTCGACAAATCCTTCATCAAGCTCCCGAACTCCCAACGATTCGATCGTACTTGACTCCAACACTTTATTTTGCATTATATCTTCATCGTTATCGTAGTTAATCTTGCATATCAATTAATTCTTAAGTCTACTTCGATCTAGACAAATACAATGAATCAACATCCTATTGCTCGGCACATCATTGGTCGATGCTTCGTTCGGTTCTTCGACGCATCGTCCTCTCTTGCATCATGTTGCCCAATCGGCGGTTGACCTCTGCAACCCCAATCTCCTTGGTGTAATTATACTCTTCTTGGCCCAATACCCGATATCTTTATCCGAAGCCTTCTATCGATTGTCGACCGGACCTTCGGCTCGACGCCCAATCTCCTTACGTGATCTACTCTAGCACAACGCTGATTCTTTTTGTGTCAACTGTCTAATTCTGATCGATAGTAGACCTACGTTACTCAAAATGTAGTTAGACAATAAAACATAATCAATTAGTTTCATCATCAAAATCTGAGACTTAACAATCTCTACCTTTTTTATGATGACAATTAATTGATAACGGAGTTAACCTTAACTCTCAAAGTTTAACCAAACTCCCCCTATCAATATGTCATATTGATAGAAATCTTGGATTATGTCAAATCCAAGTAACATTCATCACATGTTATAAAAAATATCATGCAAATATATAGAAATATTCAATACAATATATATTGCATGAAATCATCACTCTACTTCTCCCCTTTATCATCAACAAAAAGGAGAAGTTTTACAATGCATCATAACTAGTTTAAAAGATATGCAAGTTTTATAATCATATTAGCTATCAATCTAGATGTTCAATATACATCACTTTAAAACATTCGATCATAGCAAGATTTTAAGGATGTGTAATCATGACAATTCAATACTTGCTTCTTATGCCACTTTGCTTCTCTTGAAATTGCAAGGTAGCAATTTTTGTGATGTTCAAGATAGCAAGTTCCTTCATTGCAATGATCGAGCTAGCAAATTTTCATTGAAGTATGTAAGCTAGCAATAAACTTTCTCCCCCTTTGTTTTTGTCAAAAAGAAATGAAGAATACAATTCTTTTCCCTTTACATGAATTTTGAAATTATGACAATCAATAAAGATAAATATTTATCAAGAGTGATCAATGGGGTATAAAAAATTTACATCAATTTATGAAAACCAAGTTATGAATTATATCATTAAAATCAAGTTATGAATACCAATTTAACATTCAAGCTAACACTTAAGGTACTCTTTAAGATGCTAACAATTTTACGATTTGGTAACAAATAATTTTTGCTTGCTCTAGCAAAATTCTTTCTCTTGTGATGTAAAATCTAACAAGCATTTGCCTTAAGCTAGCAACTTCTTGTTTGCAATGAGCTAATAATTTTTGTAAAATTTACAACACTTTAAACATGCAAGATCATGAGTTCAAAAAAAAAAAAAAAATACAACTTTGCAATTTCTTTCTTCTCTTTTTGAGAAGTGCAAGATTTGCCTTTTTGCAAGTTCTAGTTATCTATGTTTGCCACTTTTTCTTATGATACACAAACTAGCAAGCTAACTCCTCCTTTGTTATTGTTGAAAAGAAGGGAGGAACCAATGATATAGACTTTTACATCAATTATAAATATGCATCAATAAAAATTCTACATCAATGTTTTAATCATCACATGATGCATACAAGGCATAAATGCAAGGAAATCATGTCATAAAGGATATCAGGAAAAATCAAAAGGGACATGATTCATTTGGTAATAGATAGCAAAACCACTTGATTCATACATAAGAATTCTCATCAATATCACATTTCATAAACGAATTCAAGATCATGACTTGGATTGTTTTCCTCTTTTTGTGATTTCATATAAACATGTCTTTGTCCTTTTATGTCAAACAAGCATCAATGTTCAAGACGGCAAATTTCATAAAACAATTCATCAAGCATGATTCTATAAAGCATCTTCAAATTGTTTAATTCAAATGATCTTTTTATTGTAGTTACTTGTAACAAGATGTTTTTCCTTTTTAACATGATTCTAAACATTCATTTTTAAACCATGATAAATGAGGCATCACAAATTTTATCCAAACTTCAATCATGTCATGTGCATCAAGAAGTCAAATGACATATCATGATTAATCTGAATAAGTCTCTTCTTTTGCAAAGAAGAACCATAGGAAAGCAAAAAAAAATCATGATTCATGTGTAGGAATTCTTAAGTCTTCAAGATCATGAATTCATAAAAATTCAAGCATTGAATTCTGAGAAATCAAAAGACAAGTTGCATTTCATTTGAAAAATTCTCTTTTGATAAACGGAAGAAGCCTAGTGAACGATCTTGATTTATAAAAAATTTCAAGTTATAATTATCAAGATCACGATTTCAATAAAATTTTTTCATAGCAAAATGAAATCTTTTAGAACTTTATTCAAGCATTATATATATCTCAAAAAGTCATGATTCCAAGAGATTAAGAGAAGAGTCAAGAATCATAAAAAATCTCATTCAAGTTCAATTTGACACTCCATACTCATCATTAAAATCATTTATATAAATGAATTCATTAACATATCATCAAAATCTCATTCATAAGAGATTCATAAAATATACATTGATTGATCATTTGTCTTTTATCAAAAAATTGAAAACTTTAAAGATAGACAAATTTTAAGAATCATGTATTTCCTTTTTATGATTTATTTCATATAACTATGTCTTTGTCTTTTAATGTCAAATTGAGACAAACATGAAAGTTCAAGACATAATGACAAAATCCATTATCAAGATTTTTAAAGTCGAAAAATATAACACGTCATATAAAAAATTCATCACAAAAATAATTAAAACCAAAAACATATTAGTTCAAAACATAAGAGTCCCTCATCATACATAATGTGTTTTGTTTTAAGTTATTTATTTCATATAAGTGTGCTCATGTTTTAACAAATGAGTATCATATTTAAAACCAAAACTTGAGTTTGTCATCAAGATATAACACCTTCAAATCCTTATGCATGATATCATAAAATCATTAAGCATGATAGCAAACTTTTAATATTTTCATCATTTTTAACTTATTCAATTTGACAAATTTGCCAAAACTTTAAAGATAGAGAATTTTTACAAAACATTCCTCTTTTGTGTGTTTCAATTCATGCAATTTGGTCTCACATAGAAATGTTCAAATCTTTCATACGAGAGCCAAGCATCAAGTCAACAATCGAAATCATACACTTATGTTTAACATTTTCATCATCAAGTATGATTTCAAAAGATATGTTCAAGATTTTTATTCGAAAGCCATGTATCATCATATAAATTGAAAATTATTATCAAAATCTTTCATTTGGAAATTTATTTAGAACAATGTAGATTGATTAAATGTAAGCATACTCAAGTCCTTTTTCTATAAAAGTTGTGTATCAAGTTTAAGACCGTAAGGGTGATTTCATCATCAAAACCATCAAGACCAAACACATTAAACATAAAACATCATGATAGCACATTTTTTACATTTTTATGTGTTTTATTTCATGTGATTGATCTCATATAAGTATGTTCAAGTATTTCATACAAGAGCCATCATCGTATAAATCTAATTCACAAGTTTTGTCAAAAATCATCAAGGCATCATTCCAAAACATAGGATATCATTACTTCAAATCCTCATTCATAATATCATTAAGCATGAAAATCGAAGTACATAATCATGGATTAATCCTATTAAACATAATCATGCTAATTAATTTTTGTGTCAAAACCATACTATTGAATCTCGGATTTTGATGATGAAGTCAATTGATGGGTTAATTGATCTAATCTATATTATTGAGATAAGTTTGCAGGATTAACTACGATAGCTTGAAGACATAAAGTAAATTACTAGAGTCAAGTTGTTGGGAGTTCAAGAGTCCATTGGAAGTCCGAAAGATCGTCGGTAGTGCTGTCGAAACCAACCGAGAAAGAATTGGGGACTTGCCGAAGGTTTCAGAAGTTCACCAAAAAAATTGTCAGAGGTTCGTGGAGATCACTAAAAAGATTCAGAAACTTGCCCAAGACTCGTCAAACTTACCACAAGTCCGGGAGCCTGTCGGAAGAAATCCGAAGGTGCGTTGGAAGTCCACCGGAAGTTTACCGGAAAGCTCACAAGAAGAAGACTCACCATTGTGGTTGATAATTTGCTTAGAATTATGTCTCAATTTTATAGTTAGCATTTAATTAGGGTAAGGATTAGGTAATAACCATGTTTAACCCTTGTAGGGGCCAATTGAGCCTTATTTGGACAGATTTGGGTCGAAGTCAGGACCCATTTGGCCTTACTAGAATGGTCTGGCGGTGGTACCACCCTAGGACCGAACTCCCAGGTGTTCTGGGTGGTGGTACCACCCCAGGTCAGTTGTGGTACCATCGACTTTAATGCCTGGCAAGCGATGGTACCGCCAGACCACAAAGCCCAAGAATTCTATCAGGCGGTGGTACCACCAATGCTAAGCGGTGGCACCGCTAGTACCCAGTAAACCCGGGATGAGACTCTTTTTAGCTCCATTTTTGAAAGCCAATTGAGTCTATAAATACTCCTCTTTTCTCAGTTGAGAAAACACCCTTTTGAGAAGTTGAAAACCAAGTCAAAGCTATAGCAAAGTCCTGTTTCAAATAGCTTAAGTGTTCACCTCCCTCTTTCTTTGTGAAAAATCTGTAAGAGAGTGAACTATTTGTAAAAGGTTGTAAGAGGGGTATTTGATCCTTCCCCTTCAAGAGAGTTGATAGTGGAAGTTGGGAGCCTCATCGAAGGAGGCTTTGGAAGTGGACGTGGTCTTTCGACCGAACCACTATACATCGCTGTGTACTTTGGTTGTGAGTTTTAAATATTCTACATCTTTTCTTTACTTAGCTGCAAATCACTTGGTTTTCTTCTTCCTACTCTCAATCACATTCACTCAATCATTTTAGCTAAATTTTATCGGATCAAAATTTTCATACGAATCAACTATCTTCGAAATCTCTTTCAAGTTTACGAGTTTTAATTTGCTACACTAATTCACCCCCTCTTAGTGTCGCTTTCAGATTTGAACACATACATCAAAATCAAATATGGAAATCATAAACATTCATGGAATTGTATTAGATATAAATCATCCAATCATCAATCATAATTTTTACTTTTCAAAAATACTATAAAGAAAAGCATGATATAATTTTTAAAAATAATATTTTTGTATTTCTTCAACCTAAATTAAGCACTCATGAAAAGTTTAAAGTAATTTTATAAAGCAAAGGGGCTTTGGTTGAGTTACTTACCTTGTAGTCGAAAGCCGTCAAAGCCTAGTTTGCCGCTTTATCACTTGATTCTTCTTTATGAGTTTTTCTCTTCTTCACTTTTCTATACTTGTCCTTGGAGCGTTCTGGTTTCTTGCGTTCATAGCAAGAGGTTGTGTTCTTTTTAAATTCATTTATGTTTTTCAATTCTTGTTTAATGAACCTTTTAAGTTTTAATGTCAAAAGTTCAAGATTCTCAACATTGTTCTTATCACTTGAGTCATCACTCAAGTGACATTCTTTTATTCTGAGTGCAATTACCTTCCTGTACTTTGGAAGGTGGTTTTCATGTTCATTGTGTTCAAAGAAACTCATTTCATGTCATTAAAGAGCCAATGAGTTCTTCAATAGATAAGTCATTTAGATTTTTAGCTTCTTTGACTCTACTAGTTTCATCGTGCATGATTTTAAGTGTGTGCCAAATATCAAAAACTGATTCGTAAGAAGAAATCCGATTGAATTTGGTTTTATCTAAGGCATTCATAACTTTTGCATTTAATAAAAAAGATTTTTTCTCTAAATCTGACCATTCGTTCATTAGTTTAGAGGGAAGTTGAAATCCATTTTCAATAACATTCCATAAATTCAAATTCATAGAAAGTAAAAAAACTCTCATTTGAGTGTTTTTAATAAGTGTAGTTCGACCCATTAAAGAAGGGAGGATGAACGATCGAAAAACCATCTTGAAAATCGTAAAGAGCCATTTCTCGTGGGTGTGAATCCAAAAGAGAAATAACGAGACTCTGATACCACTTGTTAAGGATCGAGAATGACACTAAGAGGGGGGGATGGTGAATTAGTGTAGTGGTAAGATTACGATAAATTTTGATGATTTAAACGATTTCGAAAGCTTCGTACGATAAAAACACATTTCGATGAAAAGCATATTAGAAATACTTGAGCTTGAAAATGATTGTAAGGGGATATAGAAGAAGTCAAATGATTGTACTAAAATGAAATGGTTTGTAGTAATTTAAATGACAATAAGTAAATACAAATCGATTTTTATAGTGGTTCGGTCATCCGACCTACTTTCACTCCCGATTCCTCTTCACTTGAGGCTACCAGCTTTCCACTAGTTGTCTTCCTTTCAAGAGGCGAAGACAAACTCTCTTACAGTACTCTCTCCTTTTGACAGGCTTAGGAGATAACCCTTACAAGCACACTCCTCTCTTTTAGGATGAAAAACACTCAAGTCTAAAGGAGAGATATCTCAGATGAATTTTATAACGTTTCTCTACTTTCAAATTCTCTGTGCTTATGTGATCAACCCAGGGATGAGAGAGGTATTTATACGCTCTAATCTAATTTAAACTTGGAGGCAAAAACCTTTCCATCTCAGGTTTTTCGGGTAGCGGTACCACAGCTAGTGCACTTTGGTTTTGTCAATGTACTGGGCAGTACCACCATCCAATTTAGCGATACCACCGCCTAGTCTAGCGGTACCACTGCTAGAGTAGTCTGACACTAGGTGGTACCATCACCCAAACATGCTGTTAGTGGGCGGTACCACCACCCAGACTCAGTCTTGAAGACTGAGCCTTCAGGCAATCCCATCACTCACCTGGCGATGCCATCGCCTGACATGACATTAGGGCACTGTTTGGGCCTTTCATCCGGCCCAACACAGCCCTAATTCAGGCCTAGTTGGCCCCTACTTGGGTTAATGAGAATACCTCTCACTCTTAATCCTAATTTTTTGCTAACTACGAATTTTAAAGATATTTTCTAAGCAAACAAAGTCCGGCACATCAAGTCTTCCTTTGGTGAGCTTCCGACAAACTTTCGGTGGTCTTCCGACGAATCCTCGGACACCTTCCTACGGACTCTCGGCAAGCTCTTAGATATCACAATGATTTTGGCAAGTTTTGACGAGCTCCTTTGGCAAGCTCTGATCTTTCTTTGCGGGCTCTGCGAACCTCCGATGAGTCTTTCCGTTGAACTTCCGACAAACCCTTCGTCAAGCTCCTGAACTCCAACGATTCGATCATACTTGACTCCGATAGTTCATTTTGCTTTACATCGTCATCGGTATTGTAGTTAATCCTGCACACTAATTAAGTCTTAAGTCTACTTCGATCTAGACAAATACAACGAATCAACATCCTGTTGCCCAACATGTCATTGGTTGGCACTTCGTCCAGCTCTTCGGCGTATCGTCCTCTCTTGCGGCCTGTTGCCCAATCAGCGGTTGACCTCTGCAACCATGATCTCCTTGGTGTAACTCCACTCTTCATGGTCCGATCCCCGATATCTTTGTCCAAAGCCCGATATCTTTGTCTGAAGCCTTCTGCCGATTGTCGATTGGACCTACGGCTCGACTCCCAATCTCCTAACGTGATCTACTCCGGCGCAACGCTAATTCTTTCTGTGTCAACTATCAAATCCTGATCGATAGTAGACCTATGTCATTCAAAATGTAATTAGACAACAAAACATAATCAATTAGTTTCATCATCAAAATCCGAGACTCAACATATTATTGTTTGTGTAATAGTAGAAATTTGAATCAAAGAAATGTAGTTTAAGACGTGGCTTCATTTTCTTCAAATGGAAATTATTAATACCGAGTGAAGTTCAAACTTTGCACTTCACTGATGCATAGTATAAGTGCTAAGCAACCACTTTATTATTTTATTTTTTATTTTAATTTTAATCTTTAAAAGTTTTAAGTTTTTTGGGGGATTGATGGATTTAATTTTAAAACTTAAATTTTTTTAATATTATTTTTTTTTGTTGTTATATATGAAAGGGCATAGAGACAAGGATGAGATTTTCTTCGGATCCCATCCTTCAATTTGGTGATGCATTATTATTTACGTGCCATCTAGTTTGGTGTTGCTATTTTGATTCTTCAATGGGTGAATATTTAAAAAAAACCCTCATGATTTTTCCTGCAAAGCTTCGTAAGTTTAAAGAATTTCACAGAGTATTTTTTAAAATAATCATTTTATCCTTATCAGTAACCACCTTCCACAATGTCTCTGCCTTGTCGATTGCCCTCTTATGCTTTATCGATCGTCTTGCTCACTAGCCCTCATCGAATGAGGGTCGCCGTGGGCCCTTGTGCTGGTATCATTGGTAAGAGAGGAGGGAGAGGAGTCCGGAGAGGGAGAAGACAACAATGAGTTCCTATTAGGGTCAACGGAGGTGGTTATGATCTTTGCATCCTCTCTTACTTTGCGTGAGAGCTGTAGCTATCGATGATGAGGGTCGACAAGCTAAGCGTGAGTGGAGGCACGATTACGACTGTAGGTAAATTTTTTTTAATATTATAGGGGTAAAAAAAATCTTTTCACATAGTCAAGCGACGCTCTATGAGTATTTTTTTTAAATTTAAGATGCTCTATAATAAAAATCTAAATTTAGAAGCTTTCTTCTAAGAATTTACCCTTTTTCAATTATAATTTTATACTTATATAGCTTTTCTTTGCGTTATTGTTTTCATATGATCCAATTTGGTGATACTATTTTGATCATTTCTACCATGCAAGGCATTAATCCCATCCATCGGTCAGTGGAAGAAGAGTGTTCCACATCCACTCAAAATCTCCCTCTACTATGGTTGGTCTTTATCGAGCTTTCCCTTTCCTTCTGTTAGCCCTTTTGCCCATTACTATCATCATTGAGCTCCAACCCATCGCATTCCATCATGCTCTCTCGTTTACTCCCATCGACCCTTTTTCTCTTGTCGGCTCTTGGCTCGCGTTGCCGAGCTCCAACACGTAATCCACATTGTCATTCTCCTTTTACTCCTATTACCCTTTGCCCAAAGATTACACTATCTTATATATTTTTCAATATTATAATTAATAGGATATCTCGAAACATCACATCAAGAATCTTAATCTGCCCAAGAAAACACTAAACTCTAACTCTACTATTTTCCTACTTTTCACAATTATCGGAGTAAGAAATAATTAGGGAGGTGAGAGAAATATAATGTGAATGTAAATATCACACGGCACAACCGGAAGGGATTTGAAATGACCAGAATCCAATTACAATATTTTGGTTCAATTAAAAATATATTGTAATTGTGTTATTTTAAAACTCTCTTACTATATTATTTTGTAATATATAGATAAACGACAAAATCAGAGCATAAAAATCATTGTAAAAGATATTGGTAGCCCGACATTTTGAAAAATGATAAAAAGATAAAAGAGAGCTAGAGATATATTTTGCCTTGAGATTAATCTAACCAACAATGTCTGGAATAGTAAAGATGATAAAAATAAATAAAAAAGTTAAACCCCTTACATTGAGAGGCTTGACATGTTTGGACCTGACAAATGATATAATTTACCATGACCCTTTGTTGTTTTAACACTTAGCAATGTTTCATTTTCAAACAGGTTGTTGTAGACATGACAATGCCTTAATGCGAGGGAGCAGTCCTCATATGACAAGATCGTTCTTTTCCAAATCCACTTTATTCCCATTATTATAGCATGGAATTTTTACTATTTTGTCACTCTCTTAATGAGTTTGTATCTCAAACTCTTGAAAACTTGCTGAACAAATCAAAATAAAAAAGTGCATACTATCATCATCAAAACAAAGAAAGAGATTAAACAATACATACTATTACGACAAGAATACAGGGGATCTATCTCACCCTTTTTATTAAATAGTGATGGGATTGATATATATATATATATATATATATATATGTAAGCTGCAATTAGGAGTGGACATAAACTTAGATTTAGAATGAGACAAACAATATTATAATTATCAATAATAAATAAAAGACCTTACAAATTAGCCCAACTAATATAGACTTTCACAGACTATTGGAAGTACCTGAACTTAGAATTTTATCTTCGTCATTTATCCTTTATAAATAATAAATAATAAATAATAAATAAACATTATACATATTATAATAAAATTAGTAAAAAATATTTAATCATAGACATCAAATGGACAATCAAAGGGGACTTGAAGCAATAAATAAGAATTACAGCATGTTTGAAATTGGTCATAGTAATTTAATTCACTTCCAAAAAATATTATAATGTTGTTTAAAGTCACTTGTTTTATTTTTTTTTCATTAAATACAAACTCAAGATACAAAACTTAGAATTTTAATTGGTATGAATATAAATTGTACAAATTTTGATTTAGGCATTATATGCAAGGGAATTTAACAAAAATATGCTAATCATCAACAATAAATAAAAACCACACATATTATTGTTAGGAAACCTTGGGGAGCATCACATGTGTAGTGGAAAATAAAAATAAAAACTGATTTCCCAAAATAATCTTATCGAATCTTCATGTGAAGATCAAAAGTATAAAACTCAAAACCGATAAAACCACGTAAGGGATGTGAGACGTTTTCACATAGGGGTACTCATATATCCTCCAATATGTAGATCTCAATCCGTGGATGAAGGAGCTTTCGCAAACTCCTCTCTAGTAGTGATCCACACAACAAATAAGGCAATGATGCAACTCAATAGCATGTTATTTTCTTTGTTAGGGTCAAGAACGACACTAAGAGAGCGGGTTTGAATTAGTGCAGCAGTTAAAAATGATGATTTGAAAAATTTTGAAAAACTTCATACGATAAAAGCCTTATCGATGAAAATCGATTTTGATTATGTTTTAACTTAAAAGGATTCGTAAGTGAAAGAGGATAGTGACGAGGAGCATAAATAATAAATAGTAGAATAGATAGAGAGGCACACTAATTTTACAGTGATTCAGTCGTCCGACCTACATCCACTCTTGATTCCTCATTTGTCGGGGCCACCAGCTTTCACTATCGGTCTTCTTTCAATGGGTGAAGACCGACCACCCTCAGCTCTCTACTCCTTTTAAAAGGTTCAAGAGTTAATCTCTTAGAAGACCCCTCACCCCTCTCTTACTCTTTAACCATTACTAAATTAGAGGGGAGGAATTTTAACAAGACTATAGTAGAGTTTTTTCCTTCTTTTCTTTCTCAGTTAGTGTGTTTCTAATCATGGATGAGAGGGATATTTATAGGCCTTAAGATGATTCAAACTTGGAGCCAAAATTTGAATCATCCTAATTTTTAAGGTACTACTGGCAGTACCACCGCCAATGTTGGTGGTACCACTATCAATTGACTCTAACACTAGGCGATACCACCGCTCAGGCTGCCTAACACTGGGCAATACCATTGCCCAAACTCAGCCTTGGAGGCTGAGCCTCCAAGCGGTTCCATCGCCAACCCTGGTAGTGCCACCACTTGACATGACTCTATGGTACTATTTGGGCTTTTAATCCGACCCAACATAACCTTGATTCGGGCCCAGTTGCTCTCTAATTGAGTTGACCCAATTTCAACCAAATTAGGCCTAATCCTACCTCGATCTAGACAATTATTATAAAGCTTTAATCAAATTTATTGCCCGATATGTCATTGGTCCATCGTCGCTTCATCCGATTCTTTGGTGCATCATCCTCTCTTGCGGCCTATTACCCAATTAGCAGTTGTGCTCTACAACTCCGATCTCCTTAGTGCAACTATGCTCTTCTTGGCTGATTACTCGAATTCTTTGTCCAAAGCCTTTTGCTGACTCGTCGACCGATCCTTCTCTCGACGTCTAATATTCTGATATGTTTTCCTTCAGCACAACATCGATTCTTCCTGCTTCAATTATTTAATCCTGATCAAAAGTAGTCCTACATCACTCAAAACGCAATTAGAGCACAAACACTTATATATTGGTTTCATTATCAAAATCTGAGATTTAACAATCTTTACCTTTTTAATGATGACAACCAATTGATGATGAAGTTATCCTTAACTCCCCCTATCAATATGCCATATTGATAGAAAATTTAAAATTCAAAAATTTTGAATAAATCATGCAAAATCAAAATTTTTAATTCAACATACAATGCATGAGCATCATCATACTTGTCCCTCTTTGTCATCAATAAAAAGGAGAAGTTGCATCTAGCAAGTGTTTAAGATATGCAAGTTTTACAACATCAAGCTAGCAATCATTTTACAACATACAAGCATAGCAAGTTTTAAAGATGTGCATGATTGCAATTTAACACTTGCTTCTTGAGATGTGCAAGTTTGTACTTTTGCCTCTTACGATAGCACTTTGCTTCTCTTTACGATATTTCAAGCTAACACCTTTTGTTTCTTCTTTTTTTAGAAGTGTAACTAAGTTTTGTCTTGGCAAGCTAGCAAATTTTTTGTTTGCAATGAGCTAGTAATTTTGTAAAATTTACATCACTTTAAACTTGCAAACTAACAAGTTAAAGAAAAATGTGCAATTGTACAATTTCTTTCTTCTCTTTTGAGAAGTGCAAGTTTTGCCTTTCTTTGCAAGTTAGCAATTTTGATTCCTTTGCAATGTTCTAGCTAGCAATATTTCTTTCTCTTGTGATACACAAGCTAGTAAGCTAACTCCCCCTTTATCATTATCAAAAAGAAGGGAGGAAAGAATACAATAAAAAAAATTTCTTTACATTCATTTTCAAGCCATGATAAAAAGAATATATTAATGATTCAATCATCACATAAGGCATATACAAGCCATAAATGCAAAGAAATCATATCCTAAAAGATATCAATATGAAAAATCAACAAAGATCAATTCGTGAATACCAAAAGATATCATTCATGGTTCATAAATATTCTTTTTAGTGATATCAAGATCAAGATTCATGAATATTCTTTTTAGAAGTATTAAGATCATGATTCATTTAGAAGGTTCTTCTTTTTGGTAAATGACAAGAGGAAACATAGGAGAAAAGTTCTCGATTCATGCATAATATCGCTAAATTCATCATGAATAATAAGAAATTTAAGTTATAATTCAAAAAACTTCATGATACATTTAGAAAGTTCTCCTTTTTTGTAAATGATAAGAAGAAACAATAGGCGAAACATTCTCGATTCAAGCATAAGACATCTCAAGTCATCAAGATCACATTTTAAAAATATTCCAAGTATCAAATATTGAGATATCAAGACTTGGATTATTTTCTTCCCTTTTTACAACTTTTCATATCATTTAAATTTGCATCAATCAATCTTTCAATCATCACATGATGCATACAAGGCATAAATGAAATCATATCATGAATACCAAAAGTTATAAATCCAAGAAGTCCATGAACCATTTCAATAAATCTCCTTTTTAGCAAGTAACATAAAGAATTCTTAAGAGCTAACGAATCATAGGCATTAAGTATAGAGAACATGATTCACTTTTATATGTCTTTTCTTTGTAAATTGCACAAGAAACTCAACAGATCAAATAGGAGATCTTGATTCTCAAGAAAAATCTCAAGTATCAAATGATGAGAAATCAAAATCATGAAAATGAAATTTCGAGTAACGAATAAAAAATTATCGATTTATGTATTCAAACTATCATTACTCATTATATATAATTTCAAAATGTAAAGGTCATCAACCATGATTCAAAACATTCATTTTCAAGCCATGATAAAGAAGAGTAAATCAATGATTCAATCATATCATGCCATGAATTCTAAAAGATATCTTAAGTTATCAAGATCATGAATTCATAAAGATTCAAGTATTGAGTTCCGAGAAATCAGAAAATAAGTTGCATTTCATTTAAAAAAAAGTTCTCTTTCAATAGCCGGAAGAAGCATAATAAATGATCTTGATATATAAAGAACTTCAAGTTATAATTGTCAAGATCACGATTTCAATAAAATTTCTTCATAGCAAAATGAAATCTTTTAGAACTTAATTCACACATTATATATATCTCAAAAGTTTATGATTACAAGGGATTAAGAAAAGAGTCAAGAATCATTAACAAGTCTTATTCAAATTCATCATAAAAGATATCAAGAAGAACAAAATTTCTTTTACTTCGATATTCAAACCATGATAAGTGATATATCAAAAGTTTGCATTAATATTTCAATCATCAAGTCATGTATAGAAATAAGTATTGAAACGTAGGAGAAAAATCAAATTACGGATGTAATGTTTCAATCATCAAAGCACATTTTCTCAAGTAATTTATGAGATTCATAAGATATCATGAAATCATTAATCCCAATAAGATAGGAAAAACATTTTCTTTTTATGTGATTCTTTTAACACATCATCAAAATCTCATTCATAATTCAAGTGATTCACAAAATATCATAAATGAATTCATCACTTATCTTTTATGAAAAAATCCAAAACTTTTAGAGATAGTAAAATTTCAAGAGTCATGCATTTCCTTTTTTTATAATTAACTTCATATAAGCATGCCTTTGTCTTTTAATGTCTAATAGAGATAAGCATAAAAGTTCAAGACGTAAAGGCAAAATCCATCATCAAGATTTTTAAAGTCATAAAAATTCATCATAAAAATGATTAACACCAAAACACATTAGTTCAAAACATAATAGTCACTCATCATGCATAATGTGTTTTATTTTAAGTTATTTATTTTATATAAGTGTGCTCAAGTCATTTTTATATAAAAAATGAGTATCAAGTTTAAATAGAAATACAAATTTCTTTTAAAAAATGACACATCATCAAAAGGTTTCATCATAAAAATGATTAAGACCAAACATAATAAAACATCATGATAGCACATTTCCAATTTTTATGTGTTTTATTCTATGTGGTTGATCTCATATAAGCATATTCAAATTTTCATATAAAAGTCATGCATCATGTTGAAAATGAAATTATCAATATGTTTGCTTCTATCTTTTAATCATATTTGGTGTGCAAGCATCATCATGAAATATGCGATTATCATGATAATTGATTTTTTGTATAAAAAATAATGCATCTTATTTGAAACCAAAATCAACTTGAATTCATCACGATCATACACTTTCCCTTTTTTATGTGTTTCATTTTATCATTTTTATATGTTTCAATTTGAGTGAGTGATATGAATCAGATCAAGCTAGTCAAGACTCAATCAAGATTCTATGATTGCAAGAAGAGCCTAAAATGGTCAACATGATCATGAAGAGAGAAGGACAAATTTGAAGACCTCATCTTGAAGAAAAAAAGTCAATTCAACCATGTTTACCAAAATTCATGAATTAGGAATATGAATGTTATTTAATGCATTCATTCCCTTTGTACTATCCTCATACTATATAAATGAGGTTTACTCTCAGTGTAAGACAGACAATTGGGAAGTATAACAATTCTTCAACACCGGTGAGTGTTTTGTTTTTAAGTTCTTGCATGAACTTTAGAACTTATCAGGCTTTTCTGCTTATGGCGTTCAACCCAAATCTTTGCTTTTCCTTTGACTTATCAGACTTGTTAGTTTGTGGCGTCTTAAGGGAATTCAAAGTGTTATTCTAGTTATTTTATCAATTTTCTATTGATAGGTAATTAGAATAGTTCCCCTTCATTCTTGAACGATCCGCCTTGTTTTCAATTCGTTGGAGGGTGTCAATTTGCATTCTATATATATCATAACTCTTTAGCTATCGGGGTGTATGGTTGTTAAGTTGATGATTTCCATCATTTGGTATCAGAGCACGGCTCAAGTTTGAGGTTTGCTTATCCATTTATTTGTTATCTTTTAACTTTTCCCTGTTCTCTTATCACGATATCCATAATTGCTATTCTTCCTTTCTTCTTATTGCTGTGTTTCTTGTGCTATCACTGTTTGCTTTTCATTTTTTTCCCCTCACTTTATTGTCAAAAAAAGAAAGAGAAACAGAAAATTTAAAAAAAAAACGAGAGAGAGAAAATCAAAAGTAAAAAAAAAGAGAGGAAAGCAAGATAAAAAAAAGAGAGGAGAAGATCAAAGGTAAAAAAAAAGGAAAGAAAGAAAGAGATCGAAATTTAAAAAAAAATTGTGAATTCAGGGACTTCATGCAAATTGTAGAATTCTTTCTTCATTATTTTGAATTCTTGTTTCAGGTTTGGAATTTTTTTCATTCCAAAAATACTTGAATTCAAATCTTTGCTTATGATTGAAGTGCATCATACACTCCTATAAATTTGGCTTACATTTTTTTTGCTTTTATGTCCAATTTCAATACCCTTGAATTGCCATAATCTGAATTGTTTGTTTAAGTTTTTTTTAGTTAATCTAAGAACTCAAAGAACAAAACAAGAGGTAAAAGGCAAGAGTGGTGAGATCAATATCGAGAAAAGCCAAACATTGTGTGAAAACACGAGTGGAGTGAATCAAATCTTGAGTGAAACATGTGAGAGAGTGTTGGTGAGGCTATTCTAACTTTGTTTTTCAGGTTGTAAACATGTCTAAAGAAAAAGAAGCGAGTTCTTCATCTAATGATCTTTTGCTTCAAGCAATGTAACAACAATTTGAATGTATGTTCAAAGTGATAGGAGATGTAAGAGATCATCTAGAAAGGCATGATGATGCAATTAATAGATTGTAAGGTGAACCACGACGTAGGAGACAACCAACATTCGTCCACGATGAATATAATGGCGGAGATGACCTCGACGATGACCAAGTCACTCTAATTGGTCAAGATGTTAATCCTACGAGACAAACTAGGAGAGGACGTTTTGATGGTGTGGAGCGAAACATAGGCGACATCAAAATGAAAATTCCTTCTTTTCAAGGAAAGAATAATCCGATACTTATTTGGAGTGGGAGCGAAAAGTGGAGCCGATCTTTGAATGTCACAACTACTCCGAAGAAAAAAGGTAAAATTAGCTGCTGTTGAATTTTGTGATTATGCTATAATTTGGTGGGATCAATTATGTAAAGACAGGCGTAGAAATGGTGAAAGGCCCGTAGAGACTTGGTTTGCAATCATGAGGAGAAGATTCGTCCCAAGTCATTACTATCAGGATTTGCATCAACGACTGCAAACTTTGACACAAGGTTCCATGAGCATTGATGAATATCACAAGGAGATGGAGATAGCCATGATAAGGGCTAATGTGGAGGAAGACCGTGAGGCTACAATGGCTCGATTCCTAAGTGGATTAAACAAGAACATTGGTGATCTTGTGGAATTGCAGCATTATGTGGAGATTGAGGATATGGTGAATATGGCCATGAAGATTGAGAGACAACTCAAAAGAAAAGGCACAAGGTATGATTCAAAACCTTATTCGGGTTCTTCTTCATCTTGAAAATCGAATTGGAGTAAAAAGGATGATAAACCCATTGTTAAGCCTAAAATTGATGGAATTAAAGGCAAAAATGAATTTGGCAGTAAGGGTAAAGGTGAGAATTAACCTAATCAAAGTAGAGGTATTAAGTGTTTTAAGTGCCTTGGGTATGGACATATAGCACGTGAATGTCCTAATAAGAGAGTTATGATTCTAAGAGATGGGAATATAGAATCTGAAAGTGAAAAAGAGGATGATGATGACATTCCAGAGGATACTAGTGACGTAGAGTATGCAAAAGGTGAAATTTTGGTTATTCAACGCACACTTAGTTTACAAAGTAAAAATGATGAACATGGTGAACAACGTGAAAATTTGTTTCATACTCATTGTTTGATTGCTAACAAGTTGTGCAATGTGATTGTTGATAGTGGAAGTTGTACCAATGTGGCAAGTACCTTGCTCGTGGAGAAACTGAAATTGCCTACTATCAAACATCCAAAACATTACAAGTTGCAATGGTTGAATGATAGTGGCGTAGTAAAGGTAAATCAGCAAGTGTTAGTTCATTTTTCAATTGGTAGATACAAGGATGAAGTTTGGTGTGATGTGGTACCTATGTATGCTGGTCACATGTTGTTGGGGAGACCATGGCAATATGATCGTAGGGTAACACATGATGGGTTCAAGAATCGTTATTCCTTGATCATGGATGGACAGAAATATCAGCTTGGACCGTTGCCTCCGAAGACAATTCTTGAAGACCAGATGCGCATAAAACAACAATATGAGGAGCTTGAGTCTTCATTAACCAAAACTTTTGGGAGGGAGCAAGAAAGAGAGAAAAAAGAAAAAGATGAGATGAGTGATAAAAATAAGAGTATTGGGAAACACAAGGGGAGAGAAAACAAGGAAGGCTTGAGTGAAAGAAAAATGAGTGTTTATGCCAAAATGAGTGATGTAAAAAAGGCCTTAACCATGAGGCAGCCCTTACTTGTACTTATCTACAAGGACATTTTGATTTCTTCTAACAAAATTGACAAAAGTTTGCCTAGTGTTATTGTTGATCTTTTGTAGGAAAATGAGGATATCTTTCCTGAAGAAGTTCCGAATGATTTGCCACTAATTAGAGGAATTGAGCATCAAATTGATTTCATTCGAGGTACAAGTATACCAAATAGGCCAGCATATAGATGCAACCCCGAAGAGACCAAGGAAATCCAAAAGCTAAGTCGTAGGCATGTAAAATGGGTGGAGTTTATTGAATCTTTTCCATACATCATCAAGTACAAACAAGGTAAGGAAAATATGATCGCTGATGCTCTCTCTAGAAGGTATGCTCTAATATCTAAACTTGATGCAAAATTATTAGTTTTTGAATACATTAAAGATTTATACAATTCTTACTATGATTTTGCTAATGTTTATGAGGCATGTGAGAAAGGGAGTTTTGATAAATTCTTTAGACGTGATGATTTTCTTTTCAAAGAAAACAAGCTGTGTGTTCCTCAATGTTCAATGAGAGAATTACGTGTGAGAGAAGCACATAGTGGCGGTTTAATGAGACATTTTGGAGTTAGAAAAACTTTAGATGTGTTAAGTGATCATTTCTTTTGGCCACACTTGAAAAGGGATATTGAAAGATTGTGTGAGAAATGCATCACTTGTAAACAAGCTAAATCTAAAGTAATGCCTCATGGGTTATATACACCCCTTCCTATAGCTAGTGAACCTTGGGTTGATATATCCATGGACTTTGTCTTAGGTTTACCTAGGTCAAAAGGAGGGAGAGATTCTATTTTTGTTGTTGTTGATAGGTTTCGCAAGATGGCACATTTCATTCCTTGCCATAAAACAGATGATGCAACACATGTTGTAGGACTATTTTTTAAAGAAATTGTGAGCTTACATGGCATCCCAAGGACAATTATGAGTGATAGAGATGTGAAGTTTCTTATCCACTTTTGGAAAACACTTTGGAGTAAGTTGGGTACAAGATTGTTGTATTCAACCACTTGTCATCCACAAACAGATGGACAAACGGAGGTGGTAAATCAAACTTTATCAACACTTTTGAGGGCCATAATTCAAAAAAATTTAAAAAATTGGGAGGAGTGTTTGCCACATGTGGTGTTTGCTTATAATAGAAGTGTGCATGCTACAACAAACCATTCCCCATTTGAAGTTGTGTATGGGTTCAATCCATTAACTCCTATGGATTTGCTACCTGTACCATTGGAAAAGGCCAATTTGGATGGTAAGAAAAAAACTGATTTTGTCAAAGCATTGCATGAAAAAGTCCGAACACAAATTGAAAAGAAAACTCTACAATATGAGAAACAACACAACAAAGGCCGAAAACAAGTAGTGTTCGAACCTGGTGACTGGGTTTGGGTACACTTAAGGAAGGAAAGATTTCCTAGTCATAGGAAGTCTAAACTAATGCCAAGAGAAGATGGTCCATTTCAAGTCCTTAAAAAATCAATGACAATGCATATAAGCTGGAACTACCAGGTGAGTATGGCAACATTAATGCAACATTCAATGTTTCTGATCTATCTTTGTTTGATGTAGGTGATGGAGGGGACGAATCCTTTCCAGGAAAGGGGGAATGATATGAATCAGATCAAGCTAGTCAAGACTCAATCAAGATTCTATGATTGCAAGAAGAGCCTAAAATGGTCAACATGATCATGAAGAGAGAAGGACAAATTTAAAGACCTCATCTTGAAGAAAAAAAGTCCATTCAGCCATGTTTACCAAAATTCATGAATTAGGAATATGAATGTTATTTAATGTATTCATTCCCTTTGTACTATCCTCATACTATATAAATGAGGTTTACTCTCAGTGTAAGACAGACAATTGGGAAGTATAACAATTCTTCAACACCGGTGAGTGTTTTGTTTTTAAGTTCTTGCATGAACTTTAGAACTTATCAGGCTTTTCTGCTTGTGGCGTTCAACCCAAATCTTTGCTTTTCCTTTGACTTATCAGACTTGTTAGTTTGTGGCATCTTAAGGGAATTCAAAGTGCTATTCTAGTTATTTTATCAATTTTCTATTGATAGGTAATTAGAATAGTTTCCCTTACTTCATTCTTGAACGATCTGCCTTGTTTTCAATTCGTTGGAGGGTGTCAATTTGCATTCCATATGTATCATAGCTCTTTAGCTATCGGGGTGTATGGTTGCTAAGTTGATGATTTCCATCAGTGAGCATGTTCAAATTTTTATGAAGATGTCAAGCATTATATTTAGAATCAAAAACATTTTTCTTTCATTTGGAAAATTTATTGATAGCAATGTGGGTTAGATCTTTTAGTTTTGCAATTAATTTCATAATGACATGCATCATCATATAAATCTGAAGCAAAGTTTTGTCAAAACCATCAAGACATCATTCCAAAACATAGGATATCATTACTTCAAATCCTCATGCATAATATCATTAAGTATGAAAATCAAAATACACAATCATGGATTAATCCTATTAGGTGTACAAACATAATCATGCTAATTTATTTATTATGTCAAAACCATACATCAAGATTGAAACCAAAAATCAGTGCGGAAATCATATACATGGAATTGCATTATCACACATCATATAATTATCATCCATAATGTTGCATACATCATTCAAAATTTTAAATCATAACATGCATGAAACTTTAACAATATAATTTTCATGATCAATTTTTTAATTTTTCAAAAATGCTTAAAAAGAGAAGCATGATAATTTTTAAAAATAATAATTTTTTTTTGTTTCCTACTATTTAAATTAAGTACTCATGAAAAGCATCATGTAATTTTAAAATAAGGTCAAAGCATTTCGGATAAGTTTCTTACCTTGTTGTTGAAGACCATCAAAGCCCAATTCATCTCTTCTTTACTATATTCTTCTTTGTAAGCCTTCTTCTTCTTCTTTGGCCTCTTCCTCTATTCAAGTTCATTGATATTTTTTAATTTTTATTTAAAGAACTTTTTAAAATTCATTGTTATGTGTTCAATGTCCTCTTCATTGTCTTCATCACTTGAGTCTTCACTCAAGTGGCTTTCTATTGTCTGAAGTCTAATTACCTTTCTGTTCTTTAGAAGGTAGTTCATATTTTCATCGAGTTTCAAAAAGCTCATTTCATATATTATCAATGAGCAAATAAATTCTTCAATAGGTAAATTATTTAAATCTTTTGATTCTTGTGTCGCAGTTACTTTAGAATCCCACATATTTAGAAGGGATCTAAAGATCTTGTTAGTGAGTTCAAAATTCAAAAAATATTTATCATGACTCTTCAAGCTATTGACGACATCCGTGAAACGGGTGTACATGTCGCCGATAGTCTCGCTTGGTGTCATTCGAAAAAGCTCAAAATCATGCAATAAGAGATTTACTTTTGAGTTTTTGACTCTATTGGTACCTATGTGATTTCAAGAATGCGCCAAATATCAAAAACTATTTTATAAATTAAAATCTGATTAAACTTATTTTTGTCCAAGGAGCAAAATAAGACATTCATAGCCTTTGCATTTAATGAAAAAGATTTTCTCTCTGAATCCGACCATTCGTTCATCGGTTTAGAGGGAAGTTGAAAGTCATTTTCAATAATGTTCCATAAATTTAAATTCAAAGAAATCAAGAAAACTCTCGTTCGAGTTTTCCAATATGTGTAGTCTAACCCATTAAACAACAGAGGATGAATGATCGAAAAACCCTCTTGAAAGCTATAAAGAGGCATTTCTTATGAGTGTGAATCCAAAAGAGAAACAACCTGGCTCTGATACTAATTATTGGGATCAGTTTGATACTAAGAGGGGGGGTGAATTAGTGCAGTGGTTAGAAATGATAAATTTTGACAATTTCGGAAACTTTGTACGATAAAAACCATGTTTCATTTAAAATCGATTTTGATTAAAGAGTATCAAAAATTTAGTTAACTTGAGAGTTTGGAGATGAAGAAAGGCAGTAAGCAAGTAGAGCAATGAAGTGAAGATGGTTTGCAGTAAAGTGAATTTGCAAGAAGTAAATGCAAACCGATTTTTATAGTGGTTCGGTCATACAACCTACGTCCACTCCCGATCCCTCTTCACTTGAGGCCACCAGCTTTCCACTAGTTGTCTTCTTTTCAATAAGCGAAGACAAGCTCCCTTACAGTGCTATCTCCTTTTGACAGGCTTAGGAGGTAACCCTTTCAAACACTTTACTCCTCTCTTTCGGTGGAATACAAATAAGAACTAGATGAGGGATGTTTAGAAGGATTTTTATAGTGTTTTGTTCCTTTCAAAATCTCTATGCTTGTGTATGCAACCTAGTGATGGGAGGAGTTTTTATAGGCTCCAATCTGATTCAAATTTGGAGCCAAAATCCTTCACATCCCGGGTTTACCGGGTACTGGTGGTACCATTGCATATCACTGGCGGTACCATTGCCATTTTGACCCTAACGTTGAGCAGTATCACTGCCTAGTTGGGCGGTACTACCACCTGACACACTACCATGGTCAATGTACTGGGCGATGTACTATCGCCCAATACAACCTGGGGAGTTGGACCTGGGGTGGTGCTACTGCCGGACAAGGTCCAACACTCCTGGTTGGGCATTAAATCCGACCCAAACTGGTCCATTATCAGGCCCAATTGGCCCATACCAAGGTTATAGGATTAACACTTAATCCTAACCCTTATTATGTAATAACAATGAAATTAAATACATTTATAAAGTAATACAAAGTTTGGCATGTCAAGTCTATCTTCGATGAGCTTCCGGCGAACTTCCGATGGTCTTCCGACAAATCCTCGAACACCATTTTGCGGACTCTCAGCAAGCTCCTAGACTTTACGATTGATCTTAAGGAGTTCCGATGAGCTTCTTCGACAAGCTCTGATCTTTCTTAGCGAGCTCTGCGAACTTCCGATGAATCTTTCCGACGAACTTCCAAAAACCCTTCGGCAAGCTCCCTACTCATTCTCGGCCAGTTCCTGCTAGTTATATGTGCCTTGCAAGCCAATCACATGAGTGATGGCACTTGTGACTTGATATACATTTTATCTCTTTGCTTATTATTAGGTATTTTATCACTTTATCTTGCATGTTGCATATATTGTGATGTCCCTGGATCTGTGCAATGGGAATCAGATCATGATGAGATCACGATAATGAGACCGATTCACCTTTAAACACAGACCCTAAATTATCCTGGTCATAGGTTACTCGAGAAGGACATCGAGATAACCGGATAGACTGGTGTGCTGTATACTCGTTCATATAATGGAGGTAGCTAGTCTCATAGTTACTCGTGTGGGGACACTAATGGTACAGTGTAGGTGCTTATTGGAGAATGAGTTCACTGATTGATCTGCCTATGGAATTATGAATGAGTTCACTCTTTGCTTATTATTAGGTATATTGATACCTCATGTTAGACAGTGATTCCATAGTCCCAGTAGTATATCTAGTTCTTAGACTTGAGACACCAAGAATGTCCTGTATGAGTACTCCATTCTTTGATACCGGACTTATAGGTTTGAAAAGTTTCATATCTAGTACAGCCGGTCATTGGGAGTGGTAGCCAACCTTACGAGGGTTATTGAGTGTCAATAGAGGATCATCCGCTCACGGTATCATAGGAGGAATATCCCATGTATTCTTGCTCGAATAAATCCTTGGCCAAGGTTATTCAGATTGAGAGAGAAAGAGTTCTCCGAGAGAATCTGACAAGAGCAAGACTCGAGGAAAGACCATATGGGCATGACAGCACTATGCCCGGTATAGGGTCTCTGGGATATTATATGGATGAGAGATTATAGATACATGGTAACTGAGGACAGATAGGTCCAAAGGATTGGATTCCCCTATATCATTTGGGGGCCGCGGCATAGTGGCCTAGTACGTCCACAATCGATGAGTTGGATGAATTATTATAGAGATAATAATTCACTAAGTCAGAAGGAGTTCTGACAAGTATGACTCACGGTCAGCTCGATATTGGGCCTAGAGGGTTACACACATATGGTAGGTGTTACGACGAGTAGAGGTTCAGATATGAGATATTCGCTGAACCCCCTATCTTATTAGATATCCATTAAGCCCCTGAATTATTGGATCCTGAGATGAGATCCAATAATTGCTAATAAGATATTATTGGGTAGAAACCCACTGATCCAAGAGGCTTGGGTGATTGGATGGAGATCCAATACCTAATAGGACAAAAAGATCCATTAGGATTTTCAGGGGACCTCTATAAATAGAAGGGAACCAAAGCTATATAGGTTGAGGGTTTTCTTTTGGTAGCCACCTCCTGTCCGCCTCTCCCCATAGAGAGAGGTGCATCGTTGCAATCCCTACCATGTGAATACCGCTAGAGAGGAGGATGCTTGACCTCCTTCATCCTCTCCCACAGATCTGCAGGAATTCAGGGATATACGATCTCCCTAGGTATCTTCTTTTACACATGTAGTTTTGCGGATTTGTTTTTGACGCACCGATCTTTGCACGATGACGAAAACTTTCTACGGAAAATCTGGGGTTTTGTTTTCTGTTCTTCCGCTGCGCATGTGATGTCGCTCCCCTAAAGGATTTCCCAACAGTGGTATCAGAGCCAGGTTGTTCGTACGAAGATCGGATCTTAAACTTCATGTGTTGTGTTTTAGATCTGCTTTTAACGCCAAAATCATTGACGCGAAGAGCGAGAAAGGGCAGCAATCTTTGCTCGCTGCATCATCGCAACAACCGCAAGGTCGCTTGCGACCTTCTTTGCCGCCTGAGTAGCAACCAGCGCCTACGGGCCAGCCGTAGAAGCGCCGGCGCTACCCCTGCGAGCGGCAAAGCCGCCACGCTAAGGGCGGCGGTACCGCGGCGACCATCGCCATCCACGGCCAGGAAGGAAGTGCCTGTAGCCACCCGCAGGGGCGATCCCCGCGGGGGGGACAAAGCCACCTAAGGAGGCGGCGCCTGCCCATGGCGATGCTTGAAGGCAACGTCGGCCGGGCGCCACGAGAGCCGCGCAGGCGGCGCTGCCAGCAGGCGCGCTGCGCGCATTGCCCCTTAGGTGGCGCTTGCGTGAGCGGCGCCCACCCGCGGCTAGGGCAGCGCTTGTGGGCGCTGTGCTCGCCTGCAGTGGTCTTATCGCCCGCGGCGCCACCGCCGACTGGGTGGCGGCGGGCACACAACAAACGCAAACGTAGTTGGGCAGGATTAGGGTTTTTTTTGGGTAAAAGATAGTTTTGCCCCTTGGAATTTTAGAAATTTCGATTTTTGTCCCTTTTGACAAAATGACTAAAATACCCCTAGGAATTTCTAAAATTCTAATTTTATCCCTTATAGCTAAATGACCAGAATGCCCTTGAGAATTTAGATAATTTTCTCTATCTCTGATTTCAAAAAATTAAATATGTTAATTAAATAGTTTAATTAGCTATTATTTTTTATCTAGTAGTCCTATAAAATAACAGATACATGTGATGTATGATGTGGGCAGATGATCATGGACCTATGATGTGATATGTGTATATGTGATTATTATTATTAGGGCCTGCGAGCCTCTATTCTTTTCTCATTTATTGTCGGACCTGCGTGCCTATAATTATGTTGTAATTACATGAAGAGGCGCAGCGGTAGCATGACTCATGAGGTCGAGACGGACAATCTGACGCATGAAGATGCATTGAGATGCCGACGGATCTGATGAAGCGAGATGGACGATCACAGGGCGTAGAGATGCGCCGAAGTACACATAGATCTTGATGTGAGTAATTGAGCCCACTAGCTCGAGCCTGATCACATTAGGATGTAGTCCATGATCATCTGGTGTGATTAGATATACGCCTACTAGATATGTATATATATATTTGCATGCGATGTAGATATAATAAGTATGTGTGTGACACATTATATTAGGAGACCAAACCAAAATTCCCTCTATTAATAATATTAATTCGGTAAATGTGAGGCAATTAGATTGACCCACGTGGCCTTCCATCGTTATAGCTAGGAGCCGATTCTCGGTGTAGGTTGAGTTGGTCGAGTCCCTTGAGACTCACCTATATCGCGTCTCACCATCTTATCTACGACATAGAGATGTCATAGGTGACCTGAGGATATGGTATGCTTAGTCGAGTCCCTCGAGAGTATATCACCTAATTAGACTCATCTGGTAACGATGTTAATGACTTAATCGAACATCATGGTTGGTCGAGTCCCTCGAGACCATGGTGGTTCGAAGGCCAAATAGGATGGGAATCACAAGGAGTTGTGATTGGCAAGAGTTGCCTACCTTTACGAGCTTAACGTGATTAGTCGAGTCTCTCAAGGTTATGTTAAGACGTCGATTGGATCCTGATCCCCACTAAAGATCTGTCGAGGGTCTCCGATTCACACACCGGAGGGTGTTGTGTGTCTCGTGAAAAATTAGTGGGAATACATTAAGATAGAAGTCCTTATCTTAACTGTTTAAATTTCTACAAAGTCTGTATATTATTTATTTCTGGTACATCTTTTATTTCAAAAAATGTCGCTTTCAAAACCTTTACGTGACATACTTGATGCCAACCGCCTTACTGGTCCAAATTATATGGATTGGCTTCGTAATCTGAGAATCATTCTCACTACGAAGAAAATCACGTATATCCTTGATACAGTGATCCCTACGCCCGACGAAGGGGCAAGTGAGGATGAAATCGCTCGTTATGTGAAATACTTAGATGATTTCACTCTTGCTTAGTATTATATGTTGGCCTCTATGACTACTGAGTTACAGAGACAACATGAAAATATGGATGTTAATTCCATACTCCTACATCTCCGCAAACTATTTGAGGAACAGGGAAGAACTCAGCGATATGAGATATCAAAGAGTCTTTTCCGTGCTAGGATGATTGAGGGGACACCGGTTCAGAACCATGTCCTTAAGATGATTGAGTGGATCGAGAAACTCACAGGTCTAGAAATGGTCCTAGAGGATAACCTGTGTGTGGATCTTATGCTTCAGTCCCTACCAGATTCCTTTTCTCAATTCATAATGAATTTTAATATGAACAAACTTGAGGTGACCCTCCTAGAGCTCCTCAATATATTAAGCAAAGAGCACCATTAAGAAAGAGAAGTCGGTTCTCTACACTAGTGAGACCAGAAAGAAAAGGAAGGCCGAGAAGACCCTTAAGAAGGGCAAGGGCAAGGATAAAATGGGTAAGACAAAGGTTGCCAAGAAAGACCCAACAAATGACAAAGGCCAGTGCTTCCACTACGGCAAAGATGGGCACTGGAAGAGGAACTGCAAAGAGTACCTTATAGAGAGGGTGAAACAGAAGCTTGGAGAAGCTTCAGGTACATTCATGATCAGTCTCCATTTATCAAAATCTTATGATAACACATGGGTATTAGATACCGGGAGTGCTTATCATATTTGTAATTCATTGCAAATTCTGGCAGGACCTAGGAGATTGAACAGAGGCGAGATAGATCTTAAGATGGGCAATAGAGCAAAGGTTGCTGTAGTGGCTATTGGAAAGGTCACCTTACATCTACTTTGTGGAGCTATTATTGAATTAGATGCATGCTATAATGTTCCTTCTATTATCAAAAATATTATTTCCATTTCATGTTTGACAATTATTGGATATAAATTAGTTTTTGAGAACAATGGTTGCTCAATAATATTTGATGATCAGATCATCATGAGAGGAACATTACATAATGGTTTATTTATGATAGATACAACTCCACATATCATGAGTGTAAGTGAGTCTAAGAGGAAACGAGAAGTGGAGAACTAAATAGGAAAAAGTATTAAAACCCTTCGATCAGATCGAGGAGGTGAGTACTTGAGTATAGAGTTCACCCAGTTCCTCAAAGACCATAGGACATTATCCCAATGGACACCTCCTTATACACCACATCTTAATGGTGTATCAAAAAGAAGGAATCACACACTGTTAGACATGGTATGTTCCATGATGTGTTTCGCCGACCTACCCATCTCATTTTGGGGACATGCCTTAGAGACCGTAGCTTACCTTCTAAACAGAATTTCAACTAAATCAGTGATGTCTACTCCATATGAGATATGGAATAGGAAGAAGCTCGATCTTAAAGTTGTTAAGATTTGGGGTTGCCCTGCTCACGTTAAGAGACACAACCCTGACAAGTTAGAATCTAGGATGGAATGGTGCAAGTTCGTGGGATACCCCAAAGACACTTGTGGGTATTATTTCTATCACCCTGAGGATCGAAAGGTCTTTGTAGCCAAGAGAGCAGTGTTCCTCGAGAAGGAACACATTCTTGGTGGAGACAGTGGGAGCATGATAGAGTTAAGCGAGGTTAGAGAACCTAGCTCAAGCACCATTCCAGAATCTGTTCAGATACCTAACACATAAGTTCCAACTTTACGTAGGTCCGATAGAGTATCCCATCCTCCTTAGAGATATGTGGGACATATTAGAAGAGAGGATGTTGAGGATATTGATCCTCAGACCTACGAGGAGGCTATTATGAGCATAGACTCCGGGAAATGGCAAGAAGCCATGAATTCAGAAATTGATTCAATGTACTTCAATAAGGTTTGGAACCTAGTTGATGCACCTGAGGGTATTATACCCATTGGTTGCAAGTGGATCTTCAAAAGGAAGATTGGAGTAGATGGAAAGGTAAAGACCTATAAAGCAAGGCTAGTGGCTAAAGGGTATCGTCAAAGGTAAGGTGTTGACTATGATGAAACTTTCTCACCTGTAGCCATGCTAAAATCCATTCGAATTCTATTGGCTATTGCAGCACACTATGATTATGAGACCTGGTAGATGGATGTCAAAACTGTATTCCTCAATGGTAACCTCGATGAGGAGATGTATATGATACAGCATGAGGGATTCATGTCTAGGGATAACCCAGATAAGGTATGCAAGTTGCTTAGGTCCATTTATAGATTGAAGTAAACTTCCCGAAGTTAGAACATAAGATTTGATTAGGCGATCAGATCTTATGATTTCGTTAAGAACGAAGATAAACCTTATGTGTACAGGAAATTAAGTGGGAGCACTATCACCTTTTTGGTATTATATGTGGAGGACATCCTGATTATTGGGAATGATGTAGGAATGCTCTCCATAGTAAAGACTTGGTTATTTAGGCACTTCTCTATGAAGGACTTAGGGGAAGCATCCTGCATATTGGAGATATGGATCTATAGAGATAGATCCAAGAGGATGCTTGGCTTGTCCCAGTCCAGGTACATAGATACCATTGTCAAAAAGTTTGGCATGAAAAATTCCAAAAGAGGTCTCATACCAATGAGACATGGAATATCACTTTCTAGGAGTATGTCCCCAAAGACTCCTAAAGAAAGGGCATACATAGATATGATACCATATGCATCAGCGATAGGATCTATCATGTATGCTATGCTATATACTAGGCCTGATATAGCGCATGCTCTGAGTGTCACGAGCAGATATCAAGCAGATTCAGGCTTGGAGCATTGGAAAGTAATAAAATGTATCCTTAAGTACTTGAGAAGGACTAAGGATCTTTTACTGGTATATAGAGGTAGTAGCCTCAAGGTTGAGGGCTACACGGACTCGAGCTTCCAGTCCGATCTTGATGATAGCAAGTCTAATTCAAGATATGTGTTCACCCTGAATGGAGAAGCAGTATGCTGGAAGAGTTCTAAGCAAGACACTATTGCTAACTCGATCACAGAGGCGGAATACATTGCTGCGGCAGAGGCAACAAAGGAGGAAATCTAGATGAAGAAGTTTATCACAGATCTAGGAGTCATCCCGAGTAGCGAGGAGCTAATTCCTTTATATATTACGACAAATACAGGACGATTACTCAAATAAAGGAACCCGGGTCTCATCAGAAGTGTTTTGAGGAGGTTCCAACTTATTAGAGAGATCATGGCCCGAAGAGATATAGTAGTGGATAGAGTTTCATCTGAAGATAACATTGCAGATCCACTAATAAAGCCACTCAGATTATCTTTGAGCATCACAGAGGTCTGATGGGGATCAGACATGTTGGTGATTGGCTTTAGGTCAAGTGGGAGATTGCTAGTCATGTGTGCCCTGCAAGCTAATCACATGAGTGATGGCACTTGTGACTTGATATGTATTTTATCTCTTTGCTTATTATTAGGCATTTTATCACTTTATCTTGCGTGTTGTATATATTGTGATGTCCCTGGATCTGTGTACTGGGAATCGGATCGTGATGAGATCACGATAATGAGACCGATTCACCTTTAAACACAGACCCTAAATTATCCTGGTCATAGGTTACTCGAGAAGGATATCGAGATAACCGGATAGATTGGTGTGCTATATACTCGTTCATATGATGGAGGTAGCTGGTCTCATAGCTACTCGTGTGGGGACACTAAGGGTACAGTGCAGGTGCTCATTAGAGAATGAGTTCACTGATTGATCCGCCTACGGAATGCTGGATGGTTATTGATACCTCAGGTCAGATAGCGATTCCGTAGTCTCAGTAGTATATTTGGTCCTTAGACTTGAGACACCAAGGATATCCTGTATGAGTACTCCACTCTTTGATACCGGACTTATAGGTTTCGAAAGTTCCATATCTAGTATAATCGATCATTAGGAGTGGTAGCTAACCTTACAAGGGCTATTGAGTATCAATAGAGGATCATCCGCTCTTGGCATCATGAAAGGAATATCCCATGTGTTCTTGTTCAAACAAATCCTTGGCCAAGGTTATTCGGATTGAGAGAGAAAGAGTTCTTCGGAAGAATCCGACAAGAGCAAGACTCGAGGAGAGACCGTATGGGCCTGATAGCACCATGCCCGGTATAAGGTCTCTGGGATATTAGATGGATGAGAGATTGTAGATATATGGTAACTGAGGACAGATAGGTCCAAATGATTGGATTTCCCTATATCATCTGGGGGTCGCGGCGTAGTGGCTTGGTACGTCCGTAATCGATGAGTTGGGTAAATTATTATAGAGATAATAATTCACTAAGTCAGAAGGAGTTCTGATAAGTATGACTCACGGCCAACTCGATATTGGGCCTAGAGGGTCACACACATATGGTAGGTATTGCGACGAGTAGAGGTTCGGATATGAGATATTCGCTAAACCCCCTATCTTATTATATATCCATTAAGCCCCTGAATTATTGGATCTTGAAATGAGATCCAATAATTGCTAATAAGAGATTATTTGGTAGAAACCCACTAATCCAAGAGGCTTGGGTGATTAGATGGAGATCCAATATCCAATAGGGCAAAAAGATCCATTAGGGTTTTCAGGGGGCCTCTATAAATAGGAGGGAACCAAAGCTCTATAGGCTGAGGGTTTTCTTTTGGTAGCCACCTCCTGTTCTCCTCTCCCCAAAGAGAGAGGTGCATCGTTGCAATTCCTGTCATGTGGATACCGCTAGAGAGGAGGACGCTTGACCTCCTTTATCCTTTCCCACAGATCTGTAGGAATTCATGGATATACGATCTCCCTAAGTATCTTCTTTTACACGTGTAGTTTTACAGATTTATTTTTGATGCACCGATCTTTGCATAATGACGGAAACTTTCTATGGAAAATCTGGGGTTTTGTTTTCTGTTCTTCTGCTGTGCATGAGATGTTGCTCCCCTGAAGGATTTCCCAATAGTTCCGACAACACTCCTGATGAATCTTTGGACTTTCGTCGAACTCTCAAACTCTCAACGATTCATTCGCACTTGACTCCGGCACTTCGTTTTACTTTATGCCTTCATCATTATCATAGTTAATCTTGCATACTAAGTAAATCTTAATCCTACTTTGATCTAAAAATTATTACATGAATCAACCTCCTATTGCTCGGCACATCATTGGTCGGCGCTTTGTCTAGTTCTTCAGTGCACTGTCCTCTCTTGTGGCCTGTTGTTCAATCGATAGTTGACCTTCGTAACCCCGATCTCCTTGGTGCAATACCACTCTTCTTGGCCCAATGCCCGATGTCTGAAACCTTCTGCCAATTATCGATCGGACCTTCAGCTTGACGTCTAATCTCTTGATGTGATTTCCTCCGGTGTAATGCTGATTCATCCTATGTAAACTATCTAATTCTGATCAATAGTAAACCTACATCACTTAAAACATAATTAGACAACAAAACACAATCAATTAATTTCATCATCAAAATCTGAGACTCAACAATTTTATTGTCAAACAACGGTTTCATAGTCTTAGTGGTGTATCTGGTCCTTAGACTTGAGACACCAAGGATGTTCTATATCAGTACTCCATTCTTTGATACCAGACTTATAGGTCTAGAAATTCCAGATCTAGCACAACTGGCCATTGGAAGTGGTAGCCAACCTTATGATGGCAATTGAATGTTAATAGAGGATCATTCGCTCTCGGTGTCATGAGAGAAATATCTCATATATTCTTGCTCTGGCAAATCCCTAGCGAGGATCATTCGGATTGAGAAAGAAAGAGTTCTCTGGGAGAATCCAATTAGAGTAAGATTCGAGTAGATTCCGTATGGGCCTAATAACACTATATTTAAAATACTGTCTTTGAGATATTAGATGGATGATGGACTATAGATACATAATAATTGAGGATAGATAGGTCCAAAGGATTGAGTTCTCCTATATTGTTTAAGAGACTACGACGTATGTCCATAGTCGATAAGTCGAGTGAATGATTAAGGAGATATTATTATTCACTGAACTAGAAGGAGTTCTGACAAGTATGACTCATGGTCAGCTCGATATTAGGCCTAGAGAGTCATATATTTGGTAGGTTCTGCGATGAATAGAGGTTTAAATATGATATATCTGTTAGAGCCTTTATCTTATTGGATATCCAATAAGCTCTTGAATTATTGGATCTTATGGATGAGATCCAATAAGAGCCTATAAGAGATTATTGGGTAGAGATCTACTAATCTAAGAGGCTTGGGTAATTAGATGGAGATTTAGTACCTAATAGGGCAGGATCCATTAGGGTTAAGTTGATAAGGGACCTCTATAAATAGGAGGGCTTTTTTGGTTGCAACCTCATATTCTCCTCTTCTCTTCTTTTCCTCAGCCAACAGCCCCTTTTGGGGCGTGTCGAGATTTGAACAATGATTTGAGGAGCGTCTTCGCAACCCTTACCATGTAGATCATTGTTATAGAGGAGAATGCTTGACTTCCTTCGTCCTCTCTCATATATTTGCAAGGATACATTGATATACGATCTCCCTAGGTAACAATCGTCTTTTACGTGCAGTTTTTGGTTTCGTGAGTTTTTGCGCACCAATCTTTGCACGATGATAAACCCTTTTTCTACGAAAAATTTTAGGATTTTGTTTTTTGTTCTTCCACTACACATGTTATGTCACCCCCATATTTCTCAATATGGACTTTACTTAAAAATATTCCTATAAAATGTGATAATACTAATGTAATATGTTTAACAAAGAATCTCATTCAACACTCTAGAACTAAACATATTGATATTAGATATCATTTTATTAGAGATTATGTGAATAATCATGATATATCTTTAGATTTTATTTATACAAAATATCAATTAGCAGATATTTTTACTAAACCATTGAATGACGAATAATTAGATTTTATTATAAGAGAATTATGTATGTTAAATCTCCCAAATGTATAAATTCTTTTTATACATTTTATTTTCTGATCATTATCTTGATTTCTCGATTTTCATGACTTGAATTTTCTTTTTGAATCAAGATCATTTCCTATCATTCCTTCTTCTTGCTATTTAAAAAAAAGAGATTTGTCAAAAATAACTCAGTCTTTTGGTGTTCATAACTTGATCCTTCATTTTTTAATTAAAATAGTGATGTAAATTTTTACACCATTAAAACCTTCCCTTCTCCTTTCTTTATTTTATAATGACAAAGGAGAGAAGCAAAAATTGCTAGCTTGTCCATCTCAAGAAGCAAAAAGTGCTAGCTTGTATAATCTCAAGAAGCAAAATTTACTATTTTGCACATCTTTAGAGAAGCAAAATTTTACTAACATTCATGTTCTAAAGTAATGTAAAACTTGCTAAATTACTAGCTTGCATATCTCAAAAACCTGCTCCTTTTTGTTGATGACAAAAGGGGAGAAGCTATGATGAAGATTTAAAATTAATGCTTTGGAATCATGCATGATGTATCTTGATTATTTGAAGTTATGCCCAAAGGGATGATGATTTGAAATTTTATGTTTTGGAATTATGCACGTTATAATAAAACTTGATGATTTGAAATTATGCATGCAATACTCATGATTTTATTATGATGCATATGATGTATGCATATGAAGTGTGAAAGTCACCTTCATTAAAATTTTTTTGACCAAAATGCAAAGATATTATGATTAGAATGTTTTCATTCTATGAATTCAAATTTATTTCAATATGGCATATAGATAGGAGGATTTTAGTTAAACTCCGTTATCAATTGGTTGTCATCATAAAAAAGATGGAGATTGTTGAATCTTAGATTTTAATGATAAAATCAATTGACGAGTTTACGATCTAATTTGTGTTTTAAGAAAAGTGATGCAGAACTAACTTCCATCATGAAAAGGAAAAACAATTGAAATAGAACAATCAAATATTTAGCCGGAAAGATCGAGCATCAAGCCAAAAAATTAGACATTACGCTAAGATCGAATGTTGCGAGAGTTAACATGCCAATGGATTGGGTGATACATTGAAGATTCGAACAACGCGTTGGAAATTCGAACGAAGTTCAAATAAACCAAATGACATGTCAAGCAACATAGAATTCTTGTCTTTAGTCATTTATATCTTAATTATCAAAGGTTAGCTCTAAATTGAGTAAGTTTTGGGTGTAACTATGCTAACTCAATTAAGGGTCCATTGGACCTGACTAGGCCTGATTTGGGCCCATTAGGAGGCCTATTCAGTGACCTATAGTTAGGTTAGGCGGTGGCTCTGCTAGACCAGGTGGTGGAACCATCTATGAGTTGGAATGTATGAAGTGTATGTTTTTCAGAAGACTCGACAATGGTACCGCTAGTGTCAAGTGGTAGTACCGCCCAGACTAGCAATGGTACTGCCAATACATGATCTCCCATATTGTCAAGCAGTAGTATTACTTAAACTGAGTGATGGTATTATTAGTACTTAATACTGCAAGCGGTGGTATTACCTAGCATTGGCGGTAGTACCACCAGAACCTCGAAAACCAGGGATGAGACATTTTTTGCTTTATTTTTGAAGCCATTTGGGGCCTATAAATACTCCACTCATCCTTGCTCGGTTAACACAAGAATAGTGAATGAAAAACTTGTGAATCATAGTGTGTAAACTCTGTTGTAAACTTTTGAGTGTTCCCCTCCTCCTTAAAAATTTAGAATTCTATCAAAGGGAGATGCGAGACTTGTAGAGATTCTCTCCTAAACCTATAGAAAGGAGAAAGAGTTATAAAAGAATAGTTGATCTTCACCCATTGAAAGAAGATCGTTAGTGAAAGCTAATGGCCTCGACGGAGGAGGAGTCGAGAGTGGACGTAGGTTGCGACAACCGAACCACTATAAATCTGGTGTGCATTTCCTTTCTACTCTTCATTGATATTGCTTTATGATCTAATTGCTTATTACACTTACTCTAAGTCAAGCTCACTTTCGATATAGGTTTTCATCGAATGAAATTTTCAAAATTATTAAAAGTTTACGAAAGCACTAATTCACCCCCACCCCCCTCCTCTTTCTCTCTCTCTCTCTCTCTCTCTCTTAGTGTCACTATGATCCTAACAGGACATACTTCTTAGCATATAAAAATGATTATTTTAAATATTTTATAAAAATTATAAATTAGTTCAAAATAAATTTTTTTTATGATTTTATCTATATGTAGTGATCATGATGGTGAATTTAAAAATCATAATTTTTAAGAATTTTATGATTTGAATGGGTATGACAATAATTTTTTCACTTTAAGAAATCCGTAACAAAATAGTGTTGTTGAGAGAAAGAATATAAGCTTACAAGGGATGACAAAGACCATGCTTAATGAATATAGCTTACCCAAATACTTATAAGTCGAAACTATTAACATAACATACTATGTCATGAATAGTATTCTTATAAAACCTTATCTATCTAAAACTCTTTATGAATTGTAAAATAATAGAAGACTCAACATCTTATATTTCAAAGTTTTCAGTTATAAATATTCTATTCTAAATGATAAGGATGTCTTAGGAAAGTTTGATGCAAAATCTAATGAAGATATTTTTTTTTAGTTATTCATCTATCTCTAAAGCTTATCGAGTTTTTAGTAAGAGATCTTCAGTCATTGAAGAATTTATTTGTGCTATTTTTTATGAATCTCTCATAACTAAGAGAAATAATTTTGATGATAATTTTGAATTTGATCAATTAAATTTAAATAAGTATTCTTCTCTCCGAAGCAACTTGGATACATCTACTTTTATCAAAACCTTACATAAGGAATGGAAGTATATAGTACATATCATAAGGAGCTAATTATTAGAGATACACAAAAAGGTGTTCAAACTTGTTCTTCATTAAAAATTATTCGTACAAATGCTACTTTTTTTTTATCTCACATTGAGCCTAAATGCATTGATGATGCTCTTAAAGATAACTCATAGGTTTTGGCAATGCATGAATAACTAAATCAATTTGAAAAAAAATAAAATTTGGATGCTTATTCCTAGACCTAAAAATCATCTTGTAATTAGTACTAAATGAATCTTTAGGAATAAGCAATATGAATAATGTGTCATGGTACGAAATAAAGCTAGATTAGTGGTCAAAGATTTCAACCAATAACAAAGTATAGACTATAAAGAAATATTCACTCCTACAACTAGAATTGAAGCTATAAGGATACTCCTTAATTATGTATATTTTTAAAAAAATTTAATTATTTTAAATGGATATCAAAAGTATTTTTTAATGATTTTATTTTTGAAGAATTTTATGTTCAGCAACCACCCAAATTTGAAAATGATCTTTCTTTTAGTCATGTTTATAAATTATCTAAGGTTCTCTATAGGTTGAAGTAAGCCCCTAGGGCTTGGTATGAGAGGCTTAGCTCCTTTTTTATTTAAAATAATTTTTCAAAAGGTAAGATCGACACCACATTATTTATTACATATTTTGATAATAATTTTCTTATTGTTCAAATTTATATTTATGATATTATTTTTGGTTCTACTGATAAATCTTTATATAAATTATTCACTAAGAGTATGAGCCAAGAATATGAGTTTAATGGGTGAATTGATATTTTTTTCTAGGATTACAAATAAAGTAACTAAAAGATATGATTTTTATCAATTAAACTAGGTATACTCTTAATCTATTAAAATGGTTTTATATAGACAATGGTAAAGTTATCAACACACCAATGAGCTAAATTAAATTTAGATAATGAAAGAGATATATAGTGGCATGATAGGAAGTTTATTATACCTCATTGTAACTAGACCTGATATAATATTTAGTGTTGATCTTTATATAATACATTAGTCTAATCCTAAATAATCTCACTTTAAGTAGTAAAAAAATTTTAGGTACTTAAAAGGAATATCATCTTCATAATTATAGTATCCTAAATTTAATAACTTTGATTTGATTGCTTATACTGATGCTGACTTTATATGATATAGAATAGATAGAATAAGAATCTTTAGAACTTGCTAATTCCTAGGTCATGCACTTATTTCTTGGTTATCTAAGAAGTAAAACTCTATTGCACTATTTACGACTGAAGTTAAATATGTTATAGCAAGTTCATGTTGTGAACAAATAATTTGGAGGAAAATACTTTAGAATATTATGAATTTTGTCTAAAAAATATTTCTATAAAATGTGATAAATACTAATATAATTTATTTGACAAAAATTTTTATTCAATACTCTAAGACTAAACATATTGATATTAGAAATCATTTTATTATGGATCATGTTAGCAATCATAATATATCTTTAGATTTTATTAGCACAAAATATTAATTAATAGATATTTTTACTGAGCCATTGAGAGAGGAATAATTCAATTTTATTAGAAGAGAATTAGGTATATTGAATCTTTCAAATGTATGATTAAAGACCTTTTACTATTTATTCTCGTATGATTCTTTCTTTTTTGTTAATGACTAAAGATGTGATTTATTCAAATGAATCATGATATTTTACTTGACTTCTCGGTGTTCATAACTTGAGATTTATTTTATATGAATCAAGACCTTTTACTATTTATCCTCCTATAATTCTTTCATTTTTCTAATGGCTAAGGAGGAGATTTATCAAAATGAATCATAATCTTTCACGTGATTTCTTCATGCCGAAGGCTTTGTTAATGTGTTGTATGCATGGTTGATTTATCATAGTCTTGATTGAGGTCTTTATGGATTAATTTGAGTTTGTATTAAGCCGAAACCATATCAACTTTTTAAGAAAGATATTAGGCTTAAAACAAAGTTGAATTGAGCTTGTTAGAAGGTTAAATCAATGATCTAAACTAAGCCTAGACTGTGATACCACCTGACCCAAGCGATGGTATTGCTTGATTCAACCGAAAAGCACTGTTTGTGCTTTTTTAATATAAATATATATATACATATTATATATATATGTATATATATATGTACCTATATACATATAGATATATATATACATATAAATAAATAAATATATTCATATATATATATAGTCATTAAAAACATACAGTAGATAGTGGGTCTATTAAAAGTTGTGATACTTATAAAGGACAGTGATAACTTTTTTTGCAAAACTTTTATCACTAATATCATAAATAGAAAAAAAACTTATTCCATCTATATTTATATGGGTAAAATAAAAGAAAGTAAGACTATGAAAATAGTTTCACATCACAAGCAATTAAAAGAGTTGAGTTTGGACTGAAACATATGAGAACATAAAATTATAGTGAAAAGCTTTTGGTCTACTTCATGCAGGTTAACTCTTCAGCATTTGTTCGTTGTATAATTTAGAAGTATGATATGATATCCATCCAATATATTTTTGGGGGTGCAATTGAGATTTGATAAAAGTGAAATTTAAATGAATAAAACATCTTTGTGTTGGAATCGCCTGCTGCATGAATGAATTTTGATAATTATGGAAGCTTCACCTTCACATCTCGTAGTGAATATCCAGTGTAAGCAATCACCATGATTTTGTCTTAGTAACCTATTATATTCCTTTCGATTTCAGAAAACTTTACGCACGTGTATCAAACAAAAATATCAAACATCACAAACTAATTCTTGTTTTACCCAATATTTAAAATTACTTGAGTCAACTAATGTTTTTAAGATGCATGCATTATTCAATTCGTTCCAATTCAAATCAGATTATAATACATATATTTTCCTTAAAACTTTCTCATTCCACAGCCAATGATATTCTTTAATCTTAGCTATTTATGAACTCTATAATGATTTATCCAAAATAGCCCTATATTGAGATTTCATCTCGGAGTATCTTAGTTTTAGAATTTTTGTTAGGGTGCTCTAATATACTTAAATGCTAAAAAAATACCCTAAATAGATGTAATGAATTACTGGTTTAGATTAACAACATCCATTCATCTTTCGTCAACTTATTCAATTTAGCTATGCTCGCTTTTCCTCTCCTTTACCTTGTTGTCATCATCGATCTCACTTTTATTTTTTTTTCTCTCTTGTCCATTATTACTATATATATCTTTTGGGACTAATTATATATTATCATTGTAGTTAGTTATGTTTAGCATCATGATCTCTACACCTTAAAAAATTTATATTTACATTTTTATACTTATGAAAGTGAAGCATTTAATCTCATTTCTCCTCATATCATTGACTCTACAAATGAAAGATCCTGTATATGCTATCACGTGCATAAATAACGTTAAGAAAGGGATAAAAAGGTACTTTTGATCCTCACTATCCAAAGATATTATTTTTACAGCAGAACAACTTCTATGAAAACTTTGCTATCATCCTTCCAGCCTTGTCCTCCCCTTTGGCTTTATTATTCTTTCAAATGGTATATCCAACGATGACGTCGGAGGTAATCCTCATCTTCTGCATTATCTCATTTCTCCTATTTTGCTATTATCTTCTTTGACTTCGTTATCCTCCCGGATGGCCTACTCAACCATGGTGTCGGTGGCGATCCTCATCTCCTACACTATCACATTTCTCTTGCTTCGCTATCCTACCCAATGCCTTTGGCTTTGTGCAAAGTCGATGGCTCTATATTGATGGTGAGGATCAAAATTATCTTTTTATCCCTTTTTAATGTCATTTCTGCACGTAACAACATGTACGATATCTTCCTTAGTAGAGTTGATAGTACGAGGAGAAACAAGTTTAAATGTTTCACTTTTATAAGTATAGGGATATCAATATAATTTTTTAAAGTATAAAGATTAAAATTTTAAATATAACTAACCACATGGGGTAATATGTAATTATATTACTTTTAGTCATGCCTACCTCTCACTCTCCTCTAATCACACTCCGTATCTTTCATCATATGTACCATTCCTCCTCCTCTACAACTACTATTGGTTCCATCTATGACCTCATTTGTTTTTCTTAGTTGATCCTCATCTCGCAGTCTCACCTATCCCTCTCCTCAACCATAACCTTTTTTACCTTTTGTTGCCTTTCGTATTTTGAATTTGCACTGATAAATGAGTGTGATTACTCTTGCTTATGGAATTAACTAAAGCTTCCCTAATAGAATTTAAAAAGTCCATAAAGTACCAAAAAAAAAAAAAAATAGAAACGTCTATGAATTTATTATAAAGATGTTGTTGCTCACAAGTGTTGAAAGTTTGTGATGCAATAGACACCTATTCCAAGTAATAAATAAACGTTGTTACACTTATTTCACAAGTCAACTTGAAAATGTAAAAACATGAAAAAATGTTCAGAATAGGTGTCCATTGCACCTCAAACTTTCCTCATAGATGGGTAACAACATTTGAATAGTAAATCCATAGGTATTTTTTATTTTTATTAATTTTACAGATTTCCTAAGTTTAATTTAGCACATTTTCAAGTTCTTCCTATCAACAAGTATAACCACACTGATTTTAGTGTAATTCTAGAACACTTGTCTATTGCATCTCAAATTTTCATCACAGATTGGCAACAATATCTTAATAGTGCATCTATCATTTTTTTTTTCAATCTTTTTTTATTTTAGGGACTTTTTAAGGCTAGATTGACAGGTTTTAAGGTTGATTCTTTGAAGAAGTGTTCTTCTATCATTTTAACGTTGGAATACTTATCGATTGGACCTCAAGCTTTCACCAAAAATGGACAACTCAATAATGAATTCATCGAATTTAATAGTTCTTATGATTTTATAATTTTTAAAACCAATTTGACATGTTTGTAAGTTGATTTTACAAACCAGTTTAACCACATAAATTCATTAGTGTAACTGCTAGAATAATATTCATTTCATCCCACACCATATATGGGCACTAGTATCTGAATAATGAATCAATATTTTTTTTTATTTTTTTATTAATTTTAGGGATTTTTTAAGTCTAATTTGAGATGCTTTCATATTGATTCTAAAAATAAATATAATCCTGTTCATTTATTAGTTCGCTTATTTGTGTAATAACAAAATTAGTGTCCATTATATATTAGACTTTTACCAAATATGAGAAATAATATTTCAATGATGAATAAATATTTTGTCTAATTTTAATTTTTTTTAAAAAATTCAATCTAGTATATTTTTTTTAAGATAAAGTGGCAAGGGTGAGCGTGACAAAAGGCATAAGCAACAAGAGATACTGGTCAAGCAAAGGGAGAGATTAATAATGGAGGAGAGAGAGAATGAGTATAGCAAAAGATGGAGAGAGCGATAATAGTGATGGAGGGAGAGATAAAAAATGATGAAGCATCGATGGGGCACTAGTGATGTGAAGAGAAAGATATAAGCATGACAAAAGAAGGAAAGGATAATGGTGTTAGTAAATGTGATGGAAAGATGACGAAGAAAGAAGATGCAAAGTGAGACATATTTGGTTTAGATGAACTGGTTTGATTCATTTCTTAATTAAACTCTTTAAATTAAATAGTAAACCATATTTGCCCTTACAATATTTGATGGTATTTACTTTTTCTTATCCTCACTCGATATAAATAAACTAGGGGATAAATATATAACAGGCAAAGTGGAGCAATATAAACTAGCTGACACGTTCCGTCCATGATATTATCTTACCATGACATTGGGTTTTGATCGTGTTTATTGATGTAACCAAATTTTGATGGAACAAGCCCATGTTTGCCACCAAATCAATTAGATTTATAATTCATCGGAATTAAGATTGTTCCTGGACAAGAATTACTATGTTTAACATTAACAATAAAATATTTGTCGAATATAAATGATCATATTGAGAGTTGATGGTCATAACATGCCGTACTAGAATATTATCAGTTTATAAATATTACTTAAAATAATAATATCAACACAACTACAAAATTAAGATTTTCTTTCCATAGATAAAAAAATCATGTCTCGTTATATTAGTAGGAATGTTATCATTTTAAAATATTTCTTAAAAATGATAATCTCATCCGCTACGAAAATTAAGATTTTTTAGAGATAGGTAAGAAATCCAAAAGAAATTGTAACGTAACAGAAATTTGATGATGATTAGGTGTACATAATGGTGTGTTTTCAATGATGTTAACATTGTTAAACATAACAACACGATTTCAATGCCATTACACATTGGTCAATTGAATATGATAATATGATTTTAATACCATTACACAATGGCAGAGAGAGTAACAAAATAGTATAAAGGAAGAGGCAAGCATATTCGAAAATTAAGAAGGCATTAACGATAAGGAGAAAGAGATACAGTATGAGAGAAAGAAGTAGTGGAGGGAGGAGATACCAAGTGAGCCATATTTAGTTTGGATAAACTCGTTTGGTTCATTTCATAATTAAATCATCAAAACTATATAATCAAAGTCAAGGACAAGAGCATACTTATTCTATTGCTATATTGATCACACAATATTTGATGGTATTTACCTTCTTTTTACCATAATTATTTTCGAAACGTATCAATGGAAGTTATTTTTATCGGAGCAAGGTAAATGATATTGTCTTACAACAACATTAGGTTTTGATCTTGTCTATTGATGATAACAAAAATTTGTATAGCATGTTAAGAAGACACAAGCTCATGATATAAAATCCGTTGGATGCATAATGTATTAGAATCAAAATTTATGTCGAAAAAAATTACTAAGTTTAACATTAGCATTAAAATATTATTTGTTAGATATGAATCATCATGTTGTGAGTTGATGATCATAACATATAGGACTAATGAATATTTTATCGGTTTATAAGCATTACTTACAAATGATAATATCAACAACAACAAAATGAAGATTTTCTTTTCATAGATAAGTGAAAAATATACTGTCTCATTGTATTAGTAGGAATATTTATCAGTTTAAAATATTTCTTAAAAATGATAATCTCATCAGCTACGAAGATGATGAGATTATCTTAATCTTTAAGACAGTAGAATCAAACTCTAGAATCCAGTAGTTCTTTGATTAGATCAACATATGATCTGCTTTCATCTCTATTTTCGTCTGTCTGTTCTCTAACGTATTTTATCGACGAAGGGAAACTGTCAATAAGCAATTGTTGCTACCTCTTCATCGGCAGAATTCCAAAGGAAACAATGATTGGGTGTATATAACGGTGCGATTTCAACGCCGTTATCTTATTAGTTGAACATAACGGGACGTTTCAACGTCATTACACCTTGGTCGGTTCAATATAACGGCACGATTTCACGATATAACACAAGGCGGGGTCGGTGGCGTCCATATAAGCCGAGACCACCCTGTTGCGCACCTCGTATCCTCCTTCGGCTCTCTCGCGCGCTGTCCTTTTGCTCTCTTGGCGATCTCGTCTTTCTACGAAGGTCGGCGCTGCTCTCCGACGAAAGGGCAAAGCTTCGAGCGATCGTCAGCTGGGAGTGACCGTCCTCGCCTCCGATTTAGCGGAGAACTTAGATTCTTGTTGGGGTGATCTCATTCCTTTTCCTTTGCTTGAGGTTTCGTTTCGCTTCGCTGTCGAAATTTTTTAGGGTTCAAGATATTGTTGATTTTGATGATTTGGCTTCGTTTTGATTGATATACTTGATAATTTCCGTGACCAAAAATCAGAAATTTTATTGTTCTCGGGGTTTTCTCTTTGATCAATTCTTGGGTTAGGGTTTTCAAGTTTCTTTCGGGAAGTTCGATTTTTCTGATTTTCTTGATCGTCTCTCGTCACCTTGGCGTTTCTCGTTCTGGTTTCGATTGGCAAGATGACTTCTTCTCGTTCCAGTAGTGTGGAGTATGACCGCTTCATCCCGTTCCGATCGGCGATGGACATGAACTTCGCGTGCTGTGCTCTAACCATACCTTTCAGACCTCAGCGTGATGGTTCGATAGAATCCCCATCGAGTGTGGCGTATCAAAAACTTTTTATTCAATGTATTTTGAAGAACAGATCTCGCATCTTCGCATTCAGGAGTGCACCCGAATCAACGAGGACAATCGATCACACAAGAAGCAACAGAGGCGAATCCCAAAAGATGCAGATAGGACTTTGGCTGCTTATGACATCTTAGATGATGATAGGTTGAATCTCCTTGACTGGGAAAGCAATAATGTGTTGGCAATTGGCCTCAGTGACACAGTGTACCTATGGAATGCTGCGAATGAGTCTCGTACGAAGTTTTCACGAGCCGTAGAAGACAATAACCCTGTCACTAGCATCAGCTGGTCCCCAGATGTCAAAGTTCTAGCTGTCACATTTGGCAATTCAGATTTAGATCTGGTTGATGCAGCAATAGGACGTGTGTTGGTTAGGATCCAAGGTGATAGCCACTTCTTTGTTTGTTCACTTGTCTGGAGAAGTAATAGAATCTTGACGACTGAGAGATCCGACCGTAGTGTTGTTGATTGTGACATTAGAAAAGATGATCGGGTCATCTGTGACTATAAAGGGTATCGACTTGAAGTTTGTAGTCTTAAATGGTCCGAGTTGTTTGGGCGGTATCTAGCAAGTGGAGGGAAGGACAAACTTGTGCACATATGGGACGCTCGCATGGCTGTTGCAAATCACCATCCACGCCAACATCAATTATTTCACAAGATCAGCAAACACACTTCCACTGTGAGAGCCCTTGATTGGTGCCCTACCAGGAGCCCTTTGCTCGGACCGTTTAAGACTACAAACTTCAAGTCGATGTCCTTTATAGTCACAGATGGTCCGGTCATCTTTTCTAATGTCATAATCAACAACACTACCATCGGATCTCCCAGTCGTCAAGATTCTATTACTTCTTCAGGCAAGTGAACAAACAAAGGAGTGGCTATCACCTTGGATCCCAACCAACAAACGTCCTGTTGCTGCATCAACCAGATCTAAATCTGAATTGTCAAATGCGACAGCTAGAACTTTGTCGTCTGGGGACCAACTGATGTTAGTGATAGAGTTGTTGTCTTCTACGGCTCATGAAAACTTCGTATGAGACTCATTCGCAGCATTCCATGGGTACACTGTGTCACTGAGGCCAATCGCCAACACATTATTGCTTCCCCAGTTGAGGAGATTCAACCTATCATCATCTAAGATGTCATAACCAGCCAAAGTCGTATCTGCATCTTTTGGGATTCGTCTCTGTTGTTTCTTGTGCGGTCGATTGTCCTTGTTAAATTGGGACAACTTGTCAGCCAATGATTCGGGTGCACTCCTGAATGCGAAGATGTGAGATTTGTTCTTCAAAATACAATGAACAAGAAGTTTTTGGTACACCACACTTGATGGGGATTCTATCGAACCATCATGCTGAGGTCTGGAAGGGGCATGGTTAGAGCACAGCGCGCGAAGTCCATGTCCATCGCCGATCGGAACGGGATGAAGCGGTTGTACTCCACACGCCTGGAACGAGAAGAAGCCATCTTGCTAATCGAAACCAGAACGAGAAACGCCGAGGTGACAAGAGACGATTAAGAAAACTAGAAAGATCGAATTTCCCAAAAGAAACTTGAAAACCCAGACGATCGATAACCAAGAATTGATCAAAGAGAGAATCCCGAGAACAACAAAATTTCTGATTTTATGATTTTGGAGTTCTCTCTTGGTGGATTAGTGACCAAATGACACTCCCATAATATGGGATCTTTAGTTTCTCCTTTTCAAAATTTTTATGGAATAATACAATCAAAATTTAATGATCAACAAACTCTCCTCAATCTTTGATTTTAACTTGTTGACCAGATGACACTCCTATAATATGGGTCATTACATCCTCCTTTTCAAAATTACTGTGGGATAGTACAACCAAAATTTAATGATCTATAAACTCTCCTTGACTTTGGGTTTTTCCTAATTGAGTGTGTTTGATCTAATGAAATTAGGGAGTAACTTATCAATGGTTTTATTCTCTTCATTTCTTGGGTAACCACAATTGCAATATATAGAATGAATTTTCTTCGTTGTCAGGTCTTATGCTGTCTAGTTTGAACTTTTAGTAGCGTTTCTAGAGTGCTTGCGATCAAGATTCTAGTAATGTTAACTGATCCCAAGTTTTGTTTAGGCTTGCTTGTTGAAATCAAAGGATTTATATTGGCTCTAGAAAGGGTGCTGAAGTCAAGTGTGCAATCCAAGCCCTGGATATTGAATGTGTAATTTTATCAGGAAGAAGTTCTCATGCATTTATGATACAATTATTATGTAGTCACTAAAGTTCTCTAATGTTGTATTTTATATTGCTTACTATGCTTTAACTAAAATGACTTTACTCGCAACAATATAAACCAAAATGACATTACTAGGGGTGAGGAAGGGAGAAGAAGGGAGGAAACAGGAAGAAAAATAGAGACAGAAGGAGGCTATGGTAAAAGAGGAGGAAAAGAAGATGAGAATACTTGGCGGTGGTTGCACAAAGAGAAAACGGGCTTAGTGTTTTTCTTTACAAAAAAGGAAAAAACCACACCATATAGCCTGAAATAGGGCGGTCCACATCTTAAGTCATGCCCGGACGGTCATTATCAATCAAATTGATTAAAATTTAAATCCATGGGTATAACATGAACAAGTATACAAACAAATAGTTGAAAATTTTAAAACTGTATAATATACTAATGACATTAAATGACCACATTGACATTGTCGTTATACCTTGGTTACTTGAATTAGTGCTTTCTAGAATAAAAACATGAAAAAAAATATTGAGGAAAATTAAGTTAGATTATATAAGATATCTTTTATGACTTTAAAGAAAAAGCACTTATTTGAGCTAAAATTACTAATTATTATGTATCCTGTTGATGGCATTCACCACCAAGTTGGAAAATAACCAAATTTCTTTGATCCTTATAAAAAAATAATAGATAATTTTTTGAAGAAACACTTATAATGAGTAAGAAGAAGCTGATAAAAAAAAAATATAATAACACAATAAAATTATGTTAAATATTTAAAATAATTTCAAAAGTAAAGATTTAATTGAAAGCTAGAAGGTCAAAAATCTACTTATGTTGATAAAGATTTGTAGAAATATTACAAATTTAAGAAAATTAAAATTTAACAGATTTCATTATTTAAAAGATGACGTATGCAATGGAAAATTGGGTGACAATGTTGTTACCCAATTTGGTAAAAAGTGGGAAAGATAAGTTAATTTCTGCCATTTAAATGCATTTTATAAATGTAATGGAATCTTCTAGCTCACCATTTTAGAGAGAGTAATGCATAGTTGGTAGAAATTCTCTGCCAAGATTTCTTTCAAGTCGAGTATATCTCAATTAAGACATATTTTTATGATGTTTGATGATATCTATCATTTGTGGTCTATATCTAATTATCTTACACTTTCATTCAGATTTGTCGATGACATTTCTTTTATGTCAAAAAGGATAGAAAACTTTACATGCATGGATAGTTTTAGTATATGAATAGTGTAAGTTGCAAAAACTCCAATGCAGTATATTCAAATAGTGTCCTTGTCTTTTAATTGTCTTTTGCATGATTTTAAACTGTGTGTTTCCACTGCAGTACCTTCGACTATGGATTGGTTTCAGACCATACAGTTCAACACTAGTTTTTTTGTTTTTCCTATTATCTTTTCAGGTGATGTCAGGTATTACCCAATATATTAGTACCATATTGGTCTCATAGAATATTGAAACTGATATTAGATTGAGATTGTAGACCTTGTTGTGTACATTTATTTTATTTCAATTTGTTGACAAGAGTAATTCTGATGCATCTTTGATTTGAATTAACCTTATTTTTGGTAATGTATGGAATCTTACTTCTAGACGATTGTGTAACTTAGAGAAGGCACTTGGTGGGGATATGAGGATGTATGATGGAACTGCTCTCATTGTCAGTATCTTCAACCAAAAGGGTGCAAAATTCACGAAGCAGCCTTACAAGCAAGTGCCCACTAGGCTTTTTCAATTTTAGTTATTTTAGATTTCATGGGAGCCAATGTCATGTCACTAAACATTCATTTGTTATTCATTTTTTGTGTTTGACTTCCTGCATTAGATGTTATTGTTGCTTGTTTCATTATACCTTAGCAACCTAAAAGTTAGGGATGCAATCCTAGAGACACAATATATGTAATCCAAGTTACAAATATTGTATATATTATTGCAGAACTCTTAGGGTCTGCTGAAATAGAAGTTGCATTTGACCAGAACAGCAAAAATGATAACAGATAAACTGAATTCCTGATAGTTTGAGAAATTTTGAACATTTGTTTTTTGATAATACAGTATGGCTCCTTAAGTCAAGTCATTGATGTTTGAGCAATTTAATTATTTCCTTTCATATAAATTTTTATCTAAAAGATTCTCTCCCAATCTCTTGGTAATTTCTTACTTTCCATTTATTTTCTTTTAGTACACTTGTTAATGAAGCTATCTCTTGATCTTCGAAGGCCTTCCCTTTTGAAGAATGCCATCAAATCATTTACTATTATGATCATCATGTGCTAACTAGTTCATGTATGGATTAGAAAATCAAACGGAAGGTGCACAAAAAATGGTATTGTCATACAAGGTCTGATTTGTGTGATTTAACAGGAAGTAAAGCCATGTACTTGGACATACTTATTTTCATTTCTACAATTGTCATTTTCAAATTCCTACTAGGTTTTTCAGGTTTTATCTTATTTAAAAGAAAGATTTAGTTTTTTTTTCTCTCTCTTGTAAGGAGAATATCCGTACAAATGTTTTTAACACCACCTATGTTGGTCCCAAGCCCGAATGATAAAGGTGGAGGGTTGTGTAAGGCCACTAAGAGCCAGCTTGAAAAACATTTGAGAACTGATATGCATGATCTTAATTGTTTCATAATAAAGCTAGGTCATCATTGAGATTAGATTTGAGACATATTTACCACCAAAGTATACTAAAATGTGAAGGTGGGCTTCTAGGTTGTCTGGAAGAAAACTATGGTATTAGGTTTCAACTGTGGTGTAAAATAGATAAGTGGACAATTGGATTAGGCTAGTAACATGGAATATAAGGGGTTAGATTGCCACATTAAAATTATGCAAGTATCATTCATAGATATGCCTCAAAATAATGTTGTATAATCAAGAGATTTTGGGATTATAATTATATTACTATAATCTGTGTCATGAGAAAATATTTTGATTCAACGTTTATGCCTCTTACATTGGTCTTAAGTGATTAAATCAAAGGGGAATTTTGAGAAAATTTAGATAATATAATCTAAGGAATATCTTTTATTCAAAATCTATAATTGAAGGACATTTGATTGATTATATAGGGAGAGAAGCATGACAATTATGCAACTATAATTGTGTTTGACAATCAAAAGAGCTGTGCTCATCAACCACTCAAATGCTGTTGAAAAAACTAGTTATAAAGTGTATAATTTCTAATCTGAAATGGTTTCAATATGTTAGTATATAGTGAATAATCTCCGTAAAAGATAAGTTCAAGAGTGAAATCCAAGCTTAAAATATTCCAATTTTAGTATGATGTGTCATAATTTCTAATTTTAAAAAGCAGTCATTAGACCTATGAGAACAGTAAACCAAATTGAATAATATAATAGTAAAGAGATATCAAACAAATAATTCTATGAGTTTGACGAAAATGAGGCATTATGATTCTGTCTATTATGGTTTTTTTTCTGTGATATGAACAGAGGTACATGACTTTCAATGAATAGACTGTCTTCTGCTGGTCTCAAGATAGGGCCTGACAAGTTCTAAATTGTGGAAGTTAGCTTACTATACCAATGGTTAACAAATGCTTGATTATAGTGATAGTGTAGTCCTGGTCCCTCTGGATAAAAGGATCTTAGTCGAGTCTGAAGGTTCTAGTTTGTGATTATTTTAGTCTCTGGGATTTATCTTTTGCTGAATCAGCTGTTGATTTGTAGAAGACTAGTAGCAATCTTCATGAGATTGTTAGAGAAGCTTGCTAAGTTTCATACAAATGCTCACCAACTAATGACATGGCTACTGTTTCAGTATTTTCAATTATGTTGTTGCTGTCATTTATCACAAGTTTCAGCATCCATGCCTTGTGGTTTGAATTGTGCGCCTTGTAAGCATAAAACTGACCTCTGAATCAGTATTTCTTCATGCCAACTTCCCAGTTTATTTAATGAGATTAAGTTAGCAGCAGCTGTTGTGATTATTGTTTGCAATTCCTAATATCACGTATGGTAAAAAGTTTAAATTGACATGATAATTCCAGTTGAAACATTTAAGTCAACAAATGCTTATTATAACATCACGACAATCACCATGATCATTAGCTTGTTAGCAAATTGCTTCATGGTTCATGCTACATGGATATTTCACCTGCAACAACTTTCTTATAAATTGCCATTTGTGATGCTTTAGAGGCTTATCTTTCTTTTATTTTATGATCAAGGCACATTTTTTCTTTTGTTCATTAGGGACAAAGAGGCTCAGAGCATTGATGCTTCACTTATTGGAATTCGAGAATCAAGTTTATTTATCCTTTTTTTAAGCTATTATATTAGTTCTTTACTAGAAAATATATTTAGGGGTTTCTCAAATTTTATTATTGAATAGTCTATTTGTTTACTTGCTTCTCGTTCTTGTTTAACTTCTGGTTTGCCCCTTAACATTCTGTAATATTTCAATAATACTTTTACACATCTCAATTCCTTTAGCTTTTGCTTTTTCTTGTTTATTTGTATGCTTTCACTTTGAACTTTTCTAGAAAAATATATTGCAAACTGATATTTAGCACATTTTTCCATCATTTTAAAACCAAAGAATTATGTAGGTTTGTCCAGAGAAAGCCTACCTTGTTGGAGTTGAATATAAAGGCACTAAGATAATACTTTTCTGTTGATTTATCACTTGAATAATTTGCACAATTAGCTTATACTACTCTACTTATCAAAAGCATGGTTTTTAATTTTGATGTGTATTGTCCGATATGGACAGTACGTACTAGTCCAAGAGCCTCTTGGCACGTCGATTGCTTGCTATTGGCGGTGCCAAATTTTTAGCCTCATATCGCCCGATACAGGGCTGTATCGGGCTGTACTGGTCAATTTCGATCGTTACTGACCTTTTAGCTATTTTAGCTAAAATAACCAAAAACACTAATACAATATGTATTAGTGTTTTTAGCTATTTTAGGCGTACCACTTGATGTGGTATGCCTTGATACATACTGTATTGAGCCTTACTTGCTACGCCGATATAGATCGAAATTACGAACCTTGATTAAACGTATGTTTCTTATTCCCCTAATTGAACATGATATAGTGAATAGTCCTATGGTTTCCTTAAGTGTGCATTTCTAGAGGTCCATAATCTAGGAGTATATTATTGCTTTGGGTTATTGAATGATGAACTTCAGAAAATATATCTTTCTGAGGTTTTTTTTGGCATGAACTCCATCCTCTAATGTTACATAGAAAATTTTTTATTGATGTCACTTACCTGGTCTTACATGACATGTCATATTTAGTAACTTATACATCTCATTGTATTTGCCTCCTTCAAAATTAAGTAAAGTTTATTGAGTGTTTCCAACAACAAAACAACAGGTGAAGACATTATGGATGGATAGTTAGAAATGTTGTATGATTGGTTATATTTTTTAGGGTCATATATTGGTGAACTTTTCAATGTTTGTGACTCAAATTCAAACACTCACAATCGTGGTTGCTTTCTATCTAGTTGAATAAGTTTAGGTGTTGTTGGATTCATTGGTTATGTTAATGTTGCTTTGAGCTTGGGATCCTGGTCAAAGGAATTTTTAAAAATCAGAGAGAATATGAAGAAGTCAGAAATTATGAAGAAAAATGTAATTTTCATATATTGTTATTTATCATTTTTTACAAGGATTAGTGACCAAATGACATTCCCATAATATGGGTCTTTCCCTCTGTTTTTTAAAATTGTCATGGAATAGTACAACTAAAATTTAATAATCTATAAACTCCTCGGCCTCCTGTCTTTCCTTATTAAGGTGTATTTGTTCTGATGAAATTAGTGAGCAATTTATTAATGGTTTTGGTCCATTCATTTCGCAAGTAACCAGAATTGCAATATGTAGATATGGAATGATTGGATAGTGTCACTTGGTAGAACAAATTTTTTTGGCTTGTGCTATCTAGTTTCAACTTTCACTACTCTTTCTAGAGTGCTTGTGATCAGGATTTCAGTTATGCCCACTGATCCAAAGTTTTGTTTAGGCTTGCTTATCGAAATCAAATGATTTATATTGGCTCTAGAAAGGGTGCTGAAGTCTAAGTACCCAATCTGGGCCTTTCATGTTGAAACCGTAATTTCATTAGCAACAAGTTCTTATGCAATTATGATGTAATTATTATATAATCATTAAAACTTTCTAATGTGGTATTTTATATTGCTTGCTTTGCTTTAACTAAAATGATTACTCACAACATTCAAACTAAAATGACATTACCAAGGTTGAGGAAGGAGAAGGAAGCAAGAAGAAAAATGGAGGTAGAAGGAGGCCATTGAGAAAGAGGAGGAAAAGAAGAGGAGAATATGCAGGGTTTGTGGGCAGCAACTACACAATAGCATGGAGAGGGTGAACACTCGGCGGTGGTTATACATAAAGTAAAACAGGCTCGTGAGGAGTTGGTAGCCCTAGAAGGGGCCGGTTTCAGTAATTTTAAAAGAAAAAAATGGTTCCGTTCGGATCTTTTAAAAGGAAAACAGGCCTAGCATCTTTGTTACTACAAAAGGGAAAAAACTAAACCGAACTATCTAAAATAGATAAGAGTTTCTTGCTCTATTTTGGACCAGTGTGGGTAAATAATCTAAGACAATAGAATTAGGCTAGTCGAATTGGGATATATGAATATTTTCAGAAAAGGGGTTAGATTGACACGTTATATATGTATGCATATATATATATATATGTATGTACATATATATATATATATGTATGTACATATATATATATATATATATGTATGTATACTGCATAGTTGAGTAAGTGGGTTAAGGGAAAAGATGTAGGAGATTGTTAATACTAGATAATTAAACATACATTGATTTAAGTATCTTTTATAGATAGGGGCCAAAATAATGTTGTAAAATCAGGAGATTTTGGGATATAATTATAGCAACTTTTATTAAAAATCTATAATTGGAGGACATTTGAATGATCATATAGAGAGAGGAGATGATGAATTTAAAGGAATATATGAGAGCTTTGGATATGGGGAGAGGAATAAAAAGGGTGGAACGATTTTGGATTTTGCTACATTAATGATTTCATTGTTATTGATGCTTCAAGAAAAGTGATGAATATCATATTACTTATAAGAGTAGACATGGATATAGTTGGACCTTTTTTTTATTAGATGGTATATTTTAAAGATTGTAAAGTTATACATAATAAAAAGTTCATGAATAATCAATTGATTGTTTTAGGTATTCATTTTTTTAAAAATGGAAGAGAAAAGAAGATAATAAATTGTACCAGAATTAGATAGTAGAATTTTAGAAAAAGCTCCTAAGCTTGAGAATTTTTCAGATAGTGCCCTAAGTTTGAAATATTCCTATGGAGCGATCTTGATCGTGTGAAAAGATCATTTTAACTTGATAAATTTAAAAATTATTTTTTTCCTAGATCCATCGTTGCCTATGCTTGCCTGCATGTTGTTAGGATCTAGAACGGCACTAAAAGGGGGTGCATTAGTGCAAATGGATTAAAAACCGATGATTTAAACGATTACAAAAAACATTGTGTATTGAGAAGTTTTGTTACGTAAAACGATTTCGGCAAAGAAGTTTGATTCGAGTGAATATGTAAGAGAGTAGAGAAGGAGAGAATGAATGAGTGTAGTGAGGTAAAGGATTGAATGCAACAATTAAAACTTACACACCAAGAGAAGAACGTAGCGATTTATAGTGGTTCGGTCAAATGACCTACGTCCACTTCCGAAACCTCCTCCGATGAGGTTCCCGACTTTCATTATCAATCGTTCTTGAAGGGAAAGAATCAAACACCCCTCTTACAGACTTTTACAAGTGGTTGATACCCTTTTATAGAATTTTTACAAGTGAAAATTTGGGAGGTGAACACTCGAGCTTTCCAAGTCTATTTCACTAGAGTTTTGGCTCAGTTTTTATCACTTCTCAATGTACTTAGTCAGCTAAGAAGTAAGGGGTATTTATAGGCTCAATTGGCTTCAGAATTGGAGCCAAAAGAGGTCCCATCCTGGATTTCCGGCTGCTGGCGGTACCACCGCTTGACACTGGCGATACTACCGCCCAGTCTGGCAGTACTATCGCCCGACAGAGTCCTCAGGCTCTGTGGACGGACGGTACCACCGCTTGACAGGTAATAACCTGGGCGGTACCACCGCCCAGAGCTTCTGGGAATCTGTTCCCGGGGTGATTCCACCACCCCAGTTTGGCGGTGCCACCACTAGACATGTTCCAACACTTCTAGATAGGTCTTGAATCGAGCCCAATTTAGTTAATTTACAGGCCCAATTGGCCCCCACTAGGGTTGAAGGATTAATACCTAATCCTAATCCTAATTATGTGCTAATTACAAAATTAAAAACATATTCTAAGCAAAATATAATCCGGCAACATCAAGTCTTCATCCGGTGAGCTTCCGGCGAACTTCCGATGAACCCTTGGACAATCTTCTGATGGACTCCCAGCAGGCTCTCGGACTTTATGGCAATCTTGGCAAGTTCTGACGAGTCTTCTTTGGCAAGCTTCCGATCTTTCTCGGTGAACTCCGCGACCTTCCGAAAACCTTTCAGCGAACTTCCGACAACCCTTCGGCAAGTCCATGATTCATTCTTGGCTAGTTCCGACAGCACTTCCGACGAACCTTCGGACTTTCGACGGATTCCAATGTACTTGACTCCGGCAATTTGCTTTATGTCTTCATCACTACCGTAGTTAATCTTGCACACTTTTCTCAACAATATAGATTAGATCAAATAATCTATCAATTGACTTCATCATCAAAATCTGAGATTCAACACATGCAACCCTCTTTATACCACCCGCAACCCTTGCAAAAGGGCCCAACGTTGCCACTTGTAGCCCTCACCCAAGGGAGCGCTATTGTCACTCATAACCTTGTCCGCCTGCCTCTGCCCTGCGGTTGGCTGCCTCCCTTCGCTTGCAACCCTTGCGTGAGAGCTCGCCATCGCCGCTTGAAGCACTTGCGTGAGAGCCTACTGCCATCGCCTACAACCGTGATCGCCCCACTCAGCCCACAGCCCTCACGGGAGGGTCTCACGGGAGGGCTTGCCACTATTGCTTGCAGCCCTCGAGCGATGTTTGTTGCCGCACCTTGGTCGCTAGTTGCAAAGGGACTGTGCAGCCTCCTCGCACCCCTTCCTTGTTAGCGTGGTCTCTTGGGGGTCCTTGTTGTTGGCTACAGCCTCCATTGTTGGCCGCGGAGGTTGCACCTTCATCGCGGGTCCAACGAAGGGAGGTGACTAGTGTCGTAGAGGGGTCAATCGGCAGGGCGAAGGCACGACTATGGGTTGGGTGGAGGATGGTAGCTGACGGGAGTGGAATGATCATTTTGAAAAAAAGAGGTACTCTGTGCGAATTTTTCATACTTGGGGTGTTATCTAGAAAATTCTCAAACTTAGGAGTTTTTTCTGAAAATTCACCCCATATATATATATATATATATATATATATATATTTGTTGTGTGTGTGAGAACCAGTTTTGCAGTCTATATTTGATGAGACTAATTATATTATTATGCTGATTTGATTTAATTCTATGATTCATTTTGGATGTCGTAATTGTTTGTGAGCTAAAACTTTATGGTACGGTGAACTTTTTCTTTTGGCTTCGCTGCAATAACCTATAATTCTACAACTGAACCATGAGAGATACACCAAGTATGCAGGTCCATCTGCTGAAATGATTTGGACTTCCATGTACCAGGATTATTTTCCACAAATCTAGTTATATGTTTTTCTTTTGTTTCTTATTTCTTGTCCAGACACTTTGTTCAGTTATTTTTGCATCAAATACTGAAATAATTGGAGATGATATGTTTGATATTAGTTACTGGTAATTCTTGTGTTATTGTTTTCCACATGTTCAATATTGCTAGTTGCTCGGTTTAGGTGATTCAACAATGAGTTTATGAAGAAGCTGACAGTAATTAAATTATTCTTTGGACATATCATGTGAATGTATACAGTTTCTTTCCAAATCAATTTAAGACTTGATTTAGTAATTTTGTACTACAGTCTATGTTTTCGTTGTGTAACATTGTTGGTCAAGATGCTGTTAGTAAATTCTAGGTGATAAATTTTATTTTGCATTTGCTTTCTTATCTCTAGCTCTCAGTATCTTAATTCCTTCTGAAGAACAGTGTTACGAGAAGAGACTGGTATAAGATTGATCTCTGGGATTCCAGTCCGCATAGCTTCTGCATATCTCCTTGAAGCATATACAGATCGATATCTTCCTACACACTCTATTTGGGATTCCAGTCCACATTAGCTACTGGAAAATGATTTTTAAAATTTTTTTCAGTCATTAATCTCTAATATTCTTCTAAATGAGACAAGTTTTGATTTGCTTTGTGAGCAAGCATAATTTATCCTAATTCTAGAGTGATATTCCCATCAAATACTTCCATCTGCACAAAGATAATTCTTATTTGATGATGTTTCTATGTTTCTATCCTTTAGCTGTTGTATCAAGATATGGTCATACAATTCCAGGTTACGGCAAGAAATCCATGCCTGGTGCTTTTCAGACATGTATTATGGCTCATCATCATAAGTCTGAATGTACTGGATCAATCTGCAGAGTTAATGGACAACCATCAGAGGTTTCACAGAAACAAGGACTTCATAGGGGCAAGCTATTTCTTTCCTTTCTCGACCTCACTCTCGTTTAAATGCAATCAGATTATGCAAGGTAGAAATAAATGGCTGCCACGGTAAGAGGCTTTGGCCACTACAAAATTTTGGGAATTCATTAACTCTGTGCGGTAAGATCCGTTTCCTATTATTGAAGACCTTGGTGCTTATTTGCTACCTCCACCTTTCTGCACAACAAAAATGGTCTACAGATTGTAGGGATGTCATTGTGGACCTTCTATATTGGTTTGGTATGAAGCCCCCATTTAGCACATATGCTGGTCTTTCCATGCTAGTTGGTAGATATCATGTGTCAAGGTTGGCAACCTTCTTTCCAAAATCTTTGCATCAAAATGCGAGTGCAGCCAAAAGAAGCAAATGGCAGATCCTGTTGAAAATATGGTATGTTCGTTGCTGCTAAATCAGTGCTCTGATTTAGCCTTGAGATTGTTATTTAAGTTGTTGAATAGACCTCCAATGGAATCTGTTCATGGGAAGAATTCATTTGTAAAAAGTATAAAACTCAAAACCAAAGTATAGCACAATCTACACTTTGGCGGGCTTCATGTATTGACTCAACCATGATTAGTTGACTATGTTGGAAAGCTCAGAGTAGACATCTAATTTTTAAATTATGGTAAAAAAGTTAAAATGTTGCCGGGCATAGATGTCAGATTTGAAGTTGGGGGGAGGTAGTCCTACTGTACCTTTTCAAAAATAAGCATATATGGAATTGGTGTTCCAAAATCATCACCAATGGGTTTTGTATCCTTTTCCTATATTTGTGACATTTCTCTATTGTATCATCTGTTTTGTGTATTTTTTTGCATGAGATAAAGATACTTATGTAGGTCATTATAATCGAAAAACAAAGCCAAAAAATCCTGTATCCTTTTCTTATGTATGTGTTCTGTTGCATCTTTCTGGTGTATCCTTGTGATAACATATGCTTCTATAGTTTATTATACTATAAAGCAGTTTAGTCCTACTCATGGTTATGGATATATATGATTACATTTTAGGATTATTTAGATACTACAGAATTCAGATCATATCTAGAACCTCCTGAAGGACAAATGGAAGTTATCTTGACGAATTACATGTACATTTATGCATGCATAGACCTTAAGATATCGACTTAATCAAGCTTGGCACAATATAATATTTTTTCATGATTGTATTATGCTTCAATCTGCTGATCACAATAACTTAAATAACATTCTTTTGGTCGATGTACTTCAGGATGCAGATTGTTTGGAACATGCCAAATACAACACTAGCAATGATATGGCATATCTGAAAATTTAAAAAACATTTGTGAGGCAGTTGCTCTACAATCCTAGACTTCTATCTGCATGTCCCGCAACTATTGTTGAAGCAAAGCTCTGCCAAGTTGAACATGAGCATGAGTTGGAAGTAGCAGATTCAAAGTAGTGATGGCCTATGTGGGATGTGAGAAATGTCGACTATGGAAGAATCTTCAAAGTCAAGGTTTAGTTCTCTTCTCTGTTTACAGTCCAAAACAATTTATACTAGCCTTTGTGAAGGTTTCATATGTTCATTTGTTAGATTTCTCCCAAAAAGTCATGAATTAGAAAACGATTTGTGGTTCATTCTATGATTGACATTTCTTATCTTGTTGAATGCTGGTGGTGAATTCTTCAGTAGGTTTTTGTTTTTCTTTTGATCTTTTTAATTAATATGTCTCATATACAAAATATAGATCTTAGTGTTGCTAGTGTTGACAACTTGGCAGGTTAGTCTTATAAAGTTGCTTTCTCAATGGAAACGTAAAAGTATTACTCTGAAGGCATATGTGGTAAAAAAAAAAAAAAAAAAAAAAAAAAAAAAATCCAGAAAAGCTCTCTTTTGCTTCTTTTTCACGTAACATCCCTTTCGTTTTTTTTAAAACCTTTTTATCCTTGTATAAAACTATAGATCTTAGACAATCGATTCAAGTGTGTAGTTTGGTTAAATATTTTTTTACTACACTTCAAAATGGGTTCAAAGTTAATTTAGGATGGATCTAATAATATATATATATATATATAGTGCTGCAAATAAGGGGTCATGAGCTTCAAAGCACATCCAAGTGCATACGGAGTGTAAAGATCTATAAACATTGACATAATTATGTACTAAATAGTTAGAGTTTATATCAAAATAATTAAAACTAATGATATACAATCGTGAAGTTAAGGTCTTGTATCTAAAATAACATTCCTCGGGGTCCAAGGAGGTTCTTGGTTGGAATTAATAATACCAATGAGTTGAAGTGAACCAGTAAAGACTTTAAGTGATATAGACGGAGGAGTTAGGCTTGCTTTAATCCCTCCAAAATTATCATTCCCTTAGCCATAAGTGAATTGGAAACACAAGGGAAGCCACTAGCCATCCATAGGTTGCCTTCAGGATCTTTGGGAGCAAATCCACCACTCGTACACACACAAAATAAGGCTATGAGAATGGTCACATTCCAAATTAAAGGTTTGAGATACTTCCTATGATATTGAGTGTTCTTTGTTATTGTTAATCCCCTCATATCTTTAATAGCCAATAAAATTATTAGAATCAACCATAGGCTTATAGAATAGGGATAGAAGAGTAGATCGGTGGTTGCATGAGTGATAATTATTATGATTTAACCAAAGTAGCTAAAGATAGCTAGTAATAAAACTCTTAATCTAGAGTTCACCTTGAACTCGTAAGTTTGTTCCTTCCATTAATCAAAATCCTTTATCCCAGCTATCGAAGGATAGGAGGGAGTATGAAAGTCTTTTCATAACTAAGGACTAAATAGAGGTAGCAAATTATACTAAAAAAGGAAATATTTAGGGAAGTCAATAAAGAGGTGACAAATCGAGCATAGCTAAGGCTAGAAGTGTAAGATTTTGGCAAATAGATTGGTTGTAGGAGGCCCTTCTAAAACAATTTTCCAGATGTTTAGGCAACTACAAGTTACCATAATGCCTTCCACTGTCTAATAATTTTTCTTATTTTAGTCATCCTCTTTGATAAATCTATAAGCACCATTGGCATTGATTCCACATTTAGGGGTAGGGTCTAAATCCATGCATCAACATAGGACACTTAAGGAATATGAATTTGAAAGATAATTCAAATCAAAAGAGGATAGAAAAGCTCTTGCAAAATAACCAAATTTCAGTTTCCACTAATAATAAGATTGATACGGTATCAATGTTCATAGTAACATTAGTATTAAAGTAAATGGATCATCTACTCAAAGGAATATTACAAACCCAAGAGTCATCCCAAACCTTTATGGTGTTACTAATATCAACAATTTTCTTAAGCTCGCTCTTAACAAGGGAAACCAAATGACAAAGATCACACCTAGTCTTGAAGATTCTATTGTGTTTATAATCAATCTTTGAAGATCTTTATTTTTAGTTTATTGTATAGTGACCCAAAGTTTAGCCTCATGGTTTAACATGAGAAGAATCCATTAGGCACCAATAGATTTCTTGACTACTAGAAGGTCTTTAATTTTTAGGCCCCCATTAGACTTGGATTTGATGGTTGTCTCCTAATATATGAGCTTATATTTGGAATAATTTTCAAGATAATTCCAAAAGAAGTTTCTATTGATTTTTCTCATGTTCCTAATAATCTTATTAGAATTTCAAGAATTAAAAAGTGTGCGGATGGGTTAGAATTAATATCAAAGTTTATCAAGATAATCTTATTAACTTGAGGAAGGAAACCTCTACACTAACTTTTAATCCTACCAAGATCTTTATCTTACTCTGAGATCTCTTTATCATATAAAAAAAACCTATTAAGGTAAGTCACAAGCCAAGAACCCTCCCTAATACTAAGGAGTCTATAAACTCTATTTTTGATAATTGGAGTATAGTGCTTAAGAAAATAAATGTAAAACTAGTCATGGTTGACCTTAGGTTGGTTAAGATAGCAAAAAGATTTAAGGGTTGAGAGGATGCTCCTATAGGTCTTGTCATTTGTGTGAAAGGAGATGATGATGTCATCAATAAATATGAGGTGGGATATTTTAATACCTTTAATATTAAAATATGTAAATTTATTCGAATCAACAAGTTAAGATATTTTAATACATAAAATGATTGTTAAAAAGACCTATTAAACAAAAATATATAGGTATGGGGGATAGAAATCCCTATCAGATGTCTCTTTGTCCTTTGAATCATTTTAAAATAGTGTCGTTGATTAGATAAGCAAAGGGAGGAGAGGATAAGCACGTGGAGATCCAAGAAATAAAAGTAGGTGGAAAGTTTATGAGATCCAAGATTTTTGTGATAGCATATCAAGAAATGTAATCAAAAGACTTTGCAAGGAGATATTCCTTTAGAATAGGACATAGAATTGGCTAATTCATTATAAATCAAGATATTATAATATATAGATCTTTCATCAATGAAAGCATATTGCTCTTGTTGGATCGATCGAGAAATGTAAGCTTTCAATCAATAAACTAACACTTTCGAAATGAGTTTACAAATGACATTACATATGGCAATTGGTCTAAACTCTTCGATTTGGTTATAACTATCTTTCTTGGAGATGAAGGTAAGAAAGGTTTTGCCCTAATTAGTGGCTAATATTTTTTATTTATAAAATATATTAAAAGCCTAAAGGATGCTTATCTTAAGGGTGTCCCATTAGTTTCAAAAGAATTCAACATTGAAACCATTAGGGTTGAGACTCTTGCTGGAACTCATTTGGAATAAGGCTTACTTGATCTTATTAAGAGTGAGAGTTATAAATGTACTCCCTATTAGAGTCTTGGATTTTATGAAGAGAAGAGATAGAAGTCTAATTGCTTGGAATCTCAAAAGCAAAAGCTACCTAGAGAGTAGAGTACTAATTAGAAAATTGGAAGAATTTCACTCTCGTTCTAAGTATAGTGGTCATTGTCAAGGTTAAGGAGGTTAGTGTATTTTTTTTTTACTTTTTAAAAGTGATAATCTTACAAAAGAAAGCAGTATCTCTATCACTATTATTGCTCTAGTAAGCCCTTTGATGTGAATTATCTATTCAAGACAATAAGTTAAATATGAAGGGAGATCAACTTTGATTGTTCATAGAGAGAGATAAAAGCCAATAGTGCTGAAATCTAAGAGCAGATCTATAAGTAATTTTCTTTTGAGAAGTTTAATAAAATTTTATTTTGTCTTAGTTTCTTTTCTTCTTCTATCTTGAGCTAATAGTACTTTGTTACTATTATTTGATAGAGACTTACACTTCTATATGATCTTCCTTTCTTCACACTCATAATTTTCTTTGAGACGAAAAGCTAAAAAGGAGAAAAAGAAATCTGAACTTTCTAAGAAAAACTCTTTTTATTTTCTATGAAATCAATTTCATAAACAACACCTTCACTTAACCAAATTAACACCAACAACTTCTTGGCAACTCTCTTTTGGTGTTTTATAGTTGTTCAATCATTGAGTCAATGTTTTACATATTTTCTCATTAGTAATCTTATAATAAAACTTGTTTATGTGAAAGTAGTTCTGATTAGAAAATAATATTTTCTTTGAACACAACTTCCCGAACACATTTTAACTAAGTTCCAAATTGTGTATTATGACATGGTATATTTTCATTTGGTTTATCTTGGAAATGGTTCACCTCCCTTTCTGTTCACTTTATGATCTTAGCAATTGTTAAAAATTAGAACAATTTAATGACATCAATTCTTTCTATAGATACCAACTTTCCAAGTTTAAAAATTGTTTTCATGAAATACTTTTGTAAACAAGTATATGTTAACCATTCAAACAATAATAATTTTGATGACATATATTTGGACTTTATATGATGTCATATTATCTAATAATTTTGCAAACAAGAACGATAGTATGTAATTTATGTGTTTTTTTTTAATCAGTCAAAGGGGTTCTTAATGTATAATGATACGATCCATTTATGTTTGAAAATTCATCATTGAGTTGAAAAATGTTTAAGTTGAAAAATGAATATTAGTTGAAAAATAAATATTAGTGTCACATGTTTTTAAACATATTTTTCTTATAAGATTTCATTATCATATATATTTTGCAATCTTTTTAATTACAATTATTATTTGTGATGTATGATGTTGAGATATTTTTTTTTCAATAACCCTTGAAATGTGGGGGTTATTACATGAAAAATTAAAATATATTTTTATATGACAAAGTATCATACAAATATAAAATTGTGTCGATACATATGTAAAATTATGAAAAATTATTAAAAACACCATATGCAATATCATGAGTTTTATGCGAGCTTCTTGAATTACATTTTTCTTAAATTGTTGGGGCTTCAATTAAATGCTAATCATAATACTTATGTTAGTTAATATCTTTTGTAATATTTATTGAAAAATGTTAATGATTAAATTTTAAGTGCAATATCATGAGCAAATTATTAATTCCTTCATATTAAATATAAATTTAACATGTGGAGGGTTTTACATATATTATTTGTATATATGAAATTGTTTACATTTTTATTGACAGGCTTATTATAGACATTTTGAGTATGCATGTTAATTACTATATGATTCATGATTACATATTTATTCTTACCAAGAATTAACAAAATAATTATTATATAATACATCATGATAGCTTTTTTAAAGACAAATGAGAAGAGAAATATCCTAAAGTCATCGAGCGGGATAGGTTAGTGTATAATAAAATTTTCAATGATACAAACCCAATCTTTATGATAAAAGATTCCATGAAAGAGGCTCAATATGGTAATGACAAGCTAATTGGTCAACTAAGGAGGAAATTAAAAAAATAAAGAATAAAAAACATATTAGTGCATAAATAGAGTTTAACTTTGATCAGTATCCCTATGGTGAATGTATATTGCTCTTACAGTAATAAAGAAAGAGTTTTTAACTATGAAATAGGCGAGGTGATACTTTCCTCGAGATGTAACTCTATATATGTCCCTAATAGGGATTATCCTATATAATGATAAATGTCTATGACCACAACAAAGGAATTGGGCAATCCCTAAAATCTCTTATGAATAATCAAGATTCGTGCACAACTATTAATGTGCAACCTTAAAATTAATCAATATTATGTTGGGGATCGAGAACGATATTATGAGGGGGGTAGTAAATTAGTGCAGTGGTAAGATTACGATAAATTTTGATGATTTAAAAGACTTCAGAAGTTTTGTATGATAAAAACATGTTTCGATGAAAAGCATATTGGAAATACTTGAGCTTGAGAATAATTGTAAGAGGATATAGAAGAAGCCGAATGATTGAAGTAAAATGAAATGGTTTGCAGCAATATAAATGATAATAAGTAAACACAAACCGATTTTTATAATGGTTTGGTCATCCAACCTATGTCCAATCTCGATTCCTCTTCACTTGAGGCCACCAGCTTTCCACTAGTTGTCTTCCTTCCAATCGGCGAAGCCAAGCTCCCTTATAACTCTCTTCTTTTGACGGGCTTTGAAAGTAACCCTTACAAGCACACACCTCTCTTTTAGGCTGAAAACACTCTAAGTTTAGAGGAAGAATTTCTCAAATGAATTTTACAGTGTTTCTCTACTTTCAAATTCTCTGTCCTTGTATGATCAACCCAAGGATGAGAGGGGTCTTTATATGCTCCAATCTGATTCAAACTTGGAGCCAAAAATCTTCCAATCTCGGGTTTTTCGAGTACTGGTGGTACTACCACCTATCATTGGCAGTACCACCTCTAGTGCACTCTGGTTCTATTAGTGTATTGGGCAGTACCACCGCCAGAGTAGTCTCACACTAGGCGGTATCACCGCCCAGATATGTTAGTGGGCGATACCACCGCTTAGACTCAATCTTGAAGACTAAGCCTTTAGGCGGTTCCACCGCCTACTTGGCGGTGCCACTGCTTGACATGGCACTAGGGTATTGTTTGAGCATTTCATCCGGCCTAACACAGCCCTAATTCGGGCTCAGTTAGCTCCTACCAAGGTTAATGGGATTACCTCTATCATGCCTCCTGAATTTTAATCTCGTTCAAGAGGTGTGACCTTGTCTTAAAATCTATAACATTAATTTTTTTTTAACAATAATCCAATCCCAGGATCCAAACTAATATTTAAGGATATAGAGAAATATTCAAATATCAATCATATCCATAAAACCTTTACCGTTATAGTTATACATCTCATCACACGAACCTTTATAAGAACCCAAACCAACTTAATAAAATATTAACCTTACTTATAATTCCATAAGCGTGAGAATTATACAAATCAGAATTCCAACCATTTACCATAAATTCATATCAGTAAGTAACTAAACTCAACATTCCAAAATTTCATTCGTGCGAGGTCTTTTAAAGCTTTTACATGATACATCAATCCAAATCTATCGACAACATCACATTTCATACAAAATATATTTATAAAACAATAACTTAACAATCCACAATGACTTGCCATAATCTAAATAGCTTTTCACTATCTCAGCTCAATTCGAACATTTTAGCACGTGACAAGCTAACATGAAAGAGGATTATATAACAACGGAGTGAGCTACAAAGCTCAGCAAGTGGCAAGCAAATCCAGAACAAGAGGAGAATAGCTTCAAATAGACTTGAAATCCAAATGCAAGGTAGAGATACAAGAATTCATAGATATAAGCTCATTAGATATAGAATCGCAATGTCATTTCATTTAAAACATATTTTGTTCATAACAAATGGAGTAAAGAGGAATTAGAGCATATCATATGACGTAAATAGTATTTTAGAGCATATCAAATGACACATAGGATATTACGGAGCATATCAATAATGCACAGGACATTTCAGAGCATATCAATGTTGTATAGAATGTTTCATAGTATATCAAAGGCAAGAGAAATATTTTAGAATATATCAATGACGTACGAAAATGTTTTCAAAGCATATCAAGAGCAAAGGGAATATTTCAGAATGTATCAAAGATGTATGAAATGTTTCGAAGCATATCAAGAGCAAATGAGATATTTCAAAATATATCAATGATGCATAAATGGTTTCGGAGCATATCAAGAGCAAATGAACACATTTCGAAATATAGCAAAGATGTATGAAATATTCTCGGAGCATATCAAGTGCGAATGAAACATTTTGGAACCTATCAAGAGTAAATAAAATATTTCAGAATATATGAAAGACGTATGAATGGTTTCAGAGTATATCAAGAGCTAATGAGACATTTCAGAATATATAAAAGACGTATAAATGGTTTCGGAGCATATCAAGAGCAAAAGAAACATTTTGTAACATAGCAAAGATGTATAAAATGTTTCGAAGTATATCAAGGGTAAAGGAAACATTTCGGGACATAGCAAAGATGTATGAAATATTTTCGGAGCATATCAAGAGCAAAGGGAACATTTCGGACATAACAAAGATGTATGAAATGTTCTCGGAGCATATCAAGTGTGAATGAAACATTTCGGAGCCTATCAAGAGCAAATGAAACATTTCAGACCATATCAAAGACGTATAAATGGTTTCGAAGCACATCAAGAGTGAATAAAATATTTCCGACATAGCAAAGACGTATGAAATGTTTCGAAGCATGTCAAGAGCAAAGGAAACATTTCGGAACATAGCAAAGATGTATAAAATATTTCGAAGTATATCAAGGGCAAAGGAAATGTTTCAGGACATAGTAAAGATGTACAAAATGTTTTCTAAGCAGATTAAGAGCAAAGGGAACATTTCGGACATAGCAAAGATAAATGAAATGTTTCAAAGTATGTCAAGAGCAAAGGAAATATTTCGGAACATAGCAAAAATGTATGAAATATTTCAAAGTATATCAATGGCAAAGGAAATATTTCAGAGTATATCAATGGTGCATAAGACATTTTTAAAATATATCAATGGCACATAGGATATTTCGAAGTATATCAATAGCATATGAAATATTTTGAATCATATCAATAACAAATGAAACATTTTGGAATAATATCAATAGCATATGAAATATTTCAGAGCATAGCAATATAACAAATAAGAATCAAAAACTTGAATGTCATATTTGGCATCACATTCATTTTATTTTTATCCAAAGCACATATAGAAGCACATAACCAAAGCTTTGGATATCATATTAAAAACACAAAAGGTGCTGTGGGACTACATACATAATATGGTTCATCCATTTTTGGATGACAACCAAACATAAGTCTCCCATGTCTGGGAGCTCCATCCACCTACGTCTAAGTGAAGTCAATGGGTTTCAGAGCAATCGCGGGGCTCTCATCATATACCTTTTACCATTTTTAGCAAAGGTCCAAATCATCCCACAAAACACCAAAGTACAAAAGAGTAGTAAGAATAATAACATTGGTACATTTTGAAAGCACATGCGGAACAACGAAAATATGCGTGTGCCTTTATGGAACAAGGTAATACAAACATGAACATTACATAATGGATTTGAGGTATACAAATAATTTCAAGATGAAAAATATAAGAATTGAAAAGGACTAATAAAAAGCTCAACTTGAAGAAGAATTTAGCTGAAATCAGTATTCTAATAGGGCGAAACGTGAATAGACAACATCAACAAAAGAATTTGATTCTGGCAAAATTTGAAAGGTACATTGCATGAATTATTTGGACAATCAATTATGCTCTAAATTACTCAAGAAAGGTATCATTGGAAAGCTAAGTCGATCTACTTTCAGGTAAAATAAGTTTCATATAAATAAGAGTTTCAATCAAAGAGTTACAAATGATTTAGTAACCAAGTGTTAATGAACAAAATCTCTATTTTGCAAAAACTATAGGGTCAAATTCAATAGAAGTCTAGGTAGTCATTTGGACTCTAAACCTTTCAATCTAAGTATCAAAAGAAAGATCGATAAGTTTAGTTTCCAACAAAGTAAGTTTCGTTTCCAATAGAGAGTTATAGGCAGTTTAGTATTAAAAGGTCAAAACATGTAGTCTTTGTTTTACAGATTTCGTAGAGCTGATTCAATTTGATGTTTAGATTGGAAAATTTACTCCAAATCATACAAGTAAATAGTAAAAAAAAAGGTTTACAAGTCTATATTCAGATCAAATAAGTTTTGCGTAAATTGGAATTTTGTATAGGGATTTATAGCCAAAACAAAGTAAAAGGGTCAGAATCTTGATAATTTTTCAGATTCAAACATTTACATTCCAAACAATAGAGATATCAGATTTCAAGGCTAGAATAAATCAAATTTCTTATATCAAAGGCAAAATCAAAGATTTGAATTGTAGTAGAAAGGAGTGGAATACTTACCTTAGAAAAATTTTGATTTCCAAATGTGGGGGAATTGATGCAAAACCTTAAGCCAAGTCAAAATTTTTTTTTTCTCCATCAATTCCTTCTCCTTCTCTTCTCAAGTCTATGTTGTAGCTTGCAGCAAGTTTCCCATCTCTTGGTTAAATTTTTCTTAACTTCTCATCTATTTGCTTAAGTTTTGGCTAATGCAAGGATATGTGGCAAGTATACATGATGGAAAACTGTGTCATACATAGAACAACCACAAGTGGCACCCTCTTTTGATTAAGGACACATGTCCCAGCTCTTTCTTTCTTTTTTTTTTAACTGAATATAAGTCTTTCATAAATCATAACTAATTATTAATATTCACATTTTGGTCCCTAGCACTAAACTTTCAATATAAGATTATTTAGTATAAAATAATCATTAAATAATCCTCATATTTATAATTAAGTCCTTACATTATAAACAAACTCTTACAAATTTTCAAAAATGAGGGATGTTATAACCTCCCACTCTTAACCCTAATTACATACTAACTATGAATTTTAAAGATATTTTCTAAGCAAACAAAGTCCAACACATCAAGTTTTCTTTTGGCGAGCTTTTGGTAAACTTCAGGTGGTCTTCTTGTGAATCCTCGAACACCTTCCTATGGACTCCCGACAAGCTCTTGGACATCATGATGATCTTGGCAAGTTTTGATGAGCTCCTTTGACAAGTTTTGATCTTTCTCAGTGGGCTCCGTGAACCTCCGACGAGTCTTTCCGGTGAACTTTCGACAAATCCTTCATCAAGCTCCCGAACTCCCAATGATTTGATCGTACTTGACTCCAACACTTTATTTTACTTTATATCTTCATCGTTATCATAGTTAATCCTGCATATTAATTAATTCTTAAGTCTACTTCGATCTAGACAAATACAATGAATCAACATCCTATTGCTCGGCACATCATTGGTCGATGCTTCGTTCGGTTCTTCGACGCATCGTCCTCTCTTGCATCATGTTGCCCAATCGGCGGTTGACCTCTGCAACCCCAATCTCCTTGGTGTAATTCTACTCTTCTTGGCCCAATACCCGATATCTTTGTCTGAAGCCTTCTGTCGATTGTCGACCGGACCTTCGGCTCGACGCCCAATCTCCTTACGTGATCTACTCTAGCACAACGCTGATTCTTTTTGTGTCAACTGTCTAATTCTGATCGATAGTAGACCTACGTTACTCAAAATGTAGTTAGATAATAAAACATAATCAATTAGTTTCATCATCAAAATCTGAGACTTAACAATCTCTACCTTTTTTATGATGACAATTAATTGATAACGGAGTTAACCTTAACTCTCAAAGTTTAACCAAACTCCTCCTATCAATATGTCATATTGATAGAAATCTTGGATTATGTCAAATCCAAGTAACATTCATCACATGTTATAAAAAATATCATGCAAATATATAGAAATATTCAATACAATATATATTGCATGAAATCATCACTCTACTTCTCCCCTTTATCATCAACAAAAAGGAGAAGTTTTACAATGCATCATAACTAGTTTAAAAGATATGCAAGTTTTATAATCATATTAGCTATCAATCTAGATGTTCAATATACATCACTTTAAAACATTCGATCATAGCAAGATTTTAAGGATGTGTAATCATGACAATTCAATACTTGCTTCTTATGCCACTTTGCTTCTCTTGAAATTGCAAGGTAGCAATTTTGTGATGTTCAAGATAGCAAGTTCCTTCATTGCAATGATCGAGCTAGCAAATTTTCATTGAAGTATGTAAGCTAGCAATAAACTTTCTCCCCCTTTGTTTTTGTCAAAAAGAAATGAAGAATACAATTCTTTTCCCTTTACATGAATTTTGAAATTATGACAATCAATAAAGATAAATATTTATCAAGAGTGATCAATAGGGTATAAAAAATTTACATCAATTTATGAAAACCAAGTTATGAATTATATCATTAAAATCAAGTTATGAATACCAATTTAACATTCAAGCTAACACTTAAGGTACTCTTTAAGATGCTAACAATTTTACGATTTGGTAACAAGTAATTTTTGCTTGCTCTAGCAAAATTCTTTCTCTTGTGATGTAAAATCTAACAAGCATTTGCCTTAAGCTAGCAACTTCTTGTTTGCAATGAGCTAATAATTTTTGTAAAATTTACAACACTTTAAACATGTAAGATCATGAGTTCAAAAAAAAAAAAAAATACAACTTTGCAATTTCTTTCTTCTCTTTTTGAGAAGTGCAAGATTTGCCTTTTTGCAAGTTCTAGTTATCTATGTTTGCCACTTTTTCTTATGATACACAAACTAGCAAGCTAACTCCTCCTTTGTTATTGTTGAAAAGAAGGGAGGAACCAATGATATAGACTTTTACATCAATTATAAATATGCATCAATAAAAATTCTACATCAATGTTTTAATCATCACATGATGCATACAAGGCATAAATGCAAGGAAATCATGTCATAAAGGATATCAGGAAAAATCAAAAGGGACATGATTCATTTGGTAATAGATAGCAAAACCACTTGATTCATACATAAGAATTCTCATCAATATCACATTTCATAAACGAATTCAAGATCATGACTTGGATTGTTTTCCTCTTTTTGTGATTTCATATAAACATGTCTTTGTCCTTTTATGTCAAACAAGCATCAATGTTCAAGACGGCAAATTTCATAAAACAATTCATCAAGCATGATTCTATAAAGCATCTTCAAATTGTTTAATTCAAATGATCTTTTTATTGTAGTTACTTGTAACAAGATGTTTTTCCTTTTTAACATGATTCTAAACATTCATTTTTAAACCATGATAAATGAGGCATCACAAATTTTATCCAAACTTCAATCATGTCATGTGCATCAAGAAGTCAAATGACATATCATGATTAATCTGAATAAGTCTCTTCTTTTGCAAAGAAGAACCATAGGAAAGCAAACAAAAATCATGATTCATGTGTAGGAATTCTTAAGTCTTCAAGATCATGAATTCATAAAAATTCAAGAATTGAATTCTGAGAAATCAAAAGACAAGTTGCATTTCATTTGAAAAATTCTCTTTTGATAAACAGAAGAAGCCTAGTGAACGATCTTGATTTATAAAAAATTTCAAGTTATAATTATCAAGATCACGATTTCAATAAAATTTTTTCATAGCAAAATGAAATCTTTTAGAACTTTATTCAAGCATTATATATATCTCAAAAAGTCATGATTCCAAGAGATTAAGAGAAGAGTCAAGAATCATAAAAAATCTCATTCAAGTTCAATTTGACACTCCATACTCATCACTAAAATCATTTATATAAATGAATTCATTAACATATCATCAAAATCTCATTCATAAGAGATTCATAAAATATACATTGATTGATCATTTGTCTTTTATCAAAAAATTGAAAACTTTAAAGATAGACAAATTTTAAGAATCATGTATTTCCTTTTTATGATTTATTTCATATAACTATGTCTTTGTCTTTTAATGTCAAATTGAGACAAACATGAAAGTTCAAGACATAATGACAAAATCCATTATCAAGATTTTTAAAGTCGAAAAATATAACACATCATATAAAAAATTCATCACAAAAATGATTAAGACCAAAAACATATTAGTTCAAAACATAAGAGTCCCTCATCATACATAATGTGTTTTGTTTTAAGTTATTTATTTAATATAAGTGTGCTCATGTTTTAACAAATGAGTATCATATTTAAAACCAAAACTTGAGTTTGTCATCAAGATATAACACCTTCAAATCCTTATGCATGATATCATAAAATCATTAAGCATGATAGCAAACTTTTAATATTTTCATCATTTTTAACTTATTCAATTTGACAAATTTGCCAAAACTTTAAAGATAGAGAATTTTTACAAAACATTCCTCTTTTGTGTGTTTCAATTCATGCAATTTGGTCTCACATAGAAATGTTCAAATCTTTCATACGAGAGCCAAGCATCAAGTCAACAATCGAAATCATACACATATGTTTAACATTTTCATCATCAAGTATGATTTCAAAAGATATGTTCAAGATTTTTATTCGAAAGCCATGTATCATCATATAAATTGAAAATTATTATCAAAATCTTTCATTTGAAAATTTATTTAGAACAATGTAGATTGATTAAATGTAAGCATACTCAAGTCCTTTTTCTATAAAAGTTGTGTATCAAGTTTAAGACCGTAAGGGTGATTTCATCATCAAAACCATCAAGACCAAACACATTAAACATAAAACATCATGATAGCACATTTTTTACATTTTTATGTGTTTTATTTCATGTGATTGATCTCATATAAGTATGTTCAAGTATTTCATACAAGAGCCATCATCGTATAAATCTAATTCACAAGTTTTGTCAAAAATCATCAAGGCATCATTCCAAAACATAGGATATCATTACTTCAAATCCTCATTCATAATATCATTAAGCATGAAAATTGAAGTACATAATCATGGATTAATCCTATTAAACATAATCATGCTAATTAATTTGTGTCAAAACCATACTATTGAATCTCGGATTTTGATGATGAAGTCAATTGATGGGTTAATTGATCTAATCTATATTATTGAGATAAGTTTGTAGGATTAACTACGATAGCTTGAAGACATAAAGTAAATTACTAGAGTCAAGTTGTTGGGAGTTCAAGAGTCCATTGGAAGTCCGAAAGATCGTCGGTAGTGCTGTCGAAACCAACCGAGAAAGAATTAGGGACTTGCCGAAGGTTTCAGAAGTTCACCAAAAAAATTGTCAAAGGTTCGTGGAGATCACTAAAAAGATTCAGAAACTTGCCCAAGACTCGTCAAACTTGCCACAAGTCCGGGAGCCTGTTGGAAGAAATCCGAAGGTGCATTGGAAGTCCACCGGAAGTTTACCGGAAAGCTCACAAGAAGAAGACTCACCATTGTGGTTGATAATTTGCTTAGAATTATGTCTCAATTTTATAGTTAGCATTTAATTAGGGTAAGGATTAGGTAATAACCATGTTTAACCCTTGTAGGGGCCAATTGAGCCTTATTTGGACAGATTTGGGTCGAAGTCAGGACCCATTTGGCCTTACTAGAATGGTCTGGCGGTGGTACCACCCTAGGACCGAACTCCCAGGTGTTCTGGGTGGTGGTACCACCCCAGGTCAGTTGTGGTACCATCGACTTTAATGCCTGGCAAGCGATGGTACCGCTAGACCACAAAGCCCAAGGACTCTATCAGGCGGTGGTACCACCAATGCCAAGCGGTGGCACCGCTAGTACCTAGTAAACCCGGGATGAGACTCTTTTTAGCTCCATTTTTGAAAGCCAATTGAGTCTATAAATACTCCTCTTTTCTCAGTTGAGAAAACACCCTTTTGAGAAGTTGAAAACCAAGTCAAAGCTATAGCAAAGTCCTGTTTCAAATAGCTTAAGTGTTCACCTCCCTCTTTCTTTGTGAAAAATCTGTAAGAGAGTGAACTATTTGTAAAAGGTTGTAAGAGGGGTATTTGATCCTTCCCCTTCAAGAGAGTTGATAGTGGAAGTTGGGAGCCTCATCGAAGGAGGCTTTGGAAGTGGACGTAGGTCTTTCGACCGAACCACTATACATCGCTGTGTACTTTGGTTGTGAGTTTTAAATATTCTACATCTTTTCTTTACTTAGCTGCAAATCGCTTGGTTTTCTTCTCCCTACTCTCAATCACATTCACTCAATCATTTTAGCTAAATTTCATCGGATCAAAATTTTCATACGAATCAACTATCTTCGAAATCGCTTTCAAGTTTACGAGTTTTAATTTGCTACACTAATTCACCCCCCTCTTAGTGTCGCTCAGATTTGAACACATATATCAAAATCAAATATGGAAATCATAAACATTCATGGAATTGTATTAGATATAAATCATCCAATCATCAATCATAATTTTTACTTTTCAAAAATACTATAAAGAAAAGCATGATATAATTTTTAAAAATAATATTTTTGTATTTCTTCAACCTAAATTAAGCACTCATGAAAAGTTTAAAGTAATTTTATAAAGCAAAGGGGCTTTGGTTGAGTTACTTACCTTGTAGTCGAAAGCCGTCAAAGCCTAGTTTGCCGCTTTATCACTTGATTCTTCTTTATGAGTTTTTCTCTTCTTCACTTTTCTATACTTGTCCTTGGAGCGTTCTGGTTTCTTGCGTTCATAGCAAGAGGTTGTGTTCTTTTTAAATTCATTTATGTTTTTCAATTCTTGTTTAATGAACCTTTTAAGTTTTAATGTCAAAAGTTCAAGGTTCTCAACATTGTCCTTATCACTTGAGTCATCACTCAAGTGACATTCTTTTATTCTGAGTGCAATTACCTTCCTGTTCTTTGGAAGGTGGTTTTCATGTTCATTGTGTTCCAAGAAACTCATTTCATGTCATTAAAGAGCCAATGAGTTCTTCAATAGATAATTCATTTAGATTTTTAGCTTCTTTGACTCTACTAGTTCCATCGTGCATGATTTTAAGTGTGTGCCAAATATCAAAAACTGATTCGTAAGAAGAAATCCGATTGAATTTGGTTTTATCTAAGGCATTCATAGCTTTTGCATTTAATAAAAAAGATTTTTTCTCTAAATCTGACCATTCGTTCATTAGTTTAGAGGGAAGTTGAAATCCATTTTCAATAACATTCCATAAATTCAAATTCATAGAAAGTAAAAAAACTCTCATTTGAGTTTTTTAATAAGTGTAGTTCGACCCATTAAAGAAGGGAGGATGAACGATCGAAAAACCATCTTGAAAATCGTAAAGAGCCATTTCTCGTGGGTTTGAATCCAAAAGAGAAATAATGAGACTCTGAACCCACTTGTTAAGGATCGAGAACGACACTAAGAGGGGGGGGATGGTGAATTAGTGTAGTGGTAAGATTACGATAAATTTTGATGATTTAAACGATTTCGAAAGCTTCGTACGATAAAAACACATTTCGATGAAAAGCATATTAGAAATACTTGAGCTTGAAAATGATTGTAAGGGGATATAGAAGAAGTCAAATGATTGTAATAAAATGAAATGGTTTGTAGTAATGTAAATGACAATAAGTAAACACAAACCGATTTTTATAGTGGTTCGATCATCCGACCTACTTTCACTCCCGATTCCTCTTCACTTGAGGCTACCAGCTTTCCACTAGTTGTCTTCCTTCCAAGAGGCGAAGACAAACTCTCTTACAGTACTCTCTCCTTTTGACGGGCTTAGGAGATAACCCTTACAAGCACACTCCTCTCTTTTAGGATGAAAAACACTCAAGTCTAAAGGAGAGATATCTCAGATGAATTTTATAGCATTTCTCTACTTTCAAATTCTCTGTGCTTATGTGATCAACCCAGGGATGAGAGAGGTATTTATACGCTCTAATCTAATTTAAACTTGGAGGCAAAAACCTTCCCATCTCAGGTTTTTCGGGTAGCGGTACCACAGCTAGTGCACTTTGGTTTTGTCAATGTACTGGGCAGTACCACCATCCAATTTAGCGATACCACCGCCTAGTCTAGCGGTACCACTGCTAGAGTAGTCTGACACTAGGTGGTACCATCACCCAAACATGCTGTTAGTGGGCGGTACCACCACCCAGACTCAGTCTTGAAGACTGAGCCTTCAGGCAATCCCATCGCTCACCTGGCGATGCCATCGCCTGACGTGACATTAGGGCACTGTTTGGGCCTTTCATCCTGCCCAACACAGCCCTAATTCAGGCCTAGTTGGCCCCTACTTGGGTTAATGAGAATACCTCTCACTCTTAATCCTAATTTTTTGCTAACTACGAATTTTAAAGATATTTTCTAAGCAAACAAAGTCCGGCACATCAAGTCTTCCTTTGGTGAGCTTCCGACAAACTTTCGGTGGTCTTCCGACGAATCCTCGGACACCTTCCTACGGACTCTCGGCAAGCTCTTAGATATCACAATGATTTTGGCAAGTTTTAACGAGCTCCTTTGGCAAGCTCTGATCTTTCTTTGCGGGCTCTGCGAACCTCCGACGAGTCTTTCCGTTGAACTTCCGACAAACCCTTCGTCAAGCTCCTGAACTCCAACGATTCGATCATACTTGACTCCGATAGTTCATTTTGCTTTACATCGTCATCGGTATTGTAGTTAATCCTACACACTAATTAAGTCTTAAGTCTACTTCGATCTAGACAAATACAATGAATCAACATCCTGTTGCCCAACATGTCATTGGTTGGCGCTTCGTCCAGCTCTTCGGCGTATCATCCTCTCTTGCGGCCTGTTGCCCAATCAGCGGTTGACCTCTGCAACCATGATCTCCTTGGTGTAACTCCACTCTTCATGGCCCGATCCCCGATATCTTTGTCCAAAGCCCGATATCTTTGTCCAAAGCCTTCTGCCGATTGTCGATTGGACCTAAGGCTCGACTCCCAATCTCCTAACGTGATCTACTCCGGCGCAACGCTAATTCTTTCTGTGTCAACTATCAAATCCTGATCGATAGTAGACCTGTGTCATTCAAAATGTAATTAGACAACAAAACATAATCAATTAGTTTCATCATCAAAATCCGAGACTCAACATATTATTGTTTGTGTAATAGTAGAAATTTGAATCAAAGAAATGTAGTTTAAGATGTGGCTTCATTTTCTTCAAATGGAAATTATTAATACCGAGTGAAGTTCAAACTTTGCACTTCACTGATGCATAGTATAAGTGCTGAGCAACCACTTTATTATTTTATTTTTTATTTTAATTTTAATCTTTAAAAGTTTTAAGTTTTTTGGGGGATTGATGGATTTAATTTTAAAACTTAAAATTTTTTAATATTATTTTTTTGGTTGTTATATATGAAAGGGCATAGAGACAAGGATGAGATTTTCTTCGGATCCCATCCTTCAATTTGGTGATGCATTATTATTTACGTGCCATCTAGTTTGGTGTTGCTATTTTGATTCTTCAATGGGTGAATATTTAAAAAAAACCCTCATGGTTTTTCCTGCAAAGCTTCGTAAGTTTAAAGAATTTCACAGAGTATTTTTTAAAATAATCATTTTATCCTTATCAGTAACCACCTTCCACAATGTCTCTGCCTTGTCGATTGCCCTCTTATGCTTTATCGATCGTCTTGCTCACTAGCCCTCATCGAATGAGGGGTCGCCCGTGGGCCCTTGTGCTGGTATCATTGGTAAGAGAGGAGGGAGAGGAGTCCGGAGAGGGAGAAGACAACAATGAGTTCCTATTAGGGTCAACGGAGGTGGTTATGATCTTTGCATCCTCTCTTACTTTGCGTGAGAGCTGTAGCTATCGATGATGAGGGTCAACAAGCTAAGCGTGAGTGGAGGCACGATTACGACTGTAGGTAAATTTTTTTTAATATTATAGGGGTAAAAAAATCTTTTCACATAGTCAAGCGACGCTCTATGAGTATTTTTTTTAAATTTAAGATGCTCTATAATAAAAATCTAAATTTAGAAGCTTTCTTCTAAGAATTTACCCTTTTTCAATTATAATTTTATACTTATATAGCTTTTCTTTGCGTTATTGTTTTCATATGATCCAATTTGGTGATACTATTTTGATCATTTCTACCATGCAAGGCATTAATCCCATCCATCGGTCAGTGGAAGAAGAGTGTTCCACATCCACTCAAAATCTCCCTCTACTATGGTTGGTCTTTATCGAGCTTTCCCTTTCCTTCTGTTAGCCCTTTTGCCCATTACTATCATCATTGAGCTCCAACCCATCGCATTCCATCATGCTCTCTCGTTTACTCCCATCGACCCTTTTTCTCTTGTCGGCTCTTGGCTCGCGTTGCCGAGCTCCAACACGTAATCCACATTGTCATTCTCCTTTTACTCCTATTACCCTTTGCCCAAAGATTACACTATCTTATATATTTTTTCAATATTATAATTAATAGGATATCTCGAAACATCACATCAAGAATCTTAATCTGCCCAAGAAAACACTAAACTCTAACTCTACTATTTTCCTACTTTTCACAATTATCGGAGTAAGAAATAATTAGGGAGGTGAGAGAAATATAATGTGAATGTAAATATCACACGGCACAACCGGAAGGGATTTGAAATGACCAGAATCCAATTACAATATTTTGGTTCAATTAAAAATATATTGTAATTGTGTTATTTTAAAACTCTCTTACTATATTATTTTGTAATATATAGATAAACGACAAAATCAGAGCATAAAAATCATTGTAAAAGATATTGGTAGCCCGACATTTTGAAAAATGATAAAAAGATAAAAGAGAGCTAGAGATATATTTTGCCTTGAGATTAATCTAACCAACAATGTCTGGAATAGTAAAGATGATAAAAATAAATAAAAAAGTTAAACCCCTTACATTGAGAGGCTTGACATGTTTGGACCTGACAAATGATATAATTTACCATGACCCTTTGTTGTTTTAACACTTAGCAATGTTTCATTTTCAAACAGGTTGTTGTAGACATGACAATGCCTTAATGCGAGGGAGCAGTCCTCATATGACAAGATCGTTCTTTTCCAAATCCACTTTATTCCCATTATTATAGCATGGAATTTTTACTATTTTGTCACTCTCTTAATGAGTTTGTATCTCAAACTCTTGAAAACTTGCTGAACAAATCAAAATAAAAAAGTGGATACTATCATCATCAAAACAAAGAAAGAGATTAAACAATACATACTATTACGACAAGAATACAGGGGATCTATCTCACCCTTTTTATTAAATAGTGATGGGATTGATATATATATATATATATATATATATATATATATATATATATATATATATATATATATATATATATATATATATGTAAGCTGCAATTAGGAGTGGACATAAACTTACATTTAGAATGAGACAAACAATATTATAATTATCAATAATAAATAAAAGACCTTACAAATTAGCCCAACTAATATAGACTTTCACAGACTATTGGAAGTACCTGAACTTAGAATTTTATCTTCGTCATTTATCCTTTATAAATAATAAATAATAAATAAATATTATACATATTATAATAAAATTAGTAAAAAATATTTAATCATAGACATCAAATGGACAATCAAAGGGGACTTGAAGCAATAAATAAGAATTACAGCATGTTTGAAATTGGTCATAGTAATTTAGTTCACTTCCAAAAAATATTATAATGTTGTTTAAATTCACTTGTTTTATTTTTTTTTCGTTAAATACAAACTCAAGATACAAAACTTAGAATTTTAATTGGTATGAACATAAATTGTATAAATTTTGATTTAGGCATTATATGCAAGGGAATTTAACAAAAATATTCTAATCATCAACAATAAATAAAAACCACACATATTATTGTTAGGAAACCTTGGGGAGCATCACATGTGTAGTGGAAAATAAAAATAAAAACTGATTTCCCAAAACAATCTTATCGAATCTTCATATGAAGATCAAAAGTATAAAACTTAAAAATGATAAAACCACGTAAGGGATGTGAGACGTTTTCACATAGGGGTACTCATATATCCTCCAATATGTAGATCTCAATCCGTGGATGAAAGAGCTTTCGCAAACTCCTCTCTAGTAGTAATCCACACAACAAATAAGGCAATGATGCATCTTCTCACTAGCATGTTATTTCCTTTGTTAGGGTTAAGAACGACACTAAGAGAGCGGGTTTGAACAATTTTGGAAAACTTCATACGATAAAAGCCTTATCGATGAAAATCGATTTTGATTATGTTTTAACTTAAAAGGATTTGTAAGTGAAAGAGGATAGTGATGAGGAGCATAAACAATAAATAGTAGAATAGATAGAGAGGCACACTAATTTTACAGTGATTCAGTCGTCCGACCTACATCCACTCTTGATTCCTCATTTGTCGGGGCCACCAGCTTTCACTATCGGTCTTCTTTCAATGGGTGAAGACCGACCACCCTCAGCTCTCTACTCCTTTTAAAATGTTCAAGAGTTAACCTCTTAGAAGACCCCTCACCCCTCTCTTAGACTTTAACCAATACTAAATTAGAGGGGAGGAATTTTGACAAGACTATAGTAGAGTTTTTTCCTTCTTTTCTTTCTTAGTTAGTGTGTTTCTAATCATAGATGAGAGGGATATTTATAGGCCTCAAGGTGATTCAAACTTGGAGCCAAAATTTGAATCACCCTAATTTTCAAGGTACTACTGGTAGTACCACCGCCAGTGTTGGTGGTACCACCATCAATTGATTCTAACACTGGGCGATACCACCGCTCAAGCTGCCTAACACTGGGCAATACCACTGCCCAAACTCAGCCTTGGAGGCTGAGCCTCCAAGCGGTTCCATCGCCAACCCTGGTAGTGCCACCGCTTGACATGAATCTATGGTACTATTTGGGCTTTTAATCCGGCCCAACATAACCTTGATTCGGGCCCAGTTGCTCTCTAATTGAGTTGACCCAATTTCAACCTAATTATGCCTAATCCTACTTCGATCTAGACAATTATTATAAAGCTTTAATCAAATTTATTGCCCGATATGTCATTGATCCATCGTCGCTTCATCCGATTCTTTGGTGCATCATCCTCTCTTGCGGCCTATTACCCAATTAGCAATTATGCTCTACAACTCCGATCTCCTTAGTACAACCATGCTCTTCTTGGCTGATTACTCGAATTCTTTGTCCAAAGCCTTTTGCCGACTCGTCGATAGATCCTTCTCTCGACGTCCAATCTTCTGATATGTTTTCCTTCAGCACAACATCGATTCTTCCTGCTTCAATTATTTAATTCTGATCGAAAGTAGTCCTACATCACTCAAAACGTAATTAGATCACAAACACTTATATATTGGTTTCATTATCAAAATATGAGATTTAACAATATTTGCCTTTTTAATGATGACAACTAATTGATGATGAAGTTATCATTAACTCCCCCTATCAATATGCCATATTGATAGAAAATTTAAAATTCAAAAATTTTGAATAAATCATGCAAAATCAAAATTTTTAATTCAACATACAATGCATGAGCATCATCATACTTGTCCCCCTTTGTCATCAATAAAAAGGAGAAGTTGCATCTAGCAAGTGTTTAAGATATGCACGTTTTACAACATCAAGCTAGCAATCATTTTACAACATACAAGCATAGCAAGTTTTAAAGATGTGCATGATTGCAATTTAACACTTGCTTCTTGAGATGTGCAAGTTTGTACTTTTGCCTCTTACGATAGCACTTTGCTTCTCTTTACGATATTTCAAGCTAACACCTTTTGTTTCTTCTTTTTTTAGAAGTGCAACTAAGTTTTGTCTTGGCAAGCTAGCAAATTTTTTGTTTGCAATGAGCTAGAAATTTTGTAAAATTCACATCACTTTAAACTTGCAAGCTAACAAGTTAAAGAAAAATGTGCAATTGTACAATTTCTTTCTTCTCTTTTAAGAAGTGTAAGTTTTGCCTTTCTTTGCAAGTTAGTAATTTTGATTCCTTTGCAATGTTCTAGCTAGCAATATTTCTTTCTCTTGTGATACACAAGCTAGTAAGCTAACTCCCCCTTTATCATTATCAAAAAGAAGGGAGGAAAGAATACAATAAAAAAAATTTCTTTACATTCATTTTCAAGCCATGATAAAAAGAATAGATTAATGATTCAATCATCACATAAGGCATATACAAGCCATAAATGCAAAGAAATCATATCCTAAAAGATATCAATATGAAAAATCAACAAAGATCAATTCGTGAATGCCAAAAGATATCATTCATGGTTCATAAATATTCTTTTTAGTGATATCAAGATCAAGATTCATGAATATTCTTTTTAGAAGTATCAAGATCATGATTCATTTAGAAGGTTCTTCTTTTTGGTAAATGACAAGAGGAAACATAGGAGAAAAGTTCTCAATTCATGCATAATATCGCTAAATTCATCATGAATAATAAGAAATTTAAGTTATAATTCAAAAAAATTCATGATACATTTAGAAAGTTCTCCTTTTTTGTAAATGATAAGAAGAAACAATAGGAGAAACATTCTCGATTCAAGCATAAGACATCTCAAGTCATCAAGATCACATTTTAAAAATATTCCAAGTATCAAATATTGAGATATCAAGACTTGGATTATTTTCTTCCCTTTTTACAACAACTTTTCATATCATTTAAATTTGTATCAATCAATCTTTCATTCATCACATGATGCATACAAGGCATAAATGAAATCATATCATGAATACCAAAAGTTATAAATCTAAGAAGTCCATGAACCATTTCAATAAATCTTCCTTTTTAGCAAGTAACATAAAGAATTCTTAAGAGCTAAAGAATCATAGGCATTAAGTATAGAGAACATGATTCACTTTTATATGTCTTTTCTTTGTAAATTGCACAAGAAACTCAACAGATCAAATAGGAGATCTTGATTCTCAAGAAAAATCTCAAGTATCAAATGATGAGAAATCAAAATCATGAAAATGAAATTTCGAGTAACGAACAAAAAATTATCGATTTATGTATTCAAACTATCATTACTCATTATATATAATTTCAAAATGTAAAGGTCATCAACCATGATTCAAAACATTCATTTTCAAGCCATGATAAAGAAGAGTAAATCAATGATTCAATCATATCATGCCATGAATTCCAAAAGATATCTTAAGTTATCAAGATCATGAATTCATAAAGATTCAAGTATTGAGTTCCGAGAAATCAGAAAATAAGTTGCATTTCATTTGAAAAAAAATTCTCTTTCGATAGTCGGGAGAAGCATAATAAATGATCTTGATATATAAAGAACTTCAAGTTATAATTGTCAAGATCACGATTTTAATAAAATTTCTTCATAGCAAAATGAAATCTTTTAGAACTTAATTCACACATTATATATATCTCAAAAGGTTCATGATTACAAGGGATTAAGAAAAGAGTCAAGAATCATTAACAAGTCTTATTCAAATTCATCATAAAAGATATCAAGAAGAACAAAATTTCTTTTACTTCGATATTCAAACCATGATAAGCGATATATCAAAAGTTTGCATTAATATTTCAATCATCAAGTCATGTGTAGAAATAAGTATTGAAACGTAGGAGAAAAATCAAATTACGGATGCAATGTTTCAATCATCAAAGCACATTTTCTCAAGTAATTTACAAGATTCATAAGATATCATGAAATCATTAATCCCAATAAGATAGGAAAAACATTTTCTTTTTATGTGATTCTTTTAACATATCATCAAAATCTCATTCATAATTCAAGTGATTCACAAAATATCATAAATGAATTCATCACTTGTCTTTTATGGAAAAATCCAAAACTTTTAGAGATAGTAAAATTTCAAGAGTCATGCATTTCCTTTTTTTATATAATTAACTTCATATAAGCATGCCTTTGTCTTTTAATGTCTAATAGAGATAAGCATAAAAGTTCAAGACGTAAAGGCAAAATCCATCATCAAGATTTTTAAAGTCATAAAAATTCATCATAAAAATGATTAACACCAAAACACATTAGTTCAAAACATAATAGTCACTCATCATGCATAATGTGTTTTATTTTAAGTTATTTATTTTATATAAGTGTGCTCAAGTTATTTTTATATAAAAAATGAGTATCAAGTTTAAATCGAAATGCAAATTTCTTTTAAAAAATGACACATCATCTAAAGGTTTCATCATAAAAATGATTAAGACCAAACATAATAAAACATCATGATAGCACATTTCCAATTTTTATGTGTTTTATTCTATGTGGTTGATCTCATATAAGCATGTTCAAATTTTCATATAAAAGTCATGCATCATGTTGAAAACGAAATTATCAATATGTTTGCTTCTATCTTTTAATCATATTTGGTGTGCAAGCATCATCATGAAATATGCGATTATCATGATAATTGATTTTTTGTATAAAAAATAATGCATCTTATTTGAAACCAAAATCAACATGAATTCATCACGATCATACACTTTCCCTTTTTTTATGTGTTTCATTTTATCATTTTTATATGTTTCAATTTGAGTGAGCTTGTTCAAATTTTTATGAAGATGTCAAGCATTATATTTAGAATCAAAAACATTTTTCTTTCATTTGGAAAACTTATTGATAGCAATGTGGGTTAGATCTTTTAGTTTTGCAATTAATTTCATAATGACATGCATCATCATATAAATCTGAAACAAAGTTTTGTCAAAACCATCAAGCCATCATTCCAAAACATAGGATATCATTACTTCAAATCCTCATGCATAATATCATTAAGTATGAAAATCAAAATACATAATCATGGATTAATCTTATTAGGTGTACAAACATAATCATGCTAATTTATTTATTATGTCAAAACCATACATCAAGATTGAAACCAAAAATCAGTGCGGAAATCATATACATGGAATTGCATTATCACACATCATATAATTATCATCCATAATGTTGCATACATCATTCAAAATTTTAAATCATAACATGCATGAAACTTTAACAATATAATTTTCATGATCAATTTTTTAATTTTTCAAAAATGCTTAAAAAGAGAAGCATGATAATTTTTGAAAATAATAATTTTTTTGTTTCCTACTATTTAAATTAAGTACTCATGAAAAGCATCATGTAATTTCAAAATAAGGTCAAAGCATTTCAGATAAGTTTCTTACCTTGTTGTCGAAGACCATCAAAGCCCAATTCATCTCTTCTTTACTATATTCTTCTTTGTGAGCCTTATTCTTCTTCTTTGGCCTCTTCCTCTATTCAAGTTCATTGATATTTTTTAATTTTTATTTAAAGAATTTTTTAAAATTCATTGTTATGTGTTTAATGTCCTCTTCATTGTCTTCATCACTTGAGTCATCACTCAAGTGGCTTTCTATTGTCCGAAGTCTAATTACCTTCCTGTTCTTTAGAAGGTGGTTCATATTTTCATCGAGTTTCAAAAAGCTCATTTCGTATATTATCAATGAGCAAATAAATTCTTCAATAGGTAAATTATTTAAATCTTTTGATTCTTGTGTCGTGGTTACTTTAGAATCCCACATTTTTGGAAGGGATCTAAAGATCTTATTAGTGAGTTCAAAATTCAAAAAACATTTACTATGACTCTTCAAGCTATTGACGACATCCGTGAAACGGGTGTACATGTCGCCGTAGTCTCACTTGGTGTCATTCGAAAAAGCTCAAAATCATGCAATAAGAGATTTACTTTTGAGTTTTTGACTCTATTAGTACCCTTATATGTGATTTCAAGTATGCGCCAAATATCAAAAACTATTTTATAAATTAAAATCTGATTAAACTTATTTTTGTCCAAGGAGCAAAATAAGACATTCATAGCCTTTGCATTTAATGAAAAAGATTTTCTTCTGAATCCGACCATTCGTTCATCGGTTTAGAGGTAAGTTGAAAGTCGTTTTCAATAATGTTCCATAAATTTAAATTCAAAGAAATCAAGAAAACTCTCATTCGAGTTTTCCAATATGTGTAGTCTGACCCATTAAACAACAGAGGATGAATGATCGAAAAACCCTCTTGAAAGCTATGAAGAGGCATTTCTCGTGAGTGTGAATCCAAAAGAGAAACAACCTGGCTCTGATACTAATTGTTGGGATCAGTTTGACACTAAGAGGGGGGGTGGGGGTGAATTAGTGCAGTGGTTAGAAATGATAAATTTCGACGATTTCGGAAACTTTGTACGATAAAAACCACGTTTCATTTAAAATCGATTTTGATTAAAGCGTATAAAAAATATAATTAACTTGAGAGTTTAGAGATGAAGAAAGGCAGTAAGCAAGTAGAGCAGTGAAGTGAAGATGGTTTGCAGTAAAGTGAATTTGCAAGAAGTAAATGCAAACTGATTTTTATAGTGGTTCGGTTATACAACCTACGTCCACTCCCGATTCCTCTTCACTTGAGGCCATCAGCTTTCCACTAGTTGTCTTCTTTTCAATAAGTGAAGACAAGCTCCCTTACAGTGCTCTCTCCTTTTGACAGGCTTAGGAGGTAACCCTTTCAAACACTTTACTCCTCTCTTTCGATGGAATACAAATAAGAACTAGAGGAGGGATGTTTAGAAGGATTTTTATAGTGTTTTGTTCGTTTCAAAATCTCTATGCTTGTGTATGCAACCCAGTGATGGGAGGAGTTTTTATAGGCTCCAATCTGATTCAAATTTGGAGCCAAAATCATTCACATCCAGGGTTTACCGGGTACTGGTGGTACCATCGCCTATCACTGACGGTACCATTGCCATTTTGACCCTAACGCTGGGCAGTATCACTGTCTAGTTTGGCGGTACTAACACCTGACACACTACCATGGTCAATGTACTGGGCGATGTACCATCGCCCAGTACAACCTGGGGAGTTGGACCTGGGGCGGTGCTACTGCCGGACAAGGTCCAGCACTCCTGGTTGGGCATTAAACCCGACCCAAACTAGTCCATTATCAGGCCCAATTGGCCCATACCAAGGTTATAGGATTAACACCTAATCTTAACCCTTATTACGTGATAACAATGAAATTAAATACATTTACAAAGTAATACAAAGTTTGGCATGTCAAGTCTGTCTTCGGCGAGCTTCCAGCGAACATCTGATGATCTTCCGACAAACCCTCGAACACCATTTTGCGGACTCTTAGCAAGCTCCTAGACTTCACGATTGATCTTAAGGAGTTCCGACGAGCTTCTTCGACAAGCTCTGATCTTTCTTAGTGAGCTCCGCGAACTTCCGATGAATCTTTTCGACGAACTTCCAAAAACCCTTCGGCAAGCTCCCTACTTATTCTCGGCCAGTTCCTGCTAGTTATATATGCCCTGCAAGCCAATCACATGAGTGATGGCACTTGTGACTTGATATACATTTTATCTCTTTGCTTATTATTAGGCATTTTATCACTTTATCTTGTATGTTGCATATATTGTGATGTCCCTGGATCTGTGCAATGGGAATCAGATCGTGATGAGATCACGATAATGAGACCGATTCACCTTTAAACACAGACCCTAAATTATCCTAGTCATAGGTTACTCGAGAAGGACATCGAGATAACCGGATAGACTGGTGTGTTGTATACTCATTCATATAATGGAGGTAGCTGGTCTTATAGTTACTCATGTGGGGACACTAAGGGTACAGTGTAGGTGCTCATTGGAGAATGAGTTCACTGATTGATTCGCCTATGGAATGCTGGATAGTTATTGATACCTCATGTTAGACACGATTTCGTAGTCCTAGTAGTATATCTGGTCCTTAGACTTGAGACACCAAGAATATCCTGTATGAGTACTCCACTCTTTGATACCAGACTTATAGGTTTGAAAAGTTCCATATCTAGTACAACCGGTCATTGGGAGTGGTAGCCAACGTTACGAGGGTTATTGAGTGTCAATAGAGGATCATCCGCTCTCGATATCATGGGAGGAATATCCCATGTGTTCTTGCTTGAACAAATCCTTGGCCAAGGTTATTCGGATTGAGAGAGAAAGAGTTCTCCGGGAGAATCTGACAAGAGCAAGACTCGAGGAGAGACCGTATGGGCATGACAGCACCATGCCCGGTATAGGGTCTCTGGGATATTAGATGGATGAGAGATTATAGATACATGGTAACTGAGGACAGATAGGTCCAAAGGATTGGATTCCCCTATTTCGTCTGGGGGCCGCGGTATAGTGGCCTAGTACGTCCACAATCGATGAGTTGGATGAATTATTATAGAGATAATAATTCACTAAGTCAGAAGGAGTTCTGACAAGTATGACTCACGGCCAGCTCGATATTGGGCCTAGAGGATTACACACATATGGTAGGTGTTGCGACGAGTAGAGGTTCGGATATGAGATATTCGCTGAACCCCCTATTTTATTGGATATCCATTAAGCCCCTGAATTATTGGATCCTGAGATGAGATCCAATAATTGCTAATAAGATATTATTGGGTAGAAACCCACTAATCCAAGAGGCTTGGGTGATTGGATGGAGATCTAATACCCAATAGGGCAAAAAGATCCATTAGGATTTTCAGGGGGCCTCTATAAATAGGAGGGAACCACAGCTATATAGGCTGAGGGTTTTCTTTTGGTAGCCACCTCCTGTTCTCCTCTCCCGAGAGAGAGAGATGCATCGTTGCAATCCCTACCGTGTGAATACCGCTAGAGAGGAGGATGCTTGACCTCCTTCATCCTCTCCCACAGATCTGCAGGAATTCAGGGATATACGATCTCCCTAGGTATCTTCTTTTACACATGTAGTTTTGCGGATTTGTTTTTGACACACCGATCTTTGCACGACGATGAAAACTTTCTACAAAAATCTGGGGTTTTGTTTTCTGTTCTTCCGCTGCGCATGTGATGTCGCTCCCCTGAAGGATTTCCCAACAGTGGTATCAGAGCCAGGTTGTTCGTACGAAGATCGGATCTTAAACTGCATGTGTTATGTTTTAGATCTGCTTTTGACGCCAAAATCATTGACGCGAAGAGCGAGAAAGAGCAGCAACCAGCGACCTACGAGCCAACCCGTAGGGGCGCTGGCGGGCTACCTGGCAGTGCCAGCGCTGCCTGAGGGAGGGCGGTACCCGCAGGGGCGACCATCGCCGTCCGCGGCTAGGAAGGAAGCGCCTGTAGCCACCCGCAGGGGCGGTCCCCGCAGGGGGACAAAGCCACCTAAGGAGGCGGCGCTTGCCCGTGGCGACGCCTGGGGGGCAGCGTCGCTGGGGCGCCGACGAGGAGCCCGTAGGGCGGTGCCTGCCCGCAGGGCAGTGCTTGCGGGCATTGCCTCTTAGGTGGCGCTTGCGCGAGTGGCGCCCACCCACAGCTGGGGCAGCGCTTGCGGGTGCTACGCCCGCCTGCAGTGGTCTTGTCGCTCGCGGCGCCACTGCCGACTGGGTGGTGGTAGGCGCACCGTCGACTGGGTGGTGGCAGGCGCCCACAAACGCAAACGTAGCTAGGCAAAGGGATTAGGGTTTTTTGGGTAAAAGATAGTTTTGCCCCTCGGAATTTTAGAAATTTCGATTTTTGTCCCTTTGATAAAATGACTAAAATACCCCTAGGATTTTTGAAATTCCAATTTTATCCCTTATAGCATAATGACCAGAATTCCCTTGGGAATTTAGATAATTTCCTTTGTCTCTGATTTTAAAAATTTAAATATGTTAATTAAATAGTTTAATTAGCTATTATTTTTTATCTAGTAGTCCTATAAAATAACATATACATGTGATGTATGATGTGGACAGATGATCATGGACCTGTGATGTGATATGTGTACATGTGATTAGTATTATTAGGGCCTACGAGCCTTTATTCTTTTCTCATTTATTGTCGGGCCTGCATGCCTATAATTATGTTGTAATTACATGAAGAGGCGCAGCGGTAGCGTGACTCATAAGGCCGAGCAGACAATCTGACGCATGAAGATGTATTGAAATGCCGACGGATCTGACGAAGCGAGATGGACGATCATAGGGCGTAGAGATGCACCGAAGTACACATAGATCTTGATGTGAGTAATTGAGCCCACTAGCTCGAGCTTGATCACATTAGGATGTAGTCCATGATCATCTGGTGTGATTGCTCATGTGATGTGTGATTAGATATACACCTACTAGATATGTATATATATATTTGCATGCAATGTAGATATAATAAGTATGTGTGTGACACATTATATTAGGAGACCAAACTAAATCCCCTCTATTAATAATATTAAGTCAGTAAACATGAGGCAATTAGATTGACCCACGTGGCCTTCCATCGTTATAGCTAGGAGTTGATTCTCGGTGTAGGTTGAGTTGGTCGAGTCCCTCGAGACTCACCTATATCGCGTCTCACCATCTTATCTACGACATAGAGATGTTATAGGTGACCTGAGGACATGGTATGCTTGGTCGAGCCCCTCGAGAGTATATCACCTAATTAGACTCATCTGGTAACGATGTTAATGACTTAACCGAACATCATAGTTGGTCGAGTCCCTCGAGGCCATGGTGGTTCGAAGGCCAAACAGGATGGGAATCACAAGGAGTTATGATTGGCAAGAGTTGCCTACCTTTACGGGCTTAACGTGATTGGTCGAGTCTCTCGAGGTTATGTTAAGACGTCGATTGGATCTTGATCCCCACTAAAGATCTGCCGGGGGTCTCCGATTCACATATCGGAGGGTGTTGTATGTCTCGTGAAAAATTAGTGAGAATACATTAAGATAGAAGTCCATATCTTAACTGTTTAAATTTCTGTAAAGTCTGTATGTTATTTATTTCTGGTACATCTTTTATTTCAAAAAAATGTCGCTTTCAAAACCTTTACGTGGCATACTTGATGCCAACCGCCTCACTGGTCCAAATTATATGAATTGGCTTCGTAATCTGAGAATCATTCTCACTGCGGAGAAAATCACGTATGTCCTTGATATAGTGATCCCTACGCCCGACGAAGGGGCAAGTGAGGATGAAATTGCTCGTTATGTGAAGTACTTAGATGATTTCACTCTTTCTTAGTATTATATGTTGGCCTCTATGACTATTGAGTTACAGAGACAACATGAAAATATGGATGCTAATTCCATACTCCTACATCTCCGCAAACTGTTTGGGGAACATGAAAGAACTCAGCGATATGAGATATCAAAGAGTCTTTTCCGTGCTAGGATGATTGAGGGGACATCGGTTCAGAACCATGTCCTTAAGATGATTGAGTGGATCGAGAAACTCACAGGTCTAGGAATGGTCCTAGAGGATAACCTGTGTGTGAATCTTGTGCTTCAGTCCTTACCAGATTCCTTTTCTCAGTTCATAATGAATTTTAATATGAACAAACTTGAGGTGACCCTCCTAGAGCTCCTCAATATGTTAAGCAAAGAGCACCATTAAGAAAGAGAAGTCAGTTCTCTATATTGGTGAGACCAGAAAGAAAAAGAAGGCCAAGAAGACCCTTAAGAAGGGCAAGGGCAAGGACAAAATGGGTAAGACAAAGGTTGCCAAGAAAGACCTAACAAAGGACAAAGGCCAATGCTTCCACTACGGCAAAGATGGGCACTAGAAGAGGAACTGCAAAGAGTACCTTATAGAGAGAGCGAAACAAAAGCTTAGAGAAGCTTCATGTACATTCATGATCAGTCTCCATTTGTCCCAGTCTCCATTCATGATCAAGCTTCAGGTATGAAGATAAACCTTATGTGTACAGGAAATTAAGTGGGAGCACTATCACCTTTTTGGTATTATATGTTGAGGACATCTTGATTATTGGGAATGATGTAGGAATGCTCTCCATAGTAAAGACTTGGTTATTTAGGCACTTCTCTATGAAGGACTTAGGGGAAGCATCCTGCATATTGGAGATATGGATCTATAGAGATAGATCCAAGAGGATGCTTGGCTTGTCCCAGTCCAGGTACATAGACACCATTGTCAAAAAGTTTGGCATGGAAAATTCTAAGAGAGGTCTCATACCAATAAGACATGGAATATCACTTTCTAGGAGTATGTCCCCAAAGACTCCTAAAGAAAGGGTATACATAGATATGATACCATATGCATTAGCGATAGGATCTATCATGTATGCTATGCTATGTACCAGGCCTGATATAGCGTATGCTCTGAGTGTCACGAGCAGATATCAAGCAGATTCAGGCTTGGAGCATTGGAAAGTAGTAAAATGTATCCTTAAGTACTTGAGAAGGACTAAGGATCTTTTACTAGTATATGGAGGTAGTAGCCTCAGGGTTGAGGGCTACACGGACTCGAGCTTCCAGTCCGATCTTGATGATAGCAAGTCTAATTCAAGGTATGTGTTCACCCTAAATAGAGGAGCAGTATGCTGGAAGAGTTCTAAGCAAGACACTATTGCTGACTCGACCACAGAGGCGGAATACATTATTGCGGCAGAGGCAACAAAGGAGGAAATCTAGATGAAGAAGTTCATCACAGATCTAGGAGTCATCCCGAGTAGCGAGGAACTAATTCCTTTATATATTACGACAAATACATGACGATTACTCAAATAAGGGAACCCGGGTCTCATCAGAAGTGTTCTGAGGAGGTTCCAACTTATTAGAGAGATCATGGCCCGAAGAGATGTAGTAGTGGATAGAGTTCCATCCGAAGATAACATTGCAGATCCACTAATAAAGCCACTTAGATTGTCTTTGAGCATCACAAAGGTTTGATGGGAATCAGACATGTTAGTGATTGACTTTAGGTCAAGTGAGAGATTGCTAGTCATGTGTGCCCTGCAAGCTAATTACATGAGTGATGGCACTTGTGACTTGATATGCATTTTATCTCTTTGCTTATTATTAGGCGTTTTATCACTTTATCTTGCGTGTTGCATATATTGTGATGTCCTTGGATCTGTGCAATGGGAACGGATCGTGATGAGATCACAATAATGAGATCGATTCACCTTTAAACACAAACCCTAAATTATCCTGGTCATAGGTTACTCGAGAAGGACATCGAGATAACTAGATAGATTGGTGTGCTATATACTCGTTTATATGATGGAGGTAGCTGGTCTCATAGCTACTCGTGTGGGGACACTAAGGGTACAGTGCAAGTGCTCATTAGAGAATGAGTTCACTGATTGATTCGCCTGCGGAATGCTGGATGGTTATTGATACCTCAGGTCAGACAGTGATTCCGTAGTCCCAGTAGTATATCTGGTCCTTAGACTTGAGACACCAAGGATGTCCTGTCTGAGTACTCCACTCTTTGATACCGGACTTATAGGTTTGGAAAGTTCCATATCTAGTATAATCGGTCATTGGGAGTGGTAGCCAACCTTACAAGGGCTATTGAGTGTCAATAGAGGATCATCCGCTCTTGGTATCATAAAAGGAATATCTCATGTGTTCTTGCTCAAACAAATCCTTGGCCAAGGTTATTCGGATTAAGAGAGAAAGAGTTCTTCGGAAGAATCCGATAAGAGCAAGACTCGAGGAGAGACCGTATGGGCCTGATAGCACCATGCTCGGTATAAGGTCTCTGGGATATTAGATGGATGAGAGATTATAAATACATAGTAACTGAAGACAAATAGGTCCAAATGATTGGATTTCCCTATATCGTCTGGGGGCCGCGACGTAGTGGCCTGGTATGTCCGCAATCGATGAGTTGGGTGAATTATTATAGAGATAATAATTCACTAAGTCGGAAGGAGTTCTGACAAGTATGACTCACGGCCAACTCGATATTGGGTCTAGAGGGTCACACACATATGGTAGGTGTTGCGATGAGTAGAGATTCGGATATGAGATATTCGCTAAACCCCCTATCTTACTGGATATCCATTAAGCCCCTGAATTATTGGATCTTGAAATGAGATCCAATAATTGCTAATAAGAGATTATTGGGTAGACACCCACTAATCTAAGAGGCTTGGGTGATTAGATGGAGATCCAATACCCAATAGGGCAAAAAGATCCATTAGGGTTTTCAGGGGGCCTCTATAAATAGGAGGGAACCAAAGCTCTATAGGCTGAGGGTTTTCTTTTGGTAGCCACCTCCTGTTCTCCTCTCCCCAAAGAGAGAGGTGCATCGTTACAATCCCTGTCATGTGGATACTGCTAGAGAGGAGGACGCTTGACCTCCTTCATCCTTTCCCACAGATCTGCAGGAATTCAAGGATATACGATCTCTCTATGTATCTTCTTTTACACGTGTAGTTTTGCGGATTTATTTTTAATGCATCGATCTTTGCATGATGATGGAAACTTTCTATGGGAAATCTGGGGTTTTGTTTTCTATTCTTCTGTTGTGCATGTGATGTAGCTCCCCTGAAGGATTTCCCAACAGTTCCGACAACACTCCTGATGAATCTTTGGACTTTCGTCGAACTCTCAAATCTCAACGATTCATTCGCACTTGACTCCGGCACTTCATTTTGCTTTATGCCTTCATCGTTATCATAGTTAATCTTGCATACTAAGTAAATCTTAATCCTACTGTGATCTAGAATTTATTACATGAATCAACCTCCTATTGCTCGGCACATCATTGGTCGGTGCTTTGTCTAGTTCTTCAGCGCACTATTCTCTCTTGTGGCCTGTTGCCCAATCGGTAGTTGACCTTCGCAACCCCAATCTCCTTGGCGCAATACCACTCTTCTTGGCCCGATGCTCGATGTCTGAAACCTTCTACCAATTATCGATCGGACCTTCAACTTGATGTCCAATCTCCTGATGTGATTTCCTTCGGTGTAATGCTGATTCATCCTATGTAAACTATCTAATTCTGATCATAGTAAACCTACATCACTTAAAACATAATTAGATAATAAAACATAATCAATTAATTTCATCATCAAAATCTGAGACTCAACAATCTTATTGTCAAACAACGGTTTCATAGTCCTAGTGGTGTATCTAGTCCTTAGACTTGAGACACCAAGGATGTTCTATAACAGTACTCCATTCTTTGATACCAGACTTATAGGTCTAGAAATTCCAGATCTAGCACAACTGGCCATTGGAAGTGGTAGCCAACCTTATGATAGCAATTGAATATCAATAGAGGATCATTCGCTCTCGGTGTCATGAGAGAAATATCTCATATATTCTTGCTCTGGCAAATCCCTAGCTAGGGTCATTCGAATTGAGAAAGAAAGAGTTCTATGGGAGAATCCAATTAGAGTAAGACTCGAGTAGATTCCGTTTGGACCTAATAACACTATACTTAAAATACTGTCTTTGAGATATTAGATGGATGATGGACTATAGATACATGATAATTGAGGATAGATAGGTCCAAAGGATTGAGTTCTCCTATATTGTTTAGGAGACTACGGCGTATGTCCATAGTCGATAAGGGGGTGAATGATTAAGGAGATAATAATTCACTGAACTAGAAGAAGTTCTGACAAGTATGACTCATGGTCAGCTCAATATTAGGCCTAGAGAGTCATATATTTGGTAGATTCTGCGATGAATAGAGGTTTAAATATGATATATCCGTTGGAGCCTTTATCTTATTGGATATTCAATAAGCTCTTGAATTATTGGATCTTATGGATGAGATCTAATAAGAGCCTATAAGAGATTATTGGGTAGAGATCTACTAATCTAAGAGGCTTGGGTAATTAGATGGAGATTTAGCACCTAATAGGGCAGGATCCATTAGGGTTAAGTTGATAAGGGACCTCTATAAATAGGAGGGCTTTTTTGGTTGCAACCTCATATTCTCCTCTCCTCTTCTTTTCCTCAGCCAACAACCCCTTTTGGGACGTGTGGAGATTTGAACAATGATTTGAGGAGCGTCTTCGTAGCCCTTACCATGTATATCATTGTTATAGAGGAGAATGCTTGACTTCCTTCGTCCTCTTCCACATATTTACAGGGATACATGGATATACGATCTCCCTAGGTAACAATCTTCTTTTACGTGCAGTTTTTGGTTTCGTGAGTTTTTGTGCACCAATCTTTGCACGATGATAAACCCTTTTTCTACGAAAAATTTTAGGATTTTATTTTTTGTTCTTCCACTACACATGTTATGTCACCCCCAGATTTCTCAATATGGATTTTACTTAAAAATATTCCTATAAAATGTGATAATACTAATGTAATATGTTTAACAAAGAATCTCATTCAACACTCTAGAACTAAATATATTGATATTAGATATCATTTTATTAGAGATCATGTTAATAATCATGATATATCTTTATATTTTATTTATACAAAATATCAATTAGCAGATATTTTTACTAAACCATTGAATGACGAATAATTAGATTTTATTATAAGAGAATTATGTATGTTAAATCTCCCAAATGCATAAATTCTTTTTATACATTTTATTTTCTGATTATTATCTTAATTTCTCGATTTTCATGACTTGAATTTTCTTTTTGAATCAAGGTCATTTCCTATCATTCCTTCTTCTTGGTATTTACAAAAAAAGAGATTTGTCAAAAATAACTCAGTCTTTTGGTATTCATAACTTGATCCTTCATTTTTTAATTAAAATAGTGATGTAAATTTTTACACCATTAAAACCTTCCCTTCTCCTTTCTTTATTTTATAATGACAAAGGAGAGAAGCAAAAATTGCTAGCTTGTCCATCTCAAGAAGCAAAAAGTGCTAGCTTGTATAATCTCAAGAAGCAAAATTTACTATTTTGCACATCTTTAGAGAAGCAAAATTTTACTAACATTCATGTTCTAAAGTAATGTAAAGCTTGCTAAATTACTAGCTTGCATATCTCAAAAACCTTCTCATTTTTGTTGATGACAAAAGGGGAGAAGCTATGATGAAGATTTAAAATTAATGCTTTGGAATCATACATGATGTATCTTGATTATTTGAAGTTATGCCCAAAGGGATGATGATTTGAAATTTTATGTTTTGGAATTATGCACGTTATAATAAAACTTGATGATTTGAAATTATGCATGCAATACTCATGATTTTATTACGATGCATATGATGTATGCATATGAAGTGTAAAAGTCACCTTCATTAAAAACTTTTTGACCAAAATGCAAAGATATTATGATTAGAAGGTTTTCATTCTATGAATTCAAATTTATTTCAATATGGCATATAGATAGGAGGAGTTTAGTTAAACTTCGTTATCAATTGGTTGTCATCATAAAAAAGAGGGAGATTGTTGAATCTCTGATTTTCATGATAAAATCAATTGACGAGTTTACGATCTAATTTGTGTTTTAAGAAAAGTGATACAGAACTAACTTCCATCATGAAAAGGAAAAACAATTGAAATAGAACAATCAAATATTTAGCCGGAAAGATCGAACATCAAGCCAAAAAATTAGACATTACGCTAAGATTGGATGTTGCGAGAGTTAACATGCCAATGGATTGGGTGATACGTTGAAGATTCGAACAACGCGTTGGAAATTCGAACGAAGTTCAAATAAACCAAATGACATGTCAAGCAACATAGAATTCTTGTCTTTAGTCGTTTATATCTTAATTATCAAAGGTTAGCTCTAAATTGAGTAAGTTTTAGGTGTAACTATGCTAACTCAATTGAGGGCCCATTGGACCTGACTAGGCTTGATTTGGGCCCATTAGGAGAACTATTCAGTGACCTATATTTAGGTTAGGCGGTGGCTCTGCTAGACCAGGTGGTGGAACCACCTATGAGTTGGAATGTATGAAGTGTATGTTTTTCAGAAGACTCGACAATGGTACCGCTAGTGTCAAGTGGTAGTACCGCCCAGACTAGCGATGGTACTGCCAATACACGATCTCTCATATTGTCAAGCGGTAGTATTACTTAAACTGAGTGATAGTATTGTTAGTAGTTAATACTGCAAGCGGTGGTATTACCTAGCATTGGCGGTAGTATCACCAGAACCTTGAAAACCAAGGATGAGACATTTTTTGCTTTATTTTTGAAGTCATTGGGGCCTATAAATACTCCACTCATCCTTGCTCGGTTAACACAAGAATAGTGAATGAAAAACTTGTGAATCATAGTGTGTAAACTCTATTGTAAACTTTTGAGTGTTCCCCTCCTTAAAAATTTAGAATTCTATCAAAGGGAGATGTGAGACTTGTAGAGATTCTCTCCTAAACCTATAGAAAGGAGAAAGAGTTATAAAAGAATAGTTGATCTTCACCCATTGAAAGAAGATTGTTAGTGAAAGCTAATGGCCTCGACGGAGGAGGAGTCGAGAGTGGACGTAGCTTGCGACAACCGAACCACTATAAATCTGGTGTGCATTTCCTTTCTACTCTTCATTGATATTGCTTTATGATCTAATTGCTTATTACACTTACTCTAAGTCAAGCTCACTTTCGATATAGGTTTTCATCGAATGAAATTTTCAAAATTGTTGAAAGTTTACGAAAGCACTAATTCACCCTCACCCCCCTCCTCTTTCTCTCTCTCTTCTCTTAGTGTCACTATGATCCTAACAGGACATACTTCTTAGCATATAAAAATGATTATTTTAAATATTTTATAAAAATTATAAATTAGTTCAAAATAAAATTTTTTATGATTTTATCTATATGTAGTGATCATGGTGGTGAATTTAAAAATCATAATTTTTAAGAATTTTATGATTTGAATGGGTATGACAATAATTTTTTCACTTTAAGAAATCCATAACAAAATAGTGTTGTTGAGAGAAAGAATATAAGCTTACAAGGGATGACAAAGACCATGCTTAATGAATATAGCTTACCCAAATACTTATAAGTCAAAACTATTTACATAGCATACTATGTCATGAATAGTATTCTTATAAAACCTTATCTATCTAAAACTCTTTATGAATTGTAAAATAATAGAAGACTCAACATCTTATATTTCAAAGTTTTCAGTTATAAATATTCTATTCTAAATGATAAGGATGTCTTAGGAAAGTTTGATGCAAAATCTAATGAAGATATTTTTTTTTAGTTATTTGTCTATCTCTAAAGCTTATCGAGTTTTTAGTAAGAGATCTTCAGTTATTGAAGAATTTATTTGTGCTAATTTTTATGAATCTCTCATAACTAAGAGAAATAATTTTGATGATAATTTTGAATTTGATCAATTAAATTTAAATAAGTATTCTTCTCTCCGAAGCAACTTAGATACATCTACTTTTATCAAAACCTTACATAAGGAATGGAAGTATATAGTATATATCATAAGGAGCTAATTATTAGAGATACACAAAAAGGTGTTCAAACTTGTTCTTCATTAAAAATTATTCGTACAAATGCTACTTTTTTTTTTAATCTCACATTGAGCCTAAATGCATTGATGATGCTCTTAAAGATAACTCATAGGTTTTGGCAATGCATGAATAACTAAATCAATTTGAAAAAAAATAAAATTTGGATGCTTATTCCTAGACCTAAAAATCATCTTGTAATTAGTACTAAATGAATCTTTAGGAATAAGCAATATGAATAATGTGTCATGGTACGAAATAAAGCTAGATTAGTGGTCAAAGATTTCAACCAATAACAAAGTATAGACTATAAAGAAATATTCACTTCTACAACTAGAATTGAAGCTATAAGGATACTCCTTAACTATGTATATTTTAAAATTTTTTAATTATTTTAAATGGATATCAAAAGTATTTTTTAATGATTTTATTTTTGAAGAATTTTATGTTCAGCAACCACCAAATTTGAAAATGATCTTTTTTTTAGTTATGTTTATAAATTATCTAAGGTTCTCTATAGGTTGAAGTAAGCCCCTAGGGCTTGGTATGAGAGGCTTAGCTCCTTTTTTATTTAAAATAATTTTTCAAAAGGTAAGATCGACACCACATTATTTATTACATATTTTGATAATAATTTTCTTATTGTTTAAATTTATATTTATGATATTATTTTTGGTTCTACTGATAAATCTTTATATAAATTATTCACTAAGAGTATGAGCCAAGAATATGAGTTTAATGGGTGAATTGATATTTTTTTCTAGGATTACAAATAAAGTAACTAAAAGATATGATTTTTATCAATTAAACTAGGTATACTCTTAATCTATTAAAATGGTTTTATATAGACAATGGTAAAGTTATCAACACACCAATGAGCTAAATTAAATTTAGATAATGAAAGAGATATATAGTGGCATGATAGGAAGTTTATTATACCTCATTGTAACTAGACCTGATATAAAGATGATCTTTATATAATACATCAGTCTAATCCTAAATAATCTCACTTTAAGTAGTAAAAAAAATTTAGGTACTTAAAAGGAATATCATCTTTATAATTATAGTATCCTAAATTTAATAACTTTGATTTGATTGCTTATACTGATGCTGACTTTATATGATATAGAATAGATAGAATAAGAATCTTTAGAACTTGCTAATTCCTAGGTCATGCACTTATTTCTTGGTTATCTAAGAAGTAAAACTCTATTGCACTATTTACAACTGAAGTTAAATATGTTATAGCAAGTGCATGTTGTGAACAAATAATTTGGAGGAAAAATACTTTAGAATATTATGAATTTTGTCAAAAAAAATATTTCTATAAAATGTGATAAATACTAATATAATTTATTTGACAAAAATTTCTATTCAATACTTTAGGACTAAACATATTGATATTAGAAATCATTTTATTATGGATCATGTTAGCAATCATAATATATCTTTAGATTTTATTAGCACAAAATATTAATTAATAGATATTTTTACTAAGCCATTGAGAGAGGAATAATTTAATTTTATTAGAAGAGAATTAGGTATATTGAATCTTTCAAATGTATGATTAAAGACCTTTTACTATTTATTCTCGTATGATTCTTTCTTTTTGTTAATGACTAAAGATGTGATTTATTCAAATGAATCATGATATTTTACTTGACTTCTCGGTGTTCATAACTTGAGATTTATTTTATATGAATCAAGACCTTTTACTATTTATCCTCCTATAATTCTTTCTTTTTTCTAATGGCTAAGGAGGAGATTTATCAAAATGAATCATAATCTTTCACTTGACTTCTTCATGCTGAAAGCTTTGTTAATGTGTTGTATGCATGGTTGATTTATCATAGTCTTGATTAAGGTCTTTATCGGTTAATTTGAGTTTGTATTAAGCCGAAACCATATCAACTTTTCAAGAAAGATATTAGGCTTAAAACAAAGATGAATTGAGCTTGTTAGAAGGTCAAATCAATGATCTAAACTAAGTCTAGACTGTGGTACCACCTGACCCAAGCGATGGTATTGCTTGATTCAACCGAAAAGCACCGTTTGTGCTTTATTAATATATATATATATATGTATATATATATGTACCTATATACATATAGATATATATATATATATATACACATATAAATAAATAAATATATTCATATATATATATACATAGATATATATAGTCATTAAAAACATATAGTAGATAGTGGGTCTATTAAAAGTTGTGATACTTATAAAGGACAGTGATAACTTTTTTTGCAAAACTTTTATCACTAATATCATAAATAGAAAAAAAACTTATTCCATCTATATTTATATGGGTAAAATAAAAGAAAGTAAGACTATGAAAATAGTTTCACATCACAAGCAATTAAAAGAGTTGAGTTTGGACTGAAACATATGAGAACATAAAATTATAGTGAAAAGCTTTTGGTCTACTTCATGCAGGTTAACTCTTCAGCATTTGTTCGTTGTATAATTTAGAAGTATGATATGATATCCATCCAATATATTTTTGGGGGTGCAATTGAGATTTGATAAAAGTGAAATTTAAATGAATAAAACATCTTTGTGTTGGAATCGCCTGCTGCATGAATGAATTTTGATAATTATGGAAGCTTCACCTTCACATCTCGTAGTGAATATCCAGTGTAAGCAATCACCATGATTTTGTCTTAGTAACCTATTATATTCCTTTCGATTTCAGAAAACTTTACGCACGTGTATCAAACAAAAATATCAAACATCACAAACTAATTCTTGTTTTACCCAATATTTAAAATTACTTGAGTCAACTAATGTTTTTAAGATGCATGCATTATTCAATTCGTTCCAATTCAAATCAGATTATAATACATATATTTTCCTTAAAACTTTCTCATTCCACAGCCAATGATATTCTTTAATCTTAGCTATTTATGAACTCTATAATGATTTATCCAAAATAGCCCTATATTGAGATTTCATCTCGGAGTATCTTAGTTTTAGAATTTTTGTTAGGGTGCTCTAATATACTTAAATGCTAAAAAAATACCCTAAATAGATGTAATGAATTACTGGTTTAGATTAACAACATCCATTCATCTTTCGTCAACTTATTCAATTTAGCTATGCTTGCTTTTCCTCTCCTTTACCTTGTTGTCATCATCGATCTCACTTTTATTTTTTTTTTCTCTCTTGTCCATTGTTACTATCTATATCTTTTGAGACTAATTATATATTATCATTGTAGTTAATTATGTTTAGCATTCTGATCTCTATACCTTAAAAAATTTATATTTATATTTTTATACTTATGAAAGTGAAGCATTTAATCTCATTTCTCCTCGTATTATTGACTCTACAAATGAAAGATCCTGCATATGCTATCACGTGCATAAATAACGTTAAGAAAGGGATAAAAAGGTACTTTTGATCCTCACTATCCAAAGATATTATTTTTACAGCAAAACAACTTCTATGAAAACTTTGCTATCATCCTTCCAGACTTGTCCTCCCCTTTGGCTTTATTATTCTTTCAAATGGTCTATCCAACGATGACGTCAGAGGTAATCCTCATCTTCTGCATTGTCTCATTTCTCCTACTTTGCTATTATCTTCTTTGACTTCGTTATCCTCCCGGATGGCCTAGTCAACCATGGTGTCGGTGGCGATCCTCATCTCCTACACTATCACATTTCTCTTGCTTCGCTATCCTACCCAATGCCTTTGGCTTTGTACAAAGTCGATGGCTCTATATTGATGGCGAGGATCAAAATTATATTTTTATCCATTTTTAATGTCATTTCTGCACGTAACAACATGTACGATATCTTCCTTAGTAGAGTTGATAGTACGAGGAGAAATAAGTTTAAATGTTTCACTTTTATAAGTATAGAGATATCAATATAATTTTTTAAAGTATAAAGATTAAAATTTTAAATATAACTAACCACATGGGGTAATATGTAATTATATTACTTTTAGTCATGCCTATCTCTCACTCTCCTCTAATCACACTCCGTATCTTTCATCATATATACCATTCCTCCTCCACAACTACTATTGGTTCCATCAATGACCCTTTTTTTTTCTTAGTTAATCCTCGTCTCATAGTCTCACCTCTCCTTCTCCTCAACCATAGCCTCTTTTACCTTTTGTTGCCTTCAGTATTTTGAATTTGCATTGATAAATGAGTGCGATTACTCTTGCTTATGGAATTAGCTAAAACTTCCCTAATAGAATTTAAAAAGTCCATAAAGTACCAAAAAAATAGAAACATCTATGAATTTATTATAAAGATATTGTTGTCTACAAGTGCTAAATTTGTGATGCAATAGACACTTATTCCAAGTAATAAATAAATGTTGTTACACTTATTTCACAAGTCAAGTTGAAAATGTAAAAACATGAAAAAATGTTCAGAATAGGTGTCCATTGCACCTCAAACTTTCATCATAGATGGGTAACAACATTTGAATAGTAAATCCATAGGTATTTTTTATTTTTATTAATTTTACGTATTTCCTAAGTTTAATTTAGCACATTTTCAAGTTCTTCCTATCAACAAGTATAACCACACTGATTTTAGAGTAATTCTAGAACACTTGTCTATTGCATCTCAAATTTTCATCACAGATTGGCAACAATATCTTAATAGTGTGTTTATCATTTTTTTTCAATCTTTTTTTATTTTAGGGACTTGATCATGTATATAAATACTTTTCAAAAATTTTAAAATATAATTCAGTAAAATTATTTTTAAATAATATTTTATTATTTTAATTTTGAATTCTTATTGTATATCTTACTAGTTAATGGACAAAGTGAGAGAATATTATATTATATGACCCAATTAACTTAGGATAAAATCTAATTGGATTCTGGTAAAAGTTATTGGCCAACAAAAAAAAATTCAATTATGTTAGAAAATCTTATGAGATAGTCTTAATGGTAGAGATTCTCTTAATTATTTTTTCAAAGATCGTTTACTATCGCTTATATAATGATAGGACCTCCTAGGAATTTAATAATAATAAAATAATAGATATATCTTCTCTCATCTTCCTCTTGATAGATCTTTTATTTATCGATAACAATAGTCTTATGAAAAGTATAAAGAGGAGAAAGAGAATTTAATTCCTTCTTTTACATATTTATGATGCTATCTTCTATAGATCGATTAGTATATTGATGATGTATTACTTTATGACATTCGAGATATTCTATTCAACCTTTTGATTTATGATATTTGCTGCGTTTGATCTTGATATTAAAATGTTTTCATAATTTATACATTCTGTTAGGGATCAAGTGGCACTAAGGAGGGGGTGAATTAGTGCAGCGGTTAAGAATGATAAATTTCTACGATTTAAAATAAGTTCAGAAACTTCCTACGATAGAAATCATGTTTTTGACTAAGGCATAATGGAAAGTGCTTAAAGTATGGAGTGTTTAGAGAGGAAAAAGGCAATGATGAGTAAGTTAAGCAGTGAAGAAAAGACAGTTTGTAGAAAAGTAAATGCAAGAATATAAACGCAAATCATTTTTATAGTAGTTCGGTCATCCGACCTATATCCACTCCCGATTCCTCTTCACTTGAGGCCATCGGCTTTCCACTAGCTATCCTCCTTCCAACGAGCGAGGATCAACTCTCTTACAGCTCTCTCCTTTTGACGGGCTTAGGAGGTAACCCTTACAAGGCCTCTCACCTCTCTCTTAGACTAGAACACACTTAAAGTTTAGAGGAAAGATTTTGACAAGAGTTTTCCCTTTTTCTTTCTCAGTTCTAGATACCCTTTCAACCATGAATGAGAGGGGTATTTATAAGCCTAAAGAGGACTCCAAAGCCCAAATTTGAATCACTTTCGGTTTTCCCAGTGTTGGCGGTGCCACCGCCTGTTAGTGTCAAACACTGATAGTGTACTGGGCAGTGCCACCACCCAGGCAGCGGTGCCACCGCCTGGGCTCTTGGGTGCTGGGCAGTGCCACTGCCCAGACTCTCAGCCACTGAGCGGTGCCACCGCCTGGGCTCTTCCAGTTTCATTGGTTAGGCCTTAAAATTGGCCTAAACCAGTCCAAAACAAGGCCCAATTGGCCCCTACTTGGGTTATAGGATTAACACCTAATCCTAACCCAAATTAACATGCTAACTATAAAATTAAAGATATTTTCTAATGTTGAATCTCAGATTTTGATGATGAAGTCAATTGGTGAATTATTTATTCTAATCTATATTATCGAGATAAGTGTGTAGGATTAACTATGATAGGATGAAAACATAAAGTGATGTACCAAGGTCAAGCTCGCTGGTAGTTTGAGAGTTCACCGGAAGTCCGAAGGATCATCGGAAGTATTGCCGGAACCAACCGAGATAGAATCAGGGAATGCCGAAGGTTTCGAAAGTTCACCGGAAAGATCGTCGGAGGTTCACGGAGATCACTGAGAAGGTTCAGAAGCTTGCTAAAGACTCGTTGAACTCACCACAGAATCTAGGAGCTTGTTGGGAGTCCACCGGAAGAAATCCGAAGGAGTGTCGGAAGTCCAATGGAAATTCGCCGAAAAGCTCGCTGGAAGAGAAGACTTGAAGAATATCGGTTTAAATCACTTAGAATTATGTTTCAATTCATAGTTAGTACATAATTAGGGTAAGGATTAGGGAATAATCTTTTTTTAACCTAGTAGTGGCCAACCAGGCCTTTATTGGGCTGATTTGGGTCGAAAATATAGCCTATTCAGCTTTGTTGGGCGGTGGCACCGCCCAAGCTAGGGTAGTGGCACCGCCTAGCACCAGAGAGGCCGAGCGGTGGAACTACCCAGGCTGGGCGGTGGCACCGCCCAGTACTCTATCAGTCTGACAATTAACAGGCGGTGGCACCACCACTAACAGGCGGTGGCACCGCCAGCACCAGGAAACCCAAAATGAATTCAAATTTGGAGCCCAAATTTAAATCCTCTTGGGGTCTATAAATACTCCTCTTTTCTCAGCTAAAAGTGCAACCTTTTGAGAGTTAGAAATTGAGCAAAAGCCATAGCAAAGCTTTGTTTTCGATAGCTTAAGTGTTCACCTCCTTCTCTTTACAAAAATCTATAAGAGTGTGAATCACTTGTAAGAAGGTTGTAAGAGGGGTATTTAGTTCTTCATCTTCAAAGTGACTTGCTAGTGGAAGTTGGGAGCCTCATCGAAGAAGGCTTTGAAAGTGGATGTAGGTCATTTGACCGAACCACTATACATTGTGGTGTTTCTTGAATGTGTGTGTTTAAATTTCTGAATCATTTCTTTACTCTGCAAATCGTTCGATCTTCATCTCCTTTACTCGAGCTACTTTAACTAAGTCATTTTTCATTGAATCGAAATCTCTATACGAACTAGCTATTTACGAAATTGATTTCAAACTTACTTGTTTTAATCCGCTGCACTAATTCACCCCTCTCTTAGTGCAATTCCAATCCTAACAATTGGTATCAAAGCAAGGTTCACTCTCATATTTGGTTTAAAACCTAAGAGAGATGGCTTACTCCGACATGCAAGAGGGTCACTCCATTACACGTCCGCCTATGTTTAATAGGTCGGATTATACATATTGGAAGATTCGTATGAGGATTTTTCTTATTTCCATGGATTTTGAGCTTTGGAATATCGTCAAAAATGGATTTTAAAAATCTTCTCTTCCGATGAGTGAATGGAATGAATCGGAGAAGAAGATTTTTGCTTTAAATGCAAAGGCTATGAATGCCTTATTTTTTGTACTTGATAAAAATGAGTTTAATTGCATTTCATTTTTATGAACCAGCTTTTGATATTTGGCACACTCTTGAGATCACTCATGAAGGTATTAGCCGAGTGAAAGAGTCCAAAATCAATATTCTTATGTATTCTTACGAGCTTTTTCGAATAAAACCAAGTGAGTCTATCGGAGATATGTACACCTGCTTCACAGATGTCATCAATGGACTCAAGGCACTTGGTAAAGATTTTTCTAATTTTGAACTAGTAACAAAAATTTTAAGATCCCTTCTAAAGAGTTGGGATCCAAAGGTTACGGCCATTCAAGAGGTTAAGGACCTTAAAACTTTTCCTATCAAAGAACTCATATGGTCTTTAATGACTTATGAAATAACATGCCATGCTGATGATGAGCTAGAGAACCCCCTTCCAAAGAATAGGAAGGATATGATATTAAGAACACAAGAAGACCACTTAAAAGGAATATCAAGTGATGAGGACTTTGATGAAGACATTGCACTCTTAACTAGAAAATTTAAAAATTTCATTAAAAAAGGTAAATTTAAAAATGAATCCAAAAACAAACTTGAACTAAAAAAGGACCAAGTCATATGTTACGAATGCAAAAAGCCGAGGCACTTCAAAAATAAATGCCCCCAAGCTAAGAAAAAGTAACTCAAGAAAAAGAAGGCATTGAAGGCTATATGGGATGATTCAAGTGACTCCGAGGATAAAGAAGCAAGCAATAAAGAGGAGGCCAACTTCGTGCTAATAACCTTAGGAGAAGAGGTTAGTGAGTTATTTAATAAAGAGTTATCTTTCAATGAACTTTCTATCGCTTTTTATAAATTATTTGATGAATGTAAAACTATTAATAAGAAGTTTAATTTATTAAAGAAAGAGCATGCTTTATTACAAGATAAGTTTGATAGTCTCCAAACTCCTTTACCCCCATGCTCTAAGTGTGAACACTTAGAAGCAATAAAAAAATGAGAACTTGCTACTTAAAGAGACCCTAAATAAGTTTAAGGTCGGTAGCAAGGGCTTGGACATGATCCTTGCAAACAAGGGTCACGTTGAAAATAAAAGTGGAATTAGATTTGTGAGTGGATCTCATCAAAATCCTACCACCTTTATTAAAGGAATCATATTACATGTATCACCTTATTTAAAATGTAATTTTTGTTGTAAATCTGGACATGTTATTTACAAATGTCCATTTAGAAAAATTAGTCCACATAAATTGATATGGGTTCCTAAAAGAATCATAAATAATTCTATGCTAAATAGCAAAGTTAGTAGAACAATATTTGAGGCACCCAAAATCAAATAGGTACCTAAAAACCATCCTCTTTTGTAGAACCATTCACCATCACAAGCTAGGAGTAAGAGATGGTATCTTGATAGAGGATGCTTAAGGCACATGACCGGAGATCCATCTCAATTCTCTATGCTCACTAGTAAAGAAGAAGGGTATATCACCTTCGGAGACAACAACAAGGGTAAAATTATTGGCAAGGGAATCATAGGTAACAAATCAACTTTTTTAATTGATAATATATTATTGGTAGATGGTTTAAAGCATAATCTTTTGAGTGTTAGTCAATTATGTGATAAGGGATATGTTGTGAAATTTGAATCTAATACTTGCATTATTGAAAAACCATACAACAATACATCTATGATTGCACTAAAATAAAATAATATCTACACCATCAACATTGATGATCTTAGTAGTGAAATTTGTTTTTCGACGTTGAATGATGACGCTTGGCTTTGGCATAGGAGATTAGGTTATGCTAGCATGAAGCTAATCAATCAAATCACATCCAAAGTACTTGTAAGAGGCATTCCCAATGTTAAATTCATTAAAGATAAAGTATGTGATGCTTGTCAACTAGGAAAACAAATTAAAACTAGCTTCAAGCCAAAGAATCAAATAAGTACCTCTAGACCATTACAATTGATCTATATGGATTTATTTGGATCAATTGACACAACAAGCCTAGGAGGAAGCAAATATGCCTTTGTAATTGTAGAATGCCTCTTATAAAGGCTCTCTATGGATTAAAACAAGCCCCTAGGGCTTGGTATGAGAGGCTTAATTCTTTCTTAATTTTAAATAATTTTACTAAAGGCAAGGTTGATACTACATTATTTATCAAACATTTTGAAAACAAATTTCTTGTTGTTCAAATTTATGTTGATGATATTATTTTTGGTTTTTTGGATGAATCACTATGTGAATCATTTGCCAAGTGGATGAGTCATGAATTTAAAATGAGCCTAATGGGAGAATTAACCTTCCTTCTAGGATTGCAAGTTAAATAACTTAGTGATGATATATTTCTTAATCAAACAAAGTATATATTAGAATTGTTAAAATGATTTAACATGGATGGCTCAAAAGCCATCAACACTCCAATGAGTACTTCCACCAAGTTAGACTTGGATGAAAGTGGAGAAAATTTTGATCAAAAAACATATAAGAGAATGATAGGTAGCTTACTTTACTTCACCGCAACTAGACCAAATATCATGTTTAGTGTAGGTCTATGTACAAGATTCCAAGCTAATCCTAAGTTATCTCACCTCAAAGGTATTAAAAGAATCCTTAAGTATCTTAAAGGAACTCCTAATCTAGGATTATGGTATCCAAAATCCGATAACTTTGATTTAAAAACCTATGTGGATGCGGATTTTGGTGGATGTAGAATAGATAGAAAGAGCACATCCGGAATATGCCAATTTTTAGGACATGCACTTATTTCTTGAACTTCCAAGAAATAAAATTCGGTTGCACTATCTACAGCAGAAGCCGAATACATAGTTGCAAGTACATGTTGTGCATAAGTTGTTTGGATGAAAAACACGTTAGAAGACTATGGAATTTATTTAAAGAACATTCATATAAAATGTGATAATACAAGCACTATTTGTCTAACCAAAAATCCAATTCAACACTCTAGAATTAAGCATATTGACATTAGGTATCACTTTATACGAGATCATGTCAATAATAATAATGTCCTTCTAGAATTTATTGATAAAAAACACCAATTAGCGAACATCTTCACAAAACCCGCAAATGAAAAATAATTTGACTTCATTAGAAGAGAATTAGGCATGCTAATTGTTCTAATACATGATGTTGTATGTTTCTTTTCCGAAATTTTCCAACTTCGGTTTTGATTGTATCATCTTAATATTATCTCTTCATTTTTGAATGACATCTTTACAATATCATCTTGGCATTTTGATGAAAGCTCTCATTTTTATCTTCCTATTTTGATTCTCCTCTTCAATTGATAAATTTTTGAGTTGTGTCATGACTTTTGATGAAATGATTAAATTTTTAGTTTTGATAGTTTTACATTGATATTATATTTTCACATTTTGATGACATCTTTATATCATGGAGCTCACATTTTTATCTTTTAATCATAATCTTGATGAAAGCTATCATGATGTTGTTTTCCTCTTTCTTTAAATAGTGGATACTAATGGTGTAGTAAAAACTGATTTTATACCCTCCTTTAAGTATGACTAAAGATATTTCATGACTTGCATTTTATATGAAGCTTAACATATGCATAAATTAATGTCATGAATTGTGTAAAATTAAGTTCTTAAATATTTATTTTCGATTTTTATTCTTGTGCTAATCAGCATGATTCAAGGTTTTATGACTTCCTCCTCATAAATCACTACAAGAATGCCATGTCGAATTTTTTTTTCCTTCAAATTTTTGATATTGATATATTTCATTCGTTGAAGTTTTATGAATTTTGACATCTCATTCTCATGGAGTTTACCTTAAAATATGAAATCTTTGATGAATGACTTTAATGATCTATCCTTTCACAATTTTATGCTTGAATTCTCAATCAAAAATTGAGTCTTAAATTTTTCATGTATGAATTCTTCATGAGCATTTTGAAACTCTAATGTCTTTTTTTTTCAGATCTCATGAACATGAATAAAAATGATCCAAATATTTTTCAAATTTATCCATCAAGGACGACATATTTTACATTATTTTCAACTCATTTATCATATGCTTGATAATTGACCACTCATTTTTTTTATGGTATGATACCTTGTGGTGGCTACTTCACCTTCTTTTTGTTGATGACAAAGGGGGAGAAGAATGTGTAAATTGATGACATATGAAAATAACTTGATAAAATATCTTGCATAGTATTAAGAAGATTGAATTTAAGTGTTTTGAGATTGATATCATATCATGTTTAAAAAATTGGATTCTTTTTAGATAAGCTAATATTTCATTTGATATCATGCCTTGATCTTGTGCACTTCATTGATATCATTTGATCCTTGTGGTAATTCAATTTGTGATTAGTTTCTCTTGTTGAAATGATGAATGTCTATCATTTGACTAAAAAATGCATATCATGCCATGACATTATGAAAAATATGAAGTTTCGTATTTATAGATGAAAGATCATGCTTATTAAGCATGATGGTAAGTTTAATGAATGAAACTTATCGGGTTTAGGATGAATTCAAGAAGATTGAATTCAAGTGTTTTTACCTTCTCATAATATAGCATATAGATTTAGGGAGTTAAGATTAACTCCATCATCAATTGATTGCCATCATCAAAAAGGGGGAGATTGTTGAATCTCGGATTTTGATAATGAAGTCAATTAGTGAATATTTGTTCTAATCCATATTGTTGAGATGAGTGTATAGGATTAACTACGATAGGAAGAAAACATAAAGCGATTTACTGAGGTCAAGCTCGTTGGGAGTTCGACAGTTCACCGGAAGTCCGAAGGATCATCGGAAGTATTGCCGGAACCAACCGAGATAGAATTAGGGACTTGCTAAAGGTTTCAGAAGTTCACCGGAAAGATCGTCGGAGGTTCGCGAAGATCATTGAGAAGATTTGAAAGCTTGCCAAAGACTCATTGAACTCACCACAAAATCCGGGAGCCTATTGGGAGTCCGTTGGAAGAAATCCGAAGGAGTGTCAGAAGTCCATTGGAAATTCGTCGGAAAGTTTGTTGGAAGAGAAGACTTAAAGAATATCGGTTTAAATCACTTAGAATTATGTTTCAATTCGTAGTTAGTATGTAATTAGGGTAAGGATTAGGAAATAATCCTCTTTTAACCTAGTAGGGGCCAACCGGGCCCTTATTGGGTTGATTTGGGTAAAAAATATGGCCTATTCAGCTTTGCTGAAAAGCCCAGGCGGTGGCACCGCCCAGCACCAGAGAGGCCGGGCGGTGGAACCGCCCAGGTTGGGTGGTGGCACCACCATTGACAGGCGATGGCATCGCCAACACCGGGAAACCCAAAATGAATTCAAACTTGGAGCCCAAATTTGAATCCTCTTGGGGTCTATAAATACCCCTTTTTTCTCAGCTAAAAGTGTAACCTTTTGAGAGTTAGAAATTAAGAAAAAGCCATAGCAAAGCTTTGTTTTCGATAGCTTAAGTGTTCACCTCCCTCTCTTTGCAAAAATCTGTAAGAGTGTGAATCACTTATAAGAAGGTTATAAGAGGGGTATTTGGTCCTTCCCCTTCAAAGTGATTTGCTAGTGGAAGTTGGGAGCCTCATCGAAGAAGGCTTCGAAAGTGGATGTAAGTCATTTGACCGAACCACTATACATAGCGGTGTTCCTTGAATGTGTGAGTGTTTAAATTTTTGAATCATTTCTTTACTTAGCTACAAATCGTTCGGTCTTCATCTCCTTTACTCGAGCTACTTTAACTAAGTCATTTTTCATTGAATCGAAATCTCCATATGAACTAGCTATTTATAAAATCGATTTCAAACTTACTAGTTTTAATCCGCTGCATTAATCCACCCCCCTCCATTTTACTCTTAGTGCTACTCCAATCCTAACTCCTAAGTTATTACAAAGTCCGACAAGTCAAGACTTCTTCCGGTGAGCTTTCGGCGAACTTCCAATGGTCTTCCGATGAACCCTCGGAAACCATTCTACGGACTCCCAGTAAGCTCCTAGACTTCACGATGATCTTGGCGAGTTCCATTGAGCTTCTTTGGCAAGCTCTGATTTTTCTTGGCAAGCTCCACGAACTTCCGAAAACCCTTCGGTAAGCTCCCTACTTGTTCTCGGCCAGTTCCGGCAGCACTCCCAATGAATCTTTGGACTTCCGTCGAACTCCCAACGATCCATCACACTTGTCATCCAGTACTTTGTTTCACTTTATGTTTTCATCATTATCGTAGTTAATCTTGGACATAAAAATCAAAACTCTACTTCGATCTAGACAATTATTACAATGTGAATTGACATTCAGTTGCCTAGCATGTCATTGGTCGACGCTTCGTCCGATTCTTCGGCGCATCATCCTCTCTCGAGGCTTGTTGCCCAATCGGCGGTTGACCTCCGCAACCCTGATATCCTTGACGTAACTTCGCTCTTCTTGGCCCGATACTCGACGTACGAAGCCTTCTGCCAATTATCGACCAAACCTCCGGCTCGACATCAAATATCCTGATGTGATCACTTCCAGTGCATCGTCAATTTCTCTAGTGTCAATTGTCTAATCCTAATCGATAATTGACCTGCGTCACTTAAAATATAGTTAGACCACAAAATATAATCAATTAATTTCATCATCAAAATCCAAGATTCAACACATTCACATAACCTTGCCGATATGGTTGAGATTATCAGCTTTCTATTTTTTTGGGATACAAGTTTTCACTTTTTATTTCTCTATATTTGTAATTACTAAAATTGATAAATAATTTAGGATTTCTAAAGTCAATGGCCCTATGAGAAAAGAAATCATAATGCAAAAAAGTTCTTGTAAAGGATATAAATTCTGGTGATTAGGGTTTAATTCTTCTATAAATATATTATGTATATCTAGGTTTTAATATGAGAAAAGCAAAATGTGAGAAATACTTTTGGTGCTCTTAAATTTCTTTGCAGGGTGTCTAGGATACTTTTAAGGTTTCTAAAAAGGATGAGAGAAAATATATAAAATTTTCAAGTGTTTATTTGAGAGGGTATATAAGAAAATATGTGCTGGGATAACTCAACATTATGTAATTAATCTCAAAGAATTTAATTTTTTTTATCATGGATACAGATGTAAATTATCGATAAACTTACGTTGGACTTCTCACATACTTTTATTTATTAATGTTTGATGAAATTATCTTTTAGTTCATTGAAATTCTTATGTCCCTCTCTAATAGCAACCAACACTTAAGTAATGATAGTTTTTCCTTGTTTCATAAAAAATCTAGTTATTCTTTATTTAAAATTTTATTTAAGTGTTATAAAATTATTGTATAAACAGAATTTTGTTCGGTTACGAGCATTCCTTCCTCGAACTCCAAGAAATATACAGGTTTATAATGATAATTTTTCAAAAATTATACTATGGTTACTGCAACTCAAAAGGCATCACTGTAGGGACAGGATAAAAATAACAGGTCGAGAAGCCATTAGAATGCAAAATTCAGATAATTTAAGATCACTTAACCTAAAAGTTATGTCAAAAGTCAACCTAAAAGCTAGGATATGATAACGACTTTGATTGGCTAACCTATGTGGGTAAATAATTGTAGCATATTATTATTATCATCATCATCATCAACATCTTTGGAAGGCAATTCTAGAAGACCCGTGGTGTCTAATTTTTCATCTTATTAGAGGTAACTCCACTTTGAGATCTAATTAGTGCCCAAAAGCCTTGACATGCATCCAATATGGGTTAAAAATATATATTTTATTTATATATCTATATTGAGTTTTATATGGTGATTTTGTGGGATCAAAAAAATTATGATTCCTTTTATCAATTTCTATAATTATATGAGGTTGTTGGCTCTATTTAATTCTAGACTATTAAGGAGAAGTTACAAGGCTAAAGCTTTTATAAGTCAAAGTCCCTAGTGAACTTAGGAGGTATCATAATTTAATAATGATGTACCTATTTATTATCAAAGTTATTCTCAGAAATGTAAAGTACCTCTTGTATTATATAGATAATCCAATGTGCTCACTGGTTGATTACTCAGAAGATTTTGTAAGATTGTTCAGTTTTAGAGGTCTCTTTTATGTGACAGTCGACCTTAGTTTTGTGATCTAATAAGTAGAGTGATAGTTCTTTTAGATGGTTATTGTAACTAAAGTAGATTTGCCTTTAAAAAAATAAGAATTTAATAATGATGTGAGTTATAAATAGTGTTATCCTTAATAGTTTTTCTCGCCTCCTCTTCTCGTATGGATTAAATCCCTTCGATCTTTTCTGACTTTCTCCTATCAATTTTTATTTATCTCTCTCTCTCTTTCCTTATTTCTAATCTCTACTAAATATATTATTTTTTAAAAAAAGACATAAACAATGTAGATAAGGTATTAAATCGTATAACATTTAATATATCTCCTACTACTCATCACTTGGGCCTCTTGAGTGTGAATTAGTTAGATATGCTAGCAATTAAAATAGAATAAGTTTAGAAATTAGTAGAGATTAGAAATAACAATATTTGCTAGAATAAGTTCTTTCAAACAGAAAAAGAACAATGTCACGAAAATACTTTAACACAATCATAAAAATAATTCACCACCAAGCTTAAAATCATATAGGGATATAAAAAATTTCACTACCCTAGGGAAATTAAATGAAGATACAGAACAGTACAAAAGGACTCACCACTCAAGGAAGAATTAAAGAGATACAGAGTTTTGAGAGAGCTCCAAGAGTGCTTCTGCCAATATATTTAATTTCTAAACACCCCTCTAACCCTAAAACACCAAAATAAATAGTTGTGCATGAAACATCCCTTTATGCATAGAAAATTTTGTGATTAAATATTTTACAACTGTTAACCAACTCCATTAATGTGTTTCTTAGTCATGAAGAAAAATGTATTGAAATAGCTTTAACATATGCTCATGAGCTGTAAAGAATATGCTCATGAATTATCCTATTTGAATAGGCTGAGTTGAAGACTTTGATGCAACATTGTGGGTTAAAAATATATCCTAGCATCAGTAAGATCAACATGAGCAGATTGTAGCAAATTAGGCACTCCCGTGTCAAAGTTGGCGGGCTTTATGTAGGAACATGGTGATAAAATACAAGGTAAAGACAAAGAAGCACACTTAAACTTGTTGAACGTAATAACTATTTATACATGTTTGGAGGATAGGATTACGTTTAGAAGATAGGATTTCCCTCAACTGATGAATGAGATTTCCTCGTGCAGTTGGGGAGATCTTATCTTCTATCATGCCCCCGTAAGATTGAGCTTCTATCAAGAATACCGATCTTGGACCTATATGATGAAAATAGTTTGCGGGTGAGAGGTTTTGTGAGTGAGCCTACTAATTGATCAGCCGTATGCATGTGAGAAACATGCAGTTGATGTCTGACCACTTGATCTCACATGAAGTGGAAGTCGATGGCAATGTGTTTCATCCGTGAGTGGAACACTGGATTGGTGCATAAGTAGGTAGCACTAACATTATCACAATATATTGTAGGAGTAATGGTGGAGTTGATATTGAGTTCCTTGAGTAGATTGATGACCCAATTGAGTTCAGTAGTAGCGGTGGCGATAGCATGGTATTCAATTTTGGTTGTGGACCGTAGACTGTCTTTTACTTTCTAGAAATCCAACTGATTGGATTATCTCTAAGGAAGACAATATACTCTGATGTGGATGTTCTATCATCAAAGTTTCCTGCCCAATCAATATCCGCAAAGGCATGGAGATGAAGTGGAGAGTGTTTTTAAAGAAAGAGGCCATGATTAAGAGCCCCTTTTAGATATCACAAAATTTGTTTGACTATAGACCAATGCTTAGTAGATGCCTGATGCATAAATTGTGATAACTTATTGACTACAAAGGCGACATCTGGACGGGTGAGAGCCAAGTACTGTAAGGAGCCAAGTACTTGTCGATATTGAGTAGAATCTGTGGTAGGACTTCCATCACATAATTTGAGTGATTTATTAGTAGAGAGGGGAGTTGTAACCTCTTTTGTATCCTGCATGTTTATCTTTAACAATAAATCTTGAATATACTTTCTTTATGAAAGGAAGAGACCTGAGGATGTAAATGTTACTTCTACCCCAGAAAGTAGTTTAAGGTTCCTAGATCTTTGAGGGAGAATCGATTAGCTAATTACATTAGGAATGCCTGAGTCTCCAAAGGATCATTGCCTGTGATAATAATATCATCCACATACACTAGAAGATATATTATGTATCTATTTTGTTGTCGTAGAAATAATGAAGTATCAGACTTGAATTTGATGAAGCCAATTGATATTAGAAACGAGCCAAGTTTAGTATACCAAACTCTTGTAGCTTGACGAAGTGCATAAATAGCTTTCTGTAGTTTGCACACATGTCTTAGATATTAAGGATTAACAAAACCAGAAATTTGCTACATGAAAACATCTTCAATTGGAGACCCCTGTAAAAAGGTATTATTAATATCCAATTGTCATAAGTGCCAACCATTTAAGATGACCAAACTCAAGATAAGTTGGATTATTATGGGTTTAACAACGGGACTGAATGTCTCTGTAAAGTCAACACCAAGTCATTGATGAAACCCTTTGGCTACTAGACGTGCATTGTATCTTGCAACAGATCCATTTGGGTTCTACTTAATTCGAAAGACCCATTTACACCCAATAATATTTTATGTGTGATGAAAGGGTACTAGGGTCCATATAGAGTTTTGAAGAAGAGTATCATATTCTTCACACATGGCTTTACGCCAGTGAGGAGATTTTTGAGCATGAGTGATTGTAGTGGGTTCACTGGCCTCAATGGAAGAGTTTGTTATAGCATGTAGATCAAGGACTTGACATGGTTTGAAAATATCACTCTTGGAGCATGTTGTTATTAGATGTCTAGGGGCTATGGTAGGTTGCGTTGTTGGGATAGTCGGTGGTGAGTCAATGACATGAGCTGGGCCAGCTTGTGCCACTTCAATATCACTATGTCTAGGAGAAGGTAAGGCCAGTGGTGGTGTTGCCGAGGGTATTATTTCAGCAATAGGAATAACTTGTGAGGAAGGGAGTGGAGTGAGGAGCTGTTGAACTGGAGTAATAGTAGTCTGCAGATCCAGAGGATAAGGACTGGACGGTGTCATAGGAGGTTCATGTGACAGGATCAAAAAGATATTCCAGTAATGTATGTTTGTTAGATTAGCTTGCACAGTAGGATAGTTTTGAAAAGGAAAAGTAGACTCCACAAAAATAACATGACGTGATATAAAGACTTTTTGAGTTTAGGGTTAGTAACATCGGAAAGTATTATGTTCAAGAGAGTATCCTATAAAGGTGCAAGATTTGGATCATGGTGTCAACTTATATAAGATATAAGGACATAGCCATGGATAACATAAACAACCAAAGACTTTGAGTTTCTGAAGATTTGGAGGCTTGTGAAAAAGTTTTTCAAATGGTGACTAGTATTGTAGGACTGGAGTGAGCATACAATTAATGAGATAGACTACAATTTGAAAAGCTACTGACCAAAAAGTTGAGGGCATAGATGCTTGATGTAGAAGTGAGAGATCAGTTTCAACTATATGCCGATGTTTGCATTCGATAGATCTAACCAATTGGGGAGTACATGGGGGTGACTTGAAGTGTTATATATCACAAGTTGAGAGGCAAGATGTGAGGGCTTGATATTCGCCTCTACCATCAGAGTAAACCATTTTGATTGAAGACTAAAAGAAATTCTCGACCAACTTTCTAAAGTTGGTAAAGATTGTTGAAACATCATATTTATAGTGGAGAGGATATAACCATGTATACTTAGTGAAATAGTCTACAAAAATGACATAAAATCGAAACTTATCAAAAGAAGGGGTTGGGGTAGGGCCCTAAACATCTGTATAAATGATTTCAAACGGTTTAGAGCAAGATAAGGAGGATATTCCAAAAGGTAGTCTATGACTTTTATTGCTAAGACAAGCATCATAATGCATGTTAATGCTATTAGTTTTAAAAGTAGGAATAGAATAATGAGAAAATAATTTTTGCTGAATAAAGGATGAGGGATGACCAAGACGACGATGCCACACATCAACTAGAGCTGCAACTAAAGAGTTAATAGTGGGCTTGATAATTTATGAAGCTGATGGCCACTTATAAATATTATCTTTGTTCAGGCTTTGGACTAAGGATGCCCCTTGTGCTCAAATCCTTGATAAGAAAGGAGTTAGAAAAGAATTCAATTGAGGTATTATTTTGTTGACAGAATTGAGAAACTGAAATGAGATTTCGTTTAATGTGAGGTGCACATAAGACATCATTGAGTGTAAAAGTTGTGGTAAGTGAATTAAGCGTTGTGGAACCAGTATGAGTAATGGGAACTCTTTTATTGTCACCAATGATGATATCTTCATTGTTGCCATAGTTATTATGGATGGACAAGTTTTGAAGATCATAGGTGATGTGATAAGAGGCTCTAGAGTCCATAATCCAACCAGGTTTGCTAGTGGTCGGAGTAGTCAGGAGATTTGCCTAAGGTCATTGTGATGGAGCAAGGAGTCTGGGTCTAGACCGACAGACTTTAGCAGAGTATTCAACTTTGTCACACAGTTGGCAAACAACTCGTTGTTGCCTTATGAGGTTTGGACTGTTAGGGATCGAGCGGCACTAAGAGGGGGGGTGAATTAGTGCAGCGGATAAAACGATAGATTTTTTCGACGATTTAAAACAAGGTTCAGAAACTTCGTACGATGAAAGCAACGTTTCGTTTAAACCCAGAAAGATTGCGTTTTAACTTTAAAGCGTATGTAATAAGATGAAGATGAAGTTGCGTAAATAAGACAGCAAGTGGAAAGAGTTTGCAGCAAAGTAAATAGCAAGAACGTAAATGCAAACCAGATTTTTATAGTGGTTTGGTCATCTGACCTACGTCCACTCCCGATTTCTCTTGCTTGAGGCCACCGGCTTCTCCACTAGCTATCCTCCTTCCAATGGGTGAGGATGAACTCCCTTACAACTCCTCTCCTTTTGACGGGCTTAGAAGATAACCCTTACAAAGCCTTTCACCCTCTCTTGGACTAGAACACACTTCAAACTAAGAGGGAAGATTTTGAACACTTTCAAGAGAGTTTTCCCCCTTCTATTTTTCAGTTCTAGACCCCTTTCATCCAAGAATATAAGGGGTATTTATAGGCCTCAAAGTGATTCAAATTTGAGCTCCAAATTTGAATTCATTTCAAGTTTCCCAGTGCTAGGCGGTGCTACCGCCTACACAATGTCAAACTAACACAACAAGGGCCAGGCGGTGTTACCACCCCAGCTGGGCGGTACTACCACCACTGTTACTGTAGCTAGGCGATACTACTGCCCCAGGCTAGGTGGTACTACCGCCCAGGCCATTTTCAGCATAGTGGTTTCGGTCGAAAACTCAACCGAAACCGGTTCAAATGAAGTCTGAAATGGCTCAAATTTAGTTTATAGGATTAACACCTAATCCTAAACCAAATTATATGCTAACTATAAATTTTAAAGATATTTTTTAAGCTATTTCAAAGTCTATAAGACAAGACTTCTTTCGGTGAGCTTTCGGCGAACTTCCGGCGGTCTTCCGACGAACCCTCGGAAACCATTCTACGGACTCCCGGCAAGCTCCCGGACTTCATGATGATCTTGGCGAGTTCCATCGAGCTTCTTTGGCAAGCTCCGATCTTTCTTGGCAAGCTCCGCGAACTTCCGATAAACCTTCCAGCGAACTTCCGAAAACCTTTCGGCAAGCTCCCTACTCGTTCTTGGTTGGTTCCGGCAACTACTCCCAACGAATCTTCGGACTTCCATCGAACTCTCAATCTCTCAATAATCCATCCCACTTGTCTTCCGGTACTTTGTTTCACTTTACGTCTTCATCGTCATCATAGTTACTCCTGCACAAACAAACACCAAACACTCTACTTCGATCTAGACAGTTATTACAATGCGACTTGATATTCAATTGCCCGGCACATCATTGGTCGGCGCTTCATCCAATCCTTCGGCACATAGCCCTCTTTAGCGGCTTGTTGCCCAATCGGCGGTTGACCTCCGCAACCCCGATATCCATGGCGCAACTCCGCACTTCTTGGCTCGATGCCCGACCTACGAAGCCTCCTGCCGATAGTCGATCGAATCTCTGGCTCGACATCCAATATCCTGACGTGATCACCTCCGGCGTAACGTCAATTCTTCCAATGTCAACTATCTAATCATGATCGATAGTAGACCTACGTAACTCAAAACACAATTAGACCACAAAACACACTCAATTAGTTTCATTATCAAAATCCGAGATTCAACAATCTCTCCCTTTTTGATGATGACAACTAATTGATGACTGACGGAGTTAACCATAACTCCCTGGACTTTAACACAAACTCCCCCTATCAATATGCCATTGATAGAACACTTGGATTATCCCAAATCCAAGCAACATTCATCATAATGTTATGAGAATACATTTAAACCATCATGTAAATATATAAAATATTCAATATAATGCATAAAATCATCAATCTACTTCTCCCCCTATGTCATCAACAAAAAGGAGAAGTAACATCATAGATAGTTTTCAAGGATATGCAAATATTACAATCATACTAGCTATTAATCACATCATAACTTAAGCATAGCTTTGCAATACAACATCCAATCATATCATTCAATCATAGCAAGTTTACAAGGATGGACAATAATAATGGCAATTTTTTCACTTGCTTCTTGAGATGTGTAAGTTTGCACCTTGTTTCTCATGATAGCAATATTTGCATCCTTTGATATAACAATTCTTAGCTTCTCATGAAGTTGCAAAATAAGAATCAAAATGGTAAATTTTTGCAATGTTCGAGCTAAAAACTTTCTCCCCCTTTGTTAGCATCAAAAAGAAAGGGAGGATCAAATACTTCAAATAATCTTGCATGAGATTCAATAATAATTTGTAACAAAAATGTAAGCAAGTTTGAAGATGTGAAATTGAGTAAGATTTTTGCCTCTCTTAAGATAACAACTTTTTGCTTCTCAATGTTTAAGCTAGCAAAATTTTCTCTTTTGATGCACAAGCTAGCAGTTAATCTTCCCCCCCTTTATTTTTGTCAAAAAAGTAGAGTACAAATAGTCAATGCTTTGATCATGACAAAAAAATAAATTTACAACATGAATTTTCAGCATATTAAGTCATGAATTCAAGGGAGTCAAAAATCATGATATGAGAGAAAAAGATGATAATTAAGTATTTAATAATGATAAATAAGCTAACATACTTTGCAACACGCAAGTTAGCTTCCTTTCAATTCTTCTCTTTTGTAAGTAAGTTTCGCCTTTGCAAGTTATCAACTTTTTGTTTGTAATGAGCTAGTAATTTTTGTAAAATTTATAACATTTTAAACATGCAAGCTCATGAGTTAAAAAATAATGCAACTTTACAATTTCTTTCTTCTCATTTTGAGAAGTGCAAGTATTGCCTTTTGCAAGTTCTAGCTAGCTATGTTTGTCATTTTCACTTGTGATACATAAGCTAGCAAGCTAACTCCCCCTTTGTCACTATCGAAAAGAAGGGATGAATAATATTTCAATGCAATAATTTTGCATCAGTCAATATTTCAATTTTTTTTCATGATGCATACAAAACATAAATGCAAAGAATTCATGAAAGATATCAATATGAAATATCAATAAGGATCAACACTAAAAGACATCATTCATGATTCATCATAAAGCAAATTTCATTTATGTCAAATATTTAATTTTTCACACAAGACAAAGAAATCTTGTCATTTCTGTATCATGAAATATATGACATCAAGGCTCATGAATCATTTAAAAAGATATAGCACAAAGAGTAACTTGATTCATGCATAAGAATTCCAAGTATCAAATATCAAAATATCAAGACTTGGATTATGATAAAGCTCATTCAAGTTCGAATCATCAAAATCATTAACATAGTTTTTGAGATTCACAAATGACATAAACTTGAATTGTTTTCCTCTTTGGTAAATGATAAAAAGAAGCAACCATAGAGGAGAATATTTTGATTCCCAAAAATATCTCAAGTCAAGAATTCAAGATCATGATTTCAAGAGATCAAGAGAGGAGTCATAAAATCATTCAAACTCATTTTGTCAACTCGAAACTCATAATCAAAATCATTTTAGAGATTTAAAATGCTAGCTATATGCATTAATCATGACAAGTGATATATCAAAAGTCTACATCAATATTTCAATTATCATGTCATGAAGCATACAAAGTGATATTGAAACATGAGAGAAAAGTTCAAATTGCACAAACAATGCTTCAATCATCAAAACATATTTTCTCAAATTGAGTATCAATAAGTTAAGAGAAAATAATTTATATTTTTCTTCATATAACATGGGAGAAACATAAGAGTATAGAGATAAAAACTCAAGTTATCAAGATGATGATCTCATAAAAGTAATTCAAAAACATAGTTTCGTGAAACAAGAGATAAGTTATATTTCATTTGGAAAATTCTCTTTTCAAGTAATTCTTTTCATCTAAATATGTCTTTGTCTTTATATACCAAGATAAGCATGAAAGTACAAGATGTAAAGGCAAAATCTCATAAGGCATTATCAAGACAAAAATGTAACACATTATTTCAAGACATGAGATTCAATATATCATGATAATGTGTTTCATTTTAAGTTATTTATTTCATGTAAGTGTACTCATATTTCAAAAGATGAGTATCAAATTTTAAAACCGAAACATGAGTTTGTTGTCAAGATATAATACCTTTAAATACTCATGATATCATAAAATCATTAAGCATGACAACCAACTATCATTATCAATGATGATTACATAAGGTATGTTCAAATATTTATATGGAACCCATCATTGTATAAATTCAAAATATAAGTTTGTCATTAAACCCATTAAGATCAAATGCATCAAAATCTTTCATTCAAAATTTTAATAAGAGCAACATAAATTGATTACATGTGAGCATGTATCAACTTTTCAAAGCAAGACGTAAGTTTCATCATAAAGACCGTTAAGACAAAACACATCAAAAATAAAACATTATGATAGTGCATTTTCTTATTTTTAAGAGTTTCGATTTACGTGATTTGATCTTTCATAAGAATGATCAATGTCATGCATCATATTTAAACATGAGAGCATCATCATATTTAGAAATGAATTCATCATTAATTTCACTTCTTTCTTTCACTTGTTATAACAAGATGATCAATGCTCAAATTTTTGCTAAAATCATACATCATTTTAAAAATCTGAAAAATAACTTTCGTCATGAAACTCATTAAGTCCAAATATAACACAAGGCAACATCAAAGCCATATTTCTTTCATTTAAAAATTTTATGGGTTGGGTCTTTATAATTGATTTCATGAAGACATGCGTCAATAAAAATTTCATCATAAAAATTTACTTTCCAAAAATCCTAGAAAGAAAAAGCATAAAATAAAATTTTATTTCCTACTAACTAAGTTAAGTACTCAAGAAAAATATCATGTAACTTCATAACAACTCAAGGGAGTTAAGTTACTTACCTCATTGTCGAAAACCGTCAAAGCCCATTTCACCTCATCTTTACTTGATTCTTCTTTGCAAGTCTTCTTCTTCTTTGGCCTCATGCTCCGTTCAAGTTCATTGTTCATTTTAGATTTTTGTTTAATGAACTTATTAAGATTCATTGAAAGTTCAATGTCCTCTTCATTGTCCTCATCACTTGAGTCATCACTCAAGTGGCATTTCATAGTTCGGAGTTCCAAATCCTTCATGTTCTTTAGATGGTGGTTCATGTATTCATTGAGTTCAAAACGTTCTAAGAAACTCATTTCATAGGTCTTTAAAGACCCAATAAGTTCATCAATAGGATAGTTATTTAGATCTTTTGTTTCTTGTATTACGGTTGTTATCGGATCCTATCTTTTTGGAAGAGATCTTAAAATCTTATTTATGAGTTCAAAATCTGAAAAACATTTACCAAGAGCTTTTAGACTATTGATGACATCCGAGAAATAGGAGAACATGTCATCGATAGTCTCACTTGGTGCCATTCGGAAAATCTCAAAATCGTACAACAAAATATTAACTTTCGAGTCTTTGACTCTACTCATTCCTTCGTGCATGATTTCAAGAGTTCACCAAATGTCAAAAGCTGTTTCGCACGTAAAAATCTGATTGAACTCATTTTTGTTTAAAGCACAAAATAAGGCATTCATAGCCTTTGCGTTTAAAGAAAAAGACCTTTTCTCCAAATCCGACCATTCGTTCGTCGGTTTAGAGGAAGGTTGAAAGCCATTTTTAATGATGTTTCATAAATCCAAATTCATTGAAAGCATGAAAACTCTCATTCGAGTTTTCCAATATGTGTAGTCCGAACCATTAAAGAACAGTGAACGAAAAACCGAAAAGCCCTCTTGAAAACCATTTAGAGCCATTTCTCATGGGTGTAAATCCGAAAGAGAAAGAACGTGGCTCTGATACCAATTGTTAGGGATCGAGCGGCACTAAGAAGGGGGGTGAATTAGTGTAACAGATAAAACAATAGATTTTTCCAACGATTTAAAACAAGCTTCGGAAACTTTGTACGATGAAAGTAACGTTTTGTTTGAACCCGGAAAGATTGCGTTTTAACTTTAAAGTATACGTAATAAGATGAAGATGAAGTTGCGTAAATAAGATAGCAAGTGGAAAGAGTTTGTAGTAAAGTAAATAGTAAGAACGTAAATGCAAACCAGATTTTTATAGTGGTTCGGTCATCCGACCTATGTCCACTCCCGATTCCTCTTGCTTGAGGCCACCGGCTTCTCCACTAGCTATCCTCCTTCCAATGGGCGAGGATGAACTCCCTTACAACTCCTCTCCTTTTGACGGGCTTAGAAGATAACCCTTACAAAGCCTTTCACTCTCTCTTGGACTAGAACACACTTCAAACTAAGAGGGAAGATTTTGAACACTTTTAAGAGAGTTTTCCCCCTTCTATTTTTTAGTTCTAGACCCTTTTCATCCAAGAATATGAGGGGTATTTATAGGCCTCAAAGTGATTCAAATTTGGGCTCCAAATTTGAATTCATTTCGAGTTTCCCAATGCCAAGCGGTGCTACCGCCTATCAGAGGCGGTGCTACCGCCTATCAGAGGCGGTGCTACCGCCTGCACAGTGTTAGACTGACACAGCAGGGGCCAAGCGGTGCTACCGCCCCAGCCGGGTGGTACTACCACCACTGTTACTGTAGCTGGGCGGTACTACCGCCTAGGCCATTTTCAGCATAATGGTTTCGGTTGAAAACTCAATCGAAACCGGTCCAAACGAAGTCCGAATTGGCTCAAATTTGATTTATAGGATTAATACCTAATCCTAAACCAAATTATGTGCTAACTATAAATTTTAAATATATTTTTAAGCTATTTGAAAGTCCATAAGACAAGACTTCTTTCGGTGAGCTTTCGACGAACTTCTGGCGGTCTTCCGACGAACCCTCGGAAACCATTCTATGGACTCCCGGCAAGCTCTCGGACTTCATGATAATCTTGGCGAGTTCCATCAAGCTTCTTTGGCAAGCTCCGATCTTTCTTGGCAAGCTCCGTGAACTTCCGACAAACCTTCCAGCGAACTTCCAAAAACCTTTCGGCAAGCTCCCTACTCGTTCTTGGTTGGTTCCGGCAACTACTCCCAACGAATCTTCAGACTTCCATCGAACTCTCAATCTCTCAATAATCCATCCCACTTGTCTTCCGGTACTTTGTTTTGCTTTACGTCTTCATCGTCATCGTAGTTACTCCTGCACAAACAAACACCAAACACTCTACTTCAATCTAGACAGTTATTACAATGCGACTTGACATTCAGTTGCCCGGCACATCATTGGTCGATGCTCGACCTACGAAGCCTCCTGCCGATAGTCGACCGAATCTCTGGCTCGACATCCAATATCCTGACGTGATCACCTCCGGCGCAACGTCAATTCTTCCAGCGTCAACTGTCTAATTATGATCGATAGTAGACCTGCGTAACTCAAAACGTAGTTAGACCACAAAACACACTCAATTAGTTACATCATCAAAATCCGAGATTCAACATGGACGCCATGACTATTGAGTATTAAAGGTGCTACCTTGAAAGTGATGATTGAACTGTTGGTGATATGGATGAGAGGGGGTTTGTTTGAGACCCATAGGGTAATGAGGCAATGGGGCCAGACTTTTGTTGACATGCGTATTATACTAATTGTTCTTCCTCTTAGATTTTTGACTGTCCTGAGCTATGATAGTTGGTACAGGTAACTTGTCATTGGACTTCAAATACATCTCATAATCAGTCAACTTGTCATAGAGTTCTTCAAATGATATTGATGAGTCACGTACTTGAATTACTGCTGCTAATTCTTTATACTCGCTTCCTAGGCCATTAAGAGTATGGACTAGGACTTTTTCATCACTCATAGAATGACCTATCAAAGCTAAGTCATCGATGATAATTTTGATATTTTGTAAATAGTCAGCAATAATACTTCCCTCTTGTTTGGTTTTCATTAGATTGGATAGAAGTCCGAGCATGCGAGTATGCGAGCGATTTGCTAAGGTAGTTTGCAACTTGTACCATGCTTCTGTAGTAGTCATATATGAAGATATCAGTGGGGCAACGAACCCAACGACTGAGGCTTAAATAGATTGAAGAATGAGACGATCCTGACGTAACCATAGTTTGTGGGCTAGATTTGGTACTGGATCGGGTTCTCCTGTGATGTTGATCATTGCTGGTGGACAACTAAAAGAGTCATCGATATAACTTAGTAAATCATATCCAAATAGGATATTAGAAAACTGTACATGCCAAGATGCATAGTTACTGCCTTTGGATAACTTGAAGAGGATGAAAGTTACAGTATTGATAGAGATAAGACCTATATGTGGAAAAATACTATGGTTCCCTGTGGAGACAATAACTGGAGTGCTAGAAGTAGATGATGAGGACATGATGAGGATATGCACCAATCTGAGAGAGAAGTATCGGTGTAGATCACAACGTTCAGCCAGTGGCCGAAAGGGTGATAGAGTCCTGGATAGAGGAGATAGATGGCTAAATCATAGAGCCAACTTGAAGGAGGCTTCAGTTGGCAAGGGAGCAATAGTTGGTGGTAGATATAGAAGTTGCAACTATCGAGGAGAGGGAAGGTTGTAGACTTAGCAGCCGGCTCCGATGAGTCACAGGGAGGAGAAGACAGTCTCCATTCATCAAGGAGGAGAGCGGTGAGCAGATCAACAAATGTAATAGCACCTATGCTCCCTTTGGGAGCATCGTCAATGGGGAAGAGGAGGGGCAACCGCTTGGAACAGATCACGAAGCAGTGAAGCCGCTCAATGATCTGGGAGGATGAGGGCAAAGATGCTAGTGCAGAGCGACAGTAGGAAAGATAGCCACAGTTTGCCAAAGAAGTGCCACAGTTGCTATTAGGAAGAAAACGACGACAGAGGAGAGAGGGTTCTCGGCGTTGGCTTAATGGCAACAGCAGCAGTTCAAGAAGGAGGCAGCAAGAAGGGGAGGAAACGGTTGGCAGGAGGAGAGGAAGCGGTGATGACAACTGGCGGCTGTGGCGACGGCAGCAGAGAGTGCTTTGCTTCTGTCGCACAGCGAAAGGGAATGCTAGCATTGGAAGGTCTTAGCAGCTGACAACGGTGGTGGTACGGTTAGGAGCAGTAGCGACGGTAGTCGTTATGATGATGGTGCAGTTGGGGTGGTGCCGCCGAGGGCTCGCTGTGGTCACTGTGAGGCGATCACGTGGCTTCAACGGAATAGGGCGCTGGCGACCATGCGGTTATGGCGGAATGGGCCGCTGGTGACCATGCGGTTGCGGTGGAATGGGCGCGATTGAGGGCTGGATGGTAGCGACGCCGTGGCGAGTCACCGCGAGGAGGGGAAGCAGGGGTTCTTTCTCGGTCCAAGAAGAGCTTTGTTTCGCCACAAAACAGGGGCGGCTATGGCTGCCCTATTTCTGTCGCACCGCACGCTGGTTGTAGCAGTTGTTGGCGATGACTCTGAGGAGGATAGCTTGTATTCATCGGGGCCGCAAGAGCAGTAGATCGAGTTGAGTGGGGGGGGGGGATCAGGTGCAAGGGATGACCCGATCGATGGATTCCTCGACTGGAAAGAGGAAAGATGAAGCCGAGGGAGACTTCCGAGCTATGCTGTGGCACCGCAGTGTTGGCAACAACACAAGTGAGAAGAACGCAGCGAGAAGAAGACTTGCTCTTAGGCAAGGAGCTCTGATACCATGATAAAATACAAAGTAAAAAATGCTTAAACTTGTTGAATGTAATGGCTATTTATACATGTTTGGAGGATAGGATTACGTTTGGAAGATAGGATTTCTCTCAATTGATGAACGAGATTTTCACGTACAGATCTTATCTTCTATCACATGATTGGGTGATAAAGTGAGTGTAATCATTGGTAAGGATGTTGCACACCTATACAAATATGTGGTTTTAAAACCTTCTATACACAAGTCTCTAACAAATTAGAAAATAAGAACTAAAAGAAGAAAGAGAAAGATGGAGAGTTACTATTTAAAGAAGATGATGAAAAAGATAACTGGGGGGAGTTGCATGGACCCTTAGAAGAAAAGAAGTACTTAGAGAAGGATAAGGAGGTGGAGCTTGACAACATTTTCATTCCGGATGATAAAGGCAAAGGCATTGGCGATGAAGATCGACACCCAAAGGTTGATGGGTGACATTTTGAAGGTAAGGTTTTAACAGGTTTTATAAGATAACAAACATAGTTAGAAAGAGAATGTTTGAACTGAATTTACCTGATTTTATAAATGATTGAGACCGATGAAGTTTTTATAGAGGAAGAAGTGATATTAATCATGGGTAAGCTGAAGATGTTGTCATGAGTTCGATGATAAATTTTATGTATAGTTTGATTGTATGAAATAAGTTAAGCATATGTTTATTAATTATAAGCAAGCTTACATACATTGTTTTATTTCTTTGATGTTGTCGCTTATAAACCGAAGTAGTTTGGAAAGATGACCTATGACAGCTTAATATGGATTGCTTCTTCAAGTTGTTAGATTGAAATAGTATGTGCAACGATGATTTAATAGATGTATATTACAATATTCTTTTTGGGAGGGCACATGCCATGTTGGCATCATTGAAAATTTCTTGTGTACATGTGTTTTGTTATTCTATTTGGGAGGGCACAGTCCCTATCATATTACAACATTCAAGATTTGAACTACAAGAGTTATTTTTTTTAATTGACTATGAAATATTAAGGTTACTAATATTTGTTAAATTATTTCAACGATATTCAAGAGTGTTGGCCCCCAATTATTTAAATAGTGTAGCATGACTCATGATAATGAGCCAATTAAATATATTTTTGTCATTGTATGAGACGACAAAGATGCATTAGCACCTTTTGATTGGAAATCTATAGACAAATGTTAGAAAGCATTAAAATTCAATATCCAATAAAAAAAGAATATAGGAAAATATTATAAAGCAATAAGTCTTCATTGAATTCCTTCTAGATTAGTTATTTCAATAAATAAATTTAATGATACTGCTTCCAATGTTGCAGGTAAAGACATTAACGAAAATGAATGCTAAGTTACTAGATATGTTGCATCTCGGGATTACACAAATCGTCTAATGTAAGGGATGAATATTTAAACATGAAGCTCGTCCAAAGCAAATTGCATCGTAAGTTACTATGTTCGAATACTATGAAATACCATACATATTTCATCATTGATAAATTATATAATTAATGATCTTTGTGTGTTCTAGAAATTATTATGTTATATTCGTTATAAAGTATATCAAGCATTTATTTTCCAGATATCTTTTGACGTTCTTCCAATCACGCATGAAGCCGGTATCCATTGGATATTGCAAGAATAATTTTCGAAGACTAACATTTATGTGGAAAATATGATTGTTAGTTGATACATATTATTTAATTATTTTGTTGAAAATAATTTGTATACATGTGCTGTTTTCAGAGTTTGTGAAGGATACTTTTTGCAAATGAAAAGTTGTTAATATATTGTAAAAGTTGTACAAATGAGTACGGTTTGTCTACATGTAAAAACATAGCATTTATCATAAGTTACAAAGCATTTATCTAATCTGTATCACACTTTTTCTTAATTTTTTTTAATTTTTAATTTTTTTTGTTTTCACCAAAATATGATGTATTCATGGAGTATTTATTAATATTTGAGCTTCTAAATAAGTGTGAAAGCTATCCTAAAAATTTGATCCAAAAATCCAATATTTTGTATCAATTATACTATTTTTTGAGGTTATTTCAAAAATAGTGTAACTGATACAAGGCTTGATCAAAATCTGATAAAATTTTCAAAACACTTTTAAATGACAACTAGATAGACATTTATGAGATTTTTCCTAATTTAAAGATATATCGATATTTTTTGGGTTTTTCAATATCTGAATAGTTTAAATTTTATCTAATTTCTCTTTTTTTTTCACCAAAATATAATGCTTTCATAAAAATTTGGTCCTAGAAATCCCAAGCCCTTGGATAACTTATACTTTTTTTAGGATCATTTCAAAAAGTATAACTAATAGAAGGATGGGTCAAAATCCAATGAAATTTTCATAACACCTTTGAATGGCACCCAGATGGATATTTATGATATTTTTTTATTCTTTATCATTTAAATAGTCTAGAAATTGTCTAATTTCTCAAATATTTTTACTTGCTACCAAAATATTATGCATCCATTAAATTGTTTTAAAAATTTGAGCTTTTAAATTGGTCGAAAATCTATTCTAAAAGTTTTATTCACAAAACCCAAACCCTTATATCACTTACACTTTCTTTTGGGGTCAACTCAAAAATTTGGTAAAATTTTCAAAACATTTTTGAATAGCACACAAATAGACATATATGAGACTTTTTCTATTTTAGAGATTTTTTTTTGTTTTTTGGAGTTTTCAACATCTGCATAGATTGACAATTTTCTAATTTGTCAAAGTTTCTAAAACTTCCACCAAAATATGATATATCCATTGGTTGTTTTTTAATATTTGACCTTGCCAATAAGTGGGAAACCTATACTAAAAAATTGGTCCCACAAATCCAAGCCTTGTATCACTTACATTGTTCTTAGTTTATCTAAAAATAATATAACTGATATAGGACTGATGATAAATCTGGTGAAATTTTCACGACACCTTTAAATGACAGTCGAATAAACGTTTATTCATGTTGAATGGTCAAGAATCAAGGATTCAATCTAATTTAGTAAACATTAAAATTGATAAATAAATATTCATTTAAATTCCTATTTCAATCTTTATTCAAAAAAATAATCTTTAGTTGGGATCTAAGTTTAATTTTAATAACAAACTTTTATGTACTAGAAATTAAGTCCTTCCAAAACCTAAGTTAGAGATTTTTTTTATTTTTTTTAGCTTTTTAGCATCTGAATGGTCTAGAATATTTTAGTTTCTCAAAGTGGTTTAGATTTCTAACAAACTATAATGTAATATTTTTGAACATTTGAACTATAAATAAGTGAAAAACCTATCCTAAAAATTTGGTTCACAAAACCCAAGCACTTATATCACTTACACCATTTTGGTGGTAAACTAAAAAATATGTAGCTGATATTCAGATGGGTATGATTTTCATGATAGGTTTTTTAGGTTTTTCAACAGAACATCTAAAATTTATCTAATTTCTCTAAATTTCTTTAATTTTGATCAAAAATATGATGCATTCATGAAATATATTTTAAAATTTGAGCTTTCAAATAGGTGGGAAAGCTATCCTAAAAACTTGGTCCCAAAAACCCAAAGCCATGTATCACTTATATTGTTTTTGGAGACATTTCAAGAAAATAATGTAACTAATCCAAGACCTAGTCAAAATCTAATGAAACTTGTAGGACACCCTTGAATGGTCCTTAGACGAACATTTATGAGAATTTTTCTATTTTGAAGTTTTTTTTGATTTTTTTTTTATTTTTTAGCATCTAAATAGGTTGGAATTTATCTAATTTCTCTATTTTTTTTAAATTTTCATCGAAATATGATGTATCTCTAGAAATTTTTTTAACACTTGAGCTTCTAAATAGGTGAAAAAACTATCATAAGAACTTGGTCGTAAAAACCCAAGCCCTTGTATTATTTACAATATCTTTAGTCTTATTTTAAAAAAATATGTAATTATATAAGGCTTGGTCAAAATCTAATGAAATTTTTATATACCTTTGAACGACCATCGGATGGATATTTATGAAACTTTTTCTAATTTATAGATTTTTTAATATTCTTTTGGGTTTTTCAGCATTTGAATAGTATGAAGTTTATCTAATTTCTCTAATTTTTAATTTACATCAAAATATGATGCATCTATGGAATTTATTTTACCATTTAAGCTTCTAAACAGGTGAGAAACCTACCTAAAAAATTTGGTTCATAAAACTTAAGCTCTTGTATCACTTATATTGTTTTTGGGGTCAACTGAAAAATAGAATAATCGATAATAGGCATGGTCAAAATCTGATGAAATTTTTATGACACCTTTGAGTAACACACTAATAGACATATATGAGACATTTTCTTGTATCACTTATATTGTTTTTGGGGTCAAATAAAAAATAGTACTAAAAAAACTTTGATCATGAACTTGAACTATCGAAAGACAAATCATTGAAATAAGAGAACCAAATGTTGGGCCAAAAAGCATCATGTCAGAGAACGTTAGGCCAAAGGATTGGTCAACGTACCAAAGGATGGACTTCGTGTCATGAATTCGGGTGTCGGGCTAGAGGGATCGGGTATTGCCCTAAGAAGATCGGATGTTATGGAAGGCCAACATACTAATAGATCAGGCAATATGCTAAAGGAAAGAAGAATGTGCTAGAGGTTTGGATGAAGTATCGGATGAACAGATGATATGCCAGACAAAATACTAAAGGCTTCATAATTGTAATTAGAGTTGTTAAGTTTTGATCGAAGCCATATAGAGTCTAATTGATTGGTTTTAGAGTGTAATCATCCCAACTTAATTAGGAGCCCATTGGGCTTGAACCATAGTGGATTTAAGCTTGTCAAAAGGCCAATTCAGTGACCTAGGGTTGGGCTAGGCGGTGGCTTAGCTAGGCTCAAGCAATGGTACTGCCAAAGAGCCGAAAGCATGAGTTGTGCTTTTCCGGGAACCTCAACGGTAGTATTACCCAATGTCAATAGTGGTACCGCATAGCGACAGTAGTACCACCTAGGTTGGTAGTGGTGATGCCAGAGCCCAGATTCCCGAGCTCTATTCGATGGTAGTACCATCAGCACCTCAAAAACTCGATGATTTAAATTTTTGATTCATTTTTGAAGCCATTTGAGGTCTATAAATACCCCACTCATGCTTGCTTGATGGGACAAAATCTTTTGAGCATAAAAGTGTTATAAACTCTCTTGAAAAGTGTTGAGTCTTTTCCTCCTTGAGTTTAGAGATTATACTAAGAAGTGTTGAATCTCGATTTTTAATGATGAAACTAATTGATAATGTTTATGATCTAATCTGCGTTTGGAGTGACACAAGACTAGTTTTGATCAGGAAGAGATAATTAAAGTAGAAGGAATCAAAAGTTGGGCAAGAGGAGAACATGTCAGATGATTGGACATCAAGCCAAAGGATCAGTTGACGTATCGGTAGAAGGCTTCGGACGATGAGTTCGGGCATCAGGCCAAGAAGAGCAAAATTACACTAAGGAGATCCGATTTATAAAGGCCAACTACTGATTAGGCAATAGGTTACAAGAGAGGACGATACGTCAAAGAATCAGATGAAGTACCGATGAACCAATAACATGTCGGACAACAAATTGATTCACGCTTTGTAATAATTATCTAGATCGAAGTAGGTTTAAAGTATAATTAGGTTAGAATTGAGCCAACTTAATTAGGGGCCAACTAGGCCCAAGTTTGGGCTGTGTTGGGCCAAGTGAAAGACCCAAATAGTGACCAAGCCAGAACAGGCTACGGAATCGTTGGTGGTTCAGTCTCTAAGACACGATCTCCAAGATTATGTCAGGCGGTAACACCACTAGACTAGGCGATGGAATCGCCAGACTGGGCAATGGTACCACTTAGTGTCAAGGCAGATTGGGCGGTGGTACTACCCAGCACTAGCGGTGGTACCGCTAGTACCCTTAAGACTCAAGGTGATTTAAATTTTGGCTCCAAGTTTGAATCCCATTGAGACCTATAAATACCCTCCCATCCCTGGTTAGCACACACACCAACTGAGAATAAAAAGAGGAAAAACTCTGTTGTAAACTTATGAGAAATTTTCTCCCCTTTAGCTTTAAGTGTTGGTCAAGTTTAAAAGAGGGGTGAGTGGGGGTGTAAAGATTATCTCCTGAGTCTTTTAAAAGGAGAATAAAGTTATAAGGGTGGTTAGTCTTTGTGCATTGGAGGAATACCGTTAGTGGATGCCGGTGGCCTCGAGTGAAGAGGAATCAGGAGTGGACGTAGGTCGGATGACCGAACCATTATAAAATTGGTTTGCACATCTTACTCTGTTTATTTATTTACTCTTATTGCAAACCACTTTACTTACTCACTGCCCTCATTACATTCTCACGAACATCTTTACGTATAAAAGTATTTTCGAATTGTGTTTTGATCAAACGAATCTTTCCATCGAACCGAAATTTTCTTGAATCGAAATCACAAACGTCTTTTTACTGCTGCACTAATTCACCGCCCCCCCCCCTTCTTAATGCTGACTGTGATCCTAATAGTTGGCATCAGAACTGGTTTATTTCTTATTTGCTTTAAAACCTAAGAGAAATAGTTCTTTTTGACTTTCAAGAGGGTCATTCTATCATTCGGCCTCCTATGTTCAATGGGACGAACTACACATATTGAAAAACTTGAATGAGAGTTTTTTATTTTTCTTAGATTTAAATTTATGGAATATCGTTAAAAATGGCTTTCAAAAGTCTTCCAAACCAACGAATGAATGACATGATTTAGAAAAGAAGATATTTTCATTAAATGCCAAAGCTATGAATACTTTGTTTTATGCCTTGGACAAAAACAAATTTAATCGGATTTTGATTTATGAAACTGTACATGAGATTTGGCATACTCTTAAAGTCACACACGAAGGCACTAATAGAGTTAAAGATTTAAAAATTAATCTTTTGATGTATTATTTTTAATTATTTCGAATGAAACCAAGTAAAACTATTGGTAACATGTACACTCGTTTTACGGATGTCGTCAATAGTTTAACAAGTCGTGATAAAGGTTTTTCTAATTTTGAACTCATTAACAAGATTAAGATCCCTTCTAAAAAGTTAGAATCTGAAAGTGACTACTATTCAAGAGTCAAAGAACTCGAACTGTTATTCTCTTGAAGAACTTGTTGGGCCCTTGATGACCTATAAAATGACTTATCTGATATATAACGAACATAAGAATAATTTTCTAAAGAACAGGAAGATAATTGCACTTAGAATGGAAGAAGACCACTCGAGCAAAAACTCAAGTGATGATGACTTTGGACTCCTAACAATAAAATTTAAAAAGTTCATAAAATAAAAATTAAATAATAAAAATAAACTTAAAAAAAAGAAGGTGCCAAAGAAGAAGAAAGAACTCAAGAACAAATCGAGTACATCCGAAAATGAAGACGTGAACTACGCTTTGATGGCTTTCGACAATAAGGTAAATAACTTACTCGAAATGTTTTTACATTATCATGAAATTACTTAGTACTTTTCATGATTTGATTCAAATTAGTTAGTAAAATTTTAAAAAATAAAATTATTGATCATGATAATTGCATGTTTTATGATAAAGAAACAAAATGTTGATCTAATGCTTATACACCTAATAAGATTAGTTCTATATATGTTTTAAGAAGTAATTATGTGTATCTTAATGATTTTGTATTGCCTTCGGTTCTAAACATGATGCTTGGTCTTTGTATGAAAAATTTTAAAGATGCTTTATGAAATCATGCTTGATAATTTTGATGATGTAATGAAAATGTTAAAAGTTATGGTATCATGCTTAATAATTTTATATTATGCATGAGGATTTAAAATAATGATTGTTAGGATTAGTTTGGCACTAAGAGGGGTGGTGAATTAGTGCAACGGTAAAGATTATGACAAATTCGACGATTTCGGAAAACTTCATACGATGAAAATCGATTTTCATTGCAAGCCTATCAGAAACATGTTTAACTTGAAGGCAATTGTGAGAAAGTAGTGAGGAAGTAGAGCAGCAACGTAAACAGGTTTGCAGTAAGGATAAAAAGTAAGAAGAAAACGTAAATCGATTTTTATAGTGGTTCAGTCATCCGACCTACATCCACTCCCGATTCCTCTTTACTTGAGGCCACTGGCTTCCACTAACAGTCTTCCTTCAATGGGTGAAGACTAATCTCCCTTTTATAGCCCTTTCTTATAAGATTTCCCTCACTCTCCCTTAGAGAACACTTCTATGTTTAAGGAGGAGGGACACTATGTTATTACAAGGGTTTCAACAAAGTTTTGGCTTCTTTTTTCTATTCAATTCTTGCTATGCCAAGCAAGAATAGCTTGAATATTTATAAACCCTAAGTGGATTCAAATTTGGAGCCCAAATTTGAATCACTCTGGTCTTTAAGGTGTTGGCGGTAGCATCGCTTGTGCTGAGCGATACCACCACCCTGTACACTGACACTAGGTGATACCACCACCCCAGTTTGGCGGTACTACCACTCAGACTGTCTAACACTAGGCTGTACCACCACCCAGTCTCTGGTGGTACCATTGCTAGACAGGGTCTCGATTACTGACCTTGGGCAGTACCACCGCCCAAGCTTTTGGGAGGTCGAGCCCTGGGCTATTCCACCGCCAGACAGGGTTTAATAACTTGTTTAGGCCTTGATTCCGACCTAAACCTATCTGAGTATGGGCTTAATTGGCCCTTCACTGAGTTGGCCTAATTCTAACCTAATTAGATATAATCCTACTTCGATCTAGATAATCATTATTACAAAGCAAATCAATTTATCGCTTGGCACATCATTAGTCCATCAATGCTTCGTTCGGTTCTTCGATGCATCATCCTCTTTTATGGCCTATTGCCCAATTGATAGTTGTCCTCCGCAACTCCGATCTCCTTGGCGCAACTCCACTCTTCTTGGCCCGATACCCGAATCCTTTGTCCGAAGCCTCTATCAATATGTCAATCGATCCTTCGCTCGACATCCAATCTTCTAACATGTTTTTCTCTGGCCCAACATTGATTCTTCCTGCTTTAATTATCTAATACTGATCGAAAGTAGACCTACATGACTCAAAACGTAGTTAGATCATAAAACACAATCAATTGGTTTCATCATCAAAATTCAAGATTTAACATTGATGACTTGAAATCTTATGTTTTGAAATAATGTGTTATATTTTTGTCTTGATGATCTTTATGATGACACTTAATCGGTTTGAAACGTTGATGTATGTCTTTATTTAAAAGACTTAAGCATACTTGTATGAAATCAATTATAAAACTAAAAGTACTTTAGCTACTTTTAATCTGATAGGAATTAATCTACGTTGTTTTCAATAAATTTCCTGAATGAAAGAAATATGATTTTGATGATGATTTTGGATTTATACGATGATGCATGGCTTTCGTATGAAAAACTTGAGTATGCCTATATGAAATAAATCACATAAATTGAAATACATAAAAAAGAAATGCATGTTTCTTGAAAATTTCTTTATCTTTGAAGTTTTTCGATTTTTCAATAAGAGACAAGTGATGAATCTAGGTATACTATTATTAATGAATCTCTTGAACTATGAAAATGATTTTGATGGTTTGAGATTTATTTATGAGAATCAAGATATGAGTCTATTCGCTATTTCCTAAAGAGACTGTTTATCCAAATTTTTCTCTTGATTTCTCAAAATTGATGACTTAAGAATTCCTTTGAAGATTGGCTAACATTTGATCTCCTAATATTTATTTTTGCTATTTATAAAGAAGAGACATCGAAATGAATCATGACTTGATTCCGCATAATCTTTGATATTGATATCTTTCATGTCATGATTCTCATATGACTCTCTTGTATTGATAATTGTATACCTTATGTGATGTTTGGAATATTGATTTTTCTTTTATAAATTGTATATCTCATTAAGAAATTGATTTTTTTTATACCTTTTATGATGAATCATTATTGTAAAAAGAAAAATTATCGCATTGTATTCCTCCCTTCTTTTTGACAAAGATAAAGGGGGAGATAGTGTGCTAGCTTGTGCATCATAAGAGAAAGAAAGATTGCTAGCTGGAACATTTCAAAGGAACCAAAATTGCTAGCTTAAAAGGCAAAATTGCTAGAAAGGCAAAACTTACTAAAGGAAAAAGGAACTTGCAATCTCAAGAGAAGCAAAGTGTTATCTTGTTTATCTTAAGAAGCAAAAGTGCAAACTTGCACATATCAAGAAGCAAAATTGTATATTCTTAAAACTTACTATGCTTGTATATTAAAAAGTGATAAATTACTAGCTAGTATGTTGTAAAACTTATATATCTCAAAAACTAGCTAGATGCACTTCTCCTTTTTTTTGTTGATGACAAAGGGAGAGAAGTATGATGATAATTTCATGCATTGTATGATGTATTGAATATTTTGATTATTCATGATTTTTATAATGACATGTTGCTTGGATTCATAATTTATTTATGAATTCATGTTTCTATCAATATGGCATATTGATAGGGAAAGTTTGTTTAAACTTCGTTATCAATTGGTTGTCATCATAAAAAAGGGAGAGATTGTTGAATCTTAAATTTTGATGATGAAACTAATTGATAATGTTTATGATCTAATCTGCATTTTGAGTGACGTAGGACTAGCTTTGATCAGGAAGAGATGATTAAAGCAAAAAGGAATTGGAAGTTGGGTCGAAGAAGAATATGTAAGATGATTGGACATCAAGCCGAAGGATCGATCGACATATCAACAGAAGGCTTCGGACGATGAGTTCGGGCATCGAGCCAAGAAGAGCAGAGTTGCACCAAGGAAATCAGAGTTACAGAGGTCAATTGTTGATTAGGCAATAGGCCGCAAGAGAGGACGATACGTCGAAGAATCAAACGAAGCTTCGATGAACTAATGATATGATGGACAATAAATTGATTTACCTTTTGTAATAATTATCTAGATCGAAGTAGGTTTAAAATGTAATTGGGTTAGAATTGGACCAACTTAATTAGGGCCAACTAGGCCCAAGCTTAGGTTGTGTTAGACCAAGTGAAAGGCCCAAACAGTGACCCAACAAGTGGGTCAAGCCGTGGCACTACCAGAACAAGCGGTGGAACCATCGGTAGCTCGATCTCTAAGACATAGTCTTCGAGACTATGTTAGGCGGTGGTACCGTCAGACTGGGCGATGGTACCGCCTAGCACTAATGGTGGAACTGCCAGTACCCTGAAGACTCAAGGTGAATCAAATTTTGGCTCCAAGTTTGAATCCCCTTGAGGCCTATAAATATCCCTCTCATCCCTGGTTAGTACACACACCAACTGAGTATAAAAAGAGGGAAAACTCTATTATAATTATGTGAAAAATTTCCTCCCCTCTAGCTTTAAGTGTTGGTCAAGTTTAAGAGAGGGGTGAGTGGGGGTGTAAAGGTTCTCTCCTGAGCCTATCAAAAAGAAAATAAAGTTGTAAGAGTGGTTGGTCTTCGCCTATTGAAGGAATACTATAAGTGGATGCTAGTGGCCTTGAGTGAAGAGAAATCGGGAGTAGACGTAGGTTGGATGATCGAATTACTATAAAATCGGTTTGTATATCTTACTCTATTTGTTTATTTACTCTTATTAAAAATCATTTTACTTGCTCACTACCCTCAATACATACTCAGAAACATATTTATATATAAAAGCATTTCTGAAACGTGTTTTGATTGAATGAATCGTTCCATCCAACCAAAGTTTTCTTGAATCAAAATCACAAATGTCTTTTTACTACTGCACTAACTCCCCCTCCCCCCCCCCCCCCCCTCTCTTAGTACTGACTACAATCCTAACAAGAAAGTATGAGGTCTTTTATAAAAGAGAGGTATAAATATTCTCTTCTAAGCTTGTAAAAATGAGAAGGGTTGTAACAAGGGTAGTTGATCTTCATCCATTGAAAAGAAGATCGGTAGTGAAAGCCGATGACCTTAAGAAAAGAGAAATAGGGAGTGGCCATAAGTCAGGATGACTGAGCTATTATAAATCTGGTTTGCATTTCTTTTTATACTTGTTCTTGCTATTACTAACAGATTTAGTTGCTCACTACCTCTACTTATATTCTAAGTTAAATGCATTTCCGATATATATTTTTCAATCTTAATTTTTCAAATCGAAACTTTATTTCAAAATCACTAATTCACACCCCCAAACCCCACGCCCCCCCCCACGCTGCCCCCCACTCCCCCTCTCCCCTCTTAGTACCTTTATGATCCAATTAGTATCGTAGCCTCATTCTCTCAATTGGTTTAATACCTAAGGGAGATTAAATGACTTTTTTTAGTAATTAAGAGAATCATTCTATCACTCATCCTTTTATGTTTAGTGGGATGAACTATATTTATTGAAAGATAAGAATGTAGGTTTTTCTAATTTATATGGATTTTGATTTGTGGAATGTCATTAAATATGGTTTTAAAAAATATTCTAAAATAATAAATGAATAGAAAGATTTTGAAAAAAATATTTTCTTTAAATGCTAAAGCTATAAACGCTTTATTTTGTGCTTTAGACAAAAATAAATTTAATCATGTTTTGACATGTGAAACTGCACATGATATTTAGCACACACTTGAAGTTACTCATGAAGGTACAAATAGAGTAAAAGAATTTAAGATTAATTTTTTGGTACATAATTATGAATTATTTAGGATGAAGCCAAACGAAACTATTGGTAACATGTACACCCATTTTATGGATATTGTTAATGATTTAAAAGCTCTTGGTAAAAGTTATACTAATCATGAATTAGTAAATAAGATTCTAAGATCCGTTCCTAAAAGCTAGGATAAAAAAGTAATGGCTATCTAAGAAGCAAAGGACTTGAACGATTATCCTCTTGAAGAACTCATAGAATCTTCAATGACTTGTGAAATGATATGTAAAACATATTATGAAAAAGAAAAAAATCTTTCTAAGAAAAGGAAGGATATTGTACTTAGAACTAAAGAAGACTATTTGAGCAAAAGCTCAAGTAATGATGATGGCATGGTGAACTATGCATTGATAGTCTTCAACGATGAGGTATGTGACTTACCCAAAATATCTTTATCTTATGATGAATTATTTAATGCATTTCATGATTTATATGATGAACTTAAAAAAATTGATAAGAAATATAAATTACTAAAAAAAGGATCATATATACAATTGCATGTTAACATCTTACACTAAATGTAAAAAGTTAGACTCATTCAAAAAAGAAAATATGTTATTACAACAAATATTAAAAAAATTTAAAATTAGAAATAAATCATTAAACATGATTCTTGCTAACAAAGGTTATGTACATAGAAAGAAAAGAATCGGCTTTGTGAGTAGTAACACTCAATAAAAGCCAACAAAATTCGTAAAAAGACCCACATTACATGTTCCCCCTAAAGCTAAATATAATTTTTGTAGAAGATATAGTCATTATGCTTATATATGTTTATTTAAAAAATATAGCTCTCATAAATTAATTTGGGTGCATAAAGGAATCATAAATGATTTAATGCCAAAAGTTAAGAAATTTAAATCTAACCATAATGGACCCAAAGTTAAATGAGTACCTAAAGTAAATCTCTCTTTCTTGTAGGTATGCCGCCAATCGAAAGCTAAAAGTAAGAGATGATATCTTAATAATAGATGCTCAAGACACATGATCGAAGATCTAGTACATTCCTCAAAGCTCACTAACCAAGACGGAAAATATGTCACCTTCGGAGATAACAACAAAAGAAGAATTATTGGTAAAGAAAATATTAATAACAAATTAAATCTTTTAATTAAAAATGTTCTTTCAATGAAAGGTTTAAAATATAACTTACTAAGCATTAGTCAACTTTATGATAAAGGAATAAAATATTAAATTTAAATCTAATGCTTGCATACTAAATAAAAATAATTCTACGAATGCTTTAAGAAGTAATAACATATGTCTTGATATTTTTGTGATGAAGCTTGCTTTTTAGTTTTAAATGATAATGTGTAACCTTGGTATAAGAGATTAGAATATGCAAGTATGAAATTAATCTTACAAATTCAAACTAAAGAATCTTAGTTATTTTTTTAATTTTATAGGAATCTATCTATGTTATTTTCAATGAATTTTTTGAAGGTAAGAAAAATAATTTTGATAATGATTTTAAATTTGATAATTTTAATTTAAACTCTTCTCTCCAAAGCAACTTGGACACATCCACTTCCAAAGAAACCTTACCCAAGGAATAGAAGTATATAGATACACATCTTAAGGAGCTAATTATTGAAGTTATATCAAAAAAAAGTTCAAACTTTCTCTTCATTGAAAAATATTTATTCAAATGCATGAATTTAGAACTTTTACTATTTGTTCTCATATGATTCTTTCTTTTTACTAAAAGAATATTTATCCAAACGAATCATGATCTTTTACTTGATATTTATGACTTGAGATTTATTATGTATAATTCTTTTATATTTATGACTTATAAACTATAATTTGTTAATAATGAGAAGAAGAAGCTCATATTTGTGTTGATGATAAAACAAGAGAAATAGTGATTATATTAAACAAGGAGACTTATGATATGTTTATAACTTTTCATTAGTAATGACTCATATCTAAATTTTGCTAGTTATTTTTTAAAGCTTAATTAAATATTTGGACTTGCAATGATATATCAATTCAAATTTATCTCAACTTAAATTCAAGAATATCATTGAAAAAATTCTATTTTGAATTCAAGATAATCATATTTTTAAGATGACATTAAAAAAAGAGTTTTGTTAATACCCTATCATTGATCTCTCATAACTTAAACTTATCTTTTATACGAATATCTTTCATGTTATAATTGGAACATTGATGTAAAGGAAGAGAAGTAGCACCATGATACCATGGTATCCTTCTCTTCTTTTTTATGATGACAAAGGGGGAGAAGTTGTTGAATTCTTTGATGATGTTGAAAACTTATGTCCTAACTTATGATGATTTAAAATTATGCATACAATGATTACTCTGATATTATGATTTGGAATTATGCATATGATGTATGCAATGATTACTTTGATATTTTAACTATATATATATAAAGTGTGCAATGATTACATTAATCTTTATAAATAAAAACTAAAATTATGCATATGACCTTTGCAATAAAAGTCACTATGATTATTTTGAACCTTACAATAAAAACTGAAATTATACATATGACCTTTGCAATGAAAGTTACTATAATTTTTTATTAAAAATTATTTCGACTTGAATTCAAAGAGTAGCATTAAAAGGTTATTATTTTTTTATTCAAGTTTATTTCAAAATAGCATATAGATAGGGGGAGTTTAGTTAAAACTCCATCATCAATTGGTTGTCATCATAAAAAAGAGGGAGATTGTTGAATCTCAGATTTTGATAATGAAATCAATTAATGAGTTTATAGACTAACGAGCGTTTGATATAAGTGACGCAGGAGAAACTTCAATCATAGACTTGAACTATTAAAAGACAAATCGTTAAAGTAGGATAATCAACCGTTGGGCTAGAGAGTATCATGTTAGAGATTGGATGTCGGGCTAGAGGATTGGTCGATGTGTCAAATGATGGACTTCATGCCATGAGTTCGAGCATCGTGCTAGAAGAATCAAGTATTACACCAAGAAGATCAAATGTTATCGGAGGTCAACATACCGATGGATCGGATAATACGTCAAAGGAAAGGATGATGTGTTAGAGGTTCAGATGAAGTGTAAGATGAATAGATGACATACAGGACAACGTGTTGAAGACTTCATGATTGTAATTAGAGTTATTAAGTCTTGATCGAAGTCATTTAGAGTCTAATTGAGTTGGTTATGAGGCGTAACTATACCAACTTGATTAGGAGACCATTGGGCCTGAACCAAGGTCAAATTGGGCTTATTAGAAGGCCAATTTAGTAACCTGGGGTTGGGTTAGGTGGTGGCACCGTTAGGCTCAGGTAGTGATACCATTAGAGAGCTGGAAAGCACGAGTTATGCTTTTCCTGGAACCCTAACGATAGTACCATTGAGTGTCGATGGTGGTGTCGCCCAGTGACAATAGTACCATCTAAGCTGACGATGGTACTGTTAGAGCCTAGATTCTTGAGCTTTGTTCGGTGATAGTACTACTAGTATCTCTAAAACTTAGGGATTTGAATTTTTTTGCTCTAATTTTAAAGCTATTTGGGGTTTATAAATACCCCACACATGTTTGCATGATGAAGCAGAAACTATTGAGTATAAAGTATTGTAACTCTCTTGAAAAGTGTTGAGTCTCTTCGTCCTTAAGTTTAGAGATTATATTAAGGAGGTGTGATGTCTTTTGTAAAAGAGAGGTATAAAGGTTTTCTCTTGAGCATGTGAAAAGGAGAAGGATTATAATAAAGGTAGTTGATTTTTTTATATTGAAAAGAAGATTGGTAATAAAAGCCAATGGCCTCGAGAGAAGAGAAATCGAGAGTGGATGTAGGTCAAGACGAACAAACCACTGTAAATCTAGTTTGCATTTCTCTTTATACTTTTCCGTGCTATTACTAACTAATTTAGTTGCTCATTACCCCTACTCACATTCTAAGCTAAACATATTTTTGATACGTATTTTTTAATTAAAAATTTTTAAATCTAAACTTTATTTCGAAAATACTAATTCACCCCACTACCCCCTCTTAGTCCCTTTATGATCCTAACATAGGCATGGTCAAAATATGATGAAATCTTTACAACACCTTTGAGTAACACCTTTGGGTTTTTCAACATCTATGTATTTTGAATTTTTTTTATTTCTCAAAGCTTTTTATTTTTATTAAAATATGATATATCCATGAGATGTGTTTTAACATTTGTGCTTCTAAATAAGTAGAAAACATATCCAAAAAAATTGATCTCAAAATTCTAAGCACTTATATCACTTATATTATTTTTGGAGTATTTTCAAAAATACTGTAACTTATACGAGTCTTGGTCAAAATCTGATAAAACTTTTAGAATATATGATAAATTTTGAATATTTATAGGATAAAATTTTTAGGATATCTTTGAATATCTGATAAAACAAAATCTGATAAAAATTTTAGGATATCTTTGAATTAATCCCAAATGAATATTTATAAGTTTTTACTATTTTAGATATTGTTAATATTTTGTTAGTTTTTTAGCATCTAAACAATTTGGAATTTGTTTAATTTCTCAATTTTTTTAAACTTTCACCCAAATATGATGCATCCACAAAAATGTTTTTTTAACATTTCAGATTTTAAAAGGTGGAAACTTATCCCAAAAATTTGGTTCACAACACCCAAGCCCTTGTCTCTTTTTTTTTTTTTGGGATAAACACAAAAATAATATAACTGATTCAAGGACTAATCAAAATCTAGTAAAATTTTCAAGTCACCTTTGAATGGCATAGAGATTTACATATATGAGGCTTTTTTTTATTTTAGATAATTTTTTAATATTTTTTTAAATTTTTAGCATTTGAAAAGTATGGAATTCTTTTAATTTCTCTAAGTTTTATTAATTTATACCAAAACATGATGCAACCAGATTTTTTTAAAATTTGAGCTTCTAAAAATTTTATCCCAAAAACCCAAGCCCTTGTATCATTTACACCATTTTTAGGGTCATTTAAAAAATAGTATAATTGATATAAGGCCTAGTCAAATTTTAGCAAGATTTTTAGGACACAATTGAATGACACGCAAAAAGACATTTATGAGACCTTTTCTAATTAATAATTTTTTTATTTTTTTTAATTTTCACAAAAATATGATGCTCCATGGGATATTTTCTAATATTTGATTATCTATGTACCTAAGAAACATATCCTAAAAATTTGGTCCAAAAATCCAAACCTTTTTGTGGCCATTTCAAAAACAGTGCAGTTGATGCAAGGCATGATCAAAATCTAGTGAAATTTTTAGGACATCATTGAATGACACTCAGATGAAAATTTATAAAATATTTTTTGTAATTTAGAGACTTCTCTTGATATTTTTGGAGTTTTTTCAGCATCTGAATATTTTGGATTTTTTAATTTCTGCATTTTTAATTTCCACCATAATATAATGCATCCACGGAATGTTTTTTGATATTTAAGCTTCTAAATATGTGGGACAGCTATCCTAAAATTTTGGCCCAAAAAAATCTAAGCCCTTGTATCACTTATACTATTTTGGGGCCATTTTTAAAAAAATAATATAATGATACTAGGCATCAAAATCTAGTGAAATTTTGATGACACCTTTGAATGCCACCTACATGGACATTTTTTTTTTCTATTTTTTAGATTTATAACATTTAAATAGTTTATAATTTTTTATTTTTAAATTTTTTAACCAAAATGTGATGCATTCACGTAATGTTTTTTAATATTTGAGCTTCTACATAGGTTAAACAAAAAATATGGTCCTAAAAAACCAAGCCCTTGTATCACTTACACTATTATTTGTGGTCATTTCAAAAATAGTGTAATTTTTAAGACACCCAAATGGATATTTAAAAAAAATATTTTAGAGACTTTTTGGGTTTTTTTGGGTTTTTCATTATCTGAATAGTCCAGATTTTTTTAATTTATCAAAGTTTATTTAATTTCTACCAAGATATAATGCATTCATCAAATGTTTTTTAATATTTAAACTTCTAAATAGGTAGAAAACCTATCCTAAAAATTTGATTCATAAAACTCAAGCCCTTCTATTACTTGTACTGTCTTGGGGGTCAACTTAAGAATAGTGTGACTGACACAAGACCTGGCCAAAATCTGGTGAAGCATGTCAAACAAAAAATCTGTTGTAAAACAATGTATCTATCTACTGAAACTTTTAATTTGAATGGCCTGAATTTTTTTAATTTAAGCTAATTTGTAAAAAAAAATATTACAACGTATTACGCTATCAGAATTTGTAAGAACTTTCATCCCAAAACTATTATTTGTACTCATACATTATAATTTTATGAAAGTTACTGAAAATATATGATGACTAATTTGCTTCAAAATTAGTTTGGACAATAAAAAATCTAATATTTTTGTAATTAGTCATTACTATTGTGACATAGGTTGGAATTTATATAATTTGACGATTGTGTCCAAATTGTTGGCATCTCATTTTTTTTATTACTATGTGTTAATTGAATTTTAACTTTCTTTATTCTACCAATCTATACCATGTTTCTCAAAGATAATGCATTACGATCATCTTCTCATCATATCCAATACTATTTGCTTCTCGTAGAAAATATTTTATCATTATAGGTGTTCTTGTAGGTGTCAGCTATATAATATTCTTCTCATAATGAATATGAATTAGCATTCCTATGCTCAATAGTAATCATCACATAAGATCATGGAATTCCCAATCTATCAAAATGACGACCTAAATAACTTCTTTTTTCTAAATCTATTATAACTATATCAAAGGATATCTGCACTTATAATTCAATGAGTATGAGGAAAGACGTTTTAGCATTAACCTTTCTCTTTCACCTTAGCAAGTTGATCCTCAATGATACTTGTTAACATTAATTTTAACCTATCACCTATTTCATGATGGATGTAGAACTATACAGTTGCCTTCTTTCTCATCGTTTTAATTATAAAAATAATAGGTAAGCCACGAACACCCTTAGCAATGAATTCATATTTTTTGACTCATTTATTGTGAACCTTGTATACCTACGAATAGGGAAAAATATAAGCCTATTTCTCCTTCTTAATTTCATATATCTATATGAAACTTTTTCTATGATTTTCTCTTAACTTTTGTATGCATTCATTGAACTTGTAGATAGTAGAGGCTCCAACAGTAGCCCAAAACAACTTTGCAATATCTTTTATCTTATACATCGATGATAAGATTTTTGATAGATAAATCATGCAAAAACCATGATGTGCTCTTGGGAGGTTCTTCTACATGGCTGAAAGAATTTATAGATTTTAAATTACTGATAAATGTTAAATTTTCATATTCGATAATGCATATTATTAAATGATGCAAGAACCACTCTCCTAAATCATCATACTTAATTTTTGTCACAGTAGATGTAATTAAAAATAATTTTTTATAATCATTAATAACTGTATCCATCATCAAAGCACCAAGATATTTATCTGATAGATGTGTCGCATCAATATAAAAAAATAAATCACATATATAATCTAAAACTTTTAAAACAAGCTTCGAAAGTCAAAAATATTCTTTAAAGATGATTTTTTGATTGCATCAACATTTGAGTACGAGTCTCATAGTCATATAGTTTTAGCTTCCCTAAAAATAAAATTATATTAGTATACGACTAGTCAAAATCATCACGAACCTCATTAATTGCAATCTCCTATGCAAGATAAGCCTTGTTGCATGAAACAACAACTCTTTGGTATATAATCAATATTTGTCATAACTTGATCTATAATAAAAGAACTATTGTATTCCTTATGATCTCTATTTAATCTTAGCAAATTACATTCATACTTTTTATAAAACAATAATTTTAAAATTATCAGTTCTACTATGAGCTACTGTCATCTATTGGCAATCAGAAACTATGCATTATGCTTTTATCTTATAACTTCTAGATGCAATATATTTAATCTCAAGGTTTCATCGAATCACATACTCTTTTAATGTTTTTTGAAATTTATTATTATCTAGAAATACCTGCCTCTACAAAGATATTTATTGGGTTACAAAATAGTAAATATAAAAAATATCTATCAAAATAATCTTAATGTCATTCAAGTACTATACTTGACCAACAGAAAGATAAATATGAGAACAATCATCATTTTGAGAATAAGGAACTAGCATATTTAACAACATATTCTCATCTTCGCTATAGCAATATTCAGCAAGCACTTGTTTAATATTGTTATTAATGTTCGCACTTAAAACAACTCATTCAGTGACAATATCTAATGCATTATAAATATTAGGATTAATGTCACTTTCAACCTCTTCTCGAATTCTTTTTTTAGCTAATTTATTTTTAAAGATATCTTCATTTTTATTATAAAAAAAATTGGTCATTCAAGCCTATAGTACATGTGGCAAAATCTAAGCTATTTGGCACTTAACTTTCATCACACATGATGTCTTACATAATATCTTATTATCAATATCTGATTATCAATATCATTGGGGAGTTGATTGTGCTTACATTAAGATCATTAGAAAAACAAATATACAAATGAATAATTTATGAACTAATATAATAATAAAATGGATTATAACAACTTTCAGATTTTACAAAACAAGAAAATAGGAAAGAGGAATTAACTACTTGTTAAACAAGAGGGTTTAAATACCTCTCTATTCATGAAAATCCTACACTATTAAATGATTTACAGTAACTAAGATAACAATAACTTATATGAAGGTTTTTTTTATTTTTTGATTAAATAAAAGAAGTCAAGAAAAGAGTAGTACCACCAATGTACAGATGCAGAAGAAAAGAGAGAGTCAAGAAAAAAAAGAGAAGGATAAGAAGGAAAGTTAGAAGGAATAGAAGAAGGTCAGCACCACCCACCTACCATAGACTATACACGCATGTATAAAGTTTTTCAATCATGTTAAACCACTAGTGAACTAGATGGAACCAAACTAATATTGAACCCTTAGTGAACCATCAATCCAAAAGCTATTGGTTTGGACGAGAAAATAAACCCTGAGCCATCTAGGGGTGAAATGATAAAGTTGGCTACTAAGATCTTCCACAAAAAAATTTAAAAAATAGGAGTGTTCTACGCAAATTTTTTTTAAATAAATATTTTTTTTTTAAAGAAATTTTTTTAATACTCAACTGATGAAGAATATGTCAGATTCATTAATGTAATCCCGCATATTATGTTACCACAGAATGCCTCTTCACCAATTTCAGTCTTCTCCGTTGCACCAAATATGATGATGAAACATCGAGGCACATGGATCATCATTGTGACGATTGGGAAAAGTCAACCATTGTTTCTAAAGATTATAAGCTCATGTAGACTTGACAAAATCTTTGTATGTGGTGGGCAACATGGAATTCCGAGTCTTGAGCTCGTGCCATCTTTTTGGAGGTTCACACGCGACGCAAAATCACATCTGACCTCTGCTGGAACTGTGAAGGGAGGACCTGAAATTTCCCTTCGTACTCGCTATTTCTAATTCAAATGATTTCAGCAGTCTTTTGACATATAACACGGCTCATCTGCAAGTATTGGTTGATCGAATCCTCCAAACGAGCAAGGGCAATTGCTTCAGTTTTTGGCCTAAATGAATGCAGTTTTCAACTCTTGCAATCTGACTAATAAGTCTAAAATAGTGTACCTTTATTTCTGATAGCTTGTTTAACATGAACACTATCGGTAAGGAAGACCTGTTCCTATTTTCTGTAGCAAAACAGAAGTTTCCTTCAACTATGATTTGTTCTTTTCGAGTTCATCATTCCTTCCTTCACAGTTCCATCAGAGGTCAGATGTGATTTTGCGCCGCGTGTGAACCTCCAAAAAGATGGCACGAGGTCGAGACTTGGAATTCCATTTTGCCCACCACATACAAAGATTTTGTCAAGTTTACATGTTTTCTTGTGATGATAAAGACGACCCGGTGATCACGAATGAGCATCAAGTGTTGTACACCAGTATGCAGCTACTAGTTGATTTTGTTATAGATCTATCTACCACAGTTGAAACATTTATTCCCTAAGAATGATTGAACCTTTGTGGTCTAAAGTGATTTTTTATTCTAATAAAACAAAAAGGAAAAATACACAATAATTTTCATCAAATTATATTCCTTATATTAAAGAAATTTCACGCGCATGAGTTTTCTTTTGAAACATCAGATCCCATCCGGGAGAAGAGAAACCAGCAAAGAGCCATCTAGTGGTTTGTCAACTCTATATCTTTTGACCAGTCAAAGAGCCGGTTGCTCATAATTGACATTTTCCCCCATTAATGCAGAAGACGATAAGCTCGACTCCGAACTCTTCACATTATTTTATTCTCAGTAGAGTAAACAACTTTAAGAGCAATACACATTGCAAGAGTGGTTGGGTGGAGTTATGAATGGATCAAACAAGTGTCACAGAAGAATAGCTTGTCAGGGCCCTCGCAACAACTCCACCACTAACCTCACAATAATATATAGCAACTCCTCTTGAGCAATTCAAAGAACCTGAATTGTTCTTCGCTACTACGATGACCAAAGAGATGGTCAGGAGTCCAATTCCAATATTTATTGAGAATGTATTACCAACAAGAGCTTCTTGCATGGTGTTAGGAGACTTAAGTAGTGGCTCACAAGATAGTTTGGCGTTCAAGATAACTCCAAGATCTCGGCAGGCTACTTGACATTGCTAACTTCCATTTTCGTGATTGATTCTTCAACCTTCGACTCCAGGTTCTGGATCAGAACGAGCTCCTCTCGGGGTTGACTCTGCTGGCCTTCTGATATGGAGATTGGGCTCTCGGCGTTGTTGGTGATACTTACAGGTCTCCTTCATCTTGGTTCCGGCGACACAGATCCTAACGACGGTGAGTTCTTAACCTGCTGCAGCGTCTGCTGTCGTATGATCTGAAATGGCTTTCTGGTTGTTGATGGACATGGACAAGAACTAGAGGTTTTACTTGATGGTAAGAATTATTCATTGTCTTAATGTGCAGCCGCTGTTCTGCGATCTATGCTGAATCAATGGGAAAACGCTCCACCAACCTGGGGGCAGTCGGATGATCCCTGCGGCACGCCATGGGAAGGAGTTTCTTGCGACAGCACCAGGGTGACCGCGCTGTGAGTCTGCCACAAATCTCTCCTCGTTCTTTATTTCTGTTCGATCTGCTCAACTTTGATGATCTTTGCAGGAGACTGTCGACGATGGGCATCAAAGGTACATTAAACGGCGACGTAGGCCAGCTCACCGAATTGCAGTCTCTGTAAGCTGTCTTCTCCTTCAGCACTCGGAATATTTCTGGTCTTTGGATGCCATTCATTTCTGTGACTTTAAGACCAAACTCAAAATTCAACGCACTCTAACCTGAAGAAAATTATGTGCAGGGACTTGTCATACAACGGAGGTCTCAGCGGTCCACTCGCTGCAAGTATCGGAAATCTGAAGCAGCTTACCACTTTGTGAGTGCAACTCTTGATTGCATACTTGCAGGAAGCTAAGTTTGTATGGACTCATTCATCCAATTGGCTGAAAGTTTTTATGTTTCTTCTTATCATCAGCATCTTGGCTGGCTGTAGCTTCAGTGGCAGCATCCCACAGGAATTAGGCAATCTGAAGCTGCTCTCCTTCTTGTAAGCGCTTTTGTTGATTGGTTGTACAAAGTTCCATCATTGTTCTTCAGATCATAAGCTGAGAGTCAATCGAAATTTCCAGGGCTCTGAATTCGAACAAGTTTAGCGGTCGGATTCCTGCTTCGTTGGGTCTCCTATCTAACCTGTATTGGCTAGACCTAGCGGACAACCAGTTGACTGGATCTCTCCCTATATCAACGAACTCCACCCCGGGTCTGGACCTTCTTGTCGGCACGAAGCACTTGTAAGAAACTCGTTTTAAGCGAACCAAAAGAGAGTCATCAGTCACACTTCTTGCTACATGTCATGCAAGTTACTTTCTTCGTGATTACAGCCATTTCAACAAGAACCAGTTGTCAGGAGAAATTCCAGAACAACTCTTCAGCTCCCAGATGACGCTAATACACGTGTGAGTAGGTTTACACGGTTTCTGCACTTCCCTTCACATCTGCTTCATATGATTGAAATCATGCTGTAATCTGTTAGACTCTTCGACTCGAATCAATTTAATGGTTCAATTCCAACCTCGCTGGGACTGGTGAAATCACTCGAGGTTCTGTAAGTAACATTTCAATTGGATGATTTATCTATCTTTTAGAGGGTTGACATTTCTGTAACTTCAAGTTTATTCTCGTGACAGTCGGCTTGACAATAACAATTTGGGCGGTGTAGTTCCATCCAATATCAACAATCTCACGAGCATCAACGAACTGTAAGTGAAGAAGATATCTTCATAGCCAAAGGCGATTGCTGAAGAACATACCTGATAAGATGAAAAGTAATTGTACAAGTATATGTTGATCAATACAATAGGAGGTCTATTTATACATATTAAGAGAGAGGATTTTCCTCAACAACTAGAGAGATTAGGGAGGATTTCCCTCAACAACTAGAGAGATTTCCTCATATAGTTGGAGGAAATCTTATCTATTATCATGCCCCCGCAAGATGGTACTCCTGTCAAGGATGCCAATCTTGGATCGATGTAATAAAAATAATTTACGGGCAAGAGGCTTCGTGAGTGGATCTGCAAGTTGATCAGCCGTATGTACATGAGAGACACGTAGTTGATTTCTGACAATTTGATCTCGCACGAAGTGAAAGTCAATGGCGATGTGTTTCATGCGTGAGTGGAACACTGGATTGGCACATAAGTAGGTAGCTCTAATATTATCACAATATATTGTAGGAGGAAGGGTAGAGTTGACGTTGAGTTCCTTAAGGAGATTTGTGACCCAATTGATTTCAGAGTAGTAGCGCGATGGCGATGGCACGATACTCAGCTTCAGTTGTAGACCGTGCGATTGTCTTTTGCTTCTTAGAACTCCAACTGATAGGATTAGCTCCAAGGAAGACAATATACCCTGACGTAGAAGTTCTATTATCAAAGTTGCCCGCCCAATCAGCATCAACAAAGGCATGGAGATTAAGTGAGGCATGTTTGTGGAGAAAGAGGCTATGATGAAGGGTCCCTTTAAGATATCGTAAAATTCTTTTGACTGCATGAGGAGGTATTGAACAGGAGGCGTGTACTGAGCAGGAGGGTTAGGATTGGATGGTGTTGTGGGAGGTTCATGTGACGGGGTTGAGGAGATGCTCCAGTGATGTGTGTTTGTCGGAGTAGCTTGCATGGTATAGTACTCAGGATTTTGAAAAGGAAAAGAAGACTCCACAAAAATAACGTGACATGGCAGAAAGACTTTTTGGGATTGTGGCTCGTAGCATCGAAAAGCATTATATTCAAGAGAGTATCCAATAAAAATGCAGGGCTTAGATCGTGGTGTAAGTTTATGAGAGGCATAAGGACGTAGCCACGGATAACATAGACAACCAAAGACTTTGAGTTTGTGAAAGTTTGGAGGCTTGTGGAATAGTTTCTCAAATGGTGACTTGTATTGTAAGACTGGAGTGAGCATACGATTAATGAGATAGACAACGGTTTGAAAGGCTGCTGTCCAAAAAGGTGATGGCAACAAGGCTTGATGTAGAAGTGTGAGCCCAGTTTCAACTATATGTTGATGTTTGCGCTCAGCAGAACCAACTAATTGGGGAGTATGAGGAGGTGACTTGAGGTGTTATATACCACAAGCTGCAAGACAGGATGCGAGGGCTTGATATTCACCTCCGTCATCCGAGTAAACTGTTTTAATGAAAGACTGAAAGAAATTCTCGACCAACTTTCTAAAGTTGGTAAAGACAGTTGAAACTTCATATTTATGACGGAGGAGATATAACCATGTGTACTTAGTGAAATAGTCAACAAAAATAACATAAAAATGAAACTTGTCAAAAGAAAGAGTTGGGGCAGGACCCCAAACATCAATATAAATAATTTCAAAAGGTTTAGAACAAGATATAGAAGATGTGCCAAAAGGTAGTCTATGACTTTTATTGCTACGACAAGCATCACAATAAGTTAAAATGTTGCTAGTAGAGGTAGGAAGTGAATAATGGGAAAGTAACTTTTGCTGAATAAGAGACGAGGGATGACCAAGACGTCGATGCCACACATTAACTAGAGCAGCAACTTAGGAGTGAATAGTGGGGTGGCCACTCATAAATGTTGTCTTTGTTCTGGCCTTGGACTAAGGATGACCCCGTACTCAAATCCTTGATAAGAAAGGAGTCAGGAAAAAATTCAATGGAGGTATTATTTTGCTTGCAGAATTGAGAGACAGAAATAAGGTTTCTTTTGATGTAGGGTGCACACAAAACATTATCAAGTGTGAATGTTGTGGTGAGTGAATTAAGCATTGTAGAACCAGTATGAGTGATAGGGAGTCCTTTACCATCACCGATGATGACATCCTCATCGCCGCCATAGTTGTTGTGGACAGACAAGTTCTGAAGATCGGAGGTGATGTGATGTGATGCACCAGAGTCCACAATCCAATTGAGTTGACTAGTCGTCGGAATAGTTGTGAGATTGGCTTGAGGCCACTGTGTTGGAGCAGGAAGTCGAGGTCGAGAGCGACAGACTTTCGCGGAGTGTCCGATCTTATCACACAACTGACAGATGATTCGGCGATGGCCGCTGAGGTCAGGACGCAAGTGCTGATGATTATAGGGGATATCACCTTAACGATGAGGATGAAAGTGTTGATAATGTAGATGAGAGGGGTTTGGTGTGGATCCCATAGGGTCAGGAGGCAGCTTTGTCGGACCGTGATTGACGTGCTTATTGTATTGGTTGCTCTTCCTCTTGGATTTATGATTGACTTGAGTTGTGATAGTTGGTCCGGGTAGCCTATCGTCGCGCTTCAAATATGTCTCATAGTCGGTCAACTTGTCATAAAGTTCTTCAAATGATATTGGAGAGTCACGTGCTCGAATTGCGGCTGCCAATTCTTTGCATTCATCCCCTAGGCCATTAAGTGTATGAACGAGGACTTCTTCTTCACTGAGGGAATGACCTATCAAAGTTAAGTCATCGATGATCACTTTGATATTTTGTAAGTAATCAGCAATAGTACTTTCCTCTTGGTTCACTTTCATCAGATTGGATAAGAGTCCGAGCATGCGAGTACGTGAGCGATTTGCCAATGTCGTTTGCAACTTGGACCATGCTTCTGCAGCAGTCATACATGAAGATATTAGTGGGGCGACGGACCCAGCGACGGAGGCTTGAATGGCTTGGAGGATGAGACGGTCTTGACGTAACCACAATTTGTGAGCTGGATTTGGTATTGGACTAGATCCTCCTGGGCTGTTGAGCACTACAGGCGGACAATGGAGAGAGCCGTCGATGTAACCTATAAGGTCATATCCAAATAGAAGATTAGAAAATTGGGCACGCCAAGATGTATAATTTCCGCTTTTGGATAACTTGAAAGGAATGAGTGCCGCAGCATTGATAGTGATGAGGCTTGGAGGTTGAGAACTGCTATTGTTCCCTACAGGGACAATGACTAGAGTATTGGAAGTAGATGATGAAGCCATTTGATGATACGATGCGTCGAAGACTCAACCGATGCAGATCGCACCGTTCGGTGGAGTTCGGCGGGAGAGAGCGTTCTCGTCAGAAGAGAGTGCTGAGGCGGAGATCGATGGCGCTGCCCTATTATTTGCGTCACACCGCACGCCGCTGCGGCGCTTTGAAAAGCGGCAGCGTCAATGGTCACTAATAGCGGCAGGCGTGGAGAAGGGGAAGGAGGCGCGGATCCTCCGGATCTTTGATACCGCCGCTTACGCCGCTGCCCTCACCGCCGGTGGAAGGCTCGGGCGGTGTTGGCGAGGCTATCTGTGGTTGTCGAGGCGAGAGTGCTCGCTTCGCGAGAAAAGGGGCTAGCAAAGATGATAGTGGATGACGCCACCGGGGCTTGCTGCGATCATTGGGTGGCGATCTCGCGATCTGCAATGGATGCGAATCCGCACGAAGGTAGGGCTGGCGGTTGGGGCCATCCTGCTCTCTATCGGGGTGGGGACGGTGGTGCTCCGCCTGCTGGAGAATCTCGACTGGATGAACGTCGTGTACCTGTCGGTGACGACGATTGGATACGGAGATCGGTCGTTCAACACGACACCGGGCGGATCTTCGTGTCTGCTGCGATGGGCAAGACGTTCCTCTACTTGGTGGAGGCTCGGATCGACAAGAGGCACCGAAGGAGGAGACGGAGGATGTCTTGCCGCAGCAGCGAGAAGAGGAGGCGGCCAAGAGTGTCGACGTTATCGCTGGACAGCGGAAAGAAAAAAAATTCTTGCTTAATGCAAGGGCTCTGATACCATGATAAGATGAAAAGTAATTGTACAAGTATATGTTGATCAATACAATAGGAGGTCTATTTATACAGATTAAGAGGGAGGATTTCCCTCAACAACTAGAGAGATTAGGAAGGATTTCCCTCAACAACTAGAGATATTTCCTCATATAATTGGAAAAAATCTTATCTACTATCAATACCACTGTTTCGCTTTCTTACAGGAACTTGGCGAACAATGAGCTAACAGGATCGGTGCCGGATCTGACAGGAATGAACAACCTCAATTACGTGTAAGTTACCATCTCTTAGCTCCACTTCTGACCAACGAAGCTTTCTCATCTTATTCCTTGCATGATGTGTGGCAATGTGGTGAAATGGAATACAGGGATCTGAGCAACAACTCCTTCAGTCCTTCAGAAGCTCCAGGGTGGTTTACGACAATAGAATCGCTCACCGCCATGTGAGTCTCCTTTGCACGTTCTTGATTTGCTGACGTGCTCTTGTTCAGTAGCAAGTCAACTGAACTAAAACAATGCTGGTTCACTTTCAGAGTCATTGAATCTGGGGGTCTTTTTGGCCAAATTCCAGAGGGCTTGTTCCGCTTGCCTCAATTGCAACAAGTGTGGGTATTCTAACTAGTCCTAATGAGGATGACTCTTGCATCTACCTTTTGTATTATGTATCTGATCACCTCATACATTTAACAGGCTACTGGATAATAATCAATTCAATGGTACACTGAACATGAGCAGCATCGTTGGCTCCCAACTACAGCTCGTAAGTTTCACCAACAACTCCATCACTGGTATCGTGTCAGCATCCAGTTACAGTAACACTCTGATGTGAGTTCATTTCAACATGCAACCTTTCTTCATGGATTCATCAGCGTGACTTACGTCTTCCTTCTGCTGCTTGGCAACGGCAGGCTTTATGGAAATCCGGTGTGCAATTCTTCATCTGTAAACACCGCAGTCTACTGCCTCCTCCAGCAACAGCAGAAAAAGCCATACACCACCAGTTTAGCCACATGCGGTTCTATTTCATGCCCCCAGGACCAGAAGCTTGACCCTCGGAGTTGTTCTTGTGCCCATCCATATCAAGGGTCGATGGTCTTTAGAGCGCCGTACTTCCGAGATCTCACGAATGCCACATTGTTCCAACAACTAGAGACGAGTCTGTGGACTAATCTGAGCCTCGCTCCAAGTTCAGTATACATATCCGATCTCCACTTCAACAGTGACAATTATCTTGAGTTGAGCTTGGCTCTGTTCCCGTCGAATGGAATGTACTTCAACAGATCAGAAGTTCTAAGAATTGGGTTTGATCTAAGCAACCAAACCTATAAACCTTCTGCCGTATTTGGACCATATTATTTCCTGGCATTCCCATACACCTTCTCAGGTATGGATCCATTTGTTTCAGGGTAAAGTTGAACGGGCTTTCCTGTACATGAATGAGCTGACGAAACTTCCTGATGAACATAGGTGGGACTAGTGGAAAGACAACCATAAGCACAGGCGTTATTGCTGGGATAGCTGCTGGTTGCATTGTTCTTGTAATTGGACTTGTTTGTGTTGGGATCTATGCTTTGCTTCAAAAGAAAAAGGCCAAAAGAGCTTCGATACAAAGCACACCTTTTGGTATGTTTCCTTGCACGAGATACGTTATCCTTCAAGAAACAGTAAAAGAATTTGAGGGTTTTTTCTTGTCCTGAACAAGATGATGGTATGCACTACAACCCGTAATCCAACTCTGATGATTTCTGGACTTTGCAGCTACATGGGGATCCGGTGGCAAAGATGATGGCAGTGCACCACAAGTCAAAGGAACGAGATGGTTTCCTTTCGACGAGATCAAGAAGTGCACCAACAATTTCTCAGAAGCTAATGGAATCGGCTCCGGAGGTTATGGAAAGGTACATCAGCTTGTAGTAATCTACCAGGATTCACGCCAGACGTACTGAAATGAAGAATGGAGATGGAAAGAAGAACACATTGAAGCAAAGGAAAAGAAATCTAGCTTGTTGATGAACTTTGTGAATTCTCTATCTTCAGGTCTACAGAGGAATCCTTTCAAGTGGGCAGATGGTTGCAATCAAGAGAGCGCAGCAAGGATCCATGCAAGGAGCTCTGGAGTTCAAGACAGAGATTGAGCTGCTTTCTAGGGTTCATCACAAAAATCTAGTTGACCTCGTAGGTTTTTGCTTTGAACAAGGAGAACAGATGCTGGTATATGAATACATCCCTAATGGAACGTTGAGGGAGAACTTGATAGGTCTGTGCAGTGGCCACATCTCACAGGAACCCTTCCTTAACAATAAATTTTTCTATCTCTAACATGCATGCTTTGTTGTTGTTATGATGTGCAGGGAGAGGTGGGAGACAGTTGGACTGGAAGAAGAGACTCAAAATTGCTCTGGGCTCAGCTAGAGGGTTAGCTTATCTTCATGAATTGGCCAATCCCCCCATAATTCACAGAGATGTCAAGTCCACCAATATCCTTCTGGATGAAAGCCTCAGTGCAAAGGTTGCAGATTTTGGCCTCTCAAAACTAGTATCAGACAGTAAAAAAGGACACGTTTCCACCCAAGTCAAGGGAACACTGGTGCGTTTCCATCTCTGAACTACTTCCCATTCTTCCAACAAATCGACTCTCAGCTAATGGTGTTCAACGTTGCAGGGTTACCTGGATCCTGAGTATTACATGACTCAACAGCTCTCGGAGAAGAGTGATGTGTACAGCTTTGGTGTAGTCATGCTAGAGCTGATATCTGCAAGGCAACCAATAGAGAAGGGCAAGTACATAGTTCGCGAAGTAAGGATGGCGATCAACGACTATGACGAAGAGTGGTACGGCCTCAAGGAGATTGTGGATCCGGCGATACGGAACACAGGAAATCTCAAAGGGTTTCGGAGGCTCGTGGAGCTAGCAATGAGATGTGTGGAAGAGTCAGCTGCCAACCGGCCGACGATGAACGAGGCGGTGAAGGAGATCGAGACGATTTTGCAGAGTAATGGATTGAACACACAAGCAAGCTCATCATCCTCGTCCACCACAGACTTTGGCAACACACACGGCGCTCCTCGTCATCCTTATTCTGATCACACGCAAAGAACCGAGGAAAGCAGCGGCGCTTTCGACTATAGTGGTGAGTATTCAGCAAAAATTTTGCCCAAGTAGTGTGGAGATTTGGCATGGTTTATTTTGGTTCCTCGTTCCTTTTCTGTCTCAAGGTCTATACAGATTCAGGCAATGCTATATGTAACATCAATCTGTGGAGAATATTTCACTCATTATTTTGTTCTTGATTGATTTTTTTCTTGGTTGGGTGTCTGAATTAGATAGGCAGTTCCAAATTAAGGATGTTGGAATTACATTTATAACAACTTTACTAACTCATGAGCAGATATAAGTATGTTTTCAGTCAGCCAGACATGAAAATTAAAGAATTCACTAGAAAGACTCTGTAAGATGCAGGAGACAACAATATGATGAACTTGATCAGCTTGTAATATGTAAAATGCAGGTGGAAGAAAAGAAAATGTCACCTCTGTTTGCATGGTTTATTGCTCCCAAAAGAACGGAGATTGAATCAATATTGTGATCCATTTTCTTTGTTGGCTTGATCAGCTTCTGAGCTCAAGACTTCAGGTGACCTTGCAGGGAGATCTGAGCCATATATGTGGCCCATCTTCGTTCTCTTTGTCTCCAAGTATCTCTTGTTTTCCTCGGTTATAGGGGATATCACAGGGACTCTGCCAACAACAGCCAGACCGTAACCTTTGAGTCCCATGAACTTTGCTGGGTTGTTCGTCATCAATCTCATTGTGCGCACACCAATGTCTCTCAGAATCTGCTCAGTCCAAGACAAACATACTTAGAAACGTAAGGAGAGAACACACAGAACACATCAAGGAAGAGAAGCTTCACCTGAGCACCTATTCCGTATTCACGAGCATCCACAGCCAACCCGAGTTCCAGATTAGCCTCAACCGTGTCGTGTCCTTGATCCTGCAGATTGTACGCTCGCAGCTTGTGTCCTAGACCGATCCCTCTTCCTTCGTGGCCGCGGAGATAGACAATGACCCCTCTTCCCTCCTGCTCTATTAGCTGTAGTGCGAGGTCGAGCTGGTTACCACAGTCACAGCGAGCAGATCCTAGAATGTCTCCGGTTAGGCACTCGGAGTGCACTCTCACGAGCACGTTTTGTCCATCTCCGATATCACCCTGGGAACAAGCGTAGGATTACTTGGTGCAGATAGAGCAAGCGATAGCAATGACGGAGTTTGGAATGCTTTGTACCTTCACAACAGCAATGTGCTCGGTTCCATCTAATTTGGACTGGTAACAGTAAGCCTGGAAGAACCCCCATTTAGTGGGCAACCGGGAGACAGCAATCTTTTCCACCAGTTTCTCTCGCTTTCTTCTATACCTAAGAATTGTAGGAGTTAAGATCAGTTCTAACAAGACAGGCTTAGTATAGCTTCAATGGAGGAATACCTGATCAAATCACTGATTGAGATTAATGGTAAGTCGTACTCCTTGGCCATCATGCGCAACGTAGGCAGACCTGCCATGGAACCATCCTCTGGATCAATGATGGTGGAGAGAATCGATGCAGGCCGTAATCCGGCCAAAGTCACCAGATCCACTGATGCCTCGGTATGTCCTGCTCTCTTCAGAACACCACCATTTCTATACTTGAGAGGAAACACATGACCAGGCCTTCTGAAGTCTCCTGGCTTGGAATCAGGAGAAGCAAGCGCAAGAATTGTTTCTGCTCTATCAGCAGCTGACACACCACTAGATGTTGTCCTGGCGTCCTAAGACCATTCCAAATGCAGGGTGTCAAATGCTATCAGCATTAGTTTAGTATCTACTCAGAGCTTACCACTGTTATTGTGGCTGCCGCAGCGGACAGGTCCTTGATCTCGGTGATGGGAGACATCATAGGAATCATGAGCCGTTCCAGGTCCGCTTCCTTCATTCCGACAGATACAATTCCGGAGCCATGCTTCATCATAAAAGCAATTGCCTTGGTGTTCGCTAGAGTTGCTGCCATGATGAGATCTCCTTCGTTCTCGCCATCGTCATCGTCGTCATCTACAGCAATCACAAACTAGAGAATAATGTTTGGGTTAACTTTATGTCCTCTGTTCTTGAACTTGATATTTATTGATGGTCATTCTGAGATCAGAACTCTCTCTTGCAATAAACATGAAAGCTGTCCAACACCGATCAGCATAAACGATGAGCTAATGTTCGTCAGAATAGCAGGAGACGACAGCCAATGGAACAGATCATACAACATGTATGATATGTGTGATCCTCGATAACAGATAAGATTTCCTCAACTGCATGAGGAAATCTCGATAGACAGTCGAGGAAAATCTTCTCTCTTTCTCTCTTTTATGTGTATAAATAAGGCTCTATTCAGTCATATTCAAATATTCTTATTCATTACAATTCAGTTTAATATAGTATCAGAGCCGCTTGTCCAATAGCAAGCTCCTTTCTCGTTGTCCAACGATAGTAATTGATCCTCACCCCTACCATTTTCCAAGTCCGGCAGCATTCCCTACCTCTGCTTCCTCTGCTTTCAAGAACGGAAGGTTTCTCTTGGCTGTTTCGGCCAGCGAATCATCCCTTCTTTCGCTGCTTCTTGGCCACGACCACGCCGTCGAGCCCTTGCAACGCTAGCATTCTCTTCTGATCCTATGATAGAAGAAGACCTGAAGAGGTGAATGTTACTTCCACTCCTAGAAAGTAGCTCAAGGTGCCTAGATCTTTGAGAGAGAATCGAATGACTAGTTGCTTTAAGAATGTCTAGATCTCCAAAAGATTATTTTCTGTGACAACAATATCATCTACATACACTAGAAGATATATGAGGTATCAGACTTAGAATTGATGAAACCCGTTGATGTTAAAATGTGCCAAGTTCATTATACCAAGCTCTTAGAGCTTGACGAAGTCCATAAATAGCTTTTTGTAGTTTGCAGACATGCCTTAGATACTGTGGATGAATGAAGCCAGGAGGTTGCTGCATGAAGACATCTTCAGTCAGAGTCTCCTGTAAACAGGCATTGTTAACATCCAATTATCATATATGCCAGCCTATTGAGATGGCCAAGCTCAAGATAAGCCGGATTGTTGTGGGTTTGACAATGGGGCTAAATGTCTCTGTGAAGTCAATGTCAGGTCGTTGATGAAACCCTTTGGCGACTAGACGTGCTTTATATCTAGCAATAGATCCATTTGGGTTCCGCTTAATTCGAAAGATCCATTTACACCCGATGATGTTTTGTGTGTGATGAGAGGGAATTAGGGTCCATGTAGAGTTATAAAGAAGAGCATTATATTCTTCACACATGGCTTTACGCCAATGAGGAGATTTTTAAGCTTGAATAATTGTGCTGGGTTCACTAACCTCAAGGGAAGAGTTCATTATGACTTGTAGATCAAAGATTTGACGTGGTTTAAAAATATCACTTTTGAAGCGTGTTATCATATGATTGCTAGGAGCTACGGTAGTGGTAAGTTGGGTTATTAATATAGTCGGTGGTGAGTCACCAAGATCAATCGGACTAGTCTGCTGTACTTTAATAGCACATGACGAGGTAGCTAAGGGCATTGCTTAATTAATAGGGGAAACTTATGAAGAAGGGATTGGAGAGATAATGGGGGGAGTGAGGAGCTATTGAACAGAAGGAGTGTACTGATCAGAAGGGTTAGGATTGGATGGTGTTATGAGAGGTTCATGTGACGGGGTTGAGGAGATGCTCCAGTAATATTTGTTTGTCGGAGTAGCTTGTATGATATAGTACTCAGGATTTTGAAAAGGAAACAAAAAACTCCATAAAAATAACGTGACATGAAAGAAAAAATTTTTGGGTTTATGATTCGTAACACCAAAAAAATATTATATTCAAGAATATCAAAAACTGGTCAACATTCTTATTCATTACAATTCTGTTTAACAATCCTAACCTTTCCTTCTCGCAAAGCATTGATAGCCTGATCAATGGAGCAGAAGCCTTTCGAAGGTTGGTCGGGATCGCCCTCCGCATCGCTGACAAAGAAATCTACTGTTTCCTGAGTTATCTCCGCGTTCAGAGTGCCAAACGCACTTCTTGATCCATCCGATCCTCGAACGACGGATCCATTGTCATTTCGTTTCAGAGAACCTCCATCCAGCCATTCTGCGCCTTCTGTTCCACTTCCACCGATGGAGCGACATCCTAATCTCGACCAGCCCTTGTTGATTAGCCCATAGCTCAGATTGTGGATACCGATGAAGGAGCGGTGGCAGCTGTGACGAACTCCAAATTGGTAAATACCAGATCGAAAGAAACAACAAGACTCGGGGCGTAGTCAACAGAGAGAGGCCTACCTGGAGCTGATGATGGTTTTAGGTGAGAAGGCGGAGATAAGCAGAAGGCAATCCATTTAGAGAAAGTTCCAAGCCGAAAGATCGATGCTACTCCGAGTTGCTTATATACAAATGCTGCGCTCCGCCTCTGTTCGGTAAAATTCCAGTTCATGCATTGACTTATCCGTTCATCTGGATGACGGTAGTACATCCGAGAGATGGAACAATGGCGACCTCATATTCTTGACGGTGCAAGACAAATAACGTAACCACATATATATGCCAATATTACATAAGCAAGTTTGAACAACTTGCAAAAAGGACACAAGGCAGATGCGTAAACCAATCAAATGATTCATCTGTGAACAGCAGGAACAAAGTGCATAGGATAATTAATTCTGAAAAGGATCCCAAGGGGAATTTGGACGGATGTGATTGCTTAAAATTAACATTCAGCATGGGTTTAGTTCGGAATGATGTTATGTGATAAATACAAGGATTGTGTACTGATAACTGGTGAAGAGATTAAAGGCATGCACGTAATCGCTAATTGAGTGCTATCTTACGATATATGAAAATGAATACATGGTTTCTTGTGGCGGGCGGCCTGCTTCAAGGTGTAAATACCAAACCAAACTAAGAGGACTGTTTTGGAAGCCCTGTAGAGGGTCCACTGGTAAAGTTGGCTAAGAAACCTACACCAAGATACCCTCACCAGAGTTGCCCTGTAGAGGCATCTCCGAAACCTACACCATGATTTTGATAAGTTGGCTAAGCAAATCGTCTTAACTTTCAATATATACACCAAGATATTAACAATTCGACACATAGGATAACTAATTGAGAGGATAACTAACCATGTAACTTTTTGGTAAAGCGGTTTTGATAGACAGCTACTGTCTTTAATTTTGTTTTCAGAACAGTTTGATATCTAATGAAATTATTTCTGTTTTTTTTTAAACGATACATGGTTTCTTTTTTAAAAAAATAATACATGATTTCAGAGGAAAAGATAGGAAATAAAAGAAAACAAAAGAGAATATGCTGAGGGTCAAGAGCGCCGCTAAAATATCACTTCAATCATGTCATATCAACATAATACTTTATAAACAATGATGGTTACGTAACAAATACTAAAAGGAAGTATGCTCTCATCACAAATTAAGGCTAAACACTCGAAACTCCTTTTTGCCACGAACGACCTGTCATCTCAAATTACGACTCAACACTTGAAGCTCTTTTTGCCCGTAACGACCACTAACTTAATAATATCATATAGATCTTGTTAGATATATTCAAGTATAGTTTTTGCAGGAACAAATCAAAACAGGATATGAAAATTTTGGATACCAAAAGAAATTTTTATTCAACTAAGTCGTGATTCACAAAACATATCTCTTTTCTTTCTCTCATCTAAACACAACACCAACAACAATAATCAATTTATCATGTCAAATTGACAAACAAAATCGACCATAACATTAACGACAGACAAAAGGAAGTTACGAAAGAAAAATTAGTTACACGATACAATGAAGAGATAAACCAGAAATTTCCAAATCTAAATAGAAAAATAACTAGCTTAATATATGTGGCGTTCATACTAAGATTTTCAGTGCCTAGTTTGCCATCAATCATTGAGATTTTAACAATGTAAAAGAGATGAATTAAGTTTCAATAAGAATCAAAAGTTGACCATCTCAAAGTGCATCCAGATGAAAATATATAATCATAAATCTAAAACTAATACAACAAAAGAGTTGTAGATCCAAAATCCTATCATATATCCAAGAGCTCCACCCGGCATTCACTCATGTGATTTATTCATGGAAAATTATGTAGTTGCAAGGAATATCGTAAGAAATGAAGACTTGGAAGCAAATAGAAACAAGGGATTATCCTCAAATAAACGGCTCTCTAAGGATCAAATCTTAATGAGAAAAATCCTTTTTCTCAACAGTTACAAGCACCAAGTAAAAGAAGAGAAGCCCTAATAATACTTAGTTTCTGCTTTGTTAGAATGGAAATTATGATGGAAGCATTCACAATCACAAAACGGGTAAGCCACAACGTACATATTCTTGTTAATCAGAATATGTTTCAAGAACTTCCGGAGACTGCATATGACAAGGTCTTACACAATTTGTGAAATGATAACTAAAAATAAGCAAGATCTTAATAGTCGAAGGGCCAGCCAGAATAATGCATCTGATTGATATCTTCCTGAAAAGCAGTAGAACTACTCCCACCTGTCCCATTTGTGTTAGAGTTACTGGTGATTGCAGTGCCGTATGGCCAAAGAAAGGAGAAGAGATTTCTCCTGGCTTGGCTTTCTCCACCATTTTCCCTAGTAGTATAACTGTTGATGCTTGCACCATCACCAGAATACCGGTTTCTACTTTGAACATGATTACCATGACTGGAGGCTTGGGATGGCAGCCTGTGGCGACAAACTGGGCAAGAATTGTGCCGGACTAACCAAGGGATGATGCAGTCTGAGTGATATAGATGCTTACATGGCATTTCACGTGCTTCAGATCCCAACTCAAATTTGTCTTTGCAAACAGGACAGTGTGAATCACCTTGAAGATGCCTCTGGTTGATCTTCACAGTGGGCATGGCATCAATTGCTGATTGCGAAGCAGGTGGTGGACCATGGCGGTTATTCCTGCTAAGCTGTTCGATGAAGTCTTCAAATCCAGAACCAAAAAAGTAGTGCCCCAAGTTAGCACGACTCATCCCAACTCCAGTGCCACCATTAAATAGAAGTTCAGTCTCTCGATTAGATGTATGTGAAGGAAGCTGGCCACGAAACAGCAGCCAAGGCTCGAGTCCAAATCTTGTCCCATTTCCCATGGGAACACTGGGTCTACCATGGACATCAAACTCCCTACTGCTTCCTCCCATTCTTTGCCTTATCAATGCAGAGAAGGCATCGATAATTCCAAACTGATTGTCGTGGCGATCATTAGAGTCCACTGCAAAATAATCAAATGGGTTCAGTGTGTCATCTAGCTCATTCAGTTCTTGCACAAAGCCTCCATTACAGTTGGGGCAGGTCATGTCCCTTCCGAGTGGCTGAACTGCTTGACTGCAAACATAACACCAATGTGTATTTGCTCTGGACATTTTCCTAGCACTTCAGATCACTATGAACTTGGAAAACTGAACACTTGTTTGAGTCAGACTGTATAGACTCCTGTACCTTCCAAGGTCAAAGTCATAATAGAACAATCACATAAAATTTACATAAAAAATGCAGTGTTTTCAGCCTCTCCAATCAAGCACCCGAGCAATTGAAGGAAAATACAATGATGGTTTACATGGGCGCATTACCTTCAGTTTGTTGGTTATATAACAAAATATATTAGAGCACCAAGGATGAACCATAAACTAGTCACAGAGAGAGAAAGAGAGAGCACATATCATCTGTTTGAACAACATCCACCCATGATAAACTCAGAGATGTCAATGCACTATCAAAATTTACAGCATAACATGTTAAAATAAGACAGACAAGAAAATGAAAGAGATATAGCACTATGTATGACATCCAATTGAGTGTAAGGAAATTATAGATGCATATCCATAGACAACTATGTCCCTGATAAATCAGGCCACACCATGATCAGTTTCAATAAGTAGAAAATTTACAGAAATTCTTATTGGTATTCTTTTATCAACATTGCAAGTTATCGAACGTGAGCATCTTAGTAACAAATACAGAAGCTTCAGATCCTCCTACTCCAAAGTAAACCGAGTATCCTGATCTAACACTCAGATACAGGAAAGATCCCTCAAAATTCCTATTGCGACTGCTTCTTGATTATGAGCAAGACTCAAGGAAGACCTAACATGCACCGCCGTTAGCATTATGTTTGAACTTCGAGGTTCTCATAAGCATTGGAGTATTAGCTAGCACGTTGTCCTTGTACAATATTCAGTGAATTTTGATTCTCGTGCAAAATTAGTAAAAATCTATTCTTTGCCAGAACAGTGTGGAATTACTATGTTAATAACAGCAAAATCATAATGATGACGTTATAGATTAACCATCAGTTTTGTGGTTTTTTCTTATAAAATTAAAGAGGGATATAGTACAGGCACCGATTTATCCCCAAACATGGAATGTCAATCACTTGTACCCTCCATCGGAATTCATCATCCAGAAGGGGAAAGCAAGAAAGATCGAGAGTATAGAATGGCGACTAGCATCCACCATCAAAACAACGTTCAGAGGGTAAAGATCAAAGGGTTACAGTACCTTGAGGAGGAGGCGTTGAAGCGACGGTGGGAGAGAGCGTAAGGGCCAGCCTTCCCACGACTGCCAGCCTAGCAAAAGGGTGAAGAGAGGAAGGGTTTCGCAAAGTGATGATGGAAGGGAATAGAGAGAAATTTGGGACAAGGCCTGAGATGCAGGTGATGAGAACAGATAAGTGATGGAGACTTCTGGACCGCCGCAATCACGTGCCCAGCTTTGTCACACACATTTTGAACCTTCCGAGTAAGAACGTCCCACGGTTACAGAAGAATATCTATATCATATCTGGCTTAACCAATTTTTCAGTTACGTGTAGAATATCAATATCATATCCGGCTTAACTAATTTTTCAGAAAGGTGTCTGATGAGACGGTGCCCATTATATGGGCCTGACGAGTGCACATTATATGGGCCCGAAGATTGCCCATTAATGCCTGTCCATCTGGCACCAAAAAAATTACGAGTATTTTATAAAAAAAAATTCGAACGATGGGGTTTTATCATATATTGCCTACATGATTTTTTTTTTTCATCATGGGTGTCTCTTTTATTTAAAATTTTAAAAATATCTTTTTTAATCAATTCAACCCTCTATATTAATCTATTGATCTGATCAAAATAATATTATTCTTTTTTATCATATAATTATTCAAAGTTATTTTTTCTTTTAAATTTTTTAATTTTTTAATTATGTATATCATTTATGAATATTTTTTTTAAATTTTATTTAAAATTAATTTATTAATATAATTTTATAAATTATTAATACAGGTTGGTGGTTACAAGACTAATATAAGAATATAAATTATATTTTATAATATTTTATAAATCATAATATATTATTATAATTTATACCAAATAAGCTTGTTATCCTAAACTACTTGACAACTATTATTCTAATTATAGATGTCCTATAAATCAATCATGTGAGTAATGACATATATAGTAAACTACATAATCTTTTTAGTTACTAATATTATGATATTTTTATTATTTTATATTGATGATGAATATTTATTATAATATCCTTAGATCTATGCAATGAGAATTGGATCATGATGAGATCATGATAATGAGACTAATTTATCTTTAAATATAGATCCTAAATAATTCCGATCATAGATTACTCAAGAGGAATATCGAGATAACCGAACAGATCGATATACTATATACTCATCCATATGATGGAGGTAGTTGATCTCGTAGCTGTGTGTAGGGACACTAGGGATATAGTGCATGTGCTCATTAGAAAATGAGTTCACTTAATGATCTGCTTACGGAATATTGGTTAGTTAATGATACCTCTGTTGAATCTCAGATTTTGATGATGAAATCAATTGATAAATTATTAATCTAATCTATATGTTGAGAAAATTACGTAGGATTAACTATGATAACGAACAGGGCATAAGGCAAATATAGTGCCGGAGTCAAAGATTGGACGATTCATCGGAAGTCCGAGAGTTCGTCGAAAGTTCACTGAAAGATCGTCGGGAGTATTGTCGAACTTTGCCAAGATGCTTGTCGGGAGTTCATTGAAAAGTTCATCGAAAGTTCGTTGGAGCTCGTTGAGAAGTTCGAAGCTTGCCAAAGAAGCTCATCGGAGTTTGCCGAGAAGATCGTCGAGAGTTCAAGAGCTTGTTGGGAGTTCGTTGGAAGATTGTCGAGAGTCCATCGAAAGTTTGTCGGAAGCTCACCGAAAGAACTTTTGATCTATCGGACTTACTTGCTTTAGTAAATATCTTAATTATCATAGTTAGGGTATAATTAGAGTTAGGATTGGGAAGTAATCTCACTAACTTAGTTAGGGGCTAACTAAGCTCAAATTCGGACTAGTTTGGGTCGGACTATTGGCCTAAATAATGTACTGAACCTTGTTTGGTAGTAGCACTATCAGAACTAGATGGTGGAACCACTTAGGGCTTAGTCTCCCAAGAGTCTGGGCGGTGGTATCACTAGTAGTTATTAAATACTAAGCAGTGGTACCACCAAGCATAGGCGATGGTACCACCCAGGTCCAGTAGCTAAGACTTTGTTTGGCCATAGTATCGCCAAACTGGGTAGTGGTACCACCCAGTGTCAGAGACCACTAACGATGTTACCGCTAGGGATAGACGATGGTACCATTAGTACCCCAAAAATTTGGGACAAGACCTTTTTTGGCTCCATATTTGGCCTCAAACTTCTCTAATTGTGTGAGACAGAAAGTGAACAAAAAAGAATTGAGATTATAGTGAAATCACTGCTTGTAACTTTGAGAGTTCACCTCTACCAATTCTAGACTTAGAAACTTGTATAAGGAGAGTGAACAACTTGTAAAGAGATCTATAAAGGGGTGATTGATCTTTACCTATTGAAGAAAGATCAATAGTGGAAGTCGATGACGTCAACGAAGGAGGTATCGAAAGTGAACATAGGTCGAACGACCAAACCACTATAAATTGGTGTGTTCTTTCCTTTTGTACTTTGTTGTTTATATTCTTTGCTCTTTTACTTAACTATAAACTATTCTACCTCCTCTCTACTCTTCTATAATCGCTTTCAAGGCTAAACATTTTACTAATATGATTCTTATAAAATTGAAAGATTTTTGAAATCGACGTTTTTAACTATTGCACTAATTCACCCCCCCCTCTTAGTGCCGAACTTGATCCTAACAATTGATATCAGAGCAAAGTTACTCTCGATTTAGTTTAAAACCCAAGAGAGATGGCATTTGTCGATAATCAAGAGGGTCATTCAATCACATGTCCACCTATATTTAATGGGACAGATTACATATATTAAAAAACTAGAATGAGGATTTTCTTAATTTCTATGGATTTTGAGTTATGGAACATAGTTGAAAATGAATTTCAAAAGTCTTCTCTTCCAATGAACAATTTGAATGAATTGGAGAAGAAGACTTTTTCTTTAAACGCCAAGGCTATGAATACCTTATTTTGTACTTTAGACAAGAATGAATTCAATCGAGTTCTATTTGCGAAACAGCTTATGACATTTGGCATACACTTGAAATCTTACACGAAGGCACTAGTAGAGTAAAGGAGTCTAAAATTAATCTTTTGGTTCATAGTTACAAATTGTTTTGCATAAAACCAAGCGAGACCATTGGAGACATGCACACCTGGTTTACGGATGCCGTCAATGGTCTAAAAGCTTTTGGTAAAAGTTTTTCTAATTTTGAATTTGTTAATAATATTTTAAGATCCTTTCCAAAGAGTTGGAACCCTAAAATGACAACTATTCAAGAAGCCAAGGACTTGAACAACTTTCGTTCGAAGAACTTATCGAGTCTCTAATGACCTACAAAATGACTTGTAATGCACATGAAGTACTTGATAAGAACCTTCCAAAGAATGATTTGACACTTAGAACTCATAAAGACTACTTGAGAGAAAGCTCATGTGATGAGGACAATGATGATGATAACTTGGCACTTTTAACAAGAAAATTCAAAAAAATCATAAAAAGAAATAAATTTAAAAATAACACTAAAAACAAAATGAACTCAAGAAGGACCAAATTATTTGCTATGAATGCAAGAAGCCAGAACACTTCAAAAGCAAATATCCCTAAGTAAAGAAGAAGCAATCAAATAAGAACAAAGCGCTCAAAACTACGTGGGATGATTCAAGTGCTTCTGAAGATGAGGAGCAAAACAACAAAGAGGTTGCAAACTACATGTTAATGACTTTTGACGACGAGGTAAGTATTTCATTAAATGCTAATTTATCTTTCAATAAATTATTGAGTACTTTTCATGACTTATTCAATGAATGTAAATTAATTAGCAAAAATTATAAATTATTGAAAAAAGAGCATGTCTCTCTAATTAGTGAATTTGATAAATTGAAGATTAAGCATGATGATGAGATATTGTCTCCATGCACTAAATGTGAAATGCTTAGAAATGAAAATTTACTACTAAATGAAATTTTGGAAAAGTTTAAGATTGGTAGCAAATCTTTGAATATGATCTTTACAAATAAGGGTCACGAAGAGATGGAATCGACTTTGTGAGTAACACTTACCAAAAGCTAACCATCTTTGTTAAAGGTCCTACTTTGCATGTTTCATCCAATATAAAATGCAACTTTTGTTGTAGACTCGGGCATTATGCTTATAAATATCCATTTAAGAAATATAGTCTATATAAGTTAATTTGGGTTTATGAGGCACCTAAAGTCAAATAGGTACCTAAAAACTCTCCTTTCTTATAGATATATTTACAATTATAAGCTAGGCGTAAGAGATAGTACCTTAATAGTGGATGCTCAAGGTACATGACCAGAGATTCAATTTAATTCTCAAAGCTCACGAGCCAAGACAAAGGATATATCATCTTCGGAGATAACAACAAAGGTAAAATCATTAGTAAAGGAACCATAGGCAACAAATTAAACTTCTTGATTGAAGATGTGTTATTAGTAGATGACTTAAAGCATAATCTTTTGAGTATTAATCAATTGTGTGATAAAGGATACATCATAAGATTTGAATCTAATGCTTACATTATTGAAAAACCACACAAAAATATATCTATGATTATCTTAAAACATAATAATATTTATACTATTAACATTAATGATCTTTGGAATGAAATATACTTTTCAACTTTAAATGATGATGCTTGGCTTTAGCATAGGAGGTTAGGTTATGCTAGTATAAAACTAATCTCTCAAATCTCATCTAGAGAACTTGTAAGAGGAATCCCTAGCATTAAATTTGTCAAAGATAAAGTGTGTGATGCATGTCAACTAGGAAAATAAATAAAAGATAGTTTTAAATCAAAGAATCAAATAAGTACCTCTAGACCATTGTAATTGATCCATATGGATTTATTTGGACCAATCGATACAACAAGCCTAGGAGGTAGCAAATACGCCTTTGTAATTGTAGATGATTATCGTAGATATACTTAGACATACTTTTTGGCATACAAATGTGATTGTTTTAAGTGTTTTTCAAAATTTTATAAATTTATTCAAAATGAAAAGGATTTTATAATTTCATCTATTCGTAGTGATCATGGTGGTGAATTTCAAAATCATGATTTCCAAAACTTTTATGAATCAAATGGGTGAAACCATAATTTCTCTACTCTAAGAAACCCATAACACAATAGAGTAGTTGAAAGAAAGAATATGAGCTTATAAGAAATGACAAGAACCATATTAAACAAATATAGCATACCCAAATATTTTTGGGTTGAAGCCGTTAATACGGCATGCAATGTCATGAATAGGGTTCTAGTAACATCATTACTTTTCAAAACTTCTTATGAATTGTGAAATAACAAAAGACCCAATATTTTATATTTTAAAGTTTTCGGTTATAAATATTTTATCTTAAATGAAAAAGATACCTTAAGAAAGTTTAATGCAGAATCTGATGAAGGTATTTTTCTTAGTTATTCTTTTACTTCTAAAACTTTTCATGTCTTTAATAAAAGAACTTTAGTTATAGAAGAATCTATTCATGTTATTTTTAATGAAGTTTCTAAATTTAAGAAAAATAATTTTGATGATGATCTTGATTTTAATGCTTTAAATTTGAATGAAACCTCTCCTCCCACTAGAAACTTGGATGCATCTTCTTTCGAAATATCCTTACCTAAGAAATGGAAGTATATAGATGCTCATCCTAAGGAGCTAATCATAGGAGACACATCAAAAGGTGTTCAAACTCACTTTTTCTTTAAAAATTTTTATGCTGACGCTACTTTTTTAATCTCAAATTGAACCTAAATGCATTAACAAGACCTCGAAAGATGATTCATGGATTATCACAATGTAAGAAGAGTTGAATCAATTTGAGAGAAATGAGGTGTGGAAGCTTGTTTCTAGACCTAGTGACCATTTAGTGATTGGTACTAAATGGGTCTTTAGAAACAAATAAGATGAATTTAGTATCGTGGTTAGAAACAAGGCTATATTAGTGGCCAAAGGTTTCAACCAAGAAAAAGGTATAGATTATGAAGAAACGTTCGCTCCTGTGACAAGATTAAAAACCATAAGGATACTCCTTGCCTATGCTTATTGTAATAATTTCAAGTTATTTCAAATGGATGTCAAAAGTACTTTTTTAAATGACTTTATTTCCGAAGAAGTTTATGTTGAACAACCTTCTGGATTTGAGAATACTCTTTTTCCTAATCATATGTTTAAGTTAACTAAGGCTCTCTAAGGATTAAAATAAGCCCTAAGAGCTTGGTCTGAGAGACATAGCTCATTTCTTATCCAAACTAATTTCTCTAAAAGCAAGATCGATACTACATTATTTATTAAAAATTTAAAATATAATTTTCTTGTTGTTTAAATTTATGTTGATGATATTATTTTTGGTTCCATGAATGAGTCCTTATGTGAATCATTTGTAAAAAGTATAAGCCAAGAGTTTGAAATGAGCTTAATGGATAAACTAACTTTTTTCTTAGGCTTACAAATTAAACAACTTAGTGATGAAATTTTTCTTAGTCAAACCAAATATGCATTAGAATTACTAAAATAATTCAATATGAATAGTTCAAAGGCTATTAATACACCAATAAGTATTTTCACTAAATTAGATATGGACGATAGTGGAGAAAGCTTTGATAAAAAAACTTATCGGGGTATGATAGATAGTTTACTATACCTCACTGTAATTAGACTAGATATTATGTTTATTATAGGTTTTTGTGCTAGATTTTAAATCCTAAGCTATCTTATTTTAAAGCTGTTAAAAGGATTCTTAGATACCTAAAAGGAACTCCTAATCTAGGATTATGGCATCCAAAATCTGAAAACTTTGAATTAACTACTTATCTGATGCTGATTTTACTAGATGTATAATAGATAGAAAAAACACATCTAGAATATGTCAATTCTTAGATCATACACTTGTCTCTTGGTCTTCCAAGAAATAGAATTCGATTGCACTATCTACAGCCGAAGCCGAATACATAGCAACGAGTGCATGTTATGCACAAGTTATATAGATAAAAAACATATTAGAAGATTATGAAATTCGGTTAAAGAATATTTTCATAAAATATAATAACACAAGTGTAATATGTTTAACAAAAAATCTCATTCAATACTCTAGAACTAAATATACTGATATTAGGTATCACTTTATAAGAGATCATGCTAATAACCATGATGTAACCTTAGAATTTATTGATACGAAATATCAATTAGCTGATATTTTTATAAAACCTTTAAGTGAGGAACAATTTGATTTCATTAGAAGAGAATTAGGCATGTTAAATTGTCCGAATGCATGAGTTTCTTATATACTTTTTAGACTTTTTCTATTTTTCGCAAACAGAGCTTTTATCAAATGTATTTTGTATCTTCTTCCACTCATGAATTTTTGATACCCTTGCTCCATCACTTGATGATTTTTTACAACCTCCTTATACTTACGAAAGAAGAAGTGTCATTCACGGATCTTATTGGTACACTTGTTTCTTTTCATATGAATTTTTGTGCAATGATTATGAACCTCTCTTCTTTCTATCCACATTTTTCTTATATCATGAATCCCTTAGCTCTTGATGAAAGTAGAAGTTTGATAAATTTTTGATAGCTTGAATGGATTCCTTTCCTAGCATAATTCATGGATTTTTGATAGCTCCATCCTTCTTGATGGATGAACTCCTTTCTTTACTTTTCAAGAAGAAACTTGCTCATCCAAAAAAAAAAGTACTAGCAAAGTTATGTTAGTTTTCCTATTTTTCATCGTTACTAGCTTACCTACTTCAATGCTAAAAAGAAGTGCTAGCAAGATTAGTGTTAGTTTGTACATTTCCTTCGTAATGGAAAAGTCACTAACTTGCTATTGCAATAATGTAAAACTTGGTATCATGAGTATTATGCTTAATGCTTGGTATCATGAGTATTATGTTTAGAAATTAGTATCATGCTTGAAATGTTTCATACTTGAAATGATAAATGTTTATCATGCTTACTATCATAGTTGAAATTGGTATCGTGCTTAGCATCATATTTGAAATGATGAAATTGGTATCATGCTTAGCATCATGCTTACTATCGTATTTGAAATTAGTATCATGCTTAGCATTATATTTGAAATGATGAATGTCTATCATCATGTTAATAATTTGGTATCATACTTGAAATTGGTATCGTGCTTAGCATCATACTTGAAATGATGAATGGTTATCATACTTTGGCATCTATTGATAAATTTTGGTATCATGATAAATGTGTGGTATCGTGCTTGAAATGAAGAATCATAATCATGCTTAGTATCATTCTTCTAGTATCATATTTTGCATATTGATGAAACTTATCGATTAAGCTTGAATTCAAAGGTTGTGAATTCAAGTTTATCTTTTCTCAAGTATGCATATAGATAGGGGGAATTAAGGTTAACTCCATCATCAATTGGTTGTCATCATAAAAAAGGGAGAGATTATTGAATCTCAAATTTTGGTGATGAAATCAACTGATAAATTATTAATCTAATCTATATATTGAGAAAAGTGTGCAGGATTAACTATGATAATAAATAAGGCATAAAACAAATATAGTGTCAGAGTCAAAGATCAAATGATTCATTGGGAGTCCGAGAGTTCGTCAGGAGTTCATTGAAAGATCGTCGGGAGTTTTATCAGAATTTGTCGAGAAGCTCGTTGGGAGTGTTGAATCTCGGATTTTGATGATGAAGTCAATTGATAAGTTATTTGATCTAATCCATATTATTGAGAAAAGTGTGTAGGATTAACTACGATATGAATGAAAATATAAAGCAAAATAAAGTGTCGAAGTCAAGTACATTCGAATCGTTGGGAGTTTGGAGTCCACTAGAAGTCCGAAGATTTGTCAGAAGTACTGCTAGAATTGGTCAAGAATGAATCAGGAGCTTGCCAAAGGGTTATCGAAAGTTTATTAGAAGGTTCGTCAGAAGTTCGTGGAGCTCACCGAGAAAGATCAAAGCTTGCTAAGAAGACTCGTCGGAACTAACCAAGGTCATCGTAAAGTCTAGGAGGCTGCCGGAAGATGTCCGAGAGTTCATCGGAAGTCCACCGGAAGTCTGCTGGAAGTTCGTCGGAAGCTCATCGGAAGAAGTCTTAATGTGTCGGATCATGTTTTTGCTCAAAATATATTTTTATTTACGTAGTTAGCATATAATTAGGATTAAGATTAGGTGTTAATCCTTTAACCCTGGAAGGGGCCAATTGGGCCCATAAATTAATTGGATTGGGCCGGTTTCAAGGCCCATCCAGAAGTGCTGGACCCTGTCTAGTGGTGGCACCATCAGACTAGGGCAATGGAATTGCCTAGGGATCAGTTTCCTAAGAGCACTAGACGATGGTACCGCCCAGGTTGGTAGTGGTACCATCGATAGTTATTAATTGTCAAGCAGTGGTACCGTCGGTAGTTATTAACTATCAAGAAGTGGTATCACTTATCAAGCGATGGTACCACCCCTCCATAGAACCCAAGACTCTATCAGGATGTAGTACTGCTAGATTGGGCTGTGGTACTAACCAGTGTTAGTCATCAAGCGACCTTGCTAATAAGGGTCACATTCATAGAAGAGGTGGAATTAGATTTGTGAGTAGCTCTCACCGAAATCCAACCACCTTTATCAAAGGCCCTACCTTGCATGTATCACCCCACACCAAATACAACTTTTGTTGCAAATCTGGACATTTTGCTCACAAATGTCTATTTAAGAAATATGATCCACACAAATTAATTTGGATTCTTAAAGGAATTATAAAGAATTCTATGCAAAATAACAAGATGAGTAGATCAATTTTTTAGGCACTCAAGGTGAAATGGGTATCTAAAAATCACCCTTTTTTGTAGAAATGTTTACCATCACAAGCTAGGAGCAAGAAATGATACCTTGATAGTAGATGCTCAAGGCACCTGACCGGAGATCTAACTCAATTCTCTAAGCTCACTAGTCAAGACGAAGGGTATGTCATCTTTGGAGACAACAATAAGGGTAAAATCATTGGTAGAGAAACTATAAGTAACAAATCAAACTTTTTTATTAAAGATGTGTTGTTAGTGGATGACTTAAAGCATAATCTTTTGAGTATTAGTCAATTGTATGATAAAGAATACATCATAAGATTTGAATCCAATGCTTGCATTATTGAAAAATCACACAAAAATATATCTATGATTGTCCTAAAACAAAATAATATATACACTATTAACATTAATGATCTTTGTAATAAAATATATTTTTTGGTTTTGAACAATAATACTTAGCTTTGGCATAGGACATTAGATCATGCTAGTATGAAACTAATCTCTCAAATCTCATTTAGAGAACTTGTAAGAGGTATTCCTAATATTAAGTTTCTTAAAGATAAAGTGTGTGATGCATGTCAACTAGGAAAACAAATAAAAGGAAGTTTCAAATCAAAGAATCTAATAAGCACCTCTAGACCATTGCAATTAATCCATATGGATTTGTTTGGACCAATTGATACAATAAGCCTAGGAGGTAGCAAATATGCCTTTGTAATTATATATGATTATAGTAGATACACTTTGACATACTTCTTGGCACACAAAAGGGATTGCTTCAAGTGTTTTTTTTGAAGTTTTGTAAACTCATTCAAAATGAAAAAGGCTTTATGATTTCATCGATTCAGAGTGATCATAGTGGTGAATTTCAAAATCATGATTTTTAAAATTTTTGTGAATCTAATGGATACACCACAACTTCTCTACTATGAGAAATCCTCAACAAAATAGAGTAGTAGAAAGAAAGAATAGGAGTTTACAAGTAATGGCAAGAACTATGTTGAACGAACATAGCCTACCTAAATACTTTTGGGCCGAAGCTATTAATACGACATGCTATGTCATGAATAGGGTTCTAGTAAGACCATTACTTTTTAAAACTCCTTATGAATTATGGAATAACAAAAAAACCCAATGTTTCATATTTTAAAGTTTTCGGTTACAAATGTTTTATCTTGAATGAAAAAGATGCATTAGGAAAGTTTGATGCAAAATCCGATGAAGGCATTTTTCTTGGTTATTCTTCTATTTCTAAAGCCTTTCATGTCTTTAATAAAAGAACTTTAGTTATAGAAGAATCTATTCATATTGTCTTTAATGAAGTTTTTACATTTAAGAAAAATGATTTTGATGAAGATCTTGATTTTGATGCTTTGAATTTGAATGAAACCTCTCCTCTGAATAGCAACTTGGATGCATCTTCTTCCGAAACTTCCTTACCTAAGGAATGGAAGTATATATATACTCATCGTAAGGAGCTAATTATAGGAGATACATCAAAAGATGTTCAAACTCGTTTTTCTTTTAAAAAATTTTATGTCAACACTTCTTTTTTTTCTCAAATTGAACCTAAATGCATTGACGAGGCCTTGAAATATTAGAATCAAGAGGGCTCTAACTCTAAGAGGGGGGGGGCTCCAAAGTGATTTTGGAAAACTTTGTGCGTTGAGAAAATTTCATCCGATGAAAACGATTTCGTTAAGGAGATTGATTCGAATGAATATGTAAGAGAGTAGAGGAGGGGAGAATGAAAAATTATAGCTAAATAAATAATTAAATGTAGCAAATGAAATTTATGCACTAAGAGAAGAATGCAATGATTTTATAGTGGTTTGGTTAATTGACCTATGTCAACTCTCGAAACCTCCTCCGATGAGGTTACCGGCTTCCACTATCAATCCTTCTTGAAGGGGAAAGATTAAACACCCATTTTATAGAACTTTATAGGTGGCTCACACCCTTTTATAGAATTTTTATACTTAAGAATTCGGGAGGTGAACAGTCAAACTTTTCAAGGCTATTTCACTATAATTTTGACTTAGTTCTTATCATTTCTTAATGTGTTTAACCATCTAAGAAGTGGTATTTATAAGCTTAATTGACTTCAAAATTGGAGCCAAAAAGGTCTCATCCCGGATTTCTTGGTACTGGCGATACCACCGCTTATCATTGGTGATACCACCATTAGTTGACCTTGACACTGGGTGGTACCACCGCTAGATAGGGTCTAGCACTAGGTTAGGCCTTGAATCCAGTCCAAACCAATTTAGTCTTGAGCCTAGTTGGCCCCTACCAGGGTTAATGAGATTACCTCCTAATCTTAACCTTAATTACGTGCTAACTATGAAATTAAAAGTATTTTTTATGTAACAATTTAATCCGACACATCAAGACTTCTTCCAGCGAGCTTCTAACGAACTTCCAACGGACTTCCAATGAACCCTCGGGGCGCTGAGTTAGTGCAGCGGATAAAAATTGACGATTTGAAGTGATTTCGAAAAACTTTAAGTGATTTCAAAAAACTTTGTGCATTGAGAAAATTTCATCTGATGAAAACGATTTTAGTAAGGAGATTGATTCGAATGAATACATAAGAGAGTAGAGGAGGGGAGAATGAAAAATTGCAGCCAAGTAAATAATTAAATGCAGCAAATGAAATTTATGCAACAAGCGAAGAATACAATGATTTTATAGTAGTTTGGTCAATTAACCTACGTCCACTCCCGAAACCTCCTCCGATAAGGTTATCAGCTTCCACTATCAATCCTTCTTGAAGGGAAAAGATCAAACACCCCTTTTATAGAATTTTGCAAGTAGCTCATACCCTTTTATAGAATTTTTATACTTAAGAATTCGGGAGGTGACTCAATTCTTATCACTTCTCAATGTGTTCAACCATCTGAGAAGTAAGAGGTATTTATAGGCTCAATTGGCTTCAAAATTAGAGCAAAAAAAGGTCTCATCCCGAATTTCTTGGTGCTGGCAGTACTACTGCCTGTCATTGGCGATACCATCGCCAGTTGACCCTGACACTAAGTGATACCACTACCTAGTCTAGTAGTACTACCACCTAGTTTGGTAGTACTATCACTAGAGTAGAGCCTTAGGTTTTGTGGTGGGGCGATACCACTACCTAATAGTTAATAATTACCGATGGTACCACTGCCTGGTAGTTAATAACTACCGACGGTACCACCGCCCAAGTACCTAAGAATTTGAACCTTTGGTGGTTCCACCACCCTAGTCAGTGGTGCCATCGCCAAATAGGGTCCAACACTGGGTTGGGCCTTGAATCTAGCCCAAACCAGTTTAGTCTCGGGCCCAATTGGCATCTACCAAGGTTAATGGGATTACCTCCTAATCTTAACCTTAATTACATGCTAACTATGAAATTAAAGGTATTTTTTAAGTAACAACTTAATCCGGCATATTAAAACTTCTTCCGGCAAACTTCTAGCGGACTTTTGATAAACCCTTGGACGTCTTCCGACGGACTCCCGGTAGGCTCTTGGACTTTACGATGACCTTGGTAAGTTCCGACAAGTCTTCTTTGGCAAGCTCTGATCTTTCTCTATTGGGAAATCTATCAAGAGAGCGACATCTCATGCACAGTGGAAGAATAGAAAATAAAACACCCCAAATTTTTCGTAGAAAGTTTTCATCATCGTGCGAAGATCGGTGCGTCAAAAAATAAATCCGCAAAACTGCACGTGTAAAAGAAGATACATAAGGAGATCGTATATCCCTAAATTCCTATAGATCTGTAGGAGAGGATGAAGGAGGTCAAGCGTCCTCCTCTCTAGCGATATCCACATGGCAGGGATTGCAATGATGCACCTCTCTCTCTGGGGAGAAGAGAACAGGAGGTGGCTACCAAAAGAAACCCTCAGCCTATAGAGCTTTAGTTCCCTCCTATTTATAGAGACCCCTTGAAAACCCTAATGGATCTTTTGCCCTATTGGGTATTGGATCTTCATCCAATTACCTAAGCCTCTTGGATTAGTGGGTCTCTACCCAATAATCTCTTATTAGCAATTATTGGATCTCATCTCAGGATCCAATAATTCAGGGGCTTAATGGATATCCAATAAGATAGGGGGTTCAGCGGATATCTTATATCCAAACCTCTACTCATCGCAACACCTACCATATGTGTATGACCCTCTAAGCCCAATATCGAGTTGGCCGTGAGTCATACTTATCAGAACTCCTTCTGACTTAGTGAATTATTATCTCTATAATAATTCACCTAACTCATCGACTGCGGACGTACCAAGCCACTACGCCGCGGCCCCTAAACGATACAGGAGAATCCAATCCTTTAGACCTATCTGTCTTCAGTTACCATGTATCTATAATCTCTCATCTATCTAATATCCCAGAGACTCTATACCGGGTATGGTGCTGTCAGGCCCAGACGGTCTCTCCTCGAGTCTTGCTCTTGTCGGATTCTCCCGGAGAACCCTTTCTCTCTCAATCCGAATAACCTTGGCCAAGGATTTGTTCGAGCAAGAACACATGAGATATTCCTTTCATGATACCGAGAGCAGATGATCCTCTATTGACACTCAATAGCCCTCGTAAGGTTGGCTACCACTCCCAATGACCGGTTATACTAGATCTGGAACTTTCTAAACCTATAAGTCCGGTATCAAAGAGTGGAGTACTCATACAGGACATCCTTAGTGTCTCAAGTCTAAGAACCAGATACACTACTGGGACTACGAAATTGTTGTCTGACGTGAGGTATCAATAACCATCTAGCATTTCGTAGGCGGATTAATCAGTGAACTCATTCTCCAATGAGCACCTGCACTGTACCCTTAGTGTCCCCACACGAGTAGCTATGAGACCAGCTACCTCCATCATACAAATGGGTATACAGCATACCAGTCTATCCGGTTATCTCAATATCCTTCTCGAGTAACCTATGACTAGGATAATTTAGGGTTTGTATTTAAAGATGAATCGATCTCATTATCGTGATCTCATCACGATCCGATTCCCATTGCACAGATCCAAGGACATCACAGTATATGCAACACGTAAGATAAAATGATAAAACGCCTAATAATAAGTAAAGAGATAACGTACATATCAAGTCATAAGTGTCATCACTCATGTGATTGGCTTGCAGGGCATATATAACTAGCTTTCTCGACGGGCTCCGCAAACCTTCGACGATCTTTCTAGTGAACTTTCGATAACCCTTCGGCAAGCTCCCGATTAATCCTTGGCCAATTCTAGCAGCACTTTTGATAAACCTTCGGACTTTCGATGGACTCTCGAACTTCCAACGATTCAATTGTACTCTGAGCATGTCAATAAGTTCGAATATATCTAACTTATCGATTTGAGCTTAAATTCAAAGGGTTTGAATTCAAGTGTTTCTTTTCTCAAGTATAGCATATAGATAGGCAGAGTTAAGGTTAACTCTATCATCAATTGATTATCATCATCAAAAACTGGGAGATTGTTGAATCTTGGATTTTGATGATGAAATCAATTGATAGATTATTTGATCTAATCTATATATTAAGAAAAGTGCGTAAGATTAACTATGATAACAATAAAAACATAAAGCAAAATGAAGTAGTAAAGGCATGATATCAATTGGCGATACATCATTCAATGATACAAAAATGAAACCAAATTATTGTATCAAGGCATGATACCAAATTCAAGTAGGATAAATAAGCATGATATGATAATGATCATAGAAAAATTTATCATTTTAATCATTCGCGATGCATACGATACATTTCATAAATTTGTGATATATTGTAATACACTTCAAATATTTGTGATGCTTTTGATGATACTAAGCATTTTAAGATACAAGACATGACAATTGTTTTATGATTCAAAGTATGTCATCAATTTACTTTTATGATACAAGGCATTTTACAAATTACATTTTATGATACAAATCATGCCATTAAGTTGTCATCAATTTGCCATGTTTCTCTCTCTTTGTCATTGACAAAAAGGAAATGGGTCATTGATACCAAATGTTATGATATAATTTTTTTGTGAAAGTGGTAAAAAGAGAAGGATAAATCCACGATTCCATCAAGAAGACTTAATTTTTTGTGAATAATGAAAAGCAATTCATTCATGCTATTGAATATTCATGCCATAGAAAGAGATTCGTAAAGTAGAAAGATAGATCATTGAAGCAAAAATTTATAAAAATTTCTACTTTACATCAAGAGCTCATGTCTTAAAAATTCATACAAGAGTCATTAATGTCTGTATTTCCACCAAGTAACATTCGTGAGGTAGAAAAGAGGTCGTTCAAGCACAAAAACTCAGGATAAGAGTCATGATGTAAATGATGTTTCTATTCATACATGAAATTGAATCCTTATTTACTAAATGGAGTCTGTATTGAATTCAAGAAAAAGAGTATCCAAAAATTCATAAAGGGCTCATAACATAAAGATATGTGTAAAAAGAAGAATTCCATGAGTTATGAAAGTAATTCATTTAAATTATCAAGAATTTATCAATTTAAAATTTCATTGACATAAAAATGTTAAAAATAAATCATGAAGGTCATTGGTTCAAGTCAACAAAATTGAATTCATCAAGAACTAATATGTATCATTTCGTAGAATTCGTATATATTATTTTGCAAGAATTTGCACAAGAGTCAAATAAGATCCGAAAGTGATATGTTCATGAAGTAAGGTTTATGAATGGTGTTTTTTTATTAAATAAATTCATAATTTTACAAAAATTCCCAAGTCATTAAAATATATTTCTTATTAAAACTTCACAAGTGTGAAAATTTGTGAATAAAGAAAAGATTCAAGAATTCAAAAAGTGTCAAACCCCATCAAATGTGTATAATATCAAATCAAAAATTTATCAAATGATATAATCGAGTTAGATAAAAATTCACAAGGCAAGAGAATTAAATCGAGATAGGAGAAGGATAGAAAAATAAATTCATGAAAGCTTTACAAAATCGAAAAGATGATACTACAAAATCAAAAAAATTCTAAAAAAGGCATACAACAAACTCATGCATTAGGACAATTTAGCATACCTAATTCTCTTCTAATGAAGTTAAATTATTCTTCATTTAAAGGTTTTGGGAAGATATATGCTAATTGATATTTTGTATCAATAAATTCTAAAGTAACATTATTATTATTTATATGATCTCATATAAAGTGATGCCTAATATCAATATGTTTAGCTCTAGAGTGTTCAATGAGATTTTTAGTTAAACATATGACACTTATGTTATTATATTTTATGAAAATATTCTTTAAATGAATTTCATAGTCTTCTATTATATTTTTCATCCATACAACTTGTGTATAATATGCACTTGCGGTTATGTATTCAGCTTTGGCCATAGATAGTATAATCGAGTTTGTTTCTTGGAAGACTAAGAAACAAGTACATGTCCTAAGAATTGACATATTCCGGATGTGCTTTTTCTATCTATTTATATTCAGCAAAATCTGCATCCGCATAAGCTATTAAATCAAAGTTTTCATATTTTGGATACCATAATCCTAGGTTAGGTGTTCTTTTAAAATATCTAAGGATTTTTTTAAGGGCTTTAATATGAGATAACTTAGATTAGCTTAAAAGTTAGCATAAAGTCCTACAGTAAATATGATATCCGGTCTAGTTATATTGAGGTATAGTAAACTACCTATTATTCCCCTATATATTTTTGATCAAAACTTTCTTCACTTTCGTCTATGTTTAACATAGTGGAGGTACTCATAAGGGTATTGATGGCCTTTGAACCATCCATATTAAATTGCTTTAACATTTTTAATGTATTTTTGGTTTGACTAAGAAATATACCATCACTAAGTTATTTGATTTGTAATCCTAAAAAGAATGTTAGTTTACCTATTAAACTCATTTCAAACTCTTGACTCATACACTTGGCAAATGATTCACGTAACGATTCGTTTGTAGAACCAAAGATAATATCATCAACATAAATTTGAATAATAAGAAAATTATTTTTAAAATTTTTAATAAACAATATAGTATAGACCTTGTCTTTAGAGAAATTATTTTGAATAAGAAAAGAGCTAAGTCTCTCATACCAAGCCCTTGGGGCTTATTTTAATACATAGAGAGCCTTAGTTAATTTAAATACATGATTAGGAAAAAGAGAGTTCTCGAATCTGGATGGTTATTCAACATGTACTTCTTCAGAAATAAAGTCATTTAAAAAAGTATTTTTAACATCGATTTAAAATATCTTAAAATTATTACTACTAGTATACGTAAGGAGCATCCTTATGGCTTTTAATATTGCCACAGGAGCTAAAATTTCTTTGTAATCGATACATTTTTCTTGGTTGAAACCCTTGGCCAATAATCTAGCTTTATTTCTAACCATGATACCAAATTCATCATGCTTGTTTCTAAAGACCCATTTAGTACCAATAACTAAATGGTCACTATGTCTAGGAATAAGCTTCTACACCTTATTTCTCTCAAATTGGTTCAATTCCTCTTGAATTGTGATAACCCATGAATCATCTTTCAAAACATCATCGATGCATTTAGGTTTAATTTGAGAAAGAAAGGTGGCATTGGCATAAAAATTTTTAAAAGAAGAATGAGTTTGAACTCTTTTTTATGTGTCTCCTATAATTAGCTCCTTAGGATGGGCATCTACATACTTCCATGCCTTAGGTAAGGAAGTTTTGAAAGAAGATGCATCCAAGCTGTCATTTGGAGGAGAGGTTTCATTCAAATTCAATCTATTAAAATTAAGATCATTATCAAAATCATTTTTCTTAAATTTAGAAACTTCATTGAAAACAACATGAATAGATTCTTCTATAACAAAAATTCTTTTATTAAAAACATAAAATGCCTTAGAAATAGAAGAATAACTAAGAAAATGCCTTCATCAGATTTTGCATTAAACTTTCCTAAGGCATCTTTTTCATTCAAAATAAAATATTTACAATCGAAAACTTTAAAATATAAAACATTGGGTTTTTATTGTTCTATAATTTATAGGAAGTTTTGGAGCGTAATGGTCTTAGTAGAACCCTATTCATGATATAGCATGCCATATTAACAACTTTGGACCAATAATATTTGAGTAGGTTATGTTCGTTTAACATGATTCTTATTATTTCTTGTAAACTTTTATTCTTTCTTTCTACTACTCCATTTTGTTGAGGATTTCTCAAAGTAAAGAAGTTGTGGTTGTATCTATTAGATTTACAAAAGTTTTAAAAATCATAATTTTAGAATTCACCATCATGATCACTCCGAATTGATGAAATCATAAAATATTTTTCATTTTGAATAAGTTTACAAAATTTTGAAAAACATTTGAAGTGATCACTTTTGTGTGCTAAAAAATATGTCCAAGTATATCTACTATAGTCGTCTATAATTACAAAGGCGTATTTGCTACCTCCTAGGCTCGTTGTATCAATTGGTCCAAATAAATCTATATGAATCAATTGCAATGGTCTAGTGGTGCTTATTTGATTATTTGGTTTGAAACTACATTTCATTTGTTTTCCTAGTTGACAAGCATCACACACTTTGTCTTTAATAAACTTAATGTTGGGAATACCTCTTACAAGTTCTCTAGATAAGATTTGAGAGATTAGTTTCATGCTAGCATGACCTAATCTCCTATGCCAAAGTCAAGCATCATCATTCAAAATCGAAAAGCATATTTCATTACTAAGTTCATCAATGTCAATAGTGTAGACATTATTTTGTTTTAGGGCAATCATGAATGTGTTGTTGTGTAGTTTTTCAATAATGCAAGCATTAGATTCAAATCTTATGATGTATCCTTTATCGTGTAATTGACTAATGCTCAAAAGATTATACTTTAAGCTATATACTAATAACACATCATCAATTAAAAAAATTTGATTTATTACCTATGGTTCCCTTACCAATGATTTTACCCTTGTTGTTGTCTCTGAATGTAACAAACCTTTCATCTTAGCTAGTGAGCTTAGAGAATTAAGATGGATCTTCGGTCATGTGCCTTAAGCATCCACTATCAAGGTACCATCTCTTGCTCCTAGCTTATGAGTGTGAATATATCTACAAAAGAGGATGGTTTTTAGGTACCCATTTGAGTTTGGGTGCCTCAAAAATTAATCTATTCATTTTATCATTTTGCATTGAATTCTTTACGGTCTCTTTAGGAACTCATATCAATTTATGTGGACTAAATTTCTTAAACGGACATTTGTAAATAACATGTCTAGGTTTACAACAAAAGTTGTACTTTGTGTGAGGTGATACATGCAATGTAGGTCCTTTAACGAAAGTGGTTGGATTTTGGTAAAATCTACTCACAAATCCGATTCCACTTCTTTTATGAACGTGACCCTTATTGGCAAGGATCATATCTAAAGACTTGCTACCAACCTTAAATTTGTCTAAGGTTTCTTTGAGTAACAAGTTCTCCTTCTCAAGTGCCTCTAAGTGTTCACACTTAGAGCATGGAGGCAAAGAAGGAGTGTTTTGTTTAATATTTTCAAGTTTATTAACTAAGAGAGCATACTCCTTTTTTAATAAATTAAACTTTTTACTAATTACTCTATATTCATCAAACGAATCATGAAAGGCATTCAAAAGCTCATTGAAAGTTCAACTTTTATCTAATAAATTACTTACCTCTTTTTTGATAGCCATTAAAGCATAGTTGGCAACCTCCTTGTTGCTTGGTTCTTTATCTTTGGAGCCGCTAGGATCATCCCATGTTGCCTTTAGTGCCTTTTTCTTCTTTGGTTGCTTCTTCTTTGCTTGGGGACACTCACTTTTAAAATACCCTAGCTTCTTTCATTCATAGCATATCACTTGTTCCTTTTTGGGTTCAAGTTTATTTTTAAAGTTATTTTTAGCTTTATTTCTTCTTATGAATTTTTTAAATTTTCATATCAAGAGTGCAAGTTCGTCATCATAGTCCTCATCACTTGAAGTTTCTTTCAAGTGGTCTTCTTGTGTTCTCAATATCATATTCTTCTTGTTCTTTAGAAGGAAGTTTTTAAGCTTATCATGAGCATTGCAAGTCATCTCATAGGTTATTAATGATCCAATTAGTTCTTCGAGAGGGAAGTTCTTTAAGTCCTTGACCTTTTAAATGACCGTTACTTTAGGATCTTAACTCTTTGGAAGGAATTTTAAAATTTTAGTTACAAGTTCAAAATTAGAAAAAAATTTTCCTAAGTGCTTTTAGTCCGTTGACGACATCCGTAAACCAGGTGTATATGTCTCCATGGACTCACTTGGTTTCATCCGAAATAACTCATAAGAATATACTAAAAGATTGATTTTGAACTCTTTCACTCGACTGGTACCTTCATGAGTGATTTCAAGAGTGCCAAATATCGAAAGCCATTTCATAAATTGAAACATAATTAAATTTATTTTTGTTTAAGGTGCAAAATAAGACATTCATAGCCTTAACATTAAGAGCAAAAGTCTTCTTCTTCGATTCATTCCAATAATTCATTGGAAGAGAAGACTTTTGAAAGCCATTTTTGACAATATTCCAAAGTTCAAAATCCATAGAAATAAGAAAAATCCTCATGCGAGTTTTTTAATAGGTGTAATCTGACCCATTGAACATAAGTGGATGTGTGATTGAGTGACCCTCTTACATGCTGACAAATGTCATCTCTCTTGGATTTTAAACTAGAATGAGAGTGACCTTACTCTGATACCAACTGTTTGGATCAAGAGTGGCACTAAGAGGAGGGGGAGGGGGGGTGAATTAGTGCAGTGGATAAAAATTGATGATTTGAAGCGATTTTGAAAAACTTTATGCGTTGAGAAAATTTCATTCGATGAAAATAATTTCGATAAGGAGGTTGATTCGAGTGAATATGTAAGAGAGTAGAGGAGGGGAGAATGAAAAATTACATCCGAGTAAATAATTAAATACAGCAAATAAAATTTATGCACCAAGAGAAGAACGTAGTGATTTTATAGTGGTTCAGTCAATTGACCTACATCCACTCTTGAAACCTCCTTCGATGATGTTACTATTGGGTAATCCAAGAGGCAATATCATATGCACAGTAGAAGAACATAAAATAAAACATCCTGGATTCCTCAAAATGTTCCATTGTCATGTGAAGATCAGTGAGTCAAAGATAAATTCGTGAATCCAAAAGCTACGTATATGAAAAGAACGATAGTACCTAGGGAGATCGTATATCCCTGAGTTTTCTACAGATACATGGGGAGGATGAAGGAGGTAAAGCATCCTCCTTCTAGCGGTATCTATATGGTAGGGACTCCAACGGCTCCTCTATGGAGAGAGAAGAATAAGAGGTTGCTACCAAAAGAACCCTCAAACTATGGGCCTTTGGTTCTCTCCTATTTATAGAGGCCCCTTATAAACCCTAATGGATCCTGCCCTATTGGGTATTAGATCTTCATCCAATTACCCAAGCCTCTTAGATTAATGGGTCTTTACCCAATAATTTAGCTCTTATTGGATCTTATCCATGGGATCCAATAATACAAGGGCTTATTGGATATCCAATAAGATAGGGGCTTTGGCGAATATCTCATATTCGAACATCTACTCGTCGTAATATCTACCATATGTGTGTGACTCTCTAGGCCCAATGTCGTGCTGGCCATGAGTCATATATATCAAAACTCCTTTTAACTCAGTGAATTATTATCTCCATAATAATTCACTTGACTTATCAATTGCGGATGTACTATGCCACTACGTCGTAGTCCCCAAACGATATAGGGGAATCCAATCCTTTGGACCTATTAGCTCTCAGTTACCATATACCTATAGTCCCTCATCCATCTAATATTCTAGAAATCATATATTGGGCATGGTACTATCAGGTCATATGATTTCTAATCGAGTCTCGCTCTAATCAGATTTTCTAAAAGAACTCTTTCTCTCTTAATCCGAATGACCCTAGCCAAGGATTTACCTGAGCAAGAACATATAAGATATTCCTCTCATGATACTAAGAGTAGATGATATCATCTATTGACACTAAATAGCCCTCGTAAGGTTGGCTACCACTCTCAATTACCGACTATACTAGATTTGAAACTTTTAAACCTATAAGTCCAGTATCAAAGAGTGGAGTATTTATACATGATATCCTTGGTGTCTCAAGTCTAAGGACCAGATACACTACTGGGACTACAGAATCGCTGTTTGACATGAGGTATCAATAACCATCCAGCATTCTGTAAGTGGATCAATCAGTGAACTCATTCTCCAATGAGCACATGCACTGTATCCTTAGTATCTCCACACAAGTAGCTATGAGACCAGCCACCTCCAATATATGGATGACTATATAACACACTAGTCTGTTTGGTTATCTCGATGTCCCTCTCGAGTAACCTATGACCGGAATTATTTAGAGTCGTGTTTAAAGGTGAATCGGTCTCATTATCATGATCTCATCATGATCTGATTCTCATTGTACAGATCCAAGGACATCACAATATACATCCAAATAATGTGAAAAAATACTAATAATTATAAGCAAAGAGACTGACACAGCGTGTTACAAGTTCCATCACTCACGTGATTGGCTTGTAGGGCATCTATAACTAGCAATCGCCCACTTGACCTGAAGCCAATCACCTATGTGTCTGATCCCCATCATACCTCTATGACACTCAAAGACAATCTAAGTTAATGACTTTGTTAGTAGATCTACAATATTATCTTCGGATGAAACTCTTTACACTGCTACATCTCTTTGGGCCACGGTCTCTCTAATAAGCTGGAACCTCCTCAGAATACTTTTGATAAGACCCGAGCTCTCTTATTTGATCAATCGCCCTGTAGTTATCGTAATATAAGGGAATCAACTCCTTGCTGCTCGGTACAACTCTTAGATTATGATGAATTGCTTCATCCAGACTTCCTCCTTTGCTGCCTTTACCGCAGCAATGTACTCTGCCTCTCTATGGTCGAGTCAGCAGTAGTGTCTTGCTTGGAACACTTCTAACATATTGCTCCTCCATTCATAGTGAATACATATCCTAAATTAGACTTGTCATCATCAACATCGGACTGGAAGCTCAAGTCCGTGTAGCCCTCAACCCTAAGGCTACTTTCTCTAAAGATCAATAAAAGATTCTTAGTCCTTCTCAAGTATTTAAGGATATACTTTACTGCTTTCCAGTACTCTGAACATGAATTCGCCTAATACCTGCTCGTGACACTCAGAGCATATACTATATCAGGCCTGGTACATAGCATAGCATACATGATAGACCCCATAGCTAAGGCATAGGGTATGCTATCCATGTGTCTCCTTTCTTCAGGAGTCTTTGGGGATATACTCCTAGAAAGTGATAACCTATCACATCGGTATGAGACATCTCTTATAATTTTTTTTGTCAAACATTTTGACAATAGTGTTTATGTACTTAGACTAGGATAAGCCAAGCATCTACTTAGATCTATCTCTATAGATCTGAATCCCCAATAAATAGGATACTTCCCCTCAGTCCTTTATGGAAAAGTGTCTAGATAGTCAAGCCTTTAGCGTGGAGAGCATTCCTACATCATTCTCAATTATTAAGATGTCATCCACACATAGTACCAAAAAGGTGATAGCGCTCCCACTTACCTTCCTGTACACACAAGGCTCATCTTCATTCATAACGAACTCATAAGATCTGATCGCATCATCAAATCTTATGTTCCAACTTTAGGAAGCTTGGTTCAGTCCATAGATGGACCTAAGCAATCTGCACACCTTATTTGGACTATCCCTGGATACAAATCCATTAAGTTGTATCATATATACCTCCTCCTCGAGGTTGCCATCGAGGAATGCGATCTTCACGTCTATATGCTAGATCTCATAATCATAGTGTGCTACAATAGCTAATAGAATTTGGATGGATTTTAGCATGGCTACGAGTAAGAAGGTTTCATTGTAGTCAATACCTTAGCTTTGACGATACTGCTTAGTCATTAGTCTTGCTTTATAGGTCTCTACCTTTCCATCTACTTTGATCTTCTTCTTGAAGATCTACTTGTAGCTAATGGGTACGATACCCTCATGTGTATCAATTAGGTTCTAAACCTTGTTGAAGTACATGGAATCCATCTTTCAATTCATGGCTTCTTGTCACTTCTCGAAGTCTATACTCGTAATAGCCTCCTTGTAGGTTTGAGGATCAATATCCTCAACATCCTCTTCTTTAATATGTCCCACATATCTCTCAGGAGGATGGGATACTCTTTCGAGCTTATGTAAAGTCAAAACTTGTGTACTATGTACCTGAACAGACTCTGGCTGTAGAATGGTGCTCGAGCTAGGTTCTCCAACCTCACTCAACTCTATCACGCTCCCATTGTCTCCACCAAGAATGTGTTCTTTCTTAAGGAACATAACTCTCTTAGCTACAAAGACCTTTTGGTCCTTGGAGTGATAGAAATAATACCCACAAGGATCTTTGGGTTATCCTACGAACTTGCACCATTCCGTCTTGGATTCCAACTTGTCGGGATTGTATCTCTTAACGTGAGCAAGGCAGCCCCAAATCTTAACAACCTTAAGATCAGGCTTCTTTTAACATATCTCATATAGTGTAGATACTACCGACTTAGTAGAACTCTATTCAGAAGGTAAGCTGTGGACTCTATGGCATATCCCTAGAATGAGACGGGTAGATCAATGAAACTCATCATGGACTGCACTATATCTAAGAGTGTGTGATTCCTCATTTCGGATATACCATTGAGCTAGGGTATATAAGGAGGTATCCATTGGGACAGAATCCCCTAGCCCTTGAGGAATTGGGTAAACTTTGTACTCAAGTACTCACCTCCTCGATCTAATCAAAGAGTCTTGATACTCTTTCCAATCTGAACCTCTACTTTATTCTTATGCTCCTTGAATTTCTCGAAGGCTTCAGACTTATACTTCATCAAGTACATATGTTCGTACTTAGAGAAATCATCAGTGAAAATAATGAAGTAAGAATAACCACTAATGGCCTGAGTTAATATGGGACCACATACATCATTATGTATGAGTACCAACAAATCAGTGGCTCTCTCTCCAGTTCCACTAAATGGAGAGTTGGTCATCTTTCCACGAAAGCATGGTTCGCATTCACATATGACTCATAGTCAAATAGATCTAAGTATCCATCTGTCAGCAATTTTTAAATCCTTCCCTCATGAATATGACCTAGCCTATAATGTCATAGGTTGCATTGTTCACCTTATCTCGTTTCCTCTTGGTCTCACTTACATTCATTATATATGGAGTAGTATCTAGTATAATCAAACCATTATGCAATGTTCCTCTCATGATGATCTTATCATCCTCAATAGTTTAACAACTATTATTCTCAAAAACTATTTTATAAACATTCAATGTCAAACATATAATAAAAATAATATTTTTGATAATAGAGGGAACAAAATAATATGTATCTAATATAATAGTAGCTCCACTAAGTAGATGTAGGGTGACCTCACCAATAGGAATGGTAGCAACTCTCATTTCATTACCCATCTTGTGGTCCATCTTGCCTCTCATCAATCTCTTAGATCTTGCCAGACCCTGTAATGAATTATAGATATGATAAACATGATCAATATCCAATACCCATATATTATCATATGAGTTTGACAAATAGAGACTAATCATGAATACATATCTGAAGCTTCTCTAAGCTTTTGTTTCACATTCTCTATAATATACTCTTTGCAATTTCTCTTCCAGTGCCCGTCTTTGTTATAGTGGAAGCATTGGCTTTTATCCTTTTCTGGGTCTTCTTAGCAACCTTTATTTTACATAGTTTGTCCTTGCCCTTGCCTTTCTTAAGAGACTTCTCTATCTTCCTTTTTTTTCCGGTCTTACCAACATAGAAAATTATGAAAAAGAATCTAAAAGGGATTGAAGCACAAGATCCATACACATGCTATCCTTTAGGACCATTCCTAGACTTGTGAGTTTCTCTATCCACTCAATCATCTTAAGGACATGGTTCTGAACTAATGTCCCTTTAGTAATCCTAGCATGGAAGAGACTTTTCGATATCTCATATCGTTGAGTTCTTACCTATTCCTCAAATAATTTGTGGAGATGTAGGTGTATGGATCTGACATCTATCTTTTCATGTTGTCTCTATAATTCGGGAGTCATGGAAATTAACATATGACACTGAGTAAGAGTGGAGCCATTTGTGTACTTCATGTAGCGAGGAATCTCATCCTCGCCCCTTCGTCTGACGTAGGGATCATTATATCAAGGACGTACATGACTTTTTCTACTATGAGAACTATTCTCATGTTGCGAAGCCAATCCGCATAGTTTAGACCAATGAGGCGGTTAGCATCAAGTATGCCACATAGAGAGTCTAATAGCGATATTTTAAAAATTAAAGATGCAGCATAAATAAATAACATATAGATTTTGTAGAAATATAAATAATCAAGATATGGACTTCTATCTTGATGTACTCCCATTATTTTTCTAGTGAGTCACGCGACACCCTCAACATGTGAAACAAAAGTCTCTGGTAGACTTCTAATAGGGATCAAGATCCAATCAGCATCTTTGTGTAACATCGAGAGACTCGACCAATCACACTAAGCCTAAAAGATAGGCAACTTTTACCAATCACAACTTGTGATTCTCGTTCTGTTCGACCTCCGAACCACCATGGCCTTGAGAGACTCAACCAACCATTATGTTCGATTAAGTCATCACCATTGTTACAAGATGAGTCTAATTCGATGATATACCCTCGAGGGAATCGACCAAGCATATCATGTCCTCAAGTCACCGGTGACATCTCTATGCCATAGATAAGATAGAGAATCGTGATATAGGTAAGTCTCGAGGGACTCGACCAACTCAACCTACACCGAAAATCGATTCCTACCTATAACGATGGAAGGCCACGTGGGTCAATCTAATTGCCTCATGTTTACTGACTTAATATTATTGAGAGGAGATTTTTAATTTGATCTTCTAATATGATATGTCACACACATACATATTTAATATATATCTACATCGCATGCAAATTTATATACATATGTGTATAATCAATAACACATCACATGAGCAATCACACCAGATGATCATGGACCACATCCTAATATGATCAAGCCCGAGCCAGTGGGCCCAATCACTCACATCAAGATCTATATATGCATTGGCGCATCTCCATGCCCTGTGATCATCTATCTCATCTCATCGATTTCATTAGCATCTCAATGCATCTCCATGCATCGGATCATCCGTCTCGGTCTCATGGGTCCTACTATTGCTTCCACACTCCTACCATGCCATCTCATGTAATTATAACATAATTACAAGTATGCAAACCTGACAATAAATGGGAAAAACAGAGGTTCGTAGGCTTCTATAATAATAATGATCACATCATATACATACATCACATCACACGGTTCATGATCATCTATCCATATTATACATTACATGTATATATTATTATATAGGACTACTAGATAAATAATAATAGTTAATTAAATATTTTAATTAACTAATAGTTTTTTGAAAATAGGGATATACAGGAAATTTTTTAAATTTTGAAGGATATTTTGGTCATTCGACCAAAGAGGATAAAATTAGAATTTCTGAAATTCCCATGGGTAAAACTATCTTTTGTCCGAAACCCTAACTCCCTCTCCCTACTTTGTTGTGTTGTGGCCACGGCCGCCGCCACCCTGTTTGGCGGCGCCATGCGCCATGGGACACTACAGGGGGGTGCCGCCGCTGCCTCTACAGTGCTACCCCGCGGGCCCCTTACAGCCACCACCCTTGCGGGGCAGTGCCCGCCCTAGGCGCTTCTGCTCGTGGGTGCAGCGCCCCCTGGTAGCACTGGCCCATGCGGGCAAGCCGGCTGCAAGTAGGCGCTTGCCTATATCCCGCAAACCACCGGCACTACAGCTGCCTATGTGTGACCAAAGCTTTCATCTGCGATGGCGGCAAGGGCAGCAACAATAGCTGCCCTTTTTTTCACTTTTGCATTAATGATTTTAACATCAAAAGCCTCTATAATTCATAACACGTAGTTAAAATCCGATCTTCGCACGAACAACCTAGCTCTAATACCACTATTGGGAAATCCAAGGGGCGACATCATATGCGTAGCGAAAGAACATAAAATAAAACATCCTAGATTTCTCAAAATGTTCCATCATCATGCGAAGATCGGTGCGCCAAAAACAAATCCGCGAATCCGAAAACTACGTGTATGAAAAGAACAATAGTATCTAGGGAGATCATATATCCCTGAGTTTCCTACAGATCTATGGGGAGAATGAAGGAGGTCAAGCATCCTCTTCTCTAGCCATATCCACATGACAGGGACTACGACGATGCTCCTCTTTGGAGAGAGGAGAATAAGAGGTGGCTACCAAAAAAACCCCAGCCTATGAGCCTTTGGTTCTCTCTTATTTATAGAGGCCCCTTATAAACCCTAATGGATCCTGCCCTATTGGATATTAGATCTTCATCCAATTACCCAAACTTCTTTGATTAATGGGTCACTACCTAATAATCTAGCTCTTATTGGATCTTATCCATGGGATCCAATAGTACATGTGTTTATTAGATATCCAATAAGGTAGGGGCTCCGGCGGATATCTCATATCCGAACCTCTACTCGTCGCAACACCTACCATATGTGTGTGATCCTCTAGGCCTAATATCGAGTTGGCCATGAGTCATCTATCAGAACTCCTTCTAACTCATTGAATTATTATCTCCATAATAATTCACTCGACTCATTGATTATGGACGTACAAGGCCACTACGTCATAGTCCCTAGATGATACAGGGGAATCCAATCCTTTGGACCTATTTACCCTCAGTTACTATGTACCTATAGTCCCTTATCTATCTAATATCTCAAAAATCATATATTGGGTATGGTACTGTCAGGCCCATACGTTTCCAATCGAGTCTCGCTCTAATCAGATTCTCCCGGAGAACTCTCTCTCTCAATCCGAATGACCCTGGCTAGGGATTTGCTTGAGCAAGAACACATGAGATATTCCTCTTATGATATCGAGAGTAGTGTTAGGGATCAAGCGGCACTAAGAGGGGGGGTGAATTAGTGCAGCGGTAAAGAACGATAAACTTTCGACGATTTTAAACAAGTTTCAGAAACTTCGTACGAAAAGAATAACATTTCGATTAAAATCATTTCAATTGCGTTGAAAGCATATGTAAGAAGATGAGGGCAGTGAACTTGATAAGGTAAAGGTTTCCAGAAAGATAAATGCATAAACATAAACGTAAATCATTTTTATAGTAGTTCGGTCATCCAACGTACATTCGCTCTCGATTCCTCTTCACTTGAGGCCACCGACTTTTTACTAGCTATCCTCCTTCCAACGGGCAAGGATGAACTTCCTTACAACATCTCTCCTTTTGACAGACTTAGGAGGTAACCCTTACAAGGCCTCTTACTCCTCTCTTGGACTAGAACACACTCAAAGCTTAGAGGGAAGATTTTGATAAGAGTTTTTCCTTTTTCTTTCTCAGTTCTAGATACCTTTTCAACTATGAATGAGAGGGGTATTTATAGGCCTCAACATGATTCAAATTTGGAGCCCAAATTTGAAACACTTTCATTTTTCTCAGTGTTGGCGGTGCCACCGCCTGTCATTGGCGGTGCCACCACCTATCAAACATTAACACTATCAGTGTACTGGGCGGTGCCACCGCCTGGGCTTGCTACCCAGTGATGGTACCACCGCCCAGGCTCTCAAGCATTGGGCGGTGCCACCGCCCAGCCTGGGCAGTGCCATCGCCCAGGCATTTCCAGCTCACTGGTTAGGCCTTAGACTCAGCCCAAATCAGTCTAAAACAAGGCCCAATTGGCCCCTACTTGGGTTATAGGATAAACACCTAATCCTAACCCAAATTAATGTACTAACTATGAAATTGAAGATATTTCCTAAGCTATTACAAAGTCCGACAAGTCAAGACTTCTTCCGGCGAGCTTCCAACGAACTTCCGGCGGTCTTTCGATGAACTCTCAAAAACCATTCTACAGACTCTCAGCAAGCTCCTGGACTTCACGATGATCTTGGCGAGTTCCAACGAGCTTCTTTGGCAAGCTCTGATCATTCTTGGCAAGCTCCGTGAACTTCCGATGAACCTTCCGGCGAACTTCCGAAAACCCCTTCGGCAAGCTCCATACTTATTCTTAACCAATTCCGGCAGCACTCCCAACGAATCTTCGGACTTCTGTTGAACTCTTAAACTCCAAATGATCCATCACACTTATCTTTTAGCACTTTGTTTTGCTTTACGTCTTCATCGTTATCATAGTTAATCCTACATACACACAAATAAAAACTCTACTTCGATCTAGACAGTTATTATAACGTGAATTGACATTCAATTGCCCGGCACATCATTGGTCGGTGCTTCGTCTGATTCTTCGATGCATCATCCTCTCTTGTGACTTGTTGCCCAATCGGCAGTTGACCTCCGTAACCCCGATATCATTGGCGCAACTTCGCTCTTCTTGGCCTGTTGCCCGACGTCCGAAGCCTTCTACCGATTGTCGACCGGACCTCCGGCTCGACATCCAATATCCTGATGTGATCACCCGACGTAACGTCAATTCCTCCAGTGTCAATTGTCTAATCCTGATTGATAGTAGACTTGCATCACTCAAAACATAGTTAGATCACAAAACATAATCAATTAGTTTCATCATCAAAATCTGAGATTCAGCAATCTCCCCCTTTTTAATGATGACAACTAATTGATGACTAACGGAGTTAACTATAACCTTCTGGAGTTTAACCAAACTCCCCCTATCAATATGCCATTGATAGAACACTTGGATTATCCCAAATCCAAGCAACATTCATCACAAATTATGAGAATTAATAAACCATCATGCAAATATATAAAATATTTAATTCAATGCATGAAGTCATCAATCTACTTCTCCCCCTATATCATTAACAAAAAAGAGAAGTTGCATCATAGCTAGTTTAAAAGATATGCAAATTTTATAACACACTAGCTATTAATCACATCATACAACATTTAAGCATAGTTTTGCAATACAACATCCAATCATACCATTCATTCATAGCAAGCTTCAAGATATATAAGATAGCACTTGTTGTGATGGTATTCATGATTGCAAGTTTTTCTATTCTCCTTTGAGAAGTGCAAGTATTTAAAGATGTGCAAGTTGCACCTTCTTTGCTTCCTTTGCGTTATGCATATAATTTTACAATTTCTTTCTTCTCTTTTGAGAAAAGCAAGCTTCCAAGTTTTGCTTTCTTTGCATGCTAGGGATTTTGCATTTATTTGTAATATGAAAGCTAGCAAAAGCCTTCTCCTCCTTTATCAATGTAAAAAAAAAGAGAGGATCAAATATGATGATATAAACATTTCACATAAGTCTGCATAAAAAAAAGTTTACATCAATCTTCAAATCATGAAACAAATATATCAATATAATGGATCAAGTTATGATTCATGATTCATCATAAAGAAAATTAATTTTCAATCATCACACAAGGCATGCAAGGCAAAGAAGTCTTGTTATTTCTATATCATGAAATATTTGACATCAAGGCTCATGATTTATTTAAAAATGGATAACACAAAGAGCACCTTGATTTATGCATAAGATTATCCATTAAGATCTCATTTCATAAGAATCAAGATATCAAGTTCATGAATTCATAAAAATTCAAGTATTGAGTTTTGAGAAATCAAAAGACAAGATACATTTCATTTAAAGAGTTTTCTTTTGATAAAACGGAAGGAGCATGGTAAACGATCTTGATTTATAAAGAACTTCAAGTTATAATTTGCAAGATCATGATTTCAATAAAATATCTTTATAGAAAAATGAAATCTTTTAGAGCTTGATTCAAGCATTACAAACATCTCAAAAAGTCATGATTCCAAGAGATCAAGAGCAGAGTCATTGGTAAAAGTTTAAATTCAATTCGTCAACTTCAAGCTCTTCATCAAAATTACTTTTGAGATTCATACAAGGTCATAAATGAATTCATCACTTGTCTTTCATTTGAAAAATCCAAAACTTTAGAGAAAGAGAGATGTTCAAGAAACATACATTTCTCTTTTAGTGATTTGCATTGATTTCGTATGAACATGCCTTTGTCCCTTTTTTTATGTCGAATAGAAACAAGCATGAACGTTTAAGACATAAAGGCTAAATCTCATGTCATAAATTCCAAAAGATATCTCAAGTTATCAACATCACATTAAAAAGATATTTAAAAAAGATATATCGATAAGTGATTCATTTGAGTGCAAAACCACTTGATTCGTGCATAGGAATTCCAAGTATCAAATATCAAGATATCAAGACTTGGATTGTGATAAAGCTCATTCAAGTTTGAATCATCAAAATCATTAACATAATTTATGAGATTCATAAATGACATGGATTTGAATTATTTTCCTCTTTGGTAAATGATAAAAAGAAGCAATCATAGAGGAAAGTATTTTGATTCACAAAAATATCAAGTCAAGAATTTAAAGTCAAGATTTCAAGAGATCAAGAGAGGAGTTATAAAATAATTTAAACTCATTTTGTCAACTCAAAACTCCTAATCAAATCAAAAATATTTTCGAGATTCATAACATGAATGAAGTGATTATCAACTTTTTAGAGATTGCAAAATGATAAATAGAATTTTGATAAACACTTATTATCAAATCATTAATTTCATAATTCATTTAGAAGGTTCTCCTCTATGGTAAATAAAAAGGAAATATAGGAGAACAAAATGAATTAAGGGAGATAGAACATGATTAAAGCATTTAACATGATTGAAGCATGATTCATATTTAAAATGTATCTTATGTTGTAAATACGAATCAAGCAATTTTCAAATATGAAATCATCCTCAAAAATCACATTCAATAAATTAATATATGACAAGCATAGATTTATTGAAGAATCGATAAGATAGAGGATTGCATTTTGTTTTTATAACTTTCTATTCATATGATTTGCTTCTTATAAGCATGCCTTTGCCTTAAAATAAAATGTCAACATTCAAGATGGAAAGGCAAATTTTGTCATAATGATCATTAAGTCAAATCACATTAAGTATGTGGCATTTTCCAAAAGATTCGATTCAAGAGATTCACATGGATTCATCAAATGTCTTTTATCGAAAATTCGAGAACTTTAGAGAGACAAATTTCAAGAAATATGCATTTTTTTTATGATTTACTTCATGTAACCATATCTTTACCTTTTAATATCAAATTGAGATAATCATGAAAGTTCAAGAAGTAAAGGCAAAATCTCATAAAATAACTCATCAAGCATAATTTTAAACATCAATTTTCAAGCCAAAAATATAGCACATTACACATAAGGCATCTTTCAACAAAAATTCGATTCAACATGATAATATATTTCATTTAAGTGTGCTCAAGTCCTTTTTGTATAAGGGATGCGTATCAACTTTAAAACTTGGATATGTTTCATTATTAAAAATATGATATGTCATCTAAAAAATTTTGTCATGAAATCGATAAGACCAAAAGCACACTAGTTCAAGATGTAAAATTCACTCATCATGCATAATGTGTTTCATTTTAAGTTGTTTGTTTTATATGAGTGTTCTCATGTTTTAAAAGAAAAGTATCATGTTTAAAACCAACACATGAGTTTCGTCATCAAGATATGATATCATAGAGCCATTAAGCATGATAACAACCTTTTAACATTTTCATTTCATCATTATCAATGATGATTTCATAAGATATGTTCAAATATTTTCATGAAAGCCATCATCATATAAATTCGAAATACAAGTTTTATCATGAAAGTCATTAAGATCAAATGCATCAAACATCATGATAGTGCATTTTCTCATCTTTATGAGTTTCAATTTAAGTGATTTGATCTATCATAAGAATATTCAAAATTTTCATATGAAAATGTCATGCATCATATTTAAAAATAAAAACATCATCAAAATCATTTAATTCTTTCTTTCATTAGTTATAACAAGATGATCGATGCTCAAATTTTGCTAAAATCATTTTATAAATATCATCATAAAAATGATTAAGACCTATTAATCCAAGATGGAAGTTTTCAAAATATAAGCAAGATACACACATCTATCATCAAAAGACTTTCAAAAAATTCATACATACATATGTATCATGTTTAAGATCGAAAACCGATATAGAAAGTATACATGGAATTTCATCATCTCAAAATGCCATCTTAATTCATCATGAAAATAATTAGACCAAAAACATGTTAATCCAAAACATAGAGTCAAATGAACATTACTTTAAAAACTAATGCCTGTTATAAAATCATCAAGCATCATGTTTAGAAATGAAAAGCAATATAAAACATTAAGATACACATTTTTAAGTTTTATATGTTTTAATTTTAAAAAATTACTAGAAGGAAAAAATATAACAAAAAATTTCCTACCAACTATATCAAGCAACTCATGAAAGGATCATGTAATTTCAAAATAAGGTAAAAATAACTTGGGTGAGTTTCTTACCTCATTGTCGAAAACCGTTAAAGCCCAATTCATCGTTTCATTATTTGATTCTTCTTTGCGCTTCTTCTTCATCTTTGGCCTCTTCCTCTGTTAATTTCATACTAACTATGAAATTAAAAATATTTTCTAAGCTATTACAAAGTCCGACAATTCAAGACTTCTTCCAGTGAGCTTCGGTGAACTTCTAGCGGTCTTCCGATGAACCCTCGGAAACCATTCTGCGGACTCCCGACAAGCTCCTAGACTTCACGATGATCTTGGTAAGTTCCAACGAGCTTCTTTGGCAAGCTCCGATCTTTCTTGGCAAGCTCCGTGAACTTCCGACGAACCTTCCGACAAACTTTCGTAAACCCCTTCGGCAAGCTCCCTACTTGTTCTCGATCAGTTCCGGCAGCACTCCCAACGAATCTTCAAACTTCTATCGAACTCCCAATGATCCATCACACTTGTCTCTAGATACTTTGTTTTGCTTTACGTCTTCACTGTTATCGTAGTTAATCCTGCACACACACAAATAAAAACTCTACTTCGATCTAGACAATTATTACAATGCGAATTGACATTTAGTTGCCCGGCACGTCATTGGTCGGCACTTCATTCGATTCTTCAGCGCATCATCCTCTCTTGCGACTTGTTGCCCAATTAACGATTGACCTCCACAATCTTGATATCTTTAGCACACCTTCGCTCTTCTTGGCCCGATGCCTAATATCCGAAGCCTTCTACCGATTGTCGACCGGACCTCCGGCTTGACATCCAATATTCTGACATGATCACTCGGCGCAACGTCAATTCCTCCAGCATCAATTGTCTAATCCTGATCGATAGTAGACTTACGTTACTCAAAACGTAGTTAGATCATAAAACATAATCAATTAGTTTCATCACCAAAATTTGAGATTCAACAAGTGGATGATCCTCTATTGATACTCAATAGCCCTCATAAGGTTGGCTACCACTCCCAATAACCAGTTGTACTAGATTTTAAATTTTCAAACCTATAAGTCCGATATCAAAGAGTAGAGTACTCATATAGGACATCCTTGGTATCTCAAGTCTAAGGACTAGTACATTACTGGGACTATTGAATCACTATCTGACATAAGGTATCAATAACCATCTAGCATTCCGTAAGCAGATTAATCAGTGAACTCATTCTCCAATAAGCACCTGCATTGTATCCTTAGTGTCCCCACACAAATAGCTATGAGACTAGCCACCTCTATCATATGGAAGGGTATACAACATATTAGTCTATCCAGTTATCTCGATATCCCTCTCTAGTAACCTATGATTGAAATTATTTAGGGTCTATATTTAAAGGTGAATCGGTCTCATTATCATGATCTCATCACGATCCGATTCTCATTGCATAGACCTAAGGACATCATAATATACATCTAGATAATGTGAGAAAATACCAATAATCATAAGCAAAGAGATTGATGCAATGTGTTACAAGTGCTATCACTCATGTAATTAGCTTGTAAGGCACCTATAACTAGTAGTTACTAGCTTCCACTATCGATCATTCTTGAAGGGAAAAGATCAAACACCCCTTTACGGAACTTTGCAAGTGGCTCATACCCATTTATAGAATTTTTACACTTGAGAATTTAGGAGGTGAACACTCAAACTTTTCAAGGCCATTTCACTATAGTTTTGACTCCATTCTTATCACTTCTCAATGTGTTTAACTAGCTAAGAAGTAAGGGGTATTTATAGACTCAATTGACTTCAAAATTGGAGCAAAAAAAGGTCCCATCCCAGATTTTGGGGTGCTGGCGGTACCACTGCCAATTGACCCTGACATTAGGCAGTATTGTTGGGAAATCCAGGGACGACATCTCATGCGCAGTGGAAAAATAAAAAACAAAAATTTTAGATTTTCATGAAAGGTTCTGTCATTGTGCGAAGATCGATGCATCAAAAATAAATCCACAAATTCAAAAACTGCGTGTGTAAAAAGAAAGTACCTAGAGAGATCGTATATCCCTAAATCCCTACAGATCTATAGGATTGGATGAAGGAGTTTAAATGTCCTCCTCTCTAGTGATAATCCACAAAGTAGAGACTGCAACGATGCTCCTCTCTTGGGGAGAGAAGAATAGAAGGTTGCTACTAAGAGAACCCTGGCCTATGGGCTTTTAGTTCCCTCCTATTTATAGAGGCCCCATATCAACTTAACCCTAATAGATCTTACTCTATTGGGTATTAGATCTCCATCCCATTACCCAAGCCTCTTGGGTTAGTGGGTCTCTACTCAAGAATCTCTTATTAGCTCTTATTGGATCTCATCTTAGGATCAAATAATTTAGGGGCTTAACGGATATCTAATAAGTTAGGGGCTCCGGCAGATATCTCATATCCGAACCTTTACTCGTCCCGACACCTACCATATGTATGTGATCCTCTAGTCCCAATATCGAGCTAGCCATGAGTCATACTTGTCAGAACTCTTTCTAACTTAGTGAATTATTATCTCTATAATAATTCACCTAACTCATCGACTATGGACATACTAGGCTACTATACCGCAGTCCCCATATAATATAGGAGAATCTAATTCTTTGGACCTATCTGCCCTTAGTTATCATGTATCTATAGTCTCTCATCCATCTAATATCCCAGAGACCCTATACCATGCATGGTACTGTCAGGCCCATACGGTCTCTAATCGAGTCTCGCTCTAATCGGATTCTCTCGTCTTTCTCTCTCAATCTGAATAACCTTGGTTAAGGATTTGTTTGAGTAAGAATATATAGGATATTTCTCATGATACCGAGAGCGGATGATCCTCTATTAATACTTAATAGCTCTCGTAAGGTTGACTACCACTTCCAATAACCGGCTATACTAGATCTGAAACTTCTAAACCTATAAGTCTGGTATTAAAGAGTAGAGTACTCATATAGGACATTCTTGGCATCTTAAGTCTAAGGACCAGATACACTGTTAGAACTATAAAATCGCTATTTGACATGAGGTATCAATAACCATCGAGATCAGAGTACTTCTCATAAGACTAGCCACCTCCATCATATAGATAGATATATAGCATACCAATCTATCCGGTTATCTCGATGTCCCTCTCAAGTAACCTATGATTGGGATTATTTAGGGTCTGTGTTTAAAGGTGAATCAGTCTCATTATCGTGATGTCATCACGATCCGATTCCCATTGCACAGATCCAAGGACATCACAATATATGCAACACGTAAGATAAAGTGATAAAATGTCTAATACTAATAAGCAAAAGAAAGAGTGCATGTCAAGTCATAAGTGTTATCACTCATGTGATTGGCTTACAGAGCACATATGACTAGCAGGTACCATCATCTAGTCTTACGGTACCACTACCCAATCTAATGGTACTACCACCAGAGTAAAGCCTTGGGTTCTGTGGGGGGCGGTACCACCGCTTGATAGGCGACACTATCACTTGGCAGTTAATAATTACCGATGGTACCACCGCTTGACCTAGGGGATACCATCGCCCAAGCACTTGGGAATCTGAACGCTGGGCAGTTCCACCACCCCAGTCTAGCGGTACCACCACCAAATAGGGTCGAACACTAGGTTAGACCTTGAATCCAGCCCAAACTAGTTTAGTCTCGGGCCTAGTTGGCCCCTACTAGAGTTAATGGGATTACCTCCTGATCTTAACCTTAATTACATGCTAACTATAAAATTAAAGATATTTTCTAAGCAACAACTTAATCCGACACGTCAAGACTTCTTCTTGTGAGTTTCCGACGAACTTCTGGCGAACTTCCGACAAACCCTTGGACATCTTCCGGTGAACTCGCAGTAGGCTCCTGGACTTTATGATGACCTTGGCGAGTTCTGACAAGTCTTCTTTTTCAAGCTCTGATCTTTCTCTATGGGCTCGTAAACCTCCAACGATCCTTCCGGCGAACTTCTGACAATCCTTTGGCAAGCTCCTGATTCATCATCGACCAATTCCGATAATACTTTCGATGAACTTTCAGACTTCTAACAGACTCTTGAACTTCCAATGAGTACCTCTACTAAGTTAGACATGGATGAAAGTGAAGAAAGTTTTGATAAAAAAATTCTAAGGGTATGATAGGTAGTTTACTATACCTCACCACAACTAGGCCGGACATCATATTTAGTATAGAACTTTATGCTAGATTTCAATCTAATCCTAAGCTATCTTATTTTAAAGTTATTAAAAGAATACTTAAATATTTTAAAGGAACCCCTAATTTAGGTTTATGGTATCCAAAATCTGAAAACTTTGAACTAGTTGCTTATGCTGATGTCGATTTTGCCAGATGTAGAATAGATAGAAAAAGTATAATTGGAACATGTCAATTTTTGGGCCATGCACTTGTTTCTTGATCTTCTAAGAAACAAAATTCGATTGCACTATCCACAGCTGAAGCCAAATACATAGCAGCAAGTACATGTTATGCACAAGTTGTATGGATGAAAAATACATTAAAGATTATAGAATTCACTTAAAGAATATTCCCATAAAGTGTGATAACACAAGTGCAATATGTTTAACAAAAAATCCTATTCAATACTCTAGAAGTAAATATATTGACATAAGGCATCACTTTATATAATATCACGTTAATAATCATGATGTAACCTTAGAGTTTATCGATACGAAACATCAATTAGCCGATATTTTTATGAAACCCTTAAATGAAGAATTATTTGATTTCATTAGAAGGGAATTAGGCATGCCAAATTGTCCGAATGCATGAGTTTGTTGTATGCCTTTTCTGAAAATTTTCAATTTCGAATCATCTTCCTCCTATCTTAGTATCATCTTCTCAATTTCATAAATGGAACTTTTATCATATTTTATTTCATTTCTATCTTCCTCTCGAATCTAATTCATGAACTTTTGATGCCCTTGCTCTACCATTTAATGATTTTTTAGAACCCTCCCCTCACTCATGGATTTTATCGACTAGTGTATCTTTCATGGATTTTATTCTTATGCAGATTTTTGCAATATGAATGGATTTTATTCAATAAAAGTGGCATTCTTGGATTTCATGGAAATATCATTTACATCATGAAATGATACACTTAGACTCTCGATGAACTCAATTTCCATTAGAATGGAGTGCTTTCCTTGTATGTCACGAGCTATTTTCTCATTATTTTTCTTATGCCATTAGCTCTTGATGAAAAGTGGAAGGTTAATGAAATTTGTAGCTTGAATCATTTCTTTTCCTTCTACTTCTTGAATTTAATATGGATTTCTTCAATGTCATGATTTCATTGATAAAAGTAATGTAAGAATTTTTTGTTAGGGTCAGTTCGGCACTAAGAGGGGGGGAGATGAATTAGTGCAGCGGTAAAGATATAACAAATTCAACGATTTCGTATGATTTCAAAAAACTTCATATGATAAAAATTGATTTCGATTAAAGCGTATCGGAAAGACTTTAACTTAAAGATGTTTGCAGGGATGAGAAAGTAGAGCAGCAAGTAAAGATGGTTTGTAAAAATATAAATGACCTACGTCCACTCCTGATTCCTCTTCGCTTGAGGCCACTGACATCCACAAGTAGTCTCCCTTCCAACAGGTGAAGACTAACTCCCTTACAACACCTCCTTTTGACGGGCTCATGAGATAATCCTTACAAGCACTCACTCCTCTCTTTAGGTTGAAAACAAATGAAGGCTAAAGGAGGGATTTCTAAAGATATTTTTATAGCCTTTTCTCACTTTTAAAGTTTGTGTGCTTGTGTATTCTACCCAGGGATGAGAGGGATATTTATAGGCTTCAAGTGGATTCAAATTTGGAGCCAAAACCTATCTCATCTTGGGTTTTTTGAGTACTGACGGTACCACCGCTAGTGGGTTCTGACATTGGGCGATACCACTGCCAGAGCTGTCTGACACTAGGCGATAGCACCACCCAGACATATTGTCACTAGGCGATACCACCGTCTAGACTCAGTCTAAAAGACTGAGCCTTCAGGTGATTCCACCGCCCACCTAGCGGTGCCACTACCTGACATGGCATCTAGGCACTGTATGGGCATTTCATTAGGCCCAACATAGCCCTATTGTGGGCCAAGTTGGCTCATAACTAAGTTGGTCCAATTCCAACTCAATTAGTTCTTAATCCTACTTTGATCTAGATAATTTTTTATAAAGCTTAATCGAATTTGTTGCCCACACATCAATGGTCCATCGGCGCTTCGTCCGACACTTCAGCGCTTCGTCCGACACTTCAGCGCATCGTTCTTTCTTGCGGCCTATTGCCCAATCGATCATTGACCTCTGCAACTACGATGTCCTTGGTGCAACTTCGCTCTTCTTGGCCTGATGCCCAAAATCTTTGTCCAAAGCCTTCTGTCGATCATCGACTGAACCTCCGACTCGACGTCTAATCTTCTGACATGATTTCCTCTAGTGCAATATCGATTCTTCCTGCTTCAATTATCTAATCCTTATCAAGAGTAGATCAACATGACTCAAAATATAGTTAGATCACCAAACATAATCAATTAGTTTCATCATCAAAATTCGATATTCAACAATCTCCCCCTTTTTGATAATGATAACTAATTGATGACAGAGTTAACCTTATCTCCCGAAGTTTAACCAAACTCCCCCTATCAATGTATCATATTGATAGGAACCTTAGATTTCAAAAAATCTAAGCAACATATCATCAAAAACCTCATGCAATATTTTAAAATATTCAATTATCATTGCAATGCATGAAGTCATCAACCTACTTTTCTCTACTTCTCCCCCTTTGTCATCAATAAAAAGGAGAAGTTGCATCTTAGCTAGTTTAAAATATATGTAAATTTTATAACATACTAGCAAGATTTACAATACTTTACAACATTCAATCAAGTTTTAAAGTTGTAAGTTCGTGTAAGTATAGTAATTTTTCACTCGCTTCTTGAGATATGCAAGTTGTACTTTCTTTGCTTTCTTTTGTGATATATATATAATTTTTGTTTCTTCTCTTTTAAGAAGTGCAAGTTAGTTCTCTCTCCTTATGTGAGCTAGCAATTTGCTTTTCTTTGATATGCAAATTTTGTGATATGCAAGCTAGCAAATTTTTGCTTCAAACTAGCAATCTTTCTCCCCCTTTGTCATTGTCAAAAAGAAAGGGATGATACAATGATATAAACTTTTATATCAATTATAAATTTGCATCAATAAAATTTTTACAACAATCTATCAATCATCACATGATACATATGAGGCCAAAATGCAAAGAAATCATGTCATGAAGGATATCAATATAAAAAATCAACAAGGATCAATACCAAAAGATATCATTCATGGTTCATAAATATTCTTTTTAGCAAGACCAAGTTCAAGATTGTATATTTCTTTTAGAAGTATCAAGATCATGATTTACAAATATTATTTTTTTTAGCAAGATCAAGATCAAGATCAAGATTGTGTATTTCTTTTAGAAGTATCAAGATCATGATTTACAAATATTTTCTTTAGCATCAATCTTCATTTCATAATAAAGGGTATACAAGCAAGAATCATGATATATATAAAAAAAATCAATATCAAAGATCAAGTTATGATTCATCGTCTCATTCATAAGAGAATCATATGAGAACATGCTTCATACATAAGAATTCTCAAGAAATCAAAAGAAGGTTCACGATTCGCTTGAAACAAAAGATCTCATTCAAATCAATTTGTCAACTCGAAACTCATAATCAAATCATCAAAATCACTTTTGTGATTCATAACATGAATAAAGTTATTATCATATCATCAACTTTTTAGATATTCAAAATGACAAATAGATTTTTGATAAAGACTCATTGTCAAATCATCAAGATCAATTTCATGATTCAAGATATTCACAAAATTACATAAATGAATTCATTGATCTTGATAAGATAGAAAATATATTGTGTTTCAATTTATATGATTCTTCTTAGAAGCATGTCTTTGTCTTTGATAAAAACAAGTATCAATATTCAAGAATGAAAGGCAAACTTCATCGTAAAGATCGTCAAGACAAAAATATAACACATTACTTCAAAACATAAAATTCAATTTATCATGATAATGTATTTCATTTTAAATTGTTTGTTTCATATAATTATGTTCAAAATTTTATTCGAAAGTCATGAATCATTCTATAAATCCAAAATTATCATCAAAATCTTTCATTCAAAAATTTATTACGAGCAATGTAGATTTATTATAGGTAAGCATGCTCAAAACATGTATCAACATTTAAAAATGGAAAGGCAACTTCGTTATAAAGATCATCAAGACCAAAAATGTAAAGCATCCTTAACCAAAAAATTTGATTTATCATGATGATACACTTTCCTTTTTATGTGTTTCATTTTAAGTGATTTGTTTTATATAAGTGTGCTAAGTTTTAGAAGACAAGTATCATGTTTAAAACCAAGTTTCATCATCAAAACCAAACACATCAAACGTAAAACATTATGATAGTACATTTTCCCATTTTTATATGTTTCAATTTGAGTGAGCATGTTCAAATTTTTCATGCAAGGGCCAAGCATCATATTTAGAACTGAAAGCATCATCAAAACCACTCTTCTTTCATTCAAAAAATTTATTGATAGCAATGTGGGTTAGGCCTTTTAGTTTTGCAATTGATTTTATAAAGACATGCATCATCGTATAAATCTGAAACAAATTTTGTCAAAGTCAAAAACACATTATTCCAAAACATAGGATTTCAATTCATCATTATTTTAAATACTCATGCATGATATAAAATCGTCAAGCCTCATATTTAAGACTGAATAACAATTCGAAATCATCATGATAACATTAATGCTTCTTAAGACATACATGAGATTAGTCTTGGTTGGTGTGCAAGCATTACCACAAATCATGCAAATATCATTTATAATTTTTAATTTTCAAAAACACTAGAAAGAAAAGCATGATATAATTTTTGAAAACAATTTTTATTTCCTACTAACTAAATTAAGCAATTCATGAAAAACTTCAAGTAATTTCATTGTAATGTGAAAACACCTTGGGTGAGTTGCTTATCTCGTTGTTGAAAGCTGTCAAAGCCCAATTCATCATTTCACCTTCAGATGCACTTGATTCTTTTTGGAGTTCTTTCTTGTTCTTTGGCCTCTTCTTCTTTTCTTTTGTGTACTCATCTTTAGAGCTCTTCGGCTTCTTGCATCCATAGCAAGAGTTGGTATTCTTTTTAAGTTTATTTGTGTTTTTCAAATATTATTTAATAAACTTTTTAAACTTTAATGCTAGAAGTTCAAGTTCCTCAACATTGTCTTCATCACTTGAGTCATCACTCAAGTGGTATTCTTTTATTCAAAGTGTCTAATCTTTCCTGTTCTTTGGAAGGTAGTTTTCATGTTCATCAAGTTCAAGAGTCATTTCATAGGTCATTAAAGACCCGATTAGCTCTTCGAGAGAATAAACGTTCATGTCTTTAGACTCTTGTATAGCCGTTACCTTTGGATCCCACCTTTTTGGAAGGGATCTTAAAATCTTATTTATAAGTTCAAAACTTAAAAACTTTTGCCAAGTGCTTTTAGACTATTGACGACATTCGTGAAACGGGTGTACATGTCACCGATAGTCTCGCTTGGTGTCATTCAGAAAAGCTCAAAATCGTATATCAAAATATTTACTTTCGAGTCTTTGACTCTACTAGTGCCTTCGTGCATGATTTCAAGTGTGTACCAAATATCAAAAGCCATTTCGCACATAGAAACATGATTAAATTTGATTTTATCTAAGGAACAAAATAAGACATTCATAGCCTTTGCATTTAAAGAAAATAATTTTTTTCTCAAAATCCATCCATACATTTCTAGGTTTAGAAGGTGTCTGAAATCTATTTTCAATAATATTCTATAAATCTAAATCCAAAGAAAGCAAGAAAACTCTCATTCAAGTTTTCTAATAAGTGTAATCCAATGCATTAAACAAGGGAGGACGAACAATCGAAAAACCCTCTTGAAATCCGAAAAGAGCCATTTTTCTTGGGTGTAAATCCAAATAAGAAATACTAGGCACTGATACCAATTGCTAGGATCAGTCTGGCATTAGGGGGGAGTGAATTAGTGCAGCAGTAAAGATATGATAAATTTGACGATTTCATACGATTTTGGAAAACTTCGTATGATAAAAACTGATTTCTATTAAAGCATATTGAAAGGCTCTAACTTAAAGATGTTTGTAAGGATGAGAAAGTAGAGCAGCAAGTAAAGATGATTTATAGAAATATAAATGACAATAAGTAAACGTAAATCAATTTTTATAATGGTTCGGTCATCCGACCTACGTCCACTCCCAATTCCTCTTCACTTGAGGCCACCGGCATCCACAAGTAGTCTCCCTTCCAACAGGTGAAGACTAACTCTCTTACAACACTTTCCCCTTTTGACGGGCTCAAGAGATAAGCATTCACTCCTCTCTTTAGGCTGAAAACAAATGAAGGCTAGAGGAGGGATTTCTAAAAAGATTTTTACAGTCTTTTCTCACTTTTAAAGTTTGTGTGCTTGTGTATTCTACCCAGGGATGAGAGGGGTATTTATAGGCTCCAAGTGGATTCAAATTTAGAGCCAAAACCTATCTCATCCCGAGTTTTCCAAGTACTGATGGTACTACCGCTAGTGAGTTTTGACACTAGACGGTACCATCGCTTAGACATACTGTCACCTAGCGATTCCACCACCCACCTGGCGGTGCTACTGCCTGATGTGGCATCTAGGCATTTTATGAGCCTTTCATTTGACCCAACATAGCCCTGTTTCATGCCTAGTTGGCCCTTAACTGAATTGGCCCAATTCCAACTTAATTAGTCCTTAATTCTATTTTGATCTAGATAATTTTTCATAAAGTTTAATAGAATTTGTTGCCTGGTACGTTATTGGTCCATCGACACTTCGTTCGACACTTCGGGGGCATCGTCCTCTCTTGCAGCCTATTGCCCAATCAGTTATTGACTTTCGCAACCCCGATGTCCTTAGTGCAACTCTGCTCTTCTTGGCCCAATGCTTGAAATCTTTATTCGAAGTCTTTTGCCAATCGTCGACCAGACCTTCGACTTGACATCCAATTTTCTGACGTGATTTCCTCTGACGCAACATCAATTTTTCCTGCTTCACTTGTTTAATCCTGATCGAGAGTAGACCTATGTGACTCAAAATATAGTTAGATCACTAAACATAATTAATTAGTTTCATCATTAAAATCTAAGATTCAACATTTTTATGGATAGAAGCATCATTTACATCACTCATAAATAGACATTCATGACTCTTGTATGGATTTTTATGTCACAGACTTTTTTTCTCTTTATTCACATCTTTATGTCATGAGTTGCTATGAATAGAAGAAGTTTTATGAATCTTCAATAGCTTGAATGATTTATTTTCCTTCTACTTCATGAATTTTATTTGATAGAAATACAGATTTCATTCACATGTTTACCTCTTATTTTGAATCTCTATTGATGAAATGAATTTACAATCACAAACAAATTATTTTTCTTGTATTATTCATGGACTTTTCAATCACTCGAATGGAATTTTGGGATTTTGAAATATCTCAATTCTTCTTGATAAATGCACTATTCATGGATGTTTTTTTTCCTTCTCCCTTTCAAGAAAAATTAGATTGCATTTGCTTGCATAAAATTTTCTTGCGCAAAACTTGCAATATTGCATTTGCTTGCGTAAAATTTGTTTATGCAAAACTTGAAATATCACATTTGCTTGCGTAAAATTGGCTTGCATAAAATCTGATCACATTTGCATTGCCTATCTCCTTTTTGTTGATGACAAAACGGGAGAAAATGATAAATTGACAAAGACTTGGCATATTGATGAATGAAAACTTGAAATGTATCATGATTGGTATTGCTTGATTGCTTAAAATATGCTTTGTATCGTAGAAGCGTAAAATGAATCATAAGTTTCGCATGTATCGTAAATGCATCGTATGCATCACAAATGATTGAAATGTAGCATGGATACTTGATAATATTTCATATTTAAAATCATGCCATTATCGTATCAAAATAATGGATGTCTATCATTTTGATTTGATATCAAACTTATCATGCTTAATTATCCTACTTGAATTAGTATTGTACCTCGATATGATGAATTATCATTTGGTATCAAACTTGAAGTTTGTATCATACTTAATTTCGTACTTGCAATTGGTATCATGGCTCGGAATGATGAATTGTCATCTTGTTTCAAACTTGAAATTTGAATCTTGTCAAATTTTATATTTGAAGTTTGTATCACACTTGGAAATGATGATTGTCCATCATCATTTGATATTGGACTTAAAAATGGATGTCATGCTTTGGCATCATTTTTGTATTGTGATAAATATGTGGTATCATATTTTGAGATGAAAAATCATAATTAGTATCATGCTGTGCATGTCAATAAGTTTAAATGCATGTAACTTATCGGTTTAGTGCTTGAATTCAAAGGATTTGAATTCAAGTGTATCTTTTCTCAAGTATGACATATAGATAGGGGGAGTTAAGGTTAACTCCATCATCAATTGGTTATCATCATCAAAAAGGGGGAGATTATTAAATCTCAAATTTTGATGATGAATTCAATTAGTAAATTATTTGATCTAATATATATGTCGAGAAAAATATACAGGATTAACTATAATAGCAATAAAGGTATAAAATAAAATGAAGTGCCAGAGTCAAGTCCGATCAATATGTTGGGAGTCCGAGAGTTCATCGAGAGTGCTACCGGAATTGGCCGAGAATGCATTGGGAGCTTACTGAATGGTTCATCGGAAGTTCGCCAAGAAGTTCGTCGGAGGTTCGCTGGAGCTTGCCGAGAAGATTGGAGCTTGTCAAAGAAGCTCGTCAGAACTCACTAAGAAGATCGTCATGAAGTCTAGGAGCTTACCGGAAGTCCGTTGGAAGATGTCCGAGAGTTCGTCGGAGGTTCGTCGGAAGCTTATCGGAAGAAACTTAGATTTATCGGACTTGTTTTTTCTTTAGTATATGCCTTAATTATTGTTGTTATTATATAATTAGGGTTAGGTTTGGGAAGTAATCCCACTAACCCTAACTGGGCCCATAATTGGATTGGTTTGGGTCTGATTCAAGGCCCAATAAGTTACTAAACCCTATCTAGCGGTGGCACTACCAGAATGGGGTGGTGGAACCGCCCAAGGCTCAGTCTCCCAGAAGCTTGGATGGGGGTATCACCCAGACTGGGCGGTGGTACCACCAGGTAGTTATTAATTGCCAAGCAATGGTACCACCCAATTTCAGTACCTGGCACTCTATTTGGTTGTAGTAATGCCAAACGCAACTGGCGGTGGTACCGCTAAGATCCCGAAAACCCGATATGGGACCTTTTTTTGCTCCATTTTTAAAGTCAATTGAGGCCTATAAATACATATTACTTCTTAGCTATTTCAACATAAAGAAGTAAACAAGATTGAACTGAAACTATAGTGAAATAGCTTACAAAAAGTTAAGAGTTTACCTCCACCGTTTCAAGGTGTAAAAGTTTGTAAAAGAAGAGTGAGCCATTTGTAAAAGTTCTGTAAATGGGTAATTGATCTTTGTCCTTAAAAAAAGATCAATAATGGAAACCGATGACTTCATCCTAAGAGGTATTAGGAGTGGACGTAGATCAAATGGTCGAATCACTATAAAAATGGTGTGTTATCTTCTTGGTGCGTATTTTACTTTTGTTGCATTCTACTTTATTTCATTACAACTATCCAATCTTCTCCTCTCTATTCACTTACAAACTTATTCGAATTAAATATTTTTCTGAAATGATTTTCATCAAATAAAATATTTTCATCGTATGAAGTTTTCTGAAATCATTTAAATCATTCGTTTTATCCGCTACACTAATTCACCCCCCCCCCTAAGTGTCATTCTTAATCCTAACATATCATTCATTCTCAGTATCATGAGAAGAATATCTCGCGTGTACTCGCTCAGACAAAATCCCTAGCTAGGGTCATTCGGACTAAGAGAGGAGTTTTCTAGGAGAATTTGATTAGAGTGAGACTCAGACAAGATTCTGTATAGGCCTGGCATTAACCATGACCAATTTATTTAAACTCATCATTATTATAATTTTGATATATTATCAAAGAGTGAATTCAAGTGAAATAGAAACTTGAAAACATAGATAAGAGGAGAAAACACACAAAGATATTGGATCATGTTATGTTTGATTATTATTATTATTATTATTATTATTATTATTGTCATAAATGGTAAGTGATGAGATCCAATTCACAATGGTAAATGATAAGATATTATGATGATACGTCATATAAACAAATTCATAGTAGTCTGTTTTAATTTTACGTAGGAGTACATGCAATAATTGAGAACTATTCTTCACATTATCAAAAAAAAACTTATATGAGAAAATTGAGAGTTAATTACAAATTATCTCTTATAATTAGTTATATTTAGCATCTTAGTCCTTATATTTTCAAAAGTCATTGGGATTCTTATATTTATGAAAGTGAAATATTTAATCATATTTTTCCTCATATCATTGATTCTATTGACAGAAATATCATAGGGTTTATCACAGAGCATGTGCTAACTTTACCTTACTTTGGCTTATTACTTATAGTATAAGGATTCCAATGTAACTTTTAAAAATGTAAAGACTAAGATGCTAGAAGTAACTAATTATGGAGGATAATCTATAATTAGTGTAAAGATTAAACATAACTAAAGATTTATCTATATTTTATATGTTTTGTTGAACCGTCTTATTCATGTTGATCCACATGATGCTTTCACAAGTATAACAACATAATAATTGAACTCCACATTTTCAGAATATTCTGAGTCAAATATAAGATAAAAATTAAAAAATAAATTTTTGAATAAGAAAGATTGAAATGTAGCATATATTAAAAAAAGCTTCAATGAAGACATCAAAAATAAAATAAAATAAGAAATATTAGGAGCTTTTTTTGTTAGAATTTAATTTAGTTACCTTATCAAACTGACTTATCCAAGTCAATCCTATGAGAGGAGTTGGGAAATTAGAGTTGGTAACCACAAGATGAGACTGTTGCTTTTTAGATAACTTTAATTTTATTAATCTATCTCTCCTATTTATTATTTTTTAAAATTAAATTTTATCAATAATATTTGTAAATGTTTTCCTATTTGATGAGGTGAAATATTGATGGTTGACTTGACGTTGATCAATTCAATTTGGTTTGGACTCGATTTGCATACGAAGTCCAATGTACTTAGCTCCCCAAGTATGGGTGTTGGGGGTGGTCTTCTCTTGTACAAACATCAAGGTTAAGAATAGATTTTATTTTTCATTTAGAAGTGGAGAGGTAATGTGTTTAGACCTTGATAATTGTATTTGTGATATTCTCTTATAGCTGATTTTTTTCATTGCTTATGATTGAGAAGAATATTCTTTGCAAATAAAAAAGATCATAGAATAATTTCCGTTAGGATATCAGTATATTTAGTGGTTTGGCATTTTTGTCTTCCTAATTACATAAATGCCATAATTTGAGTCATGAATATTACCTCTATCACTAACCTTTTAAATGTGAAATGTCATATGTTTTAGATTGTTATACTATGAACAAATATAGTTCTACATATTCACTGACATGTGATGTCACGGAGTGAAACAAGCTTATACCTTAGGAGTATCTATTGTTATACTATATACCAAGAACCAACTCTATCAAGAAAGGACCTAAAAGTAAAACAAGCTTATGTACACCTTTGAAAATCAAATCAATAACATATGAGAGAGAATTGAGTGACCATTTCCATATTAACATACATAAGCCAATAACATAGGGGAATGCTGTGGATCAAAGGATTAGCCCACATATAAGTCCTTCTCTCATTTACAATAGCAACTCTAAAGCCCCTTTTAACTCCCTATGTAAAATATGAATATTTCTAATAATCCAATTGGATCGGGCATAGCCAATAGAAACCCAAGACATCATAATTGGCCCCAAGGACCCTAACCCAAAGGGAATGTTCCCCATTTAGAATAGAAAAGACCCATTTAGCACATATGGCCTTTTTAACTCTAGAGATGTCTTTAACACTTCCTCCTTACCCCATAGTATCCCAATTAATCAAGTAAAATCTCTTGAAATCTAACTTGTCATCCCATAGGAAATCCCTAAAGATCCTAGATATATGATTAAGGATCTTTTCGGAAACTCAGTTAAACAAAAAATATGAGTTGGTAAGACATTAAGGATAGACTTGATGAACGCAAACCTACCCATTTAAGAGAGAACTTTTTTTATCAACCCTTAATACAACCTAAAGTCCTGTTTGCCAGGAGAAACTCATAGCTCTTAAGGAGCCTCCATAACCCAACGAAGGTTCCAAGATATTTGAAGGGCCACACCTCCTCGTTGATACCAAAGGCAATATATATTTCATGTTTAGTGCTAAGGGGAAAACTTTTAGAAAACTGGATATTGGATTTGAAAATATTGACCCACAAACCCATTAGACTCTTAAAAATTTACAGAACCCTAAATAACAATCTACATGAACGAGGATTAGCTCTAAAGGATAAGATGAGATCATCAACAAAAAAAAAAAAAAAAAAAAAAAAAAGGTGTGATACTTTAACTCTTTTAATGTTAAATGAAAGAATCTATTTAGCTGAGACCTCCTGAAAGATCAAAGATGAATGTATCTGTTGGACCAAAATGAAGGGGTAATGAGATAAGGGATCCCCTACTGCATCCCTCTCTTACTAGGAAACTACTTAAAAGTTTTACTGTTAATAAGGCAAGCAAAGATAGGAGAAGAAATACATGCAATCACCCAATCAATAAATCAAGAAGGAAAGTTCATCTTTCTAATAACTAACTTAGTGGCAATCAAAGAGACAAAATCATAAAAGTTTTCTCAATATTATGCTTAAAAATAATTAGAGGGATTTTTCTTTAGAGAGAGACAGAGTGAACAAGCTCAAAATTAATAGTTATATTATCATTAATATTTCTATCTTGAATAAAAGCATATTATTTATAGTTAGTAAGAGAATCCAAGAATACTTTTATTTTGTTAGTGATGATCAGATTTTGTAAAAGATATTACACAAGAAAATAGGCTTGAAATTTTTGACAAGGCATGTATTGGAGCTTTAGGAATAAAAACCTAAAGGTGCGAAAAAGGTCGGTATCAAAGAAAACGTTAAAAAGTAAGACTAATAAAGATCCATTTTCTCCCAAAAGTGGATATAAAATTTTATATTAAACCCATCCATACCAAGACTTTTACCCTTGCTCATTTGCTTAAGAGCCTCAATAATTTTCTCAAAGGAGAATCCCTGTACTAAAGAATTATAAAAGAGATCAAAAATCTCATAAAAGAAAAGGCCCTCAGGCCAAGAAACCAATATATTATGAAGCAAATTGTTCTATAGAGCAAAATACCAGCAAGCAAACATATGCAAAATAGACTTTGGATAAAAAATTTCACATCCTTATGGAAGAATTTGGAGTTTCAATCTCCATCCTTAATTCAATTCAACTTGACCTTCGTCTGTCATTTTAAGGTTAGCTGTCTAATCAAGACAAACAACTTATTGGACAGAAATATAAGAGATAACCAATCCTCCTACAAGAGGGTACCATCTTTATCTTTGGATTCAATAACACCTAGGGTACAATAATGATAATATTTTTTAATAATTGACACCAATAGTTTTTGGGTGACTCTAATTATTAAAATTATAATATCTTTAATAACAAATTAAGGACTCAATGATAAAAATATTATATTAATAACAAATTGAGGACTCAATTACAATATCACTAGTAGTTTTTTTATAGTGTTTACAGTGTTTTTAGTGCCTCCATAAATACTATAAATGCTATTAAAAAAATATTATAAATGTGTAAAATGAAATGCTATACAGTCATAAACTAATAAAAAAAGCAAAAAATATTGATCGGAAAACTTTTGAAGCATATTTTAGATATTTTTTAATTATAAATAGTATTTAAAAAAATTAAAAGAGATTTTTAGAAATTACCTAAAATATAAGTATTTTCTAAGTAAATTGGTTACAGATAAAGGGTTGTTGATGGAGGGGAGAGAGAGAGAGAGAGGATGTGGGGACATTGAGAGACTAATGACAAAAGAATAAAATAGGGTGAAAAAAAAAATGAAACCGAGAGATACATGAATCATGATTATCTTTTTTATAAAAAAATTCTTACACTAAAATAATTCAATTTATGAGTTAAATGGCATATAGTTCCTATATTTGATGGTAAATTTCATTACTAGAATTCAAAATTTAAAGATTATGTCAGGCATCACAAAAAGGCTTCGGTCTTGCATAATTAATTTTCTTTCTATTATTTAACCATACTATTAATATTTCATTATCATTGAGGATTCTTCATTATTTAAATCTCAGATATATATAACATAGGCTAGAATAAATTTTATAATGAAAAGTTGGTTTAATCAATAGATTTTTTATATATATTATCTTATCAAACTTTGTGGCGCAACATTAATGCAACACATCTTACATAATCTAAATAGAAAATGGATGAAAGGCACACTGTTCAATGGATGGTCAGAATTCATATTGCACAAGATGATAAGTCGATTTAGACACAAAATGATTTTGGGAATGCTGATGTCCAAAACTACATACCAGATGGTCAAGCGAAGGCTTTTGCAAACGAAGATATATGGTCCAATACGAAGGCGATGCCAAAATTAGATTCTTCACCCAAAGTGAAAATATTTTTGTAAAAATTATTATGACATAGACTTTCTATATCTGAATGAATGATCAAATATTATCATTCTCTTATTGATACATGTCCTTTCTGCAATTTGTTCTCTGACTCTATTAAAAATGTTTATTGATTTATTATGAAATATCAACGCCTAATGAGTAGTAATAACCAACTACAACTTTGAATTCTTTGAGGGTTGCTGGCAAGGGGAATGGTTAGCCAAAGGAAATAAGTCACAGTGTTGGGATGCATGGCGGTTGAGTCTTTTTATGGTTAACTCACTGTGGCTCAGTTGGTTGAATAGAAACAGTGTCATCTTTCGCAATGACACAATTGAAGTCGAACGTTTATAAAACATTGGTCAAACATGTTGAAGGTTGAAGGCTTTGGGAGATGACATTACAATGATTCGTTCTAATATCAATAACGTCAATTTTGTATACATTCCTAGGCAATTGAATCTCCAGTCCCATAGTATTGCCAAACTTAGTTTCTAATGTTTGGACGGCTGAAGCTTCCTAATTTTTGTGTACCGAGAGTTGTATTGAACTCCTACAAGGAGACCTATAGAATATAGATATTATATTTTCAAAAAAATGATTACTTTCCATTATAATTATTACTATAAATAAAATCAAAGACTAATAAGTAGAGTCATTATGATGGTGTCATAAATGTGTCCCCTTCTATAATCATAATAATATATTGTAGGTGGTTCTGAAGTGAGGAAGGTGTTGAATCTCAGATTTTGATGATGAAACTAATTGATTGTGATTTATGGTATAACTGCGTTTTGAGTTACGCACGTCTACTATTGATTAGGATTAAACAATTGACGCTGGAGGAATTGACGTTGCGCCGGGTGATCACGTCTGATATTGGATGTCGAGCCGGAGGTTCGGTCGACAATTGGTAGAAGGCTTCGTACATCGGGCATTGGGCCTAGAAGAACATGTTGTGCCAAGGATATCGGGGTTGCGAAGGTCAACCGCCGATTGGACAACGGATCGCAAGAGAGGACGATGTGTCGAAGGATCGGACGAAGCGTCGACCAATGATATGCCGGGCAATTGAATGTCAAATTGCATTGTAATAGCTGTCTAGATCGAAGTAGAGTGTTTGTTGTTTATGTGCAAGATTAACTACGATGAAGATAAAGACAAAGTGAAACAGAGTGCCAGAAGTCAAGTGGGATGAATCGTTGGGAGTTCGAGAGTTCGACGGAAGTCCGAAGATTCGTTGGGAGTGTTGTCGGAATCGGCCAAGAACGAGTAGGGAGCTTGCCGAAGGGTTTTCGGAAGTTCATCGGAAGGTTCGTCGAAAGTTCATGGAGCTTGCCAAGAAAGATCGGAGCTTGCCAATGAAGCTCATTGGAACTCGCCAAGATCATCGTGAAGTCCGGGAGCTTGCCAGGAGTCCGCGGAATGGTTTCCGAGGGTTCATCGGAAGATCGTCGGAAGTTCGCCGGAAGAAGTCTTGATCTGGTGGACTTTGTAATAGCTTAGAAAATATCTTTAATTTCATACTTAGCACATTAATTTGGGTTAGGATTAGGTGTTAATCTTTTAACCCAAGTAGGGGCCCATTGGGCCTTGTTTGGGACCGGTTTGGGCCAAGTTTTTGACCCAAACTAGAAGTTGATTTGTGCTGGGCAGTAGCATCGCCAAGCAGTAGCCTATGTTATGGGTGGTAGCACCGCCCAGCAGCCAAAAGGCTAGGTGGTGGAACCGCCTAGCAGCCGAGCCTAGGTGGTGCTATTGCCGACTCATATGATGGCGGTAGTACTGCTTTGTAATCTTGTCGATGACGACCGACAAGCGGTAGCACCGCCAACACCGGGAACTCCAATTTGATTTCAAATTTGGAGCCCAAATTTGAATCCATTTTGGATCTATAAATACTCCTCCTTTCTCAGTTGAAAGAGGACTCTTTTGAGAGTCAGAAATTGAGGAAAAAGCTTAGGAAAGTCTAGTTTTCAATAGCTTGTGTTCACCTCCTTTTTTCTCTTTAAAAAATTTGTAAGAGTGTGAACTTCTTGTAAAAGGGTTGTAAGAGGGGTATTTGGTCCTTCCCCTTCAAAAGGATTTGCTAGTAGAAGTTGGGAGCCTCATCGGAGAAGGCTTCGGAAGTGGATGTAGGTCGGATGACTGAACCACTATAAATCGGTTTGCATTTACTTTCTCACAACTTACTTTGCAGCAAACCATTTTCATTTGCTACCTTATTTACTCAACTTCATCTTCATCTTCTTACGTATGCTTTAAAGTTAAAACGTAATCTTTCCGGGTTCAAACGAAACGCTGCATTCATTCATACGAAGTTTCCAAACTTGTATTAATCGCTTAAAAATCTATCGTTCTTCCCCCCTCTTAGTGTCACTCGATAACTAACAGAAGGTCCTACCATATTTTATTATGCATCAAACAATGTTAGTAAATACAGGACCAAACAACAAATTATAAAAGCTCAAAGCGGAAATATAGGTGCAAAAATTACTTCTTTTAATTAATTCAGACATCTATTTCTATTTTTCTTTTTTATTTTTTTTTTCATGCATGAGTCAACAAAGATAAAGCACTTTTTTCCTTCCTTTTTCCATCAGATCCTCCAATGCCATGCCAAAGCAACAACATAGCCTGCAACGGATTCACTAAACAATGAAGGGAACCAATCAATAAATATCATATGGGAACCAATCAATAAGGGAACCAATCAAGAACCCAAACCAACTTAATAAAATATTAACCTCACTTATAATTCCACAAGCGTAAGAATTATACAAATCAGAATTTTAACTATTTACCATAAATTCATATCATTGTAAACTAAACTCAACATTCTAAAATTTCAATCCTGCGAAGTCTTTTAAAGCTTTTACATGATACATCAATCCAAATCTATCGGCATCTCATTTCATACAAAATATATTTATAAAACAATAACATAACCATCCACAATGACTTGTCATAATCTGAATATCTTTTCATTGCCTTCACCCAATTCTAACATTTTAGCGCGTGATAAGATAACCTGAAAAAGAGTTATATAGCAACGGAGTGAGCTACAAAGCTTAGTAAGTGGCAAGCAAATCCAGAACAAGAGGAGAAATAACTTCAAACAAACTTAGTGTCCAACTACAAGGTAGAGATACAAGAATTCATGGATATAGGTGTTAGGTTTGGAGCGGATTAAAATGAATTAGTGCAGCGGATTAAAATGAATAAAGCTTGAAAATCGATTCCGAAGATTTGCTTAAGAACTTAATTCACCGTAAGAGACTTTAACTTGAAAATATTCAGGTAAATAAAAGTTGAAGTAGGGAGAAGAAATCCGATCAGTTTGCAGCTTAAGAAATTTACGATGTAGAATTTTAAGTACTCACACAGCAAGTAAACGCAGCGATGTATAGTGGTTCAGTCAAATGATCTACGTCCACTCTTGAAGCCTCCTCCAATGAGGCTCCCAACTTCCACTAGCAAGTCTCTTGAAGGGGAAGGACCAAACACCCCTTTACAGCCTTTTACAAGAGGTTCCCTCTCTTTACAGAATTTTTACAAGTAGAAGAAGGAGGTGAACACTTGAGCAATTGAAACCAAGAATTTGCTATAGCTTAGACTCAAACCTAACACTTCAAAAGGTAACCCAACCAGCTAGAAGTAAAGGGGTATCTATAGAGCTTTTTGAGATTCAAAAATCCCACTCAAAGAGGTCTCGTCCGAAATTTCGGGCTGTAGGCGCTACTACCGCTTGGCACTGGCGGTACCACTGCCTGACACACTTTGCGTGTGTCAGTGTGCTGGCAGTACTACTGCCTGGCACTGGCGGTACTACCGCTTGACACAGGTGGTTGCAACCACCTATCAAAGTACCACACCACCTCTTCTGAAGGGCGCTATTGCCTGGCCTAAGGTCAACAGGCGGTGCTACCGCCTCAATCCGGTGGTGTTACTGTCGGCCCTTGCCAGAAACTGTATGGGCCTAACCTTCGGCCCAATACAGCCCAATAAAGGCCCAATTGGCCCAATACAGGTCTAGATAGGATTAACACCTAGTCTATACCCTAATTAAGTGTTAACTATGAACTTCTAAAGCCAAATTAAACCAACACCATCAAGTTATCTTCCGAAGAGCTTTCCAGCGATCTTTCGGTGGACTTCCGACACTCCCTCGGATTCCTTCCGGTGGACTCCCAGTAGGCTCCCAGATTCTATGGCAAGTTCAACGAGTCTTTGGCACCCTTCTGAACCTTCTCGGTGATCTCCGCGAACCTCCGACAATCTTTCCAGCGAACTTCCGAAACCTTCAGCAAGTCCCCGATTTTATCTCGGTTGGCTCCGGCAGCACTTCAAATGATCCTTCGGACTTCTGGTGGACTCTTGAACTTCCAGCAACTTGACTTTGGTAATTTGTTCTATCATAGTTAATCCTGCACACTTATCTCAAAAATGGATTAGATCAAATAACCATCAATTGACTTCATCATCAAAATCCAAGATTCAACAATCTTCCCCTTTTTTACGATGACAATCAATTGATGACGGAGTTATTCTTAACTCTCCCTATCTATATGCCATATAATGAGAAGGTAAAAACATTTAAATTCAATCTCTTGAATTCAACCAAAACTGATAAGTTACTTACGTTGAACTTATCATCATGCTCAATCAGCATGAGGTTTCATTCGTAATGACATTTAATTTCAAGTCGAAAGATGATAAACATTTATCATTTCAACAAAAGATACCAAAAATTTTGAGATTACAACACAGATCTCATGATTGAAAAGCGTGACAACATATTAGATAAATCATGAGATGAAAATTTGTCATATCAATCGAAAGATACCATTTGATAAACATGATATAGTAAGAATCTTTCAACTATTAAATTGCAATGTGATGTATTACATTACTTATGGGTTCATTGCAATGCTTTTTACGGATTGCAACCTGTTTTTGACACTAAGCATAGCAAGAGCAATTGAATTGCAATAACAATTCTTATGACACATTTTTCATTTCATTACACTATATAAGACATTTTTCAATACAATGCATGAGATATTTATCAAGTCATCAAAATATTTTGCTCATAAAAGCCACTTTTAACAAGTCATCAATTTCACATTTTTCTCCCCCTTTGTCATCAACAAAAAGGAGATGAATAAACTTATTGAAAGGGTGAAGCTTGATAAAATAGAGTGAAGCAGAAATCATAAAGCCAAAATATGTCATCCTTGATAGACAAATCCAAAAGATATTTGATCATTTATACAGTGAAAACCATGATCGCAAGGCTAAAGGATATATCATTAAAGCCAATCAATAAAAAGGTGAGAGAGATAGCAAAATTCATGAAGAGATTCAAGAATAAAATGAGATATGAAATCATAAAATTTTTAACCATTAAAAACAAAACAACATCATGAAAACTTTTCGATCGAAAGAGGAGTTCTTCACAAAATATTATGATCAATAAAATGAAGTTTCATATATCATTGAAGGTATAAATGTGAAACTATCAAAATCAAAGTTTAAATGTTTTGTAATATTTAAATATTAGGACAAATTTAGCATGCCTAATTCTCTTCTAATGAAGTTAAATTGTTCTTCATTTAGGGGTTTTGTGAAAATATCCGCTAATTGGTATTTTGTATCAATAAATTCTAGAGTGACATCATTATTAGCGACATGATCTCATATAAAGTGATGCTTAATATCAATGTGCTTAGTTCTTGAGTGTTGAATGAGATTTTTTGTTAGACAAATAGCACTTATGTTATATCATATTTTATTGGAATGTTTTTAAAATTAATTTCATAATCTTCTAAAATATTTTTCATCCACACAACTTGTGCACAACATACACTTGCAGCTATATATTCGGCTTCCACCGTAGATAGTGCAACAAAATTTTGTTTCTTGGAAGTCTAAGAAACAAGTGCATGTCCTAAGAATTGGCATGTTCCAGATGTGCTTTTTCTGTCTATTCTACATCTGCCAAAATCGGCATCCACATAAGCTTTTAAATCAAAGTTATCAGATTTTGGATACCATAATCCTAGATTAGGAGTTCCTTTAAGATACCTAAGGATTCTTTTAACAACTTTAAGGTAAGATAACTTAGGATTTGCTTAGAATTTTACACATAGACCTACGTTAAACATGATATCAGGTCTAGTTGCAGTGAGATAGAGTAAGCTACCTATCATTCCCCTATATGTTTTTTGATCAAAGTTTTCTCCATTTTCATCCAAGTCTAACTTGGTGGAAGTACTCATTGGAGTGTTGATGGCTTTAGAACTATCCATGTTAAATCGTTTTAATAGTTCCAATGTATACTTGGTTTGATTAAGAAATATTCCATCACTAAGTTGTTTAATTTGTAATCCTAAAAAAAAGTTTAACTCACCCATTAGACTCATTTCAAATTCAAGACTCATACACTTAGCAAATGATTCACATTGTGATTCATTCGAAGAACCAAAAATGATATCATCAATATAAATTTGAACAATAAGAAAATTATTTTTAAAATATTTAATAAACAATGTAGTATCAACCTTGCCTTTAGTAAAATTATTTGAAATTAAGAAAGAACTAAGTCTCTCATACCAAGCCCTAGGGGCTTGTTTCAATCCATAGAGAGCTTTACATGATTAGGAAGAAGAGAGTTTTCAAAACCGGGTGGTTGTTCAACATAAACTTCTTTGGAAATAAAGCCATTCAAAAAAACACTTTTGACATCCATTTGAAAAAGTTTAAAGTTATTACTACTAGCATAGGCAAGGAGCATCCTAATGGCTTCTAATCTAGCCACAGGAGCGAAGGTTTCTTCATAATTGATACCTTCTTCTTGGTTGAAACCTTTGGCCACTAATCTAGCCTTGTTTCTAACCACGATACTATATTCATCTTGCTTGTTTCTAAAGACCCATTTAGTACCGATAACTAAATGGTCACTTGGTCTAGGAACAAGCTTCCATACCTTATTTCTCTCAAATTAATTCAATTCCTCTTGCATTACGATAACCCAAGAATTATCTTTCATGGCTTCGTCAATGCTCTTAGGCTCAATTTGAGAAAGAAAAGCGGCATGAGCACAAAAAATTTTAAATGAAGAACGTGTTTGAACCCCTTTCGATGTGTCTCCTATAATTAACTCCTTGGGATGAGCATCCACATACTTCCATTCCTTAGGTAAGAAATATTCGAAAGAGGATGCTTCCAAGTTACCGTTTTGAGAAGAGGGTTCATTTAAATTCAAATTTTCAAAACTGAAATTATCATCAAGATCATTTTTCTTAATTTCATAAACTTCATTAAAAACCACATGAATAGACTCTTCTATAACTAAGGTTCTTTTGTTAAAAACTTGAAAAACTTTAGACACGGAAGAGTATCCAAGAAAGATGCCTTCATCGGATTTAGCATCGAATTTTCCTAAGGCATCCTTTTCATTTAAAATAAAGCATTTGCAACCAAAAACTTTAAAGTAAGAAACATTATGTTTTTTGTCATTCCATAATTCATAAGGAGTCTTGGATAGAGATGGTCTTATTAGAACCCTATTCATGATATAGCAAGCCGTATTTACGGCTTCGGCCCAAAAATATTTGGGTAAATTATGTTCATTTAACATGGTTCTTGTTATTTCTTGTAAATTTCTAATCTTTCTTTCTACTACTCCATTTTGTTGAGGATTTCTTGGAGTAGAGAAGAAGTAGTTATACCCATTTGATTCACAAAAATTTTGGAAGTCACGGTTTTGGAATTCACCACCGTGATCACTTTGAATTGATGAAATCATGAAACCCTTTTCATTTTGAGTAAGTTTACAGAATTTAGAGAAACATTTAAAAGAATCACTTTTGTGAGCTAAGAAATAGGTCCACGTGAATCTACTATAGTCATCTACAATCACAAAGGCATATTTACTACCTCCTAGGCTTGTTATGTCAATTGGTCCAAACAAATCCATATGGATCAATTGTAATAGTCTAGAGGTACTTATTTGATTTTTTGGCTTGAAGCTAGTTTTAATTTATTTTCCTAGTTGACAAGCATCACATACTTTATCTTTAATGAACTTAACCTTAGGAATGCCTCTTACAAGGTTTTTAGATATGATTTGAGAGATTAGTTTCATGCTAGCATGACCTAATCTTCTATGCCAAAGCCAAGCATTATCATTCAAAGCCGAAAAACATATTTCACTACTAAGATCATCAAGATTAATAGTGTAGACGTTATTTTGCTTGATTGTAATTATAGATGCATTGTTGTGTGATTTTTCAATGATGCAAGCATTAGATTCAAATCTTACAATATAACCATTATCACATACTTTACTAATGCTCAAGAGATTATGTTTTAAATCATCTACTAATAACACATTATTAATTGAAAAGGTTGATTTGTTACCTATAGTACCCTTGCCAATGATTTTACCTTTGTTATTGTCTCCGAAGGTAACAAACCCTTCGTCTTGGCTAGAGAGCTTAGAGAATTGAGATGGATCTCCGGTCACGTGCCTTGAGTATCCACTATCAAGGTACCATCTCTTGCTCCTAGCTTGTGTGGGTGTTTTTGTCTACAAGAAATGATAGTTTTTAGATACCCATTTTGACTTGGGTGCCTCAAAAACTGATCTACTAAATTTATTATTATTCAATAAGTTCCTCATTGATCCTTTAGGAACTCATACTAATTTATTTGGGCTAAGTTTCCTATATAGACATTTGTAAACAGCATGTCCGGATTTACAACAAAAATTATATTTCAAATGAGAGGAGACATGTAATTTTGGCCCTTTAATGAATGTGGTTTGAGTTCGGTGAGATCCACTCACGAATCCAATTCCACATCTATTTCTGACATGTCCCTTGTTAGCAAGGATCATGTCTAAGCTCTTGCTACCGACCTTAAACTTGTTTAAGGTCTCTTTAAGTAGCAAGTTCTCCTTTTTGATTGCTTCTAAGTGATTGCACTTAGAGCATGGGAGTAGAGGGAGAGAATCATGCTCAAGACTCTTAAACTTATCTAGTAATAAAGCATGTTCCTTTTTTAAAGAATTGAAGCTTTTTGTAACAGTTCTACATTCATCAAATAATTCATAAAAAATAATTAAAAGCTCATCGAAATATAAATCTTCATTAAGTAAATCACTTACCTCTTCTCCTAAAGCCATTAGAGCGAAGTTGGCCTCCTCTTTGATGCTTGCTTTTTCATCCTCGGAATCACTCGAGTCATCCCATATAGCTTTCAATGCCTTCTTCTTCTTGAGTTGCATCTTCTTAGCTTGAGGGCATTCATTTTTGAAGTGCCCTAGCTTCTTGCATTCATAACATATGACTTAGTCCTTTTTTGGTTCAAGTTTATTCTTGAATTTATTTTTAAATTTTTCCTTTTTAATGAATTTTTAAATTTTCTAGTTAAGAGTGTAATGTCCTCGTCAAGGTCCTCATCACTTGATGTTCCTTTCAAGTTGTCTTCTTGAGTTCTTAATGTCATATCCTTCCGGTTCTTTAGAAGGGGGTTCTCTAGCTCATCATGAGCATGACATGTCATTTCATAGGTCATTAAAGACCTTATGAGTTCTTCGATAGGAAAAGTTTTAAGGTCCTTGGTCTCTTGAATGGCCGTAACCTTTGGATCCCAACATTTCAGAAGGGATCTTAAAATTTTTGTTACCAATTCAAAATTAGAAAAATCTTTATCAAGTGCCTTGAGTCCATTGATGACATCCGTAAAGCGGGTGTACATATCTCCAATGGACTCACTTGGTTTCATTCGAAAAAGCTCGTAAAAGTGCACAAGAATGTTGATTTTGGACTCTTTCACTCGGCTAGTGCCTTCATGAGTGATCTCAAGAGTTTGTCAAATATCAAAAGTCGATTCACAAATCGATACACGATTAAATTCATTTTTGTCTAGTGCACAAAACAAGGCATTCATAGCCTTGGCATTTAAAGCAAACACCTTCTTCTCCGACTTATTCCATTCGCTCATAGGAAGAGAGGATTTTTGAAAACCATTTTCAACGATATTCCAAAGCTCAAAATCCATAGAAATAAGAAAAATCTTCATACGAGTCTTCCAATACATATAATCCGACCCATTAAACATAGGTGGACGAGTAATGGAGTGACCCTCTTACATGCCGGAAAATGTCATCTCTCTTGGGTTTTAAACCGAATATGAGAGTGAACCTCGCTATGATAGCAATTGTTAGGTTCGGAGTGGCACTAAGAGGGGGGGGTGAATTAGTACAACGGATTAAAATGAATAAAGCTTGAAAACCGATTTCGGAGATTTGCTTAAGAACTTGATTCACCGTAAGAGACTTTAACTCGAAAATATTTAAGTAAATGAAAGTTGAAGTAGGGAGAAGAAATCTGATCAGTTTGCAGCTTAAGAAATTTACGATGCAGAATTTTAAGTACTCACACAGCAAGTAAACGCAGCGATGTATAGTGGTTCGATCAAATGACCTACGTCTACTCTTGAAGCCTCCTCCAATGAGGCTCCCAACTTCCACTAGCAAGTCTCTTGAAGGGGAAGGACCAAACACTCCTTTATAGCCTTTTACAAGAGGTTCCCTCTCTTTACAGAATTTTTACAAGTAGAAGAAGGAGGTGAACACTTGAGCAATTGAAACTAGGAATTTGCTATAGCTTAGACTCAAATCAAACACTTCAAAAGGTAACCCAACCAGCTAGAAGTAAAGGGGTATTTATAGAGCTTTTTGGGATTCAAAAATCCCGCTCAAAGAGGTCTCATCTGAAATTTCAGACTGTAGGCGGTACTATCGCCTTGTACTGGCGGTACTACCACCTGACACACCTTTGCGTGTGTCAGTGTGCAAGCGGTACTACTGCCTGGCACTAGTGGTACTATCGACTGACACAGGTGGTTGCAACCACCTGTCAAGCGGTACCACCGCTTTGCCTAGGTGGTGCTACTGCTGGCCTCTGATCAACAAATGCTACCGCTTGGTCCAGCCATTGCTCTTATCGGCCCTTACCGAAAATCTGTATGGGCCTAACTTTCAACCCAATACAGAATTGATAAAGGCCCAATTATTTGTCCAATACAGTCTAGATAGGATTAATACCTAGTCTATACCTAATTAAGTGCTAACTACGAACTTCTAAAGCCAAATTAAACCAACACCATCAAGTTATCTTCCGAAGAGCTTTCCGGCGATCTTCCGGCGGACTTCCGACACTCCCTCGGATTCCTTCCAACGGACTCCTAGTAGGCTCCCGGATTCTATGGTAAGTTCAATGAGTCTTTGGCACCCTTCCGAATCTTCTCAGTGATCTCCGCGAACCTCTGACGATCTTTCCAGCGAACTTCCGAAACCTTCGGCAAGTCCCCGATTTCATCTCGGTTGGCTCCAGCAGCACTTCCGATGATCTTTCAGACTTTTGATGGACTCTTGAACTTCCAGCAATTTGACTTTGGTAATTTGTTCTATCATAGTTAATCCTGCACACTTATCTCAAAAATAGATTAGATCAAATAACCATCAATTGACTTCATCATCAAAATCCGAGATTCAACAATAGGCTCATTAGGAATTACAAATGTCATTTTATTCAAATCTATTTGGTTTATAACAAAGGCAGTAAAGAGGAATTAGAATTTATCAGATGATGTAAATAGTATTTCGGAGCATATCAAATGACACAAGAACCATTTCGAAATATAACAAGGGATAAGAAGCATTTTGAAACATATCAATGGCAGAAGAAATATTTCGGAACATATTAAGGGATAAGAAGCATTTCGGAACATATCAATGGCAAAAGAAATATTTCGGAACATATCAATAGCGGAAGAAGCATTTCGGAACATATCAAATGATACATAGGATATTATAGAGCATATCAATGATGCATAGGACATTTCGAAGCATATCAATAGCACATAGGATATTTCGGAGCATATCAATAACAACTGAAACATTTCTGAACATATCAAATAGCATATGGAATGGTTTCAGAATATATTTCAAAGGATAACAATGGCATATGAGATATCTCAAAGCATATCAGAAGAACAAATAAGTAACAGAACCTCAAATGTCATATCTGACATACATTCGTTTCATTCTCATCCAAAGCGAACATATAAACACATAAGCAATACTTTGGACAACATATCAGAAACATAAAGGGTGCAGTGGAATCTCAAACAGAATCTCCCACGTTTGGGAGTATCATACATCCACGTCTAGATGAAGCCAAAGGGGGCTAGCAGAGCATCGCAGGCTCTAAGCATATACCCTTTACCATTTCTAGCAAAGGTCCAAATAATCCCTTTACCATTTCTGACAAAGGTCCAAATCATCCCACAAGACACCAGAGTACAAAATGATAGTATGAATAATAACATTGGCACATATCAGAAGCACATGTAGAATAACGAAAATATGCATGTGCCTTTACGAAACAACATAGTGTCACGGATAAAATTGTAAACGGCTTATTCGGTGTAACACTTATGTGTGTCCGTGTCTCTTTTGGTTTGTTATTACTTGTAAAGGGCTTGCCAAAGGCTAAATGCCCAATTTGAGTGAGTTTGGCAGCCATTGTCGGCTTGTACAGAAAGTTTGTGTCATGTGGACACTTGTACTAGAATCGGTCTGTAGTGGACCAATTTTATGCCTTTGTTGTGCAACCGTTCTGAGCTTGTAATATCCATGGTTTGAATGTGCATCGGTTATAAAGTGTTTGCTAAAAGAGTGGCTTGCGGATCCCGTGTGAAGCGCTTTCTCTATCCTGTCTTCTCTTTCGTTGGTCCTAAGGGATTGTAGGAGATTTCAGGGAGGCTAACCTTTGCGGTGATATGCATTGGTGCCGCACGGCTTAGGCAAAACCAGCTAAGTCCGTGACAGATGGTATCAGAGCGGGACAAGCCCACTTACAAACACTTAGCATGCAAATATGGGGGACCTAGCGAGGCACCACGAGTACAACAAGCTAAGAAGAATTGCGGAGCACACAAAGGTCGGGATGGCCGAGTTCGAGCAGTGGCTCGACGTTAACACCCAACCTTGATGGTGTTCGAGGCAAGCGGAATACTTGGCAAAGGATGAGACCGTGCAAGGTGGAGTGGGTTGTTCAATGATTGAAAGAGTTGTAAACTCAAGGAATTCGATACTCATGCATGGCCTTGCATGCGGACGATGGATTGTTCATTTCCATCCCAAAGCGACCAGAAGGTCGGCGCCATGGAGCATTAAAACTTTCTCTTCGGCATGTGCAGATACTTTCGTAAAGAGGTGAAGCGTGCAAATTCACATTTTGCTAGACCCGAGGGGTGCGGTCAAGTTTATTAGTGAAGTATCACAATCTAGCAAGTGCATTTACAAAGCGATGGGCACATTTTGTTCAAAGCAAAGGCGAAGTAGTCCAAGAGGATGGTGGTCTCCTAAACTTCCAAAGGAAGGATACGAAGAGAGAAGTTGCTCCAGATATACCCGGAGGGATAAGTCTCGGTTCTCTGAAGTAGAATCATGTGCAATGAACCGCATTAGTTGAGTACCTCAAGACGGCTCGATGGATCGAGTGAGCGGTAAGGAGTCATTGCATGATCTCAAGTGGTGATGCGTTGGTGGGCGCATAGCGAGATCAAGTGGGGGAGTAACCCAGGCAACACAAAGTGAAGGCACACTTGGAGCCGATAGCGAGATCGGACTCAACAGAGGGCTAACCCGTGGAATGGTTGGCGTGAGGGCCACCATTAACGCAATGCAAATCGAGAAGTGGAATAACTTGTGGGTAACTTGTTGATGTACCCAAACCGCATGAAGGGAGTTGGCAAAGAAGATAGAACGTGGAGCGGAGGCGTGGAGCTTTCCTTAGACAGAAGTCAAGGACATGGACTCTTGCAGAGACAAGAGTAGGATAATGTCGTTCCATGAGTTTTCTATTCTGATGAAGCAGACTCATCTTGTTTGGTGCCAAAGACGAAGGGAACTTCGAGGCAAATGCACCTCGTCTCGGTGAAGCATTTGACGGAGGAACTAAGGCGATACAACTTGCAGTGGCGAAGTTGGTGTTAGAAGGCCTTGGCACGGGGCAAGAGGATGCAGAGGCAGATACTCTTGAAGAATATGCCATAGTGTTGCTATTCGAGTTGCCATGAGGAAAGCGGTGCAAATGGAGATTATCTTTGGTAGGGCGAGTCCCGGGATCCGACAAATGTGCACCTATTTCCTGTCGGGGGACTTCTAGAGGAGCTGCTAGGCGATGGATCGTCCTAGAGCTAGGCTTCGTCCGAGTGTGACCCGAGAGTGGGTGGACGAAGGTTGATTGCCAAAGGAGCGAACAGAATCGAAGTGGCGAAGGCCTGCGATGTGTTGGCGAGTCCACACATGGAGATATCGCGATTCGAGTTTATACCACGAGGATCGAGAATGCAAGGAGATGTCACCAGCGATGACATGATGTAGCGGATCGTGGTGGAATGGTTCGTGGCAAGTCGACACACACGGTGAGTCCCATGGGGGGACTAGATCATGCAGAGGTATGATCGGGAGCGCGACTAGGAGCTCCAAGTCGGTGAACAACACGACGGTAAGAAGAGCTATGGATTCAAGCAGTGAATGCCATGGTTTCGCAAAGGCGGGTCTTACGTGCGTGCCTTTGAATGTTGCATTGAATGGAAGCCTTGGACATCGCTTATGGGGCGTGCCCTATCGAGGAAGAAGTTCATATGCAAGTACCAGGGAGTCCCATGTGAGGACTGGATTATGCGAGGTATGATCGGGCGGCTGTGAAGAGTGGAATCGCTTGAGCTCACATTCGCTAAGGGAGCCCGGCAAGTCGGAGGACAAGGCCGAGTAAGCGAGCGTTGCGACCAATGAAGCTAAGGAGAACAGAAGCGGTGCAAACCCTGCAACATGATGGCAGAGGCCATAATGGGAGTTGCAGTCTGTCTTTCCATCGACCAAGTAGAATTGCTCAGAGAACACAGAGGTGTTAAAGCAGATGGTCGAAAAAGGGCGATGAAGCAATGACGAGTCCAGAGGGACTCAGCTACCCAAGATCAGTCATCGGTTAGAAGGAAGGTGGACTCAGAGGAGTGCCGTATTGTCGCAGAGGCAGATCTACCGATCACGAAGAAGGGATGCAGATGCGAGACAACGGATAGTAGCGCCATGGACATTGTAGTGTCATGGTACCGCAGAGGCGAGACTTCCGGGGAGTCATCAATCCCTTGCTCTCATAGAGGGAGAGCGCTTGGTCGTGATATGGGCCATGGAGGAGGAGAATGCTTTGGCAAACTCCATGTACCAAGACAAGGCTGAAGGACAGAAGCCAGAGAACTTCGTAAGACCAGTGTCAACAGACTTTCCATCAAGATAGTCGTGAGTGAAGGACTTCGGGTCGATGCAAGAGTGCATGACCAAGGATCGGAGCGAGCGACGCTGATGTCGTACCTTTGCTACTCGAGAAAGTCGGCAGCGAAATGATAGAGAAGGCGGTACAATCCCAAAGGCGACCAAATCTATCGGAGACTTACTCCAAGTTGGAGTGATAACTTCTTGCATTCCAGAAGTTCAAGGGTAATAAGAAGGTGAATCATAGTAGCTGACTCAGTGCAAGGATTGCAAACACTTCAAGTGCTTCGGAAGTGTGAGCTAAGAGCAGGCGAAGTCTAGTAACCAGCTTGATGCACGAAGTACAACCTCGAGGAGGCGGGCGAAGTCAAGTAACCTTTGCCTTCTCAACTCTCAAGAGAATAGGCGAAACCAAGTACCCCAGCTCTCTTAGTTATATGGCAGAGGAGCTCTGCACAAATTTGAAGACCCTTCAAAGTAACTAATGGAAGATAATAGTTGCCAAGCCCTCACCAACGGTGATCGATGCTCTTGAGAGTAGGTATCTGCCCCTTCATTTCCCAACCGAATACCAATCGAAAGCAAAAGTGATGCGAGCCTACTTGGGCAAGACAACTAAGTGGAAGAAGATTCGATGGGCAAATTTTGCGGAGGAAGGACACTGAAAACTTTAAAGGTTGTGAGGCGATGCTCATTAAAGCTCCAACAAGCATCTATCCGATTCAGAGACAAGAAGAATTTGAAGATCAGCGCATATCAAAGATGGTCTTTTCCTTCATCGAGATGAATCCATAAGACTCGGCAGAGGATCGACAACATCGCCGACCCCACACCAGAGTCAGAGTTATTGGCGAGTTGAAGCAGCATGGTGGATTAAAGTTCGACGACTCAACCACAAGTGGAGAACAATTGGGAGCCAAGAGGCGCATCGCAGTAGGAGCAGAAGATCGAAGATCCAACAAAGAAAAGAAGTTGCAGCGTCAGCAAAGGCTTCGACGAGGATGTCGAAGGAATAAGTGGGGGAGAATGTCATGGATAAAATTGTAAACGGCTTGTTCGGTATAACACTTATGTGTGTCCGTGTCTCTTTTGGTTTGTTATTACTTGTAAAGGGCTTGCTAAAGGCTAAATGCCCAATTTGAGTGAGTTTGGCAGCCATTGTCGGCTTGTACAGAAAGTTTGTGTCATGTGGACACTTGTACTAGAATCGGTCTGTAGTGGACCAATTTTATGCCTTTGTTGTGCAACCGTTCTAAGCTTGTAATATCCATGGTTGGAATGTGCATCGGCTATAAAGTGTTTGCTAAAAGAGTGGCTTGCGGATCCCGTATGAAGTGCTTTCTCTATTCTATCTTCTCTTTCGTTGGTCCTAAGGGATTGTAGGAGATTTCGGGGAGGCTGACATTTGCGGTGATACGCATTGGTGCCGCACGGCTTAGGCAAAACCAGCTAAGTCCGTGACAATAGTGCCAACATGAACATTTCATAATAGATTTTAAATATATAAATAATTTCAGGATAAATAATACAAGAATTATAAAGGACTAATATAAAGCTCAATTGAAGAAGAATTTAGCTGAATCAGTTTCCAATAAGATGAAACATGAATAGACAACATCAACAAAAGAACTTGATTCTGGCATAATTTGAAAGGTACTTTTCATAAATTATTTGGATAATCAAATATGCTTCAAATTACTCAAGAAAGATATCATTGGAAAGATAAATCAATCTATTTTCAGGTAAAATAAGTTTCATATGAATAGGAGATTTTAAGAAAGAGTTACAAATGATTCGATAACCCAGTATCAATGAACAAAATCTCTATTTTGCAGAAACTAAAGGGTCAAATTCAATAGAAGTCTGAGTAGTCAATTTGACTCTAAACATTTCAATCTAAGTATCAAAAGAAAGATCAACAAGTATAGTTTCCAACAAAGTAAGTTTTATATAAATCAAAGTTTTCAATAGAGAGTTATAGGCAGTTTAGTATCAAAGGGTCTGAACTTATTGTCTCTGTTTTACAAATTTTGTAGAGCTGATTCAATTTGATGTTTGGATAGGCAAATTTACTCCAAATCATACATGTAAGCTGTCAAAAGAAAGGTCTACAAGTTTATATTCAGATTAAATAAGTTTTACCTAAATTGAAATTCTATTCAGCGATTTATAGCTAAAACAAAATAAAAGGGTCAGAATCTTAATAATTTTTTAGATTCAAATATTTACATTTCAAACAATAGAGATATTAGATTTCAAAACTAGAATGATTCAAATTTCTCATATCCAAGGCAAAAATAAAGATTGGAATTGTAGTAAAAAGGAGTAGAACACTTGTATTTCGAATATTTCAATCCAACAAAATTGTTAGCCCAAATCCTTCTACCTTTCCTCCATCTCCGCTCCGTATGCCGTATTCTTCACCTATCTTCTTTCTTCCTCAGCTGCAGCTTGTGCAGAATGCAGGCGGGCATAGTTACCTGCTTTCACTTTTTCCCAACCACAGCTGTCGCAGTCACAGTTGCAGCCACAGCCGCAGCTGCAACCTCGACCGCAGCCATAGCCACAGCCACAATCCTTTGTTATTTCCACTCTCTTAGCCATAGCCTCTTCTTCCTCGCTTTCTCCTCTTCCTCTCTTTCTCCTCTTCCTTCCTCTTCTTCCTTCCCGGCCGCAGCTGCCACAGCTGCAGCCACAGTCTCTTCTTCTTCCCCCGTTCCTCTTCCTCTCCTCTTTCTCTTCTTCTTCTTCCCTCTTCTTTCCCAGCCGCAGCGGCCGCAGCTGCAGCTTCTTCTTCCCTTCTCTTCTTTCTCTTTTTCTTCTTCCTTTCTCTGCTTCTTTCCCAGCTACAACTGCAGTCACTACCGCATCCACAGCCGCAGCCCTTGTTCCTCTTCCCTTCCTCCTCTTTTCCCTCTTCTTCTCCTCCTCTTCTTCCCTTTTTCTTCTTCTTTCCCAGCTGCAGCTGCCACAGTCGCAGTCACAGTCGCAGTCGCAGCCACAGCCCCTTCTTCCTCTCTCTTCTTCTTCCCTCTCTTCTCCCTCTTCTTCTTTTCCTTTTCCCTTCTTCTCCACAGCACAGCCCCCTCTCCTCTTCTCTCCTTCTGCTTCTCTTCTTTCCTTTTCCTCCCCTTCGACTCACCTCCTCTGTTTCCCGCATGCAATGAACAGAGGTGTGCACGAGGAAAGAGGCGGTGGGATAACTATCGTTATTTTTTTTTTTAATGTAACTTAATAGTTTTATTCCTGAAATTTTAATATTTATAAATAGGTCCTCAAATTTTACACTGATCTGAAAACGAGGGATATTACAATAAACATCCACGGGAAGAACCAAAAGCAAATGTCGTTTGAGATTGCATGCATGTGTGCACTAGGAGGAAGGAGGTGGCGATGGTGCAAGTCACTTAAGGATTGAGTTCCACGGGACACGGTTTTGCTGCAGTATTTGGCGACGAAGGCGACCTTCTCCATGCTCGTGGCTCTCTCGATCTCCGGCAAGACGCTCTTGCAGACGCAGAGGAAGTCGAACTTTTGGACCTCGCCGCAGCATGCCATGGAGGGTCAAACTTCGGCCCTTCTTTCTTCACGTACTCCTTGCACTGGATGACAAGCTTGGAGGCGCCGCGACCGCAGAACTCCATGGCAACCTGTGAAGGACCAGTCCAGGGGATCAAATACGTCGCCAAGGTCATGGCCACGACCTTGCTTGTAGTACATTGTTCTGGGAAGAGAGATGGCGACACTTGGGCTCCACTTCCTCCTCTTGGTCGTGGCCTTGTAATTTCTGCTTTGAGCTTTTATAATTGGTTGTTTTGTCCTGTATTTACTAACATTGCTTGATGCTTAATAAAATATGGCAGGACCTTCCTCCTTTCAGAACCACCTACAATATATTATTATGATTATAAAAGGGGAATACACATTTATGACAACATCATAATGACTCCTACTTATTAGTCTTTGATTTTATTTATATTAATAATTATAGCGGAAAGTAATTATGTTTTGAAAAGATAATATCTATATTCTATAAGTCTCCTTGTAGGAGTTCAATACAAGTGTCGGTACACAACAATTAGGAAGCTTCAGCTCTCCAAACATAAAGAAACTGAGTTTGGCTATACTATGGGACATGAGATTCAATTGCCTAGGAATGTATACAAAATTGGCAATATTGGTATTAGAACAAATCATTGTAATGTAATCTCCCAAAGCCTTCAACCTTCAACACGTTTGACCAATGTTTTGTAAACGTTTGACTTCGATTGTGTCTTTGCGAAAGATGACACTGTTTCTAGTCAACCAACTGAGCCACAATGAGTTAACTATAAGAAGTCTCAACCTCCATGCATCCTAACACTGCAACTTATTTATTCCCCTTGACAGCGAGCCTCAAAGAATTCAATATTATAGTTGGTTTTTACTACTCATTAGGCATTGATATTTCATAACAAATCAATATTCAAAGAAAACGTTTTTAATAGAGTCAGCGGACAAATTGCAGAAAGGACATATATCAATAAGAGAATGATAATATTTGATCATTCATTCAGATATAGAAAGTCTCTGTCATAATAATTTTCATAAAAATATTTTCACTTTGGGTAAAGAATCTACTTATCACATTGCCTTCTTACTGGACCATATGTCTTCTTTTGTAAAAGCCTTCGCTTGACCGTCTTGTATGTATATATCTTCTTTCACATATCATTTTGTGTCTAAATCGATTTATCGTCATGTGCAATATGAATTCTGACAATCCATTGAACAATGTGTCTTCCATCTATTTCCTATTTAGATAATGTCATATATGTTGCATTAATGTTGCACCACAAAGTTTGATTAGAGAATATAAAAAAATCTATTGATTAAACCAACTTTTCATTGTACAATTTATTCTAGCCTATGTGTTATATAAATGCGATTTAAATAATGAAGACTCCTCAATGAAAATAAAATATTAATAGTATGGTTAAATAATAGAAAAAACTTCATTATGCAAGACCGAAGCCTTTTTGTGATGCCTGACGTAATCTTTAAATTTTGAATTTTAGTGACGAAATTTGCCATCAAATATAGGAACTATATGTCATTTAACTCATAAATCAAATTATTTTAGCACAAGAAAATTATTTTTTATAAAAAGATAATCTTGATTCATGTATCTCTCCTTTTCATTTTTCTTCACCCTATTTTATTCTTTTGTCATTAATCTCTCAATGTCCCCACATCATCCTCTCTCTCTCTCTCTCTCTCTCTCTCTCTCTCTCCCCATCAACAACCTGTAAGCAATTTACTTAGAAAATACTTATATTTTAGGTAATTTTTAAAAATATCTCTTTTTAATTTTTAAATACTATTTATAATTAAAAAAAATCTAAATACCCTTCAAAAGTTTTCCCATCAATTTTTTTGCTTTTTTATTGGTTTACGACTGTTACAATATTTTCATTTCACACATTTATGATATTTTTAATAGCATTTATAGTATTTTATGAGGTACTAAAAATACTATAAACGTTATTGAAAAACACTATGAATGATATTATATTATGTATCTTTCCTTGTCATTATTCATATATTATTATAATACCATATTTTTATGCTTGTAATTAGTTTGGTTTAGGTTGGGATTCCATTTAGATGATCTTTTTATTGTGGTAGTCAAAATATTGTAATAAGTCAAAAACATTTAGATGATCTTTTATAGAAAACATCTCTCTCTCTCTCTCTCTCTCTCTCTCTCTCTCTCTCTCGTCAATATTGATTTATTTTATGCTAATTACAATATGCACCGCTAATGTCTGTTTTTTTTTTTAAAAATATTTGGTATCTTAAACACAATGGATTTTGGGTTTTTATTTCTAAATGACCAAATTCTTGAAATCATTCTTTATATAACAAATAGACACTTCAAAGTGATATTTTTATTACATAATATATAAGTATGAATTTTTAAAATTAAAAATACTATTAAAAATGAGATATTGATTAAAAATATCTAAAATATAAATATTTTATAGGAAATGGCCCTCTCTCTCTCTCTCTCTCTCTCTCTCGTCAATTGATTTGTTTTATGCTACTTACAATATGCACTACTGATTTTTTTTTTTCTTAAACGCAATGGATTTTGGATTTTTATTTCTAAATGACCAAATCCTTGAAGTCATTCTTTATATAAGAAATAGACGCCTCAAAGCAATATTTTTATTATATAATATATATAATTTATTTTTAAAAAATATTTGGTATCGAATATAAGATCCGACCACTAATTCGGTGCCCCATCTAATTGATTGGCCTGCCTTGTCATTATCAATTATCCTCATTGTCTAATCATTGAGGAAGGGCTCACATTGGATTACCTTTGTGGTCTACCATCCTATAAACCATTCTCTGCTATCGTTATTCTATCGATTTTCTTTATGGTGATGCATCTCATGATGCATCTTGCTCATCCCACTTGTTTGCATCCACGTCACTATCATCCTCCCCTCTCCTCTTGATAATAACCGCTCTTCCTCCTTCCCTCTCTCCTTCTATCATCGAAGTGCAAATAATAGGCTATCCAATTTTTTGGCTGAGGAGAAAGTAGAACCTAAGAGTCACCATCTATCTTCGCAAAATAATGTACTACAAAGCAAGTTCTCTCTTGTTACTATCATTCCTTCTTGTTGTCTATTTGTGTGGAGCCTTTAGGAGTTATAAAGGCTCCATACAAACTAAGTAATCCATGTGAGGACATGTATTCATTTGGTACATCATTATCAGATCTGAAATCTGATGTCGATCTACAAGAAGAACTAGTTTCGTCTTCTTCTCTCTTCTTAACGATGGATTAGAGATAAAAGAGAGATATGAAAAGATCTATAATTTTCTATTTCATGTGACTAAAGAAAGATAAGAGAATATTTGTAATTTCTCAAAGATGTCATGTATCTACGTTGAGTCAAGGTCTTATTTATTTATAGGCAAAATTAGAGGATCTAGAATAAGTAATTATAAGAGTTACTTTTCAAAATCATCTTATAAATATTTCTATCATAATTATATTCTTTTTTTACTGATTGATAGTCGTAATAATCCCAAAGAATTAGAATATGCAGTTGGGCAATATGCCACACAATTAAGGTCAGTTTTATAATATCATGCTAATTAGTCTAGTAGTATGTGTCCTTTTTCTGTTCTCCGTAGGAGCTATCCATTGTTTGGAAGAAAAAAAGACTTAATATAAGTCGTTAAATCTTGTCACCCTCCTGTCTACACACATCCACATGATATACAAACCATTGTCAAGGTAGAGTCCTTTCTATATAATCATATTTAGGCCACATTATTTCTTTTGTTACAAAAGTTGTTTACGTTGTAATCGTTTTCTCTAAATAAAAGTTTCAATATTGAGTGCTTTCTCTTGCCAACGTGAACAAGTAGATACGTAAAGATATCGTTTCAATAATAGTTTCATTCGAATGAAATGTTGCATGATTATTTTCGTAGCTCCTAAATTTATTCAGTATCACTTATCTCCAATTTTTATATCATTTAGGCTTTGAAACTAGTGAATCATTTTTTATTACTCAAAAGGCGAACTTTGTAAGTAGGATCAAGTATTTTGTTTTCATTTTTAAATCTTATTTTCTTTTTTATTTCAATTGCAATATTATCAAATAGGGACTTACCATCAAAATATATTCCTATTCATATTAAAAATGAAGAACATTTTCGTAGTTTGTAAGGACAGAACGGTATATGTTCATTTCAAAGACGAGTGGACCTAGTCACAAGGTTCTTCTAAATCAAAGAGGTATATTAATAAAGTATATTTGAGATACAAATTCATCCGGTGAAAATATTTAAACGATCGTAGGTTCACTGCATGAAATCTTTCGGATTGTAGTGCACTTGTAGAGTTGCGTCCGTTACGAATTCGACTCGAACATGATGAGCATTCTACAACGCAGGAGAAGCTATTTTATACATTGGTACTAATATTAATAAAGTATATCTGAGACACATATTCATCTGGTGGTGAAAATATTTAGCTGGCCATGGGTTCACTGCATTAAATCTTTCAAATTGAAATGCACTTGTGGAGTTGTATCCATTACAAATTCCACTCCAGAACCTTTATGATGAACATGATGAGCATTCTACAGAAGCCAGTTTGTACATTGGTAATAATATTACTCGAAAAACACAATACCACACACATTTTCATTGAGAAAGAAGGGAATTGCACCTATGCAATTAGAAAGGGCAACACGGTTAACATGAAGGACTCGTAGGTGAAAGTTGCAGACCCTGAATACTTGGTGTCCTTTTCCTTGAACTTTTCTGTCAGCCCCTGTAACACGGCCAGTTGTTAATGAATATGAAAAGAAAAAAGAAAACAGAGGAGTAAACCTAGCTATACCAAAGCATCTAGTAAATATATTACCTTGACTGTGAGGCAGCACCTGCGTTGCAATCAAATCGAAACATAAACGAGTTTAGGAGTCCGTATTTTGCATAATGCCAGATCCTATTGTGTTAAGTTCATCTACTACTTACTCGATGAAGTTGTCGTATTCAATAGCTTTGCTTTTGCCTCCGGATTTGTCAAACTTGGTCACAAGCAAGTCCAGGACCGCTGGGGAAACAGAAAAACCAAGGTTCAGAAGAGCCTCACGAAGCTCCATAGTGTCAATTTTTCCACTCCGATCACGATCAAACGCTTCAAAGATAGCCTGGAAGGCAATCAGCAATACATGTTGTTTATTGAGAATAAAGTAGTAAAGAAAAAAATAATATTGACAGCAGAAGGTCTATCTTTCTATACCCTCCAGTTTTGAAGGCTGTAGAAAACTGAGGTGAACTCTTTTGGTCCTGCAAACAAAGTATTCAAGGGTTGAGATAATCTGATTTGAGACACACTCACTATATGACAGTGAAAAACGGAGTCAACAAACAGCAACCGCAAGCTATATATAAAATACACATAATTTGAGAAAGCAAAAAATAACAGTAAGAGAATAAAGAGACACATGTTGAGTTTTCCATATTTTAGGACCTGCAATACATATAAGACACTAGGCCTTCTTGACACACCCTCTGATGTATCCAAGGTTCAAGTCCAGCCAAACTGAAGATTAGATTACGTCTTAGGTTGAATCCAACGGTTTGGTTAGAAGTTACAAACTTTTCTGGAAGTTACAAATTTATCTTTCTCCCATTTGCAATCATGTTTGTGTTCATTTTAACCCGTCATTTTTTAACTAATTTATTTTTTGACAAACACAATATATGGAAGTCCTTGGGGCTTGGGAAGCACAAGAAGAAGACATCTTCCATTATCGTGCTAGAAGGCAAGTAGACTATATAGATCTTGTGAAAAAAAGGAGATTCATCTCAAAAGGCCATCAAGGAAGAAACATTATCTACCATATGAAACATTGTTCTCATGAATCCCTAACTCTACAAGATATAGGGTCCCTGTGCTTGTATAACCTTTCTATCACGAAAATGGAACCATATAAATTGCAGTGACTAGGTTATTCACTAGTGAAATAAAATAGTAAGTAAATGAATTGGAGACATGGAGAAATTATAAGTTCAAAATGACATTTGATTATTAAAATAATTACAAAGAAAAATACTCTTATTAAAAGAAATGAATGCATCTACTTAAAGACATAAGAAAAGACATCTAAATATATGTAATCTTTGACTGCTTTGATAACTCATTAAATAATGCAAATTTGAATTACCCAGGAATAATTAGAAAGCTATTATTTTTGTATTTCTTTTCCTTATCACTACTTTATAAGGAGGAGAGGTGTCGATTTGACGATGGCAACAGGATCACATACAAGGGAGGTAAAACATCAAGCATCAACCACTTCTCATTTATTAAAGAGAAAAAGAATCATATTTTCTTTAGATAGTTGTCAATCAACTTTTTGATCACATGCAACACCCATTTTAAGCTTCATTCATCTTCTACATATGCTGCAAGAATGTCTGTGGATGGATGTTCTATAATTCAGTAGCTCCTAGTACGAAGGAATTGGATAGAATTAGACACTTTGGATTTTGGAATACTGAATTGAAGAGAGGCTCAAGGATGGCAATCTAAAAAACACGTTTTAAGAATGAATCATTATTATTTATTGTACATGAAAGGGAACGTACTTTGAGGATTGTCTTATTTGCCTCCGCAATTGAGGTGGTATGCTTTTGCAGCATTAGAGGAGATTAGTGCACGAAGAAAAAGTTTTCTTTAGTGAGCTGCACACCAACCCAAAGCTATGGCAACATTAGAAAATCTCAACGCAACCAAAGTGGTTTGATTTTCCGGAACCATAACAATCGTAAATACCAATATTATTTGGCATTCTTTCAACTAATAAATCCACTAAAATTAAGAACCAAAATATTTAGAAATACTAGGAGACAAATGAGAGTATGTAGGCGCAACCAAGTCCACTATATCTGTCCTTTTGGCACTTGTAACACGAAAGCCCTAACGTTACTGTCCATCACCAACATGTGCTATTTAATTAGAGATTAATTCCAATAAAATAAAATGTTGGCGTAGGGTAGCACTTAACAGGTTACCTATACTACCATGCGCCACCTAGGGTTTAGATCATGTCGATTTGGGGAGGAATAATTGCAATACTTTCAAGTATAAAACCGTAGAACGATGGCAAGAGGAAGAACGGACCAATCTTACGGACGTTAGAGGAGGTGAAGAGGTACATGAGGAGATGGACGGTCCTCAGGCTGAAGCTCTGGTTGTAGGACGACAGCGCCTGTTGCAGCTCCTTGTCATCAATAAACCCGCTGCCGTCGCGATCTGCCGCCTGGAAGCACGCCACAACGTTCGGGTCCGTCCCCGGCGCGAACGCCGACGGCATCAGCGCCGCAAACGGGCTGCCATCATACGCACCGGAAGGAGGAGGAGGCGGCGGCGCCGACGCAGCCGGAGGAGGCTGGCCGTAGTACCCAGGTTGCCCGTAGCCTCCGTAACCGTGAGTCTTCCCTTCCTTGGGGGGCTTCTCGCCCGCCGGCGGCGCCGACGGCGCGTAGGGCGGCGCGGAGACGTAGCGCGACGGCGGTGCCGCGCCGTAAGGCGGAGGGACGCCGTAAGGGTTTCCCGGGGGAGCACCGTAGTGGGGGTAACCGGAACCCGGAGGATAGCCTGACATTTGGACTTCGACGATGGATGGAGGGAGCGGCGGAGGAAGAACCGTTCAGTAACGCAACGCGGATCGGAGTTGACATTAAACAATGTGATGTATGATATATATATATATATATATAATCTGAGCCAGTAGTTTTCGTGACCAACGCAAAGTACGCCGCTAAGCAAACGATTAGTTTGACCGGCTGATCAACTTGGACACGCTTTGATGAGCGGGTATGGAATTAGCGTCACATTAGATGCCATGTCACGACAGACATCTTCCAATATGGCAGACCGGTATAGGTAGGAAATTGACGGGTGTTGTTCCGGAAGGGGCGCGTTATAAGCAACGCGTAGCGATCGGCACGGAGCAAGGCGGCCGACGCGTGGGAAGCTTGTGCAATTAATGTGGTGGAACCGTCGGTGGCAACACGGTCCTTAGACAGAACGCAACCAAGTAGTGGTGTTGAGTAAGTATTTGAGATGGCTCCGAGCTTAGGCGACATGGACGGTGACCTTCTCTTTCTTCTTCCCTATTATACTTCCCCTTCAGCCGCATCAGTCTTCCTCTGAAGGGCCAAGGGCCCTCTCGGTCTCTGGTTCTCGTTGAAAGGAAGGGTGTGCCTCCTTGGTGCGTAAGGCCCTGACCCATTTGAAGAGGGAAAGGAAGGGGCGTAGGAAGTTAGGACTAGCCAAAGGGGACGCAATTGGAGGCCTCGAGATCGAACGGACCTTCTGCCACCGACAACATCTCTCGATCTTGCGCTAGCCTCTTTAGAGGGGCTCGACAAGGGGAGGGAGGCCTTCCCGTGGGCGTTGATGGAATGATGCTGAGAAAGATCCAAGACCTAGACTAGGAGAGGATTTATTCGATAGGTGTGGAATGGCGACGCACCTTTACTATAAGTGTCTCAGCAAAATTCCGCTTGGATCTTCTCAAAAGGGTTCTTCCGAAGTTTGGGGCCTCGAGTTAGGGTGTGAAATAGTAGACTTAGCCGCTGTATGTTTTTCCTTTTCAAATTTTCTTTCAGAATGACCTATCCAATGAGTTGGTGGGACGACCCGGTTCATGATGGGTTAGGCCCTTTTTCTGATTTCTTGAAAAATATTTTTTCTTTGACAGTCCGAATCCAATTTTCAAACCTCTCTATTGAAATTATAGTGTCGGACATCTTGGGTTCCCTTGCAGTCGAGGTTGAAAAATCTTTCAAGATTGATCAAGTTATCATGTCTTGGACATAAGATAAATTTGTCCAAGTCCAAGTATGTGTTCTTGATGTGTCTAAAGTTTTTACAAAATGGGTCTAGGTTAGGTGAGACACTTTCAGTTCTTTGAATACGTAGCATTTGAAAATATTAGAAATATTTGTTTCCATTGTGGTAAGATGGATCATAGGAATGGAGACTATATTCCGACAATAATTGTCGGTGGTCTTGCACCTGCTAAGGAAGGTTAGGTTAGGATTTCAAAGAGAAACTCCAAGGTAAACGATAAGCCAGTTTATGGATTGTGGATTAGAGGCCAAAGAAGGTCCAAAGAAAAGATGGTTAGATCGAGTCATGTTAAGTTTGTGGATCAAAGAGTTGGACCCATAGGTTCGGTTCGGGAAGGATAGGAGGAACATATGTAAACCGATTCAATTGAACTAGGCTCTGTCTCCCGTGATGGAATCTAGGTCTAACAGAGCAATAATAACTCTTAATCCCCTGAGTTTAATAGGAGAGGGTGAATTAGTGCTTTCAAAATAAAGTTTTGATTTAAAAATTTTCGATCGAAAAATATATATAAAAAATATGTTTAACTTAGAATGCGATAAGGGTAGTGAGCAACTAAATTAATTAGTAATAACAAATAAAAACATAAAAAAAAATACAAACTAGATTTATAGTAGTTCGATCGTCCCGACTTATATCCACTCTCGATTTCTCTTCACTCGAGATTATCGACTTTCACTATTGATCTTCTTTTCAATTGACAAAGATTAATTACCCTTATTACAACTCTTTCTCTTTTTCACAAGTTTAGAAGAGAATATTCGTACATTTCTTTTATAAAAAAACCTTACACCTCCCTTGAAATGATTTTTAAATTCAAAGAGGAAGAGGTTCAATATTTTTCAAGAGAGTTTATACACTTTAAATCACAAGGTTTCATACTTTCACCAAGCAAGCATGAGTGAGATATTTATAGACCCCAAATGACTTCAAAAATAAAGTCAAAAATTCAAATCCCCAGATTTTCGGGGTACTAGTGGTACTACCGCTTATGCCAAACAGCACTACTGCCATATAGAGCTTGGGAACTTGGGCTCTAGTAGTACTATCGCCTAATAGAGCTTAGAAATCTAGGCTCTAGCGATACCATCATCTGCTTGGGCAGTACTATCGTCGAGATTGTCGGAAAAGTACAATATATGCTTTTTCGGCTCTTAAGTGGTACCACCACCTGAGCATGGCGATACCACCACCCAGCCTAATCCCAGGTCACTGAATTAACCTTTCAACAGGCCCAATTCGACTCTAGTTCAAGCCCAATGAGCTCCTAATCAAGTTGGCTTGATTACACTCTAAAACCAACTTAATTAAACTCTAAGTAACTTCAATTAAGACTTTACAATTATAATCATGAAGCCTTTAGCACATTGTCTGACATGTCATTTGTTGATTTAGCACTTCATCCGAACCTCTAGCGCATCATCCTTTCCTTCAGCATGTTGCCCGATCCACTAGTATGTTGACTTTTCACAACATCTAATCTTCTTGGCACAATGCCCTATCCTTCCGGCTCAATGCCCAATCTCTAACATGATACACTTTGGTCCAATGTTTGATTCTCCTACTTCAACGATTGAAGTTCATGATCGAAGTTTCTCCTACGTCACTTATCTCAAACGCTTATTAGTCTATAAATTCATCAATTAATTTCATCATCAAAATTTGGGATTCAACAATCTCTCCTTTCTTTATGATGATAACTAATTGATGATGAAGTTTTAACTAAATTCCCCTTGTTTATATGTCATTTTGAAATGAACTTGAATTCAAAAAATGATAACCTTTTAATACAACTATTTAAATTCAAGTCAAAATAATTTTTAATAAAAAATCATAGTAACTTTCATTGCAAATGTCATATGTATAATTTCAGTTTTCATTACAAAGATCAAAATAATCATTGTACACTTCATATGTATAGTTAAAATATCATTGCATATATCATATGCATAATTTCAAATTATCATAATATCAAAGTAATTATTGTATACATCATAATTTCAAATCATCATAAGTTAAGACATCATATGCATAATTCCAAATTATCATAATATCAAAGTAATCATTATATACATCATAATTTCAAATCATCATAAGTTAAGAAATCATAATTTTTCAACGTCTTTAAGGAGTACAGTCGGCTTCTCCCACTTTCTCATCAACAAAGAGAAATGTATAAGTTATGACTCTCTCCCCCTTTGTCATTATTAAAAAGAAGATAAGGATATCATGGATTCATAATGTTATTTCTCTTTATTTACATCAATATGTCAATTATAAAATTATTTTGATATCACATAAGGATATTAATATCAAAAATAAGTTTAAGTCATGAGAGATCAATTTGATAATGGGGTATACAAGTCATGAATACATAAATAGTGGAAATTCAAGATAATGATCCATTTCAATGAATCTCCCCTTAAAGAAAAAAAATCATATGAGAAGAATTCATGCATTTGAAGGATTCAATATGCCTAATTCTCTTCTAATAAAATCAAATTGTTTATCATTCAATGGTTTAACAAACTATATACTAATTAATGTTTAGTGTCAATAAAATATAAAGATATATCATAATTATTAACATGATCCCTAATAAAATGATATCTAATATCAACGTGTTTAGTCATAAAGTATTGAATAGGATTTTTTGTTAAACAAATTAAACTAGTATTATCACATTTTACAGGGATGTTTTTCAAGTAAAGTCTATAATCTTCCAATGTATTCTTCATCCAAATTACTTGTGCATAGTATGCACTTGCTGCTATATATTCAGCCTTAGTTGTAAATAATATAACAAAATTTTATTTCTTGGAAGACCAAGAAACAAATGCATGATCTAGAAACTGACATAGAGGTACTTTTTTTTTAATCTATTCTGCATCCTACAAAGTTAGCATTAATATATACAATCAAATCAAAATTTTTAGATTTTGGATACCATAATCCTAGATAATGAGTTCCTTTTAAGTATCTAAAAATTCTTTTAAATGATTTCTAATGAGATTATTTAGGATTAGATTGAAATCTTGCACAAAGCCCAGTACTAAACATTATATCAGGCCTAGTTGCAATAAGATATTGTAAGCTATCTATCATACTTCTATAAGTCTTTTGATCAAAGCATTCTCCTTTATTGTCCATACTAATTTGATAGAAATGCTTATAGGTGTGTTAATGGCCTTAGCACTATCCAAGTGACACTGTTTTAGTAAATCCAAAATATACTTAGTTTGACTATAAAAGTTTTATCACTTAGTTGCTTAATTTGTAATCTTAAGAAAAATATTAATTCACCCATTAAACTCATTTCAAATTATTGGTTTATACTTTTGGCAAATGATTCATATAAAGATTTATTTGTAGAACCAAAAATAATATCATCAACATAAATTTGAATTAAAAAAATTATTTTTAAAATATTTAATAAATAATATGATATCAATCTTGTCTTTCAAAACATTATTTTGAATAAGAAAAAAACTAAGCCTCTCATACCAAGCCTTAGGGGCTTTTTCAACCTATAGAGAGCCTTAGATAACTTACAAACATGGTTTGAAAAAAGAATATTTTCAAATCTGAATAGTTGCTCAGCATAAACTTTTTTGAAAATAAAACCATTAAAAAAAGTACTTTTGATATCCATTTGAAATAACTTAAAATTTTTAAAACATGCGTAGGCAAGAAGTATCTTTATGGCTTCAAGTCTTGCCATAAGAGCGAAGGTTTCTTCATAATCTATATCTTTTTCTTAATTGAAACCTTTGACCACTAATCTAGCTTTATTTCATACTATGATACTTTATTCATCTTGCTTATTCCGAAAGACCCATTTAGTGTCAATCACAAGATGATCACTAGGTTTAGGAATAAGCGTCCAAACCTTATTTCTTTCAAATTGATTTAATTCTTTATGCATTATAAAAACCCAAGAGTTATCTTTAAGAAGCATTTAGGTTCAATTGAGATAAAAAAGTAGCATTTGCATAAAAAATTTAAATGAAAAATGAGTTTGGACACAGTTTGATATATCTCCAATGATTAGCTCCTTAAGATGTGTATCTACATAATTTCATTCTTTATGTAAAGATTTTTTAGAAGTAGATGTATCCAAGTTACTTGAGAGAGAAAAATTCTTATTCAAATTCAATATATCAAATTCAAAATTATTATCACAATTATTTTTCTTAAATTTAGAAGACTTATTAAAAACAACACGAATAGATTCCTCAATAACTAAAGTTCTTTTATTGAAAACTCAATAAGCTTTAGAAACAAATGAATATCTAAGAAAAATACCTTCATTGGATTTTTCATTAAATTTTCCTAAGGTATCATTTTTATTTAAAATAAAATATTTATAATAAAAAACTTTAAAGTATGAAATATTAGGTCTTTTATTGTTTCATAATTCACAAGAAGTTTTAGATAATAGTGATCTTATGAGAACCCTGTTCATGACATAGCATGCTATGTTAACGGCTTCAGCCTAAAAATATTTATGTAGACTATATTCATTAACCATGGTTCTTGTCATTTCTTGTAAACTCCTATTTTTTTTCTTAATAACTCCATTTTGTTATGAATTTCTTGGAGTAGAGAAATTATGGTCATACCTATTTGAATCACAAAATTCTTAAAAATTATGATTTTTAAATTCACCACTATGTTCACTACGAATAGAAGAAATTATAAAATCTTTTTCATTTTGAACTTATTTATAAAATTTTATAAAATATTTAAAATAATTACTTTTATGTGCTAAGAAGTATGTCCAAGTATATCTACTATAATCATCAACAATCACAAAAACATATTTACTACCTTTTAGACTAGTGATATCAATTGATCCAAATAAATCTATATAAGTTAATTGTAATGGTCTAGAGGTACTCATTTAATTTTTAAGTTTAAAATTACTTTTTATTTGTTTACCTAGTTGGCATGCATCATAAATTTTACCTTTGACAAATTTAATTCTAGGCATTCCTCTTATAAGTTCTTTAGTTTCAATTTGTGAGATCAATTTCATACTTGCAGAACCTAATCTTCTTTGCCAAAGCCATGTATTAACGTTTTGCTAGTCATAGGTGTCTTGCAAGCCAATCATATGAGTGATGATATGTGTGACATGATACATACTCTTTTTTACATATTATTTATTTGATAATTTTCTCACTTTATATTGCCTCTTACATGTGTTGTGATGTTTATAGATCTGTACAATGAGAATTAAATCATAATGAGATCATGATAATGAGACCGACTCGCCTTTAAATATATACCCTAAATAATCCCGGTCATAGGTTACTCAAGAGGAATATCGAGATAACCAGATAGACTAATATACTGTATAACCGTCCATATGATAGAGACAACTAGTTTCATAGCTGCTTGTGTGGGCACACTAGGGATATAGTGTAGGTGCTTATTGGAGAATAAGTTCACTGATTAATTCGCTTACAGAATGTTGGATGGTTGATAATACCTCATTGTCAAATAACGATTTCGTAGTCCCAATGGTGTATTTAGTCCTTAGACTTGAGACACCAAGGATGTTCTGTATGAGTACTTCATTCTTTGATATCGGATATATAGGTCTAGAAGTTTCGGATCTAGCATAGCCAATTATCGGGAGTGGCAGCCAACCTTATGAAGGCAATTGAGTGTTAATAGAGAATCATCCACTCTCGGTGTCATAAGAGGAATATCTCATGTTCTTGCTCAGGCAAATCTCTGACTAGGGTCATTCAAATTGAGAGAAAAAAAAGTTATCTAGAAGAATCTAATTAAAGTAAGACTCAAGTAGATTCTATATGGACCTAACAATATCATGCTCAATATACGATCTCTAAGATATTAGTGTTAGGGATCGAGTGGCATTAAGAGGGGGGGTGAATTAGTGCAGCGGTTAAGAATGATAAACTTTCGATGATTTAAAACAACTTTCGAAAACTTCATACGAAAAGAATAATATTTTGTTTAAAACTGTTTCGATTGCGTTTTAACTTGAAAGCATACTTAAGAAGATGAAGAGGAAGTCGAGTAAGTAAGATAGAAAAGTGAAGATGATTTGCAGTAAAGTAAGTTATAAGAAAGTAAATGCAAACTGATTTATAGTAGTTCGGTCATGCGACCTACGTCCACTCCTGATTCCTCTTCATGTGAGGCCACCAGCTTTTCCACTAACTATCCTCCTTCTAACGGGTGAGGATCAACTCCCTTACAGCTCTCTCCTTTTGATGGGCTTAGGAGGTAACCCTTACAAGGCCTCTTACCCCTCTCTTGGACTAGAACACACTTAAAACTTAGAGGAAATATTTTGACACACTTTCAATAGAGTTTTCTCTCTTTTTTTCCTCAGTTATAGACCCCCTTTCAATTATGAATGAGAGGGGTATTTATAGGCCTCAAGAGGATTCAAATTTGGAGCCCAAAATTGAATCACTTTTATTTTCTCGGTGCTGGCAGTGCCACCGCCTGATAGTGGCAGTGCTACCGCCTGTTAGTGTCAGACATTGATAGTGTATTGGGCGGTGCCATCGCTTGGGCTCTCGGGCTCTAGGCGATGCCACTGCCCTAGCCTGGGTGGTGCCATTGCCCAGCTTGGGCTCTCGGGTCCTGGGCGGTGCCATCGCTCGAGGTCTTTTAGCTCATTGGTTGGGCCTTAAACTCGGCCCAAACAAGTCCGAAATAAGGCCCATGTGGCCCCTACTTGGGTTATAGGATTAAACCTAATCCTAACCCAAATTATCATGCTAACTATGAAATTAAAGACATTTCCTAAGCTATTACAAAGTTTGACAAGTCAAGACTTCTTCCGGCGAGCTTTCGACAAACTTCCGACGATCTTCCGATGAACCCTCGGAAACCATTCTGCGGACTCCCGGTAAGCTCCTAGACTTCACGATGATCTTGGCAAGTTCCAACAAGCTTCTTTGGCAAGCTCCAATCTTTCTTGGCAAGCTCCGTGAACTTCCGACGAACCTTCCGGTGAACTTCTGGAAACCCTTCGGCAAGCTCCCTACTCGTTCTCGGCCAGCTTCAGTAGCACTCCCAATGAATCTTCGGACTTTCATTGAACTTTTAAACTCCCAACGATCTATCACACTTGTCTTTAGGCACTTTGTTTTGCTTTATGTCTTCATCGTTATCGTAGTTAATCATGTACATACATAAACAAAAACTCTACTTCAATCTAGATAATTATTATAATGCAAATTGATATCCTGTTGCCTAGCACATCATTCATCGGCACTTCGTCCGATTCTTCAATGCATCGTCCTCTCTTGTGTTTTGTTGCCCAATCGACGGTTGACCTCCGCAACCCCAATATCCTTGGCGCAACATGCTCTTCTTGGTCCAATGCTCGACGTCCAAAGCCTTCTGCTGATTGTTGACCGAACCTCTGGCTCGACATCCAATATCCTAATATGATCATTTCCGGTGTAACGTGAATTCCTCCAGTATCAACTGTCTAATCCTGATCGATAGTAGACTTGTGTAACTCAAAACGCAATTAGATCACAAAACACAATCATTAGTTTCATCATCAAAATCCGAGATTCGACAATCACCCCCTTTTTGATGATGACAACTAATTGATGACTAATGGAGTTAACCATAACTCCCTAGAGTTTAACCAAACTCCCCCTATCAATATGCCATTGATACAATACTTGGATTTTCCCAAATCCAAGCAACATTCATCATAATATTATGAGAATTATCAAATCATCATGCAAATATATAAAATTTTCAATTCAATGCATGAAGTCATCAATCTACTTCTCTCCCTATGTCATCAACAAAAAGAAGAAGTTGCATCATAGCTAGTTTAAAAGATATGCAAGTTTTACAACACACTAGCTATTAATCACATCATACAATATTTTGTAATACAAAATCCAATCATACCATTCAATCATAGTAAGTTTCAAGATATGTAAGATAGCACTTGTTGTGATGGTATTCAAGATTGCAAGTTTTTCTATTCTCCTTTGAGAAGTGCAAGGAAATTATATTCAAAGATGTGCAAGTTGCACCTTCTTTTCTTCCTTTGCGATATGCAATCAATTTATGTAAGCATTTCATCCCTTTAAATATGCAAGCAAAAATTACAACATACAAGCATAGAAGCATGGCAAGTGTAGGAATGCAAATTTTCTAAGTTTTGCATTTGCTTCTTTTGAGATAGCACTTCTTTGCTTCTCTTTTGATTGCAAGATTACAATTCTTTGCAAGTTCTAGCTAGTTACTTTTGTCACTTTTTCTTATGATACTCAAGCTAATAAGTTTTCTCCATGCTAATAATTTTGCTTCAAGCTAGTAATTTTTCTCCCCTTTTATCATTCTAAAAAAGAAGGGAAGAGTGCAATTCTTTTCCCTTTACATAAATTTTAAAATTATGACAATCGATAAGGATAAAAGAGAAGGCTTATATCCATGAATTCATCATAAAGCAAATTTCTTTTACATCAAGGCAAAGAAAAAATCATGTCAAAAATTCCATAAAGTATTTTAAGCCAACAAGATCACATTTGAAGGATAAAATATATCATAATCGTAAATGTCAATAAGTGATTCATTTGAGTGCAAAACATCTTGATTCATGCATAGGAATTCCAAGAATCAAATATCAAGATATCAAGACTTGGATTGTGATAAAGCTCATTCAAGTTCGAATCATCAAAATCATTAACATAGTTTATAAGATTCACAAATAACATAAACTTAAATTGTTCTTCTCTTTGGTAAATGATAAAAAGAAGCAATCATAGCGAAAAATATTTTAATTCATAAAAATATCTTAAGTCAAGAATTTAAAGTCATGATTTCAAGTGATCAAGAGAAGAGTCATGAGTAAAAATTTAAATTTAATTCGTCAACTTCAAGCTCTTCATCATTATTACTTTCGAGATTCATACAAGGTCATAAATGAATTCATCACTTATTTTTCATGAAAAATCCAAAACTTTAGAAAGAGAAATGTTCAAGAAACATACATTTCTCTTTTAGTGATTTGCATTGATTTCGTATGAACATGCTTTTGTCCTTTTTAATGTCAAATAGAAACAAGCAAGAATATTTAAGACATCAAGGCTAAATCTTAGGTCATGAACTCCAAAAGATATTTCAAGTTATCAACATAACATTAAAAAAAAGATATTTCAAAAAGATATATCGATAAGTGATTTATTTGTATCATTTCATTTGAATTTATGATTCATTTGGTAGGTTCTCCTCTTTAGTAAATAAAAAAGAAATTATAGGAGAACAAAATAAATTAAGAGAGATAGAACATGATTGAAGCATTGAACATGATTCATATTTAAAATGTATCTCATGTCGTAAATATGAATCAAGCATTTATCAAATCCAAAATCATCCTCAAAATTACATTCAATAAATTCATATATGACAAGCATAGATTTATTGAAAAATCGATAAGATAGAGGATTGCATTTCATTTTTATAAATTTCTATTCATATAATTTGCTTCTTATAAGCATGCCTTTGTCTTAAAATAAAATGTCAACATTCAAGATGGAAAGACAAATTGTCATTAAGTCAAATCACATTAAGCATATGACATTTTTCAAAAGATTTGATTTAAGAGTTTCACATGGATTCATCAAAACTGAAAATTTTTAGAGATAGAAAATTTTTCAAGAATCATGCATTTCCTTTTTATGATTTACTTCAAATAAGTATGCCTTTATCTTTTAATGTCAAATTGAGACAATCATGAAAGTTTAAGACTTAAAGGCAAAAACCATCATCAAGATTCTTAAAGTCAAAAAATATAACACGTCATATAAATAATTCATCGTAAAACGATTAAGACAAAAAACACATAGGTTCAAAGTGCAAGAGTCACTCATCACACATAATGTGTTTTATTTTAATTTGTTTATTTCATATGAGTGTGCTCATGTTTTAAAAGATGAGTATCATTTTTAAAACTGACACATGAGTTTCGTCATCAAGATATAACATCTTTACATTCTCATGATATCATAAAATCATTAAGCATGACAATAAACTTTTAATATTTTTATTTCATCATTATCAGTGATGATTTCATAAGATATGTTCAAATATTTATATAAAAGCCATCATTGTATAAATTAAAAATATAAGTTTGTCATTAAACCCATCAAGACAAAACATATCAAACATAAAGCATCATGATAGTATATTTTTCATTTTTATATGTGAATTGTTTTTAGTATAGAAGATGTGCATTATTATGTAATTCCAAAAAAAAATCATCATATTCTTTCATTCGGGAATTTTATAAAGAGCAACGTAGATATATTACATGTAAGCAAGCTCATTTCTTTTGTATAAAAGATGTGTATTAAGTTTAAAACCAAAACTCAAGTTTCATAAAAAAAAGATGTGATATGTCATCTAAAAATTTCATCATGAAAACAATTTAGACCAATTAATCTAAAATAGAAGATTTCATATCATAAGCATGATACAAGCGTTTATCATCAAAACACTTTCAAAATAACATACATAGATGTGCATGATGTTTAAAGTCGAAAACCGATACGGAAAGAATATATGGAATTTTTCTTGTACAAGAATTATCATTCATAAAAGATTTGACGTTTTAAGCATTACATGCAATCATCATATAAATTTTTAATTTTTAAAAATTTCTAGAAGGAAAAACATAGTATAATTTTTTTAAAATAATTTTTATTTCATACTAACTAAATTAAGCACTCATGAAGAAGTCATGTAATTTCAAAATAAGGTAAAAACAACTTGGGTGAGTTTCTTACCTCATTGTCAAAAATCGATAAGGCATAGTTTGCCTCTTCTTTACTTGATTCTTCTTAGTAAGCCTTCTTCTTCTTCATTGGTGGCCTCATTCTTGGTTTAAGTTCATTTTTATTTTTAGATTTTTATTTAATAAACTTATTAAGATTCATTAAAAGTTCAATGTCATCTTCATTGTCCTCATCATTTGAGTCATCACTCAAGTGGCATTTCATAATTCGGAGTTCCAAAACCTTCTTGTTCTTTAGAAGGTGGTTCATATGTTTATCATATTCCAATAGGCTCATTTCATATGTCATTAGTGAGCCAATTAGTTCTTCAATAGGATAATCATTTAAATCTTTTGTTTCTTGTATCGTCGTTACTTTAGCATCCCACTTTTTTGGAAGGAATCTTAAGATCTTGTTAGTGAGTTCAAAATTTAAAAAATATTTACTAAGACTTTTCAAGCTATTGATAACATCCGTGAAACGGGTGTACATATCGCCAATAGTTTCGCTTGGTGTCATTCGGAAGAGCTCAAAATCATGCAATAAGAGGTTTACTTTCAAGTCTTTAACTCTATTAGTTCTCTCGTGCATGATTTCAAGTGTCCACCAAATATCAAAAGCCATTTCGCAAGAAGAAATCCGATTGAACTCATTTTTGTCTAAAGCACAAAATAAGACATTCATAGCCTTTGCATTTAAAGAAAAAGATTTTTTTCTCTTAGTCTGACCATTCGTTCGTCAGTTTAGAGGAAAGTTGAAGGTCGTTTTTAATAATATTCCATAAGTTTAAATCTTGAGAAATCAAGAAAACTCTCATTCAAGTTTTCCAGTATGTGTAGTCCGAACCGTTAAAGAACGGTGGATGAACAATCGAAAAACCCTCTTGAAAGCCATTAAGAGCCATTTCTTGTGGGTGTGAATCCAAAAGAGAAATAACGAGGCTCTGATACTAATTGTTAGGGATCGAGCGACACTAAGAGGGGGGGGTGAATTAGTGCAGCGGTTAAGAATGATAAACTTTTGACGATTTAAAACAACTTTCGAAAACTTCATATGAAAAGAATAATATTTCATTTGAAATTGTTTGATTGCGTTTTAACTTAAAAGCATACTTAAGAAGATGAAGAGGAAGTCGAGTAAGTAAGGCAGCAAAGTGAAGATAGTTTGCGGTAAAGTAAGTTATGAGAAAGTAAATGCAAACCGATTTATAGTGGTTTGGTCATGCGACCTACGTCCACTCCCGATTCCTCTTCACTTGAGGCCACCAGCTTTTTTACTAGTTATCCTCCTTCCAATGAGTGAGGATTAACTCCCTTATAGCTCTCTCCTTTTGACGGGCTTAGGAGGTAACCCTTACAAGGCCTCTCACCCCTCTTTTGGACTAGAACACATTTAAAACTTAGAGGGAAGATTTTGACACACTTTTAATAGAGTTTTTCCTCTTTTTTTCTTAGTTCTAGACCCCCTTTCAACCATGAATGAGAGGGATATTTATAGGCCTCAAGAGGAGCTCAAATTTGAATCACTTTTGTTTTTTCTGGTGCTGGCGGTGCCACTGCCTGTTAGTGTCAGACACCGATAGTGTACTAGGCGGTGCCACCGCTTAGGCTTGCCGCCCAGCGGTGGTACCACCGCTCAGCCCGACGGTGCCATCGACTGGGCTCTCGGGTTCTGGGCGATGCCACCGCCCAGCTTGGGCTCTCGGGTCCTGGGCGGTGCCACCTCCCGAGGTCTTCCAGCTCACTGGTTGGGCCTTAAACTTGGCCTAAACCAGTCTAAAATAAGGCCCATGTGGCCCCTACTTGGGTTATAGGCACCTAATCCTAACCCAAATTATCATGCTAACTATAAAATTAAAGATATTTCCTAAGCTATTACAAAGTTCGACAAGTCAAGACTTCTTCCAGCGAACTTTCGACAGTCTTCCGATGAACCCTCGGAAACCATTCTACGGACTCTCAGCAAGCTCTTGGACTTCACGATGATCTTGATGAGTTCTAATGAGCTTCTTTGGCAAACTCTGATCTTTTTTGGCAAACTCCACGAACTTTCGACGAACCTTCCGGCAAACTTCTAAAAACCCTTCGGCAAACTCCCTACTCGTTCTCGGATAGTTCCGACAGTACTCCCAACGAATCTTCGGACTTCTATCGAATTCTCGAACTCCCAACGATCCATCACACTTATCTTCAGGTACTTTGTTTTGCTTTGTCTTCATCGTTATCATAGTTAATCATGCACACACACAAACAAAAACTCTACTTCGATCTAGACAATTATTACAACATGAATTGATATTCTGTTGCTCGGCATGTCATTGGTCAGTGCTTCATCCGATTCTTTGGCGCATTATCCTCTCTTGCGTTCTATTGCCCAATCGGCGGTTGACCTCCGCAACCATGATATCCTTAGCGTAACATACTCTTCTTGGCCCAATGCCCGACGTCCGAAGCCTTCTACCGATTGTCGACCGAACCTCCATCTCGACATCCAATATCCTGACGTAATCACTTCCGACGCAACGTCAATTTCTCCAGTATCAACTGTCTAATGATGATCGATAGTAGACCTACGTAACTCAAAACGTAATTAGACCATAAAATATAATTAATTAGTTTCATCATCAAAATTTGAGATTCAATAATTAGATGGATAAGGGACTATAGGTACATAGTAATTGAGGATAGATAGATCCAAAGGATTAGATTCTCCTATAACATCTAGGGATTACTGCGTAGTAGCCTAGTACGTCCGTAGTCGATGAGTCAAGTGAATTATTATAGAGATAATAATTCACAGAGCTAAAAGGAATTCTAATAGGTATGACTCATGGCCAGCTCGATATTGGGCTTAAAGGGTCACACACATATGGTAGGAGTTGCAATAAGTAGAGGTTCCAATATGAGATATCCACTAAAGCCTCTATCTTATTGGATATCCAATAAGCCCTTAAATTATCAGATCTTATGGATGAGATTTCAATAAGAGCCTATGAGGGATTATTAGGTAGAGATTCACTAATCTAAGAGTCTTAGATAGTTAGATGGAGATCTAATACCCCATAGGATCCATTAGGGTTATGTTGATAGGGAGCCTCTATAAATAGGAGGGAACCAAAGGGTCATAGGCTAGGCTCTTTTGGCTACCACCTCCTATTCTCCTCTTCCTCTCTTCTCCTCAGCCAGTAGCCTCTATTTAGGGCATGAGAACAGCAAGAAGAGTTGGCCCCTTCTTGATTGTGTGGTGTACGTAGTGAGAAGATCATGCAGCGATTTGAGGAGCATTCTTACAGCTTTTGCCATGTGGATCACCACTAGAGGGGGGACAATTGAACTCCTTCATCCTCTCTCATAGATTTGTAGGATTTCATGGATATATGATCTCCCTAAGTAATATATCTTTCTTGTGCACGTATTTTTTAATTTTACAGGTTTTTATACACCAATCTTCGTACGATGACAAGAACCTAATTTTTTGTGAAAATCTAAGATTTTTGTTCTTTGTTCTTCCAATGTGCATATGATTTCACCTTAGATTTCTCAACATGTTTAAAATCAAAAAATAAGTTTCATCATTAAAATCATCAAGAACAATAGTATACACATTATCACTCCTTAAGGCAATTATATATTTATTTTTATATGGTATCTCTATAATGCAAGCATTAGTTTTAAATTTAATATTATATCCATTATCACACAATTGACTAATGCTTAGTAAGTTACGTTTTAAGCCATCTACTAATTAAATATTTTCAATCAAAAGATTTGATTTGTTACTTATATTTCCTTTGCCGATAATTTTTCCTGTATTGTTATCTCCGAAGGTGACATTACTAGTCATAGGTGCCCTGTAAGCCAATCACGTGAGTGATGGTATGTGTGACATGATATGCACTCTTTTTTCTTATTATTTATTTAGTAATTTTCTCACTTAATATTTCTTATTACATATATATATATATTTATTAATATTCATGGATCTGTGTAATGAGAATCAGATCGTGATGAGATCATGATAATGAGACTGATTCGCCTTTAAACATAAACTCTGAATAATCCTAGTCATAGGTTACACGAGAGGAATATCAAGATAACCGGATAGACTGGTATGCTATATACTCGTCCATATGATGGAGACAGTTAGTCATATAGCTACTCGTGTGTGGACACTAGAGATATAGTGCAGGTTCTCATTGGAGAATGAGTTCACTAATTGATCCACTTACGAAATGCTAGATAATTGATGATACTATTGAATCTCAGATTTTGATGATGAAGTTAATTGATAGATTATTTGATCTAATCCATATTCTTGAGATAAGTGTGCAGGATTAATTACGATAGCAATTAAGATATAAATCAAATTATCGAAGTCAAGTACTTGGGAGTTTGAGAGTCTGCCGGAAATCTGAAGGATCATTGGAAGTGCTATCGAAAATATATGAGACTGAATCGAGGACTTGCTGAAGGGTTTGGAAGTTCATTGGAAAGATCGTTGGAGATTCACGGAGCTCACTGAGAAGGTTTGGAAGCATGCCAAAGATTCGTTGAATTCGTTATAAAGTTTGGGAGCCTGTTAGGAGTCCCCTAGAAGGTATCCGAGGATGTGTCGGAAGTCTATCGAAAGTTCACCAGAAAGCTCGTTGAAAGAAGACTCAACGTTGCTGATTTTTAATTTATTTAGAATATGTTTTTAATTTCATAGTTAGTATATAATTAAGGTGAGGATTAGGTGATAATCCTAATTAACCCTAGTAGGGGTCAATTGGGCCTTAATTGGACTGAATTAGGTTGGATTCAGGTCCCATTCACTAGTGCTGATTATGTCTGGTAGCGGCACCGCAAGATTGGGCAGTGGCACCGTTAGACTGGACGGTGGCACTACCCCGGGAACTAGTTCCTAGCGGGTCTGGGTAGTGGTACCACCCTAGGTCGACGGTGGTACAATTGAAAGTTATTACCTGTCAATAGTGGTATCGCTCGACAAGCGATGGTGTCGTCGATCCATGAAGTCTGAGGACCTTATCAGGTGGTAGTACCGTTAGACTAGGCAATGGTACCTACCACCTAGTACACTAACAAAACAGGGTCAACTGACAGTGGTACCACTAGTGTCAGGTGGTGGTACCGCTAGTACCTAAAAATCTAGGATGTGACTCTTTTTGGCTCTAAACCTAAAGCCAATTAAGTCTATAAATATCCCCTCTCTTCTCAACTGGCTAAGCACGAATTGAGAAGTGAAAAAACTGAGTCAAAGCTATAGCAAAATTGCATTCGATAGCTTGAGTGTTCACCTCCCAAGTTTTTACTTTATCAAAATTCGATAAGAGTGTGAACCACCTATCAAAGTTTGTAAGAGGGGTGCTTGGTCCTTCCCCTTCAAGAAGATTTGATAGTGGAAGTTGGGAACCTCATCGGAGGAGGTTTCGAAAGTGGACGTAGGTCATTTGATCGAACCACTATACATCGCTGCGTACTTCTCTTGATGTGTGAGTTTTAAGTTTCTGCATTTTAATCTATACTTGTTGTGATCTCTCGATTTCCTCCTCTCTACTTTCGATCACACTCACTTGAATCACTTTGCCAGATCAAATTTTTTTTACGGATAACTCTTTCCGAAATCGATTTGAAAAGTATGATTTTTATCTGCTGCACTAATTCACCACCCCCCCTCTTAGTAATGCTCAGATCCTAACAATTGGTATTAGAGCTTGGACACTCTCATTTGGTTTAAAACCCAAGAGAGATAGTGTATTTCGGTATGCTAGAGGGTCATTCAATTACATGCCTGCCTATGTTTAATAGGCCAGATTACACCTATTGGAAGACATGTATGAAGATTTTTCTTATTTTCATGGATTTCAAACTTTAGAATATTTTTAAAAATGGCTTTAAAAAATCTTCTTTTTTGATGAATGAATGGAATGAATCGGAGAAGAAGGTTTTTTGCACTTAATGCAAAGGCTATGAATGCATTGTTTTGTGCACTTGATAAAAATAAGTTTAATCGTGTTTCGATTTGTAAATCGGCTTTTGATGTTTGGCATACTCTTAATATTGCTCATGAAGGCACTAGCCGAGTGAAAGAGTCTAAAATCAACCTCTTGGTGCACTCTTATGAATTATTTCGGATGAAAACAAGTGAGTCCATTAGAGACATGTACACCTGTTTCACGGATGTCGTCAATGGACTCAAAGCACTTGGTAAAGGTTTTTCTAATTTTGAACTTGTAACTAAAATTTTAAGATCCCTTCTAAAGAGTTGGGATCCAAAAGTTATGACCATTCAAGAAGCTGATGACCTAAAAAAAAAATTTATTCGAAGAACTCATTGGGTCATTGATGACCTACAAAATGATATATAATGCTCATGATGAGCTCAAGAACCCCTTTCCAAAGAATAGGAAGGATATGACATTATGAACACAAGAAGACCACTTGAAAGAATCTTCTAGTGATGAGGACCTTGATGATGAACTTGCACTCTTAACTCAGAAATTTAAAAAATTTATAAGAAAGAATAAATTTAAAAATGACACTAAAAATAAACTTGAAGCTAAAAGAGAATAAGTAATATGCTACGAATGCAAGAAGCTGGGGCACTTCAAAAGTGAATGCCCTCAAGCCAAAAAGAAGCAACCAAGGAGGAAGAAGGCTCTAAAAGCAACATGGGACGACTCAAGTGGCTCCGAAGATGAAGAAGCAAACAATGAGGAGGCCAACTTCAGATTGATGCCTCTCGGAGAAGACGTATATAAGTTATTTAATGAAGATTTAACTTTCGACAAACTTTCAATTATTTTTCATGAATTATTTGATAAGTGTAGAGCTATTAGTAAAAAAGTTCAATTTATTAAAAAAGAAGCATACTATCTTACTAGATAAATTTGAAAGTCTTGATATTCTCTCTTTACCTTCATGCTCTAAGTGTGAACACTTAGAGGCAATAAAAAAAGAAGAACTTGCTACTTAAAGATACCCTAAATAAGTTTAAGGTTGGTAGTAAGGGCTTGGACTTGATCCTTGCAAACAAGGGTCACGTTGGAAAAAGAAGTGAAATTATATTTGTGATTGGATCTTACCGTACTTCAACCACCTTTATTAAAGGACCCACACTATATGTTTTATCTCATTTGAAATGTAACTTTTGTTGTAAACTCGGACATATTGTTTATAAATATCCGTATAAGAAACTTAACTCACATAAGTTGATATGGATTCCTAAAGGAATGATAAGAAACTCAATGAACAATGACAATATTAGTAGATCAATATTTGAGGTACTCAAATTCAAATGGGTACTTAAAAACCATCATATTTTGTAGATACATTCACCTACACAAGTTAGGAGCAAGAGATGGTACCTTGATAGTAGATACTCAAGGCACATGACTGGAGATCCATCTCAATTCTCTGAGCTCACTAGCCAAGACAAATAGTATGTCACCTTCGGAGATAATAACAAGGGTAAAATCATTAGCAAGGGAACTAAGGTAACAAATCAAGTTTTTTAATTGATGTTGTGTTATTGGTAGATGGTTTAAAGTATAATCTGTTGAGTATTAGTCAATTATGTGATAAGAGATTTATTATAAAATTTGAATCTAATGTTTGCATTATTGAAAAATCACGTAACAACACATCTATGATTGCACTAAAATAAAATAATATCTATACCACAAACATTGATGATTTTAGCAATAAAATGTGTTTTTTGGTTTTGAATGATGATGCTTGGCTTTAGCATTGGAGATTAGGTCATGCTAGCATGAAACTAATCTCTCAAATCACATTTAAACAACTTGTAAGAGGCATTCCTGATGTTAAGTTCATTAAAGACAAAATATGTAATGTTTGTCAACTTGAAAAATAAATAAAAAGTAGATTCAAACCAAAGAATCAAATAAGTACCTCTAGACCATTGCAATTGATCCATATGGATTTATTTGGACTAATTGACACAACAAGCCTAGGAGGTAGCAAATATACTTTTGTAATTGTAGATGACTATAGTAGATCACGGTGGTGAATTTCTAAATCATGACTTCCAAAATTTTTATGAATCTAATGGATATAACCACAACTTCTCTACTCCAAGGAATCCTCAACAAAATGGAGTAGTAGAAAGAAAAAATAGGTATTTACAAGAAATGACATGAACCATGTTAAATGAACATAGTTTACCCAAATACTTTTGGGTCAAAGCAGTTAATATGGCTTGTTATGTCATGAATAAGGTTAAATAAGACCATCTCTATCCAAAACTCCTTATGAATTATGGAATAACAAAAAACCAAATATTTTTTATTTTAAAATTTTTGATTACAAAGGCTTTATCTTGAATGAAAAGGATGCCTTAGGAAAATTCGATGTAAAATCTGATGAAGGCATCTTTCTTGGTTACTCTTTCATTTCTAAAGCTTTTCATGTTTTTAACAAAAGAACCTTGGTTATGGAAGAGTCTATTCATGTAGTTTTCAATGAAGTTTCTGAATTTAAGAAAAATGATTTTGATGATGATCTTAGTTTTGATGGTTTGAATTTGAATGAACCCTTTCCTCAAAATAGCAACTTGGATGTATCTTCTTTCCCAATTTCCTTACCTAAGGAATGAAAGTATATAGATGCCCATCCTAAGGAGCTAATTATGGGAGATACATCAAAAGGGGTTCAAACTCATTCCTCTTTTAAGAATTTTTATGCCAACGCCGCTTTTCTTTCTCAAATTGAACCTAAATGCATTGACGAAGCCTTGAAAGATGATTCTTGGGTTATCGCAATGCAAGAGGAATTGAACCAATTTGAGAGGAATGAGATGTAGAAGCTTATTCCTAGACCTTGTGACCATTTAGTTATAGGTACTAAATGAGTTTTGAGAAACAAGCAAGATGAATTTGGTATTGTGGTTAGAAACAAGGCTAGATTAGTAGCCAAGGGTTTTAACCAAGAAGAAGATATCGATTATGAGGAGACCTTTGCTCTTGTAGCAAGATTAGATGCCATTAGGATGTTCTTTGCCTATGCTAGTAGTAATAATTTTAAGTTGTTTTAAATGGATGTCAAAAGTGCTTTCTTAAATGGTTTTATTTATGAAGAAGTGTTTGTTGAACAACCACCCATTTTGAAAACTCTCTTTTTCCTAATCATGTGTTTAAATTGACTAAGGCTCTTTATGGGTTAAAACAAGCCCCAAAAGCTTGGTATGAGAGACTTAGTTCATTTCTAATTTTGAATAATTTTACTAAAGATAAGATTGATACTACATTGTTTGTTAAATATTTTGAAAATAATTTTCTTATTGTTCAAATTTATATTGATGACATTATCTTTGGTTCTACTAACGAATCACTATGTGAATCATTTGCCAAGTATATGAGTCATGAATTTGAAATGAGTCTAATGGGTGAACTAACCTTCTTTTTAGGATTACAAATTAGACAACTTAGTAATGGTATATTTCTTAATCAATCTAAATATACATTAGAATTGTTAAAATGATTTAACATGGATGGTTCAAAAGCCATAAACACTCCTATAAGTACTTTCACTAAGTTAGACATAGATGAAGGTGGAGAAAATTTTGATCAAAAAACATATAGGGGAATGATAGGTAGTTTACTTTACCTCATCGCAACTAGACCAGATATCATGTTTAGTATAGGACTTTGTGTAAGATTTGAAGCTAATCCTAAGTTATCTCACCTTAAAGCTGTTAAAAGAATATTTAGATATCTTAAAGAAACTCCTAATCTAGGATTATGGTATCCAAAATCTGATTACTTTGATTTAAAAGCCTATATGGATGTAGATTTTGTAGGATGTAGAATAGATAGAAAAAGTATATCCGGAACATGTCAATTTTTAGGACATACACTTGTTTCTTGGACTTCCAAGAAATAAAACTAGGTTGCACTATCTACGGTCGAAGCCAAGTACATAGCCACAAGTGTATGTTGTGCCCAAGTTGTTTGGATGAAAAATACTTTAGAAGACTATGAAATTCAATTAAAGAATATTCTTATAAAATGTGATAACACGAGTGCTATTTGTTTAACCAAAAATCTCATTCAACACTTTAGAACTAAGCATATTGACATTAGGCATCACTTTATATGAGATCATATAAATAATAATGATGTTATTCTAGAATTTATTGATATAAAATATCAATTATTGGATATCTTCACAAAACCTTTAAATGAAGAATAATTTGACTTCATTAGAAGAGAATTAGGTATGCTAAATTATCTTAATACATGAGGTTGCTGTATGCTTCTTTTCCAAAGTTTTTCAACTTCTATTTTCATGAACTTATCTTGATATTATCTTTTCGGATTTCGAATGACATCTTTATAATATTGTATTTTTGAACGGAAGTCTCATTTTTATCCTTCTCCGATCTTATATTGATACTCCTCTTTCATTGGTTAATGTTGATGATTTCTAAATTAAAATCATGCCCTCTTAATGACTTGGTAAAATTGGTTTTATACTCTACCTCTATTGGGATGACTAAATATTTTTCTTGATTTATTTTATCCACTCTTACATATCGTTTAAAGTTTGATGATTTTGTCTTCTTGATGTATGCAACTATACATACATCAATATCATGATCTTTGCATAAAGAAGAAGCTCTTAAGTTTTTATACTCTCTTTGGACTTCATTCATGCAAATTTAACAAACTCTTGTACTAATTTCTGTCTTGAGCCTTTATGACTTGATTGTTTATCTTCCATCTTATGAGTTCTAATGAGTATGCCAAGTTGAATCTTTTATGAAGTTTTTACGATAATGTGCTCCACTTCATATATTTGTAATGAAAATGCTAAGTTGAACCTTTAAAGTATGAAAACTTTATCATTACTCTTTCATGACATTATGATAATGTCTTGGCTTAAATGATGTATCTTTTTCACGTTATGATTTTTTTGCTTGGCTCTTGAACCGTTCAAACTCTTATAGTTCTTATTATGAGTTTTATCGATTTCATCTCTTTTCTAGTTTCATTTGGTAGAAACAATTCTTGAATAAATTTTTATTGACTTGAATAATTCAATTCAAGAATTATTATGCAAAATTAACTTTTCATGAGATCTTAGAAAATTTTATGAACTTTGGCTTTAATGATCTATCTTATGATTTCATTGGCACCAATTTTAAAAAAATGATCGAATTGCTCTTTGGTATTCTTTTCTTTTTGCCATTTTTATCAAGGCCTATTCCCTTTTTTGTTGATGACAAAGGGGGAGAAGAATATGGCAAGATAAATTGATGACTTGATTGATGGAATAATAAATGTCTTGTATGTATCATAATGAATGATGTATCGCAATGTATCACAATTGCTTTGTATCATATTGAATGATGTATCGCAATGTATCGCAATTGTTTTGTATCGAAAATTGATTGATATCCTTAAAAGCATCATAATATATCATAATATGAAGCGTATCATAATTAGATTGGATTACATGCGTCACAAATGGTTCATACATGCTTTACATGTTAATCGTTATCATATCATGTTTAAATTTGGTATATTTCATTGATATGATAAGTTTTATCTCATTTGATCTATCGTAAAATGATATCATGCCTTGCATTTGTGTAATTTTATTTTGATATCATTTGATACTTGTTTCACTTCAAAATTAAAATTGGTATCATTTGTCAAAGTGATAAATGTCTATCATCATTGAACTTGAAAATATGAGTGTCATGTCTTGACATCGTTTTTAAAATGTGAAAAATATGAAGTTTCATATTTATAGATGAAAAGATCATGCTTGCTAAGCATGACAATAAGTTCAATGAATGTAACTTATCAGTTTCGTCTTGAATTCAAGGAGATTGAATTTAAGTGTTTCCCTTCTCAAAATATGGCATATAGATAGGGGGAGTTAAGGTTAACTCTATCATCAATTGATTGTCATAATAAAAAAGGGAGAGATTATTGAATCCCAGATTTTGATGATGAAGTCAATTAATAGGTTATTTGATCTAATCCATATTATTGAGATAAATGCGTAGGATTAACTATGATAGCAATGAAGATATGATGCAAATTATTGGAGATAAGTATTTGAGAGTCCGAGAGTCCGTTGAAAGTCCGAAGGATCATTGAAAGTGCTGCTGGAACTAGACGAGAATGAATCAGGGACTTACCGAAGGGTTTGGAAGTTCACCAGAAAGATCGTCGGAGGTTTGCGGAGCTCACTGAGAAGGTTCAAAAGCGTGCCAAAGATTCGTCGAACTAACCATAAAGTCCGGGAGCCTATTGGGAGTCCGTCAGAAGGTATCCGAGGATGTGTTAGAAGTCCGCCGAAAGTTCGCCGAAAGAAGACTCGACGTTGTTGATTTTTAATTTACTTAAAATATGTTTTTAATTTCATAGTTAGTATGTAATTAAGGTTAGGATTATGTGATAATCCTAATTAACCCTAGTAGGGGCCAATTGGGCCTTAGTTAGACTGAATTGAGCTGGATTTAGGGCCCATTCACCAGTGTTGATCATATTTGGCGGTGGCACTGCCCCGGGAACTAATTCCTAGGTGGCGGTACCACCCAGTATACTGACAAAACAGGGTTAACTGGCGGTGGTACCACTAGTACCCAAAAATCCGAGATGTAACTCTTTTTGGCTCCAAACTTAAAGCCAATTAAGTTTATAAATACCCCTCTCTTCTCAGCTGGCTAAGCACGAATTGAGAAGTGAAAAAATTGAGTCAAAGCTATAGCAAAACTACATTCGATGGCTTGAGTGTTCACCTCCCAAGTTTTTACTTTGTCAAAATTCTATAAGAGTGTGAACCACCTGTCAAAGTTTGTAAGAGGGGTGTTTGGTCCTTCCCCTTCAAGAAGATTTGATAGTGAAAGTTGGAAACCTCATCGGAGGAGGTTTCAAAAGTGGATGTAGGTCATTTGATCGAATCACTATATATCGCTACGTACTTCTCTTGATGTGTGAGTTTTAAGTTTCTACATTTCAATCTATACTAACTGTGATCTCTCGATTTCCTCCTCTCTAGTTTCGATTGTACTCACTCGAATCACTTTGCCGAATCAAAATTTCTCTATGGATAACTCTTTCCAAAATCGATTTGAAAAGTATGATTTTTATCTACTACACTAATTCACACCCCCCCCTCTTAGTGCCGCTCAGATCCTAACAAATACCCCATTGTCAAATAGTGATTCCATGGTCCTACTAGTGTATCTGGTTGTTATACTTGAGATAATAAGGATGTCCTGTATGAGTACTCCACTCTTTGATATCGGACTTATAGGTTTGGAAGTTCTAAATCTAGCACAACTAGTCATTGGAAGTGGTAGCCAACCTTACAAGAGCAATTAAGTGTCGATATAGAATCAGCCACTCTTGGTGTTATGAGAGGAATATCTTATATATTCTTACTCACGCAAATCCCTAGACAAGGTTATTAGGATTAAGAAAGAAAGAGTTCTTTGGAAGAATTCGATTAGACTCGAGTAGAAACCGTATGGGCCTGATAACACCATGCTTGGTATACGATCTCTGAGATATTAGATGGATGAGGGACTATATGTACATGGTAATTGAGGATAGATAGGTCTAAAGGATTGGATTCCCCTATATTGTCTAGGGACTATGGCATAGTGGCCTAGTACGTCCATAGTCGATGAGTCAAGTGAATTATTATGGAGATAATAATTCACTAAGTCAGAAGGAGTTCTGATAGATATAACTCACGGCCAGCTCAATATTCGGCCTAAAGGGTCATACACATATAGTAGGTATTTCAATGAGTAGAGGTTCGAATATAAGATATCTGTTAGAGCCCCTATCTTATTAGATATCCAATAAGCCCCTAAATTATTGGATTCTATTAATGAGATCCAATAAAGCTAATAAGAGATTATCGGATAGAGACCCACTAATCTAAGAGGCTTGGGTAGTTGGATGAAGATCTAGTACCCAATAGGGTAGGGTTAGGTTGATAAGGAACCTCTATAAATAGGAAGGAACCAAAGGGCCATAGGCTAGACCTCTCTTAGCTGTCACTTACTATTCTCCTCTCCCTTGTGGAGGACAATTGTCCTCCTTCATCCTCTCCCACATATTTATAGGAATTTAAAGATATACGATTTCTCTAGGTAACATATTTTTCTTGTACATATAGTTTTTCGATTTTGTAATTTTTGCACATCAATCTTCGCACAACAATAAAACCTTTCTGTGAAAATTTGGGATTTTTGTTTACTATTCTTCTGCTATATATATGATATCATCCTAAATTTTTCAACGGTGGTATCAGAGCCACGTTGTTCGTACGAAAGATTGGATTTTAAACTGTATGTGTTGTGTTTTAGAAAGGCTTTTGATGTCAAAATTATTGACACAAAAGGCAAGAAAGGGTAGCAACTATTAGTCGAGAGCTCCCTTGGGGCACTTGCGGGTAGGGCTGGCAAAGTTGCAGTAGGCCACTTGCGAGCAAAGAGCCATAGGTTGCTGGCAGCCGGTGATCTTCTGCCTACAATGGCGGCGCTTGCGAGTAGGGCCCCCGTAATGGTGACACCCACGAGCATAGCACCCATAGGCAAGCCGTTTATATTAGGATCAAGTCGACACTAAGAGGGGGGGGCTGGTAAATTAGTGTAGCTATAAAAACATCATCAATTCAAGAAACTTTAGTTTGATGAAAGCCGTATTAGAAATTGTTTAACTTTTAAAACATTCGTAAAACAAGTAAGGCAGTATGCAGTATAATTAAATAGCAAAGAGGAGAAGAAGAGAGTGCACACCAAATTTATAGTGGTTCGATCATCCAACCTATGTCCACTCCTAATTCCTCCTTTTTCGAGGCCACTTGCATCCACTAACCGATCTTATTTTAACGAGTGAAAATCAACTACACTTTATAGTTCTTTCTTCTGTTTACAGTTTTAGGAGACAACCTTTAACCCCACTCACCCCTCTCTTAGACTTAATCAAAACTTAAAGCTAGCGGGGAGGAATTTTCATACAATTACAAGAGTTTTTCCTCTTGTTGTTCTCAGTTGGTGTGTATTCTAACTAGGGATGAGAGGGGTATTTATATGCTCCAAATGGATTCAAACTTGGAGCCAAAATTTCAAACACCCCAAGATTTCGGGATACTAGCGGTACCACCACTTGTGCTAAGCGGTACCACCACCCAGTCTGCCCTGACATTTGGTGGTACCATCACCTAGTCTGGCAATGCCACCGCTTGACACTGGGCGATACCATCGCCTGACACAATCTCAGAGACTATGTCTTGGAAATTGAGCCACTAGCGGTTCTACCGCTTGTTCTGGTGGTGCCATCGCCTGACCCACTTGTTGGGTCATTATTTGGGCCTTTCACTTAGCCCAACATAGCTCAAACTTGGGCCCAATTGTTCCCTAATTGAGTTGGCCTAATTTTAACCCAATTACAATTTAAACCTACTTCGATCTAGATAATTATTACAAAGCTTGAATCAATTATTGTCTGACATGTCATTGGTTCATCGGCACTTCATCTGATTCTTTGACGCATCATCCTCTTTTGTGGCCTATTATTTAATCGGCTAGTTGACCTTCACAACTCTGATTTCCTTAACGTAATTTTTACTCTTCTTGGCCTGATGCCTGAACCCATGGCACGAAGCCTTCTGACGATACGTTGATCGATCCTCCGGCTCGACGTCCAATCTTCTAACTTATTTCACTCTCACCTAACTTCTGATTCCTCCTACTTTAATTATCTCTTCCTGATCGAAGCTAGTCTTGAGTCACTCAAAATGCAGATCAGATCATAAACATTATCTATTGGTTTCATCATCAAAATCTAAGATTTAACTATCTCCCCTTTTTTGATGATGACAACCAATTGATATTGGAGTTTAAGCAAACTCCCCCTATTAATATGCCATATTAATAGATCTTTTAAATCAAGAAATCATGTAATGTTTCAAAACATAAAAGTATATCATATCATGCATGATTCAAATCATCATTACTTCTCCCCCTTTGTCATCAACAAAAAGGAGAAGTATATCTAGCAAGTTTTTAAGATATGTAAGTTTTACAACATACAAGCTAGCAATTTATCACTTTACAACATATAAGCATAGCAAGTTTTAAAGATATGCAATTTTGCTTCTTGAAATGTACAAGTTTGCACTTTTACTTCTTGAGTTTGTAAGCTAGCAATTCTTGGTGATGTTTAAGATGACAAGTTCTTTCTTCTCTTTTGAGAAGTGTAAGCTTAGCAAATTTTGCTTCTTTTGTAGTAATCGAGCTAGTAATTTTTCTCTCATTGAAGTGTGCAAGCTAGCAATTTTGCTTTATGATGCACAAGCTATCAATTCTTGCTCTCCTTTTATCATTGTCAACAAGAAGGGAAGAGAACAAATTTTCTTTTACATCAATGCTCTAATCATGACAAAAATTAATAAATTTACATTATAAATTTTCATCATATCATGAGGTATATAAATCACGAATATAAAAGAGCATTGAAACATAGGAGAAAAAAATCAATTTATGCATACAATGTTTCAACCATCAAAGCACATCATTTCAAGTTGAGAGTATTTGAAAAGAAACAAGGAAACATTATAATTCATTTGGATAAATATTCTCTTTAATAAAATGAGAGAATCATACGAGAATAAAGAGTAAGGGATCATGATTCATATAAAAAAAATCTCAATTTATAATTCTGAGAAACCAAGATCATGATTTTAATAAAGCTTCTCTTTAATATATAGCAAATAGAATTATAAGAGAACAAGGATCTTGATTCATATAAAATAAGTCTCAATATCAAGTGAAAGAATCAAGTTTTGTTCTTCTTTAGTGAAAGGAAAATCTTGGTTCATAGAAGATTTCATGTTATAAGTCTCGAGAAATCAAGATCATGAAAAAAATTTCGAGTATCAAGTGAAGAAATCATGATTCATATGATAAAAAGATTGTCGATTCATACATTTGAATAAATATTTTTCAATCCATTATTACTTCAACTCATCATGCATAATTTTAAAATATAAAATCATCAAGCATGATACAAATATTTATTTTCAAAACATTCATCATTATTTTCAACTCATTCAATTTGACAAATTATTAAAATCACTTTCAAGAGATTCAAAATGACATAACTAGATTCATCAATCTCTTATTGAAAAAATCGATAAGATAAAGATAGAAAATGCATTCCCTTTTTATGTGTTTTAATTTTTGTGATTTATTTTATATAAGTATGCCTTTGTCTTTTATATCAAATAAAAACATATATCAATGTTTAAGATCAAAAAATAAATTTCGCCATAAAAATTATTAAGACAAAAAATATAACACATTAAACATAAGGCATCTTCAAACAAAAGATTCAATTTATCATTTTTTAATTACAATGATAATATATTTTTCTTCTTATGTGAGTCTAACACTTTATACTTAGTGCAAGGAATTAACATGCAAATGTCATGCTTAATTTTTTTTATTTTTCAAAATCACTAGAAAGAAAAGCATGATATATTAATTTTTTTTACATTTTATATTTCCTACTAACTAATTCAAAATTATCAAATTATGAATAGCATTAAGTAATTTCATAGTAAGGTAAAAAGAATTTGATTGAGTCACTTACCTTATTGTCAAAGGCCGTCAAAGCACAATTTGCAACCTCGTCTTCGGATATACTCGATTTGTCTTAAGTCATCTTCTTCTTCTTCTTCACTCTTGTATACTTATCTTTGGAGTGCTCTAGCTTCTTGCATTCATAGTAAGTGGTTGTGTCTGGATTGAGTTCGTTTTTATTTTTTAATTCTTGTTTTATAAATTTTATCAATTTTATAAATTTTATCAATTTTATAAATTTTATCAATTTTATTGTTAGGAGTTTAAGGTCATCATTACTTGAGCTTTCGCTCGAGAGGCCTTCTTTTGTTCTAAATACAATTACATTCTTGTTCTTTGGAAGGTTGTTCTCATATTCATCATGTTGGGAAATCCAAGGGTGACATCTCATGCATAGTGGAAGAATGAAAACAAAACAAAATCCTGGATTCCATAAAAGGTTTCATCGTCGTAAGAAGATCAATGCAAAAATTAAATCCGTAAATCTGAAAACTACATGTGTAAAAAGAAAGTACCTAGAGAGATCATATATCCCTGAATTCTTATAGATCTATGGGGTGGATGAAGGACGTCAAGAGTCCTCATCTCTAGCAGTGATCCACACGATAGGGCTACAAAAATGCTCCACTCTAGAGAGAGGAGAATAGGAGGTAGCCACCAAAAAGACCCCAACCTATGGACCTTTGATTCCCTCCTATTTATAGAGGCCCCCTATAAACCCTAATAGATCCTGCCCTATTGGGTATTGGATCTTCATCCAATTACTCAAGCCTCTCAGATTAATGGATCTCTACCCAATAATCTAGCTCTTATTAGATTTCATCCATGGGATCCAATAATATAGAGGCTTATTGGATATCCAATAAGATATGGGCTCCGGCGGATATCTTATATCTAAACTTCTACTCGTTGTAACACCTACCATATGTGTGTGACCCTCTAGACCCAATATCGAGTTGGTCGTGTGTCATACCTCTTAGAACTCCTTCTAAGTGAATTATTATCTCTATAATAATTCACTCGCGATAATAATTCACACGACTCATCGATTGTGGATGTACTATGCCACTATGCCGTAGTCCCCAAACGATACAAGGGAATCCAATCCTTTGGACCTATCTGTCCTTAGTTACCATATACCTATAGTCCCTCATCCATCTAATATCCCAGAGATCATATATTGGGTATGGTGCTGTTAGGCCCATACGATTTCAAATCGAGTCTCGCTCTAATCAATTTTTTTGGGAGAACTCTTTCTCTCTCAATCTAAGTGACTCTGGCTAGGGTTTTTCTTGAGCAAGAACACATAAAATATTCCTCTCATGATACCGAGAGTGCATGATCCTCTATTGACACTCAATAGCCCTCGTAAAGTTGATTGTCACTCTCAATAACGGACTGTACTAGATCTGAAACTTTCAAACCTATAAGTCTGGTATCAAAAAGTGGAGTACTTATACAGGATATCCTTGGTGTCTCAAGTCTAAGGACCAGATACACTACTGGGACTATGAAATCGCTGTTTGACGTGAGGTATTAATAACCATCCAGCATTCCATAAGCGAATTAATCAATGAACTCATTCTCCAATGAGCACCTGCACTATATCCTTAGTGTCCCCACACAAGTAGCTATGAGACTAGCCACCTCTATCATATGGACGTGTATACAGCACACTAGTGTGTTCGGTTATCTCGATATTCCTCTCGAGTAACCTATGACCAGGATTATTTAGGGTTTGTGTTTAAAGGTGAATTGGTCTCATTATCGTGATCTCATCATGATCCGATTCTCATTGTACAGATCCAAGGACATCACAATATATATTCAGATAATGTGAGAAAATATCAATAATCATAAGTAAAGAGAATAATGCAATATGTTATAGGTGTCATCACTTGCGTGATTGGTTTGTATGGCACCTATAACTAGCACATCATGTACCAAATGAGTCATTTCATAGGTCATCAAGGACCCGATAAGTTCTTCAATAGGATAGCAGTTCAAATCCTTTGTTTCTCAAATATCGATTATTTTTGGATCCCAACTTTTTGGAAAGACTCTTAGAATCTTGTTAATAAGTTCAAAATTAGAAAAATATTTACTAAGACTTTTTAAACTATTGACGGCATCCGTAAACCGGGTGTATATGTCTCCAATGGTTTCGCTTGGTTTCATTCAAAAACATTTAAAACTATACATTAAAAGATTAATTCTCGAATCTTTAACTCTATTAGTGCCTTCGTGTGTGACTTTAAAAGTTTGTCAAATCTCATGTGTAGTTTTACAAATTGAAATCTCATTAAATTTATTTTTGTCCAAGGCACAAAATAAAGCAGTCATAGCTTTGGCATTTAATGAAAATGATTTTTTTTTCTTAAGATCATTTCATTCATTCATAGGTTTAGAGGTTGTTTGAAAATCATTTTCAATGATATTCTATAAATTCAAATCCAACGAAAGCAAAAAAAATCTATCATTCGAGTTTTTCAATATATGTAATCCGTCCCATTGAACATAGAAGGACAAATGATTGAGTGACCCTCTTGAAAGCCGAAAAGAGCCCTTTCTTTTGGGTGTTAAACTAAATGAGAAATAACGTGACTCTAATACTAACTATTAGGAACGAGTCACCACTAAGAGGGGAGGGGGGGGTGTCTGTGAATTAGTGCAACAATAAAAATATCATCAATTTAGGAAACTTTGGTTCGATAAAAGCAATATTGGAAATCGTTTAACTTCGAAAACATTCATAAAGCAAGTAAGGCAATATGCAGTATAATTAAATAGCAAAGAGGAGAAGAAGAGAGTGCATACCAAATTTATAGTGGTTTGGTTATCCGACTTACATCCACTCCTGATTCCTCCTTCGTCAAGGCCACCGACATCTACTAGCTGATCTTCTTTCAATGGACAAAGATCAACTATCCTTTACAGCTCTTTCTCCTTTTTATAAGTTTAGGAGACAACCTTTACAATCCCACTCACCCCTCTCTTAGACTTAACCAAATCTTAAAACTAAAAGGGAGAAATTTTAACATAATTATAATAAATTTTTTCCTCTTTTTATTCTCAGTTGGTGTATATTCTAACCAAGGATGAGAGGGGCATTTATAGGCTCCAAATGGATTCAAACTTAGAGCCTAAATTTTAAACACCCTGAGATTTCGGGGTATTAGCAGTACCACTGTCTCTGTTGGGCGGTACCATTGCCCAGTCTACCCTAACACTAGGCGGTACCATTGCCTAGTCTGGTGGTACCATCGCTTGACATAGTCTCAGAGACTGTGTCTTCGAGACTGAGCCACTGATGGTTTCATCGCTTATTTTGGCGATGCCACCACCTGACCCACCTGTTAGGTCATTGTTTGAGCCTTTCACTTGGCCCAACATAGCCAAACTTGGGCCCAATTAGCCTCTAATTGAGTTGGCCTAATTCCAACTCAATTTTAATTTAAACTTACTTCAATCTAAATAATTATTATATAGCTTGAATTAATTATTATCTGGTATGTCATTGGTCTATCGGTGAGTCGTCTGATTCTTCAGCGCATCGTCCTCTCTTGCAGCTTATTGCCCAATCGATCAGTTGACCTCCACAACTCTGATCTGCTTAGTGCAATTTCGGCTCTTCTTGGCCCAATGCCTGAACCTATGGCACGAAGCCTTTTGTCGATACGTCGACTGATCCTCCGACTCGTCGTCCAATTTCTGACATGTTCCACTCCAGCCCAACTTTCGATTCCTCCAGCTTTAATTGTCTTTTCCTAATTGAAGCTAGTTCTACGTCACTCAAAACATAGATCAGATCATAAACACTATCAATTGATTTTATCATCAAGATATGAGATTCAATAGTCTGCGAGCACAGCGTCCATGGGCACATCGCCCACAAGCATAGCACCCATAGGTGAGCTGCCTACAAAGGTGATGCTCGCTCACAGTGGTGCCTGCAGGGGTGACCGATGCTTGTAGGGGAAGCGCTCACTCACACGGGTGACCGTTGCCCGCGAGGTAAAGGCGACACTCACCCATAGGGGTAGTGCCAGCCCGTAGAGGCAGTCGCCAACAAGGTGGTGGTAGTCGCAATGCAGCAAAAAAATTTAGGGTTTCTATTTAGACAAAAGGCAAATTTACCCCTCTCAATTTTAGAAATTCTAAGGTTTATCCTTTCAATCCAAATTACCTAAATAACCTTTATAAATCAAAAAATTATTTGTATATCTCAAATTTAAAAAAATATTAGTTGATTAAAGGGTTTAATTAACTATTATTATTTATCTAGTAGTCCTATATAATAATATGTACATGTGATGTATAATGTGGACGAATGATCATGTACCGTGTAATATGATATATGTGTATGATGTGATTATTATTATTATTATTATTAAGGCTTGTAAGCCTGAATTTCTCATTTATTGTTAGGCTTGTATGCCTATAATTATGTTATAATTACACCAGGCACAGCGGGAGTATGGAGGTGATAACGAGACCCATGAGGTTGACGATCGCAATATATAAAGATGCGCCAAGATGCCAACAGAATCGATAATAACAAGATGGACAATCACAGGGCATAGAGATATGCCGATGTACACATAGATCGTAATATGAGTGATTAGGCCCGTTAGGTTGGGCCTGATTACATTAGGTTGTGATCCATGATCCTCTGGTGTGATTGCTCATATGATGTGTAATTGCTTATACACCTACTAGATATATATATATATATATTTACATACGATGTAGATATATATGAAATATGTACGTGTGTAACACATCATATTAGGAGACTGAATCAAAATCTCCTCTCTCGATAATATTAAATCAGTAAATGTAAGACAATTAGATTGACCTGCATGGCCTTCCATTGTTATAGGAAAAAATCAATTTCTGAAGTAGGTTGACTTAGTCGAGTCCCTCGAGACTTACCTATATTATGATTTAAGATCTTATCTATGACATAGAAATGTCACCGGTGACCTGAGGACATGGTATATATGGTTGAGTCCCTCGAGGGTATATCATCGAATCAAACTCATCTTATAACGATGGTGATGGCTTAATCGAACGTCATGGTTAGTCGAGTCCCTCGAGATCATGATGTTTGGAGGCCGAATAGGACGGAAATCACAAGGAGCTATGATTGACAAGAGTTCCCTACCTTTTCGAGCTTAGCGTGAATGGTCGAGTCCCTCGAGGTTACGTTAAGATGTCGATTGAATCCCGATCCTCACTAAAGATCTATCGGGAGTCTTTGATTCACTTACTAAAGTGAGTTGTGTAATTCATAAGAAAATAGTGGGAGTAGATTAAGATAGAAGTTCTTATCTTGATTATTTATTTTTGTAAAATCTATATGTTATTTATTTATGCTATATATTTATTTTAAAAAAATATCACTTTTAAATCCTTTACGTAGCATACTTGATGTTAACCACCTCACTGAACCAAATTACACGGATTAGCTTTGCAACATAAGAATCATTCTCATGACGGAGAAAATCGCATATATCCTTGACACAGTGATGCCTACACTTAGGAAGGGGTAAACAATGATGAGATCACTTGCTACATGAAGTATATAGATGACTCCACTCTAGCTTAATGTTACATGTTGGGCTTTATAACTCTCAAGTTACAAAGGTAGTATGAAAAGATGGATGCTAGATCCATTCCCCTACATTTCTGTAAATTATTTAAGGAATAGGGAAGAACTCAACGATATATGATATCCAAGAGTCTCTTCCATGCTAAGATGACTAAGGGGCCATTAGTTCAAAATCATATCCGTAAGATGATTGAGTAGATAAACAAACTCATGGATCTAGGAATGATCCTAGAGGATAACCTGTGTGGATTTTATGCTTCAGTCCCTACCCAATTTTTTTTCTCTGTTCATTATGAATTTTAATATGAACAAGCTTGAGGTGACTCTCCCTGAGCTCCTCAATATATTAAGGAAGGCTAAAAGCACTATCAAGAAAGAGAAGTCAATTCTCTTTACTAATGAGATCAAAAAGAAAGGAAAAGCAGAGAATTCCCTTAAGAAGGGCAAGGGTAAGGGTAGACCAGGTAAAGCAAAGGTTGCTAAGAAGGACCTAGTAAAAGACAAAGGCTAGTACTTCCACTACAGTAAAGGCGAGCATTGGAAGAGGAACTGCAAAGTGTATCTTGTAGAGAAGGCAAAACAAAAGCTTAGAGAATCTCATATACATTCATGATCAGTCTTCATCTGTTAGATTCTTATGATAACACATGAGTATTAGATACTGGTAGTGCTTATCACATCTATAATTCGTTATAAGTTTTAGCAAGACCTAGGAGATTGGCGAGAGGTGAGATGGATCTCAAGATGGGCAATGGAGTAAAAGTTATTGTAGTGGCTGTTAGCGAGGTCACCCTACATCTACATGGTGGAGCAACTATTGCATTGGATGTATGTTACTTTGTTCCTTCTATTATTAAAAATATTATTTTCATTTCATATTTGATAGTTAGTGGATATCAATTAGTTTTTGAGAATAATGGTTATTCAGTAATATTAGATAATAAAATCATCAGAAACAATACATAATGGTCTATTTATGCTAGGAAATGCTCCACATATCATGAATATAAGTATGTCCAAGAGGAAACGAGATGAGGTGAAAAATGTATACTTGTGGCATTATAGGTCAGGTCATATCCATGAGGGAAGGATTCAAAAATTACTGAATGATAGACACTTAGATCCATTTGACTATGAGTCATATATGACTTACAAGCCTTACCTTCATGGAAAACTAACCAACTTTCCATTTATTGGAACTGGAGAGAGAGTCACTAAGTTGTTAGAACTCATACATAGTGATGTATGTGGTCCCATATCGACTTAGGTCATAGGAGGTTATTCTTACTTTATTACATTCACTTATGACTTCTCTAGGTATGGACATATGTATTTGATGAAGTACAAGTCTGAGGCCTTTGAGAAATTTAGCGAATATGAGAATTAGGTAGAGAACCAAATTAGAAAGAGCATCAAGGCTCTTTGATCAGATCGAGAAGGTAAGTACTTGAGTACAAAGTTCACTCAGTTCCTCAATGACCATAGGATTTTATTCTAGTAGACACCTCCTTATACACCTCAACTTAATGATATATCTAAAAGGAGGAATCATATACTATTAGATATGGTGTGGTCCATGACGAGTGTCACCGACTTACCCATCTCATTCTGGGGATACACCTTAGAATTCATTGCTTACCTTCTAAACAAAGTTCCAATGAGGTCAGTAGTGTCTACACCATATGAGATATGAAAAGGAAAAAAGCTTAATCTTAAGGTTGTTAAGATTTGGTGCTACCCTGCCCACATTAAGAGACAATCTCGATAAGTTGGAATTGAGGATGGAACGATGCAAGTACATGGGATACCCTAAGGAAACTCGTGGATATTATTTCTATCATTTTGAGAATCAAAAGGTCTTCACAGCCAAGAGAATAGTGTTCCTTGAGAAAGAATATATTTTTGGTAGTGATAGTGTGAATGTGATAGAGTTGAGTGAAGATGAAGAACCTAGCTCAAGCACCATTTCATAGCTAGAGTCTATTCAGGCACCTAGCTCACAAGTTCTAACTTTATGTAGATATACTATAGTACCTCATCCTCTTGAGAGATATGTAGGACATATCAGAAGATAAAATGTTGAGGATATTTACCCTCAGACCTACGAGAAGGCTATTATGAGTGTAGACTCTGGGAAGTGGTAAGAAGCCATGAATTCTAAAATAGATTCTATGTATTCCAACAAGGTTTGAAACCTAGTTGTTACACTTGAGGGTTGTTAGGACCGAAAACAACACTAAGAGGGGGAGAGTGAATTAGTGCTTATGATCAAAAACATCGTTTTGAAACTTCATTCTATAAAGCCCGTATCGAAAATTGTTTAAACTTAAAAACTTTTGTAAGAGTGTAGGAAAAGGTAGTAGATAGTTAAATAAGAAAGCAATGAAGGTAAACAACAAAGCAGAGATCACATTGGATTTATAGTGGTTCGGTCATCGTGACCTACATCCACTCCCGATTCCTCCTCCGTTGAGGCCACCGGCATCCACTAATGGTCTTCTTTCAATGGGCAAAGATCAACTATCATTTTACAATCCTTTCTCCTTTTCACAGGTTTAGGAGACAACTTTTACAATGTACTCACCGCTCTCTTAAAATAGAATTCAACACTTGAGCTAGAGGAGGGAAATTCTCACAAGATTTTTATAGTGTTTTCCTAAGTTTTTACTCTCAGTCCCTATGTATTTTGAGTAGAAATGAGAGGGGTATTTATAGGCCCCAAATGGATTCAAAATTAGAGCCAAAACTAGTCTTATCTTAGGTCTTCGGGGTAGTAGTGGTACTACCGCCTGTGCTGGGTGATACTACCGTCAGTAGACTCTAACACTGGATGGTACCACCGCCTGACATAGTCTTGAAGATTGTGTCTTGGAGATTGAACTATTGGTAGTTCCACTACCTATTCTGGTGGTGCCACCACGTGACCCACCTTTTGGGTCACTGATTGGGCCTTTCTCTTAGCCCAAAATAGCCCTAACTTAGGCCCAATGGGCCCCTAATTGAGTTAACCTAATTATATTTTGAACCAACCCAATTAGAACTAAAGCTACTTTAATCTAGATAATTATTACAAAGCATTAATTACATGTTATTCGGTATGTCATTGGTTCATCCGGTGCTTTATCCAACACTTCGGTGCATCATCTTCTCCTTTGGCGTATTGCCCAATCAACATGTTATCTTCTCACAACATCCGATCTCCTTGGCACAATGCCTGATCTTCTTAGCTTGATGCCCGAATTCATGGCATGAAGCCTTTTGCCAATATCTCAACCGATCCTTCGACTCGACGTTCAATCTTCTGACATGTTCTAATCCGGCCTAACATTGATTCTTCTTGCTTTAATTATCTCTCCATGATCGAAGATAGTCCTGCATCACTCAAAATGCATATTAAATCATAAACTCTATCAATTGGTTTCATCATCAAAATCTAAGATTCAACAATCTCTCCCTTTTTTATTATGACAACAATTGATAATGGAGTTTAAACTAAACTCCTCCTATCAATATGTCATATTGATAGAAACAAAAAAGAAACTTCAAATTCTAAAAATCATGAATCATAGCAATATATCATTATATTCATCATGCATAATTAAAACATCTAAGTACACCATCATCATATCTTCTCCTCCTTTGTCATCAATAAAAAAGAGAAATGCAACTAGCAATTTGTAGATATATGCAAGCTTAGCAAGTTAGTAAATTTTTCATCACTTTAGAACATGCAAACTAGTAAATTCTTTCTTCTCTTTTGAGAAATGCAAGTTAGCAATTCTTGCTTCTCTTTTGAGATATATAAGTTTACAAATTTTGTTTCTTGAGATAGGCAAGCTTTTGCTTCTCTTTTGATATGTGAAAGTAAACAAATATATTACTTCCCTTTGCGATATGCAAGCTAGAAAGTTCTTTCTTCCTTTGAGATTTGCAAGCTAGCAATAATTTCTCTTCCTTTGTCATTGTCAAAAAGAATATAATGGTATTTTTTTTTCTTTTACATCAATGCTCTAATCACAACCATAAATACAAAGGCATTGAACATAATAAAAATCATGTCATGAAAGATATAATGTCAAAGATCATGAAAGATCAAGTTATGAATATCAAAGGACCATGAATCATGTTGATAAACATATTCTTTTCTAAATGGCAAGAAGAAGAAAACAATCTTGATTCAATAAGAAAACTTAAGTCAAGAATATTGAGAAATTGAGAGAAGAATTATGAATCATTTAGATAAATCAAATAGTGAAAAGAATGAATCATAGTAAATGATCTTGATTTATATAAAAATCTCAAGTTATAATTATTAAGATCATGGTTCGTTTGCATAATTCTCTTCTTTAGTAAATACCAAAAAGAATCATAGAACAAATAAAAGATCTTGATTTATATATAAAGAAATCTTAAGTCATCATGATTCATAAAAAGTTTCAAATATCAAGTGTAAAATTTGGATAAAATTCATTCAAATTTAAATCATCAAATTATCAAAATTACTTTCATGATATTCATAAATAACAAAAATTGATTCATCATTAAGGATCTCAATGAAAAAACTTCTATAAGATAGAGAATGAGAAATTTTAAAAGAATACTTTCCTCTTTTTAGTTGTTTCAATTCATGCAATTGAGAGTTCATATAAGCATACCCAAGTTTTTATGCCAAAATCATGCATCATCATTTGAACCCGAAAAGCAAGTTTCATCAAAAAAGAAATTATCAAGATCAATAATATAACACATTAAAACAATAAGACATCTTCAAACAAAAGACTCGATTTATCATTTTAATTCCAATGATAATACATTTTCCTTCTAATGTGAATCTAACTTTTCATTCTTAGTGCAAGGAATTAACATGCAAATGTCATGCTCAATTTTTTTTTAATTTTTTCAAATCACTAGAAAGAAAAGCATGATATATTTTTTGATTTTTTTTATTTCTTACTAATATAAAAATAACTCATAAAATACATTAAGTAATTTTATAGTAAAGTAAAGGGATTTTGGTTGAGTTACTTACCTTATTATCGAAAGCAGTCAAAGCATAGTTCACCACTTCGTCTTCGGATGCACTTGATTTGTCCTTGAGTGCTTTCTTCTTCTTTGGCAACTTCTTCATTTTTAAGTTCATTTTTATTTTTATTTTCTTGTTTTATAAATTTTTAAAATTTTATAGTGAGAAGTTCAAGGTCATCATCATCATTACTTGAGTTATCACTCAAGTGGTCTTCTTTTGTTCTAAATGTTGTTGAATCTCGGATTTTGATGATAAAATCAATTGATAAATTATTGATCTAATCTATATGTTGAGAAAAGTATTATAGGATTAACTACGATTATGAATAAGGCATAAAGCAGATATTGTGCTAGAGTCAAAGATCAAACGATTCGTCGGGAGTCCACTGAGAATTTATTGGGAGTTCGCCAGAGCTCGTCGAGAAGTTCATCAGGAGCTCACCGAGAAGTTCATCGGGAGTTTGCCGAAAAGATCATCATGAGTTCACTAAGAGATCGTCGGGAGTCTGTCGGAAGATCGCCGTCAGAAGTCCACCGGAAGATCATCGGAAGCTTACCAAGATTTTATCAGAAGAACATTTGACATACTAGACATAATTTACTTTATTAATATCTTAATTGTTATAGTTAGGACTTAGTTTGAGTTAGGATTAGGAGGTAATCTCAATAACTCAATTATAAGTCAATTGGGCCTGAATCAGGACTGGTTTGAGTTAGACTAATAGCCTAAACAGTTACATGGAACCAGGCTGGTGGTGGCACCGTTAGGACTGGGTAGTGGAATCACCCAAGACTTAGTCTCCTAGAAAGTCTGGGCGATGGTACCATCAGTAGTTAATGCTATCTAGTAGTGGTATCGCTTGGGTCCAGTAGCCGAGACTTTGTATGGTGGTAGTACTGCCAAACTGGGCGGTGGTACTACCTAGTGTCAAAGAGTACTGGCAGTGGTACCGCCTAGCATAAGTAGTGGTACTACTAGTACCTCGAAAATCCGGAATGAGACCTTTTTTTGCTCTATTTTTCAAGTCAATTAAAGCTGATAAATATCCCACACTTTTCTACTTGTGGAGCATAGAAAAATGAACAAAAATTCTAAGATCTAAGAGAAAACACTATTATAATCTCTTGAGAGCTCATCTCCTCTTATTGTAGTTTAGAAATATATTTTAGGAGTGAGCAAAGTGTAAAAGGTTACCTCCTGAACATGTTAAAAGGAGAAAAGATCTATAAATGGTTAGTTAATCTTCGCCCATTAAAGGAAGATCAATAGTGAAAGCTGATGACCTTGCCGGAGGAGGAATCAGAAGTGGACGTATCTACTTTACCAATGTTTTTAAAGTTAAATGCTTTTTTGAAATGATTTTATCAACTCGAAAGGATTTTGAATCGCAAACATCTTTTTACGTATGCACTAATTCACCCTCCCCCCCTATTATTGCCGACTTGATCTTAACAATTGGTATCAGAGCAAGATTACTCTCAATTTGGTTTTAAACCCAAGAGAGATAGGGTCATTCTATCACACGTCCTCTTGTGTTCAATGGGATGGACTACACAATGGAAAACTAGAATGAGAATTTTTTTGATTTCTATGGATTTCGAGTTGTGGAATATTATTGAAAATGGATTTAAAAAGTATTCTAATCCAATGAATGAATGGAATAATTTGGAGAAAAGACTTTCTCTTTGAATATCAAATCAATGAATACTTTGTTTTGTGCTTTAGATAAAATGAATTCAATCGGGTTTCTATTTGCAAAATGGCTTATGATATTTAGCACACACTTGAAATCACACATGAAGGCACAAGTAGGGTTAAGGAGTTAAAAATTAATCTTTTAGTTTATAATTATGAATTGTTTCATATGAAACCAAGCGAAACCATTGGGGACATGTACACTCGGTTTATGGATGTCGTCAATGGTCTAAAAACACTTGGTAAAACTTTTTCTAATTTTGAACTTATTAAAAAGATATTAAGATCTCTTTCCAAAAAAATAAGATCCTAAAGTAACGGCAATACAAGAACCAAGGACTTGAACAACTTTCTGCTCAAAGAACTTAGTGGGTCTCTGATGACCTATGAAATGACATGCATTACACATGATGAATTTGAAAACAACCTTCCAAAGAACAGGAAGGATTTGACACTTAGAACTCAAGAAGACCACTTGAAAGAAAACTCAAGTGATGATGATGATGATGACTTGGCACTTCTTACAAGGAAATTTAAAAAATTCATAAAAAGAAACAAAACTAAAAATGATACTAAAAATAAAAGTGAACTAAAAAAGGATCAAATAATTTGCTACGAATGTAAGAAGTCGGGGCACTTCAAAAATAAATGTCCCTAAGTGAAGAAGAAGAAACTAAAGGAAAGGAAAGCGCTCAAAGCTACTTAGGACGATTCAGGCGCATCCGAAGATAAGGAGCCAATCAACAAAAAAGTTGTTAACTATGTATTAATGGCGTTTGGCGATGAGATATGTTTACAATCACAAGCTAGGTGCAAGAGATGGTACATTGATAGTGGATACTCAAGGCATATGACCGGAGATCCAACTTAATTCTTAAAACTCACTAGCCAAAATGAAGAGTATGTCACCTTCGGAGAAAACAATAAAGGTAAAATTATTGGTAAAGGAAGTATAGGTAATAAATCAAACTACTTGATTGAAGATGTGTTATTAGTATATGATTTAAAGCATAATCTTTTGAGCATTAGTTAATTGTGTGATAAAGAATACATCATAAAATTTGAATCTAATGCTTGCATTATTGAAATACTACACAAAAATACATCTATGATTGTCTTAAAATATAATAATATATATACTATTGATATTGATGATTTTTGTGATGAAACATACTTTTTGGCTTTCAACGATGATACTTGTCTTTGGCATAGGAGATTAGGTCATACTAGTATAAAACTAATTTCTCAAATTTAAACTAGAGAACTTGTAAGAGGAATGCCTAGCATCAAGTTTGTCAAAGATAAAATTTGTTATATATGTTAACTAAGAAAATAAATAAAAGGTAGTTTTAAATCAAAGAATCAAATAAGCACCTCTAGACCATTGCAATTGATCCATATAGATTTATTTAGACCAATTGATATAACAAACATAGGAGGTAACAAATACGCTTTTGTAATTATTTATGATTATAGTAGATACACTTAGACAGACTTCTTGGCACACAAAAGTGATTATTTTAAGTAATTTTTAAAATTTTGTAAACTTATTCAAAATGAAAAAGGCATTATGATTTCATCTATTTATAGTGATCATGTTGGTGAGTTTCAAAATCATGATTTTTAAAATTTTTATGAGTCAAATAAGTACAACCATAATTTCTCTACTCCAAGAAACCCATAACAAAATGGAGTAGTTGAAAGAAAAAATAGGAGCTTACAAGAAATAGCAAGAACCATGTTAAATCAACATAGCCTACCCAAATATTTTTAGGTCGAAGCTATTAACATGACATGCTATGTTATGAATAGGGTTCTAGTAAGATCATTACTTTTCAAAACTCCTTATGAATTATGGAATAACAAATGACCTAATGTTCATATTTTAAAGTTTTTAATTATAAATATTTTGTTTTAAATGAAAAAGATGCATTGGGAAAATTTGACGTAAAATTCGATGAAGGCATTTTTCTTAGTTATTCTTCTACCTCTAAAGCATTATGTGTTTTTAATAAGAGAACTTTAGTTATAGAAGAATCTATTCATGTTATTTTTAATAAGATTTTTGAATTAAAAAAAATAATTTTGATGATAATTTTGATCTTGATGCTTAAAATTTGAATGAAACCTCTCATCCCACTAGCAACTCGGATGCATCTTCTTCTAAAGTATCCTTACCTAAAGAATGGAAATATATAGATGCTCATCCTAAGGAGCTGATCATAGGAGGCACATCAAAAGGTATTCAAACTTACTCTTCCTTTAAAAAATTTTGTACTAACACTGCCTTTCTATCTCAAATTAAACCAAAATGCATTAACGAGACCCTAAAAGATGATTCATAGGTTATCGCAATATAAGAATAGTTAAATCAATTTAAGAAAAATGAGATGTGGAAGCTTGTTCCTAGACCTAGTGATCATTTAGTGATTAGTACTAAATGGATCTTTAGAAACAAACAAGATAAACTTGGAATCATGATGAGAAATAAGGCTAGATTAGTGGCCAAAGGTTTTAACCAAGAAGAATGTATCAATTATGAAGAAACCTTCACTCTTGTGCCAAGATTAAAAGACATAAGGATGCTCCTTACCTATACTTGTTGTAATAATTTTAAGTTATTTCAAATGAATGTTAAAAGTGTTTTTTTAAATGACTTTATTTTCGAAGAAGTTTATGTTGAACAATCACCCGGATTTGAGAATGTTTTTTTCCTAATCATGTGTTTAAGTTATCTAAGTCTCTCTATGGATTGAAACAAGCCCTAAGGGCTTAGTATGAGAGACTTAATTCATTTCTTATCCAAAATAATTTCTCAAAAGGCAAGGTTGATACTACGTTATTTATTAAAATTTTTAAAAATAATATTTTTGTTGTTCAAATTTATGTTGATGATATTATTTTTGGTTCCACAAATGAGTCTTTATATGAATCTTTTGCCAAAAGTATGAGCCAAGAGTTTGAAATAAGCTTAATGAATGAATTAACCTTTTTCTTAGGTTTATAAATCAAGTAACTAAGTGATGTAATTTTTCTTAGTCAAACTGAATATGCATTCGATTTGCTAAATGATTCAAAATGGATAGTTCAAATGCTATCAATACAGCAATGAGCATTTTTACTTAGTTAGATATGGATGATAATGGAGAAAACTTTAATTAAAATGTTGAATCTCGAATTTTGATGATGAAACCAATCGATAGTGTTTAAGATCTAATCTACATTTTGAGTGATGCAGGAAGCTTCAATCAAGAAGAGACAATTAAAGCTAGAGGAATCGAATGTTTAGCCAAAGTGAAACCTGCTAGATGATTAGACGTTAAGCCGAAGGATCGATCGACGTATTGGAAGAAGTTTTTGTACCATGGGTTTGGGCATCAGGCTAAGAAGAAAGGAATTACGCTAAGGAGATCAAAGTTGCAGAGGTCAACTATCAATTAGGTAATAGGCCGCAAGAGAGGATGATGCACAGAAGAATCGGATGAAGCGCCGATGAACCAATGACATGTTGGACAACAAATTGATTCAAGCTTTGTAATAATTTTCTATATCGAATTAGGTTTAAACTGTAGTTGGGTTGGAATTCGGCTAACTCAATTAGGGGACCAATGGACCTAAGTTTGGGCTATGTTGGGCTAAGTGAAAGGCCCAAACAGTGACCCAACAGGTGGGTCAGGTGGTGGCATTGCCAGAACAAGCGATGGAACCACTAGCTCAGTCTCCAAGACACGATCTCCGAGACTGTGTCAAGCGATAGTATTGCCAGACTAGACGATGGTACCACCTAGTGTCAGGGCTGACTCTTGTATAGCCGTTATTTTTGGATCCTAACTTTTTGGAAGGGATCTTAGTATTTTATTAATAAGTTTAAAATTAAAAAAATATTTACTAAGACTTTTTAAACCATTGATGACATCTATAAATTGGGTGTACATGTCTCCAATGATTTCATTTGGTTCCATTCGAAATAATTTAAAATCATGCATCAAAAGATTAATTTTTGAATATTTAACTCTATTTGTACCATCGTGTGTGATTTCAAGTGTATACCAAATGTCATGTGTAGTTTCGCAAATAGAAATATGGTTAAACTCATTTTTATCCAAAGCACAAAACAAAGCATTCATCGCTTTTGTATTTAACGAAAAAGTCTTTTTCACCAAATTATTTCATTCATTCATTAGTTTGAAAGACTTTTGAAAACTATTTTCAATGATATTCCATAAATTCAAATCCAAAGAAAGCAAGAAAACTCTCATTCGAGTTTTTCAATATGTGTAGTCCGTCCTATTGAATATAAGAGAACGAATGATAAAAAGACCCTCTTGAAAACTGAAAAAAGTTATTTCTCTTTGGGTGTTAAACTAAATAAGAAAAACATGGCTCTGATACCATCTGTTAGGACCGAAATCGATACTAAGAGGGGGGGGTGAATTAGTACATACGTGAAAATATTGGTGATTCAAAAATTTTAATGATTCAATAAAACTTGTATCGAAAATGCTTTTAACTTAAAAATGTTTGTAAGTGAGTGAGGGTAATGAGCAAGTAATTCAATGAGTAATAAGAATGAAAAGCATGAAAGAAATGGCACAGAAACATAGCACACTGGAGTTTATAATGGTTCAGTCATCGTGACCTACATCCACTCCCGATTCCTCTTCCGTCAAGGCCACCAGCATCCACTAATGGTCTTCTTTCAATGGACAAAGACCAATAACCCTCTTCTCCTTTTCACAGGTTTAGGAGACAACTTTTACAACCCCTTTACAAGTGTTCCCTCACACTATCCCTTAAAACAGCCTCTAAGTATATGGAGGAGTGAACTCAACTTTTCTAATAGGTTTATAGCTTTAGAATTATAGAGTTTTATTCTACTTTCTTGCTATTTATAGTTGGGGTAATTATAGACCCCAAATTGCTTCAAAAATGGAGCTAAACTTTTAAACATCCCGAGATTTCGGGGTACAAGCAGTACTACCGCCTGACATAGTCTCGAAGACTATGTCTCATAGACTGAGTCTCGGTGGTTCTATCACAAGTCTTGGCGGTGCCACTACTAGTTATAGGTGTCCTACAAGCCCATCATATGAGTGATGGCACTTGTAATACGTTACATCAATCTCTTTGCTTATGATTACTAACATTTTCTCACATTATCTAGATGTATATTATGATATCCTTGGATCTATGCAATGAAAATCGGATCATGATGAGATCATAATAATAAGACCGATTCACCTTTAAATACAAACCCTAAATAATCTCGATCATAGGTTACTCGAGAGGGACATTGAGATGACTGGATAGACTGGTGACTGGTCTCATAGCTACTCGTGTGGAGACACTAAAGGTATAGTACAGGTGCTCATTGGAGAATGAGTTCACTGATTGATCTGCTTATAGAATGCTAGATGGTTATTGATATCTCATGTCAAACAGTAATTCCGTAGTCCCAGTAGTGAATCTGATCCTTAGACTTGAGACACCAAAGATGCATTGTATGAGTACTTCATTCTTTAACGTTGGACTTACAGGTTTATAAAGTTTTAGATTTGGTACAATCGATTCTTGAAAATGGTAGCCAACCTTACAAAGGTAATTGAGTGTCAATAGAGGATCATCCACTCTCGATATTATGAGAAGAATATCCCATGTATTCTTACTTAGGTAAATCCTTGGCTAGGATCATTCGGATTGAGAGAGAAAGAGTTCCCTTGGAGAATCTGATTAGAGCGAGACTCGAGTAGAAACTGTATGGGCCTAACAGCACCATGCCTAATATACGATCTCTAGGATATTAGATGGATGGGGGACTATAGCCACATGATAACTGAGGACAAATAGGTCCAAAGGATTGGATTCCCCTGTATCGTTTGGGGATTGTGGCGTAGTGGTCTAGTACATCCGTAGTCGATGAGTCGAGTGAATTAATTATGGAGATAATAATTCACCGAGTCAGAAGGAGTTCTGATAGATATGACTCATGGCCAGCTCGATATTGGGCCTAGAGGGTCACACACATATAGTAGATGTTGTGACAAGTAGAGGTTCGGATATGAGATATCCACCGGTGCCCCTATCTTATTGGATATCCGATAAGCCCCTGTATTATTGGATATCTAATAAGCCCCTATATTATTGGATCCCATGGATGAGATTCAATAAAAGCTAGATTATTGGGTAGAGACCATTAATCTAATAGGCTTGGGTAATTGGATGGAGATCCAATACCTAATATGGCAAGATCCATTAGGGTTTACAAGGGGGCACCAAAGGTCTATAGGCTAGGGGCTTCTTAGTAGCCACCTCCTGTTCTCCTCTCTCCAAAGAGGAGCATCATCACAGTCCCTACTGTATGGATACCACTAGAGAGGAAGACGCTTGACCTCCTTCGTCCTCCCCCATGGATCTACAGGAACTCAAGATATACGATCTTCCTACGTACTTTCTTTTTACACACATAGTTTTTAGATTCATGGATTTGTTTTTACGCACCAATCTTCACACGACGATGAAACTGTTTCATGGAAATCTAGGATTTTTATTTTTTGTTCTTCCACTGCACATGTGATATCGCCCCTAGATTTTCCAATAGCCACCCCCTAACGTGGCTCTATATTACTATTATGGACATTTCTCTTAGCCTAAAACAGCCCCTAATCAGGCTCATTAGGCCCCTAATTGAGTTAATCTAATTACATTCAAAACCAACTCAATTAGACCTCTAAACTACTTTAATTTAAATAAATTATTATAAGCATTCATCACATGTTGTCCGATATATCATTGTTCATCTAGCGCTTTGTTCAAACCTTCGGTGCATCGTCCTCTCTAACGGTATATTACTCAATCGGTATGTGTCCACAACTTCGATCTCCTTGGCATAATGTCTACACCTTCTAGCCCAATGCCCAAACTTGGGCATGAAGCCTTCTGCTGGCATGATGACCAATCTTCTGACATCTTTTGGTCTAGCCCAACATTTGATTTTATCTCTCCTTAATCGAAGCTGATCTTACGTTACTCAAAACATATATTAGATTACTGTTAGGGATCGAGTGGCACTAAGAGGGGGGGGGTGAATTAGTGCAGTGGATAAATACAATAAATTTTGATGATTTAAAATAACATATGCAGGTGAGGAAAAAATACTTGAAATGATAGTTTAACATCTGACTGATCAGAAGACTCAAATTCTTTATCAACTTGGGAGTGTGTTTTGGTACCTGATGGATATGAATATGTAAATTCAATTTTTGTTTACTAAATTATCTGTAAGTGCTAACTCATCCGTAAAAAATGATAAAAATGATGAAATTCATGAAAGATCAGAGGCAATAAACAAGTTTTCCTTCAAGTATTGCTTTGCATTTCGAGATACTGATATCTATCTTAAAAATATAGAAAATGGACATGTGCAACTTGAAATTTTGGATATTTTTTGCATCCCTGATGAAGGTGGAACTAAAGTTCTATAAGTGAAACCAACACTTTCGATGCTAATGGGATATGTCCGTTCATTTCCAGAATATGTTATTACCAATCTTTCAAGAAGTGCCCAGTGCCTACACAGCCCAAGTAACTTTTCTATTTCAAGATGTATGTTTCTTGCTTTTAGTTAGGTGTACAAAGATGTAAGTTGTCCACTATAATTTCAGCTGACTATAGCATAATGTCGTTAACATTCTCTACAGAAGAGGATAACTCAGTTGCTGAATGCAGTAGAAAGAGGATTCAAATTCAGAGGCCCTAAATACTGAATCTTGATGGTTTATAAGTTGTAGATGATCTGCTTGTGAATACATGTAATTAGCAAAGAAACCAGTATTCAACTAAAATTTGTTATTTGAAATCTTATTCACCTCTGAAATACCACAACTAGAATTCAAGCTGATACAATCCCCAGTAAAATAGTTGGAAACACATGTCAGAATAACTTTTGACAGATCTTTAGGAGCAAACTGCAGCTTAGCATCTTGGAGTACATCTTTTCTTGTAGCAGCTTCACATGCATCAATTTATCTCTTTGCTTCATCTGGACTATTGGATATGCTAGAAGCCCCATGAGAACAGATCACAGAGTCAGAAGAAACAACTAAAGACTCTTGATCAGCCACTTTAGAAAATGAACATTTGCAAAGGTCAATATCTGAAGGTAATGACATGTGTGGCCCCAGAACAGAAAGAAGTACACTGCAATATAGAAAGATAGTGAAGATAGTATATTGTCAGCTAAATGAAAACCAAGTAATGTAACAACCAATAAGGTGCATTTGATAAGATTCCTTTTGTTGCCAAAAAAAAATAATAATTTTCTTTTTTTTACTCACATCTTTTTAAACTATAGTCTTCACCAATCACTTCATTCTCTTGTTTTGTATTTTCCAAAAATAAGCACTATAAAGTAGGGATTATAATACTGAATAATACTGTCTATACTAGGTGGTACGTATCGGTTTACCAGCAGATCGATATGTAGACCACCCGCTATCGGGCGGTACGATTGATCTAACCCCGTATTGGATGATACATGGTTGTATTAGGTAGTAACGGTCAATTTTGACTGTTGCTACCTGCTACCAAGCAGTATTGACCTAGCTATGACCTAGCTGTGGTGAGGAAAAAGAAGCGTCGAGGGAGAAGAGGGAGAAAACACTCGAGGAAGAGAGAGAATCAGGAAAACCTTGACACTTCTTGATCCGATACCACCCTCCCTTGATTATCCCGATCCAAGAGGTAACTAAGAGGTGGCAACTCGGCTTCTTCTTCGCCACGTTCTTCACCGAAGGTTATAGACGTCTCTAGCCTTCGACGTCTTTACTGAATGCCATAGATAACGAAAAGATCGTATTTTTCTCCTATTCTGACATGATGAGGAGAAGAAAGGATGTAACATCGCCAAGGCTACGTACACCTTTTTCTAATTTTTAATATTATTTTTATATTTTTATATATTAATTTTTATATATTTTATATTATTATTATATATATATATATACATACCAAGTGGTACACCCTAGCATACCGCTCGATATGTCGGTACCATATTATACCGAGCAAAGCTCAAAACATCGATATAATACGAAAGTACAAACCTTGCTATAAAGTACAAACTATAAATATGCTTAACTTTTTTTTATCATATGCTATTACAGTAGACCTTGATGCAATAAATCCATGTCATCATTCAGTTTCAATAGAAGGAAGAATGGTAGGCCTTCATAATACACTACGTATAACATTGAATGTTATTATAACAATCCTTTTGTTTTTCCAAGTGTGTATCAGAAGCATCTTCAGAAGTTGTATTCTTTGTTTCAGTAATCATAGGATCAAGGGTTCTAGCATCTCTAAAAGAAATAGAAACCTATATTTAAATTCCTACATATATGGTAAAAACATCATCTATCTAACTGGAAACAGTAAGCTAAAAATTTCAGCTTGATACTTCAACAGAAGGTCAAATCTTATATTTTGATAGTACATAATCTATATACCCAGACAAGGCTAACAAGATATACTTCAAAGTAGTATGAGCATGACTAGCAGATTGTGGAACACCTTGGTAGGGGCATTATGAATAAAGTCAACCAAACATGAAGCATAAAAATAAGTGCATAATTTATCATATAGAAGTATATCAAGATTTGTTTTCCCTTTTCTTGAATTTTTATTTAGGAGGAAGTTGGTAGAATTTGGATAAAAACTGGGCTATTGTGACCCAATTCATAGTTTTTTTAGCACATACAAATGAAAGATGGATGTCAAATACAAGTTTCATGAACTAGAAAGTACTAAATGATAGTAACTAGAACTAAAGCACTTGCATTCACAGAATTTGAATAAACCAACCGTAGCTAATTCCAAATTAATAGGTAGGATCGTTATTGTTTCATGTATAAAAGCTACATGAAAAAATCTTATCCTGCATAAGAAACATGATCCACCATAGGTAAACAGTAGGAAATGCCCTTTTCCTCAAATGTGCCTACAGAAAGTGAGGAATTAAAAACATTCGATTGTAGGTTCTTAGAAGTTAGAATATATAGTTCCATAAAGAAAATATTTTATTGTAGCTTAAAAAAAATCAGGAGCTAAAACTTTATTAGTCTTAGAAACAATATAGTGAAAGTGTGCAAGAGAGTTGTCACATATGTGCTGCTAGCTACAATGTGTGGAACTCACAAAGAGACAATTTCATACTAAAACCTATTACTAGATCTATCATGGACTATCTCAGAAACAAGGTATTGCATCAGGACCCAACTGATTTTTTTTTTACCAATTATGCATATCCAAAAAAAGCCCGATGAAATTAGTAAAAAATTAATATCATAATGCAGTAAATATCAGTAAGATCTCAGTACCTAATCAAATGCAAGGTCCTTGGCCAGTTAATAAATTATAATATATGATACAACTTATTATCCTTTTTTGTGACCTTGGCAAACTAAGTTCTGCGAAATTATATAGTCAAGGTGTATCCTGGACATAACAATTAGTGAACCAAGCTCCTATGTTCAAGAAAAGAGAGAGGTGATCGGCAAAACAGAGTACGGTGTAAGAAAGGAAATGAAAAATTAATATGACCAAACTTCACGAAAATATAGAAAAACATTTGAAGCATATATTGGCATCTAAAAAATATGTAATAAAAAATAATTTGCTACCCTTTAAGAAATATATAGCTATCTAAGCCACAAGCCACCACAGTAGTTATATTGGTCCATAAAATTCTCATAAGAGTTGAGCACAACACTACAAAGAACTTTATACAAAGCTGTGTTAGAGTTGTATCATCAGAACACTCAAACAGTAGGTTCTTTATTTACAATCTAGAAAAAAGGGGAAAACTCCAATCCAATAGACAAAAGTTTCAGTTTCATAATAAATACTATCATGATCAGGATCAAATTCAAGAGATCAGGGCTTTATTCAAGTATAGAAATGACTCCTAGAGACTACTTGTATTTGAACACCTTTGGTAGGAAAAAGATAAGATAATTAGTTTAAAAAATATTATATGGTCGGTGACCATTTTGAACATACTTGTGAAGCACCTCCAAATAAGACATGGAGACTGCCTACTTCCATTGCAGATATATCCAAGGCATTCCAATAAGAAGCATCCCAATAATCTTTAAGCAATTTGAATTCTTTTCTAACAAGCTTGAGAAATCAGTAGGTTGCATATGCCTAGTTACTTTAGTTTTAACAATTTCATCAAATATTAAAGACAGACCCAACTATTCAAGTACAAAATTGCCAAATCAAGCCATAAATTGATTTGATAAAAATCCATATCCATTCACATAATATACATGAAAAAATAATTTAATTAACATTAGTTTATTCAGAAACTTATTGTGGAATCCTCTAAACTAAGAAAGCAACAATTCTGAGCATATGGAAAGCTATAAAGCAAAATAATTATTATTAAGTGATATGGAACACATCATCTACAATTATTTCAATGTTTAACACAAAATATAATAGAACAAAATGCAAAGAAGAAATAGAAGAACATATGTAACTATCAGTGTAGAGAATTATCCTTATAAATGACAATCTAAATCCTTTGAGAAGATGGACCTGCATAGCCATTGAGTCTCTCACAGTTCAGTTAGAGATTCACATATGTCATTGGAGCTACCGAGAAAAAAAGGTAAACAGAAAAAATCAACCATCAAGTTTTAGTTTATAAAGTCAAATAGAGTGGAGTAGAACTACAACATATAAAACTATATAAATCTAAAAGTAAATCAAAAGTGTTTACTAAAATCAGTCAAATCATGTTCCAAGGATTGTCAATCTTGATCCATCCTATAAAAATCTCATCTTTAAGAGCCTTATTCACATAAGCTATGGTTTCCTATCCCAAAAATTATCATATGCAGAAAGCACGCTTGATGGTTTCCTAGATGAGTATCTTGCATTCTAGACAATGCTAGTCCATAATACACAAGTTGCATGGTCCTGATATTTACTTGTTAGTCCATAAAAGAAGTCATTTAAAAAACTAATGGGCACTTCAGATGTCAAAATTAGAAATAGAAAACTCTATTTCTCATAATAACCGGAGAGGTCAATATATATTGCATCAATTTACTGTGACAGAGTAGTCTTACTATGAAAAGTTAGGATCATGCTTATGAGTACTAACATGTTTTCAACATTGGCTTTTTATAGCCTTAAACAACCCTCCACCTTTTTTATTCGGGCTTGGGATCGATATTGTCGATGTTAAAAACATTAGTACTCATAACAAGAAATCAAGTAAAGAAAGTAATTTTCTTAGAGAAAGATAAAAACTAAAACACCTAGTAGGAATTTAAAAGTGACAATTATCGATTCGAAATATATATATATATATATATATATATATATATATATATATATATATATATATATAGTTTTGTCTAATTAGACAAGAAAGAGGCCTTTGAATCATGGCACTACCCGCTTTTTTAAACATAACAAAGAAAAGTAATTTTTGCCAATGCATAAAAACATAAGAAAGTTTGTTTTCTTTATGATTTTGATTTTGGTGGGAAAAGGTAGCAATTAAGCATATAACCATCTCGGAACATATCACTAACCTATGATATAGTGGCTTCCAATGCATAAAGCCCTAGAGAAAATAAAGTTCTCGATTGAGGTATTCACAACAATATAATAACACTACTAGATTGAATATGTTTCATCTTGTTTGCAACTAAGCAAAAATGTATTTATGTCTAACACATACTTATATAAGATAAATTTGTCAACAAGTGGTTTACTCTGGAAATATGTCTAAGTATTGTACATTATTTTCTCCTAAATCACACAAATGAGACCTTGTATGATAATGCTATCTGTGTGCAACTTCTATTCAATTTTCAGATCTATATATCAACTGAGTAGTATGCCCTAATATCTTAGTGAGGGAAGGCCTTGAAAGATCAAGAGATAGCTCTATTAACAAGTGTACTAAAAGAAAAAAAATCAAAAATTAAGAAAATATGGGGAGATGGGAAGACTCTTTTTTATAGTAATTTATATAAAAGAAGAAATAAATTGATCAAACTATCAAGGAGTTGAGTTAAAGAGAAATATTGTAATAAAAAAAAGTTCAAATTTTCTCACACCATCGAGGAATTAAGTTATATTTTTGTTATTGTTGTGGTCAACTACAACTTTTATTTTAGCATATCCTAAGAGTTTTGCAAGAATATATAGAATTTTTGCAACTTGAATCATATAATGTAAATAATCGATTGACCCATTATTTGCTTACTTTTGTCTAGGTTAGTTGACATAAACTAGTAAGACTACATCTTGTTTCTATAGGATTCTATCCTAGTATATACATTTTTATGTTTAGCAACTTAAGATCCAACATAAAGAAGTCAAAAATGCATAATGAATAACAAATGTATGCTTAGGGAGTCTTAGGAACAAAAAATTGACTCCGTGAAACCCAGAATAACTAAAATTGAAAAGCCTTTGCTTTTGACTAAAAGTTTTAGTAACTAAAATTAGTTCCTAATTAAATCTCAGATTTTGATAATGAAATCAACTGATAAGTTATTTGATCTAATCTATATGTTGAGAAAAGTATACAGGATTAACTACGATAGTAATTAAGGCATAAAACAAAATGAAGTGCCAAAGTCAAGATTGAATGATTCATCGAGAGTTCGAGAGTTCATCGGGAGTATTGCCAAAATTTGCTGAGAGATCATCGAGAACTTGTCGAAATGTATATCGGAAGTTCACCGAGAAGTTCATCGAAAGTTTGCTAGAGCTCACTGAGAAGATTGGAGCTTGCCAAAGAAGCTCATCGGAACTCGCCAAGTAGATCGTCATGAAGTCCAAGAGTTTGCCAGAAGTCCGTTGGAAGATTGTCGAGAGTTTGTCGAAAGTCTGCCGAAAGTTCGTTAGAAGAAACTGACTTATCTGACTTGTTTTCTTTAGTATATGCCTTAAATATTATAGTTAGCATGTAATTAGGGTTAGGTTTGGTAGGTAATCCCACTAACTCTGTTAAGGGCCAACTGGGCCCGTAATTGGACTAGTTTGGGCCGAATTCATAGCCCAAATAGTGTTATTAAACCCGATCTAGCGATGGCATCGCCAAACTAGGTGGTGGAACTGCCTAAGGCTTAGTCTCCCAGTTGACCACCACTCAGACTAGGCGATGGTACCACCAGACTGGATGATGGTACGACTCATTTCTAGTAGCTAGGACTCTGTTTGGCAGTAGTACTGCCAGACTAGGTAGTGGTACTGCCTAGTGTCAGAGTCAACTAGCGGTGGTACCACTGTCAGACGGCGGTGGTACCACTAACTAGCGGTGGTACCACCAGAACTGGCGGTGGTACCACTAGGACCTCGGAAATCTGAGATAATACCTTTTTTAGCTCTATTTTTTAAGCCAATTGAGACCTATAAATACCCCTTACTTCTCAACTGGTTAAGTATAGAGAAGTGAACAAAAAGAACTAAGACTATAGTAAATTTGCTTGTAAAAGTTGAGAGTTCACCTCCACCGATTCTAAGTGTTGGAAGTTTGTAAAAGGAGAGTGAGCCACTTATAAAAAGTTCTGTAAATGGGTGATTGATCTTTTCCCTTGAAGAAAGATCAATAGTGGAACCCGGTGACCTCAACGGAGGAGATATCGGGAGTGGACATAGGTCGGATGACCGAACCACTACATACTTTACATTTACTGCATTCTTCTTTACTTATCTACAATTGCCCAAATTCTTCTTCTCAACTCACATTACAAATTTATTAAAGTTAAATGTCTTTCTGAAATGTGTTTTCATGAACAAAACTTTTTCATCATACGAAGTTTTTCGAAATCGCATAAATCAAACATTTTTAACTACTGCACTAATTCATCCTCCCACCCCCCCTCTCCTCTTAGTGCCGATCAGTATCAATGCAAGGTCACTCTCATTTTGGTTTGAAACCTAAGAAAGATGGTATTTGCTGGCAACCAAGAGGGTCATTCAATCACACGTCCACACATGTTTAATGGGACGGATTACATGTATTGGAAAACTAGGATGAGAATCTTTTTTATTCTAATGGATTTTGAGTTATGGAACATTGTCGAAAATGGTTTTCAAAAGTCTGCTCTTCCAATGAATGATTGGAATAAGTTGAAGAAGAAGACTTTCTCTTTAAATGTCAAGGCTATGAATGCCTTGTTTTGCACTTTAGATAAAAATGAATTCAATTGAGTGTCTATTTACGAAACAACTTTTAATTTTTGACATACACTTGAAATCGCACATGAAGGCACTAGTAGAGTAAAGGAGTGTAAAATAAATCTTTTAATTCATGGTTATGAATTGTTTCGAATGAAATCAAGTGAGACCATTGGAGACACGTACACCCGGTTTACGAATATCGTCAATGGTCTAAAAGCTCTTGGTAAAGGTTTTTCTAACTTTGAACTTGTTAATAAAATATTAAGATTCCTTCCAAAAATTTGGATCCTAAAGTAACTACCATTCAAGAGGTCAAAGATTTGAATAATTTTCCACTCGAAGAACTTATTAGATCTTTAATGACCTATGAGATGACTTGCAATGCTCATGAAGAGCTTAAGAATGACCTTCTAAAGAACAGAAAGGATATGGTACTAAGAACTCATGAAGACCACTTAAAAGAAAGTTTAAGTGATTGAGGATAATGATGATGACTTGACACTCTTAACAAGAAAGTTTAAACAATTCATAAGAAGAAACAAGTCTAAAAATGACACTAAAAATAAATTTGAACTTAAGAAAGAACAAATTATATGCTATGAATGTAAGAAGCTGTGACACTTCGAAAGTGCATGTCCCCAAGTGAAGAAGAAATAACTAAAGAAGAAAAAGGTGCTCAAAGCAACATGGGATGATTCAAGTGCTTTCGACGATGAAGAACAAAGCAACAAGGAGATTGCTAACTATGCGCTAATGGCAATCGACGAAGAGGTAAGTAGTTCATTAGATGCAAATTTATCTTTCGATGAACTTTTGAGTACTTTTCATGATTTATTCAATGAATGTAGATTAATTAGCAAAAAAATATAATTCTTTGAAAAAGGAGCATGCCCTTTTAAATAGTGAATTTGAAAAACTTTAGCATGACAATGCTTTATCGCCTCCAGGCACCACTTAGAGGCACTTAAGAAGGAAAGTTTGTTACTCAATGAAACTCTAGAAAAGTTTAAGATTAGTAGCAAGTCCTTGAATATGATCCTTGCTAATAAGGATCACATTCATTGAAGAGATGGAATCGTTTTGTGAGTAGCTCTCACCAAAAGCCAACCATCTTTGTTAAAGGCCATACATTGCATGTATCACCCCGCACTAAATGTAACTTTTGTTGAAAACTCGATATTTTGCTCACAAATACCCATTTAAGAAATATAGTCCACACAAATTAATTGGAGTTCCTAAAGGAACCGTAAAGAACTCTATGCAAAATGATAAGTTGAGTAGATCAATTTTTTAGTCACCTAAGGTCAAATAGATACCTAAAAATTATCCTTTTTTGTAGACATGTTTACCATCACAAGCTAAGAGCAAGAGATGATACCTTGCTAGTGGATGCTCAAAGTATATGACTAGAGATCCAACTCAATTCTCTAAGCTCACTAGCCAAGACGAAGGGTATGTCACATTCGGAGACAACAACAAGGGTAAAATCATTAACAAAGGAACCATAGATAACAAATCAGTCTTTTTGATTGAAGATGTGTTGTTAGTAGATGACTTAAAGCATAATCTTTTGAGCAATAGATAATTATGTGATAAAAGATACATCATTAGATTTGAATCCAATGCTTGCATTATTGAAAAACCATAAAAAAACACATCTATGGTTACCCTAAAATAAAATTATGTATACACTATTGATATTGATGATCTTTATAATGAAATGTACTTTTCGATTTTAAATGATAATGCTTGACTTTAGCATAGGAGATTATGTCATACTAACATAAAACTAATCTCTCAAATCTCATCTAGAGAACTTGTAAGAGGTATTCCTGACATTAAGTTTGTCAAAGATAAAGTGTGTGATGCATGTCAACTAGGAAAACAAATAAAATGCAGTTTCAAATTAAAAAATCAAATAAGCACCTCTAGACCATTGCAATTGATCTATATAGATTTATTTGGACTAATTGATACAACAAGCCTAGGAGGTAGCAAATATGCCTTTGTAATTGTAGACGATTATAGTAGATACACTTGGACATATTTCTTGGCACACAAAAGTGATTGCTTTAAGTGTTTTTTGAAGTTTTGTAAACTTGTTCAAAATAAAAAAGGCTTTATAATTTCATCGATTCATAATGATCATAGTGGTGAATTTCAAAATCGTGATTTTTAAAATTTTTATGAATTAAATGTATACAACAACAATTTCTTTACTCTGAGAAATTCTCAACAAAATATAGTAGAAAGAAAGAATAGGAGCTTACAAGAATTAACAAAAACCATGTTGAACGAACATAGCCTACCAAAATATTTTTTGGCCGAAGCTATTAATACGGCATGCTATGTCATGAATAGGGTTTTAGTAAGACCATTACTTTCCAAAACTCCTTATGAATTATGGAATGACAAAAAACCCAACATTTCATATTTTAAAGTTTTCAGTTATAAATATTTTATCTTAAATGAAAAAGATGTCTTAGGAAAGTTTGATGCAAAATTGGATGAAGACATTTTTCTTGGTTATTCTTCTATTTCCAAAGTCTTTTGTGTCTTTAATAAAAGAATTTTTGTTATAGAAAAATCTATTCATGTTGTCTTTAATTAAGTTTTTAATTTTAATAAAAACAATTTTGATGATGATCTTGATTTTGATGCTTTGAATTTGAATGAAACCTCTCCTCCCACTAGCAACTTGGATGTATCTTTTTCCAAAATATCCTTACCTAAGGAATGGAAGTATGTAGATGCTCATCCTAAGGAGCTAATCATAAAAGACATATCAAAAGGTGTTCAAACTCATTATTCTTTTAAAATTTTTTGTACCACTACCACTTTTCTTTCTCAAATTGAACCTAAATATATTGACGAAACATTGAAAGATAATTCATGGGTTATCGCAATGCAAGAAGAATTGAATCAATTTAAGAAAAATGAGGTGTAGAAGCTTGTTCCTAAACCTAGTGACCATTCAGTAACTGGTACTAAATTGGTCTTTAAAAACAAGCAAGATGAATTTGGTATCGTGGTTAAAAATAAGACTAGATTAGTGACCAAAGGTTTCAACCAAAAAGAAGATATCGATTATGAGAAAACTTTCGCTCCTATGGCAAGATTAGAAGCCATAACGATGCTCCTTGCCTATGCTAGTAATAATAATTTTAAGTTATTTCAAATGAATGTCAAAAGTACTTTTTTAAATGACTTTATTTCCGAAGAAGTTTACATTGAACAACCTCCCGGATTTGAAAATACTCTTTTTCCTAACCATGTGTTTAAGTTAATTAAGGCTCTCTATGGATTAAAACAAGCCCTAAGGGCTTGGTATGAGAGACCTAGTTCCTTTTCTTATTCAAAATAATTTCTCCAAAGGCAAGGTCGATACTACATTGTTTATTAAAAATTTTAAAAATAATTTTCTTGTAGTTCAAATTTATATTGATGAAATTATTTTTGGTTTTACAAATGAGTCCTTATACAAATCATTTGCCAAAGAGTATGAGCCAAAAGTTCGAAATGAGCTTAATGGGTGAACTCACTCTCTTTTTAGGCTTACAAATCAAACAACTTAGTGATGGTATTTTTTGTAGTCAAACTAAATATGCATTAGAGTTGCTAAAACAATTTAATATGAATAGTTCAAAGGCTATCAATACGCCAATGAGTACCTCCACTAAGTTAGATATAGACGAAAGTGGAGAAAGCTTTGATAAAAAAACTTATAGGGGTATGATAGATAGTTTACTATATCACACCATGATTAGACTAGACATATGTTTAGTATAGGACTTTGTGCTAGATTTCAATCTAATCATAAGCTATCTCATTTTAAAGCCGTTAAAAGAATTCTTAGATATCTTAAAGGAACCCTTAATCTAGGATTATAGTATCTAAAATCTGAAAATTTTGAATTAATTGCTTATACTGATGCTGATTTTGTTGGATGTAGAATAGATAGAAAAAGTACATCTGGAATATGCCAATTTTTAGGCCATACACTTGTTTCTTAATCTTCTAAGAAACAAAATTTGGTTGAACTATCTACAGTCAAAAGCCGAATACATAGCAGTAAGTGCATGTTGTGCACAAGTTATATAGATGAAAAATATATTAGAAGATTACGGATTTCACTTAAAGAATATTCCTATAAAATGTGATAACACAAGTACAATATATTTAACAAAAAATCATATTCAACACTCTAAACTAAACATATTAACATTAGGCATCACTTTATATGAGATCACATTAATAATCATGATGTAACCTTAGAGTTTATTGATATGAAACATCAATTGGCCATTATTTTTACAAAACCTTTAAATAAAGAATAATTTGATTTCATTAGAAGAGAATTAGGTATGTCAAATTGTCTAAATGCATGAGTTTGTTGTATACTTTCTTCGAACTTTTTCGATCTATCGTAATTGGAGCTTTTTTTCGAATTTATTTCATATCATCTTTTTCTTATCTTGATATCGAGTTCATTTCATGAAATACCCTTGCTCCACTTGATGACTTTTGATACTCTTAAAGCCCTTCTCTCATTCACGATTTTTCATGGATTTCATGCTTGTGCAAACTTTAGCCATGATTATGAATGGATTTTATTTGATAAAAATAGAGTTCACAAATTTTATTTGATAAAAATATCATTCACGGATCTTAATTGATAAAAGTGTCATTTGTTTGAAAATATTGTTTACAGATTTCATTAATACTTGATTCTGTTAGGAATCGAGCGGCACTAAGGGGGGGGGGGTGAATTAGTGCAGCAAATAAATATGATAAACTTTCGACGATTTAAAATAAGTTCGGAAACTTCGTACGATAGAAATCAATGTTTCGATTAAAATCATTTCGATTATATTTTAACTTGAAAAGCATATGTAAGAAAGAGACAACGAAATAGAGCATCAAAGTGAAGATGGTTTGTAGTAATGTAAATGACAATAAGATAAACACAAACCGATTTTTAGTGGTTTAGTCATACGACCTACGTCCACTCCCGATTCCTCTTCACTTGAGTTTATCGGCTTTTCCACTAGCTATCCTCCTTTCAACGGGCGAGAATGAACTCCCTTACAGCACCTCTCCTTTTGACGGGTTTAGGAGATAACCCTTATAAGACCTCTTACCCCTCCCTTGGACTAGAACACTCTTAAAACTTAGAGGGAAAATTTTGACATACATTCAATAAAGTTTTCCCTCTTTTTATCTCAGTTCTAGACACCCTTTCATCCATGAATGAGAGGAGTATTTATAGGCCGCAAGAGGATTCAAATTTGGAGCCCAAATTTGAATCACTTTCATTGTTCCCGATGCTGGCAGTGCCACCGCCTGTCAATGCGGTGCCACTACCTGTCAGTTATCAGACTGACAGTGTATTGGGCGATTCCACCACCCAAGGCAGCGGTGCCACCACCCATGCTCTCGAGTGCTGGGCGGTGCCACCGCCCCAGCTCTCGACCACTGGGCATTGCCACCACCCAACTCTTTTCAGCACACTGGTTTGGGCCTTAAACTCGGCCCAAACCAGTCCGAAACAAGGCTCAATAGGCCCCCACTTGGGTTATAGGATTAACACCTAATCTTAACCCAAATTAACATGCTAACTACGAAATTAAAGATATTTCCTAAGCTATTACAAAGTCTGACAAGTCAAGACTTCTTTTGGTGAACTTTCGGCGGTCTTCCGACGAACCATCGGAAACCATTCTACGAACTCCAGACAAGCTCCCGGACTTCACGATGATCTTGGTGAGTTCCAACGAGCTTCTTTGGCAAGCTTCGATCTTTCTTGGCAAGCTCCGTGAACATTCGATGAACCTTCTGGCTAACTTCCAAAAACTCTTCAGCAAGCTCCTTACTTGTTCTTGGCTAGTTCCGGCAGCACTCCCAATGAATCTTCGGACTTCCGTCGAACTCTCGAACTCCCAATGATCCATCACACTTATCTTCCGGCACTTTGTTTCGCTTTACATCTTCATCATCATTGTAGTTAATCCTGTACACACACAAACAAAACTCTACTTTGATCTAGACAATTATTACAATGCGAATTGACATTCAATTGCCCAGCACGTAATTAGTCGACGCTTTGTCTGATTCTTCGACGCATCGTTCTCTCTTGTGGCTTGTTGCCCAATCGGCAGTTGACCTCCACAAACCCGATATCCTTGGTGCAACTCCACTCTTCTTGGCTCGATGCCCAACATACATAGCCTTCTGCCGATTATCGATCAAACCTCTGATTTGACATCCAATATCCTGACGTGATCACTTCTAACGTAACGTCAATTCCTTCAGCGTCAATTGTCTAATCCTGATCGATAGTAGACCTGTGTCACTCAAAATATAGTTAGCTGACAAAATGCAATCAATTGGTTTCATCATCAAAATCCGAGATTCAACAATCTCCCCCTTTTTGATGATGACAACTAATTGATGACTAACGGAGTTAACCTTAACTCCCCGGAGTTTAATCAAACTCCCCCTATCAATATGCCATTGATAAAAACTTTAGATTATCCCAAATCCAAGCAACATTCATCACAAGTTAAGAGAATACATTTAAACCATCATGTAAATATATAAAATATTCAATTCAATACATGAAGTCATCAATCTACTTCTCCCCCTATGTTATCAACAAAAAGGAGAAGTTGCATTATAGCTAATTTTCAAGGATATGTAAATTTTACAATCATACTAGCTATCAATCAAGATATTCAACATACATCACTTTAAAATATTCAATCATAGAAAGTTTTTAAATTATTTCTAAAGATAAGCAAGATAGCAATTTTTCATCACTTGCTTCTTGTGCAAGTTTGCACTTTCTTGACTTCCTTTGCAATATGCATGCAATTTTGTAATTTCTTTCTTCTCTTTTGAGAAGAACAAACTTGCAAGTTTTGCTTTCTTTGCATGCTAGGAATTTTATCAATGTCAAAGCTAGCAAAGGCCTTCTTCCCCTTTTGAATGAGCTAACAAAATTTTCATTTAAGGTGCAAGCTAGCAATAAACTTTCTTCCCCTTTATCAAAGTCAAAAAGAAAGGGAGGATCAATTATAATGATATAAACTTTTCAAATATGTTTGCATAAAAAAAAAGTTTACATCAATCTTCAAATCATGATATAAATATATCACTATAATGGATTAAGTCATGATTCATGATTCATCACAAAAGATATCAAGAAGAACACAATTTCTTTTACTTCAATATTCAAATCATGACAAGTGATACATATCAAAATTTTACATGAATATTTCAATCATCAAGTCATGAATCATACAAAGAAGTATTGAAATATAGGAGAAAAAGATCGATTTAAGCATGCAATCAAGTTCAAGTCATGGATACCAATGTTAGCATATTTTGCATGTATTTTTATGCCATGATAAAAAGAATAAATCAATGATTCAATCATATCATGTAATGAAAGATATCAATATTAAAAATCAACAAGGATCAAAAGATATCATTCATGGTTCACAACCAAGTTATGAAATCTATAATCGAAATCAAGTTATGAAAATTAATTTATCATTCAAGTAAACACTTAAGGTATTTTTTTTAAGATACTAGCAATTTACGATATGTTAATAAGTAATTTTTGCTTGTTCTAGCAAAATTCTTCTTGTGATGCACAAGCTAGCAAGGTTCTAGCTAGCTATATTTGTCATTTTCTCTTATGATATACAAGCTAGCATGCTAACTCCCCCTTTTCCAATATTGAAAGGAAGGGGATGACTCAATGGCTAAAGATTTCAATCCATATAAAGAAATTATGTCATGATATCAAGAAAATTCAAGAAGGACATGATTCATTTGAAATAATCACATAAGACATACAAGGCAAAGAAATCTTGTCATTTCAATATTATGAAATATATGATATCAAGGCTCATGATTCATTTAAAAAGATATAACACAAGGAGCATCTTGATTCATGCATAAGAATTTTCATCAAGATCACATTTCATAAGAATCAAGATATCAAGTTCATGAATTCATAAAAATTCAAGTATTGAATTATGAGAAATCAAAAGACAAGATACATTTCATTTAAAGAGTTTTCTTTTGATAAAACGGAAGGAGCATGGTAAACGATCTTGATTTATAAATGTTTCAAGTTATAATTATCAAGATCATGAATCATAAATATTTTCTTTAGCAAAGAATCACATGAGCATATGATTATTGCATAAGAATTCTCATTGCATCATGATTTATGAATTCTTTCTCTACAACGTAAGGTATAATAGTAATGATATCAATCATGCTTCATTTGGTAGAGAATAACTTGATCTATGCATTCGAGCTCTCATTACTTAACAAGTCATGATTCCAACAAAATAAGGTTGTGATTCCAAAAGTCTAGAAGTCATGAATCATTAAAAAAAAATATCATTCTAGTTCAATTCATCAACTTCAAACACATCATCAAAATCACATTCAAGAAGTTTATGAGATTCACAATATTAACTAAATGAATTCATCACTTGTCTTTTATGAAAAATGGAAAACTTTGGAGATAGATAAATTTCAAGAGTTATGTATTTCCTTTTTATGATTTTTTATTATCTAAGCATGCCTTTGTCTTTATATGCCAAATCAAAATATTCAAACCGAAAGACAAACTTCATTATAAAAATCATCAAGACAAAAATATAACATATTATGAGATTCAATTTATTATGATAATGTGTTTCATTTTAAGTTGTTTGTTTCAAACAAGTGTGCTCATATTTCAAAAGATGAGTATCAAATTTTAAAATCAAAACATGAGTTTGTCATCAAGATATAACAACTTCAAATTCTCATGATATTATAAAATCATTAAGCATGCAACAAACTTTTAATATTTTCATTTCATCATTATCAATGATGATTTCATAAGGTATATTCAAATATTTATATGAAATTCATCATTGTATAAATTCAAAATACAAGGTTGTCATTAAACCCATTAAGACAAAACATATCAAACATAAAGCATCATGATAGTATATTTTCTCATTTTTGTGTATTTCATTTCGTGTAAATTGTTTTCATACGAGCATACTCTTGTTTTCAAGTAAAGACTATGCATCATTTTTAAAACTAAAAGCATCATCAAAATCATCAAGATTTATGGATTCATCATACACATTATTTCAAAATATGACATTTCAAATCATCAAGTATGATGTAATCATTAAGTATGTTTTCATAATGCATCATCAAAATCATTTTAATTCTTTCTTTCATTTGTTATAACAAGATGATCAATACTCAAATTTTTGCTAAAATCATGCATCATTTTATAAATGTGAAAAATAATTTTCGTCATAAAAACCATCAAGTCCAAATATACATTATTCCAAAATGTAGGATTTTAATCTTCATCATTTCAATTCCTCATTAAGCATGATATAAAAATTTAAAGATCAAGCATCATGTTTAGAAACAAAATATAAAACATCAAGATACACATGCATGAATTAATCCTAGGTAATATCACAAATCATGCACCAAAAACCGATATGGAAATCATAAACATTCATGGAATTAATCTTGTACACAAATCAAGTGATTATCACCCATAATGTTGCATCAATCTAAATTTTAAAACATAACATGCATGAAAGCTTAGCAAAATAATTTTCATGGTCAAGTTTTTTAACTTTTAAAGGTGCTAAAAAGAGAAACATGATATAATTTTTGAAAAATAATTTTTATTACCTACTTTCTAAATTAAGCACTCATGAAAAACATCATATAATTTCAAAATAATTCAAGGGAGTTAAGTTACTTACCTTGTAGTCGAAGCCCATCAAAGCACATTTCGCCTCTTTGTCATTTGATTCTTCTTTGCGCTTCTTCTTCATCTTTGACCTCTTCCTTCGTTCAAGTTTATTTATATTTTTTAATTTTTATTTAATAAACTTATTAAGATTCATTGTTATGTGTTCAATATCCTCATCACAATTACTTGAGTTATCACTCAAGAGGTCCTCATTTGTCTGAAGTTCCAAATCCTTCCTGTTCTTTGGAAGGTGGTTCAAGTGTTCATCAAGTTTCAAAAGGCTCATTTTATATGTTATTAATGAGCCAATGAGTTCTTCTATTGGAAGGTCATTTAGATTTTTAGCTTCTTGTATTGTGATTATTTTAGGATCCCACCTTTTTGGAAGGGATCTTAAGATCTTGCTTACGAGTTCAAAATCTAAAAAAGATTTACCAAGAGCTCTTAGACTATTGACGACATCCGTGAAACGGGTATACATGTCACCTATAGTCTCGCTTGGTTTCATTCGAAAAAGCTCAAAATCATGCAATAAGATATTTACTTTCAAATCTTTGACTCTACTAGTTCCCTCGTGCATGATTTCAAGTGTTCACCAAATTTCAAAAGCCGTTTCATGCATAGAAATCTGATTAAACTCGTTCTTGTCCAAAGTGCAAAATAAGGTATTCACAGCTTTAGCATTCAAAGAAAAATATTTCTTCTCTAAGTCTGACCATTCGTTCATCAGTTAAAGGGAAGTTGAAAGTCATTTTCAATAATATTCTATAAGTTTACATCTTGAGAAATCAAACAAACTCTCATTCGAGTTTTCTAGTATGTGTAGTCCGAACCGTTAAAGAACAGAGGATAAACAATCGAAAAGCCCTCTTGAAAGCCATGAAGAGCTATTTCTTATGGGTGTAAATCCAAATGAAAAATAACATGGCTCTGATATCAATTGTTAGGGATCGAGCGACACTAAGAGGGGGGAGTGAATTAGTGCAGTGGATAAATACGATAAACTTTCGACGATTTAAAATAAGTTCAGAAACTTCGTACGATAGAAATCAACATTTTGTTTGAAACCGTTTTGATTGCATTTTAACTTGAAAGCATATGTAAGAAGGAGACAATGAAGTAGAGCATCAAAGTGAAGATGGTTTGCAGTAATGTAAATGACAATAAGATAAATGCAAACCGATTTATAGTGGTTCGGTCATACGACCTATGTCCACTCTCGATTCCTCTTTACTTGAGGCTACAGGCTTTTTCACTAGATATCCTCCTTCCAATGAGCGAGGATGAACTCCCTTACAGCACCTCTCCTTTTGACGGGCTTAGGAGATAACCCTTACAAGACCTCTTACCCCTCTCTCAGACTAGAACACTCTTAAAACTTAGAGGGAAGATTTTGACACACTTTTAATAGAGTTTTCTCTCTTTTTATCTCAGTTCTAGATACCCTTTCATCCATGAATGAGAGGGATATTTATAGGCCTTAAGAGGATTCAAATTTGGAGCCCAAATTTGAATCACTTTTGTTGTTCTCGGTGTTGGCGATGCCACCGCCTGTTAGTTGTCAGACTGACAGTGTACTGGGTGGTTCCACCGCCCAAGACAGTGGTACCACCGCCCATGCTCTCGGGTGCTGGGTAATGCCACCGCCCAGCTCTCTAGTCTTGGGCGGTGCCACCGCCCAACTCTTTTCAGTACACTAGTTTGGGCCTTAAACTCGGCCCAAACCAGTCCGAAACAAGGCCCAATGGGCCACTACTTGGGTTATAGGGTTAATATCTAATCCTAACCCAAATTAACATACTAACTATGAAATTAAAGACATTTCCTAAGTTATTACAAAGTCCGACAAGTCAAGACTTCTTCCGGCGAGCTTTCGGTAAACTTCCGACGATCTTCCGACAAACCCTCAAAAATCATTCTACGGACTCCCAGCAAGCTCTCGGACTTTACGATGATCTTGGCGAGTTCCAACAAGCTTCTTTAGCAAGCTTCGATCTTTCTTGACATGCTCCGTGAACTTCCGACGAACCTTCCGGCGAACTTCTGAAAACTCTTCGGTAAGCTCCCTACTCGTTCTCAGCTAGTTTCGGTAGCACTCCCAATGAATCTTCGGACTTTCGTCGAACTCTCGAACTCCCAACGATCCATCACACTTGTCTTCCGGTACTTTGTTTCAATTTATGTCTTCATCATCATAGTTAATCCTACATACACACAAACAAAACTCTACTCAATCTAGACAATTATTATAACGCGAATTGACATTCAGTTGCTCGACACGTTATTGGTCGACGCTTCATCCGATTCTTCGACGCATCATCCTCTCTTGCGGCTTGTTGCCCAATCGATGGTTGACCTCTGCAACCCCGATATCCTTGGCACAACTCCGCTCTTCTTGGCTCGATACCCGACATACACAGCCTTTTGCCGATTGTCGACCGAACCTTCGGTTCAACATCCAATATCCTGACGTGATCACTTCTGGTGCAACGTCAATTCCTCTAGTGTTAGTTATCTAATCCTGATCGATAATAGACCTGCATCACTCAAAACACAGTTAGCCAACAAAATACAATCAATTAGTTTCATCATCAAAATTTGAGATTCAACAGATTCTTGTGCGAATTCTTGCAATATGAATGGATTTTATTTCATATGTCATGAAACGATACACTTGACTTTTGAATCTCTTCTCTTTGTTCACATTTTTATGTCATGAGCTCTTGATGAAAAGTAGAAGGTTGATGAATTTTTTGATAACTTGAATGAGTTTTTTTCCTTCTGCTTCATGAATTTTATTTGATCAAAATACAGATTTTATTCACATCTTTAGCTCTTAATGTGAATCTCTTTCTTCTATTCACATCTTTCTATGTCATGAGTTCTTTATCTCTTGATGAAATGAATTTTCAATAACTCAAACGGATTATTTTCCTTGTGTTATTCATGAGCTTTTAATATCTCAATTCTTCTTGATGAATGGACTATCCATGAACTTTTCCTTCTCCTTTTTCCTTTCAAGAAGAATCCTATCGCAATAATCTAAAATTTTACTTGCGTAAAATGATTGCTCATTTCCTTTTTGTTGATGATAGAGAGGGAGAAAGTGACAAATTGATGAAAACTTAAAATGTATTATGAATGCTTGAAATATGCCTTGTATCATATCATTTGTATCGTAAAAGCCTAAAATGTATCATATGTATCATAAATGCTTGAAATGTAGCATGAATACTTAAAAAAGTTTCATACTTAAAATCATGCTCATTATCGTATTTGATTCGGTATCGAAATGATAAATGTCTATCATTATGATTTAGTATCAAACTTATCATGCTTAATATGCTACTTGAAATTGGTATCGTATCTCGATATGATGAATTATTAGTTGGTATCAAACTTAAAGTTTGTATCATGCTAAATTTCATATTTGAAGTTGGTATCATGCTTTGAAATGATAGTCTATCATCATTTGATATCAGACTTAAAAATGGTTGTCATGTTTTGACATTATTTTGGTATTGTGATAAATATGTGATATCATATTTTGAGATGAAAAATTATGCTTAGTATCATGTTGTGTATATTGATAAGTTGAGATGCATATAACTTATCGATTGGTACTTGAATTCAAAGGCTTTGAATTCAAGTGTATCTTTTCTCAAGTATGGCATATAGATAGGGGGAGTTAAGGTTAACTCCGTCATCAATTGGTTGTCATCATAAAAAAGGGGAGAGATTATTGAATCTCGAATTTTAATGATGAAATCAATTGATAAGTTATTTGATCTAATCTATATGTTGAGAAAAGTATATAGGATTTACTATGATGACAATCAAGGCATAAAGCAAAATGAAGTGCCAGAGTCAAGATCGAACGATTCGTTGGGAGTCTAAGAGTTCGTCGGGAGTGTTACCAGAATTTGCCGAGAGATTATCAAGAACTTGCTGAATGTACGTCGGAAGTTCACTAAGAAGATCATTGGAAGTTCACCGAGAAGTTCATCGGAAGTTCGTCGGAGCTTGCCGAGAAGATTAGAGTTTGCCAAAGAAGCTCATCGGAACTCACCAAGTAGATCGTCGTGAAGTTCAGGAGCTTATTGGGAGTCCACTAGAAGATTGTCGAGAGTTCATTGGAAGTCCGTCGGAAGTTCGTCGAAAGAAACTTTGACTTACCAGACTTGTTTTTTTTAGTATATGCCTTAAATGTCATAGATAACATGTAATTAGGGTTAGGTTTGGGAGGTAATCCCACTAACTCTATTAGGGGCCAACTAGGCCCGTAATCGAACTGATTTGGGCCGGATTGATGGCCCAAATAGTGTAAACGGGTGATTGATCTTTGCCCTTGAAGAAAGATCAATAATGGAAGCCGGTGATCTCATCAGAGGAGGTATCGGGAGTGTATATAGGTCAGATGACCGAACCACTATAAATTGGTATGTTTTCTTTTCGCTGTGTACTTTACATTTATTGCATTCTTCTTTACTTAACTGCAAGTGCCCAACTTCTTCATCTCAGCTCACATTATAAACTTATTCAAGTTAAACGTCTTTCCGAAATGTGTTTTCATGAATAAAACTTTTTCATCGTATGAAGTTTTTCAAAATCGCATAAAGTTAATACCCATAAAAATACATTAGAACTACTATTGTAAACAAATTAAAATAAATAAAATACATACCAAAAAATAAGATTTTCAATCTCGATTTGATATCTGCTTCAATAATATATCAAAGTAGTATGGTACTAGTATATCAGATAGTATACCAACATATTATGCCTAGTATACAAACAAGTTATTAGTCCTTTTTTACATTACAAAAACATCACTGATAAATTTGAATGAAAAAAAAAGATACTTTAATCCAAACGATAGATGATAGAAGCTAGACATCATCAAACATTGTTAACGTATTTTTTTAGAATGTGATACTCCAAACTTATATTTCTCTTCCGCTAAAATATGAGCTCTAATACTACTTTATATTTATAAAATGACCTTTTCAACTAAGCATTTCCCTTCCTCTAAAATGTGATCTCTAACAATGCCTTATATTTATTTAATGATAATTATGTTTTTTTCTAATTACTTCTTAAATAAGACACACTAAATGGTAATAATTAACATATTTTAACCACTTAACAAGTATTTCTAATCACTATATTCTACCTTTAGTAAAATTTATTTCAATTACATCTATTTTTTAAAAAAATCAAAATGTTCATTCCTTAAAAACTAAGTGATGCATTACATCAAAACTGAGGAGACATGTTAAAAGTATTTTTTTTCTTTGTTGACTTTATCTTTTAAATTATAAAAAATATTATTATTGATGCAATAGATGTTTGAGGGCAAAGAGATTAGCAGAGATCCTTGATCGAGTGAGCTATGTTTATCCAAGTTAATGGAGTTCAGGTAGAGATCCCAATAGACACTCGTCATGCCCCTTATTGGGTAACTACATTTGAACTTAAGTAAGTACAGTCAATAGTAATACCCCTAGTTTTTATTTTGTAATAGATCATTATCAAATATGGGACTTTCAAGATTTAAGGAAAATATATTCTTAGACAAAGACAACTTTTGCAAAAATTTTAATTTTCATAAATTTGTAAACATCTTTATCAATATAAGTAGATTTTTAACTTTCCATGTTTTTATTATGTTAAAACTTATTTAAATATTTTTCTGGCTGCTTTTAATTAAACCTTATTTTCCTAATTCTTTTTAAATTTTTTACATGTTTTTATTGTGTTATATGTTTTTATCAACTTCTTCTTAGTTGTTATCAATATTTCTTTATGAAATTATCTATTATTTTTTTCTCATGACCAAGGAAATTTAGTTATACTCCTAATTTGGTGGCAAATTTCATCAAATAGAACAAAATAATTTGTAATTTTACCAAAAAATTAATTTATGTACTCCAAATTATTTTTTCTCAATATTTTTTCATGTTTCAATTTTAGATAGCGATAATTAAAATAACCAAGGTATATTGACAATGAGGATTGATGTTATTGATAATGAATATTTTATTATTTATTATTTTTAGTAAATAATAAAAAGAAATCTTAGGAGATTAAATAATAAGATATCTTGATTCATAAAAAAAATTCAAGTTATAATTTTGAAAAATCAAAAGAAAATTCATGATTCATTTAGATAATTCTCTTCTTTAGTAAATGGCAAGAAGAAACATAGAAGATCAAAATAATAAGAGACCTTGATTCAAAAAAATATCAAGTATCAAATAAAAGATTTGGATAAATATTTATATAAAATATTCTTAAAAGAGAGAATCATACGAGAATCAAGAAAAATATTTCATATAAAATACATCTCAAGTCATACACATAGATAAATGATTCAATTGGGTAAATCATCTCATTAGTACAAAGAATCATACGAAAACAAATTGTCAAATCCAAAATTATTATCAAAATCATTTTTCTTACATTTGAAAAATTCATTGAAAACAATGTAGATTGATTCCTATAAGATTAAAAATAACCAAAGTCCGTTAGTACCAAATTTTGTGATTAATTTTATACTCTAGTCTTCCATACAAAAGCCATGCATTATTGTTTAAAACCGAAAAGCAATATGGAAATCATCAAGATACACATTATTGCTTTCTAAAACATACATAGATGTAATCTTATTTGGTATACAAGCATTAGCTTTAAATTTAATATTTTATTCCTTTATTGTAAAATTGATAAAGGAATCATGATCTTTTGGTATTCACGACTTGATTTTCCATAATCTTTGATATTCATATATTTCATGACATGATTTTCATTTGACTCCCTTATATTCATGAATAGTTTGCCTCATCACCAAATTGATTTTTCTTAATATCTTTCATTGATGTAAAAGATTTTGTGCTATTGTATCCTTCACTTCCTTTTGACAATAACAAAGGGGGAGAAAGAATTATTAGCTTGCACACTTCAAGAAGAAGCAAAAATTACTAAACTTGCAAATCTTAAAAGAAGCAAAGAATTACTAGTTTGCACATCTTAAAAGAGAAGCAACAATTACTAGCTTACACATCTCAAGAGAATTAAAATTGCTAAACTTGCACATCTCAAAAGAAGCAAAGAATTGCTAGCTTACATATCGCAAAGAAGGAGCAAAAATTGCCAGCTTGCCCATTTTAAGGAATAAAAAGTGTTTGATTGCATGTTTTAAAAACTTTTGAAACAAAAGTTTATCAAATTTCATATCTCAAAAACTTGTTAGCTTGCATGTTCTGTAAAATTTGCTAAATTACTAGATTGCATGTTTCAAAAACTTGCTAGTTGCACTTTTCTTCTTTTTGTTGATGACAAAGGGGGAGAAGTTATGATGATGATTTGAAATTTGAATCATGTATGGTATGATGTACTTTAATGTTTAAAAATTATGATGATTTGAATTTTTGATAACTTGGAATGATGCATAACTATGATGTTTCAACTTGAATATAAAGGTTATTACTTTTTGAATTCAGGTTTGTTGTATTTCAATATGACATATAGATAGAGGGAGTTTAGTTAAACTTTGCCATTAATTGATTGTCATCATCAAAAAAGGAGAGATTGTTGAATCTCAGATTTTGATTATGAAATCAATTAATGAGTTTACGATTTAATCTATGCTTTGAGAAAAGTAATGCAGGACTAACTTCGATCAAAAAAGGCAAATCGATTAAAGTAGGAAAATCAAACGATGGGCCTGAATAGAATATGTCAGAAGATTTGACGTCGAGCCGGAAAATCGATTGATGTGCTGGTAAGACTTTGTACCATAAGTTCGGGCATCAGGCTAGAAGGATCATACATTGTGCCAAGAAGATCCGACGTTGCTGGAGGTCAACATGCTGATGATCGAGCAATACGCTAAAGGAGAGGACGATACGCCGAAGGTTTGGACGAAGCACCAGATGAACCAATGACATGCTAGACAACATAGTATTCGTGTTTGTAATTGGTCATGTCTTGATTGAAGTAGGTTAGGTCATAATTGAGTTAGTATTAGGTGTAACCATGCTAACTCAATTAGGGGCCCATTAGGCCTGATCTGGGGCTCATTGGGAGGTCCATTCAATGACCCATATATTGGGTTAGGCGATGGTACCGTCAAATTGGTAGTGGAACCACCTATGACTTGGAAAAGTGAAGAACACATTCTCCCAGGTCGTTAGGTGATAGCATCGTCCAGACTAGGCAGTGGTACCGCTAGCACTTAATGCTGGCAGGTGATGGTACTACCCAAGCTGGCGGTAGTACCGCTAGAGCCTGGTCTCTTAGGCTCTACTAGGTGGTCGTACCAATAGAGATTTTAAGAGATGCTCGGGCACTCGCCTAAGCACTCAGGCGAGGCCCGAGCGCCTTGCTTCATTTCCACACGGCACCTCTTTGAAGTGCACCACCTGGGGGCTCACCCGAGCCTAAGCGTTGGGCGTTTCGGGCGAGTGCCTGGATTAAAACGCTGGTTCGGCCTGCTTTAGTTGGTTCAATCGAACCAACTAAAGTACCTTTCTCTTGCGTCTTCCCCAACCCTAATCTTGCTCGTCGCTCCCGCTGCCGCTGCTCCCTGCCACTATTATCGCTCACCGTTGTGGCTGTCATTATCGTCGCTCGCCGCTCACCACTCCCGCTGCCATTATCGTCACTACCGCTCCCGCTGCTCGCTACTATCGCTGCCGCTACCACTGTCGCTACTATCGTTGCTGTTGCCATTGTCGCCACTACCGGTGCTGCTGCCATTATCGCCGCTCTCGTTGTTACTGCTAGCTGCTACCACTGCCACTATTACCGCTCCCGCTCTCGCTACCACTGCTCACTACTACCGTTGCCATTATCATCGCTCACTACTCCCGCTCCCACTCCCGCTGCTCATTGCTACTACTATCGTTGCTCTCAGTCACCCCTGGTCTTCCCCTACACTCTTCTCGATAGTATTCTGTAAATAGTATATTAGCAGTATACTACTAACTGTTAATAGTATTTTGATTTATTAGATTAATAATATATTATTTTAATTTTAATACTATTAATTTTTATTTATTTAAAATTATTATTAATTTTTTTATTTAAATAATTATATTTATTAATTTTATTATATATTTTTATATTTTAACGCCTCGCTTCGCTCAGGCAAGCACCTAATGTCTCGGGTGTTTTTGGACCTTGGCGCCTTTTGGCGCTTAGAGCTTTTTAAATCACTTAGTACCACCCAATTCAGGCAATGGTATCATCTATTCCTAGAAGACCCAAAAGTTTAAAATTTTAGCTCTATTTTTTAAGTCATTTGGGGTATATAAATATCCACATCTTTCTTGCTTGAGATAGCAAGAAAAGAGAATGAAATCTTGTGATTTATAGTGTGAAAACCCTATTAGAAAGTTGAGTTCCCTCCTCATGCTTAGAGGTTGTTCTAAGAAAGAGTGTGAGGATATTCTTATAAAAGATGGGTGTAAAAGTTCTCTTCTGAGCCTGTGAAAAAGAGAAAGAGTTGTAAAAAGAGTATTGCTCTTCACCCATTGAAAGAAAATCATTAGTGAAAGTCGGTGGCTTCAATGAATACGAAATCGAGAGTAGATGTTGGTCACGACGATCGAACCACTATAAATCGATTTACATTTCTATTTATGCTTTTTCATTCTTATCACTCACTTATTTAATTGTCTACCACTCTCACGTGCTCTCTAAGTTCAAACATATTTTCGATACGATTTTATCAAACGAAATTTTTTCGAACCGACGTAATTTTACAAAAGCACTAATTCAACCCTTACTTCACCCCTTCTTAGTATCATTTACGGGTCCGAACATAAGTAACTTCAAGTGTATGCTAAATATCATATGTAGATTCACAAGTAGAAATATAATTAAACTTGTTTTTATCTAAAGCATAAAATAAAACATTCATAACTTTTGCATTTAAAGAAAACATTTTCTTTTCTAAATTATTTCATTCATTCATTGGTTTAGAAAACCACATTCAATGATGTTTCATAAATCAAAATCAAGAAAATCTATATTTATGTTTTCCAATAAGTGTAGCCCATCTTAATAAATATTTAAGTTGATTTTAGGTTGTAACTATGCCAACTTAATTAGGAGCTCATTGAGCCTAAACTAGGGCCAAATTGGATCTATTGGAAGGTCAACTCAATAACTTGAAGTTGGCCCAAGCGGTGGTACCACCTTAGAGTTGGAAAGCACGAGTTGTGCTTTTCTAGGAAGTCCAGTGGTAGTACCACCAGTGCAGATTATAGTACCGCCCAAGGCGATGGTGGCACTGCTAGAGCCCAGATTCCTAGACTATGTTCAGTGGTAATACTACCTACCACCGATGGTAGCACCTTTAGTACCTCAAAAACTCGAGGATTTAAATTTTTTGCTCTATTTTTTAAGTCTTGGGGTTTATAAATACACCACTTATGCTTGCTTAATACAAGAGGTATGAAATCTTATGAATTGAAGTATGTAAACTCTCTTGAAAAGTATTTGTCTCTTCCTCCTTAAGTATAGAGATTATACAAAGGAGGTGTGAGGTTTTGTGTAAAAGAAATGTGTAAAGGTCCTTTCCTCTAAGCCTATTAAAAGGAGAAAAGAGGTGTAAAGATTCTCCCCTAAGCTTGTGAAAAGAGAAGGGTTGTAACTTGGAAAAGTTTCATTCACCCGTTGAAAAAAAGATCAGTAGTGAAAGTCAGTGGCCTCGAGGAAAGAGGAATCTGGAGCAGACATAGGTCGAGGCAATCGAACCATTATAAATCAGTTTGCATCCCTCTTGTCTTGTCTTGCTTTATCATTACGTGCTGATTTACTTATTCACTATCCTTACTCACATTTTTAGTTAAATGCATTTCCGATATGGGTCTTAACCACCCACCCACCCCCGCGCCCCTTCCTTCTTGGTGCCTTTATGATCCTAACAGTTTCACATAGTGAGATGCCAAAACAAACTATTAAAGAGATAGGAGCCAAAATCAACTATTAAAGAGATAGGGCAAACAAACTAGTTTTGCACCATCAAATTCATTTATAACTTTGCATAAAGATAAATACAAATTTTTCTCTAAGCCATTAAGCACGTCTAAAATTAAAAAAAAATAAATAGTTATGGTTTAAATTTTTTTCATCTAACAAAATTTTTAACACAGAAAATATAAATTATATAAGTGATTGTTCAATATGACATTTTTGAATACATGATAATAATGATGCTCTTAAGTAGTTACACTACAACATATATTTAGAAACAAACATCAAGAAATATGTAAAGAAATATATGCAAGTACCTATCTTTAACATTCCCATCTGTTCCAAGTTCCTCCAAACACTTTCAGGTATCAAAGTAATATCCTCAGTAGGAGAATAAAGATATGCACTTGTTAAAATGTGGAATGCGAGTCTTATTAAATGATCCACTTCCTTTAAATTGGTAAATTTACACATTTCTCGAAGGATGGTATGAGTGGCTATGGCACCATTGCAATTGAGCTCTCTCTGCATACGGGAGAAAAATTAGTAATAGTACCATTGCATGTGTTTGCTATGACATTGAAGGGTCAGAGGATACTACTACCATCACTATATCCGATGTTTTTGTAACTAAAATGGAAGCTACTAATTCAGGAAGAGCCCTTACTAACTAAGAGCAAACCAAATTTCGTTTAACCATGTAAGGCAGTTCATTCACACTATTATAGCTGCCTTGGTCAATAATACTCCCAAGATGATATAATACAATAGATTACTGTTTTGGTTCTGAATGACCCAACATTGTACAGAATAAGTCCACCAATCAAGTTTCATTACTAGTTTACCACTAAAGTTATCAATGTTCCTTTCAAATAATGATAATAACCATTTATCAGACTACAAATGCTATGAAATTTTTGGTGCATTATAATGGAAGATCAAGATTATAGAACATAGAGAAGAAATCACAGGAAAAGTAATGTTCTCAGGCAACTTGAATTGATAAACAAGCATAGCATATGCTACTTTCCAACAAATAGATCAAGATGTGAGCTACCCTAGGCATTTCATTAACCAATACTTCCATGTGCTCAACAATAATCGATTCAAGCACATAAAAAATAATAGCCTTAGCATTTCTAGCGATATGACCTCTCAAAGGATTAGCATTTTTTGTAACATAAAGATGGTTTCTGGTTGTTTCTAGATATAACCACAAACAAAGGTCAGCAAACCAACAGAGGATATCTGAAACAATACTACATGGAAGAGATTTTAGTTGCATACCAACCGTTTCCAAAATTCATTTTCTAAACTCACCAAACTGCTTTCTCATGTTTGGGAATAACATATGCAGGTGAGAAAAAAAATACTTTAAATGATAGTTTAGCATCTAGCTGATCAGAAGACTCAAATTCTTTATCAACTTGGGAGTGTGTTTTGGTACCTAATGGATATGAATATGCAGATTCAATTTTTTTTTTTTTTTACTAAATTACCTATAAGTGCTAACTCATCCGCAAAAATTGATAAAAATGATGAAATTTGTGAAAGATCAAAGGCAATAAACAAGTGTTCCTTCAAGTATTGCTTGGCATTTCGAGATACTAACATTCATCCTAAAAATATAGAAAAATAGACATGTGCAACTTGAAACCTCGATATTTTCTGCATCCACAATGAAGGTGGAACTAAAGTTTTGTAGATGAAACCAGCACTTCCGATGCCAATGGGATATGTATGTTCATCATTTCTAGAAGATGTTATTACCAATCTTTCAAGAAGTGCCCAGTGCCTTTGCAGCTCATGTAACTTTTCCATTTCAAGTTGTACGTTTCGTGCTTTCAGGTCAGTGTACAAAGATGTAAGTTGTCCACTAAGATTTGCAGCTGAATGCAGTATAATGTCATACATTCTCTGCAGAACAAGATAACTCAGTTGCAGAATGCAGTAGAAAGAGGAGACTCTGTACGAGGATTACAAAGTGACAAAGCAATGATTGATTCTGCCTAACCATTGTTGCCACATCAGCTGATTCAATGTCGACTTGTGATATTTCCAAAGCCTGCTGATTACCTTCAAAATAGTATGTACAAAGTTTACCAAGAGCCAAAATTCTCTCAGATTTGAGGTCCAGTTTAGCGGAAGCAGAATTTGTAGAACAGTTATATCGCTTTTACTTTCAAGAAAAGATGTTGTCTCCATATTGACATTACCTCTCTTAAGGTCTTTTATTAAACTCCACTAATCCATTTTTATTCTTGAATTTGGATCTAATGATTTTCATCTGATTCATAAGCTCTGAATTGCATCCATATGAAATCATAAAGAATGAGTTGACATACCATTCTGCAGCCAAGAGTAAGGCATCTATTGCAGCTTCATGGCTTTCTGGGGTTATGTCATGTTGGGAACACAAATCTGCTACTAAACGTTCAAATTCAGAAGCGCTAAATACGGAATCTTGATGGTTTACAAGTTGTAGATGATCTGCTTGTGAATAGAAGTAATAAGCAAAGAAACCAGTATTCAACTGAAAGTTGTTATTTGAAATCTTATTCACCTTTGAAACACCACAACCAGAATTCAAGCAGATACAGTCCCCAGTAAAATAGTTGGAAACATTTGTCAGAATAGTTTTTGACAGATCTCTAGGAGCAAACTGCGGGTTAGCATCTTGGAGTACATCTTTTCTTGTAGCAGCTTCAGATCCATCAATCTTTCTCTTTACTTCATCCGGACTACTGGATATGCTAGAAGTCCCATGAGCACAAATCACAGAGTTAGAAGAAACAGCTAAAGACTCTTGATCAGCTACTTTAGGAAATGAACATTTATAAAGGTCAATATCTGAAGGTAATGGCATGTGTGGCCCCAGAACAGAAAGAAGTACACTGCAATATGGAAAGACAGTGAAGACAGTATATTGTCAGCTAAATGAAAACCATGTAACAACCAACAAGGTACATTTGATAGAATTCCTTTTGTTGCAAAAAAAAAATTTTACTCTTACATCTTTTTAAATTGTAGTCTCCACCAATCACTTCATTCTCATCTTCCAAAAATAAGCATTATAAAATATAAACTATAAAGATATTTAACTTTTTTTATTTTCCCTATGATATTATCATATGCTATTACAGTAAACCTTGGTGCAATAGATCCATGTCTCCATTCAGATTCCACGAAAGGAAGAATAGAAGGCCTTTGTAATACAGCATCTTCAGAAGTTGTATTCTTTGTTCTAGTAATCACAGGATCAAGGAAGGGTTCTAGCATCTCCAAAAGAAATAAAAGCCTATGTTTAAATTCCTACACATATGGTAAAAGCATCATATATCTGACTAGCAACCGTAAACTAAAAATTTATGCTTGATACTTTAATAGAAGATCAAACCTTATATTTTGATAGTACACCATCCATATGCCCAAACAAAGCCAGCAAGATATACTTCAAAACAACACAAGCACAACCAACAGATTGTGAAACACCCTAGCAGGGGAATTATGAACAGAGTCAGCCAAACATAAAGCATGAAAATAAGTGCATAATCTATCATACGGAAGTATATCAAGATTTTTTTTCCTTTTCTTGAATTTTTATTCAGGAGGAAGTGGGTAGAATTTGGATAATAACTAGGGCACTATAACCAATTCACAATTTCTTGAGCACACATAGATGAAAGTTGGATGCCATATATAGGGTTCATGAACTAGAAAGTACTAAATGACAGTAACTAGAACTAAAGCACTTGAATTAGCCAACTGTAGCTAATTCTAAATTCACAGATAGGATCCTTATTGTTTCACGTATAAAAGCTGCATGAAAAAAATCTTATACTACATAAAAAAACATGATCCACCATAGGTAAACAACAGGAAATGCTCTTTTCCTCAAATGTGCCTGCATAAAGTGAGGCACTAAAAACATTCTATTGTAAGAGCTTAGAAGTTAGAATATATGGTTCCATAAAGAAAATATTTTATTGTAGCTTAAAAAAAGTCAGGAGCTAAAACTTCATTAGTCTTAGAAACAACATAGTGAAAGTGTGCAAGAGACCGTCACATGCATGTTGCTAGCTGCAATGTGTGGAACTCACAAAGAGACAATTTCATACTAAAACCTATTACTAGATGCATCATGGACTGCCACAGAAACAAGGTAATGCATCAGGAGATTCAGGACCCAACTGATTTTTTTTTACTAATTGTGCATATAAAAAAAAAGCCTGATGAAATCAGTAAAAAAATTAAGATCATAATGCAATAAGTATCAGTAAGATCTCAGTGCCTAATCAAATGGAAGTTCCTTGGCCAGTCTATAAATTATAATATGTGATACAACTTATTATCCTTTTTTGTGACCTTGGTAAAATAAGTTCTACGAAATCACAGAGTCAAGACGTATCCTAGACATAATAGTTAGTGAACCAAGCTCCTATATTCAAGAAAAGAGGGAGGTGACCAGCGAAACAGAATAGGGTGTAAGAAAGGAGATGAAAAATTAATATGACCAAACTTCACAAAAATATAGAAAAATATTGTAAGTGTATATTGACATCTAAGAAACATGTAATAAAAAATAATCAACTACCCTTTAAGAAATATGTAGCTATCCAAGCCACCATACTAGTTATATTGGTCCATAAAAGTCCGATTAGAGTTGAGCAAAGCACTCTAAAGAACACTATACAAAGCTGTGTCAGAGTTGTATCATCAGAACACTCAAATAGTAGGTTCTTTATTTGCAATATAGAAAAAGAGGAAAACTCCAATCCAATGGACAAAAATTTCAGTTTCACAATAAATACTATCATGATCAGGGTCAGATTCAAGAGATCAGTATTCAAGTATAGAAATGATTGATACTGTTGGAATCTTCACATTAAGGTAATAGATGAATCACAAAATAACATCTACGATACATGAAATTTTCACATTTGATGATGGACATGTCAGTACAATACATGCCGATTAGCACAGTTTAAACATATGGCTGGAACTAGCCTTGTGCTTGATTATGTGTTCAGGAACATCCTCAGCATAAAACTAAACTCCATGACATATAGTTCGACAGTCATCAACCACTATTGGCAAACCTGAAATATTACCATACATCATCAAATGGTGAAACTACATAATGATGCCAACTCTTCTTTTTTACTCTGACCCGATTCAATGGCCAATTTAGTGTTAATTCTATTTTTAGCTTAGAAAAATATTTATTTTACTTTTAGTTTTTCTTAGTTTTATAGAAGGACAATAACAATCACAACTTTAACAATTGGGAAATTATAGTAGAAAAGTGAGGGTGGGAACAATTACAGGACCATTAAGGGATACTCTAACAGGGGCCATCAAATGGTAACAAAATGGATTGAAAAGTGGTTTTCAAAATCAGTGGAAGTAAAAACACCTTTTCGTTCCCTAACACAATAGAAAAAGTGTTAGTACTTTAAAAGAACAAAAAGCGGAAATGCTATATCAAACAAGATTTATATATAATACAAAGAAGATATAATCCCAAACAAAATGTTTATATTTTATTTTTTAAAAGACTGTTCAATTATACCAAAGCAGAATAAATTGCCTTTGACCTTCGAAGTCTTTGTTGTGCCAGGACTATAGTGTTCAAATCAAATACCATTTTTCTCATAATGAGAAAATTATTTCAAGAGAAAATTAGTGTTTGATAATTTGACCATCAACAATAAATCACAATATATTGACCACAAAAATGGTCATATTGGTCAGATCTGTAACAAGCAATGACTAAGTATTCATCAAACATAAATAGTTTTAATTGCTTATGTAAGATAATTAACTAAACATTGTTTATATATTTTCATGATGGATACGTTAATTACCATGAATCATGATATATATACATCTGTGTATTCTAACATTAGATAAATCCCAAATTTTGTCACATTAAATAGTTAACAATATACATTGATGCATGTGCATATCAATCATATCATTATCTTGCACTTGAATCGATGAATTTATAACCGACCAATCAACCAAACGAGCATTCATTATAATAAAGAATTAAGCCTTCATAACAGTAATAAGAAAAAAAGAATAATGGAATTACTTGAATAACACCCAAGAGGTCCTCCAAAAGTTCAATTGCAGGATCAACCTGAAAAAGGGCCAATGCAGTTACAAAATACAAGTCGTTGACCTAATATGTAGACATATTATGGGAAAAGATAAAACCTTTGCAGTAATTATATATATCTATGGAGATAATGATCCAGAGCATAAATCAATCAATGCACATGCTACCTTTGCCTGAAGATTGAAAAATAAATGCTTGCTTAGATAGAAAGCCAAAAAGTAAGTTGCCTAGTCATAATTAAACTTGGCATGAAGCCAACAAACATGAGATGATAAGAATGAAGACAGATAACTCACACAAGCATGAAGAAGATCATGATGACATTGTTATTATCTGCAACAACAGATTAATATGAATTATTGAGACTTTTGATAAAAATACAAATGCATGTAACATATATCACCTAGATGCATCACTACTGAACCTGAAAGAGCATGCTGGACAGAAGGATGTTTCCACTATGAAAAACTATCATCAACTTGATCTGGAAGACTAATTGGAGGATGAAGTGCCAACAAATGAAAGGGAATCAAAATCCATCAAAATTAATTAATATATAAACCATGGTCTGCGATACCGAATAATACCGTTCGGTACGTGCGGTACGTACCAGTTCGATAGGATATCGGTACGCGGACCGCACACTACCGATCGGTATAATTTTTTTATTTTTTTAATAAAAAAAATATTTTTTTATTTTTTTTAATATGGACGTCGCCTCCTCCTCGGGCGACATCACCGAGGCTCGAGTGGCGTCACCGAGGCTTGGGCAACATCACCAAGGTGACTTCTCAGGCGACGTTGCTAAGGTGACATCGCTGAGAAGGAAGGTGACGTCTCCTGAGACCACTTCCCACGGGCGACGTCGTTTTTGTATTTTTTTAATAGAAAAAATTATTTTTTTTACTTCTCAGGCGACGTTGCCAAGGCAACGCCTTAGCGATGTTGCCCGTTGACTTCTCGGGCTTCTCCATGTGCGATGTTACCTGGGAAAAAAATATATATATAAGTATATATACTATATATATAATATTTATAATTATATATATATATATATATATCGAACGATACACCAAAACATACCATTCGATATACGATACCGTATTGTACCAGAGAAGTATCGAAACGTCGGTACAAACATTGAAATAAACCATTCAAAAGTGTTAATACAGAATACCTTTCACCTGGAAGCAATGCTTGTATAAGTGGTAATACGGACCAAAATTTTGAATTACTGCTAGCCAATTTGCAGCACAAGAGAGGCTGTATATTCATTATAAAAGAATGTAAGCACTTGACAATTTTAATATCGAAGCAGACTCTTGGTGGCTAAAAGTTATTCCAATTGAAAAAAGACAGGATAATTAGTTTAAAAAATATTATATGATAGGTGACCATTTTGAACATACTTGTGAAGCACATCCAAATAAGACATGGAGACTGCCTTCTTTAGCAACAGATATATCCAAGACATTCAAATAAGAAGCATCCCAGTAATCTTCAGGTAATTTAAATTCTTCCTCAAACAAGCTTGAGTAATCAGCAGGTTGCATATACCTGGTTACTTCAGTTTTAACAATTTCATCAAATATTGAAGACAAACCCAACAATTCAAGTAAAAAATTACCAAATCAGTCCGTAAATAGATTTTTTGAGCATCATCATCATCAATGCAAGCCTCTTTATCGTTCGTTGCAAGAAGTTGAGCCTGGACAAGAGTGAGATACCACCAGTATTCAGTTGCTAAAGATAAATAAAAAATCATCCAAATAAAGAGTTTTATTTATCAACACCAAAAAATTTAAATCTGTATAAAGCATATTTAGACATGAATGATCACATTAAAGCATGTAGAGCTGAAGATACAGATGAAACAAGAAGTCGAGAAGGGTACTGAAAAGAATCAAGTATACATCAAAATGTAGCAACCAAGCATACAAGCATTTGCCAAAATATCATGAACCCAGAAATTTACATGAAATTCTAAGGTACCAGCTTTGTCATTTGCTTGAGCAGCAAATAAAAGTAGATATAAAGCAGAATCCACATGTAATATCATATTCTTCTTTTAGGAAAATCATTTTAGATAGAACTCATAACTGGAAGTATCATAGGCAATAGCAATCCCAACATATTCGATGGACATCAAATTTAGGCTAGTCGCAACAAGGTTCTCTTACTAAATGGAACCAAAACACATGGACAAAAACTAGCAAGAAGAAAAATTTATATGATAACGAAAAAATACCTCAGCAAGGAGGAGACCTATCCGATTATCTGAAGTTGCCAGGAGATCTAAAGCATCAGAGAGTGACGAAGGGCTAATAGTGAATTTGTCTTCCTCATCTGTAAGAAAATTAACACTGCATTCTTGCAGCCGATCACGAAGAACTCTGCATTCATGAAGAAGATTTTTGCTTGCTGATTTTGCATTTGACCATTTTTGCTTTTCTTTATGAAGAAATCCCTGGGTGAACAATGAGTAAAAGAGTAAGACAGACAATAAAGGACTAGGTGAATAATAAAACCAAGTAAAAATAACTTTACCGGAACTAAAGTAATATTGATACCAAATAGATGCAACCACAATTAGATGCAGTGTATTTCTATGATCACCTTCCTCAACCAAATATCCAGACAAATTATACACTGCAGAATAAATTAATCAAAAGAATACAATCAACAATTTTCGATATCATTTTAAATGGATAACCGTAAGAGATTAAGGTGGATGGTCAAGACCCAGTAGATTCTGGAAGTTAAATTTACAAGAAATCTTTAACACCAAGCTAGAAAAAGAAAACAGAGAAGAAACATGAGATGTCTATTTATAAAGGATAAGTTCAGAATAGGGACATCAAAGAGCAGCAAGAAGATAGTGCTATAATGGATCAGTCTTGGATGCTGAATTCTTCTACCTTAATTGAAAGGTAATACCAACTTAAGAGCATCTCAAGTTTGCGATGTGAGCAGCGTAATGTATTTAATTAGATATAAAGAGAAACATTTTGGCCCACAGATTATAACGAGAAAACGAAAAAGAATGAAACCACAAAATAGCATTGTGACTTGTGAGCAACCCTCATAAGGTGTTCACCACAGCACAAATGATTGCTAATTGACTGGATAGAACTGATGCATTGACCAGACAAAAGATTTATTACAACATAATTCAGCCAAAAAATGGCTAATCAATCATGCCAATTTCCCAATTGGAGAAAAGGACTAAGAGCAACAAGTCATCTGATCTAATTTACAAATAACAATAAGCAAATTTAACTCAAAAATAACACTAACTCTTAGGTAACAAGCATATTTAACTTGAATAGGACCCCCAACACTCCTCATGTACCCTAGAAAACTGTAATCAACCGAAAAATTGTCATCTATCAGCTTTCATGGAAAAAGGTACTCATAGTTACACAATTGTTAAAGGACTTGTATATATATCACTCACCAGAGCAATGAAGTACCACCAGGTGGCTTAGAGAAAAAAAAAAGGACATAGGAGGAAAATGTTTTCACAATGAATGTCCTACGAAGATAAGATTAACGATTAATTGTATACATTTTTTACTCTTACCTCTGAGGCACAACTACCTAAAGTGCATTCCATGATGTAGTACAACAAAACCATGTAGAAATGTCAAGTGCCAACATTAGTTGTGACCGTATACACTTTCTTACGAATTTTCTGTTCAACAACTGCTGTTCTATTAGAAATTTAAACATTAGGTTCTCTCCTATTATCAACTTTCTTCTTTGGAGATTGAGGAAGTCAAGACACCAATGTTAAACTGATGGGCAAGTATGAAGTGACATCTACTGGTACATGCGTTACGCACATCAAACACTATTCTTAATGAATGAAAATTGACTTCTAGCTTGTCAGTTGTAAAGGGGATTTCAGCACATTACCTCTAACTCTGACTTCTCTTTTAAAGTTTGATTCAGCAATTCCTTGAGCACTGTTTGAGATTTCCTAAGGAACTTCACTTTCTTGACGAGGACTTTGATATCAACTTTTGATTTCGATTCTTGTTCTTCTAGATGCTTTCGCATGTTCAGCAATTCTTCCTGTTTACTACCTAACTCCTGCAGCAACACTTCTTTTTCATCACTAGCAGTCATCTTCTCCAACTCTGCACGACTTTTTTCATTCTGCAACAAGTGAAACCAAAATAGAGGGATTATATTCAAATGAATAGCACCATGCAACATTAATAAACTTCAGAGAAAACCACACTTGTTCAAGCTTGAGTTTTGACTCTATCTCTGAACACTTCCTACGTAGTTCATCCATATCCCATTGCATTTGGGTCACTCTTTCTCTTTCAATAAAGACAGCTTGTTGCAAATTTTCTTTACCTTTCTGATCAGTGGCTTCCAGTTCAACCTCTAAATCCTTGACCTGCAACCAAAGATACGGATAACGATGATGAAATGACATCTAACATAGCTAATGAAAGATTGACGTTGTTAACTCAAGAGTTGTATTTGGTTCCAGAGAAATGCACTGACAACTAATTTATCATACTTATTACAAAATGTCAGTCCAAAATTAAACCTCGTCACCCAAATATAAAAGGAAGATAGATTAAAGTAATGGTCAGATATGCACCTTTGTTGTAAGATATTCTTTCACAGCCATTTCTTGATTCAATCGTGCTATAAGATCCTCCATATCAGTTTTTGCTGTTCCTAACCTTCGTTGCATAGTGAGGAGAAATCTATTCAATTTATGCCTCTGATCAATTGGAAGGACAATTTGTGCGCTATCAAGAGATTGTCCCCCCAAGCCAGCAAAAGCATCCATGGCATTTGGAATTTCAGCACCGACAAGGACATCAAGGGAACCATCCCAAAGTGAATTGGCAGCACCAGTGAACGATAGTTCACTGCCTCTTATAGGACTTATATCACTCCCGATGCTTTCAGAAGAAAGCCTTCGAGCATGACCATAGAGTATATCATGGTCATGATCTGATGACATGGATTCTATTCTGTCTCTGAAAGAGCTTCCACCAGTCGTCTCTCTCTCGGAAACAAGGTACCCCCTTCTTTGGTTTAACTTACTTTTAACGAAATCTTCATGTTGATCCAGAAATGATTCACCTAAAATGCCATTACTAACATCATGAAATGTCAGATCTTCAGTGCTAGTATCAAATTCTCGTATCTTTCCTTTTCTCTGAGTTTCAAGATCTGATGTTTCATCTACATTTTCACTACAGATATCTGATGGCATGGAGGGAGACTTTGTTGCAACTGTATGAGACTTCAATGCAATTTTTGAACAATCAGCAACAGAAGCACTTGAACTAGGTCTAGCAGGAATTAAGGAGGGCGCAGCAGTAGAATCTGTTGAACTTGGTTCTGTAGGATGATTATTCACATACTGAAATGCTGAAGATGAAAACAAGTGAGCAGAACATAAGTGTAATCAAGGTAACAAATTAGCTCACTTATAAAAGTGCATCAAAAACAAAGAACATTTCATCTTGAATCAAACACAACAACAAACAGATTATAAAAGCATGCACGTTATACAGACACCAAGAAACATATAGGTGGCAAGACATACCTGATCTTGCAGCAACTTCTAGCTCAAGAAAACCTGCCATTGGTGCACTTCTAGAGAACTCTATGTTGGAGAGTAACTTTCCCATCCATTCTTCCAGAGCACACCTTCTCTGCAAGAAAAGTACCTGATTTAAGAATCATTGATAACCTAGTAGGAAAATGAACTCCAAAAGAAAAACTGAACCCTTTCCGATTACGATTATCATGAAGAAAAACTACTATTAAACTTTTAAAACAATAATAAATTGGAACTGCAGTATTAGTGAGCACCTAGGTGCCCACCCAAGCGAAGCCAGATGTTCACCAACATAAAAATTATATAAAATACAATTAAGGATAAAGTCAACCATTAAATAGAAACCTGACAATACATGAGTTTCATATCATTTTATGTTCAAAAGAATACCACTAAAACATCAAATTGCATAAGTTTAAGTGTTTAACCATCTATAAAGCATTAAATAACTCATTATTAACCATTGTTAACAAAAGTTAACTAACAAGAATTAACTATTACTAACAAGGGTTTGAGCCTCTTAGTTGATTAAGCGAAAGCAATTGGTTCGATTAGGTTCAAATCAAACTAGATTTGGTTCGGGATTGGACTCAATGCGCCTGAGACACCTAGATCTCATTAACAACACTGATCTCAATGAGTCCATTTCCAGTCCAGTAAGATAAATTGAAGCTGATAAACAATAGCTCCAGAAAGACATAACAGACCAAAGGAGAGAAAGTACAAGACATATCTATAGTCCTTGGACCAGAAACATAAACAAAAGATACACAAAAGAGCCACATGTGCTTTCTCAGTTCTACTATAAACATATAGAATTGCCTCTTTTTTCATCTACCGAGTTGGCCGCCAAATGCATTTGGGGCCAAAACAAAAGGTCCAGTTTGTCTTCTATAAGTAAGAGGACTAATAATAATACACATGTATCTCATCATCATCTACTCTACAAGGGAGGTCTCTTGACCAGCTGAAGATCTTCCTTTTTATGGCATAATTTTCTTAATTATTATCAGATAATGGAACTGCCAAGGATGATTATCCTCACAGAAGGTGGAGGATACCAATCTAGGTCAAAAGGTTAAAAAAAGTCTTTAAAGCCAAATGCTTTTTGATGGACAACTAAATAGAAAAAAATGTGTTTAATGGAGTATCTTTATAGCCATTGGATGACTTGTTCTCCCTAACTACAAGATGAAGCCACTTCATAAAGAATTAGAGCACCCATAGGTCTGGATTAAGGAAGGTTCATCCTCGGACCTCCTAACCACAACTAAGGACTTTCTACAAAAGAAAGGGAACACAGGATGAAGGCACACCGAGGTAAAAGCAGGTTGGGGGGGTTGCTCACATGCCAAGGATATGTCCATAATTTTTTGATCTCTACCTCTGCTCTTTAGCCCGTTCCCTCCTCTAACTTCTCCTTCTCATTCTCTGTTGTAGAGAAGCAAACTGAAAAAGGTTTTTTTTTTTTTCTGACTTTTGGTCATTACCAAAGTCAACCGATGTCTCAGCACAGAATCTTTTTCTATGTTAACACAAGTAGAGTGGACAATTCTAATTCAGGGTGTAGACTTCATTTTGTTGCTTGTACTATGCCTATAAATAGCAACAGAACTCAAGTAACACAAATATTGCTTAGCCTCATACTTAAAATGGTAAATTCCGTTCTGCCACTATATGCATATCTAATAAAGAGATACAACAGTAACATAGACACTCCTTTATGTATTAAAGTAGAGTAAATAGAACGAGAGACGAATGACTATAGTTCTAGACTTGTAGTAAGACACAAATAATGACACCACTAACAGAGACAAATATGGATGAAATTGTAGTTTATGAACTGTCATAGTTTTAACAAAACCAACAGAATCCAACATAACAAAAAGGCATCATTTCGGAATAATAGTATACCTCTTCTAGGAGCATCCGGCTGGCATTTATTCTCAAAAATGCATGCTTTGGCAGGGCTGCAGGAATATCTCTTCTAGGAAATGTCTTCTTAAGCTGCATAAATGACAACATAAATAAATAATCCCTAATCTAAAAGCAACATGAAATCCATACTAAGTCTTCCCGTGAAAATAGCATATGAAGAAGTTTCTCTCACAAACATGACAATGATTATCAATATCAGAGAACTTACTAAAGCAAGAGAAATCAACAGGTAGCTGTAAACATGGTAATTATCTTGCACGGCTGAAATACAAACTATGTAGGTGGTCAATGTCTTGTGCTATTGAATAGTTCCAGCAAAATTTGCACAATAAAAATGACTCAGATAAAATTAAACACATTTTCTCACAATAAACAGCAGCATTGGCAGTACAGGCTGTTAAATCTCGGATTTTGATGATGAAATCAAGTGGTGAAATATTTGTATTAATCTCTTTGTTGAGATGAGTGTGCAGGAATTACTACGATGGAAAACATAACGTGATTTATCAAGGCCAAGTCCGTCGGTGGTTCATCTGGAAGTCAGAGAGATTTTCGGAAGAGTTGCTTGGAACCATCCAAGATCAACTCGAGGACTTGTCGAAGTTTTGAAAGTCCATTTCAAAGATCGTCGAAGGTTCGCGGAACTTCCGGAAAATTCGGAAACCAGCCGAAGACTAGTTGGGCTTGCTTGGGAGTATCTTTGGGAGACCACCGGCGGCAATCAGGGAAGCATCGGAGGCTGCTCGAATCTCGCCGTAGTACTCGCGGAAGTCGACTTGAAGGGTGTCCGTCAAATCACGTTAAGTTATGTTCAGTAAATTTGCACATGAGTAGAGCAAGGATTTAAGAAATAAATCCTGCCCAAAATTCATGGAGCCAACCAGGCCACTATGTCAAGTTGAGGACAAACAGGCCCCATTCGGCTCTGTCAGGGGGCAAGAGGTGGAACATGAGCCTGGGGCGGTGGAACGCCACTGAGCGGTAGCACCGCCAATGACACAAGCGGTGGAACCGCTTTGCAAAGCTGTAATACCTTTTTCACTAACTATGGAACACTGGCTGAAGCGGTGGCACCGCTTCGATCCATGGCTAGCGGTAGCACCGCTGAAGCGGTGGCACCGCCTTCAACTCGTCGAAGAGCGACACGAGTGTGGCACCGCTTCGACAGCAGCGGCACCGCTTTGACCACCAATTGGGACTCCAAATTCACTTGAATTTGGAGCCCAATTTTAAATCCACTTTTGGATCTATAAATACCCCCTTTCTCAGGTGAAAGGGTTAACCTTTGTGCAAAAAGTTTGAGTCTTGAGCTTTTGAAGAGTTTTTGAAAAGTGTTGTATTCTTTGCTAAGTGTTCACTCTTCTTCTTCTTGAGAGATCTTGTACAAGTGTGAACATCTTGTAAAGGGTTGTAAAAGGGTGTTTGATCCTTCCCCTTCAAAGGACTTGCTAGTGGAAGAGCGGAGCCTCATTGCAGGCTTCAAGAGTGGATGTAGGTCATTTGACCGAACCACTATACATCATTGTCTCCTCAAATGTGAGTGTTTACATTTCTGAAATCACTTCATTTCTTGGCTGCAAGTTCTTAGTTAGTTCCTTTTCACAAGCAATTACTTTCAAGTTCTCTTTAATCGAATCAATTCTTCCACGAACTTGTGTTTCTTTGCAAAATCGGTTTCAAGAATACGAGTTTAATCCGCTGCACTAATTCACCCCCCTCTTAGTGCCTTTTGATCCTTTCACAGGCATGTTCCTTACTCCTTAGCTTTCCTGATATGGAAAGCATCTTGCAGATGTTAATGCCTTCAATTACAATGCCAGCTTATGAATTGCCTTCCATTATTTGAACCCTATGTATATTCTCCAGGAAAAGTTTCCAGAAGCAAAACGACAGTAAAATGAAAAAAAACTGGAACTTTTCATTATAAACAGCATCATTGATGCTACACCTGCTCCTCAGATGTCTAGAATTAGGAAGTAATCTTGCAAACTTTATCCTTCAATTATGATGCCACCTTATGAATTGCCTTCTACCATTGGACCTACAGTATGTTTCGTATATGATTGATTTAATAGTTGAGTGCTCCCATGTATTTTCTTACAAAATCTTGCACATTGTTAACAACCCTAAAGTGTCTTCCTTAATTAATATACTTAACTTCCTGTTGGTGCAATCGCCATAGTTCATAAAAGAAACTACATGTTTGGACAGAAGATGAAGAACCAAATAAGAAAGCACAGTAATCATTGCCATCAGATGGTGAAAATAAAATTTATCGTACAGCAGAATATAACTTCAAGAAGTCACTGAATCTTCGTAGCAGTCCATGGCTGGTGCTGATGCCTTCTGGAGATTGTATACCCACATGAATCCTGTAAAACTGTCCTTTAATAATGTCAAAAGCAAATCCAGGAATGAAAACATAAAAAAGGTCTGATATATTTAACGCATCAAATAGCAAACGAAGAGGACTTATCCTCAAAAAAAGTTTAAAATATAATCAGATATTATAGCACAAGCCTTCCACTGAGAAGAGACAACAAAACTTATCACAGCACATTAGAAATGTACAAGATAGTTCACTCTCTCTTTCACATTCAAACCCTATAGTAGATTCTTGGAGGGTACTACAAATTAACATATTCAATGATGCACTTAATTAAAGACAATATAACTAGTATATTACAATGAGGTAACGAGAAGGTAAGAAGAAGGAACAAATAATACCAAAAATTCTCATATGAAGCTTATAGTTCTGTGGGAAGACCAACATTTACGAGCAGCCCAACCAAGACCAGAAAAAGCAAATCTAGTCTTTGCATGTAGAATGACTAATATTGCATGCAGAGTCATAATGTCCTCAGCCACAGAATTTGACACTACATCATCATAAGCAACAATTTATGAGTGGTAATTCACTACTTTACATAAAGCCTCTCCTATATTTCATTGAAGTTGCGGTAATTAATGGCCACTTCCTTGTGGCATTTGGATGGGCAAAGTAAATCTGGAATGAAGAAATGGAGTAACTGTGGAGATTCAACAGACACTTAACACTTCACCCCAAACCAGTATATATTCTGCAAAATCTACCAACTCTCTCTAGGTGGGTGAGCTACAAGTATAAGAAATAACAAAATGTTGATGGCCCATCTTCCAATGCTAGTTCTCATTTGCTTTTTGCTAAGCAAATCTGATGAAAATAGGTCCTTACTTTTGTTTGAACACATCAAAGACTCGCTTTCTGTCATATTCTTACTCCATTTTGTATAAGTAGCACCAACTTAAAAAGAGCACTTCCTTTTCAGCTTTAAAATGTGTTCATGGAAGGCAAATAACAAAACTGTGTTTACGGTAAAGAGACCAGAAGAGGAAAAAGAAATTTCCCAATCAAAGCACATAGTTTCAAATGAGCGATATAGTAAAATAATAAATCCAACCCAAATGCATAGATAGAACACTTCTAATGAGCACATGCCAACAATGTGTTGTAACACATTCATCAAGCTCCCTCTATACAGTAAGCCTTTCCAACTCTATGTGGATTCTCATTAGTGATAGCCTTGTTTCCTAGTAGCATTGCATGTCACAATATATATTTGCACGACACCAATACAGTTGATATTCCTTTGTATGAACCTTAAAAATCATTATTTTCATACCATTCCTACAAAAACTTGCTCAGATTAAGGTCTTTAATTTCCTCAATCAAGATTTCATCTACAATAGCTCATGTTGTTTCTAGCTACTTAATTCTTCTACAAATACTTGTAATTGAAAAGGGCATGTAAAATAACTTCAAGAAGTAAGTCTACCCTGCTCTCATATGCCTACTCAATTTAATGTTAGAATATAGCTGTAGACCAAAAACTGAAATTAAAGTAGCTTAAGATGCAGTTGAGTATCAGATGTTACATTGTGTAATATAACCAGGAAATAATATGATGAGTCTGTGTGTTATTTCTATCTGCCGTGGGGAAAAAGCATTATTCCTATCTCCTGGACACAAAGGAATTTAGCAATTGAGATAAAAAAGGAGGGGCCAAAGTAACAGTTCTCTAAATATTTCCACAAGGCAAACAAGATCCAAGTTCAAGGTGAACATCTCTTGACATTGCAATGCCTATATTTATGTTAGACCAACCTAAAAAAAAAAGAAAAATTATTCCTCTACCATCTCTCTGGAAGTGCCAGAAAAGTGCCAAGAACATACTTGGTCCTAGATCTTCATAGATAAATCAGGACACGTTGAACGTATTGGATAATGTTCTTCAAAATCTCTGAACAATGTCAACAGATACTAGTGATAAATGACATTTGAATTAATAGACTCCTCATGTCTTAGGACCCTATACATCTCAAGCCTCATCTAACTTAAAGTCCTACAAGTTTAGGCATTAAATATATTACCGGTGATTCAAGTTTTTTATCTTTGAACTGCCATATGTTGACAGAGAATTGGATCATAACCATAGAATTCATATAGTAGTGCTGACAACTGCTCAATTTGTGTACAGGAAGCAGCAACAAATAAATGCAACTTCTGTTGGAGGTATGAAAAATTAAAAAGATTGGCCACAGCTATAGGACACCTCGGACTACATAAATATGGAACAATAGTCAAACATCCATCAAAATTGTCTCCTCGTGAATTTCTACATCAATTCCTTTTCTCCAATTACAGATATGATGAAACCTAGTTTCATTTAGTTCAAATTTAATAACTTTCTTCATGTCCTGTGCCAAGAATCAAATTGCAATTTTCAAGTGTCAGCAGTCTAGGTCAGAAATATTTGCAAAGCAAAATGCATGTGCATCATAGTCCATATAAAAGTAATAATTCAATGAAACACTTAAAAATAACACCGCCACTCCACCCAACACAGCTTACTCTTGCATTCAGCGCTAATTCAGAATAGTTGTCAAGCAAAGTTGGGTATAAACGTAGAACTGCAAAATTTAAAGGACGAAAAATGCAATTTATCGAGCTACATCATATTAATCAGTCCTTAATGTCATTTTAGTAACCATAATTTCCTGCAGATTATAATACAGAAGGTAACAAATACAATAATCATGTTTAACTCATTATCACCAAAAAAGCACGCATCACTACATCTTTTATAAAAGATATCACTTCACTATTAGAAATATGATAAAATGAAGAGTTGCATGGCATGATACAAAGATAGAAGTTCCATTCTTAGATGTTAAATCAATCATCATTCCATTTGTTTTCACGACAATACATTTTTTTAGAAAATCCCGTACCTAGTAATCACATCTTTTTGACACCGAAGAGTAAATTATAAATGTTTAACAGGTGTAGGAAAATTGATAAGGCAAAGGAAGATTATTACAACAATAGGATTCAAGAAGCTTTCATGGGTTCCTCCAGGTTCTGTCTGAACGATCCAAGAAGGAATCATAGCACAGTAACTCGAACCAGTTTGAGGGCCATGTGGCCAGATAGTATTTCTTCCATCCTGCAACATGCAAAGGAACTAAACGATGATTAGGCATTTTAAAGTAGAAGAATATCAATATGAAAGGCAAATCTTACATGCAGAGAAACCATCTTGCGTGTGATCCATAAGAATTTAAGCCAGCTTCAGATAGAATGGAGATTAAGATTTTTCTCAGTGGTACATTCAATATGACCTCCTATTTGGATAAGGTTCAACACTTGAAAATTGAGATATTTGTGAAGTGATGTATAAAATGCTATAGGAGAAGAATAAAGATACCCAGGGGTGTTCAAACCAGTTCAAACCGAACTGTTTTTAAGTTCGGTTCAGTTAAAGTAAGGTAATCTGAACCCAAACCAATTCGGACCTATCTAATCAAACCGATTCAAAATCAATTAATCCGGTTCGATTAACCAATTTGTAATTTCAAGTAATTTAAAAATATATATATTTACCAAATGAACCAATTCAGTTCGATTGAATCGAACCAAAATCTTGATCTAATTCAACTGACAAGACAAGATTTGTAAAATTAAGCCAACGTCAGTTGTAAAATTGAACCTTTGGGCTGGTTTGATTAATCGGTTTAAACCAATTAAGGGCTTAGGGTTATAAAATCAACAGGATTGATACCTTTTAAATTAAAATAGGTCCGGTTTGGTTCGAACCGATTAACCGAACCAAAGAAGGGTACTCCCAAACTAAAACCATTTATAACCTTCAAAACCAAACTATTAGTGAACCAGTTCAGATCGAACCAATTTTGGACCGGTTCAGTTTTTCAATTCGATTTGAACACTCCTAAAGATATCTTAACATGAAGTTGAGGTATACTTTGGATATTTCGGCCATAAGAACCAGAACAAAACAAAAGTTAATGTGAGGCTGAAATGATTGGAGCATTTTCCTATACAATTTAAGAAAATTAAAAAGAGCTAAACATAGTAGGACTCAAAACAGTTGCAGGATCTGTGCTTAGAAGCAGATGGGGTGTCTTTTTCATTCCCAAGAACCTTGTGTTCATTATATCTGTGAAGGCTTCTACCTATTTTGAGTGTGCTTTCTTTTTTTCTTTAATTTATAATCTTGTTGCTACTTGTTAGAAGTTACAATCCAAATCATTCCTAAAGACTAACACATAGTTTTAGATAAATTGATAAGAAACCATATCCATTCACATAATATGCATGCAAAAATAATTTAATTAATATCAGTTTCCTCATAAACTTATTGTGGAATCCTCTAAACTAAGAAGCAACAATTTTGAGAATGTGGAAAGCCATAAAGCAAAAGAATTACTATTAAGTAATATGAAAAACATCATCTGCAATTATTTTAATGTTTGACACAAAACATAACAGAACAAAACGCAAAAAAGAAACAAAAGAACATTTGTAATTAATACTTTGGAGAATTATCCTTGTAAATGGCAGTCCAAATCCTTTGAGAAGATGGACCTGCATAGCTATTGTGTCTCTCATAGTTCAGTTGGAGATTCACAAATGTCATTGCTGCTGCTAAATAAAAGTAAAAAGAAAAAAAATCAACCATCAAGTTTTAGTTCACAAAGTCAAATAGAGTGGAGCAGAACTGCAACATGTAAAACTATATAAATCTAAAAGTAAATCAAAGGAGTTTACTAAAATCAGTCTCGTCATGTCCAAGGATTGTCAATCATGATCCATCCTATAAAAATCTCGTCATTAAGAGCCTTATCCACATGAGTTGTGGTTTCCTGTCCCAACAATTATCATTCACAGAAAGCACGCTTGATGGTAACTTAGATGAGTAACTTGCATTCTGGACAATGCTATTTCATAATATATAAGTTGCACAGTCTCGATATTTGCATGTTAGTTCATAAAAGAAGTCATTTAAAGAACTGATGGGCAATCCATATGTCAGAATTATGAACAGAAAACTCTTTCTCATAATAACTAGAGAGGTCAATATATGTTACATCAATTTACTACGACGGACAAGTCTTACTATGAAACAGTTAGGATCATGCTTATGAGTACAAACATGTTTTCAACGATAGCTTTTATGGTCTTAAGCAACCCTCCACCTTTTTCATTCGGGCTTGGGACCGACATTGGCGGTGTTAAAATTAAAAACATGAGTACTCAGAACAAGAAATCAAGAAACTAATTTTCTTTGAGAAAGATAAAAACAGAAACACCTAGCAGGAATTTAAAAATGACAATTGTAAATCCAATTTGAATCATGGCACTACTGGTTTTTTTAAACCTAACAATGAGAAATATTTTTTGCCAATACATAAAAACATAAGAATATTTGTTTTCTCTATGGCTGTGATTTTGGTGAGGAAAGGGGGCAATTAAGCATATAACCTCTGAGCATATCACTAACCAATGACACAATGACTTCCAATGCAGAAAATCCTAGAGAAAATGAAGTTCTCGATTGAGGCATTCACATCAACATAATAACACTACTAGATTGAACATGTTTCATCTTGCTTGTAACTAAGAAAAAATGTATCTAAGTCCAACACATACTTATATAAGATAAATCTATCCATTTAAATTTACGTCCCTCCATGCCTTGCCTCCTGCCTAACGTTTAACGTTCAAGGTGAGAACATTTTCATTAACCTGGTCTATTGGTACTCTTTGTGCTAAGGAAACCCAACTATATAAATATTTATCCCATTTGTCCCATGAAAGATGGAAAAATGAAACACAATAGCATGCATTAAAAAAGTTGTCTTGCAATAAATTTCCATATGTTATCAGAAATAAAGTTAATATCTAGAAAAATACATTAGAACTACTCTTGTAAACAAATTGAAATAAATAAAATACACACCAAAATACAAGATTTTCAATTTCAGTCCGATATCAGTTTCAATAATATATTAGAGTAGTATGGTACTAGTATATCAGATAGAATACCAACATGTTCAGCCTGGTATACAAACAAGTTATTAGTCCTTTTGCACATTAAAGAAACATCATTAACAAATTTGAATGAAAGAGAAAGAGATACTTTAATCCAGAGTCCAAACAATAGATGATAGACATCATCAAACATCATTAAGGTCTTTATTTAGAATATGATATTCCAGACTTCAAAGAAAACTTGGTAGATCTTTTCAAATTTCAACTTTGCTTCTCTTCTGCTAAAATGTGAGCTCTAATACTGCTTTATATTTATAAAATGACCTTTTCAACTATGTTTCCCTTCCTCTAAAATGTGATCTCTAACAATGCCTTATATTTATTAAATGACAACTATGTTTTTTCTAATTACTTCTTAATGAAGACACACTAAATGGCAACAATTAACATATTTTAGCCACTTAACAAGTATTCCTAATCACTATATTCTATCTTTTGTAAACTTTATTTCAATTACATCTATTATTTAAAAAATCAAAACGTTCATTCCTTAAAAGCTAATTAATGCATTACATCAAAATTAAGGAGACATGTTAAGAGTATTTTTTCTTTGGTGACTTTATCTTTTAAATTATAAAATATGTTATTATTGATGCAATAGGTATTTGAGGGCAAGGATATTAGCAGAGATCCTTGATCGAGTGAACTATGTTTGTTTGAGTTAATGGAGTTTGGTAGAGGCCACAATAGGCACTCGTCATGCTTCTTATTGGGTAACTATGTTTCGGCTCAAGTAGATAAAATCTATAGGAATGCCCCCGAAGGTTTTGATTTTGTGATAGACCATTATCAAATATGAGACTTTCAAGATTTGAGAAAAATATATTTTTAGACTATGACAACTTTTACAAAATTTTCAACTTTCGTAAATTTGTAAACATTTCTCTAACATCTTTATCAACATAAGTAGATTTTTAACTTTCTATTTGTTATTACGTTAAATCTTATTTAAACATTTTTAGAATGCTTTTAATTAAATCCTATTTTCCTAATTCTTTTAAATATTTTACATATTTTTATTGTGTTATATGTTTTTATCAACTTCTTCTTAGTTGTTATCAATATTACTTTCTAAAATTATCTATTATTTTTTCTCATAATAAAGGAAATTTAGTTATACTCCCAATTTGGTGGCAAATTTCATCAAACAGAACAAAATAATTTGGAATTTTACCTCAAACAAGTGCAATATGTTTACAAGTCATAAAAATTAATTTATATACTCCAAATTATTTTGCTCAATATTTTTTTCATGTTTCGATTTTAGATAGCAATAATTAAAGTTGCCAAGGCATATTGACAATAAGGATTGATGTTATTGATGTTCTGCTTGAGTTGGTACAGTACATTGACAAAAATGATTGATTTTCTAACAAAGTCAATTTGACAACATCAATCTGATTATTTGTTGGCATTAATTAATATATTGTACATTCCTAAAGATTTCAACTAATAATTTTTGTATTTGTGTTATATCACTGCATATCATATAAGTTCAAGAGGGAAATTTAGAATTGGTACCAATATTCAATTCATTTTTGGAAGTTGGAAAGTACATGAAAAGCAAAAACAACTACATACAAACATAGCATACGAATCCAAGAGGGACGAGCATAGGGGTCTACACTAAAGCTTTGATACCATATTACATGAAAAATAAAAGAAGAATAACATAAACAATTAAAGGGCATGACAATTTGCTTTATAAACAATAGAAGATGTTCATCAAAACTAAGCAGCTAGCTTCCTATTTAGTGATTAAAAAGAATCTGATATAAGCCAAAGGTGTCATGATTCAGTTATGCATCTACTTGTATACCCAAATCTAGTGATTTTACAAAGGCTCAACCTATAGAGACTAAAAATAAAAGTTTCAAATTACTATATCGAAACGCAATTGATCAAGTGTACCTTCAAAATGTATGGATAAGTTCATGTGTTTTAACTTGATTAAGAAGCATCTTTTGCTGAAATATTAATGCTGCACAAATATGTTCCAATTAACAACTAGCTTTATACAACGCATTTATAATTTGCTTTGCTAGTCATTTCAATTTGAGTGAGATTTTATTTGCACCTAATATTTCACATTGTGCATTTACCATCATAGAATTACAAATTAATTATTTTAGAGAAGTAATACCATGATAAGCCAAAAAGATCGTAAAAATTACATAAGGATGTTCTTTGAGTCTCGAGTTGTGAGTAAAATCAATTTAGCTAAAGCATAGCAAGCAATATAAAATATCACATTATAAAACCATATTAACTATAGCAATAGTTACATCGTAAATGCATAAGAACTTGCTAACAACATATCATAAAAATTTATAGTGCCAACATCAAGGGCACAAATTGCACACTTAACTTTAGCAACATTTCTAGAGTCAACGTAAATCTCTCAATTTGGATAAGTGAGCCTAAACAAAAACTTGGGATCAATGAGCATAACTAAAATCTTGATCACAAGCACTATAAAATACTATTGAAAGTTGACACTAGACAACATAAGAGCTAATAACCAAAGAAAAAATGTTCTACCAAGTGACACTATCTTATAATTCCATATCCACATATTGTAGTCATCACCATCTGAGAAATGACCAAGCTAAAACCATCAGTAATTGAGTCCCTAATTTCATCAAGACAAACACCAATTAACACCACAAGGTCGAGGAGAGTCCATAAATCATTGGATTTTGTTTGCATTAGCATCTACTTGATAACAAATTTTTAAAATAAAAGGGAAACAACCCATATTATAGGAGTGCCATCTAGTCACTAATCCTTATCAAAATATGGCAAATTACAACCACTAAGAGACAACTCTAAGATCACAAGAAAGGTAGCTTTGCATTTAATATTCCATTTAAAATCACAAAAATATTTAAAGATTGGCATTTGTCTTCATGATTTCTCACTTCACATATTCTCTTTAATTTTTTTTTAAAAATTTCTGACTTAATTCCCAACTCAAAGCAATATTAACATAACTAAAGAGACTGATAGCACCAGGACTTTAGAGTAAATAAATCTAAATCACCACTGTTGAAAAATTCAATATTGTATGACACCGAATGGCAAGGTTTTTAATTTCGAATGATACCGTTTGTATCGGGCGGTACGTATCAATCCACCAGAAGACCAGTACACAGTTTGCCCGCTATCAGATGGTACCATCGATTTGGGCTGTTTCCACCCTGTTACCACCGGAAATCGATCGGTGACGATCGATTTCGACCATCGCCGCCCACTATTGATTGATATTAGTCGAGGGAGAAGGAAGAAGAGGGAGAAGAAAAAGAAGAACTTGGAGATCCGACATCGCTCTCCCTTGTTGATCCCAATCTGTTACCACCCTCCCTTGCCAGACGTCACAGATGAGATGTTGCCTCTTCATCTGAGGCGACGAGGCCTTGGCATCATCGACGATTTCTCATCCACGCGGGGAGAAAAAACAGTTTATTCTCTCCACATTGTCACAAAAAAAACTATAAACGGGGTGTTCAATGTAATGCTTATGTACGTCTGTATCTTTTGGTTTGTTCATATTTTGCTCAGCATGTAGAGCAATGGTCGTTTAGTGGTCGTTTTAGGCTTGTAAATAAAAGTTATGTCATGTGGACACTTGTGAGAGATTTCGATCTGTAGTGGACCATTTTGGACCCTTTGTTGTGCAACCGTTCTGAGCTTGTCAAGTCCATGGTTATAATTTGCATTGGCAATAAAGTGTTTGCTAAAATGGTTGCTTGTGGATCCCGAGTTAAGCGTCTTCTCTAACTCGTTTTCTCTTTTGTAGATCCTAAGGGACCATAGGAGGTTTCGGGGAGGTTGACCTTTGCGGAGGGATACGCAAGGGTGTCGCATGACTTAGGCAAAACCAACTAAGTCCGTGACAGATGATATCAGAGCGGGACAAACATGCAAACATGGGAGACCTAGCGAGGCTGTGTAGAAGGCAGCCAGCACGTGCGACCATTTTGGGGAAACGGACATGGAGATGTAGGAAAATGAGTCGCTCAGAGGAGCGGGCATCCAAGAATGGTATTCAAAGGAATGACCAACCCTTCGCGCAAGAGGCACTACGAGGACAAGTAAGCTAGGAAGAATGTGTAGCGCACAAAGGTTGGGAGGGCTAAGTTCGAGCTATAGCTCGACATTGGCAACCAAACTTGACAGTGCTCAAGGCAAACGGGGCACTTGGTAAAGGATGAAACTGTATAAGGTAGGATGGGTTGCTCAACAATCGAAAGAGTTGTGCAAAGCTCACAGAGGTGAGGGGAATTGCTAATTCAATGAATTTGGTACGCATGCAAGGGCTTGTATGCGAACGATGGATTGTTCGTAGCCATCCCAAAACGATCGAAACTCGACGCCATAGAGCATTGAAACTTTCTCTTCGGCATGGGAAGGATATGTCTGTAGGAGGCTGAAGTGTGCAACAGGTTCAACATATTGCTAGGCCCTTAAGGGTGTAGCGAGAGCTGTCTTGGCGAAGAGTCGCAATCTAACAAGTGCGCTTGCAAAGCGTAACAATGCATAGTTTGTTCAGTAAGACGGAGTAATCCAAGGGGATGATGGTCTCTGAAACTTCTAGAGGGAAGGATGCGAAAAGAGAAGTTGCTCTAACAGGACAGATATCCAAAAGGGATGAGTCCCGGTTCTTCAGAGGGAGAATCATGTGTAATAGACCACACATGTTGAGGAGGAGTACCTCAAGACAACAACCCTACAATACTTAATGGACCGAGCGAGTGGCGAGGAGTCGTCGCATGATCTCACTAGAGGTAACACATTGGTGGATGCATTACAAGATCAAGTGGGGGAGCGACCTAAGGCAACAAAAAATAAATGTACACTTGGAACCGATAGCGAGATCGAACTCAACGGAGGGTTGACTCGTGGAATGGTGGGTGTGAGGGCCATCATCAACTCAATGCAAATTGAGTAGCGGAGCAACTTGGGTGTAACTTGGTAAAGTACCCAAGCCGTATAAAGAGAATTGGTATAGAAGATGGAACATGGAGTGAAGGCATGAATCTTTCCTTGGACAGAGGCAGTGATTTAAAAAGCGCTAAGCGCCAAAAGGCACCAAGGTCCAAAAAGGCCCGAGGCGCTAGGCGCTCACCTGAGCGAAGCGAAACGCTAAAATATAAAAATATATAATATAATTAATAAATATAATTATTTAAATAAAAATCTAATAATAATTTTAAATAAATAAAAATTAATAGTATTAAAATCAAAATAATATATTATTAATCTAATAAATATAAATACTGTTAATAGTATACTATCGAGAAGAATATAGGGGAAGACCGAGGGCGGGCTATTGACAGCAACGATAGCGGTAGCAACGAGCAATGAGAGCAGGAGTCGTGAGCGATGACAATGGCAACAGTAGCAGCGAGTAGCAGTAGCGAGAGCGAGAGCGGGAGAGGAAGCGGCAACAGTGGTAGCAATAAATGATAGCGACCCACAATGAGCGGCAACGGTAGTAGCAAGCAGCAGGAACGGGAGTGACGATAGTGACAGCAGGAGCGACGAGCGACGATAGTGGCAGCAGCGGCGCGGCGAGTGATGACAAAGTGGCAACAACAGAACGATGAGCGCGATGGCGGCGATGAGCAACGGCATAACGAGCGACGGCAAGGTTAGGGTTGGGGAAAACGTGAGAGAAAGGTGCTTTAGTTGGTTCGATTGAACCAACTAAAGCAGACCGAACCAGCGTTTTAAGCCGGGCACTCGCCCGAAACGCCTTGGCAGGTGACGCATCTTTGAAGCTCGCCACTTGGAAATGAAGCGAGGCGCTCGGGCCTCGTCTTACCCGAACGCTCAGACGAGCGCCCGAGCGCCTATTGAAATATCTGGACAGAGGTCAAGGACATAAACTCCTGTAGAGGCAGAAGCATGATAATGTCGTTCCATAGGTCCCTTATTCTGATGGAGTAGACTCATCTTGCATGGTGCCAAAAACGAAGGGAGCTACGAGGCACATGCACCTATCTCGGTGAAGCATTTGACGGAGGAACTAAGGCGACGCAACTTGCAGAGGCGAAATTAGTGTCAAAAGACCTTGGTACGGGGCAAGAGAACACGGAGGTGGGTACTCTTGAAGAATATGCCATAGCGCTGTCGTTTGAGTTGTCATGGGGGAAGCGGTGCACAGCAGAGATTGTGTTGGAGGGGGCAGAGGCCAAGGATCCAGACAATGGTGCACCAATTTTAGCAAAGTCGATGGACTTTGGGAGCTGCTAAGCGATGGACTGTCTTAGAGTTATGCTTTATCCGGGTGTGACCCAAGAGCGGATGGATGAAGGTCGATTGCCAAAGGAGCAAACATAATCAAAGGTGGCAGAGGCCCTGCAATGTGTTGGCAGAGGCCACACATGGAGAGATCGCAGTTCGAGTTCATACCACAATGATCAGGATGCAAGAAGATGTCATCAGGAGGCGACATGGTGCAACAGATCGTGGTGGAATAGTTCGAGGCAATGCGACACGCAAGACAAGTCCCATGAGGGACTGGGTCATATGGAGATATGATCAGGAGCTACTAGGAGCTCCACTTCAGTGAACAACACGACGATAAGAAGGGCCATGGATTCAAGGAGGGAATGCAATGGTACTACAGAGGCAAGTTTTTTATGCTTGCATCGAATTTTGTATCGGATGAAAGTCTTGGTCATCAGCATATGGGGGTTGTGTATCACCGAGAGAAGTTCAAATACAAGTACCAGTGGTCCCACAAGAGGGGACTTAATCATGCAGAAGTATGATCGAAGTGACTAGAGAGTTGGACTGCTCCAAAGCTCACATTCGCTTAAGGGAGCTCGACAAGTCAAAGAACAAGGCCGAGTAAACGAACGTTACTACCAAGGAAGCTAAGGAGAACAGAATTGGTGTAAGCCCTACAGCATGATAATGGAGGCCATGCATAAGAGTTGTAGTCTGTCTTTCCATCGACCCATAAGAATTGCTCAGAGAACACAAAGGTGTTGAAGCAGGTAGTCGAAAAGGGGCGAGAAAGCAATGACAAGTCCAGAGGGACTTAGCTACCCAAAACCAAGCATCGGTTTGAATGAAGGTGGGCTCGGAGGAGTACCATAGTACCGCAGAGGCGGATCTACCGATCGCGAAGAAAGGGACGCAGATGTGAGACAATGAATGGTAGTGCCATGGGCATGGCAGCGCCATAGTACTGTAGAGGCGGGACTTCCATGTAGACATCAATCCCTTGCTCTTATAGAGGGAGAGCGCTTAGTCGTGAAATAGGCCGAGGAGGTAGAGAATGCAGAGGCAACCTTCAAGTACCAAGACAAGGCTGAAGGGCAGAGGCCAGGGTGCTTCGTAAGATCGGTGTCAATGAGCTTCTTATCCAGGTAGCCGAAGGTGAAAGACTTCAAGTCGATACAAGAGTATATGACCAAGGAACATAATAGGCAGTATGTGGTGCTATACCTTTGCTACTCAAAGGAGTAGACGACAGAAATGATGGAGAAGACAGTACAATCCCAAAGGCGACCAAAAGTATTAGAGACTTGTTCCAAGTTGGAGTGAAAACTTCTTGCATTCCAGAAGTTTAATGGCATTGAGTAAGAAGGTGAATCACAGTAACTACCTCAACGCAACGAGTGCAAACACTTCGAGTACTTCGAAAGTGTGAGCTAAGAGCACAGAGTACAACCCTCAAAGAGGCAAATGAAATCAAGTAACCTTTGTCTTTCTAACTCTCTAGAAAATGTGTGAAACTGAGTACCCAAATTCTCTTATTTATCTAGTAGAGGAGCTTTGCACAGATTCAAAGACCCTTAGAAGGAACCTAATGGAAGACAATAGTTATCAAATCCTCACCAATAGTGATCGGTGCTACTAAGAGTAGATTGTCTGCTTCATTTCCCAATAAAATGTCAATCGAAAGAACAAGTGATGCGAACCTACTTGAAAGTGACAACTACGTGAAAGAATCGATGAGCAAATTTTGCAGAGGAAGGACCTGAAAACTTCAAAGTCTATGAGGCGATGCCTGTTAAAGCTCCAACAAGCATCCACCCAGTTCAAGCGACATGAGGCATTTGAGAGACTAACGCATACCAAGGATGGTCTTTTCCTTCATCTGAAGAATCCGTAGGAACCAATAGGGATCAGCACAACTCAGTCGACTCCACACCAGAGTCAGAGTCATTGGCGAGTTGAAGCAGCATGGTAGATCAAAGTTTAACTACTCAACAATAGTGGCAGAGAGCAATTGGGAGCCAAGGGACACATTGCAAAAGGAGCAAAAGATTGAAGATTCAGCAAAGGCGAGAAGTTGCAGCATCGACAAAGGCTTCAACGAGAACGTTGAAGGAATAAGCGAGGGAGAATGTCACAAACAAAACTATAAACGGGGTGTTCGATGTAAAGCTTATGTACGTTTGTGTCTTTTGGTTTGTTCATGTTTTGCTTAGTATGTAGAGGGCTAGTCGAAGGCTAAATAACCTCATTTTAGTTAGGTTTGGTTGCCGTTTTAGGCTTGTAAATAAAGGTTGTAACATGTGGACACTTATGGGGGATTTCGGTCTGCAGTGGACCATTTTGGACCCTTTGTTGTGTAACTGTTCTGAGCTTGTGAAGTCCATGGTTGTAATTTGCATTGGCAAAAAAGTGTTTGCTAAAATTGTTACTTATAGATCTCGAGTGAAGTGCTTTCTTTAACCTGTTTTCTGTTTTGTAAGTCCTAAGAGGCCATAGGAGGTTTCGGAGAGATTGACCTTTGCGGACGGACATGCAGGGATACCGCACGACTTAGGAAAAACCAGCTAAGTCCGTAACAACATGGGCAGAAGAAAAGACACAACATCGCCCTTTTTTTATTTTTTAACATTATTATTATTATTATTATTATTATTATTATTATTATTATTATTATTATTATTATATACCGAGCGGTATGCCAAAACGTATGATACGATACGAGTATACCAAGCGTACCGATTTGCTCGAGATACTCAGATCGTACTATACTGAGTTGAGCTTGATACTCCGATACAATTTGAAATTACGAACCTTGCCCAATGGTTATAACCAATCATACAACATTTTAGCAAATGACAATAGCTACCCATGATGCCTTTACTTGTTATTGTTGGTAGAATGAACCGTCTGAATCTTGAATGAGGCAAATACAAAGAGATGCATAAATTACTAAATATGACATGCTATATAAAACTAGATAACTAACATCAATAAAATATTTCGTATATAAGATTAGAGAATGGACTACATAATAGTAGAAAAAAATATCTCAGAAAGATCTATTATTTGAATTTCGATATTCATGACAGACAAAACAATAATATACTCCTAGATTCTAGACATCTAGTAATGCAAACTTAGAGCAACGAGGAAACTATTTGTTGCCTCTTGTTCAAATGTGGGGGAAAATAATGTACCTTTAAAAAGTGAAGCAACAATTGAAAGTCCAACAGCTAATTGTGCGGAGTCTTTAAGTGATTCATTAACAATGAAGGTATTATGTTCAGTTCCTTTACATGCAACTCCAATACGATAGGAAAACTTATATTCTTAATATGATAATTTGTTAGTTTTAAAATGTTGAAACAATTAGTTAAATAATAGTCTTGGTATGTACCATACTGCTCGATACACCGGTATAGATCAAAATTGCGAACCTTGGTTGAAACTAGACAATATAAGAGCTAATAACCAAAGAAAAGATATTATACCAAGTGACACTATCCCATAATTCTATATCCACATATTACAATCATTGCCATTTGAGAAATGACCCAACTAAAACCATAAGCAATTGAGTCCCCAATTTCATCAGGACAAACACCAACATTAACACCCTAAGATCGAGGAGAGTCCATAAATCGTTGGATTTTGTTTGTATTAGCATTCACTTGATAACAAATTTTGAAAATAAAAGAGAAACAACCCATATTATAGGAGTGTCATTTGGTTACTAATCCTTATCAAAATATGACAAATAACAATCACCAAGAGAGAACACAAGGATCACAAGAAAGGTAGCTTTGCATTTAATATTCCATTTAAAACCATAAAAATATTTAAAGATTGACATTTGTCTTCATGATTTCTCACTTCTTGAGATTCACTTCAATTTTTTTTAAAAAAAATTTCTTACCTTATTCCTAGCTCAAAGCAATAACATAACCAAAGAAACAAGAAAGAGAATTAATTAGAGCTATAGACTTTTCAATGATAAAATTTAAGAAACTACCATACATAATTTCTAGCAGAGTAACCAAAAGATTCAACAAAAAAAAGGATACTTGAACCTGATTCTCAAATTCCAGTAAGTGAAACATCAATGCTCTAAGTCTCTTTGTTCCTGAATGGAAAAAAAAAAGGAATTTGCCTTGAATGAAAGGTAAGCTTCAACATATGACTAAAGGATCACAAATGGCAGTCTATGAGAAAGTTGTTGGAGGTGAAATATCTTTAAGCATGAAGCAATTTGCTAACAACTTAATCTATAATCAAAGTGATGTTAGGCAAAATCTCATTGTATAAAGCTGAAAATATTGACAGTTATAAATAATAGTAGATATTTTCTGTAATATTGATAACAAATGTCTGCTATGACTAATAGTAGACATTTGCTGTAACATCGACAGTTGTTGGAGGTGAAATATCTTTAAGCATGAAGCAATTTGCTAACTTAATCTATAATCAAAGTGATGTTAGGCAAAATCTCATTGTATAAAGCTGAAAATATTGACAGTTTTAAATAATAGTAGATATTTGCTGTAATATTGATAACAAATGTCTGCTATGACTAATAGTAGACATTTGCTGTAATATGGACAGTTATGGAAAGACCCTTACCAAGCTAAGGCTGTAAATTTGTGGGGGGAAAGGGGAAAAAAAGGAAAAATATGATGGAACTTCAAAATGGTGTCCATATTCCTTCTTAAAATCCATATGCAGGCTCAACAAAAAAATAACAGATGGCTTCTAAATTTTTTGCAAAACCAGTTCACTTAGTATATCACTAAAATGCATTGAAGTAATTCTTGGAATAATTGAACTCTTCAAAACAATTTGCAATATTTCATTAAGAAGTTCAGAGACACAGAGAAAGAGGGGGGACCAATTCATCAATTCAAATGAAGGAAAAGTGTGTGTTTAAGCTGAGCTTCTGGTTCGAATGATACATTGTCCAAAGATGTAATGTTCAGAGTCTTGAGAGTTCTTCCTGCTTTCTTTCATTTTGTTAGTTCATTTATGACAAACAATGTCTAACATATCAGCTTGGAGATTTTATATAAAGTCATATACTTTTGGGAAAAAAAGGTAAACCAGTTGTTCATTCATGTACAAATTCTCTCAAATATATTCAAAGTGTGAGGCTTCAAGTCAAACACTAACAAGCACCTAGTAGAAGGATCAGGTACGAAATATTCAGACCATTTGAAACATAGGGGGAAACAAGAAAATCTAACCAGTATGAATAATTATTATTCTGGATAATAAGGATGAGCCAACCATATGTCCATCAATAAAAAAATACTAGATGATCTCATTGGTAATTGGTAAGACCTTCATTCTCTTGTTCTTCGATGCATAATTTCACAACATAAAACTGATTTCTAGTTTTACAATTCAAACACCAACAACCACTAATCAAGAGAAAAAGAAGGTTGTATATGTACCTTCCCTTTGTTACAAAGGGTGCACTCATCGTTGGCCACGAGCTACACTGCAGCTTCTTGTTTGTCTCAATCAGACTCTGGAACTTTTTGAGGATCATCAATCTCCACCGCATTAGCCTTGTCCATAAGGTCAATGATAGTTTACAAGATGTACATGATGGTGGCAAGGGGCACAGAGGCAGCGGTGCTGGAAGGGATGGTAACTTTGGTGATGGAAACTTCAAATGTTTACCCAATATTCATTTTGTTTCTCCAATACAACCAACAAGATCATCAATAGATTTTTTAAAAAAATGATGACTTCAATATTTCAATCAGAATTATCATGTCAAATTCAAACTTGGTACCACATGTGATATTACTGCAATTGCAATAAATAATCACAACAACTGCCGCTACCTTAATCTCAGTAAACAAACAGGGAAGTTGGAAACAAGAAATACAGACTCAGAGGTCAGTGTTATACTTATAAAAGGCATATTTCAGCTAAGCGCTTGGATGCAGAAACTTGTGGTAAATGAACACAACAGCAGAATTGAAAAAATACAGAAATAGTAGCCATGTGATTAATTGGTGAACATTTATATGAAACATAGCAAGGTTGTCTATCAAGCTCATGATCATTGCTACCACTCTGCTACAACTACAGCTGATTCAGCAAGATAAATCTCATAGACTGAAACAATCACAAATCAGAACCTTCAGATTCAACAAAGATCCTGTTAATCGGAAGGACCCAAACTACTCCACTATCACTATGATGAAGCATTGGCGAACTGTTGGTCTAGTATGCTGACTTCCAAAATATAGAACCTGCATTATATCCCATTTGACACCATTTTTCAAGCCTTAGGACCAAAAGTGTATCTATGTTGCAGAAGACCTAGTCTATTCATGGAAAGACATGTAAATTTGATATTTTTGTTCATTTTACAGGGAAAAACATAAATGCCTCACCATTATACAGTTCATAGATTTATTTGTTTGGTATCTCTTTACTATTATGGTATATAATGTGGTTTACAGTTCTCATAGGTTGAATAAATGCTTCCTATAGAAGCAATGTGATGTCTTCATGTGATACCAAGGCCATATTGAATGATATAAGAAATCTCAACTCAAGAAAAAAAAAAATCTGAAGCTTATTATACGGTTCAATCTTCAAAGTTTGTTCTGGCAATGTGATGTCTTCATGTGATACTCAAGGCCATATTGCCAGTTCTTTGTTCTGGCAATAGAGATAGACAGCTCAATCTTCAAAGTTTCTTAATGGTCCTAAAAGAATATAAAATTCAGAAGTTTAACTTATATCATAGGAAACTTATAGTCCGAACGAAAAATAGAAACATAGGGCCATAGGCAATTACCTCATATAATGCATAGATCTCTCGATTGTCAAATGCTCTTCTAGATGTGCAATGTGATGTCTCTATGTGATACCAAGGCCAAATTGAATATCATAAGAAATCTCAACTCAAAAAAACAAAAAAAAAAAACCAATAAGCATCTGTCAGTTTGATCTAATTATGCATGATTAGCATACACAACAAAATATAAAGTCTGCACAAAAATTCTCAAACCAAAAAGAGACAAAGATAGAAACTTACAAAAAAGAAACACAAGAGAAGCAAAAAATCAGACTTGTAGTTGCAATCACAGTCATGTTGTAAATAAGCCTACTAAAATGCTGTAAAAGGCTGTAAGGCTTCTAACTTACCTTAGGCAGTTGTGCTCAATTTTGAAGATCTCGAATCCATACGGTTGTATGAAAATGTGCTGCCTCTTTGACACCATGAAACTTCCTGTCGCAATGCTACCAACAACAGATCTTCATGTCAAGCACTAGAGAAGTCTTCCATTTTGCAATCTTAATCATTTCCACCCATCAGCCTTTTCATCTTATGAAATTAAATTGGGCAAAGGGCAGTTCAGGTTTTGTTATTTTGGGAGTCTCAAAGATATTCCAAAATCTGACTGTCTCATCTGCTGTTGCAGAAGCTACTACACCTCCCAGTGGGCTCCCAGCCAAGGAAAGAACCCGGGATGAATGACCGGGAAGCTCAGCCACTCTCGTCATGGATGGGTAATTCCACAAGGTGAGTTGATTGTTCGGCGAACCATGGGAGGTCAGTAATTCAGATTTGTTCTTGTCCCAAAGCAATGCACAAACTTCAGAGCCAGCATCAATTGAATTCAAGCAAGCACCATTAACGGTGTTCCAAAACTTAACGCAATGATCATTGCGACCTCCACCAGAAGCCAGCAGGTTGCTCCGAGTTGGGCACCAGTCAACGGCCTTCACAATGGAAGTGTGGCTGCTGATCCTGTGAAGCCATTGACGTTGACGTGGATGGTGATGTGAGACAGGCATGCGGGCATCCCATATGTGCACTAGTTTGTCCAGCCCTCCGCTCGCCAAATACCGCCCCGACAGCCCGGACCATTTAAGACTACAAACTCCACGCCGATGCCCATTATAGAAACAGATGAACATGTCATCCTTTCTAAAGTCATAATCAACAACAAGCCATCAAATCTTCCGACCGTCAAGATTGAATTACTTCTCCATGCAAGTGATGACACGGGGACTGGTTCTCATCCTCCACATCCCATCCACGACATGTCCTGTTGCTGGATCAATCAGGGATAAATATGAATTGCCTAATGCGACAGCAGAACTGCACTGATCCGGCGACCAACGGATGCAAGTGATAGGTCCGCTGTCTTCTACACCTTGTAGAAGCTTAGTCGACTCGTTTGCAGCATCCCAGAGATACACTGCATCCTCAAGGCCAATCGCCAACACATTATTGCTTCCCCAGTCGAGGAGATTCAAACCATCATCAACCAACATGCCGTCGAGAACCAAAACCCTCTCTGGTTCCTTAGGGATTCGCCTCAGCTGCTTCTTCTGCAGCCGAATGGCCTCGTCAAATTGGGGTAGCTTGCTGGATGGCGTTTCATGTGCAGTGTTGAAAGCAAGGATACGAGATCTATTCTTCAAAATACACTCATCAAGTAGCTTTTGGTACGCCACGCTCGATGGAGATTCTCTCGAAGCATCACGCTGCGGTCTCGAAGGCCCGGTTAGGGCAAAACGTGCATAGTCCATGTCCATCGCCGACCGGAATGGGATGAAGCGATCGTATTCCACGCGCCTAGAACACGAAGAAGACATATTTTCCAATCGAAACCACAACGACACCGGCTAGGTGACGAAAAACGATCGAGAAAACCAGAAAGATCGATCTTCCCAGAAGAAACTCGACAACCAAGAATCGATCAAAAGAACCCCAACGACAACAAAAATTCTGATCTTTAGTCACGGAAAACGTCAAGTATGATCGATCACAACCAAGCTAAATTAAATCCAACAAATCTTGAACCCGAATCAAAATTTCGACGGATGAAGAACCAAGCGAAACGAAACGAAGCGAAACCTCAAGAAAAAAAAAAGAGAAAGGAATGAGATCACCGCAATAAAAATCGAAGGGGAGGACCCTCGCAGCTGTGCCCGTTCGTTTTCGTCGGAGAGCAGCCCCGACCTTCGCAGACACCGGCTAGGTGACGAAAAACGATCGAGAAAACCAGAAAGATCGATCTTCCCAGAAGAAACTCGACAACCAAGAATCGATCAAAAGAACCCCAAGGACAACAAAAATTCTGATCTTTAGTCACGGAAAACGTCAAGTATGATCGATTACAACCAAGCTAAATTAAATCCAACAAATCCTGAACCCGAATCAAAATTTCGACGGATGAAGAACCAAGCGAAACGAAACGAAGCGAAACCTCAAGAAAAAAAAAGAGAAAGGAATGAGATCACCGCAATAAAAATCGAAGGGGAGGACCCTCGCAGCTGTGCCCGTTCGTGTTCGTCGGAGAGCAGCCCCGACCTTCGCAGACACCGGCTAGGTGACGAAAAACGATCGAGAAAACCAGAAAGATCGATCTTCTAAGAAGAAACTCGACAACCAAGAATCGATCAAAAGAACCCCAAGGACAACAAAAATTCTGATCTTTAGTCACGGAAAACGTCAAGTATGATCGATTACAACCAAGCTAAATTAAATCCAACAAATCCCGAACCCGAATCAAAATTTCGACGGATGAAGAACCAAGCGAAACGAAACGAAGCGAAACCTCAAGAAAAAAAAAAATAAAGGAATGAGATCACCGCAATAAAAATCGAAGGGGAGGACCCTCGCAGCTGTGTCGGTTCGTGTTCGTCGGAGAGCAGCCCCGACCTTCGCAGAACGACGAGATCGCCGAGAGGAGAGCGCGCGAGAGGAGAGTCGTTGTTGTGCCGGCAACAAAGTGGGCCGTCGGCTTATATAAACGCCACCAGCCCAAGCGTTACATTCTAAAATAGTTCCGTTATATTTACCCAATCTACGTAGCGGGTAATTTGACATGACACCGTTATACAGCTGTCATCTACGTTAAATTTCGTGTAACCTTACTCTTTTGTTTTAGAATTTGTACATTAAAGAAACAAGACGTGGCAATTTTTTTATACGTCTTCGGAAGCAATGTTTTTAAAATGTTAAATTATTATTAATATAACGAGATTTGATATTCTTTTATTTATCTTTAAAAAGGAAAAATCTTTATTTTTGGTATTTTTATTTTTTTTTTAAATTTTTGGGATCTGTTGACACTATCATTTTTAAGTAATATCTATAAACTAATAGTGTTTTTATTAATACACTAAGTTATGAATCTCAAATTATAATATATCTTAATTTTAACATTAAATTTATTAGAATCTTCGTTCACATAAATTATGCATTTAATGGATTTTACATCCGAGCTTATCTTGTGTCACCTCAAGTAGCAATATAAATTTATCTCTTGCCATTCATATATCACAAATGATTGGACACAATGGCAAGTCACTATAACTTATGCTGTCCTTTATTAATTTTAACATACTTTATTCACTTCATCACATAAAAACATGAACATAAATGATCTTATATAATATAAAATTAAAGAGTATACTTTAATTTTATATAAATTTAAATTTAAAGAACATCAACCTACTTATCCTCCTATATCCTAATATAGAACAAAGATATTTGATAAAAAAATATTTTTTTATTACAAGTATAATTATAGAATATGTTATATATATTCGGCAACCTAGTTTATTCATATTAGACTGGGGTAAAAAAAACAAATATCATTATATACTATCTTGATAAATATGATAATATGATAACTATGCTCTTAAAAAATAAGGTTTACATGTAGATTCGATAATTCGATCATGAAATCAAATTAATTCATCTAAGTTACTCCACATGGGACCTCTTCTTCCTCCTACCATTCATCACCATTTTAGTTGTCACAATTACAAATGAACACTAAATAATGAATGTAGTTATATTTATTATTATAATAAATCTAAAACATCTCAAATTAGGCTTAAAAGCCCCTAAAATCATCCAAAAAAAATAAAAAAATATAGATACTATTACCCATATTTGATGAAATTTTGAGATGAAATGAATATTATCCTATAGATGCATGGGTTTAAACTCATTTATAAAATCAACCTACAAATATGTCAAATTAGATTTAAAATTTATAAAAACATTTAAAAATATTAAATCCTATGTATTAATTATTATGATTTTATTTTTTATTTATTATGAAATCTTGATGTCTAATGGATAAGTATTTATATATTTTAGAGTTAAACTAATAGAAGAATATGATTACACAAAATTATGTCAATTTAGACTTAAAAAATTTTAAATCATAAAAAATAAAGAAAATAGATCACTATTAAGATATTGTTGTCAATATGTTGCTAAAATTTGATTTAATGGCCTAATTTAATTTGACATCATGGAAGTTGAATTAGTTCGATTTATCTAATTTGATACTTCACCATAGTATTTTAGGAGCTTTTTAGGCATTTAAGCATATTGCAACACCTTGAGTTAATTTACAAAATTTGGGTGCTCCTAGGTAGAAATCCATAAAATATAGCTAATTTACGTAAATTGTTATAGAATTCATTTGGATAGTCAATGATATTCCATGTAATCAAGATTAAGGAGATTATATATAGTATATCATTTGATAGAGAATATTCCATCATCAATAATTCTCCCCTGGCCATCCTTTATTAGCCTCACATTGCATAGGGTGATACAGATCGACGCCATGAGATAGGAGCTCGAATAGGCCGACCCACACCACAGGGGGGTGTACAGGTTTGGCTACCCACATGAATGTATTGCAAGAGGTACAAGCAATCCTTACTGGCCGTAATTCCTTCTTGCTAGCTCCATCGGTATAAAAATCGATCCCCGATGTTCGAATAGATCAGACCTTCCACACTCTGAACCCCTTGCTTTAATTACTCCACAAAGAGCTAATTTTATCACTAGAGGGGTCGGGTCAAGAAATCCTCCCGACATTAACCTTTTGTGCAGGGTCCCCAACGAAGTTAAGGCATGCCTCAACACACCCCTATGATCCCCGAGGAGACCGAAACCTACCTCAGTCTAACCTCCAAGCCACTTGAGATACCCAAAGCCAACCTCGACTAATACATCCCCAACATCTACTAGTTACAAGTGCCTTGTAAGCCAATCATGTGAGTGATGACAAATGTAATATACTACATAATTTCTTTTGGTTAATATTAATAATGATATTTTCTCACTTTATATTATGTGATGAATATATATTATGATGTCCTTGGTTCTATGCAATGAGAATTGTATCATGATGAGATCATGATAGACTAATTCACCTTGAAATATAGATCCTAAATATTCCTAGTCATAGGTTACCTAAGAATGACATTAAGATAACCGGATAGTCCATTGTACTATATATCTATTCATATGATGGAGACAGTTGGTCTCAAAGTTGCTTATATGGGGTCTTAAAGGATATAGTATAGGTATTTAATAGAGAATGAGTTCACTAAATGATCTACTTATGGAATACTGGATAGTTAATGATGCCTCATCGCCAAATAGCAATTTCATAGTCCTAGTTGTGTATATGGTCCTTAGACTTAAGATACCAAGAGTATCTTATTTGAGTACTTCATTCTTTGATATCAGATTTATAGGTCTAGAAGTTCCAAAACTAGTATAATCGATCATTGGGAATTGCAGCCAATCTTACGAAAGCAATTGAGTGTCAATAGAGGATCATCCACTTTTAGTATCATGGGAAGAATATTTCGTGTATTCTTACTTAAGCAAATCCTTAACTATGGTCAATCAGATTAAGAAAATCTGATAAGAACGAAACTTGGATTGAGAGAAAAAAGGGTTATCTAAGATAATCCAATAAGAGTAAGACTCAAAGAGATTTTGTATGGGCCTGACAGTACTATGCCCAGTATACGGTCTTTGGAAAATTGGATGGATGATAGATTATAGATACATGATAATTAAGAATAAATATGTCTAATAAATTAGATCCCCTTATACCATTTAAGGACTATGTTATAGTGGCCTAGTACATCCATAATCGATGAGTTGAGTGAATTATTATAGAAATAATAATTTACTAAGTTAGAAAGAGTTCTGATAAGTGCAACTCATGGTCAACTTGGTATTTAGTTTAGAAGGTCACACACATATAGTGGACAATGCGACAAATAGAGGATTGGATATGAGATATCCAACATGCCCCTATTATAATGGATCTATTGGGTAAGACCCAATAGAGCTTAGAGTGATTATTAGATAGGGATCTAATATCCATTAAGCTAGAGGTTATTGGATGGGGATCCAATACCCATTAGAGCAGATCCATTAGGGTTAGAAACAAGAACTTTCTATAAATAAGAGTTAGGGTTTCATGAGTCATAGAATAGACCCTATAGCCACTGGCCTCCTATCTCCTCCTCCCTATCTTTCTTTGAGTCGCAACCCCCTCCCTAGTGTGAGAGGACAGCAAGAGGGTTGACCCTCTCTTGACTGCTACTATGTGGTGGTGCACGATCATATAGAGAGAACCTGCTGCATGAGAAGATGCATTGTTATTATGTCCACTGTGTGGATCACTGTTAAAGAGAAGTTTACATGAGCTCCTTCATCCACGAATTAAGATATATAATTTAGGGGATATATGATCTCCCCTAGGTGAGAACGTCTCAACCACTTGATGCAATTTGTGTCGTTTTGAGTTTTATACTCCCGATTATTATCACAGGATGATCCAATTTCTTTCTTTTAGAAAACTGATTTTATTTTTATTTTCTACTACACTTATGATGCTCCCTATTCCTAACAATGGTATCAGAGCTAGGTTCCCCATGCGATGATCGATATTAACTGCGTGCTGTGTAGAATTGGTTTCTGCATAAACTAGTTACGTTTTTCACCGATTTCAAATTATGACAACATATGTTTTGCATCGAAATCATTTTGTCATCAAAGAGTTGATGACAAAACTAGGGAAGGGCATAAAGAGTTACTGCCTATAGTTTGCCCAAAATAGGGAGTTGACCAATAAGCTAGCCGAGGGTTGCTTGTAGCCTTGTAGTTAAGAATTCTCCATGGGCAAAACAGGCTGCTTGTAGCCATCTGGTTGAAACCCCTATTTTTGGCAAAGAGTTCTTCTTGGTTGAATACGACAAAGCTATAAGAGCACAACTATGGCTGGCCAAGAGTCCCTATAGCCAGGGACTCCTAGCGGCTAGGTTTTCCAAGCTGCTAAGAACCTTAGAAACCAGGGGCTCCTAGTGGCTAGGGTTTCCTAACTACTAGGAACTCTAGCAATTAGGGTTTCCTAAGGGATTAAGGGTTAATCTAAAATTGATTAATTAAAAGTTTAATTAATTATTTATCACTTAGTCTGATATATATATGTACATGTGATGTATATTGTGGACAGATAATCATGGGCCATGTGTGATGATTGTATATATGTGTATGTAATTATTATTGAGGCATATGAGCCTCCCTCTCCCTTTGGGATATTGATAGCACTATGCCTAGTATATAGTCTCTGGGATATTAGATAGATGAGAGATTATATATATATGGTAATTAAGAATAAATATATCTAATAAATTAGATCCCCCTATACCATTTAAGTACTATTGTATAGTGGCCTAGTACATCTATAATCGATGAGCTGAGTGAATTATTATAGAGATAATAATTTACTAAGTTAGAAGGAGTTCTGACAAGTGCAACTCATAGTTAGCTCAGTATTTAGCCTATAAGGTCACACACATATGGTGGACAATGCGATAAATAGATGATTGGATATGAGATATCCAACATGCCCTTGTTATAATGGATCCATTGGGTAAGGCCCAATAGAGCTTAGAGTGATTATTGGATAAGGATCTAATATCCATTAAGCTAGAGGCCATTGGATGGAGATTCAATGCCTATTAGAGCATATCCATTAGGGTTAGAAATAAGAGCTCTCTATAAATAAGAGTTGGGGTTTCATGAGTCATAAACTAGACCCTACAGCCACTGGCCTCCTATCTCCTCCTCCTTATCTTTTTCTAAGTTGCAACCCCCTCCCTAGTGTGAGAGGATAGCAAGAGGGTCGACCCCTCTCTTGACTGCTACTGTGTTGTGGTGCACGATCATATAGAGAGAACCCACTGCATGAGAAGATGCATCGTTGTTGCGTCCATTGTGTAGATCACCGCTAAAGAAGTTGTTCTCATGAGCTCCTTCTTCCATGAACTAAGATATACAATTTAGGGGATATATGATCTCCCCTATGTGAGAACGTCTCAACCACTTGATGCGATTTGTATTGTTTTGAGTTTTATACTCCCAATTATTATCACACGATGATCTAATTTCTTTCTTTTGGGAAACTGATTTTGTTTTTTATTTTGTACTACACTTATGATGCTCCCTAAGGTTTCCCAACAATGGTATTAGAGCGAGGTTCCCCATGCAATGATCGATATTTGTTGAATCTCAAAATTTGATGATGAAACTAATTGATTATGTTTTGTTGTCTAACTGCGTTTTGAGTTACGTAGGTCTACTATCGATAAGCATTAGATAGTTGACACTGGAGGAATTTACGTTGCGCTAGAAGTGATCACGTCAGGATATTGGATGTCGAGCCGGAGGTTCGGTCGACAATCGGTAGGAGGCTATGGACGTCGGGCAACGGGCCAAGAAGAGCGAAGTTGCGCTAAGGATATCGAGGTTGCGGAGGTCAACCGCCGATTGGGCAACAAGCCGCAAGAGAGGACGATGTATCAAAGAATCGGATGATGCATCGACTAATGATGTGTCGGGCAACTGAATGTCAATTCGCGTTGTAATAAATGTCTAGATCAAAGTAGAGTTTTTGTTTGTGTGTGTAGGAATAACTACGATAACAATGAAGACGTAAAGCGAAACAAAGTGCTGGAAGATAAGTGTGATGGATCGTTAGGAGTTTGAGAGTTCGATAGAAGTCTGAAGATTCATTGGGAATGCTGTCGGAACTGGCCGAGAATGAGTAGGGAGCTTGTTGAAGGGTTTTCGGAAGTTCACTGGAAGGTTCGTCAAAAGTTTGCGGAGCTTGCCAAGAAAGATCGGAGCTTGCCAAAGAAGCTCATTGGAACTCGCCATGATCATCGTGAAGTCCAGGAGCTTGCCGGGAGTCCGTAGAATGGTTTCCGAGAATTCATCGGAAGACCACCTGAAGTTCGCCAGAAGAAGTCTTAACTTGTCAGACTTTGTAATAGCATAAAAAATATTTTTAATTTCATAGTTAGCATGTTAATTTAGGTTAGGATTAGATGTTAATCCTATAACCCAAGTAGGGGCCAAGTGGGCCCGATAACGGACTAGTTTGGGCCGAGTTTAAGGCCCAAACAAGTGTGCTGAAAAGGCTAGGCGATGGCACCGCCTAATGTCCGAGAGCTCAGGCTGGGCGGTGGCACCACCTAGTACACTATCAGTGTCAGACACTGACAAGCAGTGGCATCGCCACTGACAGGTGGTGGCACCGCTAGCACTGGGAAAACGAAAGTGATTCAAATTTGAATCCTCTTGAGGCCTATAAATATCCCTCTCATTCATGGTTGAAAGGGGGTCTAGAACTGAGAAAGAAAAAGGGAAAACTCTGTTTAAAATGTGTCAAAATCTTCCCTCTAAGCTTTGAGTGTGTTCTAGTCCAAGAGAGGGGTAAGAGGCCTTATAAGGGTTATCTCCTAAGCCTGTCAAAAGGAGAGGTGTTGTAAGGGAGTTCATCCTCGCCCGTTGGAAGGAAGATAGCTAGTGGAAAGCCGATGGCCTCAAGTGAAGAGGAATCGGGAGTGGACGTAGGTCGTATGACCGAACCACTATAAATCAGTTTGTGTTTATATTCTTGCAATTTACTTTACTACAAACCATCTTCACTTTGATGCTCTACCTTCTTATCTCCTTCCTACGAATCAATTTACTTCTAAAGCATCTTTCATTACAGATTTAATCGAAGCATAATTTTCAACGTACGAAGTTTTCATAAGTTGTTTTAAATCGCTGAAGTTTATCATATTTATCCGCTACACTAATTCACCCCCCCCTCTTAGTGCCGCTCGATCCCTAACAATTGGTATCAGAGCCTCGTTATTTCTCATTCAGATTTACACCTATGAGAAATGGCTCTTCATGGTTTTTAAGAGGGCTTTTCGGTCGTTCGTCCTTCGTTCTTTAACGGGTCGGACTACACCTATTGGAAAACTTGAATGAGAGTTTTCTTGCTTTCAATGGATTTGGATTTATGGAACATTATTGAAAATCATTTTCAACTTCTCTTTAAACCGATGAACGAATGGTCGGATTTGGAGAAAATATCTTTTTCTTTGAATGCTAAGGCTATGAATGTCTTATTTTGCTCTTTAGACAAAAACGAGTTCAATCGGATTTTTTCTTACAAAATAGCTTTTGATATTTGGCAGACACTTGAAATCATGCACGAGGGAACTAGTAGAGTCAAAGGCTCGAAAGTAAATCTCTTATTGCATGATTTTGAGCTCTTCCGAATGACACCAAGCAAAACTATCAGCGACATGTACACCCGTTTCACAGATTTCGTCAATAGTCTAAGAGCACTTGGTAAATCGTTCTCGGATTTTGATCTCATAAATAAGATTTTAAGATCCCTTCCAAAAAGGTGGGATCCTAAAGTAACTGCTATATAAGAAGCTAAAAATTTAAATGACTTACCTCTTGAAGAACTCATTGGGTCTTTATTAACCTATGAAATGACTCTTGAATTTAATGAACATGTGAACCACCTTCCAAAGAACAGGAAGGATTTAGAACTTTAGACAAATGAATGCCACTTGAGTGATGACTCAAGTGATGAGTGTTAGGGATCGAGCGGCACTAAGAGGGGGTGAATTAGTGCAGCGGATAAAACGATAGATTTTTTTGGCGATTTAAAACAAGCTTCGGAAACTTCGTACGATGAAAGTAATATTTCGTTTGAACCCGAAAAGATTACGTTTTAACTTTAAAGCGTATGTAATAAGATGAAGATGAAGTTAAGTAAATACTTCCAGCAAAGTAAAGAGATAAAATAGAAATTTAAACACTCACACAATCAAGATGCTGCGATGTATAGTGGTTCGGTCAAAGTGACCTACATCCACTTCCGAAGCCTTCTCCGATGAGGCTCCTTCTTCCACTACCAAATCCTTTGAAGGGGAAGGATCAAATACCCCTCTTACAACCCTTTACAAGTGGTTCACACTCTTATAAGATTTCACAAGAAGAATGAGGTGAACACTTAAGCAAATGAAGAACAAGACTTTCCCAAGACTTATTTTCAAAATCTAACTCTCAAAGGGTTCTTCATTCAGCTGAGAAAGAGGGGGTATTTATAGATCCAAAATGGTTTCAAATTTGGGCTCCAAATTTGAAATCAAATTGGTGTTTCCCAGTATCAGGCGGTGCTACCGCCTGTCAGAGGCGGTGCTACGCTGCACAAAGATGTCGATCGACACAATAGGCGGTGTTACACCGCACAAAGGTCGATCGACACAAAGAGCGATGCTACCACCTGCTATAGTAGCCGAGTGGTGCTATCGCCCTAGCCAGGCGGTGCTACCGCCCAGCACACAAGTTGCTAGGCGGTGCCACCGCCCAGCACACATCCAGCTGGGCGGTGCTATCGCCCAGCATGCATGCACGCTGCTGGGCGGTGCCACCGTCGAGCACATTGGCTATTGGGCGGTGCCTCTGCCTAACACAAATTAACATTTGGTTTGGGCCGAAAACTCGGCCCAAACTGGTTCCGAACAAGGCCCAATGGGCCCATACTTGGGTTAAAGGATTAACCCCTAATCTTAACCCAAATTGATGTGCTAATTATGAAATTAAAGACATTCTCAAGCTATTAGAAAGTCCGCAAGTCGAGTCTTCTTCCGGCGAGCTTCCGGCGAACTTCTGGTGGTCTTCCAACGATCCCTCGGAAACCATCCTGCGGACTCCTGGCAAGCTCTCGGACTCTACGATGATTTTGGCGAGTTCCTCTGAGCTTCTTTGGCAAGCTTCGATCTTTCTTGGCAAGCTCCGCGAACTTCTGACGAACCTTCCGGTGAACTTCCGAAAACCCTTGGGCAAGCTCCCTACTTATTCTTGGCTGGTTCCGGCAGCACTCCCAACGAATCTTCGGACTTCCATCAAACTCCCGAACTCCCAATGATCCATCGCACTTGACTTCGGCCCTTGGTTTCGCTTTTCGTCTTCATCCTTATCGTAGTTACTCCTACACAAACAAACACCAAACACTCTACTTCGATCTAGACAGTTATTACAATATGAATTGATATTCAATTGCCCAGCACATCATTGGTCGGCACTTCGTCCGATCCTTCGGCACATCGCCCTCTCTAACGGCTTGTTGCCCAATCGGCAGTTGACCTCCGCAACCCCGATATCCATGGCTCAACTCCGCACTTCTTGGCCTGATGCTCGACGTACGAAGCCTCCTACCGATAATTGACCGAACCTCCAGCTCGACATCCAATATACTGACGTGATTACTCCGGCGCAATGTCAATTACTCCAGCATCAACTGTCTAATCCTGATCGATAGTAGACCTGCGTAACTCAAAACGCAGTTAAACAACAAATCATACTCAATTAGTTTCATCATCAAAATCCAAGATTCAACAATGAGAACAATGAAGAGGATATTGAACTTTTAATGAATCTTAATAAGTTCATTAAATAAAAATCTAAAACTAAAAATGAACTTGAACCAAGAATGAGGCTAAAGAAGAGGAAGTCACCCAAGGATGAATCAAGAACTTCCAAAGGTGAAACGGCGAATTAGGGTTTGATGGGTTTCAACAACGAGGTAAGTAACTCACCTAAAATGTTCTTATGTTGTTTTGAGATTACATGATCCGTTCATAAGTTGCTTAATATAGTTGGTAGGAATTTTTTTTATGCTTGTTCCTTTTTTTAATTAAAAATATGAATGATGATTGTATGATGTGTGATAATGTGTGTACGCCTAATAGAACTAATCCATGCATGTGTATCATGATGTTTTACATTGGTTTTTTCATTGTAAACATGATGTTTGACTATTTTATATCATGCATGAGTTTTTTGAAGTAATGTTGATTTAAAACTCTATGTTAACGTGTTTTTGATTAATCGTTCTCATGACCAATTAAGATGACATAATGCATGAACACCTACGATGATGAAATCCATGTATACTCTCAATATTGATTTTTGATCTTAAACATGATACATATCTATGTATGAATTTCTTGAAGGTCTTTTGATGATAGATATGTGTATGTTGCTTATAATTTGAAAACCTCCATCTTGGATTAATAAGTCTTAATCATTTTTATGATGAAATTTATAAAATAATTTTAGTAAAAATTTGAGTATCGATTATCTTGTTATAACTAATGAAAGAAAGAATTAAAATGATTTTGATGATGTTTTCATTTTTAAATATGATGCATGATATTTTCATATGAAAAATTTGAACATTCCTATGAAAGATCAAATCACTTAAATTGAAACTCATAAAGATGAGAAAATGCACTATCATGATGTTTGATGCATTTGATCTTGATGACTTTAATGATAAAACTTGTATTTCGAATTTACATGATGATGGCTTTCATGAAAATATTTGAACATACCTTATGAAATCATCATTGATAATGATAAAATGAAAATGTTAAAAGGTTGTTATCATGCTTAATGACTTTATGATATCATATCTTAATGACGAAACTCATGTGTTGGTTTTAAAATTTGATACTCATCTTTTGAAACATGAGTACACTTGTTTGAAATAAACAACTTAAAATGAAACAAATTATCATGATAAATTGAATCTCATAATGTATTATATTTTTGTCTTGATGATTTTTATAATGAAGTTTGTCTTTTGGTTTTGAATATGTTGATTTGGCATATAAAGACAAAGGCATGCTTAGATAATAAAAAATCATAAAAAGGAAATACATGACTCTTGAAATTTGTCTATCTCTAAAGTTTTTAATTTTTCAATAAAAGACAAATGATGAATCCATGTATACTATGTTCATGTAAGTCTCTTGAATCTCGAGAATAATTTCGATAAGTTGATTATGGGTTTCAAGTTGACAATATGAGCTTAAATGATTTTATGACTCCTCTCTTGATCTCTTGAAATCATGACTTTAAATTCTTGACTAAAGATATTTTTGTGAATCAAAATACTTTCCTCTATGATTGCTTCTCTTTATTATTTACCAAAGAGGAAAACAATTCAAGTCTATCTATATCATGATCTTGATATCTTGATACTTATGTTTTTAAATATATTGAGTAATGAGAGTTTGAATGCATGAATCGATAATTTTTATTCCTTACTCGAAATTTTTTTTTCATGATTTTGATTTCTCAGAACTATTTATTTGAAATTCTTTCCATAAAATCATGATCTAATGAAAATTTTTACGTATGAATAAAGATCTTGTATTTGATCTCCTAAGACTTCCTCTTGTTATTTCCTAAAAAGGAGACTAGTCAAAATGATTCATGAATCTTTTGATTTATGACTTTTGGATTCATGACTTAAGGTCGATGATTGAAACATTATATGCTAAATTTTTTTTATGTTTCAATACTTCCTTGAATGCCTTATGTGATGATTCAAAATTGATGTAAAAAAAATGTGCTTAAATGGCATAAAAATACATACAAAATATGCTAGCATTGGTATCCATGACTTGAACTTGATTGCATACTTAAATCGATTTTCTCTCCTATTCTTTAATACTTCTTTGTATGATTCATTGATGATTGAAATATTCATGTAGAATTTTGATATGTATCACTTGTCATGATTTGAATATTGAAGTAAAAGAAATTATGTTCTTCTTGATATCTTTTATGATGAATCACGAATCATGATTTGATCCATTATATTGATATATTTGTATCATGATTTGAAGATTGATGTAAACTTTTTTTTTTATGCAAACTTATGTGAAAAGTTTATATCATCATATTTGATCCTCCCTTTCTTTTTGACATTGATAAAGGGGGAGAAAGTTTATTGTTAGCTTGCATGAAAAATTTGCTAGCTCATTCAAGAGGAAGAAAATTGTTAGCTTGGCATATCACAAAGAAATCAAAGTGCAAACTATCTTGCTAGCCTACAAAAGAGGAAAAGAACTTGAATATCAAAAAATTGCTACCTTGCAATTTCAAGAAAAGTAAAGTGCAAATTTGCATAAGAAGCAAGTGTTGAATTACTATGCTTGGACATCTTTAAAAATCTTGTCATAATTGAATGTTAAATGTTGATAAAAATTTAGCTAGTATGATTGTAAAACTTGCATATCTTTTTAACTAGCTACGATGCAACTTCTCCTTTTTGTTGATGACATAGGGGGAGAAGTAGATTAATGGCTTTATGTATTGAATTGAATATTTTATATTTGCATGATGGTTTGATTATTCTCATAATTTATGATACATGTTGCTTAGATTTGGGATAATCCAAGTGTTCTATCAATGGCATATGGCTAGGGGGAGTTTGGTTAAACTCCGGGGAGTTATGGTTAACTCCGTTAGTCATCAATTAGTTGTCACCATTAAAAAGGGGGAGATTATTGAATCTCAGATTTTGATGATAAAACTAATTAATTGTGTTTATTGTCTAACTACGTTTTGAGTTACGCAGGTCTACTATCGATTAGGATTAGACAGTTGACACTGGAGGAATTGATGTTGTGCCGGAAGTGATCATGTCAAGATATTGGATGTCGAGCTGGAGGTTTAGTCAACAATCGGCAGGAGGCTTCGGACGTCGAGCATCGGGCCAAGAAGAGCGAAGTTACGCTAAGGATATTAGGGTTACAGAGGTCAACCGTCGATTGAGCAACAAGCCGCAAGAGAGGACGATGCGACAAAGAATCAGACGAAGTGTCGACCAATGATGTGCCGGGCAACTGAATGTCAATTTGCGTTATAATAATTGTCTAGATCAAAGTAGAGTTTTTGTTTATATGTGTGCAGGATTAACTATGATAACGATGAAGACGTAAAGCAAAACAAAGCACTGGAAGACAAGTATGATGGATCGTTGGGAGTTCGAGAGTTCGACAGAAGTCTGAAGATTCATTGGGAGTACTAATGGAACTGGCCGAGAATGAGTAAGGAGCTTGCCGAAGGGTTTTCGGAAATTTGCCAGAAAGTTCATCGAAAGTTCGTAGAGCTTGCCAAAGAAGCTCATTGAAACTTGCCAAGATCATCGTGAAGTCCAGGAGCTTACCAGGAGTCCGTAGATTGTTTCCGAGGGTTCGTCAGAAGACCATAGAAAGTTCACCGGAAGAAGTCTTGACTTATTGGACTTTATAATAGCATAGAAAATATCTTTAATTTGGTAGTTAGCATGTTAATTTGGGTTAGGATTATATGTTAATCCTATAACCCAAGTAGGGGCTAAGTGGGCCCGATAATGGACTGGTTTGGGCCGAGTTTAAGGCCCAAACCAGTGTGATGAAAAGGCTAAGCGGTGGCACCGCCCAGTGGCCGAGAGCTCAGGCTGGGGCGATGGCACCGCCTAGAGCCCGAGAGCCCAAGCGGTGGCATCGCCCAGTACACTGTCAGTGTTAGACACTGACAGGCAGTGGCACTGCCACTGACAGGCAATGGCACCACTAGCACCAGGAAAAACAAAAGTAATTCAAATTTGGGCTCCAAATTTAAATCCTCTTTTGGCCTATAAATACCCCTCTCATTCATGATTGAAATGGGGTCTAGAACTGAGAAAGAAAAAGGGAAAACTCTGTTTAAAATGTGTCAAAATCTTCCCTCTAAGCTTTGAGTGTGTTCTAGTCCAAGAGAGGGGTAAGAGGCCTTGTAAGAGTTATCTCCTAAGCCCGTCAAAAGGAAAGGTGCTATAAGAGAGTTCATCCTCGCCCGTTGGAAGGAGGATAGCTAGTGGAAAGCCGATGGCCTCAAGTGAAGAGGAATCAGGAGTTGACATAGGTTGTATGATCGAACCACTATAAATCGGTTTACGTTTATATTCTTGTAATTTACTTTATTGCAAACCATATTCACTTTGATGCTCTACCTTTTCATCTCCTTCCTACGAATCAATTTACTTCTAAAGCATCTTTCATTGCAGATTGAATCGAAGCATAATTTTTAATGTACAAAGTTTCTGAAAGTTGTTTTAAATTGTTGAAGTTTATCGTATTTATCCACTGCACTAATTCATCCCCCCTCTTAGTGCCGCTCGATCCCTAACAATATTGACTGCATGTTGTGTAGAATTAGTTTCTGGGTAAACTAGTTACATTTTTCACTGATTTTAAATTATGACAGCATATATTTTACATCTAAATCATTTTGTCATCAAAGAGTTGATGACAAAACTAGGGAAGGGCAGAAAGAGTTGCTGCTTATGGTTTGCCTAAAATAGGGGGTTGACTAGTAAGCTGGCCGAGGGTTGCTTGTAGCCTCTTAGTTGAGAATTCTCCATGGCGAAATAGGGCTGCCTGCAACCATCTGGTTGAAACCCGTATTTTTGCCAAGAGTTCTCCTTGGTTGAACATGACAAAGCTATAAAAGCACAACCATGGTCGGCCAAGAGTCCCTATAGCCAAGGACTCCTAGCGGCTAGGTTTTCCAAGCCGCTAAGAACCTTAGCAACCAAGGACTCCTAGTTAGGATCGATTCAACACTAAGAGGGGAGGGTGAATTTGTGCAGTGATAAAATTGTTCAATTTTGTTGATTCAAAAAAACTTGTTCAATAAAAATCCTTTCGTTTCGATGAAATCTTTCATCCAATGAAAACCAATATTGTAAGTGTGCTTAATATAGAGTAAGTGAACTTAAGCAATTAGCTTAGAAAGTAATGGCAATGATAATAGAAAGCAGAATAGAAATTACATACTGAAGTTTACAATGGTTTGGTCATCTGACCTATGTCCACTCCCAATTCTTCCTTCATTGAGGCTATCGGCATCCACTAATGGTCTTCCTTCAATGGGTGAAGACCAATCGCCCTTGTATAACTCTTTTTTTTTTACGAGTGTTTCCTCACACACCTCTCGTAGTACAAACTTTGAATTCTAGGGGGAGGGACTTCTACACTTAGAATCACAAAGTTTTTACTTTCTTTTCTACTCAATTCTTGTTATACTAAGCAAGAATAGCTAGGGTATTTATAGACTCCAAGTGGCTTTAAAAAATAAGTCAAAATTTAAACACTTTGAGATTTCAGGATACTAGCGATACCACCACTTGTGCTGGGTGATACCATCGCCTAATACACTCTAACATTGGGTGGTACAACTACCCAATCTGATGGTACCACTGCTTAATAGTCTGGGAGATTATATCTAGGCGGTACTACCGCCCAGTTTAATAGTACTAGTGCTTAACTCTGCGCGGTACCACCGCCCAGACTCAGCTTGGGAGGCCGAGCCTTCAGGCGGTTCCACCGCCAATCCGGGCGGTGCTACCACCTGATGTGGCTCTAGGTCATTGTTTGAACCTTCCATTCGGCCCAACAAAGCTCTGATTTGTACCAAGTTGGCCCCTAATTGAGTTGGCCCAATTCTAACATAATTACACCTAAAACTATTTTGATCTAGATAATTATTATAAAGCATTAATCAAAAGTTGTCCAGCATGTCATTGGTTCATCCGGTGCTTCATCCGACTCTTCGGCACATTATCCTCTCCTTCAGCGTATTGCCCAATCGGCATGTTGACCTCCATAACTCCGATCTCCTTGGTGCAATTTTTGCTTTTCTTGGCTTAATGCCCAAACTCATGGCATGAAACCTTTTGCTGATATGTTGACCGATTCTCCAACTTGACGTTCAATCTTCTAACATTTTCTACTCCAGTCTAACATTGATTCTTCCTGCTTTAATTGTCTCTCCCTGATCGAAGCTAGTCCTACGTCACTTAAGACAGATTAGATCATAAACTTTATTAATTGGTTTCATCATCAAATTTTGAGATTCAACACTACCATTACTCTATCCGAAGTCTTTGTAACTAAAATGGAAGCTACTGATTCAGGAAGAGCCCTCATTGACCAAGAGCAAACCATATTTTGTTTAACCATGTAAATCAGTTCATTCACACCATTGTAGTTGCCTAAGTCAACAATTCTCCAAAGATGGTACAATGCAACAGATCGTTATTTTGGTTCTGAATGACTCAACATTGTGCAGAATAAGTCCACCAATGAAACCTCGTTACCAGTTTATCACTAAGGTTATCAATGCCCCTTTCAAATAATGATGATAACCATTTATAATTATGCAAATATTGTGAAATTTTTAGTGTATTACAACAGAAGATCAAGATCATAGAATATAGAGAAGAAACTACAAGAGAAAATAATGTTCTCAAGCAAAGAGATAATCAAGCATAGTAGATGCTACTTGCCAACAAAGAGATATCAAGATGTGAGCTGTCCTTGGCATTTCATTAACTAGTGCTTCCATGTGCTCAACAGTAATCGATTCAAGCGCGTAAAAAATAATAGCCTTAGCATTTCTAACGATATGACCTCTCAATGGATTAAATTTTTTGTAATATGAAGATGACTCCTTATTGTTTCTAGATGTGACTACAAACAAAAGTCAACAAACCAATAGAGGATGTCTAAAACAGCACTGCATGGAAGAGATTTTAGTTGCATACCAACACTCACCAAACTACTTTCTCGTGTTTGGAAATAACATATGCAGGTGAGGAAAAAGTACTTGAAATGATAGTTTAACAACTGACAGATCTGAAGACTCAAATTCTTTATCAACTTGGGAGTGTGTTTTGATACCTGATGGATATGAATATGCAAATTCAATTTCTGTTTACTAAATTATTTGTAAGTGCTAACTCATCCGTAAAAATTGAAAAAAATGATGAAATTCATGAAAGATCAGAGGTAATAAACAAGTGTTCCTTCAACTATTGCTTAGCATTTCGAGATACTGACATCCATCTTAAAAATATAGAAAATGGACATGTGCAACTTGAAATTTTGGATATTTTTTGCATCCCCGATGAAGGTGGAACTAAAGTTCTGTAGGTGAAATCAGCACTTTTGATGCTAATGGGATATGTCCGTTCATCATTTCCAGAATATGTTATTACCAATCTTTCAAGAAGTGCCCAGCACCTACACAGCTCAAGTAACTTTTCCATTACAAGATGTATGTTTCCTGCTTTCAGTTGGGTGTACAAGATTGTAAGTTGTCCACTATGATTTCAGCTGACTATAGCATAATGTCATTGACATTCTCTACAGAACAGGATAACTCAGTTGCTGAATGCAGTAGAAAGAGGATTCAAATTCAAAAGCCCTAAATACTGAATCTTGATGTTTTATAAGTTGTAGATGATCTGCTTGTGAATACAAGTAATTAGCAAAGAAACCAGTATTCAACTAAAATTTGTTTTTTGAAATCTTATTCACCTCTGAAATACCACAACCAGGATTCAAGCTGATATAGTCCCCAGTAAAATAGTTGGAAACAAATGTCAGAACAATTTTTGATAGATCTCTAGGAGCAAACTACAGCTTAGCATCTTGGAGTACATCTTTTCTTGTAGCAGCTTCAGATGCATCAATCTTTCTCTTTACTTCATCTGGACTATATGCTAGAAGCCCCATGAGAACAGATCACAGAGTCAGAAGAAACAACTAAAGACTCTTGATCAGCCACTTTAGAAAATGAACATTTGCAAAGGTCAATATCCGAAGGTAATGGCATGTGTGGCCCCAGAATAGAAAGAAGTACACTGCAATATAGAAAGACAGTGAAGATAGTATATTGTCAGTTAAATGAAAACCAAGTAATGTAACAACCAATAAGGTGCATTTGATAAGATTCCTTTTGTTGCAAAAAGTAATAATAATTTCCTTTTTTTTACTCTCACATCTTTTTAAACTACAGTCTTCACCAATCACTTCATTCTCTTATCTTGTATCTTCCAAAAATAAGCACTATAAAGCAAGGATTACAATACTGAATAATACTGCATGTACTAGAAGGTACGTATTGGTTTACCAGTAGATCGATATGCAAACCACCCGCTATCGAGCGGTACCATTGATCTAATCTCGTATTGGACGATACGTGGTTGTATTATGTAGTAACAGTCGATTTCGACCGTTGCTGCCTGCTACTAAGCAGTATCGACCTAGCTACGACCTAGCTGCGGTGCGGAAAAAGAAGTGTCGAGGGAGAAGAGGAAGAAGGCACTCGAGGAAGAGAGAGAATCAAGAAAACCTTGACACTTCTTGATCCGATACCACCCTCCCTTGATGATCCTAATCCAAGAGGTAATTGAGAGGTGGCAACTCGGCTTCTTCTTCGCTGCATTCTTCACGGAAGGCTAGAGACGTCTCTGGCCTTCGACGTCTTTACTGAATGCCACAGATAAGGAAAAGACCATATTTTTCTCCTCTTCTGACGTGATGAGGAGAAGAAAGGAGGCGACGTCGCCAAGGCTGCGTACACCTTTTTCTAATTTTTAATATTATATATATATATATATATATATATATATATATATATATATATATATATATATATATACATACATACCAAGTGGTACACCCTAGCATACCGCTCGGTACGCAGGTACCATATTATACCGAGCAAAGGTTGAAATATCGATACAATACGAAATTACAAACCTTGCTATAAAGTACAAACTATAAAGATGCTTAACTTTTGTTATTTTCACTGTGATATTATCATATGCTATTACAATAGACCTTGATGCAATAAATCTATGTCACCATTTAGTTTCGATAGAAGGAAGAAAGGCAGGCCTTCATAATACACTACGTATAACACTGAATGCTATTATAACAATCCTTTTGTTTTTCCAAGTGTGTATCAGAAGCATCTTCAGAAGTTGTATTCTTTGTTCCAGTAATCATAGGATCATGGAAGGGTTCTAGCATTTCTAAAAGAAATAGAAGCATATATTTAAATTCCTACATATATGGTAAAAGCATCATCTATCTAACTGGAAACAGTAAACTAAAAATTTCTGCTTGATACTTCAACAGAAAGTCAAATCTTATATAGTACATAATCTATATGCCCAGACAAGGCCAATAAGATGCATGAGCATGACTAGCAGATTGTGGAACACCCTAGTAGGGGCATTATAAATAAAGTCAACCAAACATGAAGCATAAAAATAAGTGCATAATCTGTCATATGGAAGTATATCAAGATTTGTTTTCCCTTTTCTTGAATTTTTATTCAGGAGGAAGTGGGTAGAATTTGGATAAAAACTAGGACACTGTGACCAAATTCATAGTTTCTTGAGCACATACAAATGAAAGATAGATGTCAAATACAAGGTTCATGAACTAGAAAGCACTAAATAATAGTAACTAGAACTAAAGTATTTGCATTCACAGGATTTGAATAAACTATATGTAGCTAATTCCAAATTCACAGGTAGGATCGTTATTGTTTCATGTATAAAATCTGCATGAAAAAAATCTTATCCTGCATAAGAAACATGATCCACCATAGGTAAACATTAGGAAATGCCCTTTTCCTCAAATGTGTCTGTAGAAAGTGAGGAATTAAAAACATTTGATTGTAGGTTCTTAGAAGTTAGAATATATGGTTCCATAAAGAAAATATTTTATTGTAGCTTTAAAAAAATCAGGAGCTAAAACTTCATTAGTCTTAGAAACAACATAGTGAAAGTGTGCAAGAGAGTTGTCACATGCGTGTTGCTAGCTACAATGTGTGGAACTCACAAAGAGACAATTTCATACTAAAACCTATTACTAGATCCATCATGGACTATCTCAAAAACAAGGTATTGCATCAAGACCCAATTGATTTCTTTTACCAATTGTGCATATCCAAAAAAAGCCCAATTAAATCAGTAAAAAATTAATATCATAATGCAGTAAGTATCAGTAAGATCTCAGTACCTAATCAAATGTAAGGCCCTTGGCCAGTCAATAAATTATAATATGTGATACAACTTATTATCCTTTTTTGTGACCTTGGTAAACTAAGTTCTATGAAATCATATAGTCAAGGTATATCCTGGACATAACAATTAGTGAACCAAGCTCCTATGTTCAAGAAAAGAGGGAGGTGATCGGCAAAACAAAGTACGGTGTAAGAAAGGAGATGAAAAATTAATATGACCAAACTTCACGAAAATATAGAAAAACATTTGAAGCATATATTGGCATCTAAAAAATATGTAATAAAAAATAATTTGCTACCCTTTAAGAAATATATAGCTATCTAAGCCACCATAGTAGTCATATTGGTCCATAAAAGTCCCATAAGAGTTTAGCACAGCACTCCAAAGAACTTACACAAAGCTGTGTTAGAGTTGTATCATCAGAACACTCAAACAGTAAGTTCTTTATTTACAATCTAGAAAAAAAAGGAAAACTCCAATCCAATGGACAAAAGTTTCAGTTTCACAATAAATACTATTATGATCAGGATCAAATTCAAGAGATTAGGGCTTTATTCAAGTGTAGAAATAACTCCTAGAGACTACTTGTATTTGAACACCTTTGGTAGGAAAAAGATAGGATAATTAGTTTAAAAAATATTATATGGTCGGTGACCATTTTGAATATACTTGTGAAGCACATCCAAATAAGACATGGAGACTGCCTACTTCTATTGCAGATATATCCAAGGCATTCCAATAAGAAGCATCCCAATAATCTTGAAGTAATTTGAATTCTTTCCTAATAAGCTTGAGTAATCAGTAGGTTGCATTTGCCTAGTTACTTTAGTTTTAACAATTTCATCAAATATTAAAAACAAACCCAACTATTCAAGTACAAAATTGCCAAATCAAGCCATAAATTGATTTGATAAAAATCCATATCCATTCACATAATATACGTGAAAAAATAATTTAATTAACATTAGTTTCTTCATAAACTTATTGTGGAATCCTCTAAACTAAGAAAGCAATAATTCTGAGCATGTGGAAAGCCATAAAGCAAAAGAATTATTATTAAGTGATATGGAACACATCTTCTACAATTATTTTAATGTTTAACACAAAATATAATAGAACAAAATGCAAAGAAGAAATAGAAGAACATCTGTAACTACCAGTATAGAGAATTGTCCTTGTAAATGGTAATCTAAATCCTTTGAGAAGATAAACCTGCATAGCCATTATGTCTCTCACAGTTCAGTTAGAGATTCACATATGTCATTGCAGCTACCAAAAAAAAAAGTAAACAGAAAAAACCAACCATCAAGTTTTAGTTTACAAAGTCAAATAGAGTGGAGTAGAACTACACAATATAAAACTATATAAATCTAAAAGTAAATCAAAGGAGTTTACTAAAATCAATCAAATCATGTTCCAAGTATTGTCAATCGTGATCCATCCTATAAAATCCTCATCATTAAGAGCCTTATCCACATAAGTTATGGTTTCCTGTCCCAAAAATTATCAATACGTAGAAAGCATACTTGATGGTTTCCTAGATGAGTATCTTGCATTCTGGACAATGCTAGTCTATAATACACAAGTTGCATGGTCCCGATATTTACTTATTAGTCCATAAAAGAAGTCATTTAAAAAACTAATAGGCACTTCAAATGTCAGAATTATGAATAGAAAACTCTATTTCTCATAATAACTAGAGACGTCAATATATATTGCATCAATTTACTATGACAGAGTAGTCTTACTATGAAAAGTTAGGATCATGCTTATGAGTACTAACATGTTTTCAACACTGTCTTTTTATGGCCTTAAACAACCCTCCACCTTTTTCATTTGGGCTTGGGACTGATATTGGCAATGTTAAAAACATTAGTACTCATAACAAGAAATCAAGTAAAGAAACTAATTTTCTTAGAGAAAGATAAAAACTAAAACACCTAGCAAGAATTTAAAAGTGACAATTGTTGGTTCAAAAAATATATATATAGTTTTGTCTAATTAGACAAGAAAGAGGCCTTTGAATCATGCCACTACCCGCTTTTTTAAACATAACAAAGAAAAGTAATTTTTGCCAATGCATAAAAACATAAGAAAGTTTGTTTTCTTTATAATTTTGATTTTGGTGGGAAAAGGTGGCAATTAAACATATAACCATCTCAAAACATATCACTAACCTATGACAGTGGCTTCCAATGTAGAAAGCCCTAGAGAAAATGAAGTTCTCGATTGAGGCATTCACAGCAATATAATAACACTACTAGATTGAATATGTTTCATCTTGTTTGCAACTATGCAAAAATGTATTCAAGTCTAACACATACTTATATAAGATAAATTTGTCAACAAGTGATTTTCTCTGGAAACATGTCTAAGTATTGTACATTATTTCTCCTAAATCACACAAATGAGACCTTGTATGATAATGTTATCTGTGTGCAACTTCTATTCAATTTTCAGATCTATATATCAACTGAGTAGTATGTCCTAATATCTTAGTGAGGGAAGGCCTTGAAAGATCAAGAGATAGCTTTATTAACAAGTGCACTAAAAGAAAAAAAAAATCAAAAATTAAGAAAATATAGGGAGACGGGAAGACTCTTTCTGATAGTAATTTATATAAAAGAAGACAAATAAATTGATCAAACTATCAAGGAGTTGAGTTAAAGAGAAATATTGTAATAAAAAAAAGTTCAAATTTTCTCACACCATCGAGGAATTAAGTTATATTTTTTTTGTTGTTGTGGTCAACTGCAACTTTTATTTTAGCATATCCTAAGAGTTTTGCAAGAATATATAGAATTTTTGCAACTTGAATCATATAATGTAAATAATCGATCGACCCATTATTTACTTACTTTTGTCTAGGTTAGTTGACATAAACTAGTAAGACTACATCTTGTTTCTATAGGATTCTATCCTAGTATATACATTTTTAGGTTTAGTAACTTAAGATCCAATATAAAGAAGTCAAAAATGCATAATGAATAACAAATGTATGCTTAGGGAGTCTTAGGAACAAAAAATTGACTTTGTGAAACCCAGAATAACTAAAATTGAAAAGCCTTTGCTTTTGACTAAAAGTCTTAGTAATTAAAATCAGTTCCTAATTGAATCTCATATTTTGATAATGAAATCAACTGGTAAGTTATTTGATCTAATCTATATGTTGAGAAAAGTATATAGGATTAACTACGATAGTAATTAAGGCATAAAACAAAATGAAGTGTCGGAGTCAAGATTAAATGATTCATTGGGAGTTCGAGAGTTCGTCAGGAGTCCGAAAGTTCACGGGAGTGTTGCTGAAATTTGCCGAGAGATCATCAAGAACTTGCCAAAATGTATATCGGAAGTTCACCGAGAAGTTCGTCAAAAGTTCATCGGAGCTCACCGAGAAGATTGGAGCTTGCCAAAGAAGCTCATCGGAACTCGCCAAGTAGATCGTCATGAAGTCCAAGAGTTTGCCAAAAGTCCGCTAGAAGATTATCGAGAGTTTGTCGAAAGTTCGCCGGAAGCTCGTCAGAAGAAACTTTGACTTATCTGACTTGTTTTCTTTAGTATATGCCTTAAATATCGTAGTTAGTATGTAATTAGGGTTAGGTTTGGTAGGTAATCCCATTAACTCTGTTAGGGGCCAACTGGGCCCATAATTAGACTGGTTTGGGCCGAACTCATCGCCCAAACAATGTTGTTAAACCCTATCTAGCGATGACACCGCCAAACTGGGTGGCGGAACTACCTAGGGCTTAGTCTCCCAATTGACCACCACCAAGACTAGACGATGGTACCGCCAGACTGGATGACGGTATTGCCTATTTTCAGTAGCTAGGACTCTGTTTAACGGTAGTACCGCCAGACTAGGCAATGGTACCACTTAGTGTCAGAGTTAACTAGCGGTGGTATCGCTAGAATTGGCGGTGGTACCGGCAGAACTGGTGGTGGTACCGCTAGGACCCCGAAAATCCGAGATAAGACCTTTTTTAGCTCCATTTTTGAAGTCGATTGAGATCTATAAATACCCCATACTTCTCAACCGGTTAAGCACAGAGAAGTGAACAAAAAGAACTTAGACTATAGTGAATTTGCTTGTAAAAGTTGAGAGTTCACCTCCATCGATTATAAGTGTTGGAAGTTTGTAAAAGGAGAGTGAGACACTTATAAAAAGTTCTGTAAAAGGGTGATTGATCTTCTCCCTTGAAAAAAGATCAATAGTGGAAGCCGGTAACCTCATCGGAGGAGATATCGGGAGTGGACATAGGTCGGATGACCGAACCACTATAAATTGGTGTGTTCTCTTCTTGCTGCATACTTTACATTTACTTCATTCTTCTTTACTTAACTGCAATTGCCCAAATTCTTCTTCTCAACTCACATTACAAATTTATTCAAGTTAAATGTCTTTCTGAAATGTGTTTTCATGAACAAAATATTTTCATCATACAAAGTTTTTTGAAATTGCATAAATCGAACATTTTTAACTACTGTACTAATTCATCCCCCCACCCCCCTCTTCTTTTAGTGCCGATCAGTATCAGAGCAAGGTCACTCTCATTTTGGTTTAAAACCCAAGAGAGATGGTATTTGCTAGCAACCAAGAGGGTCATTCAATTACACGTCCACACATTTAATGGGACGGATTACACATATTAGAAAACTAAGATGAGAATCTTTTTTATTCCAATAGATTTTGAGTTATGGAACATTGTCGAAAATGGTTTTCAAAAGTCTGTTCTTCCAATGAATGATTGGAATGAGTTGAAGAAGAAGACATTCTCTTTAAATGTCAAGGTTATGAATGTCTTGTTTTGCACTTTAGATAAAATTAAATTCAATTGAGTGTCTATTTGTGAAACGATTTTCGATTTTTGACACACACTCGAAATCACACATAAAGGCACTAGTAGAGTAAAGGAGTCTAAAATAAATCTTTTAGTTCATAGTTATGAATTGTTTTGGATGAAACCAAGTGAGACCATTGGAGACACGTACACCCGGTTTACGAATGTCGTCAATGGTCTAAAAGCTCTTGGTAAAAGTTTTTCTAACTTTGAACTTGTTAATAAAATATTAAGATTCCTTCCAAAAATTTGGGATCCTAAAATAACTACCATTCAAGAGGTTAAAGATTTGAATAATTTTCTACTCGAAGAACTTATTAGATCTTTAATGACTTATGAGATGACTTGCAATGCTCATGAAGAGCTTGAGAATGACCTTTCAAAGAATAGAAAGGATATGACACTAAGAACTCATGAAGACCACTTGAAAGAAAGTTTAAGTAATTGAGGATAATGATGATAACTTGACACTCTTAACAAGAAAGTTCAAACAATTCATAAGAAGAAACAAGTCTAAAAATGACACTAAAAATAAATCTGAACTCAAGAAAGAACAAATTATATGCTATGAATGTAAGAAGCTGGGACACTTCGAAAATGAATGTCCCCAAGTGAAGAAGAAATAACTAAAGAAGAAAAAGACGCTCAAAGTAACATGGGATGATTCAAGCGCTTTCGACGATGAAGAACAAAGCAACAAGGAGATTACTAACTATGTGCTAATGGCAATCGGCGAAGAGGTAAGTAGTTCATTAGATGCAAATTTATCTTTCGATGAACTTTTGAGTACTTTTCATGATTTATTCGATGAATGTAGATTAATTAACAAAAAATATAATTCTTTGAAAAAGGAGCATGCCCTATTAAATAGTGAATTTGAAAAACTTAAGCATAACAATGCTTTATCGCCTCCATGCACCACTTAGAGGCACTTAAGAAGGAAAATTTGTTATTCAATGAAACTCTAGAAAAGTTTAAGATTAGTAACAAGTCCTTGAACATGATCCTTGCTAATAAGGGTCACATTAATAGAAGAGATGGAATCGGTTTTATAAGTAGCTCTTACCAAAAGCCAACCATCTTTGTTAAAGGCCATATCTTGCATGTATCACTCCGCACCAAATGAAACTTTTGTTGAAAACTCGACATTTTGCTCACAAATACCCATTTAAGAAATATAGTCCACACAAATTAATTGAGGTTCCTAAAGGAACCGTAAAGAACTCTATGCAAAATAATAAGTTGAGTAGATCAATTTTTTAGGCACCTAAGGTCAAATGGGTACCTAATAAGTTTACATTGAACAACCTCCCGGATTTGAGAATACTCTTTTTCCTAACCATGTGTTTAAGTTAATTAAGGCTCTCTATGGATTAAAACAAGCCCCAAGGGCTTGGTATGAGAGACTTAGTTCCTTTTCTTATTCAAAATAATTTCTCCAAAGGTAAGGTCGATATTACATTGTTTATTAAAAATTTTAAAAATAATTTTCTTGTAGTTCAAATTTATATTGATGAAATTATTTTTGGTTTTACAAATGAGTCCTTATGCGAATCATTTACTAAAAGTATGAGCCAAAAGTTTGAAATGAGCTTAATGGGTGAACTAACTTTCTTTTTAGGCTTACAAATCAAACAACTTAGTGATTGCATTTTTTTTAGTCAAACTAAATATGCATTAGAGTTGGTAAAACGATTTAATATGAATGGTTTAAAGGCTATCAATACACCAATGAGTACCTCCACTAAGTTAGATATGGACGAAAGTGGAGAAAGCTTTGATAAAAAAACTTATAGGGGTATGATAGATAGTTTACTATACCGCACTGCGATTAGACCAGACATTATGTTTAGTATAGGACTTTGTGCTAGATTTCAATCTAATCCTAAGCTATCTCATTTTAAAGTTATTAAAAGAATTCTTAGATATCTTAAAAGAACCCTTAATCTAGGATTATAGTATCTACAATCTGAAAATTTTGAATTAATTGCTCATACTGATGTTGATTTTGCTAGATGCAGAATAGATAGAAAAAGTACATCTGGAACATGCCAATTTTTAGGCCATGCACTTGTTTCTTGGTCTTCTAAGAAACAAAATTCGGTTGCACTATCTACAGTCAAAAGTTGAATACATAACAGTAAGTGCATGTTGTGCACAAGTTGTATGAATGAAAAATACATTAGAAGATTACGGATTTTACTTAAAGAATATTATCATAAAATGTGATAATGTAAGTACAATATATTTAACAAAAAATCATATTCAATACTCTAAACTAAACATATTGACATTAGGCATTACTTTATACAAGATCACATTAATAATCATGATGTAACCTTAGAGTTTATTGATACGAAACATCAATTGGCCATTATTTTTACAAAACCTTTAAATGAAGAATAATTTGATTTTATTAGAAGAGAATTAGGTATGTCAAATTGTCCGAATGCACGAGTTTGTTGTATACTTTTTTTGAACTTTTTTAATCTTTTGTAATTGGAGCTTTTTCTTGAATTTATTTCATATCATCTTTTTCTTATCTTGATATCAAGTTCATTTCATGAAATACCCTTGCTCCACTTGATGACTTTTGATACTCTTAAAACCCTTCTCTCATTCATGATTTTTCATGGATTTCAAGCTTGTACAAACTTTAGCCATGATTATGAATGGATTTTATTTGATAAAAATAGAGTTCACGAATTTTATTTGATAAAAATATCATTCACGGATCTTAATTGATAAAAGTGTCATTTAATTGAAAATATTGTTTACAGATTTCATTGATACTTGATTCTTGTGTGAATTCTTGCAATATGAATGGATTTTATTTCATATGTCATGAAATGATACACTTGACTTTTGAATCTCTTCTCTTTGTTCACATTTTTATGTCATGAGCTCTTGATGAAAAGTAGAAGGTCGATGAATTTTTTGATAACTTGAATGAGTTTTTTTCCTTCTGCTTCATGAATTTTATTTGATCGAAATACAGATTTGATTCACATCTTTAGCTCTTAATGTGAATCTCTTTCTTCTATTCACATCTTTCTATGTCATGAGTTCTTTATCTCTTGATGAAATGAATTTTCAATAACTCAAACGGATTGTTTTCCTTGTGTTATTCATGAGCTTTTTATATCTCAATTCTTCTTGATGAATGGACTATCCATGAACTTTTCCTTCTCCTTTTTCCTTTCAAGAAGAATTCTATCGCAACAATCTAAAATTTTACTTGCGTAAAATGATTGCTCATTTCCTTTTTGTTGATGATAGGGGGGGAGAAAGTGACAAATTGATGAAAACTTAAAATATATTATGAATGCTTGAAATATGCTTTGTATCACATCATTTGTATCGTAAAAGCGTAAAATGTATCATGTATCATAAATGCTTGAAATGTAGCATAAATACTTGAAAAAGTTTCATACTTAAAATCATGCTCATTATCGTATTTGATTTGGTATCAAAATGATAAATGTCTATCATTAAGATTTAGTATCGAACTTATCATGCTTAATATGCTACTTGAAATTGGTATCATACCTCAATACGATGAATTATCATTTGGTATCAAACTTGAAGTTTGTATCATGCTAAATTTCATATTTGAAGTTGGTATCATGCTTTGAAATGATGATTGTCTATCATCATTTGATATCAGACATGAAAATGGTTGTCATGTTTTGACATCATTTTGGTATTGTGACAAATATGTGATATCATATTTTGAGATGAAAAATCATGCTTAGTATTATATTATGCATATTGATAAGTTGAAATACATATAACTTATCGATTGGTGCTTGAATTCAAAAGCTTTGAATTCAAGTGTCTTTTCTGAAGTATGGCATATAGAGAGGGGGAGTTAAGGTTAACTCCGTCATCAATTGGTTGTCATCATAAAAAAGGGGGGAGATTATTGAATCTCGGATTTTAATGATGAAATCAATTGATAAATTATTTGATCTAATCTATATGTTGAGAAAAATATACAGGATTAACTACGATGACAATCAAGGCATAAAGCAAAACAAAGTGCTGGAGTCAAGATCGAACGATTCGTTGGGAGTCCAAGAGTTCGTCGGGAGTGTTGCTGGAATTTGCCGAGAGATTGTCAAGAACTTGCCGAAATGTATGTCGGAAGTTCACCAAGAAGATCATCGAAAGTTTGCCGAGAAGTTCATCGGAAGTTCATCGGAGCTCGCTGAGAAGATTGGAGCTTGCCAAAGAAGCTCATCGGAACTCGCCAAGTAGATCGACGTGAAGTCCAGGAGCTTGCTGGGAGTCCATTGGAGGATTGTCGAGAGTTTGTCGGAAGTCCGTCGAAAGTTCGCTGGAAGAAACTTTGACTTACCAGACTTGTTTTCTTTAGTATATGCCTTAAATGTCATAGATAATAGGTAATTAGGGTTAGGTTTGAGAGGTAATCCCACTAACTCTGTTAGAGGCCAATTGGGCCCATAATCGAACTGATTTGGGCTGGATTCATGGCCCAAATAGTATAAAGGGGTGATTGATCTTTGCCCTTGAAGAAAGATTAATGGTGGAAGTCGGTGATCTCATCGAAGGAGGTATCGAGAGTGGATATAGGTCGAATGATCGAAACACTATAAATTGGTATGTTCTCTTCTTGCTGCATACTTTACATTTATTGCATTCTTCTTTACTTAACTGCAACTGCCCAACTTCATCTCAGCTCACATTATGAACTTATTCAAGTTAAACATCTTTCCAAAACGTGTTTTCGTGAATGAAACTTTTTCATCGTATGAAGTTTTTCGAAATCGCATAAAGTTAATACCCATAAAAATGCATTAGAACTACTCTTGTAAACAAATTAAAATAAATAAAATACATACCAAAAAATAAGATTTTCAATCTCGATTTGATATCTGCTTTAATAATATATCAAAGCAGTATGGTACTAGTATATCAGATAGTATACCAACATATTATGCCTAGTATACAAACAAGTTATTAGTCCTTTTTTACATTACAAAAACATCACCGACAAATTTGAATGAAAAAGAAAGATACTTTAATCCAAACGATAGATATAGAAGCTAGACATCATCAAACATCATTAAGGTATTTTTTTAGAATGTGATACTCCAAACTTGAAAGAAAACTTAGTGAATCTTTTCAAATTTCATCTATATTTCTTTTCCGCTAAAATGTGAGCTCTAATACTACTTTATATTTATAAAATGACCTTTTCAACTAAGCATTTCCCTTCCTAAAAAAATGTGATCTCTAACAATGCCTTATATTTATTAAATGATAATTATATTTTTTTCTAATTACTTCTTAAAGAAGACACACTAAATGGCAATAATTAACATATTTTAACCACTTAACAAGTATTTCTAATCACTATATTCTACCTTTAGTAAAATTTATTTCAATTACATCTATTTTAAAAAAAAATCAAAATGTTCATTACTTAAAAACTAAGTGATGCATTACATCAAAACTGAGGAGACATGTTAAAAGTATTTTTTTGTTGACTTTATCTTTTAAATTATAAAAAATGTTATCATTGATGCAATAGGTATTTGAGGGCAAAGAGATTAGCAGAGATCCTTGATCAAGTGAGCTATGTTTGTCCAAGTTAATGGAGTTCGAGTAGAGTCCCCAATAGACACTCGTCATGCTCTTTATTGGGTAACTACGTTTTAAATTGAGTAAGTACAATCAATAGTAATACCCTTAGTTTTTATTTTGTAATAGACTATTATCAAATATGAGACTTTCAAGATTTTAAGAAAAATATATTCTTAGACAAAGACAACTTTTGCAAAAATTTTAATTTTTATAAATTTGTTAACATCTTTATCAATATAAGTAGATTTTTAACTTTCCATGTTTTTATTGTGTTAAAACTTATTTAAATATTTTTCTGACTGCTTTTAATTAAATCTTATTTCCTAATTCTTTTTACATGTTTTTATTGTGTTATATGTTTTTATCAAATTCTTCTTAGTTGTTATCAATATTTCTTTATGAAATTATCTATTATTTTTTTCTCATGACCAAGGAAATTTAGTTATACACCTAATTTGGTGGCAAATTTCATCAAATAGAACAAAATAATTTGGAATTTTACCTCAAACAAGTGCATTCTATTTACAAGTAAAAATTAATTTATGTACTCCAAATTATTTTTCTCAATATTTTTTCATGTTTCAATTTTAGATAGCAATAATTAAAATAACCAAGGTATATTAACAATGAGGATTGATGTTATTGATAATGAATATTTTATCATTTATTATTTTTAGTAAATAATAAAGAGAAATCTTGGGAGATTAAATAATAAGAGATCTTGATTCATAAAAAAAAATTCAAATTATAATTTTGAAAAATCAAAAGAAAATTCATGATTCATTTAGATAATTCTCCTCTTTAGTAAATGGCAAGAAGAAACATAGAAGATCAAAATAATAAGAGACCTTGATTCAAAAAAATATCAAGTATCGAGTGAAAGATTTGGATAAATATTTATATAAAATATTCTTAAAAGAGAGAATCATACGAGAATCAAGAAAAATATTTCATATAAAATACATCTCAAGTCATAAACATAGATAAATGATTCGATTGGATAAATCATCTCATTAGTAAAACGAATCATACGAAAACATATTGTCAAATCCAAAATTATTATCAAAATCACTTTTCTTACATTTGAAAAATTCATTGAAAACATTATAGATTGATTCTTATAAGATTAAAAATAACCAAAGTTCTTTAGTACCAAATTTTGTGATTAATTATATGCTCTAGTCTTCTATACAAAAGCCATGCATTATTATTTAAAACCAAAAAGCAATATGGAAATCATCAAGATATACATTATTACTTTTTAAAACATACATAGAAGTAATCTTATTTGGTGTACAAGCATTAGCTTTAAATTTAATATTTTATTCCTTTATCATAAAATTGTTAAAGGAATCATGATCTTTTGGTATTCATGACTTTATCTTCCATAATCTTTGATATTCATATATTTCATGTCATGATTTTCATTTGACTCCCTTGTATTCATGAATAGTATACCTCATCACCAATTTGATTTTTCTTAATATCTTTCATGTGATGCTTGGAACATTGATGTAAAAGATTTTGCGCTATTATATCCTTTACTTTTTTTTAACAATAACAAAGGGAGAAAGAATTATTAGCTTGCACACTTCAAGAAGAAGCAAAAATTGCTAAACTTTCAAATCTCAAAAGAAGCAAAGAATTACTAATTTGCACATCTTAAAAGAGAAGCAACAATTACTAGCTTACACATCTCAAGAAAATCAAAATTGCTAAACTTGCACATCTCAAAAGAAGCAAAGAATTGCTAGCTTACATATCTCAAGAGAAGCAAAAATTGCTAGCTTGCCTACTTTAAGGAGTAAAAAGTGCTTGATTACATGTTTTAAAAAATTTTGAAACAAAAGTTTGCCAAATTTTATATCTCAAAAACTTTTTAGCTTGCATGTTCTAAAGTGATATAAAATTTGCTAAATTACAAGATTGCATGTTTCAAAAACTTGCTAGTTGCACTTTTCTTCTTTTTGTTGATGACAAAGGAGGAGAAGTTATGATGATGATTTGAAATTTGAATCATGTATGGTATGATGTACTTTGATGTTTTAAAATTATGATGATTTGAATTTTTGATAATTTGGAATGATGCATAACTATGATGTTTTGACTTGAATTCAAAGGTTATCACTCTTTTTGAATTCAAGTTTGTTGTATTTCAATATGGCATATTGATAGAGGGAGTTTAGTTAAACTTCGTCATTAATTGGTTATTATCATAAAAAAGGAAGAGATTGTTGAATCTTAGATTTTGATGATGAAATCAATTAATGAGTTTACGATCTAATCTATGCTTTGAGAAAAGTAATACAGGACTAACTTCGATCAGAAAAGGCAAATCGATTAAAGTAGGAAAATCAAACGATGGGCCCCAATGGAATATGTAGGAAGATTTGACATCGAGCCAGAAAATTGGTTGATGTGCTGGTAGGACTTTGTGCCATAAGTTCGGGCATCAGGCTAGAAGGATAAGACATTGTGCCAAGAAGATCCGACATTGCTGGAGGTCAACATGCTGATGATCGAGTAATATGCTGAAGGAGATGACGATGCGTCGAAGGTTCGGACGAAGCAGTAGATGAACCAATGACATGCTAGACAACATAGTATTCATGTTTGTAATTGGTCATGTCTTGATTAAAGTAGGTTAGGTCATAATTGAGTTAGTATTAGGTGTAACCATGCTAACTCAATTAGGGGCCCATTAGGCCTGATCTGGGGCTAAGTTGGGCTCATTGGGAGGCCCATTCAATGACCCTTAGATTGGGTTAGGCGGTGGCACCATCAAACTAGCAGTGGAACTGCCTATGATTTGGAAAAGTGAAGAACACACACTCCTAGGTTGTTAGGCGATAGCATCGCCCAGACTGGGCAGTGGTACCGCTAGCACTTAATGCTGGTAGGTGGTGGTACCACCCAAGCTAGTGGTAGTACCGCCAGAGCCTGGTCTCTTAGGCTCTGCTAGGCGGTAGTACTAACAAAGATTTCAAGAGATGCTCGGGCGCTCGCCTAAGCACTCAGGCGAGGCGAGGCCCGAGCGCCTCGTTTCATTTCCACACGACACCTCTTTGAAGCGCGCCGCCTAGGGGCTCGCCCGAGCCTAGGCGTTGGGTGTTTCGGGCGAGCGCCCGGGTTAAAACACTAGTTTGACCTGCTTTAGTTGGTTCAATCAAACCAACTAAAGTACTTTTCTCTTGCGTCTTCCCCAACCCTAACCTTGCTCATCACTCCCGCTACCGTTACTCGCTACCACTATCGTCGCTCGCCGTTGCTACTGCCACTGTCGCTGCTCGCCACTCCTGCTCCCGGTGACACTATCGTCACTACCGCTCCTGCTGCTTGCTACTACCGCTGCCGCTACCACTGTCGCCACTCCCATTGTTGTTGCTATTGTCGTCGCTCCCGCTGTTATTGCTGGCTGCTACCACTATCACTGTCGTTGCTTCCACTCCCGCTCCCGGTGACACTATCGTCACTACCGCTCTTGCTGCTCACTACCACCGCTACCGCTACCACTGTCGCCGCTCCCATTATTGTTGCTATTGTCGCCGCTCCCGCTGTTACTGTTGGCTGCTACCACTATCACTATCGCCACTTCCACTCCCGCTACCACTGTTTGCTACTATTGTTGCCATTGTCATCGCTCACTACTCTCGCTCCCGCTGCTCACTACTACCACTATCGTTGTTCAATCACCCTCGGTCTTCCCCTACACTCTTCTCGATAGTATACTGTAAACAGTATATTAACAGTATACTGCTAACTGTTAATAGTATTTTGATTTATTAGATTAATAATATATTATTTTAAGTTTAGTACTATTAATTTTTATTTATTTAAAATTATTATTAGATTTTTATTTAAATAATTATATTTATTAATTATATTATATATTTTTATATTTTAACGCCTCGCTTCTCTCGGGCGAGGGCCTAGTGCCTCGGGCATTTTTGGACCTCGACGCCTTTTGGCGCTTAGCGCTTTTTAAATCATTGAGTACCACCCAATGCAGGTAGTGGTATCACCCGTACCTGGAAGAACCAAAAGTTTAAAATTTTAACTCTATTTTAAAGTCATTTGGGGTATATAAATACCCCCATCTTTCTTGCTTGAGGTAGCAAGAAAAGAGAATGAAATCTTGTGATTTATAGTGTGAAAACTCTATTAGAAAGTTGAGTTCTCTCATGTTTAGAGGTTGTTCTAAAAAAGAGTGTGACGATATTCTTATAAAAGATGGGTGTAAAAGTTCTCTTCTAAGCCTGTGAAAAAGAGAAAGAGTTGTAAAAAGAGTATTGCTCTTCACTCATTAAAAGAAAATCATTAGTGAAAGTCGGTGGCCTCAATGAATGAGAAATCGAAAGTGGATGTAGGTCACGATGACTGAATCACTATAAATCGATTTACATTTCTATTTATGCTTTTCATTCTTATCACTCACTTATTTATTTGTCTACCACTCTCACTTGCTCTCTAAGTTCAAACGTATTTCTGATATGATTTTATCAAATGAAATTTTTTCGAACCGACATAATTTTACAAAAGCACTAATTCAAATGAAATTTTTTCGAACCGACATAATTTTACAAAAGCACTAATTTGAATTACTGCTAATCAATTTGTAGCACAAGAGAGGCTGTATATTCATTATAAAAGAATGTAAGCACTCGATAATTTTAATATCGAAGCAGACTCTTGGTGGCTAAAAGTTATTCCAATTGAAAAAAGATAGGATAATTAGTTTAAAAAATATTATATGATAGGCGACCATTTTGAACATACTTGTGAAGCACATCCGAATAAGACATGGAGATTGCCTTCTTTAGTAACAGATATATTCAAGACATTCAAATAAGAAGCTTCCCAGTAATCTTCAGGTAATTTAAATTCTTCCTCAAACAAGCTCGAGTAATCAGCAGGTTGCATATACCAGGTTACTTCAGTTTTAACAATTTCATCAAATATTGAAGACAGACCCAACTATTCAAGTAAAAAATTTACCAAATCAGGTTATAAATTGATTTTTTGAGCATCATCATCATCAATGCAAGTCTCTTCATTGTTCGTTGCAAGGAGTTGAGCTTGGACAAGAGTGAGATACCACCAGTATTCAGTTGCTAAAGATAAATAAAAAATCATCCAAATAAAGAGTTTTATTTATCAACACAAAAAAATTTAAATCTGTATAAAACATATTTAGACATGAATGATCACATTAAAGCATGTAGAGCTGAAGATACAGATGAAACAAGAAGTCGAGAAGGGTACTGAAAAGAATCAAGCATACATCAAAATGTAGCAACCATGCATACAAGCATTTGCCAAAATATCATGAACCCAGAAATTTACATGAAATTCTAAGTACCAGCTTTGTCATTTGCTTGAGCAGCAAATAAAAGTAGATATAAAGCATAATCCACATGTAATATCATATTCTTCTTTTAGGAAAACCATTATAGATAGAACTCATAACTGGAAGTATCATAGGCAATAGCAATGCCAACATATTCGATGGACATCAAATTTAGGCTAGTCGCAACAAGGTTCTCTTACTAAATGGAACCAAAACACATGGACAAAAACTAGCAAGAAGAAAAATTTATATGATAATGAAAAAATACCTCAGCAAGGAGGAGACCTATCCGATTATCTAAAGTTGCCAGGAGATCTAAAGCATCAGAGAGCGACGAAGGGCTAATAGTGAATTTGTCTTCCTCATCTGCAAGAAAATTAACACTGCATTCTTGCAGCCAATCACGAAGAACTCTGCATTCATGAAGAAGATTTTTGCTTGCTGATTTTGCATTTGACCATTTTTGCTTTTCTTTATGAAGAAATCCCTGGGTGAACAATGAGTAAAAGAGTAAGACAGACAATAAAGGACTAGGTGAATAATAAAACCAAGTAAAAATAACTTTATCGGAACTAAAGTAACATTGATACCAAATAGAAGCAACGACAATTAGATGCAGCGTATTTCTATGATCACCTTCCTCAACCAAATATCCAGACAAATTATACACTGCAGACTAAATTAATCAAAAGAATACAATCAATAATTTTCGAAATCATTTTAAATGGATAACAGAAAGAGATTAAGGTGGATGGTCAAGACCCAGTAGATTCTGGAAGTTAAATTTACAAAAAATTTAACACCAAGCTAGAAAAAGAAAACAGAGAAGAAACATGAGATGTCTGTTTATAAAGGATAAGTTCAGAATAGGGACATCAAAAAGCAGCGAGAAGATAGTGCTATAATGGATCAGCCTTGGATGCTGAATTCTTCTACCTTAATTGAAAGGTAATACCAACTTAAGAGCATCTCAAGTTTGCAATGTGAGCAGCGTAATGTATTTAATTAGATATAAAGAGAAACAATTTGGCCCACAGATTATAACGAGAAAAAGAAAAAGAATGAAACCACAAAATAGCATTGTGACTTGTGAGCAACCCTCATAAGGTGTTCACCATAGCACAAATGATTGCTAATTGACTGGATAGAACTGATGCATTGACTGGACAAAAGATTTATTACAACATAATTCAGCCAAAAAATGGCTAATCAATCATGCCAATTTCCCAATTGGAGAAAAGGGACTAAGAGCAACAAGTCATCTGATCTAATTTATAAATAACAATAAGCAACAAATTTAACTCAAAAATAACACTAACTCATAGGTAACAAGCATATTTAACTTGAATAGGACCCCCAACACTCCTCATGTACCCTAGAAAACTGTAATCAATCGAAAAATTGTCATCTATCAGCTTTCATGGAAAAAGGTACTCATAGTTACACAATTGTTGAAGGACTTGTATATATATCACTCACCATAGCAATGAAGTACCACCAGGTGGCTTAGAGAGAAAAAAAAAGGACATAGGAGGAAAATATTTTCACAATGAATGTCCTAAGAAGATAAGATTAACGATCGATTGTATACATTTTTTACTCTTACCTCTGGGGCACAACTACCTAAAGTGCAATCCATGATGTAGTACAACAAAACCATGTAGAAATGTCAAGTGCCAACATTGGTTGTGACCGTATACACTTTCTTACGAATTTTCTGTTCAACAACTCCTATTATCAACTTTCTTCTTTGGAGATTGAGGAAGTCAAGACACCAATGTTAAACTGATGGGCAAGTATGAGGTGACATCTACTGGTACATGCGTTACGCACATCAAACACTATTCTTAATGAATGAAAATTGACTTCTAGCCTGCCAGTTGTAAAGGGGATTTCAGCACATTACCTCTAACTCTGACTTCTCTTTTAAAGTTTGATTCAGCAATTCCTTGAGCTCTGCTTGAGATTTCCTAAGGAACTTCACTTCCTTGACGAGGACTTTGATATCAGCTTTTGATTTCGATTCTTGTTCTTCTAGATGCTTTCGCATGTTCAGCAATTCTTCCTGTTTACTACCTAACTCCTGCAGCAACACTTCTTTTTCATCACTAGCAGTCATCTTCTCCAACTCTGCACGACTTTTTTCATTCTGCAACAAGTGAAACCAAAATAGAGGGATTATATTCAAATGAATAGCACCATGCAACATTAATAAACTTCAGACAAAACCACACTTGTTCAAGCTTGAGTTTTGACTCTATCTCTGAACACTTCCTACGTAGTTCATCCATATCCCATTGCATTTGGGTCACTCTTTCTCTTTCAATAAAGACAGCTTGTTGCAAATTTTCTTTACCTTTCTGATCAGTGGCTTCCAGTTCAACCTCTAAATCCTTGACCTGCAACCAAAGATACGGATAACGATGATGAAATGACATCTAACATAGCTAATGAAAGAGTGACGTTGTTAACTCAAGAGTTGTATTTGGTTCCACAGAAATGCACTGACAACTAATTTATCATACTTATTACAAAATGTCAGTCCAAAATTAAACCTCGTCACCCAAATATAAAAGGAAGATAGTTTAAAGTAATGGTCAGATATGCACCTTTGTTGTAAGATATTCTTTCACAGCCATTTCTTGATTCAATCGTGCTATAAGATCCTCCATATCAGTTTTTGCTGTTCCTAACCTTCATTGCATAGTGAGGAGAAATCTATTCAATTTATGCCTCTGATCAATTGGAAGGACAATTTGTGCGCTATCAAGAGATTGTCCCCCCAAGCCAGCAAAAGCATCCATGGCATTTGGAATTTCAGCACCGACAGGGACATCAAGGGAACCATCCCAAAGTGAATTGGCAGCACCAGTGAACGATAGTTCACTGCCTCTTATAGAACTTATATCACTCCCGACGCTTTCAGAAGAAAGCCTTCGAGCATGACCATAGAGTATATCATGGTCATGATCTGATGACATGGATTCTATTCTGTCTCTGAAAGAGCTTCCACCAGTCGTCTCTCTCTCGGAAACAAGGTACTCCCTTCTTTGGTTTAACTTACTTTTAATGAAATCTTCATGTTGATCCAGAAATGATTCACCTAAAATGCCATTACTAACATCATGAAATGTCAGATCTTCAGTGCTAGTATCAAATTCTCGTATCTTTCCTTTTCTCGGAGTTTCAAGATCTGATGTTTCATCTACATTTTCACTACAGATATCTGATGGCATGGAGGGAGACTTTGTTGCAACTGTACGAGACTTCAATGCAATTTTTCAACAATCAGCAACAGAAGCACTTGAACTAGGTCTAGCAGGAATTAAGGAGGGCGCAGCAGTAGAATCTGTTGAACTTGGTTCTGTAGGATGATTATTCACATACTGAAATGCTGAAGATGAAAACAAGTGAGCAGAACATAAGTGTAATCAAGGTAACAAATTAGCTCACTTATAAAAGTGCATAAAAAACAAAGAATATTTCATCTTGAATCAAACACAACAACAAACAGATTATAAAAGCATGCACGTTATACAGACACCAAGAAACATATAGGTGGCAAGACATACCTGATCTTGCAGCAACTTCTAGCTCAAGAAAACCTGCCATTGGAGCACTTCTAGAGAACTCTATGTTGGAGAGTAACTTTCCCATCCATTCTTCCAGAGCACACCTTCTCTGCAAGAAAAGTACCTGATTTAAGAATCATCGATAACCTAGTAGGAAAATGAACTCCAAAAGAAAAACTGAACCCTTTCCGATTATGATTATCATGAAGAAAAACTACTATTAAACTTTTAAAACAATAATAAATTGGAACTGCAGTATTAGTGAGCACCTAGGTGCCCACCCAAGCGAAGCCAGATGTTCACCAACATAAAAAGTATATAAAATACAATTAAGGATAAAGTCAACCATTAAATAGAAACCTGACAATACATGAGTTTCATATCATTTTATGTTCAAAAGAATACCACTAAAACATCAAATTACATAAGTTTAAGTGTTTAACCATCTATAAAGCATTAAATAACTCATTATTAACCATTGTTAACAAAAGTTAACTAACAAGAATTAACTATTACTAACAAGGGTTTGAGCCTCTTAGTTGATTAAGCGAAAGCAATTGGTTCGATTAGGATCAAATCAAATTAGATTTGGTTCGGGATTGGACTCAATGCGCCTGAGACACCTAGATCTCATTAACAACACTGATCTCAATGAGTCCATTTCCAGTCCAGTAAGATAAATTGAAGCTAATAAACAATAGCTCCAGAAAGACATAACAGACTAAAGGAGAGAAAGTACAAGACATATCTATAGTCCTTGGACTAGAAACATAAACAAAAGATACACAAAAGAGCCACATGTGCTTTCTCAGTTCTACTATAAACATATAGAATTGCCTCTTTTTTTATCTACCGAGTTGGCTGCCAAATGCATTTGGGGCCAAAACAAAAGGTCCAGTTTGTCTTCTATAAGTAAGAGGACTAATAATAATACACATGTATCTCATCATCATCTACTCTACAAGGGAGGTCTCTTGACCAGCTGAAGATCTTCCTTTTTATGGCATAATTTTCTTAATTATTATCAGATAATGGAACTGCCAAGGATGATTATCCTCACAGAAGGTGGAGGATACCAATCTAGGTCAAAAGGTTAAAAAAAGTCTTTAAAGCCAAATGCTTTTTGATGGACAACTAAATAGAAAAAAATGTGTTTAATGGAGTATCTTTATAGCCATTGGATGACTTGTTCTCCCTAACTACAAGATGAAGCCACTTTATAAAGAATTAGAGCACCCATAGGTCTGGATTAAGGAAGGTTCATCCTCGGACCTCCTAACCACAACTAAGGACTTTCTACAAAAGAAAGGGAACACATGATGAAGGCACACCGAGGTAAAGGCAGGTTGGGGGGGCAGCTCACATGCCAAGGATATGTCCATAATTTTTTGATCTCTACCTCTGCTCTTTAGCCCGTTCCCTCCTCTAACTTCTCCTTCTCATTCTCTGTTGTAGAGAAGCAAACTGAAAAAGGTTTTTTTTTTTTGACTTTTGATCACTACCAATGTCAACCGATGTCTCAGCACAGAATCTTTTTCTATGTTAACACAAGTAGAGTGGACAATTCTAATTCAGGGTGTAGACTTCATTTTGTTGCTTGTACTGTGCCTATAAATAGCAACAGAACTCAAGTAACACAAATATTGCTTAGTCTCATACTTAAAATGGTAAATTCCGTTCTGCCACTATATGCATATCTAAGAAAGAGATACAACAGTAACATAGACACTCCTTTATGTATTAAAGTAGAGTAAATAGAACGAGAGACGAATTGCTATAGTTCTAGACTTGTAGTAAGACACAAATAATGACACCACTAACAGAGACAAATATGGATGAAATTGTAGTTTATGAACTGTCATAGTTTTAACTAGGGTCCATTAATACCGTCATTGTGCGGTGTACCGAGAGTTGCTCAGACGTGCAGATGCAGTGAAGCGCATCAAGCTGCACGCTTAATTTAGGTGTAAATTCCCCCGAAAATACCTAAAAATAAAAAAAAAGATTAGGATAGGGTTTTTAAGTTAGAAATAAATATAGTAATACAATAAGTTTAGCAAAATCAATGTAAATTAGGTAAGAATAGTATCACATATCTTTTTCTGGACTTTAAGGACTAGTCTTGTGCAAGGTTGGTATTTCACCATTCCAGTTGTCCTTCAAATATTGAAATATCTATAGAAAAATCATTTGAATTGTTAGACGATTTTATTACAATATAAACTCTAAAATTGAAATGAATTAAATAATCATATATGTAGATATACCGATTGCTAATTCTACCACCAAAATGAACACGTGCCTCCACGGGTGGTGGATCGGGGTCCTCGATCCTATACATCTGCATATCAATATGATATGTTTGTTGGACCCAATCATGAAATTGATCCCACGACATAGTGTATTGATACACCGTATGCCATCGGTGCATCAATGTGGTGATGATCGTGGTCGATCATCATGAATCACATTTGTCCGAGGAAGCTCATGAGGCATATATTGGTGACTATCTCGAGCTTCTACTTTCGCCATCGACCGCTGCTCAGATCATGTTGTTGCTTGGGAGAAGTATGACCAACTATCACCAAACCGCCGCTGGTCATATGATTCTTCATAATATGACGGTATGAATACGATGAGCTTCGTTCGTGTCTACATCATGTAAGCTCTGCGATCGCTCAAATTCATCCACTCGGTTTCCCCTTCCCTTTCGCGCATAAACTTGATGCGAATCTTGTCGAGTTCCATGATCCGAATCTTGGGTGGCATGTGAAAAATATTACTCCTCGGTCCATACCACCCTCAAGTTGTGTAGACGAGACCAACGATTGCCCAGCATCGCCGCCATCATCCGTCGAGGCACTACTGTTCGTGTTGCTGTCATGTCTCTGGACCGAGCGAGTTGCTGAATGCGATTGTGAATGTGTTTCGCTTTACACCACGACTCGATTCTTTCCAATGACGCGATCGATGCTCTCGCTTCCCTTTGCCTTTGCACGTTGGGCGGGCGATCGTGATTGTTCGATTATCGTTCCTCGAGCAATTTGACTCGATGAACTCCTGCCATGTTGTGATCGAGGGGGACTTGTCACCTGTTGATGTTGTACTTCTTCTTCTTCTATTGCCTCGCTGATAAAACGTGAAGGACGCTGAGGATCTCCTGCCTCATCAAGTAGAGGATCCTCTTGGTTTTCTGCTGCTTCAACCCAATCTAACATTGGTTCTGAATCTTCATTGTAGAATTGGAGGTCAATGGGATCAATATCTGGTTCCTCTGGCTCCTTATCCAGCTCAGCACATCGTAACTTTAGTCGCATGTTATAATGGACATATACTAGTTTCTCTAACCGTCTATATGAGAGTTTGTTGCGGATCTTCGTGTGAATCAATGCAAATGTTGACCAATTACGTTCACAACCGCTAGATGTCGTCGTCTGTGAAAGTACACGAATGGCAACCTTCCTTAAATGTGGTGCATCCCCTCCAAATTGTAGCCACCACTCGACTGCAAAAAATATAAATAAAAATTTATTAGCATAACAAATAATTAACATCAAATATAATTGATAATTGATAATCAATATATGTAACTTTTCCTCACCAGGATCCATAGTGTAACGACACGATCTTTATCTTTCTACAACATCGAGAATGAACCAATTGTTTCTCGAAATAATCGACCCTCCATAAGAGCATCACCGCATCGGTAGTGTTTGCAAGAGCCGATATATAACATTTCAAGTAGTCTTTGTTAGTAAATCATGTTGTGTTAGAGAGCATACCGATATTGAATTGCATGGGTTCGAATAATACTGACGCAAGACATAATTTTGTTAGTATGATTTTTTATTATATAAAAATAGTAAATTAATTTATTCTCGAATATGAATTTACTCGCATTATGGATATCCTGATCCATATGAATCTGCGTCCGACGATCGATGATCCGTATATATTGTCGGCTTTAAAATCATCCTCAATGCTTTCGACCTTCATCTCTTGCTTGAATCAAGATATATTTCGATATCGGCATCTGCGACGCTTGTCCATATCAACCTTTCAAGAATAACATAAAGTGGTTCCACACCTTTTATGATTTTTGCCGTGGTGTCCCAAAATCTAGAGGAAAGAATGGACTTTTCTATTTTCTTTCCATCGCTTAATCTCGAATATCTAGAATCACACCACTCTTGTGAGGTGACCATTGTCTTTAAGCCATGTCTTTTTGTTTGTAATGACTTTAATGCAATATAATTGGTAGCAAACCGAGTGACTCCGTGTCGGAGTATCTCACCGCTTACATACTTTTGCATTAAAGCGTGGACCCAATGATGATTATATATAAACTTTGTAATTGATTGTGCTCGAGCTACACATTTCTTGACCGCCCCAACTCACCAATATCCTTCAAGATTAGATCTATGCAATGAGCTGCACATGGAGTCCAAAACAATGTATTTCTTTTTCCATTAATTGTAAACCGGCCTTCTTGAAATTTGCTCCATTGTCGGTTACTTATTTGGACAACATATTATGGTCCGATCTCCTCTACTATAGTGTCCATCAAACTTTCAATGTAGTTTGCATCTTGTATTTTATCGAAGCATTAATTGACTTATGAAAAACCACTCTTCATTGCAATAAACAAGAAAGTTAATGATACTCATTCTTGTTATTCCCGTCCCAACTATCACACATCGTGTCACCCCATATTCGTCCCATTGCCTCTTGGAGGATTTGATCCAATCTTTCGCCTCGCCACCTCCTCATCTAAGTACACACCGTAAATCTCCTTTGTGTTGGAGGTTGGATACCCGAGCCGATTTTCAATGAATAGAAGAGATCATGTTCGATAATATGGACCTTGGGTCAATGTGTTATTGGAATCCTATGGAAGTTGAACCATTTTGAAATTTCCTTCCCAATATCTCGCTTCTTTTCCTTTGTGTATGCATCATCAATCCGCGTAATCTGCTTTATTGTTTGTGAAGGATAGGCTTGCGGATCAATATCACTAATATCCGTGCGAGACCTCCTCGCCAAGACCTCTCATAAAACCACGGAGTCCACTATGCCTCATGCTACTAGTTCGGCCTAACTTAGAGGAGCAGGTTGGGTGCCTCATGCTAGCCGACCTCTGATTCCACTACCACCGCCGTGCTCTAATTGTGAGTCAGTCGTCGATGCCTCATTGCTTTGACCATATACTTTGATGCTCCAATGATGCACGAATTCCACTGTGAGATTCGGATCGGCTTCATCGCCGCAACCCTCATCTTGATCATAAACCGTTCCCAGTATAGCCCTCCTATATTCTTCATCAATTCTAGCTTTCTTTTTTAATGTATCTTCCTTGGCTTGTTGTAGCTTGCTTTTAAAAATTTACAAATCTCCTTCGAACCTTCTTGCATTTTATAACGTCCTGATACCCGCCGCCAAATGCATCTTCACCCGAAGTTATTCCTCCACCCTTGCCAATGTAATCACAATAATTACATTGCCAATGATGACGGTTCCCATCTAACTTTTTGGCATGAGACCAAGCGTCATCATGTTGTTGTTCCTTTGATGTCATGCTTCTACCAAATTTAAATCAAATAAATATATTGAATTGATCATATATCGATAAAAAATCACTAATTACAGCATTAAATAACTTTAATAAAACCTAATTAAACCTATTTTACCATCATAAATATGTGAAACACATAAAAGAAGCATTAGATACATAATTTTAATCCAATATAGTTCAAATTATGATGAAATCATCATTAGATATACTAATTACATGATTAACAGTTAATTGCCAATTAATTACTTCTCTTTCAACACTATAAACATGTTAAATATCCTAATAGTTATTAAAAACATTAAATTGACCTAAAATTGATCAAATTTCGATTAAATCATCATTAAAATGACTAATCACAGCATTAAATAACTTTAATAAAACCTAATTAAATCTATTTTACCATCATAAATATGTGAAACACATAAAAGAAACATTAGATACATAATTTTAATCTAATATAGTTCAAATTATGATAAAATAATTATTAGATACACTAATTACATGATTAACAGTTAATTATCAATTAATTAATTCTCTTTCAATACTATAAACATGTTAAATACCATAATAGATATTAAAACATTAAATTGACCTAAAATCGATCAAATTTCAATTAAATCATCACTAAAATGACTAATCGCAGCATTAAATAACTTTAATAAAACCTAATTAAACCTATTTTACCATCATAAATATCTTTCAATATTTAATATGCATGAAATATCAAATTAAATCGATCAAATTTCAATTAAATCATCACTAAAATGACTAATCGCAGCATTAAATAACTTTAATAAAACCTAATTAAACCTATTTTACCATCATAAATATCTTTCAATATTTAATATGCATGAAATATAAATATTTGACCTAATAAGCTTCTAATTTTAAATTAATCAATACTAAACACACTAATCATAATATTAAATATCTTAATTACTCTCTAATTAAAGAAAGAAAATACATACATCTTGATTAGAAAGCCCTTCCTCTTAATCTTCCCAAATTAGCTTCAATTCAATTCACAAATCAATGTTTTGTAAAGTTTAGAAGAGTTTGAGATTATGTAAAAGAGTAGGAGAATGAAATGGAGTAAAATTGAGGAAAGAGGAGTTTAAAAGACATGAGAAAGGGCTCCAACGGTCAAATTGACCGTTGAGTATCTTATTGATCGATAACGGCCGAAATCGACCGTTACTAAGTCAGTAATGCTGAGGCGGTAACAGGCCGAAATCGACCGTTACGAAGCTGCTTGGCGCATAACATCGAAATTTCGACCGTTATCGCCGATATATCTCCGTATCACCCGATACGGAGATACAGCGCATCGCCTTGCAGTAGAGGCGGTCCGCGTCCGATATCCTGTCGGACGATACGTACGCCCCTGCACGGCGGTACAGCTCGAAATTGCTTACCTTGGTTTTAACAAAACCAACAGAAACCAACATAACAAAAAGGCATCATTTCGGAATAATAGGATACCTCTTCTAGGAGCATCCGGCTGGCATTTATTCTAAAAAATGCATGCTTTGGCAGGGCTGCAGGAATATCTCTTCTAGGAAATGTCTTCTTAAGCTGCATAAATGACAACATAAATAAATAATCCCTAATCTAAAAGCAACATGAAATCCATACTAAGTCTTCCCATGAAAATAGCATATGAAGAAGTTTCTCTCACAAACATGACAATGATTATCAATATCAGAGAATTTACTAAAGCAAGAGAAATCAACAGGTAGCTGTAAACATGGTAATTATCTTGCACGGCTGAAATACAAACTATGTAGGTGGTCAATGTCTTGTGCTATTGAATAGTTCCAGCAAAATTTGCACAATAAAAATGACTCAGATAAAATTAAACACATTTTCTCACAATAAACAGCAGCATTGGCAGTACAGGCATGTTCCTTACTCCTTAGCTTTCCTGATATGGAAAGCATCTTGCAGATGTTAATGCCTTCAATTACAATGCCAGCTTATGAATTGCCTTCCATTATTTGAACCCTATGTATATTCTCCAGGAAAAGTTTCCAGAAGCAAAACAACAGTAAAATGAAAAAAAACTAGAACTTTTCATTATAAACAGCATCATTGATGCTACACCTGCTCCTCAGATGTCTAGAATTAGGAAGTAATCAGGCAAACTTTATCCTTCAATTATGATGCCACCTTATGAATTGCCTTCTACCATTGGACCTACAGTATGTTTCGTATATGATTGATTTAATAGTTGAGTGCTCCCATGTATTTTCTTACAAAATCTTGCACATTGTTAACAACCCTAAAGTGTCTTCCTTAATTAATATACTTAACTTACTGTTGGTGCAATCGCCATAGTTCATAAAAGAAACTACATGTTTGGACAGAAGATGAAGAACCAAATAAGAAAGCACAGTAATCATTGCCATCAGATGGTGAAAATAAAATTTATCGTACAGCAGAATATAACTTCAAGAAGTCACTGAATCTTCGCAGCAGTCCATGGCTGGTGCTGATGCCTTCTGGAGATTGTATACCCACATGAATCCTGTAAAACTGTCCTTTAATAATGTCAAAAGCAAATCCAGGAATGAAAACATAAAAAAGGTCTGATATATTTAACGCATCAAATAGCAAACCAAGAGGACTTATCCTCAAAAAAAGTTTAAAATATAATCAGATATTATAGCACAAGCCTTCCACTGAGAAGAGACAACAAAACTTATCACAGCACATTAGAAATGTACAAGATAGATCACTCTCTCTTTCACATTCAAACCCTATAGTAGATTCTTGGAGGGTACTACAAATTAACATATTCAATGATGCACTTAATTAAAGACAATATAACTAGTATGTTACAATGAGGTAACGAGAAGGTAAGAAGAAGGAACAAATAATACCAAAAATTCTCATATGAAGCTTATAGTTCTGTGGGAAGACCAACATTTACGAGCAGCCCAACCAAGACCAGAAAAAGCAAATCTAGTCTTTGCATGTAGAATGACTAATATTGCATGCAGAGTCATAATGTCCTCAGCCACAGAATTTGACACTACATCATCATAAGCAACAATTTATGAGTGGTAATTCACTACTTTACATAAAGCCTCTCCTATATTTCATTAAAGTTGCGGTAATTAATGGCCGCTTCCTTGTGGCATTTGGATGGGCAAAGTAAATCTGGAATGAAGAAATGGAGTAACTGTGGAGATTCAACAGACACTTAACACTTCACCCCAAACCAGTATATATTCTGCAAAATCTACCAACTCTCTCTAGGTGGGTGAGCTACAAGTATAAGAAATAACAAAATGTTGATGGCCCATCTTCCAATGCTAGTTCTCATTTGCTTTTTGCTAAGCAAATCTGATGAAAATAGGTCCTTACTTTTGTTTGAACACATCAAAGACTCGCTTTCTGTCATAGTCTTACTCCATTTTGTATAAGTAGCACCAACTTAAAAAGAGCACTTTCTTTTCAGCTTTAAAATGTGTTCATGGAAGGCAAATAACAAAACTGTGTTTACGGTAAAGAGACCAGAAGAGGAAAAAGAAATTTCCCAATCAAAGCACATAGTTTCAAATGAGCGATATAGTAAAATAATAAATCCAACCCAAATGCATAGATAGAACACTTCTAATGAGCACATGACAGCAATGTGTTGTAACACATTCATCAAGTTCCCTCTATACAGTAAGCCTTTCCAACTCTATGTGGATTCTCATTAGTGATAGCCTTGTTTCCTAGTAGCATTACATGTCACAATATATATTTGCACGACACCAATACAGTTGATATTCCTTTGTATGAACCTTAAAAATCATTATTTTCATACCATTCCTACAAAAACTTGCTCAGATTAAGGTCTTTAATTTCCTCAATCAAGATTTCATCTACAATAGCTCATGTTGTTTCTAGCTACTTAATTCTTCTACAAATACTTGTAATTGAAAAGGGCATGTAAAATAACTTCAAGAAGTAAGTCTACCCTGCTCTCATATGCCTACTCAATCTAATGTTAGAATATAACTGTAGACCAAAAACTGAAATTAAAGTAGCTTAAGATGCAGTTGAGTATCAGATGTTACATTGTGTAATATAACCAGGAAATAATATGATGAGTCTGTGTGTTATTTCTATCTGCCGTGGGGAAAAAGCATTATTCCTATCTCTTGGACACAAAGGAATTTAGCAATTGAGATAAAAAGGGAGGGGCCAAAGTAACAGTTCTCTAAATATTTCCACAAGGCAAACAAGATCCAAGTTCAAGGTGAACATCTCTTGACATTGCAATGCCTATATTTATGTTAGACCAACCTTAAAAAAAAAGAAAAATTATTCCTCTACCATCTCTCTGGAAGTGCCAGAAAAGTGCCAAGAACATACTTGGTCCTAGATCTTCATAGATAAATCAGGACACGTTGAACGTATTGGATAATGTTCTTCAAAATCTCTGAACAATGTCAACAGATACTAGTGATAAATGACATTTGAATTAATAGACTCCTCATGTCTTAGGACCCTATACATCTCAAGCCTCATCTAACTTAAAGTCCTACAAGTTTAGGCATTAAACATATTACCGGTGATTCAAGTTTTTTATCTTTGAACTGCCATATGTTGACAGAGAATTGGATCATAACCATAGAATTCATAGAGTAGTAGTGCTGACAACTGCTCAATTTGTGTACAGGAAGCAGCAACAAATAAATGCAACTTCTGTTGGAGGTACGAAAAATTAAAAAGATTGGCCACAGCTATAGGACACCTCGGACTACATAAATATGGAACAATAGTCAAACATCTATCAAAATTGTCTCCTCGTGAATTTCTACATCAATTCCTTTTCTCCAATTACAGATATGATGAAACCTAGTTTCATTTAGTTCAAATTTAATAACTTTCTTCATGTCCTGTGCCAAGAATCAAATTGCAATTTTCAAGTGTCAGCAGTCTAGGTCAGAAATACTTGCAAAGCAAAATGCATGTGCATCATAGTCCATATAAAAGTAATAATTCAATGAAACACTTAAAAATAACACCGCCACTCCACCCAACACAGCTTACTCTTGCATTCAGCGCTAATTCAGAATAGTTGTCAAGCAAAGTTGGGTATAAACGTAGAACTGCAAAATTTAAAGGACGAAAAATGCAATTTATCGAGCTACATCATATTAATCAGTCCTTAATGTCATTTTAGTAACCATAATTTCCTGCAGATTATAATACAGAAGGTAACAAATACAATAATCATGTTTAACTCATTATCACCAAAAAAGCACGCATCACTACATCTTTTATAAAAGATATCACTTCACTATTAGAAATATGATAAAATGAAGAGTTGCATGGCATGATACAAAGATAGAAGTTCCATTCTTAGATGTTAAATCAATCATCATTCCATTTGTTTTCACGACAATACATTTTTTTAGAAAATCCCGTACCTAGTAATCACATCTTTTTGACACCGAAGAGTAAATTATAAATGTTTAACAGGTGTAGGAAAATTGATAAGGCAAAGGAAGATTATTACAACAATAGGATTCAAGAAGCTTTCATGGGTTCCTCCAGGTTCTGTCTGAACGATCCAAGAAGGAATCATAGCACAGTAACTCGAACCAGTTTGAGGGCCATGTGGCCAGATAGTATTTCTTCCATCCTGCAACATGCAAAGGAACTAAACGATGATTAGGCATTTTAAAGTAGAAGAATATCAATATGAAAGGCAAATCTTACATGCAGAGAAACCATCTTGCGTGTGATCCATAAGAATTTAAGCCAGCTTCAGATAGAATGGAGATTAAGATTTTTCTCAGTGGTACATTCAATATGACCTCCTATTTGGATAAGGTTCAACACTTGAAAATTGAGATATTTGTGAAGTGATGTATAAAATGCTATAGGAGAAGAATAAAGATACCCAGGGGTGTTCAAACCAGTTCAAACCGAACTGTTTTTAAGTTCGGTTCAGTTAAAGTAAGGTAATCTGAACCCAAACCAATTCGGACCTATCTAATCAAACCGATTCAAAATCAATTAATCCGGTTCGATTAACCAATTTGTAATTTCAAGTAATTTAAAAATATATATATTTACCAAATGAACCAATTCAGTTCGATTGAATCGAACCAAAATCTTGATCTAATTCAACTGACAAGACAAGATTTGTAAAATTAAGCCAACGTCAGTCGTAAAATTGAACCTTTGGGCTGGTTTGATTAATCGGTTTAAACCAATTAAGGGCTTAGGGTTATAAAATCAACAGGATTGATACCTTTTAAATTAAAATAGGTCCGGTTTGGTTCGAACCGATTAACCGAACCAAAGAAGGGTACTCCCAAACTAAAACCATTTATAACCTTCAAAACCAAACTATTAGTGAACCAGTTCAGATCGAACCAGTTTTGGACCGGTTCAGTTTTTCAATTCGATTTGAACACTCCTAAAGATATCTTAACATGAAGTTGAGGTATACTTTGGATATTTCGGCCATAAGAACCAGAACAAAACAAAAGTTAATGTGAGGCTGAAATGATTGGAGCATTTTCCTATACAATTTAAGAAAATTAAAAAGAGCTAAACATAGTAGGACTCAAAACAGTTGCAGGATCTGTGCTTAGAAGCAGATGGGGTGGCTTTTTCATTCCCAAGAACCTTGTGTTCATTATATCGGTGAAGGCTTCTACCTATTTTGAGTGTGCTTTCTTTTTTTCTTTAATTTATAATCTTGTTGCTACTTGTTAGAAGTTACAATCCAAATCATTCCTAAAGACTAACACATAGTTTTAGATAAATTGATAAGAAACCATATCCATTCACATAATATGCATGCAAAAATAATTTAATTAATATCAGTTTCCTCGTAAACTTATTGTGGAATCCTCTAAACTAAGAAAGCAACAATTTTGAGAATGTGGAAAGCCATAAAGCAAAAGAATTACTATTAAGTAATACGAAAAACATCATCTGCAATTATTTTAATGTTTGACACAAAACATAACAGAACAAAACGCAAAAAAGAAACAAAAGAACATTTGTAATTAATACTTTGGAGAATTATCCTTGTAAATGGCAGTCCAAATCCTTTGAGAAGATGGACCTGCATAGCTATTGTGTCTCACAAATGTCATTGCTGCTGCTAAAAAAAAGTAAAAAGAAAAAAAATCAACCATCAAGTTTTAGTTCACAAAGTCAAATAGAGTGGAGCAGAACTGCAACATGTAAAACTATATAAATCTAAAAGTAAATCAAAGGAGTTTACTAAAATCAGTCTCGTCATGTCCAAGGATTGTCAATCATGATCCATCCTATAAAAATCTCGTCATTAAGAGCCTTATCCACATGAGTTGTGGTTTCCTGTCCCAACAATTATCATTCACAGAAAGCACGCTTGATGGTAACTTAGATGAGTAACTTGCATTCTGGACAATGCTATTTCATAATATATAAGTTAATATTTGCATGTTAGTTCATAAAAGAAGTCATTTAAAGAACTGATGGGCAATCCATATGTCAGAATTATGAACAGAAAACTCTTTCTCATAATAACTAGAGAGGTCAATATATGTTACATCAATTTACTACGACGGACAAGTCTTACTATGAAACAGTTAGGATCATGCTTATGAGTACAAACATGTTTTCAACGATAGCTTTTATGGTCTTAAGCAACCCTCCACCTTTTTCATTCGGGCTTGGGACCGACATTGGCGGTGTTAAAATTAAAAACATGAGTACTCAGAACAAGAAATCAAGAAACTAATTTTCTTTGAGAAAGATAAAAACAGAAACACCTAGCAGGTAAAAATGACAATTGTAGATCCAATTTGAATCATGGCACCACTGGTTTTTTTAAACCTAACAATGAGAAATATTTTTTGCCAATACATAAAAACATAAGAATATTTGTTTTCTCTATGGCTGTGATTTTGGTGAGGAAAGGGGGCAATTAAGCATATAACCTCTGAGCATATCACTAACCAATGACACAATGACTTCCAATGCAGAAAATCCTAGAGAAAATGAAGTTCTCGATTGAGGCATTCACATCAACATAATAACACTACTAGATTGAACATGTTTCATCTTGCTTGTAACTAAGAAAAAATGTATCTAAGTCCAACACATACTTATATAAGATAAATCTATCCATTTAAATTTACGTCCCTCCATGCCTTGCCTCCTGCCTAACGTTCAAGGTGAGAACATTTTTATTAACCTGGTCTATTGGTACTCTTTGTGCTAAGGAAACCCAACTATATAAATATTTATCCCATTTGTCCCATGAAAGATGGAAAAATGAAACACAATAGCATGCATTAAAAAAGTTGTCTTGCAATAAATTTCCATATGTTATCAGAAATAAAGTTAATATCTAGAAAAATACATTAGAACTACTCTTGTAAACAAATTGAAATAAATAAAATACACACCAAAATACAAGATTTTCAATTTCAGTCCGATATCAGTTTCAATAATATATTAGAGTAGTATGGTACTAGTATATCAGATAGAATACCAACATGTTCATCCTGGTATACAAATAAGTTATTAGTCCTTTTCCACATTAAAGAAACATCATTAACAAATTTGAATGAAAGAGAAAGAGATACTTTAATCCAGAGTCCAAACAATAGATGATAGACATCATCAAACATCATTAAGGTCTTTATTTAGAATATGATATTCCAGACTTCAAAGAAAACTTGGTAGATCTTTTCAAATTTCAACTTTGCTTCTCTTCTGCTAAAATGTGAGCTCTAATACTGCTTTATATTTATAAAATGACCTTTTCAACTATGTTTCCCTTCCTCTAAAATGTGATCTCTAACAATGCCTTATATTTATTAAATGACAACTATGTTTTTTCTAATTACTTCTTAATGAAGACACACTAAATGGCAACAATTAACATATTTTAGCCACTTAACAAGTATTCCTAATCACTATATTCTATCTTTTGTAAACTTTATTTCAATTACATCTATTATTTAAAAAATCAAAACGTTCATTCCTTAAAAGCTAATTAATGCATTACATCAAAATTAAGGAGACATGTTAAGAGTATTTTTTATTTGGTGACTTTATCTTTTAAATTATAAAATATGTTATTATTGATGCAATAGGTATTTGAGGGCAAGGAGATTAGCAGAGATCCTTGATCGAGTGAACTATGTTTGTTTGAGTTAATAGAGTTCGGTAGAGGCCACAATAAGCACTCGTCATGCTTCTTATTGGGTAACTATGTTTCGGCTTGAGTAGATAAAATCTATAGGAATGCCCCCGAAGGTTTTGATTTTGTGATAGACCATTATCAAATATGAGACTTTCAAGATTTGAGAAAAATATATTTTTAGACTATGACAACTTTTACAAAATTTTCAACTTTCGTAAATTTGTAAACATTTCTCTAACATCTTTATCAACATAAGTAGATTTTTAACTTTCTATTTGTTATTACGTTAAATCTTATTTAAACATTTTTAGAATGCTTTTAATTAAATCCTATTTTCCTAATTCTTTTAAATATTTTACATATTTTTATTGTGTTATATGTTTTTATCAACTTCTTCTTAGTTGTTATCAATATTACTTTCTAAAATTATCTATTATTTTTTCTCATAATAAAGGAAATTTAGTTATACTCCCAATTTGGTGGCAAATTTCATCAAACAGAACAAAATAATTTGGAATTTTACCTCAAACAAGTGCAATATGTTTACAAGTCATAAAAATTAATTTATATACTCCAAATTATTTTGCTCAATATTTTTTTCATGTTTCGATTTTAGATAGCAATAATTAAAGTTGCCAAGGCATATTGACAATAAGGATTGATGTTATTGATGTTCTGCTTGAGTTGGTACAGTACATTGACAAAAATGATTGATTTTCTAACAAAGTCAATTTGACAACATCAATCTGATTATTTGTTGGCATTAATTAATATATTGTACATTCCTAAAGATTTCAACTAATAATTTTTGTATTTCTGTGTTATATCACTGCATATCATATAAGTTCAAGAGGGAAATTTAGAATTGGTACCAATATTCAATTCATTTTTGGAAGTTGGAAAGTACATGAAAAGCAAAAACAACTACATACAAACATAGCATACGAATCCAAGAGGGACGAGCATAGGGGTCTACACTAAAGCTTTGATACCATATTACATGAAAAATAAAAGAAGAATAACAACATAAACAATTAAAGGGCATGACAATTTGCTTTATAAACAATAGAAGATGTTCATCAAAACTAAGCAGCTAGCTTCCTATTTAGTGATTAAAAAGAATCTTATATAAGCCAAAGGTGTCATGATTCAGTTATGCATCTACTTGTATACCCAAATCTAGTGATTCTACAAAGGCTCAACCTATAGAGACTAAAAATAAAAGTTTCAAATTACTATATCGAAACGCAATTGATCAAGTGTACCTTCAAAATATATGGATAAGTTCATGTGTTTTAACTTGATTAAGAAGCATCTTTTACTGAAATATTAATGCTGCACAAATATGTTCCAATTAACAACTAGCTTTGTACAACGCATTTATAATTTGCTTTGCTAGTCATTTCAATTTGAGTGAGATTTTATTTGCACCTAATATTTCACATTGTGCATTTACCATCATAGAATTACAAATTAATTATTTTAGAGAAGTAATACCATGATAAGCCAAAAAGATCGTAAAAATTACATAAGGATGTTCTTTGAGTCTCGAGTTGTGAGTAAAATCAATTTAGCTAAAGCATAGCAAGCAATATAAAATATCAAAATATCACATATATATATCGGCGAACCATTTCGGCCGTTGCCGCTCGCGGTACAGATAGACGATATGCGATTCGAAATTAACTATTTCGATCAGCAATAGTAATACATCGATTTCGAACCAAGCTAATCAGAATACCGACAAACGATGCATCGGCCGTTGGGACGGTAACTACTCCAGACGCAAGGTCTAACAACATATCATAAAAATTTATAGTGCCGATAAGAACGGCCGAACATCAAGGGCACGAAATCGACCGCACACTTAACTTTCGGCCGAAAGCAGCGGTTCGCAACATTTTTCTCTCCCGTTTCGACGAGTACAACGTAAATCTCCGGACGATTTTTGGATAAGTGAGCCTAAACAAAAACTTGGGATCAACGACAATGCATCGCATCAAAGCTGCGTCCGTCTGCATAACAACTCTCGGTACACGATCTTGATCACCTTGTAAAATATCACATTATAAAACCATATTAACTATAGCAATAGTTACATCGTAAATGCATAAGAACTTGCTAACAACATATCATAAAAATTTATAGTGCCAACATCAAGGGCACAAATTGCACACTTAACTTTAGCAACATTTCTAGAGTCAACGTAAATCTCTAATTTGGATAAGTGAGCAAACAAAACTTGGGATCAATGAGCATAACTAAAATCTTGATCACAAGCACTATAAAATACTATTGAAAGTTGACACTAGACAACATAAGAGCTAATAACCAAAGAAAAAATGTTCTACCAAGTGACACTATCTCATAATTCCATATCCACATATTGTAGTCATCACCATCCCCAAGCTAAAACCATCAGTAATTGAGTCCCTAATTTCATCAAGACAAACACCAATTAACACCACAAGGTCGAGGAGAGTCCATAAATCATTGGATTTTGTTTGCATTAGCATCTACTTGATAACAAATTTTTAAAATAAAAGGGAAACAACCCATATTATAGGAGTGCCATCTAGTCACTAATCCTTATCAAAATATGGCAAATTACAACCACTAAGAGACAACTCTAAGATCACAAGAAAGGTAGCTTTGCATTTAATATTCCATTTAAAATCACAAAAATATTTAAAGATTGGCATTTGTCTTCATGATTTCTCACTTCACATATTCTCTTTAATTTTTTTTTAAAAATTTCTGACTTAATTCCCAACTCAAAGCAATATTAACATAACTAAAGAGACTGATAGCACCAGGACTTTAGAGTAAATAAATCTAAATCACCACCGTTGAAAATTTCAATATTGTATGACACCGAATGGTAAGGTTTTTAATTTCGAATGATACCGTTTGTATCGGGCGGTACGTATCAATCCACCAGAAGACCAGTACACAGTTCGCCCGCTATCAGACGGTACCATCGATTTGGGCTGTTTCCACCCTGTTACCACCCGAAATCAATCGGTGACGATCGATTTCGACCATCGCCGCCCACTATTGAGTGATATTAGTTGAGGGAGAAGGAAGAAGAGGGAGAAGAAAAAGAAGAACTTGGAAATCCGACATCGCTCTCCCTTGTTGATCCCAATCTGTTACCACCCTCCCTTGCCAGACGTCACAGATGAGATGTTGCCTCTTCATCTGAGGTGACGAGGCCTTGGCATCATCGACGATTTCTCATCCACGCAGGGAGAAAAAACTGTTTATTCTCCCCACATTGTCACAAAAAAACTATAAACGGGGTGTTCAATGTAATGCTTATGTATGTCTGTATCTTTTGGTTTGTTCATGTTTTGCTCAGCATGTAGAGCAATGGTCGATGGCTTCACAGCCCCATTTTAGTTGGGTTTAGTGGTCGTTTTAGGCTTGTAAATAAAAGTTATGTCATGTGAACACTTGTGAGAGATTTCGATCTGTAGTGGACCATTTTGGACCCTTTGTTTTGCAACCGTTCTGAGCTTGTCAAGTCCATGGTTATAATTTGCATTGGCAATAAAGTGTTTGCTAAAATGGTTGCTTATGGATCCCGAGTTAAGCGTTTTTTCTAACTCGTTCTCTTTTGTAGGTCCTAAGGGACCATAGGAGGTTTCGGGGAGGTTGACCTTTGCGGAGGGATACGCAAGGGTGTCACGTGACTTAGGCAAAACCAACTAAGTCCGTGACAGATGATATTAGAGCGGGACAAGCATGCAAACATGGGGGACCTAGCGAGGCTGTGTAGAAGGCAGCCAGCAAGTGCGACCATTTAGGGGAAACGGACATGGAGATATAGGAAAATGAGTCGCTCAGAGGAGCGGGCATCCAAGAATGGTATTCAAGGACTGACCAACCCTTCGCGCAAGAGGCACTACGAGGACAAGTAAGCTAGGAAGAATGTGTAGCGCACAAAGGTCGGGAGGGCTAAGTTCGAGCTATGGCTCGACATTGGCAACCAAACTTGATAGTGCTCAAGGCAAACGGGGCACTTGGTAAAGGATGAAACTATATAAGGTAGGATGGGTTGCTCAACAATCGAAAGAGTTGTGCAAAGCTCACAGAGGTGAGGGGAATTGCTAACTCAATGAATTTGGTACGCATGCAAGGGCTTGTATGCGAACGATGGATTGTTCGTAGCCATCCCAAAGCGACCGAAACTCGACGCCATGGAGCATTGAAACTTTCTCTTCGGCATGGGAAGGATATGTCCGTAGGAGGCTGAAGTGTGCAGCAGGTTCAACATATTGCTAGGCCCTTAAGGGTGTAGCGAGAGATGTCTTGGCGAAGAGTCGCAATCTAACAAGTGCGCTTGCGGGGGCAGAACAATGCATAGTTTGTTCAGTAAGACGGAGTAATCCAAGGGGATGATGGTTTCTGAAACTTCTAGAGGGAAGGATACGAAAAGAGAAGTTGCTCTAACGGGACAGATATTCAAAAGGGATAAATCCAGGTTCTTTAGAGGGAGAATCATGTGTAATAGACCACACACGTTGAGGAGTACCTCAAGACAACAACCCTACAATACTTAATGGACCGAGCGAGTGGCGAGGAGTTGTCGCATGATCTCACTAGAAGTAACACATTGGTGGATGCATTACAAGATCAAGTGGGGGAGCGACCTAAGGCAACAAAAAATAAATGTACACTTGGAACCGATAGGGAGATCGAACTCAACGGAGGGTTGACTCGTGGAATGGTGGGCGTGAGGGCCACCATCAACTCAATGCAAATTGAGTAGCGGAGCAACTTGGGTGTAACTTGGTAAAGTACCCAAGCCGTATAAAGAGAATTGGTATAGAAGATGGAACATAGAGTGAAGGCATGAAGCTTTCCTTGGACAGAGGCAGTGATTTAAAAAGCGCTAAGCGCTAAAAGGCGCCAAGGTCCAAAAACGCCCGAGGCGCTAGGCGCTCACCCGAGCGAAGCGAAACGCTAAAATATAAAAATATATAATATAATTAATAAATATAATTATTTAAATAAAATCTAATAATAATTTTAAATAAATAAAAATTAATAGTATTAAAAATAATATATTATTAATCTAATAAATAAAAATACTGTTAATAGTATACTATCGAGAAGAATATAGGGGAAGACCAAAGGCGGGCTATTGAGAGCAACGATAGCGGTAGCAACGAGCAATGAGAGCAGGAGTCGTGAGCGATGACAATGGCAACAGTAGCAGCGAGTAGCAGTAGCGAGAGCGAGAGCGAGAGCGGGAGAGGAAGCGGCAACAGTGGTAGCAACAGCGATAGCAGCCAACAGCGACAACGGTGGTAGCAAGCAGCAGGAACGGGAGTGACGATAGTGACAGCAGGAGCAACGAGCAACGACAGTGGCAGCAGCGACGGCGAGCGACGACAGTGGCAACAACAGCGATAAGCGACGACAGTGGCAGCAAGCAACGACAACGAGAGCGACGAGCAAGGTTAGGGTTGGGGAAAACATGAGAGAAAGGTGCTTTAACCCGGGCGTTCTAACCCGGGCGCTCGCCCGAAACGCCCTGGCAGGTGACGCCTCTTTGAAGCTCGCCACTTGGAAATGAAGCGAGGCGCTCGGGCCTCGTCTTACCCGAGCGCTTAGACAAGCGCCCGAGCGCCTATTGAAATATCTGGACAGAGGTCAAGGACATGAACTCTTGTAGAGGCAGAAGCATGATAATGTCGTTCCATAGGTCTCTTATTTTGATGGAGTAGACTCATCTTGCATGATGCCAAAAACGAAGGGAGCTACGAGGCACATGCACCTATCTCGGTGAAGCATTTGACGGAGGAACTAAGGCGACGCAACTTGCAGAGACGAAATTAGTGTCAAAAGTCCTTGGTACGGGGCAAGAGAACACGGAGGTGGGTACTCTTGAAGAATATGCCATAGCGCTATCGTTTGAGTTGTCATGGGGGAAGCGGTGCACAGCAGAGATTGTGTTGGAGGGGGCAGAGGCCAAGGATCCAGACAATGGTGCACCAATTTTAGCAAAGTCGATGGACTTTAGGAGCTACTAAGCAATGGACTGTCTTAGAGTTATGCTTCGTCTGGGTGTGACCCAAGAGCAGATGGATGAAGGTCGATTGCCAAAGGAGCAAACATAATCAAAGGTGGCAGAGGCCCTGCAATGTGTTGGCAGAGGCCACACATGAAGAGATCGCAGTTCGAGTTCATACCACAATGATCAGGATGCAAGAAGATGTCATCAGGAGGCGACATGGTGCAACAGATCGTGGTGGAATAGTTCGAGGCAATGCGACACGCAAGACAAGTCCCATGAGGGACTGGGTCATATGGAGATATGATCAGGAGCTACTAGGAGCTCCACTACAGTGAACAACACGACGATAAGAAGGGCCATGGATTCAAGGAGGGAATGCAATGGTACTACAGAGGCAAGTTTTTTATGCTTGCATCGAATTTTGTATCGGATGAAAGTCTTGGTCATCAGCATATGGGGGTTGTGTATCACCGAGAGAAGTTCAAATACAAGTACCAGTGGTCCCACAAGAGGGGACTTAATCATGCAGAAGTATGATCGAAGCGACTAGAGAGTTGGACTGCTCCAAAGCTCACATTCGCTTAAGGGAGCTCGGCAAGTCAAAGAACAAGGCCGAGTAAACGAACGTTACTACCAAGGAAGCTAAGGAGAACAGAATTGGTGTAAGCCCTACAGCATGATAGTGGAGGTTATGCATAAGAGTTGTAGTATGTCTTTCCATCGACCCATAAGAATTGCTCAGAGAACACAAAGGTGTTGAAGCAGGTAGTCGAAAAGGGGCGAGAAAGCAATGACAAATCTAGAGGGACTTAGTAACCCAAAACCAAGCATCGGTTTAAATGAAGGTGTGCTCGGAGGAGTGCCATAATCCGCAGAGGCAGATCTACCGATCGCGAAGAAAGGGACGCAGATGTGAGACAATGAATGGTAGTGCCATGGGCATGGCAGCGCCATAGTACCGTAGAGGCGGAACTTCCGTGTAGTCATCAATCCCTTGCTCTTATAGAGGGAGAGCGCTTAGTCGTGAAATAGGCCGAGGAGGTAGAGAATGCAGAGGCAACCTTCTAGTACCAAGACAAGGCTGAAGGGCAGAGGCCAGGGTGCTTCGTAAGATCGGTGTCAATGAGCTTCTTATCAAGGTAGCCGAAGGTGAAAGACTTCAAGTCGATACAAGAGTATATGACCAAGGAACATAATAGGCAGTATGTGGTGCTATACCTTTGCTACTCAAAGGAGTAGACGACAGAAATGATGGAGAAGACAGTACAATCCCAAAGGCGACCAAAAGTATTAGAGACTTGTTCTAAGTTGGAGTGAAAACTTCTTGCATTCCAGAAGTTTAATGGCATTAAGTAAGAAGGTGAATCACAGTAACTACCTCAACGCAACGAGTGCAAACACTTCGAGTGCTTCGAAAGTGTGAGCTAAGAGCAGGCGAAGGCTAGTAACCAGCTCAATGTACAGAGTACAACCCTCAAAGAGGCAAACGAAATCAAGTAACCTTTGTCTTTCTAACTCTCTAGAAAATGTGTGAAACTGAGTACCCAAATTCTCTTATTTATCTAGTAGAGGAGCTTTGCACAGATTCAAAGACCCTTAGAAGGAACCTAATGGAAGACAATAGTTATCAAATCCTCACCAATAGTGATCGGTGCTACTAAGAGTAGATTGTCCGCTTCATTTCCCAACAAAATATCAATCGAAAGAACAAGTGATGCGAACCTACTTGGAAGTGACAACTACGTGAAAGAATCGATGAGCAAATTTTGCATAGGAAGGACCTGAAAACTTCAAAGTCTATGAGGCGATGCCTGTTAAAGCTCCAACAAGCATCCACCTAGTTCAAGCGACATGAGGCATTTGAGAGACTAACGCATACCAAGGATGGTCTTTTCCTTCATCTGAAGAATCCGCAGGAACCAATAGGGATCAGCACAACTCAGTCGACTCCACACCAGAGTCAGAGTCATTGGCGAGTTGAAGCAGCATGGTAGATCAAAGTTTAACTACTCAACAATAGTGGCAGAGAGCAATTGGGAGCCAAGGGGCACATTGCAAAAGGAGCAAAAGATTGAAGATTCAGCAAAGGCGAGAAGTTGCAGCATCGACAAAGGTTTCAACGAGAACGTTGAAGGAATAAACGAGGGAGAATGTCACAAACAAAACTATAAACGGGGTGTTCGATGTAAAGCTTATGTACGTTCGTGTTTTTTGGTTTGTTCATGTTTTGCTTAGTATGTAGAGGGCTAGTCGAAGGCTAAATAGCCTCATTTTAGTTAGGTTTGGTAGCCGTTTTAGGCTTGTAAATAAAGGTTGTATCATGTGGACACTTATGGGGGATTTCAGTCTGCAGTGGATCATTTTGGACCCTTTGTCGTGTAACTGTTCTGAGCTTGTGAAGTCTATGGTTATAATTTGCATTAGCAAAAAAGTGTTTGCTAAAATTGTTGCTTATAGATCTCGAGTAAAGTGCTTTCTTTAACCTATTTTCTGTTTTGTAAGTCCTAAGAGACCATAGGAGGTTTCGGAGAGATTGACCTTTGCGAACGGACACGCAGGGATACCGCACGACTTAGGCAAAACCAGCTAAGTCCGTAACAACATGGGCAGAAGAAAAGACACAACATCACCCTTTTTTTATTTTTTAACATTATTATTATTATTATTGTTATTATTATTATTATTATATACCGAGCGGTATGCCAGAACATACGATACGATACGAGTATACCAAGCGTACCGTACGGCTCGGTATACTCATATCGTACTATACTGAGTTGAGCTCGATACTCCGATACAATTTGAAATTACGAACCTTGCCCAATGGTTATAACCAATCATACAACATTTTAGCAAATGACAATAGCTACCCATGATGCCTTTACTTGTTATTGTTGGTAGAATGAACCGTCTGAATCTTGAATGAGGCAAATACAAAGAGATGCATAAATTACTAAATATGACATGCTATATAAAACTAGATAACTGACATCAATAAAATATTTCGTATATAAGATTAGAGAATGGACTACATAATAGTAGAAAAAAATATCTCAGAAAGATTTATTATTTGAATTTCGATATTCATGACAGACAAAACAATAATATACTCCTAGATTCTAGACATCTAGTAATGCAAACTTAGAGCAACGAGGAAACTATTTGTTGCGTCATGTTCAAATGTGGGGGAAAATAATGTACCTTTAAAAAGTGAAGCAACAATTGAAAGTCCAACAGCTAATTGTGCGGAGTCTTTAAGTGATTCATCAACAACGAAGGTATTATGTTCAGTTCCTTTACATGCAACTCCAATACGGTAGGAAAACTTATATTCTTAATATGATAATTTGTTAGTTTTAAAATGTTGAAACAATTAGTTAAATAATAGCCTTGGTATGTAACATACTGCTCGATACACCGGTATAGATCAAAATTGTGAACCTTGGTTGAAACTAGACAATATAAGAGCTAATAACCAAAGAAAAGATATTATACCAAGTGACACTATCCCATAATTCTATATCCAAATATTACAATCATTGCCATATGAGAAATGACCCAACTAAAACCATAAGCAATTGAGTCCCCAATTTCATCAAGACAAACACCAACATTAACACCCTAAGATCGAGGAGAGTCCATAAATCGTTGGATTTTGTTTGTATTAGCATTCACTTGATAACAAATTTTGAAAATAAAAGAGAAACAACCCATATTATAGGAGTGTCGTTTGGTTACTAATCCTTATCAAAATATGACAAATAATAATCACTAAGAGAGAACACAAAGATCACAAGAAAGGTAGCTTTGGATTTAATATTCCATTTAAAACCATAAAAATATTTAAAGATTGACATTTGTCTTCATGATTTCTCACTTCTTGAGATTCACTTCAATTTTTTTTAAAAAAAATTTCTTACCTAATTCCTAGCTCAAAGCAATAACATAACCAAAGAAACAAGAAAGAGAATTAATTAGAGCTATAGACTTTTCAATGATAAAATTTAAGAAACTACCATACATAATTTCTAGCAGAGTAACCAAAAAAGGATACTTGAACCTGATTCTCAAATTCCAGTAAGTGAAACATCAATGCTCTAAGTCTCTATGTTCCTGAATGGAAAAAAAAAAGGAATTTGCCTTGAATGAAAGGTAAGCCTCAACATATGACTAAAGCATCACAAATGGCAGTCTATGAGAAAGTTGTTGGAGGTGAAATATCTTTAAGCATGAAGCAATTTGCTAACAACTTAATCTATAATCAAAGTGATGTTAGGCAAAATCTCATTGTATAAAGCTGAAAATATTGACAGTTATAAATAATAGTAGATATTTGCTGTAATATTGATAACAAATGTCTGCTATGACTAATAGTAGACATTTGCTGTAACATCGACAGTTGTTGGAGGTGAAATATCTTTAAGCATGAAGCAATTTGCTAACAACTTAATCTATAATCAAAGTGATGTTAGGCAAAATCTCATTGTATAAAGCTGAAAATATTGACAGTTATAAATAATAGTAGATATTTGCTGTAATATTGATAACAAATGTCTGCTATGACTAATAGTAGACATTTGCTGTAATATGGACAGTTATGGAAAGACCCTTACCAAGCTAAGGCTGTAAATTTGTGGGGGGAAAGGGGAAAAAAAGGGAAAAATATGATGGAACTTAAAAATGGTGTCCATATTCCTTCTTAAAATCCATATGCAGGCTCAACAAAAAAATAACAGATGGCTTCTAAATTTTTTGCAAAACCAGTTCACTTAGTATATCACTAAAATGCATTGAAGTAATTCTTGGAATAATTGAACTCTTCAAAACAATTTACAATATTTCATTAAGAAATTCAGAGACACAGAGAAAGAGGGGGGACCAATTCATCAATTCAAATGAAGGAAAAGTGTGTGTTTATGCTGAGCTTCTGGTTCGAATGATACATTGTCCAAAGATGTAATGTTCAGAGTCTTGAGAGTTCTTCCTGCTTTCTTTCATTTTGTTAGTTCATTTATGACAAACAATGTCTAACATATCAGCTTGGAGATTTTATATAAAGTCATATACTTTTGGGAAAAAAAGGTAAACCAGTTGTTCATTCATGTACAAATTCTCTCAAATATATTCAAAGTGTGAGGCTTCAAGTCAAACACTAACAAGCACCTAGTAGAAGGATCAGGTACGAAATATTCAGACCATTTGAAACATAGGGGGAAACAAGAAAATCTAACCAGTATGAATAATTATTATTCTGGATAATAAGGATGAGCCAACCATATGTCCATCAATAAAAAAAATACTAGATGATCTCATTGGTAATTGGTAAGACCTTCATTCTCTTGTTCTTCGATGCATAATTTCACAACATAAAACTGATTTCTAGTTTTACAATTCAAACACCAACAACCACTAATCAAGAGAAAAAGAAGGTTGTATATGTACCTTCCCTTTGTTACAAAGGGTGCACTCACCGTTGGCCACGAGCTACACTGCAGCTTCTTGTTTGTCTCGATCAGGCTCTGGAACTTTTTGAGGATCATCAATCTCCACCGCATTAGCCTTGTCCATAAGGTCAATGATAGTTTACAAGATGTACATGATGGTGGCAAGGGGCACAGAGGCAGAGGTGCTGGAAGGGATGGTAACTTTGGTGATGGAAACTTCAAATGTTTACCCAATATTCATTTTGTTTCTCCAATACAACCAACAAGATCATCAATAGATTTTTTAAAAAAATGATGACTTCAATATTTCAATCAGAATTATCATGTCAAATTCAAACTTGGTACCACATGTGATATTACTGCAATTGCAATAAATAATCACAACAACTACCGCTACCTTAGTCTCAGTAAACAAACAGGGAAGTTGGAAACAAGAAATACAGACTCAGAGGTCGGTGTTATACTTATAAAAGGCATATTTCAGCTATAGCGCTTGGATGCAGAAACTTGTGGTAAATGAACACAACAGCAGAATTGAAAAAATACAGAAATAGTAGCCATGTGATTAATTGGTGAACATTTATATGAAACATAGCAAGGTTGTCTATCAAGCTCATGATCATTGCTACCACTCTGCTACAACTACAGCTGATTCAGCAAGATAAATCCCATAGACTGAAACAATCACAAATCAGAACCTTCAGATTCAACAAAGATCCTGTTAATCGGAAGGACCCAAACTACTCCACTATCACTATGATGAAGCATTTGCGAACTGTTGGTCTAGTATGCTGACTTCCAAAATATAGAACCTGCATTATATCCCATTCGACACCATTTGTCAAGCCTTAGGACCAAAAGTGTATCTTTGTTGCAGAAGACCTAGTCTATTCATGGAAAGACATGTAAATTTGATATTTTTGTTCATTTTACAGGGAAAAACATAAATGCCTCACCATTATACAGTTCATAGATTTATTTGTTTGGTATCTCTTTACTATTATGGTATATAATGTGGTTTACAGTTCTCATAGGTTGAATAAATGCTCTCTATAGAAGCAATGTGATGTCTTCATGTGATACCAAGGCCATATTGAATGTTATAAGAAATCTCAACTCAAGAAAAAAAAAAATCTGAAGCTTATTATACGGTTCAATCTTCAAAGTTTGTTCTGGCAATGTGATGTCTTCATGTGATACTCAAGGCCATATTGCCAGTTCTTTGTTCTGGCAATAGAGATACACAGTTCAATCTTCAAAGTTTCTTAATGGTCCTAAAAGAATATAAAATTCTGAAGTTTAACTTATATCATAGGAAACTTATAGTCCGAACGAAAAATAGAAACATAGGGCCATAGGCAATTACCTCATATAATGCATAGATCTCTCGATTGTCAAATGCTCTTCTAGATGTGCAATGTGATGTCTCTATGTGATACCAAGGCCAAATTGAATATCATAAGAAATCTCAACTCAAAAAAACAAAAAAAAAAAACCAATAAGCATCTGTCAGTTTGATCTAATTATGCATGATTAGCATACACAACAAAATATAAAGTCTGCACAAAAATTCTCAAACCAAAAAGAGACAAAGATAGAAACTTACAAAAAAGAAACACAAGAGAAGCAAAAAATCAGACTTGTAGTTGCAATCACAGTCATGTTGTAAATAAGCCTACTAAAATGCTGTAAAAGGCTGTAAGGCTTCTAACTTACCTTAGGCAGTTGTGCTCAATTTTGAAGATCTCGAATCCATACGGTTGTATGAAAATGTGCTGCCTCTTTGACACCATGAAACTTCCTGTCGCAATGCTACCAACAACAGATTTTCATGTCAAGCACTAGAGAAGTCTTCCATTTTGCAATCTTAATCATTTCCACCCATCAGCCTTTTCATCTTATGAAATTAAATTGGGCAAAGGGCAGTTCAGGTTTTGTTATTTTGGGAGTCTCAAAGATATTCCAAAATCTAACTGTCTCATCTGCTGTTGCAGAAGCTACTACACCTCCCAGTGGGCTCCCAGCCAAGGAAAGAACCCGGGATGAATGACCGGGAAGCTCAGCCACTCTCGTCATGGATGGGTAATTCCACAAGGTGAGTTGATTGTTCGGCGAACCATGGGAGGTCAGTAATTCAGATTTGTTCTTGTCCCAAAGCAATGCACAAACTTCAGAGCCAGCATCAATTGAATTCAAGCAAGCACCATTAACGGTGTTCCAAAACTTAACGCAATGATCATTGCGACCTCCACCAGAAGCCAGCAGGTTGCTCCGAGTTGGGCACCAGTCAACGGCCTTCACAATGGAAGTGTGGCTGCTGATCCTGTGAAGCCATTGACGTTGACGTGGATGGTGATGTGAGACAGGCATGCGGGCATCCCATATGTGCACTAGTTTGTCCAGCCCTCCGCTCGCCAAATACCGCCCCGACAGCCCGGACCATTTAAGACTACAAACTCCACGCCGATGCCCATTATAGAAACAGATGAACATGTCATCCTTTCTAAAGTCATAATCAACAACAGTGCCATCAAATCTTCCGACCGTCAAGATTGAATTACTTCTCCATGCAAGTGACGACACGGGGGACTGGTTCTCATCCTCCATCCCATCCACGACATGTCCTGTTGCTGGATCAATCAGGGATAAATATGAATTGCCTAATGCGACAGCAAGAACTGCACAGTCTGGCGACCAACGGATGCAAGTGATAGGTCCGCTGTCTTCTACACCTTGTAGAAGCTTGGTCGACTCGTTTGCAGCATCCCAGAGATACACTGCATCCTCAAGGCCAATCGCCAATACATTATTGCTTCCCCAGTCGAGGAGATTCAAACCATCATCAACCAACATGCCGTCGAGAACCAAAACCCTCTCTGGTTCCTTAGGGATTCGCCTCTGCTGCTTCTTCTGCAGCCAAATGGCCTCGTCAAATTGGGGCAGCTTGCTGGTCGGCGTTTCATGTGCAGTGTTGAAAGCAAGGATACGAGATCTGTTCTTCAAAATACACTCATCAAGTAGCTTTTGGTACGCCACGCTCGATGGAGATTCTCTCGAAGCATCACGCTGCGGTCTCGAAGGCCCAGTTAGGGCAAAACGTGCGTAGTCCATGTCCATCGCCGACCGGAATGGGATGAAGCGGTCGTATTCCACGCGCCTAGAACAAGAAGAAGACATATTTTCTAATCGAAACCACAACGACACCGGCTAGGTGACGAAAAACGATCGAGAAAATAAGAAAGATCGATTTCCCAGAAGAAACTCGACAACCAAGAATCGATCAAAAGAACCCCAAGGACAACAAAAATTCTGATCTTTAGTCACGGAAAACGTCAAGTATGATCGATCACAACCAAGCTAAATTAAATCCAACAAATCCTGAACCCGAATCAAAATTTCGACGGATGAAGAACCAAGCGAAACGAAACGAAGCGAAACCTCAAGAAAAAAAAAGAGAAAGGAATGAGATCACCGCAATAAAAATCGAAGGGGAGGACCCTCGCAGCTGTGCCCGTTCGTGTTCGTCGGAGAGCAGCCCCGACCTTCGCAGACACCGGCTAGGTGACGAAAAACGATCGAGAAAACCAGAAAGATCGATCTTCCCAGAAGAAACTCGACAACCAAGAATCGATCAAAAGAACCCGAAGGACAACAAAAATTCTGATCTTTAGTCACGGAAAACGTCAAGTATGATCGATTACAACCAAACTAAATTAAATCCAACAAATCCTGAACCCGAATCAAAATTTCGACGGATGAAGAACCAAGCGAAACGAAACGAAGCGAAACCTCAAGAAAAAAAAAATAAAGGAATGAGATCACCGCAATAAAAATCGAAGGGGAGGACCCTCGCAGCTGTGTCGGTTCGTGTTCGTCGGAGAGCAGCCCCGACCTTCGCAGAACGACGAGATCGCCGAGAGCCGAGAGCCGAGAGCCGAGAGCGCGCGAGAGGAGAGTCGTTGTTGTGCCGGCAACAAAGTGGGCCGTCGGCTTATATAAACGCCACCAGCCCAAGCGTTACATTCTAAAATAGTTCCGTTATATTTACCCAATCTACGTAGCGGGTAATTTGACATGACACCGTTATACAGCTGTCATCTACGTTAAATTTCGTGTACCTTACTCTTTTGTTTTAGAATTTGTATGTTAAAGAAACAAGACGTGGCAATTTTTTTATAACGAGATTTGATATTCTTTTATTTGTCTTTATTTTTGGTATTTTTATTTTTTTTTTGAATTTTTGGGATCTGTTGACACTATCATTTTTAAGTAATATCTATAAACTAATAGTGTTTTTATTAATACACTAAGTTATGAATCTCAAATTATAATATATCTTAATTTTAACATTAAATTTATTAGAATCTTCATTCACATAAATTATGCATTTAATGGATTTTACATCCGAGCTTATCTTGTGTCACCTCAAATAGCAATATAAATTTATCTCTTGTCATTCATATATCACAAATGATTAGACACAATGGCAAGGCACTATATCTTATGCTGTCCTTTATTAATTTTAATATACTTTATTCATTTCATCACATAAAAACATGAACATAAATGATCTTATATAATATAAAATTAAAGAGTATACTTTAATTTTATATAAATTTAAATTTAAAAAACATTAACCTACTTATCCTCCTATATCCTAATATAGAACAAAAATATTTGATAAAAAAAAATATTTTTTTATTACAAGTATAATTATAGAATATGTTATATATATTCGGCAGCCTAGTTTATTCATATTAGACTGGGGTAAAAAAAACAAATATCATTATATACTATCTCGATAAATATGATAATATGATAACTACGCTCTTAAAAAATAAGGTTTACATGTAGATTTGATAATTCGATCATGAAATCAGATTAATTCATCTAAGTTACTCCACATGGGACCTCTTCTTCCTCCTACCATTCATCACCATTTTAGTTGTCACAATTACAAATGAACACTAAATAATGAATGTAGTTATATTTATTATTATAATAAATGTTTTGCTTAAAAGCCCCTAAAATCATCCAAAAAAATAAAAAAATATAGATACTATTACCCATATTTGATGAAATTTTGAGATGAAATGAATATTATCCTATATATGCATGGGTTTAAACTCATTTATAAAATCAACCTACAAATATGTCAAATTAGATTTAAAATTTATAAAAAACATTTAAAAATAGTAAAACCTATGTATTAATTATTATGATTTTATTTTTTATTTATTGTGAAATCTTGATGTCTAATGGATAAGTATTTATATATTTTAGAGTTAAACTAATAGAAGATTGTGATTACACAAAATTATGTCAATTTAGACTTAAAAAATTTTAAATCATAAAAAATAAAGAAAATAGATCACTATTAAGATATTGTTGTCAATATGTTGCTAAAATTTGATTTAATGGCCTAATTTAATTTGACATCATGGAAGTTGAATTAGTTCGATTTATCTATTTCGATACTTTATCATAGTATTTTAGGAGCTTTTTAGGCATTTAAGCATATTGCAGCACCTTGAGTTAATTTACAAAATTTGGGTGCTCCTAGGTAGAAATCCATAAAATACAGCTAATTTACGTAAATTGTTATAGAATTCATTTGGATAGTCAATGATATTCCTGTAATCAAGATTAAGGAGATTATATATAGTGTATCATTTGATAGAGAATATTCTATCATCAATAATTCTTCCCTGGCCATCCTCTATTAGCCTCACATCGCATGGGGTGATACAGATCGACGCCATGAGATAGGAGCTCGAATAGGTCGACCCACACCACAAGGGGGTGTACAGGTTTGGCTACCCACATGAATGTATTGTAAGAGGTATAAGCAATCCTTACTAGCCGCAATTCCTTCTTGCTAGCTCCATTGGTATAAAAATCAATCCTCGATGTTCGAATAGATCAGACCTTCCACACTCTGAACCTCTTGCTTTTATTACTTCACAAAGAGCTAACTTTATCACTAGAGGGATCGGGTTAAGAAATCCTCCTGACATTAACCTTTTGTGTAGGGTCCCCAACGAAGTTAAGGCATGCCTCAACACACCCCTATGATCCCCGAGGAGATTAGAACCTACCTCGACCTAACCTCCAAGCCACCTGAGATACCCAAAGCCCACCTCGACTAATACATCCCCAACATCTAGTTACAAGTGCCTTGTAAGCCAATCATGTGAGTGATGATAAGTGTAATATACTACATAATTTCTTTTGGTTAATATTAATAATAATATTTTCTCACTTTATATTATATGATGAATATATATTATGATGTCCTTGGTTCTGTACAATGAGAATTGTATCATGATGAGATCATGATAGACTAATTCACCTTGAAATATAGATCCTGAATATTCCTAGTCATAGGTTACCTAAGAATGACATCAAGATAACCAGATAGTCCATTGTACTATATATCTATTCATATGATGGAGATAGTTGGTCTCAAAGTTGCTTATATGGGGTCTCAAAGGATATAGTGTAGGTATTTAATGGAGAATGAGTTTACTAAATGATCTACTTATGGAATGCTGGATAGTTAATGATGCCTCATCGCCAAATAGTAATTTCATAGTCCTAGTTGTGTATATGGTCCTTAGACTTGAGATACCAAGAATATATTATTTGAGTACTTCATTCTTTTATATCCGATTTATAGGTCTAGAAGTTCCAAAACTAGTATAATCGATCATTGGGAATTGTAGCCAATCTTACGAAAGTAATTGAGTATCAATAGAGGATCATCCACTTTTAGTATCATGGAAAGAATATTTCGTGTATTCTTACTTAAGCAAATCCTTAACTATGGTCAATCAGATTAAGAGAATCCAATAAGAATGAAACTTGGATTGAGAGAAAAAAGAGTTATCTAAGATAATCCAATAAGAGTAAAACTCAAAGAGATTCTGTATGGGCTTGATAGTACCATGCCCAATATACGGTCTTTGGGAAATTAGATGAATGATAGATTATAGATACATGATAATTAAAAATAAATATGTCTAATAAATTAGATCCCCCTATACCATTTAAGGACTATGTTATAGTGGCCTAGTACATTCATAGTCGATGAGTTGAGTGAATTATTATAGAGATAATAATTTACTAAGTTAGAAGGAGTTCTGATAGGTACAACTCATGGTCAGCTTGGTATTTGGTCTAGAAGGTCACACACATATGGTGGACAATGCGATAAATAGAGAATTGGATATGAGATATCCAACATGCCCCTGTTATAATGGATCCATTGGGTAAGACCCAATAGAGCTTAAAGTGATTATTGGATAGGGATCTAATATCCATTAAGCTAGAGGTCATTGGTTAGGGATCCAATACCCATTAGATCAGATCCATTAGGGTTAGAAACAAGAGCTCTCTATAAATAAGAGTTGAGGTTTCATGAGTCGTAGACCATACCCTACAGCCATTGGCCTCCTATCTCCTCCTCCCTATCTTTCTCTGAGTCGCAACCCCCTCCCTAGTGCGAGAGGATAACAAGAGGGTTGACTCCTCTCTTAACTGGTACTATGTGATGGTGAACGATCATATGGAGAGAACCCGTTGCATGAGAAGATGCATCGTTGTTATGTCCACTGTGTGGATCATTGCTAAAGAGAAGTTTACATGAGCTCTTTCATCCATAAACTAAGATATATAATTTAGGGGATATATGATCTCCCCTAGGTGAGAACATCTCAACCACTTGATGAGATTTATATCGTTTTGAGTTTTATACTCCCGATTATTATCACATGATGATCCAATTTCTTTCTTTTAGAAAACTGATTTTATTTTTATTTTCTACTACACTTATGATGCTCCATATTCCCAACAATGGTATCAGAGCTAGGTTCCCCATGCTGTCACGGACTTAGCTGGTTTTGCCTAAGTCGTGCGGCACCAATGCGTATCACCGCAAAGGTCAGCCTCCCCGAAATCTCCTACAATCCCTTAGGACCTGCAAAAGAGGAGACGGGACAGAGAAAGCGCTTCACACGGGATCCGTAAGCCATTCTTTTAGCAAACACTTTATAACCGATGCACATTCCAACCATGGATATTACAAGCTCAGAACAGTTGCACAACAAAGGTATAAAATTGGTCCACTACAGACCGAATTCTAGTACAAGTATGCACTCGACGCAAACATTATGTACAAGCCTACAATGGCTACCAAACTCGCTCAAATAGGACATTTTGCCTTTGACAAGCCCTTTACAAGCTTTACAAATTACAACCAAAAGGGACACGGACAAGCACAAGCATTACACCGAACAAGCTGTTTACAATTTTGTCCGTGACAATGCAATGATCGATATTAACTACGTGCTGTGTAGAATTGGTTTCTGCATAAACTAGTTATGTTTTTCATCGATTTTAAATTATGACAACATATGTTTTGCATCAAAATCATTTTGTCATCAAAGAGTTGATGACAAAACTAGGGAAGGGCATAAAGAGTTGCTGCCTATGGTTTGCCCAAAATAGGGAGTTGACCAATAAGCTGGCCGAGGGTTGCTTGAAGCCTCTTAGTTGAGAATTCTCCATGGGCGAAACAGGCTGCTTGTAGCCATCTGGTTGAAACCCCTATTTTTGGCCAAGAGTTCTCCTTGGTTGAACACGACAAAGCTATAAGAGCACAACTATGGCCGGCCAAGAGTTCCTATAGCCAGGGACTCCTAGCGGCTAGGTTTTCCAAACCGCTAAGAACCTTAGCAACCAGGGACTCCTAGTGGCTAGGGTTTCCTAACTGATAGGAACTCTAGCAATTAGGGTTTCCTAAGAGATTAAGGGTTAATCTAAAATTGATTAATTAAATAGTTTAATTAATTATTTATCACTTAGTCCGATATATATATATACATGTGATATGTTTGGACACATAATCATGGACCATGTGTGATGATTGTATATGTGTATGTAATTATTATTGAGGCATATGAGCCTCCCTCTCCCTTTGGAATATTGATAGCACCATGCCCAGTATACAGTCTCTGGGATATTAGATAGATGATTATATATATATATATATATATATATATATATATATATATATATATATATATATATATATATACGATAATTGAGAATAAATATATCTAATAAATTAGATCCCTCCATACCATTTGAGTACTATGGTATAGTGGCCTAGTATATCCATAATCGATGAGTTGAGTAAATTATTATACAGATAATAATTTACTAAGTTAGAAGGAGTTTTAACAAGTACAACTTATGATCAACTCGGTATTTGGCCTAAAAGATCACACACATATGGTGGATAATGTAACAAATAGATGATTGGATGAGATATCCAACATGCCCTTATTATAATGGATCCATTGGGTAAGGCCCAATAGAACTTAGAGTGATTATTGGATAGGGATCTAATATCTATTAAGCTAGAGGTCATTGGATGGAGATCCAATGCTTATTATGTTGAATCTCGGATTTTGATGATAAAATTAATTGATTATGATTTTTGACTAACTACATTTTGAGTTACGCAGGTCTACTATTGATTAAGATTAGATAGTTGATGCTGGAGGAATTGACGTTGCGTCGGAAGTGATCACGTTAGGATATTGGATGTCGAGCCGGAGGTTTAGTCAATAATCAATAGAAGGCTGCGTACATCCGGCATCGGGCCAAGAAGAGCGGAGTTGCGCCAAGGATATCGTGGTTGCAGAGGTCAATCACAAATTGGGTAACAAGTCGCAAAAGAGGACGATGCACCGAAGAATCGGACGAAGCACCGACCAATGACATGCCGGGCAACTGAATGTCAATTCGCATTGTAATAACTATCTAGATCAAAGTAGAGTGTTTGTTTGTATGTGTGCATAATTAACTATGATAACGATGAAGACGTAAAGTAAACAAAGTACCAAAAGATAAGTGTGATGGATCGTTGGGAGTTCGAAAGTTCGACGGAAGTCCGAAGATTTGTTGGTGTGCTGCCAGAACTAGTTGAGAATGAGTAGGGAGCTTGCCGAAGGGTTTTCGGAAGTTCACCGGAAGGTTCGTTGGAAGTTCATAGAGCTTGCCAAGAAAGATCGGAGTTTGCTAATAAAGCTCGTTGGAACTCGCTAAGATTATCGTGAAGTCTGGGAGCTTGTTGGGAGTCCGTAGAATGGTTTTCGAGGGTTCGTTGGAAGACCATCGGAAGTTTGCCAGAAGCTCGCTAGAAGAAGTCTTGACTTATCAGACTTTGTAATAGCTTAGGAAATATCTTTAATTTCATAGTTAGTATGTTAATTTGGGTTAGGATTAGGTGTTAATCCTATAACCTAAGTAGGGGCTAATTGGGCCTTGTTTTGGACCGATTTGGGCCGAGTTTTTGGCCTAAACCAAAGTGCTAAAAAGTTGGCTGGGGCGGTGGCACCACCCAGCACCCGAGAGCACTGGCGGTGGCATCGTTAACTGGGCGGTGGCACTGCCTAATACCACCAACACCGGGAAAACCGAGGCAATTCAAATTTGGGCTCCAAATTTGAATCCTCTTGAGGCCTATAAATACCCCTCTCATCAATGGATTAAATACACACAAAAAATTGAAAAAGAAGAAGGGAAAACTTTGTTGAAGTTGTGTCAAAACCCTCCCTCTTATTCTAAAGTGTGATCTAGCCTTAGAGAGGGTTGAGAGGCCTTGTAAGGGTTACCTCCTAAGCCCGTCAAAAGGAGAAGAATTATAAGAGAGTTCATCCTCACCCATTGGAAGGAGGATAGCTAGTGGAAAGCTAGTGGCCTAAGCGAAGAGGAATCGAGAATGGATATAGGTTGGATGATCGAACCACTATAAAAATGGTTTACATTTATGTTCATGCATTTATCTTTCTGCAAACCTTTACTTTGCTAAGTTCACTGCCCTCATCTTCTTATGTACATTTTCAATGCAATCGAAATGGTTTTAATCGATACGTTATTCTTATCGTACGAAGTTTCCGAAGTTGATTTAAATCGTTGAAAAGTTATCGTGTTTATCCACTGCACTAATTCAACCCCCCCTCTTAGTGCCACTCGATCCCTAACAATTGGTATCAGAGCCACGTTATTTCTCATTCAGATTTACACCCGTAAGAAATGGCTCTTGATGGCTTTCAAGAGGGCATTTCGGTTGTTCGTCCTTTGTTCTTTAATAGTTCGGACTACACATATTGGAAAACTTGAATGAGAGTTTTCTTGATTTCTTAAGATTTGAACTTATAGAATATTATTGAAAATGGCTTTCAACTTCCCTCTAAACTAATGAACAAATGGTCAGATTTGGAGAAGAAATATTTTTCTTTAAATGTAAAGGCTATGAATGCCTTATTTTGCACTTTAGACAAGAATGAGTTCAATCGGATTTCTTCTCTTTTGATATTTGTGCCAAAATCAAAGAACTAGTAAAGCCAAAGACTCGAAAGTAAACCTCTTATTGCATGATTTTAAGTTCTTCCGAATGACACCAAGCGAAACTATCAACAATATATACACCTATTTCACAGATGTCATCAATAGTCTAAGAGCTCTTGGTAAATCTTTTTCGGATTTTGAACTCGTAAGCAAGATCTTAAGATCCATTCCAAAAAGGTGGGATCCTAAAGTAACTGCAATACAATAAGCAAAAAATCTAAATGACCTTCCGGTAGAAGAACTCATTGGTACTTTAATGACATATGAAATGAGTTTCTTGGAATATATTGAATATGATTAACACATGAACCACCTTCTAAAGAACAAGAAGGTTTTGAAACTCTAAACTATGAAATGCCACTTGAGTGATGACTCAAGTGATGAGGACACTATTGAGAACTTTAAACTTCGAACACTAAATTTTAATAAGTTCATTAAATAAAAATTAAAAAATATAAATGAACTTGAATGGAGGAAAAAGGACAAAGAAGAAGAAGGCCCCCAAGGATGAATCGAGAACATCAAGCAAATGATAAATTACCTTTGCCTTTAACAAGGTAAGCAACATCCCTTAATTATTTTAAAATTACATGAGGTTTTTCATGAGTGCTTAATTTAGTTAGTAGGAAATAAAAATTATTTTACAAAAAATATATCATGCTCTTCTTTCTAGTATTTTTGAAAATAAAAATTATGAATGATGATTATATGATTTGTGATAATGTTTGTACACCTAATAGGATTAACCCATGCATGTGTATCTTGATAATGCTTGACGATTTTATATCATGCATGAGTTTATTTAAGTGATGTTGATTTGAAAACTTCTATCTTGGATTAATGAGTCTTAACTTTTTTCTTTTTTGATAAAATTTTTAGATGATACTTGTCTTCATGAAATCAAAAGACCTAACTCACAAATTTTCCAAATGAAAGAAATGTGGTTTTGATGTTGCCTTGTATTACATTTGGACTTGATGATTTTCATGGCAAAAATTATTTTTCAGATTTATAAAATGATGCATGATTTTAGCAAAAATTTAAGCATCGATCATCTTGTTATAACTAATGAAAGAAAGAATTAAAATGATTTTGATGATGTTTTTGTTTTTAAATATGATGCATGACATTTTCATATGAAAAATTTGAACATTCCTATAAAAGATCAAATCAACTTAAGATGAAACACATAAAAATGAAAAATGCACTATCATGATGTTTCATGATAAAACTTGTATTTCAAATTTATACGATGATGGTCTTCATATGAAAATTTTAAAAATTCTTATGAAAGATCAATCACATAAAAATGGAAAATGTGCTATCATGATGTTTTTTACACTTTATGTGTTTGTTCTTGATGGCTTTGATAAGATCACTTTTTCGATCTTAAACTTGATACACAACTTTTATAAAAAAAGGACTTGAGCATGCTTACATGTAATTAATCTACATTTTTCTAAGTAAAATTTCTGAATGAAAGATTTTGATAATAATATCCAATTTGTATAATGATACATAGCTTTCAAATAAAAATCTTGAACATACCTTTTGAAATCTTACTTGATGATGAAAATCTCGATATTAAAAGGATGTTATTATGCTTGAAAGTTATGGAATCATGCTTGATAAATTATTTTATGAAATTTGCCTTTTGTTCTTAAATGTAGTTAAAGGCAAAGGCATGCTTATTTGAAATAAATCATAAAAAAGAAATGCATGATCTTAAAATTTTTTCTATCTCTAAAGTTTCTGGTTTCGATGAATCCATGTGAATATCTTGAATCGAATCTTTTAGAAAATGCCACATGCTTAATGTGATTCGACTTAATGATCTTTATGATAAAATTTACCTTTTCACTCTTGAATGTTAATACTTATTTTTTATTAAAGGAAATGGCTTGATTATAAAATGAAACACATTATCATTATAAATTGAATCTCATGTCTTGAAATAATGTGTTATATTTTTGTTTTAATGATTTTTATAATGAAACTTGCCTTTCATTTTTGAATACTTATTTTGATTTGGCATAAAAAGACAAATTATGAATCCATATATACTATGTTCATATAAGTCTCTTGAATCTCGAGAATAATTTTGATAATTTGATTATGGGTTTTAAGTTGTCAAATTGTTTTAAATGAGATTTTTTTTCAAGTGAATCATGAACTCTCTTAAATTCTTGACTTGAGATTTTTTTAATGCAAATTGAAATATTTTCAAGATCGACACATGCATAAGAGGGGGTGAATTAGTGCAGCGTGTACGATAAACATTTTAAAAAATCGGAAAAATCATTGAAAGAAACATTTCATTTGAAATTTTTATTTTCTTGAAGGAATACTAGAAAGAAGAGCAAAGTGAAGATGGTTTTTGTAAAATAATTTTATTTCCTACGATTTATAAATGGTTCACTCATGACCTATGTCCTCCCATTCCTTTTCAAATAATTCCAAGGGAGTTTTTCACTTGCTATCATCCTTCCAGTCGGATGAACTCCCTTCAAAGCCTCTCCTTTCATTTCGGGCTTAGGATGATCTCTTACAATCCTCTCACCCCTCTCTTGGACTAGTCCTTTTAAAACTTAGATTTTGACACACTTTATTTATATTTTTTTTTTTAGCTTTTATTTAATGAACTTATCCATGAAAAGAGGGATATTATAGGTTCAAGAGGATTCAAAAGTTCCAATCACTTTCAATCCTTTGTCTTTGGCGTGTCACCTTGTCATTGTCAAACTGATAGTGTACTAGTCGATGCCACTGCCCAACTCTCGGCCACTAGGCGGTGCCACCACCCAGCCCTTTTCAGCATGCTGGTTTGGGCCAAAAACTCGACCCAAATCGGTCCAAAAGAAGGCCTAATGGGCCCCTACTGGGTTATAGGATTAACACCTAATCTTAACCTAAATTAACGTACTAACTACAAAATTAAAGATATTTCCTAAGCTATTACAAAGTCTGACAAGTCAAGACTTCTTCCGGTGAACTTCCAGCGGTCTTTTGATGAACCCTTGGAAACCATTATACGGACTCCCGGTAAACTCCCGGACTTCACGATGATCTTGGTGAGTTCCAACAAGCTTCTTTAGCAAGCTCCAATCTTTCTTAGCAAGGTTCGTAAATTTCCGATGAACCTTCCGGCAAACCTCCGAAAACCCTTTGGTAAGCTCCCTACTAGTTCTCGACCAGTTCCGACAGCACTCCAACGAATCTTTGGACTTTCATCAAACTCTTGAACTCCCAACGATCCATCACACTTGACTTCCGACACTTTGTTTCACTTTACGTCTTCATCGTTATCGTAGTTAATCTTGCACACACACAAACAAACACTCTACTTCGATCTAGACAGTTATTACAATGTGAATTGACATTATGTTGCCCGGCACGTCATTGGTCGGTGCTTCATCCGATTCTTTGATGCATCATCCTCTCTTGCGGCTTATTGCCTAATCGGCGGTGACCTTCACAACCTCGATATCCTTGGCGCAACTTCGCTTTTCTTGGCCTGATGCTCGACGTCCAAAGCCTCTTGCCGATTGTCGATTGAACCTTCGGCTCGACATCCAATATCCTAATATGATCACCTCCAGTGCAACGTCAATTCCTCCAGCGTCAACTGTCTAATCTTGATCGATAGTAGACCTGCATAACTCAAAATGCAGTTAGACCTCAAATCACAATCAATTAGTTTCATCATCAAAATTTGAGATTTAATAATCTCTCCCTTTTTTATGTTGACAACTAATTGATGACTAACGGAGTTAACTTTAACTCCCCGGAGTTTAACCAAAATCCCCCTATCAATATGTCATTGATAGAACACTTGGATTATCCCAAATCCAAGCAACATTAATCACATGTTAAGAGAATCCACCAAAGCATCATGCAAATATATAAAATATTTAATTCAATACATGAAGTCATCAATTTACTTCTTCTCCTATATCATCAACTAAAAGGAGAAGTTGCATCATAGCAAGTTTTCAAGGATATACAAATTTTACAACACACTAGCTATTAATCATATCATACAACATTTAAGCATAGCTTTGTAATACAACATCCAATCATACCATTCAATCATAGCAAGTTTCAAGATATGTAAGATAGCACTTGTTGTGATAGTATTCATGATCGCAAGTTTTTCTATTCTCCTTTGAGAAGTGCAAGTATTTAAAGATGTGCAAGTTGCACTTTTTTTTCTTCCTTTGCGATATGTATATAATTTTACAATTTCTTTCTTCTCTTTTGAGAAGAGCAAGCTTGCAAGTTTTGCTTTCTTTGCATGCTAGGAATTTTGCATTCATTTGTAATATGCAAGCTAGCAAAAGCCCTCCCCCCTTTATCAATGTCAAAAAGAAAGGGAGAATCAAATATGATGATATAAACTTTTCACATAAGTCTGCATAAAAAAAAGTTTACATCAATCTTCAAAACATGATACAAATATATCAATATAATAGATCAAGTTATGATTCATGATTTATCATAAAGAAAATTAATTTTCAATCATCACACAAGGCATGCAAGGCAAAGAAATCTTGTTATTTCTATATCATGAAATATTTGACATCAAGGCTCATGATTTATTTGAAAATGGATAGCACAAAGAGCACATTGATTCATGCATAAGATTTTTCATCAAGATCCCATTTCATAAGAATCAAGATATCAAGTTCACAAATTCATAAAAATTCAAGTATTAAATTTCAAGAAATCAAAAGACAAGATACATTTCATTTAAAGAGTTTTCTTTTGATAAAACGGAAGGAGCATGGTAAACGATCTTGATTTATAAAGAACTTTAAGTTATAGTTTGCAAGATCATGATTTCAATAAAATATTTTTATAGAAAAATAAAATCTTTTAGAACTTAATTCAAGCATTACAAACATATCAAAAAGTCATGATTCCAAGAGATCAAGAGAAGAGTCATGAGTAAAAGTTTAAATTCAATTCGTTAACTTCAAGCTCTTCATCAAAATTACTTTTGATATTCATACAAGGTCATAAATGAATTCATCACTTGTCTTTCATTTGAAAAATCCAAAACTTTAGAGAAAGAGAGATGTTCAAGAAACATACATTTCTCTTTTAGTGATTTGCATTGATTTTGTATGAACATGCCTTTGTCCCTTTTTTATGTCGAATAGAAACAAGCATGAACATTTAAGACATAAAGGCTAAATCTCGTATCATGAATTCCAAAAGATATCTCAAATTATCAACATCACATTAAAAAGATATTTCAAAAAGATATATCGATAAGTGATTCATTTGAGTGCAAAACCACTTGATTCATGCATAGAAATTCCAAGTATCAAATATCAAGATATCAAGACTTGGATTGTGATAAAGCTTATTCAAGTTTGAATCATCAAAATCATTAACATAGTTTATAAGATTCATAAATGACATGGATTTGAATTGTTTTCCTCTTTGGTAAATAATAAAAAGAAGCAAGAGGAAAGTATTTTGATTCATAAAAATATCTTAAGTCAAGCATTTAAAGTCAAGATTTCAAGAGATCAAGAGAGGAGTTATAAAATCATTCAAACTCATTTTCGAGACTCCTAATCAAATCAAAAATATTTTTGAGATTCATAACATAAATAAAGTGATTATCAACTTTTTAGAGATTGCAAAATGATAAATAGAATTTTGATAAACACTTATTATCAAATCATTAATTTCATAATTCATTTAGAAGGTTCTCCTCTATGGTAAATAAAAAGGAAATATAGGAGAACAAAATGAATTAAGGGAGATAGAACATGATTGAAGCATGATTCATATTTAAAATGTATCTTATGTTGTAAATACGAATCAAGCAAATTTCAAATCTAAAATCATCCTAAAAAATCACATTCAATAAATTCATATATGACAAGCATAGATTTATTGAAGAATCGATAAGATAGAGGATTGCATTTCTTTTTTATAACTTTCTATTCATATGATTTGCTTCTTATAAGCATGCCTTTACCTTAAAATAAAATATCAATATTCAAGATGGAAAGACAAATTTCGTCATAATGATCATTAAGTCAAATCACATTAAGTATGTGGTATTTTCCAAAAGATTCGATTCAAGAGATTCACATGGATTCATCAAATATCTTTTATCGAAAATTCGAGAACTTTAGAGAGACAAATTTCAAGAAATATGTATTTTTTTTATGATTCACTTCATGTAACCATATCTTTGTCAAATTGAGACAATCATGAAAGTTCAAGACGTAAAAGGCAAAATCTCATAAAACAACTCATCAAGCATGATTTTAAACATCAATTTTCAAGCTAAAAATATAGCATATTACACATAAGGCATCTTTCAACAAAAATTCGATTCAACATGATAATATGTTTCATTTAAGTGTGCTCAAGTCCTTTTTGTATAAGGGATGCGTATCAACTTTAAAACTTGGATATGTTTCATTATTAAAAATATGATACGCCATCTAAAAAATTTCGTCATGAAATCGATAAGACCAAAAGTACAATAGTTCAAGATGTAAAATTCACTTATCATGCATAATGTGTTTCATTTTAAGTTGTTTGTTTTATATGAGTGTTCTTATATTTTAAAAGATGAGTATCATGTTTAAAACCAACATATGAGTTTCGTCATCAAAATATGATATCATAGAGTCATTAAGCATGATAACAATCTTTTAACATTTTCATTTTATCATTATCAATGATGATTTCATAAGATATGTTCAAATATTTTCATGAAAGCCATCATCATATAAATTTGAAATATAAGTTTTATCATTAAAGTCATCAAGATCAAATGCATCAAACAACATGATAGTGCATTTTCTCATCTTTATGAGTTTCAATTTAAGTGATTTCATCTATCATAAGAATATTCAAATTTTTCATATGAAAATGTCATGCATCATATTTAAAAATGAAAAGATTATCAAAATTATTTTAATTCTTTCTTTCATTAGTTATAATAAGATTGATGCTCAAATTTTGCTAAAATCATTTTATAAATTTCATCATAAAAATGATTAAGACCTATTAATCCAAGATGGAAGTTTTCAAAATATAAGCAAGATACACACATCTATCATCAAAAGACTTTCAAGAAATTCATACATACATATTTATCATGTTTAAGATCGAAAACTGATATGGAAAGTACACATGGAATTTCATCATCTCAAAATGTCATCTTAATTCATCATGAAAACAATTAGACCAAAAACACGTTAATCCAAAACATAGAGTCAAATCAACATTACTTAAAAAACTAATGCATGTTATAAAATCATCAAGCATCATGTTTAGAAATGAAAAGTAATATAAAACATCAAGATACATATTTTCAATTTTTATATGTTTTAATTTTCAAAAATTACTAGAAGGAAAAAGCATAACAAAAATTTCCTACCAACTATATCAAGTAACTCATGAAAGGATCAGATAATTTCAAAATAAGGTAAAAACAACTTGGGTGAGTTTCTTACCTCATTGTCGAAAATTGTTAAAGCCCAATTCGTCATTTCATCATTTGATTCTTCTTTGCACTTCTTTTTCATCTTTGGCCTCTTCCTCCGTTCAAGTTCATTTTCAGTTTTAGATTTTTGTTTAATGAACTTGTTAAAATGCATTGTTGTGTTCAATGTCCTCATCACTTGAGTCATCCATTCAAGTGGTATTCATTTGTTCGAAGTTCCAAATCCTTCCTGTTCTTTGGAAGGTGGTTCAAGTGTTCAATGAGTTCAAAATATTCTAGGAGGCTCATTTCATATGTCATTAGTGAGCCAATTAGTTCTTTAATAGGTAAATTATTTAAATCTTTAGCCTCTTGTATTACGATTACTTTAGGATCCCACCTTTTTGGAAGGGATCTTAAGATCTTGTTTATGAGTTCAAAATCTAAAAATGATTTACCAAGAGCTCTTAAACTATTGACAACATCCGTGAAATGGGTGTATATGTCGTCGATAGTTTCGCTTGGTTTCATTCGAAAAAGCTCAAAATCATACAATAAGAGGTTTACTTTCGAGTCTTTAACTCTACTAGTTCTCTCGTGTATGATTTCAAGTGTTTGCTAAATATCAAAAGTCATTTTGCACATAGAAATCCGATTGAACTCATTCTTGTCCAAAGTTCAAAATAAGGCATTCATAGCCTTTGCATTTAAAAAAAAAAAAAATTTCTCTAAGTTCGACCATTCATTCATCGGTTTAGAGGGAAGTTGAAAATGATTTTCAACAACGTTCCACAAATCCAAATCCATTGAAAGCAAGAAAACTCTCATTTGAGTTTTCTAATAAATGTAGTTTGATCCGTTAAAGAACGGTGTACGAACAACCGAAAAGCCCTCTTGAAACCCATGAAGAGCCATTTCTCGCGGGTGTGAATCCAAAAGAGAAATAACAAGGCTCTGATACCAATTGTTAGGGATGGAGTGGTACTAAGAAGGTGGGGGGGGGGTGAATTAGTGCAGCGGTAAAGAACAATAAACTTTCGACAATTTTAAACAAGTTTCGAAAACTTTATACGAAAATAATAATATTTCGATTAAAACCATTTCGATTATGTTGAAAGAGTATGTAAGAAGATGAGAGTAGTGAACTTAGCAAGGTAAAGGTTTGCAGATAGATAAATGCATGAACATAAATGCAAACCGTTTTTATAATGGTTTGATCATCCGACCTACATCCACTCCCAATTCCTCTTCGCTTGAGGCCACCAGCGTTCCACTAGCTATCCTCCTTCCAACGGACGAGGATGAACTCCCTTACAACACCTCTCCTTTTGACGGGCTTAGGAGGTAACCCTTACAAGGCCTCTTACCCCTCTCTTGTACTAGAACATACTCAAAGCTTAGAGGGAAGATTTTGATAAGAGTTTTTCCTTTTTCTTTCTTAGTTCTAGACACCCTTTCAACTATGAATAAGAGGGGTATTTATAGGCCTCAAGAGGATTCAAATTTAGAGCCTAAATTTGAAACACTTTCGTTTTTCTCAGTGCTGGCGGTGCCACCACTTAACAGTGGTGGTGCCATCGCTTATCAGTGGCGGTGCCATCGCTTATCAGTGGCGGTGCCATCGCTTGTCAAACACTGACACTATTAGTGTACTGGGTGGTGCTACCACCTGAGCTTGCTGCCCAGCGACGATACCATCGCCCAGCCTAACGGTGCCACCGCCCGAGCATTTTCAGCTCACTGGTTGGGCCTTAAACTTGACCCAAACCAGTCCGAAACAAGGCTCAATTGGCTCCTACTTGGGTTATAGGATTAATACCTAATCCAAACCCAAATTAACATACTAACTATAAAATTAAAGATATTTTCTAAGCTATTATAAAGTCCGACAAGTCAAGACTTCTTCTGATGAACTTCCGACGATCTTCCGATGAACTTCCGACGTTCTTCCTACGAACCCTAGGAAACCATTCTGCAGACTCTCGGCAAGCTCCTGGACTTCACGATGATCTTGGCGAGTTCCAACGAGCTTCTTTGGCAAGCTTCGATCTTTCTTGGCAAGCTCCGCGAACTTCCGACGAACCTTCCGGTGAACTTCCGAAAACCCCTTCAGTAAGCTCCCTACTCGTTCTCGACCAGTTCTAGTAGAACTCCCAACAAATCTTCAAACTTTTGTCAAACTCTCGAACTCCCAACGATCCATCACACTTGTCTTCTGGTACTTTGTTTCACTTTATGTCTTCATCGTTATCGTAGTTAATCCTACACACATAAAAACAAAAACTCTACTTCGATCTAGATAATTATTACAACGTGAATTGACATTCAATTGCTTGGCATGTCATTGGTCGGCGCTTCATCCGATTCTTCGGTGCATCGTCCTCTCTTGCGGCTTGTTGCATAATCGGCGGTTGACCTCCACAACCTCGATATCCTTAGTGCACCTCTGCTCTTCTTAGCCCAATGCTCAACGTCCGAAGCCTTCTGCCGATTATCGATCGAACCTCCGGCTCAACATCCAATATCTTGACATGATCACCCGGCGCAACGTCAATTCCTCCAGCGTCAATTGTCTAATCCTGATCGATAGTAGACCTACGTCACTCAAAACGTAGTTAGATCACAAAACATAATCAATTAGTTTTATCATCAAAATCTGAGATTCAACAAGTGGATGATCCTCTATTGATACTCAATAGCCCTCGTAAGGTTGACTACCACTCCCAATAATCGGTTGTACTAGATCTAAAATTTTCAAACCTATAAGTCTGATATCAAAGAGTAGAGTACTCATACAGGACATCCTTGGTGTCTCAAGTCTAAGGACTAGATACATTACTGGGACTATCGAATCATTGTCTGACGTAAGGTATTAATAACCATCCAGCATTCCGTAAGAAGATTAATTAGTGAACTCATTCTCCAATAAGCACCTGCACTGTATCCTTAGTGTCCCTACACAAATAGCTATGAGACCAGCCACCTCCATCATATGGATGGGTATACAACACATTAGTTTATCTGGTTATCTCGATGTCATCTCTAGTAACCTATGACCGAAATTATTTAGGGTCTATGTTTAAAGGTGAATCGGTCTCATTATCATGATCTCATCACGATCTGATTCTCATTGCATAGATTCAAGGACATCATAATATACATCTAGATAATATGAGAAAATACTAATAATCATAAGCAAAGAGATTGATGCAATATGTTACAGGTGCTATCACTCATGTAATTGGCTTGTAGGGCACCTATAACTAGCAGTTACCAGCTTCCACTATCGATCCTTCTTGAAGGGAAAAGATCAAACACCCCTTTACAGAACTTTATAGGTGGCTTACACCCTTTTACAGAATTTTTACACTTGAGAATTCAGGAGGTGAACACTCAAACTTTTTAAGGCTATTTCACAATAGTTTTGACTCAATTCTTATCACTTCTCAATGTGTTTAACTAGCTAAGAAGTAAGGGGTATTTATAGACTCAATTGACTTCAAAATTGGAGCAAAAAAAGGTCCCATCTCAGATTTTTGGGTGCTAGCAGTACCACCACCAGTTGACCCTAACACTAGGTAGTACTGTTGGGAAATCCAAGGACAACATCTCATGCACAGCGAAAAAATAAAAAATAAAAATCCTAGATTTTCACGAAAGGTTATGTCGTTGTGTGAAGATCGGTGCATCAAAAATAAATCTGTGAATTCAAAAACTGCGTATGTAAAAAGAAAGTACCTAGGAAGGTCGTATATCCATGAATCCCTACAGATTTGTAGGACTGGATGAAGGAGTTCAAATGTTCTCATCTCTAGCGATAATATACACAGTAGGGATTGCAACAATGCTCCTCTCTTGGGGAGAGAAGAATAGAAGGTTGCTACTAAGAGAACCTTAGCCTATGGGCTTTTAGTTCCCTCCTATTTATAAAGGTCCCCTGTCAACTTAACCCTAATGGATCTTACCCTATTAGGTATTAGATCTCCATCCAATTACCCAAGCCTCTTGGGTTAGTGGGTCTCTACTCAATAATCTCTTATTAGCTCTTATTGGATCTCATCTTAGGATCCAATAATTTAGGGGCTTAACAGATATCCAATAAGTTAGGGGCTCCGACAGATATCTCATATCCGAACCTCTACTCATCACGACACCTACCATATGTATGTGATCCTCTAGGCCCAATATCGAGCTAGCCATGAGTCATATTTATCAGAACTCTTTCTAACTTAGTGAATTATTATCTCCATAATAATTCACCTGACTCATCGACTACGGACGTACTAGGCCACTACACCGCAGTCCCCAGATAATACAGGGGAATCCAATCCTTTAGACCTATCTGTCCTCAGTTATCATGTATCTATAGTTTCTCATCTATCTAATATCCCAGAGATCCTATACCATACATGGTGCTGTCAGGCCCATACGATCTCTCTTCGAGTCTCGCTCTAATTGGATTCTCTTATCTTTTTCTCTTAATCTGAATAACCTTGGCCAAGGATTTGTTTAAGCAAGAATACATAGGATATTCTTCTCATGATACCGAGAGCAGATGATCCTCTATTGACACTTAATAGCTCTCGTAAGGTTGGCTACCACTCCCAATAACCGGTTGTACTAGATCTGAAACTTCTAAACCTATAAGTCCGGTATCAAAGAGTAGAGTACTCATACAGGATATTCTTGGTATCTTAAGACTAAGAATCAGATATACTACTAGAACTACAAAATCGCTGTCTGACATGAGGTATCAATAACCATTCAGTATTCCGTAAGCGGATCAATCAGTGAACCCATTCTCTAATAAGCACTTGTACTATATCCTTAGTGTCTCCACACGAGTAGCTATAAGACCAGCCACCTCCATCATATAGATGGATATACAATACACCAGTCTATCCGGTTATCTCGATGTCCCTCTTGAGTAATCTATGACCGGAATTATTTAGGGTCTGTGTTTAAAGGTGAATCGGTCTCATTATCGTGATCTCATCATGATCCGATTCTCATTGCACAGATCCAAGGACATCACAATATATGCAACACGTAAGATAAAATGATAAAATGTCTAATAATAATAAGCAAAAGAAAGAGTGCATGTCAAATCACAAGTGTCATCACTCATGTGATTGGTTTGTAGAGCACATATGACTAGCAGGTACCACCGCCTAGTCTTACGGTACTACTGCCCAGTCAGATGGTACTAGCACCAGAGCAAAGCCTTGGGTTCTGTGGGGGGTGGTACCACCGCTTAATAGGTGCCACTATCACTTAGCAGTTAATAATTACCGATGGTACCACCGCTTGACCTAGGGGATACCATTGCCCAAGCACTTGAGAATCTGAACGTTAGATAATTCCACTGCCCCAGTCTAGCGGTACCACCACCAAACAAGGTCCAACACTGGGTTGGACCTTAAATCCAGCCCAAACCAGTTTAGTCTCGGGCCTAGTTGGCCCTTACTAGGGTTAATGGGATTACCTCTTAATTTTAACCTTAATTACATGCTAACTATAAAATTAAAGATATTTTGTAAGCAACAACTTAATTCGACACGTCAAAACTTCTTCCTATGAGCTTCCGACGAACTTCCGGTGGACTTCCGACGAACCCTTGGACATCTTCCGACGGACTCGCGGTAGGCTCCTAGACTTTATGATGATTTTGGTGAGTTCTGAGAAGTCTTCTTTTTCAAGCTCTGATCTTTCTCTATAGGCTTTGTGAACTTCCAATGATCCTCCCAATGAACTTCCGACAACTCTTTAGCAAGCTCCTGATTCATCATCGGCCAATTCTGACAACACTTCCGATGAACATTCAGACTTTCGACGGACTCTTGAACTTCCAATAAGTACCTCCACTAAGTTAGACATGGATGAAAGTGAAGAAAATTTTGATTAAAAAACTTCTAAGGGTATGATAGATAGTTTACTATACCTCACCGTAACTAGACTGGACATCATGTTTAGTATAAGACTTTATACTAGATTTCAATCTAATCCTAAGCTATCTCATTTTAAAGCTGTTAAAAGAATTCTTAGATATCTTAAAGGAACCCCTAATTTAGGTTTATGGTATTCAAAATCTGAAAACTTTGAACTAGTTGCTTATGCTGATGTTGATTTTGTCGAATGTAGAGATAAAAAAAGTACAATTGGAACATGTCAATTTTTGGGTCATGCACTTGTCTCTTGATCTTCCAAGAAACAAAATTCGATTGTATTATCCACAACTGAAGCCAAATACATAGCAGCAAATGCATGTTGTGCGCAAGTTGTATGGATGAAAAATATATTAAAAGATTATGGAATTCACTTAAAGAATATTCCTATAAAATGTGAGAACACAAGTGCAATATGTTTAACAGAAAATCCTATTCAACACTCTAGAACTAAACATATTGACATAAGACATCACTTTATACAATATCACATTAATAATCATGACGTAACCTTAGAGTTTATCGATACAAAACATCAATTAGCTGATATTTTTATGAAACCCTTAAATGAAGAATAATTTGATTTCATTAGAAGGGAATTAGGCATGCCAAATTGTCTGAATGCATGAATTTGTTGTATGCCTTTTCTGAAATTTTTCAATTTCGAATCATCTTCCTCCTATCTTGGTATCATCTTCTCAATTTCATAAATGGAACTTTTATCAGATTTTATTTCATTTCTATCTTCCTCTCGAATCTAATTCATGAACTTTTGATGCCCTTACTCTATCATTTAATGATTTTTAGAACCCTCCCCTCACTCATGGATTTTATCGACTAGTGTATCTTTCATGGATTTCATTCTTGTGCAGATTTTTGCAATATGAATGGATTTTATTCAATAAAAGTGACATTCTTGGATTTCATGGAAATATCATTTACATCATGAAATGATACACTTGACTCTTGATGAACTCAATTTCCATTAGAATGGAGTGCTTTCCTTGTATGTCACGAGCTTTTTTTTCTTTATTTTTCTTATACCATGAGCTCTTGATGAAAAGTGGAAGGTTAATGAATTTTTTAGCTTGAATCATTTCTTTTTCTTGTACTTCTTGAATTTAATATAGATTTCTTCAATGTCATGATTTCATTGATAAAAGTAATATAAGAATTTTTTGTTAGGATCAGTTCGGCACTAAGAGGGGGGGATGAATTAGTACAGCGGTAAAGATATAACAAATTCAATGATTTCGTATGATTTCAAAAAACTTCGTATGATAAAAATGATTTCTTTTAAAACATATTGGAATGACTTTAACTTAAAGATGTTTGCAGGGATGAGAAAGTAGAGCAGCAAATAAAGATGGTTTGTAGAAATATAAATGACCTACGTCCACTCCCGATTCCTCTTCACTTGAGGCTACTGACATCCACAAGTAGTCTCTCTTCTAACAGGCGAAGACTAACTCTCTTACAACACTTTCCCCTTTTGACAGGCTCAGGAGATAATCCTTACAAGCACTTACTCTTCTCTTTAGGCTGAAAACAAATGAAGGTTAGAGGAGGGATTTCTAAAGAGATTTTTATAGCCTTTTCTCACTTTTAAAGTTTGTGTGCTTGTGTATTCTACCCAGGGATGAGAGGGGTATTTATAGGCTTCAAATGGATTCAAATTTGGAGCCAAAACCTATCTCATTCTAGGTATTCCGGGTACTGGCGGTACCACCGCTAGTGGGTTCTGACACTAGGCGATACCACCGCCAAAGATATCTGACACTGGGCGATAGCACCGCCCAGACATACTGTCATTGGGCGATACCACCATCCAAACTCAGTCTAAAAGACTGAGCCTTCAGGCGATTCCACCGCCCACCTAGCGGTGCCACCACCTGACAGGGCATCTAGGCACTGCATGGGCATTTCATTAGGCCCAACATAGTCCTGTTGTGGGCCCAGTTGGCCCATAACTAAGTTGGCCCAATTCTAACTCAATTAGTTCTTAATCCTACTTTGATCTAGATAATTTTTTATAAAGCTTAATCGAATTTGTTGCCTGACACGTCATTAGTCCATCGGCGCTTCGTCCGACACTTCGGTGCATCGTCCTTTCTTGCGGCCTATTGCTCAATCGATCATTGGCCTCTGCAACTACGATGTCCTTGGCACAACTTCTCTCTTCTTGGCCTGATGTCCAAAATCTTTGTCCGAAGCCTTCTGTCGATCGTCGACCGTCGACCGAACCTCCAACTCGACGTCTAATCTTCTTACGTGATTTCCTCCAGCGCAATATCAATTTTACTTGCTTCAATTATCTAATTCTTATCAAGAGTAGATCTACATGACTCAAAATGTAGTTAGATCACCAAACATAATCAATTAGTTTCATCATCAAAATTCGATATTCAACAATCTCTCTTTTTGATGATAACAACTAATTGATGACAGAGTTAACATTATCTCCTGAAGTTTAACCAAACTCCCCCTATCAATATATCATATTGATAGGAACCTTAGATTTCAAAAAAATCTAAGCAACATATCATCAAAAACATCATGCAATATTTTAAAATATTCAATTATCATTACAATGCATGAAGTTATCAATCTACTTTATCTACTTCTCCCCCTTTGTCATCAATAAAAAGGAGAAGTTGCATCTTAGCTAGTTTAAAATATATGTAAATTTTACAACATACTAGCAAGATTTACAATACTTTACAACATTCAATCAAGTTTTAAAGTTGTAAGTTCGTGCAAGTATAGTAATTTTTCACTTGCTTCTTGAGATATGCAAGTTGCACTTTCTTTGGTTTCTTTTGTGATATACATGCAATTTTTGTTTCTTCTCTTTTAAGAAGTGCAAGCTAGTTCTCTCTCCTTGTGTGAGCTAGTAATTTGCTTTTCTTTGATATACAAATTTTGTGATACGCAAGCTAACAAATTTTTGCTTCAAACTAATAATCGTTCTCCCCCTTTGTCATTATCAAAAAGGAGAGGATACAATGATATAAACTTTTATATCAATTATAAATTTGCATCAATAAAATTTTTACAACAATCTATCAATCATCACATGATGCATATGAGGCAAAAATGCAAAGAAATCATATCATGAAGGATATCAATATGAAAAATCAACAAGGATCGATACCAAAAGATATCATTCATGGTTCATAAATATTCTTTTTAGCAAGACCAAGTTCAAGATTGTGTATTTCTTTTAGAAGTATCGAGATCATGATTTACAAATATTATTTTTTTTAGCAAGATCAAGATCAAGATTGTGTATTTCTTTTAGAAGTATCAAGATCATGATTTACAAATATTTTCTTTAGCATCAATCTTCATTTCATGATAAAGGGTATACAAGCAAGAATCATGATATATATATAAAAAATCAATATCAAAGATCAAGTCATGATTCATCATCTCATTCATAAGAGAATCATATGAGAACATGCTTCATGCATAAGAATTATCAAGAAATCAAAAGAAGGGTCACGATTCGCTTGAAACAAAAGATCTCATTCAAATCAATTTGTTAACTCGAAACTCATAATCAAATCATCAAAATCACTTTTGTGATTTATAACATGAATAAAGTTATTATCACATCATCAACTTTTTAGAGATTCAAAATGACAAATAGATTTTTGATAAAGACTTATTGTCAAATCATCAAGATCAATTTCATGATTCAAGATATTCACAAAATTACATAAATGAATTCATTGATCTCGATAAAATAGAAAATATATTGTGTTTCAATTTATATCAATATTCAAGAATGAAAGGCAAACTTCATCATAAAGATCGTCAAGACAAAAATATAACACATTACTTTAAAACATAAAATTTAATTTATCATGATAATGTGTTTCATTTTAAATTATTTGTTTCATATAATTGTGTTCAAAATTTTATTCGAAAGCCATGAATCATTCTATAAATCCAAAATCATCATCAAAATCTTTCATTCAAAAATTTATTAAGAGCAACATAGATTGATTGCAGGTAAGCATGCTCAAAACATGTATCAATATTTAAAAATGGAAAGGCAACTTTCGTTATAAAGATCATCAAGACCAAACATGTAAAGCATCTTTAACCAAAAAATTCGATTTATCATGATGATACACTTTCCTTTTTATGTGTTTTATTTTAAGTGATTTGTTCATATAAGTGTGCTAAGTTTTAGAAGACGAGTATTATGTTTAAAACCAAGTTTCATCATCAAAACCAAACACATCAAACATAAAACATCATGATAGTGCATTTTTCCATTTTTATATGTTTCAATTTGAGTAAGCATGTTCAAATTTTTCATGCAAGGGCCAAGCATTGTATTTAGAACCAAAAGCATCATCAAAACCACTCTTCATTCAAAAAATTTATTGATAGCAATGTGGGTTAGGTCTTTTAGTTTTGCAATTGATTTTATAAAGACATGCATCATCGTATAAATTTGAAACAAATTTCGTCAAAGTCAAAAACACATTATTCCAAAACATAGGATTTCAATTCATCATTATTTTAAATACTCATGCATGATATAAAATCGTCAAGCCTCATATTTAAGACCGAATAACAATTCAAAATCATCATGATAACATTAATGCTTCTTGAGACATACATGAGATTAGTCTTGGTTGGTGTGCAAGCATTACCACAAATCATACAAATATCATTTATAATTTTTAATTTTCAAAAACACTAGAAAGAAAAGCATGATATAATTTTTTAAAATAATTTTTATTTCCTACTAACTAAATTAAGCAATTCATGAAAAACTTCAAGTAATTTCATAGTAAAGTGAAAACACCTTGGGTGAGTTACTTATCTCATTGTTGAAAGCTGTCAAAGCCCAATTCGTCATTTTGCCTTCGGATGTACTTGATTCTTTTTGGAGTTCTTTCTTCTTTTTTAGCCTCTTCTTCTTTTCTTTTGTGTATTTGTCTTTGGAGCTCTCCGGCTTCTTGCATTCATACCAAGAGTTGGTGTTCTTTTTAAGTTTATTTGTGTTTTTTAATTATTATTTAATAAATTTTTTAAATTTTAATGCTAGAAGTTCAAATTCCTCAACATTGTCCTTATCACTTGAGTCATCACTCAAGTGGTATTCTTTTATTCAAAGTGCCCAATCTTTCCTGTTCTTTGGAAGGTAGGTCTCATGTTCATCAAGTTCAAGAGTCATTTTATAGGTCATTAAAGACCCGATAGTTCTTCGAGAGAATAAACGTTCAAGTCTTTAGACTCTTATATAACCTTACCTTTGGATCCCACCTTTTTGGAAATAATCTTAAAATCTTATTTATAAGTTCAAAACTTGAAAAACTTTTGCCAAGTGCTTTTAGACTATTGATGACATCCGTGAAACGGGTGTACATATCACCGATAGTCTCACTTGGTGTCATTTAGAAAAGCTCAAAATCGTGCATCAAAATATTTACTTTCGAGTCTTTGACTCTACTAGTGCCGTTGTGCATGATTTCAAGTGTGTACCAAATATCAAAAATCATTTCACACGTTGAAACATGATTAAATTTGATTTTATCTAAGGCACAAAATAAGGCATTCATAGCCTTTGCATTTAAAGAAAATAATTTTTTTCTCAAAATCCATCCATACATTTCTAGGTTTAGAAGGTGTTTGAAATCTATTTTCAATAATATTTTATAAATCTAAATCCAAAGAAAGCAAGAAAACTCTCATTCGAGTTTTCTAATAAGTGTAGTCCGATGCATTAAACAAGGGAGGACGAATAATTGAAAAACCCTCTTAAAATCCAAAAAGAGTCATTTTTATTAGGTGTAAATCTAAATGAGAAATACTAGGCTTTGATACTAACTATTAGGATCAGTTTGGCACTAGGGGGGTGAATTAGTGCAGCGATAAAGATATAACAAATTCAACGATTTCGTACGATTTTAGAAAACTTCGTACGATGAAAATTGATTTCTATTAAAGCATATTGAAAGGCTCTAACTTAAAGATGTTTGTAGGGATGAGAAAGTAGAGCAGCAAGTAAAGATGATTTACAGAAATATAAATGACAATAAGTAAACGTAAATCAATTTTTATAATGGTTCGATCATCCGACCTATGTCCACTCCCGATTCCTCTTCGCTTGAGGCCATTGGCATCCACAAGTAGTCTCCCTTCCAACAAGTGAAGACTAACTCCCTTACAACACTTTCTCCTTTCGACGAGCTCAGGAGATAAGCATTCACTCCTCTCTTTAGGCTGAAAACAAATGAAGGCTAGATGAGGGATTTCTAAAGAGATTTTTATAGCCTTTTCTCACTTTTAAAGTTTGTGTGCTTATGTATTCTATCCAGGGATGAGAGGGGTATTTATAGGCTCCAAGTGGATTCAAATTTGGAGCCAAAACCTATCTCATCCTAGGTTTTCCGGGTACTGATGGTACTATCGCTAGTGGGTTATGACACTAGGCGGTACCATCACCCAGACATACTATCACTTGGCGATTCCATCGCCCACTTGATGGTGCCACTGCCTGATGTGGCATCTAGGCACTGTATGAGCCTTTCATTTGACCCAGCATAGCTCTGTTTCATGCCTAGTTGGCTTCTAACTGAATTGGCCTAATTCCAACTCAATTAGTCTTTAATTCTATTTTGATCTAGATAATTTTTCATAAAGTTTAATAGAATTTGTTGCTCGGCACATCATTGGTCCATCGACACTTCGTTCGACACTTCGGGGGCATCGCCCTCTCTTATGGCCTGTTGCCCAATCAGTCATTGACCTCCGCAACCCCGATGTCCTTGGCGCAACTCCTCTCTTCTTGGCCCAATGCCCGAAATCTTTGTTCAAAGTCTTTTGCCAATTGTTGACCGGACCTTCGGCTTGACGTCCAATCTTCTGACGTGATTTCCTCCGATGCAACATCGATTTTTCCTGCTTCAATTGTTTAATTCTGATCGAGAGTAGACCTACGTAACTCAAAATATAGTTAGATCACTAAATATAATCAATTAGTTTCATCATCAAAATCTGAGATTCAACATTTTTATGGATAGAATCATCATTTACATCACTCATGAATAGACATTCATGACTCTTGTATGGATTTTTATGTCACGGACTTTTTTCTCTTTATTTACATCTTTATGTCATGAGTTGTTAGGAAAAGAAGAAGTTTTATGAATCTTCAATAGCTTGAATGATTTATTTTCCTTCTACTTCATGAATTTTATTTGATAGAAATACAGATTTCATTCACATCTTTACCTCTTATTGTGAATCTCTCTTGATGAAATGAATTTACAATCACAAACAAATTATTTTTCTTGTATTATTCATGGACTTTTCAATCACTCGAACAGAATTTTGGGATTTTTGCAATATCTCGATTCTTCTTGATAAATGCACTATTCATGGATTTTTTTTTCCTTCTCCCTTTTAAGAAAAATCAGATTGCATTTGCTTACGTAAAATTTGCTTGCGCAAAACTTGCAATATTACATTTGCTTGCGTAAAATTTGTTTGTGCAAAACTTGCAATATCACATTTGCTTGCGTAATATTGGCTTGCATAAAATCTGATCACATTTGCATTGCCTATCTCCTTTTTGTTGATGACAAAAGGGAGAAAATGGTAAATTGATGAAGACTTGGCATATTGATGAATGAAAACTTGAAATGTATCATGATTGGTATTGCTTGATTGCTTAAAATATGCTTTGTATCGTAGAAGCGTATAATGAATCATATGTTTCGCATATATCGTAAATGCATCGTATGCATCATAAATGATTGAAATGTAGCATGGATACTTGATAATATTTCATATTTAAAATCATGCCATTATCATATCAAAATAATGGATGTTTATCATTTTGATTTAATATCAAACTTATCATGCTTGATTATCCTACTTGAATTGGTATTGTACCTCGATATGATGAATTATCATTTGGTATCAAACTTAAAGTTTGCATCATACTTAATTTCCTACTTGCAATTGGTATCATGGCTCAGAATGATGAATTGTCATCTTGTTTCAAACTTGAAATTTGACTCTTGTCAAATTTTATATTTGAAGTTTGTATCACACTTGGAAATGATGGTTGTCCATCATCATTTGATATTGGACTTAAAAATGGATGCCATGCTTTGACATCATTTTTGTATTGTGATAAATATATGGTATCGTATTTTGAGATAAAAAATCATAATTATTATCATGTTGTGCATGTCGATAAGTTTAAATGCATGTAACTTATCGGTTTGGTGCTTGAATTCAAAGGCTTTGAATTCAAGTGTATCTTTTCTCAAGTTTGGCATATAGATAGGGGGAGTTAAGGTTAACTCCATCATCAATTGGTTATCATCATCAAAAAGGGGGAGATTATTAAATCTTAGATTTTGATGATGAATTCAATTAGTAAATTATTTGATCTAATCTATATGTTGAGAAAAATATACAGGATTAACTATAATAGCAATAAAGGTATAAAATAAAATGAAGTGTTGGAGTCAAGTCCGATCGATACGTTGGGAGTCCGAGAGTTCGTCGGGAGTGCTACCGGAATTGGTCGAGAATGCATTAGGAGCTTGTTGAATGGTTCGTCGGAAGTTCACCAAGAAGTTCGTCAGAGGTTCGCTGGAGCTCACTGAGAAGATCAGAGCTTGTCAAAGAAGCTCGTCAGAACTCACCAAGAAGAACGTCGTGAAGTCTAGGAGCTTACTGGGAGTCCATTGGAAGATGCCCGAGAGTTCGTCGAAAACTCGTCGAAAGAAACCTAGATTTATCGAACTTATTTTTTCTTTAGTATATACATTAATTATTATTGTTACTATATAATTAGGGTTAGGTTTGAGAGGTAATCCCACTAACCCTAACTGGGCCCATAATTTGATTGGTTTGGGTCAGATTCAAGGTCCAATAAGTTGCTGAACCCTATTTAACGGTGGCACTACCAGAATGGGATGGTGGAACTGCCCAAGGCTCAGTCTCCTAGAAGCTTGGATGGTGGTACCATCCAGGCTAGGCGATGGTACCACGAGGTAGTTATTAACTGCTAAGCAATGGTACCACCCAATTTCAGTACCTCGCACTCTATTTGGCTATAGTACCACCAAACGCAACTGGCGGTGGTACCGTTAGGATCTTGGAAACCCGATATGGGACCTTTTTTGGCTCCATTTTTGAAGCCAATTGAGGCCTATAAATACCTATTACTTCTTAGCTATTTCAACATAAAGAAGTGAACAAGATTGAACTGAAACTATAGTGAAATAGCTTATAAAAAGTTAAGAGTTTACCTCCACTATTTCAAGGTGTAGAAGTTTGTAAAAGAAGAGTAAGCCATTTGTAAAAGTTCTGTAAAGAAGTAATTGATCTTTGTCCTTCAAAAAAGAACAATAGTGGAAGCCGATGACCTCATCGTAAGAGGTATTAGGAGTAGGCGTATGTCAAACGATCGAATCACTATAAAAGTGGTGTGTTCTCTTCTTGGTGTGTATTTTACTTTTGCTGCATTCTACTTTATTTCATTGCAACTATCCAATCTCCTCCTCTCTATTCACTTACAAACTTATTTGAATCAAATGTTTTTCTAAAATGATTTTTGTCAAATAAAATATTTTCATCATACGAAGTTTTCTGAAATCATTTAAATCGTTCGTTTTATCCGCTACACTAATTCATCCCCCTAGTGTCATTTTTGATCCTAACATATCATCATTCTCGATATCATGAGAAGAATATCTCGCGTGTACTCGCTCAGACAAAATCCCTAGCCAGGATCATTTGGATTGAGAGAGTTTTCTAGGAGAATTTGATTAGAGTGAGACTCAGATAGGATTCTGTATAGGCCTGGCATTAACCATGACCAATTTATTTAAACTCGTCATTATTATAATTTTGATATATTATCAAAGAGTGAATTCAAGTCAAATAGAAACTTGAAAACATAGATAAGAGGAGAAAACACACAAAGATATTCGATCATGTTATGTTTGATTATTATTATTATTATTATTATTATTATTATTATTATTATCATCATCATTATTGTGGTAAATGGTAAGTGATGAGATCCAATTCACAATGGTAAATGATAAGATATTATGATGATACATCATATAAACAAATTCACAGTAGTTTGTTTTAATATTACGTAGGAGCACAAGCAATAATTGAGAACTATTCTTTACATTATCAAAAAAAAACTTATATGAGAAAATTGAGAGTTAGTTACAAATTATCCCTTATAATTAGTTATATTTAGCATCTTAGTCCTTATATTTTCAAAAGTCATATTGAGATTCTTATATTTATGAAAGTGAAACATTTAATCATATTTTTCCTCATGTTATTAATTCTATTGACATAAATATCATAGGGTTTATCACAAAGCACGTACTAACTTTGCCTCACTTTGGCTTATTACTTATAGTATAGGGATTCCAATATAACTTTTAAAAATATAAATACTAAGATGCTAGAAGTAACTAATTATAGAGGATAATTTATAATTAGCGTAAAGATTAAACATAACTAAAGATTTATCTATATTTTATATGTTTTGTTGAACCGTCTTATACATGTTGATCCACATGATGCTTTCACAAGTATAACAACATAATAATTGAACTCCACATTTTCAAAACATTCTGAGTCAAATATAAGATAAAAATTAAAAAATAAATTTTAGTATAAGAAAGATTGAAATGTAGCATATATTAAAAAAAGCTTCAACGAAGACATCAAAAATAAAATAAAATAAGAAATATTAGGAGCTTTTTTTTGTTAGAATTTAATTTAGTTACCTTATCAAACTGACTTATCCAAGTCAATCCTATGAGAAGAGTTGGGAAATTAGAGTTGGTAACCACCGTTGCTTTTTAGATAACTTTAATTTTATTAATCTATCTCTCCTATTTATTATTTTTTAAAATTAAATTTTATCAATAATATTTGTGAATGTTTTCCTATTTGATGAGGTGAAATATTGATGGTTGACTTGACGTTGATCAATTCAATTTGGTTTGGACTCGATTTGCACACGAAGTCTAATGTACTTAGCTCCCCAAGTATGAGTGTTGGGGGTGGTCTTCTCTTGTACAAACACCAAGGTTAAGAATAGATTTTATTTTTGATTTAGAAGTGTAGAGGTAATGGGTTTAGACCTTGATAATTGTATTTGTGATATTCTCTTATAGCTGATTTTTTTCATTGCTTATGATTGAGAAGAATATTCTTTGCAAATAAAAAAGATCATAGAATAATTTCTGTTAGGATATCAATATATTTAATGGTTTGGTATTTTTATCTTCCTAATTACATAAATGCCATAATTTGAGTCATGAATATTACCTCTATCACTAACCTTTTAAATGTGAAATGTCATATGTTTTAGATTGTTATACTATGAACAAATATAGTTCCACATATTCATTGACATGTGATGTTACGGAGTGAAACAAGCTTATACCTTGCGAGTATCTATTGTTATACTATATACCAAGAACCAACTCCATCAAGAAAGGACCTAAAAGTAAAACAAGCTTATGCACACCTTTGAAAATCAAATCCAATATGAGAGAGAATTGAGTGACCATTTCCATATTAACATACATAAGCCAATAACATAGGGGAATGCTGTGGATCAAAGGATTAGCTCACATATAAGTTCTCTCATTTATAATAGCAACTCTAAAGCCTCCTTTTAACTCCCTATGCAAAATGTGAATATTTCTAATAACCCAATTAAATCGAGCATAGCCAATAGAAACCCAAGACATCATAGTTGGTCCCAAGGACCCTAACCCAAAGGGAATGTTCCCCATTTAGAATAGGAAAGACCCATTTAGCACATATGGCCTTTTTAACTCTAGAGATGTCTTTAATACTTCCTCCTTACCCCATAGTATCCCAATTAATCAAGTGAAATCTCTTGAAATCTAACTTGTCATCCCAAGGAAATCCCAAAAAATCCTAGATATATGATTAAGGATCATTTCGGAAACTCAGTTATAAAAAAAATATATGAGTTGGTAGGACATTAAGGATAGACTTGATAAACGCAAACCTAACCGTTTGAGAGAGAACTTTTATATCAACCCTTAATAAAACCTAAAGCCCTGTTTGCCAGGAGAAACTCATAGCTCTCAAGAGTCTCCGTAACCCAATGAAGGTTCCAAGATATTTGAAGGGCCACACCTCCTCGTTGATACCAAAGGTAATATATATTTCATGTTTAGTGTTAAGGGGAGAACTTTTAGAAAAGTGGATATTGGATTTGAAAATATTGACCCACAAACCCATTAAACTCTTAAAAACTTACAGAACCCTAAATAACAATCTACATGAATGTGGATTAGCTCTAAAGGATAAGATGAGATCATCAACAAAAAAAAAAAAAAGGTGTGACACTTTAACTCTTTTAATGTTAAAAGAAAGAATCTATTTAGCTGAGACCTCCTGAAAGATCAAAGATGAATGTATCTGTTGGACCAAAATGAAGGGGTAATGAGATAAGGGATCCCCTTACTGCATCCCTCTCTTACTAAGAAACTACTTGAAAGTTTTACTGTTAATAAGGCAAGCAAAGATAGGAGAAGAGATACATGCAATAACCCAATCAATAAATCAAGAAGGAAAGTTCATCTTTCTAATAACTAACTTAGTGGCAATCAAAGAGACAAAATCATAAAGTTTTTTCAATATTAAGCTTAAAAAGAATTAGAGGGATTTTTCTTTAGAGAGAGACATAGAGTGAACAAGCTCAAAATTAATAGTTATATTATCATTAATATTTCTATCTTGAATAAAAGCATATTATTTATAGTTAATAAGAGAATCCAAGAATACTTTTATTTTGTTAGTGATGATCAGATTTTGTAAAAGACATTACACAAGAAAATAGGCTTGAAATTTTTGACAAGACATGTATTGGAGCTTTAGGAATAAAAACCTAAAGGTGCGAAAAAGGTCGGTATCAAAGAAAATGTTAAAAAGTAAGACTAATAAAGATCCATTTTCTCCCAAAAGTGGATATAAAATTTTATATTAAACCCATCCATACCAAGACTTTTACCCTTGCTCATTTGCTTAAGAGCCCCAATAATTTTCTCTGAGGATAATCCTTGTACTAAAGAATTATAAAAGAGATCAAAAATCTCATAAAAGAAAAGGCCCTTAGGCCAAGAAACCAATACATTATGAAGCAAATTGTTCTATAGAGCATAATACCAGCAAGCAAACATACGCAAAATAGACTTTGGATAAAAAATTTCACATCCTTATGGAAGAATTTGGAGTTTCAATCTCCATCCTTAATTCAATTCAACTTACCTTCGTCTGTCATTTTAAGGTTAGCTATCTAATCAAGACAAACAACTTATTGGACAAGAATCTAAGAGATAACCAATCCTCCTACAAGAGGGTACCATCTTTATCCTTGGATTCAATAACATCTAGGGTACAATAATGATAATATTTTTTAATAATTGACACCAATAATCTTTTGGGTGACTCTAATTATTAAAATTATAATATCTTTAATAACAAATTAAGGACTCAATGATAAAAATATTATATTAATAACAAATTGAGGACTCAATTACAATATCACTAGTAGTTTTTTTAATAGTGTTTACAGTGTTTTTAGTGCCTCCAAAAAATACTATAAATGCTATTAAAAAATATTATAAATGTGTAAAATGAAATGCTATACAGTCATAAACTAATAAAAAAAAAGCAAAAAAAATTGATGGGAAAACTTTTGAAGCGTATTTTAGATATTTTTTAATTATAAATAGTATTTAAAAAATTAAAAGAGATATTTTTTAGAAATTACCTAAAATATAAGTACTTTCTAAGTAAATTGCTTACAGATAAAGGGTTGTTGATGGAGGGGAGAGAGAGAGAGAGAGAGAGAGAGAGAGAGGGAGGATGTGGGGACATTGAGAGACTAATGACAAAAGAATAAAATAGGGTGAAAAAAAAAGAAAACGAGAGATACATGAATCATGATTATCTTTTTTATAAAAAAAATTCTTACGCTAAAATAATTCGATTTAAGAGTTAAATGGCCTATAGTTCCTATATTTGATGGTAAATTTCATTACTAGAATTCAAAATTTAAAGATTATGTCAGGCATCACATAAAGGCTTCGGTCTTGCATAATTAATTTTCTTTCTATTATTTAGCCATACTATTAATATTTCATTATCATTGAGGATTCTTCATTATTTAAATCTCAGATATATATATAACATAGGCTAGAATAAATTTTATAATGAAAAGTTGGTTTAATCAATAGATTTTTTTTATATATATTATCTTATCAAACTTTGTGACACAACATTAATGCAACACATGTTACATAATCTAATAGAAAATAGATGAAAGGCACACTGTTCAATGGATGGTCAGAATTCATATTGCACAGGATGATAAGTCGATTTAGACACAAAATGATTTTGGGAATGTTGATGTCCAAAACTACATACCAGATGGTCAAGAGAAGGCTTTTGCAGACGAAGATATATGGTCCAGTACGAAGGCGATGCCAAAATTAGATTCTTCACCCAAAGTGAAAATATTTTTGTGAAAATTATTATGACATAGACTTTCTATATCTGAATGAATGATCAAATATTATCATTCTCTTATTGATACATGTCCTTTCTACAATTTATTCTCTGACTCTATTAAAAATGTTTTCTTTGAATTATTGATTTATTATGAAATATCAACGCCTAATGAGTAATAACAACCAACTACAACTTTGAATTCTTTGAGGGTTGCTGGCAAGGGGAATGGTTAGCCAAAGGAAATAAGTCGTAGTGTTGGGATGCATGGAGGTTGAGTCTTCTTATGGTTAACTCACTATGGCTTTGGTTGAATAGAAACTGTGTCTTCTTTCGCAAAGACACGATTGAAGTCCAACGTTTACAAAACATTGGTCAAACGTCTTGAAGGTTGAAGGTTTTGGTAGATGACATTACAATGATTCGTTCTAATATCAATATTGTCAATTTTGCATACATTCCTAGGCAATTGAAACTCCAGTCCCATAGTGTTGCCAAACTCAATTTCTAATATTTGGACGGCTAAAGCATCCTAATTTTTGTATACTGATTTATCACGTACTTAGTTGATTTTGTCTCATCCGTGCGGCACTATTACGTGTCAATCCACAAAGGTCAACCTCCTCGAAATCTCCTACGATCCCTTAAGACTTACAAAATAGAAGACAGGACAGAGAAAGCACTTCACATGGGATCCACAAGCAAACCTTTCAGTAAACACTTTATAGCCAATACAAATTCCAACCATGGATATTACAAGCTTAGAATAGTTGCACAATAAAGGTATAAAATTGATCCACTACAGACCGAAATCTAGTATAAGTGTCCACATGATGCCATCATTATGTACAAGCCTGAAACGGCCACCAAACTCATTTAAATGAGGTTGTTTAGCCTTTGGCCAGCCCTTTATATTCTTTGCAAATTTAGAACAAATCGAAAAGATATGAACATGCATAAGCATTACACCGAACAAGTCATTTATAATTTGTCCGTGACATTCTCCCCCACTTATTCCTTCGACGTCCTCGTCGAAGCCTTCATTGATACTACAACTCCTTGCCTTTACTGGATCTTCAATCTTCTGCTCCTATTGTGATGCTCCCCTTGGCTCCCAATTGTTCTTTGCTTGTTGTTGTTGAGTCGTCGAACTTTAATCCGCTATGCTGCTTCAACTCGCCAATGACTGACTCTAGTATGGGGTTGGCAGAGTTGTGCTGATCCTTGCTGATTCTTGTGAATTCATTTGATGAAGGAAAAGACCATCTTTGATATGCGCTAGTCTTCAAATTCTTCTTATCTCTTGAACTAGATATATGCTTATTGGAGCTTTAACGAGTATTACCTTGCAACCTTTGAAGTTTTCAGGTCCTTCCTCCATAAAATTTTCCTATCGAATCTTCTTTCACCTAGTTGTCTTATCCAAGTAGGTTCATATCACTTTTGCTTTCGATTGACATTCAGTTGGGAAATGAAATGGACAATCTACTCTTAGTAGCACTGATCACCATTGGTGAGGACTTGACAACTGTTGTCTTCCATTAGTCTCTTCGAAGGGTCTTCAAATATGTGCAGAGCTCCTTTACTGGATAACTAAGAGAGCTGGGGTACTCAGTTTCGCCCATTCTCTTGAGAGTTAAGAAGACAAAGGTTACTTCACTTCGCCCGCCTCCTTGAGATTGTACTTCGTGCATCGAGCTAGTTACTAGACTTTGCTTGCTCTTAGCTCACACTTCTGAAGCACTTGAAGTATTTGCAATCCTTGCGTTGAGTCAGCTACTGTGATTCACCTTCTCAATGCCATTGAACTTCTAGAATACAAGAAGTTATCATTCCAACTTGAAGCAAGTCTCTGATAGATTTGGTCGCCTCTAGGATTGTACCACCTTCTCCATCATTCCTGTCGCTTACTCTTCTGAGTAGCAAAGGTACAGCACCACGTACTGCCTACTTCGTTCCTTGGTCCTGCACTCTTGCATCGACCCGAAGTCTTTCACTTACGGTAATCTCGATGAGAAGTTTATTGACATCGATCTTATGAAGTTCTCTAGCCTTTGCCCTTCAGCCTTGTCATAATACATGGAGTTTGCCAATGCATTCTCCTCCTCCATGGCCCATATCATGACCAAGCACTCTCCCTCTATGAGAGCAAGGGATCGATGACTCCTTAGAAGTCCCGCCTCTGCGATACCATGGCACTGCAATGCCCATGGCACTACTATCCGTTGTCTCGCATCTGCATCCCTTCTTCATGATCGGTAGATCCACCTCTGTGGCACTGCGACACTCCTCTGAATCCACCTTCATTCTAATCGATGCTTGGTTTTGGGTAGCTAAGTCCCTCTGGACTCATCATTGCTTCCTCGCTCTTTTTTGACCACCTGCTTCAACACCTCTGTGTTCTCTGAGCAGTTCCTCTTGGTCGATGGAAAGACAGACTGCAACTCCCATGTATGGCCTACACCATCATGTTGTAGGGCTTGCATCGCTTATGTTCTCCTTAGCTTCATTGGTCGCAACATTCGCTTACTCAGTCTTGTCCTCGAACTTGCCGGGCTCCCTTAAGTGAATGTGAGCTCTGAAGCAGTCCAACTCTTCAGCCGCTCTGATCATACCTCTATATGATCCAGTCCCCCCATGGGACTAGCTGGTACCTACATCTGAACTTCTTCCTCGATAATGCACAACCCCCATAAGCTGATGCCCAAGGCTTCCATTCAATACAACATTCGATGCATGCATGGAAGATCCGTCTTTGTGGTACCATGACATTCACTGTTTGAATCCATAGCTCTTCTTGTCATCGTATTGTTTACCGAAATGGAGCTCCCAATCGTGCTCCCGATCATACCTCTACATGATCCAGTCCCCCCATGGGACTCATTTTGTGTGTCGCATTGCCACAAACCATTCCACCATGATCCGCTGCATCATGTCACCTCCTGGTGACATCTCCTTGCATTCTGATCCTTATGGTATGAACTCGAATTGCGATCTCTCCATGTGTAGACTCCGCCAACACATCACAAGGCCTCTGCCACCTTCGATTCTGTTCGCTCCTTTAGCAATCGGCCTTCGTTCAACCGTCCTCGGGTTACACTTGGACGAAGCCTAGCTCTAGGATAGTCCATCGCCTAGTAGCTCCTCTAAAGTCCCCTAACTTCGCTGAAATTGGTGCACCATTGTCTGGATCCTGGGACTCTGCCCCTATCAGCACAATCTCCGCTACGCATCGCTTTCCTCATGGTAACTCGAATAGCAACATCATGGCATATTCTTCAAGAGTACCTACCTCTGCATCCTTTTGTTCCGTGCCAAGGCCTTCTAATAGCAACTTCGCCTCTGTAAGTTGCATCGCCTTAGTTCCTCCGTCAAATGCTTCACCGAGATCAAGTGTATGTGCCTCGAAGCTCCTTTTATCTTTGGCACCATGCAAGATGAGTCTACTTCATCAAAATAAAGAACCCATGGAACGACATGATCCTACTCTTATCTCTGCAAGAGTCCATGCCCTTGACCTCTGTCTAAGGAAAGCTCCAAGCCTCCGTTCCATGTTCTATCTTCTATGCAACTCTCTTCATGCGGCTTAGATACACCACCATATTACCCCTAAGTTGCTTTGCTTCTCGATTTACATTATGTTAATGGTGATCCTCGTGCCCACTATTCCACGGGTTAGCCCTCTGTGGAGTCCGATCTCCCTATTGGCTCCAAGTGTGCCTTCACTTTGTGTTGTCTTGGGTCGCTCCCCTACTTGATCTCGCTATGCGTCCACCAACGCATTGCCACTTGCGAGATCATGCAGCGACTCCTCGTTGCTTTCTCGATCTATCGAGCTTTGTCTTGAGGTACTCCTCAACCGGTGTAATTCATTGCACATGATTCTCCCTCTAGAAAACTGGGAGTTATCCTTCCTAGATATCTATCCCGTTGGAGCAACTTCTCTCTTCATCTCCTTCCCTCTAGAAGGTTTGGAGACCACCATTCCCGTGGACCACTCCGACTTTTCTGAACAAACCATGCATTGTTCTGCCTCCACAAACGTACTTGCTAGATTGCGACTCTTTGCCAATATAGCTCCCACTGTACCCCTCTAGGTCTAGCAATATGTTGAACCTGCTGCACACTTCAGCCTCTTACGAAAATATCCTACACATGTCGAAGAGAAAGTTTCAATGCTCCATGGCGCCGACCTTCGACTGCCTTGGGATGGCCATAGACAGTCCATCGTCCGCATGCAAGCCCTTGCATGAGTATCGAATTCCTTGAGTTTGTAACTCTCCTCACCTCTGTGAGCTTTGCATAACTATTTCGATCGTCGAACAACCCCCTCCACCTTGCACGGTCTCATCCTTTACCAAGCACCCCACTTATCTTGAGCACTGTCAAGTTTGGGTGCCAACGTCGAGCCACTGCTCGAACTCAGCCATCCCAGCTTTTGTACACTACGCAATTCTTCTCAACTTGTTTGTCCTCATGGTGCCTCTTTGCGTGAAGGGTTTGCCATTCTTCTGAATGTCATTCTCGGATGTCCGCTCCTCAGAGCGACTCTTTCCCTTACAACTTCATATATGTTTCCCAAACGGTCGTGCATGTTGACTGCTCTCATTGCAGCCCCGCTAGGTCCCCCATGTTTGCATGCTAAGTGTTTCTAAGTGGGCTTGTCCTGCTCTGATACCATCTGTCACGTACTTAGCTGGTTTTGCCTAAGCCGTGCAGTACCATTGTGTGTCAATCCGCAAAGGTCAGCCTTCCCGAAATTTCCTACGATCCCTTAGGACCTACAAAAGAGAAGATAGGACAGAGAAAGCGCTTTACACGAGATTCATAAGCAAACCTTTTAGCAAACATTTTATAACCAATACAAATTCTAACCATGGATATTATAAGCTCAGAATGGTTGCACAACAAAGGTACAAAATTGATCCACTACAGATCGAAATCTAGTACAAGTGTCCACATGACACCATCATTATATACAAACCTGAAACGACCATCAAACTTATTCAAATGGGGCTGTTTAACTTTTAGCCAGCTCTTTACATTCTTTGCAAAGTTAGAACAAACCGAAAAGACATGGACATGTATAAGCATTATACTGAACAAGCCATTGACAATTTGTCCATGATAGATAGTTGTATTGAACTCCTACAAGGAGATTTATAGAATATAGATATTATTTTAAAAAAAATAATTACTTTCCATTATAATTATTAATATAAATAAAATCAAAGACTAATAAGTAGGAGTCATTATGATGTTTGTCATAAATGTGTATTCTCCTTCTAAAATCATAATAATATATTGTAGGTGGTTCTAAAGGGAGGAAGGTCCTGCCATATTTTATTAGGCGTCAAACAATGTTAGTAAATACAGGACCAAACAACAAATTATAAAAGCTCAAAGCGGAAATATAGGTGCAAAAATTACTTCTTTTAATTAATTCAGACGTCTATTTTTCTTTTTCTTTTTTATTTTTTTTTTCATGCATGAGTCAACAAAGATAAAGCACTTTTTTCCTTCCTTCTTCCATCAGATCCTCCAATGCCATGCCAAAGGAACAACATAGCCTGCAACGGATTCACGAAACAATGAAGGGAACCAATCAATAAACATCCACGGGAAGAACCAAAAGCAAATGTAGTTTGAGATTGCATGCATGTGTGCATGAGGAGGAAGGAGGTGGCGATGGTGCAAGTCACTTAAGCATTGAGTTCCACGGGACACGGTTTTGCTGCAGTATTTGGCGACGAAGGCGACCTTCTCCATGCTCACGGCTCTCTCGATCTCCGGCATGACGCTCTTGCAGACGCAGAGGAAGTCGAACTTTTGGACCTTGCCGCAGCACGCCATGGAGGGTGCAAACTTCGGCCCTTCTTTCTTCACGTACTCCTTGCACTGGATGACAAGCTTGGAGGCGTCGCGACCGCAGAACTCCATGGCAACCTGTGGAGGACCAGTCCAGGGGATCAAATACGTCGCCAAGGTCATGGCCACGACCTTGCTTGTAGTACATTGTTCTGGGAAGAGAGATGGCGACACTTGGGCTCCACTTCCTCCTCTTGGTCGTGGCCTTATAATTTCTGCTTTGAGCTTTTATAATTGGTTGTTTTGTCCTGTATTTACTAACATTGCTTGATGCTTAATAAAATATGGCAGGACCTTCCTCCTTTCAGAACCACCTACAATATATTATTATGATTATAGAAGGGGAATACACATTTATGACAACATCATAATGACTCCTACTTATTAGTCTTTGATTTTATTTATATTAATAATTATAACGGAAAGTAATTATGTTTTGAAAAGATAATATCTATATTCTATAAGTCTCCTTGTAGGAGTTCAATACAAGTGCCGGTACACAAAAATTAGGAAGCTTCAGCTCTCCAAACATACGAAACTGAGTTTGGCAATACTATGGGACATGAGATTCAATTGCCTAGGAATGTATACAAAATTGGCAACATTGGTATTAGAATGAATCATTGTAATGTCATCTCCCAAAGCCTTCAACCTTCAAGACGTTTAACCAATGTTTTGTAAACGTTCGACTTCGATTGTGTCTTTGCGAAAGATGGCACTGTTTCTATTCAACCAACTGAGCCACAATGAGTTAACTATAAGAAGTCTCAACCTCCATGCATCCTAACACTGCAACTTATTTATTCCCCTTGACAGCAAGCCTCAAAGAATTCAATATTATAGTTGGTTTTTACTACTCATTAGGCATTGATATTTCATAACAAATCAATATTCAAAGAAAACGTTTTTAATAGAGTCAGCGGACAAATTGCAGAAAGGACATATATCAATAAGAGAATGATAATATTTGATCATTCATTCAGATATAGAAAGTCTATGTCATAATAATTTTCATAAATATATTTTCACTTTGGGTAAAGAATCTACTGATCACATTGCCTTCTTACTGGACCATATATCTTCTTTTGTAAAAGCCTTCGCTTGACCATCTTGTATGTATATATCTTCTTTCGCATATCATTTTATGTCTAAATCGATTTATCGTCATGTGCAATATGAATTCTGACAATCCATTGAACAATGTGTCTTCCATCTATTTCCTATTTAGATAATGTCATATATGTTGCATTAATGTTGCACCACAAAGTTTGATTAGAGAATATAAAAAAATCTATTGATTAAACCAACTTTTCATTGTACAATTTATTCTAGCCTATGTGATATATAAACGAGATTTAAATAATGAAGACTCCTCAATGAAAACAAAATATTAATAGTATGGTTAAATAATAGAAAAAACTTCATTATGCAAGACCGAAGCCTTTTTGTGATGCCTGACGTAATCTTTAAATTTTGAATTTTAGTGACGAAATTTGCCATCAAATATAGGAACTATATGTCATTTAACTCATAAATCAAATTATTTTAGCACAAGAAAATTATTTTTTATAAAAAGATAATCTTGATTCATGTATCTCTCCTTTTCATTTTTCTTCACCCTATTTTATTCTTTTGTCATTAATCTCTCAATGTCCCCACATCATCCTCTCTCTCTCTCTCTCTCTCTCTCTCTCTCTCTCTCTCGCTCTCTCTCGCTCCCTCCTCCATCAACAACCTGTAAGCAATTTACTTAGAAAATACTTATATTTTAGGTAATTTTTAAAAATATCTCTTTTAATTTTTAAATACTATTTATAATTAAAAAATATCTAAAATACCCTTCAAAAGTTTTCCCATCAATTTTTTTGCTTTTTTATTGGTTTACGACTGTTACAATATTTTCATTTCACACATTTATGATATTTTTAATAGCATTTATAGTATTTTATGAGGTACTAAAAATACTATAAACGTTATTGAAAAACACTATGAATGATATTATATTATGTATCTTTCCTTGTCATTATTCATATATTATTATAATACCATATTTTTATGCTTGTAATTAGTTTGGTTTAGGTTGGGATTCCATTTAGATGATCTTTTTATTGTGGTAGTCAAAATATTGTAATAAGTCAAAAACATTTAGATGATCTTTTTATAGGAAATCACCCTTTATCTCTCTCTCTCTCTCTCTCTCTCTCTCGTCAATATTGATTTATTTTATGCTAATTACAATATGCACCGCTAATGTCTGTTTTTTTCTTAAACACAATGGATTTTGGGTTTTTATTTCTAAATGACCAAATTCTTGAAATCATTCTTTATATAACAAATAGACACTTCAAAGTGATATTTTTATTACATAATATATAAGTATGAATTTTTAAAATTAAAAATACTATTAAAAAATGAGATATTGATTAAAAATATCTAAAATATAAATATTTTATAGGAAATGGCCCTCTCTCTCTCTCTCTCTATCTCTCGTCAATTGATTTGTTTTATGCTACTTACAATATGCACTACTGATTTTTTTTTTCTTAAACGCAATGGATTTTGGATTTTTATTTCTAAATGACCAAATCCTTGAAGTCATTCTTTATATAAGAAATAGACGCCTCAAAGCAATATTTTTATTATATAATATATATAATTTATTTTTAAAAAATATTTGGTATCGAATATAAGATCCGACCACTAATTCGGTGCCCCATCTAATTGATTGGCCTGCCTTGTCATTATCAATTATCCTCATTGTCTAATCATTGAGGAAGGGCTCACATTAGATTACCTTTGTGGTCTACCATCCTATAAACCATTTTCTGCTATCGTTATTCTATCGATTTTCTTTATGGTGATGCATCTCATGATGCATCTTGCTCCTCCCACTTGTTTGCATCCACGTCACTATCATCCTCCCCTCTCCTCTTGATAATAACCGCTCTTCCTCCTTCCCTCTCTCCTTCTATCATCGAAGTGCAAATAATAGGCTATCCAATTTTTTGGCTGAGGAGAAAGTAGAACCTAAGAGTCACCATCTATCTTCGCAAAATAATGTACTACAAAGCAAGTTCTCTCTTGTTACTATCATTCCTTCTTGTTGTCTATTTGTGTGGAGCCTTTAGGAGTTATAAAGGCTCCATACAAACTAAGTAATCCATGTGAGGACATGTATTCATTTGGTACATCATTATCAGATCTGAAATCTGATGTCGATCTACAAGAAGAACTAGTTTCGTCTTCTTCTCTCTTCTTAACGATGGATTAGAGATAAAAGAGAGATATGAAAAGATCTATAATTTTCTATTTCATGTGACTAAAGAAAAATAAGAGAATATTTATAATTTCTCAAAGATGTCATGTATCTACGTTGAGTCAAGGTCTTATTTATTTATAGGCAAAATTAGAGGATCTAGAATAAGTAATTATAAGAGTTACTTTTCAAAATCATCTTATAAATATTTCTATCATAATTATATTCTTTTTTTACTGATCGATAGTCGTAATAATCCCAAAGAATTAGAATATGCAGTTGGGCAATATGCCACACAATTAAGATCAGTTTTATAATATCATGCTAATTAGTCTAGTAGTATGTGTCCTTTTTCTGTTCTCCGTAGGAGCTATCCATTGTTTGGAAGAAAAAAAGACTTAATATAAGTCGTTAAATCTTGTCACCCTCCAGTCTACACACATCCACGTGATATACAAACCATTATCAAGGTAGAGTCCTTTCTATATAATCATATTTAGGCCACATTATTTCTTTTGTTACAAAAGTTGTTTACGTTGTAATCGTTTTCTCTAAATAAAAGTTTCAATATTGAGTGCTTTCTCTTGCCAACGTGAACAAGTAGATACGTAAAGATATCGTTACAATAATAGTTTCATTCGAATGAAATGTTGCATGATTATTTTCGTAGCTCCTAAATTTATTCAGTATCGCTTATCTCCAATTTTTATATCATTTAGGCTTTGAAACTAGTGAATCATTTTTTATTACTCAAAAGGCGAACTTTGTAAGTAGGATCAAGTATTTTGTTTTCATTTTTAAATCTTATTTTCTTTTTTATTTCAATTGCAATATTATCAAATAGGGACTTACCATCAAAATATATTCCTATTCATATTAAAAAATGAAGAACATTTTCGTAGTTTGTAAGGACAGAACGGTATATGTTCATTTCAAAGACGAGTGGACCTAGTCACAAGGTTCTTCTAAATCAAAGAGGTATATTAATAAAGTATATTTGAGATACAAATTCATCCGGTGAAAATATTTAAACGATCGTAGGTTCACTGCATGAAATCTTTCGGATTGTAGTGCACTTGTAGAGTTGCGTCCGTTACGAATTCGGCTCGAACATGATGAGCATTCTACAACGCAGGAGAAGCTATTTTATACATTGGTACTAATATTAATAAAGTATATCTGAGACACATATTCATCTGGTGGTGAAAATATTTAGCTGGCCATGGGTTCACTGCATTAAGTCTTTCAAATTGAAATGCACTTGTGGAGTTGTATCCATTACAAATTCCACTCCAGAACCTTTATGATGAACATGATGAGCATTCTACAGAAGCCAGTTTGTACATTGGTAATAATATTACTCGAAAAACACAATACCACACACATTTTCATTGAGAAAGAAGGGAATTGCACCTATGCAATTAGAAAGGGCAACACGGTTAACATGAAGGACTCGTAGGTGAAAGTTGCAGACCCTGAATACTTGGTGTCCTTTTCCTTGAACTTTTCTGTCAGACCCTGTAACACGGCCAGTTGTTAATGAATATGAAAAGAAAAAAGAAAACAGAGGAGTAAACCTAGCTATACCAAAGCATCTAGTAAATATATTACCTTGACTGTGAGGCAGCACCTGCGTTGCAATCAAATCGAAACATAAACGAGTTTAGGAGTCCGTATTTTGCATAATGCCAGATCCTATTGTGTTAAGTTCATCTACTACTTACTCGATGAAGTTGTCGTATTCAATAGCTTTGCTTTTGCCTCCGGATTTGTCAAACTTGGTCACAAGCAAGTCCAGGACCGCTGGGGAAACAGAAAAACCAAGGTTCAGAAGAGCCTCACGAAGCTCCATAGTGTCAATTTTTCCACTCCGATCACGATCAAACGCTTCAAAGATAGCCTGGAAGGCAATCAGCAATACATGTTGTTTATTGAGAATAAAGTAGTAAAGAAAAAAATAATATTGACAGCAGAAGGTCTATCTTTCTATACCCTCCAGTTTTGAAGGCTGTAGAAAACTGAGGTGAACTCTTTTGGTCCTGCAAACAAAGTATTCAAGGGTTGAGATAATCTGATTTGAGACACACTCACTATATGACAGTGAAAAACGGAGTCAACAAACAGCAACCGCAAGCTATATATAAAATACACATAATTTGAGAAAGCAAAAATAACAGTAAGAGAATAAAGAGACACATGTTGAGTTTTCCATATTTTAGGACCTGCAATACATATAAGACACTAGGCCTTCTTGACACACCCTCTGATGTATCCAAGGTTCAAGTCCAGCCAAACTGAAGATTAGATTACGTCTTAGGTTGAATCCAACAGTTTGGTTAGAAGTTACAAACTTTTCTGGAAGTTACAAATTTATCTTTCTCCCATTTGCAATCATGTTTGTGTTCATTTTAACCCGTCATTTTTTAACTAATTTATTTTTTGACAAACACAATATATGGAAGTCCTTGGGGCTTGGGAAGCACAAGAAGAAGACATCTTCCATTATCGTGCTAGAAGGCAAGTAGACTATATAGATCTTGTGAAAAAAAGGAGATTCATCTCAAAAGGCCATCAAGGAAGAAACATTATCTACCATATGAAACATTGTTCTCATGAATCCCTAACTCTACAAGATATAGGGTCCCTGTGCTTGTATAACCTTTCTATCACGAAACTGGAACCATATAAATTGCAGTGACTAGGTTATTCACTAGTGAAATAAAATAGTAAGTAAATGAATTGGAGACATGGAGAAATTATAAGTTCAAAATGACATTTGATTATTAAAATAATTACAAAGAAAAATACTCTTATTAAAAGAAATGAATGCATCTACTTAAAGACATAAGAAAAGACATCTAAATATATGTAATCTTTGACTGCTTTGATAACTCATTAAATAATGCAAATTTGAATTACCCAGGAATAATTAGAAAGCTATTATTTTTGTATTTCTTTTCCTTATCACTACTTTATAAGGAGGAGAGGTGTCGATTTGACGATGGCAACAGGATCACATACAAGGGAGGTAAAACATCAAGCATCAACCACTTCTCATTTATTAAAGAGAAAAAGAATCATATTTTCTTTAGATAGTTGTCAATCAACTTTTTGATCACATGCAACACCCATTTTAAGTTCAATGACCAATATAAGAAAAACTCTATTAGTATGAACAATTATTTAAGCTTCATTCATCTTCTACATATGCTGCAAGAATGTCTGTGGATGGATGTTCTATAATTCAGTAGCTCCTAGTACGAAGGAATTGGATAGAATTAGACACTTTGGATTTTGGAATACTGAATTGAAGAGAGGCTCAAGGATGGCAATCTAAAAAACACGTTTTAAGAATGAATCATTATTATTTATTACAGGCTGCACATGAAAGGGTACGTACTTTGAGGATTGCCTTATTTGCCTCCGCAATTGAGGTGGTATGCTTTTGCAGCATTAGAGGAGATTAGTGCAAGAAGAAAAAGTTTTCTTTAGTGAGCTGCACACCAACCCAAAGCTATGGCAACATTAGAAAACCTCTACGCAACCAAAGTGGTTTGATTTTCCGGAACCATAACAATCGTAAATACCAATATTATTTAGCATTTTTTCAACTAATAAATCCACAAAAATTAAGAACCAAAATATTTAGAAATACTAGGAGACAAATGAGAGTATGTAAGCGCAACCAACTCCACTATATCTGTCCTTTGGCACTTGTAACACGAAAGCCCTAACGTTACTGTCCATCACCAACATGTGCCATTTAATTAGAGATTAATTCCAAAAAAAAAAAATGCTGGCGTAGGGTAGCACTTAACAGGCTACCTATACTACCATGCGCCACCTAGGGTTTAGATCATGTCGATTTGGGGAGGAATAATTGCAATACTTTCAAGTATAAAAACGTAGAACGATGGCAAGAGGAAGAACGGACCAATCTTACGGACGCTAGAGGAGGTGAAGAGGTACATGAGGAGATGGACGGTCCTCAGGCTGAAGCTCTGGTTGTAGGACGACAGCGCCTGTTGCAGCTCCTTGTCATCAATAAACCCGCTGCCGTCGCGATCTGCCGCCTGGAAGCACGCCACAACGTTCGGGTCCGTCCCCGGCGGGAACGCCGACGGCATCAGCGCCGCAAACGGGCTGCCACCATACGCACCGGAAGGAGGAGGAGGCGGCGGCGCCGACGCAGCCGGAGGAGGCTGGCCGTAGTACCCAGGTTGCCCGTAGCCTCCGTAACCGTGAGTCTTCCCTTCCTTGGGGGGCTTCTCGCCCGCCGGCGGCGCCGACGGCGCGTAGGGCGGGGCGGAGACGTAGGGCGACGGCGGTGCCGCGCCGTAAGGCGGAGGGACGCCGTAAGGGTTTCCCGGGGGAGCACCGTAGTGGGGGTAACCGGGGCCCGGAGGATAGCCAGACATTTGGACTTCGACGATGGAAGGAGGGAGCGAAGGAGGAAGAGCCGTTCAGTAACGCAACGCAGATCGGAGTTGACATTAAACATTGTGATGTATGATATATATATAAACTCAGCCAGTAGTTTTCGTGACCAACGCAAAGTACGCCGCTAAGCAAACAATTACTTTGACCGGCTGATCAAATTGGACACGCTTTGATGAGCGGGTATGCAATGAGCGTCACATCAGATGCCACGTCACGACAGACATCTTCGAATATGGCAGACCGGTATAGGTAGGAAATTGATGGGTGTTGTTGCGGAGGGGGCGCATTAGAAGCAACGCGTAGCGATCGACACGGAGCAAGGCGGCCGACGCGTGGGAAGCTTGCCCAAGTAAAGTGGTGGAACCGTCGGCAACACGAGTCCTTGGACAGAATAAAACCAAGTACTAGTATTGAGCAAGTATTTGAGATGGCTCCGAGCTTACGCGACATGCAGGGTCACCCTTCCATAAAATCTATAATTATGTTATTTATTATATAAAATAATTTTAATATTAAAATTTAAAATTAAATAGTAATGAATCTAAATAATATTATGATATGTAACTTTCATTGTTATTAAAAAAAATAAATTTTATTTGATCCACAAGCATATCATCATCAGATCTAAAATATCAATATGTAAGGAGAACTAGACTCACATTCTTCTCTCTTTCTATCCTCGATCACTTAGATTGATGATTAGGGAGATTGAGAGAGAAACTATAATAGAAAGATTGAGAAAGAAATTGTAAACTCTCAATCGCATTTTCTTTATCTCTTCTTATGTTCTCTTTCTCATATTCTTAAGTACTTATCTCATATTTTACATCTCTAAAAGTTCTGTTTATTTATACGTGAGAGCAGAAGGTCTAGGATAAGATATTAAGAGATTTCCTCCCATCAAAGGTATCCCCTAACGAATCATACTTTAATTGGACATCCTTTCTATTAGCTAATAACCATAATCAAAATCCAATCATATCCATAATATATCTTATCTAATTAAATAGGATCACATAATCTAATATTCTCCCACTTGGCCCATTAATTAGTAAGATATAAAAGATATTCAAAATCAAAATAAATAAATAAAATTTATTTAAAAATAATTTTACATAATTAAATTCTAAAATTTTTAAAAACTATTTATATACGTGCGAATTTTAAAAACAGGCTAATAAGTTTAATGAATATAATAATACTATATTAAGTCTAACTAGCAATGCGAGTCATAGCGGTTGTATGTCATCAATGCTACACTTCCTTCTGTGTACTACAACACTATTAGTCTTTCCTAATACAGTCCAAAATGACTCATGTAATTTATCTTGTCAAGACAATCCTATCATTATATTCAACCATAATATGTACATGTTGGGAAATCTGTCAGTGGAGCGACATCTCAAGTGCAACGGAAGAACAGAAAAACAAAACACCCCAGATTTTTCGTAGAAAGTTTCCGTCATCGTGCGAAGATCGGTGCGTCAAACAAATCAACGAAAAACTACACGTGTAAAAGAAAGTACTTAGGGAGATCGTATATCCCTGAATTCTTGCAGATCTGTGGGAGAGGATGAAGGAGGTCAAGCATCCTCCTCTCTAGCGATATCCACACAACAGGGATTGTAGTAATGCACCTCTCTCTCTCTCTCTCGGGAGAGGAGAACATGAGGTGGCTACCAAAATAAAACCATCAACCTATAGAGCTTTGGTTCCCTCCTATTTATAGAGGCCCCCTGAAAACCCTAATGGATCTTTTGCCCTATTGGGTATTGGATCTCCATCCAATTACCCAAGCCTCTTGAATTAGTGGATTTCTACCAATAATTGCTAATCTCTTATTAGCAATTATTAGATCTCATCTTAGGATCCAATAATTCAGGGGCTTAATGGATATCCAATAAGATAGGGGGTTCAACGAATATCTCATATCCGAACCTCTACTCGTCACAACACCTACCATATGTGTGTGACCCTCTAGGCCAAATATCGAGCTGGCCGTGAGTCATACTTGTCAGAACTTCTTTTGATTTAGTGAATTATTATCTCTATAATAATTCATCCAACTCATCGACTACGGACGTACTAGGCCACTACGCCGCGGCCCCCAAACGATATAGGGGAATCCAATCCTTTGGATATATCTGTCCTCAGTTACCATGTATCTATAGTCTCTCATCCATCCAATATCCCAAAGACCCTATACCGGGCATGGTGCTGTCAGGCCCACACGATCTCTCCTCGAGTCTTGCTCTTGTCGGATTCTCCTAGAGAACTCTTTCTCTCTCAATCCGAATAACCTTGGCCAAGGATTTGTTCAAGCAAGAACATATGGGATATTCCTCTCATGATACCCAGAGCGGATGATCCTCTATTGACACTCAATAGCTCTCGTAAGGTTGGCTACCACTCCCAATGACCAGTTGTACTAGATCTGAAACTTTCCAAACCTATAAGTCCAGTATCAAAGAGTAGAGTACTCATACAGGACATCCTTGGTGTCTCAAGTCTAAGGACCAGATACACTATTAGGACTACGGAATCACTGTCTGACGTGAGGTATCAATAACCATCCAACATTTCGTAGGCGGATCAATCAGTGAACTCATTCTCCAATGAGCACCTGCACTGTACCCTTAGTGTCCCCACACGAGTAGCTATGAGACCAGCTACCTTCATCGTATGAACAGGTATACAACACACCAGTCTATCTGGTTATCTTGATGTCCTTCTCGAATAACCTATGACCAGAATAATTTAGGGTCTGTGTTTAAAGATGAATCAGTCTCATTATCGTGATCTCATCACGATCTGATTCCCATTGCATAGATCTAAGGACATCACAGTATATGCAACATGCAAGATAAAATGATAAAATACCTAATAATAAGCAAAGAAATAAAGTGCATATCAAGTCACAAAGTGCCATCACTCATGTGATTGGCTTGTAGCGCATATATAACTAGCAATCTCCCACTTGACCTAAAGCCAATCACCAACATGTCTGATCCCCATTAGACCTCTATGACGCTCAAAGACAATCTGAGTCAATGGCTTTGTTAGTGGATCTGTAATGTTATCTTCGGATAGAACTCTTTTCACTGCTACATCTTTTCTAGCGACAATCTCTCTTATCAAGTGGAACTTTCTCAGAACATGCTTTGACTTCTGATGAGACCTAGGCTCCCTTATTTGAGTAATCGCCCCATAGTTATCGCAATATAAGAGAATCAGCTCTTCGCTGCTCAATGTGACTCCCTAGTCTGTGATAAACTTCTTCATCCAGACTCCCTCCTTTGCTGCCTTTATCACAGTAATGTATTCTGCCTCTGTGGTCGAGTCAGCAATAGTATCTTGCTTAGAACTCTTCCAGCATACTGCTCCTCCATTCAGGGAGAATACATACCCTGAATTAGACTTGCTATCATTGACATCAAACTGGAAGCTCGAGTCTGTGTAGCCCTTAACCTTAAGGCTACTACCTCCATATACCAATAAAAAATCCTTAGTCCTTCTCAAGTACTTAAGGATACATTTTACTGCTTTCCAATGCTCCAAGCCTGGATCTACCTGATATCTGCTCGTGACACTCAAAGCATGCGCTATATCAGGGCTGGTATATAGCATAACATACATGATAGATCCTATCGTTAATGCATATGGCATCATATCCATGTGTGCCCTTTCTTCAGGAGTCTTTAGGGACATACTCCTAGAAAGTAATATTCCATGTCTCATTGGTATGAGACCTCTCTTGGAATTTTCTATGCCAAATTTTTTGACAATGGTGTCTATGTACCTGGATTGGGACAAGCCAAGCATCCTCTTGGATCTATCTCTATAAATCCCTATTCCCAATATGCATAATGCTTCCCTTAAGTCTTTCATGGAGAAGTGCCTAGATAATCAAGTCTTTACTGTGGAGAGTATTCCTACATCATTCCCAATGATCAGGATGTCATCCATATATAATACCAAAAAGGTGATAGTACTCCCACTTAATTTTCTGTACACACAAGGTTCATCTTTGTTCTTAACAAAGTCATAAGATCTGATCGCCTCATCAAATCTTATGTTCCAACTTCGGAAAGCTTGCTTCAATCTATAAATGGACCTAAGCAGCCTACACACCTTATCTAGGTTATCCCTGGACACGAATCCCTTAGGCTGTATCATATACACCTCCTCCTCGAGGTTACCATTGAGGAATGCGATTTTGACGTCCATTTGCTAGATTTCATAATCATAGTATGTTGCAATAGCCAATAGAATTCGAATAGATTTTAGCATAGCTACAGGTGAGAAAGTTTCGTCATAGTCAACACCTTACCTTTGACGATACCCCTTAGCCACTAGCCTTGCTTTATAGGTCTCTACCTTTCCATCTACTCTAATCTTCTTTTTGAAGATCCACTTGCAGCCAATGGGTACAATACCCTCGGGTGCATTAACTAAGTTCCAAACCTTGTTGAAGAACATGGAATCCATTTATGAATCCATGGCTTCTTGTCATTTCCAGGAGTCTATGCTCATAATAGCCTTCTCGTAGGTCTGAGGATTAATATCCTCAACATCCTCTCTTCTGATATGTCCCACATATCTCTCAGGAGGATGAGATACTCTATCGGGCTTACGTAAAATTGAAACTTGTGTGTTAGGTATCTGAACAGATTCTGGAATAGTGCTTGAGCTAGGTTCTCCAACCTCACTTAACTTTATCATGCTCCCACTATCTCCACCAAGAATATGTTCATTCTCAAGGAACACTGCTCTCTTAGCTATAAAGACCTTTCGGTCTTTAGGGTGATAGAAATAATACCCACAAGTTTCCTTGGGGTATCCCACAAACTTGCACCATTTTGTTCTGGATTCTAACTTGTCATGGTTGTGTCTCTTAACGTGGGCAGGGCAACCCCAAATCTTAACAACCTTAAGATTGGGCTTCTTTCCATTCCATATCTCATATGGAGTCGACATCACTGATTTAGTTGAAGTTCTATTCAGAAGAAAAGCTGTGATCTCTAGGGCATATCCCTAGAATGAGACGGGTAGGTTGACAAAACACATCATGGAATGCACCATGTCTAACAGTGTGTGATTCCTTCTTTTTGATACACCATTAAGCTATGATGTATAAGGAGGTGTCCATTGGGATAAAATCTCACAGTTTTTAAGGAATTAGGTGAACCCTGTACTCAAGTACTCACCTCCTCGATCTAATCGAAGGGTTTTAATCCTCTTTCCTGTCTGGTTCTCCACTTCTCGTTTCCTCTTAGACTCACTTACACTCATGATATGTGGAGTTGTATCTAGCATAAATAAACCATTATGCATCGTTCCTCTCGTGATGATCTCATCATCTAATATTATTGAACAACCATTGTTCTCAAAAACTAATTTATATCTATTAATTGTTAAACATGAAATGGAAATAATATTTTTGATAATAGAAGAAACATAATAGCATACATCTAATGCAATAATAGCTTCACCAAGCAGATGTAAGGCGACCTTGCCAACAGCCACTACAGTAACCTTTACTCCATTGCCCATCTTAAGGTTCATTTTACCTTTGTTCAATCTCTTAAGTCCTACCAGAACCTGTAACGAATTACAAATATGATAAGCACTCCCAGTATTCAATACCCATGTGTTATCATAAGATTCTGACAAATGGAGACTGATCATGAATGTACCTGAAGCTTCTGTAAGCTTCTGTTTCATCCTCTCTACAAGTACTCTTTGTAGTTCCTCTTCCAGTGCCCATCTTTATCGCAGTGGAAGCACTGGCCTTTGTCCTTTGTTGGATCTTTCTTGGCAACCTTTGCCTTACCCATTTTGCCCTTGCCCTTGCCCTTCTTAAGGGTCTTCTCAGCCTTCCTTTTCTTTCTAGTCTCACCAGTATAGAGAACCGGCTTCTCTTTCTTGATGGTGCTCTTTGCTTCTCTCAACATATTGAGGAGCTCTAGGAGGATCACCTTAAGTTTGTTCATATTAAAATTCATTATGAATTGAGAAAAGGAATCTGGTAGGTACTGAAGCACAAGATACACACATAGGTTATCCTCTAGGATCATTTCTCGACCAAGCATACCATGTCCTCATGTCACCAATGATATCTCTATGTCGTAGATAAGATAGCGAAACGTGATATAGGTGAGTCTCGAGGGACTCGACCAACTCAACATATGCTGGGAATAAGTTCCTATCTATAACAATGGAAGGCCATGTGGGTCAATCTAATTGCCTCATGTTTACCGACTTAATATTATTAATGGAGAGGATTTTTGATTTGGTCTCCTAATATAATATGTCACACACATACATATACGTATTTTAATATATATATCTACATCGCATGTAAATATATATATATCTAGTAGGTGTATAACTAATCACACATCATATGAGCAATCACACCAAATGATCATGGACCACATCATAATATGATCAGGCCCGCCAGTGGGCCTAATCACTCACATTAAGATCTATGTGTACTTTGACGCATCTCTATGCCCTGTGATCGTTCATCTCGTTTCGTCGGATCCGTCGGCATCTCAACGCATCTCCATGTATCGGATCGTCCGTCTCGACCTCATAAGTCACGCTACCACTGCACCTCCTCATGTAATTACAATATAATTACAAGCATGCAGGCCCGACAATAAACGAGAAAAATAGAGGCTCACAGACCCCAATAATAATAATCATATGTACATACTTCATATCACAAGTCCATGATCATCTGTCCACATCATACATCACATGTATACGTTACTTTATAGGACTATAAGATAAAAAAATAATAGTTAATTAAACTATTTAATTAACATATTTAATTTTTTGAAATCAGGGACAGAGGGAATTTTTTGAATTCCCAAGGGTATTTTGGTAATTCTATCAATAGAATATGAAATTTCTGATATTTTGAGAGCTATTTTAGTAATTTTGTAAAAGGGATAGAATCTAAAATTTCTAAAATTTTGAGAGGCAAAACTGTCTTTTGCCCTAAAAACCCTAATCCCTCACCCTTATCAAAGCTACTGCCGCCGCCACCTTCTTGCGGCGCCCATGCACGCTGGGAGGGCAAAGACCGCCGCCGACCGCGGGCGCCCAGCGTCGTGGTGGCAACGCCTGCCATCCCTGCAGGCAGCCCCGTGGGCGTAGCACCCGTAGGCGCTACCGGCGTCGCGATCTTGGCGCCCTGTGAGCGCAGCGCGCCCAAGCAGTAACCCGCTTGCTGCTGTTTACGCTGCTGCACCCACCGACCGACGGCTGCTACTTGTGTAGGCAGCAAGGCTTGCTGTCGTTGCACGAGCGCAGCAAGGGCAATAACAGTTGTTGCCCTTCCTGGCCCTTTTGCGCTAACGATTTTGGCGTCAAAAGCAGATCTAAAACACAACACACGCAGTTTAAGATCCGATCTTCGCACGAACAACCTTGCTCTGATACCATTGTTGGGAAATCTATCAGTGGAGTGACATCTCATCCGCAGCGGAAGAACAGAAAAACAAAACATCACAAATTTCCCATAGAAAGTTTCCGTCGTCGTGCGAAGATTGGTGCGTCAAACAAATCGGTAAAAAACTACACGTGTAAAAGAAAGTACCTAGGGAGATCGTATATTCCTAAATTCCTGTAGATCTATGGGAGAGGATGAAGGAGGTCAAGCGTTCTCCTCTCTAGCGGTATCTACATAGCAGGGATTGCAGCGATGCACCACTCTCTCTGGGGAGAGAACAGGAGGTGGCTACCAAAAGAAAAACCTCAGCCTATAGAGTTTTGGTTGCCTCCTATTTATAGAGGCCTCCTGAAAATCCTAATGGATCTTTTGCCCTATTGGGTATTGGATCTCCATCCAATTACCCAAGCCTCTTGGATTAGTGGGTTTCTACCCAATAATCTCTTATTAGCAATTATTAGATCTCATCTCAGGATCCAATAATTAATGGGCTTAATGAATATCCAATAAGATAGGGGGTTCAGCAAATATCTCATATCCGAACCTCTACTCGTCGCAACACCTACCATATGTGTGTGACCCTCTAGGCCCAATATCGAGCTAGCCATGAGTCATACTTGTCAGAAGTCCTTCTGACTTAGTGAATTATTATCTTTATAATAATTCACCCAACTCATCGACTGCGGACATACCAAGCCACTACGCCGTAGCCCCTAGACGATACAGGGGAATATAATTCTTTGGACCTATCTATCCTCAGTTATCATATATCTATAGTCTCTCATCCATCCAATATCCCAGAGACCCTATACCGGGCATAGTGCTGTCAAGCCCATATGGTCTCTCCTCGAGTTTTGCTCTTGTCGGATTCTTTCGGAGAACTTTTTCTCTCTCAATCCGAATAACCTTGGCTAAGAATTTGTTCAAGCAAGAACTCATGGGATATTTCTCTCATGATACCGAGAGTGGATGATCCTCTATTGATACTCAATAGCCCTCGTAAGGTTAGCTACCACTCCCAATGACCGGCTGTACTAGATCTAGAACTTTCCAAACCTATAAGTCCGGTATCAAAGAGTGGAGTACTTATACAGGACATCCTTGGTGTATTAAGTCTAAGGACCAGATACACTACTAGGACTAAGAATCGCTATCTGACGTGAGGTATCAATAACCATCCAGCATTCTGTAGGCAGATCAATTAGTGAACTCATTCTCTAATGAGCACTTGCACTATACCCTTAGTGTCCCCACACGAGTAGCTATGAGACCAGCTACCTCCATCATATGAACGGGTATATAGCACACTAGTCTATCTAGTTATCTCGATGTCCTTCTTGAATAACCTATGACCAGGATAATTTAGGGTTTGTGTTTAAAGATGAATCGGTCTCATTATCGTGATCTCATCACGATCTGATTCCCATTGCACAAATCCAAGGACATCACGGTATATGCAACACGCAAGATAAAGTGATAAAATGCCTAATAATAAGTAAAGAGATAAAGTGCATATCAAGTCACAAGTGCTATCACTCATGTGATTGGCTTGTAGGGCATATATGACTAGCAGTACATACACAACTGTGAACAAGATAGCAGAAACAAATAACTTTAAGTACGTAAGTAAAAATGTCAATTACAGTATCCACTCAAATATGCATCACCATATCCTTTATGGATTGCTCACAAACCCAATCATAAGAACATGTTTTTTCAAAACACTTTAGGCTGTAAGTCCTAAGTAAATGGATCAGCAATCAATACAATGGAACTCAAGTAATTAATTGACATTAAATATTTTTAGACTCGTCTTTTCTAACCATCAAGTATTTTCTACCATAATGCATAGAGATGCAATAATACTTGCCATTCTTAGAGAAGAAAACTACTACGATGTCATAAAATATCTTCAGCGACTTGACAATTGAGTCTAACCATACCAAGTTCTGAGATAAAAATTTCATAGTTATAAAGTTTTATTAATGGCCTCAAAGCATACCACAAAATCAACTTCTATTATTAATAATAATATAATAACAAATTACCCCTCTAATTGATATATATATATTAACCGTGTGGACTTCCTATTATTAAGGCAATTTATAGAATTAGCATATGAAAAAACCATCATTTTAAGCTGATATAATTTCATACATATGAGCATATAATCCTTCGTCCCTTCCAGATATCTTATTATTTTTCTTTGTAGTCCTTTAATATTTTTCACTTCCGGATAACTCAAATATCTACCTAGTATTTTAATTGTAAAAACTGATATCTATTCTGACATAGGCTTAAGCATAGACTTTCAATTGCACATATATAAAGAATATTCTCTTTATTTGATTCTTTTTAAGTCATTTTAAAGCACTCACTTTTTGACTAAAATTCTACTTTTATGATTTGTTGAGCAAAGTTATATATTAAATCATCTCAAGACTCGATTAATATATCTTTTCTGAGACTATCTTAATAATCATTGAGATATATCCCTGAGTATCTCAAGACTAATAATATAAGATGTCTCATTCATATTAACCATCTTAAAATACTTAGAGATAATTTCTTGATTTAGTATAATAAATCAAGATCACTATTGGTAATGTAAAATATTATCTACATATATATGATCAATATAATAAACTTACTCCTACTGATCTTTAGATATGAATACTGATAAACAATATTTTTCTTATATATAAAAGAATCAATGATATTAAGAAACTTTATATATCATTATTTAGAAGCTTATTTAAGATCATAAATAGATTTCTGAATTTACATACCAAATTCTATATTTCTTTCATTTTCTCTACGAGTCATTCAGAGTAACCCATATGAAAGCTAGATCATTAATCAAAAATTTATTTTCATATCATTATGATGTAACTCAAACTCATAATGAGTCACTAATGTCATGATGATTCTTAACGAGTTCATTTAACAACTACATATCTCGTTATAGTCGATACATTCTTTATGAGTAAAATTAACTATATTAAAACTAAAAGTCTAACTATTATATCGTTTGACATTGTCCTTTGAGTCATATAACATACTCTTTTACAATTATTGGACAATTCGACGAATTCATCAAACACCATTCTGGTTATTGATTTTAACTCTTCTTATATTGTATCATATTACTTCTCAGAATCGTAACTTTTCATGACTTATGAAAATAATATGGGATCTACTCTGATTCCTATATCATAATATAATTCTTATAAATATACCATATAATAATCATAAATGATAGGATTCATTTCCCATTGAGATATTCTCAAGGCTATCAATTGTGGTCATTCTACAAGACCATTATCAACGATATCAATATAATGTGGGAGTTTGGTAATGTTATTTTGTTATTCACCTTCATTAAATTATTTAATAATTTGAGTAACAATAATCTCTTGAATAATAAAAGAGTATCAATACGTATGCTCTCTATATCAAAATTAATTTTCAAGATTTTTACTCCTACTAATTTGCTATTTTATAGGAATCTTATATTACTAGATTTAACTATCCTATTACTATGATTAGAGTAATAAGATATGTACCCTTTTAAACTTTCTAAATAAATAATAAAATATTCAAAAATAATTATTAAATTTAATTTTTCTTTAATGTAAATAGAAGATCCTTGTCTCTATAAGACAATCTCAAATATGTAAATATCTTAAGTTTGGTTTCCTATCATTCTATAACTCAAAAGAAGTCATGCAATTTACTTACTTGAAACCTCATTTAAAATATACATAGTTGTCCTTAGAACTTCTTCTCACATTGATTTGGGTACTGAAGAATAACCTATCATGCTCTAACCATATTTATAAGCATACGATTATATCTTTTAGCAATTATATTCTATTGTGATACATCTGGTAAATCATATACTTTGCTTTTCTAAGAATCTAGTAAAAGAACTAGAATTTAATTGGATTCATTATGAATACCATAAATTCATCACCCCTATCAGATATGATGATTTTAACTTTTCTATCTAATTATCTCTCAACTTTATTTATGCACACTTCAAGAGTGTCAACGGCCTGAGATTTTATATGAATTAGATATATAATCATATCTTAATATGTTATATATATGATGATAAAATGTATCTCTTTAATGGGATGAAAATATAAAGTAACTCGCAGATATAAACATAATCTCAAGGAGTTTATGAAACTATATTCATTTTAATATTTAATTATAGGATTATTGTAAACTTAAGATTCACATTAATTCTATATAGACTTTAATACATAATTTAAAGATTAACTTTTATTGAATCATACTAAGTTCACAATAACCAAAAGAGAAACAATATTCTGATAATTCTAGGTAAAGAATTCAAATTCCTAGAATTATAAGAATATAGCATAGATCCTCAAGATTCATCAAATGAATCATCCTTAGGTGTAGGCGATAAATACAAACTACTATCGCTTTCACTTTAAAATGATTCCTTGTAATGATGAATATTTCATTCTCTTTCAGTTTTATCAATTTTTTAATTATTAAAATGAATCTCTATTATTAGTAACATATGTTGAAACATCAAATTAATCTACCAAGTATTAGAAAAATAATTTCTGTAATATTTGATTTGAACCATATAAAAGTTATATTTATAACTTTTCATTTCAAATCAAATCTTATAGTTCTTCTTTAAATAACTTTATTTGTTACATTAGTAACACTTTATTACAAATAAATTCTTTTATGAGTTTATATAGTAATTATAAATTCAGGTGACTTATGCTTCATCCTTATTTTATTATTACTCACTCCTTAAGTAGTACTCAAAATATTATAAGTCTTGAACTTACAACTTTATCAATTATATCGAGGAGGTAATCTTAAATTCCTCAAATACTATTATTTTTAGTCAGTTCTTTCATTGTGGTGTCACTAATGATTTATTAGAAAATTTAAATTGATCCTTAAATATTCTCATGTGCTAATTGTAAACTGTACTTAAGTCTAAGTATCATAAAATTGAGTCTTTTAAACTTTTCCTGATCAATCATTTTAATTATTTATTCCATAAAATTTTCAGTAAATAAGTATGTGTTCCCTTCAAATAATTTGATCAAGATCTCACTCATTCAATATAACTTACATATGCTCAAGCCATTTATTCCAGAAAATATATTTTAGAAAATATAGAGACATTTACAAAAATATAATGAAGGAAGTATCATTGTAATAATATAACATTAATACTTTGAATTTTTCAATAAATGCTGAACCATTGATATCATCAATATTTTACCTTTAATATTGACATTTCTAGTGTTCACACATATAATCATTTATGGAGGACTGATACCATCCTTGTGGAATGATATCCAAAATAGTATTATCCTACCCCGTCACATAAGTATTCAAAATAAATTCTCCTTTGGGATTATCTAAATCTCCTAATTATATGTGCCATTGAAAATATTATTTTTCTTTAATGTCATTTACGACTAATTCTATAATGTATTTTATAAATTATTGGTCTAGGTCACTTTGGTGGCTACAAGACCAATACAAAAATATAAAATACAATCTAAAATATTCTATAAATGACAAGACCTTATTACAATTTACATCTCATAAGCCTACCATCCCAGGTTACTTTGACATTTACTGGTCAGATAAAACTTAAGAAGATAAATTACAAATAATATTCATCAAATTTCTTTAATATCATTTAGGATCAACTTCATAATGTATTTTATAAATTATTGGTCTAGGTCACTTTGGTGGCTGCAAGACCAATACAAAAATATAAAATATAATATAAAATATCCTTATAAATGATAAGATCTTTTATTATAATTCATATCCCATAAGTCTATCATTTTAAGCCACTTTGGTAACTACTGGTCAAATAAAACTTAGGAAGATAAATTATAAATAATATTCACCAAATTTTTTTGATCTTGATTCATGCTGAAGCAATTCAATAATACAATAACAACTCTAAGAATTATTGAATATTAATCAATATAAAGAAAATTCATATAACAACTATAATCATGATAACACATAAATCATGAAAAGTCTTAATATGAAAGATAACTATAATTTCACAATTTCAAATATATATACATATATATAATGAAATAAATATCCAAGAATAGTAATTAGATTTTATTTACAACTTACAATCAATAATTCATATATATTGATCAGCATAAAGAAAACTCATATGATAACTATAATCATAATAATGAAAAATCTTTATGTGAAAGATAACTGTGATTTCATAATTTCAAATATATACATGTAACTAAACAAATATCCAAGAATAATAATTAGATTTTTTATTTATCACATGTAATTAATAAATCATATGAGAAAAACTATAAAAAAATAATCATTTATATTTTTTTAAATATAATATTTAATTAAACTAGTTAATTTTATTTAATTTGGGTAAGCCCAAAATTGGACTAAATATTAGCTAAATTAAATAAGTCGATCAAAATTTAATTCTTCCTAAATTTGATCAAAATTGAATTTAATTAATAATTAATTAAAATATAATCATGATCAAATTCAATCAAATTTTATTGATCAATTTTATAATTGATCAATATAAATAAAAAATTCTTAATTTCATAAAGGTAAAACTACAAATATGTTGGTAAGATTATACTGTAATTATCATATTCATAAAGGTAACACTATCAAAATATTAAAGGTATTAATAAAATATAGAAGGGTAAAACTATAATTTGGCAAAACCCTAATCCAAGGGCAAAACTATAATTTTGCCAAAAGAGCACCTTCCGTCGTGCGTCGCCGTGCAAGACGCACGCCGCGGTATTGCCGTTGCCGCTAAGCGCATTGTCGTCGGTCTGGCGGCTTTGTGCATCTTGTGGCGGTCGGTGCTCATGCCGCCGCATGCGTCGCCTCTAACGCATGGGCGTCGCCGTCTGTAGCGCTACTGCTACGCTGCACGCGCCGCAGTGCTGCGCTGTCTTTGCCGTCAGGGCTGCCGCCATCTTGGTGTGCCGTCGCGCGACTACCGCTGGTAATCTGCGTGCGTCGCTGAGGTGCTGCTGCGCTTGTCTTGGTATGCGCCATGTGATTGCCGCTGTCTTGGTGTGCCTACATGAGGCCAGGCGTGTGGCTGTGCCGCATCGGCGTCGCGCTTACGCTACGGTTGCGCTTGGCGTGGTTGTGCTCATGCTATGCGATCGCTATCCCCCGGCCGCTTTGCCTTCGACGGCGATCGCAACCCGGTGCGATTCTTTGCCGCTTAGCAGATCTGTTGGTCGTATGCAGTGAGTTCGACAGTAATACCGCATAACGACTCGCTGCCCGGTGCAGTTGTTGCTGCCAGCAGATCTGCTGGTCATATACAGCGAGTTCGATAGTAATACCGCACAACGACTCACTGCTTCGCTAACGTCACCGGTAATCAAGCGACAAAATCAAATAGTTTGGAATACAGATCGAAAGTGTCTGACGAATCTTTCATGTATCGTAAATAAAAAATCAATCATTTTGTAAACGAAAGATGTTAATAAATAGATCCGAAAGTATTTGATTTCAAAAACTATAGCTCTGATACCAATTGTTAACACAAAATATATAAACATGCTATCTATTATACGAAATAACTTTAATGTTCTCTTTCTTCTTCCCTATTCTACATCCCCTTTAGCCACATTAGTCTTCCTCAAAAGGACCAAGGGCCCTCTCGGTCTCTGGTTCTCATTGAAAGGAAGGGTGTGCCTCCTTGGTGCGTAAGGCCCTAACCCATTTGAAGAGGGTAAGGGGTGTAGGAAGTTAGGACTAGCCAAAGGGGACGTAATTGGAGGCCTCGAGATCGAACGGACCTTCTGCCATCGACAACATCTCTCGATCTTGCGCTAGCCTCTTTAGAGGGGCTCCGCAAGGGGAGGGAGGCCTTCCCATGGGCATTGATGGAATGATGCTGAGAAAGATCCAAGACATAGACTCGGAGAGGATTTATTCGATAGGTGTGGAATGGTGATGCACCTTTACTATAAGTGTCTCAGCAAAATTCCGCTTGGATCTTCTCAAAAGGGTTCTTTCGAAGTTTGGGGCCTCAAGTTAGGGTGTGAAATAGTAGACTTAGCCATTGTATGTTTTTTCCTTTCAAATTTTCGTTTAGAATGACCTATCCAATTTGTTGGTGGGACAACCCGGTTCATGATGGGTTAGGCCCTTTTTCTAATTTCTTGAAAATTATTTTTTCTTAAACAGTCCAAATCCAATTTTTAAACCTCTCTTTTGAAATTATAGTGTCAGACATCTTGGGTTCCCTTGTAGTCGAGGTTGAAAAATCTTTCAAGATTGATCAAGTTATCATGTCTTGGAGATAAGATAAATTTGTCCAAGTCCAAGTATGTGTTCTTGATGTTTCTAAAGATTTTACACAATGGGTCTAGGTTAGGTGAGAGAATTTAGTTGGAGCATTTGAAAACATTAGAAATATTTGTTTCCATTGTGGTAAGATGGGTCATAGGAACAGAGACTATATTCCAACGACAATTGTCGATGGCCTTGCACTTGCTAAGGAATGGTAGGTTTAGATTTTAATGAGGAACTCCAAGGTAAACGATAAGCTAGTTGTGGATTGTGGATTAGAGGCCAAAGAAGGTCCAAAGAAAAGACGGTTAGGTCGAGTCATGTTAAATTTGTGGATCAAAGAGGTGGACCCATAGGTTCAGTTTGGGAAGGACATGAGGAACATATGCAAATCGATTCGATTCAACTAGGGTCTTACTCCCATGATGGAATCTAGGTCTAACAAGATAATCTTAGTATCACAAGAAATATATTTGAGTCTATTTTCGGATGAATTTGGTTTTGCTAAAATCAGAGTTTGGTACAAAAAGTTATGACTATAATAATATAGAAAGGTCAATGTCTCAAAAAATTTCAGATTCATAGTTCATTCCTAAATGAGAGAGATGTCATATACAAAGATAAAATCTTTCAAATTTAGTAGAATTGAGATAAAAACAGAGTTTAAGATTGCCATAGGATGGGGTTAGAACACTTGCCTTAAAAAAATTTGATTCCCAAATGTGAGGAATTAATGCAAAACCTCAAGCAAAAGCAAAACTTCTTCTTCCACTTCAATTCCTCTTCCCTTCTCTTCTCAAGTTACATTCATTATAAAGTTTCCCTTAAGTGTGCATTTAATTGCTTAGGTTTGGCTCATACGAAGAGAATAATGTGGTAAGCATGTATGATAGAAGCTTAGGTGTCATCCTTGCGCAGGGGCTATGCTAATCTTCTCTATGTCGTTTCAATTTTACTACCCATCTTATTTTCAATGGGCGAAGATTAATTATCCTTGTTACAATTCTTTTTATTTTTCACAAGCTTAAAAGAGAACATTCACACATCTCTTTTATAAGAAAACCTTACACCTCCCTTAGAATGATTTTTAAACTCGAAGAGGAAGAGACTCAACACTTTTTAAGAAAGTGTATACACTTTAAATCACAAGGCTTCATACTTTCACCAAGCAAGCATATGTGTTAGAACCCTTGCAGATTCTAAGCTTGGGGTTGATCTCTATATGGGATCGGCCTCCTTGGAACTCTATAGGGGTTCCTTCCTCCAAGTTGCTGCTCAAAGGCTGCTAAAAAATTGATCTATTCCTTTATGAAAAGAGGGTGAATACATGGCTATTTATAGGGCTTCTAAACTCCAACTCCTAATAGGACTCTTACTCAAGACTCCTACTTCTAACCAACTCCTACTTCTAATTAGGACTCATTCTCTAATAGGACTCCTAATTCTAATAGGACTCTTTCCCTAATAGGACTCCTACTTCTAATAGGACTCTTTTTCTAATAGGACTCCTACTTCTAAAAGGACTTCTTTTCTAAGAAGCAACCTAACCCTAACTTAGCCGGCCTCTTCACCTCTTTAATAGGGGTCGACTAGATAGGATTTATATGAATGCCCTTATCAATTAGGACTCTCATAAATAGAGTCCTAATAGACCCGCCGCCCTCTTCACATTAGCCTTGTCCTCGAGGCTGACGTTCTATGAATTTTGGAAATTTGATCTTCAAGTTGTCATAGTTCTCTCAAGTGGCATCTTCTGTTGGTAGGTTCACCCACTGTATTAACACTTCAGTAGGAGGTCGTCATCGTTGAGTTACGATCCGTCGATCAATAATGGCACTTGGTTAGGTCTGGAGCTCTCCTTGGGTAGCCATATTTGATAGATGGCTTTGGGCTATCTCATGTTATCCCAACTTGAGCTTCAAACACGATACATGGAAGACTGGATAGATTCGGGAGTTAGCAGGTAAGTCTAATCTGTATGCTACTGCTCCGATGTGCTCCAAAATCTGGTAGGATCCATAGAATCGAGGTAAAAGCTTCATAGATGCTCTGGTTTGGATTGATGTTTGCTTGTATGGTTGGAGCCGTAGGAAGACTCAATCTCCTATTTAAAATTCTCTTTCGCTTTTGTGTTGATGACATACATCACATTGTGCTACAAATTTAGCAATAATATTTTTCATCCCTATCTAATAAAAATTTTGCTTAATTCTTTTATAGGTTCTAAGGAACCCGGAGTGCCTGGCCGTAGGTGTGGAATGCATCTCTTAAAGGATGGTCTTTATGCAAGTAGAATTTGGCACAAGCACAATGCGTCCCTTATATCGAAAGTCCTTTGAGTCCCAACTGTAATGAGCGACGGAGCTTGGTGCTTCCTCCATTTTTTTTATGATTTTACTCATTTTCAGATTATCTTGCCATTCCCTCCTAATATCCTCAAGAAAGTTGCTGGTCAGAAGTGAAACAATCGAAAATTCAACTTGCTCGGGTAGTCAAGAAAGCGCATCTATAATAACATTATCTTTCCCCTTTTTGTAAGTTATTTCATAATCATATCCAAGAAGCTTTGTTACCCATTTTTGCTGCTCGGGAGAAGATATCTTCTACTCTAAGAAATATTTTAGGCTTTTATGGTCGATCTTGATTTGAAAGCATCGCCCGATCAAGTACAGTCTCCATTTGGACACCGCATGCATAATCACGAGCATCTCGTTGTTGTAAATAGTCATCTTGAGATGGGAAGGAGATAACACCTTACTAGTATAAATGAGGGGGCGGCCATCTTGCATTAGTATAGCTCCAATTCCGACTCCGGAGGCATCAGCTTCAATAATAAAAGTCTTACCGAAGTCAGGTAACGCTAGTACGGGCGTTGTTATCATTGCGACTTTAAGTTCGTCGAAGGCAGTGGTAGCTTTGTTCGACCACTAGAAAGCATCTTTTTTAGCAAGAAAGTAAGGGGTGCACTAATCTTTCTATAGTTTTTCACAAACTTATGATAGTAACCTATTAAACCGAGAAAGTCGCGCAGCGATTTTATGTTCCTCGGGGTCGGCTAGTTCTGCATTGCTTCAATTTTGGAGGGGTCCACTACCACCCCTTCCTTTGATATGATATGCCCAAGATATTCCACCTTTTGTTGAAGAAAGCTGCATTTTATTTTTTTTGACAAAAAGAACATGTTCTCACAAAATTGTGAAAACAAGTCGTAAGTGCTAAATATGACTTTCAAGAGAAGAGCTATAAATAAGGATATTGTTGAAGAAAATCAGCACAAAATAATGAAGATAACTCTGGAAAATATCATTCATAAGGCTCTGGAAGGTGGAGGGAGCATTGGTGAGACCAAAGGGTATTACCAAAAATTCATAGTGACCGTTGTGTATTCGAAAGGCAGTTTTCGATATGTCTTCTTCGCACACTCGCATTTGATGATACTCGGATCGAAGGTCCAGCTTTGTGAAGACTCGTGCTCCCTTTAATTCATCAAGCAATTCATCTACTACAGGAATAGGGTACTTGTCCTTGATGGTTATACCGTTGAGAGCTCGGTAATCAACGCACATTCGCTATATTCCGTCTTTCTTTCGTACGAGGAGCACCGGTGAAGAGTAGGGGCTACAACTTGGCTGAATAACTCCTGTTTCAAGCATATCTTTTACAATCCTTTCTATTTCATCTTTCTAGAGATGTGGATACTGATATGGCCAAGTATTTGCTGGAGGTTTGCCTGGAAGAATCAGTATACGATGATCATGCCGGCGGTTAGGAGGTAGGCTGCATGGTTTGTCAAATATATCTGAAAATTCAGCAAGGGAAGTAGGTTTAGATCTTTAAATTTGGTTGGCTCTCCCTTAGATTGCTGCTCAAGTTATACCAAAAAGTTGCTGCATACTTTGTGCAAAACTTTCTCCATTCATTGTGTGCAAATCATCGTTACGTTGCCCCCACATTTCCCGCACAGTATCACCTGTTTCCCCTTATTGAAAAATTTCATAATTAATTTCAAAAAATTTCAAGAAACATCACCTAATATTATCAACCATTCGATGCCAAGCATGGCCTCATAATCATCGAGAGGGAGGAGGAAAAAATCCTGTAATTATCTCTTGGTCCTGCAGTAGTAGTTTCACCCATGGGCACCTATGATCACACTTCAAAATTCGTCCATCTGCGACCTTAATATCAAACCTGCTGCAATTCTCATTAGGTAAGGCCATCCAGATAGCAACCTTGCTGTTCATAAAATTATTAGTGCTCCTGGTGTTAATAAGAATGGTGATCGGTTGTTGCTTCAGAAATCCTCCCATTTTCATTGTTTGCGGGTTCGCATAATCGGCAAGGGCATGCATCATAATATCAATTGGCTGCTGTTCTTCATCCGTGACCTCTTCCTCTTCCTCATGCTCCTGGACCTCCTCCTCCATATCTTCAAGAGGTTCAATCAGTAGGAGATGGCCCCTTTTGCAGCGATGATCATGGTTCCATGACTTATCGTAATGCCAACAAAGACCCTTTGCTGATTGGCCACATAGTTCTTCTCTTATCAATTTTTTGGTAGTGAAGGATGGCTAGGAGCAGAAGAGGGTTTATATGATGTGGTTCTCATCCTCCAAGCATCTTGGCTGAGTCGTTCTTCTTGTATTCAAGCAAAAGAAATCGCAGCCATCACGGTACGAGGCTGTCGCGCCTTAACTTCCCTTTTTATCTTTGGCTTAAGTCCTTTGATGAATGTTCCTAACAATTGACGGTTAGTCCAATCATGAGCAAGGTAGAATAGCTTCTCAAACCTGGTTTGGTACTCTTGAATCATAGAGGTTTGTCGAATCTTTGCGAGTTGGCCGTTGATATTTTTATACTCCGTAGGTCTAAAATGGTTCAGCAGTGCATTCTTAAATTGATTCCATGTCAGAGCCCCATGATTATATTCTAGCCAATTGTACTATTGAATATCATCTCCTTCAAGGTGGATAACAGCAATCTCCACCATAGCATTATCCGATGTTCAGTAGTAGCGAAAGTACTATTCAGCGCGCGAAATCCACCCCGTCGGGTCTCCTTCTTCCCATCGTGGGAAGTCCACCCTCATGCATGGCTGAAGCATGTCTGAGGGCTGTCCTTCCTTCTCTAGGGCCCTTTCTAAATTCTCTACTTGCTGTAATTTGGTTGGACTCGGTGGTTGTCTAATTCTGAATTCTGCAAACAAAGCGCGCAATTTGTCTTCTAAGCGTGATTCGTGCCGTGATTCAATCAGCGATTCCCATGCTTCAAATTTGGCATCAATTAGATCTTGAGAAGCAATAGCATATGCCTATAGATTAGAGATGCCCTTGTCTTTTTTTTGTTGATAGGTTAATGGCATGGTGTGGTGGAAGGTTCGGACAATAGATCGGTGATAGAAGGGTTCGACTATAATGGTTTACTATTTTGGGCTACGGTTTTTGATATTGTTAGGGTTATGAAACTAGGTTATGATAGCTGAATCTTAAGGCTAGATAGATGCCCTAAAGACGTCTTAGTTGGTGGCAGCAAGGTGGCTAGGGTTTGGTAGGTTACGAAGGAGAAAAAGGATAAAGGTGCAGCACCATAATTTTTGTCAAATAAATTTTAGTAGTAAAGATGCAATTTTTTTTCAAAAATTTTCAATCGAGATTTAAGCAAAACTTAAAGAGAATCTACTAGTAAGAGAGAGATAATGCTGTTAAAAATTTTGTAGAAAGAAACATTAGCAAGAGGTTCGGCAAAATTGAGGATCACGAAGAGGTACTATAGCAGATTTTTACGTCTAAAGTGCTGCAGTTTAGACATAAAAGATAAGTGGTTTATATTGAGAATTTTTTAACAAAACCAAAGGAAAAACTACTGTTAGAAAGTGTCAAAGCCGTCGTAAAAATTTTGTAGAGATTTGAATAGAAAAAAATTCAGTAGTAAGATCAAAAAGACAATGCTAAGCGACTGAAATTCTACAGTCCAACTTTCGTTATAGAGATGAAAACTTTACGACGAAAAGTTTATGCAGCAATATAGGAATAATTTTTTTGGATTTTTTGAATAAGGATAACTAAATTGCAGCAGTAGTAAGGTAGATAACCAGAACCTGTTGTAATTCATGGGAAGATCAAAGGATGATCTGCGGTGGTGGAGATGACGGCGGAATTCGACGATGTTCTTCTAAGCAATTGTGGGAATTGCTTTGGGCAGTTGTGGAGGGCTAGTGGATGGCTGTGGAAGGGCAACGAGATGCCAAGAATGCTGCTTTGATACCAAGTGTTAGAACCTTTGCGGATTCTAAGCTTGGGGTTTATCTCTATAGGGGATCGACCTCCTTGGAACTCTATAGGGGTTCCTTCCTCCAAGTTGATGCTTAAAGGCTGCTAAAAGATTGATCTATTCCTTTATGAAAAGAGGGTGAATACATGGCTATTTATAGGGCTTCTAAACCCCAACTCCTAATAGGACTCTTACTCAAGACTCCTACTTCTAACCAACTCCTACTTCTAATTAGGACTCATTCTCTAGTAGGACTCCTAATTCTAATAGGACTCTTTTCCTAATAGGACTCCTACTTCTAATAGGACTCTTTTCTCTAATAGGACTCCAACTTCTAAAAGGACTCCTCTAAGAAGCAACCTAACCCTAACCTAGCCGGCCTCTTCACCTCTTTAATAAGGGTCAGCTAGATAGGATTTACATGAATGCTCTTATCAATTAGGACTCTAATAGCTAGAGTCCTAACAATGAGTAAGATATTTATAGACCCCAAATGACTTAAAAAATAGAGCTAAAAATTTAAATCCTTAAGTTTTCGAGGTACTAGCGGTACTACTGCTTGCGTCAGGCAATACTACCGCCATATAGAACCTGGGAACTTGGGCTCTAGCAGTACCATCACTTATCTAGGCAATACTATTGCCTAATAGAGCTTGGAAATCTGGGCTCTAGCGATACCACCACCTGCTTGGGCGGTACTACCGTCAGGATTTTTGAAAAAGTACAATATGTGCTTTTTGGCTCTCTAAGTGGTACCACCACTTGGGCATGGTGATACCACCACCTAGCCTAAACCCAAGTCATTGAATTGGCCTTTCAATAGGCCCAATTCGACTCTAGTTCAAGCATAATGGGCTCCTAATCAAGTTGGCTTGGTTACACCCTAAAATCAACTTAATTAAACTCTAAGCAACTTCGATCAAGACTTTACAATTACAATCATGAAGCCTTTAGCACATTGTCCAACATGTTATCTATTCATTAGGCACTTCGTCGGAACTTCTAGCGCATTGTCCTTGCCTTCAGTATATTGCCCAATCCATTAGCATGTTGACCTCTCACAACATGTAATCTTCTTGGCACAATGCCCTATTCTTCCGGCTCAATGCTTAATCTCTAACATGATACTCTTCGACCCAATGTTTGATTCTCCTACTTCAACTATTTAAGTCCATGAACAAAGTTTTTCCTACATCACTTATCTCAAATGCTTATTAGTCCATAAACTCATTAATTAATTTTATCATCAAAATTTGGGATTCAACAATCTCTCCTTTCTTTATGATGATAACCAATTGATGATTGAGTTTTAACTAAATTCCCCCTATTTATATGTCATTTTGAAATGAACTTGAATTCAAAAAATGATAACCTTTTAATACAACTATTTAAATTCAAGTCGAAATAATTTTTAATAAAAAATTATAGCAACTTTCATTGTAAAGGTCATATGTATAATTTCAGTTTTCATTACAAAGATCAAAATAATCATTGTACACTTCATATGCAGAGTTAAAATATTATTACATATATCATATGTATAATTTCAAATCATCATAATATCAAAATAATCATTGCATACATCATAATTTCAAATCATCATAAGTTAAGACATCATATGCATAATTCCAAATCATCATAATATCAAAGTAATCATTATATACATCATAATTTCAAATCATCATAAGTTAAGACATCGTCTTTAAGGAGTACAATCGGCTTCTCTCGCTTTGTCATCAACAAAGAGAAATGTATAAGTTACGACTCTCTCCCCCTTTGTCATTATTAAAAAGAAGATAAGGATATCATGGATTCATAATGTTATTTCTCTTCATTTACATCAATATATCAATTATAAAACTATTTTAATATACATAAAGATATTAATATAGAAAATAACTTTAAGGTATGAGAGATCAATTTGATGATGGGGTATATAAATCATGAATACATAAACAGCAGAAATTCAAGATAATGATCCATTTGAATGAATCTCCCCTTAAAGAAAAAAATCATATGAGAAGAATTCATGCATTTGAATCCAACATGTCTAATTCTCTTCTAATAAAATTAAATTGTTCCTCATTTAATGGTTTAGTAAAAATATCTACTAATTGATGTTTAGTGTCAATGAAATCTAAAAATATATCATGATTATTAACATGATCCCTAATAAAATGATATCTAATATCAATGTGTTTAGTCCTAAAGTATTAAATAGGGTTTTTTGTTAAACAAATTACACTAGTATTATCACATTTTATTGGGATGTTTTTTAAGTAAAGTCCATAATCTTCTAATGTATTCTTCATCCAAATTACTTATGCACAGTATGCACTTGCCGCTACATATTTAGCCTTGGTTGTAAATAATATAACAAAATTTTATTTCTTGGAAGATCAAGAAACAAATGCATGACCTAGAAATTGACATGTTCCAGAGGTACTTTTTTTATCTATTATACATCCTATAAAGTTAGCATAAGTATATGTAATCAAATCAAAATTTTTAGATTTTGGATACCATAATCCTATATTATGAGTTCCTTTTAAATATCTAAAAATTCTTTTAAATTCTTTTTAATGAGATTATTTAGGTTTAGATTGAAATCTTGTACAAAACCCCACATTAAACATTATATCAGGCCTAGTTATAATAAGATATAGTAAGCTACCTATCATAATTCTATAAGTCTTTTGATCAAAGCATTCTCCTTCATTGTCCGTACTAATTTGGTAGAAATGCTTATAGGTGTGTTAATGGCCTTAGCACTATCCAATGAAACTGGTTTAGTAAATCCAAAATATAGTTAGTTTAACTAATAAAAGTTTCATTACTTAGTTGCTTAATTTGTAATCCTAGAAAAAATATTAATTTACCCATTAAACTCATTTTAAATTATTGGCTTATACTTTTGGCAAATGATTCACATAAAGATTTATTTGTAAAACAAAAAATAATACCATCAACATAAATTTGAATTAAAAAATTATTTTTAAAATATTTAATAAATAATATGGTATCAATCTTGCCTTTCAAAAAATTATTTTGAATAAGAAAAGAACTAAGCCTCTCATACCAAGCCTTAGGGGCTTCTTCATCCCATAGAGAGCCTTAGATAATTTACAAACATGGTTTGGAAAAAGAACATTTTCAAATCTGGGTAGTTGCTCAATATAAACTTCTTTGAAAATAAAATCATTAAAAAAAGTACTTTTGATATCCATTTGAAATAACTTTAAATTTTTAAAACATGCGTAGGCAAGAAGTATCCTTATGGCTTTCAGTCTTGCCATAAGAGCGAAGGTTACTTTATAGTCTATACCTTTTTCTTAATTGAAACCTTTAGCTACTAATTTAACCTTGTTTCATACCATGATACTTTATTCATCTTGCTTATTCCTGAAGACCCATTTAGTGTCAATCATAAGATGATCACTAATTTTAGGAATAAGCGTCCAAACCTTATTTCTTTAAAATTGATTTAATTCTTCATGCATTGCAAAAACCTAAGAGTTATCTTTAAGAACATCGTCAATGCATTTATGTTTAATTTGAGATAAAAAAATAGCATTTCACAAAAAAATTAAATGAAAACTGAATTTGGACACCTTTTGATATATCTCTAATGATTAGCTCCTTAGGTTGTATCTACATACTTCCATTCCTTATGTAAAGATTTTTTAGAAGTAGATATATCCAAGTTACTTTGGAGATAAGAATTCTTATTCAAGTTCAATATATCAAATTTAAAATTATTATCAAAATTATTTTTCTTAAATTTAAAAGATTTATTAAAAACAACATGAATAGATTCCTTAATAACTAAAATTCTTTTATTGAAAACTCAATAAGAATTAGAAACAAATGAATATCTAAGAAAAATACCTTTATCGGATTTTATATTAAAATTTTCTAAGGTATCATTTTTATTTAAAATAAAATATTTATAATAAAAAACTTTAAAGTATGAGATATTAGGTCTTTTATTGTTCTATAATTCATAAGGAGTTTTAGATAATAGTGATCTTATGAGAACCATGTTCATGAGATAGCATGCTATGTTAACGGCTTTAGTCCAAAAACATTTGGGTAGACTATATTCATTAACCATGATTCTTGCCTTTTTTGTAAACTCTTATTTTTCCTCTTAATAACTTCATTTTGTTATGGACTTCTTGGAGTAGAGAAATTATGGCCATACCCATTGTGCCAAGAAGTAAAATTCTTAAAAATCACGAGTTTTAAATTCACCACTATAATCACTACGAATAGAAGAAATTATAAAACCTTTTTCATTTTGAACTTATTTGTAAAATTTTATAAAATATTTAAAATAATCACTTTTATGTGTCAAGAAGTATGTCTAAGTATATCTACTATAATCATCAACAATCACAAAAACATATTTACTATCTTTTAGACCAGTGATATCAATTGGTCCAAATAAATCCATATAAGTTAATTGTAACGATCTAGAGGTACTCATTTGATTTTTAAGTTTAAAACTACTTTTTATTTGTTTACCTAGTTGGCATGCATCACAAATTTTACCTTTGATAAATTTAATTCTAGGCATTCCTCTTATAAGTTCTTTAGTTGCAATTTGTGAGATCAATTTCATACTTGTATAACCTAATCTCCATTGCCAAAGCCATGCATTATCATTTTGCTAGTCATAGTTGCCTTGCAAGCCATTCACATGAGTGATGGTACATGTGACATGATACACACTCTTTTTTATTTATTATTTATTTGATATTTTTCTCACTTTATATTGCCTCTTACATGTGTTATGATGTTTGTGGATCTGTAAAATGAGAATCAGATCATGATAATGAGACTGACTCATATTTAAATATAGACCCTAAATAATCCCGATCATAGGTTACTCGAGAGGAACATTGAGATAACCAAACATACTAGTATACTGTATACCCATCCATATGATTGAAACAGCTAGTTTTATAGCTACTTATGTGGGGACACTGGGGATACAGTGCAGGTGTTCATTGGAGAATGAGTTCACTAATTAATTCACTTACAGAATGTTGGATGGTTGATAATACCTCATTATCAAATAGAGATTTCGTAGTCTCAATGGTGTATTTAGTCCTTAGACTTAAGAGACCAAGGATGTCCTATATGAGTACTTTATTCTTTGATACCAGATTTATAGGTTTGAAAGGTTTAGATCTAGCATAGCCAGTTATCGGGAGGAGTGGCAGTCAACCTTATGAGGGCAATTGAGTGTCAATAGAGAATCATCCACTCTTAGTGTCATGAGAGGAATATCTCATGTATTCTTGCTTAAGCAAATCCCTCGCCAGGGTCATTCGGATTAAGAGAGAAAAAGTTATATGAAAGAATCTGATTAAAATAAAACTCAAGTAGATTCTATATGGGCCTGACAGTATCATGTTCAGTATATGGTCTCTAAGATATTAGATGGATAAGGGACTATAGGTATACGGTAACCGAGGATAGATAGGTCCAAAGGATTGGATTCTTCTATAACATTTAGGGACTACGGTATAGTAGCTTAGTACGTTCATAGTCAATGAGTCGAGTGAATTATTATAAACATAATAATTCATTGAGTCAAAAGGAATTTTGATAGGTATGATTCATGACTAGCTCGATATTAGGCCTAAAGGGTTACACACATATGGTAGAAGTTACAACAAGTAGAGGTTCCAATATGAGATATCCACTAGAGCCCCCTATCTTATTGGATATCTAATAAGTCCTTAAATTATTAAATCCTATAGATAAGATTCAATAAGAGCCTATGAGGGATTATTAGGTAGAGATCCACTAATCTAAGAGTTTTGGATAGTTGGATGGAGATCTAATACCCCGTAGGATCCATTAGGGTTAAGTTGATAGGGAGCCTTTATAAATAGGAGGGAACCAAGGGGTCATAAGCTAAGCCCTTTTGGCTACTGCCTCCTATTCTCCTCTTCCTCTCTTCTCCTCAGCCAGTAGCATCTATTTAGGGCATGTGGACAACAAGAAGAGCCGACCCCTTCTTGATTGTATGGTGCGCGTAGCGAGAAGATCGTGCAGCGATTTGAGGAGCATCTTCACAATTCTTGTCATGTGGATCACTGCTAGAGGGGGGACAATTGAACTCCTTCTTCCTCTCCTATAGATTTATAGGATTTTAGGGATATATGATCTCCCTAGGTAATACATCTTTCTTGTATGCATAGTTTTTAATTTTGTGGGTTTTTACACATCAATCTTCGCACGACGACAAGAACCTTATTTTTTTGTGAAAATCTAAGATTTTTGTTTTCTGTTCTTCCAATATGCATATGATATCACCTCAGCTTTCCCAACATATTTAAAATCAAAAAATAAGTTTCATTATGAAAATCATTAAGAACAATAGTATACATATTATCACTCAAGGCAATTATAGATTTATTTTTATATGGTATCTCTATAATGCAAGCATTAGTTTCAAATTTAATATTATATCCATTATCACATAATTGACTAATGCTTGGTAAGTTATGTTTTAAGCCATCTACTAACAGAACATTTTCAATCAAAAGATTTGATTTGTTACTTATATTTCCTTTGTCGATAATTTTTCCTATATTGTTATCTTCGAAGGTGACATTACTAGTCATAGGTGCCCTGCAAGCCAATCATATGAGTGATAGCATGTGTGACATGATATGCACTCTTTTTGCTTATTATTTATTTGATATTTTTCTCACTTAATATATATATGTATATATATATATTGTAATGTTCATTGATCTGTGTAATGAGAATTAGATCGTGATAGGATCATGATAATGAGATTGATTCGCCTTTAAACATAAACCCTGAATAATCCTAGTCATAGGTTACTCGAGAGGAATATCGAGATAACCAGATAGACTGGTGTGCTGTATACTCATCCATATGATGGAGGTGGTTGGTCTTATAACTACTCGTGCGAGGACACTAGGGGTATAGTGCAAGTGCTTATTGGAGAATAAGTTCACTGATTGATCCACTTATGAAATATTGGATGGTTGTGTTAGGGATCGAGTGGCACTAAGAGGAGGGGGGTGAATTAGTGCAGTGGTAAAGAACGATTAATTTCTGTGATTTAAAATAAGTTCAAAAACTTCGTACGATAGAAATCACGTTTTTGACTAAAACCGATTTCGATTAAAGCGTAATAGAAACGTGTTTAGCTTGATAGCATTAAGAGAAGAAGGAGGGCAGTGAACTTAGCAAAGTAAAGGGTTGCAGAAAGATAAATGCATGAACATAAACACAAATCGTTTTTATAGTGGTTCGGTCATCCGACCTATGTCCACTCCCGATTCATCTTCGCTTGAGGCCACCGGCTTTCCACTAGTTATCCTCCTTCTAACAGGTGAGGATGAACTCCCTTACAGCTCTCTCCTTTTGATGGGCTTAGGAGGTAACTCTTACAAGGCCTCTCAACCCTCTCTAAGGCTAGATCACACTTTAGAACAAGAGGGAGGGTTTTGACGCAACTTCAACAAAGTTTTCCCTTCTTCTTTTTAAGTTTTTATATGTGTTTGAACCATGGATGAGAGGAGTATTTATAGGCCTTAAGAGAATTCAAATTTGGAGCCTAAATTTGGAGCTCAAATTTGAATTGCCTAAGTTTTCCCAGTGCTGGTGGTACTTGGCGGTACCACCACCCAGCCAGCGGTGCCACTGCTAGTGCTCTCGGGTGCTGGGCAGTGCCACCGCCCTAGCCAAGCAGTGTCACCACCAGCTCTCGGCTCTTGGGCGATGCCACCACCCGGGCTATTCCAGCTCACTGGTTGGTCCTTAAACTCGGTCCAAACCAGTCCGAAACAAGGCTCCATTGGCCACTACATGGGTTATAGGATTAACACCTAATCCTAACCCAAATTAACATGCTAACTATAAAATTAAAGACATTTTCTAAGCTATTACAAAGTCCGATAAGTCAAGACTTCTTTCGGTGAGCTTCCGGTGAACTTTCGGCGGTCTTCCGATGAACCCTCAGAAACCATTCTACGAACTCCCAGCAAGCTCCTGGACTTCACGATGATCTTGGTGAGTTCCAATGAGCTTCTTTGGCAAGCTCCGATCTTTCTTGGCAAGCTCCACAAACTTCTGACAAACCTTCCAACGAACTTTCGAAAACCCTTTGGCAAGCTCTCTACTTATTCTCGGCCAGTTTCGACAGCACTTCCAATGAATTTCGGATTTCCATTGAACTCTTGAACTCCCAACAATCCATCACACTTGTCTTCCAGCACTTTATTTTGCTTTACGTCTTCATCGTTATCGTAGTTAATCCTACACACACAAAAATAAAACTCTACTTTAATCTAGGCAATTATTACAATGCGAATTGACATTTAGTTGCCCGGCACATCATTGGTCGGCGCTTCATCCGATTCTTCAGTGCATCGTCCTCTCTTGCATTTTATTGCCCAATCGACGGTTGATCTCTGCAACCCCGATATCCTTGGTGCAACACGCTCTTCTTGGCCCGATGCCTGATGTCCGAAGCCTTCTGCCAATTGTCCAATATCCTGACGTGATTTTCTCTAGTGCAACATCAATTCCTCTAGCGTCAATTGTCTAATCCTGATCGATAGTAGATCTACATTACTCAAAACGCAGTTAGACAATAAACCACAATCAAGTAGTTTCATTATCAAAATCCTAGATTCAACAATCTCCCCCTTTTTGATAATGACAACTAATTGATGACTAACGAAGTTAACCATAACTCCCCAGAGTTTAACCAAACTCCCCCTATCAATATGCCATTGATAGAAACCTTGGATTATCCCAAATCTAAGCAACATTTATCACATGTTATGAGAATTAACAAATCATCATGCAAATATATAAAATATTCAATCAATATATAAAGTCATCAATCTATTTCTCCCCCTATGTCATCAACAAAAAGGAGAAGTTGCATCATAGTTAGTTTAAAAGATATGCAAGTTTTACAACATACTAGCTATTAATCACATCATACATTATTTAAGCATAGCTTTGTAATACAACATTCAATCATACCATTCAATCATAGCAAGATTTTTTAAAGATGTCCAAGCATAGCAATTCAACACTTGCTTCTTGTGCAAATTTGCACTTACTTTTCTTGAAATTGCAAGATAGCAATTTTTTGATATTCAAGTTCTTTTCCTCTTTTGTAGGCTAGCAAGATAGCAAATTTGCACTTTGATTTCTTTGTGATATGCCAAGCTAGCAATTTTTCTCCTCTTGAATGAGCTAGCAAAATTTTCATTTAAGGTGCAAGCTAGCAATAAACTTTCCCCCCCTTTATCAATGTCAAAAAGAAAGGGAGGATCAAATATGATGATATAAACTTTTCACATAAGTTTGCATAAAAAAAAGTTTACATCAATCTTCAAATCATGATATAAACATATCAATATAATGGATCAAGTCATGAGTCATGTTTCATCATAAAAGATATCAAGAAGAACATAATTTCTTTTACTTCAATATTCAAATCATGACAAGTGATACATATCAAAATTCTACATGAATATTTCAATCATCAAGTCATGAATCATACAAAGAAGTATTGAAGCATAGGAAAAAAAATCTATTTAAGCATGCAATCAAGTTCAAGTCATGGATACTAATGCTAACATATTTTGCATGTATTTTTATGTCATGATAAAAAAAATAAATCAATGATTCAATCATATCATGCAATGAAAGATATCAATATAAAAAATCAACAAGGATCAAAAGATATCATTCATGGTTCATAACCAAGTTATGAAATCTATCATCGAAATCAAGTTATGAAGATTAATTTATCATTCAAGTAAACACTTAAAGGTACTTTTTAAGATGCTAGCAATTTGTGATATGTTAATAAGTAATTTTTGCTTCTTATGATGCATAAGCTAGCAACAATTTGCCTTAAGCTAGCAACTTCTTGTTTGCAATGAGCTAGCAATTTTGTAAGAATTACAACATTTTAAACATGCAAGCTCATGAGTAAAAAAAAAATGCAACATTGCAATTTCCCATTTTGAGAAGAACAAGCTTTGCCTTTTTGTAAGTTCTAGCTAGCTATATTTGCCATTTTCTCTTATGATATACAAGCTAGCATGCTAAATCCCCCTTTGTCATTATTGAAAGGAAGAGGAGGATTAATGTTTCAATGAAATAATTTTGCATCAATCAATATTTCAATTTTTACATGATGCATTCAAAAAAATAATGCAAAGAAATCATGTCATTCCTATATCATGAAGGATATGATGTGAAGGCTTTAGAAGAGCATGATTCATTTGAGAATAGATAGTAACACAACTTGATTCATGCATAATAGCTTTCATCAAGATTACATTTTAAAAGAAATTCCAAGTATATAGAGGTTAAGATGTCAAGACTTGGATTGTGATAAAACTCATTCAAGTTCGAATTATTAAAATCATTAACATAATTTATGAGATTCATAAATGACATGGATTTGAATTATTTTCCTTGTTGGTAAATGATAAAAAGAAACAATCATAGAGGAAGGTATTTTGATTCACAAAAATATCTCAAGTCAAGAATTTAAAGTCATAATTTCAAGAGATCAAGATAGGAGTCATAAAATCATTCAAACTCATTTTGTCAACTCGAAACTCATAATCAAATTATCAAAATCGTTCTCGAGATTCAAGAGACTTATATGAACATAGTATACATTGATTCATCATTTGTCTTTTTATGCCAAATCAAAATAAGTATTCAAAAACGAAAGGCAAGTTTCATTATAAAAATCATCAAAACAAAAATATAACACATTATTTCAAGACATGAGATTTAATTTATCATGATAATGTATTTTATTTTAAGTTGTTTGTTCCATATAAGTGTACTCATGTTTCAAAAGATGAGTATCAAATTTTAAAACCAAACATGAGTTTGTCATCAAGATATAACAACTTCAAATCCTCATGAGAGTACATTTTCCTATTTTTATGTGTTTCAATCTAAGGGAACATGTTCCAATTTTTATGCAAAGACTAAGCAATATATCAAAAACCGAAATCATCATATATAGTTATTATTTTCATTTCATGCAAATTGTATTCATAAGGTATGTTCAAGTTTTTGCCAAATCAATGCAAGTATCCATGTTTAAGTGCGAGAGGTAAACTTCATCAAAAAGATCATCAAGCATGATATCATTATTCTAATTCCAATGATAATTCTTTTATTTCTAGGATATCAATCTTTTTAACTTATTCAAGCATTATGTAGTCATCAAGAAATTTCATGTGTCAAATAAAGGACAAAGATTTTGATTCATACATTCAATCCATCATCAAAATTTCTTTCATAATTCAAGAGATTCATAACATGCATATATGTGTATCATGTATAAAATCAATACACACGTTTTGTTGTCAAGACCAAAAATATGATACGTCATAAAAAAAATTTGTCATAAAAATGATTAAGAATATATGTGGATTATCATTAAGCAAAAGACTTGATTCATCATGATAATATATTTTACTTTCCCCTTTTTATGTGTTTCAATTAAGTTGAGCATGTTCAAATTTTCATGTAAAAACAAAATCATTAATATGCTTGCTTCTATCTTTTAATCATATTTGGTATGCAAGCATTATCATGAATTATGCGATTATCACGATAATTAAATTTTTGTGTCAAAAACAATGCATCTTGTTTTAAATCGAAAGCATCATTATATTTAGAAATGATTTCATCATAAAAACGATTAAGACCCATTAATCCAATATAGAAGTTTTCAAATCATAAGCATGATACAAACATCCATCATCAAAACACTTTCAAGAATAACATACATAGATGTGCATTATGTTTAAAGTCAAAAACTGATATGGAAAGTATATATAGAATTTTTCTTGTACCAGAATTATCATTCACAAAAGATTTGACGTTTTAAGCATTATCATGCAATCATCGTATAAATTTTTAATTTTTGAAAATACTAGAAAGAAAAAGCATAAAAAAATTCCTACCAACTATATCAAGCAACTCATGAAAGGATCATGTAATTTCAAAATAAAGTAAAAGCATTTCGGGTGAGTTACTTACCTTGTTGTTGAAACCCGTCAAAGCCCAATTCGCCGATTCGTCACTTGATTCTACCTTGGGTGCCTTTCTCTTCTTTAGCCTCTTCCTTTGTTCAAGTTCATTGTTTATTTTATATTTTTGTTTAATGAACTTATTAAGATTTAGTGTTCGAAGTTCAAAGTTCTCAATAATGTCCTCATCACTTGAGTCATCACTCAAGTGGCATTTCATAGTTTGGAGTTCCAAATCCTTCTTATTCTTTAGAAGGTGGTTCATATGTTTATCATATTCCAATAGGCTCATTTCATATGTCATTAGTGAGCCAATGAATTCTTCAATAGAATAATCATTTAAATCTTTAGTTTCTTGTATCGCTATTATTTTAGGATCCCACCTTTGTGGAAGGAACCTTAAGATCTTATTAGTGAGTTCAAAATTTGAAAAACATTTACCAAGAGCTCTTAGACTATTGACGACATCCATGAAACAAGTATATGTCACCGATAGTTTCGCTTGGTTTCATTCGAAAAAGCTCAAAATCATACAATAAGCGGTTTACTTTTGAGTCTTTGACTCTAATAGTTCCCTTGTGCATGATTTTTTTCAAGTGTTCGCCAAATATCAAAAGCCGTTTCACACATAAAAATCTGATTGAACTCATTTTTGTCTAAAGCACAAAATAAGGCATTCATAGCCTTTGCGTTTAAAGAAAAATATTTCTTCTCCAAATCCGACCATTTGTTCATCGATTTAGAGGAAAGTTGAAAGCCATTTTCAATAATATTTCATAAGTTTAAATCTTGAGAAATTAAGAAAACTCTTATTCAAGTTTTCCAATATGTGTAGTCCGAACCGTTAAACAACGGAGGACAAATAATCGAAAAACCCTCTTGAAAGCCATTAAGAGCCATTTCTCGTGGGTGTGAATCCGAAAGAGAAATAATGAGGCTTTGATACTAATTGTTAGGGATCGAGCGGCACTGAGAGGGGGGGGGGTGAATTAGTGCAGCGGTAAAGAACGATAAATTTCTACGATTTAAAACAAGTTCAGAAACTTCATACGAAAGAAATCATATTTTTGACTAAAACCGATTTCAATTAAAGTGTAATGGAAATGTGTTTAGCTTGATAGCATTAAGAGAAGAAGGAGGGCAGTGAACTTAGCAAAGTAAAGGTTTGCAGAAAGATAAATGTAGGAATATAAACGTAAATCATTTTTACAGTGGTTCGGTCATCCGACCTACGTCCACTCTTGATTCCTCTTCGTTTGAGGCCATTGGCTTTCCACTAGCTATCCTCCTTCCAACGGGCAAGGATGAACACTCTTACAGTTCTCTCCTTTTAATGGGCTTAGGAGGTAACCCTTATAAGGCCTCTCAACCCTCTCTAAGGCTAGATCACACTTTAGAACAAGAGGGAGAGTTTTGACACAACTTCAACAAAGTTTTCCCTTCTTCTTTTTCAGTTTTTGTGTATGTTTAAACCATGGATAAGAGAGGTATTTATAGGCCTCAAGAGGATTCAAATTTAGAGCCTAAATTTGAATTACCTCGGTTTTCCTGGTGTTGGCGGTATTGGGCGATCCCACCACCCAGCCAGCGACGCCACCGCCAGTGCTCTCGGGTGCTAGGCGGTGCCATCGCCTAGCTCTCGGCTCCTGGGTGGTGCCACCGCCCGGGCTATTCTAGCTCACTGGTTGGGCCTTAAACTTGGCCCAAATTAGTCCGAAACAAGGCCCAATTAGTCCCTACTTGGGTTATAGGATTAACACCTAATCCTAACCCAAATTAATATGCTAACTATAAAATTAAAGATATTTCTTAAGCTATTACATAGTCCGAGAAGTCAAGACTTCTTCCGACGAGCTTCTGGTGAACTTCCGGTAGTCTTCCGATGAACCATCGGAAACCATTATACAGACTCCCGGCAAGCTCCTAGACTTCACGATGATCTTGGCAAGTTCCAACAAGCTTCTTTGGCAAGCTCTGGTCTTTCTTGGCAAGCTTCGTGAACTTTCGATGAACCTTCCGGCGAACTTCTAAAAACCCTTCAGCAAGCTCCCTACTCATTCTCGGCCAGTTTTGGCAGCACTCCCAACGAATCTTTGGACTTTCGTTGAACTCTCGAACTCCCAACGATCCATCACACTTATCTTCTAACACTTTGTTTCACTTTATATCTTCATAATTATCATAGTTAATCCTGCACATACAAACAAAAGTCTACTTCGATCTAGACAATTATTACAACGCGAATTGATATTCAGTTGCCTGGCACGTCATTGGTCGGTGCTTTATCTAATTCTTCGGTGCATCATCCTCTCTTACATTTTGTTGCCCAATCGGTGGTTGACCTCCGCAACCCAGATATCCTTGGCGCAATATGCTCTTCTTGGCCTGATGCCCAACATCCGAAGCCTCCTGCTGATTGTCCAATATCCTGACGTGATTTCCTCCGGCGTAACGTCAATTCCTCTAGCGTCAATTATCTAATCCTGATCGATAGTAGACCTGTATTACTCAAAATACAATTAGACAATAAACCATAATCAATTAGTTTCATCATCAAAATCTGAGATTCAATAGGTTGATGATACCTCATTGTCAGATAGTGATTCTATGATCCTACAAATGTATCTGGTCATTAGACTTGAGATAATAAGGATGTCCTGTATGAGTACTCCACTCTTTGATATCGGACTTATAGGTCTGGAAGTTCTAGATCTAGCATAACTGGTTATTGGGAGTGACAGCTAACCTTACGAGAGCAATTGAGTGTCGATAGATAATCAGCCACTCTTAGTGTCATGTGAGGAATATCTCATATATTTTTACTCAAGAAAATCCTTAGCCAGGGTTATTAGGATTGAGAAAAGAAGAGTTCTTTGGGAGAATTCAATTTGAGTGAGACTTAAGTAGAAACTGTATGGGCTTAACAACACCATACTCGGTATATGATTTCTAGGATACTAGATAGATAAGGGACTATAGGTACATAGTAACTGAGAATAGATAGGTCCAAAAGATTGGATTCCCCTGTATTGTCTAGGGACTATGGCGTAGTGGCCCAATACGTTCATAGTCGATGAGTCGAGTGAATTATTATGGAGATAATAATTCACTAAGCTAGAAGGAGTTTTGATAGGTATAACTCACGGCCAATTCAATATTGGGCCTAGAGGGTCACATACATATAGTAGGTGTTTCAACGAGTAGAGGTTCGGATATGAGATATCCGCTAGAGCCCCTATCTTATTGGATATCCAATAAGCCCCTAAATTATTGGATCCTATGAATGATATCTAATAAAGCTAATAAGGGATTATCAGATAGAGACCTACTAATCTAAGAGGCTTGGGCAGTTGGATGAAGATCCAGTACCTAATAGGGTAGGATCCATTAGGGTTAGGTTGATAAGGAACCTCTATAAATATGAGGAAACCAAAGGGCCATAGGCTAGGCCTCTCTTAGCTATCACTTGCTATTCTCCTCTCCCTTTGAGGATGACAATTGTCCTCCTTCATCCTCTCCCACATATATATAGGAATTTAAAGATATATGATTTCTCTAGGTAACATATTTTTCTTGTATATATAGTTTTTTGATTTTATAATTTTTGCCAACCAATCATCGCATGATAATAAAACCTTTATGTGAAAATATGAGATTTTTGTTTTCTATTCTTTTGATACATATATGATATCACTCTAAATTTTCCAACAGTGGTATTAGAGCCAGGTTATTCGTGTGAAAGATTGGATTTTAAACATGTGTTGTGTTTTAGAAAGGCTTTTGACGTCAAAATTATTAAAGCAAAAGGCGAGAAAGGGTAGCAACTATTAGCCAAGAGCTCCCTTGGGGCGCTTGCGGGTAGGGCTGGCAAAGTTGCAGTAGGCCACTTGCGAGCAAAGAGCCACAAGCTGCTAGCAACCGGTGACCTTTTGCCTACAATGGCAGCGCTTGCGGGTAGGGTGCTAATGGCAGCATCCATGAGCATAGTGCCAGCGAGCAAGCCGTTTGTGTTAGGATCGAGTTTGCACTAAGAGGGGGGGGGGCGTAAATTAGTGCATCGATAAAAACATCATCAATTCAAGAAACTTTAGTTCGATAAAAGTCGTATTAGAAATTGTTTAACTTTTAAAACATTCGTAAAGCAAGTAAAGCAGTATGCTGTATAATTAAATAGCAAAGAGGAGAAAAAGAGAGTGCACACCAAATTTATAGTGGTTCGATCATCCAACCTCTGTCCACTCCAAATTCCTCCTTTGTCGAGGCCACCTGCATCCACTAACTGATCTTCCTTCAATGAGTAAAATCAACTACCTTTTATAGTTCTTTCTCCTTTTTATAGGTTTAGGAGACAACCTTTATAACTTCACTTACCCCTCTCTTAGACTTAACCAAAACTTAAAGCTAGCGGGGAGGAATTTTTACACAATTATAATAGAGTTTTTCCTATTTTTGTTCTTAGTTGGTGTGTGTTCTAACCAGGGATGAGAGGGGTATTTATATGCTCCAAATGGATTGAAACTTGGAGCCAAAATTTTAAACACTTCGAGATTTTGGGGTACTGATTGTACCACTGCTTATGCTGAGCAATACCACTGCCTAGTCTGGTGGTACCATCGCCTGACACTAGATGGTACCATCGCCTGACATAGTCTCAAAGACTATCTTGGAAACTGACCCATTGGCGGTTCCACTGCTTGTTTTGGTGGTGCCACCACCTGACCCACTTGTTGGGTCACTGTTTGGGGCTTTCACTTAGCCCAACACAGCTTAAACTTGGGCCTAATTGGCCCCTAATTGAGTTGACCTAATTTCAACCCAATTATAATTTAAACCTACTTTGATCTAGACAATTATTATAAAGCTTGAATCAATTGTTGTCTGACATGTCATTGGTCCATCGGCGTTTCATCCGATTCTTCGACGCATCGCCCTCTCTTGCGGCCTATTGTCCAATCAGCCAATTAACCTTCGTAACTCTGATCTTCTTAGTGTAATTTTTGCTCTTCTTGGCCCGATTCCCGAACCCATGGTATGAAGCCTTCTGATGATACATTGACCGATCCTCTAACTGGACGTCCAATCTTCTAACGTGTTCCACTCCGACCTAACTTCTGATTCCTCCTGCTTTAATTGTCTCTTCCTGACCGAAGCTAGTCCTGAGTCACTCAAAATGCAGATCAGATCATAAACACTATCTATTGGTTTCATCATTAAAATCTGAGATTCAACTATCTTCTCCTTTTTGATGATGACAACCAATTGATAATGGAGTTTAAACAAACTTCCATTATCAATATGCCACATTAATAGATCCGTTAAGTCAAGAAATTATGTAATGTTTCAAAACATAAAAGTATATTATATCATGCATGATTCAAATCATCATTACTTCTCCCCCTTTGTCATCAACAAAAAAGAGAAGTGCATCTAGCAAGTTTTTAAGATATGTAAATTTTACAACATATAAACTAGCAATTTATCACTTTACAACATGCAAGCATAGCAAGTTTTAAAGATGTAATTTTGCTTCTTGAGATGTGCAAGTTTGTACTTTTACTTCTTGAGTTTGCAAGCTAGCAATTCTTGGTAATGTTCAAGATGACAAGTTCTTTCTTCTCTTTTGAGAAGTGCAAGCTTAGCAAATTTTGCTTCTTTTATAGTGATCGAGCTAGTAATTTTTCTCTCATTGAAGTGTGCAAGCTAGCAATTTTGCTTTGTGATGCACAAGCTAGCAATTCTTGCTCCCATTTTATCATTGTCAACAAGAAGGGAAGAGAACAAATTTTCTTTTACATCAATGCTCTAATCATGACAAAAATTAATAAATTTACATTATAAAATTTCATCATATCATGAGGTATATAAATCACAAATACAAAAGAGCGTTGAAACATAGGAGAAAAAAAATCAATTTATGCATACAATGTTTCAACCATCAAAGCACATCATTTCAAGTTGGGAGTATTTGAAAAGAAATAAGGAAACTTATGATTCATTTGGGTAGATATTCTCTTTAATAAAATGAGAGAATCATACGAGAATAAGGAGTAAGGGATCATGATTCATATAAAAAAAATCTCAATTTATAATTCTGAGAAACCAAGATCATGATATCAATAAAGCTTCTCTTTAATATATAGCAAATAGAATTATAAGAGAATAAGGATCTTGATTCATATAAAATAAGTCTCAATATCAAGTGAAAGAATCAAGTTTTGTTCTTCTTTAGTTTTGTTCATGTTGTAAGTCTTGAGAAATCAAGACGTGAAAAAAATTTTGAGTATCAAGTGAAGAAATCATGATTCGTATGATAAAAAGATTGTTGATTCATACATTTGAATAAATATTTTTTAATCTAATATTACTTTAACTCATCTTGCATAATTTTAAAATATAAAATCATCAAGCATGATACAAACATTTATTTTCAAAACATTCATCATTATTTTCAACTCATTCAATTTAACAAATCATCAAAATCACTTTCAAGAGATTCAAAATGACATAACTTGATTCATCAATCTCTTATTGAAAAAATCGATAAGATAGAGATAAAAAATGCATTCCCTTTTTATGTGTTTTAATTTTTATGATTTATTTTATATAAGTATGTCTTTGTCTTTTATGTCAAATAAAAACATGTATCAATATTTAAGACCGAAAAACAAATTTCATCATAAAATGATTAAGACAAAAAATATAACACACTAAACATAAGGCATCCTCAAATAAAAGATTCAATTTATCATTTTTTAATTATAATGATAATATGTTTTCCTTCTTAAGTGAGTCTCTAACACTTTATACTTAGTGCAAGGAATTAATATGCAAATGTCATGCTCAATTTTTTTTATTTTTCAAAATCACTAGAAAGAAAAGCATGATATATTGTTTTTTTTGCATTTTATATTTCTTACTAACTAATTCAAAATTATCAAATTATGAATAGCACTAAGTAATTTCATAGTAAGGTAAAAAGGATTTGATTGAGTCACTTACCTTATTATCGAAGACCATCAAAGCACAATTGGCAGCCTCGTCTTCGGATGTACTCGATTTGTCCTAAGTTGTCGTCTTCTTCTTCTTCTTCTTTTTCTTCTTCTTCTTCTTCTTTTCTTTTGTATATTTGACTTTGGAGTGCCCTAGCTTCTTGCATTCATAGTAAGTGGTTATGTCTAGATTGATTTTATTTTTATTCTTTAATTCTTGTTTAATAAATTTTATAAATTTTATTATTAAGAGTTCAAGGTCATCATTACTTAAGCTTTTGCTTGAGTGGTCTTCTTCCATTCTAAGTGCAATTACCTTCCTATTCTTTGGAAGGTTGTTCTCATGTTCATCATGTTGGGAAATCCAGGGGTGACATCTCATAAGCAGCGGAAGAACGAAAAACAAAACAAACTCCTAGATTTCCATAAAAGATTTCATCGTCGTGCGAAGATCGATGTGAAAATCAAATCTGCATATCTGAAAACTACATATATAAAAAGAAAGTACCTTAGGAGATCGTATATCCCTAAATTCCTACAGATCTATGGAGTGGATGAAGGAGGTCAAGCGTCCTCCTCTCTAGCGGTGATCCACATAGTAGGCTACGAAGATGCTCCTCTATAAAGAGAGGAGAATAGGAGGTAGCCACCAAGAAGACCCCAACCTATGGACCTTTGGTTCTCTCCTATTTATAGAGGCCCCCTATAAACCCTAATGGATCCTACTCTATTAGGTATTGGATCTCCATCCAATTACTCAAGCCTCTTAGATTATTGGATCTTATCCATGTGATCTAATAATACAGGAGCTTATTGGATATCCAATAAGATATGGGCTTCGACAGATATCTCATATCCAAACTTCTACTCGTCGTAACACCTACCATATGTGTGTGACTCTCTAGGCCCAATATCAAGCTGGCCATGTGTCATACCTATTAGAACTCCTTTTAACTAAGTAAATTATTATAGAGATAATAATTTACTTAAGATAATAATTTACTCAACTCATCTACTATGGATGTACTAGGCCACTACGCCGTATTCCCCAAATGATACAAGGGAATCCAATCCTTTGGAACTATCTATCCTCAGTTACCATGTACCTATAGTCCCTCATCTATCTAATATTTGAGAGACCATATATCGGGCATGGTGCTATTAGGCCCATTCGATTTTCAGTCGAGTCTCGCTCTAATTGGATTTTCCTAGAGAACTTTTTCTCTCTCAATCTGAATGACTCTAGCCAGGGATTTGTCTGAGCAAGAATATATGAGATATTCCTCTCATGATACTGAGAGTACATGATCCTCTATTAACACTCAATAGCCCTCGTAAGGTTGGCTACCACTCCTAATAATCGAATGAACTAGATATAGAACTTCCAAACCTATAAGTCCGGTATTAAAGAGTGAAGTACTTATATAGGACATCCTTGGTGTCTCAAGTCTAAGGACCAGATACACTACTAGGACTACGGAATCGTTATCTAACGTAAGGTATCAATAACTATCCAATATTCTGTAAGCGGATCAATCAATGAACTCATTCTTCAATGAGCACCTACACTATATTCTTAGTGTCTCCACACAAGTAACTATGAGACTAGCCACCTCCATCATATGGACAGGCATACAGCACACTAGTGTGTCCAGTTATCTCGATGTCCCTCTCGTATAACCTATGACCGAGATTATTTAGGGTCTGTGTTTAAAGGTGAATTGGTCTCATTATTGTGATCTCATCATGATCCGATTCCCATTGCACAGATCCAATGACATCACAATATATATCCAGATAATGTGAGAAAATATTAATAATCACAAAAAAAGAGATTGACGCAGCATGTAACAAGTGCCATCACTCACGTGATTGACTTATAACTAGCACATTAGGTACCAAATGAGTCATTTCATAGGTCATCAAGGATTCGATAAGTTCTTTAATAGGATAGCAGTTCAAGTCCTTTGTTTCTTGAATAGCGATTACTTTTGGATCCCAACTTTTTAAAAGAAATCTTAGAATCTTGTTAATAAGTTCAAAATTAGAAAAATATTTATCAAGACTTTTTAAACCATTGACGACATTCGTAAACTAAGTGTGCATGTCTCCAATGGTTTCACTTAGTTTCATTCAAAAAAGTTTAAAACTATACATTAAAAAATTAATTCTCAAATCTTTAACTCCATTAGTGCCTTCGTGTGTGACTTCAAAAGTGTGCCAAATCTCATGTGTAGTTTCACAAATCGAAATCTCATTAAATTTATTTTTGTCCAAGGCACAAAACAAAACAATCATAGCTTTGGCATTTAATGAAATTGTTTTTTTTTCTCAAAGTCATTCCATTCATTCATAGGTTTAGAGGGTGTTTTAAAATCATTTTTAATGATATTCCATAAATTCAAATCCAATGAAAAAAAAACTCTTATTTGAGTTTTCCAATATGTGTAATCCATCCCATTGAACATAGGAGGACGAATGATAGAGTGACCCTCTTGAAAGCTGAAAAGAGCCATTTCTTTTGGGTGTTAAATCAAATGAGAAATAACGTAGCTTTGATACCAACTATTAGGATCGAGTCACCACTAAGAGGGGGGGGTGTGTGAATTAGTATAACGATAAAAATGTTATCAATTCAAAAAACTTCGGTTCGATGAAAGCCATATCAAAAATCATTTAATTTCAAAAATATTTATAAAGCAAGTAAGGCAATATGCAGTATAATTAAATAGCAAAGAGGAGAAGAAGATAGTGCACACCAAATTTATAGTGGTTCAGTCATTTGACCTACATCCACTCCCGATTCCTCTTTCATCGAGGCCATCAACATCCACTAGTTGATCTTCTTTCAATGGGCAAAGATCAACTACTCTTTAAGCTTTTTCTCCTTTTTACAGGTTTAGGAGACAACCTTTATAACCCCACTTACCCCTCTCTTAGACTTAATCAAAACTTAAAGCTAGAGAGGAGGATTTTTCATACAATTATAATAAAGTTTTCTCTCTTTTTATTCTCAATTGGTGTGTGTTCTGATCAGGGATAAGAAGGGTATTTATAGGCTCCAAATAGATTCAAACTTAGAGCCTAAATCTTAAACACCTTGAGATTTCGGGGTATTGGCAGTACCACTGCGTTTGTTGGGTGGTACCATTGCCTAGTCTACCCTAACACTAGACTGTACCATCACCTAGTCTGGTGGTACCATCGCCTGACATAGTCTCAGAGATTGTGTCTTGGAGACTAAGCAACTGATGGTTTCATTGCTTATTCTAGCGATGCCACTGCCTAACCCACCTATTAGGTCACTATTTGGGCCTTTCACTAGGCCTAACACAATCAAAATTAGGCCCAATTAACCTCTAATTGAATTAGCCTAATTCTAACTCAATTTTAATTTAAACCTACTTCGATCTAAACAATTATTATAAAGCTTGAATTAATTGTTATCCGGCATGTTATTGGTCCATCAATGCTTCGTCCGATTCTTCGGCGCATCATCCTCTCTTGCGGCTTATTGCTCAATTGATTGGTTGACCTCCACAATTTCAATCTCCTTGATACAACTTCTGCTCTTTTTAGCCCAATGCCCAAACCAATGGTATGAAGCCTTTTGTCGATACGTCGACCGATCCTCTGGCTCGACGCCCAATTTTCTGACATAGTCCACTCCAACCCAACTTTCGATTCCTCCTGCTTTAATTCTCTTTTCCTGATTGAAGCTAGTCTTGCATCACTCAAAACATAGATTAGATCATAAACACTATCAATTGGTTTCATCATCAAAATATGAGATTCAACAATTTGTGGGCACAACGCCCATAGGCACATCGCCCACGGGCATAGCACCTATGGGCAAGCTGCCTGCAAGGGTGATGCTTGCCCACAGCGATGCCTACAGGGGTGACCGGTGTCTGTAGGGGAAGCGCTCACTCACAAGGGTAACCTCGCCCACGAGGTAAAGGCGACACTTGCCCATAGGAGTAGTGCTCGCCCGTAGAGGTAGTCACCAACAAGGTGGTGATGGTCGTAATGTAGCAAAAAGGTTTAGGGTTTCTATTTAGGCAAAAGGCAAATTTACCCCTCTCAAATTTTAGAAATTCTAAGGTTTATCCTTTCTATCCAAATTACCTAAATACCCTTTACAAATCAAAAAATTCTTCGTATATCTCAAATTTAAAAAAATATTAGTTGATTAAAGGGTTTAATTAACTATTATTATTTATCTAATAGTCCTATATAATAGTATTACATGTGATGTATAATGTAGGCGAATGACCATGGACCGTATGATGTGATATATGTGTATGATGTGATTATTATTATTATAATTATTAAGACTTTCGAGCCTCCAATTTCTTATTTATTGTTAAGCCTACATGCCTATGATTATGGTGTAATTACGTGAGGCATAGCGGGAGCGTAGAGGTCATAACTATTAGGAACGAGAGCGACACTAGGGGGGGGGGTGAATTAGTGCAGCGGATAAAGATGATAAATTTCGACGATTAAAACAAGTTTGGAAACTTCGTATGAAAGGAATAGTGTTTTGATTGCAAACGATTTCGAAAAAGCTCTAACTTAAACTTGAGAAAATTTAGAGAAGATAAAATGGAACAACAAGAGATGGTGGTTTGCAGAAATGTAAATAACAATAATAGAAATACAAACCAGAATTTTTATAGTGGTTCGGTCATATGACCTACGTCCACTCCCAATTCCTCTTCAGTTAAGGTCATTGGCTTTTCCAGTAGCTGTCCTCCTTCCAACGGACGAGGACCAACTCCCTTATAGTACTCTCCTTTTGAAGGGCTTAGGAGATAACCCTTATAAGCACTCTCTCCTCTCTTTTAACTTGAATACAAGTGAAGTCTAGAGGAGGAAATTTCTAAAAAAAATTCTACAGTATTTTCTTGCTTTCAAAGTGTATGTACTTGTATATTCTAACCAAAGATGGGAGGAGTTTTTATAGACCTTAAGATGATTCAAATTTAGAGCCCAAATTTGAATTACCCTAGATTTCAAGGGTACTAGCGGTATTACCGCCAATGTTGGGCGATACCACCGCCTAGGCTTTTTGCCCCTGTCAATGTACTGGGCGGTACCACCGCCTAGTTTGGTGATACCACTGCCTGACACATTGACATGGTTAGTGTACTGAGCGGTACTACCGCCCAGCCAATGGTGCCACCGCCCGAGCACTCTGCCCCAGGGTGGTACCACCGCCACAGACTACCTAGGAAATTGGACCTGGGCGATGCCACCGCCCCAGTCTGGTGGTGCCATCGCCAGACAACGTCCAACACTCTTGGTTGGGCCTTAAACCTAGCCCAAATCGATCCAATATTAGGCCTAGTTGGCCCCTAACAGGGTTAAAGGATTAACACCTAATCCTAACCCTAATTATGTGCTAACTATGAAATTAAAGACATTCCTAAGCTATTACAAAGTCCACAAGTCAAGACTTCTTTCTCCGATGAGCTTTCAACGAACTTCCGGTGGTCTTCCGATGAACCCTCAAATACCATTCTGTGGACTCCCGGCAAGCTCTTAGACTTCACGATGATCTTGGTGAGTTCCGACAAGCTTCTTCGGCAAGCTTCGATCTTTCTCGATGATCTCTGATGAATCTTAAGACTTCCGTCAAACTCTCGAACTCCTAACAATCCATCGCACTTGACTCCGGTACTTTGTTTCACTTTATGTCTTCATCGTTATCGTAGTTAATCCTACACATAAGCCAAAACTCTACTTCGATCTAGATAGTTATTATAACGTGAATTGACATTTTGTTGCCCGACACGTCATTGGCTTATCGGTGCTTCGTCCGATACTTGGGCACATCATCCTCTCTTGCGACCTGTTGCCTAATCAGCAACTAACCTCTGCAGCCCCGATCTCCTTGACATAACTTCGCTCTTCTTGGCCCGATGCCTGACGTCCGAAGCCTTCTGTTGATTGTCCAATATCCTGACGTGATTTCCTCCAGCGCAATGTCAATTCCTCCTGTGTCAACTATCTAATCCTGATTGAGTAGACTTGCATCACTTAAAACATAGTTAGATAATAAAACATAATCAATTAGTTTCATCATCAAAATTTGAGACCCAACAGTCTCCCCCTTTTTGATGATGGCAACTAATTGATGACTGACGGAGTTAACCTTAACTCCTCAGAGTTTAACCAAACTTCCCCTATCAATATGCCATTGATAGAACACTTGGATTATCCCAAATCCAAGCAACATGTATGAAAATTATGTTAATAAAAGTATCATGCAAATATGTAAAATATTCAATCATACATTACATGAAGTCATCAATCTACTTCTCCCCGTATGTCATCAACAAAAAGAAGTAGCTCTAGCTATTTTAAAAGATATGCAAGTCAACATATAAGCTAGATTTACAACATTCAATTATAGCAAGTTTTTTTAAGGATTTCAAGCATAGCCATCCATCACTTACTTCTTGAGATGTGCAAATTAGTACTTAGTTTCTCATGATAGCACTTTTGCTTCCTTAGTATGCAATCGTTGTAAACATGCAAGTTAAATTTTTATCACAAGCATAGAAGCATAGCAAGTGTAGGAATGTAAATTTTCTAAGTTTTGCATTTTCCCTTTCTTAAGATAGGCAAGATAACAACATTTGCATCTTTTGAGATAGCAATTCTTAGCTTCTTGTGAAATTGCAAGGTAGCAATTTTGAAATGACCAAGATGGCAAGTTCTTTGTAATGATCAAGCTAGCAATTTTTTTATTGAAGTGTGCAAGCTAGCAATAAATTTTCTCCCCCTTTGTTTTTGTCAAAAAGAAGGGAAGAGTATAATTCTTTTCCCTTTACATGAATTTTAAAATTATGACAATCAACAAAGATAAATATTTATCAAGAGATCAATGGGGTATAAAAAATTTACATTCATGATTCATAAATATTCCATTTAGGAAGTATCAAAATTATGATTCATCATAAAGCAAATTTCATCAATTTTCAATCATAAAAATTCAAGTCATGAATATGAATTTAACATTCAAGCTAACATGACAAAAATTAATCATGACAATTAAGTCTTGAATTGCAATTTATCATTCATCCTAGCATATTTTCTCTTCCCCTTTAGTCAACGTTGAAAAGAAGGGAGGAAATACAATGATAAAAAAAATTGCATCAATCAATATTTCAATCATTTCATGATGCATTCAAGGCATAAATGAAATCATATCATGAATACCAAAAGTTATAAGTCCAACAAATTAAGTTCAAGTCATGATTATAAATGCTAACATGTTTTCTTTCTCCTTTTTGTCTTTAAAGAAATAAATAAAGGGAAATGGAAGAATACAAATCTTGTTTTACATTAATGTTTAAATCATCACAAAAGGCATACAAGGCAAAGAAATCATGTCATTTCTATGAAGGATATGATATCAAGGCTCAAGAAGAACATGATTTATTTGAAAAAAGATAGCACAAAGAGCAACTTGATTCATGCATAGGAATTCTCATTGCATCATGATTTATAAAATCTTTTTCTACAATATGAATCATAGGAGGTATAATAGCAATGATATCAATCATGATTCATTTGGTAGCAAATGGCAAATAGAACAATTTGTTTCATGCATCTCAATTCATAAAAGTCAAGTTATGATTCCAAGAGATTAAGAGAAGAGTCAAGAATCATTAAAAGAAATCATTCTAGTTCAATTCATCAACACCGAACTCATAATGAAATCATCAAAATTACTTTTATAATTTACGAGATTCACAAGATATCATGAAATCATTAATCTCGATAAGATGGGAAAAGCATTTTCTTTTTAAGTGATTCTTTTAACACATCATCAAAATCTCATCCATAATTCAAGTGATTCACAAAATATCGTAAATAAATTTATCACTTGTCTTTTATTTGAAAAATCTAAAACTTTAGAGAAAGAGAGATGTTCAAGAAACATGCATTTCTCTTTTAGTGATTTGCATTCATTTTGTCTAAGCATGCATTTCTCTTTTAATATCAAATAGAGATAAGTATGAAAGTTCAAGATGTAAAGGCAAAATCTCATAAAAAAAAGATCATCAAGAGCCAAAGAAAATATAGCACATTTCACATAAGGCATCTTCCAACTAAAATTTGATTCAACATAAAAATGTATTTCATTTTAAGTTGTTTGTTTCATACTAGTGAGCTCATGTTTTAAAAGATGAGTATCTTATTTAAAACCAAAAAATGAGTTTTGTCATCAAGATATAACACATTCACATCCTCATGCATGATATCATAAAATGATAACAAACTTTTATTGTCAAGATATTCATCATTTTTTTTAACTCATTCAATTTTGACAAATTTGCCAAAAACTTTAAGGATAGGAAATTTTTACAAAAACATTCCTCTTTTATATGTGTTTTATATTAAGTTGAGCATGTTCAAATATTTTATTTAAAGGATGAGCATTATGTTAAGAACAAAAAGACTTCATCAAAATCATTTTACAAATTCGAAAAACAAGTTTCGTCATCATATATAACAACTTAAAAGATCATTACTTCAAAAACTCATGCAAATATAAAATTTTCAAGTATCATAATTAGAACCGAAAACCAATATAAAACATAAAGATACACTTGCATGGGTTAATCCTATTAGGTGTACAAACATTATAAAAAATCATACAATCATCATTCATATTTTTAATATTAAAAAATTACTAGAGAAAAGCATGATATAATTTTTTAAAATAATTTTTTTAACTAACTAAATCAAGCAACTCATGAAAAGATTATGTAATTCCAAAACAACGTAACAATATTTTGGGTGAGTTACTTACCTTGTAGTCGAAGACCGTCAAAGCCCAATTCGTTTCTTCTTTACTTGATTCTTCTTGGCGATCCTTCTTCTTCTTCTTTGGTGGCCTCGATTTCTTGCATTCATAGCAAGAGGTTGTGTCCTTTTTATATTCATTTGTGTTTTTTAATTTTTCTTTAATAAACTTTTTAAAATTCATTGTTATGTGTTCAATGTTCTCTTCATTGTCCTCATCACTTGAGTCATCACTCAAGTGACATTTTATAGTCCAAAGTTCCAAATCCTTCCTATTCTTTGGAAGGTGGTTCATATGTTCATCATATTCCAATAGGCTCATTTCATATATCATTAGTGAGCTAATTAGTTCTTCAATAGGTAAATTATTTAAATCTTTAGCCTCTTGTATTGCGGTTACTTTAGGATCTCACTTTTTTGGAAGGAATCTTAAGATCTTGTTAATGAATTCAAAATCTAAGAAACATTTACTAAGTGCTTTTAGACTATTGATGACATCCGAGAAACGAGAGAACATATCATCAATAGTCTCGCTTGGTTTCATTCAGCAGATCTCAAAATTATGCAATAAGAGGTTTACATTCGAGTCTATGACTCTACTAGTTTTCTCATCCGTGATTTCAAGTTTGTGCCAAATTTTAAAATCCGTTTCACATGTTAAAATCCGTTTAAACTTATTTTTGTCTAAAGAGCAAAATAAGGTATTCATAGCCTTAGCATTTAAAGAAAAAAAATTTTTTCTAAATTCGACCATTCGTTCATCGGTTTAGAGGGAAGTTGAAAATCATTTTAAAAAATGCTCCATAAATCCAAATTTAAAGAAATTAAAAAAATTCTCATTCGAGTTTTCCAATATGTGTAGCCCGATCCATTAAAGAACGAGGGATAAACAATCGAACAACCCTCTTGAAAGCCATAAAGAGCCATTTCTCATAGGTATGAATCCGAAAGAGAAATAACAAGGCTCTGATACCAATTATTGGGATCCAGAGCAGCACTAAGAGGGGGGGGGGTTGAATTAGTGTAGCAGATAAAGATGATAAATTTCGATGATTAAAACAAGTTCGGAAACTTCGTATGAAAGGAATAGCATTTTGATTGCAAACAATTTCGAAAAAACTCTAACTTAAACTTGAGAACATTTAGAGAAGATAAAATGGAACAGCAAGAGAAGATGGTTTGTAGAAATGTAAATAATAATAATAGAAATACAAACTAGAATTTTTATAGTGGTTCGGTCATACGACCTATGTCTACTCCCGGTTCCTCTTCTCTTGAGGCCACCGGCTTTTCCACTAGCTGTCCTCCTTCCAACAGGCAAGGACCAACTCTCGTACAATACTCTCCTTTTGATGGGCTTAGGAGGTAACCCTTATAAGCACTCTTTCCTCTCTTTTAACTTGAATACAAGTGAAGTCTAGATGAGGGGATTTCTAGAAAGAATACTTGTATGTGCTTGTATATTCTAACCAAGGATGGGAGGGGTTTTTATAGACCCCAAGAGGATTCAAATTTGGAGCCTAAATTTGAATCACCCCAGATTTCAAGGGTACTAGCAGTACTACTACTAGTGCTGGGCAGTACCACTGCCTAGGCTTTTTGCCCTTGTTAGTGTACTAGGCGGTACCACCGCTCGAGCACTCTGCCCCAGGGCGGTACCACCGCCCCAGACTACCTGGGAAGCTGGACCTGGGCAGTGCCACCACCCTAGTTTGGTAGTGCCACTATCAGACAGCGTCCAACACTCCTGGTTGGGCCTTAAACCTGGCCCAAATCGATCCAATACTGGGCCCAATTGATCTCTAACAGGGTTAAAGGGTTAACACCTAATCCTAACCCTAATTATATGCTAACTACGAAATTAAAGACATTCCTAAGCTATTATAAAGTCCGTAAGTCAAGACTTCATTCTCTGACGAGCTTTCGGTGAACTTCTTGTTAGGGATCGAGCGGCACTAAGAGGAGGGGTGAATTAGTGCAGCGGTAAGGAATGATAAATTTTTCAGCGATTAAAACAAGTTCGGAAACTTCGTACGAATGAATGCAATATTTCGTATAAACCTGGAAAGATTGTGTTTTAACTTTAAAGCATATGTAAGAAGATGAAGAGGAAGTTGAGTAAGTAAGGCAACAAATGAAGATGGTTTGCAGCAAAGTAAATAGCAAGAACGTAAATGCAAACCAGATTTTTATAGTGGTTTGATCATCCAAACTACGTCCACTCCCGATTCCTCTTGCTTGAGGCCACCGGCTTTCCACTAGCTATCCTCCTTCCAACGAGCGAGGATGAACTCCCTCACAGCACCTCTCCTTTTGACGGACTTAGGAGATAACCCTTACAAGCACTCTTACCCCTCTCTTGGACTAGAACACTCTTAAGACTTAGAAGGAAGATTTGACACACTTTCAAGAGAGTTTCCCCCTTCTTTTTTTCAGTTCTAGACTCCCTCTAAACTCTGAATGAGTGGGGTATTTATAAGTCTCAAAGTGATTCAAATTTGGAGCCTAAAATTGAAGCTAAAATTTGAACCAATTTGAATTTCCCAATGTTGGCAGTACTGGGCGGTGCCACCGCCCAAGGCAACGGTACTACCGCTGCTGTACACAAGTGCTAGGCAGTACTACCACCCAGCCTGGGGCAGTACTACCGCCCAGTACTCAGCCTCTGGGTGGTGCTACCACCCAGCCTGGGCGGTTTTACCGCCTAGGTCATTTTCAGCATAGTGGTTTCGGCCGAAAACTCGACCGAAACAGGTCCAAATGAAGTCCGAATTAGCCCAAATTTGGTTTATAGGATGAACACCTAATCCTAAACTAAATTATGTGCTAACTATGAATTTTAAAGATATTTTTTAAGCTATTTCAAAGTCCACAAGACAAGACTTCTTTCGACGAACTTTCGGTGGTTTTCCGACGAACCCTCGGAAACCATTCCGCGGACTCCTGGCAAGCTCCCGGACTTCATGATGATCTTGGCGAGTTCCAACGAGCTTCATTGGCAAGCTCTAATATTTCTTGGCAAGCTCCGTGAACTTTCGACAAACCTTCCAGCGAACTTCCGAAAACCCTTTGGCAAGCTTCCTACTCTTTCTCGACCAGCTCCGGCAACACTCCCAACAAATCTTCGGACTCCCGTCGAACTCTTGAACTCCCAACGATCCATCCCACTTGACTTTCGGTACTTTATTTCGCTATATGTCTTTATCGTCATCGTAGTTAATCCTGCACACACACAAACAAACACTCTACTTCGATCTAGACAATTATTACAACGTGAATTGACATTTAGTTGCCCGGCACGTCATTGGTCAGTGCTTCATCTGATTCTTCAGCACATCGTCCTCTCTTATGGCTTATTGTCCAATCGATGGTTGACCTCTGCAACCCTGATATTCATGGCGCAACTCCGCTCTTCTTGGCCCGATGCCCGACGTCTGAAGCCTTCTGCCGATTATCAACCGAACCTCCGGCTCGACATCCAATATCCTGACGTGATCACTTTCAGCACAACGTCAATTCCTCTAGCGCCAACTGTTTAATCCTGATCGATAGTAGACCTGCATAACTCAACACACAATTAAACCATAAATCACAATGAAATAGTTTCATCATCAAAATCCGAGATTCAATAATCTCCCCCTTTTTGATGATGACAACTAATTGATGACTAACGGAGTTAACCATAACTCTCCGGAGTTTAACACAAACTCCCCCTATCAATATGCCATTGATAGAAACCTTGAATTATCCCAAATACAAGCAACATTCATCACAATGTTATGAGAATTATCAAACCATCATGCAAATATATAAAATATTCAATACAATGCATGAAGTCATCAATCTACTTCTCCCCCTATGTCATCAACAAAAAGGAGAAGTTGCATCACAGCTAGTTTTCAAGGATATACAAATTTACACTCATACTAGCTATCAATTAAGATTTTCAACATACATCATGGCAAAAAAAAAATTTTAAGATGTCTAAGCATAGCAAATGAACACTTGCTTCTTGTGCAAGTTTGCACTTTGATTTCCTTAAATTTGCAAGATAGCAATTTTTGATATTTCAAAATAGCAAGTTCTTTTCCTCTTTTGTAGGCAAGCAAAATAGCAATTTTCTTCCTCTTGAATGAGCTAGCAAAATTTTCATTTAAGGTGTAAGCTAGCAATAAACTTTCTCCCCCTTTATCAATGTCAAAAAGAAAGGGAGGATCAAATATGATATAAACATTTCACATAATTTTGCATAAAAAAGTTTACATCAATCTAATGGATCAAGTCATGATTCGTGATCCATCATAAAAGATATCAAGAAGATCACAATTTCTTTTACTTCAATATTCAAATCATGACAAGAGATACATATCAAAATTCTACATGAATATTTCAATCATCAAGTCATTAATATGAATTTAACAAGTTAGCTCCCCCTTAGTTTTTGTCAAAATGAAGTGGAGGACTCAATGGCTAAAAATTTTAATTTCATCCACTTTTCATATCAAAATAAATTTGCATCAAAATATACATTAGTTATCATATCATGAAGGATATCAATATGAAAATTCAACAAGGATCAAAACCAAAAGATATCATTCATGATTCATAACTTTCTTTTTAGCAAGATCAAAATTCACATTTATCAAATTTCAATTCAAGATAAATATCATACAACCAAGAATCATGATATATAAAAGCACATCAATATTAAGGATCAAATCATGATTCATTGATTCATCATAAGGCAAATTTCTTTTATATCAATTCTTCAATTGCCACATAAGGCATACAAGCTAAAGAATTCTTATCATTTTAATATTATGCAAGATATGATGTCAAGGCTCATGATTCATTTGAAAAGATATAGCACAAAGAGCAACTTGATTCATGCATAGGAATTCTCATCAAGATTACATTTCATGAGAAATTTCAAGTATCAAATATCAAGTACATGAATTCATTCAAGTATCAATTTTCGATATATCAAGACTTGGATTGTATTTCTCTTTCGTTAAAGGTAAAAGGAAGCAATCATAGAGGAAAATATTTTGATTCGCAAAGATATCTCAAGTCAAGAATTCAAAGTCATGATTTCAAGAGATCAAGAGATTCATATAAATGAGTTCATTAATCTTTGATTAGATTAAAAATTTAACACTTCATCAAAATCTCATTCATAATTCAAGTGATTCACAAAATATCATAATGAATTCATCACTTGTCTTTTATGAAAAATCAAAAACTTTAGAGATAGAAAGATGTTCAAGAAACATACATTTCTCTTTTAGTGATTTGCATTGATTTCATATGAACATGCCTTTGTCCTTTTTATGTCGAATAAAAATAAGCATAAATGTTCAAGACATAAAGGCTAAATCTCATAACACAAATTATTAAGCATGATTCATTTGGAAGGTTCTCCTTTTTAGTAAGTAAAAAGGAATTATAGGAGAATAAAATGAATTAAGAGAGATAGAGCATGATTCATATTTAAAATGTATCTTATGTCATAAATATGAATCAAGCATTTTTCAAATCTGAAATCATCCTTAAAAATCACATTCAATAAATTCATACATGACAAGCATAGATTTATTAAAGAATCGAAAAGATAAAGGATTGCATTTCGTTCTTGTAAATTTCTATTCATATGATTTACTTCTTATAAGCATGCCTTTGCCTTAAAACAAAATGTCAACATTCAAGATAGAAAGGCAAATTTTGTCATAATGATCATTAAGTCAAATCACGTTAAGTATGTGATATTTTCTAAAAGATTTGATTCAAAAGATTCACATGGATTTATCAAAATCGAAAGACAAATTTTATCATAAAAATTGTCAAGGCAAAAATATAACATATTATTCCAAGGCATGAGATTCAATTTATTATGATAATGTGTTTCATTTGAGTTGTTTATTTCATATAAGTGTACTCATGTTTCAAAAAATGAGTATCAAATTTTAAAACCGAAACATGAGTTTGTCATCAAGATATAACAACTTCAAGTCCTCATGATATCATAAAATCATTAAGCATGACAACAAACTTTTACTATTTTCATTTCATTATTATCAATGATGATTTCATAATGTATGCTCAAACATTTATATGGAACCCATCATTATATAAATTCAAAATACAAGTTTGTCATTAAACCCATCAAGATCAAATGCATCAAAATCTTTCATTCGAAAATTTTAATAAGAGCAACATAAATTGATTACATGTGAGCATGTATCAACTTTTCAAAGAAAGACGTAAGTTTCGTCATAAAAACTGTTAAGACCAAACACATCAAAAATAAAACATCATGATTAAAATATTTTTAACTTTTGTGTTTTATTTTATGTGGTTGATCTTATATAAGCATGTTCAAAACTTTCATATAAAAATGAAATCATCAATATGCTTGCTTCTATCTTTTAATCATATTTGGTGTGCAAGCATTATCTTGAAACATGCTATTAATTTTTTGTATAAAAAATCATGCATCTTGTTTGAAATCAAAAGCAATATAAAATCATCAAGATTCATGGATTCATTATGAATATATTATTTTAAAATATGAGATTTCAAGTCATCAAGTATGATACAATCATTAAGCATGTTTTCATGATACATCATCAAAGTCATTTTAATTCTTTCTTTCATTTGTTATAACAAGATGATCAATGCTCAAACTTTTGCTAAAATCATACATCATTTTAAAAATCTGAAAAAATAATTTTCATCATGAAAACCATTAAGTCCAAATATAACACAAGGCAACATCAAAACCACATTTCTTTCATTTTGAAAATTTGTGGGTTAGGTCTTTTAGTTTTGCAGTTGATTTCATGAAGACATGCATCATATAAAAACTTCATCATAAAAATGATTAAGACACATTAATCCAAAATAGATGTTTTTAAATCAACATTACTTCAAATCCTCATTGCATGAAAACCGAAGTACACAATCATGGATTAACCCTATTAAACATAATCATGCTAATTAACTTTTGTATTAAACCATGCATCAAAATACGATATGGAAATCATAAACTAAGCAATTATCATTCATAATCATTCAAAGTTTTGAATCATAACATGCATGAAACTTTAACAATATAGTTTTTCATGATTATTTTTATATTTTTCAAAAATGCTAGAAGGAAAAGCATAGCTTAATTTTAAATAAAAAAAAATTTAATTTCCAAAAACACAAGAAAAGCATGAAAAAAATTCCTACTAAGTTAAGCATTCATGGAAAGCATCATGTAATTTCAAAATAATTCAAGGGAGTTAAGTTACTTACCTTGTAATCGAAGCCCGTTAAAGCCCAATTCGATGTTTCGTCATTTGATTCTTCTTTACGTTTCTTCTTCATTTTTGACCTCTTCCTCCGCTTAAGTTCATTGTTCATTTTAGATTTTTGTTTAATGAACTTATTAAGATTCATTAAAAGTTCAATGTCCTCTTCATTGTCCTCATCACTTGAGTCATCACTCAAGTGGCATTTTATAGTTTGGAGTTCCAAAACCTTCTTATTCTTTAGAAGGTGGTTCAAATGTTCATCATGTTTAACATGTTCTAGGAGGTTCATTTCATATGTCATTAGTGAGCTAATTAGTTCTTCAATAGGTAAATTATTTAAATCTTTAGCCTCTTGTATTGCGGTTACTTTAGGATCCCATCTTTTTGGAAGAGATCTTAAAATCTTGCTTACGAGTTCATAATCCAAAAAAGATTTACCAAGAGCTCTTAGACTATTGACGACATCCGTGAACCGGGTGTACATGTCATTGATAGATTCGCTTGGTGTCATTTGGAAGAGCTCAAAATTATGCAATAAGATATTTACTTTCGAGTCTTTAACTTTACTAGTTCTCTCGTGCGTGATTTCAAGAGTTCACCAAATGTCAAAAGCCGTTTCGCACATAGAAATCCGATTGAACTCGTTCTTGTCCAAAGTGCAAAATAAGGCATTCATAGCCTTTGCGTTTAAAGAAAATGATTTCTTCTCTAAGTCCGACCATTCGTTTGTCGGTTTAGAGGGAAGTTGAAAGCCATTTTTGATGATGTTCCACAAATCCAAATTCATTGAAAGCATGAAAACTCTCATTCGAGTTTTCCAATAAGTGTAGTCTGAACCGTTAAAGAATGGTGGACGAAAAACCGAAAAGCCCTCTTGAAAGGCATAAAGAGTCATTTCTCAAGGGTGTAAATCCGAAAGAGAAAGAACGTGCCTCTAATACCAATTGTTAGGGATCGAGCAGCACTAAGAGGGTGGGTGAATTAGTGCAGCAGTAAGGAACGATAAATTTTCCAGTGATTAAAACAAGTTCGGAAACTTCGTACGAATGAATGCAATGTTTCGTATGAACCCAGAAAGATTGTGTTTTAACTTTAAAGCATACGTAAGAAGATGAAGAGGAAGTTGAGTAAGTAAGGCAGCAAATGAAGATGGTTTGCAGCAAAGTAAATAGCAAGAACATAAATGCAAACCAGATTTTTATAGTGGTTCGGTCATCCGACCTACGTCCACTCCCGATTCCTCTTACTTGAGGCCATCGGCTTTCCACTAGCTATCCTCCTTCCAATTGGTGAGGATGAACTCCCTCACAGTACCTCTCCTTTTGACGGGCTTAGGAGATAACCCTTACAAGCACTCTTACCCCTCTCTTGGACTAGAACACTCTTAAGACTTAGAAGGAAGATTTGACACACTTTTAAGAGAGTTTCCCTTCTTTTTTGCAGTTCTAGACCCTCTCTAAACTCTGAATGAGTGAGGTATTTATAAGCCTCAAAGTGATTCAAATTTAGAGCCCAAACTTGGAGCTAAAATTTGAACCAATTTGAATTTCCCGGTGCTAGCAGTACTGGGCGATGCCACCGCCCAAGGCAGCGGTACTACCGCTGCTGTACACATGTGCTGGGCAATATTACCGCCTGGCCTGGGGCGGTACTACCACCTAGTACTCAGCCTCTGGGCGGTGCTACTGCCTAGGTCTTTTTCAACACAGTGGTTTCGACCGAAAACTCGACCGAAACAAGTCCAAATGAAGTCCGAATTGGCCCAAATTTGGTTTATAGGATTAACACCTAATCCTAAACCAAATTATGTGCTAACTATAAATTTTAAAGATATTTTTTTAAGCTATTTCAAAGTCCATAAGACAAGACTTCTTTCGATGAACTTCCGACGATTTTCCGACGAACCCTCGGAAACCATTCTGCGGACTCCCAGCAAGCTCCCGGACTTCACGATAATCTTGGCGAGTTCCAACGAGCTTCATTAGCAAGCTCTGATCTTTCTTGGCAAGCTGCGCGAACTTTCGACAAACCTTCCGGTGAACTTCCGAAACCCTTCGGCAAGCTCCCTACTCGTTCTCGACCAGTTCTTGCAACACTCCCAACGAATCTTCGAACTCCCGTCGAACTCTTGAACTCCCAACGATCCATCCCACTTGACTTCCAACACTTTATTTCACTTTATGTCTTTATCATCATCGTAGTTAATCCTGCACACACACAAACAAATACTCTATTTTGATCTAGACAATTATTACAACGTGAATTGACATTCAGTTGCCCGGCACGTCATTGGTCGGTGCTTCATCCGATTCTTTGGCACATCGTTCTCTCTTGCGACTTGTTGCCCAATCGATAGTTGACCTCTGCAACCATGATATCCATGGCGCAACGTCGCTCTTCTTGGCCCGATGCCCAACATCCGAAGCCTTCTGCCGATTGTCGACCGAACCTTCGACTCGACATCCAATATCCTGACGTGATCACTTCCGGCATAACATCAATTCCTCCAACGTCAATTGTGTAATCCTGATCGATAGTATACCTACGTAACTCAACACGAAGTTAAATCATAAATCACAATGAATTAGTTTCATCATCAAAATCCGAGATTCAACACTTCCGACAATCTTTTGATGAACCCTCGAATACCATTCTATGGACTCCTAGCAAGCTCCTTGACTTCACGATGATCTTGGCGAGTTCCGATGAGCTTCTTCGGAAAGCTCCGATCTTTCTCAGCAATCTCTGATAAATCTTTGGACTTCTATCGAACTCTCGAACTCCCAACGATTCATTGCACTTGATTCCGGCACTTTGTTTCGCTTTATGTCTTCATCGTTATTGTAGTTAATCCTGCACATAAGCCATAACTCTACTTCGATCTAGATAGTTATTACAACGCAAATTAACATTCTGTTGCCCGACATGTCATTGGCTTATCAGCACTTCGTCTGATACTTCGGCACATCGTCCTCTCTTGCGGCCTGTTGCCCAATTGATAGCTAACCTCCGTAGCCATGATCTCCTTGGCGCAACTCTACTCTTCTTTTCCTGATGCCTAATGTCTGAAGCCTTCTATCGATTGTCCAATATTCTAACATGATTTCCTCTGGCGTAACATCAAATCCTCTTACGTTAACTATCTAATCCTAATCGAGTAGACCTACGTCACTTAAAACGTAGTTAGATAATAAAACATAATCAATTAGTTTCATCATCAAATCTGAGACCCAATAATAATGAGACCCACGAGGTCGACGATCGCAACGTGTGAAGATGCACCAAGATGCCGACGGAATCGATAATGATGAGATTGATAATCACAAGGCATAGAGATATGTCGAGGTACACATAGATCGTGATGTGAGTGATTGGGCCCACTAACTTGGGCCTAATCACATTAGGTTGTGGTCCATGATCATCTGGTATGATTGCTCATGTGATGTGTAATTGTTTATACACCTACTAGATATGTATATATATTTACATACGATGTAGATATATATTAAATATGTATGTGTGTGACACATTATATTAGGAGATTGAATCAAAATCCTCTCTCTCGATAATATTAAGTCAGTAAGTGTAAGACAATTAGATTGACCCACGTGGCCTTCCATCATTATAGGAAAAAATTGATTCCTGATGTAGGTTGACTTAGTCGAGTCCCTCAAGGCTCATCTATATTATGATTCAAGATCTTACCTATGACATAGAAATGTCACTAGTGACCTGAGGACATGGTATGCATGATCGAGTCCCTCGATGGTATATTATCGAATTAAACTCATCTAATAATGATGGTGATGACTTAATCGAATGTCATGGTTAGTCGAGTCTCTCGAGATCATGATGGCTTGGAGGCTGAATAGAATAGGAATCATAAGGAGCTGTGATCGACAAGAGTTGCCTACCTTTTCGAGCTTAGTGTGATTGGTTGAATCCCTCGAGGTTACATTAAGATGTCGATTGAATCCTGATCCTCACTAGAGATCTGTCGGGAGTCTCCGAGTCACTTACCAAAGGGAGTAGTATAATTCATGAGAAAATAGTGGGAGTAGATTAAGATAGAAGTCCTTATTTTGATTGTTTATTTTTATAAAATCTATATGTTATTTATTTATGCTATATATTTATTTTCAAAAAATATCACTTTCAAATCCCTTACGTAGCATACTTGATGTTAATCGTCTCACTGAACCAAATTACATGGATTAGCTCCGCAACATAAGAATTGTTCTCACAACGGAGAAAATTATATATGTCCTTGACATAGTGATGCTTACACCTGAGGAAAGGGCAAGCAATGATGAGATCGCTTGCTACGTGAAGTATATAGATGACTCTACTCTAGCTCAATGTTACATGTTGGGCTCTATGACTCCCGAGTTACAAAGGTAGTATGAAAAAATGGATGCTAAATCTATTCCCCTATATTTCCATAAATTATTTAAGGAATAGGGAAGAACTCAACAATATAAGATATCTAAGAGTCTCTTCCGCACTAAGATGACTAAGGGGACACCATTTCAGAATCATATCCGTAAGATTATTGAGTGGATAGACAAACTCATGGGTCTAGGAATGGTCCTTGAGGATAACCTATGTGTGAATTTTGTGCTTCAATCCCTACCCGATTTTTTTTCTCTATTCATTATAAATTTTAATATGAACAAGTTTGAGGTGACTCTCCTTGAGCTCCTCAATATGTTAAGAAAGGTTAAGAGCACTATCAAAAAGAAAAAGCCATTTCTCTTTACTAGTGAGATCAAAAAGAAAAGAAAAGTAAAGAAGTCCCTTAAGAAGGGCAAAGGCAAGGGTAGACCGGGTAAAGCAAAGGTTGCTAAGAAGGACTCGGTACAGGACAAAGGTTAGTGCTTCCACTATAGCAAAGGCAAGCATTGAAAGAGAAACTGCAAAGAGTATCTTGTAGAGAAGACAAAACAAAAGCTTGGAGAATCTCATATACATTTATGATCAGTCTCCATCTGTTTGATTCTTATGATAACACATAGGTATTAGATACCGGTAGTGCTTATCACATTTATAATTCATTATAAGTTTTGGTAAGACTAAGAGATTGGTGAGAGATGAGATGAATCTCAAGATGGGCAATGGAGTAAAAGTTGCTACAGTGGCTGTTGGCGAGGTCACTCTACATTTGTATGGTGGAGCTACTATTGCATTGGATGCATGCTACTTTGTTCCTTCTATTATCAAAAATATTATTTTCATTTCATGTTTGATAGTTAGTGGATATAAATTAGTTTTTGAGAATAATGATTATTCAGTAATATTAGATGATAAAATCATTAGGAACAATGCATAATAGTCTATTTATGCTAGGCAATGCTCCACATATCATGAATATAAGTGTGTCCAAGAGGAAACGAGATGAGGTGAACAATGCATACTTGTGGCATTATAGGCTGGGTCATATCCATGAGGGAATGATTCAAAAGTTATTGAAGGATGGATACTTAGATCCATTCGACTGAGTCGTATACGACTTGCTAGCCTTGCCTTCATGGAAAACTAACTAACTCTCCATTTATTGGAATTGGAGAGAGAGTCACTAAGTTGCTCGAACTCATACATAGTGATGTTTATGATCCCATATCAACTTAGGTCATAGGAGGTTATTCTTACTTTATTACATTCACTGATGACTTCTCTAGGTATGGACATATGTACTTGATGAAGTATAAGTCTGAGGCCTTCGAGAAATTTAGGGAATATAAGAATGAGGTAAAGAACCAAACTGGAAAGAGCATCAAGACACTTCGATCAGATCGAGAAGGTGAGTACTTGAGTACAGAGTTCACCCAGTTCCTCAAGGACCATAGGATTCTATCCTAGTGGACACCTCCTTATACACCTCAACTTAATGGTATATCCAAAAGGAGGAATCACATGCTATTAGATAGTGTGGTCCATGATGAGTGTCACTGGCCTACCCATCTTATTCTAGGGTTACACCTTAGAATTCGCTGCTTACCTTCTAAACAAAGTTCTAATGAGGACGGTAGTGTCTACACCATATGAGATATCTAAAGGAAAAAATGCTCAATCTTAAGGTTGTTAAGATTTAGGGCTACCTTACCCACATTAAGAGACAATCTTGACAAGTTAGAATTGAGGATGGAACGGTACAAGTTCATGGGATACCCTAAGGAAACTTGTGGATATTATTTCTATCATCTCAAGGATCAAAAGGTCTTTACAGCCAAGAGAACAGTGTTCCTTGAGAAGGAACACATTCTTGGCAATGATAGTGGGAGTATAATAGAGTTGAGTGAAGATGAAAAACTTAGCTCAAGCACCATTTCGCAGCTAGAGTCTGTTTATGCACCTAACTCATAAGTTCTGACTTTATGTAGATCTGGTATAGTACCTCATTCTCCTGAGAGATTTGTAGGATATATCAGAAGAGAGAATATTGAGGATATCTACCCTCAGACCTATGAGAAAGCTATTACAACTATAACCTCTAAGAAGTGGTAAGAAGCCATGAATTCTAATATAGATTATATGTACTCCAACAAGGTTTGAAACCTAGTTAATGCACCTGAGGGTTGTTAGGATCGAAAACGGCATTAAGAGGGGGAGAGTGAATTAGTGCTTATAATAAAAATATTATTTTGAAACTTTGTTTTATAAAGCTCATATCGAAAATTGTTTAAACTTAAAAACTTTTGTAAGAGTGTAGGAAAAGGTAGTAGACAGTTAAATAAGAAAGCAATGAAGATAAACAACAAAGCATAGATCAGACCGGATTTATAGTGGTTCGGTCGTCATGACCTACGTCCACTCCTGATTCCCCCTCTGTTAAGACTACTAGCGTCCATTAACAGTCTTCTTTCAATGGGCAAAGACCAACTATCCTTTTACTATCCTTTCTCCTTTTCATAGGTTTAGGAGACAACTTTTACAATGCACTCACCCTTCTTTTAAAATAGAATTCAACACTTGAGCTAGAGGAGGGAAATTCTCATAAGATTTCCATAGTGTTTTCCCAAGTTTTTACTCTTAGTTCTTATATATTCTGAGCAGGAATGAGAGAGGTATTTATAGGCCCTAAATGGATTTAAACTTGGAGGCCAAACTAGTCTCATCCTAGGTCTTTGGGTACTAACGGTACCACCACCTGTGCTGGGCGATACTACCGTCAATAGACTCTGACACTGGGCGGTACCATCGCTTGACATAGTCTCGGAGATTGTGTCTTAGAGACTGAGCTATTGGTAGTTCCACTGCCTATTCTGGCAGTGCCACCACCTATTCTGACAGTACCACCGCCTGACCCACCTTTTGGGTCATTGATTAAGGCTTTCTCTAGGCCCAAAATAGTCCTAACTTAGGCCCAATGGGTCTTTAATTGAGTTGGCCTAATTATATTCTAAATCAATCCAATTAAAACTAAAACTACTTCAATCTAAACAATTATTATAAAGAATTAATCACATGTTATTCAGCATGTCATTAGTTCATCTGGTGCTTTATCCAACCTTTCGGCGCATCATCTTCTCCTTCAGCGTATTACTCAATCAGCATGTTATTTTCTTGCAACATCCAATCTCCTTAGCACAATGCCCAATCTTCTTGGCTTGATGTCCGAATTCATGGCATGAAGCTTTCTGCCAACATATCGACTGATCCTCCGACTCGATGTTTAATCTTCTAACATGTTCTAATCTGGCCCAACATTGATTCTTCTTACTTTAATTATCTCTCCATGATCGAAGACAGTCCTGCACCACTCAAAATGTATATTAGATCATAAACTCTATTAATTAATTTCATCATCACAATCTAAGATTCAATAATCTCTCCCTTTTTTATGATGACAACAATTGATGATGGAGTTTAAACTAAACTCCTCCTATCAATATGCCATATTGATAGAAACAAAAAAGAAACTTCAAATTCTGAAAATCATGAATCATAGCAACATATAATTATATTCATCATGCATAATTAAAACATCTAAGTATATCATCATCATATCTTCTTCCCCTTTATTATCAACTAAAAAGAGAAGTGCAACTAGCAATTTTTAGAGATATGCAAGCTTAGCAATTTAGCAAATTTTTCATCACTTTAGAATATGCAAGCTAGTAAGTTCTTTTTTCTCTTTTGAAAAGTGCAAGCTAGCAATTCTTGCTTCTCTTTGAGATGTACAAGTTTGCAAATTTTTCTTCATGGGATAGGTAAGCTTTTGTTTCTCTTTTGATATGTGAAAGTAAGCAAATTTATTGCTTCCCTTTGCGATATGCAAGCTAGCAAGTTCGTGCTTCCTTTGAGATTTGCAAGCTAGTAATAATTTCTCCCCCTTTGTCATTGTTAAAAAGAATATAATGGTATTTTTTTTCTTTTACATCAATGCTCTAATCACAACCATAAATACAAAGGCATTGAACATAATGAAAATCATATCATGAAAGATATAATGTCAAAGATCATGAAAAATCAAGTTGTGAATATCAAAGGACCATGAACCATGTTGATAAATATCTTCCTTTGTAAATGGCAAGAAGAAGAAAACAATCTTGATTCAATAGAAAACTTAAGTAAAGAGTATTAAGAAATTGAGAGAAGAATTATAATTCATTTAGATAAATCAAATAGTGAAAAGAATGAATCATAGTAAACAATCTTGATTTATATAAAAATCTCAAGTTATAATTATTAAGATCATGGTTTGTTTGCATAATTCTCTTCTTTAGTAAATACCAAAAAGAATCATAGAACAAATAAAAGATCTCAATTCATGCATAAGAAATCTCAAGTCATCATGATTCATAAAAAATTTCAAGTATCAAGTGTAAAATTTGAATAAAATTTATTCAAATTTAAATAATCAAATCATCAAAATCACTTTCAAGATATTCATAAATAACAAAAATAGATTCATCATTAAGGATCTCCATGAAAAAAAATCGATAAGATGAGATTGAGAAACTTTCAAAGAATACTTTCCTCTTTTTAGTTATTTCAATTCATACAATTGAGTTCATATAAGCATGCACAAGTTTTTATGCCAAAACCATGCATCATCATTTGAACCCAGAAAGCAAGTTTCATCAAAAAAAAATTATCAAGATCAATAATATAACACATTAAAATAATAAGACGTCTTCAAACAAAAGATTCGATTTATCATTTTAATTCCAATGATAATACATTTTCCTTCTAATGTGAATCTAATTTTTCATTCTTAGTGCAAGGAATTAACATGCAAATATCATGCTTAATTTTTTTTAATTTTTTAAAATCACTAGAAAGAAAAGCATGATATATTTTTTATTTTTTATATTTCTTACTAATATAAAAATAACTCATAAAATACATCAAGTAATTTTATAGTAAAGTAAAAGAATTTTGGTTGAGTCACTTACCTTATTATCAAAAGTCATCAAAGCATAGTTCGCAACTTCGTCTTCGGATGTACTCGATTCGTCCTTGAGTGCTTTCTTCTTCTTTGACAACTTCTTTATTTTTTAAGTTTATTTTTGTTTTTAGTTTCTTGTTTTATGAATTTTTTAAATTTTATAGTGAGAAGTTCAGGGTCATTATCATCATTATTTGAGTTATCACTCAAGTGATCTTATTTTGTTCTAAATGTTGTTGAATCTCAGATTTTGATGATAAAATCAATTGATAAATTATTCATCTAATCCATATATTGAGAAAAGTGTTGTAGGATTAACTACAATCATGAATAAGGCATAAAGCAGATGTTGTGCCAAAGTCAAAGATCGGACGATTCGTCAGGAGTCCACCGAGAGATCATCGGAGTTCGCCGGAGCTCGTCGAGAAGTTCATCGGGAGCTCACCGAGAAGTTCATCGGGAGTTTGCCAAAAAGATCATTGGGAGTTCGCTAAGAGATCGTCAAGAATTCGTCAGAAGATCACTGAGAGTCTGTTGGAAGATCGCCAAGAGTCTATCGGATGATCATCATCGGAAGTCCACCGAAAGATCATCAGAAGCTTACGAGGATATCGTCAGAAGAACATTTGACATACCAGATATAATTTACTTTGTTAATATCTTAATTATCGTAGTTAGGACTTAGTTTGAGTTAGGATTGGGAGGTAATCCCACTAACTCAATTAGGAGCCAATTGGGCCTAAATCAGGACTAGTTTGGACCGGACTAATGGCCCAAACAATGACCTAGAACCAGGCAGGTGATGGCACCGTCAGGACTGGGTAGTAGAATCGCCTAGGGCTTAGTCTCCCAGAAGGTCTAGGCGGTGATACCGCTAGTAGTTAATGCTGCCTGATAGTGGTATTGCCTGGGTCTAGTAGCCAAGATTTTGTATGGCAGTAGTACTGCCAGACTAGGCGATGGTATCACCTACTGTTAGAGAGTACTGACGGTGGTATCGCCTAGCACAAGCGATGGTATCGCCATGTCATGGACAAATTATAAATGACTTATTCGGTGTAATTCTTATGTGTGTCCATATCCTTTTCGATATATTCTAGCTTGTAAAGCTTATAAAGGGCTTGCCAAAGGCTAAATGCCCCATTTGAGTGAGTTTGGCAGCCATTGTCGGTATGTATATAAAGTTTACGTCTGATGGACATTTGTACCATATTTCGGTCTGTAGTGGACCAATTTTATACCTTTGTTGTGTATCCATTCTGAGCTTGTGATATCCATGGTTGGAATTTGCAATGGCTATAAAGTGTTTGCTGAAAGGTTTGCTTGTGGATCTCGTGTGAAGCACTTTTTCTATCCTATCTTCTCTTTTGTAGGTCCTAAAGGATCATAGGAGATTTCGGCGAGGCTGACCTTTACGGACTGATACGTAATAGTACCACATGGCTTAGGCAAAACCAGCTAAGTCTGTGACAGATGGTATCAAAGCGGGACAAGCACACATAGAAACACTTAACATGCAAATGTGGGGGACCTAGTAGCGCTGCATTGAGGGCAACCAACATACGCAACCATTTGGTAACGGACATAGAGTTGTAGGGTAAGGAATCGCTCAGAGGAGTGGGCATCCGAGGATGGCATTCAGAGGAATGGCCAACCCTTCGCACAAGAGGCACCATGAGGACAAACAAGCTAAGAAGAATTGTGTAGCACATAAAGGTTGAGATGGCTGTGTTCGAGTAGTGGCTCGACGTTGGCACCCAAACTTGATGGTGCTTAAGGCAAGCGAGGCGCTTGGCAAAGGATGAGATCGTGTAAGGTGGAGTGGCTTGTTCAACGATCGAAAGAGTTGTGCAAAGCTCATAGAGGTGAGGGGAGTTGCAAAATCAAGGAATTCGATACTTATGCAAGGGCTTGCATGTGGACAATAGACTATCCATGCCCATCCCAAGGCGGCCGAAGGTCGGCGCCATAGAGCATTGAAACTTTCTCTTTGGCATGTGCAGGATACTTTTGTAATAGGCTGAAGTGTGCAGTAGGTTCAGCATGTTACTAGACACAAAGGGGTGCAATGGGAGCTGTATTGGCGAAGAGTCACAATCTAGCAGGTGCGTTTGCGGAGGTAGAATAGTGCATAGTTTATTCAGTAAAGGCAGAGTGGTCCAAGGGGATGGTGGTCTCCAAAACTTCTAAAGGGAAGGAGATGAAGAGAGAAGTTGCTCTAACAGGGCAGATATCCAAGAGGGATAAGTCCCGGTTCTCGAGAGGGAGAATCATGTACAATGAATCACACCAGTTAAGGAGTACCTCAAGACAAAGCTCGATGGATCAAGCGAGTGATGAGGAATCGTTGCATGATCTCGCAAGTGGCAATACGTTGGTGGACGCATAGCGAGATCAAGTGGGGCAACGACCCAAGCACACTTGGAGCTGATAGGGAGATCGGACTCAATAGAGGACTGACCCGTGGAATGATGGGCGCAAGGGCCACCATTAACTCAATGTCAATCGAGAAGCGGAGCAACTTAGGGGTAACTTGGTGATGTACCCAAGCCACATGAAGGGAGTTGGCATAGAAGATAGAACATAGAGCGGAGGAGGCTTGGAGCTTTCCTTAGACAGAGGTCAAGGACAAGAACTCTTGCAGAGGCAGGAGCAGGATCATGTCGTTCCATGGGTTTCTTATTCTGATGGAGCACACTCATCTTGCATGGTGCCAAGGATGAAGGGAACTTCGAGGCACATGCACCTTATCTTGGTGAAGTATTTGATAGAGGAACTAAGGCGACATAACTTGCAGTAGCGAAGTTGATGTTAGAATGCCTTGGCACGGGGTAAGAGGATGTAGAGGCAGTTACTCTTAAAGAATATGCTATAGTGTTGCTATTCGAGTTACCATGAGGAAAGTGGTGCGCAGCGGAGATTGTGTTGGTAGGTGCATAGGCCCAAGATCTAGATAATGATGCACCAATTTTAGTGAAGTTAGGGGACTTCAGAGGAGCTGCTAGGCGATAGACTATCCTAGAGCTAGGCTTCGCTTGAGTGTGACCCGAGAGCGGGCGGACGAAGGTCGATTGCCAAAGGAGTGAACAGAATCGAAGGTGGCAAAGGCCTTGCGATGTGTTGGCGGAGTCCACACACGGAGAGATCGTAGTTCAAGTTCATACCATAGGGATCAGAATGCAAGGAGATATCACCATGAGGTAACATGATGCAACGGATCATGGTGGAATAGTTCATAGCAATGCGACACACACGATGAGTCTCATGGGGGGACTGAATCATGCAGAAGTATGATTGGGAGTGCAACTAGGAGCTCCACTTTGGTGAACGATATGACGGCAAGAAGGGCTATGGATTTAGGCAGGGAATGCCATGGTACTATAGAGGCAGGTCTTCCGTGTGTGCATCAAAGGTTGCATTGAATGGAAGCCTTGGACATCAGCATATGGGGGCTATGCACTATTGAGGAAGAAGTTCAGAAGTAAGTACCAGTGAGTCCCATGGGGGGGACTGGATCATGCAGAGGTATGATCGGAGTGGCTGAAGAGTTGGACTGCTTCAGAGCTCGCATTCGCTTAAGGGAACCCGGTAAGTCAGAGGACAAGGCCGAGTAAGCGAACGTTGCGACCAATGAAGATAAAGAGAATAGAAGCGGTACAAGCCTTGGAATATGATGGCGGAGGCCATACATGGGAGTCGCAGTCTGTCTTTCCATCGACCAAGTGGAACTGCTCAGAGAATATAGAAGTGTTGAAGTAGGTGGTCGAAAAAGGGCGAGGAAGCAATGACGAGTCCAAAGGGACACAACTACCCAAAATCGAGCATCGGTTAGAATGGAGGTGGACTCAGAGGAGTGTCATAGTGTCACAGAGGTGGATATACCGATCATGAAGAAGGGATGCAGATGCGAGATAATGGATAGTAGTGCCATGGGTATAGCAGTGCCATGGTACCGTAGAGGCGAGACTTCCGTGGAGTCATCGATCCCTTGCTCTCATAGAAGGAGAGTGCTTGGTCGTGATATGGGTCGTGGAGGAGAAGAATGCAGTGACAAACTTCATGTACCATGACAAGGCTGAAGAGCAGATATTAGGAAACTTCGTAAGACCGGTGTCAATGGACTTCTCATCAAGAGAGCCGTAAGTGAAGGACTTCATGTCAATGCAGGAGTGTAGGACCAAGGAACAAAGTATACAGTATGTGGTGTTGTACCTTTACTACTTAGAGGAGTAGGCAGCAAAAATGATGGAGAAGGCGGTACAATCCCAAAGGTGACCAAATCTATCAAAGACTTGCTCCAAGTTGGAGTGATAACTTCTTGCATTCTAGAAGTTCAATGGCATTAAGAAGGTGAATCACAATAGCTGACTCAACGCAAGGATTGCAAACACTTCAAGTACTTCAGAAGTGTGAGCTAAGAGCAGGCGAAGTCTAGTAACCAGCTCGACATACGAAGTACAACATCGAGGAGGTAAGCGAAGTCAAATAACCTTTGCCTTCTCAACTCTCAAGAGAATGGGCGAAACCGAGTACCCCAGCTCTCTCAGTTATCCAACAGAGGAGCTCTACACAGATTTGAAGACCATTCGAAAAGACAAATGGAAGACAACAGTTATCAAATCCTCACCAATGGTGATCAGTACTACTGGGAGTAGATTGTCCATTTCATTTTCTAACTGAATGTCAATCAAAATCGAAAGTGATGCCAACCTACTTGGACGAGACAACTAAGTAGAAGAAGATTCGATGGAAAAATTTTACGGAGGAAGGACCTGAAAACTTCAAAGGTTGTGAGGTGATACTAGTTAAAGCTCCAATAAGCATCTATCCAGTTCAAGAGATAAGAAGAATTTGAAGACTGACGCATATCAAAGAAGGTCTTTTCCTTCATCAGATGAATCCGCAAGAACTAACAAGGATCAGCATAACTCTACCAACCCCGCACCAGAGTCAAATTCATTGGCAAGTTGAAGCAACATGGCAAATTAAAGTTCGACGACTCAACAATAACAAGCAGAGAACAACTGGGAGCCAAGGGGCGCATCGCATCAGGAATAGAACCACTACGCCGCATTCTCTAAATAATACAGGGGAATCCAATCCTTTGGATCTATCTGTTCTCAGTTACCATATAGCTATAGTCTCCCATCCATCTAATATCCTAGAGATCGTATATTGGGCATGGTGCTATCAGGCCCATACGGTTTCCACTCAAGTCTTGCTCTAATCGGATTCTCCCGAAGAACTCTCTCTCTCTCAATCCGAATGATCCTAGCTAGGGATTTGCCTGAGCAAGAACATATGAGATATTCTTCTCATGATACAAAGAGTGGATGATCCTCTATTGACACTCAATTGCCTTTGTAAGGTTGACTATTATTCCTGAGAACTGACTATACTAGATCTGAAACTTTCCAAACCTGTAAGTCCGGCATCAAAGAATGAAGTACTCATACAAGACATCTTTGGTGTCTCAAGTCTAAGGACCAGATACACTACTGGGACTACAGAATCACTGTTTGACATGAGATATTAATAACCATCTAGCATTCCATAATCAGATCAATCAATGAACTCATTCTCCAATGAGTACCTATATTGTATCGTTAGTATCCCCACATGAGTAGCTATAAGACTAGTCACCTCCATTATATGGATGAGTATACAATACACTAGTCTGTTCGGTCATCTCGATGTCCCTCTCGAGTAACGTATGATCGAGATTATTTAGGGTCTGTGTTTAAAGGTGAATTAGTCTCATTATTGTGATCTTGTCACGATCCGATTTCCATTTCACAGATCCAAGGACATCATATTATATATCCAGATAATATGAGAAAATACTAGTAATCATAAGCAAAGAGATTGATGCAACACGTTATAGGTGTCATCACTCACATGATTGGCTTGTAGGCCACCTATAACTAGTAGTGGCATCGCTAGGGCTTGCGATGTAACTATCGAGACTCAGTTTATAAGATATAGTCTCCGAGACTATGTCAGGTGGTGGTACTGCTAGTACCCCGAAATCTCGAGATGTTTAAAATTTTGGTTCCATTTTTGAAGTCATTTGGGGTCTATAATTACTTCAGCTATTCTTTCTTGGAATAGTAAGAAAGTAGAATAAAACTCTATAATTCTAAAGTTATAAACCTGTTAGAAAAGTTGAGTTCCCTCCTCCATATACTTAGAGGTTATTTTAAGGGAGAGTGTGAGGGAACACTTATAAAGGGGTTGTAAAGGTTATCTCCTAAACCTGTGAAAAGGAGAAGAGGGTTATTAATATTTGTCCATTGAAAGAAGACCGTTAGTAGATGCCAGTGGCCTTGACGGAAGAGGAATCGAGAGTGGATGTAGGTCATGACGACTAAACCACTATAAACTCTGGTGTGCTCTCTTTCTGTGCCATTTCTTTCATGCTTTTCATTCTTATTACTCATTGATTTACTTGCTCACTGCCCTCACTCACTTACGAACGTTTTTAAGTTAAAAGCATTTCCAATACAAGTTTTATTGAATCATCGATGTTTTCACGTATGTACTAATTCACCCCTCCCCTCTTAGTATTGATTTCGGTCCTACCAATTAGTATTAGCGCCACATTTTTCTCATTTAGTTTAACACCTAAAGAGAAATAACTTTTTTCAGCTTTCAAGAGGGTCTTTTTATCATTCGTCCTCCTATGTTTAATAGGACGAACTACATATAATGGAAAACTTGAATGAGAGTTTTCTTACTTTGTTTGGATTTGAATTTATGGAATATCATTGAAAATAGTTTTCAAAAGTCTTCCAAACCAATGAATGAATTGAATGATTTAGTGAAAAAGACTTTTTCGTTAAATACAAAAGCGATGAATGCTTTGTTTTGTGCTTTGGATAAAAATGAGTTTAACCATATTTTTATTTATGAAACTATGCATGACATTTGGTACATACTTAAAATCACATATAATGGCACAAGTTGAGTTAAAGATTCAAAAATTAATCTTTTGATGTATAATTTTGAACTATTTCGAATGGAACCAAACAAAACTATTGGAGACATGTACACTCGATTTATGGATATCGTCAATGGTTTAAAATGTCTTAGTAAATATTTTTTTAATTTTAAACTGATTAATAAAATACTAAGATCCCTTCTAAAAAGTTGGGATCCAAAAGTAATGACTATACAAGAGTCTATTCTAACACTGGATGGTACCATCGCCTAGTCTGGCAGTACTATCGTCTGACATAATTTCCAAGACTGTCTTGGAGACTGAACTAGCGGTTCCATCACTTGTTCTAACGATACCACCACTTGACCTACTTGTTGGATTATTGTTTGGGTCTTTCACTTAGCTCAACACAACCCAAACTTGAGACCATTAGGCCCTTAATTGAGTTGACCTAATTCAAACCCAATTATAGTTTAAACCTAATTCGATCTAGATAATTATTACAAAGCTTGAATCAATTTGTTATCCGGCATGTCATTGGTTCATCGGCGCTTCATCCGATTCTTCGGTGTATTGTCCTCTTTTGCAACCTATTGCCTAATTGATAGTTGATCTCTGTAACTCTGATCTCCTTGATACAATTCCTTTCTTCTTGGCCCAATACCCAAACCCATGGTATGAAGCATTCTACTGATACGTCGATCGATCATTCGGCTCGACGTCTAATCATCTGACATGTTTCACTCCGGTTCAACGTCCGATTCCTCTAGCTTTAATTATCTCTTCTTGATCGAAGCTTCCTACATCACTCAAAATGCAAATTAGATCTTAAACACTATCGATTGGTTTCAACATCAAAATTTGAGATTCAACATTTTAATCAAAGTTTTCTCCATTATCATCCATATCTAACTAAGTAAAAATGCTCATTACTGTATTGATAGCATTTGAACTATCCATATTGAATCATTTAGCAAATCTAATGTATATTTAGTTTGATTAAGAAAAATTACATCACTTAGTTACTTGATTTGTAAACCTAAGAAAAAGGTTAATTCATTCATTAAGCTCATTTCAAACTCTTGGCTCATACTTTTGGCAAAAAATTCATATAAAGACTCATTTGTGGAACCAAAAATAATGTTATCAACATAAATTTAAACAATAAGAATATTATTTTTAAAATTTTTAATAAATAATGTAGTATTGACCTTGCCTTTTGATAAATTATTTTGGATAAGAAAAGAATTAATTCTCTCATACTAAGCCCTTAGGGCCTTTTTTAATCCATAGAGAGCCTTAGATAATTTAAACACATGATTAGGAAAAAACATTCTCAAATCTAAGTGGTTGTTCAACATATAAACTTCTTTGAAAATAAAGGCATTTAAAAAAGCACTTTTAACGTTCATTTGAAATAACTTTAAATTATTACAACAAGTATAGGTAAAGAGCATCCTTATGGTTTCTAATCTTACCACAGGAGCGAAGGTTTCTTCATAATTGATACCTTCTTCTTGGTTAAAACCTTTGACCACTAATTTAGCCTTGTTTATAATCACGATGCCAAGTTCAACTTGTTTGTTTCTAAAGACCCATTTAGTACTAATCACTAAATGGTCACTAGGTCTAGGAACAAGCTTCCATACCTCATTTTTCTCATATTGATTTAACTCTTCTTGTATTGCGATAATCCATGAATCATCTTTTAGGGCCTCGTCAATGTATTTTGGTTCAATTTGAGATAGAAAGGCAGTGTTAGTACAAAATTTTTTAAAGGAAGAGCGAGTTTGAATACCTTTTGATGTCTCCTATGATCAGCTCCTTAGGATGAGCATCTATATATTTCTATTCCTTAGGTAAGGATACTTTAGAAGAAGATGCATCTAAGTAGCTAGGGGGAGGAGAGGTTTCATTCAAATTTGAAGCACCAAGATCAAAATCATCATCAAAATTATTTTTCTTAAATTCAAAAATCTCATTAAAAATAATATGAATAGATTTTTTTATAACTAAAGTTCTCTTATTAAAATACGTAATGCTTTAGAGGTAGAAGAATAACTAAGAAAAATGCCTTCATCGAATTTTGCATCAAATTTTTCTAAGGCATCTTTTTCATTTAAAATAAAATATTTATAATAAAAAACTTTAAAATATGAAACATTAGGTCTTTTGTTGTTCCACTTTTCATAAGGAGTTTTAGAAAGTAATGGTCTTTCTAGAATCCTATTCATAATATAGCATGTCGTGTGAACGGCTTTGACCCAAAAATATTTGGGTAAGCTACGTTTGTTTAATATGGTTCTTGCCATTTCTTGTGAGCTCCTATTTTTTCTTTTAACTACTCCATTTTGTTATGGGTTTTTTGAAGTAGAGAAATTATGGTTGTACCTATTTGACTCATAAAAATTTTGAAAATCATGATTTTGAAACTCACCACCATGATCACTATAAATAGATGAAATCATAAAATCTTTTTCATTTTGAATAAGTTTACAAAATTTTAAAAATTATTTAAAATAATCACTTTTGTATGCCAAGAAGTATGTCCAAGTATATCTACTATAATCATCAACAATTACAAAGGCGTGTTTGCTACCTCTTATGTTTGTTATATCAATTGGTCTAAATAAATCCATATGGATCAATTGCAATAGTCTAGAGGTACTTATTTGATTCTTTAATTTGAAATTATTTTTTTATTTATTTTTCTAGTTAACATATATAATAAAATTTATCTTTGACAAACTTGATACTAGGCATTCCTCTTATAAGTTCTCTAGTTAAAATTTGAGAGATTAGTTTCATGCTAGCATGATCTAACCTCCTATGCCAAAGACAAGTATCATCTTTTAAAGCCGAAAAGCATATTTTATCATAAAGATCATCAATGTCAATAGTATACACATTATTATGTTTTATAGCAATCATAGATGTATTTTTATATAGTATTTCAATAATATAAGCATTAGATTCAAATCTTATGATATATCCTTTATCACACAATTGACTAATGTTTAGAAGATTATTCTTTAAACTATCTACTAATAACACATTTTCAATCAAGAAGTTTGATTTATTACCTATAGTTCCTTTACCAATAATTTTACATTTGTTGTTTTTTCCGAAGGTGACATACCCTTTGTCTTGGCTAGTGAGCTTAGAGAATTGAATTGGAACTCCGATCATATACCTTAAGTATCCACTATCAAGATATCTTCTCTTACTCCTAGCTTGTGATTGTAAACACATCTCATCGCTAAATGCCATTAATACATGGTTAGCAACTTCTTTGTTGGTTGACTCCTCATCTTTAGATGCACTTGAATTGTCCCAAGTAGCTTTGAGTACTTTCTTTTTCTTCAGTTGCTTCTTCTTCACTTAGGGACATTTATTTTTAAAGTGCCTCGGCTTCTTATATTCGTAACAAATTATTTGGTCCTTTTTGAGTTTGCTTTTATTTTTAGTATCATATTTAGTTTTGTTTCTTTTTATGAATTTTTTAAATTTCCTTATAAGAAGTGCCAAGTCATCATCATCATCATTATCATCGTCACTTGAGTTTTCTCTTAAGTGGTCTTTTTAAGTTCTAAGTGTCAAATTTTTCCTGTTCTTTGGAAGATTATTCTCAAGTTCATCATGTGTAATGCATGTCATTTCATAAGTCATCAAAGACCCAATAAATTCTTTGAACAGAAAGTTGTTCAAGTCCTTGGTTCTTGTATTATCATTACTTTAGGATCTTAACTTTTTAGAAATGGATCTTAATATCTTTTTAACAAGTTCAAAATTAGAAAATTTTTTACCAAGTGTTTTTAGACCATTGATGACATCCGTAAATCGGGTGCATATATCCCCATTGGTCTCGCTTGGTTTCATATAAAACAATTCATAGCTATAAACCAAAAGATTAATTTTGGACTCCTTAACCCTACTTATGCCTTCTTGTGTGATTTCAAGTGTGTGCTAAATTTTATAAGATATTTCGCAAATAGAAACTCGATTGAATTCATTTTTATCTAAAGCATAAAACAAAGTATTCATTGATTTGGCATTCAAAGAGAAAGTCTTTTCTCCAAATCATTCCATTCATTCATTGGATTAGAATACTTTTCAAATCTATTTTCAATAATATTCCATAACTCAAAATCCATAGAAATTAAGATAATTCTCATTTTAGTTTTCCAATATGTGTAGTCTGTCCCATTGAACACAAGAGGACGTGTGATAGAATGACCTTATCTCTCTTGGGTTTTAAACCAAATTGAGAGTAACCTTGCTTTGATACCAATTGTTAGGATCAAGTCGACACTAAAAGAGGGGGGGGAGAGGAGGGTGAATTAGTGTGTACGTAAAAAGATATTTACGATTCGAAATCATTTTGAGTTGATAAAATCATTTCGAAAAAGCGTTTAACTTTAAAAACGTTGGTAAAGTAGATACATCCACTTTCGATTCCTCCTCCGACGAGGTCACCGATTTTCACTATTGATCTTCCTTCAATGGGCGAAGATCAACTTCCCCTTTACAGATCTTTTCTTCTTTTAACAGATTCAGGAGCTAACCTTTTACACTTTGCTCACTCCTCCTAAAACATATTTCTAAACTACAACGAAAGGATATGAACTCTCAAGAGATTACAACAGATTTTTCTCTTAGATCTCAGAATTTTTGTTCACTTTTCTGTGCTCCATAAGTAGAAAAGTATAAGGTATTTATCAGCCTTAATTGGCTTCAAAATAGTGCCAAAAAAGGTCTCATCCCAGATTTTCAGGGTATTAGCTGTCACGGACTTAGCTGGTTTTGCCTAAGCCGTGCGGCACCATTGCGTGTCAGTCTACAAAGGTCAACCTCCCCGAAATCTTCTACGAACCCTTAGGACCTACAAAAGAGAAGATAAGACAGAAAAAGTACTTCATACAGGATCCACAAGCAAACCTTTCAACAAACACTTTATAGCCAATGTAAATTTCAACCATGGATATTACAAGCTCAGAATGGTTGCACAACAAAGGTATAAAATTAGTCCACTATAGACTGAAATATAGTATAAATATCCACCAGATACAAACTTTATATACATGCCGATAATAGCTATCAAACTGACTCAAATGAGACATTTAGCCTTTGACAAACCCTTTACAAGCTTTACAAGCTAGAACAAATCGAAAAGGACACAAACACGTATAATAAGCATTACACCGAACAAGCTGTTTACAATTTGTTCGTGACATTCTCCCCCACTTATTCCTTCGACATCCTCGTCGAAGCCATCGTTAGCGTTGCATCTCCTTACCTTTTGCTTAAGTCTATCTATGAACTAAAGCAAACTTTCCAAAGTTGGAATATAAGATTTGATGAGGCGATCAGATCTTATGACTTCATTAAGAATGAAGATGAGTCTTATGTGTACAGGAAGGTAAGTGGAAGCCTTATCACCTTTTTAGTGTTGTACGTGGATGACATCTTGATCATTGGGAATGATGTAGGAATGCTCTTCACAGTAAAGGCTTGACTATCTAAACACTTCTCTATGAAAGATTAGCGGAAGCATCCCATATCTTAGGGATTTGGATCTATAGAGATAGATCCAAAATGATGCTTGATTTATCCCAGTCCAGGTACATAAACACTATTGTCAAAAGGTTTTGCTAGTCATATGTGCCCTGTAAGTCAATCAAATGAGTAATGGCACTTGTGACTTAACATGCACTCTTTCTTTTGCTTATTATTATTAGGCATTTTATCACTTTACCTTACATGTTGCATATATTGTGAGGTCCTTGGATCTGTGCAATGGGAATCGGATCATGATGAGATCACGATAATGAGATCAATTCATCTTTAAACACGAATCCTAATTAATCTCGGTCATAGGTTACTCAAGAGGGACATTGAGATAACCAGATAGACTAGTGTGTTGTATACCCATCCATATGATGGAGGTGGCTGGTCTCATAGCTACTCATGTGGAGATACTAAGGATACAATACAGATGCTCATTAGAGAATGAGTTCACTAATTGATCTACTTATGGAATACTGGATGGTTATTGATACCTCACGTCAGACAGTGATTTCGTAGTCCCAATAGTATATCTAGTCCTTATACTTGAGACACCAAGGATATCCTATATGAGTACTCCACTCTTTGATACCATACTTGTAGTTTGGAAGTTCCAGATCTAGTATAGTTGGTTATTGGGAGTGGTAGCCAACCTTATGAGGGCTATTGAGTGTTAATAGAGGATCATCCGCTCTTGGTATCATAAGAGAAATATCCTATGTATTCTTGCTCATACAAATCCTTGGCTAAGGTTATTTGGATTGAAAGAGAAAGAGTTTTCCGGGAGAATCCGATTAGAGAGAGACTTGAGGAGAGACCGTATGGGCCTGATAGCACTATGCCCGGTATAGGGTCTCTGGGATATTAGATGGATGAGGGACTATAGATACATGGTAATTGAGGATAGATAGGTCCAAAGGATTAGATTCTCCTATATCATTTGGGGACTACGGCGTAGTGGCCTAATACGTTCGTAGTCGATGAGTCGAGTAAATTATTATGGAGATAATAATTCACTGAGTGAGAAGGAGTTCTGACATGTATGACTCACGACTAGCTCGATATTGGGCCTAGAGAGTCACACATATATGGTAGGTATCACGACGAGTAGAAGTTCGGATATGAGATATCCGTCGGAGTCGCTAACTTATTAGATATCCATTAAGCCCCTGAATTATTGGATCTTAAGATGAGATCCAATAAGAGCTAATAAAAGATTATTGGGTAGAGACCCACTAATCCAAGAGGCTTGGGTAATTGGATAGAAATCCAATACCCAATAGGGTTGGATCCATTAGGGTTGACAAGGGACCTCTATAAATAAGAGGAAATCAAATGCCCATAGGCTGGGGTTCGATTGATAGCCACCTTCTATTCTCCTCTCCCCAAGAGAGGAGCATCGTTGTAGTTCCTACCGTGTGGATTATCACTAAAGAAGAGGATATTTTAACTCCTTTATCCAGTCCTATAGATCTGCAAGGATTCAGGGATATACGATCTCCCTAGGTACTTTCTTTTTATACATGTAGTTTTTGGATTCACGGATTTATTTTTGATGCACCGATCTTCGCACGACGACAGGACCTTTCTTGGAAATCCAAGATTTTTTTATTTTTCCTGTTCTTCCACTGCGCATGAGATGTCACCCCCTTGGATTTCCCAATAGTGGTATCAGAGCTAGGTTGTTCGTGCAAAGATCGGATCTTAAACTACGTGTATTATGATTTAGAACAGCTTTTATCATCAAAATTATTTGCGAAAAGTGGTGAGGAAGGGCAGCAACTATTGCTGCCCTTGCTGTGTTCACACAGTGGTTGCAAAGGCCACTTGCAACCTTGCTGCCTACAACGGTAAAGGTGATGGCTGCGGGCAAGGGGCCCGTATGCAGGTTGCAGGCGACATCAGTAAGCTAGCAACTTATGGGTGGCCTGCCCACAAGGACTGATAGCACCCGCTGGGGCAACACCGCCTGTGGGCACTGCCCCGCAACGGCTGCGCCTACGGCGGCCCGTAAGTAGAAGAGCCCACGGGGCAATGCCCGCGGGCATTGCGCCTTCATGCAATGGCGACATTGCCGCGAGCACGGTTGCGCCCCACCCCCAAGACAACGCCCTCGTGCGCATGGCCATCGCTGATAGGGTGGCGGCAATCGCAACTGCAACACAACGTGCAGCAAAGGGAGGGATTAGAGTTTTCAAGCAAAAGATAGTTTTGCCCCTAGGAGTTTTAAAATTTTTAATTTTATCCTTTCTGGCCAAATAACTAAAATACCCTTCAGAATTTAAAAAATTCTATACATCCCTATTTTTAAAAAAATATTAGTTAATTAAAATATTTAATTAACTATTATTATTTATCTAGTAGTCCTATATAATAATATATACATGTGATGTATGATGTGGATAGATGATCATGGATCATGTGATGTGATGTGTGTACATGTGATTATTATTATTGGAGCCTGCGAGCCTCTATTTGTCTTATTTATTATCGGGCCTATGTGCTTGTAATTATGTTGTAATTACACAAGGAGGCGTAGCGAGAGCGTGGAAGCGATAGCGGGAACCATGAGATCGAGACGGATGATCCGACGTATGGAGATGCATTGAGATACCGACGGAACCGACGAAGTGAGATGAATGATCACAAGGCATGGAGATACACCACTATACATATAGATCTTGATGTGTGTGATTGGGCCCACTAGCTCGAGCTTGATCACATTAGGATGTGGTCCATGATCATCTGGTGTTATTGCTCATATGATGTGTGATTGTTTATGTACCTACTAGATAGATATATATATATATATATTGTGATGTAGATATATATTAAATATGTATGTGTGTGACACATTATATTAGAAGACCAAATTAAAAATCCCCTCTCTCAATAATATTAAGTCGATAAACGTGAAACAATTAGATTGACCCACGTGACCTTCCATCGTTATAGGTAGGAATTGATTCCCAATGTAGAGTCCCTCAAGACTCACCTATATAGCGATTCGCTATCTTATCTATGACATAGAGATATCACTGGTGACCTGAAGACATGGTATGCTTGGTCGAGTCCCTCGAGAATATATCATCGAATCAGACTCATCTTATAACGATGGTGATGACTTAACTGAACATCATGGTTGGTCGAGTCCCTCGAAGCCATAATGGTTCGGAGGTCGAATAAGATGGGAATCACAAGGAGTTGTGATTGGCAAGAGTTACCTACCTTTATGGGCTTATCGTAATTGGTCGAGTCCCTCGAGGTTACGTTAAGATGCCGATTGGATCTCGATCCCCACTACAGATCCGCCGGGGGTCTCCAATTCACAAACCGGAGGGTGTTGTGTGTCTCACGAAAAATTAATGGGAGTAGATTAAGATAGAAGTCCTTATCTTAACTATTTAAATTTTACAAAGTCTGCATGTTATTTATTTCTGCTATATCTTTAATTTCTAAAAAAATATTGCTTTCAAATCCTTTACATGACATACTTGATGCCAACCGCCTCACTGGTCCAAATTATATGGATTGGCTTCGCAAACTAGGAATCATTCTCATGGTGGAGAAAACTATGTACGTCCTTGATACAGTGACCCCTACGCCCGATAAAGGGGCAAGCGAGGATGAGATCGCTTGTTATGTGAAGTACATAAATGATTCCACTCTTGCTCAATATTATATGTTGGCTTCTATGACTACTGAGTTATAGAGACAACATGAAAATATGGATGTCAATTCTATACTCCTGCATCTCCATAAACTATTTGAGGAATAGGGAAGAACTCAGGGATATGAGATATCAAAGAGTCTTTTCCGTACTAGGATGACTGAGGAGACATCGATTCAAAACCATGTCCTTAAGATGATTGAGTGGATCGAGAAACTCACAGGTCTAGGAATGGTCCTAGAGGATAACCTGTGTGTGGATCTTATGCTTCAGTCCCTACCAAATTCTTTTTCTCAATTTATAATGAATTTTAATATAAACAAGCTTGAGGTGACCCTCCTAGAGCTCCTCATCATGTTGAAAGAAGCAGAGAGCACCATCAAGAAAGAGAAGCTAGTTCTCTATGTTGGTGAGACCAGAAAGAAAATAAAGGCTAAGAAGTCCCTTAAGAATGGCAAGGATAAGGGCAAAATGGGTAAGGTAAAGATTACCAGGAAAGACCTAATAAAGGACAAGGCCAGTGCTTTCACTACTGCAAAGATGGGCATTGGAAAAGGAACTACAAAGAGTACCTTGTAGAGAGAGTGAAACAAAAGCTTGGAGAAGCTTCAGGTATATTTATGATCAGTCTCTATTTGTCAAAATCTTATGATAACACATGGGTATTAGATACTGAGAGTGCTTATCATATCTGTAATTCGTTGTAGGTTCTAGCAAGACCTAGGAAATTGATAAGAGGCAAGATGGACCTTAAGATGGGCAATGAAGCAAGAGTTGCTACTATTGCTATTGACAAGGTCACCCTACATCTGCTTGGTGGAGCTATTATTGCATTAGATGCATGTTATTATGTTTCTTTTATTATCAAAAATATTATTTCTATTTCATGTTTGACAGTTAGTGATATAAATTAGTTTTTAAGAACAATAGTTATTCAATAGTATTAGATGATGAGATCATCACGAGAGGAACGTTGCATAATGATTTATTTATGCTAAATATAACTCCACACATCATGAGTGTAAGTGAGTCAAAGAGGAAATAAGAAAAGGTGAATAATGCATATATGTGGCATTGTAGGCTAAGTCACATCCATAAGGGAAAAATTCAAAAGTTGCTAAAGAATGGATATCTAGATCCATTCGACTATGAGTCATATGCAACTTATAAACCTTGCCTTCGAGGAAAGATGACCAACTCTTCATTTAGTAGAACTGGAGAGAGAGTCACTGAGTTACTAGAACTCATACATAATGATGTATGTGGTCCCATGTCGACTCATGTCATAGGTGGTTACTCCTACTTCATTACTTTCACTGATGATTTCTCAAGATACAGAAATCTATACTTGATAAAGTACAAGTCTGAGGGTTTTGAGAAATTCAGGGAATATAAGAATGAAGTAGAGAACCAGACTAGAAAGAGTATTAAAACCCTTATATCAGATCGAGGAGGTGAGTACTTGAGTACAGAGTTCACCCAGTTCCTCAAAGACCATGGGATTTTATCCCAATGGATACCTCTTTATATACCGCAGCTTAATGGTGTATCAGAAAGGAGGAATTGCACACTATTAGACATAGTGCATTCTATGATGAGTTTCGTCGACCTATCCATCTCATTCTGGGGATATTCCCTAGAGACCGCAACTTACCTTCTGAACAGAATTCCAACTAAGTCAGTAGTGTCAACTCCATATGAGATAAGGAATAGGAAGAAGTCAATCTTAAAGTTATTAATATTTGGGGGTGCACTACCCATGTCAAGAGATACAACCCCGACAAGTTAGAATCCAGGATGGAACGGTGCAAGTTCGTGGGATACCCCAAGGAAACTTGTGGGTATTATTTCTATCACCTTGAGGACCAAAAGGTCTTTATAGCCAAGAGAGCAATGTTTCTTGAGAAGGAACACATTCTTGGTGGAGATAGTAGGAGCATGATAGAGTTGAGCGAGGTTGGAGAACCTAGCTCAAGCACCATTCCACAGCTAGAGTCTGTTCAGGTACCTACCACACAAGTTCCAACTTTACATAGGTTCGGTAGAGTATCTCATCCTCCTGAGAGATATATAGGACATATTAGAAGAGATGATGTTGAGGATATTAATCCTTAGACCTACGAGAAGGCTATTATGAATATAGACTCCGGAAAATAGTAAGAAGCTATGAATTTAGAAATGGATTCCATATACTCTAACAAAGTTTGGAACCTAGTTGATGTACCCGAGGGTATCATACCCATTGGTTGCAAATGGATCTTCAAGAAGAAGATCGGTGTAGATGGAAAGGTAGAGACCTATAAAGCAAGGCTAATAGCTAAGGGGTATCATCAAAGGTAAGGTGTTGACTATGATGAAACTTTCTCACCCATAGCCATGCTAAAATTCATTTGAATTCTATTAGATATTGCAGTACACTATGATTATAAGATCTAGCAGATGGATATCAAAATCGCATTCCTCAATGGTAACCTCAAGGAGGTAGTGTATATTATACAGCCTGAGGGATTCATGTCTAGGGATAACCTAAATAAGGTATGCAGGTTGCTTAGGTCCATCTATGGGCTGAAGCAAGCTTTCCGAAGTTGGAACATAAGATTTGATAAGGCGATCAGATCTTATGACTTCGTTAAAGAACGAAAATGAGCCTTGTGTATACAGGAAGGTAAGTGTGAGCACTATCACCTTTTTGGCATTATATATGGATGACATCTTGATCATTGGGAATGATATAAAAATGCTCTCCATAATAAAAGCTTGACTATCTAGGCACTTCTCCATGAAGGACTTAAGGGAAGCAACCTATGTATTGGGGATACAGATCTATAGAGATAGATCCAAGAGGATGCTTGGCTTGTCCCAATCCAGGTACATAGACACCATTGTCCAAATGTTTGGCATAAAAAATTCCAAGAGATGTCTCATACCAATGAGACATGGAATATCACTTTCCAAGAATATATCCCTAAAGACTCCTAAAGAAAGGGCACACATGGATATGACACCATATGCCTCAATGATAGGATGCTATGCTATATACCCGACCTGATATAGTGCATGCTCTGAGTGTCATGAGCAGATATCAGGCAGATCTAGGCTTGGAGCATTGGAATGTAGTAAAATGCATCCTTAAGTACTTGAGAAGGACTAAGGATCTTTTACTAGTATATAGAGGTAGTAGCCTCAAGGTTGAGGGCTACACAAACTCGAGCTTCCAGTTTGATATCGATGATAGCAAGTTTAATTCAGGATATGTGTTCACCCTGAATGGAGGAGCAGTATACTAGAAGAGTTCCAAGTAAGATATTACTAGTGACTCGATCATACAGGCGGAATACATTGCTACGACAGAGGCAGCAAAGGAGGGAATCTAGATGAAGCAATTCATCACAGATTTAGGAGACGTGCTGACCAACGAGAAGTTTATTCCCTTATATTGCGATAACTATAGGACAATTACTCAAATAAGGGAACTCGGGTCTCATCAAAAGTGTTCTGAGGAGGTTCCAGCTTATTAGAGAGATCATAGCCCGAAGAGATGTAGTAGTGGAAAGAGTTTCATCTGAAGATAACATTGTAGATCCACTAACCAAGCCATTGTCTCAAATTGTCTTTGAGCGTCACAGAGGCCTGATAGGGATCAGACACATAGGTCATTGGCTTTAGATCAAGTGAGAGATTGCTAGTCATATGTGCCCTGCAATCCAATTACATTAGTAATGGTACTTGTGACTTGACATACACTCTTTCTTTTGCTTATTATTATTAGGTATTTTATCACTTTATCTTACGTGTTGCATATATTGTGATGTCCTTAGATCTATGCAATGGGAATTGGATCGTGATGAGACCACGATAATGAGACCGATTCACCTTTAAACACAGACCCTAAATAATCTCGGTCATACGTTACTCTAGAGAGACATTGAGATAACCGGATAAACTGGTGTATTGTATACCCATCCATATGATGGAGGTAGCTGGTCTCATAGCTACTCGTGTGGAGACACTAAGGATATAGTACATGTGCTTATTAGAGAATGAGTTTACTGATTGATCCGCTTACAGAATATTGGATGTTTATTGATACCTCACGTCAGATAGTGATTTCGTAGTCCCAATAGTATACTGGTCCTTAGACTTGAGACACCAATGATGTCTTGTATGAGTACTCCACTCTTTGATACTGGACTTATAGGTTTGAAAGTTTCAGATCTAGTATAGCCAGTTATTAGGAGTAGTAACCAACCAAACAAGGACTATTGAGTGTCAATAAAGGATCATCCGCTCTCGGTATTATGAGAGGAATATCACATATATTCTTGCTCAAACAAATCCTTGATCAAGGTTATTCAGATTGAGAGAGAAAGAGTTCTCTGGGAGAATCCGATTAGAGTAAAACTCGAGAAGAGATCACATGATCCTGACAGCACCATGCCCAGTAAAGATATTACTAGTGACTCGATCATACAGGCGGAATACATTGCTACGACAGAGGCAGCAAAGGAGGGAATCTAGATGAAGCAATTCATCACAGATTTAGGAGACGTGCTGACCAACGAGGAGTTTATTCCCTTATATTGCGATAACTATAGGACAATTACTCAAATAAGGGAACTCGGGTCTCATCAAAAGTGTTCTGAGGAGGTTCCAGCTTATTAGAGAGATCATAGCCCGAAGAGATGTAGTAGTGGAAAGAGTTTCATCTGAAGATAACATTGTAGATCCACTAACCAAGCCATTATCTCAAATTGTCTTTGAAGTCACGAGAGGCTGATAGGGATCGACACATAGGTCATTGGCTTTAGATCAAGTGAGAGATTGCTAGTCATATGTGCCCTGCAATCCAATTACATTAGTAATGGTACTTGTGACTTGACATACACTCTTTCTTTTACTTATTATTATTAGGTATTTTATCACTTTATCTTGCGTGTTGCATATATTGTGATATCCTTAGATCTATGCAATGGGAATTGGATCGTGATGAGACCACGATAATGAGACCGATTCACCTTTAAACACAGACCCTAAATAATCTCGGTCATACGTTACTCTAGAGAGACATTGAGATAACCGGATAAACTGGTGTATTGTATACCCATCCATATGATGGAGGTAGCTGGTCTCATAGCTACTCGTGTGGAGACACTAAGGATATAGTACATGTGCTTATTAGAGAATGAGTTTACTGATTGATCCGCTTACAGAATACTGGATGTTTATTGATACCTCACGTCAGATAGTGATTTCGTAGTCCCAATAGTATACTGGTCCTTAGACTTGAGACACCAATGATGTCTTGTATGAGTACTCCACTCTTTGATACTGGACTTATAGGTTTGAAAGTTTCAGATCTAGTATAGCCAGTTATTAGGAGTAGTAACCAACCAAACGAGGACTATTGAGTGTCAATAAAGGATCATCCGCTCTCGGTATCATGAGAGGAATATCACATATATTCTTGCTCAAACAAATCCTTGATCAAGGTTATTCAGATTGAGAGAGAAAGAGTTCTCTGGGAGAATCCGATTAGAGTAAAACTCGAGAAGAGATCACATGATCCTGACAGCACCATGCCCAGTATAGGGTCTCTGGAAAATTAGATGAATGAGGGACTATATATACATAGTAATTGAGAACATATAGGTCCAAAGGATTGGATTCTCTGGTATCATCTGAGGATTGCATCGTAGTGGCCTAGTACGTCCGCAATCGATGAGTCGAGTGAATTATTATGGAGATAATAATTCACTGAGTCAAAAAGAGTTCTAACAAGTATGACTCATGGCCAACTCGATATTGGGCCTAGAGGGTCACACACATATGGTAGGTGACGGGACGAGTAGAGGTTCGGATATGAGAAATCCGCTGGAGCTCTTAACTTATTGGATATCCGTTAAGCCCTTGAATTATTGGATCCTAAGATGAGATCCAATAAGAGCTAATAAGAGATTATTGGATAGAGACCCACTAATCCAAGAGGCTTGGGTAATTGGATAGAGATCCAATACCCAATAGGGCTGGATCCATTAGGGTTGACAAGGGGCCTCTATAAATATGAGGGAATCATAGGCCCATAGGTTGGGGTTCGATTAATAACCACCTTCTATTCTCCTCTCCCCAAGAGAAGAGCATCGTTGTAGTCCTTGCTGTGTGGATTATCACTAGAGATGAGGACCTTTGAACTCCTTCATCCAGTCCTATAGATCTGCAAGGATTCAGGGATATACGATCTCCCTATGTACTTTCTTTTTACACATGCAGTTTTTGGATTCGCGGATTTATTTTTGACACACCGATCTTCGCACGACGACGGGACCTTTCATGAAAATCTAGGAGTTTTTGTTTTTCCTGTTCTTCCACTACGCATAAGATATTGCCCCTTGGATTTTCCAACAGATTTGGTATAAAAATTTCCAAGAGATGTCTCATACCGATGAGACATGGAATATCACTTTATAGAAGTATGTTCCTAAAGACTCTTGAAGAAATAACAGACATAGATAGGATACCCTATGCCTCAGTTATAGGGTTTATCATGTATGCTATATAATGTACCAAGCCTGAGATAGCGTATGCTCTGAGTGTCACGAGTAGGTATCAGGCAAATCTAAGATTAAAGCATTAAAAAGTAGTAAAGTAATCCTTAAGTACTTGAGAAGGACTATGGATCTTTTACTGGTATACGGAGGAGGTAATCTCCAGACCGAAGGCTTCATGGACTCGAACGATGTCGATAATAGCAAGTATAATTTAGGGTATGTGTTCATGTTGAATGGAGAAATAGTATGCTAAAAGAGTTCCAAGCAAGATACTACTACTAACTCGACCACAAAAGCAGAGTACATTGCTATGATGGAGGTAGTAAAGGAGAGAGTTTGAATAAAGAAGTTCATCACAGATCTGGGAGTTGTGCCAAGCAACGAAGAGCTGATTCCCTTATATTACGATAACAATGAGGCGATTTCTCAAGCGAAGGAACTCAAGTCTCATCAGAAGTCAAAGCACATTCTGAGGAGGTTCCACGTGATTAGAGAAATTATTACTCGAGGAGATGTAGTAGTGAAAGGAGTTCCATCCGAAGATAACATCATAGATTCACTGACAAAGTCATTATCTTAGATTATCTTTGAGTATCACAAGAGTCTGATGGAGATCAGACATATAGGTGATTGGCTTTAGGTCAAGTGAAAGATTGCTAGTCAAAGGTGCCTTGTAAGCCAATCACATGAGTTATGACATATGTGATATGATATGCACTCTTTTTACTTATTATTTATTTGATATTTTTTTCATTTTATATTACTTATTGTATATATATATTGTGATGTCCATGGATCTGTGCAATGAGAATCGGATCGTGATGAGATCATGATAATAAGACTGATTTACTTTTAAACATAGACCCTGAATAATCTTGGTCATAAGTTACTCGAGAGGGACATTGAGATAATCGGACAGACTAATATGCTATATACCCATCCATGTGATAAAGGCAGCTAATCTCATAGCTACTTATGTGGGGACACTAGGGATATAGTATAAGTGCTCATTGGAGAATGAGTTCACTGATTGATTCGCTTACAGAATACTTGATAGTTGATGATACCTCATTATCAGATAGTGATTCCGTAGTCCTAATGGTGTATCTGGTCCTTAGACTTGAGATACCAAGGATATCCTGTATGAGTACTCCACTCTTTAATACCGCACTTATAGGTCTGAAAGTTTCAAATCTAGCACAACCAATTATTGGGAGTAGCAGCCAACCTTATGAGGGCAATTAAGTATCGATAAAGGATCATCCGCTCTCGGTGTCATGAGAGGAATGCCTCATGTGTTCTTGTTTAAGTAAATCCCTAGCCATGGTCATTTAAATTGAGAGAAAAAAAGTTCTTTGGGAGAATCCAATTAGAGCGAGACTCGAGTAGAAACCGTATGGGCCTGATAGTACCATGCTTAGTATATAGTCTCTTAGATATTAGATAGATAGAAACTATAAGTACATGATAACTAAGGAAAGATAAATCCAAAGGATTGGATTCCCTTGTATTATCTAGGAATTATGGCGTAGTGGCCTAATATGTCCATAGTCGATAAGTCAAGTGAATTATTATGGAGATAAGATGGGGTGGAGAGCCTCCCAATAAAGAGGGCATGGGGTAGGGTAGAAAGCCTCCCATAAAAGAAACTTTGATGACCAAATTAGAATCACTTAGAAAACTATTTATGTCATTGTAATAATACTTTTTAGATTCCTCTAAATTTATAGTTAATAATAATAAACTATTGGTGTCAATTAGAGTCACATAGATCGTTTGACGACTCAAGTTTTTATTAAACTATAAATATTATAATTTTATCATTTTTATTATATTTTTATATATTATAATTTGTTATTTAATTATTATTATATTATAATAATAACCTAAAAAATATAATATGTTAATTTATCTCCCAATAATAATAATAATTTTTGTTATACAATTATAATATTTTTTAGATCCCTTGAGGACTCAATGACACCTAGGGTATAATTATAATAATATTTTTTATATTTTAAAAATAAAAATAAAAATTTAATTTTTTTCATACTATTCTAGGTTGTTCAACATTTGAATTGTGTGCCTTTTTTTTCTAATTTCTCTAAATTTTTCTTTATTTCCACCAAAATACGATGGACCCTTGCAATATTTTTTAACATTTAAGCTTCTAAATATGTGAAAAACCTATGGTAAAATTTTGGTCCACAAAACTCAAGCCCTAGTATCAAATATACTGTTTTTGGGATGAAATAAAAAAAATAGCGTACTAATAAAAGGACTAATCAAAATGCTATGAAATTTTCTTGAAGCCTTTGAATAGCACCTAAATGGATATTTATGATACTTTTTCTATTTTATGGCAATTTTATTTTTTATTATTCACCATTTGAAATATCTCTCTTTCTTTTATTTATCTATGTGTTTTATTTCCACCAAAATATAATAGATCCCTATGATATTTTTTGATATTTGATTTACAGTAAAAATTTGATTCACAAGACCTAAGCCCAATTATCAGATACACTAAGTGAAATGAAAAGTAGTGTATTTGATATATAGATTAGTCAAAATATTGTAAAATTTTCACAAAACTTTCGAATTGTACCCAGATGGATATTTATGATACTTTTTCTATTTTAGAGAATGCTTTAAATATTTTTCTAGGTTATTTGCCATTTGAACAATCAACCTTTATTCTATTTTCTATAAGTTTTTTTTTATTTTTACCAAAATATGAAGAATCTATGTAATATTTTTTGGTATTTTAACTTTTAAATAGGTGGAAAACCTAAGATAAAAATTTGGTCTACAAAACCATAGCCTTGGTATGAGATACATTATTTTTGGGGAAATTTTAAAAATAATATATCTAATATAAGGACTCATTAAAATATTATAAAACGTTTATTAGACCTTTAAATGATACCTAGATGGATATTTATGACACTTTTATTATTTTATAAAAATTTTTGGTTTTTTTTGGGTTATTCACCATATGAATAGTTTATCTTTTTTATTTTTTTATTTCTATCAAAATATAATAGATCTTTATATTATTTCTTGATATTTGAGCTTTCAAATATATAAGAAACTTATGATAAAAATTTTATTCATAAAACATATGCCCTAGTTGTTAGGATCAAGATCGGCACTAAGAGGGGGGGTTGAATTAGTGCAGCGGTTAAAAACGTCGAATTCAGAAAAATTATTTCGGTAAAAATATTTCGTTCAATGAAAATACGTTTCGATAAAATGTTTAACTTTGAATACATTCGCATGGGGGTTGAGAAGTAGGACAATTGTAATTAAGGAAGATAAGCAGTAAAAGTAAAGTACATAACAAAAAGAGAACACATTAATTTATACTGGTTCGATCGTTCGACCTTCGTCCACTCCCGATACCTCCCCCGATAAGGTCACTGGCTTCCACTATTGATTTTTCTTTAAGGGCAAAGATTAATCACCCCTTTATAGAACTTTTTATAAGTAGCTCACTCTCTTTATACAAGCTTCTAATACTTAGAACTGGTGGAGGTAAACTCTCAATGTTTATAAGCAATTTCACTATAGTCTTAGTTCTTTTTATTCACTTCTCTATGTCCAACAAGCTGAGAAGTAAGGGGTATTTATAAGCCTTAATTGGCTTCAAAAATAGAGCAAAAAAAGGTCTCATCATAGATTTTCGAGATACTAGCGATACCACCGCCTGTCCCTAGCGGTACCACCACTTGTGGACTCTGACACTAGGCGGTGCCACCACCCAGTTTGGCGATACTATCGTCAAATAGAGTCTTGAGTACTAAAACATGGCAGTACCACTACTTGATAGTTAATAACCACCGGTGGTACCACCGCCCAAACACTTGGGAGATTGAGCCCTAAACGATTCCACCACTAGACAGAGTTCAGCAACATTATTTGGGCTATGAGTCTGGCCTAAACTAGTCTAATTACGGACCTCGTTGGCCTCTAATAGAGTTAGTGGGATTACCTCCTAACTCTAATTACATCCTACTATGACATTTAAGGCATATACTAAAGTACATAAGTCCGATAGGTCAAAATTTCTTCCAACGAGCTTCTAGCGATCTTCCGAAGGACTTCTGATGAACTCTCAAAGATCTTCCAGTAGACTCCCAGCAAGCTCTTGAACTCACGACGATTTTGTTGGCAAGTTCCGATGAGCTTCTTTGGCGAGCTCAGATCTTCTTGACAAGCTCCGGTGAACTTCCGATGAACTTCTTGGCAAACTTTCAATGTTCATTTTGGCAAGCTCCCGATGAACTTAGTAAATTCTAACAATACTCTCGATGAACTTTCGGACTCCCGACGAACTCTCGAACTCTTGATGAATCATTTGATCTTTGACACCGGCACTATATTTGCTTTATGTCTTGTTCACTATCATAGTTAATCCTACACACTTTTCTCAATATATAGATTAGATTAAATAATTTATCAATTGATTTCATCATCAAAATCCAAGATTCAACAATCTCTCCCTTTTTATGATGATAACCAATTGATGGCAGAGTTAACCTTAACTCCCCCTATTTATATACCATACTTGAGAAAAGACACTTGAATTCAAAACCTTCGAATTCAAGCACTAACCGATAAGTTATATGCATTTCAACTTATCAACATGCACAACATAATACTAAGCATGATTCTTCATCTCAAAACATGATATCGCACATTTATCATAATACCAAAATGATGTCAAAGTATGATAATCATTTTCAAGTCCAATATCAAATGATAATAGACATTCATCATTTCAAAGCATGATACTAACTCAAATATGATATTTAGCATGATACAAACTTCAAGTTCGATACCAAATGATAATTCATCATTTCAAGGTATGATACCAATTTCAATTACGATATTGAGCATGATACACATTTCAAGTTTGATACCAAGTCATAATGATTGACATTTATCATTTTGATACCAAAACAAATGTGATAGTGAGCATGATAAAAAGTTATCATTTTAAGTATGAAACTTTTTCAAGCATTCATGAAACATTTCAAGTATTTACAATACATTTCAAGTATTTACGATATATTTCAAGTATTTACGATACCATTCATAATACTAAGCATATTTCAAATAGATTACAAGTTTTCATCAATTTGCCACTTTCTCCCCCTTTGTCATCAACAAAAAGAATATAGGCAACCATTTTACGCAAGCAAAATTTTTCATTGTTGCGATAGCAAGATAGTGACTTTGTAGCCAAGTAGAGAGGAAATGTACAAACTAGCACTACTCAAGCTAGCATTCCTTCATAACTTTGAAGTAGGTAAGTTAGCAAAGATGAAAAATACGTGAAAGTGTCCACAAGGGTTCTTCTTGAAAAGGAAAAGGAGTTCATTCATCAAGAAGAATCGAGCTACCAAAAATCCATGAATAATACAAGGAAAACAATCCGTTCAAGTTATCAAAAAAATTCATCAAACTTCTACTTTCATCAAGAGCTCATGGCATAAAAATATGAATAAAGAGAAGAGATTCATACAAGAGTCAAGTGTATCATTTCATGAAATACAAAATTCATAAATAACATTTCTATAAAATAAAAATTACTGAATGACATTTTTATCAAGTAAAGTCTGTGAATAAAATCTATGAATGAGGGGGAGGGTTCTAAGAGTATCAAAAGTCATCAAATGATAGAGCAAGGGTATCAAAAATTCATGAAATAAACTTGATACCAAGATAAGAGGAAGATGATATGAAATAAATTCGATAAAAGCTCCATTAACGAAAAATCGAGAAAGTCTAAACAAATATACAAGAATCTCGTGCATTCGAACAATTTAACATGCTTAATTTTCTTCTAATGAAATCAAATTGTTCTTTATTTAAAGGTTTTATAAAAATATCGGCTAATTGATGTTTCGTATCACTAAACGCTAAGGTTACATCATGATTATTAACATGATCTCATATAAAGTGATGCCTAATATCAATATGTTTAGTTCTAGAGTGTTAAATAGGATTTTTTATTAAATATATTACACTTGTGTTATCATATTTTATGGAAATATTCTTTAAGTGAATTTCATAATCTTCTAATATATTTTTCATTCATATAACTTGTGCACAACATGCACTTGTTGCTATGTATTTAGCTTCGACTATAGATAATGCAACCGAATTTTGTTTCTTGGAAGACCAAGAGACAAGTACATGATCTAAGAATTGATATATTCCAGATGTGCTTTTTCTATCTATTTTACATCCAGTAAAATTAGTATCAAGTAGTTAATTCAAAGTTTTTAAATTTTAAATATCATAATCCTAGATTATGAGTTCCTTTTAGGTATCTAAGAATCATTTTAATGGCTTCAAAATGAGATAGCTTAGGATTATATTGAAATCTAGTACAAAATCCTATACTAAACATAATGTCTGGTCTAATTGTAGTGAGATATAGTAAACTACCTATCATACCTCTATAAGTTTTTTATCAAAGCTTTCTCTATTTTCGTTCATATCTAACTTAGTAGAGGTACTTATTGGTGTATTAATAACCTTTGAATCATCCATGTTAAATCAATTTAGCAACTCTAATGCATATTTGATTTGACTAAGAAAAATATCATCACTAAGTTGTTTGATTTGTAAGCCTAAGAAGAAAGTTAGTTCACCCATTAAGCTCATTTTGAACTCTTAGCTTATACTTATGACAAATGATTCATATAAGGACTTATTTGTAGAACAAAAAATAATATCATCAACATAAATTTGAATTACAAGAAAATTATTTTTAAAATTTTTAATAAATAATGTAGTATCAATCTTGTCTTTAGAGAATTATTTTGGATAAGAAAGGAACTAAGTCTTTCATACCAAGCCCTTGAGGTTTGTTTTAATCCATAGAGAGCCTTAGTTAACTTAAACACATGATTAGAAAAAAGAGTATTCTCAAATCCGGGAGGTTGTTCAACGTAAACTTCTTAAAAAATAAAGTCATTTAAAAAAGTACTTTTGACATCCATTTAAAATAACTTAAAGTTATTACAACAACCATAGGTAAGGAGCATCCTTATAGCTTCTAAACTTGCCACAAGAACAAAGATTTCTTCATAATCGATACCTTCTTCTTGGTTGAAATCTTTGGCCACTAATCTAGTCTTATTTCTAACCACGATACCAAATTCATCTTGCTATTTCTAAAGACCCATTTAGTATCTATCACTAAATGGTCACTAGGTCTAGGAATAAGCTTCCACACCTCATTTCTCTCAAATTGATTCAACTCTTCTTGCATTGCGATTATTGAATCTCGAATTTTGATGATGAAATCAATTGATAAATTATTTGATCTAATATATATGTTGAGAAAAGTATACAAGATTAACTACGATAACGATCAAAGCATAAAGCAAATATAATGCCAGAGTCAAAAATCGAATGATTCGTTAGGAGTCCGAGAGTTCGTCATGAGTCCTAAAGTTCATCGGGAGTATTACTAGAATTTGCTGAGAGTTCGTCGAGAGCTTACCGAAATGTATGTCAAAAGTTCACCGAGAAGTTCTTCGAAAGTTTGCAAGAGCTCGCCGAGAAGATCGGAGCTTACCAAAGAAGCTCGTCAAAACTCGCCAAGATCGTCGAGAGTCTAGGAGCTTGTAGAGAGTCTGTTGAAAGATTATCGAGAGTTCGTCGAAAGTCCACTAAAAGATCGCCGAAAGGAATTTTGAATTACTGGACTTATGTGCTTTAGTATATGCCTTAAATGTCGTAGTTATAGTGTAATTAGAGTTAGGTTTAGGAGGTAATCCCACTAACTCTGTTAAGGGCTAATTGGGCCCTAATCGGACTAGTTTGGGATGGACTCATGGCCTAAATAGTATTATTGAACCTTATTTGACAGTGGCACCGTTAGACTGAGTGGTGGAACAGCCCAAAGCTCAGTCTCCTAAGTGTTTGGATGATAGTACCACCCAATTCCAATAGCCAAAACTTTGTCTGGCAATAGTATCGCCAGACTAAACGATGGTATCGTCTAGTGTCAGAGTCAATTGGTAGTGGTACTGCCAGGACCCTAAAAATCTAGGATGATATATTTTTTGGCTCCATTTTGTACCTACTTGAGGTCTATAAATATCTCTTACTTCTCAGCTTGTTGGACACAAAGAAGTGAACAAAAAAATCTAAGACTATAGTGAAATTGGTTGTAAACATTGAGAATTCACCTACACCAATATTAAGTATTATAAGCTTATATAAAGAGAGTGAGCTACTTGTAAAGAGTTCTGTAAATGGGTGATTAATTTTTTTCCTTAAAAAAGATCAATAGTGGAAGCCGATGACCTCATCGAAGGAGGTATCAGGAATGGACGTAGGTCGAACGACCGAACCATTATAAATTGGTGTATTCTCTTCTTGCTGTATTCTTTTCATTTACTACCTATCTTCTTTACTTAACTGCAATTGCACTACTTCTTCTCTACTCACTTACAAACTTATTCGAGTTAAATGTCTTTTTAAAATATGTTTTTGTTAATCGAATTATTTTACTGAAATGGTTTTTTGAATTCGACGTTTTTTAACCGCTGCACTAATTCACCACCCCCCCCCCCCACCCCTCTTAGTGTTATTTTTTATCCTAACAATTAATATCAAAGCAAGGTTATTCTCATTTTGGTTTAAATCTCAAGAGAGATAGTATTTACTAGCAATCTAGAGGGTCATTCAATCATATATCCACTTATGTTCAATGGGACCGATTACACGTATTGAAAAACTAAGATGAAAATCTTTTTTATTTCTATGAATTTTGAGTTATAGAACATTGTCAAAAATTATTTTCAAAAGTCTTCTCTTTCAATGAATGATTGGAATGAGTTAGAGAAGAAGACTTTCTCTTTAAATGCCAAGGCTATTATGAATCCCTTATTTTGTACTTTAGATAAAAATGAATTCAATTGAGTTTCTATTTGCAAAATGACTTTTGACATTAGGTATACACTCAAAATTACACATGAAGGCACTAGTAGAGTAAAGGAGTCTAAAATAAATCTTTTGGTTCATAGTTATGAATTATTTTGGATGAAATCAAGTGAGACCATTGGAGACATGTATACTTGATTTACAGATGTTATCAATGGTCTAAAAACTCTTGGTAAAATTTTTTTAAATTTGAACTTATTAATAAAATATTAAGATCCCTTCCAAAGAGTTGGGACCCTAAAGTAACGATCATTCAAGAGGCCAAGGATTTGAATAATTTTTCACTCGAAGAACTATTGGGTCTCTAATAACCTATGAAATGACCTGCAATGCTCATGATAAGAACAACCTTCTAAAGAATAGAAAAGATATGACACTAAGAACTTATGAAGACCACTTGAAAGAAAGTTCAAGTGATAAAAATAATGATGATAGCTTACCACTCTTGACAAGAAAGTTTAAAAAATTCATAAAAATAAATAAATCTAAAAAAGATACTAAAAATAAAATTAAACTCAAAAAAGAATAAATCATTTACTATGAATGCAAGAAGCTGAGACACTTCAAAAGTGAATGTCCCCAAGTGAAGAAGAAACAACCAAAGAAAAAGAAGGCGCTCAAAGTTATGTGGGATGATTTAAGCGCTTTTAAAGATGAAGAGCAAAGCAGCAAGGAGATTGCTAACTACATGCTAATGGCAATCGACGATGAGGTAAGTAGTTCATTAGATACAAATTTATCTTTCGATGAACTATTGAGTGTTTTTTATGATTTATTTAATGAATGTAGATTAATTAGCAAAAAACATAATTCATTGAAAAAGGAGCATGCCTTTTTAAATAGTGAATTTAAAATTTTTAAGTATGACAATGCTTTATCGCCTCTATACACCAAGTGTGAACACTTAGATGAACTTAAAAAGAAAAACTTACTACTAAATGAAACTCTAAAAAAGTTTAAGATTGATAGCAAATCCTTGAATATGATCCTTGCCAATAAGGGTCACATTCATAGAAGAGGTGGAATCGGATTTGTGAGTAGCTCTCACCAAAATCCAACCATCTTTGTCAAAGGCCCTACCTTGCGTATATCACTCCACAGTAATGCAACTTTTGTTGCAAACTCAGACATTATACTCATAATTGTCTATTTAAGAAATATAGTCTACACAAATTAATTTGTATTCCTAAAAGAATCATAAAGAACTCTATGCAAAATGATAAGTTGAGTAGATCGATTTTTGAGGGACTCAACATCAAATAAGTACCTAGAAAATCATCTTTTTTTAGGCATATTTACATCATAAGCTAGGAGCAAGATATGGTACCTTGATAGTGGATGTTTAAAGCACATAATCAGAGATCCAACTTAATTCTCTAAGCTCACTAGCCAAGACGAAGGGTATGTCACCTTCGGAGATAACAACAAGGGTAAAATCATTGGCAAAGGAACCATAGGTAACAAATCAAACTTTTTGATTGAAGATGTGTTGTTAGTAGATGGCTTAAAGCATAATCTTTTGAGTATTAGACAATTGTATGATAACAGATATATTATAAGATTTGAATCTAATGCTTGTATTATTAAAAAATTATACAAAAACACATCTATGATTGCCCTAAAACATAATAATGTATACACCATTGACATTGATGATCTTTGTAATGAAATGTGCTTTTCAGTTTTAAACGATGATGCTTGGCTTTGGTATAGGGATTAGGTCATGCTAGCATGAAACTAATCTCTCAAATCTCAACTAGAGAACTTGTAAAAGATATTCCTAACATTAAGTTTGTCAAAGATAAAGTGTATGATGTATAAAAGGTAGTTTCAAATCACAAAATCAAATAAGCACCTGTAGACCATTGCAATTGATCTATATGGATTTATTTAGACCAATTGATACAACAAGCTTAGGAGGTAACAAATACACCTTTATAATTGTAGACAATTATAGTAGATACACTTGGACATACTTCTTGGCACACAAAAGTGATTGCTTTAAATGTTTTTTAAAATTTTGTAAACTTGTTCAAAATAAAAAAGACTTGTTTAAAATTTTATCAATTCGTAGTAATCACAGTGGTAATTTCAAAACTGTGATTTCCAAAACTTTTGTGAATCAAATAGATACAACCATAATTTCTCTACTCTGAGAAATCATCAACAAAATAGAGTAGTAGAAAGAAAGAATAGGAGCTTACAAGAAATGGCAAAAACTATGTTGAATGAACATAGCCTACCCAAATATTTCTGGGCCGAAGTCATTAATATAGTATGCTATGTTATAAATAGGGTTCTAGTAAGACCATTACTTTTCAAAACTCTTTATGAATTGTGGAATGATAAAAAAAACCCAACATTTTGTATTTTAAAGTTTTTGGTTATAAATGTTTTATCTTAAATGAAAAAGATGCCTTAGGAAAATTTAATGCAAAATCCAATGAAAGTATTTTTCTTGGTTATTCTTCTATTTCTAAAGTCTTTCGTGTCTTTAATAAAAGAACTTTGGTTATAGAAGAATCTCTCCATATTATTTTTAATGAAGTTTTCGAATTTAAGAAAAATAATTTTGATGATAATCTTGATTTTAATGCTTTGAATTTAAATGAAACCTCTCCTCCCACTAGCAACTTGGATGCATCTTCTTCTGAAATATCCTTACCTAAAGAATGGAAGTATGTAGATGCTCATCCTAATGAGCTAATTATAAGAGGCACATCAAAAGGTGTTCAAACTCGTTCTTCCTTTAAAAATTTTTTAGCTAACGTCACTTTTTTTTCCTTAAATTAAACCTAAATGCATTGATGATACCTTAAAAGATGATTCATGGGTTATCGCAATGTAAGAAGAGTTGAATCAATTTGAGAGAAATGAAGTGCGGAAGCTTGTTCCTAGACCTAATGACCATTTAGTGATAGGTACTAAATGGGTCTTTAGAAATAAGCAAAATAAATTTGGTAATATGGTTAGAAACGAGACTAGATTAGTAGCCAAAGGTTTCAACTAAGAAGAAGGTATCGATTATAAAGAAATCTTTGCTCTTGTGGCAAGATTAGAAGCTATAAGGATGCTCCTTGCCTATGTTTATTGTAATAATTTTAAGTTATTTCAAATGAATGTCAAAGTACTTTTTTAAATGGTTTTATTTCAGAAAAAGTTTGCATTGAACAACCTCCCGGATTTGAGAATATTCTTTTTTTCTAATCATGTGTTTAAGTTAACTAAGGTTCTCTATAGATTAAAATAATCCCTAAGGGCTCAGTATGAGAGACTTAGCTCCTTTATTATCTAAAATAATTTCTCTAAAGGTAAGGTCGATACTACATTATTTACTAAAAATTTTGAAAATAATTTTCTTGTAGTTCAAATTTATGTTAACGATATTATTTTTGGCTCTACAAGTGAGTCCTTATGCCAATCATTTGCCAAAAGTATGAGCCAAGAGTTTAAAATAAGTCTAATGGGTGAACTAACTTTCTTCTTAGGCTTACAAATCAAACAACTTGGTGATGGTATTTTTCTTAGTCAAACCAAAAATATATTAGAATTGCCAAAATGATTCAATATAGATAGTTCAAAGGCTATCAATACATCAATGAATACCTCCACTAAGTTAGATATGAACAAAAGTTGAGAAAGCTTTGATCAAAAAACCTATAGGGGTATGATAGGTAGTTTACTATACCTCATCGCAACTAGACCAGACATTATGTTTAGTGTAGGACTTTGTGTTAGATTTCAATCTAATCCTAAGCTATCTCACTTTAAAGTCATTAAAAGAATTCTTAGATATTTTAAAGGAACCCCTAATCTAGGATTATAATATCCAAAATATGAAAACTTTGATTTAATTGCTTATACTAATACTGATTTTGCTGGATGTAGAATAGATAGAAAAAAGCATATCTGGAACATATCAATTCTTAGGTCATGCACTTGTCTCTTGGTCTTCGAAGAAACAAAACTCGATTGTATTATCTATTGCCGAAGTCGAATACATAACAGCGAGTGCTTATTATGCTCAAGTTATATTGATGAAAAATATATTAGAAGATTATGGATTTCACTTAAAGAATATTCTCATAAAATGTGATAACACAAGTGCAATATGTTTAACAAAAAATCCTATTCAACATTCTAGAACTAAACATATTGACATTAGACATCACTATATATGAGATCATGTTAATAATCATGATGTAACCTTAGAGTTTATTGATAAGAAATATCAATTAGCTAATATTTTTACAATACCTCTAAATGAAGAACAATTTGATTTCATTAGAAGAGAATTAGGCATGTTAAATTATTTGAATGCATGAGTTTCTTGTATACATTTTTTGGACTTTTTCGATCTTTCGTTAATGGAGCTTTTATCAAATTTATTTTATATCATCTTCCTCTTATCATGATATTGAATTTATTTCATGAATTTTTGATACCCTTGCTCTATCATTTAATGACTTTTGATACTCTTAGAACCCTCCTCTCATTCATGGATTTTATTGACTAATGTATCATTCACGGATTTCATGCTTGTGCAAATTTTAACAATGATTATGAATAGATTTTATTTGATAGAAACAGTGTTCAATTTTATTTGATAGAAATGACATTCATGGATTTTATTCACAAACCTTATTTGATAAAAGTGTCACTCACGGATTTTATTTGATAGATATACAGATTTCATTGATACACTTGATTCTTGTATGAATCTTTTCTCTTTATTCATATCTTTCTATGTCATGAGTTCTTTAGCTCTTGATGAAATAAATTTTCAATAGCTTGAATGGATTGTTTTCCTTGTATTATTCATAGACTTTTGATAGCTCCATTCTTCTTTATGAATGAACTCTTTCTTTCCCTTTTCAAGAAGAACTCTAGTGGACACTTTCACCTATGTTTCATCTTTACTAACTTACCTACTTCAAAGTTATAAAGGAATTCTAGCATGAGTAGTGTTAGTTTGAATGAAAAGGCACTATCTTGCTATCGCAACAATTTTGGCTTGCGTAAAACGATTGCCCATTTCCTTTTTGTTGATGACAAAAGAGGAGAAAGTGACAAATTGATAAAAACTTGAAATGTATCATGCTTTGTATTATGCATACTTAAAATATATTTGGTATCATGAAATGTATCATAAATGCATGAAATTTATCATAAATACTTGAAATATATCAAATGTATCATGAATACTTGAAATGCATCGTAAATATTTGAAATGTATCATGAATACTTGAAAAAGTTTCATACTTAGAATGATACCTTTTTATCATGCTCATTATCGTATTTGTTTTGGTATCGTAATGATAAATGTATATTATTATGATTTAATATCGAACTTGAAATGAGACACATGCTCAATATCCTAATTGAAATTGGTATCATACTTTGAAATGATGAATTATCATTTGGTATCAAACTTGAAGTTTGTATTATGCTAAATATCATATTTGAAGTTGGTATCATACTTTGAAATAATGATGTCTATCATCATTTAATATCGGACTTGAAAATGATTATCATGCGTTGACATCATTTTGGAATTATGATAAATGTGTGATATCATGTTTTGAGATGAAGAATCATGCTTTGTATCACGTTGTGCATATCGATAAGTTAAAGTGCATGTAACTTATCAGTTTATTCTTGAATTCGAAGGTTTTGAATTCAAATATGCCTTTTCTCAAGTATGTCATATAGATAGGAGGAGTTAAGGTTAACTCCGTCATCAATTGATTGTCATCATTAAAAAGTGGGAGATTATTGAATCTCATATTTTGATGATGAAATCAATTGATAAGTTATTTGATCTAATATATATTAAGAAAAGTATGTAGGATTAATTACGATAGCGATCAAGGCATAAAGCAAATATAGTGCCACAGTCAAAGATCGAATGATTCGTCAGAAGTCCAAAAGTTCATCGAGAGTATTGTCAGAATTGGCTAATAGTTCATCGAGAGCTTGTCGAAATGTATATCGGAAATTCACCGAGAAGTTCATCAGAAGTTCACCGGAGCTTATCGAGAAAATCGAAGCTTGCCAAAGAAGCTCGTCGGAACTCGCCAAGAAGATTGTCAAGAGTCCAGGAGCTTGCCGGGAGTCCACTGGAAGATTGTCAAGAGTTCGTCGGAAGATTGTCAAAAGTTCGCCGGAAGGAATTTTGACCTATTGGACTTATGTGCTTTAGTATATACATTAAATATCATAGTTATGGTGTAATTAGAGTTAGGTTTGGGAGGTAATCCCACTAACTCTGTTAGGAGCCAACTGGACCCATAATCAAACTGGTTTGGGTCGGACTCATGGCCCAAACAGTGTTACTAAACCCTGTATGGCGGTAGCACCGCCAGATTGGGCGGTGGAACCACTTAGGGCTTAGTCTCCCAAGTGTTTGGGTAGTAGTACCTCCTAGACTATGCGGTGATATCGCTAGACTGGGCGATGGTACCACCCAGTTCTAGTAGTCAGAACTCTCTCTGATTGTAGTACTACCAAACTAGGTAATGGTATCACTCGGTGTCAGAGTCAACTAGCGGTGATACTACCAAAACAGGCGATGATACCACCAGGACCCCAGAAATCCGAGATGAGATATTTTTGGCTTTATTTTTTAAGTCAATTGAGATCTTTAAATACCCATTATTTCTCAGCCTGTTAGACATAGAGAATTAAACAAGAAAAAACTAAGACTATAATAAAATTGCTTATAAACGTTAAGAGTTCAACTCCACCGATTCTAAGTGTTAGAAGCTTGTATAAGGAGAGTGAGCTGCTTATAAAGAGTTTTGTAAAGGGGTGATTGATCTTTGCCCTTAAAGAAAGATTAATAGTGGAAGCCGATGACTGTATCAAAGGAGGTATTGAGAGTGGACATAGTTCGGACAATCGAACCACTATAAATTGGCGTGTTCTCTTCTTGTTGTACTCCCTTCATTTACTACCTATCTTCTTTACTTAACTGTAACTACACTACTTCTTTTTCTCTACTTATGAACTTATTCGAGTTAAATGTCTTTCTGAAATGTGTTTTCATCAATCGAATCATTTTTATCGAAACGATTTTTCAAATTCGATGTTTTTAACTGTTGCACTAATTCACCACCCCCCCTAGTGTCATTCTTGATCCTAATAGCGATAACCCATGAATCATCTTTCAAGGTCTCGCCAATGCATTTAGGTTCAATTTGAGAAAGAATAGTGTTAACACAAAAATTTTTAAAAGAAGAATGAGTTTGAATACCTTTTGATGTGTCTCCTATAATTAGCTCCTTAGGATAAGCATCTACGTACTTCCATTCCTTAAATAATGATATTTTAGAAGAAGATACATCTAAGTTGCTAGTGGGAGGAGAGATTTCATTCAAATTTAAAACATCAAAATCAAGATTATTATCAAAATTATTTTTCTTAAATTTGAAAACATCATTAAAGACAACATGAATATATTCTTCTATAATCAAAGATTTTTATTAAAAACATGAAAGGCTTTAGAAATAAAAGAATAATCAAGAAAAATGTCTTTATCGGATTTTGCATCAAACTTTCCTAAGGTATCTTTTTCATTCAAGATAAAACATTTATAATCAAAAACTTTAAAATATGAAATGTTAGGTTTTTTGCTATTCCACAATTCATATGGAGTTTTGGAAAGTAATAGTCTTACTAGACCCTATTCATGACATAGCATGCCGTATTAATGGCTTCGGCCCAAAAATGTTTGGGCAGGCTATATTCATTCAACATAGTTCTTGTCATTTCTTGTAAGCTTCTATTCTTTTTTTCAACTACTCTATTTTATTGAGGATTTCTCGGAATAGAGAAATTATGGTTGTATCCATTTGATTCATAAAAGTTTTGAAAATCACGATTTTGAAACTCACCACCGTGATCACAACGAATCGATGAAATCATAAAACCTTTTTCATTTTGAACAAGTTTACAAAATTTTGAAAACCACTTAAAGCAATCACTTTTGTGTGCCAAAAAGTATGTCCAAGTATATCTACTATAATCATCTATAATTACAAAGGCGTATTTGTTACCTCCTAGGCTTGTTATATCAATTGATCTAAATAAATCTATATAGATCAATTGCAATGGTCTAGAGGTGCTTATTTGATTTTTTGATTTGAAATTACTTTTTATTTGTTTTCCTAATTGACATTGTCTTTGATACACATTGTCTTTGATACACACTGTCTTTTTTTTCCTAGTTTCCATGCATACTCATTGTCTTTGATAAACTTAATATTATGAATACTTCTTATAAGTTCTCTAGATGAGATGACCTATTCTCCTATGCCAAAGCCAAGCATTGTCGTTTAAAATCGAAAAGCACATTTCATTACAAAGATTATCAATGTCAATAGTATATACATTATTATGTTTTAGGGCAATTATAGATGTGTTTTATGTAGTTTTTCAATAATACAAGTATTAGATTCAAATCTTATGATGTATCATTTATTACACAATTGACTAATGCTCAAAAGATTATGTTTTAAGCCATCTACTAATAACACATCTTCAATCAAAAAGTTTGATTTGTTACCTATGGTTCCTTTGCCAATGATTTTACCCTTGTTGTTGTCTCCGAATGTTACATACCCTTCGTTTTGACTAATAAGCTTAGAGAATTGAGTTGGATCTCCAGTCATGTGGCTTGAGTATCCACTATCAATGTATCATCTCTTGCTCCTAACTTGTGATTGTAAACATATCTACAAAAAAGGATGGTTTTTATGTACCCATTTAACATTGGGTCCCTCATAAATCGATCTACTCAACTTATCATTTTACAAAGAGTCCTTTACAGTTCCTTTAGGAACTCAAGTTAATTTGTGTAGACTATATTTCTTAAATGATCATTTATGAGCATAATATCCAAGTTTACAACAAAAGTTGCATTTGGTGCAAGGTGAAACATGTAAGATAAGGCCTTTAACAAAGATGGTTGGCTTTGGTGGGAACTACTCATAAAGCCAATTCGATCTCTTCTATAAATATGACCATTATTGGCAAGGATCATGTTCAAAAATTTGCTACCAATTTTAAACTTTTCTAAAGTTTCATTTAGTAGCAAGTTTTTCTTTTTAAGTGTCTCTAAGTGTTCACACTTAGTGCATGAAAGCGATAAATTATTATCATGCTTAATTTTTAATTTTTCAAACTCATCATTTAAAAAGGCATGCTCCTTTTTTAACAAATTATATTTTTTGCTAATTAATCTACATTCATCGAATAAATCATGAAAAGTACTCAATAGTTCATCAAAAGATAAATTTGCATCTAATGAACTACTTACTTCATCGTCGATTGCCATTAGCACGTAATTAACAATCTCCTTGTTGCTTTGTTCTTCATCTTCGGAAGTGCTCGAATTATCCCACATAGCTTTGAGCGCCTTCTTCTTCTTCGATTGTTTCTTCTTCGTATGGGGACATTCACTTTTGAAGTATCTCAACTTCTTGCATTGCATTCATAGCAAATAATTTATTCTTTCTTGAGTTCAATTTTATTTTTAGTGTCATTTTTATATTTGTTTCTTTTTATGAATTTTTTAAACTTTCTTGTTAAGAGTGCCAAGTCATCATCATTGTACTCATCACTTAACTTTCTTTAAAGTAGTCTTCATGAGTTCTTAGTGTCATATCCTTCTTGTTCTTTGGAATATTGTTCTTAAGCTTTTCATGAGCATTACAAGTCATTTCATAGGTCATTAGAGACTCGATAAGTTCTTCAAGCGGAAAATTATTCAAATCCTTGACCTCTTGAATGGCCATTACTTTAGGGTCCCAATTCTTTGGAATGGATCTTAATATTTTATTAATAAGTTCAAAGTTAGAAAAACTTTTACCAAGAGCTTTTAGACCATTGACGATATCCGTAAATTGGGTGTATATGTCCCCGGTCTCATTTGGTTTTATGTGAAACAATTCATAACTATAAACTAAAAGATTTATTTTAGACTCTTTTACACTATTAGTGCTTTCGTGTATAATTTCAAGTGTATGCCAAATGTCAAAAGTCATTTCATAAATAAAAACTCGATTGAATTCGTTCTTATCTAAAGCGCAAAACAAGGCATTTATAGCTTTGGCATTTAAAGAGAAAGTCTTTTTCTCTAACTCATTCCAATCGTTCATTGGAAGAAAAGACTTTTGAAAATTATTTTCGACAATGTTCCATAGCTAAAAATCCAAAGAAATTAGAAAAATCCTCATCCTAGTTTTCCAATATTTGTAATCCGTCCCATTGAACATGGATAGACGTGTGATTGAATGACCCTCTAGATTGCCGGCAAATGTCATCTCTCTTAGGTTTCAAACCAAAATAAGAGTGACCTCGCTCTGATACAAATTGTTAAGATCAAGATTGACACTAAGATGGGGGAGTGAATTAGTGTAGCGGTTAAAAATGTCGAATTCAAACAAATAGTTTCGGTGAAAATATTTTGTTCGACAAAAACACATTTCGACAAAAACGTTTAACTTTGAATACATTCGCAAGAGGGCTAAGAAGAAGTAGGGCAGTTGCAGTTAAGTAAAGAAGATAAGCAATAAAAGTAAAGTACGCAACAAGAAAAGAACACACCAATTATAATGGTTCAGTCATCCGACCTATGTCTACTCCTGATACCTCCTCCGATGAGGTCACCGGCTTTCATTATTAATCTTTCTTCAAGGGCAAAGATCAATCACCCCTTTATAGAACTCTTTACAAGTAGCTCACTCTCTTTATACAAGCTTCTAACACTTAGAATCGGTGGAGGTGAACTCTCAATATTTAGAAGTAATTTCACTATAGTCTTAGTTTTTTTTTGTTCACTTCTTTGTGTTCAACAAGCTGAGAGGTAAAAGGTATTTATAGGCCTTAATTGGCTTCAAAAATAGAGTCAAAAAAGGTCTCATCTCGGATTTTCGGAGTACTAGCAGTATCACCGCCTGTTCTGACAATACCACCACTAGTTGACTCTGACACTATTTGTCTAGTCTAACAATACTATTGTCAAACATAGTCCTGACTATTAAAATTGAATGATATTATCGTCCGATAGTTAATAATTGCTTGATAGTATCACCATCCAATTTAAACAATAGCACTGCAACAACTTTTATCTTTGTTTTCCTTAAAAGTTAGCATCTTCTTTCTCCATCTTTTTAATGAACCATTAATCGACTCAACCAATCTAAAATTTAGATCGATTCACAATAAATTAATTAAATTAATTTACTATTATATATCAAATTATATTATTATATAATTAATATATAAAAATATACTAAATTACTAAAAATATAAATTATAAAATATAAATTTTAAATTTTAAATTAACTTTTCTAACTATAAAGTCAAGAAGAATATAATTATAATATTTACATTTGGATGCCATGCAAAGACTTTATAAAAATTTTAAATGATTTTGACGGGTCCTTATATCAAATATATTATGTTTGTTCTCACCCTAAAAATACTAGGAGCTACCTTTTGTGGACCAAATTAATAAAATAGATTTTTTGCCTATATATAAAAGCTTAAATGTTAAAAAATATTAAGTACCCATCATGTTGTTGGTAAAAAAAATCACAGTCTATTCACATGCTAAATAAATAATAATAATAATATCTCTAAAATACAAAATAGTATCTTAAATGTCCATCTGAGTACAATACAGAGATTTCATAAAAATTTCAAAAGACATTTAATACCAGAGCCTACCTTTTGTGGATTAATTTTTTACCATAGGTTTATCACCCATTTAAAAGATCAAATGTTATAAAATATTACTTTGATCCATCGTATTTTGATGAAAGTAAACAAATTAAAAAAAATAGGATATTGACACATTGTTTAGATGTTGAATAAATCAAAAATACTATAAGTGTCCATCTGGATCCTATGCAAAGATTTCATAAAAAGTTTAAATGATTTTGATAAGTCCTTATTTCAAATCTACTTTTTTTTATCCCACCCAAAAATAATGTATCTTATATCAAGATATACCTTTTGTGAATTAAAATTTTATCATAGGTTTCTCATATATTTAGAAGTTTAAATGTCAAAAAATATTATAAGGATCCATCTTCAGTGGAAATGGAAAAATTGGAGAAATAAAAAATATCAAACCATCTAAATGCTAAATAAACCAAAAATATAAAAAAAAACTCTAAAATATAATAAGTGACATAAATGTTTGTTTGGGTATAATGCAAAGATTTTATTAAATTTTGAATGATTTTGACCAATCATTGTATTAGATATACTATTTTTAATTTCACACCAAAAATAATGTAGCTGAAACCAACGCCAATCTTTTCTGGATTAATTTTTTATCATAGATTTATCACCTATTTTGAAGCTTAAATGTCATAAAACATTACACTAATCCATCATACTCCAGTAGAAATAAAAAAAAATGGAAAAATCACAAAATGGCAAACTGCTCAGATACTAAATAAATAAATAAAATAAAAAGTTTTAAAATAAAAAAAGTGTCGTAAATGTCCATTTGGATGTCATGTAAAGATTTCATAAAAAATTCAAATGATTTTGACCGGTCCTTACAACAGATATACTATTTTTGACCTCACACGAAAAATAATATACCTAATATCAAGCCTATCTTTGTGAATCAATTTTTTACCATAGATTTATCATGAATTTTTGAAGTTCAAATGTTATAAAATATTACACGGATCCATTATATTTTGGTAAAAATAGAAAAACTTGAAAAAAAAAATAACAAAATATCAAATTGTTTAGATATTGAATACATCAAAAATATCAAAAAATTCATTAAAATAGAAAAGTATCATAAATATCTATCTAGATGCCATGCATAGATTTCATAAAAATTTCAAATGATTTTGACCATACACTATTTTTTATCTCACCTCAAAAAAAAATTCAAATACCAGGCTGTGAATCAAATTTTTACCTATTTATAAGTTTGTCACCTATTTAACAATTCAAATATAAAAAATAATAAGGATGAATCATATTTTGATGGAAATAAAAAATAAAAAAATTTAAAAAAGGTAAATTGTTCTGATGGTGAATAGTGTAGAAAAATATCAAAAAATTAGATAAAAAATATTATAAATATGCACCAGTGTGTCATTCAAAGGTTTTAATAAAATTTTCATAGTTTTTTTGGACTAATCCTTGTATTAGATATACTATTTTGATTTTACCTAAAAAATAGTATATATGATACCAAGGCTTGGGTTTTATGGGCTAAATTTTTATTTTAGGTTTTCCACCTATTTAGAAGTTCAAATGTTAAAATATATTTTAATGAAAATAAAAAAGAGAGTAAATAGAAAATTTACACACTATTTAGATGCTGAATAAATTAGAAAAATATCAAAAAAAATCTAAAATAGAAAAAAGTAGCATAAATTTCCATCTAGGTGCAATGCAAAGATTTTATGAAAATTTTAAATGATGTTAACTAATCCTTATATCAGTTACACTGTTTTTTTATCTCATCCAAAAAAATGGTATATCTAATTTCAATTCCTGCCTTTTATGGACCAAAATTTTGTTATCAACTTGTTACCTATTTATAAGTTCAAATATTAAAAATATTGATGATGTATATTAATAAAAAATTTAATATAATTTATTTTGTACTGATCTATTTTTAGATTGGTTGACTCAATTCGTAATTAATTAAAAGGTAATGAAAAAAGTTAACTAGTAAATGAAAAAGATTTTGGAAGATTTGTAAAAAAATTGAGGCTATCTGTCAAAATTTTTAAAGTTGGAGTGCTCAGCCAAAATTTCTGAATGTTTTCCGAAAATTCGTCCAATATTTTATATCGAATTTAAGCCCCACCGCATGATCAAGTGGCCGGCGTGACTTGTGATCATCCAATTGTCCTCGTCGTCTGATCATTGAGAGAAGGAAGGGCTCGGATTCGATTACCATCTGGGGTCCACCATCTACCTTCCATTCTCTCCACCGTTGTTCCTTTCAATTTTTCTGGGACATGCATCTCACTCTGCGTCTCCCTCCTCCCGCTGGTCTGCATCCACGTCACTCTCCTCCTTCCCTTTCGGCTGCCGGACGCCTTCCTTTCGCTCTCTCTCTCTCTCTCTCTCTCTCTCTCTCTCTCTCTCTCTCCTTCCGTCATCCTCGGCAGCGCGTGTTCTTCCACTCCGCTTCTTTGTCCATCATAACCAGCCCAATCCTCCCTCCTCCCAACTCTGCTTCTCTAAGGCCACACCAAGACTGGCAAGACCAAGAGACCATGGACATCGCGAACGAGGCGACTGTCGACGCGTCCTCGATCGGCCCGTCGACCATCGTGGGGCGCACGATAGCCCTCCGCGTCCTGCTCTGCGGTTCCCTCCGTCGCCTCCGACGACATCTAGCGCGGCTCCTGCCCGTTGCTCTCCGCCGCCTCCGTGGCGACGCGAACCTGCCCCCGCTCGTCGCCTGGCTCCGCCCCCGCCACGCCCTGGGCATCCTCGCCCTGGTCTCCCTCGCGGCTTTCGCCCTGCGCCGCTTCGCCAACGAGCGCCCCTGGACGGAGTCGGCGAACCGGCGAAAGTTCTGGCGCGACGCGATGGGCAACGCCAGTACCTTCGAGGAATGGTTGCACGCCGCCAAGATGCTCGACGAGGAAACGACGACCAAGAAAAACGAGGGCGACCTGTACGAGGAGGAATTCATCCGGAGCAAGCTGCAGGAGCTACGCCACCGCCGTCAGCAGGTCTCGCCTCGGGACATCATCTGCGGCATGCGTGCTGACCTGATCAGGAATGTGGGTAACATGTGCAACCCGGAGCTCCACAGGGGCAGGCTGCAGGTATCTGCTTCCTGTTACTGTTTCCTCTTGTTGTGTCTCATGTGTTTCGATTTGTTCCAATCTATTATTTCATGTCACGGTATGAGAATTGCAAGTTGGTAGTTCTTCAGAATCAAATTGCAAAACCACATTTGGATTGTCAAGCACCATGTTATTTTGAAACGCCAAACTATGCCTTGTCACCAAATTTTTTTGGGTGACAGGTGTAATACTGTTCGAATCTCCGACCGGAGATTCGTATTGGTTCTTAAAGCTTCCTTGATATAAAATACTTGCAATTCCTTTCTTTCATTGATGAAGGGTACCGTCCAAGTGTGTTTAAATCCTCACATCTTTTACTTGTTGTCAAAAGCAGAATAGACCTTGTGACTGAGGTTGAAGAAAGGGTCACTCTACTAAACTGTTGCCTTTTTACTAATGTAATTTAGCAGCGTTTCTCAGCCATGAGTTTCTTTTCTTTGTGTCCTCGTGTGTCCCTTCCTCAAAAGTTTCCTCCACACTCCTAGAAACACGTAGTTCTTTTCACCGAAATAAGCATTCCTATCCTACCGTAGTTCTTTTCTTTTCCTTGTTGCATCCAGATCTTCCTAGGCCTCATTATACTTCTTTCCAGACAAATTGTTATAATTTATTTTTCCGCTCTGATGCACCCTTTCAATTGTATTTTCCTCGATAAATCTTTTGAACATGAAAATATACTTCCACATGGTCATCATCCATCGCGTCTAACGAGACGTGGCCAACTGAGAAACAAATATACATTGTGTGCTACCAATAAAGAGTAAAGATTGAAACCCACAATGGTGCATCCATTTATACACACAATGTGGGCCTTTTCTCACATTGTTTGCTTATTTAAGTATCATAATGTAGGTAACATAAAGACCTGTTGCAATCTTCTAAGCTCAATTTCTCCTGGACAGTGTCACTATAAAATATGCAGCATCTTTTGCCGAACGTCAGACATCATCAAAGCCACAGACACGCTTTTGATAAAGATTACCCCGTCTATGCCTCATCATGTTCCAATGTTTTGTATAGCAAGTGAAACGTCAATTTCTCCACTTCCGACAAGAGTTGTAATAAGTAGTCATTCAAATACATTGTTTCCATGTAATGTCACCGCACACACATTGCCAAAATCGACAGCTATGGTTGGTTTACATGCTATGGTGGCGACGAAGGACTGGAACCAGAATGTTTTTCTCCTCTGTTGGAATGTTTGATCTGGCTGATTATTTTGCACACTCCCAGTGACCGTGGATGGCATTGCTGCATGGTTATGCGTTGTCCTATGAACAGGAGTAGGGTCAGTGAACACCAACATTTTCGGAGGAGCACAATTATCCAAGCCTCTTGGTCCCACCTACGTAGCTAATCGTAGATATCACGTTATTTTGTCGACTGTTTTCATGTTTCTTGTGGTCTCCAAAGCTAGTATTCATCTCGCTCAATTGTTTCTCAGGCACCTACACTCATAAAGGAATACATAGATGAGGTCTCGACTCGACTAAAACTGGTTTGTGACTTGGATTCCGAAGAGTGGCCCTTGGACGAGAGGCTTGCATTCATGCACGAGACACGACATGTCTTTGGAAGGACAGCTTTGCTCCTGAGCGGGGGCGCTTCGTTGGGTGCTTTCCACGCAGGTGTAGTGAAAACGCTAGCGGAACACAAGCTATTGCCTGGAATAATAGCAGGGTCCAGCGTGGGATCCGTCATGTGTGCTGTTGTGGGAACGATGTCCCCGCCGAAGCTGGAGAGTTTCCTCGAAGAGTCTTGGTATTCGTTGCAGTTCTTCGACCGGTTGGGTGGGATATTTGCTGTGGTTAACAGGATCGTGACGCGTGGCGCAGTTCACGATATTAGGCAATTGCAGAAGCTGTTGAGGCATCTCACGAGCAATTTAACATTTCAGGAGGCTTATGACATGACTGGCCGCGCCCTCTGCATCACCGTTTGCTCTGCTCGAAAGCATGAGCCGCCGCGGTGTCTCAACTATCTGACGTCTCCTCATGTGGTTGTATGGAGTGCTGTAACCGCTTCTTGTGCATTTCCTGGCCTATTCGAGGCTCAGGAGCTGATGGCAAAGGATAGATTTGGAGAAATCGTTCCTTATCATGCACCCTTCTCGCTGGGCTCGGAGGGCAAGCCCGAAGCTTCAGCTCGTCGCTGGAGAGATGGAAGCTTGGAGAGCGATTTGCCCATGATTCAGCTTCAGGAGTTATTCAATGTCAATCATTTCATCGTCAGTCAAGCCAATCCTCACATCGCCCCATTGTTGAGGCTAAAAGAAATCGTCAGAGTATATGGCGGAAACTTTGCTGCCAAGGTATTTTATTTAACCCATCTAAAGCCATCATTGCTTGTGCGTGTGTGTTTTTTTATGCTAGCCATTGTCTTCTATGCTTTTCTTTTGTCGATCTTACAACTAGATTTACACTGTGAATAATTAGAATGTTACTGAATGAACACATCTACAATAACTTTTCACTAGATCACCAACGTCAGTGTGTATATATATCATGACACCACCGGATGGATTAGTCTTTTGGCAAGCCATGGATGCATGATTTCCTTGAACATATTCTGGACAGAAATCTTTTGCATTTCATTTGTCAACCTCGTATGACTGTTCCCTGTGTAGCTTGCTCGGCTTGCTGAAATGGAGCTTAAACATCGATGCAATCAATTTCTCGAACTTGGTTTTCCGCTGGGCGGCGTAGCCAAATTGTTTGCTCAAGATTGGGAGGGTGACATTACTGTTGTTATGCCGGCGACCATTTCTCAGGTAAAATATTAGCTCTTATTCCCTTGTGAATTTGTCATATTTCTTACTCTGGTTTGCAAAAGTTGACACGAAATCTTTTACTGATTTCCATTATCAGTATTTAAAAATTGTGCAAAACCCATCTTGCCTGGAGCTCCAAATGGCCGCTAACCAAGGCAGAAGATGCACATGGGAGAAGCTTCCTGCTATGAAGGCAAATTGTGCCATTGAACTTGCGCTCGACGAGTGCATCGTTCTTCTTAACCGTGAACGCAGGCTCAAGAGATATGCCGAAAGAGCATCTGCATCCCAAGGTCACACGGATTCTGTCCGACTCGGTGCCTCGAGGAGAATCCCTTCGTGGAATTGCATTGCAAGGGAGAACTCGGCAGGCCCTCTTGACGAAGACGTACTTGCGGATGCCGCTGCTTCAATCCACCAGGGAACTGCTACTGTTGGACGGTTAAGTCACCGTCCTCGACAAAGCATGCATGATGGAAGTGACGGTGACTCAGAAGCTCACCTCTGATGAGGACAGCTTCGGCGAGTAACTTCATTAAACTTGTGTAGAATCACGAGATTGATACCAAATGCAGCAGATCTCAATTGAGGGAAAAAAGAGACTGATGCTGTAAATACCATGTTCCAGCTCTACAGTGGGTCGCGAGTTAGTGGGGACAGCTCCTTGGTAACCATCCCTGATCGAAGGAAGATAGCAACAAAATTCCCACTTGCTGCTTCCCCAAAGAATTATGGTATCTAAATCAGATCTTTTGCTGCTCGAAAAGAGTCGTAATAGGATTGTGTTTAATGCTATAAAGAAGGATATACTTATTGCACATAGGAACAGCGACGCGGAACAGCAGTAAGATTCATTTAGAGAAGCAGATGCAGAGAACATGCGAATAAAATTTTATTTTAGGGTTACCAAGTATTTTTAAAAGTTTTAATTATATTCAAATTAGTTGGAAGAGTTCCTACAAAATTAAAACTTTTAGTGAATTAGGGTTTGTGTAACAAGGTTTTGGTGAGAGGAAAATCAAGATACTTCGGTTACCATGGGTGATCTTTAGCTTTCTTAGAGATGATTGAGATAAAAGTTCTTCGGGTAGATCGTATTGAAGTGGGAATAATTCAAGTGTCTTATAATTAATCTTTATATGTTGAAGAATTTAGCTTTTCCTATAGATGTGAGCAGAATTTACCAAACCACATTAATCTTCCATTGACCTTTTGGTATGTTTTTAATTGTTGATCTCAATGTTTTTTTTTTTAATTTCTCTTTCCATAATAAAATGGTATCAAGACTCAAAAAATTCAATAACTAGATATTTAATAAGGATATCATCGATTGTTTCTGTTAGTTTTACTATGAAGAAAGTTAATAGAAAAAATAGTTTCATCCTATAGCAAAGGAGAGTAAAAGATTTTCTTGATCAACAGGACTTAGCAAGAAAATTGAAAAGGTGAGTAAACAAGTTACAGAAGATGAGCAATCAAGATTAAGATGTGCTTGTGGCAAAGTACATGAGTACTATTTCTCTAGGCATCGCCGATAACATTATTAATAATATTATTGATGATGACTCTATTCAGGTTATTTAGAGCAAGTTAGAAACATTTTATCTGGCTAAAAGCTTAACTAACAAGTTATATTTGAAGCGAAAGTTATATAAGCCAAGGATAGATAAAGGCAGAGATGTGGTAGAGCATTTAAATATATTCAAAGGAATATTTGATCAACTAAAAAAGGTTGATGTGAAAATTAATGAAGAATATAAGACACTATTGATTCTTATACTGCTCATCAACTCCTATGACATCTTTATAAAGATATACTATGTGAGAAAGATACATATCTTTAAATTAGGTTGAAGTAGCCGTGGTATCTCATGCTATTAGGAAAAAGGATATATATATGGGAATATGAATGGTGAGGAATTACCTGTTCAAGATAAAAGGTCGACGAGAATGATTTTATGATAGGTGTAGATCTCAACGTGGTAGGTTGAGATCAAGAGTCAAGTCCTTAGATAATGTTAATGCTATAAATGTAAAGAATAAAGAGTATGAATATGGAATTGTTCTGGAAAAAAAAAAGAAGAAAATAATAGATAAGTGAGTGTTCTCTTATGATGGATAATGATGGACTCCTCTCAATCTCCAAAGCTAACAATGCATCTTTCAAGAAAAGTTCATTTTTAGATTTTACTTGTGTTACCTATATTTGCTCTTAAAATAATTTTTTTATTCATTGAATGACAAAAAATGACTAGTATGTTGAGTCTAGGTAATGACTCTACGATAGAATGGTTTACTTATCGATAATAAAGTAAAGATCAAAACAATTAATGAAACAGTGAATACGTGACTAATGTTCTAAAGATACAGAAGAATATGGTTTCTTAGTCCTTTAGATTTTCACGATTATGATTATAAGAGTGAAGGTAGAGTTTTAAAATTTACTTAAGAATACATAGTCCTGATGAAAATTAAGGGTTATACCATTTGTAAGAAAATAAAATAAAAACAAAAACCTCACAAGGTTGAAAGATGCACAAAGGGTGATAAGTGCCCACGAAATTGAAAGACGCACAAAGGATGATAAATGCCCATGAGAAAGAGCTTTATTCGTGATACAGAAAATAAAATATAATATTTATGATTTTTAAGATATAGATCGTTAGGAGAACAATTTTTTTAGTAAAATAGCCACAATGAACTGATGATCACTGTCTTTGATCTTCAGAGGTCATTTTGTACACTTTATCCTCAGTAATTAAAGCTTTTTATTTTTTGAAAAAAAAAAATCATTGCTCAACCGCCGCCCGCCTTCGTCGGCCCACTCATCTTCAACAGTCACGTTCCTGTAATCCGAATTTTCCATGTGTTTTTGGTGTCGAAACTAGTTCTACCGATCAACAAAGGCATCAAAAGACGTCAAACATCCGTTCTCCCTTTAACCTAGAAAACATCATGTCCAAGACATCAGTCCTATGGCACATGATGATCAGAACTTCTCAGCACAAACAAACAGCTTGGATACTCTTACATCTATCCCGTTGGGTCTACAGGAAAACCAGTAAGATTTACAGTCCAAAAGACTATTATGACATCAAAGGGTTGACGACTTTCACACGATGCAACAGCACAAAAGAGGTATTCCACTCCGTGCCGCCGAACCATAAACAAGGAATAGCCACGTGAATGGAAAAGAAATCGCCTAGGTTAAGGCTTACAATAAAAATGTATGGCGATACTCTCGTGTTGCAAACATCTCGAATTAAACGTCATGAGGAGATGCTGTCAGATGGCTAAAGGACAGACTTCAAATTCTGATTGTCAAGGTACAAAGCAGACGATAGCAGCATGATCTGCATTCTGCTAAAATATTTTTCAAACTAACCATGAAAAGTTCTTCAACGCTTCACAACAAGGCATAAGCTTCCCTCATGATGTTCGGCCCTATTTTCAAATGCCTGATGAAAGAGTAAAAGTGAAATCAGAAAAATTAGGGATGCATATCTATATTTTCTCAATTTCACATTTCAAGCAATTAATAGGAGCACACAAGATCCTGAAAAATGCAATGTCAAAAGCCTATAAAGATTACTGCTATTCAAGGGCTGTAAGAAGGAAGAACTGCACTAAATCTGATCAGCAATGCCAATAACCAAATACAAGAAACTTTCTTTAATTACACGAAGATGACAGTGAACAATTACATCTAAATGATAATAAATATTAATTGCTCATCAATAATTCCAAGCATTGAAGCAAGCACCACCATCTTACAAGATAAACAAGAAATGGGACAGATACACTTACGACATAATCTTATGCATATGCCCTAACCTCGATAGGAGAAAGCTCACTTATATTTCATTCTTGATGAATTGAAAGATCCCCAGTGTCCACCAGCTTGGACAGTTGGAACATTGGGATCCCTTGCAAAGGGTTGAGTTCAAATCCCTCTTCTTTTCCCCATCCTACATGATAACAACTGTGGAACTTGAATGTGCTGTGTGTGTGATGCAACATATATGTACCACACAACATTAGGTTGGAAGCATTTCAATAAAGTCAAGCTATCTTCCTCGCTATATCATCTCAAGAAATGTATCAAAAACAATTCAGTGACTAACAGTATTTTGTTTTATTAAACCCCCAAGAAAAACTGGATCTTCGTTGCATATCCAATAATTTTTGTGCCAGATTTAGCAACTAACAGTATTTTGTTTGATTAAACCTCCAAGGAAAACTGGATCTTTATTGCATATCCAATAATTTTTGTGCCAGATTAGCTAGACAACAAGTGTGCAACCAAAAGAATAAGATTATCATGTGAACTACCTTTATTTTATTTTCTACAATGAATCACTACACAATGTGGCATTCCATGTACTAACTCTAATTACTGGAATAATGAAAATCCATAAGCACTTGGACCATATAATTTTTTTCACAAGGGGTGTCACTAATAACTCTATGTAGGGAGTCATCTCAAAATTAAGCTTGTCACTTTTTTAGCATCAAAAAGCTGATTGGATTGTCTCAACAATATTTTCGAGAAATACCATCACTATTTTTCACCTCATATTAATGAAAATAACAAGCCTTTCACACAAAAGTATCAAAGGCTTTTGGGTTCCTACTGAATCACAAGTGAAAGAAATTATTAATCATAGACAACTATTTAGATATCTTTATTATGAATAACTAATTCTCTAGCAATATGAAGATGCTACTCTACTCGAAGCTAATGGATACATTTAATCATATTCCTACTAGATAGCCAAATCTTATCCATAACAAATGGAACGTATAGTAACAACTAACACACAAAAAACTAGAGCTTTTCTTGTAAAAAAGGGAATATTAAGGCTGTAGTTATTAGCACATGATAAACAATATCTGGTTACCATAGAAGCAGTTACACATCAGAAAGAAAAAGAGAATGCACAAGAGACTTAGTTGCTTCACCAGGTATTTCAATTCCTCTTGTGTTTCTTGGAGTACCTCCTGCCCCTTTCGCCTTCATCTGAGCTCGATTCTGACTCAGATTCTGAACCCGAATCAGAGTCGGAACTTGAGCTGCTTGAACTTCCAGATTCATCTTCAGAATCAGTAACTGGTTTTTGTTGTTGCATGATTAGCCTTGGCATATTTTTCAGGTGTTCTCTCAAGTTTTCAGTGATACCACCCAGCCCAATTGACGTGAAGAAATTGATGGAAAATCTAGTATTTTTAGGGTTATCCTTGGGAAATATAGAATCAAATGAATCTTGCATGGTAGGATCATTGAGACGTTCATTGAGTAAACGAATTCCCAAGTGTTCTGATAACTCCTGCATTCAAAGTTATTATCAACATCAGTTGATGAAGAAAAAAAAGGTAATCTAAGAGCAACTTGTACATACCTGAAAGAGAATCTTAATGAAGATTCGAGAAGATGATGTTGTGTCCTCCTCAGTCAAGCGTATATAAGCAAGTACATGCCATGGAAGTGCATCTGTTCCAAGTAAATGAGCAAAGAATTTTGCCACATTGCGCAGCTTATTAGTTTCAAGGCGATGTATCATGGAATATTGCTGCACAAAGCACTTCTCAAAATTTTCTTGGTAAACTTTATTAATCATGCAAAACCGCTGCCCAAGAAGACCATAATATCGTAGATATGTTCTCTCTTGACTGCAGCATTCTAGCAACATTATGCACAATTCCATCTGCAAACAAACAAAGAGACAGCGAACAAGTTCAACAATTCCATTTATTTTAAGGAAAACACATGCTGAACAAAGATGGCATAATACTTCCACTTAAGAATCTAAAAACACAATATGAAAAATAATTGGCATATCTAAAAAGGTAAATACACGAGGAAAGAAAATTCACTTACAATGGGAGTAAACATGCTAAAGGTAAAGAAAGAAAACAAATGTAGTGAAGAAAGCTTTAACACACATGACCAAAAATAATGAGAAAACATCTGATATGAAAAACGACCAAATAGTTACACTTTTTCCTACATCCATTGGTACCATAGTTAGGTAATAGTGGTACATCATTCAATCCACTTAGTAGTAAAAAGTAGGAAGCATAAAATCCAAATTTTGGTGTCCCTTTATAAATTCAAAGGATGCCCATCTTCATCTCATATTCTTCCATATATACCCTGCATATCATTAACCCTCGACAAGGATATACTTAACTAGCATTAAACTGAGGTTTGATTAAATGTTTAAAATGGTCCCACTCTCAATGTTGCTTCTCTTTTTTTCCCACATTATACCTTGCTATGTCAATGATGAGTTCCTGTGGGCAGATATTCAATAGACCAATATCTTTATCAATGAAGGTCAGAACAAGCCTTACCATTATCTTTATCACTCAAAGGTCCATAGCAGGTCAGTCTCGTTTTGCCCAAATTTTTTTATCCAAGGATAATTCTTGATTCAAGATATTTAAGGGCATTTTTCAGTATGATCCAAGAGAAGAATTAGATTTTTACTGATAACAGTTCAATTTCAAAAGAAATAAAACATCTATCAATTGGATGTTCATTTGTAGATGTTCATTAACCTTAAAGAAGCATGTATGACATTTGTTACTTCACAAGGATTTTCGTGAAATATAGGCATCCAAAGGGGCAGTTAATAGAATTTCTCCAATATGTATTACTCTGCATCATAGATTAAAGAATCACAGGATAAAGAGTAGTGCAAGACAGATCAGTACACTGATATACCATTGTACTATGCATGTTTCAACATTATTTGATTATTTTTTTATTATTTCTTTGGCATGCCTGCCAGAACTGCTACAGGTAGTTTGCTGAAACCAATATCAAACCAGTATTTTAGACCTTTTCCATATTTCCTTCATCACCAGTTCAATGAAGCTATCTAAACTTATCTTCAAGCAAGATTGAGTAACATGCAGTTGATATATAATAAGCAGGCTATCTAAAAGCTCAAATCATGTAGGTCAGTATTCTATATAAACAATGAACACACTAATACTAAATTAAACTTATATCATTTATCCAGTAAAGGAAGCAAAAGTAAAGAATAAGGAGACATGTAAATGAAGAATGATATCATTTATTGCAAAAATGACAACAAAATGAGACTAAAGTTGTCTGCTCAATCACATAACCATGTCCCATCTAAGTCAAAAGAAAGTTCAGCATAAAATTTTCCCATCAAAGCTACACAAATTTCTCACAGAAAAGAAAAAGCAAGAGTAATTGTTCTATGATTTGGATGCTTCCATAGCAAGTCTAGTAACATGCTTCAATTTATAATACCGGTTCAGATGAATAATGAAAAAAGTCGGATGCAATATATGTACAATAACAGCAACAAAGCCGTAAGTCTCAACTATTTGGGGTCGGCTACATGGATCTTTTGCGGCCATTGAAATATGTAAACAGTCATATGCTTAGTGAAATTTAAAGTACTTCAGTCTTTAGTTATAATTTCTATTAAGGTCTTTTTGGATCTTCCTCTACCTCTCCTTGTACTACGAAAATTAATCATTTCACCTCTTCTAACTATCGCATCCGAAGGTCTTATAATCACATACTCATACCATCTTAAACGATTTTCTCTCATCTTATCTTCTATCGAAGCGATTCCTAGTTATTCACGAATAAAAGTATTTATTTTTTTATCTTTCCTAGTAACTCCACATATCCATCTCAACATTCTCGTCTCGACAACACAAACTCTTTGTATATGTTATTTCTTCACTGCCCAACACTTACATCCATAAAGCATTATTGGTCTCACAACTGTCTTATAAATTTTTTTTTTAATCTCAAAGGTATTTGATGATCACACAAAACTACTGACGACCTTCACCATTTTAATCATTCTATTTTTACTATATAAATAATATATTTCATTGATCTCTCCATCTTGTTAAATAATTTATCCAACATAGCTAAAGCTTTTACTTAAAATGACTTCCTATTCATCCAATTTAACTATATTCTCCTATCCATTTTTAGAATCACTAAAATTATATTTTATATATTTAGTTTTAGTCCTACTTAATCTAAAATCTTTAGTTTCTAAGGCTTGCCTCCATAGCTCAAGTTTATAATTAATTTCACTTAATAAAAATCATTCTTTCTTTGTCTCCTTACACTTTTCCATTAAGTGTCTTAATAAATAAATAGCTTATATGGTTGATCTTCCAGGCATAAAACCAAATTGATTTTCAACAAGATTTATTTCAAGTCTTATCCTACTTTTAATGACTCTTTCCTAAAGTTTCATAGCATAGTTCATCATTTAATTCCTTTATAATTTGAATAATTTTGTATGTCACCGTTCTTTTTGTAAATTGGCACTAAAAAAAAATTTTCTCCATTCATCAAACATCCTTCTGAATCTCATGATTTTGTTAAGAAAACTGGTTGGCCAAGCTACTCACTTGTTCCCTAAACTTTTCCAGACCTCAATAGAGATACCATCAAGCCCTACACTCTTAATTATTTTTATCTTTTTTAGTGTGTCTTTTACTATATTAGCTTTAATTTTATGAACAAATCTATGATTATTAAATCTACCACTATTATTTATCATTAAATCTGTCCTATGTGGAATATTTATTAAATAATTTATAAAATAATTTTTTCATCTTTACTTAATCTTGTTATCACTAACGCATCTAATATTACCTAAATCCTTATACTTTCTTTTCCTGACTTTAGCAATTCGATATACATCTTTTTCATCATCTTTACTACCTAATTTATTATAAAAATTATCATAAGCTTTATATCTTACCATAATAACTGTTTTTTTAGCCTCTTTTTTAGATTCTTTATATCATTTAATTTTCTGTTTTTTACAATTTTTCCAATGTTTAAAACATGATCTTTTAGTAAAAAAAATATTTTTTAAACTCCTTAGCATCACCACCAACTCTCTCTCTTACGGTTACACCTTTATCTTTAATTTCACCAAGAATCTCTTTTGTTAAGCCCTAATCTTGTTAGCCATCATAGTCCAAATAATATTAATATTGTTCTCATCTAAGTTCTAAGTCACATCCCTTTCCATCTTATCCTTAAAAGTGTTTCTATTATCATCTTTAACATTCCACCATCTAATCCTAGCAAATTTTTCTATTATCTTTTTCTTCTTTATTTTCTACAATAATATCTCATACCATCAACCTATCTTAATCCATCAAACTTTCACTAGGTATAACTTTACAATTCTTTCAAATAACTTTATTTATCTTTCTTGTGAGAGAAAAGTCTATTTGACTACGGTTGTTACAACTCTTATAAGTAATCAAATGTTCATCTCTCTTCTTAAAGTGAGTATTTATAATTATAAGATCATACAAAGTTGCAAAATCTAAAATCATACCACCATCTTTATTTCTCTCCCCATAACCAAAGTCCTCATACACCCATTTATCTTCATCATATGTTTTCCGTACATTACCATTTAAATCTCCTCCAATTATAAGTTTTTCAGTTATAGGTATTCCTTGAATGAAATCATCTAAATTTTTCCAAAATTCTCTTTTGGTTTGATCATCCAATCTGACTTAAGAGGCAAAAGCACTAATGGCATTCAAAACAATCTTTCACAAATTTTAGAACTATAATTCTATCTTCTAATCTATTTACATATACAACATTGTTCTTAAGATCCTTATCGACAACAATTCCTACACCATTTTTGTGTTTAACTTTTCCGGTATATCAAATTTTAAATTCAGTACTATCTCTCTAGATTTTTTCCCTACCCACTTAGTCTCTTGTGAGCAAATAATATTTATTCTTCTTTTGATCATAGTGTCTACCAATTTTAATCTCTTCCCTGAAAGTGTTCTTATATTCCAAGTTGTTAACCTAACCCTCTATTCTTGCACTAACTTCTTGACTTCCATTGATCCAAAACATCTAAGCGCCAATGTGATAGGCCACTTTTGAGCGACCTCCTAGTCCACTATTTGCAATTCAGGACAACTAAGTGGTAAATGTGTCTCACATCACCTCCGAATTACGACCTAGCTCTATATTGAAATCAGTTAAGATCCATGTTCATGAGATCTAACACAGTTTTACGTTGGTTATCAGTGACCTACACAACCCTCCATCTTTTTCATTCGGGCTTGGGACCAGCATTGGTGGTGTTAGCACTGAAGCCAAATGCACTGTATATAACATCTATAAATTTAGTACATAAAAAAATATGCATGAATCAATTAAGAGCACAATGTTCTGACGATTTCTAAAATTTCAATTAGGATTCCACAACCACATATTCAAAAATTAAACAAATACAAATAAATAGGGGAACTAGGAAAAGTTGTATCAATTCAATATAGTTACATAACTAACAAACAGTAGCAGACAAGTGTACACAAAACCAAACATAAACACATGGAGAACTAGGACATGGATCATGTCTATCAGCTAATGAAAATAAAAGCACTGTAATTTATAATAGTTACTAACAAGTATGTTATGATATTAATAGTAGTAAAATAATTCAAATGATTTATCTATATAATATCCTTCCCCTGTCAAAGGAAATACAAGGTTTAATACCCATTGATAAAATTTCCTCATATTAATTTACTTTCTTTCTCTAAATCATGTATTCAGTAGTTCAGAATCTAGGAAATAAAAGCACAATTGAATATTGGACTCAAATGCTTGCCTCATTTTTTAAGAAAACATTCCCACATTCTTCGTTTAGGAGGGGTTTAGAAAACACTCCCACATTTTTCTAAGATACAATTTTCCTTGTGCCCACAGTCTTATTTTTGAAGAAAACATTACCACATTCTTCCTTTGGGTGGGGATCCACCCAAAGAATGAAGAGAACTTGGAGAGGAACTTTCAACTTGTGTTGAAGTTCAAAAGGAAAAAGAGCTAAATTTTGTTGATGACAATATAATCGTGCAAAATAAAATCACACTCGTCATTTTTCAAAAGAAATAAGCTTTTGTTCTACTGATCAACCATTTGGCCTTTAAGATTTTTTGCAATGAAAAAATGCTTCCACAAACAAACATGATTTATTCTCTTACAAATAACAAATTCAATCTTACGCAATGCACACAAAGTTAACCAAATAATATGTATAGCATTGTGGAGGCATGCCTTTAAGCATTTAGACCTACAAAAAAAACCAAAAACAAAATGCACTCTGAAGGCAGCATTAGTGAAAGCCTCTAGCCCTTGATTGAAGTGTTACTCAAAACCCAAGTCGCAATCACTTCTATCAGTGTCGCAATCACTTCATAGCATATGGGACACTGATAGAAGTGAAGAGTTCAAGGACTGGAAAATGTCTAAAAAATAGATAAATGTTTTACAAGATATGGACCTTCAATTCATGTCACAGTAGGGAAAAAATCAAATAACCTCTTCTAAATTTTTACAATAATCAACATAATTTTATCCTTATCCAAGGTATTAAATCCCAGACCAACACCAGTCTCAACAATCGAGCAGACTAATATTGTTATTGTACCAAAAGGTGGTAGACCGAGCAACATCAAGCAGTACGGTTTGTTGTCAATTCTTGGCCAGACCAATAAATATGAGTCAGTATGCACCACCAGTATTCTAGACCATGGCTTCTCTAACATGACAACAGAAGCAACACAATTAGAAAGTTAATCATGTTATATGATTATAGATCAATTCATCAACTCAAATTATTAGCTGAATGTTCTTTTTTTTCCTTTGAGCAACTGCCATATCTGCAAAATTTCTTCTCAAAATTCCACCTTTTTAAAAAAAATATATCTTGTGCCTGTGGCCATGAGTTTATATAGCTTATGATACATTCTTATTGGTAGTTATCATTCTCCACGAAGAAATCTAATAAAAGGCTCTACAACCTATATGGTTACACTTAATATGGAGCAAATATCATCGTATCCCAGGACTAGATCAGAAAAAGCAACATTAGGTTTCTATAGGATAAAATTGCATTAGCAACGCAGACCAATTGAAGCAATAATGCCTTCTAAAGGGAAAGTAGATTGCAAACAAAGCCCATACAGAGAATAACTTACCTCCTGACCAGGCTCAAGTTTGATTTTTAACAACTTATGCCCAGCTTCCTCAAAATCGACACTTGACATGATTGTAAGATATATGGTTCTTCGTAAGTTGACAAGATTTGTCTCAGTTTCATCTTTTATTTTCATTTCTTCTGTTTCATCTTCCTCAGATTCTTCTTCCTCCTCATCATCAGAGACCACATCAGAGCCTTCTTCATCTTCAGAAGACTCATCATCAAGAATCCTCTTTTTAAGGTCCTCATAAGCCTTTTCATCGTCAAGAAAATTCGAATTTGGTTTAAAGACATCTGCAAATAAAATAAAAAAAAGAAAAGATCTATGATAGTAATCAAGGAAAGAACACCTGAACAGATGAACTAATTTATTAAACATAAATACCAAGATGTGTCTCTGGATCAATCTCCTCATCAAGGGATATCTCATGGGTAAGCTGCTCCTCTTGCTCAACAAGGTCTAGCTCTGGTCGAATAGCAGGAAAACCCTATAGAGAATCGTCGGACCAAAGGAAAATTTTCAGCCTACAGAATATCCTAGGATCTTTTACATGAGACATGCATATTAAAGCACTTGTACTGATAAAACCATACCTGAAATTTGGCTTTTCGTATCGCAAAAAGGCCTTCAATCAAAAATTGGACCCTTTTATCTATTTCTCCCTCATGAAGTATACCACGAAAACGTTCAAATATACCTATAGATAAAAGTATCTACATGTCAAAATATGAAAGAATAACACTCCTTAAAGAAATTGTTGAAAAAGGCAATTAACAATACTAGCATGTTGCTTGAAGTGACTAGTAAAAATACAACACAAGAAGTTGAACCAAAAAGGGATATACACAGATAACCCAAAACCACAGAAACCATAATCCATGTTGAGATCTTCCAAATGCTGCTGTAAAATGTATATTCCTATTTATACCCTAAAATTTCCACTTAGATCACTATTTTATGATCAAGTATGTAAAGTACATGTGAATGTGTGCTGTAATGACTATCACATATGCAATAAGGTTAAAAAAATAAGATACAAAGGCAAAAAATTGTGTTTATTCACAGCATCAAATTATCATCATACAAACAGAAGAGACGTTGAAACTTCTGAAGCTACATACATCAACTATACATCTTGATATCTTCTCAAAGTTTGACTACCTGAATAAAGGGTGTCTGTGAATTGTCACTTCCAAATATTTCATTTATTTGGTAATGCTTCTTCATTGCTCTCATTGTAACACAGAAATTGGAAAAACAATGCTGAAAAACAAATAACAACAAACCATAACATTGTAGTTATTTGTGATCACTAGAAAAACAATGTTGAAAAACATATAACAACAAACCATATCATCGCAGCTGTTTCTGATCGCTATTCATTACATGGATTTCTTCCCAGCAGTATGTTCTACAATATAGATCCTTTGTTAAATTAAGTGCATTTTGAAGTTTCTCAGTTCCTCTGCTCCTCTTTTTGCAATACTAATGCTAATTGGTTCACCTTGCCTAACCACAGTTTATGCACCTTTTCTTATGCCTATACCATCTAAGATGTTTCCCCCCCTCATTGTTGTCTCCTACTGAGATTAACAATTCACAAGTGGAAGTGTTTCTTATTCTATGTTTTCTTAATATCTATTTTTCTTTTATTGAATGATATGTTCAATAGCCAGTGACAAACGGTGACATGTATGTTATAGTGTCTGCATACTTGATTGTCATGCGTTAGTATATTTTATTTTATTGCATTCCGTTGCTTGATTGTTAATAGCTCATGGTCTCTTATTCATTTTAATGGTGCTATGCTCATGTATATACTTAGACTTTTATAAATTTTATTTTTAATACCAAGACATATTTAATCAACATATTGATATTAGTTATACCTTGGATCCCTTCTTTTACCCATGTGTGCAGAAGCCCTATAAGATCAAATTAACTGGGAAGAATTGATATCGATATTATGATTATGATTACCAAAAAACTGTGCTACAGTACTTAACTTTAAAGATAACATGGTAAACACAAGCACTTTGTTGCCCTCAATACACTAACAATCATACATCAAAACATGTATTGTACACATATGATATTCTTCCGCCAGAATTTAAAGCCTCATTCAAGTACATCAAACAAATCAAAAGGCAAGAAGTTTGCAAAAATTAAAAAAAATTTGGTATCAACAGTTCAAATTTAGGTTTGAACATTACAAAACTCCAATGTGATCTAATACTCTAATTGCAGGATTTTTTTTTTTTTGCAAAGGGCAAGTGGCGAAGGAATGATTCGAGCCCAAGACCTTACAATATTCTATCAAAGTTTTTACCAGCTAAGCTAGCTAAAACCATCAAAAATATATCGGATGACATTTCAAAATCTCAACCTTTGATAAGTGAGTCCGGTGCACCACCACCAGACTGATGGTTAAGGTGTAATTAGAGGATCTTATCCAAATTTGAAATATATTTACTACAATCATTGCAAAACTTTTACTCTTGGTAGTTGTTTTTTTGTCTTAGCCTTGCTAGCTAGCGTTACTTTTTCATTTGTAACGAGTGTCAATGAAGAACAAATCTAGCAAATGCTTCATTTTAAAGATCACAAATCTAATAGGTACACAATTTCAAAGTTGGAACAAGTTAATTCCTATTATTTTTAGATTACGAGGCACCTATAGCCACAACCTTATGGAAGAGGAATCAAAATGAAGAGCCACATCTAAAATGGCAAAAAATGAAAATGTTCCTAAAAATAACCAATATGAAAAATTATCCAAAATAGAAAATGCATTGGAAACAAAAACTAGCTCACCATGGAGGCCTTGGGGTGAAATGTCCTGAAGTAATGCTCCACATTCTTTCACAAATCCAACAGCAACCTTCACATGGATAAAGAAAAGATATAAGAGAAATCCAAAAGAATTGTAGACGCATCAATATCTTAATCACAACATTTTACCTCTACGCTGTCATCTGTAGGATTTTCCAACAGCACAGTGAGAAGCTCTAAAGCAATAACCTCATGTGCTACTAGTTGATTCACTAAATGAGCTATAAATTTGGTTGCAGCAAGTAGTTGAGGCTAAAAAACAGAGAACACCGACAACCTATCAGAGGTTAACATTTTTTACTTGAGTAAAAAATACAAAATGAAACTGCAGCTAGATAATAAGAAACCCAAATGCCTACCTTGTCATTCCTTTTATAAGCCCTCTTGAGTTGCAAGACAATTCTCACAACAAGAAGCCTACCAATTAAAGGGAACTTGGTATTGACAACTGCAACCAATGCAGCAAAGACATCCGTAAATCCAGGGGATGCCATTTGGGACTTCATGCATGAACGGCAGAAAAGTCCCCGTCCACGAACCAAATTCTCCATGAAGAGCTCAGGAATTATGTTCTTAATGTTAGTAGCATTTACTTTATTCACTAGGCCATTGATACTCTTCCTCAGGGCATCCCAGCTCAATCGCTGGTATGCCTCGCTGCTCTTATCCTGGACTTCACGCATCATTTGGGCCATCCTGTGAGGAGGGATGTAGATACCACCAGTCCTTCCGACATTAGACTCAGAAGCAGGTGCTGGTGGTGGTTGACTCTCCACCTTCTTGGTCTCTTGGTCTCGGCCCTTGCCTTCTTCTGCAGTCCTATCCCTATGGTTTTCACTATCATAATCCCTATGTCGGTCATCTGAACGGCGATCACTATTTCTGTTATTCCTTTCTCGCCGTCGAGGGCTTTCTTCCTCATCCGACGATTGCTCCGTGTGGTGCCCAGAATCACCGTCTCTTCTCCATTCTTCGTGTTGAGAGCCTCTCCTTCGTCCGCCGGAACGGGCTTCTCGTCTCCGAGGTGGGCTCTCCTCAAACTTACCCCTCCTATCCCCGTGGAGGTGCGAATCTCTATCACGAAACTCGTCGTCGTCTCTCATTCTCTTTCGCCTGCTATCCTCCTCATCGGACCGCCGCCTTCTTTTTTCCTTCCCCTTCCCAGCGTCCTCATCACTACCACGCCGCCTCTTTTCCCTCCTCGCCTCGCCATCATCCTCACTACCGCTACCGCTCAACCTCCTTTCCTTCTTTCCCTGGTCATCTTCCTCATCGCCATCGCGCCGCCTCCTATCGGATATGTGATTCCTCGATTTCCCTTCTTTGTCACGAAGATGTCGATGTCTCCGCTCAGTCGTCGATCTCCGCACCTTCTCGCGGCTATCAGAATCGGAACTCTCGCTCTCCGAGCCGCGACGGCCTCTACGCTCGACGGGCGAAACCCTAGAATTGACGCCGCGGGATAGAGAAGTTCCGAAGCCGTTCGGGGAGCCGCGATTAGCGGCGGCGGCTCCTCCGGATCTTCTGCTTTCGCGGTGGCGGCGACGGCTTCTTCGGTGCTGGGAGTCGGAGGAGTCGCTGGTCGCCATGGTCTGGCTCAGGACAAGGTGGCTGATTTCAATCCTAATTACTTCAGACGAGTTGGGGGAAGGCGGCGAGGGGACCTCCAGCGAACCCGGATCCATATCGATGCGATCCATATTGGCTGATTTGAAACTCAGAAGGTCAGTGTGTGGGCTGAGGCCCAATACATAGCCCGGATGTCGGATCATCGAAATAGAACGGAGATTTCATCGGATTTATGTCACGATCAGCCCGTTTTTACTAGATCCGTTTAGGATCCGAGTTGGAGCATCTGTTGTCAATCCATATATAATGTAGATGCTGAGATGAAACCTAAATCTCAGTGTTAACTTTCAGTTGTTAGTTGCATTGGATTCCACGGTCGGCTTGTTCATTTTGGTTCTCCGTCCCTTTCCTAGCTGGTCTCAATTTCTATACTATCTATCACACATGGTCTTCTGAACTATTTGATTGTTCGTGGCTGAGACCATCTGCCAACAACAATTACATTTTATTTTATATTTTATATGTATAAGCAAATGCTACAGAGAGTAATTGTTCACATGTTTGATATATAGTTGTCACAAAGTTGATCCGACCTATTCCGTGTTTTAAATTTTGTCACGTTTGGAATTAGGAAACACTGCAATTTAGGTTGAGGTACAATTGAAGTTTAACCCAGAAGCCCAAATCGTTAGGTGATTTATTTGGAGTTGAGGTCCTTTTAAGTTCGAAAATGGTTTGAACATCAAACCTCTGCTCAAAGAGGTCCTACAAAACTTGCGATTAGACGCCAAGCAAGCAATTGTTCGTGTCAGACAAAAAAAAAAAAAAAAAAAAAAAAGCTGATGGTTCAACAGAAGGATTGAATTATAAGAGTATGAAATGGTACCAATAATATAGTATATTTGGACATCCACCTCATGCGACATGTCGACTGCCACAACAGACTCAGCGTGGCATTTCTAAGCCAACGTATCACACCAAGCCAACTTAGCACAACAAGCCCGAGGCCAGCCAACCACTTGACACCATCCCTCTGCACTCATTTTGTTCGAGCTATACGAGGCATCGCGACCATGCATCGAGCCACACAAAGAGGTAGGAAACAGTGTTGAATGAGACTGAATCGAGCAGATCAAACGGTGCCTGCACTCAATGTACGGGTCGACCACTTACAGCATCAGTAAAAATTAAACACCCATGTACGATGATGACTAAGGATCATTAAAGCTACTATGTATGACCGCATGCAGGAATAAGTATAAAAGCAACCCCTAAGACCAATGTCGAAGGGGGGTCAAGAAGAAGAAGAAAACATTCATACATTCTCCCCGGCTCTCTCAACCCCTAAAATGTTTGTTAACTTAATTATCAGATGGGCCAAGTTGGAAAGTCCTTCCGACGTTGACTTGTGTGCAAGAACTCGACAAACGGCAAAAGGAGTCACCTTTAACCTTCATCCACAGGAACCTGGGACGCAGCCCTTCAACCTGACTCCAAGTCAATACGCTCTAGCTCAAAGATCTACATTCTCCCCAACTCTTTTAACCCCCAAAATCTTTACTATCTTAATCATTAGAGGGGTCGAGTCGAAAAGGCCTTTAGATGCTGACCTATATGTAGAAACCTGACAAACAATAAAAGAAGTCACCTTTAACTTTCATCCGTGGGAACCTAGGTCATAGCCCTTCAACCCGACTCTAAGTTAATACGCTCCAACTCGGAGATCTACATTCTCCCTAACTCTCCCAACCCCCAAAACCTTCACTAACTTAATCATCGGAGGGGTCGAGTCGGAAAGCCCTTCTGATGCTAACCTATGTGCAAGAACCCGACGAACAGCGAAAGGAGTCACATTCAACCTCCATTCATGGGAACCTGGGTTGCAACCCCTCAACCCAACTCCAAGTCAATATGCTCTAGCTCAGAGATCGCGTTGATAATCGTATACATTAGGATAAACCAAATCATGCTGACACCTCGATCATGACATAAAAGGTGTAAAACAAAAAGGATTAAATATATGAAATTGAGTCCTATTTATAGTATCCATTTTATAATCATTATTTGTTATATTTATATATATATTGTTAGGATTTAGAGTAGCACTAAGAGGGGGGTGAATTAGTACAGTAGTTAAGAATAATAAATTTCAGTGATTTAAAATAATTTTAGAAATTTCGTACGATAAAAACACGTTTCGATGAAAACCGATTTCGATTGCGCGTATTGGAAAGATGTAAAGCTTGAAGCCATTCGTAAGAATGAGAAGTATTCGAGTAATTGCAGTAAGGTAAAGGCTTACAGCAAAGATAAACCAGAATAGAAGTGCAAACCCAATTTTATAGTAGTTCGGTCATACGACATACGTCCACTCCCGATTTCTCTTCTCTTGAGGCTATTGGCTTTCCACTAATTGTCTTCCTTCTAACGGGTGAAGACCAATTCCCTTTTATAAGGCTCTCTCCTTTTGACGGGTTTAGGAGGTAACCTTTACAAGCACACTCCTCTCTTTAGGCTAAAATCTATCTAAGGTAGAGGAGGAAAGTTTTAAAGTAGTTTTTATAGTGTTTTCTTTCTTTCAAATTCTCTATGCTTGTCAACCCAGGGATGGGAGGGGTATTTATAGACTCTAATTAGATTCAAACTTGAAGCTAAAAACTATCCCATCCTGGGTCTATCAGGTTCTGGTAATACCACTACTTGTCATTGGCGGTACCACCGCCAATGCACTCTGGTTCTGTCAATGTACTGGGTGGTACTATCGCCCAGTCTGGAGGTACCACTGCCCAGACACACTATTAGTAGGCGGTGCCACTGCCCAAACTCAATCTTGAAGACTGAGCCTTCAAGTGATTCCATCGCCCAACTGGCGATGCCATTGCCTGACATGGCACTAAGGCACTATTTGGGCCTTTCATCTAGCCCAACACAATCTTGATTCAGGCCCAGTTGACCCCTAACAGAGTTAAATGGATTACCTCCCAAATCTAATCTTGATTACATGCTAACTATGAAATTAAAAATATATTCTAAGCAAAACAAAATTTGCCAAGTCAAGTCTTCTTCCGGCGAGCTTTCGGCGAACTTCCGATAAACCCTCGGACACCTTCCTACGGACTCTCGGCAAGCTCCTAGTCTTCACGATGACCTTGGCGAGTTCTGACTAGTCTTCTTCGGCAAGCTTTCAATCTTTCTTGGTGAGCTCCACGAACTTCCGACGAACCTTCTGGCGAACTTCTGACAACCCTTCGGTAAGCCCCTGATTCATTCTCGCTAGTTTCGGTAGCACTTCGACGAATCTTTAGACTTCTGTCGAACTCTCGAACTCCCAATAATTCGATTGCACTTGACTCCGACACATCGTTTTTGCTTTATGTCTTCATTGTGATTGTAGTTAATCCTACACACTAATTAAACCTTAACCCTATTTTGATCTAGACAGTTACAATGAATTAACTTCTTGTTGCTCGGCATGACATTAGTCGACGCTTCGTCCGATTCTTTGGTGCATCGTCCTCTCTTGCGGCCTATTGCCCAATCGGTGGTTGACCTTCGCAACCTCAATCTCCTTAGCACAACATCACTCTTCTTAGCCCGATGCCCGATATTTTTGTCTGAAACCTTCTACCGATTATCGACCGAACCTCCGGCTCAACGTCTAATCTCCTAATGTGATTTCCTCTAGCGCAACGCTGATTCATCCTGTGTCAATTGTCTAATCCTGATCGAGAATAGACGTGCATGACTCAAAATACAGTTAGATCATAAATCACACTGAATTAGTTTCATCATCGAAATTCGAGATTCAATAATCTCCCTCTTTTTTATGATGATAACTAATTGATGAGGAGTTAACCTTAACTCCTGAAGTTTAACCAAACTCCCCCTATCAATATGTCATATTAATAGAACCCTTAAATTTCAACAAATCTAAGTAATATATATCAAAATCATATTATCAAAAACATCATGCAAATATATAAAATATTCAATCATACATTGCATGAAGTCATCAATCTACTTCTCCCCCTTTGTCATCAACAAAAAAGAAAAGTTACATCATTGCTAGTTTAAAAGATGTACAAATTTTACAATAATACTAGCTATCAATCTAGATGTTTAACATACATCACTTTAAAATATTCAATTATAATAAGTTTTTAAGGATGTGTAATCATGACAATTCAATACTTACTTCTTATACAAGTTTATACTTTGCTTCTCTTGAAATTGTAAGGTAGCAATTTTTGTAATGTTCGAGATAGGAAGTTCCTTCATTGCAATGATCAAGCTAGCAAATTTTTCATTAATGTGTACAAGCTAGCAAAAAACTTTCTGCCCTGTTGTTTTTGTCAAAAAGAAGGGAAGAGTATAATTCTTTTCCCTTTACATGAATTTTGAAATTATAACAATCAACAAAGATAAATATTTATCAAGAGTGATCAATGGGGTATCAAAAGTTTACATCAATTTATAAAAACTAAGTTATAAATTTTTTCATCAAAATCAAGTTATGAATACCAATTTAACGTTCAAGCTAACACTTAAGGTACTCTTTAAGATGCTAGCAATTTTTCGATATGTTAACAAGTGATTTTTGCTTACTCTAACAAAATTCTTTCTCTTATGATGCATAAGCTACCAAGCATTTGCCTTAAGGTAACAATTTTTTGTTTGCAATGAGCTAGTAATTTTTGTAAAATTTACAACACTTTAAACATGCAAGCTCATGAGTTAAAAAAAAAATACAACTTTCCAATTTCTTTCTTTTCTTTTCTAGAAGTACAAGCTTTGCTTTTTTGCAAGTTCTGGCTAGCTATGTTTACCACTTTCTCTTATGATACATAAGCTAGCAAGCTAATGCCTCCTTTGTCATTGTCAAAAAGAAGGGAGGAACCAATAATATAGACTTTTACATCAATTGTAAATATGCATCAATCTTTTAATCGTCACATGATGCATATAAGGCAAAAATACAAAGAAATTATGTCATGAAGGATATCAAGAAAAATCAAAAAGGTTATGATTTATTTGATAATAGATAACGAAACCACTTGATTCATGCATAAGAATTCTCATCAAGATCACATTTCATAAAAGGATTCAAGATCATGACTTGGATTGTTTTCCTCTTTTTGTGATTTTAATTCATGCATTGATTTCATATAAACATGCTTTTATCCTTTTATGTCAAACAAGCATCAATGTTCAAGACGTAAAAGCAAATTTCACAAAATAACTCATCAAGCAAGATTCTATAAAGGATCTTCAAATTGTTTTAATTCAAATGATCTTTTTATTGTAGTTAGTTGTAACAAGATGTTTTTTCCTTTTTAACATGATTCTAAACATTCATTTTCAAGCCATGATAAATGAGGCATCATAAATTTTATCCAAACTTCAATCATATCATGAGCATCAAGAAGTCAAATGACATATCATGATTAATTCAAATAAGTTTCTTCTTTTGCAAAGAAGAATCATAGAAAAGCAAACAAAAGTCATGATTCATGCATAGGAATTCTTAAGTCATCAAGATCATGAATTTATAAAAATTTAAGTATTGAGTTCCAAGAAATCAAAAGATAAGTTGTATTTCATTTAAAAAATTCTCTTTTGATAAACGAAAGAAGCATGGTGAACGATCTTGATTTATAAAGAACTTCAAGTTATAATTGTCAAGATTGTGATTTCAATAAAATTTCTTCAGCAAAATGAAATCTTTTAGAACTTGATTCAAGCATTATATATATCTCAAAAAGTCATAATTTCAAAAGATTAAGAGAAGAGTCAAGAATCATGAAAAGAAACTTCATTCAAATTCAATTCGACAACTCTATACTCATTATTAAAATCATTTTCATATATTCATATAAATGGATTCTTTAACACATCATCAAAATCTCATTCATAAGAGATTCACAAAATATACATGGATTCATCATTTATCTTTTATCAAAAAAATTGAAAACTTTAGAGAGACAAATTTCAAGGACTATATATTTTCTTTTTATGAATTATTTCATATAATCATGCATTTGTCTTTTAATGTCAAATAAAGACAAGCATAAAAGTCCAAGACGTAAAGGCAAAATCCGTCATCATGATTTTTAAAGTCAAAAAATATAACACGTCATATAAAGAATTCATCATAAAAATGATTAAGACCAAAAATACATTAGTTCAAAATGTAAGATTCACTCATCATGCATAATGTGTTTCATTTTAAGTTATTTATTTCGTATGAGTGAGCTCATGTTTTAAAAGATGAGTATCATGTTTAAAACCAACACATGAATTTCGTCATTAAGATATAACACCTTATAAGGTCATTACTTCAAAAACTCATGCATGATATAAAAACGTCAATCATCATAATCAAAATCAAAAAATAATATAAAACATAAAGATACACATGCATGGATTAATCCTATTAGGTGTACAAGCATTATCACAAATCATTTAAATTTTAATTTTTACTTTTCAAAAAACTAGAAGGAAAAAAGCATGATATAATTTTTTGAAAATAATTTTTATTTCCTACTAACTAAATCAAGCAATTCACAAAAGGCATCAAGTGATTTCATAATAAATCAAGGGAGTTTTGGTTAAGTTGCTTACCTTGTAGTCGAAGCCCATCAAAGCGCAATTTATCATTTTCCTTTCAGAAGTTCTTAATTCGTCCTTGCGGGCCTTTATCTTATTTAATATTTTCTTCCGTTAAAGTTCATTTTTATTCTTTAATTTTTGTTTTATAATTTTTTTAAAGTTCATTGTCAAAAGTTCAAAGTTCTCATCATCATCGTCTTCATCACTTGAGTCATTACTCAAGTGGTATTTTATAGTCTGAAGTTACAAACCCTTCCTAGTCTTTGGAAGATAGATCATATGTTCATCATGTTCCACAAGTGTCATCTCATAGGTCATTAATAACCCGATTAGTTCTTCTAATAAAAAATTATTTAAATCTTTAGTTTCTTGTATCGTCGTTACTTTAGGATCCCACCTTTTTGGAAGGGATCTTAAGATCTTGTTAGTGAGTTCAAAATTTGAAAAATATTTACCAAGTACTCTTAGACTATTGACGACATCTGTGAAATGGGTATGTATGTCACCGATAGTCTCACTTGGTGTCATTTAAAAAAACTCAAAATTATACAATAAAAGGTTTACTTTCGAGTCTTTGACTCTACTAGTTCCCTCATATAGAATTTCAAGTGTGTACTAAATATCGAAAGCCATTTCACACATAGAAATCCGATTGAATTTGGTTTTATCTAAAGCACAAAATAAGACATTCATAGCCTTTATATTTAAAGAAAAAGATTTTCTCTCTAAATCCGACTATTCATTTATCGATTTAGAGGAAAGTTGAAAGCTGTTTTCAATAATATTTCATAAATTTAAATCCAAAAAAATTAAGAAAACTCTCATTCAAGTTTTCTAATAAGTGTAGTTCAACCCGTTAAACAACAGAGGACACACAATTGAAAAACCCTCTTGAAAGCTGTGAAGAGCTATTTCTCATGGGTGTGAATCCAAAAGAGAAATAACTTTGCTCTGATACTAACTGTTACGATCTAGAGTGGCACTAAGAGGGGGGGTGAATTAGTGTAGCGATTAAGAATGATAAATTTCAATGATTTAAAATGATTTTGGAAACTTCGTACGATAAAAATACGTTTCGATGAAAACTGATTTCGATTGCACATATTGAAAAGATGTAAAACTTGAAGCCATTCGTTAGAATGAGAATAATTCAAGTAATTGCATTAAGGTAAAGGCTTGTAGCAAAGATAAATCAGAATAGAAGTGCAAACCTGATTTTATAGTGGTTCAGTCATACGACCTACGTCTACTCCTGATTTCTCTTCTCTTGAGGTCATTGGCTTTCCACTAGTTGTCTTTCTTCCAACGGACCCAGACCAATTCCCTTTTATAGCAACTCTCTCCTTTTGATAGGCTTAGGAGGTAACCCTTATAAGCATACTTTTCTCTTTATGCTAAAATCTATCTAAGCCAAAGGAGAAAAGTTTTGAAGTAAGTTTTTACAACGTTTTCTTTCTTTCAAATTCTCTTTGCTTGTATCTTCAACCCAGGGATGGGAGGGGTATTTATAGGCTCCAATTAGATTTAAACTTGGAGCCAAAAACTATCCCATCCTGGGTCTATCGGGTTCTGACAGTACCACCGCCTGTCACTAACGGTGGTGGCGGTACCACCGCCAGTGCACTCTGGTTCTGTTAGTGTACTAGGCGGTGGTTACCGCCCAGTCTGGGCGATACCACTGCCTATACTCAGTCTTGAAGACTGAGCCTTTAGGTAGTTCTACCGCTCAACTAGCGGTGCCACCACCTGACGTGGCACTAGGGCACTGTTTGAGCCTTTCATTCGGCCCAACACAATCCTGATTCGGGCCCAATTGGCCCCTAATAGGGTTAAAAGGATTACCTCCCAAATCTAACCCTGATTATATGCTAACTACAAAATTCAAGATATATTCTAAGCAAAATAAAACCCGGCAAGTCAAGTCTTCTTCTGACGAGCTTTTGGCGAACTTTCGATGGTCTTCCGACGAACCCTCGGATACCTTCCTGCGAACTCCCGACAAGCTCCTGGTCTTTACGATGACCTTGGCAAGTTCCGACAAGTCTTCTTTGGCAAGCTTTCAATCTTTTTCGATAAGCTTCGTGAACTTCTGACGAACCTTCTGGCGAACTTCTGACAATCCTTCGGTAAGCCCCCGATTCATTCTCGATCAGTTCCGGTAGCACTCCAACGAATCTGCAGACTTCCGTCGAACTCTCAAACTCCCAACGATTCGATCGCACTTGACTCCAACACTTCGTTTTTACTTTATGGCTTCATCGTTGTTATAGTTAATCCTACATACTAATTAAACATTAACCCTTCTTCGATTTAGACAATTATAACAAATCAACTTCCTATTGCCCGGCATGTCATTGGTCGGTGCTTCATCCGATTCTTTGGCGCATCATCCTCTCTTATGACTTATTGCTCAATCAGTGGTTAATCTCCGTAACCCCGATCTCCTTGGTGCAACATCACTCTTCTTAACCCAATACTCGATATCTTTGTCCTAAGCCTTGTGTCGATTGTCGACCAGACTCCGGCTCGATGTCTAATCTCCTAACATGATTTCCTCCAATGCAACGCTGATTCATCATGTGTCAACTATCTAATCCTGATCGAGAGTAAACTTGTATGACTTAAAAAGTAGTTAGATTATAAATCACACTCAATTAGTTTCATCATCAAAATTCGAGATTTAACATATATATATATATAGTGTTACTAGTGGTTGATTTTTTTTAATTGACTAGGTTATATGTTCGATTAGTCATGAATAATTAATAGTCAATTTTTTTTTATCAAACTAGCATAACAAAATTGATTTGGACCTTTTTTTTTAATTATCAGGTTTAGGATAGTGAAAAAAATTCAGCTAATCAAAAGAAAACTTCACTTGAAGTCAGAAAATGTTTATCTCCCATGTCTTATATCTTACTTCAGTTCAACAAAGGATAGTGCTCATATCTTATTTGAATTTATTTTTGTGAAAGACAACACCGACGGTGAAGTCAGTGCCTGTTCCGTTTTGCAAGCATAAAAAACCTATAGAGATTTCAGGATTCATCTAATGAGTTTCAAATGTATCCATACTTGGAAGAGGCTACTTTGTAGATACTTTGGTCATATCACGAGATTTAGATTTTTTTTTTTTTGTCATATGCAAATACATTGTATGCAAAAGTGATGCTTTGATCACTTTCGATACTTCATATACTTATTGTGTATATTTGGTACTTCATTTACTTTTTATGTTATGGCAAATGAATGATGGGCAAGAGGATCTTTGGTTGCATCATGTGCTCTACATACTCATTTGTCTTAGACATATACATTAGAGATGCCCTAATTATGTCAGATGATTGATATGAACACAGTTAAGCCTTATATACATTTGTCTTAATCTTCACATAAATGGTTAAGTGGTTTAGCGATGACAGGTTTCATGTAAAGGAAAGGACTTCTGCTTTACTTTTGAGGGTTTTATAAAAGACCTGTTTATTTTTTAACAAAAAGTCATGCTGGGTGGCATATTTCACTTGAGGACAAAAAAAAAAAAAAACTTAAGGATAAAAAATTTAAATATCATCATGTATTCCACTTTAATTTTATATAGCAAGCTAAAAGTTATTATCCATATTTCATTTCAATTTGTTTCTACAAGAGCCCAATAAAATACCTTTTATTTGTTTTACTGGAGTAAAAAAGATATTTAGGAATTAAGTATTCATTTAATAAAAATAAGTTTCTAACAAAAATATATTAGAGATACTATTTTATATAGCATTAATTTTGTAGTCATCAATTTAATGTGGAAATATTTCCTCTATAAGTTATATTGACGTAGTTTGTCCATTATACTCTTCTTAGCGCTAACAAATCCTGGATGTGTTTAGGAACATATTTGAAATATACATTGAGGACTCGATGCACATTTTAAATATGAATTAGTATTTGATAAAAAAATTTTAAGTTGTAGCTGGCCTAGATGCTGCATTAAAAATGTTAAAATGCTAATGCTATCTCAGGATAATATTAGCATTTCATCATTTGTAGGATAATAATATAATTTTTTAAATTTTAAAATTACCTTATGACTTTATCTAAAATTTTAAAATTATCAAAATGATTTAGTGATGAACCAACATGATTTATCTTTTTAAAAGATCAAATTTTATTTATTTATACCTAAAAATTATTATTTATTGATATGAATATATCTTTATTTATTATGTATTTGGGCCATATGAAATTTTTATAAGATTACAAAATATATATACTTATTAATTTAAATATAAATATATTTTTTTGAATAAATATTAAAAATATTGTAAGGGGAAATTTATCATAAAATATTTAATAAAATTTTGAAATATAATTTTACGAAATAATAATTATGTCAATGTATATTTAAAATAAAGTTTTCATCTATTGATTACCAAACGCTCAAAGCGCATTCACTCAATTTTTTTTCGATTATATATTAAAAATATAAATATATTTTCAAATACAACTCATATCCATGGACTCTAATGTCGAGTCTCGATTGATAAAAAAAATAATTATTATTATTATGTTAATTATTGATAAATAAAATTAAGGTAGAAGTGATAATTTTTTTTTCTTTTTAACGGTAGACTTTGAGAGGAAGAAGAAGACCGATGATTTTATCAACTGAAATAAAATTAGTATTCAAAACCAATTTTAACTCATAATTCAGCCTGTAAATGCATTAGACATCGCATGTCCACTTTTTGGGTGTCGCAAGGCTAATTGTAGCATATGGCTCACTCGTCGGCAAACGAACGGCCAACCACCAATCGAGAGCATTTCCTATAATATCATGGAAGCCCGCCGCCATTAATCCACAGTCTCCTTGTTCCACTTTTTCTTATTGTGATATATGTGCGTACAAGTGTGACCTTAAGAATAATATCGATGTATAATTGATATTTATTTTTTGCATCAACCACTTCGGCTGGATTCTATTGTTAACAAGTACCGTAGGGAAGCTTCTTATTCCCGTAGTATATTTGAAGTTGGTAAGGGTTCAACCATGTATAAGAACTCATCGGGTGTATTGGAAGATTCTTGAGCCAATAGTAGAACATTATTGTGATGGTCGACATCCAAGTTATTATGGTCGGTGGAGAGGGTAAGTGAAAGATGGTGATTGTAGAAATTTTATAAGAAGTTGGTAAAACAGTTAAAAGAGAAACAACTCTTATACAGAATATATATATAAAAAAAAAAGAGGAGGGAATGGAGTTGACACATTTTGTTGGTAGTTGACCTAATATGTATATTTACATACTAACATATCAAATGATTAATCATGACATGCATCTATTATGTTATGATTATACATAATTATGATATAAAAAAATTGCTTCTACCACGTTCTTTAATATTCCTTCCAAATATAGAACATAATGCATGAAAGGATCTTTAGCAGCAACCATAGTCTTTTTGAACAACATGGCAGTGATGAGAAAGAACAGCACTTTATCCACATCAACGATAGCAAAAGCTTTGATCAAAATTCTATCGAATCGAGGAATTGATACATTATACCAAAATAATGCAGCAATCCAAAAACCCAATGTCGAAAGAATGGATTTACACTATAAAAAGCCTGATATCTCCATCATGAATGCCTTTAATCAAGTTCGTGGATGAACATGAACATAGAGGGGATACAAACACTCGGAGCATCTACCTCGGAGCGGAGGAGCTGTCGAAAAAATATAGCAGGTAAGAATATTAATAAAGTAATAGTAAATGGATAATATAACAAGGTTGAAGATGTCAACTAGCTAGTAAAGATCTTAATAATTTATCGTAAAATTCTAAACTCAAATCTAGTCCCATAATGTCCAGAGGATGCCCCAACATACGATCATGCTTGCTTCCTATAAAAGAAACGATTCATCCCACAAAAAGGCTCTATCAGAAAGAATATAAAGAATTCATCAAATTTGGAAGGACTGCAAAGACATATAACGTCAACAATTAAGCTATTAATGTACTTTTGTTATCTGTTTTCATTTCTAATTATGATCTGTTTTCATGGATTTCTTAAGACCTAATGGGTCTAATCACAATGTCAATTTCTTATATTTAAGGCAATGGTCTCAAATTTCCAATTCAGTTGAACTCTAATTTCATCTGGACTAGTGAATTTTGACCCTAATCGAATCAAATTCGCCAAGTTGCAATCTGTTTGACTTAATTTGGGGACCGGCCATGTGTTTCGCTAATAATTGTCATCGACACCTGCAGTGTTTATTCTTAAACCACCTAATTTAAAAATTACCATTAATTAATCAATTAAATGGACCCCACATTGCTTGGTTGGGTTGGTAGTTTAATTAGTCGTGCAACCATGCTAATGTCCTAAACTACATAATTTTAAGTTGTACTAAAGAAAGAGTAATGTCACTCATCAGGGGACTATTCCTCGACGTGGCGTGAGGTTACGAGTAAGATAGAGGAAGAGAGAAGAAAGGGAAGATAGACAAGGATAAGAGAGAGAGAGAGAGAGAGAGAGAGAGAGAGAGAGAGAGAGATGGCCATAGCAGTGGGATCAATTCGATTCGAATCGTAATCAAATCATAATTGAATCGATTTAAAATAGAAATCAGGTCAATGGCTCAGAACCGAATCCGAATCTGAGGTGATTTAGTTTGGTTCTGGTTTTAATTTTCAAGAATAAAAAAATATCATTTCAACTTTAAGTGGCTCAATTTTGTTGCTCAAATTAAGCTTAGAGACATGTTTCCTAAACAAAATAAAAATAAAAAATATGATAAATTCATTGGCGGAAAATTTTTGATTAAGTAAACCAAAACTATTAAAAAATGAACAACCATAGCATCTATTTTTTTCCAATTTTTTGACTTCGTCAATTTCATTTCAGTTTTTTTTTTTTTGATAGTCCTACCAAATATCAAAAATAATGCAACAAAGGATCTTTGACAATCCACTGATATATATATATATATATTGGCAGATCAAATAGTACAGATGGTAGGTAAAGAACACCAATGGCATTAAGTTTTCTTGTAATCTATCATCAAATAATGGCCAATTCTCGAATGATCCAAACCAGTATGGTACTATTCTAGCAAAACTTTCCCTGTTTTTTTTTTTTTTTTTTTTGCAGAAAGGGTCCTACCAATAATTATTGGTTGGCATATATGGGTAATTCCCAACTACCTTTTTCTTTTAAATAAAATATTTTCGATGGGTTGGTAAAGAAAAAAAAGCATTTGGAGAGACTGTTTAACCATCTGAGTCGCATATTCATACCTAATGATTTGTTTAATAGTTTAGAATAATAAGAATAATGCTTTATCATTATAATGACAAAAAGAATGAGAATGGGAGCATGTACAAGGAACTTGGCATTCTCTTATAAAAGAATTCTATCAAAATCTGAAGACTTGCGTTACGGAAAGCTCGCATTTGGAGGGACTCCCAAGACGTATAACATCAACAATTAAGTCATTTCTGCACTTCCCTTCTCTTCAAGTTCAAGTTAATCATCATCAGCATCTCTTGGGACCTGATCAATCACCAATTTCAAACTCATCATTGGCTATAGAATAATTCCCTATTCAGCTGAACCTTAATTTTTATCTAGACGTGGGAATTTTGACCCCAATCGAATCGAATTCGCCAAGTTGCAATCTGTTTTACTCGATTTGGGGATTGGCCACGTTGTGCGCGAGGCATCCTCATTTTCTAACTATCCAAATTCTGACAATAAGAATTAATCAATCGAAAGGGCCCCACGTTTCTGAGTTGGATTAATTAGCGACGTCATCAGCCAGATGATTGTAAACCGGACCCAAAGAAAGATTGTTGCCGTTCATCAGGGGACATGAGGTCACGAGGGAGATGGGATTTGTTAGTGGTTTTGAGTTAGCGTAATAAGTGCTTCCGTTCGGGGAGACTGCCCGAATTAATCTCGTGAGTTAGGTAATTTTTTCTGATTAACTGAACCAAAATTATTTATTTATTTTTTTTAAAAAAATATATATATATCGAATAATTAGCATCAAATTTTTCTAGATGATCGATTCCAGTTGAATTTGCCTCTACCATGGTCTTTAATGTTCCTTCCAAATATCGAACATAATAATGCACCGAAGGATGGATGGATGTTCGACAAACCAACCAAGTCTATTTGAACAAACTGGTAGAGACAAGAAAGAACAGCACTTTATCCACATCAACGGTACCAAAAGTTTTGATCACACAGCTGTCGAATCAAGGAATTGACACCAAACTTATGCAGCAATCCAAAAACTAAGGGGTCGAAAGAATGGATTTACAGTAACAAACACTCGTTATCAAGCACCATAAAAGGCCTGATGTCTCCCTCATGACTACCTTCAACCATGTTCGTGGATGAACGTGAACATGGAGGGGGATACAAACCCTCGGAGCGGAGGAGCTGCCGGACGAGACCTGTGCGCAGCTCTCACACTTCACAACGGGAATCATCGGGCGGCGACCGGGAAGGCGGTGGCGCTGCTGGCCCTGAGAACGCCCGCGATCTCATCGGCCACCGACACACACGACGATATCCACCCGTCGAGCGCGTCCCACACCATGTTCACTATGTAGACGGCGAGTTCCCACGGCATCGCCATTGACATCGATCGGTCACCTTCGACTCCTCCTCTTGGCTTCGTGAAGACAACTCCCCACCCTCCGCTAATGATCAATACGTATAAAGAAGGTGTCGATTGGAACCCAAGCAATTCTTTTTCTGAAAGATTCCGAAGGAAGGGGAAGGGAAATACGGTGCTCTTCTTTTCTGTATCCTAGTGGACAAAGGAAAGGAAGCAGGTAGAATGGAAAGGGTTGGTCGCCCTTGGAATGGGGCGCGTCCCATGGATAATGCTTCTCACAACAAAAGCACAAGGAGAAAAAGAGATCATCTCGTTTCCATCCTACTCTTCAAGGACAGACACGTAATGGATGTGGGCGTGGAACTGTCATGTCCGCGGGGATGACTTGCAAATGGATATGGGGTCGGTGAAGGAGACTCGTGCCGACGCTATACATCATAGTTGAACTGGCATGTTCGTGGGGATGACTTGCAAATGGATATGGGGTCGGTGAAGGAGACTTGTGCGGACGCTATACATCATAGTTGAGCTGGCATGTTCGTGGGGACGACTTGCAAATGGATATGGGGTCGGTGAAGGAGACTCGTGCCGACCCTATACATCATAGGACTGATTGCCAACGCAGGTGCTCACATGGAATAAGAGAGAGAGAGAGAGAGAGAGAGAGAGAGAGAGAGAGAGAGAGAGAGAGAGAGAGAGAGAGAGAGAGAGAGAGAGCGAGCGAGAGAGAGAGAGGTTTTCCCATCAATTTTTGTTTGTTGGTGATCATGGGGAGTTACACACTTGCAATTATTGAGTTGGTGCTGAATAAGGTCGAATAATGGAGAGAGGTGTCGGCCGGTAACGGACAAGGTTGCTACAGAGGAGGATTTCCGGCGCATGGATGGATGAAGATGAGAGGGTAGATCTCGTCGACTGCATGCACGTCACAATATGACTGCATGTGAATGCCAAAACAGCGGCTGCGTGGCCTCCGAGTTGACTGCCAGCGGGTTGGGTATGGATTGGGATGATGGGCCGGCGAGACAAGATGGAAAACGCAGTCTGATGTGGATAAGGATTGACGGGTGATCGCTGTCGATGTTTTGTAGGTGGAATGTCAAACCGTGGCGCAGCATCTTCAGCTTCCTTCCGACATCTTTTTTCCTCTCTCTTTTTCTACAAAAAAAATCCAACAAAATATATTATATTAAGTATGCAACAAGATACAGCATGTATAATTATCGTACCCAAATGGAATGCCGATGCGATCGCTGGTTTATTGAGTGAGCCGATAGGTCAACTGACCAAATAGTATGTTTCAAATAAATTATATCATTATTTTCGTAGAAAATCCTTAGCCGTTGGTTTCTAGTTGATGTAGTTCATTCCATGAAATATGGACGGACAAGATGACATTCTCTCTAGCGTGTTGTGCTGACCACATTATTGGGACGATTTTTTTCTTTTGATACGTACCAATGCATACAAATCGAACCATTCATTCTATTTTGAAACGTCTTTTTCACCTTTGGGCAAGGACTTGGGAGCCCCACACATAAAAGACAAAAACAAGCATTTCGTCTTTACTCTCCATAACTTTTTGGAGTTTTCCTTGAGCTAGTTCTAAAAGACGATATAAAATTTTTTTTTATATCATACTCTATTTTCGATACCCCCAAAACCCCTCCAAAAAAAAAAAAAATCATAGAGTCTTGTTTATCATTTTAAAATATTAAAACCCTCCTCCTATCAGATATATATTTTTCCTTACCAAGGATCAACCAATGGAATATGTTGGACCGAACAAACTAAATACTATATTCCTCAATAGTGTTAAAGTGTTTTATTTTTTTAACTAATTATAATATTTTCGGTAGAATTATAGGTTAGTAATCAAGAATATTATCTATTGAGGTTTTGAACTCTTAATTGTAGTAAGAGAGTCCGATGAACCACCATATTTGTTTCAGGTGTAAAATATATGAACCACCAAACTAATATGTTGGATGAGATTTCGAATTCTCAAACTTTGGTAAAAGGGTCTTGCGCTAAAATATATCAGTTGAGGATTCAAATCCTCAACCTTTGGTGATAAGATCTAGTTCACCATCACTAAACCAATGTTGAAGGTATAAAATATGTTAAATGAGATTTTTGAAGGTATAGTTCACATTTTGATAAGTTGGTCTGATACATTAAAAAATGTATCAGTTTAATTTTCGAACTCTCAACCTTTAATAAGAGGATTTGGTACATCACCATACTAATGTTTTAATCATAAAATATATCAGTTGAGGTTTCGAACAACCAACCTTTTGTAAGAGTGTCTAATATGCCACCACCACAAGGCTTCAATTAACACATTTTAAAGATATCGATTAGTTTGGTTGGTAAAGATTTTAATAGTATATCACAATACTCTAGGTTCAAATCTTGTATTTATCATTTACTTTTATATGAAAATTAAGATTTTTTTAAAAATAAATTTCATAGTAAAAGATAATAAATGCTCATTTTTCCCCACTAAACCTTAAATTTTGGTCTATATATACGTTAGAAAACCTTATAATATTTGTGTTCATTTACTAAATATAGTAATAATGAGTATGATAATATCCCATTATAGTGTTCTTAAATGGACTTAAAACCAAGACATTATAGTCATACCTTAATTAATTAAAGCCTCACCAACACTAATTAACAACCTCATTATAGGTTTAAAGATTTTATAGAATGATGAAAATTGGATGAAAGTATAATCAGTTATGGATGAAAATTGAGAAGGTTTTGACATATTTTCAATATAAATAATAATATTATTATTTTATTTCTCTCTCACTTGGGCTTACTTTTAGGTGTTATTTTTGTGACCATTTATTATGGAAGTATGATAAACAATACGAATGGGACCTTATCCCATCATAATGCCTTTGAATGTGCTTATTATGTTTTCTACAAACAACCCAAAACATTGTTACCTTTTGATTTAGTTACTTTAAATCCTAACAAATTCTTAATTATTAATCTTACTATAAGTTTTAGAATTTTATAAAATAACGTGTATGAGAATTTGAGTGGGTTTCATGAAATTAGGAAGCTCTTCATATATTTTTTTAAAAATAGGATAACATTCAAAAATACTATAACCGGTCTAGTCTACCACTAGATAGACTGGTTCCGTCGGATAGTTTTTTATTTGAAAAAAGCCTCTCTTTTTTTCCCCTTTATTACAGGAGGGCGTTTTGAATATTTAAAAAAGCCTAAAGCCGTTTACATGCACTGTGAGAATAGGAGCATTTTAATGTGTGACCTCTTCTATAAAATTACTATGTATGACTCGAGTTCCAGTCAAAGCAATACTAAAACATCGACCTTGAATTGACAGGATAACATTAGCCCCTCTTCAGAAGTAATCATTTAAAACGTGGTATCACATTTTGGTTGCTTTGGACGTTGGACGTGTACATAAAATACGATTTTGGTGATTTTTTTTTTTTAATCGCATGTCTCGGTATGGACATCATAATCAAAATCTCCCCTTTTTAGTATCTATTTGGAGTAAGGAGTAATCTTCCAAATGAAGGATAACATGCTCACAAAAAAAAAAAAAAAAGGAGACAAAAATGTGACCTAAGAATCGAATCAAAACGTCATTGTATTAGCTTGAGACCAAAATGCATTGGCCTGATCCTTTACATGATTGAGAATATAATGGCATTGACATCATGTTCTATATCGAACACACAGTATATGCCATTATTATAAGTCCTGATCTGCTTAGGTAGCTTGCATAATGGCTTACACTGTACGCGAAGCTGAACTTGGTCTAATAAGTGTTTGCTCTACACAAAGGAATCTGAAAACTATACTCTAAAAGATTCAACCAAGCTGTTTTCACTTGGGATGCCACTTAAAAGCCAGGCAAACACATTGTACTCAAAATGACTCACCATCTTCATCTTCATTACCTGTTTCACGAGTAGGGTCCGTTTCGTCGTCTGGTTTATTAGCCTTGGTAGCTCCCTCAGATGAGCAAAACTGATTATAAATTTCTTCTGTTCCGTTGTACACAAGGTAGTATACAACAAAGATGCCATGATCATGATGCCCGAGCAAGAAAATCATCGACCGCAAGGCTTGCATCTCCATGAGCAACAGCATCTTCTTGTTCGGGCATGTAGAGTGTGGTGGAGGAAGCCTAAAACAAAATAGAAAGGAGCATAACAACGTGCAATCCAAGAACAAAACAACTTGCAACTTGACTAATAAACAACATCATTCGTGAAAAAGTATAATATAGTGGCTGTTTCTCTCCCATGAGAACCAACCGTAGCAAGTTCTCATGGTAAGACAACAGATTCCACTCAACAAATTTAAACATTGCAATAACATAGAAAAGTTCGAATTTGATATTCTCATTAAATAAAACTGCACCAGCAGTTTCTTGAGATAAATTGGAAGCAACTAGTGACTAATTAAAATCCTATACTATACTGTGCTAACTACAATCCAAATTCCACAAAGTCTAGCCCCAGGAATTCATTGCTACTAGTTGCTGCACACATGGCTGGATCGGGCAAGAGCTAGCTTGGCTCTTACAGAAAATGGAAGGCTGCTTTTGATTTCGTGGGAACTGTGGCAGTAAAAAAACACCTTTTTCTTTAAATAACTACCACTGTATTTTGATGATTCCAGGTTGTTCTATTCTTGCTTAGTCTTGAGATAGCACTGTAGCAGTGAGGTCAAGGAACTATTATGACTACCACGCCATTTCTACATACCACTATAGCTGAAGGAATTTTGGTAAATCTCATAAATGAATACGAAACATATATGGTGTAATGGTGTATGCTGTGTATTAGCAAGTTCAATTTCATCGTCTCTCCAAAATGGAAGTCATCCACCAAAACGTTTCACAGCTATAAAAGCAATAAGATAGGTAATGCACAATACCTTTGCATCCAGCTGCAACTCTCCATTGTTATCAACAGTGAGAACAGCACCATGTGCCCTTAACCATTCCTCACATTCTTCAACTCCATCTATGCTTGAATCCTGACTGTCTTCCATTTGTATAGCTTTTGAGAAGCCCAAGGCGCAAGTAATATAAGCAACAGGGATGACTGGGCGATATGATTTGGACATGCATTTTACAGCCTCAAATCGCATCTTCTCCACGTAGAGATCTGTATCCAAGGACTGGTAAAATTAATTGTTACTAAAGAAAATGATAAAGCAAGTAGATTTAAAGAGGAGGTACCCATAAGAAATGTGTTTAAATTTGGTGCTGTCTTGTACAATCTAAAAAACAGAATAAAATTCCCTGATGAAACAGCAGAGTGAACTGCAAGAGAATGCTTAACGGCTTCATCATCTTTTGCTTTAGCTGATAACCTGAAAATGAAGACATTAAGCATATGTAAGTAGACTGTATAATAATTATTATTAAGAGTAAATATGTGAGATGTTACCCAGTCAAAAACTCACATATTAACAAAGAAAATGATGGTGCCATGTCTTTTAGGCATAATTAGTGGGATGATGGAGATAATTAAGCCACATTAAAGGTATGAATGTAAAAACATCTTTAAATAGTATATATTTGTGTTGAATAAAATAAAATTTCCCCATGACAAACTGCTTATGTTTCTCAAAGCAGTAAAAAGGTGTGATTTACAGTTTATGTTGCTCCAACATTTGGACAGACCAAACTTGTTGGAAGTTTTCTAGTCATTCAAAGTGTTGGACTAAGATCTTTGTCATATCAAATTACGAAGGCAATAACTACATACATAGATTTATCAAGGCATAACATGCACGCAATTAACAGTGTAGGCACTAGATGGCCCTTACTAAACAAATAGCATTTAGATAAACATGCAGAAGAGAATTAATCAGATCTAGGCGTTCCTCATAATGCAATTGAAGAAATACAAATAAATAAAAAGTTATTTATTTGCATCCTAGGTGAGGTTGACTGTAAGGAGACGTTGCTCCTTTGCATCCTAGGTGACCTAGATCTGAATTATGAAAACAGCTGCTTTCCTTACATAATGATGTGACTTGACCATTAACAAATCCAATATTGTCAGAAATCTTGCACACCGAGCCATCAACTTTTTTAATATTGCTTATAAAGATTAAAAAACATTCAAGCTTAGCCTACAAAGGGAAGATAGATTCAGGTTGCATCCTAGATGACCTAGATCTGAATTATGAAAACAGCCGCTTTCCTTGCTTTCCTTGCTTAGTGATGTGACTTGGCCATTAACAAATCCAATATTGTCAGAAATCTTGCACACTGGGACATCAACTTTTTTAATATTGCTTATAAAGATAAAAAAACATTCAAGCTTAGCCTACAAAGGGAAGATAGATTCAGGCAGAACAACCAATAAAGAAAATGCAAAAGGTGGTTGGATACTGAGACCATACTTTGCAGAACTTCTGATTGTAATGCTTTCTATTAGAATAAATGGTGAGAATGCTTGAGCATAGCTGTTTCTCAAAGATAAATTCAATAACAGTTCTATGATACATGGTTCAGTGGGCAATATAGACCCAAAGAACAACAGGAACACTAGACTTGTTAATGGTAAATATTTATTATGATTCATTTGTCGTGCTAGATTATGGCATGACAAATTGAATATGAAATTTCAGAAATAGAAACGGTCATGACATTCTTTGCAAAAAAACACAAAGGAAATATAATAGCCATTTGAAGAAAAAAAACATTAAATACCTTGTCATGGATGATAATAGGTCACTTTTATTGTTGGAGTGCAAGATAATAGAGAGCAAATTGTAAGCAGCAAACTCCATATAACACCCCTGGATGCCTTCTGCATAAAGTCTTTTCAACTGTGACTGGCACTGCATGTTGGGCATGTGGAGGATAGGTTAAATACAACATAATGTACCATAATGATTTTTTGTCTTTATATTGATTCTTGTTTCAGTTTAATATCTCCACCTGTTAAAGTGCTAAATAATCCTCCTTTTCTTTTATTTTCAAATAATGTGTATTAAAAAAAACTTCATTATGTAACAAAGCTTTGTGGCTAAAAAACCCTCTAAATGGAATGTAACAATGAAAACTACATAACTTTGCTGCATAAAATCTACTAATGGACGAACAAACATGCAAAATCTGGAGGAGAATACATAATTACTTGCAAAGCAAATTAGATGCAGTTCAAAATTCAAATACATGTATATCAAATTTGCCAAGGTCATGGCAGTCATTATATGGGCATTAGAAATTAGAATTCTGTAAAGAAGAAAATGGCTCCTGTGGCTGGATAAAGAGCCCCATCAATGGGAAATTTGTTGACTATGTTCAAACATCGTCATCAAATACTGCCAAATGTAGAACTTCTGCAGCTCAATACTATTATAGCTGTAGTGAGATGATAAACCACAGCGGATAGTCTGAAATGTTGAACATCCAAATGGTATGGTGAACTAACCTGATTAAACTCAGGCAAATCACCTGCTTCTAGAGCCAATCGTGCATGAGTTTCATACACCTAAAACAAGAAATAAAAGAACTCTAAGCACATAATTATTGGTTAATAGTATACAACAAATGAATAAAGCATGTGTTATGAAATTAAATGGAACTCAACAGACTCTTCCATTATGTCCCACAATGAAAATCCTGAACAATTTTGCCAAAATATATTATTCAAGCTACCCAGTAAATTCTGGCACAAGTAAAAAATAACAACAAAATAGGCTTCAAAGTTCCACATTAAAACAGCAAGAAGGTAGTAGAAGAGAACCTTTACAGTAAGCGCATTCTGTATCCTTTGCACAGTAAGATCTTGGCGAATGGATTTTAGTTGATCACATTTGTACATATAATTTTTTTGAGATGACTGAACCATCTGTAGAGCTTTTTCCAAAACTTCTTCTGGCCTTACCTGCAAAACAACAATTACAGCAAAAACTACTATGGAATTTCTGAAAAATTATTGGATAAACAACAGCTTGGAAACATCAAGAAATGAAGTATGTAGATCATGCATATCAGAACTGTATAGAGTGATGCAAATGACTATTACAGTTGAAGGATCAGGTGCAGATGTAAGACGAAGATAACGTTTTTCAATTTCTTGGCAAGTCCCTTTGACTGTGAGAGAATCCCAGTCAATATCTTCAACAGCCTTGTTGCAACCATCTTCATAACTTTTGGCTTTTAGCAAAGCGCCAGATCTTCTTGTGTACATACTGCCACCACCAGCAGTTTTAGGCCTAAAATTTGTCAGTTCTGCTTGATTTCCCTGTCCTTTTTCAAAACGCTTAAATCGATTTTCCCGTTTCCTCTTTTCCTCAGGTGAATTGGCTAGTGCAATTGCACTGGCATAATATTTGGTTAGATTCTGCTCTTTATCACTATCACTTGATGGATCACCATTCTCAGTTACACTCGAAGTGTCAGAAAATCGTTGCTTCTTGTTTGGCCTCTGACCAAATTTTTGTAAAGCAGATTGCTGTTGAAAGGAAGCATACTTAAACCCACCCCAACCATTAACTGACTTGCTCTCGGAGATTTTGCTATCAACCTGCAGTATCACCAACCAAATGAAAAAGGGTCATACACTTGTAGATCAGCAAAAAACTATTTACCACTCAAAATGCAAAAATGTCAATAACAGATATTTATCATCATATAGAAATAGGGATATTGCATATTGACCTGCAAACCCCATTTATGACGTCATACTTGTATATACTAACAGTAATGTAAGATTTTGTAAATGGAACTTACAGTCTTTTCAATTTAACCATAACAAATTATTCACTTGAAAGCTAATTTGACATCATCAAGCACACGACCAGCACACAAAGGTTAGTGGTTGCAACACACGACAATTTCAAAAAGTCCAGATTTCCAAGAACAGGAACAAGACTTGGGCAAAAAAAGGGGAAATCTGACAAAAAAAGTTCAACTTCAACCAAATAAATAGATAAATAAGTTACCTTTTTTTCAGCAGCTTCAACCTGCCCCCATCTAGCATCAATTACTGAATGAGAATCAACAGATGTGAGTTTCTCACCCAACTTTTCATCTGCAATAGGTTCCCATCGACTTTTTCGCCTAGTAGGGCTCCGTTTATGTATTGGCAAGGAAGAGTCAGAAACTAAACTTTGTTGATTGCTGCAGAAGAGAAAAACCATCAAGAAGCCTTCTTATAAGTTACAGACCCTAGATACTGTAATAGTAACAGTAAAATTATAATATTTCAGTGACATTTGTCTCTATATAAGCCCAAAAGTGAGAGGTATGTCTATATGTCTCAACCACATACATATCACCAAGAATCAAATATCACTCTGTCCATGCATCATTTTGCTGGCACAGCATGCATGCCAAGTGCCTGGCCATGCCCCTCAATGCTGCATGCAAATGTTTACATTAATGTAGTCAAGTGCAAAGTACCTACTAAAATATTTCACCTTTCAAGTATACATGGGTGTTCATATTAAATTCTGTTCTGTTTGGCTAAATTTAACAACTAATTAATGGGGCTTTCTGTATAGGTACAGAATGGAGCAGACATCCATGCCACATGATTTTAAGCTTCAGATATTGTAAGAACTTACACACAAGTACACCTGGTAATGCAGGACGAAAGCATGGAGAGGAGCAAAAAATAGTTATTTTTTTAGAATTTGAACATACGGAAGACAAGTGAAAAGGAAAAGATAAGTACACAAATTCACTCCAGTTCCTAAGCATCACACTAGACGAGCTTCAACAATAGAGGATTGAACTGCACCATCAAGAATAGAAATGAAGCTCACTCTGGCTCTAGGAATCATTCCTAGGGATGGAAGTCTAACACCTTGTCACGTAGATTGACAAAAATAAAATTTTCATTCATTTAACCATAACAGTATGTGCTATGTACGACCCTTTCATCCTTTTAATAAATCCCATACATAAAAATAAAATCTAAAGAAATAAGAAAAAATTAGAATAGAAAAGTACATCTTCCGAGTTGAGACTAATCAATCATCTTTCTTTCTTTGTGGAAGACATTTTTCCAAATTTGTTTCATCGTATAATCTTCTCCTCCCATAATATAATTAATTGTATTGACTTTCTTCTTCATGTAGAAGTTCAATTAAACACAAATTCTTTGTTTGGCAGAATCATTAATCTACACAATTTTATCTTCCACCATTTCTACTTTTTCTTTTTCCCTTAACCCTGGGTAATCTAGTAGCTCATGTGAAGATATGGAAAATATTGTGACAACTTATTACCTTTGTAAAAACAGCCTTAAGTACTAACTTTTTTCTGAGAAAAACAAACAAAAGAGCTCCTGCATAACTGACACTAATTTCCCTGCATGACACATACAATTGATAACAAGAATGGTTCTATCAATCATCTTTCTTTCTTTGTGGAAGACATATTTTTCCAAATTTGTTTCATCATATAATCTTCTCCTCCCATAATATAATTAATTGTGTTGACTTTCTTCTTCATGTAGAAGTTCAATTAAACACAAATTCTTTGTTTGGCACAATCATTAATCTACACAATTTTATCTTCCACCATTTCTACTTTTTCTTTTTCCCTTAGCCCTGGGTAATCTAGTGGCTCATGTGAAGATATGGAAAATATTGTGACAACTTATTACCTTTGCAAAAACAGCCTTAAGTACTAACTTTTTTCTGAGAAAAAACAAACAAAAGAGCTCCTGCATAACTGACACTAATTTCCCTGCATGACACATACAATTGACAACAAGAATGGTTCTATCTTTTCACATGTAGCATTATGTTGGATGGTGAAGATTGAGGCGTGTGGTAAACCTAAGAGCTGCCAATTTGTATGAAGAATTTTAAAGCAAAAGTAAAAGACAGACCTGTTGCAAGCTCCCTATATTTGTATTTTCAACTGGCTGAACATTAAATAATAAAAAAATTATAGACAATTTTCTGAGATCAAGTCCAGTTCGTATCTTCTTTTAACCTTTATGAGGGCATAGAGCTGGTTGTAGTTCTATGTGGTTTGGGGCTCCTACATTCATCCATATCCAAGCAGGGATCAGTAAACCCTTGGCTTCTATTGATAGGAATCTCAAGACCTTGATGTTGTAGTACAAACAATGAATGCAATGCAAGAAAAATAGATTATACTGATATTGCACCTCAAGTGAGCCTAGCAAATGTGGTGCACAAAGGGTGATGCAGCTAGCAAATGCAAGCAATGACACAAGGAAAAAAAATGGGACAAAGTTTCAAAATTCTTTGGCTATGTTTAAAAATTTTTAATTTTGATATTCTGACATTTTATATGTATTTATAACTGCCCCTAATCCAAGCATGGGTCAGTAAACCCTTGCCTTCTATTGATAGGAATCTCAAGACCTTGATGTTGTAGCGCAAACAATGAATGCAATGTGAGAAAAATAGATTATACTGATATTGCACCTCAAGTGAGCCTAGCAAATGTGGTCCACAAAGGGGATGCAGCTAGCAAATGCAAGCAATGACACAAGGAAAAAACATAGGACAGTTTCTTTATTTTCAAAATTCTTTTGCTATGTTTAAAATTTTTTAATTTTGATATTCTGACATTTTATATGTATTTATAAGTTATAACTGCCCCTAATCCAAGCATGGGTCAGTAAACCCTTGCCTTCTATTGAAAGGAATCTCAAGACCTTGATGTTGTAGCACAAACAATGAATGCAATGTGAGAAAAATAGATTATACTAAAATTGCACCTCAAGTGAGCGTAGCAAATGTGGTGCACAAAGGGTGATACAGCTAGCAAATGCAAGCAATGACACAAGGAAAAAACATGGGACAAAATTTCTTTATTTTCAAAATTCTTTTGATATGTTTAAAAAATTTTAATATTTTGATATTCTGACATTTTATATGCATTTATAACTGCCCCTAATCCAAGCATGGGTCAGTAAACCCTTGCCTTCTATTGATAGGAATCTCAAGACCTTGATGTTGTAGTACAAACAATGAATGCAATGCAAGAAAAATATATTATACTGATATTGCACCTCAAGTGAGCCTAGCAAATGTGGTGCACATAGGGTGATGCAGCTAGCAAATGCAAGCAATGACAAAAGGAAAAAAAAAAAAAGGGAAAAAGTTTCTTTATTTTCAAAATTCTTTTGCTATGTTTAAAAAATTTTAATTTTGATATTCTGACATTTTATATGTATTTATAAGTTATAACTGCCCCTAATCTAAGCATGGGACAGTAAACCCTTGCCTTCTATTGATAGGAATCTCAAGACCTTGATGTTGTAGCACAAACAATGAATGCAGTGCGAGAAAAATAGATTATACTGATATTGCACCTCAAGTGAGCCTAGCAAATGTGGTGCACAAAGGGTGATGCAGCTAGCAAATGCAAGCAATGACACAAGGAAAAAACGAGGGACAAAGTTTCTTTATTTTCAAAATTCTTTTGCTATGTTTAAAATTTTTTAATTTTGATATCCTGACATTTTATATGTATTTATAACTGCCCCTACTTTGCTTAATCTTGATCATGATGTTGTAAAGCTTGATATGGTGCATTTTATATACTTTGACTTTCCAATCGTTGTTGCCATTAATGCTTAACCCAATTATTAATGCCACTTTCCACAATGAAGTAAAATATTTCAAAACTAAGATTAAATAGTAGATGTTAAATACTTCAAACCAAGGTATGCAATTTCGAATGGTACTGCCCTGTCACGGACAAATTGTAAACAGCTTGTTCGGTGTAATGCTTATGCGTGTCTGTGTCTTTTTCGATTTGTTCTAGCTTGTAAAGTTTGTAAAGGGCTTGCCAAAGGCTAAATGCCCCATTTGAGTGAGTTTGGCAACCATTGTCGGCATGTACATAAAGTTTGCGTCTGGTGGACACTTGTACCACATTTCGATCTGTAGTGGACCAATTTTATACCTTTGTTGTGCAACCATTCTGAGCTTGTGATATCCATGGTTGGAATTTGCATTGGCTATAAAGTGTTTGCTGAAAGGGTTGCTTGTGGATCCCGTGTGAAGTGCTTTCTCTGTCCTGTCTTCTCTTTTGTAGGTCCTAAGGGATCGTAAGAGATTTCGAAGAGGCTAACCTTTGCAGACTGATATGCAATGGTGCCGCACGGCTTAGCAAAACCAGCTAAGTCCGTGACAACCCGATACGGGCGATACTACCGATCCGACAGGATACCGGTACGTGAACCGCCAGCTACCGGGCGATATCATTTTTTCTATTTTTTGATAGAAAAAAATAATTTTTTTGTTTTTTTAATATGCAGGCAACGTCGTCAAGGCTCGAACGACGTTGCCAAGGTGACGTCGCCGTTTTTTTTTTTTGTTTTTTTAATATGCGGGCGGCATCGTTGAGGCTCGGGCGACGTTGCCGAGGTGACATCGCCGATTTTTTTTTTTAATATGCGGGCGACATCGCCGAGGCTCGGGCGGCGTCGCCTCATGCGATGTCTCCCTCGACGACGTCACCCGAGAAGGGAGGTGACATCGCTTTTTTTCTTTTTTTTTAATATACGATGTCATCGACGCCTCGACGATGTCGCCCTTGAACAGCTAACACAACATCCAAAGAATAGTTGAGATAAATCTTAGAATGAGCATGAAGCAGCTTAAGAATCCCTGATATGCATAAGTTGTGACGTACCTCTGATCAACTGGCAAGGAGAAAAGTGGCTCAGTATCCCAATTTTTTGTAAAAAGTGTTCCATCAGCAGTCGCCTTGGTAATCATCTATACAAAACAAAGAGGAAAAAAAAACAAATCAAAGAATAAATATATCAAAGTAGTTTACAGATCAAACAGCATCAACCGTCTATCACAAGCTACTGGCATACCAGAATGAAAAAAATTGTCTCTCTGTAGAAAGCCATCGATATCACAAAATATACATATTAAAAGTAATATTTTTTTATCACTTAAATGCAAAAGTAGAAAAAGATGTTTAGCATATTTCTTGAGAGCAAAATTATGTATTTATGGATCATTCTGACAGGTACACCTTCAACTTCCTCCACATTCCAAGATTGTGTTGAATCATGAATTGAACTTAATAAAGTTATGCCAAATTTTACTATTCATGATAAGAGTTTCTAGCAATCAGTTCCTTCAGATGTAGCTTATTGGAAATTCTATCAAAATTTTAAAAGTATTGTTGCTCCAATAGGCCTACTAACAACTAAAGTAGTAAATTTTCAAATAAAAAAAACATCTGGCCTTAATATTCTTCTGTTGCATGGAAAACCCTAGACAGAATGTTTTCCTTAGAAAACCTTGTTTCCATTAATTTTTAGTAGAACAACCAAAATAACAAGAAATTGTATAGTTCTAAAATAATTTCATTGAAAATGAACAGTTAAGTTTTCAATCCTTCTTTCAAATTAATTTGTAGTCCAAATTTCCACAAAATAACTTTCTTTTCTTTAACTTCAAACATAAAAGGAAAAAAAGAAAACTATCCGTTTACATGAAAATCCTTGTCTAGGATTTCCTTATACTAAACAGAATGTAGCTTCACCAAAATTAAAATATTTCAGTGACAGGTGAATAAATTTGTAGTATATCCCATTAAAGACACAGAGCATGATATACAAGTTCCCCCCTTGGAGGAGAGAAATTGAATAGTAAACAACAACAAGATAACTGAGTATCGTAAACAAGGTTCCACCTGCTTCAATATGCTTTGATTAGCAGACCTTTGGGCATCATCCTTGCAACGAGCAAAAGACCTCTCCACATAAGCACAAAATGATGGAGGAAATGTTCCCTGATGAAGCCATCAGAAAACCAAGCTAAAGAAAGTGAAACAGAAGAAAAGACAGTTCCAAGAAGCAAAAAGAACAACTAAAACAACTGAGCAGGTCAATTTCTTAATTACTATATAAATATTGTTACGGCATATAGACAATTAAAAATTAGAAAAGCCTTTAACATAAATACTTCTGCAGCTCTGCTAAACAAACTAAAAGACTGAGTTTAAAAAAAGGATATGTTCACCTTGTTGATCGCCCCAGAATCATCTTCTGAAGATGACTGATTACTGGGCTTGGGCACTGAAACACTGATGTAAGCCGGTTTTGCTGCTGCACTGACAATGCAACTTTCCTTCTGGGTTTTCAGCATGCTGACTCCCACATTTGGAGCAATCCTAGGGTTTGTAGGAATCTGCATTTTACTTACCTGACGTGTCTCTGTCAAGGGGACTGTTTGTAGTGGCGGCTGAAAATTCTCAGGTACCTGATTGGAAGCAGCATGTTGTAAGTTGGGAGCTAGTGAATAAAGAACCTTTTGTTCGTTCGCATGTTTCTCATTTGGGAGAGGAGTCAAGTTCAAGGGTTGTTGGAAGTATGAGGACTGATTAATATGGTGGGTCTGCATTCCTGGCGCAACAGCTTCCCAATTTTTATTCAAATGATATGGTGTAACAGCTTCTTTTCCCTATCAGCATTAAAAAAAATAAGCACATAACCGAAATCACTAGCAATTTGCATAGACCATATAAAAAAGATGTAGATCAGATAAAAGATAACCTCACAATTGAAGCATTCCATGATGCACATAATGATTATTCTCAAGTCGTAGGGACACAACACGCAAAAGATTATCATGTATCTAAAAAGGTTATCACAAGCTTCATAGCAAAAGAGAACCAAACTTCCGCTTTTCATTTGGAAGAAAACTTCGTGGTCATTCTTAAAAACAAAAAAAGTATATTCTACTTTCGGGTGAAATGTATTTTTGCATAACGCAAGTAACAAAATTAGATTCACCTCAATGATTCCAAAAACCAATTAAAATCCATAGTATTCTGCATAAAAATTAGCATTCAACTGTCTACATGTTACTGCAATCTTAAATTAGACTTGCCATGATCGTAAGCTCATTACTTACATCTGACCTAAGAACAAGAAGCATAAAGTCGGTTATGCTGACATGACAAAGCATTGTTGAGGTCAAATGTCACAAAATCTAGCACAAGGTAATCATCGAAGAAATAGATCCAACTAATAGGTAACATCCTGGACTACATATATAATATAAAAAGCACACTGAACCAAATAAATTAACTGCTTAAACAGAATAACACATCTACCAGCAAAACATTGGATTTTCAATGATTAGACAATTACTTTTCAACATATAATGAACATTAGAATTTATAACAAAAAGTTAATTGATTGTCAAAGACTATATCGACAAAGATACTCATTTTTTTGGCGTGCCATGCATGATAAAACAAAAAAGAATGTGGTCACAAAAAACCTCCAAAAAGCTTTTGAGACTGTAAAATGTAAGCACCAAGCTCATGACATCTATAAACCAAGTGCATGATTCCTAAAATCAAATGCTGCAGCTGCAGGTTAAGACACCTAGAAATAGTTCGCCATTTAGCAAATAAAAGGACATACTAACATAGACATTTAGCCATGAATAATATGTTGTATTTCGTAATTAATATATTACATAAGTATTAACTATTGCTATATTTTCTCTTTGGCTAGCCAGGGCTGTGACAGCAAAAAGCCTCCAATATATTTACTTGGTAGGAAGTTGCAAATCACATGGACCTCATGATGAAAGACAAATATTTTGCCAGGGCTATGTTAAGATGAAATCAACATGGCACATGTTTCCATGTCAATAACATCATAAGCATGTACCAGCCAAAACCTCCCTGATATGATCATAGAGCAAACCTTATTAATAGTGCCCGTACATACAGAGAAAGAGAGTGGGACAAGACTTCAACACAAATAGCTGTCAAAAGTTCATACCTGAAAAGAAGGCACCCCTGAGGGTCTAGAATCTTCTCTCCATGATGTTGTGCCAGGTGGTGGTGGCTGGTTACTGATATAGGGATAACCACTACTAGCACCTTCAGCCGAGTATCCAGCAGACTGAAGACTGGTAGCAGATGTATTCTCTATCCCTGATGCACCATTGACGATTGGTGCAGGTTGGCTTTGATAGTAAGACCAGTTATTATACTGCTGCTGATAATAAAGAGAATTTCCAGATATAGTAGCAGAACTCTGAGCCGAACTTGTGGATGAGGTTGTGTAGCTCGAATAATGATGGTATGGATAACTATGGTAATTTCCATCATTCCATAAGCTTGTCTGATAATTGTAGCTGTTAGTTTCATATCCTGTCCCAGTCTGATTATCACCAGCATTGTAATAAGTGCCTAAATAACTAGTAGGACCAACATAAGACCCTGAATTCTGAAATGTGCTAAGAGGCTGATAAGCAGCACCTGAATTTTGATCTCCTCCGATTTGCTGAGTAGATGAATCATTGCCTTGTAGATGATAAGCATAAAAGGAATTTTGGTATCCCACTGAAGGATAGCTATATGGTACAGTAGAACTTGAGTAAGGCGCATAACCAGAATATGCTTGTGCTGCATTCTCTGCACCTAGATTAGTTGACGTAGATGCGTGAGATGCAGTGTTAATTCCTTCTTGAGTATCTCCTGAGACAGACATCTGTCTTTGTGGATCATAATGATAGCCAGAGCTTGAAACAGTCAACTGTCCTGATGAAGAAGGGCAAGATTGTGGCCCAGGATGTGAAGATGGGTATGAAGACCCGTGAGATTGTCCTACATCTACAGCCTGAGAAGTATGAAAAAGAAAAGGGAAACAAATGTTAAGTGAGGCCTGAATTAATAAACAAAGAATAGCAATGAACAAATTATAAAAGAAAAAATAAGTGTTCCTAAAACGGATGACCAGCCCACGGAGGGTTCGGCCAATGCAAGATCTAGGAAGGGTAAACTTATGCAACCCCTACAACCAGAGGAGATAGTCTCAAACGGGTGTACCAGGAACCTCCATGCAGATTTTGCAACCAATCCTAATTCACCTACTTGTTATCCAGATTAACAAATTATATATCTCTCCACAAGATGCCGTAGCTTATAATTTCTGTATAAACACTGGAATCTACAGGACTACCTGAGGGTGCTAATGTTGAGCAACAGACTTTCCAAATTGCTTTCTTCCAATACATACAACTACTCACTTCCTTCCTACTCCATAAAACAAAAGAAATATATAAAGTGAGATGATAACAATAAAGCATAATTACCTCAGTGGATCTTGAATCAACAGCAACGACAGGCTCAACGCCCTGACTCGTCATCCCACCAGAACCAACTTCCTCAGGGAACTGAATCAAACTATCCGATGCAAGCACTTACGATTACGATTCAAGACGACCAGAAACAAGCAAACACAAACGAAACCCTAAACACGACCCCCAAAAAAAGGCCCCTTGAGGCCGATGATTGCGTCAAGAGAGCTCCTTTCTGGCAGATCAGAAGCAAACAGCCAAACGTCGAGAGGAAAGAGAGCAAAAAAGAAAGCGAAAATTAGAAAAATAATCGAACAGAAGGGGAAAACTTTGACTCTTCGCAGTTGAGATACGAAACAAAAGGTGAGGAACTACGAAAGGAACGGAGAGAGGGAGATCTGAAAAAAAGGAGAAACCACACGGCGAAGAATTGGAGAAACCCCGGAGAAATTTGGGATAATTTTTCGCCTCGTACGGCTGATCCTTTTCAACCCTCGCTGTTCTCTCCACCGGCGGGGCGAGATAGAGAGGAAAAAAGGATCGAAACGATGGTTTTAGCGACCGGCGAGATGCGCCCATCATATGTTATTTATAGAGGTTCGATCAACCAGGCTCGAGCATGTGGGTTGGGTTGGGGACCGAGGGCTTGGTGGGTCGTCACCAACTGATGATGAGACGACGTCCTCCGGAATCGCACCTCGTCTCCAAGGCAGTCTTTTGCGGTGGAGCCCCCAGAGCATCGCCCTGATCCGTTGAGTAACCGGGTGGGTCATGCTGAGGGCGTCCGAGTAGCCCGATGTTCTGCAATTATTTGAGGCCGAGCACGATTTGACTCGGACTGCGCTTGTTCTACATGACGCCGAGTCAAACTCAAAATGAAACCGCGTTTAGTTTCCTCGACGAGCCAAGCTCGAATATGACTTTGCTTGACCATGCGTGGCTCGATTTGGAAACATTAATACAAATAGCGTAACATATATTATCATCTGAATCGATAAATGTAGGTGTGATGGGTCTCTCCTCTTCGGAATTAGATTTTGATATATATCTTACTGTAGATTGTTTGTGTAGTTCTAATCAAAACCCAACTACATCTCAGTTTTTTTTTTCTTTTATTTTGACCATATAAAATACCGTATATGCACTCGAGTCTACCATTTTATCTAATCAATTAATTCGCATGAAAATTATCGAGTTGCAAGTCCATCGCAAGAAATCCATTTTCGAGTTGAAGCTCATATCAAGAAACCCAAATTTTCATAAGATCGACATAAATAAATATTTATTCTTTCCGCTGCTTGGCTAATAAGAACTTTGATTATAGACAGCAATATCTTAAAATTAAATTTATATTTACCAAATGTTCATTTATGGTAACAGGAGTAATGGTGGTATACTATCTCTAAACTCATGTTTGACATATTGGTTAAGGTCTAAACATATCATGAAATCAAATCATAGTAAGATCCGATACACTTTTAAGAATGCCTTCGAGACTTGCAACCTCGTCCTTTATTACTGAGGTTGAATCGTTGATAAATAAATAAATAAATATATATATATATATATATTTAAGCTCATGATAATAAAATCATCTGGTCTTTATAAATTTATTCATATCTGACCTCATTTTTGATATTATATTAGACTGAAGAATATTATAATCTCTCTCACTTCAAATTATCGATAATAATTAATATAGCTCAAAATTGAGGTCTTCTCCGGTATACCAGGGCATCCTTTGACATTATTTGAGAGTCTTTTTCTATTCGAGTATCTTAGAATATTCAATACTAATTTAATCTGATATTATTTTATGTTTCGATATAATATTTATCTACTAAAAATTTTCATAATACTCATAATTATTTTTAAAAATCCATATTTATAGTTAACATTTAATTATAATTTCCCAATCACTTACATAAGAATTCCTTGAAGCATGAGCCGGTTGATCATTACCAACCTGATCTCCTGCTTTTCCTAAATAATGCATTGTTTCATTAATTAATACCCCTCTTTTACTAAATTTTAGAAGTAAAGCATGCATCATATCACCCTTTTTTATACATTAAAAAAATGAAAATAATTAAGATTCATGGATAATTAAACAATGATGTCAATAATATTCAAAATTAAATTAAAGAAAAAGTAATATAAACAATTTGAGTATAAGAGCCCCACAATTTTTGTCCCGCGTCAGTCAATGCCTTGGCAGTGGATGAAAAGGAGTTCACCATACATAAATGGGGGAAGAGGAGGGCTTCAAAGCAAAAGTAAGAAATTTTAAGTTTAATTTTGCGCATAATTAAAATAATTAAATAATACCTTATTTAGAGGTATATATTACAAACACTAACTATAACTAACTGCTTATTAAATTTCCTAAAGTATTTAAATAACATTATTTTAGTTAAGAAAGAAGAATTTAATTACCGAGATTACAATCTCATATGAAACACATTTAAATATGCATTAAAAGTTCAATATTCATTTCAAATATGAATTGATGTTTAGTAAAAAATTTTCAAATCGTATTTAGCATAAAAGCTGCATTACAAATACTGGAATGCTTATTCTATCTTACAATACTAAATATTTTAATATTTATGAGATACTAATGAAAATATTTAAATTTCTCATGGTACCATATAACATTCTTTAATATCATAATATTACTATTATATAAATAGAAACCCTAACCTTATAGATATATCTTCTATAAGGTAAAATTTTATTTATTTATTTATTTTTAAAATTATTTTATATTTATTTATATAATTATATTTTTATTTATTATATATTTGGGCCATACAAATTTTTTTTTGTAACATTACACACACAAATAGATTCTATTTACTTATTAATTTATTTTTATTTTGAATAAATATTAAAAATAATAGAAAGATAAATTTGTCATATTATATTTATTAAAATTTTAAAATATAATTTTACCAAATAACACTTATGTCAATGCACATTTAAAATGTATTTTTTTTAATCTATTATGTACTAAATACTCTAAGCATTTCAAATGCATATTCACTCAAACCCCTTTCTCAAAATACACATCAAGAATGCAAATAAATTCTTAAATACACCTTGACTTTCTTGTAATATGCAATGATAAAGTGATAAATCTCAATATATAATATTCATATTAAAAATATAAATGTGTTCTTAAAGACACCCTACACATTTGATCCGGTTGTTCCTTTGACCCTACAATTTGGGGCCTAAGGCGCAAATCAATAGAAATGGATGCCTATGACATAAGGAGAGAGAGAGAGAGAGAGAGAGAGAGAGAGAGAGAGAGAGAGAGAGAGAGAGAGAGAGAGAGAGAGAACCATCTAATCTAATGACGATCAAATGTGCTCACCGAGTCGACAAAAAATTTAAGATTTATATCGACCTCTTAGACACCAAACAAACATGAGCATAAGGCCGTGGTGGCCTGAGATTCAAACAATTACAGTGACTCTTTCCATAATTCAAAGAAAAATTGGCCTCTCCATAAAGTAAAAACTTCAAATTTTGGACAATTCTTGAAAACTTGTAGAATTACATCCATGGAAGCTTTCCTCATGCTACTGGCAATCATGATTAGAGAAGTCCAGCTGAGCAAGAGATTGTTGAATCACATGCGTAGACCCAGTTCATCTTCAATGTCATCACCTTCCGCGAAGAGCTTTAGAAAATGTGCTTGATCTTTCTCCCTCTTTCTCTTCTGCCAGTATTTGTACGCACCTACTGTTACAATAGTAGCCATTATTGAAACCAACACACTGATTACTACTACCAGGATGAGGTCCCTTTTTTTGTTGGCAGATCCATCACTTGAGCTAGAAGTTTGAGAAGAATCTATGACCCCAAAAAAATAAGTTAAGATGACAATTTTTTCCATCGCGGAGCTCACAGGTAATTGAGCAATATTAAATATACATGAATGGCTATAGTGCAGCTGGCGTTGATAATGTTTGCCATTGCTGAATTTGACAGTGAACCAAGTAATAATGTTCATGTTTTTATATTTTGGAATTTTATTTTTCATATTTCAGAAAATAAAAAGCTTCCTTAATTCTGAAAATTCCAAAGCATGAATCCTTATCTAATGAATTATCTTCTATATGATACCATAGTTTAAGAGCAAGTTTACTCAATGTTTGTGATCTTTGATTGATTCCAATCATATAATTGACCTCAGATTTGGAGCATTGTTCACTTGATCCATGAGATCAAACTATCAAAGAGTTGCTGGATAGATCACATAGGATCAGTCTGCCAATAATGAGCTCAGATTGTTGAGTCTCGGATTTTGATGATTAAACTAATTGAGAGTGTTTTATTGTCTAACTATGTTTTGAGTGACACAAGTCTACTATCGATCAGAATTAGATAGTTGACACAGGATGAATCAACGTTGTGCCGGAGGAAATCACATCAGAAGATTAGACGTCGAGACGGAGGTCCGGTCGACAATCGACAGAAGGCTTCAGACATCAAGCATCAGGCCAAGAAGAGTGGTGTTACGCCAAGGAGATCGAGGTTGCGGAGGTCAACCGCCGGTTGGGCAACAGGCCATAAGAGAGGACGGTGCGTCGAAGAACTGAACGAAGCGCCGACTAATGATGTGTCGGGCAACAGGATGTTGATTCATGTAATAATTGTCTAGATCGAAGTAGGGTTAAGATTTACTTAGTGTGCAGGATTAACTACGATAACGATGAAGACATAAAGCAAAACAAAGTGTCGGAGTCAAGTACGATGAAATCGTGAGTTCGATGGAAGTCTGAAGATTCGTCGTGAGTGTTGCTAGAACTAGCCGAGAATGAGTAGGGAGCTTGCCGAAGGGTTTTCGAAAGTTCGCCGAAAAGATTCGTCGGAAGTTCACGGAGCTCGCCGAGAAAGATCGGAGCTTGCCGAAAAAGCTCGTCGAAACTCTTCAAGATCATCGTGAAGTCTAGGAGCTTGTCGGGAGTCCACAAAATGGTATCCGAGGGTTCGTCGAAAGACCGTTGGAAGTTCGCCGGAAGCTTGCCGGAGGAAGACTTGATGTGCTGAACTTTATATTAGCTTAGGAAATGTCTTTAATTTCATAGTTAGCATGTAATTAGGGTTATGATTAGGTGTTAATCATATAACCCTGGTAGGGGCCAACTAGATCCGGTAATAGACTGGTTTGGGCCGAGTTTAAGGCCCAACCAGAAGTGCTAAACCATGTCTGGCGATGTCACCGCCCTAGGTCTAGCTCCCCAAGATGTACTGGGTGGTGGTACCGCCGAGTACACTAACCGTGGCAATGTGTCAAGCGGTAGTACCGCCAAACTAGGCGGTGATACCGCCTAGTGTCATGGTCAAACTGGCGGTGGTACCGCTAGTACCCGATAAACCCGGGATGGGAAGATTTTTGGCTCCAAGTTTAAATCAAATTAGAGCCTATAAAAACCCCTCCCATCCTTGGGTTGCATAGACAAGCACAAAGATTTTGAAAGGAATAAAACGCTGCAAAAATTCTTCTAAACATCCCTCCTCTAGTTCTCATTTGTATTCCACTAAAAGAGATAAATGAAGTGCTTATAAGGGCTACTTCCTAAGCCCGTAAAAAAAAAAGAGTGCTGTAAGAGAATTTGTCTTTGCCCGTTGGAAGGAAGACAACTAGTGGAAAAGCCGATGGCCTCAAGTAAAGAGGAATCGGGAATGGACGTAGGTCGTATGACCGAACCACTATAAAACTCGGTTTGCATTTATGTTGTCACGTCCCAGATTTATAAAATATAATAATTCATCATTTTATTAATTATAATTTACAAAATACACTCCATTTTTTCTTTTCATCCTTAAATTCAAATCCTTGCCTTTACAATAATAAATATTCTATTAATTAAAAAAAAGATAATATCTTCTTGGTAAGGTCACAAGTCTCTTCCACCCAAGCTTTAGATATATTGTAAAAGTTGTAGATTACCTTGAAAATAAATATAAGATAAAAATATATCAGCAATCACACATGCGGGTAGGAACCTCAAAAAAATCAAAAAAATAATCTTTAATATTCCTAAAACAAATATTAATAAGAAATAATAATGTATCTATTCATCGTAAAATTTATGCATCAGATAAATGATGATAATATATTACATAACAAGTAAAATCATACATCAACCACATGCAACACATGTAAGATAATTGGATAACAAAGACGTACATCACACCCAATGGTGCATTCTCCCAACAACGGATGGAGAGGCATGCTCCACAAGATGGATTCCTTCCAACAGCGGATGGACATGATTCATATTGCACTCCCAACAGCGGATGGAGTGGTATCCCTCACCCGCCCAAATGGGGACATATTCCTCCCAATAACGGATGGAGAAATCGTCTAACCATCACGTCTGACGGTCCGCTAATCCCCGAAGGAAATGGCCATACTTGCCCTCGGCAGGGATATATAAACTTTCATGATCATTCATTTATATTCATTCATTCACACATGCATCCAAGAAATAATATATTATAAGAGACCATGCTTTATGTATGATCTACTAGACTATATCCATTGGTGGCTCCGCACTGTGATAGGCCCTTAACTCCTTTCACAGGTTGTACTTCTAATATGGACCATTAGCTTAGTTACATCTACTACATGATAATAATCATGTCAATATCATAAACTTAAGAAAAGTAGGAAACCAATAATCATTTTCAAATAACATCTTCAAAGAAAACCTTTAAATTCATCAAATCACAAGGGCTTAAAACATCAATCTTTCAATAGTCCTCAATCAACCAATACCCTAATTGGAATAGCTCAATTGACTTAAACTATATTCAATTCAATTATGACCTAATAGAACCAATCTTAAATCCTTATAGAACCAGTTTGGAATCACCTTAGACTAGTCTAATTTAGATTTGATTGATCTCGATTAGGTCAAGTAAGATTGAATTGGTTAAGTTAGTTTAGAATCACCCTAAATTGACTTTAACCGATCAAACCTATCTGATTTAGTCAATTAAAGAGCTCAAACCAATAAAGGAAGAAGAAATCAGACTATGTCATATAGTGCTAGCCCAAACTAAACTAACCCGCCTAGTCTTGGACGGGTCATATGCGCTGCATATGTCTATCCCAAGTAATATGTTAATTTGAGGTACAACGGGCTAGATAGAGAAGCGATGTTGTATCTAACGCCAATCGCATCACTGGGCAGGCTTAACTTCATGGACTAGGCTAAGCTTTACTCATAAGTTGGGCTAAGTCTTACCACTGAACTGGGTCATGCTTGGCTCGCAAGTTGGGTCATCCTTAAACATATGATTTAGGATCGTATCTGACCATATAGACTGGGTTATATCTAATCGCATGAGTTGGCCTATGTTTGGCCACATGATTAAGTCGTACCTTACCACATGGGCTGGGACATACAAGGCCACATGGACAGGATCATACCTAGCCACATGGTTAGATCAAGCCTGACTATATAGGTTAGATCATATCTGACCACATGGGCTGGCTCCTACCTGGCCACATGGGTTGGGTCATGCCTAGTCACATGGGCTGATTGTACCTAACCACATGAGTTGGATCGTACATAACCACATCAGCTAAGTCGATCTAGTTTGACAGATCAGCTTAACTCAAGTCAGACCCTAATTAGATCCTCTTATCAAATAATATTTTAAAAATCTAAATTATCAATAATAACTCAAATCTATGTATTAAAGAATTTAAATCATAATCTTAAATTTAAGACTAATTAAATAATATAAATTCACATATAATTCATAAAACACAAATATATCTAATTAAATAATTTATAACTATTAATCTAAAACAAAGAAATTTAATAATTAAATCAATGTTAAAATTCAAAGACCAATATTAATCAAATAATTATTCTAATATCACGAATCAATTGTCATTATTTATTAATTAGAAAATTTCGAAATTAAAATATTATTATACATCATAAAATTAAAACAATTCTAATATCAAGATTTTAAAACATAAATCAAAGCAAATAAAAAAAGAGAAAGGATCCTACCTCTCCTCATTATCCTTTTCTCGAGATCATCTCCTCGGGAAGCCCTCTCCTCAATCCTCCCATTGTCATGCTCAGTGAGGAATGAGCAAAGAGGAGCCCCTTATATAAGAAAAGATGAGATCTCCTCAAAAGGTAAGTAAATATTTAATTTTATATTAAATTTATTTTTATTTTACTTTCATACACAAACATAAAAACATAATATTCATTTATAATGGTTCATACTTAAAAATGAAATATATACTATTTACTTCTTAAAAATTATATCACTTATTAGAAAATAAATTGATTAATAATCTAATTAATTAGTAAGATTCCTAACTTATCCACATGATTTGGGAAATCAAATTTAATTATTTCCTTAACTATAATACACAAACATGAAAGTTAATAATAAAACAATATATTATTTATAGTAATTAATTTATGTTAAGGGAGAAATTATCGATGATTACGTATGTTCTTACATTTACCTTTCTGCAAAAATTTATTTTACTTGTTCACTACCCTTCAACTTCTCTAAATATTCTCAAGTTTGAGTTAGAGTTTTTCGGACATGATTTTTATCGAAATCGATTTTTATCGTACGAAGTTTTCGAAATCGTTTTAAATCGTTGAAATTTATCGTTCTTAACCGCTGCACTAATTCACCCCCCCCCCCCTTAGTGTCGCTTTAGATCCCAACAGTGATGCCTCTAACAAATTGGGAAACAATTCACCTATTGCCTTCTACCTTCAAGACAAGGCTTCTCTTGTGTTTTTAGATTTGTTCCCACTAAGCATCCTTCTTTATGTTTAATCTTTATGAAAGTAGAATTAAAGTGGAATATTCAGAAATACAATTAGAAACAAAAGAACATGTGCAATTGATAGTGGACTTAAAGCTATTTCTATGCAAGGACAAAATCATTAAGACAATAATTGATAGTAAGTGGTTTATCATCAAAATAAAAATTTTGATACAAGTACAGGCAAGAACATGCACAATTAAATGGAAACTGCTAAAGAAGGAAACTAGGGTTTACAGAATCATAGAAAATCAATATTTAGCAGTGAAAATTACATGAACAATGGGAATTTCTTACCGGTGGCAACTTGACAATCCTCACATAACAATGTGGCATTGAATTCCTTTGCTTTATAATGTATGGATATACCATTTATGAAATCATCCAAGCAAAGGTCCCACTCATCGAACACATCATCGGACTTTATTGTGTCAAACTCATACAAACCACAACGCTTGCACTTCTTACCTAGAAGCTCTGTTAGTGGCTGAAAATAAAATTATGCATCAAAGTTGAATACTTCAAAGAAATGCATCCTATGCTTTTCAAAGTTAGAAATACCATATTGGGCAGCATTTGTAGCTGTTCAACTCTAAAAAATTAGTGAAAAATACAAGTTGAGATATTAGGAGATAAAGGTCAAGTCAAACAAAGAGGATTTGGGAGATGAGAGGACAATGATTGGCCTACAGAAACATCAGTTTTTGAAGGCTTACTAATATTCCAGCTGAGAAAGTAATATTACCTCCGGATTCTTGCTCATGATGATCACCAGCCAGGGTGTCATAACCCAAGTCAAGTGCTCAAAGCTACAAAGACTAGTGGTAGAACAAAGGAAAGGAAGAAGTAGCACAAAAGAAAACAGCTTTGATTTTTTTTCCTATTAGCTAGATTTTGGCATGAGTCTTATCATTTATCATGCACAAACATGACAATGCTTTCTCAAATCAAGCATGATGATATTTGCTCACTCTTTTTCAGAATAACAGAGAATTTGATCCCAACCTCAAGAGTCACTTAGGCCAGCTATTTGGCCACCATGCTCACGCATACTAAAATCCAGAACCTCTTCAAGATGAAGAGAGGAAACAACTACTAGCCAAGACATCGTGGCTAAAGTTGGAAGGGGTCATATGTAACGACTCACCAGCAAGGTCACTGGTGCTAGTACTGTTGGTCAAGCATACATAACTTTGGAGATCTGACATGATTGATGCCTTAAAGTTAAATCTAATGCTATTGTAGGAACTTAAAACTGTTAACAATAAAAAACAAGTGTTTCGGAACAAATAAATTCAATGAATGGAAGGTTTGAAAGCTTAGCAATTCTGGATGAGATTTTTTACTTGTTGCAATTCAAAAGATTGGTGTGAAGGACTAGTTATCAACAAGTTTTAGAATACTGTTGAACTAGAAGCAAAATAGATAGACCCTTGATTTACAAACGTTTATGCTTAATGCAAATTTGGGGAGGAAATGAAGATTTTTAGAACTGGCAAATGGCAGAAATAAATTGTTTATGGAGATCTGGATAAAACAAGACAGAGTTTGGTGAGAAAAGGAGGAGGATACCATGTCAGAGAAAATCTGTACTTGGTCAAATGTCAAATATAACCCAGCTTATACTCAGCTTGATCAGTTCTAAATTTTGACAGAGGTTGAGACCAATCGTTCAACAGCACATGTTGAAGGTTTGTCGTTGTCAGATTATCTACTGTTTATGTCAGTATCAAACATTAACAATAAAATTTTCCCACTTGGAAATCATTGGTTAAGAAAATGATAAGACCCCTAGGGTTTAATCATGGAAGAAGCAGAAGAAAAAGGATGATCACTTCGAGGGGATTGGTCTCTTTGATCACTTTGAGGGGAATGACCTCCTAAAGTTTGCTAAATGACTGAGATAACATTTTCATTTCCTCCTAAAAGGAAATAGTTACATCCCTATTTATAGAGTTCCACCAAGAGTTCATCAGGACTTGGACTTTTGATAAATAAATAAATAAACACCAAATAACTCATATCCGACTCTTACCGAACTAGACAAACTCAAATAAACATTATTCAAAGCTAAAAATAAAAGGGATCATAACAATTCTTCCCCCTTCAAATCAGCCTTGTTCTCAAGGCTGAGCGACATCAAATTCGAGGAGCTTCTCTTTCAGCACTTCAGTCACAGGGTATCTACAGTACATCACAACTTGTTGATCAAGTAGAAACGGTCTCCATTTTTTGATAGTGTGAGCAATAGGTTGGCCATTTAGTGTAGTAGTCATTGCAGTCTTCTGAAGAACCCTTTCCATCCGATGGCTAGTAGCAGCTATGACCTTACTTCTATGTCTTCCCTTTAGAATCACCAGCTTTCCATTAATAAAAAACTTTATGATTAGTTTAAAAAAAATCCAAGAAGCATCACCCAGGGTTGATAATCATTCAATTCCAAGCACCACTTCAAAGTCTTCCAAGGGTAGCAAAAAGAAATCAATCAACAATTCTTGGCCCTGTATAATCAGCCTTATCTTTGAACATTTGTTGTCACAAGTTAGAATTCGTCCATCAGTGACTTTTACTTCGAATTTGTCATAGTCTTCAATATAGTAGGCCAATCGGTCAGCAACCTTACTGTCCATAAAATTGTTAGTCTACCAATATCAATCAGAATTGTAACAGGCTGATATTCTAAAATTTCTCCAACTTTCATAGTTTGCGGGTTAGAATAGCCAGCTAATGCATACACTGTGTATGATAGGTCCAACATCTTCATCAGAATCCATACCTTCATGATCGGAGTCTATTTGTCAGCTTCTAGTTCCTCCCCAATTGGTTCAATCATCAGAGGTTGCCCTTGTTTACATCGGTGCTCCTTACTCTATTTTTTTATCACAGTGCTAGCATAAACCCTTTGCTAATCTTTTATTGAGCTCTTCTCGGGTTAGTCTTCGGGTGTTAGGGTTTCGATTGGGAATAGATGAGGCTGGTGGCTTGCTGATCATTTGTTTGTTGTCACTTCTATTTCGACAATTTTCCCTGCTAATTTTTTCTTCATACAAACATGCAAATAAGATTGCAGTTATCATAGTGCGGGGTTGGCGAGCTTTGACTTCACACATGATATCTGGATTAAGTCCTTCGATAAATGTTCCCACCAGTTATCGTTCAGACCAATTTCTGGTTTGATTTAACAATCGTTCAAATCTGCTATGATATTCTACCATTATAGATGTCTGACGAATTTTAACGAGCTGCCCATCAACATTCTCATATTCAGATGGTCCAAAGCGAACAAGAAGCCCTCTGTTAAATTGTTCCCACGAGGGAACTCCATGGCAAGTTTCATACCAATCATACCACTAGATCGCATCTCCATTTAGTTAGATTGAGGCTATTTCCACCTTGAATTCTTTTGGAGTTATGTGAAAATAGAAAAAAATTTCTGCCTTAGAAATCCAACTAGTCGGATCTCCATCTTCCCATCTTGGAAATTCCACCATCATGCGTGGATAGCTTGTGTTATGTTCTTGGTTCCTTTTATCTGTGTCTCCAGATCAGTTCAATGTAAGGCTTGAACTTTCATCTTACTGAAACTTGCTGAAGCTTTTCAATAGACTTCTTTTAAAATCATTAAGAGTTTCTTGCAGCCGGCTCTCAATTCTTGTTTCCAAGGCTTCTAATTGGGCTTTCATCGAGTTATCAATAGCCATTGCGTAATATTACAGATCTGTAATCCCCAACTCCTATTTCTAATATCGGGTCAAGGGCATCAACACTAACCTATTTGATGTTGCTACTGTGACGCTAGTCGGTTCGGTGCTACGCTGTGACGTCGATCGGTGGCAGTGGTGGCTGCGGTTGTTGCGTGGGAGGTAACGATGCTTGTTGCAGTCGTTGCGTGGAGAGATCGTTGCTGCTGAGGGTTGGGAGGCAGCGATGGGGTCGTGGTTTGGGTAGTATACCTGGTAGGTTCCTACTGATCGAGAAACAGATGCGGCGACAATTGAGGACTAGGCTGTGGCGACGCGAATAGGAGGCAGCGTTGCCCTATTTCTGTCGTATTGTGGAAGGAGGCACTGGTGACGTCGAGGGATCACAAGCGATTGAGGAAACAGTGACGGCTGCAGCGGCTGCGACGGTTGCTATCGATGCGATGGAGAAGAGGAAGTGATGATGGTAACCGACGACGGCGGCTGCGGCTATGGCAGTAGAGGGACCGATGGCTACGACAGCAGAGAGTGCTCTGTTTCTATCGCACCGCAGAAGGGAACACTGGCGATGCCGACGGACGCGACAGTTGGTAGCGGTGGTGGTGTGGTGGCTAGGAGCAGCATCACCAAGGGTCACCGAGGGTGATGGTCCGTTGGCTGGGAAACAGCGGCGGTGCTCTGTTGATGTCGACAGTGAAGAGGGGAGGAAACAACGGTGGTTCGACAGTCATGGTTGACGATTTAGATTCGCCACGAGGATGGTCGTATCACGGACAAAATTTTTGTTCGGTGTAATGCTTATGCTTGTCCGTGTACCTTTTGGGTTGTCATATAATGTAAAGCTTGTAAAGGGCTTGCCAAAGGCAAAATGCCCATATTTGAGTGAGTTTGGCACCATTGTAGGCTTGTACATAAAGTGCGCGTCGAGGAATACTTGTAATAGAACTTCGATGCATGTAGTGGACCAAATCTATACCTTTGTTGTGCAAGCTGTTACGAGCTTGTGATATCCATTGTTGGAATTTGCATTGGCTATATAGTGTTTGCTAAAAGAGTGGCTTGCGGATCCGTGTGAAGCGCTTTCTCTGTCCCGTCTTCTCTTTTGCAAGTCCTAAGGGACTACAGGAGATTTCGGGTAGGCTGACCTTTGCGGTGATACGCATTGGTGCCGCCGCGCAAACAAAACAGCTAAGTCCGTGACGATTGGTATCGAGCGGGACAAGCTCACTTAGAAACACTTAGCATGCAAGCGTGGGGACCTTGTCGGGCACCACGAGGACAAGCTAAGAAAAATTGCGGAGCGCACAAAGGTGGGGATGGTGAGTTCGAAGCGGTGGCTCGACATCGTGACACCCAAACTTGGCGGTGCTCGAGGCAAGCGGGTGCTTGCCAAGGATGAGACCGTGCAAGTTGCGAGTGGGTTGCTCATGATCGAAAGAGTTGTGCAAAGCTCACGAGAGGTGAGAAAGTTGCAAACTCAAGGAATTCGATACTCATGCAAGGTCTTGCATGCGGACGATGGACTTGTCAGTGGCCATCCCAAGGTGGTGAAGGTCGTGCATTGGAGCATTGAAACTTTCTCTTCGGCATGTGCGGATACTTTCGTATGATCTTTGAAGTGTGCAGCGAGTTCGACATGTTGCTAGACCCGAGAGGGTGCGGTCGATTTGTATTGGTGAAGTGTCACAATCTAGCAAGTGCATTTGCAATGGCGAGAATGGGCACGATTTGTTCAGCAGGCGGAGTAGTCAAGGGATAGTGGTCTCCAAAACTTCCTAGAGGAAGGATGCGAAGAGATGTTGCTCAGCGGGCGGATATCCATGAGGATAAGTCCGCTCTCGGAATGTGAATGCGGTGCAATGGAGCGCTTGAGTACCTCAAGGCGAGCTCGAGGATCAGTGAGCGGTGAGAGTCATCGCATGATCTACAAAGTGGCAATCGTTGGTGGGCGCATAAGCGAGATCAAGTGGGGAGCAACCAGGGCAACATAAAGTGAAGGCACACTTGGAGCCGATAGTGAGATCGGACTCAACGGAGGGCGACCCGTGGAATGGTGGGCGTGAGGCCACCATCAATCAATGCAATCGAGCAAGCAAAGCAACTTGGGGTAACTTGGTGAAGTACCCAAATCGCGTGAAGGAGTTGGCTTTGAAGATGGAAGGGGCGGAGGCTTGGTGCTTTCCTTAGGCAGAGGTCAGGACATGGACTCTTGCGAGGCGGGAATCGGATCATGTCGTTCCATGGGTTTCATATTCGAGATGGAGCCGACTCATCTTGCATGGTGCCAAAGACAAAGGAGCTTTGAGGCACATGCACCTTATCTCGATGATGCATTTGGTGGAGATTCTAAGCGGCCTTGATTTCTTTGAGAGCAAAGTTGGTGTCAAAGGCCTTGACATGGGGCAAGAGGATCGAGAGACAGCTACTCTTGAAGAATATGCCCGCAGTGTTGCTATTCAAGTTGCCATGATGAAGCGGTGCGCGCGAGATTGTCTTTGGTAGGCGAGTCGGGATCGAGACAATGGTGCACCTATTTCAGCGAAGTCGGGGACTTCAGAGGGCTGCTAAGCGATGGATTGTCCTAGAGCTAGCCGTCAGTGTGACCGAGAGTGGGTGGGCGAAGGTCGATTGCCAAAAAGCGAAACGAGAATCGAAGTGGCGAAGGCCTGCGATGTGTTAGCGGAGTCCACACATGGAGATATCGCGATTCGAGTTCATACCACGAGGATCGATGCAAGTGTCACCAGGAGGCGACATGATCGCGAGGGATCGGGTGGAATGGTTCGTGGCAAGGCGACACACACAGTGTATCCGTGAGGACATGGTCATCTGGAGATATGGCCGGGAGCGCGACAAGGAGCTCCAAGTTGGTGAACAACACGGCGGTAAGAAGAGCTATGGATTCAAGCGGTGAATGCCATGGTACCCATGACGGTGGTCTTCCGTGCGTGCACGAATGTTGCATTGAATGGAAGCCTTGGACATCGACTTATGAAATGTGCCTGTCGAGGAAGAAGTTCGAGATGCAAGTACCGAGAGTCCCATTTGGGGACTGGATCATCTGAGGTATGATCGGGCTGCTTTGAAGAGTGGAACTACTTGAGCTCACATTAAACAAGGAGCCCGGCAAGTCAGAGGACAAGGCCGAGTAAGCGAACATTGCAGCCAATGAAGCTAAGGAGAACAGAATTGGTGCAAGTCCTGCAACATGAGTGGCGGTAGCCACACATGGGAGTTGCAATCTGTATTTCCATCGACCAAGTGGAGCGCTCGAGAGAACACGAGAGGTGTTGAAGCGGGGGTCGAAAAGGCGTGGAAGCAATGGCGAGTCAAGAGGACTCGGCTACCCAATATCGATCATCGGTTAGATTGAAGGTGAACTCGGAGGGAGTGTCACAATGCATGCGAGGCGATCTACCGATCACGAAGAAGGATGCGGTCTGAGACAGCGGATAGTAGTGCCATTGGCGTCGCGATGCCATGGTACCGTGAGGGACTTCCGAGTCATCAATCCCTTGCTCTCTTAGAGGAGAGCACTTGGTAAGTGATATGGGCCGTGGAGGAGGAGAATGCTTTGGCAAACTCCATGTACCAAGACAAGGCTGAAGAAGCGAAGGCGAGAGAACCGTAAGACCAATGTCAGCAGACTTTCTATCAAGATAGCCGTGAGTGAAGGACTTGGTCGATGCAAGAGTGCATGACCAAGGATCGGAAGCGAGCGATGCAGCGATCTTTGTACCTTTACTACTCGGAGAGTCGGCGACGAGAAATGATGGAGAAGCGGTACAATCCCAAAGCGACCAAATCTATCGGAGACTTACTCCAAGTTGGAGTGATAACTTCTTGCATTCGAAGTTCAATGGCAATGAGAAGGTGAATCACGATGGCGACTCGTATGCAAGGATTGCAAACACTTCAAGTGCTTGGGAAGTGAGCTGAGCTAAGAGCGAATTCGATAACCCGACTCGGCGCCGAAGTACAACTCGAGGAGGCGGGCGAAGACAAGTAACCTTTGCCTTCTCAACTCCCAAGAGAATGGCGGAACTCCGTACCCCGCTCTCTTAGTTATCCAGCGAAGGAGCTCTGCACGGATGTGAAGACCCTTGAAGACAACTAAGTGGAAGAAGATTCGATGGGCAAATTTTGCGGAGGAAGGACACGAAAACTTCAAAGGTTGCGAGGTGATGCTCGTTAAAGCTCCAACAAAGCATCTATCGATTCAAGAGACAAGAAGAATTTGAAGATGGCGCATATCAAAGATGGTCTTTTCCCTTCATCGAGATGAATCCGCAAGAACCGCAAGGATCGGCACAACTTTGCCAACCCCACACCAAAGTCGAGTCATTGGCGAGTTGAAGCGGCCGCGGCGGATTAAAGTTCGACGACTCAACAACAAGCGGAGAACAAATGGGAGCCAAGGCGCATCGCGGCGGGAGCGAGAAGATCGAAGATCAACAAAGAAAAGAAGTTGCGCGTCGGCAAAGCCCGGCGAGGGCGTCGAAGGATTAAGTGGGGAGAATGTCACGGACAAAATTGTAAGCGGCTTGTTCGGTGTAATGCTTATGCTTGTCCGTGTCCTTTTGGGTTGTCATATAATGTAAAGCTTGTAAAGGGCTTGCCAAAGGCAAAATGCCCATATTTGAGTGAGTTTGGCACCATTGTAGGCTTGTACATAAAGTGCAGCGTCGAGGAATACTTGTAATAGAATTCGATGCTGTAGTGGACCAAATCTATACCTTTGTTGTGCAAGCTGTTACGAGCTTGAGCTTGTGATATCCATTGTTGGAATTTGCATGGCTATATAGTGTTTGCTAAAAGAGTGCTTGCGGATCCGTGTGAAGCGCTTTCTCTCCGTCTTCTCTTTTGCGAGTCCTAAGGGACTATAGGAGATTTCGGGTAGGCTGACCTTTGCGGTGATCGCATTGGTGCCCAGCACTGCGGCTTAAAACCAAAACCGGCTAAGTCCGTGACCAGAGCGGCGAGCTACGACTCCAAGGAGGCAACGAGTCGCGGTTGTGGCTTGTGCGGCCGTGAAGAGCGATGGTGGCCCTTCTCGCTCGAGCAGGATGTGTGTGTGGGGGGGGTGATCGCTGGCCGAGAAGCAATGGCCGGGTCATAGTGAGAAAGGGCATGGTTGTCGGCTTGGAGTTCTTCTCCTTTGCGTGCCTGTCGGCTTCACCCTTTACTCTCTTTCTTCCTTTCTTTTTAATGATAGTTGCGGCAAAGTTATAGCGAGAACACCGAGGATCGCTGCTCTGATACCAAATGATAAGACCCCTAGGGTTCTATCGTGGAAAAAGCGGAAGAAAAAAGTTGATCACTTCGAGGGGATCGGCCTCCTAGGGTTTGTCAAATAACTGAGATAATATTTTCATTTCCTCCAAAAAAGAAACAGTTATATCTCTATTTATAGAGTTCCACCCAGAGTCCATCAGGACTTAGACTCTTAATAAATAAATAAATAAACATCAAATAACTCCTCTCCGACTCTTACTGAACTAGACAAATCCAAATAAACATTATTCAAAGCTCAAAAATAAAAGAGATCCTAATAGAAAATTTAAAAAAAAATAAATGAATAAAAAAGTATCTACTAACTAGCTAATGAAGCTCAATAGACTTTGATTCAGACATTAAAAATGTAGAGCCTCAGGTAAAAAAACAATGTTGGAAGAAACTAGACAAAAGGAATAAAGGAAAATACAGGAATTCTATAGAAAAGAATTAAATCCAGATAGATATCTGACAAAATCAGAATGCAGCTATGCTATCAGAGAGAGAAATATATAATGAATTCCTACATATCCCATAGGCTGAAAAAATTCTTTTAAGTGTCTAGGCCTTGTGATGTATTTGTTTCATGGTGATGCCCAATATGACATTCCATGTGAACCAAAATGACCATCACAATGAAATATTCCTGAATTATCCAGTGAAACAATCACCTAAGAATATTTATCTTAGTTGTGATGGAGACAAAACATGAAAGAATGAAGCACAATTTACATGCACAAAAAAGAGAAAGAAAGAAAAGCAATATAAAAAGACTTCACAATGATCTTGTACTCTGCCATGTGAGGCCTATCATTATCATTAACATTGACAGAAAAATTTCCAACAAGAAATGTCTGAAGACCAAGTGTACCATTGAAATATCTACTTGCACCATTAAATTAGTTTATGATCAGAAACTGAGACTTGAAGATATATTCAATATTCAAGCAAATCATAAATAATTCACATTGTTGAACCATTTGTTCATTCTTAAAACACACAAAAGGCTCTGTATTCCTATATTAGAATCCTATATTTGAGTTGAGATTCTTTAATAAAATGTGCAACACAAAGATCACATGAATTGTTCTTTAACTGCTTCAATTTGTGTTGATCATAAAAAGGAACATTAATTTTCTTCCAAGTTCCAACTGCCATAACAGAATCAACATGCTCATGGATATTGGATAGACTTACCTAGTTGCTTATAATTATAGTCAATAGGATTGTTTGAATATTCTCAAGAAAGTAGCAGGAAAGTTGATAACTAAGAGTGCAAACATAAGTAGAATGAAAGGAAACCTAAATACAAACCTGCCAGGATTCTTCACCGTAGAACATATATGAAAAATGTTTCTCCTTTACATCAGGCAAGATTGTCTTGTTCTCTCCTTTGCAGTAGAAGTAGATTGTAGGATGTGGACCAAGAAACTCATGAGTGTTGTAGATTTGAATTGATCTGAGTGTTATGGCCTTAGATGAGAAACTTCCTGCAAAGAGGACAGATCCTCATGACTTTGGAAGGGACTACATGCTCCAGTTTACTCCAACAAATTTACAAGTTGTATCAGCAACTAAATTGTCTAGTGTACAAGTTGACAAAGTTCTAAAGCAGCACAGTGAGTATGCACCATGCGATGATTAGTTAACACGAATCACAATGCAGCATTTTGATTGTCCAATATACAGGGCAATTTCAAGTCAACAAAGAGTATACTTGAATTTCAACTGGTAAATTCAATTAGTAATTTTTGGGACAATTATAGATATATACTTAAATCAATTTTATATTTTTAAAATCAATTTTATATCACAATCAAACTACCTGCAATACATTTTGACTCATGCTTATTAATATTATTTTAGGTAAAAAACCATTTGAATGGACAATTAAAGGAGATCAATAAATGCATGGTTGGACGAGATGAATCAAGAAGAATCAGATGTGTGAGAAAAAAATGAAAGATATACAAAAACTTTATTATAAATAACTCCAGTAAAGATTACCCACTCCAAGAGTGAAATGCACTCATGACCCACTCAAAATCCAAGCATGTTAATAAGAGTTCAATCACATCAGGAAATTCATGGCAAATCATTTAAATTCCTAGTTTCTCAGTTGAAAACGCGTGAAAGTTCCCAATTTGATTAGCTCAACTCCAGTAACCAGGTTCAGAAGTTATTACCTGAATATATAACAAAAGAAGGAACAAGCATGCAAAAGACTTCGAGTTGCAATTTGCTTGGGACTTAAATTACTAATGGTTTTTCTTTTTTCTATTTTAAATGCTATAATACTATTAGGATCAAACTGACAGTCAAGAATTTGAATAAAAGTTTCTTTTCTCTTGTCTAGCATGGGAAGAACATTTAACAAGAGAAAACTGAAGGTCTGAAGGTTTTTACCTGGGAATCTGTCATGAAATCGGAGCAAGAAATACAAATATGCTTGTGAATAAATGATCAGAAAGTACAACTCACAACTTCTTTCTTGGATAAATAGTCTTCTTCTTTGGTTTCTTTTCATTTATTGTTACTTTTTCTTTCTTCTCTCCAAAGCACACAGCTTCAAGTCGATCTTCCAAATGCTTACTTTCACCTTTCATTTTAATCACTGTTTGAATAGCTTTCAAATATTAACTACAAACTAAAACCAGATGTCAATCCTCTACAAGATTAGTAGTTAGAACAGAGGCTTCTGGTAGATAAAATAGCTGAGCAGTTAGTCAAGCTCATTAGTTGCATTCTGACCTTAACAATCAAGAAACAGTTCTACATGTTCCCCATATTGTCATTAATAATTATGATTTGCTATTTTCTTTCATCCCTGGAGTTCAATTAGCCTTCTGTATAGGAATAAATACCTACCTAAGATGTTACTGCAGATGATTAAACAACTCAACGTTTATAACCTTAATCTTTTTCTTCTATGTAGCAATTACTTTTCTGTCTGTCCTAAATGAATAATTATTACTAAGCAACATTTAGGCTTGCTATATACATCGAATTGACTCTTCTCAATCAAAATAACTTAACTGAAATGGAAGAAAAAATGCATAAAATTTGAAGCTCAAAGACAACCAAACAGAGGTTTTTCTTTGTTCTATTATCTCCAACTTTGAAAAGGGGAAGAAGCCCATGACTAAAAATTTAAAACGAAAAATGAAAGTTGGATAAAAGAATAGTTTTTAGATACAAAAACTATTGTCCTCTTAGTCAGAAATCCAATTTCCCCCAAATCCGAATCTCGTCATTCAACTTTGCAAAACAAACTAGCAGATACCATGTGTGGGAAATAAATGACACAGAATGGTGCTCAAATCAGCCATCGATGCAGCAGCACGAGATAAAGCATATTTACTCTATGCGTTGCAAAGAATCCCAAGCAAGCGATCGAGATAAGAGCAGGAAAGGGTTCAGCTGGTTACTCTACCTGGGACGGAGAAGAAGATGAGAGATGAAATGAGAATTACGTGGGGAATCGAGACGCCAGAAAGAGGCAGATATCTGCGTGACTTCATATGAGTTTAGAAGAGAAAAAAGAAAAAGAAAAAGAAAAAGAGATTGGAACGAAGGCGGAAGGGATAACAAACAAAGGAGAGATCGAGGAATGTGGAAAAAGAGAACAAACATGTAACTCTATTTAGGTGGACCGCAATCACTAGTTTCAGGGATGACGTATCCTCCGGTAATTGTTTTCCGTGACCAAATCTTCCTTGAAAATTTCCCAACCAGCCATGTCTCGAATCGTAAAATTAGAAGAATTTAGAATATAAATTAAATAAAAATCAATTTAGTATCATCGATGTCTATGATAGCACGATATGGCTCTGACCCGTATACAAGTAGTCATTTGAGAAAGAATATAATTTCTCTAGATTTATTTTCTATATAAAGACCAAGGTCAGAGTCTTCTAAGTCAATACCTTCGCTTAAGTTAATATTGAGTTCCACCTTTCTTTTTCTCCTCCTCTAAATTAGAGTTAAGGATGTATTTTTATACTAACCTCGAAGATAAAGAGATCCCATAGGGAGAGCAATTTGTTCTCAACCAGAATTACCATTTGGTTTTTTCAAGACTATTTCACATGGGAGTCGATTCGTAACTGACTGAAGCTGCCTTATGGGATTTCAAGAATATCCCTACAAATATTCTATAGAGAAGCTGATTTATAACTAACACGAATTGCCTTCTAATTTTTTGAAAATATTTCTATGAATATTCTATAGAGAAGCTAATTCATAATTAACCCGAACTGCCTTTTAGTCTTTCGAGAATATTCCTATAAATATTTTATAAAGAAGCTAGTTCACAACCGACTCGAATTGCCTTATGGTCTTTCAAGAATATTTCCATGAATATTTCACAGGGAAAGCAACTTAATAACTCGATAACTCGACAACTTGATAATTGACTCGAGCTATCTTTTAGGCTTCTATCTTTGTGGATAAGAGGGTGTTGGCTTGATATGGTATTGGCGTAATGCATGGTAGTTGGTTTATTTTATATTCGCTATTATTTAATCCACATCTTTTTGGTTTCCATGTGCTTTAGGCATTCTTTGCCTTATGCCTCCGTTGCAGCGTGTTTTATCGGGCGTAAGTTAGGTTTCTGTACCTCATGCATCTCAGGTACTTCTCTGATCCAATCTTCCATTGTAGTGAGTTTTTTCTTATACGAGTATGTCTCAGGTACTTCTCTGGCCTGATCTTTCACTATAGTAGATTTTTTCTTACATGGGTCAGGTATGCAAACCCAACCCACATGTTTTGGGTGTCACCTTGGCCCAATTTATCGTTGCAGTAGATTTCTTCTTATGCGGATTGGGTTAGCTCAACTCAATCGTCTTGGGCACATTCTTGGCCTAATTTGTTGCCATAGTAGTTTTCTTCTTACATAGGTCGAGTTTACTCAACTCATATGTCTTGGGCGTCTTCATGGCCCGATATGTCATTATAGCATATTTTTTTCTTACACAGGTTAGGTTCGCCTAACTCACGTGTCTTGGGCACCTTCCTGGCCCAATTTGCCTTCATAATAGTTTTCTTCTTACACAGGTCAAGTTTGCTCGACTCATGCACCTTGGGTGCCTTTCTAGCCTGATTTATCACCATAGTGGTTTTCTTATTACGTAGTCGAGTTTGCCTAACTTGCGCGTCTTGGGCACCTTCATGACCTGATTTGTTGCCATAGCGGATTTCTTCTTACGTGGGTCAGGTTTTCCTGATCATGCATGTTAGGTGCCTTCTTGGCTCGATTTTCCATCGTAGCAGTTTTCTTCTTGCACAGGTCGAGTTTGCTTGATTCACATATCTTGGGCTCCTTCCTAGTATAATTTGTCACCATAGTGATTTTTTTCCTATGCGGGTTGGGTTTGCTTAACTCATGCATCTTGGGCACCTTCTTGGCCCAATTTGTTATCATAGCGAATTTCCTCTTATGTGAGTCGATTTTGCCTAACTCACTCGTTTTAGGCACCTTCTTGGCATGATTTGCCACCATAGTAGATTTCTTCTATACGGGTCAAGTTTGCCCAATTCATGCATCTTGGGTATTTCCTGGCCCAATTTACCACTATAGTGGTCCTTTTTACACTGGTCAAGTTTCCTGACCCATGTATCGTAGGCACCTTCTTTGCCCATTTTATCATTGTAGTGGATTTCTTCTTACATGGGTTGGGTTTACTCAATTCACGCGTCTTGGACACCTTCCTTATCTGATTTACCGTCGTAGCAAATTTCTTCTTATGCGGTTCAGGTTTGCCTAACTTATACGTCTTGTTGGAATAATCTTGAATAGGTGCTTTGACTTGGTTGCGAAAGGTGACCTCATAAGGAAGTGGAAGACTGCTTTTCCACGATTGGTGCTATGTGGTCATGGGTTGGATTCCCACATATGGGAGTATCTTTTCATATCTTCCTTGAATAACATTTCAATAATAAAGAAAAATAGGGGGGAGAGAGAGATGAGTGTTTTGAGGAAGACTCCTCAATTGTCGTTTTAATGTTGGAGGAGAGAGGGATATTCCCCCATATCCTCCTTGGTTAGCGTTCCGACGATGGGAGAGATTTCTCCATATTCTTCCTCGATTTACATCCCCAGTAACAAATAGGAGAGTGACTTTTTTTCCTATTTAATACCTTAGCAATAGAGAGGCAATGTCTCTTCGATGTGATCCCGAAAGGACACTTATACCAATCTTAGGAGGAGAGGAGTTTTTCACTTAGCTTCATTTTAAATAATTCATAACTATATACTAAAGGATTTATATTAGATTCTTTTTACTCTACTTGTGTCTTTATAAGTAACTTCAAGTATGTACCAAATATCGTATGTAGTTTCATATATAGAAACACGATTAAACTTATTCTTATCTAAAGCACAAAATAAAACGTTCTTAGCTTTTGTATTTAAAGAATAATTTATTTAAAAAATCATTCCATTCATTCATTGGTTTAGAAGACTTTTGAAAACTACATTCAACGATATTCCACAAATCAAAATCCATAGAAATAAAAAAGATCCTCATTCATGTTTTCCAATAAATATAGTCTGTCTCGCTAAACATAGGAAGACGAGTGATAGAGTGATCCTCTTGATTATAAAAAAATATCGTTTAATCTCTCTTGGGTGTTAAACCAATTGAGAGAACTTGACTCTGATACTAACTGTTAGGATCATAGTGGTACTAAGAGATGGGGGGAGGGGTGTGCATAAGTTGAATTAATGCTTTCAAAAATTAAAATGATTCAAAAAATTCGTTTAGTCAAATCAAACCCGTATCGGAAATACATTTAACTTGAAATGTGGGTACAAGTAATGAACAATTAAATCAATAAGCAATAAGAATAATAAGCACAAAAGATATACATACCAAATTTATAGTGGTTCGGTCATTGTAACCTATGGCCACTCCCAATTCCTTTTCTGTCGAGGCCATAGGCTTCTACTAACGATCATCTTTCAATAGACAAAGATTAACTACCATTTTTATAATTCTTTCTCCTTTTCATAGGTTTAGGAGAGAACCTTTACAAGTCTCATATCTCCCTAAGAATGGACTCTAAACTTTAAAGAGGAGGGGATCACTCAACACTTTTCAAGAGTTTATAACTTTGAATCACAAACCTTTTTATTCACTATTCTCTTATGTGAACCCAGTAGGAATGAGTGAGATATTTATAGGCCCCAAATAACTTTAAAAATAGAGCTAAAAAGTCTCATCTTAGGTTTTTAGGGTACTGGTAGTACCATCGCTAGTACTGGGCGGTACTATTGCTTGACAAAGCCTGGGAGACTAAGCTTAAGCGGTATTATCGCCTGCTTGAGTGGTGCCACTACCTAACATAGCCTAGAAGATTATGTTTGGGTGGTACTACCGCCTCGCCTACTCTAGCGGTACTACCGTTAGGTTTTTCAGAAAAAGTATATTTCATACTTACTAGCTCACGGGCGATTTCACCACTTGGTCTGGTTGTGCCACCGCCTAACCTAACTTCTAGTCACTGAATTAGTCTTCCAATGGGCCTAATTTAGTCCTGATTTAGGTCCAATAAGCCCCTAATCAAGTTGAGTTGATTACACCCCGGACTAACTCAATTAAAACATAGATTACTTCAATCATGACATAAACGATTACAAAACATAAATCCTATATTGTCTAGTATGTCATTAGTTTATCCAAACGCCCAATGCATCGTGCTTTCGTTTGGCATATTGCCTAATCCATTGACATGTTGACCTTTTACAACATTTGATCTTAACGCGATGTAAGAAAGAAAAATAGTAGAAAGCGGTTGTGTTTCTGAGTTGTAAAATTATAAAAAGTGCTAAGTGTCCTCTTCTCTCCTTTAAGTTTTAGGCTTATTTTAAGAGAGGTGCGAGACTTGTAAATGTTATCTCTTAAACATGTGAAAAGAAAAAAAGAGTTGTAAGAGGGTAATTGGTCTTCGCCCATTAAAAGAAGATTGTTAGTGAACGTCGGTGGTCTCGACGAATCAGGAGTGGACGTAGGTCGTGATGACCGCACCACTATAAACTCACCTTCTTTCTACTTTTCATTATTATTACTTATCGATTCAATTGTCTACTACTCTCACTTGCACTCTAAGCTTAAACACTTTTAGATACGGGTTTTATCGAAAGAAGTTTTTTAAATCGATGTTTTTATCGAAATCACTAATTCAAACCCCCTCCTCTTAGTGTCGATTCAGTCCTAATAAAAAATACCACACTAGGAGTAAAGAAATCATACTTTAGATTAGCATAAAGCTTTTGCTATCTCAAAATAAGATCTCCTTAAGATGATTCATATACTCCTCCTTACTCTTTTTGTACACCAATATGTCATCAAAGTAAACTATAATAAAAAACCCAATGCATGGCTTAAATATATGATTCATAAAACTCATGAAAGTATTAGGAGCATTAGATAGCCCAAATGGCATAACCAATCATTCATACAAGTCATTCCTAATTTAAAATGTTGTTTTCCACTTATATCTAAGCCTCATTCTAATTTGGTGATAGTCACTCATCAAATCAAATTTTAAGAAAATCGAAGCACCACATGATTGATTAAATAAATCATCTAATCTTAGAATGAGAAAACGATAATCAATTATGATTTTGTTGATAGTGCAACTATGCACACATATTCTCTAAGAACCATCCTTCCTAGACACTAATAAGACTAGAATCATATAAGGACTCATGCTCTCCTGAATTAGCCCCCTTTCTACTAATTCATCCATGTGCCTTTAAAGTTTTTCATATTTCCTGAGGCTTATTTTATAAGCTGCCTTACTAAGTAGCATAGCCTTAGAGTAAGATCAATATGACGATGGATGTCTCTCAAAGGTGGAAGGCCATATGGAATCTTCTCTTGTATAACATCTTGAAACTCCTCTAGGATTAGTTTTATGATTGCTGGTGGCTCCTTGTGTTGTTCATTCTTCTCTATTACTACTAGAGCTAAAACATTTCCACTCCTTACTAATTCACCTTTGCATTTACTATAGGGCATAAGAGCACAAACTTCCCTTTTTAGTGGACTGGTTTCCAAAGGTTGTAATGGAGCTAAAATAATATTCTTTTATTCACCTTAAAAGAATAAGTATGTTTGTATCCATCATACAACACCCTCCTATCATAATACGAAGGTCTATCTAATAGCAAATGACAAGCATCCATAGGAGCAATATCACGCTATACTTTATCTTTATAATTCTTACCAATAGAAAATGAAACTAAATATCTTTTAGTTACCTTGATATTATTCCTCTTTTACAACCAGCATAATTGGTAAAGATGTGAATAAGGGATTGTGTCTAACTTTAGCTTATGTATTATCTTTAAAGATATCATATTTTCAAAGCTACCACTATCAATAATCACCAAGCACACCTTGCCATGAGAATTACATTTGGTGTGAAACACGTTCTTTCTTACCCAACTTTCATCCTTAGCCACAAAAAATACTTTTAAGCTATGTTGTAATATAATAGACAAATCATGATCAACATAAATAACATCTTCCTCATTATCATTATATTCTAGTTTGTCATTTGCTTGATCTCCTTCTCCATCACTATGATTTTCAATCAAAGTAACAATTCTCCTATTTAGATAATTTAAATCAATATACCCAAAACTATGATATTTAAAACATTTTCGGCCACTTGGTGTAGAAGAATTAGGTACTTGTTTGCTGCTAGCATATCTTGCACCCTTGTCTAGCACCTTTGACATCACCTTGTTTCGGAGAGTAGGCTTGGAATTTCCTCCTCTTATATAACCATCTTTCGACTCATATCAAAAACCTTTTTCAAACTTTTGTTGCTTCTCTACTTTTAAAGCCAATTTACTCACATCATTCAAAGACCGTTGGAGTTGAACTACGTTGGTAATCTCATATTTCAGACCTTTTAAGTATCTTGTAATGGTTTGCTCTTCTAGTTCCACAAACTCTCTTTTTAACATGAGATTATCGAACTCCATTGTGTGTTCCTCTATATTAAAATATTTGTACTTGAGATCATAGGTTTTGAGAAAGATCTTTTACCTATAATTATCAAGCAAATATTTCTTCTTTAACTCCTTTTTCATTTTCTCCCATATCATGATCTTACTCTTCCCTTCATATTCTTTTTGCTCCTTTAGGTTTTCCCACCAAAAAGATGCATTCCTTCTAAGTTTGAGTTCCACAACATTTAACTTCTATTGTTTTGGTGGTTCATGATACTTAAATATTCTTTTCATTATATTAAACTAATTAATAAAGTTATCAACATTGATTTTACCTTTAAACTCTAAAATATTTAATTTTGGATTGTGTTTGTTCTACCATTTGTCTTTGTCTCTATATCTTGCTCGATATTGTCCCAACTCCCATGGAGTGAGAGGTGTATCATAATCAGAACCAAATTCTTGGGTATCATTTTCATGCTGGTTATTTCTTCTTCGAAGTTCTTCAATGATTTCATTTCTTTATTGTAGACTACGTAGCAATCTTTGTAGTTACAACCTCAAGGACTCAACATCATCTTCATGACTACTACCTTCATTAACTATATCTTTTCTATTCCGCCTTGCCATGATCTCTAGTCTTTAATTCTGATATCAAACTAATACTAGGATCATGAGGAATGTAATTTGAAAGGTTGATAGTTGTATTTACTAGAAACACTTTTAAAATAGAGATAAATGGATTCACCAAGTTTAAAATCATAACGGGATATAGATGTTAGGGATTGAGCGGCACTAAGAGGGGGGGGGGGGGTGAGGGTGAATTAGTGTAGCGGATAAAGACGATAGATTTTTGACGATTTAAACCAACTTCGAAAACTTCATATGAAAAGAATAAACATTTCGATTAAAATCGTTTTGATTGCATACGTAAGAAGGAGATAATGAAGTAGAGCATCAAAGTAAAGATAGTTTGTAGTAATGTAAATGACAATAAGATAAACGCAAATCGATTTTATAGTGGTTCGATCATCCGAGCTACATCCACTCCCGATTCCTCTTCGCTTGAGGCCACCGGCTTTCCACTAAGTATCCTCCTTCCAATGGGCAAGGATGAACTCCCTTACAGCTCCTCTCCTTTTGACGGGTTTAGGAGATAACCTTTACAAGCACTCTTACCCCTCTCTTGGACTAGAACACTCTTAAAACTTAGAGGGAAGATTTGACACACTTTTAAGAGAGTTTCCCCCCTTCTTTTTTTTTAGTTCTAGACCCCCTTTCATCTATGAATGAGAGAGGTATTTATAGGCCTCAAGAGGATTCAAATTTGGAGCCCAAATTTGAATTATGTTTGGGTTTCCCGGTGTTGGCGGTTCAACCGCCTGTCAGTAGTCAGACTTAGGGCGGTTCAACCGCCCAAGGCAGTGGTTCAACCGCCCATGCATTCTGGTGCTAGGCGGTTCAACCACCCAGCTTTCAGCCACTTGGCGGTTCCACCGCCCAACACAGGCAGTTGAACCGCTTGGCCCCTTCAGCAAAGCTAGATGGGCCCTGTTTTAGGCCCAAATCAACCAAATAAGAGCCCGGTTGGCCCCTACTAGGTTTAAACTGGATTATTTCTCAATCCTTACCCTAATTACGTGCTAACTATAAATTTTAAAGATATTTTCTAAGCTATTACAAAGTCCACAAAATAAGACTTCTTTCGGCGAGCTTTCGGCGGTCTTCCGACGAACCCTCGGAAACCATTCTGTGAACTCCCGGTAAGCTCCCGGACTACACGATGATCTTGGCGAGTTCCAACGAGCTTCATTGGCAAGCTTTGATCTTTCTTGGCAAGCTCCATGAACTTCCGACAAACCTTCTGGTGAACTTCCAAAAACCTTTCGGCAAGCTCCCTACTCGTTCTCGGTCGGTTCCGGCAATACTCCCAACGAATCTTCGAACTTCCGTCGAACTCTTGAACTCCTAACGATCCATCACACTTGTCTTCCAGTACTTTATTTCGCTTTATGTCTTCATTGTCATCGTAGTTAATCCTGCACACACAAAAATAAAACTCTACTTCGATCTAGACAATTATTATAACGTGAATTGACATTCAGTTGCCTGACACGTCATTGGTCGGCTCTTCGTCTGATTCTTTGGCACATCGTTCTCTCTTGCGATCCATTACCTAATCGGCGGTTGATCTCTGCAACCTCGATATCCTTTGCGCAACATGTTCTTCTTGGCCTGATGCCCAATGTACGAAGCCTTCTACCGATTATCGATCGAACCTCTGGCTCGACATCCAATATCTTGACGTGATCACCCAGCGCAATGTTAATTCCTCCAGCATCAACTGTCTAATCCTAATCGATAGTAGACCTGTGTAACTCAAAATGTAGTTAGACCACAAAACATAATCAATTAGTTTCATCATCAAAATCTGAGATTCAACAATCTCCCCCTTTTTGATGATCACAATTAATTGATGACTAACGGAGTTAACCATAACTCCCCGAAGTTTAACCAAACTTTCCTTATCAATATGTCATTGATAGAACACTTGGATTATCCCAAATCCAAGCAACATTCATCACATGTTTTGAGAAATATAAAATCATCATGCAAATATATAAAATATTTAATTAATGCATGAAGTCATCAATCCACTTCTCCCCCTATGTCATCAACAAAAAGGAGAAGTTGCATCATAGCTAGTTTAAAAGATATACAAGTTTGACAACACACTAGCTATTAATCACATCATACAGCATTTAAGTATAACTTTGCAATACTCAATCATATCATTCAATCATAGTAAGTTTTTAAGGATGGGCAATGATGGTAATTTTTCACTTGCTTCTTGAGATGTACAAGTTTGCACCTTCTTTGCTTCCTTTGCGATATGCAATCAATTTATATAAGCATTTCATCACTTTAAATATGCAAGCAAAAATTACAACATATAAGCATAGAAGCATGGCAAGTGTAAAAATGTAAATATTTAAGTTTTGCATTTTCTCTTCTTGAGATAGGCAAGATAGTAATATTTGCATCCTTTGATTTCTATGTGATATGCCAAATTAGCAATTTTTCATTCGGGTGTGCAACCTAGAAAAAACTTTCTCCCCCTTTGTTAGTATAAAAAAAAGGGAGGATTAATACTTCAAATAATTTTGCATGAGATTCAACAATAATTTATAATAAAAATACAAGTAATTTTGTTAAAGAAGTGAAATTGAGCAATATTTTTGCCTCTTTTGAGATTGTAACTTTTTGCTTCTCAATGTTCAAGCTAGCAAATTTTTCTCTCTTGATGCATAAGCTAGCAATTTAACTCCCCCTTTATCATTATCAAAAAGAAGGGAGGAACTAATGATCAATTATAAATTTTTATCAATAAAAATATACATCAATTGTTCAATCATCATATGATGCAAATAAGGAAGTATTGAAACATAAAAAGAATCAATTTAAGCATATATTATTTCAATCATCGAAATCAAGTCATGAATCCAAAAGTCATAAATCAAAAAGGTTCATGAATCATTTTTGACAAGTCTCCTTTTTAGGGAATAACAAGAAGAAGTCTTAGGAGATTAAACATAAAATCTTGATTTATAAATAAGAATTTTTATCATAATCATGATTTCATAGGACGAAGTTCAAATAAATAATTCCAAGAAATCCAAATCATGATTCACAAGTATTTTCTTTTACATCAATTTTCACTTCATGATAAAGGGTATACAACTAAGAATCATGATGCATAAAAATATATCATTCTCATAGATCAAGTCATGATTCTTGGATTCATCATAAAGCAAATTTTCTTTTATATTAATTTTCAATTATCACATAAGATAAAGAAATCATGTCATTTCTAAGATATGATATCAAGGCTCAAGAAGAACATGATTCATTTGAGAATGGATAACACAAAGAGCATCTTGATTCATGCATAAGATTTTTCATCAAGATCACATTTCATAAGAATCAAGATATTAAGATCACGAATTTATTGAATTCCGAGAAATCAAAAGACAAGATACATTTCATTTGAAGAATTCTCTTTTGATAACCGGAAGAAACATGATAAATGATCTTGATATATAAAGAACTTGTTAAAATCATCAAGATCATGATTTCAATAAAATTTCCTTATACCAAAATGAAATCTTTTAGAACTTGATTAAAGTATTATACATATATATATATATATATCTCAAAAAGTCATAAAATCATTTAAACTCATTTTGTCAACTCGAGATTCATAATCAAATCAAAATCATTTTCGAGATTCAAAATGCTAGCAATTTACATTAATCATGACAAGTGATACATCAAAAGTCTATATCAATATTTCAATCATCAAGTCATGAAGCATACAAAATGGTATTGAAACATGAGAGAAAATTTCAAATTACACATGTAATGTTTCAACATTCAAAACATATTTTCTCAAGTTGAGTATCAATAAATCAAGAGAAAATAACTTATGATTCATTTGAATTTCTCTTCAGTGACATAGGAGAATCATAGTATAAAATAAGAGGTCTTGAAAAAACTCAAGTTATCAAAATCTCGATATAAACAAAACTCATTCCAGTTCAATTTATCAACTCATAATCAATTCACGAAATCACTTTTATAATTTATGAGATTCTTAAGATATTATGAAATCATTAATCTCGATAAGATGAGAAAAGCATGAAATCAAAATCTTGTTCATAATTTATGTGATTCACAAAATATCATTAATGAATTTATCACTTGTATTTCATGGAAAATCGAAAACTTTAGAGAAAGAGAGATGTTCAAGAAACATACATTTCTCTTTTAGTGAAATTCATTTATTTTGTATAAACATGCCTTTGTCTTTTTATGTCAAATCAAAATAAGTATTTAAAAGCGAAAGACAACCTTCATTATAAAAATTATCAAAGCAAAAATATAACATATTATTTCAAAACATGAGATTCAATTTATCATGATAATGTACTTCATTTTAAGTTGTTTATTTCATATAAGTGTACTCATGTTTCAAAAGATGAGTATCAAAATTTAAAACCAAAACATGAGTTTGTCATCAAGATATAACAACTTCAAGTCCTCATGATATCATAAAATTTATTAAGCATGACAATAAACTTTTAACATTTTCATTTTATCGGTATCAATGATGATTTCATAAGATATATTCAAATATTTATATGAAAGTCATCATTGTATAAAATCAAAATATAAGTTTGTCATTAAACCCATTAAGATCAAATGCATCAAACATCATGATAGTGCATTTTCACATCTTTATGAGTTTCAATTTAAGTGATTTGATCTTTCATAAGAATGTTCAAAATTTTCATATGAAAATGTCATGCATCATATTAAAAAAATGAAAACATTATCAAAATTATTTTAATTCTTTCTTACATTAGTTATAACAAGATAATCGATGCTCAAATTTTTTAAAAAATCATGCATCATTTTATAAATCTGAAAAATAATTTTCATCATGAAAATCATCAAGACCAAATGTAATACAAGGCAACATTAAAACCACATTTTTTTCATTTGGAAAATTTATGGGTTAGGTCTTTTGATTTCATGAAGACAAGTATCATCTAAAAAATTTATCAAAAAGAAAAAGGTTAAGACCCATTAAATCAAGATAGAAGTTTTCAAAAACTCATGCATGATATAAAATCATTAAGCATCATGTTTAGAGACAATGTAAACCATCAAGAGACACATGCATGGGTTGATCCTATTATGTGTACAAACATTATCACAAATCATACAATCATCATTTATATTTTTACTTTTCAAAAATACTAGAAGGAAAAGCATAATATAATTTTTTAAATTTTTTTTTCTAAAAATACAAGAAAAGCATAAAAAAATTCCTACTAACTAAGTTAAGCATTCATGAAAAGTTCAAGTAATTTTAAAATAAGGTAAAAGCAACTTGGGTGAGTTTCTTACCTCATTGTCGAAAACCGTCAAAGCCCATTTCGCCTCTTCTTTACTTGATTCTTCTTTGCAAGCCTTCTTCTTCTTCTTTAGCCTCTTCCTCCATTCAAGTTTATTATTTATTTTAAATTTTTGTTTAATAAACTTATTAGGATTTAGTATTCGAAGTTCAAGATTCTCATTGTCATTATCACTTGAGTCATCACTCATGTGACATTTCATAGTTCGGAGTTCCAAATCCTTCCTGTTCTTTGGAAGGTGGTTCAAGTGTTCATCAAGTTCAAAATATTTTAGGAGGCTCATTTCATATGTCATTAGTGAGCTAATTAGTTCTTCAATAGATAAATTATTTAAATCTTTAGCCTCTTATATTGTAGTTACTTTAGGATCCCACCTTTTTGGAAGGGATCTTAAAATCTTGCTTATGAGTTTAAAATTCGAAAAACATTTACCAAGAGCTTTTAGACTATTGATGACATCCAAGAAATGGGAGAACATGTCATCGATAGTCTCACTTGGTGCTATTCGGAAAACCTCAAAATCGTGCATCAAAATATTAACTTTCGAGTCTTTGACTCTACTCGTTCCTTCGTGTGTGATTTTAAGAGTTTGCCAAATGTCAAAAGCCGTTTCACATATAGAAATCCGGTTGAACTCATTTTTGTCTAAAGCACAAAATAAGACATTCATAGCCTTTGCATTTAAAGAAAACGATCTTTTCTCCAAATACGACTATTCGTTCGTCGGTTTAGAGGAAAGTTGAAATCCATTTTCAATGATGTTCCATAAGTTTAAATCAAGAGAAATCAAGAAAACTATCATTCAAGTTTTTCAATATGTGTAGTCTGAATCGTTAAAGAATGGTGGATAAAAAACCGAAAAGCCCTCTTGAAAGCCATGAAGAGCCATTTCTTACGGGTGTAAATCCGAATGAGAAATAACGTGGCTCTGATACCAATTGTTAGAGATCGAGCGACACTAAGAGGGGGGTTGAATTAGTGCAGCGGATAAAGACGATAGATTTTCGATGATTTAAATCAACTTTGGAAACTTCATACGAAAAGAATAAGCGTTTTGATTAAAATCATTTCGATTGCATACGTAAGAAGGAGACAATGAAGTAGAGCATCAAAGTAAAGATGGTTTGTAGTAATGTAAATGACAATAAGATAAACGCAAACCGATTTTATAGTGGTTCGGTCATCCGACCTACATCCACTCTCGATTCCTCTTCGCTTGAGGTTACCGGCTTTCCACTAAGTATCCTCCTTCCAATGGGCGAGGATGAACTCCCTTACAGCTCCTCTCCTTTTGACGGGTTTAGGAGATAACCCTTACAAGCACTCTTACCCCTCTCTTGGATTAGAACACTCTTAAAACTTAGAGGGAATATTTGACACACTTTCAAGAGAGTTTCCCCCTTCTTTTTTTTTTCCAGTTCTAGACCCCCTTTCATCCTTGAATGAGAGGGGTATTTATAGGCCTCAAGAGGATTCAAATTTGGAACCCAAATTTGAATTCTGTTTGGGTTTCCCGGTGCTGGCGGTTCAACCACCTGTCAGTGGCGGTTCAACCGCTTGTCAGTAGTCAAACTGACAGTATATAGGGCGGTTCAACCGCCCAAGGTAGCGGTTCAACTGCCCATGCATTCTGGTGCTGGGCGGTTCAACCGCCCAGCTTTCGGCCATTGTGCGGTTCCACTGCCCAGCACAGGCGATTGAACTGCCTAGCCCATTCAACAAAGTTGGATGGGTCCTGTTTTAGGCCCAAATCAACCCAATAAGAGCCCGGTTGGCCTCTACTAGGTTTAAACATGATAATTTCCCAATTCTTACCCTAATTACGTGCTAACTACGAATTTTAAAGATATTTTCTAAGCTATTACAAAGACCACAAGACAAGACTTCTTTTGGCGAGCTTCCGACGGTCTTCCGACGAACCCTCGAAAACCATTCTGTGAACTCCGAGTAAACCAACGAGCTTCATTGGCAAGCTCCGATCTTTCTTGGCAAGCTCCGTAAACTTTCGACAAATCTTTCGGTGAACTTCCGAAAACCACCTTCGGCAAGCTCCCTACTCGTTCTCGGTCGGTTCCGGCAATACTCCTAATGAATCTTCGGACTTCCGTCGAACTCTTGAACTCCCAACGATCCATCACACTTATCTTTCGACACTTTGTTTCTCTTTACATCTTCATCGTCATCGTAGTTAATCCTGCACACATAAAAACAAAACTCTACTTCGATCTAGACAATTATTATAACGCGAATTGACATTCAGTTGCCTGGCACGTCATTGGTCGGCACTTCGTCCGATTCTTCGGCACATTGTCCTCTCTTGCGATCCATTGCCCAATCGGTGGTTGACCTCCGCAACCCCGATATCCTTGGCGCAACACGCTCTTCTTGGCCCGATGCCCAATGTACAAAGCCTTCTGCCGATTGTCGATTGAACCTTCGGCTTGACATCCAATATCCTGACATGATCACCCGACGCAACGTCAATTCCTCCATCATCAACTATCTAATCTTGATCGATAGTAGACCTGCGTAACTCAAAATATAGTTAGACCACAAAACACAATCAATTAGTTTCATCATCAAAATCCGATATTCAATAATAGAAACTTATCACCCTAAAAATAATTAAATAAGGATACAAAACTTAAAAATGACTCACTACTTAATAAAATATCCAAGAGATACAAAGACTAAACCCATCACTGTATGGTAAACCAAAGAAATACAGAGTTAAAAGAGAGAACTCAAAGAGTTTTTGTAAATACAATTATATTCTATACTATTTCTAACCCTAAAATACCAAAATAAATATTAGTACATGAATCAACCCTTTATGCATGGGGAACTATGAAATTTATTACTTTATTGCTGATATCTAAGCCCTTTAATGCATTCCTTAGTCATGGAGATAAGTTGAATAAACTCTCCATTTGAAAATCGATCAAGTTCAATGAATCTGCCTACCAAACCATCTATTAATAAAATAACTTTAACTTTCTCTAAGTAAATGCTTTTGACTTATTTTAAAATAGGTTAGAAAGTTTTTTCAACTTATAAAGATATGCTCCTTAACTCTTTAGCAATCAATTCAAGCTATCTAATCAAATTAGGGCATATGTAGATTTGGAAAATGAGCTTGCAACTCATTTGACTTATGGGCTATTATATTTGAGAGGTCTGGATTAAAGGTCATGGGATAAGTATTATGGGTTGTAGAGAATACCATATAATCAACAAGATTTACATGAGCTGATTACAACAAATTAGGCACTCTTGTGTCATAGGGGCACCTTTTTTTCTATTTGGATGAAAATATCCTTAGGTTTTTATTAAAATAACTTAATCACATATATTATTCAAATAATATTTAATTCTTAAAATATAAAAAATGATACTAATCATCTTAAAATCATTTTTATGATTTTAAGGTGATTGGTATCACTTTTTATATTTTTAAATAATCAAAATTAAGGATTTTTTGAATAATATATATGATTAAGTTATTTTAGTAAAAGTATTAGGGTATTTTTTTTATCTAAATAGAAAAAAAAGGCACTCAGTGTGTCATGGGCTTAATTGGTTTACTTAAATCGTGCAATACTCTTGTGTGTTTTTTCATAATGGGCCAATCTCCTTGTAATCTCTTAGGGTCTCTCAAGGATCTACAAATGAGAATATGGATTAGAAGAAGCATTATACTTGAGATCTCACAAATAAATATTTTAATAAATATTTGATAGATAATACAAAATACAAATATAGACTTCCTAAGTTCTAAACAATCCATTATGATCAAAAGTCTCAATAGGTGACCACATGATATTATTGTGAAATAAGATAATAAACTAGTCTTAGGTGCTACCGCAAAGGCCTATTTAGCCTTGTACTACTAGGGTAGCTCTAAGGTATTGAGATGACTAACATTTTACATTACTCTACACACTCAGAAAATATATAAAATAATTACCTATATAGCTTATTTTTGGGCAGTTTTATATCTATGCAATGATTGCACATAACCTATATGTACAAATATTAAATGACTATAAATGCCAACCAAAAAGGTTACAAAGCTTATTGCAAGCCCCCCAACATATTATCCAAAATATGAATAAAATCGAAAGACATAGACGTACAAAAATATTATATCAAACACCTTATGTACAAACTTGTCTAAGACATTCTTACCCACTTATTTCTTTGATGTCCTTATCGAAATCTTTGAGATGCTACATCTTCTCATGTTTTCTGCATCTTCAATCCTTTGCTTTAGCTACAATGTGCTTTCCATCTCCTAGCTACTCTCCGTTGCTGTTTTTGAGTAGTCAAACTTTGATCCGTCAATGCTATTTCAACTTGCTAGTGACTCTGACCCTAATGTAGGATTGGTTGAGTTGTGCTTATCTTCGTTGGTTCCTATGAATCTCTTAAATGAAGCAAAAGATTTTTCATATTGTGCACTAGTCCCTTAAACGTCTTATACTACTTAAATTAGATGGATGCTTATTGGATCCCTAACATGCATCACCTCGTAGAACTTTGAAGTTTTGAGGTATTTCTTCTACAAAATTTATCTATTGATTTTTCTTTTGCTTAGTTATCACATTTTACTTTTAATTGGTATTTTGTTGGGAAATAAAATAGAGAATCTGCTTTTGATAAAATCAAATACCATTAGTGAGGATTTGACAATTATTGTCTACCACTATGCCTATCAAAAGTGTCTTTAAATATGTGTAAAGCTTATATTCTCGATAACTAAGAGAATTGTGAATTTTACCTATTCTCTTAATAATTGATAAGCTAAGGGTATTTGACTTCGCTTGTCTCCTCGAGAATTATATTTCATGCATCAAGTTGGTTACTAGTCATCACCTATTTTTTTCTCATTTTTTTAAAGCACTCGAAGTATTACAATCCTTATGCTAAGTTAGTTAATGTAATTTACTTTCTCATTACTATTGAACTTCTAAAATATGAGAAATAGTATCCAAAAAGAGCATAATTTCATGCCTCTTGGGGCAAATCTCTAATAGGTTTTGGATACCTCTAGAATTATACCTCATTCTCCATCATTTTTGTCATTTACTCCTTTGAATTAAAAGGGCACAATACAATATACTATCTACTCTGTATCTTGGTCAACACTCATACTGCCCCAAAGTCCCCCACTCTAAGCTATCTTGATGAGAAATCTATTGATATTGGTCTTACAAAGTTCCAAAGTCTTTGTTCTTCTACCTTATCTTGAGTTTGCCACTACATTCTCCAATTCCTCATCTCTTTTCATGACAATGCGCTCTCCTTTCATAAGAGCAAGGGATTAATGACTCTACGAAAGTCCTGCCTTTGTGATAGGTACCATGACACTTCTATGCCCATAGTGCTATAATCCTTCACCTTGCATTTGTGTCCCTTTTAATCATGATTAGTAAATCTGCCTCCATGATATTGTGGCACTACTCTGAGTCTCTCTCCATTTTGATTGATGCTTAGTTTGGGTAGCTGAGTCCCTTTGGACTCGTTATCGCTTCCTCGTTTCTTTTAACTACTTACTTTAATACCTTTGTGTTCTCTAAATAGTTCAACTTGGTCGATGAAAAGATAGTTTGCTATTCCCATGTATGACCTCTATCATCATGTTATAGGGCTTGTGATAATTCTAATTCTCCTTTATGAGCTCTGGAATAGTCTAACTCTTTTGTAGCTTTGATCATACCTTTGTATAATCAAGTCCTCCTATAGATCTTATTAGTACTTACATTTGAAAGATCCCCTTAGTAGTACATAACTCCCATATACTGATGACTATGACTTTCATTTGATACAAAATTCAATGCACTCATAGAAAATCCATCTTTGTAGTATCATGACATTCGCTCCTTGAATTTATAGTCATTAATGTTGTCATGTTGCACACCAAAGTGGAGCTCCCAATAGCTCCTAATCATCCTTCTGAATGATCAAGTTTCTCATAAGACTTAACCTATGTATGTCGGATAGTCACAAACCTCTCCACCATGATTTGTTACACCATGTCACCTCTTGGTAATATCTCTATGATATTTTGATTTTTATGTAATAAACTCGAACTATAATTTCTCCTTGTGTAGCCTTCGTCAACATACCACATGGCCTCTGCCATCTTTGATTATATATATGCTCTTTTAGTAATCAACCTTTATCCACATGTTATAGGGTCACATATGGATGAAGCACAACTTTAGGATAGTTTGTTACTCAGTAGTCTTTGGAGTCCATTGACTTTATTAGAAATTAGTATGCCATTATTTGGATCATGGGCCTCAGCCCCCAATATAATATTCGCTAAATATAACTTCTTTTTTTATAACAACTTGAATAATAGAACTATAACATATTCTTTAAAAGTGCCCCCTTCGCATCCTCTTACCTTGTGCTAAGATCTTCTGACTCAAACTTTACCTTTATAAGTTGAGTCACCTTAATCTCTTTGTTAATTATCTCATCGAGATAAGGTGAATGTGCCTCAAAGCTTGTTTCAATTTTGACATAATAATATAAGATGAGTCCACTTTATTAGAATGAAAAATCAAGGAATAATATGATCTCGCTCCTGCCTCTATGAGAGTTCATGTCTTGAATCTTTGTCCATGAAAAGCTTTTTGCCTCTACTTTATATTTTGTCATCTATGTTGACTCTTTTCATATAACTTAGGTACTTCACTAAGTTCTACTCATGTTGTTTTGTTCCTCAGTTTACATTGAAATAATAATGCCCTCATGCCTATCATTCCATGAGTTAACCATTCGTTAAGCCCAATTTTCATATCGACTCTAAGTGTGCATTTATTTGGTGTCGCCTTTGATCACTCCCCCACTTTATCTTACAATGCATTCAATGATTCATTATCTCATGCAAGATTATGCGATGACTCCTCATCGCTTGCTCAATTCATCAAAATTTATAGAGCTTTTAACTTGAGGTACCTCCCTTAACATGTGTAGTCTGTTGCATATAAATTTTTCTATAGAAAATTAAGACTTATCTCTCCCAGATATCAGTTTCATTAAAGTAACTTTCTTTTTTGCATCCTCTCCTCTTGAAATCTTAATGACTATCATCTTCTTAGACTATTCTATCTTGCTACACAAACTGTGCATTATTTCATTATCTTGAATGCACTTACTAGATAACAATTATTTGCCAATACAACCCTCGTTGCATCCCTCAAGACCTAGCATTGTGTTGAACCTATTGCATAATTCAGCCTTTTACGGACTTACCCTTCTCATGCCGAAGAGAAAGTTTTCATATTTAATAGTGCTAAATTCCAATCATCTTAGGATAGCCACAAACAATTTGCCATCCACACACAAGCCATTGCATGAATACTGAATTTTTTAAGTTACAATCCCCCTTGCTTCCATGAGTTTTGTATAACCCTTTCAGTCATTGAGAAATCCATTCCTTCTTACATGGTCTCATTCGTTGCCAAACACATCACTTTTATTGAGCACCATCAAATTTGGTTGCCAATATTGAGTCGTAGATTGAACTCAACCATCCTAACCCTTGTTCTCTACATGTTCTTCTCAGTTTGTTTATTCTCATGATGCCTCTCGTGTGAAGGGTTGATCATTTTTTAATATCAATTTCAGATGCTCACTCCTCTGAGTGATTCCTTTTCCTGTCTCTACACTCGTTTCCCTCAAACGATCATGCGTGTTAGTTGCTCTTAATGCAACCTTACCAGGTACCCCATGTTTACATATCAAGTGTTTGTAAGTATGTTTGTCCCACTCTGATACCTATTTTTATAGTCTTAATTGGTTATGTCTAAGTTATGCGGTATCCTTGTATACTTGTTCGGGAAGGGTTAACCTCTTCTAACCTTTTAGGGTTTCCTAAGAGCTTATAAAAGAGAAGATGAGTTAGAAAAAGTATAATGTTTGAGATCTTACAAGCAAATATTTCAGCAAATACTTGATAAACAATGCAAAATACAAACATAGATTTAGAAAGTTTTAAAAGATTACACAATAAATGCTTAAAGATGATATACTAGGATCAAAAGTCTCCATAAGTGTCCACATGACATTACTACGAAATAAGATAGTGAATCAACCTTAGACACTATCCCAGAGATCCATTCAATCTTGTGCCACCTGAGCAGCTTTAGAGTACTAAGATGATCGATATTTCATATTACTTTACATACCTAAAAAATACCTAGAATGATTATTTGAATGACTCATTTTTAAATAGTTTTATCCAAGGATTTTAATTTCGAATGATATCGCCTGTATCGGGTGGTATGTATCGATTCGTCAGCAGATCAGTATGCGGACTGCTCGTTACCAGGTGATACCGTTGATCTAGCCCTGTATCGGATGATACAAGATCATACGGGTGGTAACAGTTGATATTTCAATTGTTATTGCCTAAAACAAGTTGGTAACGGTCGATTTTGACTATCATTGCCCGCTACTAGGTAGTATTAGCCTGGCTGCGACGAGGGAAAAAAAATGTTGAGGGAGAAGAGGGAGATGGTGCTTGAAGAAGAGGGAGAAGAGGAGCGTAAATTAGGAGAACCTCGATGCTTCCCAATCCGGCGCTGTCCTCCCTCAACGATCTTGATCTAGGAGGTAACGGAGAGGCAATGGCTCGGCTTCTTCTTTGTCATGTTCTTCGCCAAAGGCCGAAGATGCCCGCAGCCTTCGTCGTGTTCTTTGCCAAACACCACAAATGAGGAGAAGGTCGCATCTCCTCATCTGATGTAATGATGAGAAGAAAAGGATGCGACGTCGTCGAGATAGTCTACACCTTTCTTTATATATATATATATATATATATATATATATCGAATGGTACATCCTTGCATATCGCTCAGTATGCCTATATCATATAGTATCGAGCAAAGCTCGAAGTATCGATACGATACAAAATTACGAATCTTAGTTTATCTCTTGATCATACATAATATATATATATATCTTAAATATCATAAATGATAATTAAAATAAAACTATCAAATCTGTTATAAACTTTTATGTATTATCTAAGAATAAGATCGAAAGACATAAATATATAGAATAACATCAAAAACACAAATATAAGCGGTACATGAACTAGCGAGTTGGAGAGGACCTTTGCTACGTGTTTTCTATGCAAGAAATCCCGTTATTTCCAAGTCCCGTGAAGAGTCACGTTTCGGAGAATTACCAATTAATTGGCGGTGGCCGCAGGAGGAGGCTTGAGGCATCTATGACTTCCCATGGTGGTTTCTGATGTCGAAGGCTTTGGATGAAACGATATCGAGTGAGTCAATCTCTCTTTTCCCCCTTCCCTTCCTGTTCTTAATTCCTCTTCTTCTTGTCTTCTACTTCTACTTCTTATTCCTCTTCTTGTTTGCCTCTCCGTCTTTTTCCTTTCTTCTCCGGTTACCCGACCCTTGGCAGCCAGAACACAGTCAAATCCGCCGGTATGCTGAAAGAATGGACCAAATCCGGGTCAAGACTGGTCGATCCCAATACGAATTGTCTGATCTTGATTCAGATTGGCCGATCTTGAGAAATGATCATTGGTGCAATGGTACCACCGGAACGGGTAGGCTCATGAAATGAATGGATGGATTTTGGGGAGAAAGACCGTTACCGTGGTCGGTATCTATCAATGCTGATCATGGATATTAAGTGGAAATTTGTAGCGCCTGCTACCTGCAAGTCAGTGGTGCCATTGTCTGACTGTGTCGTCAAAGCGGTCATTGGGTGTGTCGGCTAGTTGTGGGAAGGTTTCAGCTCTGGGGAGAAAGAAAGGAGAGAAGAAAGAAAAGAAAAGGGGAAAACAGGATCGAACCCATTTACCCATAAGTTAAAGGTTCTTTTTTTGTGCATGTGTCCTTGGAGACTAGATTTATTTAAGTGTTCGTTCAAACATAATGGACATTGCAATCATGTTAAAAATTCCCTGGCATCATATACAATAATATAATTATTCACTTACATCGGTAAAACATTACTGCAATAATTTTTAACTTGACACAAACTATATCATATCTTTGGATGGAATATGATGGCGAGGGCTCCACCCATAATTCTTTTGTAGGCAGCCAAAGTTGAGAGGGTTGTCTATGCTAAAAGCCTAAAAAGTTCCCTTTAGGCTGATAACAGGTTTGACACCCTAGTTCATTAAGCAGACTTGAGTCAGATCTGATTTAATCAGATGAATGTGACTATGATTGAGACTTACTAATGATTAGTTGGGTTTAATTCATCTGACAAACTTAATATGTAATATGTTTAATTCTCCTGGATCATCAATCTTTTGCAAGCTTGATCACTTCAAATGTTCCTAACCAAGCCAGCTATCTGAACTGTGAATTCTAATTAATAGGTACATTGCCTAATTATTTTCTATTTTTCTCATCAAGTCAAAAAGTTTCTTTGACCTCCCATGATGGGGCCATGGCACATGAAACAAAAGTTGGCAAGCCAGAGCATGACTCAATGATTGTAATTCTACCTGTCTATGTATCCAATTCTATTCCAAATTATGTAGAATTAGTGGTTAGACCATTTCATGATCTTGAATTTCAATGTGCATGTGTATTACTATTGCTCCCTAGGTCTTGCAATTGCTCTTTGAGGATAGTTGTCAACGTCATTATGTCTACATATTCAACATAAGTGCCATTCTTCACTTTAACTTGATTTTCTTCGAAAGTATCTTGTGTATAAAAATTGTGCAAGGGACTAGTCTTATTTCTCTTAATAGTCATGTATGACTTTCAAATATATTGTCTATTAGTCCTTGTTGCTAGCCATTTTTTATACTTCTTTTATTGTTCAACATTTTTTGTTATGATGATAAAAACATGAACAAAGGCTACCATATAAAGATTTATTGATTTGGAGGAAGCATATAATATAGTTTCTAGAAATTTGTTGTAATGGATACTTATAAAGCACCTACACGTGCTTTAGGTGGGCACATCTGTGTCAGACATGTGTCGGACACAGATACGTCGTCGACATAGTCAGACATGTGTGTCCAACCATGTCTTTTTTATTTATTTTTCTTTTTATCTTTTGGACACGGTATTGCTCTCGCACGCTTTCTCGTGTGGCACTTGCACGCGGTGTTGAGTTCATGTGGCCCTCATGTAAGGGACATATGCTTTGTGGAGATGGATTGTTGGCATGAAATCTTACGACTCTTGGAGGATTCCTAACCAAAATTGTTCATGTGCCCCTTGGTCACTGATAGTTACGAATCGATTCACTTGTGAAGTGTGTAATAATGGGTTCCAAAGAGAGCAGAACCTGTAGTTGCATTGGTGACGTCGAGGGTACCTTTGCCTCGAGCCCACCTGCGTCCACCACCACCCATCGTGCACCCTCAACGACCTCACCGACGAAGTCACCATCCGATTCATCTATAAGGTGTGCAACAAGAGGTTCTAGTGGGAGAAAACCTATAGTTGCACCAGCGGCACTGAGGCTACCTCTGTCCCGAGCCCACCAACATCCACCGTGGACCATCGTGCGCCTTTAGCGACCTCACCAGTGAAGTCATTGTCATGCCCCCAAACCGGCATCATGGGTATCTGGTTTCATCGTGTTAATTTGAGAACCTGATTCATCATTTGATGATGACATGATGTGCACCTTGTGTTAAGGTATCACCCAATCGGGCACGACGTGATTGCCTCTGTTGAAGGGGAGGCCAAGCAGATAGTGATAGAGGAGGGGAGGAGAAGCTCAAAGGGACCCTGCTCCCTTTTGGCTTTCAACATCGGTTAGCTTCTGCTTTCCATTACTTTGTTTTTAAAGCCATCAATGGAACAGATTCAGAAACCAACTTTCTTTATCTAAGTTGTTATATTTCTTTTCAGATGAATCTCTTGTTGCTTTCTAATGAATTTAATCATGTTACAAAGCTTCGTAATACCAAAAGGGATGTTAAATGTTGATAAGAGATAATGACCTAATTCTGCAATCTTTTGTCCCCATTGGGATTAAGAATTGGAATCTATGACTTTTAATTGGGGTTTTATGCTTAGTGTACTTCACTTTATTGCCATAGAAGGTCTTTTTTGATGATATAGGTGATGATCCTTAATAGTCACAGTCATGGCTTTCGAATTTCAATTATTATAATTATGCCTGTTCTCCATTTTATTGTATTTCCTTGGTCTGTTGCTTGCACTTTAGAGATAACTATCTAATTCTACAATTTTAATGCATTTCCTTCTTTATTTAATTAATAGTCACTTTTATGCTAGTTTTTGATAGTGCTTGTTGAATTTTTTTTTCTTTTTATGGTTTTTGATGGAAAGTTGCAATGAGACCCATGCTTTTGGTAGACATATCCGTTCTGAAGCACCAAAGCTGAAAGGAGACCCGTCCACCAAAGCCACCAAAATGAGTTCGTCAAGTTCTATTAGTAGTTCTTCAGTTCTTTTGGTCATCCTATATTCCTATATCTAAATGATAAGGATTTTTATAAACCATTATGAAGATATATTAATAAAATGGACAAATTAAGTGGAGGTGGTTTGAATATTTCATAGCAATATAACTTTTGTTATCAAATCAAGAAAAAACTCATATACAAGAGTTAAGAGCACATCTGTTAAAGTTGATCAGTTAAGGAATTGTAGTATGCACAAAAGTAATAATAAAGATATCTTTGATATGTAAAAATAGAAGAAGTTAAAACTAAACAACAAAGTAATCCAAAAAGAATACCATTAGCCCTTCTACTGTTTCTGTCGACTGCTGTATGAATATTTCTTTGATCAGAATAAAAGAAAATTAAGTGACAGTAAAGGGAAAATATATTGTAGCTGCATATAATATAGCAACATGTGATCAATTACATTTCGAGATAGCTAGAATGTTTTATTCTATCGGTTTAACATTTCATCAGGCAAGAAATCTGTAATATGTTAGTGCTTTTACTTTTGTTATGAACAATCCATTATTTGATTATTTGCTACCTGGTTATAATTTAATGAGGACCATTCTTTTTAGAAAAAATAAATGTTGAGAGGTTATTATGATCAATTAAAGGTACATGAAATGAAAACGAGTTAGTATTATAAGTGATATATGGAGCGATGCATAGAGAAGACCCTTAATTAACTTTATAATTTTGATTGATGGTGGAACTATGTTTTTAAGAAATGAAGGATAAATATTTTATTTCAAATTTGATAAATAAAGTTATCAATGAGATGGGTCATGAGAACATAATGCAGATTATTACCGATGATGCTTCAAATTGTAAGGGTGCAAGGCAGATTATTGAATCATAATTTTTAAATATTGTTTGAACTTCATGTGTGGTGCATATTCTCAATTTAGCATTAAAAAAAGTTTGTGCAACAAAGAATATTGAACAAAATCAGTTGACATATAATGCATGTAGTTAGATGTCTGATATCGAAGGTGATGTTGCAATGATAAGAAGTTTGATTATGAATCATTCTATGAGATTGGCTATATTTAATGAGATTGTGCCATAAAAGTTACTCTTTTAGCTGACACATGCTTTTCCTCAATAATTGTCAACAATTGTTATGTTTAAAAGGTTTAAACTTTCAAAGGTGAACTTCAATCTATAGTTATTAGCAACAAGTGGTCATGTTACAAGATTTTTGAAGGAAAATATGTTCAATGATTTTTGATGGGACAGCATTAATTATTCTTAATTTCACTAGAACTATTTATTATATGCTTATATTTTATAACACGAATAAATCATGTGTTCATTTAGTATATGATGTGTGAGATAGTACGATTGAGAAAGTGAAAGAAAAAATATGTATATAAAGGAAAGAAATCAGATGAATCATTATATTTCAATTATGTAATTTATCGAATTCTTATTGATTATTGATAATGCTCCACTTCATTGCTTGGCTTATTCTTTAAATCCTAGGTATCTACCTATTTTAGAATCTTGTGATATTTGTTAAATAATTAAATATATTTATAAAATTATTTATTTATTTTATTTTAGATATTATAATGATAAATGGCTTCAAGAGGATCTCAAGATCTAGAGATCTCTCGAGAAAGAATATGATGTCTAAGAAGATATTATTCAACTATTGAGGAGAGAACACTTGTTAACGAAGAATATTATAATTTCTACAGCAGAGATGGATACTTTGCTTATTATGATTCTTTACACGATCGTAATCGTATGTGTAATCATTGCTGATTTTTCTCCCTTAACATAAATCAAATTATCATAAATTATATGTTGCTTTATTTAAATTATTAACTTCCTAGTTTGTGTAGTATGGTTAAGTAAATGATTAAAATTGATTTTTTTAATCATATAGACAAAGTTAGAAATTTTGTCAATCAATTAAATCATTAATTAATTTATTTTCTAATGAGTGATGTAATTTTTAGAAAGTAGATGGTTCAAATTCTATCTTTGTGTGTGAACCATAAGAAATATGTATTATAATTCTATCTTTGTGTGTGAACCATTAGAAATATGTATTATAATTCTATCTTTATGTGTGAGAACAAAATAAAAATAAATAAAAATAAAATTAAATTATTGCTTACCTTTTGGAGAGAGCTCATTTTTTCCTATATAAAGAGGGCTTTCTCTCTCTCATTTCTATCAAGCTTGGTAGTGGAAGAATTGAGGAGATGATTCCCTGAGGAGAGGATCCCTTATGAGAGGTAGGATCCTCTATTTTCTTTCTTATCAGTTTTTATTTATATCTTAAGATCTTTGATATTGGAATTGTTATTATTTGAATGGTGTATAATAATATTTTAATTTCGAAATTATAATTCATAAATAATGATCATTGAATTGTGATGTTATAATGATTAATTAATTTAATAATAAGTCTAATTCATTTAATTAGATATTTATGTTTAAAAAGATTATGTGTGAATTTTTATGATCTAATTAGTTTTAAATTTGGAATCATAAATCTAAATTAGTTAATTTATAAAAAGAATAGATTTGATTTTAATTTTTATTTTATAATATTTAAAAAGATTTTTGAAAATAATAATATCTAATTTAATAAGAGAGGTTAAATTGGGGTCTGACCTGAGTTAAGTTGGTTGGCCAGAACAGCTTATGTAACCAGGCATGCCCTAAGCCATGTCGCCAGGTATGATCCAACCTATGTGATTATGTATGATCCAACTCATGTGGTCAGGTACGATCCAACCTATGTGGTTATGCATGACCTAACTCATGTGGTTAAGTACAATTTAGCCCATGTGGTTCAGTATGACTCAGCCCATCTAGTCAGATATGATCTAGTCCATGTGATTAGGCATGAACTAGCCTATGTGGCTAGGTACGACTCAACCTTTGTGACCAGGCATGACTTAGCCCATGTAGCTAGGTACGACGCAAACCATATAGTTAAGCACGATTTAGCTCATGTGGCCAAGCACTACCTAGCCCATGTTATCGGGCATAGTCCAACTTATGTGGTCAGGCATGACCCAACTCATATAGCTAGACACGACCTAACTCGTGAGCCAAGTGTGGCCCAGTTCAATGGTAAGACTCAGCTTAGCTCATGAAGCTAGGCTTGCCCAGCTATACAACTGGTGCTAGACACACCGTCGACCCTTTATCCAGGCCGTTGTACCTCAACCCAACCTATTACCTAGGATAGGCATGTGCGACGCATGTGACCTGTCCAAGACTTGGGTGGGTTGGTTCGATCTAGGCTAGCATTATGTGACAGTCTAATTTTCTCTCCCTTTATTTATTTGTGCTTGTTAGTTGACTGAATCAGCCAAGTTTGATCGGTTCGAGTCGGTTCAAGGTGATTCTAGACATTTTTATAAGGATTTGAGGTTAGTTCCATTAGGTCATAATTGAATTGAGTTTGGTTCAAGCAACTGGACTATTCTAATTAGAGTTCTGGTTGATTGTGAACTATTGAGAGATTGATGCCTCGTGTCTTTATTATTTGATGAACTTAAAAGTTTTATCTAAAGGTGTCATTTGAAAATGATTATTGGTTTTCTTCTATCTTTTAGATTAAATTGATGATATTGATATAATTGTTACTATGTAGTATATATTACTAGGCTAAGTGGTCCATATTGAAAGTGTAACTTGTGAAAGGAGCTATGAGTTTATTATAGTGCAGAGCCATCAATGAATATAGTTTAGCAGGTCATATATTAAGCATGGTCTCTTATAATATTTTATTATACTATTTTATTATACTATTTCTTGAATGCATACATGGATTAATAGATAAATATAAATGAATGATTATGGTTAACTATGTATCCCTACCGAGGGCAGGTAGGACGATTCCCTTTGGGGATTAACGAGCAGTCAGGCGTGATAGTTAGATGGTTCCTCCATCCGTTGTTGGGAGGAACGTGTCCCTACATGGGCTAGTGAGGGATATCACTATATCAATTGTTGGGAGTGCGATATAAGTTCTCTATCCACTGTCGGAGAAATCCATCTCGTATAGTATGTTTTTCCATCCGCTATTGGGAGAGTGCACCATTGGGTGTGATATACGTCTTTGTTATCTAACTGTTATGTATGCCATCGAGATGTGTTACATATGACTGATGCATGATTTTATTTATTGTATAAGAATTATCATTGTTTTTCTGATACATGAGTTTCATAATGAATTGATGTATTATCGTTTCATATTAAATTGTTGACATTTGTATATGTTTCACGAATATTGAAATTATTTTTATGATTTTTCGGAGGTTCCTACTAGTGGTTGATGATGTATTGTAATAGATTTAAGGTTTAGGTGGAGGAGACTTTTTTGTCACTTGTAATAGAACTAAGAAGATGCGATCCCTTTTTTTTTTCAGTTAAAAAAAATTTGATGTTGTAAAGATAGAGATTTGAACTAAAGATAAAAAAAGAGTCTTATGTAAATTATGAATAATAAAATGATGATTTATTTTTTAAAATTTGGATGTGACAATATAGAGCCTGAAAGTTAGTGAGTTATATATGGTTCATCCACTCTTATGTTTCAAGCACTAGCTTTGAAGTTACTTACACAGTCTTCCTCTTTATCATATTGCAAGAGAAACTATAGTACTTATTCTTTCATGCACATTCTTAAAAGAAATAAAATGGCTTTTCAATGTGCAAAAGATTTGATATTCATTCATGGTAATCTCTATCTATTTTTTAGAACTTCACAATACTTAGAGGGAGACGTGAGATATTTTTAGAGATAAATTTGATTCATTTGAAGATGCTGGAGTGCTTGGAATTGCAAATTTATGCGTAGATGAACTAGAATTTAAAATAAATATTTTTATTGATGATGTTGATGAATCATCAGATTAAGGTGATAATGATGTAGAGAATGAGTCTAGTGATTGTTAAATATTATTTGATGTATTCAAGCTTTATTTTGGATACTGATATTTAGATGATTTTAATTATTTCAACCTGTATGACAATATTTACTTGTTTGGATTGCTGAGTTTATAAAATTGAAGTATAAATGCTATAAATTCATGTTAGTCGAATATTATATGTATTAAAAAAATATACATGTCATCGTCGTGTCCGTGTCATAATTTTTTTAAAAATGGCGTGTTGCCATGTCCGTATCCTGTGTCCATGCTTTTTAGATGGATACTTCCATGCTGTATATGGTTCACTGTGTATATTGTGCCGATTGATGCGAGTTTAATTGGGATTAATTTTATATTTGAATAATGGTGACAAAAATTAGTAACTGATTTTTTTAGACCAACTAGAACCACGACTGAATGTATGAAATACAACTTACCAAGTGTTAAGAGAAGAATCAAGGGTATAAATAAGATGGATGAAGAAGAAGTTCTTGTAAATTAAACTTTTGGGAATCTTAGATCTAATTTGTAATTAGTTATAGTGGCTGATGAAGATATATTCAGAGAACAGCATTAAGAAACATTTTGTGGGTTTGTGTTGGATAGTTATAAATATCATGCTCAAAAAGTTGGTATAACCAAAATAAGAATATTGAGGTTGTTGTATGGGCTACTAGAAAAATATATAACAAGAGATACTTATAATCATGAACAATTAGGCATCTGCTTAATAAAGAATAAAACAAGGGATGATTAATAATCAATGAAGACTCTATGAATGTGTCCAAGGTACATCTATAGATGCCTTGGTTAAATGAGATAAGTAAATTAAGATGGATGGTTCAGTGATAGGTAGAGGGAGATTTTTGCGAACTTTTTACCAGGAACAACTAAGAAGATACTTTACTAAACTCAATTCAACTTGAATAGTACACTACATAACTCAATGGTGGAAAAAGATTATGTTATTGACCCCAAATAGTTGGGATGTCATCTAAGAAGCACGAACACACAAATATGACACAACACAGGCATGACAAGGACACTATATATACATATACATATATATATATATGTATATATATATATATATATATATATATACACGTATACATATACATATACATATATATAAAATATTCGATTAACATGAGTTTTGTAGTATTTATACTCAAGCAGAAGAACTTAGTTTAGGTGCTCATAATCACTGAGAAGCTAGTACTAAAGAAGAAGCATAATGACTCGTATTTGTTAGTAACAATCCTCAATACTCATTATAAACCAAATTAGAGTTTCCAAATCTGAAGTTCGAGAATTCCATCGGAGCCTAGCTTCTCCATTTTATTCTTATGATCACATTGAAAGTATTTTAAGTAATTTCAAGATACGACCAAATTTTTGAAGACAGAGATTAACCTGCTGACCTCAATAATTATTCCACTTCACTTCTAAAGTGCAAACAATAGATCAAGGAAATGCAATAAAATGGAGAACCTATAATGAATTGAGCAATCACCGAATTTGCAAGTACAATAAGCAAACATGAATAATTGATAGCTTCCTTAGGAATGAGAGAGTGGGTCTTAACAAATCAAAGTAGCCAGAAATTATATTAGAATCCATCAGAAATCAAACCGAAGTACAGAAACGAGAAATCTGGGAAGCAAAAATAGAGGATCGCATATGGTACCTTGCGATGAAGATGTACAAGACAGGTGAAGCAGAAAGAGAGGACCATGTAGGGTTTTCACCGTGTGACCACAGGTGGGGTCGGTGAGGTTGCCAAGGGTGCACCAGCAACAACAGTGCTTCTTGATGCCGATGAGGTCGCCAAGGGTGTGCCAGGTCTTGGTTGACATAGGTGGGCTCAGGGCAGAGTTCCTTCTAGTAAAATCAAGCCGATGAGGAAATCTTGCTTCACTGGTAAGGTCATCGAGGGCCTACGATGGGTCGTGAAATCTTGCTTCGTCGGTGAGGAAATCAGCAGCCTCTTCCATAGTTTAGTTAGAGGGCTACAGTTTGGTCAGAGGGCCTCTTTTGCAGTTTGGACGTGGTGCACGGCGTGTTGTATCCAGCGAGGAAATATCGCTTTACTAATAGGGAGGTCAGCAACCTCTTCCACAGTTTGGCTAGAGGACTAGTGATGAAATTGCTGGAAGCCTGGAACCCCTTGTTGCGCCCCTCGGTTCGTAACTATTCATGACAAAGGGCTACATGAGATTTAACACTGACAATCCTCTAGGTTCGTTACAATCTTGGCAAGAAATCCTCCAAGAATCATGAGATTTCACGTTGACGATCTGTCTCCACAAAGCAGATGATCCTCATGTGCAAGGCCATGTGAGCTTAGGGTCGCACGAGCACTACGCGATGAAGCATGTAGGAGTCATGTCGTGTACAAAAAATAAAATAAATAAATAAATAAGACATGGTTGGAGATGTGCCTAGTCGTGTCGGTGACATATGCATGTTCGGCACGTGTCTATCATGGGAGACACCTACCAAATGCATGTGTCAGTGCTTCATAGGGTTTCAAAATATTAATTGTTGTTATTGTTGTCATTGTCCTGGCCTAAAAGAAATCCATTAAATAAAATTTGTTATAAACGTGGTTTTGTATTTTTACAATTACATTGTTGTGCACTTCAACTTTAATTATCTGAAAATTTCATTATGTACTCATTTCACATTTCTCTACTTTTTTGTATGACAGCTTACTTTGCGTGAACGAATCATGATAGATACAGTGTGCCTTGGGCAAGAATTGGAGCCTCCAGTTGTATTTGAGGTGATTGGGGAGCCGGCTATCGTAATTGATGGTGTGCCACCTATGCTTCCTGGTTCTTCTGTACCTGTTCATAAGGACATAACTGGTGTTGGATCAATAAATGACCCATGCTTTGGTGAGTGGTTAGAGGGAAGGAAAGTTCGGAAGTTATTTGGAAACCAGTATTACTCTGGAACAGTGGTCAAGTTTGATACTGAAGTAAATTGGTATAGAGTGATTTATGAAGATGGTGATTCTGAAGATCTTGAGTGGCATGAACTAGAGGAAGTGTTATTACCACTTGATATCTCTATTCCATTAACAACCTTGGCTTTGCAAATGTGCAAGTTGAAGCAATCTGCTTCTACATCAGGAATAACTTTACCCAGAAAAAGGAAAGGATACACAAAGAAGGGCAGGAAGAAGGAAGACTAGAGCTGTTTCAAATATCCAAAACAAGTGAAATGGATAGAAAAACAGTGAACACAGTTTGAATGCAAAAAGTACTTAAAAGGTTAAAAAAATAGGAAGTGGATATTCAAATATGTTACTCTGAGAACTGTTTGTCTGAGACAGGAAAGGTTGCAGCTTGGTCAAATTTATCAGAATATGAAACCTTGGTTTAATTTGATGCAGCTGCTTCTGATCCATTGAGTTTAGATAGAAAGGTGAAAGACTACTCACTGATATCATTGCTGAAGAATTTTGCTAAGAAGCAAAAGATTTGGAATTAGAACATTAGAAATTGTATTGAAGAAGGAGAATTATTTTTACTTAAAACTACCATATGGAATTTAAGCAATTGATCCAAATAAATTTTGATTATTGTTAGAAAATAACGCAGAGCAGGAAATCATGTTTGATTCTCAATATTTCTTTGATTCTACTTCATGTATAAATACTTAGTGCAGCTTCAACAGCGGAAATTCAGTTCCTATGACCCTGCTACAAGTTCTCTTTGTGGAAATCAAAGCGAGTAGTGGTATCATTGCTGAATTCCTGGGAAAGGTTTAGTTGTGTGAGCTTCACAGATCCACAGTAGAAAACACCTGCAGTTCCACATATTTAGAAGTTAGAGAAATACAAATTGCACAGTTCAATTGAATATAGCTAACCTATTTGAGAGGCCTTGTGTGCGCTTGCCAAGTCAGAAAAAACTTTCCTCCAGTTTGGCCTTGCAAAGTGTGTCCTTATTTGTCATGTATTAGTCAGAAAGGAGCAAACAATTTTCTTTTCTTTTCTTTGAGATTATGAAAAGTTTATGATAAAGGGTAATTACCCGACTTCCAGATACAATATCAAGATCACTTTTGGCATATTGAAGTGACTGAACCATCGCCATAAGAGTGGACCGAACATCACCTTCTTCGTACACACTTGTCAAGTAGTTGTGCATTTCTATGACATTCTGAAAAGTAGAATGATGTATTTGCCAGTTTTTTCTTTTTCGGAATATTCAATGAGTATGAAGGAAGCGACGGTTTTTTAGGAGATACATTGTGGTCACTTACTGCAACTTCATCCATGACACCTTTGAACCATTCAAAGGAGCCTTGTTTCCTCGTCACCCAATAGAAGTAAGCCCTTCCTGGACCATTTCCTTTGTTTTCACTATCTGGTTCATCTTCATTCTGCATTTCGTGCATTAATCTTTCAGGCTATGAATAGTTGTTCTAACTAAAGGTTTTTCTGAAACAGATTTTTGAATATGAAGTTACTATGTTGGGACTGTGTATTATTCAAAGATCCAATCTGCAAAAAGGGAATTATTTTACTCTGAAGCTTGACACATTTGAGACATCAGATAGTGATAATTGAGGTGTGTCACTTGGACATATAAGATTCTTTATTACCTAGTATCTTGATGCTCAACATCTGCAAATACTGTGGTCTCAGGTCTAACTAGATTAGCCTTCTTGGATTTAACTTGAGCCTCGCAGGCCTGTTTTGAATGCTCATATATCATTTTGAAATGTGAATATAGTCTCTTGCAAAGAAAGTGAAAGTTTATTCAGAACCCTAAACAAACCTTTCCAAATAAATTCCTGAGTGCAGTGGTCCAGTCTCCCAAGGATTGAATATGAACACTCCAATAACCATCTCCTGGTGCAGATGTGATTGAGAAGGGATGCCTGTCACAATCAAATTTAAAAGATGAATAAAGGAATGTTGGTAATATTTCCTGTGAAGCTTATGACATACCATTCAAAAGGTGAGACATCTGGATACTTGATGAATAGGTACATTCCACTTTTATACTTGAATCCTGGTGGTGCTTTTTCACATGTATTGAGAGGACATTGCCTGGATATATGGTTGCCTGTGTAGCACATTGGAAAACAAGAGGAAAATATCCTTGATTTGACTCAGAGATATTCTTCCACTGCTCTTTAAATATTGATAAGAGTAGTCTTACCTTAATGATGGCTACACAATAGCTTTTCTCATGAAGTTTTCTGATTAATCTCTCACAGGCATAAAAAAGGACAGGAATTGTGAGATACATCCATGTCTGTGAAATAAGGAGTCATTGTCAAAACAATAATATCAGTGTGTTGTACATGTTTTGAGATCACCATTTCCTGAAGAGAAAGCATAACATGCCGTCTTCTTGTACCACTTCTTGGTGAAAAAAATGAAGTAGGAATGAACTACTAGGAGACCATATACCAGTGCCAGGAGGTGGCGGGCGTACCAAAATGCGATAAAGCCAGCTAAGTGGTGGAGGGGTGATGGCACCTTCGCAACACTTATGAAGGAATGCGTTGCTAGTGTGAAAGAAAATGTCATAATCAAAATCATGAGGATGCCAGTGACTCCAGGAGCACTGCCTAATAGAGATGGATATGTGGGCTGCTTGTAGTTGAAGTTTAGCCCCATTGTAGTCATGAACTTAGATTTTGGACATGTTATTATTCTTGGGAAACCACACGTAACATGAGCAAGAATATGCACTACTGTCCCAATAGCTATTGCCGATGCAGTGATCTGTAAGTTAATTTATGGTAAGTCAAGAATATGGTCTATTAAGAGTTCAGTTTAACATGTGGCAGAAATCCTTCAATTACTTTGTGGAAGTTGATGCTGTCATCAAATGGGAATATTGAATTAACAGCTGTTGATCTAAGTCTTGTAAGCATGTTTCTGCAAACAGTGACGAGAATGAGAGCCATGTTCAACTTCAGGGTTTCAGCTGCAGCCTTGGCTATGCAGACACAATAGCCCATTACTTGAAAAGCTGACCTCCTTCTGTACTGTTCAAATTTCCACACATCTAGAGCTGTATTCAGCATCATCCATAGTGAAAGAACCCATTTTCTCTACCAATTTTCATGAATAAAATCTGCAGTCTTTCTGACAAATCTGTTGGCCCGGTGTCTGTACAGCCTTGGTGTCATTGTTTTTGCAAGCCCATGTGACCTTCTGAGTGTTCTCTCAGATCCTTGTGAGCTAACCAGGCCTCGAACCAAAGTCTCAAGTTGTGCAATCTGAAGCAGAAGATTGTAAGTGGTGTTTCTCTGCTTTCCGATGTTACCCTTTTCTGATACTTAAATGTGAACTGGAAGGACATCATATTACCTCGATGTAACCAAGATTATCGGGGTCAAGCTCCTTCATGACATGAGCTGCATAGGTAAGAGCATGTGCTTTGACTTTTGAAAGCTTGTTTTTTGAGGCACTCGATATGATCACCTTTTAAGGACACCATCTATATTATCTAATCCTCACATTTCAAGCAAAAGCGGCATTCCAGACTAAAAATCTTTGCAATTAATTAAACATTTCTACTGCTTACCTACTTCATCTTCTGTAAGCTTTCTATCACCATTTTTGTCACACCTTAGCAAAATGAACAAATCAAATTGTATCATATGGATGTCGTGATTAATGTACAAGAAAAAAAGACAAGTGTAGCAGGTATGTACATGTCAAAGAATATCCATAGATGAGAATCAAAGTTTTGTTCTGTCATTGCTTTCCAACACTCGTGGAGCTCTTCTTTCATTATTCCATTTTGAGGATCCTAGTTCCTTCATCTTGCCAAAGCCACAAATAGCTTTCCATCGAAGTCCTTTGACTCAGCCATGCCTTCGTGTTTATTAAATCAGGTTTAGTTTTGTTGCTATGACTGCTTGTATGGATCAGATGTGGTATAAACTAAAAATAGAAATGTCATAATCAAATTTGTCTTTAAGAGTACTATATCTATTTTTTTCTGTAGAGAGTTTCAGCTTGGTGGTCCTTAATATTGCCAGCTTTTTGTTCTGGTATAATTTGCCCAACTTTGTAAATGTGTATACTGATTCCTGAATTCACTCTGATAAATCTGTTTTCTGTGTGAATATTACTTTTGGAGGCTAGACTATTATTAGAAGTATGGTAAGAAAACCAATATTGATAATGATTGACAATTCAATCTGATCATATGTATAATTTACTTTGACAAAAGATACAATTATTGGGAAACTTCCTTCTGTTATTACATAGATTTTTTTGCAATGGCCATAACATATGTCTAACTCTTTGTTTTCTTGACAGATCATGGTAAGATCTTGGACTCAAAACCCGTCTTCATCCCTTGCATTAACAAAAAAAATTGTTTGTATTTTTGCAGGAAATTTATAGCCTATATGCCCAAAAGAGAATTAGTCATAATGGATATCTGTTCTTAAGAAATAACAAAGAAAAGCAACATGCAGGCAGGGTAAAGCAAGAGTAGCTTGCCTATACAAGGTCCAAAGTTCTCCTTCTGAAGCCTGCCATTCGTTGCAGATTTCTCAAACCGCTTCTCGAATGGTGTTCCATCCTCCTTCCCCCGGCAAACTCTTATCAAGGGAGCAAAGCCCTTTACGAGGGCTGGAAACAATCCCGCTCATCTTACTACGAGGATGCTTCTCCATGTCACACTGCAAAGCAAGCCCCTGCGCCTTGACCATGATATTTGGTGTCTGGAACAATGGGTTGCCCTCGAAACTCGTTGATGATTCAGCCTTTGGTTGTGCAACATTGGTACCGGCTAGATGCAGCTGTTCGGGAGCTGATCGGTCTAGTTTGCCATGAACAATGGCAGTCTCCAGCTCGTGCACTGAAGTATCAATCTCTGAAATATCCACAATATGATGTGGTGATCCCATTCCTTGGATAAAGGTTGCCTGAATCAACGTTTTCTTTTACCTCTCTATTGGAAAGATGCAGAATGGGCATGTGGAGAATAGACAGATAGAAGTGTGGGTGTGTAGAAATTATAGCTGACAAAAGAGGAAGGCTTGCCCCATATGAAGTGGAGAAATATTTCAAGTACCTTAATGGCCTTCCTTTTGCCTTGTGTGTTTCTGATGAGGACACCAAGTGGAGAATACCCAACCATAATTCCTCTGTTTATGATGTGATGGTGGATTCGTTGGAATGAGGCTATGCTGGGTTTGGAACTTTATATCTCTAGGCTAGTATCCATATTGTAAATTGTGTTGTTGAGGTTTTGCCGTCCAATATAATTGTATTCTTTTGGGTTTTCATGAGAGAGGACAAGTGGTTTCTGTGCCATCAAGGTGATTTGGACCAAACAGTGCATGGCTGCATCTCTCTGCCTTTCTCTGTGGTGGTCCAAACAAAGTGACAACTGTTTTTGCCACATATTGTCGCATAATATCTTATGAAGATTGGCTTTTGTGCTTTTCTGATGCATGTGGCTCTTCCACACATGAATGAACGAAGTTGGATGTGGCTGTGCTTCTTCCAAAGTGGAGTGTAAACCCCGAAGTGAACTGGTCAGTCAAGTTACATATTCTGAAATTTGATTTTTATTGAGAAATTCCTTCAAGCCATCATTAAATTTTGTTGGTTCTCGTGTAGATATCTTGTTTATTTATCTTTTTGTATGGTTATATGGCATTTTCTTACATGGTCACGGTTTAAAATTTAATTACTAAGCATGATGACCATATCAATGATGCAGCAATCATCATATAAATCATGTGATAGTAATAATGACTATTATTGTCTTTTGAGTTTCTGCACTGTTTATTAAAATAAATTGATTTTATATTAACCTGGCGAATGATAACTAATTGATTTTATATTTTTCTATCAATGTTCACCCAAAATAAGCACAATTCCGTAACTTAACTTTGCTTGTCCACGTCATGATGCAATACTTGTGGTTGAGGCAGCATGACACATCATATCGTAGGCAAGTTATTGATCACAACGTAGCATCACCCTGTTCATGCAGGCAAACTGAGGCACTCAAGAATCAAGGAATTAAATTCGCCCTTTGAACCAAATTACCTCCCATGGATCCAATAATAAATGTATTGCTAAACTGTATGTGGAAGCAGCAGTCATTAATCCGATTAAATAGATATTCTAGAACGTCAGATGAGCTCTTAATCCAGCTTCTTCAATCGCCATCCATCCAGAACACCATTATTGATATACGTACATATAAGTAAAGTAGAACAAGACAACTGCTAATGCGAGGGAAAGGAAGGGTCTATGTAAGTAGTTTTACCTCTGTAAGTAAAAAAATGCCTTTTTCAATACTTATTTTGATTTCAAGTAATTAAATCATTATTGTTGCAAGGAGTAAAAGTTAATAAGCTCCTTTGTGATTGTAAACCGTGTTGGTCATCACATCAGGAAAAAAAAAAAAAGAAACATAAATTTCTATTTTATAGTTTATCTTTTATTATACACATTTTAAAGATTGAGACTTTGGGAATATTGATTCCTATATATAAAAAAAAAAGTTTGACGAAGGTAACTTTTCATATTCTGGGTCTCTTTAACCCTGTTTATATCATTTCTCTACTTTCAAAAACGATAAATTAAAAGTTTTGATTTTTTTTTTCTTTCTCCTTCACTGATACCAAAAATGTTCTTTTTGTCCTCCACTATTATGCATGATAATCTTGATTTTAATTTAGAGTCGTATTACAAAAGCTGTCTTAGGACGATGATTATTTCTTGGGGTTCTTTCTAATTCTTTTCTTTAATTTTTTTTCTGACATATTATTTTGTTAGATATATTAGTTAAATATAATTTGATTTTAATTGATCCAACAATCACAATGTCCAGTTAAAAGCAGTTAGGCATTCAGATAAAAGGCAAAAAGATAGAGTTATTTAAAACAGAAAAAAAAGGAAGCCATCTTCTATAATAACATTTAAGATACACAATTTGAAGATTTAGATATCTAATAGAAGGTTAGATGTTTCATGCGTAGTTTTGTTTCTCCTAACTCAGCTGAACCATTTCCACTCCTGTGTTGTCTGTCACAAAGATGTCAGTGATGTGAAAACCCCTTGAAGACCTTCCTAGTCCAACTTACAAGAGCAGATGCTGCATACACTTCATTCTCCTGTCCAAATGAAGCTTCAGCCATACCTATCAATAAAATGTATTAGAGCAGCTGAAAGAGGACTCTTAATATATGTTTTTATCTCCTAAAATTATTGGGAAGGTGCACAACTTTCCAGGGAGCAAGTCTAACTTAAATTTTACTGATGATTTCAATCTAGTTACCAGTCTGTGATGAGAAATGCACCATCCATTGAGCGCCCAAGAGCAACTGCAGCAACAAAATAGTCCTTCCTCAGGTAGGATGATCACATAAAGATTAACTCCTCTATGATATGCTCTCAATGTCTGGAGTACATCATAGTGCTACATGGGATAAATAAAATTTTTAGTTTTTCAGATATTTAGGCTTTTGGACTTGATAAAGAGAATGATACTATCCATCAACATACTGGCCAAGATGATAACATCATAAGATCCCACAATAGAAAGGTTGTCCGCAATGTCCATGGTAGCAATGTTCCCAATACGAGGATTGTGGCTATGAAATTAGTGATAGAAGCTGGCAGTGCATTGGTCCAAAGGCATTTAGTTTGCTTTCTAGTGTTCCACTCCTCTTTGTTCAAGCCACTACTTGATGATGGGATCCAAACAATCTAAGAGGAAGAGGGAAAAATAGGTTATTTAATGAAAACAACAAAAAAAAAATCTGATTATTTTGGAAACATCAAGCAATTAAAACCTGTGTTATGAATGTAGTAGTTAAATCAGACACTGTTTCTTATGGGTTCAAGAAAAAGGCTTTTACAGAATAATTTGGAGTCACTTCCTCTTAAGACAAAAGACTCGAACTAGAAAGGAAACTAAGATACCCTAGACTGAACATTCATGCACTCAAGTTATACAATTTAGACTCTCTTAATTGTTATGTGAGTGCTAACAAAATTAGAAGAAAAATACTTAATTAGGTGTTGTGATTTCTTATTCAAAATGGTTGATTAGAGATCTATTTTATAAAAGGGAAAATGAGTTTTAATATATAACAAGAATGTTTTCCAAAATAGCCAACCAAAGTAATTGATTTGACTCTTCTAGGCACTGCTCCCAAATAATGACTATGGGAGTGTCAAAAGCAACACTTGCTTCTAACAATTAGAAAGAGCTACCTCTAAAGACCAATTGTCCCTTCACAAGTTGGCCTGTGAGCATTACTACATTGAAAGACTTGTTTGCACAACTGCCACCGAAACTGGCTCTCTCACACATCCTTTCTAGGCTCTTGATGTGGGTATTGGCGAATATTGTATCAATTCCAATTATATATATATATATGTATATATATATATATATGTATACATGTATATGTACATGTACATGTACATGTACGTGCATATGCATACATATACGTACACATGTATATATATATATATATGTATATGTACATATACATATGGACACATATATATATATATATATATATATATATATATGCATATATATATATATTATTAGAACCGAAATGATAATAAGATGGGATGAATTAATGTTTTCTTAAAATTGCATCGATTCAAAAAACTTCATTTGATAAAATCGTATCAGAAATGTTTTTGAAATTAGAGAATAAATGAGAGAAGTAGGCAATTAAATCAATGAATAATAAGAATGAAAAGTATAAACATAAATACAAATCGATTTATAGTGGTTCGGTCGTTGCGACCTATGTCTACTCCCGATTTCTTTTCCGTCGAGGCCACCAGTCATGCTTTCCTTCGATGTAATGCCCAATCCTTCAGTATGTTAACTCTCACAACTTCTGATCTTAGCATAACATTTGCTTTAATTGTTTTATCTTTTCTGATCAAAGTTAATCCTACATTGCTTATCTTAAAACACAGATTAGATCATAAACTCATCAATTGATTCCATCATCAAAATTCGATATTTAATAATCTTTCATTTTTGATGATGATAACCAATTGATGATGGAGTTTAAACTAAACTCCCCTTATCTATATGTCATATTAAAATAAATTTAAGTTCAAATAAATGATAAGCTTCTAATCTTAGTAGAAATGATTTTAATCATATGTAACACATTATATCAACATAAACCTTTCTTACATCATCATCATAAGTTGAAATATCAAATGTATAATTCCAAATCATCATGCATAATTTCAATATAGCAAGCATGATACCAAAAATTTTACATTTTCAAATTCAACACATTATATCAACATAAACCTTTCTTGTATCATCATCATAAGTTGAAGTATCAAATGCATAATTCCAAATCATCATGCATAATTTTAATATATCAAGCATGATACCAAAATATTTATATTTTTAAATCATTCATCATTACTTCTTCCCTTTTATCATAAGCAAAAAGGAAAAAAAGTACATCTATTAAGTTTTTGAAACATGCAAGTTTTACATTTCTTTAGAACATACAAGCTGGCAAGTTTTAGAGATATGAAAGTTAGCAATATTTGCTTCTACTTAAAATGTGCATGCTAGTAATTCTTGCTTCTCTTTTGAGATATGCAAGTTTGTAAGTTTTGCATTTTGAGATAGGTAAGCTAGCACTTTTGGTTTTCTTTTAAGATGGGCATGTTAGCAATTCTCTTTCTCCGGGGGGGGAAGGGAAGGGAATTAGTGTAGCGGATTAAATCTCGTAAACTTGAAATCAATTTCGGAGATAGTTGATTCGTATGAAAATTTCAATCCGACGGAAAAAGGCTTTAGCTAGAATAGTTCGAGTGAATGCAATTGAGAGTAGGAAGAAGAAAACTGAGTGATTTGCAGCTAAGTAAAGATAAGATGTAGAATATTTAAAAACTCACAACCAAAGTACGCAGCGATATATAGTGGTTCGGTCGAAAGACCTACATCAACTTCCGAAGCCTCCTCCGATGAGGCTCCCAACTTCCACTATCAAATCTCTTGAAGGGAAAGGATCAAATACTCCTCTTACAAACTTTTACAAGTGGTTCATTTGTTTTACAAATTTTTTACAAAAAAAGAGGGAGGTGAACACTTAAGCTATTGAAATAAGACTTTGCTATAGCTTTGACTTAGTTTTCAACTTCTTAAAAGATAGCTTTCTCTGCTAAGAAAAGAGGGGTATTTATAGACTCAATTGACTTTAAAAAATGAAGCCAAAAAGAGTCCCATCCCGGGTTTATCGGGTACTGACGGTACCATCGCTTGGCACTAGCGGTAGCATCACCTGGCACTGGCGGTACCATCGCCTGCCAGGCATTAAAGTTAGCGGTACTATCTGTCACGCCCCCCCGAATTTATCGCATTCAGGAAGTGTGACCTTGTCTTAAAATCCATAACATAAAAATTCATCACAATCTAATCCCAGGATCCACTTCAACGTTTGAGGACACTAACAATCATTTGAGTCGTAAATCACATCTAAAATCTATAATTAATAAAACCTATGCAGTTTATAATTCATATACCACATCGGCATATTGATTCATAAATTTCAAAGCTAACTCAACTAAACAATATCTACATCATAAATTCACGAGTTTGGCAATCCATACAATTTCAAAGCCAATATTTACTACAAGTTCATATCATTATATAATTTAAACTTAACATTTCGAATCCTAACATGAGAGGTCCTTTAACTTTTACAAAATATATAAGTTTAGATTTACCATCAACATTTCACTATACACAAAATATACTTATATAACAAAAACATATCAACCACTAAAGATCAACCCAAAATTCTTCTAGCTTTCCCTTCCTCAGCCCAATTTAAACATCCCAAAGACTGATAAGCTAACCTGAAAATATTATATAACAATAGAGTGAGCATAACAAAACTCAGTAAGTAACTAACATATCCATGAGGAAAGAGAATAATTATCAATAAACTTGATATCAAAATATAAAGTCAGATATAAGAAAACGTATATATCATCGTATCAGATACTGAATCATAAATGTCCTCTTATTCAAACTTATTTAGTTCATAACAAATAGAGTAAAGAGTAATTGGAGCATATCAGATGATGAAAATAGTATTTTGGAGCATATTAAATGATACATAGGATATTACGGAGCATATCAATGGTGCATAGGACATTTCAGAACATATTAATGACGTATGAATGGTTTTAGAGTATATTAATGATGTATGAATGGTTTCGGAGCATACCAAAGGTAAATAAAATATTTCAGAATATATTAAAGATGTATGAAATGTTTCAAAGCATATCAAGAGCAAATGAACCATTTCGGAACATATCAATAACGTATGAATAGTTTCGGAGCATATCAATGATATATGAATGGTTTCAGAGCATATCAAAGGCAAATGAAATATTTCGGAATATATCAAAGATGCATGAAATGTTTCGAAGCATATCAAGAGCAAATGAACCATTTCGGAACATATCAATAATGTATGAATGGTTTCGGAGCATACCAAAAGCAAAAGAAACATTTCGAAACATATCAATGATATATGAATGGTTTCGGAGCATATCAAGAGCAAATGAAATATTTTGGAACATATCAAATGGCATATGAAATGATTCAGAATAAATTTTAAAGTATAACAATGGCATATGAGATATCTCAGAGCATATCCATATATCAAATAAGAAACAGAAGCTTAAATATCATATCTGATGTTCATTCATTTTCTTATCATCCAAAACGAATATATAAATATATAAGCAATGCTTTAGATATCATATCAAAAATATAAAGGGTGTAGTGGAATCTTAAACAGAATATGGTCCATCCATTTCTGGATGACCATCGGATAGAAGTCTCCCACATATGGGAGCTCCATCCACCCACATCTGGGTGAAGTCAAAGAGGGCCAACAGAGCATCGCGGGCTCTAAGCATAACTCCCTTTACTATTTCTGGCAAAGGTTCATATTATCCCACAAGACACCAGAGTACAAAAGGACATGTGTGAATAATAAATTGGCACATATCGGAAGCACATGCAGAACAATGAAATGTCCATGCGCCTTTATGAAATAATACTATGAAACATAATCTTTCACAAATTCAGTCGAATTTGAAAGGAAAATAAAAATAAGAGTATACAAGGATTTGAAGTAAAAATATAAAGCTCAATTGAAGAAAGAATTCTAGTTGGATTTAATTTCCAAAGAGATGAAACATGAATAGGCAAAATCATATGATTGAGTGGTATCATATCAAAAATACAAAGGGCACAGTGGGATCTCGAACAGAATATAGTCCATTCAGAACATGGACCCAAATAGAAGTCAGAGCATCGCGGGCTCTAAGCATATACCCTTTACCATTTCTGGTAAAGGTCCAGACAATCCCACAGCCACCAAAGTACAAAAGGATAGGTGAGCAATAAAATTGACACATCGGAAGCATATACGGATCAACAAAACGTACATATGCCTTTACGAGTCAATACGATGCAAACATAATCTTTCATAATTACATTCAAATTTGAAAGGAAATAAAATAAAGAGTATACAAGGATTCAAAGCAATAATATCAAGCTTAATCAAAGAAAGGATTATAGTTGAAATCAATTTTCTAAAGGAATAAACAAGAATAGGCAGAATCGACCAAAGCTCAATTTTTGGCAGAATTTGAGAGCCACATTGCATGAATTGTTCGGATAACCAATTATACTCCAATTTACTCAAGAAAGTTATCATTTGAAAGCTAATTAGTCTACTTTCAAATAAAATAGGTTTCATACAAATTGGAGTTTCTAACAAGAAATTATAAATGATTTGGTAACCAAGAGTCAGGGAACAAAATCTCTATTTTCAGAAACGATAGAATCGAATTCAACAAAATTATGGGCAGTCATTTGGACTCCAAACCTTTCAATCTAGGTACCAAAAGAAAGATCTATAAGTTTAGTTTTTAACAAAGTAAGTTTCATATAAATCAAAGTTTCCAATAGAGAGTTATAGGGAGTTTAGTATCAAAAGATCAGAATTATAGTCTCTATTTAACAAATTCCATAGAATTGATTCAATTTGATATTTGGATGGGTAAATTTACTCCAAATCATACATGTAACCAAAGAAAGGTTTACAAGTCTATATTCAGATCAAATAAGTTTTGCCTAAATTAGAAATCTGTATAGAGATTTATAGCCAAACAAAGTAGAAGGGTCAAAATCTTGATAATTTTCCACATTCAAATATTTACATTCCAAATAATAGAGATATCAAATTTCAAGGCTAGAACACTTCAAATTTCTCATATCCAAGGGAAAAGCAAAAATTAGAATTGAAGTAGAAAGGAGTGGAACACTTGCTTTTGATCAATTTTGATCCCAATGAAAAGTTTTGAGCCAAAAGACCTTAATCCCTAATTTTTCTTCTCTTCTTCTCCTTTTTTTCTTCTTCTTTCTCTCTTCCTATCTTCTCCACACAGGCTGCCTTCTCAGGTTCCTTAGGAATGAAGGCAGAGAGGCTTAGACGATGGGATTTGTTATTTTATATATTTTTTAATTTATTCCTTGTATTATTTATTTTTACGATTAGGTCCTCAGATTTTACAAATAGGTCCTCAGAATTTTACAAACAGATCCTCACATCTTATAAATAGGTTTTCAGTTTCATTTGAGCTCATCTACTAAATTTAAAATGGATAGTAACTTTGCTATTAAACTCTTATACGAAAATTTAGAAACGAGAAATGCGAGGGATGTTACACCATCGCTGACCTAGGGTGGTACCACCACCCAGAACACTTAAGAAGTTATTCCCGGGGCGGTGCCACCACCTGGGTTTGGCAGTGCCATCGCCAGACTATTCCAGCAAGGCTGAATGGGCCCTAACTTCGACCCAAATCAGCCCAAATAAGGCCTAATTGGCCCACACCAGGGATAAACATGATTATTACCTAATCCTAACCCTAATTACATGCTAACTATGAAATTGAAACATAATTCTAAGTAATTTTAAATCGACAACATCAAGTCTTCTTCTGGTGAGCTTTCCCATGAACTTCCGGCGGACTTTCGACACTCCCTCAGCCTTCTTCCAGCAGACTCCCAACAGGCTCTCGGACTCTATGCCGAGTTCAACGAGTCTTTGGCAAGCTTCTGAATCTTCTTGGTGAGCTCCGCGAATCTCCGATGATCTTTTCGGTGAACTTTCGAAATCTTTGGCAAGTCCCCGATTCTTTCTCGGTTGGTTCCGGTGGCACTTCCGATGATCCTTCGGACTTCCGGTGGACTCTCGAACTCCCAACAACTTGACTATGGTAATTTACTTTATATTTTCAAGCTATCATAGTTAATCCTACACACTTATCTCAATAATATGGATTAGATCAAATAACCCATCGATTGACTACATCATCAAAATTTGTGATTCAATAATCTCCCCCTTTTTGATGATGATAATCAATTGATGACGGAGTTAATCTTAACTCCCCCTATCTATATGCTATATTATGAGAAAGAAAAAAAAAGCTTGAATTCAATCTCTTTGAATTCAAACCGAAACTGATAAGTTTCATCCGTTGAACTTATTATCATGCTTAACAAGCATGTTCTTTCATCCATAAATATGAAACTTCATATTTTTCATAATGTTATAACACCTATTTTCAAGTTGAATGATAGACATTCATCATTTCGATAAGAGATACCAATTATAGTTCGAAATATAATATATATCAAATGATATCGATATAAAAATCATAAATGCAAGGTATGATATCATTAAGCGATACATCATCAAATGATAACTTATCATATCAATGAAAGATACCAATTATTAAACATGATATGATAGCAATTTTTTTAAAGAAGCATTTACGATACATGTGATACATTACGATATGATACAAATTTTATTGCGATGCTTTTAAAGATATCAATCAATTTTTAATTATAAAGCATGGCAAAAGCAATTAAATTACAATATAAAATATTTTCATTCCATCATATTACAATACACAACATATAAGTCATTTGTTAATTTATTTGTCATATTCTTCTCAATACGATGCATGCAAGATATTTTATATACGATGCATGTAAGACGTTTTATCAAGTCATTCGCATATGTCATCAATTTATTTGCACATTCTTCTCTCCCTTTGTCATAAAAAAAAAGAGGTGAATTTGATAAAAATGATCATTATAAGGTATCATCATGCATATCATATCAAACACACATGATATGTCATCCTCGACGGATAAATCCGAAAAATATTCTGATCATTTTTGTTCATGTTTATGAAATCCAAAAAAAGATAAATCATAAAAGATTCATTCATAAAAGAGGATGTAAGGCTTAAGATGCGATTTTGAAAATTCAAGAATAAAATAATAAAGTGAAAGTATAAATCATTCATCAAACATCTCATATCAATTTTAAGGTAAAATCTGTGAGAAAGAGATGTCAAAATTCATAAAGTTTCAACATGGCATTTACAAATCAACATCAAAAATTTCATAGAAAGATTCAACATGACATTCTTATAATGATTCATGAGGGGGAAGACATTAAATTTTAAAGCTTCGAATTGTAAAAATCTGAAATAAACATTTAAGAGCTTGATTTTTTGTTAAAGCAAAATTCATGACATTAAATATCTTTAGTCATGCTTAAAGGTGGTGGAGGGAGCATAAAATCAATTTTACTACATCATTAAGATCCATCATTCAAAGGAGGAGGAAAGCAATATCATAATACCAAATCATCCAAAACTTTTACAACATAATGAAGGCTTTAAAAATATTAAAATGATAGCTTCATTAAAATATTACAATCGAAGGATAAAAATGAGAGTGTAATTATATCATCCAAAATAATATCAAGGTTGAGATTTATTAAAACTGATTTTACCATTTCATCAAAAGGTATGACATAACTCAAAAAATCAATCGAAGAGGAGAATCAAAATATTACGATCAAAGAACAAAAATGAGAACTCTGCTCAAAAGATGATATTGTAAAGATGACATCCGAAAACAAGAAGATAATATCAAGATGAGATAATGAAAGCTGAAGTTGCAAAATTTCGGAAGAGAAACATACAACATCATGTATTAGAATAATTTAGCATGCCTAATTCTCTTCTAATGAAGTCAAATTATTCTTCATTAGGGGTTTTATGAAGATGTCCGCTAATTGGTATTTTGTATTAATAAATTCTAGAGTGACATCATTATTATTGACATGATCTCATATAAAATGATGCATAATGTCAATGTACTTAGTTCTAGAGTGTTGAATAGGATTTTTGGTTAGACAAATAGCACTAGTGTTATTATATTTTATGGAAACGTTCTTTAAATAAATTTCATAATCTTCTAATGTATTTTTCATCCAAATAACTTGTGCACAACATGCACTAGTGGCTATGTATTCAGCTTCGGCCGTAGGTAGTGCAACCAAGTTTTGTTTCTTGGAAGATCAAGAAACAAGTGCATGTCCTAAAAATTGATATGTTCTGGATGTGCTTTTTCTATCTATTCTACATCCGCCAAAATTGACATCCGCATAAGCTATTAAATCAAAGTTATCAGATTACCATAATCCTAGATTAGGAGTTCCTTTAAGATATCTAAGGATTCTTTTAATGGCTTTAAGATGAGACAACTTAGGATTAGTTTAAACTCTAGCATAAAGTCCTACACTAAACATAATATCGGGTCTAGTTGCAGTGAGGTAAAGTAAACTACCTATCATTCCCTTACATATTTTTTATCAAAACTTTCTCCACTTTCATCCATGTCTAACTTAGTGGAGGTACTCATAGGAGTGTTGATGGCTTTTGAACCATCCATATTAAACCATTTTAACAATTCTAAAGCATATTTGGTTTGACTAAGAAATATACCATCACTAAGTTATTTAATTTATAATTGTAAAAAGAAGGTTAGTTCACCCATTAGACTCATTTCAAACTCTTGGCTCATACACTCAGAAAATGATTCACATAACGATTCGTTTGTAGAACCAAATATAATATCATCAACATAAATTTGAACAATAAAAAAATTATTTTCAAAATATTTAATAAACAATATAGTATTGATCTTGCCTTTAGTAAAATTATTTGAAATAAGAAAGGAACTAAGCCTCTCATATCAAGCTCTAGGGGCTTGTTTTAATCCATAGAGAGCTATAGTTAATTTAAACACATGATTAGGAAGAAGAGAGTTTTCAAATCTGGGTGGTTGTTCGACATACACTTCTTCGAAAATAAAGCCATTTAAGAAAATACTTTTGACATCAATTTGAAAAAGCTTAAAGTTATTACTACTAGCATAGGCAAGGAGTATCCTAATGGCTTCTAATCTTGCCACAGGAGCAAAGGTTTCTTCGTAATCGATACCTTCTTCTTGGTTGAAACCTTTGGACACTAATCTAGCCTTGTTATTAACTACGATACCATATTCATCTTGCTTGTTTCTAAAGACCCATTTAGTATTAATAACTAAATGGTCACTAGGTCTAGGAATAAGCTTCCATACCTCATTCCTCTCAAATTGATTCAATTCTTCTTACATTGCGATAACCCAAGAATCATCTTTCAAGGCATCGTCAATGCACTTAGGTTCAATTTGAGAAAGAAAAGTGGCATGGGCACAAAAATTTTTAAAAGAAGAATGAGTTTTAATCCCTTTTGATGTGTCTCCTATAATTAGCTCCTTAGGATGGGCATCTACATACTTCCATTCCTTAGGTAAGGAAATTTGGGAAGAAGATGCATCCAAGTTACCATTTTGAGGAGAGGGTTCATTCAAATTTAAACCATCAAAACCAAGATCATCATCAAAATTATTTTTCTTAAATTCAAAAACTTCATTAAAAACTACATGAATAAACTCTTCTATAACTAAAGGTCTTTTGTTAAAAATACAAAAAGCTTTAGAAATGGAAGAGTAACCAAGAAAGATGCCTTCATCGGATTTGGCATCGAATTTTCCTAAGGCATCTTTTTCATTCAAGATAATGCATTTGCAACTGAAAACTTTAAAGTAAGAAACATTAGGTTCTTATTATTCCATAATTCATATGGAGTCTTGGATAGAGATGGTCTTACTAGAACCCTGTTCATGACATAGCAAGCCATATTAACGGCTTCGACCTAAAAGTATTTGGGTAAACTATGTTCATTTAACATGGTTCTTATTATTTCTTGTAAATATCTATTTTTTCTTTTCACTACCTTTTGTTGAGGATTCCTCGGAGTAGAGAAGTTGTGGTTATATCCATTAGATTCACAAAAATTTTGGAAGTCACGGTTTTGGATTTCACCACCGTGATCACTCCGAATTGATGAAATCATGAAAGCCTTTTTGTTTTGAATAAGTTTACAAAATTTAGAGAAACATTTAAACAATTACTTTTGTGAGCTAAGAAATAGGTCCAAGTATATCTACTATAGTCATCTATAATTACAAAGACATATTTGCTAACTTTTAGGCTCGTTGTGTCAATTAATCCAAACAAGTTCATATGGATCAATTGCAATGGTCTAGATGTGCTAATTTGATTTTTGTGGTTTGAAACAACTTTTTATTTTCTTTCCTAATTAACAAGCATCACACACTTTATATTTGACAAACTTGATATTAGGAATTCCTCGTATTAGTTCTCTAGATGAAATTTTAAATATTGGTTTCATACTTGCATGGCCTAATGTCCTATGCCAAAGCAAAGCATCATCATTCAGAACGGAAAAACATATTTCATTACTAAGTTCATCAATGTTAATGGTATAGACATTATTTTATTTTAAGGCAATCATGGATATGTTGTTATTTGGTTTTTCAATGATGCAAGCATTAGATTCAAATCTAACGATGTAACCTTTATCGCATAATTGACTAATGCTCAAAAGATTATACTTTAATCCATCAACTAGTAACACATCATCAATTGAAAAACTTGATTTGTTTCCTATGGTTCCCTTGCCAATGATTTTACCCTTGTTGTTGTCTCCGAAGGTGACATACCATTTTTCTTTGCTAGTGAGCATAGAAAATTGAGATGGATCTCTGGTCATGTGCCTTTAGCATCCACTATCAAGATACCATCTCTTGCTCCTAGCTTGTGATGGTGAGTGTGTCTATAAAAAAGGATGGTTTTTAGGTACCCATTTGATTTTGGATGTCTTGAAAATTGTTCTACTAACTTTGTCATTTAGCATTGAATTATTTATAGTTCCTTTAGGAACCCATATCAATTTATGTGGACTAATTTTCTTAAACGGACATTTGTAAACATGTCTGGATTTACAACAAAAATTACATTTTAAATGAGGTGATATATGTAATGTGGGTCCTTTAATGAAGGTGGTAGGATTTTAGTGAGATCCACTCATAAATCCAATTCCACTTCTATTTACGACGTGACCCTTGTTTGCAAGGATCATGTCTAAGCCCCTTGCTACCGACCTTAAACTTGTTTAGGGTCTCTTTTTTATTACAAGTTCTTATTTTTTATTGCTTCTAAGTGTTCACACTTAGAGCATGGAAGTGAAGAGGGAGTTTAAAGACTATCAGGTTTATCTAGTAATAAAGCATGCTCCTTCTTTAATAAATTAAACTTCTTACTAATAGTTCTACACTCATCAAATAATTCATGAAAAGCTATTGAAAGTTCGTCGAAAGAGAAATCTTCATTAATAAACTCATATACCTTATCTCCTAAAGCCATTAGCACGAAGTTGGCCTCCTCTTTGTTGCTTGGTTCTTCATCTTCGGAGCCACTTAAGTCATCCCACATCGCCTTTAGAGCTTTCTTCCTCTTCGGTTGCTTCTTGTTGGCTTGGGGACATTCATTTTTGAAGTGCCCCAGCTTCTTGCATTCGTAACATATGACTTGGTCCTTTTTTGATTCAAGTTTATTTTTAGTGTCGTTTTTAAATTTATTTCTTCTTATGAATTTTTTAAATTTTCGAGTTAAGAGTGCAATGTCATCGTCATTGTCCTTATCACTTGATGTTCCTTTCAAGTGGTCTTCTTGTGTTCTTAATGCCATATCCTTTCTGTTTTTTGGAAGGGGGTTTTCAAGCTCTTCATGAGCATGACATATCATTTTGTAGGTCATTAGACACCCAATGAGTTCTTCAAGAGGAAAGGTTTTAAGGTTCTAGGCCTCTTGAATTGCTCTAACTTTTCAATCCCAACACTTTGGAAGGGATTTTAAAATTTTAGTTACAAGTTCAAAATTAGAAAAACCTTACCAAGTGCTTTGAGTCCATTGATAACATCCGTGAAGTGGGTGTACATATCTCCGATAGACTCACTTGTTTTCATTCGAAAAAAGTCCATAAAAATGCATAAGAATGTTGATTTTGGACTCTTTCACTCGGCTAATGTCTTCATGAATAATCTCAAGAGTACACCAAATATCAAAACTGATTCACAAATCAAAACACAATTAAACTCATTTTTATCAAGTGCACAAAATAAGGCATTCATAGCCTTTGCATTTAAAGCAATAACCTTCTTCTCTGATTCATTCTATTCGCTTATCGAAAGAGAAGATTTTTGAAATCTATTTTCAATAATATTCCAAAGTTCGAAGTCCATGGAAATAAGAAAGATCCTCATACGAGTCTTCCAATACATGTAATCTGACCTATTGAACATGGGTGGACGTGTAATTGAATGATCCTTTTGCATGTCGGAATAAGCCATCTCTCTTGGGTTTTAAACCAGATGAGAGTGACCAGGCTCTGATACCAATTGTTAGGATCTGAGCAGCACTAAGAGGAGGGGTGGGGTGAATTAGTGTAGCGGATTAAATCTCGTAAACTTGAAATCGATTTCGGAGATAGTTGATTCGTATGGAAATTTCAATCCGACAGAAAAAGGATTTAGCTAGAATAGTTCGAGTGAATACAATTGAGGGTAGAGAGAAGAAAACCAAGTGATTTACAGTTAAGTAAAGATAAGATACAGTATATTTAAAAACTCACAACCAAAGTACGCAACGATATATAGTGGTTCGGTCGAAAATCCTACATCCACTTCCGAAGCCTCCTCCGATGAGGCTTCTAACTTTCACTATCAAATTTCTTGAAGGGAAGGGACCAAATACCCCTCTTACAAACTTTTACAAGTGGTTCACTCTATTACAGATTTTTCACAAAGAAAGAGGGAGGTGAACACTTAAGCTATTGAAACAAGACTTTACTATAGTTTTAACTTAGTTTTTAACTTTTCAAAAGGTGCTTTCTTAGCTGAGAAAAGAGGGGTATTTATAGACTCAATTGACTTTTAAAAATAGAGCTAAAAAGAGTCCCATTCTGGGTTTACCGGGTACTAGCGGTACCACCGCCTGCCAGGCATTAAAGTCGACGGTACCACCGCTGACCTGGGGTGGTACCATCACCTAGAACACTTGGGAAGTTGTTCCCAGGGTGGTGCCATCGCCTGGGTTTGGCGGTGCCACCGCTAGACTGTTCCAGTAAGACTGAATGGGCCCTAACTTCGGCCCAAATCAGCCTAAATAAGGCCCAATTGGCTCTTACTAGGGTTAAACAGGATTATTATATAATTCTTACCCTAATTATATACTAACTACAAAATTGAAACATAATTCTAAGCAATTTTTAACTAATAACATTAAGTCTTCTTCCGGTGAGCTTTCCGACAAACTTCTGATGGACTTCCGACACTCCCTCGGGCTTCTTCCGACAGACTCCCAATAGGCTCCTGGACTCTGTACCAAGTTCGATAAGTCTTTGGCAAGCTTTTGAACCTTCTCAGTGAGCTCTGTGAATCTCCGACGATCTTTCTGGCGAACTTCCAAAACCTTCAGCAAGTCCCTGATTCTTTCTCGATTGGTTCCGGTAGCACTTCTGATGATCCTTCGGACTTTCGGTGGATTCTCGAACTCCCAACAACTTGACTCTGGTAATTTGCTTTATGTCTTCAAGCTATCGTAGTTAATCCTACAGACTTATCTCAATAATATGGATTAGATCAAATAACTCATCAATTGACTACATCATCAAAATCCGAGATTCAACAGAAGGAGAAGGGAAGAATTCAATAGTGCAAAAATTTATATTATCATATAATAAATAAAAGATCAAGCCTTGAATACCTAAAGCCCATGAATCAATGCTACTCTTTTGTAAATAGAAAGAGGAAGAAACTATAGGAAATGATCATCACATAAAAGATCAAGTTGTGAATACCAAAAATCCATAAGTCAAAGCTCTTTTTTTGTAAATAACAAGCGACAGGAAAAATAGGAAATGATCATCACATAAAAGATCAAGTTGTGAATACTGAAAGTCTATGAATCAAATTAACAAATATCTTCTTTTGTAAATAACGAAAAGAGAGAATCATAATAAATGATCTTGATTCAAATGAAAAAAATCAAGTCATAAAAACTGAAAAATCAAGTCATAAACTAACCAGTGGTGCCACCACCCAAGCACTCTGCCCTAGGGTGGTACCATCACTCAGTCTGGGCGGTACCACTGGCCCATACTACCTGGAAAGTTAGACCTGGGCGATGCCACCGCACCTGTCTGGCAATGCCACCGTCAGACAGTGTCCAACACTCCTGGTTGGGCCTTAAACCCAGCCCAAACCAATCCAATACCGAGCCCAGTTGGCCTCTAATTGGGTTGGACCAATTATAACCCAATTAAGCTAATCCTATTTCGATCTAGATAATTATTATAATATGAATCATAATTAGTTACTCGGCACATCCTTAGTCTATCGGCGCTTTGTCCGACACTTCGGTGCATCGTCCTCTCTTGTGGCTTATTGCCCAATTAACAACTGACCTCCGCAGCTTCGATCTTCTTAGCACAACTCTGCTCCTCTTGGCCCGATGCCCAATTTCTTTGTCTGAAGCCTTCTGCTAATCATTGATCGGACCTCCGGCTCGACGTCCAATCTCTTGACGTGATTTCCACCGGTGCAACGCTAATTCATCCTGCATCAATTATCTAATCCTGATTGAGAGTAGACCTGCATATCTCGTAATGTAATTAGATTACTAAAACATACTCAATTAGTTTCATCATCAAAATCCGAGATTTAATAATTTTTTCCTTTTTGATGATGACAACTAATTGATGATGGAGTTACCTTAACTCCACAAAGTTTAAACAAACTCCCCCTATCAATATGCCATTGATAGAACACTTGGATTATCCCAAATCCAAGCAACATATATCAATATCATGCCATCAAAAACATCATGCAAATATATAAAATATTCAATCAATATTACATTGCATGAACTCATCAATCTACTTCTCCCCCTTTGTCATCAATAAAAAGGAGAAGTAACATTATAGCTAGTTTAAAAGATATGCAAGTTTTACAATCATACTAGCTAGATTTTTATCAATATTCAATCATGGCAAGTTTCTCATGATAGGCAAGATAGCACTTTGCTTCTTTTTGCAATACTTTATGCTAGCACCTTTCTAAGTTTTGCCTTTGCAAGCTATCACCTTCTTATTTGCAATGAGCTAGAAATTTTGTATAATTACTTAAAACATACATGCCAAATTTTCATTATAACATACAAGCATGGCAAGTGTAGGAATGTAAATTTTCTAAGTTTTACATTTTCTCTTCTTGAGATAGGCAAGATAGAAATATTTACATCCTTTGAGATAGTAATTCTTAGGTTCTCATGAAATTGTAAGGTATCAATTTTTGCAAGTTTTAGCTAGCTACTTTTGCCACTTTTTCTTGTGATACACAAGCTAGCAAGTTTTCTCTAAGCTAGTAATTTTGCTTTAAGCTAGAAAATTTTCTCCCCCTTTATCATTCTCAAAAAGAAGGGAGGATGCAATATTGTAATTGATTTCCTTTTTCATCACAATGATAAATGAGATATTAGAAACAAATATTGACATAAATGTTTCTATCGTCAAAATTCAAATCATGAATTTAACATTTAAGCCAACAAGCTAACTCCCCCTTAGTTATTGTCAAAATGAAGTGGAGGACTCAATGGCTAAAAATTTCAAATCATATAAAGAAATCATGTTATGATATCAAGAAAATTCAAGAAGGACATGATTCATTTGATAATTTTTTTAATAAAGCAAAAGAATTATACAACCAAGGATCATGATAAAAGAAATATCAATATCAAAGATCAAATCATGATTCATTTGGTAGTAAAAAGGAATAGCTTGATTTAAGCATAATAGATCTAAATTTATCATGAATCATAAAAATAATTTCAAGTATCACTTATCGGTATATCAAGACTTGGATTGTTTTTCTCTTTAGTAAGTGTAAAAAAAAGTAATCATAGAGGAAAGTATTTCAATTTGCATAAAATATCTCAAGTCAAGAATTCATTAGAGAATTCATGATTTGCTTGAAACAAAAATCTCATTCAAACCAATTTGACAACTTGAAACCCATAATCAAATCAAAATTATTTTCGAGATTCAAAATACTAGCAATTTGCATAAATTATGACAAGTGATATATCAAAGGTCTACATCAACATTTCAATCATTAGGTCATGAAGCATACAAAGAAGTATTGAAACATAGGAGAAAAAAAAAATCAAATTACGCATGCAATGTTTCAATCATCAAAGCACATTTTCTCAAGTTTAGTATCGAAAAGTCAAGAGAAGACAATTTATGATTCACTTGCATTTTTCTTCAATAACATAGGAGAATCATAAAAGAGTATGGAGTAAGAGATCTTGAAAAACTCAAGTTATCAAGATCACGATATAAATAAGACTCATTCTAGTTCAATTCATCAACTTCGAATTCATAAACAAATCATCAAAATTACTTTCATAATTTACAAGATTCATAAGATATCATGAAACCATTAATCTCAATAAGTTGGGAAAACATTTTCTTTTTAAGTGATTCTTTTAACACATCATCAAAATCTCATTCATAATTCAAGTGATTCAAAAAATATCATAAATGAATTCATCACTTATCTTTTATGAAAAAAAAAAAAAAACTCTAGAGAGAAAGATTTCAAGAAATATGTATTTCCATTTTATGATTCATTTCATATGAGCATACCTTTGTCTTTTAATGTCAAATAGAGATAAACACGTAGGTTCAAGACGTAAAGGCAAAAACCATCATCAAGATTTTTAAAATTGAAAGATATAACACATCATATAAAAATTCATCGTAAAAACAATTAAGACCAAATATACATTAGTTCAAAATGTGAGTCACTCATCATACATAATGTGTTTTATTTTAAGTTATTTATTTCATATAAGTGTGCTCATGTTTTAAAAGATGAGTATCATGTTTAAATTCAAAACATGAGTATTGTCATCAAACCCATTAAGATTAAATGCATCATACATAAATCATCATGATAGTGCATTTTCTAATTTTTATGTGTTTCAATTTAAGTGATGTGATCTTTCATAGGAATGTTCAAAATTTTCATATGACAATGTCATGCATCATATTTAAAACCGAAAGCATCATCAAAATCATTTTAATTCTTTCTTTTATTAGTTATAACAAGATGATCAATGCTCAAATTTTTGCTAAAATCATGCATCATTTTATAAATCCAAAAAACAATTTTTGTCATGAATTCCATCAAGTCCAAAAATACATTATTCCAAAATATAGGATTTCAATTTTCATTATTTTAATTCCTCATTAAGCATGATACAAAAATTTAAAGATCAAGCATAATACCATAAAGCATCTTCAAAATTTTTATACGAGAGCCAAGCATTAACACATAAGATTCGCTTATCATACATAATTTTAAAATGTAAAGTCATCAAGATAGATGTTCATTGATTTTATCTTGTTAGGTATGCAAGCATGAGATGCAATTATCATAAAGATACTTTCAAGAATAACATACATAGATATGTATTAAGTTTAAGACCAAAATCTGATATGGAAAGCATATATGGAATTTATGCGTTATCACAAATTAAGTAATTATCATTTATAATTTTTACTTTTTAAAAATACTAGAAAGAAAAGCATAAAAAAAATTTCTACCAACTATATCAAGCAACTCATGAAAGGATCATGTAATTTCAAAATAATGTAAGAACATCTTAGGTGAATTACTTATCTCGTTCTTGAAACCCGTGAAAGCCCAATTCGTCGTTTCGTCACTTGATTCTTCTTTGCATTTCATCTTCATCTTTGGCCTCTTCTTCTTTTCTTTTGTGTTCTCGTCTTTGGAGCTCTTCAGCTTCTTATGTTCATAGCAAGAGTTGGTATTTTTTTCTAAGTTCATTTGTGTTTTTCAATTCTTATTTAATGAACTTTTAAAATTTTAACGTCAAATGTTTAATGTCCTCAACATTGTCCTCATTACTTAAGTCATCACTCAAGTGGTATTCTTTTGTTCGAAGTGCCAAAACCTTCCTGTTCTTTGAAAAGTGATTCTCATATTTATCAAGTTCAAGAGTCATTTCATAGGTCATTAAAGACCTGATTAGTTCTTCAAGTGAATAAATATTCAAGTCTTTAGACTCTTAAATAGCCGTTATTTTTGGATCCCACCTTTTTGGAAGGGATCTTAAGATCTTATTAGTGAGTTCAAAATTTGAAAAGTATTTACCAAGACTTTTCAAGCTATTAACGACATCCGTGAAACGGGTGTACATGTTGCCGATAGACTCACTTGGTGTCATTCGGAAGAGCTCAAAATCATGTAATAAGAGGTTTACTTTCGAGTCTTTAACTCTACTAGTTCTCTCGTATGTAATTTCAAGTGTCCGCCAAATATCAAAAGCCATTTTGCATGTAGAAATCCGATTAAACTCAGTTTTATCTAGAGCACAAAATAAGGCATTCATAGCCTTTGCATTTAATGAAAAAGAATTTCTCTCCAAGTTTGATCATTCGTTCACCGGTTTAGAGGAAAGTTGAAAGCTATTTTCAATGATATTTTATAAGTTTAAATCCAAAAAAATCAAGAAAACTCTCATTCAAGTTTTTCAATATGTGTAGTCCGATCTGTTAAAGAACAGGGCACAAACAATCGAAAATCCCTCTTGAAAGCCGTGAGAGCCATTTCTCGTGGGTGTAAATCTGAAAGAGAAATAATGAAGCTCTGATACCAATTGTTAGGATCTAGAGTGGCACTTAAGAGGGGTGGGGGGTGAATTAGTGCAGCCATAAATAACGAAAAATTCGATGATTTAAACAAGTTTGGAAACTTCATACGTTGAAAACACATTTTAAAGACAATCAATTTTGATTGCACGTATTGGAAGGATGTAAAGCTTTAAACTTGAAGCCGATTGTAATAAGGAGAGGTAGAGGAATAAGGATGGTTTGCAGAAATGTAAATTGTAAGAATATAAATGCAAACCCAGATTTTTATAGTGGTTTGATCATATGACCTACGTCCACTCTTGAATCCTCTTCTCTTGAGGCGATCGGCTTTCCACTAGGTATCCTTCTTTCAATGGGTGAGGATTGACTCCCTTTTACAACTCTCTCCTTTTGACGAGCTTAGGAGGTAACCCTTACAAAGCCTCTCACCCCTCTCTTGAACTTTTCCAACACTTAGAGTTTGAAGGGAGGATTTCTCTCAAGTTTATAACAGAATTTTTCCTCTTTTTCATTCTCAATTGTGTGTATTTCTGTTGAGAAATCGGGAGATTCGGTATCTCATGTGTAGCGGAAAATGAAAACAAGATCGGATTTCCCATAGTTACGTACTTGGCTGTCGTGCGACGATTGGTGCACAAAAATCGTAAATCCGAAAAATCCGCATGTTTCATGTCAGAGGCGTTACCTGGGGAGATCGTATATCCCCGAAAATTCCAGATCCGATGAAGAGGATGAAGGAGCACTAGCGTACTCCTCTCTAACGGTAATCCACACAGCGGACGCAACAACGACGCTACTCAGATCACCGCGGGATCTCTCTATGTGCACCACTAGGCTGCCGGAGCCAAGGAGGAGGAGAGGAGATTGAGGAGAATAGGAGGATGACTACCAAGAGCTCTTAGCTTATGAATCAGGAGATTCCTCCTATTTATAGAGATAGAGGAAGCTTATCCTTAACAGATCCTGTTCACACTGGATCTCTATCTAGTTGGATCTTATTGGATCTTATCCACAGGATCCAATTTGATCTCATCCAATTAGATCTTATCCAATCATTTAATTAGATATCATTTAATTACCCAATTAGATCTCATCCACAGGATTCAAATTAGGGGCTTCGCAGATATCTCATATCCGCACCTCTATTCATCGCAACATCCACCTTATGTGTATGACCCTCTAGGCCTGATACCGAGTTGACCATGAGTCTCTCCTGTTAAAACTCCTAACTCAAAACACCTTCTGATATAGTGGACGTACTATACCGACTATGGATGTACTAGGCCACTATGCATAGTCCTCAGACGGTACAGGAGGATATAATCCATCGGGCCTGTCTATCCTTAGTTACCATGTATTTATAGTCCCTCATCCATCTAATATCCCATAGACCGTATATTGGGCATGGTAAAGTCAGGCCCATATGGAATCCTGTTCGAGTCGCGCTCTAATCGGATTCTCCTAGAGAACTCCTCTCTTAATCCGAACGACCCTGGCCAAGGATTTTGCCCGAGCGAGCACACGCGGGATATATCTCTATTACACTAAGAGTAGATGATCATCTATTGACACGTAATTATCTTCGTAAGGTTGGCTACCATTCCCAAGAACCGACTATACCAGATTTGAAGCTCTCCAAACCTGTAAGTCCGACGTCAAAGAATGGAGTACTCAAATAAGGCATCTTTGGTGCCTCAAGTCTAAGGACCAGACACACTACTGGGACTACGAAATTGTTGTTTGACATTAGGTATCATTAACCTTACAACATTCTATAAGCGGATCAATCAGTGAACTCATTCTCCAATGAGCACCTGCACTATACCTCTAGTGTCCCTATACAAGCGACTATGAGATCAGTCGCCTCTATCATATAGACGAGTATACAGCGCATTAGACTATCTTAGTATCTCGATGTCCTCATCAAGTAACCTATGACCAAAATGATTTAGGATTTGTGTTTAAAGTATATTGATCTTATTATCGTGATCTCATCACGATCCGATTCTCATTGCTTAGATCCATAGACATCACAATATTCATCCAGATAATGTGAGAAAATACCAATAATAATATGCGAAGAGATTGACGTAACATGTAACAGGTGCCATCACTCATATGATTGGCTTGTAGGGCACCTATAACCAACAATCTCTCACTTGACCTAAAGCCAATCATCTACGTGTTTGATCCCCATCAGACCTCTGTGACACTCAAATATAATTTGAGTCAGCAGCTTTGTCAGTGGATCTACAATGTTATCTTTGGATGGAACTCTTTCCACTGCTACATTTACTCGAGCCACGATCTCTCTAATCAAGTGGAATCTCCTCAGAACACTTCTGACGAGACCTGGGTTTCCTAGCTTGATCGATTGCCCTATTATTATCGCCCTATATAGGAATCAATTTCACATTGTCTGATACGATTCCCAAATCCATGATGAATTTTTCATCTATACACCCTATTTTGCTGCCTCTACTACAATAATATATTTCTCCACTATGGTCGAGTCAGCAGTAGTATCTTGCTTAGAACTTTTCCAGCATACTGCTCCTCCATTCAAGGTGAAGGTATACCCTGAATTCAACTTGCTATCATCGACATCGAACTGGAAGCTCGAGTCCATATAGCCCTCAACTCTGAGGCTACTACCTCCATATACCAGTAAAAGATCCTTAGTCCTTCTCAAGTACTTAAGGATATACTTTACTATTTTTTAGTGCTCCAAGCCTAGATTTACGTGATACCAACTCGTGACACTCAGAGCATGCGCTACATCAGGCTTAGTACATAGCATAGCATACATGATAGACCCTATCGCTGATGCATATGGTATTCTATCCATGTATGCCCTTTCTTCAGGAGTCTTTAGGGACATACTCCTAGAAAGTGATATTCCATGTCTCATAGGTATGAGACCTCTCTTGAAATTTTTCATGCCAAACCTTTTGACAATAGAGTCTATGTACCTGGATTGGGACAAGTTAAGCATCCTTTTGGATTTATCTCTATATATCTGAATCCTTAGAATATAGGATGCTTTCCCTAAGTCCTTGATGGAGAAGTGTTTAGATAGCCAAGCTTTTACTATGAAGAGCATTCATACATCATTCCCAATGATTAAGATGTCATCCACATAGAACACCAAGAAGGTGATAGTACTCCCACTTACCTTCCTATACACACAAGGCTTATCTTCGTTCTTAACGAAGTCATAAGATATGATCGCCTCATCAAATCTTATGTTCCAACTTCGGGAAGTTTGTTTTAATCCATAAATGAACTTAAGCAATCTTCATACCTTATCTGGACTGTGCTTGGACATGAACCCCTAAGGCTATATCATATACACTTCCTCTTCGAGGTTGCCATTGAAGAATGCAGTTTTCACGTCCATATGCCAGATCTCATAGTCATAATATGCTGCGATAATTAATAGAATTCAAATGGATTTCAGGATAGCTGCGGGTGCAAAGGTTTTGTTATAGTCAACACATTATCTCTAACGATACCCCTTAGCCACTAGCCTTGCTTTATAGGTTTTTACTTTTCCATCTACCCCAATCTTTTTCTTAAAGATCCATTTGCAGCCAATAGGTATGATACCCTCAGGTGCATCAACAAGGTTCCAAACCTTGTTGGAATACATGGATTCCATCTCAGAATTCATAGCTTCTAACCATTTCCCAGAGTCTATGCTCATAATAGCCACCTCGTAGGTCTGAGGATCAATGTCCTGAATGTCCTTTCCACTAATATGTCTTATGTATCTTTTAGGAGGGTGTGACACTCTACCAGTCCTATGCAAAATTGAAACTTGTGTGTTAGATACCTGAACAGACTCGATCTCTGGAATGGTGCTTGAGCTAGGTTCTCCAACCTCGCTCAATTCTATCATGCTCCCACTGTTTCTACCAAGAATGTGTTCTTTCTCAAGAAACACTACTCTCTTGGCAACAAAGACCTTTTGGTCCTCAGGGTGATAGAAATAATAACCATAAATTTCCTTGGGGTATCCCACGAACTTGCACCATTCCATTTTGGATTCCAACTTATCAGAGTCATGTTTTTTAACGTGGGCAGGGCAACCCTAAATCTTAACAACCTTAAGATCAGGCTTTTTCTCTCTCCATATCTCATATGGTGTAGACACTACCGATCTAGATGAAACTCTATTCAGAAGATAAATTACGGTCTGTAGGGCATATCCCGAAAATGAGATGAGTAGGTCAACGAAACTCATCATGGACCGTACCATATCTAATAGTATGTGATTCCTCCTTTTTGATACACCATTGAGCTGTGGTGTATAAGGAGGTATCCACTGGGACAAAATCCCATGGTCCTTGAGGAACTGAGTGAATTCTGTGCTTAAGTATTCTCCTCCTCGATCTGATCAAAGAGTTTTAATACTTTTTCCAGTCTGGTTCTCTACTTTATTCTTGTATTCCCTAAATTTCTCGAAGGCTTCAGACTTATACTTCATCAAGTACACATGTCCATACCTAGAGAAATTATCAGTGAAAGTAATAAAGTAGGAATAACCACCTATGACATATGTTGACATAGGACTACATACATTATTATGTATGAGTTCTAGTAACTCAGTGGCTCTCTCTCCAGTTCCACTAAATGGAGAGCTGGTCAATTTTTCACGAAGGCAAGGCTTACAAGTTGTATATGACTCGTAGTCAAATGGAACTAAGTATCCATTTTTTAATAACTTTTGAATCCTTCCCTCATAGATATGACCTAGCCTACAATGCCACAAATATGAATTGTTCACCTCTTCTCGTTTCCTCTTGACCTTGCTTACATTCATGATGTGTGAAGCAGTATTTAGCATAAATAAACCATTATACAATGTCCCTATAGTAATGATCTTATCATTCTTACTGATTGAACAATAATTATTCTCAAAAAGCACTTTATAACCATTTAATGTCAAATATTAAATGAAAATAATATTTATGATAATAGAAGGAACAAAATAACATGAATATAATGCAATAATAGCTCTATCAGGCAGATGTAGAGTGACCTCACAGATAGCAACAGCAGCAACTCTTGCTTCATTGCCCATCTTGAGGTCCATCTCGCCTTTTGCCAATCTCCTATACTTTGTCAGAACCTATAATGAATTGCAAATATGATAAGCACTACTGGTCTCCAATACCCATGCATTATCACAAGAATCTGACACATGGAGAGTAATCATGAAAGTATCTGAAGCTTTTCCAAGCTTCTGTTTCACTTTTTTCTGCAAGATACGTCTTGCAGTTCCTCTTCCAATGCCCATTTTGACTGCAGTTGAAGCACTGGCCTTTGTCCTTTGCTGGGTTAATTTTGCCAACCTTTGCCTTACCTCGTTTTCCCTTGCCCTTACCCTTCTTAAAGGTCTTCCCAGCCTTCCTTTTCCTCTTGGTCTCACCAACGTAAAGAACTAATTTCTCTTTCTTGATAGTGCTCTCTGCCTCCCTCAACATATTGAGGAGCTTAGGGAGAGATACCTCAAGTTTGTTCATATTAAAATTTATGATGAACTAAGAAAAGGAATATGGTAGAGATTGAAGTATAACATCAACACACAGGTTATCATCTAGGACCTTTCCTAGACCTGTGAGTTTTTTAATCCACTCTATCATCTTTAGGATATGGTTCTGAACCGATGTCCCCTAAGTCATCCTGGCATGGAAGATACTCTTAGATATCTCATATTGCTGAGTTCTTCCATGTTCCTTAAACAGTTTATGGAGATTCAGGAGTATGGAATAAGCATCCATGTTTTCATGTTATCTCTATAACTCAGGAGTCATAGAGGCTAACATGTAACATTGGGCGAGAATGGAATCATCTATGTACTTCGCATATTGGGCAAATTCTTCTTGAGGAGCTTCTACCTCAGGTTGGGGCATGACCGTATCTAAGACGTATGCAATTTTCTCCACTATAAGAACTATTCTTAGGTTACGGAGCCAATCCGTATAATTTGGACCAGTGAGGCAATTGGCATCAAGTATGCCATGTAGAGGGTTTGATGATGACATGTTTCTGATAAATAGGAGATATAGCATAAGTAAATAATATACAGATTTCACAAAAATAAACAATCAAGATATGGACTTCTATGTTAACATGCTCCCACTAATTTTTCTAGCGAGTCACATGACACCCTCATGCACGTGAAACGGAAATCTCCAGTAGACTTCTAGTAGGGATCGAGATCCAATCGGCATCTTAGTGCAACCTCGAGGGACTTGACCAATCACACTAAGCCCAAAAGTTAGACAACTCTTGCTAATCATAACTCCTTGTGATTCCCGTCATATTTGGCCTCCGAACCACCATGGCCTCGAGAGGCTCGACTAAACATGATGTCTAGTTAAGTCATAACCATCGTTATAAGATGAGTCTGATTCGGTGATATGCCCTCGAGGGACTCGATCAAGCATACCATATCCTTAGGTCACCGGTGACATCTCTATGTCGAAGACAAGATAGCGAGACACGAAATAGGCGAGCCTCGAGGGACTCGACCAACTCAGCCTATGTCGAGAATCGATTCCTACCCCTAACGATGGAAGGCCACATGGGTTAATCTTATTGTTTCACGCTTACCGACTTAATATTATCATAGGAGGGGTTTTAGGTTTGGTCTCATGATATGACGTGTCACACATGTATATATTTAATATATTTACATTGCATGCAATATATATATATATACTTATCTAGTAGGTGTATAGCATTCACATGCACAAGCACACTAGATGATCATGGACTTCAACCTAATATGATTAGGCCTGAGCTAGTAGACCTAATCATTTTTATCATGATATATGTGCATATTAGTGCATCTCTATGCACGGTGATCATCCATCTCATCATTATTGGATATGCCGGCACCTCGACGCATCTCCATATGTCGTGATCGTCTGAATCGACCTCAGGGGTCCCGCTACCATCTCCAGGCTTCTGTCGTACCTCTAGGATAATTACAATATAATTACAGGCACACAGGCCTGACAATCAACGAAAAATAAAGGCTCGCAAGCCCCAATAATCACATACATTACAAAGTCTATGATCATCTTCCCACATCACATCACATCACATTATATGTATATATAATATAGGATTACTAGATAAATAATAATAGTTACTTAAACCTTTTAAATAACTAAAATTTGAAACAAGGACATGTAGGGAATTTTTTAAATTTTGAAGGGCATTTTGGTCATTTGACCAAAAGGACAAATTTAAGATTTTTGTAATTCCCAGGGGCAAAACTATCTTTTGCCCTGAAAACCCTAATTCCCTCACTGCTCTGCTCGTTGTGTTGCGGCTACGGGCATATCATCGTAGCGCGTGGTGGCGCCTAGTGGTGCGCGCCCCTACGGTTGTTGCTGCCACAACCGACGGGCACAGTGCGCCCGCTATCTTTGTGGGCAAGCCACCGTGGGCGATGCTGGCACTTTACCCCATGGGCAGTGCTAGTGCAGCCCCTTGCGGGTGACCCAGCGCCTACAAGCACCGCCCACCCCTTGCGGGCAGGGCGACTACAAGCAGGTGCAGGCGTCGCCCGCCCATGTGGGCAGGCCGCCTGTGCCCGGTGCCACCCGCAGCCATCGCCGCTTTGAGCAGGCTGCCGGCGACAGTCAAGGCTGCAAGTAGCCTTGTGAAGGTAGCAAGGGCAGCAACAGTTGCTGCCCTTTTTCACTTTTGCGTCAATGATTTTGACGTCAAAAACACATTCAAAACATAATACATGTAGTTTATAAGCCAATCATCGCACGACGAACCTGGCTCTGATACCACTACTAGAAAATCAAAAGATTCGACATCTCATGCACAACAGAAAATAAAAACAAGACCGTATTTTCCATAGTTACGTACTTGGCTATCGTGCGACGATTGGTATGTAAAAATCGTAAATCCAAAAAATCTGCATGTTTCATGTTAGAGGCATTACCTGGGGAGATCGTCACATCCCTAAAAATTCTAGATCCGATGAAGAGGATGAAGGAGCACTAGCGTAATCTTTAGCGATAATCCACATAGTGGACGTAGCAACGACGCTCCTCAGATTATCGCGGGATCTCTTTCCACGTGCACCACAAGGCTGCCGGAGCCAAGGAGGAGGAGAGGAGACCGAGAAGAATAGGAGGATGACTACTAAGAGCTCTCAGCCTATGAACTAGGAGGTTCCTCCTATTTACAGAGATGGAGGAAGCTTATCCTTAACAGATCCTGTTCACACTGGATCTTTATCCAGTTGGATCTCATTGGATCTTATCCATAGGATCCAATTTGATCTCATCCAATTAGATCTTATCCAATCATTTAATTGGATCTCATCCAATTACCCAATTGGATCTCATCCACAGGATCCAAACTAGGGGTTTCACAGATATCTCATATCTACACCTCTACTCGTCGCAACATCCACCTTATGTGTGTGAGCCTCTAGGCTCAATACCGAGCTGGCCATGAGTCTCTCTTGTTAGAACTCCTTTTGACTCAGAACACCTTCTGATATAGTGAATTATTATCTCCATAATAATTCACTTAACTCATCGACTATGGACGTACTAGGCCACTATGCCATAGTCCCCAGACGGTATAGGGGGATATAATCCATCGGACCTATCTGTCCTCAGTTACCATATATCTATAGTCCCTCATCCATCTAATATCCCAAAGACCGTATATTGGGCATGGTAAAGTCAAGCCCATACGAAATCCTATTCGAGTCTCGCTCTAATTAGATTCTCTTGGAAAATTCTTTCTCTCTCAATCTGAATGACCCTGGCCAGAGATTTTGCTTAAGTGAGCACATGTGGGATATATCTCTCATGATACCGAGAGTGGATGATTCTCTATTGACATGTAATTACCTTCATAAGGTTGGTTACCATTCCCGAGAATCGGCTATACCAGATCTAGAGCTCTCCGAACTTGTAAGTCCGGCGTCAAAGAATGGAGTACTCAAACAAGACATTTTTGGTGCCTCAAGTCTAAGGACCAGACACACTACTAGGATTACAGAATCACTATCTGACATTAGGTATCATTAACCATACAACATTCTATAAGCGGATCAATCAGTGAATTCATTCTCCAATGAGCACCTGCACTATATATCTAGTGTCCCCACACAAGCGACTATAAGACCAATCGCCTCCATCATATAGACGAGTATACAACGCACTAGTTTATCTGGTTATCTTGATGTCCTCATCGAGTAACCTATGACCAAGATGATTTAGGATCTATGTTTAAAGGTATATAAGTCTCATTATCGTGATCTCATCACGATCCAATTTCCATTGCATAGATCCATGGACATCACAATATTCATCCAGATAATGTGAAAAAATACAAATAATAATATGCGAAGAGATCGACACAACATGTAACAGGTGCCATCACTCACATGATTGGCTTGTGGAGCACCTATAACCAACAATTTCAACTATAGAAGAGAGGGGTATTTATAGGCCTCAAGGTGATTCAAATTTGGAGCCCAAATTTGAATCATCTTGGATTTCCAAGTGCTGATAGTACCATCACCTGATACTTTGGTTCTATCAGTGTACTAGGCAGTACCATCGCTTAACTGACATACTGACATGGTCAATGTACTGGGCGGTACCACTACCCAACCAGCGGTACCATCGCCCAGGCACTCTGCCCTAGGGCGATACCACTGCCCCAAACTACCTGGGAAGTTGGACCTGGGCGGTGCCACCGCCAGACAGTGTCCAGCACTCCTAGTTGGGCCTTAAATCTGGCTCAAACCAATCGAATACCAAGCTCAATTGGCCCCTAATTGGGTTGGCCCAATTACAACCCAATTGAGCTAATCTTACTCTGATCTAGATAATTATTACAATACGAATCATAATTAATTGCCCGACATATCCTTGGTCTATCGGCGCTTCGTCTAACACTTCGGCATATCGTCCTCTCTCATGGCTTGTTGCCCAATCAGCAACTAACCTCTGTAGCTCCGATCTCCTTGGCTTAACTCTGCTCCTCTTGGCCCGATGCCCGATTTCTTTATCCGAAGCCTTCTACCGATCATCGACCAGACCTCCGGCTTGACGTCCAATCTCCTAACGTGATTTCCTCCAACGCAATACTGATTCATTCTGCGTCAATTATCTAATCCTGATTGAGAGTAGACTTGCGTATCTCAAAACACAATTAGATAACTAAAACATACTCAATTAGTTTCATCATCAAAATCCGAGATTCAACAATATCATGATTATTAATATGATTTCTAATAAAATGATGTCTAATATCAACTAGAATATTGAATGAGATTCTTTGTTAAACATATTGCACTAGTATTATCATATTTTATAGGGATATTTTTCAAGTGAATTTCATAATATTCTAAAGTGTTTTTCATCCAAATAACTTATGCACAATATGGACCTACTACTATATACTCAGCTTCAGTTGTAGATAATGCAACCAAATTTTATTTCTTGGAAGACCAAGAGATAAGTGAATGGCCTAGGAGTTAACATATTCCAGATTTACTTTTTCTATCTATTCTAATCTAGCAAAACCAATATCAGCATAAGCAATTAATTCAAAAATTTTGAATTTTGGATACCATAATCATAGAGTAGGAGTTCCTTTTAGGTATCTAAAAATCATTTTAACAGCTTTAAAGTGAGATTACTTAGGATTAGATTGAAATCTAATACAAAGTCCAATACTAAACATAATATCGGGTCTAGTGGCAGTAAGGTATAGTAAACTATCTTTCACACCCCTATAAGTCTTTTGATCAAAGCATTCTCCATCTTGGTCCATATCTAATTTTGTAAAAGTGCTAATTGGTGTGTTAATAGCTTTAGCACTATCCATATTAAATCATTTTAGTAGATCTAAAGCATACTTAATTTGACTAACAAAGATTTCATCACTTAGTTGTTTAATTTGTAATTCTAAGAAAAAAGTTAATTCACCCAGTAAGCTTATTTCGAATTCCTAGCTCCTACTTTTGGCAAAAGATTCATATAAAGACTCATTCGTAGAACAAAAAATAATATCATCAACATAAATTTAAACAATAAAAAAATTATTTTTAAAATTTTAATAAATAATATAATATCGACCTTACCTTTTAAAAAATTATTTTGAATAAGAAAAGAACTAAGCCTCTCATACCAAGCTCTTGGGAATTGCTTTAATCCATAAAGAGCCTTAGATAACTTAAACATATGGTTGGAAAAAAGAACATTCTCAAATCCAGGTGATTGTTCATTATAAACTTCTTAAAAAATAAAGCCATTGAGAAAAATATTTTTAATATTTATTTAAAATAACTTAAAATTATTACAATAAGCATAGACAAAGAGTATCCTTATAGCTTCTAGTCTTACTATAGGAGTAAAAGTTTCTTTATAATCGATACCTTCTTCTTGGTTGAAATCTTTGGCCATTAATCTAACCTTGTTTCGGACCACGATACTAAGTTCATCTTGCTTGTTTTTAAAGACCAATTTAGTAATTACTAAATTGTCACTAGGTTTAGGAGTAAGCTCTCACACCTCATTTTTCTTAAATCGATTTAACTCCTCATGGATTGTAAAAACTCATGAATCATCTTTTAGAGCAACGTTAATGCATTTTGGTTCAATTTTAGACAAAAAGGTCACATTCACATAAAAAATTTTAAATGAAGAATGAGTTTGAACACCTTTTTATATATCTATAATGATAAGCTCCTTAAAATGAGCATCTACAGACTTTCATTCCTTGGATAAGGATTCTTTGGAAGTAGATGCATGCAAGTTGCTAGAGAGAGGAGAATTTTTATTTAAATTTAAAGAATCAAAATCAAGATCATCATCAAAATTATTTTTCTTAAATTCAAAAATCTCATTAAAAATAATATGAATAGATTCCTCTATCACCAAAGTTCTTTTGATAAGCTTTAGAAATAGAGAAATATCTAAGAAATATGCCTTTATCGGATTTTGCATCAAATTTCTCTAAGGTATCTTTTTTATTTAAAATAAAATATTTACAATCGAAAACTTTAAAATATGAAATAATAGGTCTTTGTTATTCCACAATTCATAGGGAGTTTTAGATAGTAATAGTCTTACGAGAATCCTATTTATGACATAGCATGTCATGTCAATGGTTTCAGCCCAAAAATGCCTAGGTAAGCTATGTTCATCAAGTATAGTTTTTGTCATTTCTTGTAAACTCCTATTTTTTCTCTCAATAAATCTATTTTATTATGGATTTCTTAGAGTAAAGAAATTATGGTTGTACCCATTTAAATCATAGAAATCTTAAAAATCATAATTTTTAAATTCACCATCATGATCACTACGAATAGAGGAAATCATAAAACCCTTTTCATTTTGAATTAGTTTACAAATTTTTAAAAATCACTTAAAGTACTAAGAAGTATGTCTAAGTATACCTACTATAATCATCAACAATTACGAAAGTATATTTACTACCTCCTAGACTTATTGTATCAATTGATTTAAATAAATCCATATGGATTAATTATAGTGGTCTAGAGGTGCTTATTTAATTCTTTGATTTAAAACTACTCTTGGTTTGTTTTCCTAGTTGGTATGCATCACAAACTGTTTTTGATAAATTTAATACTAGGCATTCCTCTTACGAGTTCTTTAATTATAATTTGTGAGATTAGTTTTATACTTGTATGATCTAATCTTCTATACCAAAGCCATGCATTATCGTTTAAAGCTGAAGAGCAAGTTTCATCACAAAACTCATCAAGATCAATAGTATACACATTATTAGTCCTTAAGGCAATCAACGATCTATTTTTGTGTAGTATATCTATAATAGAAGTTATTTTTGTGTGATATATATCTATATATATATATATATATATATATATATATATATATATATATATATATATATATATATATATATGTATGGCCTCTTGAATGGTCATTACTTTAGGATTCCAACTCTTTGGAAGGAATCTTAAAATTTTAGTTACAAGTTTAAAATTAGAAAAAATTTTCCCAAGTGTTTTGAGTCCATTGATGACATCCGTAAAATGGTTGTACATGTCTCCGATGGACTTACTTGGTTTCATCTGAAACAACTCATAAGAATACATTAAAAGATTGATTTTAGACTCTTTCACTCGACTAATAACTTTGTGAGTGATTTCAAGAGTATGCCAAATATCAAAAGCTGATTCACAAATTAAAACATAATTAAATTTATTTTTGTCTAAAGCATAAAATAAAGCATTTATAGCCTTGGCATTAAGAACAAAAGTCTTCTTCTCCGACTCATTCCAATCACTCATTAGAAGAGAAGACTTTTGAAAATCGTTTTCAATAATATTCCAAAGTTTAAAATCCATAAAAATTAAAAATATTCTCATGCGAGTCTTCCAATAAGTGTAATCCGACCTATTGAACATAGGTGGACGGGTGATTGAGTAGCCCTCTTGCATGCTGGCAAATACCATCTCTCTTAGGTTTTAAACCAAAATAAGAGTGACCTTGCTTTGATATCAACCGTTAGGATCTAGAGTGGCACTAAGAAGGGGGGGGGGCGTGTGGGGGTGAATTAGTATAGCGGATAAAAATCGACGATTTAAATCGATTCCAAAAAACTTTATGCATTGAGAAGATTTATTCGATGAAAACAATTTTGACAAAGAGAATGATTTGAGTGAATATGAAAGAGAGTAGAGAAGGGGAGGTTGAGAGATTGCAGCTAAGTAAAAATTGAAGTGCACAAATGTAAATACGCACCAAGAGAAGAACGTAGCGATTTTATAGTGGTTCGGTCAATTGACTTACGTTCACTTCCGAAACCTCCTTCCAAAACCTCATTTCAAGCTCAGGAGAGAACCTTTACACCCTATTTTTATAAGATTTCCCTCACACTCTCTCTTAAAATAGCCTCTAAGCTTTAGGAGGGACTCTACACTTTACAAGGGTTTACAACCTTAAAATCATAGAGTTTTTGTTCTTCTATCTTGCTACCTTAAGTAGAAAAGAGGGGTATTTATAGACCCTAAATGACTTCAAAAATTGGAGCCAAAATTTAAATCCCTGAGATTTCGGGGTACTGGCGGTACCACTGCTTGTGTTGGGCAGTACCACCCAGTCTGGCGATACCATCGTCTGGCACAGTCTCAGAGACTGTGTTTTAGAGACTGAGCCTCTAGCGGTACCATCACCTAGTTTGATGATTCTACTGCTTGATCCAACTTTTGAGTCATTAAATGAATCTCCCAATATGCCTAAATTAGCCCCAATTTAGGTCTAATTGGCTCCTAATTGAGTTAGCCTAATTACATTCAAAACTAGCTTAATTATAACCTAAACTACTTTGATCAAGACATAATTGATTACAAAGTATGAATCTTTTGTCCGGCATATCATTGGTTCATTTGATGCTTCGTTCGACCCTTCGATGTATCGTCCTCTCCTTTAGCGTATTGCCCAATTAATATATTAACTTCCTGCAACCTGATTTCCTTGGCACAATGTCTGATTCGATGCCTGAACTCATGGCATGAAGCCTTTTGCCAACATGCCAACCAATCCTTCGGCCCGATGTCCAATCTTCTAACATATTCCATTTCGGCCCAACTTCTTGATTCTTTCTACTTCAATCAATTTACTTTTCCATGATCGAAGATAGTCTTACGTCACTCAAATGCTAATTAGACTATAACTTTATCAATTAGTTTCATCATCAAAATCTAAGATTCAACAAGTTAAACGTATTTCCCATATGGGTTTCATCGAACAAAATTTCAAATTGGCTTTTAATTTCGAAACCACTAATTCACCAACCTATGCATTTCCCCTTCCCTCCCCCCCTCCCCCTTCCTTCTCTTAGTACTTTTATGGCCCTAACAATTGGTATCAAAGTCAAGTTCTCTTAATTGGTTTAACACCCAAAAGAGATTAAATGATATTTTTTTTGAAAATTAAGAGGATCACTCTATCACTCATCCTCATATGTTTAATGGGACGGACTACATATATTAGAAAACTGGAATGAAGATTTTTCTACTTTTAATGGATTTTGATCTATGGAACATTGCTGAGTTTGGTTTTAAAAAATCTTCTAAATTAATGAATGAATAGAATAATTTAAAGAAGAAAACATTTACTTTAAATGCAAAAGCTTCGAATGTTTTGTTTTGTGCTTTAGACAAAAATAAATTTAATCATGTTTCTATTTGTGAAATGACACATGATATTTGGCACACACTTGAAGTTACTCATAAAGGCATAAATAGAGTTAAAGAATCTATGATTAATCTCTTGGTGCATAATTATGAATTATTTAGAATGAAACCAAGCGAAACTATTGATGATATATGCACCCGTTTTATGAATGTTGTCAATGGTTTGATAGCTCTTGGTAAAAGTTGTACTAATCTTAAACTAGTTAATAAAATTTTAAGATCTCTTCAGAAATGTTGGGATCCAAAAGTGACTGGAATTCAAGAAGCAAAAGATTTGAACAACTTTCCTTTTGAAGAACTTATAGGGTCATTAATGACCTATGTAATGACTTGCAAGGCATATGATGAATATAAAAATAACATTCCAAAGAACATGAATAATATTATACTTAGAACCAAAAAAGACGACTCGAGCAAAAGCTCACGTAATAATGATGACTTGGAACTTCTCACAAGAAAATTTAAGAAGTTCATGAAAAGGAACAAAATAAATTCTATAAAATAAGATTTTAAGAATAAAAATAAACTTAAAAAAGATAATAAATTGTTATGAATGCAAAAAGGTAGGGTACTTCAAAAATGAGCATCCACAACTGAAGAAGAGATTACCAAAGAAGAAGAAAACATTCAATGCGATATAGGATGAATTAAGTGCATAAGAAGACAAGGAGCAAATCAATGAAGATGAAATAGCAAACGATACATTGATAGCTTCAATGATGAGGTATGTGATTTAACTAAAACTTCATCTTATAATAAATTATTTAATATATTTCATGATTTATATGATGAATTTAAATTAGTTGATAAGAAATATAAATTACTAAAAAAGGATCATATTTCTCTCTTTAGTAAATTTGATAAATTAAAAAATAGGTATGATAATTGTATGTTAACTTCTTGCACTAAATGTGAAGAGTTAGATTTGTTTAAAAAATATATATATAATTTTACAATAAATATTAAAAAAATTAAAATTGGTAACAAATTATTAAATATGATACTTGCTAATAAAGGTCATGTATATAAGGAGGGAATCAGCTTTATGATCACTTTGGTATTATGATGATGCATATGATATATGCAATGATATTTTTAACTATGCATCTGATGACATTTCGTTTTGACTTGAATTCAAATCTAATATTAGAAGGCTATCATTTTCTGAATTCAAGTTTATTTCAATGTGACATATAGATAGGAAGATTTTAGTTAAAATTCCGTCATCAATTGGTTATCATCATAAAAAATTAAAAAAATAAAAAAGAAAGAGAGATTGTTGATGTAACACTAATGAGACTCTTGTGGGTTGCTCTTACCCTCTCCAACCCTAAAGCTAGTAGGAAACTTCAAAGTCATGTAGTAGGTCAAGACAATTGTGTGCAAGTGGTTAAGAGTCAGACAATTGTGTGCATTGTAGGCGGATAGAACTTTATCTTTATTGTCTCGGAGAAACCATTCAACCGAAGGTAACATACAAATATATCATTCCCAAAGGGGTTAGGGAATCTCTAGTGAAACTAATGAGTATAGAGGAAATAGGCTGTAGGTTCTTGGTGCTCAATCCAATCCTTAGGAATGAGTCATAATATAGAATGTCAATAGAACTTTTGGTGTCCACTAGAATTCTCTTTACTAGTGCATTGATAATCCTAAGAGAGATAACAATAGCATTATCATGATTGGGATCGAGGTGTTCCATCTCCTCCTTAAACATAATGGAAGGATTCATAGAGAGGTGAAATCTTTTGGACGGAGAGTCCCTCATATAATTTTTGTGAGACATGGAACTGATTCCCTTAGATGCAGGACCTCCTATAACGATGTCCACCTATAACTCAATGGGAGCTCATGACCTCAGGGAAGATTCTCGCACCCTACGTAGGTAACAATTAAGCTTCCCATTTTAAATAATATTTTCAATTTGCTACTTTAGGTCATAGCAGTCTTCAATATCATATCCATGATCTAGATGAAAACGATAAAATTTTAAGTGGCTTGACCTTTCTCACTTATCTGCGTGAACACTTCAGTGTGTGATGTGTTCAGCTAAGTAAACTCTTTGCAAGGCGGTGCCCAGTCTTCCCTTAGCCTATCACTGTAGGAGTGTTCCATGTTCCTTGGCCACGAGCTCCTTTGTTTTTTCGTAACTATAATCACAAACTCTACCACTATATAACGATTGGCCTCTAGCAACAATTTAGAAAAATTGGCTGGCGGTTGTGTGATAACTAAATAAAAAGCTTCAAAGATTAAAGACGACCAATGTAGGTACTGATGAGGATGGAGGAGCTTGGTTCCGCCACCATCTTTATTTCATTGTTAAATAGCTTAGTATAATTGATAAAAGATTCCTTGTCCATTTTTCAAATTACCATAAGGAAAGTCATTAGGTTTTTAGTAACTTATAGCTAATGAAGTTTAACTCAAATTCTTCATCGAGTTATCTGAAGGAGGAAATTGACTTCGGAGATATTTTGCAGAACTATTCCCTTGCAGCACTTCTCAGGATTATTATCACAAGAGCGAATTTGCCATCCCGAATAATGTCATCTAAGAAATAAATGCAATTGTGTATTCTATCGAATCAGAACTTTCTTCGTATAACTCTAAGGTTAGTATCAATAAGACTTGGGGGATGGGCTCCATTATTTGATGAAAGAGGACCTGAGGTAAGAATTGATCTTTTGTTGTTTCCTTGTCATAACTGTTTTTTAACCTTAGTCATTGGTGTCCATCTTATGGAGGTGGACTTGCATGTTACGGAGGAAGGTAGCCATTGGTGTCATTAACTCTCATGATCCTTCTTCATCTTGAAGGGGGTTATTGTTTAGTAGAATGCGAGGGAGAAGGTTTGGGGAGTGATTATCCCAAGGTGGATTAGTGATGTTAGGACATGAATTTGCCACAATATTGGGGACAAGAGCCGACAGTGAAATGGGACCTGGGAAGCAAAGGGTGAATGGAGATTGTTGTAACCGGCTAATTGTGAGCAATACGAGACCATAGATTAAAGTACTCCCATTAAGAATTGAACGTGTTGAGTTAGATTGTCGAAGGTCTATATAGGGATTGTTATTATTGGGGCTGTATGTTGAGCAACTTAGGGATGTATGCATGGGGGACCTCTTCTCAAATAATGGTTAGATCTTGGAATGTTTGGCGCATGCATGGGGGCAACCCCTACTAGTTATAGGTGCCCTATAAGCCAATCACATGATTGATGACACCTGTAACACGTTACGTCAATATCTTTCTTTATGCTTATTGGCATTTTCTCATATTATTTGGATGTATATTGTGATGTCCTTGGATCTATGCAATGGGAATAAGATCACGATGAGATCACGATAATGAGACCGATTCGCCTTTAAACATAGACCTTAAATAATCCCGGTCATAGGTTACTCGAGAGAGACATCGAGATAACCGGATAGACTGATATACTATATACCCGTCCATATGATGGAGGTGGCTAGTCTCATAGCTACTCGTGTGGGGACACTAAGGGTGCAGTGCAAGTGCTCATTAGAGAATGAGTTCACTGATTGATTCGCTTATGGAATGCTGGATGGTTATTGATACCTCACGTCAGACAGCGATTCCGTAGTCCCAATAGTGTATCTGGTCCTTAGACTTGAGACACCAAAGATGTTCTATATGAGTACTTCACTCTTTGATGTCGGACTTATAGGTTTAGAAGTTCTAGATCTAGTACAACTAGTTATTGGGAGTGGTAGCCAACCTTACAAGGGCTATTGAGTGTCAATAGAGGATCATCCACTCTCGGTATCATGAGAGAAATATCCTATGTGTTCTTGCTTAGGCAAATCCCAAGCCAGGGTCATTCGGATTAAGAGAGAAAGAGTTCTCCGGGAGAATTCGATTAGAGCGAGACTCGATTGAAAATTATATGGGCCTGACAGCACCATGCTCGATATACGGTCTCTGGGATATTAGATAGATGAGGGACTATAGGTATATGGTAACTGAGGACATATAGGTCCACAGGATTGGATTCCCCTGTATCGTCTGGGGACTGTGGCGTAGTGGCCTAGTACGTCCACAGTCGATGAGTCGAGTGAATTATTATAGAGATAATAATTCACTGAGTCTGAAGGAGTTCTGATAGGTATGACTCATGGCCAGCTCGATATTGGGCCTAGAGGGTCATACACATATAGTAGGTGTTGCGACGAGTAGAGGTTCGAATATGAGATATCCGTCGGAGCCCCTATCTTATTGGATATTCAATAAGCCCATGTATTATTAGATCCCATGGATGAGATCCAATAAGAGCTAGATTATTGGGTAGAGACCCAATACCCAATAGGACTGGATCCATTAGGGTTGACATGGGGTCTCTATAAATAGGAGGGAATCAAAGGCTCATAGGCTAGGGATTTCTTAGTAGCCATCTTCTATCTCCTCTCCCAAGAGAGGAGCATCACTGCAATTTCTACCGTGTGGATACCGCTAGAGAGGAGGACGCTTGACCTCCTTCATCCTCCCCCATGGATCTGCAGGAATCTCAGATATATACTATCTCCTTATGTACTATCGTTTCTTTTACACACGTAGTTTTTAGATTCGCAGATTTATTTTTGACGCATCGATCTTCGCATGATGATGGAACCTTTTGCGAAAACCTAGGGGGTTTTGTTTTTTGTTCTTCTACTGCACATGAGATGTCGCCCCCTCTGGATTTCCCAATAGTGGTATCAAAGCTAGGTTGTTCTTACGAAGATCGGATTTTAACTGTGTGTGTTGTGTTTTAGATGTGCTTTTGTAATCAAAATTATTGGCGCAAAGGTCGAGGAAGGGTAGCAACTGTTGCTACCTTTACTATGCTTATATAACGGCCGAAAGGCTGCCTGCAAGGATGGTGGCTACGGGTAAAGGGCCCATAGGTTGGCTGCAGGCTGCAGGTGACAGTTAGCCCACCTATAGTAGTAGCCCCAATGGGGTTGCCTGCCCATATGGGTGGGGAGCACTTGTGGGCGCTGCGCCCGCGGGGAAGTGATGCCACCCGCGGGCAGACCACCCACGGGTGAGCCGCCCGTAGGGGCGGTGCTCGCTGGGGGCAAGGCCGCCTAAGGAGGCGGCGCCACCCGCGAGCGAGCTGCTCGCCCATGGGAAAGCTGACTACGGGGGGCAACGACACCACCCCCGGGCGCACCGCCCGTAGGCATGGGCGGCACCCACCACCTCGCCGCCCCCAATGGGTGGCGGTAGTTGCACCGCAACGCAACAGCAAGAAGAGGAGGGAATTATTTTTTGGGTAAAAGATAGTTTTACCCCTGAAAATTTTTGAAATTCTAATTTTGTCCCTCCTGGTCGAATGACCAAAATGCCCTTTAGAATTCAAAAAATTCCATATATGTCCCTATTTTTAGAAAAAAAATATTAGTTAATTAAAATATTTAATTAACTATTATTATTTATCTAGTAGTCCTATATAATAACTTATACATGTGATGTATTATGTGGACAGATGATCATGGACCATGTGATGTGATGTGTGTGTACATGTGATTATTATTATTGGGGCCTGCGAGCCTCTATTTTTCTCGTTTATTATTAGGCATGCGTGCTTGTAATTATATTGTAATTACATGAGGAGGCGTAGCGAGAGCGTGGAAGCAATAGCGGGACCCACGAGGTCGAGACGGACGATCCGACACATGAAGATGCGTTGAGATGCCGACAGAACCGATGAAGCGAGATAAACGATCACAGGGCATGGAGATGCGCCGAAGCACACATAGATCTTGATGTGAGTGATTGGGCCCATTGGCTTAGGCTTGATCACATTAGGATGTGGTCCATGATGATCTAGTGTGATTAGTCATGTGATGTGTGATTGGTTATATACCTACTATATATATATATATTTGCATACGATGTAGATATATATTAAATATGTATGTGTATGACATATTATATTAAGAGACTAAATCAAAAATCTCCTCTCTCGATAATATTAAGTCGATAAACGTGAGGCAATTAGATTGACCCACGTGGCCTTCCATCGTTATAGGTAAGAACCGATTCCCAGTGTAGGTTGAGTTGTTTGAGTCCCCCGAGACTCACCTATATCGTGATTTGCTATCTTGTCTATGACATAGAGATGTCACGGTGACCTGAGGACATAGTATGCTTGGTCAAGTCCCTCAAGGGTATATCATCGAATTAGACTCGTCTTGTAATGATGGTGATGACTTAACCGAACATCATGGTTGGTCGAGTCCCTCGAGGCCATGGTGGTTCAGAGACCGAACAGGACGAGAATCATAAGAAGTTGTGATCGACAAGAGTTGCTCACCTTTTGGGCTTAGTGTGATTGGTCGAGTCCCTCGAGGTTACACTAAGATGTTGATTGGATCTCGATCCCCACTAGAAGTCTATCGAAGACTTCCGTTTCATGTGTTGAGAGTGTCGCGTGGCTCACTAGAAAAATAGTGGGAGTACATCAAGATAGAAGTTCATATCTTGATTATTTATATTTTTGTAAAATTTACAAGTTAATTTATTTATGCTACATCTTTATTTTTTTAAATGTCACTATTAGACTCTCTATGTGGCATATTGATGCCAACCACCTCATTGGTTAAAACTATGCGAACTGACTTCATAACCTGAGAATAGTTCTCAAAGTGGAGAAATCGCATATGTCCTTGAAATAGTGATGCCTATGCCCAAGGAAGGGGTAAGCGAGAATGAGATTGCTCGCTACGTGAAGTACGTAGATGACTCCACTCTTGCTTAGTATTACATGTTGGCTCCATGACTCCCAAGTTATAGATATAACATAAAAAGATGGATGACAGATTATACTCCTGCATCTCCGTAAATTATTTGAGGAATAGGGAAGAACTTAACGATATGAGATATCAAAGCGTCTCTTCCATGCTAGGATGACTGAGAGGACACTAGTTCAGAACCATGTCCTTAAGATGATTAAGTGGATAGAGACACTCAATTCTAGGAATGATCCTAGAGGATAACCTGTGTATGGATCTTGTGCTTCAATCCCTACTCGATTCCTTTTCACAATTCTCTATGCTGGTAAGGCCAGAAAGAAAAGGAAGATGGAGAAGTACCTTAAGAAGGGCAAAGGGTAAGGGTAGATTGGGTAAAGCAAAGATTGCTAAGAAGACCCAAAAGAGGACAAAAGCCAGTGCTCCACTATGGCAAAGATAGGCATTGGAAGAGGAACTGCAAAGAGTATATTGCAGAGAAGGTGAAACAGAAGCTTAGAGAAGCTTCAGATATGCATTCATGATTAGTCTCTATCTATCAAACTCATATGATAACACATAGGTATTAGATACCAATAGTGTTTACCATATCTGCAATTCGCTATAGGTTCTGGCAAAACCTAGGAGATTAATGAGAGGCAAAATAGACCTCAAGATGGGTAATGAAACAAAAGTTGCTATTATTGTTATTAGTGAGGTTACCATACATTTGTCTGTTAGAGTTACTATTGCATTAGATGCATCTTATTTTATTCTCTCTATCATTAAAAATGTTATTTCCATTTTATGTTTAACATTGAATGGTTATAAAGTGGTTTTTGAGAACAATAGTTGTTCAACTATTAAGGATGATAAGATCATTATGAGAGGAACATTGCATAATAGTTTGATTATGCTAGACACTACTCCACATATCATGAATGTAAGTGAGTCCAAGAGGAAACGAGATGAGGTTAATAGTGCAAACCTATGACATTATAAGCTGGGTCATATCTGTGAGGGAAGGATTCAAAAGTTGATGTCAGATGGATACTTAGATCCATTTAACTATGAGTCATATGCGACTTGCGAACCTTGCTTTCGTGGAAAGATGACTAACTCTCCATTTAGTGGAACTAGAGAGAGAGTCACTGAGTTATTGGTACTTATACATAGTGATGTATGTGGTTCCATGTCAACTCAAGCCATTAGTGGTTATTCCTACTTCATTATTTTCACTAACGATTTCTCTAGGTACGAACATGTGTACTTGATGAAGTACAAGTCAAGAATGAAGTAGAGGTTCAGACTAGAAAGAGTATCAAGACTCTTCGATCAGATCGAGGAGGTGAGCACTTGAGTACAGAGTTCACTCAGTTCCTCAAGGACTAGAGGATTCTATTCTAATAGATACCTCATTATACACCCTAGCTCAATAGTGTATCCAAAAGAAGGAATCGCACACTATTAGACATGGTGCAGTCCATGATGAGTTTAGTCGACCTACCCATTATTGGAAAATCGAGAGATTCGGTATCTCATGCACAGCAGAAAATAAAAACAAGACCGGATTTCCCATAGTTACGTACTTGGCCGTCATACGACGATTGGTGCATAAAAATCATAAATCCAAAAAATCCGCATATATTATGTCAAAAGCGTTACCTGGGGAGATCGTATATCCCTAAAAATTTCAGATCTGATGTAGAGGATGAAGGAGCACTAGCGTACTCCTCTCTAGCAATAATCCACATAGCGGACACAGCAACGATGCTCCTCAGATCACCGCGAGATCTCTCTCCACGTGCACCACACAAGTGCTAGAGCCGAGGAGGAGAGGAGACTGAGGAGAATAAGAGGATGACTACCAAGAGCTCTCAGCCTATGAACCAGGAGGTTCCTCCTATTTATAGAGGTGGAGGAAGCTTATTCTTAACATATTCTGTTCACACTGGATCTCTATCTAGTTGGATCTCATTGGATCTTGTCCATAGGATCCAATTTGATCTCATCTAATTGGATCTTATCCAATCATTTAATTGGATCTCATCTAATTATCCAATTGGATCTCATCCACAGGATTCAAACTAGGGGCTTCGCAAATATCTCATATCTGCACTTCTACTCGTCACAACATCCACCTTATGTGTATGACCCTCTAGGCCCGATACCGAGCTGGCCGTGAGTCGCTCTCGTCAGAACTCCTTCTGACTCAGAACACCTTCTGATATAGTGAATTATTATCTCCATAATAATTCACTCGACTCATCGACTATGGATGTACTAGGCCACTATGCCATAGTCCCCAAATGGTAAAGGGGGATATAATCCATCAGACCTGTCTGTCCTTAGTTACCATATATCTATAGTTCCTCATCCATCTAATATCCTAGAGGTCATATATTAGACATTGTAGAGTCAGGCCCATGTGAAATTCTGTCCGAGTCTCGCTGTAATCAGATTCTCCCGGAGAACTCCTCTCTCAATCCGAACGACCCTAGCCATGGATTTTGCCTGAGCGAGAACACGCGGGATATATCTCTCACGATACCGAGAGTGGATGATCCTCTATTGACACGCAATTGCCTTCGTAAGGTTGGCTACTATTCCCGAGAACTGGCTATACCAGATCTGGAGCTCTCCAAACCTGTAAGTTCGATATCAAAGAATGGAGTACTCAAACAAGACATCTTTGGTGCCTCAAGTCTAAGGACCAGACACACTATTGGGAATACAGAATCATTGTTTGATATTAGGTATCATTAACCATACAGCATTCTATAAGCGGATCAATCGGTGAACTCATTCTCCAATGAGCACCTGCACTATACCTCTAATGTCCCCACACAAGTAGCTATGAGACCAGTCGCCTCCATCATATAGACGAGTATACAGTACACCAGTCTATTGGGTTATCTCGATATCTTCATCGAGTAACCTATGACCAAGATAATTTAGGATCCGTGTTTAAAGGTATATCGGTCTTATTATCGTGATCTCATCATGATCCAATTCCCATTGCACAGATCCATGGACATCACAATATTCATCCAGATAATGTGAGAAAATACCAATAATAATATGCGAAGAGATCGACGTAACATATCACAGGTTCCACCACTCACATGATTGGCTTGTAGGGCATCTATAACCAATAATCTCCCACTTGACCTAAAGCTAATCACCTACGTGTCTGATCCCCATCAGACCTCTGTGACGCTCAAATATAATATGAATCAATAGCTTTATTAGTGGATCTGCAATGTTATCTTTGGATGGAACTCTTTTCACTACTACTCCTCGGGCCACAATCTCTCTGATCAAGTGGAACCTTTTCAGAACACTTCTGACGAGACTTGGGTTCCCTAGCTTGATCGATCATCCCGTTATTGTCGCCCTATATAGGAATCAATTTCACGCAATCTGATATGATTCCCAAATCCATGATGAACTTTTCATCTAAACACCTTATTTTGTTGCTTCTACTACAGCAATGTATTTCGCCTTTGTGGTACCTAACTATTTAGATAGCCAAGCCTTTATTGTAGAGAGTATTCCTACATCATTCCCAATGATTAAAATGTCATCCATATATAACACCAAGAAGGTGATAGCACTCCCACTTACCTTCCTATACACACAAGGCTCATCTTCATTCTTAACGAAGTCATAAGATCTGATCGCCTCATCAAATTTTATGTTCTAATTTCAAAATGCTTGCTTTAGTCCATAAATAGACTTAAGCAATCTGCACATCTTATTGGACTGTACTTGGATATAAACTCCTCAGGCTGTATCATATACACTTTTTCTTCGAGGTTGCCATTGAGGAATGTAGTTTTCATATCCATCTACCAGATCTTATAGTCATAATGTATTGCAACAGCTAATAGAATTCAAATGGATTTCAGTATAACTACGGGTGCAAAGGTTTCGTCATAGTCAATACCTTACTTCTGACGAAACCCTTTAGCCACTAGCCTTGCCTTATAGGTCTTCACCTTTCCATCTACCCTGATCTTCTTCTAGAAGATCCATTTATAATTAATAGGTATGATACCCTCAAGTGCATCAACAAGGTTCCAAACCTTATTGGAGTATATGGATTCCATCTTAGAATTCATGGCTTCTTGCCACTTCCTGGAGTTTATACTCATAATAGCTTCCTCGTAGGTCTAAGGATCAATGTCCTGAATGTCATCTCCACTAATATGTACCACATATCTTTCAGGAGGGTGTGACACTCTACCAATTATATGCAAAATTGAAACTTGTGTGTTAGGTACCTGAATAGACTCAATCTCTGGAATGGTGCCTGAGCTAGGTTCTCCAACCTCACTCAATTCTATCATGCTCTCACTATTTCTGCCAAGAATGTGTTCCTTCTCAAGAAACACTGCTCTCTTGGCAACAAAGACTTTTTGGTCCTTATTGTGATAGAAATAATAACTACAAGTTTCCTTGAGGTATCCCACGAACTTACACCATTTTATCCTGGATTCCAACTTATCGGGGTCGTGTCTTTTAACGTGGGCAGGGCAGCCCCAAATCTTAACAACCTTAAGATCAGGCTTCTTTCCTCTCCATATCTCATATGGTGTAGACACTATCGATCTAGATGGAACTCTGTTCAGAAGGTAAATTACGGTTTGTAGGGCATATCCCCAAAATGAGATGGGTATGTCAGTGAAACTCATCATGGACTACACCATATCTAATAGTGTGTGATTCCTCCTTTCTGATGCACCATTGAGCTGTGGTGTATAAGAAAGTGTCCATTAGGACAGAATCCCATGGTCCTTGAGGAACTAGGTGAATTATATACTCAAATATTCTCCTCGATCTGATCGAAGAGTTTTAATATTCTTTCCAATCTGGTTCTCTACTTCATTCTTATACTTCCTGAATTTCTCAAAAGCTTTAGACTTATACTTCATCAAGTACATATGTCCATACCTAGAGAAATCATCAGTGAAAGTAATAAAGTAGGAATAACCACCTATGGCATGAGTTGACATAGGACCACATACATCACTATGTATGAGTTCTAGTAACTCAATGGCTCTCTCTCCAGTTCCACTAAATGGAGAGTTAATCAATTTTCCATGATGGCAAGGCTCGCAAGTTGTATATGACTTGTAGTCAAATGGATCTAAGTATCCATTTTTCAATAACTTTTGAATCCTTCCTTTATGGATATGACCTAGCCTACAATGCCACAAATATACATTGTTCACCTCTTCTCGTTTCCTCTTGGCCATGCTTATATTCATGATGTGTGAAGCAGTATTTAGCATAAACAAATTATTATACAATGTTTCTCTAGTAATGATCTTATCATTCTTACTGATTGAATAACAATTGTTCTCAAAAAGCATTTATAACCATTTAATATCAAACATAAAATGGAAATAACATTTTTGATAATAGATGGAACAAAATAACACACATCTAATGTAATAATAGCTCCATCAGGTAGGTGTAGAGTGACCTCGCCGACAGTAATAGTAGTAACTCTTGCTCCATTGCCCATCTTGAGGTCCATCTCATCTTTTGCTATTCTCTTATACCTTGTCAAAACCTATAACGAATTGTAGATGTAATAAGCACTATTGGTATCCAATTCTCATGCATTATCATAAATATCTGATACATGAAAGCTGATAAAGAATATACCTAAAGCTTCTCCAAGCTTCTGTTTTGCCTTTTCTACAAGATATATCTTGTAGTTCCTTTTCCAATGCCCATCTTGACTGTAGTGGAAGCATTGGCCTTTGTCCTTTGCTAGGTCAATTTTTGCAACCTTTGCCTTACCCCGTTTTCCCTTGCCCTTACCCTTCTCAAGAGTCTTCCCAGCCTTCCTTTTCCTCTTGGTCTCACCAACATAAAGAACTAATTTCTCTTTCTTGATAGTGCTCTATGCCTCCCTCAACATATTGAAGAGCTCAGGTAGAGATACCTCAAGTTTGTTCATGCTGAAATTTATGATGAATTGAGAAAAGAAATCTGGTAGGGACTGAAGTATAAGATCAACACACAAGTTATCATCTAGGACCATTCCTAGACCTGTGAGTTTTTCAATCGACTCTATCATCTTCAAGACATGGTTCTAAACTAGTGTCCCCTCAGTCATCCTAGCATGGAAAAGACTCTTGGATATCTTATAATGTTGAGTTCTTCTCTATTCCTCAAATAGTTTGCGAAGGTGCAACAGTATGGAATGAGCATCTATGTTTTCATGTTGTCTCTATAACTCAGGAGTCATAGAGGCTAACATGTAACACTGGGCAAAAGTGGAATCATCTATATACTTCACATATTGGGCAAACTCTTCTTGAGGAGCTTCTGCCTTAGGTTGGGGCATGACCGTATCTAAGACATATGCGATTTTCTCCGCTGTAAGAACTATTCTTAGGTTGCAGAGCTAATCTGTATAATTTGGACCAATGAGGCGGTTGGCATCAAGTATGCCACGTAGAGGGTTTGATGATGATATGTTTATGATAAACAAGAGATATAGCATAAGTAAATAACACGCAGATTTCGTAAAAATAAACAATCAAGATATGGACTTCTATCTTGACATACTCCCACTAATTTTTCTAACGAGTCATATAACACCCTCATGCATGTGAAACGGAAGTCTCCGACAGACTTCTAGTGGGGATTGGGATCCAATCGGCATCTTAGTACAACCTCGAGGGACTCGACCAATCACACTAAGCCCAAAAAGTAGACAACTCTTGCTAATCACAACTCTTTGTAATTCCCGTCATATTTGACCTCCGAACCACCATGGCCTCAAGGGACTCGGCTAACCATGATGTCCAGTTAAGTCATCACCATCGTTACAAGATGAGTTTGATTCAATGATATGCCCTCGAGAGACTCGACCAAGCATACCATGTCCTCAAGTAACTGGTGATATCTCTATGTCGAAGACAATATAGCAAGACACGAAATAGGTGAGCCTCGAGGGACTCGACCAACTCAGCCTACGTCGGGAATCAGTTCCTGCCCCTAACAATGGAAGGCCACGTGGGTCAATCTTATTGCTTCACACTTACCGACTTAATATTTGTTAGGGATCGAGTGGCACTAAGGGGGGGGTGAATTAGTGCAGTGGTAAGGAACGAGAAATTTTCAGCGATTAAAACAAGTTCAGAAACTTCGTACGAATGAATGCAACATTTCGTTTGAACCCAGAAAGATTGCATTTTAACTTTAAAGCATGCGTAATAAGATGAAGATGAAGTTGAGTAAATAAGGCAGCAAGTGGAAAGGGTTTGCAGCAAAGTAAATAGCAAGAACATAAATGCAAACCAGATTTTTATAGTGGTTCAGTCATCCGACCTACGTCCACTCCCGATTCCTCTTCACTTGAGGCCACCGGCTTCTCCACTAGCTATCCTCCTTCCAACGGGCGAGGATGAACTCCCTTACAGCACTTCTCCTTTTTATGGGCTTAGAAGATAACCCTTACAAGCACTCTTACCTCTCTCTTGGACTACAACACTCTTAAGACTTAGAGGGAAGATTTGACACACTTTCAAGAGAGTTTCCCCCTTCTTTTTTCAGTTCTAGACACCCCCTAAACTTTGAATGAGTGGGGTATTTATAGGCCTCAAAGTGATTCAAATTTGGGCTCTAAATTTGAATTTTTTTAAGTTTCCCAGTGTCAGGCGGTGCTGTCGCCTGTCAGAGGCGGTTCTACCACTGTCGACCTGGGCAGATCGACATAGCAGTGCTAGGCGGTGCTACCGCTTTGCTCAAAGCGGTTCCACCGCCTAGGTCTTAACCTCTGGGCGGTGCCACCGCCAGCTGAAGCGATGCTACCGCCTAGGTCATTTTTTTTTTTTTTTTTTGTAGCACAAGCATGGTTTCGGCCAAAAACTCGATCGAAACCGGTCCAAACGAAGTCCGAATTGGCTCAAATTTGGTTTATAGGATTAACACCTAATACTAAACCAAATTATATGCTAACTAAAAATTTTAAAGACATTTTTTAAGCTATTTCAAAGTCCATAAGATAAGACTTCTTTCGGTGAGCTTTCGGTGAACTTCCGGCGGTCTTCCGACAAACCCTCGGAAACTATTCTGCGAACTCCCGACAAGCTCCCGGACTTCATGATGATCTTGGCGAGTTCCATCAAGCTTCATTAGCAAGCTCCGATCTTTCTTGGCAAGCTCCGCAAACTTCCGACGAACCTTCCGACGAACCTTCCGACGAACTTCCGAAAACCCTTCGGCAAGCTCCCTACTCGTTCTCGGTTGGTTCCGGCAACTACTCCCAACGAATCTTCGGACTTCCATCGAACTCCCAATGATCCATCCCACTTGTCTTTTGGCACTTTGTTTCACTTTACGTCTTCATCGTTATCGTAGTTAATCCTGCACATAAACAAATAAACACTCTACTTCGATCTAGACAATTATTACAACACGAATTGACATTCAGTTACCCGGCACATCATTAGTCAGCACTTCGTCCGATCCTTCGGCACATCGTCCTCTTTTGTAATCCATTGCCCAATCGGCGGATGACCTCCGCAACCCCGATATCCTTGGTGCAATATGCATCTTGGTCTGATGCCCGACGAACGAAGCCTTCAGCCGATTGTCGATCGAACCTCCGGCTCGACATCCAATATCCAGACGTGATCACCCGGCACAACATCAATTCCTCCAGCGTCAATTGTCTAATCCTGATCGATAGTAGACTTGCGTAACTCAAAACACAGTTAAACAATAAACCATAATCAATTAGTTTCATTATCAAAATCTGAGATTCAACAATCTTCCCCTTTTTAATGATGACAACTAATTGATGACTAACAGAGTTAACCATAACTCCCCGGAGTTTAACCAAACTCCCCCTATCAATATGCCATTGATAGAACACTTGGATTATCCCAAATCCAAGCAACATTCATCATAATTAAGAGAATAAATCAAACCATCATGCAAATATATAAATATGCCAATCAATGCATGAAGTCATCAATTTACTTCTCCCCCTATGTAATCAACAAAAAGGAGAAGTTGTATCATAGCTAGTTTAAAAGATATGCAAATTTTATAACATACTAGCTATCAATCTAGATATACATCATACAACATTTAAGCATAGCTTTGCATTACAACATCCAATCATACCATTCAATCATAGCAAGTTTTTAAGGATGGGCAATGATGGTAATTTTTTTTACTTGCTTCTTGAGATGTGCAAGTTTGCACCTTGTTTCTCACGATAGCAATATTTGCATCCTTTGATATAACAATTCTTAGCTTCTCATGAAGTTGCAAAATAGGAATCAAGATGACAAATTTTTGCAATGTTCGAGCTAAAAACTTTCTCCCCCTTTGTTAGCATCAAAAAGAAAGGGAGGATCAAATACTTCAAATAATCTTGCATGAGATTCAACAATAATTTGTAATAAAAATGCAAGCAATTTTGAAGAAGTGAAATTGAACAAGATTTTTGCCTCTCTTGAGATAGCAAGTTTTTGCTTCTCAATATTCAAGCTAGCAAAATTTTCTCTTTTGATGCACAAGCTAGCAATTTTCTTCCTCTTGAATGAGTTAGCAAATTAATCATGCAAACTAGCAATAAATCTTCTCCCCCTTTGATTTTGTCAAAAAGAAGGGAAGAATATAATTCTTTTCCCTTTACATGAATGCTTCCATCATGACAAAATAACAAATTTCCATCATGAATTTTTAATATATCAAGTCATGATTTCAAGGGAGTCATAAACAAATCATGGTATGAGGGAAATTTATAACAAGCAAGCAAGCAATAATGATAAGCTAGCATACTTTGCGATACGCAAACTAGCTTCCTTTCAATTTTTCTCTTTTGCAACTAAGTTTCCCTTTTGCAAGCCATCAACTTTTTGTTTGCAATGAGCTAGTAATTTTTGTAAAATTTATAACATTTTAAAACTGTAAGCTCATGAGTTAAAAAATAATGCAACTTTGCAATTTCTTTCTTCTCATTTTGAGAAGTGCAAGTTTTGCCTTTTGCAAGTTCTAGCTAGCTATGTTTGCCACTTTCACTTGTAATACATAAGCTAGCAAGCTAACTCCCCCTTTGTCACTATCGAAAAGAAGGGATGAATAATATTTTAATAAAATAATTTTGCATCAATCAATATTTTAATTTTTTTTATGATGCATACAAAACATAGATGTAAAGAATTCATGAAAGATATCAATATGAAATATTAATAAGGATCAACACCAAAAGACATCATTCATGATTCATCATAAAGCAAATTTCATTTATGTCAAATGTTCAATTTACCACACAAGGCAAAGAAATCTTGTCATTTCTATATCATGAAATATATGACATCAAGGCTCATGATTCATTTGAAAAGATATAGCACAAAAAGTAACTTGATTCAAGCATAAGAATTCCAAGTATCAAATATCAAAATATCAAGACTTGGATTGTGATAAAGCTCATTCAAGTTCGAATCATCAAAATCATTAACATAGTTTGTGAGATTCACAAATGACATAAACTTGAATTGTTTTCCTCTTTGGTAAATGATAAAAAGAAGTAATCATAGAGGAGAATATTTTGATTCCCAAAAATATCTCAAGTCAAGAATTCAAGGTCATGATTTCAAGAGATCAAGAGAGGAGTCATAAAATTATTCAAACTCATTTTGTCAATTCGAAACTCCTAATAAAATTATCATTTTTAACATTCATAACATGAATAAAGTCATTACCGTATCATCAAAATCTCATTCATAAGTCAAGTGATTTACAAAATATCATAAATGAATTTATCACTTGTCTTTTATTTGAAAAATCAAAAGATTTCAAGAAACATGCATTTCCATTGTATGATTTATTTCATATGAGCATGTCTTTGTTTTTTGATGTCAAATAAAATAGAAATATCAACATTCAACATTGAAAGACAAACTTCATCATAAAATTCATCAAGATAAAAATATAACACATTATGAGATTCAATTTATCATGATAATATGTTTCATTTTGTTTCAAACAAGTGTGCTCATGTTTCAAATGATGATTATCAAATTTAAGACCAAAACATGAGTTTGTCATCAAAATATGATATCACAAAGTCATTAAGCATAATAACAAACTTTTAATATTTTCATTTCAATGATGATTTCATAATGTATGTTCAAATATTTATATGGAACCCATCATTGTATAAATTCAAAATACAAGTTTGTCATTAAACCCATCAAGATCAAATGCATCAAATATCATGATAGTGCATTTTCTCATCTTTATGAGTTTCAATTTAAGTGATTTGATTTTTCATAAGAATGTTCAAAATTTTCATATGAAAATGTCATGCATCATATTCAAAAATGAAAATATCATCAAGATCATTTTAATTCTTTCTTACATTAGTTATAACAAGATGATCGATGCTCAAATTTTTGGTAAAATCATGCATTATTTTATAAATCTGAAAAATAATTTTCGTCATGAAACCCATTAAGTTCAAATATAACACAAGGCAACATCAAGTGAGTTGGGTCTTTATAATTGATTTCATGAAGACATATATCAATAAATATTTTATCATAAAAAGGGTTAAAAACCATTAAGCCAAGATGGAAGTTTTCAAATTATAATCAAGATACATACATCTATCATCAAAAGATTTTCAAGAAATTCATACATAGATATGTATCATGTTTAAGATTGAAAATCGATATGGAAAGTATACATGAAATTTTATCATCTCAAAATGTCATCTTAATTTGACATGAAAACAATTAGACCAAAAAATACGTTAATCCACAACATAGAGTCAAATCAACATTACTTCAAAAACTAATGCATGTTACAAAATCATCAAGCATCATGTTTAGAAACGAAAAGCAATATAAAACATCAAGATACACATGCATGGATTAATCCTAAGCATTATCACAAATCATGCATCATTCATATTTTAAATTTTTAAAAATTACTAAAAAGAAAAAAAGCATAAAAAAAATCCTACCAACTATTTCAAGCAACTCATGAAAGGATCATATAATTTCAAAATAAGGTAAGAACAACTTGGGTGAGTTTCTTACCTCATTGTCGAAAATCGTCAAAGCTCATTTCGCCTCTTCTTTACTTGATTTTTCTTTGCAAGCCTTCTTCTTCTTCTTTGGCCTCTTTCTCCGTTCAAGTTCATTTGTGCTTTTTAATTTTTGTTTAATGAACTTGTTAACATTCATTGTTATGTGTTCAATGTCCTCATTGTCCTCATCACTTGAGTCATCACTCAAGTGGCATTCATTTGTCCGATGTTCCAAATCCTTCTTGTTCTTTAGAAGGTGGTTCATATGTTCATCATGTTCCAAATGTTCGAAGAAACTCATTTCATATGTCATTAGTGAACCGATTAGTTCTTCCAATGAAAAATCATTTAAATTTTTAGTCTCTTGTATTGCGGTTACTTTTGGATCCCAACTCTTTGGGAGGGATCTTAAAATCTTGTTAGTGAATTCAAAGTTCAAAAAATATTTACCAAGACATTTCAAGCTATTGATGACATCCGTGAAGCGGGTGTACATATCGTCGATAGTTTCGCTTGGTGTCATTCAGAAGAGCTCAAAATCATGCAATAAGAGGTTTACTTTCGAGTCTTTAACTCTACTAGTTCCCTCGTGCGTGATTTCAAGTGTTCGCCAAATATCGAAAGCCGTTTCGCACATTGAAATCCGATTGAACTCGGTCTTATCTAAAGCGCAAAATAAGGCATTCATAGCCTTTGTGTTTAAAGAAAAAGACTTTTTCTCCAAATCCAACCATTCGTTCGTCGGTTTAGAGGAAGGTTGAAAGTCATTTTCGATGATGTTCCACGAATCCAAATCCATTGAAAGCATGAAAACTCTCATTCGAGTTTTCCAATATGTGTAGTCCGATCCGTTAAAGAACAGTGGATGAAAAATCGAAAAGCCCTCTTGAAAATCATTTAGAGCCATTTCTCACGGGTGTAAATCCGAAAGAGAAAGAACGTGGCTCTGATACTAATTGTTAGGGATCAAGTGGCACTAAGAGGGGGGGTGAATTAGTGCAGCGGTAAGGAACGAGAAATTTTCAGCGATTAAAACAAGTTCGGAAACTTTGTACGAATGAATGCAATGTTTCGTTTGAACCCGGAAAGATTGTGTTTTAACTTTAAAGCATACGTAATAAGATGAAGATGAAGTTGAGTAAATAAGGCAGCAAGTGGAAAGGGTTTGCAGCAAAGTAAATAGCAAGAACATAAATGCAAACCAGATTTTTATAGTGGTTCAGTCATCCGACCTACGTCCACTCTCGATTCCTCTTCACTTGAGGCCACCGGCTTCTCCACTAGCTATCCTCCTTCCAACGGGCGAGGATGAACTCCCTTACAGCACTTCTCCTTTTTATGAGCTTAGAAGATAACCCTTACAAGCACTCTTACCTCTCTCTTGGACTACAACACTCTTAAGACTTAGAGGGAAGATTTGACACACTTTCAAGAGAGTTTCCCCTTTCTTTTTTCAGTTCTAGACACCCCCTAAACTTTGAATGAGTGGGGTATTTATAGGCCTCAAAGTGATTCAAATTTGGGCTCTAAATTTGAATTTTTTTGAGTTTCCCAGTGTCAGCGGTCTTTGTCGCTGTCGAGGCGGTTCTACCGCCTATCGATCCGCAGATCGACATAGCAGTGTTGGGCGGTGCTACACTGCTTGCTTAAGGCGGTTCCACCGCCCAGGTCTTGGCCTCTGGGCGGTGCCACCGCCCATCCTAGGGCGGTGCTACCGCCTAGGTCATTTTTTTTCAGCACAGTGGTTTCGGTCGAAAACTTGGCCGAAACCGGTCCAAACGAAGTCCGAATTGGCTCAAATTTGGTTTATACAATTAACACCTAATCTTAAACTAAATTATGTACTAACTATAAATTTTAAAGATATTTTTTAAGCTATTTCAAAGTCCATAAGATAAGACTTCTTTCGATGAGCTTTCGGCAAACTTCCGGTGGTCTTCCGACGAACCCTCGGAAACTATTCTGCAGACTCCCGACAAGCTCCCGGACTTCATGATGATCTTGGCGAGTTCCATCAAGCTTCATTGGCAAGCTTCGATCTTTCTTGGCAAGCTCCGCGAACTTCCGACGAACCTTCCGATGAACTTCCGAAAACCCTTCGACAAGCTCCCTACTCGTTCTCGGTTGGTTCCGGTAACTACTCCCAATGAATCTTCGGACTTCCATCGAACTCTCGAACTCCGAATGATCCATCCCACTTATCTTCCGGTATTTTGTTTCACTTTACGTCTTCATCGTCATCATAGTTAATCCTGCACATAAACAAACAAACACTCTACTTCGATCTAGACAATTATTACAACACGAATTGACATTCAGTTGCCCGGCACATCATTAGTCGACGCTTTGTCCGATCCTTCGGCACATCGTCCTCTTTTGCACTCCGTTGCCTAATCGACGGATGACCTCCGCAACCCCGATATCCTTGGCGCAACATGCATCTTGGCCCGATGCCCAACATACGAAGCCTTCAGCCGATTGTCGATCGAACCTCCAGCTCGACATCCAATATCCAGACATGATCACCCGGCGCAACGTCAATTCCTCTAGCGTCAACTGTCTAATCCTGATCGATAGTAGACCTGCGTAACTCAAAACGCAGTTAAACAATAAACCATAATCAATTAGTTTCATCATCAAAATCCGAGATTCAACAATATTATCATAGGAGGGGTTTTAGGTTTCGTCTCGTGATATGACGTGTCACACACATACATATTTAATATATTTACATCGCATGCATATATATATATATACATACATATATATATATACTTATCTAGTAGGTGTAAAGCATTCACATGCACAAGTACACCAGATGATCATGGACTTTAACCTAATATGATTAGGCTTGAGCCAGTAGGCTTAATCACTTACATCAGGATCTATGTGCATATTAGTGCATCTCTATGCACGGTGATCATCCATCTCGTCATCGTCAGATCTGCCAGTACCTCGATGCATCTCCATGCGTCGCGATCGTCTGAATCGGCCTCAGGTGTCCCGCTACCATCTCCAAGCTTCTGCTGCACCTCTAGGATAATTACAATATAATTATAGGTACACATGCCCATCAATCAATGAAAAATGAAGGCTCATAGGCCCCAATAATCACATACACACATCACAAAGTCCATGATCATCTTCCTACATCACATCACATCACATGTATATATCATGTAGGATTACTAGATAAATAATAATAGTTACTTAAACCTTTTAAATAACTAAAATTCTGAAATCAAGGATATATAGGAAATTTTTGGGAATATTAGGGGTATTTTTGTAATTTTTTTGGGACATGCCCTGGAATTTCTAAAATTCACAGGGTCAAAACTATCTTTTGCCCCAGATCTCCCAAAACAGAGTTGGCAACTGTAAGAAACCCTCGGCATGCATGCAACGCCGCCTTAGGCCCTGTCGCCTCTCTTTGTAGTGCCTCCTCGCGTTGGAGGTGCGTAGCCGCTTGCGCAGAGGTGCTGCCACCTCATGCATGGGTGGCAGCCTCGAGCATGGGCGGCCGCCACATGAGGTGGTGGGCAGCCGTCGCCTGTGCCCCTGCGCAATAGTTTGTGCAAGGGCGGTGGTCGCGGGCTGTGCAGCCCTACCTCACGTAGTGGCTGCTGCTTGCAGCTGCCCCGCACAAGCAGCGGTGCAGCATTACCTTGCTCACACTAGCGGCCGCAACCTCATGCAGTTGCTGCCTTGTGTGCATAGGCAGCTGCCGCCTCACGCACCAACGGTCGCAACCATTGCGGCTGTCGCGTCGCACGTGCAGGGGGTTGCTGTCATGCGCACTGCCTCCGATTGATTCGCGAGCAGCAACATTTGCTGCCTTTACCTCCTTCATTTGCATCAACAAATTTGATGTAGAAGGATCGCTCTAAAGCACCTTTCATTAGTAAGATGAAGCACTTTTCGGATCTGAAAACCACGTCAAGCACAACAAGAATGCATAAAACAATTCTACATGATTAAACACAACACATGCAGTTTATAAGCCAATCATCGAACGACGAACCTAGCTCTGATACCACTGTTGGGAAATCGGGAGATTCGGCATCTCATGTGCAGCGGAAAATAAAAACAAGTTTAGATTTTCTATAGTTATGTACTTGGCCATCGTGCGACGATTGATGCGCAAAAATCACAAATTCGAAAAATCCGCATATATCATGTCAGAAGCGTTACTTGGGGAGAACGTATTTCTCCAAAAATTTCAGATCCGATGTAGAGGATGAAGGAGCACTAGCATACTCCTCTCTAGCGGTAATCAATATAGCAGAGGCGGCAACGACACTCCTCAGATCACTGGGGGATCTCTCTCTATATGCACCATAAGGCTATCGGAGCCAAGGAGGAGAGGAGACTGAGGAGAATAGGAGGATGACTACCAAGAGCTCTCAGCCTATGAACCAGGAGGTTCCTCCTATTTATAGAGGTGGAGAAAGGTTATTTTTAACAGATCCTATTCACACTGGATCTCTATCTAGTTGGATCTCATTGGATCTTATCCACGGGATCCAATTTAATCTCATCTAATTGGATCTTATTCAATCATTTAATTGGATCTCATCCAATTACCCAATTGAATCTCATCTATAGGATCCAAACTAGGGGCTTCGCAGATATCTCATATCTGCACCTCGACTCGTCGTAACATCCACCTTATGTGTATGACCCTCTAGGCCCGATATCGAGCTGGCCATGAGTCGCTCCCTTCAGTACTCCTTCTGACTCAGAACACCTTTTGATATAGTGAATTATTATCTCCATAATAATTTACTCGACTCATCGACTATGGATATACTAGGCCACTATGCCATAGTCCCCAGACGGTAAAGGGGGATATAATCCATCGGACCTGTCTGTCCTCAGTTACCATGTATCTATAGTCCCTTATCCATCTAATATCCCAGAGACCGTATATTGGGCATGGTAGAGTGAGGCCCATACGGAATCCTATCCGAGTCTCGCTCTAATCAGATTCTCCCGGAGAACTCCTTCTCTCTCAATCCAAACGACCCTAGCCATGGATTTTGCTTGAGCTAGCACACGCGAGATATATCTATCACGATACCGAGAGTGGATGATCCTCTATTGACACGCAATTGCGTAAGGTTAGCTACCATTCCCGAGAACCGACTATACTAGATTTGGAGCTCTCCAAACCTGTAAGTCTGGTATCAAAGAATGGAGTACTCAAACAAGGCATTTTTGGTGCCTCAAGTCTAAAGACCAGACACACTATTGGGAATACAGAATCGCTGTCTGACATTAGGTATTATTAACCATATAGTATTCTATAAGCGGATCAATCAGTGAACTTATTCTCCAATGAGCACTTGCACTGTACCTCTAATGTCCCCACACAAGCGACTATGAGACCAGTTGCCTCCATCATATAGACGAGTATATAGCACACTAGTCTATCCGGTTACCTCGATGTCCTCATCAAGTAACCTATGACCAGGATAATTTAGGATTTATGTTTAAAGGTATATCGATCTCATTATCATGATCTCATCATGATCCAATTCCCATTGCACAGATCCATGGACATCATAATATTCATTCAAATAATGTGAGAAAATGCCAATAATAATATGCGAAGAGATCGATGTAACATGTCATAGGTGCCACCACTCATATGATTGGCTTGTAGGGCACCTATAACCAACACCCATCTCATTCTGGGGATATGCCCTAGAGTCCACAACTTACCTTCTGAACAAAGTTCCAACTAAGTTGGTAGTGTCTACACCATATGAGATATAGAAAGAGAAGCCCAATCTTAAGATTTGGGGCTACCCTGCCCACTTTAAGAGACACATGCCCGATAAGTTAGAATCCAGGATGGAATGGTGCAAGTACATGAGATACCCTAAGAAAACTTGTGGGTAGTATTTCTATCACCCCATCTTTGTAGATAAGAGAGTAGTGTTCCTTGAGAAAAAATACATTCTTGGTGGAGATAGTAGAAGCAAATAGTGTTGAGCGAGGTTGGAGAACCCAGCTCAAGTACCATTCAATAGCTAGAATCTGTTCATATACCTAGCACACAAGTTCTGACTTTATGTAGGTGAGATAAAGTATCCCATCCTCCTAAGAGTATGCGGCACATATCAGAGGAGCAGATATTGAGGATATTGATCCTTAGACCTACGAGGAGCCTATTACGAGTATAGACTCCGGGAAGTGGCAAGAAGCCATAAATTCAAAGATGGATTCTATATACTCAAACTAGGTTTGGAACCTAGTTGATGCACCCGAGAGTATCATATCCATTAGCTACAAATGGATATTCAAGAAGAAGATCAGAGTAGATGGAAAGGTAAAGACCTATAAAGCAAGGCTAGTGGCTAAAGGGTATCGTCAAAGACAAGGTGTTAACTATGACGAAACTTTCTCACCTGCAGCCATGCTAAAATTTATCTGAATTCTATTGGCTATTGTAGCATACCTTGATTATGAGATCTGGCATATGGACATAAAAATTATGTTCCTCAATGGCAAACTCGAGGAGGAGGTGTATATGATACAGCCTGAGGGATTTGTATCCAAGGACAATCCAGATAAGGTGTGCAGGTTGCTTAAGTCTATCTATGGACTGAAACAAGCTTTCTAAAGTTAGAACATAAGATTTGATGAGGCGATCAGATCTTATGAGTTCGTTAAGAACGAAGATGAGCCTTGTGTGTACAGAGAGGTAAGTGGGAGCACTATCACCTTTTTGGTGCTATATGTGGATGACATCATAATCATTGAGAATGATGTAGGAATGCTCTTCACGTTAAAGACTTGGCTATCTAGACACTTCTCCATGAAGGACTTAGGGGAAGCATCTTATTTATCAGGAATTCAGATCTATAGAGATAAATCCAAGTAGATGCTTAGCTTGTCCCAGTTTAGGTACATAGACACCATTGTCAAAAGGTTTGATATGAAAAATTTCAAGAGATGTCTCATACCGATGAGACATAGGCTATCACTTTCTAGGAGTATGTCCTCCAAAGACTCCTGAAGAAAGGGCAGACATGGATAGGATACCCTATGCCGTAGCGGTAGGGTCTATCATGTATGTTATGCTATGTATCAGGTCTGATATAACGTATGCTCTGAGTGTCATGAGCAAGTATTAGGTGGATCTAGACTTGGAGTACTGGAAAGTAGTAAAGTGTATCCTTAGGTACTTGAGAAGGACAAAGGATCTTTTACTGGTATATGGAGAAAGTAGCCTCAAGATTGAGGGCTACACGGACTTGAGCTTCCAATCCGATGTCGATGATAGCAAGTAATTCAGGGTATATGTTCACCCTGAATAGAGGAGCAGTATGCTAGAAGAGTTCTAAGCAAGATACTACTGCTGACTCGACTATAGAGGCGGAGTACATTGCTGTAGTAGAGGCAGTAAAGGAGAGAGCTCAGATGAAATAGTTCATCATAAATTTGGGAGTTGTGTCAAGCAGCGAGTTACTGATTCCCTTATATTGCGATAACTATGAGATAATTACTCAAATAAGGGAACCCGGGTCTCATTAGAAAGTATTCTAAGGAGGTTCCAGCTTATTACAAAGATCATGACCTGAAGAGATGTAGCGGTGGAAAGAGTTCCATCCGAAGATAACATTGCAGATCCACTGACAAAGCCATTAACTCAGATTGTCTTTGAGCGTCATAGGGGCCTGATGGGGATTAGATACATAGGTGATTGGCTTTAGGTCAAGTGGGAGATTGCTAGTTATATGTGCCCTATAAGCCAATCACATGAGTGATGACACTTGTAACATGCTGTGTCAATCTCTTTATTTATGCTTATTGGTATTTTCTCACATTATCTGGATGTATATTATGATGTCCTTGGATCTGTGCAATGGGAATCAGATCGTGATGAGATTACGATAATGAGACCGATTCACCTTTAATTACAGACCCTAAATAATCATAGTCATAAGTTACTCGAGAGGGACATCGAGATAACCGAACAGACTGGTGTGTTGTATACTCGTCTATATGATGGAGGTGGCTGGCCTCATAGCTACTCGTGTGGGGACACTAAGGGCGCAGTGCAGGTGCTCATTAGGGAATGAGTTCACTGATTGATCCGCTTACGGAATGTTGGATGGTTATTGATACCTCACGTCAGACAGCGATTCTGTAGTCCCAATAGTATATCTGGTCCTTAGACTTGAGACACCAAGGATATCCTATATGAGTACTCTACTCTTTGATGTCGAACTTATAGGTTTGGAAGTTCTAGATCTAGTACAACCGGTTATTGGGAGTGACAGCTAACCTTACGAGGGCTATTGAGTGTCAATAAAGGATCATCCACTCTCGGTATCATGAGAGGAATATCTCATGTATTCTTGCTTAGGCAAATCCCTAACCAGGGTCATTCAGATTAAGAGAGAAAGAGTTCTCTAGGAGAATCCAATTAGAGCGAGACTCGATTAGAAATCGTATAGGCTTGACAACACCATGCCCGATATATGATCTTTGGGATATTAGTTGGATGAGAGACTATAAGTACATGGTAACTGAGGACAGATAGGTCCAAAGGATTAGATTCTCTTGTATCGTCTGGGGACTACGTCGTAGTGGTCTAGTACGTTCGCAGTCGATGAGTCGAGTGAATTATTATAGAGATAATAATTCACTGAGTCAGAAGGAGTTCTGATAGGTATGACTCACGGCCAGCTCAATATTGGGCCTAAAGGGTCACACACATATGGTAGATGTTGCGACGAGTAGAGGTTTGGATATGAGATATCCGTCGGAACCCCTATCTTATTGAATATCCAATAAGCCCCTGTATTATTAGATCCCATGGATGAGATTCAATAAGAGCTAGATTATTGGGTAGAGACCCATTGATCTAAGAGACTTAGATAATTGGATAGAGATCCAATACCCAATAGGGTTGGATCCATTAAGGTTGACAAGGGGCCTCTATAAATAGGAGGGAACCAAAGGCCCATAGACTAAGGTTTTCTTGGTAGCCACCTTCTATTCTCCTCTCCCAAGAGAGGAGTATCGTTGCAATCTCTACCGTGTGGATACCGCTAGAGAGGATGACGCTTGACCTCTTCATCCTCTCCCATGGATATGTAGGAATATCAGGAATATACGATCTCCCTAGATACTATCGTTTCTTTCACACACGTAATTTTCAGATTCGCGGATTTATTTTTGACACTTCGATCTTCACACGATGACGGAACCTTTTGTGAAAATCTAGGGGGTTTTGTTTTCTGTTCTTCCGTTGTGCATGAGATGTCGCCCCCTCCGGATTTCTCAATAACTCCTTCTCGAATAATAGTTAGATCTTGAAATATTTAATGCATTTGGTAAGATTGAGGTCAGACCCCTCAACTTAGTTAGCCCGTTGGCATGGTTCTGGTCGTCAACCTCTTTATTTAGTTTAAATAATCCTATAAGGTATCCCTAAGATATCCTGAGCCCTCTTTCTAGTACAAATTTGATAGGTTAAATTATGATTATCTAAGTTGAAACGTGTATTTGGATCCAACTGAGATGCTTCTCGGATAATCTCTTTCTAAGTCAAGACTAAATTCTTGTAAAATTAAGTTGGGGGTATTTTTTATTATGGTCCCTCTGATGATTAAATTGGAATGCAGTTAGGGTCTTTTCATGGGTGACTGATATTATTTACTCATGAAACCATTGATGGAAAACAGTAAATGAACGGTGACATGAGCGAAGGGGTGACAGCATGTCCGACGCATCTGATGCTCTCAACATCTCAACGGGCTAAATGACCAACTTGGATGCTTGGTCAATCGGACACGTGGTGCTCAATCCGACCCCCATGTAGTTATGGGCCCGATCGTATGGGTGTAACTCAGCCAGATCACCACATACTTGTGGGTTTGAGCTCCCGTGGTGGTTCGCTAGCATCTAACGTGGACACCGACATTGGATGCTGATGCAATGTGTTGGCATGTGGTGTCTTCTCATCTACCACCTAATTCTCACCTATCAATAGTAATATTAATTTGAGGAACATTTGTATACCTAAGCATTTTAAGTATTTTATACCATAATATCATGACGTAAAACAATAGGCACTATAAATGTAAAGAAGAATGGTGAGAGTATTTTAAGTCAATAGTTAATGAATAAGAAATGATTGAATGTTAACTACAATAAGACAGACCTATACACTTTAACCTAATCTACGAGGTCTAAGCCTTTTGGGACCCATGCTAATCTACATCAGTAGATATGAGTTCAATTCGGTCGAATTTTTAAATTATTTTTTTTATAATTTAATAAAAAAGTTTATTTTAATTTTGAATTTTTGTGAGTATATTTTATGATTTGTCACATGATGTGATACATGTTAGTATTGCTTACGTTATTGGATTCAATGTAATTAATTATTTCCTTCCACGCCATGTATTGGAAATCTAAATGATGATTTAGTGTTTTAAAAAGGTTCATAACTGTTGGTGGAACAAGCGTAGCTTCAATTGCTGGATATTGTATAATTTGAATTTAAAGTTATCGATAATTCTCTTATTCTAGATTTGTGTATCTCATAGTGGATTGCAAAAATTAAAATAGTAAGTCTTTGGATCGGCAAAAGAATGGTTACAAAGTCTAATGGGATAATATAAATTGTACTCGATAATAGCCTTACTAAGGAAATTAAAAAGAATATTTATTAAAGTGGATTGATTTTTCATGAGCACTATGCTTACATAGGTAATGTGTTATTATTCTGTGAGATTGTTCCCTTAGTGAATTGTTTCCCTAACTTAACACATGAGATGTCCCTTAAATCCACTAGGAATATTTATTATACATATAGTGTGATCGATTCCGTCAGGTATAGTATATACCTTAATTACATAGTTATTTAATATGTCGAGTAGGAAAATTTATTATTTATGAGTACAAAGATAATTTGTTACAATCACATGAGAATTATTCTCTTGCATGGCAAGCCTATGCTTCAACATGTGAAACGACATTTAAATCCGGTAAGTATACTGTGTGTAAGATAAGGTTGATTCTCTTGGGTTTAATATATATATATATATATATATATATATATATATATATATATATATATATATATATATATATACCTTGTTTACATAGTGGTTTTATATGATTAGTAGAAAGAGAAATTATTATGGATATAAAAGTGATATGTTATATTGCTATGAGAATTATTCCGCCCGAAAAAATGATGTCCACAATTTGACGTTTGAGAAACTATATTAAAATATATATACATAGGTATGTTAGGATTATGATTAATGCAGGATGTGATATCTACTAAGGTCGATTGGGGACGTGAGACAAAATTAGCAAAGACATGATAATCGATGTGAGAGAAATTATTCCTCTAATTCGATGCATACTCAATCTCGATATATATCTTTATTTTTTTTCTCTTTCCGATTTCCTCTTTCATACAATCAATCTCATGTTCATGGTTGAAGTGTAAGATCTCAACTCAAAACGGAGAAGCAGCCCAAAGGGTTCCCATATATTTTTTTGTTTCCTTTTCTAATGTAATTGGACAAACCAAGCCACTAATTTGGAATCTAAGTGGAAACTTTGATTACTCTCCTCAGCGTAGTTGTTGGACTCTGACCAAACATCGTCTTCTCCTAGAAATGGTTTGCAGACGCTTAAAGACATCGAGTGCGGCTTTGCTTTATTAATACGCATCTTTGTTCCCCACCATTTCCGTTAACGCTTTTGCATTACGCACAGGGTTTAATTAATGCCAAACAAGGCACTTGCTTTCCAGCTATCTCTTCCGTCTTATATATTTATCTCGCACAGATATTATAATATATATATATATATATATATATATGTTTGTGAAAATGTAAAGATTGTTCGTAAATACATACTTTTGTAATTATTAATTTGTGATTCTACATATGATTGAGATTTAATCACGATCACACTTTTGAACTTATCACAAGTTTAGTGTTTGAGAGAAATAGAACTTAAAATTTTAATTAGTCCATATATTAAGGGGTTCGGATTCAACCCGAATTCCACGTTCAAACTTATCACAGGTCTTATGCTCGAGAGACAAGAGGTTTGGGTTTTGATTATTCTAATATCAAGTAATCCTATAAAACCTATAATTGGGATGTATTTGACAAATGCTACTCTAATACTTAAGTTAGTAAGAACAGAGGATTTGGGAGATGTGAATGTAGACTTGTATTTTTTGAAATGGTCTAAACGATACGGTAATCACTGAATGAAATGACGACTTACTCTATGAGATAGATTTGTGGTATCTTCGATCATTATTCAATTGTGAGAACATGAATCAAATCATCGAGAGTTATAGTTCTAACTCGATGAGTTATATTCACATTAGAAGCTCTCAACTAACATGTTGGGATGTGAGAATATCCACTCTACTACTTGTTCAACATTATAATAGGATGGTTATACAATCGGTTTATCCGGCTAATAGTTATCCATGTGTCAGTGTCCCTTATCAATAATATTTATATAAAAAAACTTTAAATTGATCCCTTCTAATTATGATTAATTAATTATTTTGAATTAATATGAGTAAGATCATATTAGTCAAAGACGATTCCTCTTTGGAAATACCTTTTGGGGCCACTAAGAAAAGACAAAATTATATAAGGTGCATCCCAAACGGTCATGGTTATGAGAGCTTGCGCGAGTAAAAACCAACATCTTATTTTATGGGATTCTTAGCCAAAGCTAACCTCATTTTATACGAAAGCATTGCTTCCATTGCAGATCACGGAACCCAAATCCCGTCTCCATGTCATGATCTGGTCCCTCTGCGCACCTACAAGTAGGAAGCTGTTGGGAGATACCTTTCCCTGTTCTTATTCTTTTCATCCACCCGCCCGTGAGCACACGCAGTCGTGCGAAGACAACCATAAATGGGTGAGAGTGAGCAACAACATGCACCACCCTATTTCTTTTACCCTTTTAATTCAAAATATAACAACAACTATAATAATTTTTTACGTGTTTCGTGCCTTCAAAATAAAGTATGAAGAAGTTTTATCTTGTGGGGATTATGCTTTAGGTTTCTCCCAAATTTATTGAACAAGACTAGTGCATTAAACGCCTACATCTCAGCCGATAGCCACCCCTTGAGAAATGCATTAACATGCGGTTGGATTCACGTGAGGCATTGGATCATATGAGCCTATCAGCTGTAGGGAAACATCTTCACAGGGCAGTGCATGTTCCATTTGCCTCTCCAGATTCACTGGCTACGGCGGCTGCGACCCGTGACAATCATCATCTCAATCATGATACTGACAGAATTCTAATGGACTTTTCAATCTTTGAAATCTTTCATACATACAAAAATAATTTTTATATGAGCCTTATTTTTGGCCTCGTCTTTAGAAGCTCAATTAAGAAAACATATACATATATATATCAATTATCCAAGGTGCGCCAAAAAGACTTAGTGGAGAAGCACAATAATTGCAAGACAATAGTTAGACCGCAAAGACTTCAGATGGCAGTATTAAATTACGAATTATTTTTTAAGCGAAAAATATGAAAAATGTTTATCTGAAACATTGTTTATAAGTCGTTTATAGAATATGCATGCTTTGTTCTCATACAATATGTTTCATATTTTAAGCCGTTTCCTGTACTCGTTTCTTAGCTTGAGAGGAACTCCACTAACAACACCAAGTACTTCCTCTCCCCTGCTCTCCTCGCGAAGCAACGCACAGTAGCCAGAATCGCAAGCACAAACAAGAGCAGCAAGAAGAAGAAGAAGATTTGGAGAGAGAAAGGAGAAAGAGCAACGAAGAAGACCTCTAGTATTGGTGAGTTTGTTCATCTCAACTTCTGATCTTGTTCGGAGTTTCAATTATTCTGTGTCAGTCTCAATCTTGTTGTTTCAGTTCAAACAACTTTATAGACATTCAAGTAGTAGTGTAGACTGAACCACTCTGTAAATGATCACTTCTTCTGCAGTGACTTTATAGTGTTGTATGCCGCTGAACTGAGAAAGAAAGTGGAGTACAGGCTAAGAAATAAAAGGCAGTAGTTCTGCTCGAATCCTTTTCTCAGTTCCCACGTTTGGTGGTTGCAGTGCTTCATTTGGTAGGGATGATACTATGCATATCTGAGCAGGTTCGGAGTGAAGAAAAAGGAAGTTCCAGTGCTGTTCATACTCCTTCTTGCTTGCGTTTTTAACACAAGGTGAGGCGAGAAGAAGCACAATAATTCCATTCTCCCGCTTGACATCTCTGTGCCTTCTTCCCCACAAACTCTCACTCTGATGTTTTCCTGTACTTCTTCCTTTGCAGAGTTGGCCTGCCACAAGATGAATAACGCTATCAGCATGCAGATATCCAAAACAAGGTATGACACTGGTTTGGGTTACCATTTCTTGGGGCAATACTTGCTCAGGGTCCCCGGTAACCATATGAAATGGAACGGAATGTTCACCTTGTTCCTTCACTAACTTGGCACACACAAAGAACACCGAGGTTGACATCATCACCATGTCAGTTGGATGTTCTCAGAATCTTTTCCTGGTACAATTTCAGCTCCATTGATGGGCCCCCATGTGTTGGAAACTCCATTTTGGGCACTTGCCCGTTTGTTGTTTCTTCTCTCCATGGTTCCTCAAATCCTATTTTGTTTGTTTTGTGGCTTGCTTCATGTTTGTCTTCTTTCCTTCAAGTTGTAGGCCCTCTCTCCCTGACAATGTATCTGGAGATTTGCATTTCGATTTCAAGAGCTTGAAGCCAAATTTGGCTTTAGCTTCTTTTTTGTCCATGCATCTGGTAGCACCGGAAGGCCTGCAAACAAAATTGCCATGCCACTGGAGTATAACATTTACCATTCAAATGAACTTACAAACCTCTGCACAATTTCTGCTTGTAATAACACCCCTTGGTGGTCACTTAGATCAGTCATCTGAGTTGATAAATAGAATGGCTTTGATGTCTCTTGCTGATTCTCTTTTGTGTACGAGTTCTTCTCTTTAAGCAGGAATGGGTACACCGAAGTGCCAGCAAAGGCTTGTCTGGTGACGCCTAGATCGAAGCGTCCGATGAAGGTGACTGGATCTGAATCCAATACCTCTTCTGCTATAAATCAATCAAAACATCTCAGTGACAGAAGTCCCAAGATCGAATGCCGCCCAACCAAAGCCTCGGAGACTGAGGTACTCAATCTAGTCATCATGGTAATACCATGTCTGGAACCTTCGTCGCTGAGAGCCACATTCTTGAAATCAAAGGACCATGATATGTTTATATGATTGCTATGTCGAATTGCAGCTTTAAATCAAACCATATCATCATAAACCTTAGCATGAGAGTCCTGTGAAACCTGAGATAGTCCAGGAGTTAATGCATATCGGAATAAGCATATGTGATTGCATGCTTCTAGCAGCTGAAAATTTAGAGTTTCTACCAAAAAACAGTGAAAAAGTTAGGAGAGACAGAAGCTCGAGTAATGTAATCTCTACTTAATAAAAATCCAAATAAATCCATGTGTAACCCATATTGTGCAACAGGAATAAATTTGAAGTGGTTCAGTCTCTTGCTATACCAACAATGCTGAAATTAAAGGAATTGCTATGCACTTGTCCATAAAAATATGCATGCTGGATCTCATTCAAGTAAAGTCAATAGTTCTTAATTCTTGGTTGATATTGAGCCTGCTAAGAATTGAAGCCCGTACTAGAGGAGGTCGATATTACAGATCCTCACTTGCTTCCTTTTCTTTGCTTCTGATCCAGAAGAGACGGCCGAGTAGGGTCACTGAATTGGAATGTCAGATCTCCCAGCTGCAGGAGGATCTGAAGAAGACAAGGGATCAGCTGAACTTAACTGAATCATGGAAGAGACGAGCCCAGCAGGAAGCAGAAGAGGCCAAGAAGGAACTTCTGGTCATGTCTCTAAAGCTGGAAGACTCCCAAGGCCAGATGGAGGAGCTGTCGACGGCAGAGGAGGCTCGGATTCAAGAACTACGAAAGATTTCTCAGGAACGCGACCGTGCATGGCAGTCCGAGCTGGAAGCTATCCAGAATCAGCACTCGGTTGACACTGCAGCGCTGGCCTCCGCCATGAACGAGATGCGGCGGCTGAAACTGCAGCTTGAGATGGTCCTTCGATCCGAGGCCGCGCTCGCAAAGAAGTCTGAGGCTGATCGGTTAGAGATCCAGTCCTCGAAAACGAATCTGGCAGAGGCATCTTTCACCATCGAAAACCTCAAAGTCCAGCTCAGAAGCAGCGAAAAAGCCGAATCCGACGCGAAATCCACGCTTACTGAGACGAGGAGACAATTGGAAGCTGCCCAGAGTACAATCGAGTCTCTCCTTAGTGACGGATCAAAACTCATGGAGTCCTTCAGCATCGTAGCTACTGAGTTAAAAGAATCCAGATCACGAGTCAAGCCACTCGAAGAAACTGTAAAGAAACTGCAGCAAGAACAGTTTACCGCTCATATACAACCCTCAGTTGATCTCGGCAATCCAAAGAAGATCTGCTTTGGTTCTTCAGATTCTGAGGCGGAACAGTTGATGTCAGCACTTGAAGATGCTCTGGTCGAGCATCAACAAGAGCAGATCTTAAGCATGGTGAAGCTCCAACGCACTTATGAGATGATGGACAAAATGAGTGCCGACTCCAGACTCAGAGAATCTGAACTAAAATTGAGACTTAGTGAAGCTGAGTCAGAGATCGCCGTGTTGCAGACCAGTCTGTTTGACAGGGAAGTGGAGCTACGCAGGATCTCAGATATGAACAAGAAGCTGGTCGCAGACATAGATAAAAGACGGGAACATCAAATTCAATCTGAAGCTGCTGTCATATCTTTGAAGTCCAAACTAGCCGACAAGGAGACGGCACTGCGGAGACTCTCAGAAGACAATGAGAAACTGAAACTTGAGCTGAGGAGGGTGGAGACAGAGAAGCAGAATGCTTGCGAAGCAGCAGTGGCTGAGACGATGACCGCGCTGACGAAGCTAGGATTCATCTCCGAAGAAGCCGAAAAGAACAGCGAAAGGGCTACAAGGGCGGCGGAGGAGCTGAAGGCAGCTCAAGCGGAGAAGACAGAAATGGAGGCCGAGTTGAGGAGGCTGAAGGTGCAAGCGGAGCAGTGGAGGAAGGCAGCTGAAACAGCGATCGTGATGCTTACGGCTGACCAAACGGCAGGCGCTGCGGGGAAGCTGATGAGCCTGCAGTTCGGCGACTTGGATGATGAATCCCCGGGGAAGAAGAAAAGCCATGTCCTTGGAAGAATCAGAGGGATGTGGAACAAGGACCAAAAGTGACGGACCAATTTGAATTTGCAGTTTGTAGCGCTGATCCAAAACCTTCGTTTCAGTTCTGTCCCGAAACAATAAATCACCATTTGCTCTACAGTTTGTGTCCGGTGGCTGATATTTTCTGAATTGTGAAGCAATTATATAATATAAATGTCACGATTTCAGGTTCTACTTATCTTAGACGTGTGTGTGTGTGTATATATATATATATATATATATATATATATATATATATATATATATTAGATTTAGAATATGTAAAAAAAAATCAATGTTTATTTTACAAACTTTGCATGTTTTGAGATGAAAAATTATATGATATCCTCTGGTTACATGGTCTGAACCCCTACCTGCCAATGTGATTAAACATTGTCTTTATCTATATGGTATGTATGAGTCTAACACGACGTTATGTGTGACTGACAAACACAATTTGTTTATAAAAAAATTGATCGTTAGTGTAACAACATGGGCGATTGTTTTAGAAAATATTCTCTTTTAAGGTATTTTTCATCATTCCCAAATAGTTGCCCTCAACTTTTAAAAATCTTAAAATTAATCCTCAAAAAGCTATCGACCGTCTTTCTATGGATTTTGTGAGCCATCGGTGGTCCGTAGGGTGGCCTAATCCATATGGATGGATCGATCAGTTTGGTCCAATAGGAATGGCTCAGTAGAAAACACCGTTTATAGTTCAGCTTCGAAAACGCCGCCTACCAAAGTAAAGGTTGGACTACTTTCCATTGTTTGCTTCAAAAACGCCTGCCAAAATGCTCTCTTCTCTCTTCCCCTCTTTGGTCCAGGGCTGTGATAGGTTGTTTTCTTTCGAAGAAATCATGGACAATATTTGATGTATGTGGTTTTTCATAGATTATGTTTTCTCCTCTTGTTTTTCATTCTCTCAAAGTATTTCTCACTTGTGTTTATAGTGTTGTGCGTTTTTATCCCCATCCATCTGAGAGACTTATATTGTTGGATACGTAAGTATAATCAACTTATTCCATTATTTTCATGAAGTTATGTCCGTTTAAAGATACTCGAAAAATGTGTATGTTGAATGATTTAGCTTTTATAGTGTTTTTGTGTTTAGTTTACAGTGGTTTCTAAAGTTTTTAAAAAGGTATTGTAAAAACTAAGCCAACCATTCATTTATTTATTTCCGAAGTATATTTTATGTAAACAACAATAGTAGACACACTTAGCATTGTTTATTTTATAGTTCTTAATATATGAACTGGAAAAAAGATAAGTGTAGAGTCATAAACTGTACGAATGGAAGAATCACGGAAATAAAACATTTATAATGTTTTTATACTTGTGTTATAGTGTTTTATAAAAATGAATCTAAACACTATTAACACTTTATAAAAACACTGTCATGACATAGTTGACTCGTATTGTTGAAATTCATGATACCTAGTACAATTGTATATATGCTATGTATTATAATAACTAAAAAAAATTATAAAAATATTACCTATATGGTACTTTTATGTTATATTTATAGTGTTTTAAAAATACAAATGAAAACACCATAAACGATTCATAAAAACACTATACAAAATCTTTTAATTATATTTTTTGAGACCATGATGCAAATGATATCATCGTAATATGGAATGTAATATAATGAATGAAAGAATTATAAAAATATTATCTATATAGTGTCTTTATATTATCTTTACAGTGTTTTTGAAATACTATTGAAAACATTGTAAATGTTTCATAAAAACATTATAATGAAATCTTTTAACCACTTTTTTCGAATACATTATGCAAATGATATCTTAGTTGCAATATGGAATGTAATGTACTACATGGGAGAATTATAAAAATATTATCTATACAGTGTTTTTATTTTACCTTTACAGTGTTGTAGAAATATGAAGGAAAACAATGTAAACAGTTCACCAAAACACTGTTACGAAATCTTTTAATATTTTTCTAATCAATGATACAAGTGAAGTTCTAATATAATTGTGTATATGGAATGTAGTATAATAAATGGAAGAAATATGAAAATATTGCCAATACAGTATTTTTATGCTATTTTTAGAATCACCGTTTTAGAAATATGCATAAAAACACTGTAATAAAAAAAATTTAATTATTTTTTTCGAATTCATGATTCAAATGATGTCATAATACCATTGCGTATATGGAATGTAGTATAATTAATGAAAGATTTATGGAAATATTATCTATACAATGTTTTTATGTTACCTTTATAGTGTTTTAAAAAATATGAATGAAAACACAATAAACACTTCTAAAAAACATTATAACGAAATATATATATATATATATATATATATATATATATATATATATACATAAATATATATATATATATATAAACATATATATATAGTTTGAATTTAGTTAAAAAAACTATCAAAGAGTTTGAATTTTGTTAAGACTCATCCTAAATAATTAAAAACTAATTAAGACTCTTAAGATACTTACTAACCCTAACAATAAAATAAAACGAGAGTTCTTCATCAACATATCAATCATAGTCGTCAAATCTGTTTTAACATGTCATCATTCCCAAGCCAACAAAAGTCTTCACATCGAAGGCAATTCATGTCACGCAAGTAGCTGCATCCAAACTAACCATGATACTTACGTCTAAACTAAGACTTATCAAGTTTTATGAAGTAAACTTTAAATGTTCTTCCAGTGAAATTAAACTCTGATGTTAGGTTAATAGGAGGGTTGTTATACAGAATTGCTGATGGGTAAACTTATAAATTTAGTCGTTTATTTTCCATCTTTATCGATAGAAGGGATAAAAATTGAATGGAAGGTATATATCTTCTGTGCATAATGATTGACTAGAGCTCTTTTAATCAATGTTATGACTTCAGTTCGTTATGAGATTATATAATTTGTTCTAAAATATGATCAAATCCTTACATTTCGTGTAACCATTTACGGCAATTATTTGCATAAAGCTGTCCCATTTTTATGTTAATTTATGCTATTTTCCCTTCATTCTATATTTGATGCTTATCGTTAATAAGTTTTTCATCACCGACAACAATTATCCCTGTTATGATGTCCGTGGTGTTACTGTCTAGATTATTTTCCCGAATCTACTTCATTAAGTCAAATGAGGAGTCTTTGAAGGTGATTTGGTGGTCCTTTTGATGTTGTAATACCTTAAAGATATCGCACATTTAAGTTAAAATGATGAAAAAGTAAGAAAACCATGTGCCATTTGCGTTGCACAAACAATGTACACAAGAAACCCTTAAGAGTGTACAATAATGAGCATGCGAACAACAAGATGGGCTTTTCAAGCATAGTGAATGTGGGCATTTTAATCAGGAAGTCAGTCACACGTCGTAGTGGTTGAGGGGTGATGAAGTTGGATTCAAAGGATGCGAGATATTCGCAGGAAGGTGACTTCAGAGTCAAGCTGGTGGATGTCGTTGGAAGAGACGAGGAGAATAATATACAATGCTGAAGGAGAGGTGAAGCTATTAGCATCGGAGAGATGTAAGTGGCGAAGAGAGGACAAAGCAAATAAGAAAGTGAACGCGGAGAAGCGCAAGAGGTGAAGTAGTAAATAAGGAGCAGTGCCAAAGACTTCCCGGGTACTTTTTCCCGATTAACCATCCGACTTCTAGACAAACTTGGAAGACAAATCCTATCTCAACTCAACATAGACAAGAATACATGCAATTAAGATAAAAACTAACTTCTGCCAGATTAGAAGCTCTATACACAACACTTCCCCTTATCCTTCCTTTTTTTTTTTACTCTAATTTTTTTTCTTTTTTTAGATAAAACTAATCGATGACATACATATTAGTTAAATAATAAAGATATACATTACATTCGATAATGTACTCTCCTAACAATGGATAAAAGATATATTTTACGGAATTAATTTTTCTCAATAATGGATGAAGAGAAGTCATGTCTCACTTTCAATATTGGATAGAATGATATCCTTCACCACCTCAAATGGAGACACGTCCTCCCAACGATAAATGGATAAATTATCTAATCATCACGTTTGATGACCTACTAATCTCGAAAGGGAATCGCCCTATGTATTCTCGGCAAAAATATATAAACAACTATGATCATTATTTATATTCATTCATTCATGCATGCATCCAAGAAATAGTACGATAAAATATTATTAGAAATAATGCTTGATATATTATCTGCTAAATTATGTTTATTGGTGGCTTCATACTATGATGATTTCATAGCTCCTTTCACAAGTTATACTTCCAATGTGGGCTACTAATTAATATCAATTACATCAATATTATAAATTTAATTTAAAAGAAATAATATAAAACTAATAATCATTTTTATGCATTTGGATAAAACTTTTAAATTCATCGGATATTAATATCTCAATAGTTCTCAATCAACTAATTTCCTAACTAGTGTAGCTTAATTGATTGAAATTAAATTCAATTCAATTATGACATAATGGAACTAACCTCAAATTCTTATAGAATCGATATGGAATCGTCCTAAACTGATCTAGTTTAGATTTGATTGATTTGTCAAATAGGTTTGGACTATTCAATTTAGTTTAGAATCACCCTAAATTGGCTTAAACTAATTAAAAAAATTTATTTAATTAATTAACGAGCTTAAACAAATAAAGGTGAAAAAAATTGGACTATGTTACATAGTGCTAGTGTTAGGGATCGAGTGGCACTAAGAGGGGGGGGAGGGGTGAATTAGTGCAGCGGTAAAGAACGATAGATTTTTTAGCGATTAACACAAGTTTGAAAACTTCGTACGAATTAATACAGCGTTTCGTTTGAACCCGGAAAGATTGTGTTTTAACTTTAAAGCATACGTAAGAAGATGAAGATGAAGTTGAGTAAATAAGACAGCATATGAAAATAGTTTGCAGCAAAGTAAGTTGCGAGAAAGTAAATGCAAACCGATTTATAGTGGTTCGGTCATCCGTCCTACATCCACTTCCGAAGCCTTCTCCGATGAGGCTCCCAACTTCCACTAGCAAATCCTTTTATAGGGAAAGGACCAAATACCCCTCTTACAACCCATTTACAAGAGGTTCACACTCTTACAAGTTTTCACAAAGAGAAAGAAATGAGGTGAACACTTAAGCAAATGAAGAACAAGACTTTCCCAAGACTTATTTTCAAAATCTAACTCTTCAAGGGTTCACTCTCAACTGAGAAAAGGGGGGTATTTATAGATCCAAAATGGATTCAAATTTGGGCTCCAAATTTGAAATCAAATTGAGTTCCTGTCTTTGAGGCGATGCTACTCGCTGTTAGAGGCGGTGCTACCACTGTCGATCGGCAGACAAACACAACAGGGCGATACTACCCCCCCAGCGGTGCTACCGCTGGCTTGCTTTGGCTAGCGGTGCCACCGCCAAAGACATATCAACTTCTGTTTGGGCCAAAAACTCGGCCCAAACCGGTCCCAAACAAGGCCCAATGGGCCCATACTTGGGTTAAAAGATTAATACATAATCCTAACCCAAATTAATATGCTAACTACGAAATTAAAGACATTCCTAAGCTATTAAAGTTCGCAAGTCAAGTCTTCTTCCGGTGAGCTTTCGGCGAACTTCCGGTGGTCTTCCGACGATCTCTCGGAAACCATCCTGCGGACTCCCGACAAGCTCTAGGACTCCACGATGATTTTGGCGAGTTCCCCCGAGCTTCTTTGGCAAGCTCCGATCTTTCTTGGCAAGCTCCGTGAACTTTCGACGAACTTCCGAAAACCTTTCGGAAGCTCCCTACTCGTTCTCGGCCAGTTCCGGCAACACTCCCAACGAATCTTCAGACTTCCATCGAGCACTCGAACTCCCAATGATCCATCGCACTTGACTTCGGCCCTTTGTTTCGCTTTACGTCTTCATCCTTATCGTAGTTACTCCTGCACAAACAAACACCAAATACCCTACTTCGATCTAGATAGTTACTGCAAAACAAATTGACATTCAGTTGCCCGGCACGTCATTGGTCGGCGCTTCGTCCGATCCTTCGGCACATCGCCCTCTCTTGTGGCTTGTTGCCCAATCGACGGTTGACCTCCACAACCTCGATATCCATGGCGCAACTCCGCACTTCTTGGCCCGATGCCTGACGTCCGAAGCCTTCTACCGATAGTCAACTGAACCTCCGGCTCGATATCCAATATCCTGACGTGATCACCTCCGGCGTAACGTCAATTCCTCCAATGTCAACTGTCTAATCCTGATCGATAGTAGACCTGCGTAACTCAACACGCAGTTAAACAACAAAACACACTCAATTAGTTTCATCATCAAAATTCGAGATTCAACAATCTTTCCCTTTTTTATGATGACAACTAATTGATGACCGGCGGAGTTAACCATAACTCCCCGGAGTTTAACACAAACTCCCCCTATCAATATGCCATTGATAGAACCCTTGGATTATCCCAAATCCAAGTAACATATATCATTCATGTAGTGAGAAGTATAAATCTATCATACAAATATATAAAATATTCAAGCATCATTACATTACATGAAGTCATCAATCTACTTCTCCCCCTATGTCATCAACAAAAAGGAGAAGTAGTATCATAGCTAGTTTAAAAGATATGCAAATTTCTTACAACACACTAGCTATTTATCACATCATACAACATTTTTGCAATACAACATCAAATAATATCATTCAATCATAGCAAGTTTCAAGGATGGGCAATGATGGTAATTTTCACTTGCTTCTTGAGATGTGCAAGTTTATACCTTGTTTCTCACGAGAGCAATATTTGCATCCTTTGATATAACAATTCTTAGCTTCTCATGAAGTTGTAAAATAAGAATCAAGATGGCAAATTTTTATAATGTTCGAGCTAAAAACTTTTTTCTCCTTTGTTAGCATCAAAAAGAAAGGGAGGATCAAATACTTCAAATAATCTTGCATGAGATTCAATAATAATTTGTAACAAAAATGTAAGCAATTTTGAAGAAGTAAAATTGAGCAAGATTTTTGCCTCTCTTGAGATAGCAACTTTTTGCTTCTCAATGTTCAAGCTAGCAAGATTTTCTCTTTTGATGCACAAGCTAGCAATTTTCTTCCTTTTGAATGAGCTAGCAAATTAATCATGCAAGCTAGCAATAAATCTTCTCCTCCTTTGATTTTGTCAAAAAGAAGGGAAGAATACAATTCTTTTCCCTTTACATGAATGCTTCCATCATGACAAAATAACAAATTTCCATCATGAATTTTTAACATATCAAGTCATGAATTCAAGGGAGTCATAAACAAATCATAGTACGAGGAAAATTTATGACAAGCAAGCAAGCAATAATGATAAGCTAGTATACTTTGCAATACGCAAACTAGCTCCCTTTCAATTTTTCTCTTTTGCACCTAAGTTTCCTTTTGCAAGTCATCAACTTTTTGTTTGCAATGAGCTAGTAATTTTGTAAAATTTATAACATTTTAAACATGCAAGCTCATGAGTTAAAAAATAATGTAACTTTACAATTTCTTTCTTCTCATTTTGAAAGTGTAAGTTTTGCCTTTTGCAAGTTCTAGCTAGCTATGTTTATCATTTTCACTTGTGATACATAAGCTAGCAAGCTAACTCCCCCTTTGTCACTATCGAAAAGAAGGGATGAATAATATTTCAATGAAATAATTTAGCACCAATCAATATTTTAATTTTTTTCATGAGGTATACAAAACATAAATGCAAAGAATTTATGAAAGATATCAATATGAAATATCAATAAGGATCAACACCAAAAGACATCATTCATGATTCATCATAAAGCAAATTTCATTTATGTCAAATGTTCAATTTACCACATAAGGCAAAGAAATCATGTCACTTTTAGGGTCATGAAATATATGGCATCAAGGCTCATGATTCATTTAAAAAGATATAGCACAAAGAGTAACTTGATTCATGCATAAGAATTCCAAGTATTAAGTATTAAGATATCAAGACTTAGATTGTGATAAAGCTCACTCAAGTTCGAATCATCAAAATCATTAACATAGTTTATGAGATTCACAAAAAAAACATAAACTTGAATTATTCTCCTCTTTGGTAAATAATAAAAAGAAGCAATCATTTTCGAGATTCAAAATGCTAGCAATTTACATTAATCATGACAAGTGATACATCAAAAGTCTACATCATTATTTCAATCAACAAGTCATGAAGCATACAAAGTAGTATTGAAATATGAGAGAAAAGTTCAAATTATCAAATCATAATCAATTCATCGAAATCACTTCTATAATTTATGAGATTCTTAAGATATCATGAAATCATTAATCTCGATAAGATAGTAAATATAATTTCTTTATGTTTCATCATATAAGTATGTCTTTTGCCTTTATATGCCAAATCAAAATATTCAAAACCGGAAGACAAACTTCATTATAAACATTGTCAAAACAACACATTGTTTCAAGACATGAGATTTAATTTATCATGATAATGTGTTTCATTTTGTTTCAAACAAGTGTGCTCATATTTTAAAAGATGAACATCAAATTTAAGAACAAAACATGAATTTGTCATCAAGATATGATATCACAAAGTCATTAAGTATGATAACAAACTTTTAGTATTTTCATTTCAATGATGATTTCATAATGTATGTTCAAACATTTATATGGAACCCATCATTGTAGAAATTCAAAACATAAGTTTGTCATTAAATCCATCAAGATCATATGCATCAAACATCATAATAGTATATTTTCTCATCTTTATGAGTTTCAATTTAAGTGATTTGATCTTTCATAAGAATGTTCAAATTTTTCATATGAGAATGTCATGCATCATATTCAAAAACGAAAATATCATCAAAATCATTTTAATTCTTTCTTACATTAGTTATAACAAGATGATCGATGCTCAAATTTTTTGATAAAATCATGCATTATTTTATAAATCTGAAAAATAATTTTCATCATGAAAATCATCAAGTCCAAATGTAATACAAGGAAACATTAAAATCACATTTCTTTCATTTGGAAAATTTATGGGTTAGGTCTTTATAATTGATTTCATGAAGACATGTATCATCTAAAAATTTCATCATAAAAAGGGTCAAGACCTATTAATCCAAGATAGAAGTTTTTTAAATCAACATCACTTCAACAACTCATGCATGATATAAAATCATCAAGCATCATGTTTAGAGACAATGTAAACCATCAAGATACTCATGCATGGGTTGATTCTATTATGTGTCTAAACATTATCACAAATCATACAATCATCATTCATATTTTTACTTTTCAAAAATACTATAAAGAAAAGCATAGTATAATTTTTAAAATATTTTTTTAATTTCTAAAAACACAAGAAAAGCATGAAAAAAATTCCTACTAACTAAGTTAAGCATTCATGGAAAGCATCATGTAATTTCAAAATAAGGTAGAAGCAACTTGGGTGAGTTTCTTACCTCATTGTCGAAAACCGTCAAAGCTCATTTTGCCTCTTCTCTACTTGATTCTTCTTTGCAAGCCTTCTTCTTCTTCTTTGGCCTCTTCCTCCATTCAAGTTCATTATCTATTTTAGATTTTTGTTTAATGAACTTATTAAGATTCATTAAAAGTTCAATGTCCTCATTGTCCTCATCACTTGAGTCATCACTCAAGTGGCATTCATTTGTCCGATGTTCCAAATCCTTCTTGTTCTTTAGAAGGCGGTTCATATGTTCATCATGTTCCAAATGTTCGAAGAAACTCATTTCATATGTCATTAGTGAACCGATTAGTTCTTCCAATGAAAAATCATTTAAATTTTTAGTCTCTTGTATTATGGTTACTTTTGGATCCTAACTCTTTGGGAGGGATCTTAAAATATTGTTAGTGAGTTTAAAGTTTGAAAAATATTTATCAAGACTTTTCAAGCTATTGACGACATCCGTGAAGCGGGTGTACATATCGCTGATAGTTTCGCTTGGTGTCATTCGGAATAGCTCAAAATCATGCAATAAGAGGTTTACTTTCGAGTCTTTAACTCTAATAGTTCCCTTGTGCGTGATTTCAAGTGTTCGCTAAATATCGAAAGCCGTTTCGCACATTGAAATTCGATTGAACTCGTTCTTGTATAAAGCGCAAAATAAGGTATTCATAGCCTTTGCGTTTAAAGAAAAAGACCTTTTCTCCAAATCCGACCATTCGTTCGTCGGTTTAGAGGAAGGTTGAAAGCCATTTTCGATGATGTTTTATAAATCCAAATTCATTGAAAGCATGAAAACTCTCATTTAAGTTTTCCAATATGTGTAGTCCGAACCGTTAAAGAACGATGGACGAAAAATCGAAAAGTCCTCTTGAAAACCATTTAGAGCCATTTCTCACGGGTGTAAATCTGAAAGAGAAATAACGTGGCTCTGATACCAATTATTAGGGATCGAGTGGCACTAAGAGAGGAGGGTGAATTAGTGTAGCGGTAAAGGACAATAGATTTTTCAGCGATTAACACAAGTTCGGAAACTTCGTACGAATGAATGCAACATTTCGTTTAAATCCAGAAAGATTGCGTTTTAACTTTAAAGCATACGTAAGAAGATGAAGATGAAGTTGAGTAAATAAGGCAGCATATGAAAATGGTTTGCTGCAAAGTAAGTAGTGAGAAAGTAAATGCAAACCGATTTATAGTGGTTTGGTCATCCGACCTACTTCCACTTCCGAAGCCTTCTTCGATGAGGCTCCCAACTTCCACTAGCAAATCCTTTTGTAGGGGAAGGACCAAATACCCCTCTTACAATCCTTTTACAAGAGGTTCACACTCTTACAAGTTTTCACAATGAGAAGGAAATGAGATGAATACTTAAGCAAATGAAGAACAAGACTTTCCCAAGACTTATTTTCAAAATCTAACTCTCCAAGGGTTCACTCTCAGCTGAAAAAAGGGGGATATTTATAGATCTAAAATGGATTCAAATTTGGGCTCCAAATTTGAAATCAAATGAGTTCCGATGTCTTTGGGGGTGCTACACTCATTCGATCTGTAGACTAACACAGCAGAGGCGGTACTACCGCCCCAGCCAGGCGGTGCTACCACCCTAGCCGAGGCAGTCGTGCTATCGCACTGGCTCTTGGTCAAGGCGGTGCCACCGCCAAAGACGCTGGTATTCTTTGGCGGTGCCCTGCCACCGCCATATATCAACTTCTGGTTTGGGCTGAAAACTCGGCCCAAACCGGTCCCAAACAAGGCCCAATAGGCCCATACTTGGGTTAAAGGATTAACACCTAATCCTAACCCAAATTAATGTGCTAACTACGAAATTAAAGACATTCCTAAGCTATTACAAAGTCTGCAAGTCAAGTCTTCTTCCGGCGAACTTCCGTCGGTCTTCCGACGATCCCTCGAAAACCATCCTACGGACTCCTGGCAAGCTCTCGGACTCCACGATGATTTTGGCGAGTTCCCCCCGAGCTTCTTTGGCAAGCTTCGATCTTTCTTGGCAAGCTCCGTGAACTTCCGATGAACTTCCGAAAATCCTTCGGCAAGCTCCCTACTCGTTCTCGGCCAGTTCCGGCAGCACTCCCCACGAATCTTCGAACTTCCATCGAATACTCGAACTCCTAATGATTCATCGCACTTGTCTTTGGCCCTTTGTTTTGCTTTACGTCTTCATCCTTATCGTAGTTACTCCTGCACAAACAAACACCAAACACCCTACTTCGATCTAGACAGTTACTACAATACGAATTGACATTCAGTTGCTCAGCACGTCATTGGCCGGCGCTTCGTCCAATCCTTCGACACATTGCCCTCTCTTGCGGCTTGTTGCCCAATCGACGGTTGACCTCCGCAACCCCGATATCCATGGCGCAACTTCGCACTTCTTGGCCCGATGCTCGACATCCGAAGCCTCCTGCCGATAGTCGATCGAACCTCCGGCTCGACATCCAATATCCTGACGTAATCACCTCCGGTGTAACGTCAATTCCTCCAGCGTCAACTGTCTAATCCTGATCGATAGTAGACCTGCGTAACTCAACACGCAGTTAAATAACAAAACACACTCAATTAGTTTCATCATCAAAATTCGAGATTCAACCACTAGTGCAGATTGAACTAACCTACTTGAGTCTTGAATGAGTCACATGTGTCATTTATGCTTGTCTCAAGTAACATATTGGGTTGAGTTAAAATGGGATGGATAGAGAGGTGACAAGGTGTTTAATGCTAGTTGCATAGTTAAGGAGGCCTAAATTCTTAGGTTAGATTAAGCCTCATTTACGAGTTGGGGTAAGCTGTATCATTGAGTTGGGTCATGCTTAGCTCATGCTTAGCAACATGGGATAGGTTATGCTTGGTTACATGAGTTACCATATTTGCCCACATGAGTTGGATCATATTTAACCAAATGAGTTGAGTTGTATTTGGCTATATGAGTTGCATTGTACCTGGCAACATGAGTTGCATCGACCACATGAGCTAAGTTATACTTTATTATATGGGTTGGGTCATACTTAATTACATGGGTTGGACCATACCTAACCATATGGATTGTATCATATCTAGTCATATAGGCTAATTTGTACTTAGTCACATAGGCTAGGTAATGCTTGATCACATCGGATGGATCATACTTGATCACATAGGTTAGGTCATGCTTAGCCACATAAGACAATCCTACCTCTCCTTAGAGATCAATGATTAAAGGTAATATCAAACTTAAAATATTATTATGTATTATAAAATTTTAAAACATGAATCAAAAATTGATTTGAAAAAAATAAAATATAAAGAATGAGGAAAAAGAGAGAATGAGCCCCTTTATAAAGATGAACTCTCCTCAAATAATAAATAATAATTTAATTTTTATTTTTATTTTATTTGCATACATGAAAATAGAATTATAATATTTGTTTCTTATTATTCACATAAAAAATAAATTTTAAACTATTTACTATTTAAAATTCACATCAATCATTAAAAAATTAATTAATTAATAATTTAAATTGTATACATAATTAAGAAAATCGATCTTAATCATTTTCTTAACCATACTATACAAACAAACAAATAAATAATATAAATACAATGATAAATTATTTACAATAATTAAGTTATATTAAAAAAAATTATTTGTGACTATAATCCTTAACGTCAAGCATTATCTTCTACTAAACAATTAATATCAGTCTTATTATTGGCACCATTATCCCATCAAGAACCCACTCAATTTGCGAGAGCTACAAAGGATATCTCTAGCGATTATGGTCAAGTTATATATTGAGTTCTTTCCTAATATCGTACTTAATGAGATTTATGATCATCTAATTATATCTTTATTTAAAAATGTATATGCAGTATATGTTGATCGATTGGCCTTGCATCTAATCGTCTAAACCTATTGTTACTTAATCATATCTTTGGTCATTTAATTATATCCTTACGTACCATAAAAATATAGACACTTTAGAAAGATTGTCACCTCCTATCTTGTAAGATGACCTGTGTCAATGAATAAAAAAACGCAAACTTAGAACGCAAATAAACGATCCACTTCTTATGATTAAAAAACAACAAAATTATCTTTTGTTTCAGTTATGAATTGGTTCTTTCACCCTTGCAACTACCAATAATAATATATAATTATATTATTTATACTTTTAATATTATCAATTTTTTTCCTTTCTCAAAAATCTAATGCTCCTATCGATATCGTTGCTGCCCTGTCTACACTGTTGTCAATCATCGTCTTATGATCTCTATCAATATAGGAGGAGGAGAAAAATAACAATATTTAAATATATTTATAAAAAAATTTAAAATAAGACTATAAATAATAAAAAAGGGATATTAAATACTAATCTCCTATGATAATTGATGCCTTTCAATCATGTTTCAAATCTGTAATATAAATAAAGGAATAAGTTATTGAAAGACGATCAATTATCATAAAGAACACTTGAAATGATCCGCAAGCTGGTCCTCACCAAATATTTTTAAAAAGATGACTAAAATTATCTTTCCATTTACTAATAAATCTCGCCAATCACTATCACGACAATACTAATCAATTTTAAATTATAGACAGATCAATCTTGCCAAATCCCAGAGCCTTATGCTTTTGAATTGAGTCCACTTTAATTAATTGCTCTTTTCTGGACGGAAGACCTACTCTCTAATTAATTAAGTTGGATTTTTCCTATAGGGATATAATTTCTCCATTCATAACTTTGCACCAAGCACTCGATTATGTCACTTTGTTAATATTCTAAGAATATTTTAATATATTCACTCAAAAATGGATGATTCAAAATATCATCCAATAAATTTTTAATCTAAAAAATTAATATGATATCAATCCTAGTTATTATTCAATAGATTTATACATTTAAAATATTGATTCGGTAATAATGCACCATACCTATTACTTAAAAATTTAAAATTTCATTTGATAAATTTTATTAAATTAAATCTTCGCCACATATCTTGAATATATATATATATATATATATATATATATATATATATATATATATATATATATATATATCCATATACAAACGCATTTTGCAAAATAAACTCCCACCAAATTGACAATCATCACTGCACACCCATCTCGTGACATCGATCGATGGTGTCACATGTCACCATCTAAAAGCCACTTTATGTAGGTCCCAACCGACTGTGTTATCGTTGCTTATGCCATAACACTTTGTGAACCCATCGACCCTATGCATCGGGATGATAAAGCCATTTCAATAATTAGCACATTAAATAGAGCGAAAAGGTTCGGATTTGAGTACTATTTTCTCATTCATTTTTCAAATGATAATTACGAAGATGGAATGCAATCTCAAAACCTTGCAATGACATCGCAACATCTTTAGCAGCTTAAACTAGTCAACAACCTTGATGACCTTCGTGCATATCTCTAACGTAATATGTCTTTATATATAAACTAAAAATAAAAAACAACGAATAGGATGTTTAAGATTTGGTAAGAGGACTGATCTGAGTCGGAAGAAGGGAAGAAGTTTGGCGGAGAAGAAAACGCCCATTATGCTCTCTTTTGTTTTCATATGGCGTTGATAGAAAGAAATGAGAGCGCGTGTCCGTAGTGCAGTTGGTTTTTTGGTTTTTTTGGATATGTTAAGAAGTTTAATACTGACTTCCGTTCGGTCAAATTGTATTATCAGCAAATTAAAGTAAGATCGAACTAAAATCTTCCACCTTTTTTACTCACTGTTGCGTCTCCTTATATCCGTTTATGTTATATTATTTTTATAAAAAATATTATTTTTTAAGATAAATTTACTTTCTTATTTTAAGAAATTCTCAGTTGGGATCTCCTTTTCTAAAAATTTCTATAGAGAACTAAAAAGTTTTGCACCATTTCTCTCCCCTCTTTTTCAAATCTATTGCATTGGACGGATCGATTTAAAATAAATAATATTAAATAATTTAATAATATATTAATGTATATAATAACTAATTATTTATAAATTATTTTAAATTATAAAAATCATAAAAATAAGAAAATATAGAAAATGAAAATAATATTATTATTAACTATAAAGTAAAAAAAACGATATGATAATAAAATTTATATGTTTTACAAAAAAAACATATAATATAAAAAATAAATATTTTTAAAAAAAATTAAAATAAATTTGAAAGGTCCATATAACCATTGCATTTTATTTTTAGGCCTTTAATTTTTTTTTATTGATTTTGAGACTTAAAAAGTTAGGTTCGTAAAAAAAATATTCATAATATGCTATAAAATACACTTAAAATAGTTTCTAAATAGATTTGAAACCTATTCTAAAGTGTGGTAAAAAGAAACTATGATTTAGACCCAGTTACACAGTTTTGGGGCAATTCAAAAAATAGTATATTTGGATCAAAACAAGTTAAAGCTTTCAAGAAACATTTGAGTTGCTCCCACATAGATAAATACACAACTTTTATATTTTAAAAAAATTAGTTGATATTTTCAGATTTTGAATGCTCTGAATTTTTATTATTTCTTTATTTCTTTACTTTTTAACAAAATTTGACTTTCATTTAATATTTTGTAAATTTGAGTTTCCAAAAAGGTTTCAAACATATCTCAAATGTGTGGTCCAAAAAACCATGACTTAGACCCACTTATATTATTTTTGGGGTAATTCAAAAACAGTATAACTAGCGTTGATGAAAACAAGTTGAAACTATCAGAAAACCTTTGAATTGCTCCCAGATGAACAAATTTATAACTTAATCTATTTTAGGATATGTATTTGATATTTTTCTGTTATTTTTGGATCATCAATATTCTACATTTTTTAAATTAATTTTTGATAAAATTTGATGCATTCAACATTTGATTTTCTAAATAGGTTTAAAATTTATTATGAAATTGTAATCTAAAAAATATAATGATTTAATCCCACTTACAATATTTTAGGGACACTTCAAAAACAACATAATTAGGTCAAAACCTGATCGAAACAAATTGAAATTTTCATGAAACCTTTGAATTGCTTCTAGATGGACAAAAATATAACTATTTTTATTTTAAGAAATTCATTTGATATTTTCCTAATATTTTTACATTGTGAATACTCTGACTTTTTAAATTTCTTTAATTTTTGATAAAATTTGATAAAATGTCATGCTTTCCTTCAATATTGTGTAACATTTGAGTTTCTAAATAAGTTTTAAAAATATTCTGAATATGTGTTCCAAAAACCCCATGATTTAGACCCACTTATAATATTTTTCAGGCAATTGAAACTTGATTAAAACAAATTGAAACTTCATAGGAAACCTTTGAATTGCTCCTAGATGGACAAATTTATAACTTTTTATTTTTTAATTTTTGACAAAATTTGATAACTCCATGTAATATTTTGTAATGTTTGAGTGTCACTAGGTCAAATCTGGTCAAAATAAATTAAAAAATTTATGAAAATTTTCAATTGCTTTTAGATGGATATAAATATTTTTTTTATTTTATAAAATTTATTTGATATTTTTTTGAATATTTTCATATTATGAATACTCTGAATTTTTCTAATTTCTTTAATTTTCAAACAAAAATTAATAAAATATCATACTTTCATTCAATATTGGGTAACATTTGAGCTTCTAAATAAGTTTAAATTTTATTCTGTAAGTGTGGTCCCAAAAAAACCATGATTTATACCGACTTATATTATTTTTTGGATAATTTAAAAATAATATACCTTGGTCAAAACCTAATCAAAACAAGTTGAAACTTTCAGAAAACTTTTGAATTGCTCCTTAGTAGAGAAAAATATATTTTGTGATAAAAAAAACCTATGATTTCCACTGTTTTTATAGATAATTCAAAAAATAATTTTACTGGATTAAAACCTGATCAAGGGAGATGAAAACTTTCATAAAACCTTTATATTGCTCCTCGATGTTTAAAAAAATAATTTTTTATTTTAAAATTTTAGTTGATATTTTTCTGGTATTCTCATATTGTGAATAATTTGATTTTTTTTCTAATTCCTTCAAAATTTGATAAAATATCATAGTTTCAATTAATATTTTCTAACATTTGAACTTATAAAAAGGTTTGAAATCTATCATGCAAGTGTGATAAAAAAAAATCATGATTTAGAATCACATATTATTTTTGAAGGTCATTTCAAAAAACAGAATAATTAGGTCAAGACCTAGTCAAAACAAGTTGAAACCTTCATAAACTTTTGAATTGCTGTCAGATGAAGAAAAATATATTTTTTTATATTTTAGAAAATTTATTTATTTTTTAAAAATATTTTATAATTGTGAATATTCTGAATATTTCTAATTTCATATTTTTTTGATAAAATATGATGTTTTGGGGGTCTAAATCATGGCTCTTTTAGATCAAAAATTCCAGAATAGGTTTCTAACCTATTTAAAAGCTTAAATGTTATAAAATAATGAATAGAAGCATGATATTTTGACAATTTTTATCAAACAATTTAATAATAAAAATTAGAAAATTTTAGACTATTCACAATCTGAAAATATTCGGATAATATAAAAAAAATTTAAAATAAAAAAATATATTTTTATCCATCTACGAGTAATTCAAAACCTTTCTGAAAGTTTCAACTTGTTTTCATCATATTTTGCCCTGATTATATTATTTTTGAATTATCTAAAAAAATTATAAATAGGTCTAAATTATGAATTTTTTTTATTATACTTTTAAAACATATTTTAAACCTATTTAGGGGCTTAAATATTGAATGCAAGCGTCGCAGCCCCCACGATGTTTCCTCGCTGTTAATCGCTATAACATATGTTTGATAGGGCACCAGTCGTCCCAGAAACAAATAGCGTGTTTCCTCACTGTCATCGACCAACCCCAATTCTGCCGTGCACTACCACCATCATTTCAGCACGCCAAATCTGGAGCTGATATCGCCAGTTTGCTATTTCTTTTTAGAAGTCAATTAATACTGCTTTGGCTTTGGTGGTTAAGCCCAACCTTTTCTGCACAATTTTAGGAATTCAATAAACTCGAGCATCAACCATCCATGACATTAAACGCAGGCTTTCGGTTCAAAGAGAGCGAGATCGAGAGGACTTACTAGGCGATAATGAAAAGCCATATGAAGTGTTTCAGACGTGGCTCCTAACACCGTGTCTCAAATATTGTTTGCTGGTTTTCTTTTAGCTCACTCCTCATGGTTTTAGCCTGCTTTGTTGGCGTGTTCCTTGGCGAAAAGGTTAGATAAAACTATAAAATTCTTATGCAAATCAAAATATCCAAGACTAGCTAGAAAAATGTTTATACATTATGTTGTAAAGTAACCTATGTTGCTTCCAAGTTGCTTTAAGAATAATCTACGTTGTGGGGTAACTTGTGCGAGCACAAGTTACTTTATTTTGATCAGGAATTCAACTTTTGAAGTAATTGTATGTATTATTACATCTTTTCATTACTGGTGTCATTCTTTTAAAAAAAAAAAATTAATTTTAACTTTTTTAAAGAATATGTTTGCTTTTATTGTAATAACAATAAAGAATCTTAGAGCACAACATCCTTAACTTGCGGTAGCTTATACTCCACCAAGTGAAGATATCATTTCCTAAGTATTAGATTTCATAGTGTCCACATCTCATCGACCACATAGATTGATAATGAGAGACAGATGAAGAAATTTGACAAGAAAATGAAAACTTAAAAAAAGAAAACCTCAAGATACGGAAGAAATGTGAACTCGATTGCAAATGCTGTTGGATGAAAGAGCTTCTCGAAGAAACAATATAGGTTAAATTAAAAAAATTCTTTTTATCATACGATTTATTTATATTTATATTTATATATTTAATTATTATTATTCACTCTAAACAGGCATCTTACTTTGAGAGAAGCACCAGGAATGATTTCTTTTGTAACTTTTTTGATATTATGCTATTGAAAGCTTTCAAAAGAAAAGTTCTTTGTGTGTATCTGTATATGACATTGGGTGTACTGGAGAGTGATACTATAATTTTTTATATAAATTAATATGATTAATGAAAAAAAAATATTGTTTTATGAATTGCGAGCTACCATTGTGGTTAGTATATCACAGTAATTTGTATATTGTTGCTGTGGTTGCGGTTATCTTTCATTAGATAAAAGTATTTATTTATATAATTGAATAATCGTATAAATATATAAATTATTACTGTGATTGTCTTTCAAGTATCTATTACTGTAATTGAATAATCACAGTAGTGACTAAACTATCACTGTGGTTGTCCTTTATAGAATAATAAAATCCATTCCTGTAATTAGATAATTACAATAATAACTAAGCTATTACTGTGGTTTTTCTTTACAGGATAAGTGTGTCTATTACTGTAGTTGAATAACCACGATAATAACTAAACTATTACTGTGATTTTTATTCGTAAGATAAAAGCATCTATTACTCTAGTTATGGAACTGTAGTGATATATGAACTATTGATGTGGTCTTCATTTGTAGGGAAAAAATATCTAACATGGGGACCTTTACCTGCAGTTGCAAAAACCATAATTATATCTTTTCGCGATGGCACTTATCGTCACGGTTTTTAATTGTAGGAATATATATTGTTCCAGTTAAAAATACAAGGATATATAAATAAAAAACTGTAGCTAAAAATATTATTTGTTGTAGTGACATCTTGTCAAATTGTAAAGAATATTAGAAATACCACGAGTATTCATAATATGAAAATACTAGAAAATATCAAATAAATTTTCTAAAATAAAAAGATAATATTTTTGTCCATCGGGTAGAAATTCTAAGGTTTTCTAAAAATTTTAACTTGTTTTGATTATGTTTGACCTAGTTACATTGTTTTTGAATTATATCTTAAAAAAATGTAAGTGGGTCAAGATCATAGTTTTTTTAGACCAAAATTTCAGAGTAAGTTACAAACCTATTTAGAAGCTCAGATGTTATAAAATATTATATGAAATCATTAAATTTTATAAAAAAAATAAAAATAAATTAGAGTATTCACAGTATGAACATATAAAAAAATCAAATAAATTATCTGAAATGAAAAGGTTATATTTTTGTCCATCTAATAACAATTCAAAGGTTTCATGATAGTTTTAATTTGTTTTGATAAGGTTTTGACACAATTACATTGCTTTTGAATTGTCTCAAAAATAATATAAGTGGGTCTAAATCATTATTTTTTTGGACAACACATTTAGAATATGTTTCAAACCTATTAAGAAGCTCAAATGTTAGAAAATATCGAAGGGAAGCATTATATTTTATCAAATTTTATCAAAAGTTAAAGAAAATTAAAAAAGAATTAGAGTATTCACAATCTGAAAATATCAAATAAATTTCGTAAAATAGAAAAAAATATTTTTTTATTCATCTATGAGCAATTTAAAGGTTTTCTGAAAGTTTTAGCTTGTTTTGATCTAGTTACACTTTTTTTTAATTTATATTTATATTTTATTATTTTTCTTTTTTATAATTTGTATAATTATTATATTTATCAATATAAATTAATATATTATTAAATTATTTAATATTATTTATTTTTAATCTATCCAAGTTTGAGCTCGATTTATCTGTATCAGTGGTTTGGTTTAATATAATAAAATTGAAAGGAAAAGAGAGAGGATGTAGCTTTTGAAGTAAAATAAAAAAATAAAAAATAATTGAGGCTTTACTTTTTATTTTAAAAATTTGAGACCCTACGTGGGATAATTTTTGGTAAAAGAGAGGAGTTTTGTAAACTAAAAAACTTTCTTATTTTTTATTTATATTTTAGTATTACATCAAATTCCCGATGAGTGGACATCGTCAAACCAACGGTCAAAGACGGTCATCGTTGCCCATCACCACTTCCCAGGTGACGACAGTGACTGTCCTCGATGCAAGATCGGTGATCGCAATCTGTGGATGGCGACAGCTGCGTTCTGCTGTCAAGGGAGTGGGCGTGCGGGGCCCACCCCGCTCCGCCACGGCTGCCGTGGGGCCCGTCGCCGGGGGAGCGCCAGCTGCGGTGGCTGTGCTCTCCACGGTGGCGTCTGCTCACCTTTTGCCCGCAGGTTCCCGTCTCGTCTTCTTGTCTTCGTCGCCCTGTTTCCTATTCCTTCTCCCTGTCGACCAAAGGAGGAACTTTTTCTCTTTCGTTCCAGAAAACGGCGGAAAGCTGCGCTCCTCGGAGGTCCGGCGGTTCCACCACCACCAACTGGACCTGGTAAACGTTTGCCGCTTCTCTCTTAAAGTTCGTACCTGTGATAGAACTTCCCAGAGACTGAAAAAGAGGATCTTTTTAGCTCGGGAGTTCATTGTTCTACCTTAGGTTTTTGAGTGAAAGCTCAGTCATTTTCATGCTGTTTATCGGTTTGGCCTTTCTAAAGTTTCCCCACTTCGTGAGGAGGAAAGAAAAATCAAATATTTCTGATGTACAATGTTTTGATTTCTGGGAGAAGCACATATATGTTTCACTTGGTGTTCTTTGTTTCCGATGGATCAAATAAATGCAAAAGAGTTGAGATTTGGTCTTAACTAGCTTTCTTATTTATTATTTGATCAAGGTTTGCGCACGGGGGTCATCCAATAGTTCAAGTCGAGGAGGAAGAAGAACGACATGGGAAGGAGAGGGAAGTGGTTTATTGCTGTCAGCAGAGCATTCAACCCCGGAAGCAATGAGAAGAAAAGCCAGGTTAGAATTCTTATTCAAGCTTCCTCTGGCTTCTGAGATGTCCCTGGCAAATTCTTTTGGCATCAAGTTGTTTACTTTCTTCTTCATTTAACCAGAAGAACCACAAATCTAAGAGGAAATGGAAATTGAGGAGACCCAAACATTATCATCCAGTCCCTTCTGAAGTGGCAGAGAAATCAATTACTGATGCCACCAAACCGCCGGATTGTCATCTTTCACGGGGGATTAAATTGGTGAAAGTGGAAGCTGAACACAGCAAGAATGCCTACTCCGTGGCTCTCAGCAGTGCTGCTGCAGCAGAAACTGCAGATGTTGCTGCTCAGGCTGCCGCTGCGGTTGTTGGACTCACCATCACAAGACCTATGGGCAAATCAAGAGAAGAGGCCGCAGCAATCAAGATCCAGACTGCTTTTCGTAGATACCTGGTATAACATCTTTATACTTGATTAGATCTTATCGTATAAGTTTGGTTCTTCCATGCTTGATTCGTTTGTAGAATTCACAGTTCACTAGATATGGAAGTGTTTTATGAAGCACAAGTTGGCTACATAGATTTTCATTCGGAAACATAAGGCATTCTTATAAAGAATGCAATTTAGGGTTACTCAACTTCTCTTCTCTTCTCTTCTTATTGGATAACAAAGAAAGAAGGCCTTGCATGGTCCCACATGCTGTAATTTTATTGATAGATTAACTTATCTCTTTCGATCTATTTTTGTTATTTAATCGATGGCTATAGATACTATAAGGTTTGGTTAAGATGATGTGTGAATTTAATGGTCTTCCGTGAAAGGAACTTTGTAGAGCTTTACAATAATTTTGGTATATTGATATTAGTCACTTTTGGGAAACAGATGAATCTAATTTACTGTGGATGAAATTAGATTCATCTAACATGTGTATGAAAACAACACTAAACTACCATCTTTTTATGTTTTCTTACAAGCTTTTTAACAATTGGTTCCTCCCATTCTCATTTCTTAAATCATGTGTTTTTGGTAGGATGTAGAGCCAACAATGTCTTCCAACCATCAACTATGTATGCATTGCCTGATCTGTGATTTTCTTTATGCGTTCTTGAATGTGTTTGACTTTGAGCTGGCTTTTCAAAGATTTTAGTGTTATTTATGATTCAACATACAGTCTAGAATCGGACTTCTAATGGTGACCATCTTGTGTCAAATGTAATCTTCTAAGTTCTGCTTCTTCAGTCGTCCCTGCTAAGTTAAGCTGCTTTTTGTTTTTTTTTTCTCAGTTTATTCTTCAATTTGAGTTATTACTTTTATGCCTAAACCTTTCATCAAGGCAAGGATAGCACTGCAAGGCTTGAGGAGACTTGTCAGGTTGAAGACATTAGTTGACGGTAATGCTGCCAAGCATCAGACGTCAAACACATTACACTGCATGCAAACACTGGCCAGAGTTCGGTCACAGATACACTCAAGAAGGATCAGAATGAGAGAAGAAAACCAAGCTCTGCAAAGGCAGCTACAGCTGAAACATGAAATGGAACTTCAGAAACGAAAAGTAAATGCTTAAATTCATTTTCCACTAATTATACAAAATCTATTCATGCTTCGGTTTTTTTAGCTATCTGTCTACCCATCAAAACACTATCTGCACGAAGATAACTGATCTGCATGAAGATCACTGATACTTATGGTGACGTATATTTGGCTAGATCTATATTGTAGTTTGCAAGTAGTCAAAAGGACATTTAAATGGAATCTGGATGGATGCAAACACTATCTGCACAAAGATTACTGTTGGTTACGGTAAAGCATGTTCAGCTAGGTATAGATTATTGTAAGTAGTCAAGGGGACATTTCAATGGAGTCTAGATGGATGTAACATACCTTCATCATTCATTAATTTATATTACAACAATGAGTAGTTTGTTCCAAACTACTTGGGATTGGTTGCATGTACATCTTCCTACCAGACCATGGCAAGGTTTATCCTTTGCCAATTGGGCAATATCACAGTAGTGTATTATTATAGAGAGTATAACCTACTCGGGTAAGGTTGTGTACCCTCCTCAGAACCCATGTGTGTAGAAGTAGAACCTTATATGTTGAGTTGCCTTTTTTTCGCCAATTGAAGGCAATATCACTGATTAAACTAAGAGGCAAAAATATTCTTTTGATTGTTTGTAATATAATTTTTTTTGGTCTTTCTCTAAAGGTGCAGTATGATAAATGTGCAAAGTAAGAAATAAATGTGCAGCATAGGTTAAGAATTAAATGATTATTTAGATTAATAAGCAAAAAAAGAGAGTCTAGTATATAATCTGACTGCAACATAATTTACAGTCAGGATCTGATGGCAACATAGTGCACATTCAATTCATGTAACTTATAATTTCCACTTCAAAGTGAAGGACTGCCTCTTTAAATGATCTCAAATATTAAGTATCCCTATTGAGCTGTTTAATCAAGCTGTAGCTATATTTGAAACTGTTTCTTCAAGAAAAGGAAATATATTATTTGCATCAATAATGTGGTGACTATGTATTTTAACATTTAAATTCTTTTCACATTGACTTATGAGAGCTCTTTTTTGTTTTGATGGTACTAGGTAGGAGAGGAATGGGATGACAGTCTCCGGTCCAAAGAACAAATCGAGGCAAATCTAGTTAACAAGCAAGAGGCTGCTATAAGAAGAGAAAGGGCACTAGCGTATGCATTTTCTCATCAGGTACTGGGCACTGACTCCACATTTCCTTAAATGTCCTTGTTGTTCCCGATCCTTGAGTTCTATGTGTTGGTGGTATCATTTCAATTTTCAAACTAAAAATCTACTTTTTCCATATATATAACTTTGGTTCTTCATAGTTCCTAATTGCATAAAGTAGTTGATATAAAGATTTAACCCCAGAAGAGTTGCTCTGAAGCAGTGGAAGAACTCTTCAAGAGAAGTAACCCCGACATTCACAAACCCAAACAATCCACAATGGGGTTGGAGCTGGTTGGAGCGCTGGATGGCATCTAGGCCATGGGAGAACTACAACGCAATAAACAAAGATGTCAACGACCATGCAAAGAAAGCTAGCCCAGGTGTTGGGGAGCAAATAATCAAATTATATGTACATCAGGATACCAATTTGCAAAGGACTCCAGTGGATCATCAAAAGTCAAGCCATCCCTCCAGCCACCATTCACACTTAACACCCCCTTCCAAACACTCGTCTGCAGGAAAAGAGAAGTCAGTGAGCTCAAGAGGTGCCACTGATGACTCAAGAAGCATGGTCAGCTTGCAATCAGAGCGTCGAAGGAGGCAAAGCATTGGAGGGTCATCATTCGGGGATGATGCAAGCCTAGCAATCTCTCCCACCATCCCAAGCTACATGGCACCGACAGAATCAGCAAGGGCCAAATCTCGGTTCCAGAGTCCACCAAATAACAATGCTGAAACTCCCGAGAGGGGATCTGTTAATGCGGTAAAGAAGCGTCTTTCGTATCCAGTGGCAGATAAGTGCAGCATATTGTCTCCAGCAAGAATTAGGCGCAATTCAGGTCCTCCGAAACTGGATGTTGCCTCACTGAAAGATGTAGCTACTTGTGTCGAGCAAACGAGCAATGGTGGGAGCAGGTAGCCTGCTCTAGCAGCAATTGACAGAAGTGCCTGGTGGTGAGTATGGTGCAAACTCTGAACTTGTTTATTGTACTATCGATATTGGTATGAAATTGGTCTTGAGTGTGAGCTTAGTTTGAGGTGAATTGCACCACTATTTCTATGATTTCTTGAGCTTTCTTGTGTATTGTTTCTGAACATATGGAACTAAGAACATCATCGTTCAGAATCTGGTCTCTGGTGTTATCAGACATCGAGAGAACTGTTGATGTTTTGCTGTCATCTGTTGCCTTCCACTTGACGATTTTATGCTGTCATATCTTCAGATCTGACCCTGTTTGGTACAAATATAGCGTTTCAGGATGCATATAATAGGAAAACATTTGAGATCATCCGAGGATCTTATTTGTCTTCCTTGGAGTATTCATGCTTTAGTTAGATTTTGAAAGATCTTCTGCACGAGCTTTTGGATTAACAAGATCATCATACTACACATGCATATTATTATTCTGATTTTTTTACAATGACCAAAGTATCCACACTAATTCACCACCTCTTTCTGCAAAGTTTGGTCATCATAAACTCCATTGCATTTGGGTTCCATAAAAAAATATGCTTCGAGAAACAAAAATCAGATCATACAAAATAACGTAAATAAAATAGTTACCATTGCAAGGATTTCCTCAACGAATTATGAAGTCAGAATTAAAAGAATAACCCGTTCGGTTATAATTAATTGCATATTTATTTCAATTAACTATGCATCAGTTTTTATTATCAAAATTCTGAGAAGGCAACTTGTCCTCGACATGACAAACAACTACACTATCACAAGTAGTCTGAGAGCAGATATATTAGAATAGAAAAACTACACATTAGAGAGTATAAAAACATTGAATCGTCCAATAAAATTTACATAAGGAGTCTAAAATATCATAATTAACCTTACTGTTTAAGATACAACATACAAGTATGCACTTTGTGGTACCATAATAATCTCATACTGATTAGAGAGTTGGAGAGTCATAGTCTATTAGAATATTTACAAAATCTAAAGAACTTTCCTATGAATCATTATAGTTAGTCATCGCTAATTATATTTTAAATGATGGTGACATCATTTAGAAACTCATCATGTTTATAGAAACATTAAGATATATATTTTTTATTTTTTCACATATCTTTTTAATTCGAACCAAATGATACAAACTATAGTGAACTTGAGTTTTCTATGTGAATATTAGCAATATATATATATATATATATTAAATATTATATGAATCATATATACTCTCCACCATTGTCTTAGGTGCTGGATTACTGGGATTGCAGAATAAAAAAAAAGAGAAAAATACTAAGTAATATTTTTACTAATACGAGGGATTAATAAAAAATCATTTACAAACTTATGATTTATTAAGGAGAGTTCATTCACACATATTTTACATCGTCAACTATCAGATCATACATACACGCATACATGTACGCACACAAAATAGGGGTTCTCCTGAAAACTATCGATAAAGACGAAGGGTTATGACAACACACTTTCTTCTAATCCTATCCAACAGAAAATATAATACCCATTTGATTCGTAGAAGTGAGATTAATTACTTCCCAACGACTACTACTTTGAGATCGTATAATTATGCGTGTTTGTAAGACTTAGAAGTTCTCAACATAATTGTGGTGGATGACAGAAGCCACCTCTCTGGCCCAGAAACGGAGTTGCCTCTTCATGTCAGATCCATACGGAGATCTCGGCTGCAGCGATGGGCTGACGACTGAGAGATCATGTCTCATCCAGGCCTCAGAAAGATATGGCCTCTCCACGCCTTCGTCGTCCTCCTCCTCTCTGCTTGCCTCGTCATCTCTCCCTTCCTTTCCCAGCCGCTGCAGCCCTGGGATTATGTTCATGATCTCCATGCTCAACTCCTCCTTCCGGAACACAAAACCCAGGTCCATGAAACCCTTCACTTCGTAGTTCTCCAGCTCCGTCACGCTCCTGTAGCTTCGCAACCTGCTCATCGTTCTTCTTCTTCTTCTTCTTCTGTCGCTCCTGCTCTCACGCTTGAGATCTGAACTCGTCGTCGGGAACGAAGGACATGACCGGAGTACGCCTGTAGGCGGTTCTCGCAAACCAAGAACCAATCTTGTTGGTCTCTTGTTCTTGTATTTAGGCTGCCAAACATTGATGTCAGCACCTAAGTCGATATGTATTCCTGAGTTTATGGTGATTACCTTCTGTGAGTTGCACCTTGGAACTCGTTCCGAGTTTTGCGTCTCTGACGAGGCTGTCTTCTTCTTCATCGCGGGGAGGTCTAATCCAGTAGGCGCCAAGAAAAGAATGTTCCTATGGAACCAGATTCTGTCCATGGCATCTTGGAAGCCTAATGAAGTGTTTGCAGCCATCGACACCTGCTGCTTAGCTTTCATCCTGCTGCAGCACAAGTAACAAAACAGGAGGAAGATGCCCGATCGATAAATGTTAGGTGAGTGCAAGAGTGAGGCTCCAATAAAAAGGCCTGCAATGATGTGGTCATGCATCATGCTTTCAAGGGTCCCCAGTTGGAGACTTGAGCAAACACATGCCTTGTGCATTTTGATATGATACTAAATGCAAAATTCCTTGGCCAGGAGTAATCTCTCTTTTCCTGTGCTGGATTGCAGTTGTGGCGTGGACTGTGGACAGGTTACTGTGCACTTGCTTTTGCCTTATCCACATCCATTTGTTTGTCAAAGAAGCAGAATCAAAGGAATGGACTGCGTTCATTCATTGGTGGACATGGTAGTGCAAGGCCAAGAGTGCTCCTCGGGTCATGAACACATCCAAGGTAGGGGACAAATTTCATGTAAAGGGACCCTGCGCGAAAGAGATATAGTGGATTCCCAGTGACCACCACTGTAAGAGCTTCTTTTCCGGTGTCATCAGAAAGTATTAGACCTCCACCGATAGCAGCTGAGAGTGGACAATGCTGAGGTTGCTGAGGGCCGTTCTTTGAGTATGAGATAGGGAATGCTACAAAACACCTTCTTTTGCCATAATCCTTGTGAGACTGTTTGTTAGCACCGGATGTGGAATTGCAAACACAGAAAAATAGTGGCTTGGAAACATTACACGGGGAAGGAATTCAATATCAGTTGTGAACCACAAATAAAAATAATAATCTTGAAGGATTATGATTTGAAATTGCATATTTGTTATGAATTTTGATATAGCATTAATTATGTGTATCCTTGGAAATCCAGAAAATTCAGATTAAATTACTTTTAATCAAGGTCCATATTTATTTTTTTTAACGTTAAAAAATATCAAAACACAAGTGTACAATAATAATATGATCTGATGATGCATCTTCCGTTGATGTCCTTCACTCATATTAAAAATATGTTGGTATGCCACAAGAAAAATTGTGCAGCCATGACACATTCTGGAGAGCCATGGAAGCTTTTTTGTTAATAGGTTTACGAAAACATTGATGTTATCAATCTATTAACAAAAATATTTCCATGATCAAGAGGATCTGACATAGCCATTAATGAATCCAGGAGACGAAGACATCATAGGCCGCTCCATTAGTTTTCAGGTTCATGAGATATCGTTTCAATAAAAGATAATAACTATACCATCGATAAACATAAGATGAGATATTATACGACCGTCAATGTGAAAGAGATAATTTTTCTTAGATTAACTGATTCATTAAGAATAACCTAAAAAATTTGTTAATCAAAATAAATAAATAGAAAGAGATTATTAACATTTCAGATATTTTTTTGCTATTAGACTAATTTGAAGTACTGGAATTTATACGAGATAATAAAGCTGGGGAAGCGACACATGAGAAAATCCGATGCTATATATTTGGTTGAGAAATCCATCTTAGTGAGAGCTCTAAATCAATCTTTCATAAAATGCGGACGAACCCTCTGAAGTACGATTGCAATGAGTAATTCTACCCAAAATGAATGCATAGTATGATCATTCCCAATTGACAATGGTATGATCATTGACCTTGACACGTTTTACTAGCACCTTAGCCAAATAGTTTATAAATAATACTATACAAATTAATAAGCTTATAATTCAATTTTTTCGTTCGAATTGAATTTCTTAGAAATATAAAAGTAAATGTTCTATCCTAACTGAAAGAAATGAGAGTATTAGGATGAAAATTAGAGAAAGCACAACGTAGATAGATCATTGACTTGTGTATATATGTATACATGTATAAATATATATGTACATATATATATATATATATATATATATATACATATATGTACATATATACATACATATATATATATATATATATATATATATATAAGTATATATATATGTATATATATGTATATGTATATATATACATATATACATATATATATATATATATATATATATATATATATATATATACATAAACCGAACCAATTCAATAAACCCAATCAATTCATTATATATAATTATTTAAAATTAAAAAAAATTAATTAGTTAATTGAATTGGATTAATTAATTTTAAATTGGTTTGATTTTTTCATTTTGATTTGGTTTGAATCTCAATGGTTTAGTTCGAACCTCTTTGAATACCTCTAGATTCGATTGATGACTTGAATAGTATTGAGAAAAAGTGTTTAGGAGCATACTTAGTGAATCCTTTTTATGTTAAGACTTTTTGGACTGTTACTTTCATGATTAATATCGATTACAAGAAATGATTATTACGGTATCAATTATATATCCAATGCATGTCGATTATGTGTTGATCATATGTTAGTCATGCATCAATAATCACGTGGCATTAAGATGATAATCACATGATACTTACATGACTAATACCTAGCACTAATATGATGTCATTTTGGTGTTGATGTCAAAGCTACTTGTGATATGATGTGCATGTGGCATCGATATGACACCTATGTGGTGGTGATATGAGGCAAAAGTATCATATGTAGTGGTGTTATGATGATGAGACGATGCTAATGTATCACCCACATGACTGACGTAACAATCACATCGTCAACGTCATTTTTTTCATAATAATTATTAAATTTTAAATTTGAGGGTGTTATTTGGAGGAAAACGTATATAATAATATTCAATTTCAAAACATTGTAAAGGTGTATATGTGAAATATGGATATGAAGTCATCATGACAGCATCTTGAACGACGGGAACGAAAGGCTCAGGCTGCAGCTTGCGAGTTATGCTAGTCCTCGTATTGGTATTTCCTTTGCAATCCCTCTTTTATCTTCTACTTTTGATCACTTCTCAAGCCCTACCTAATAGCCCTTGCTTCAAATTGTAAAGGTTCGTCTTCGATTTGTCGTCGTGCGCGCATGGAAATAGAGATCAAATCGGTCCTGCTTTACCCATCTCTCCGGATTTTGCCACTGGTAACTTTGCCGTTCATCTTTTTCCCCCTGAAATATTGATATTTATCGTATCAAGTATTGTTGCTAATCTCTTGTATAAATCTGTGTTTGTAAGGTAAAATTCGCCCAATGATCAAGAAACTTATGTGCTTTTATATGCTGCAGTGCTGCATGTTTAAGAACATTGATAAGATTTTGCACATTTCTATGCTACAAGACTTCATCATGTCTTGGTTGGATGACCTTTGCCGGTGGTTTTTCTGGATGTTGCTTTTATGCAAACCTGGACCATGGTCGGAGTATGACACTTATGGAAGGGAAAAGGCTAATCTTGTATCATAAAAGCCTTCCAATCTACTTCAACCCTTGGCTCTTATATGATGCTAGAGCCTTATCTATCTCTTTATCCTCAGAGAAGGGAATTTATATTTTTGGATGCCATAGCGTAAGTGGAGTAGTTGAATCTAAGGAAAACTTTTTCCACTGAAAAGTTGAAGAAAGCAGAACATGTTAGTTTTAACAAGTTGATATTTAACTTTTCGATTGCTGGGAACTAAACCATTTTCTTGAATTAGTATTATAATTTTCAGAATAATCTGCTACTTGTGTGTAATGCTGATCTCCAGCATGTAATAGCAAAACTCAAGAATTATTGGCATCTACATCTGTGTTGTATTTTTGTTATTTATGCATCTTACAGAATCATTAGCAACTAAGCAACATTGATCTGACTATTTTGATGTTTTCAATAGGTATTTTGTCCATTAGACTTGCCTCTCTGAGTTAGTCCATTGCTCTGTCTCACTACTTCCAGTAACCCTTTCTTATCACATCTAATAAAATCACTCTATATGTTGCAGCATCATATATTTAATGTTTTCATGAAAGTTTTTATTAGATTTATCCACATGCAACAAATTTTCACTTCTGGCTTTTTTAGATCTTCACTTTTTGCAACAAATATCAACATGGCAAATCCAATATAAAACATAGAAACCACAAGGTCTATCAACCGCATTCTTGTGAAAGCCTAGATCGGTTTTTACTAAAGGTTACGTGCTTAAAGGCTTCATTGCAATTTTTTAATATTGTTTCCTCTCATGATCGTGTGATACGGGGATAATGCAGAATGGATTTTGAAAGAAAGTTGATAGCATATTTATATTTGCTGGAATAAAATTTTCAGATATAAAAGGAACGAACTCACGATAATACTTTAATACAATTGAAAAATAACTCACCACTAAATTTAAAATCACAAAGGGATACCAAAAATTCATCACTCCAAGGATAATAAACAAGGATACATAACTGAAAATAAAAGACTCACCACTCAAGGAAGCATCCAAGAGATATAGAGTTTTAAAGAGAATTCCAAGAGAGTTTCTGCCAATATCATCAGTTTTTTAAAATTTCTATTTAATCTTAAAACACCAAAATAAGTACTAGTGCATGAAACAATCCTTTATGCATAGGGAATTATGAAATTAATTATTTTACAATTGATAATTAACTCTTTTAATACATTTCTTGGTCATGAATAAAAGCACATTGAAATAGCTTTAACTTTGTTTAAGGAATATGCTCATGAGCTGTCATATTTGAGTGAGCTGAGTTAAAGGCTATGAGACAATATTGTGGGCTGTAGAGAATACTATAGCATTAGCAAGGTCCATACGAGTAGATTGTAGCAAATTAGGCACTCTCATGTGAATCTCCGTTGGTTAAAAAGGACTTGTCCTTGAGTCCTAGTTTGTTTCATCAACATGATTATGATAAGGACTTAAATTAGCCATATTAAATGCTGAGGACACTCCATAATCTTTAGGTAGCTCGATCTATTCTTGCCAATTCTCTTAAGCACCTTAAATAGACTATTAGCCTTTAGTTTCAATTTTCCAAATTTGCCTGGTGAAAACCTCTTCTTAGATAAATTCAGACTAAATCACCTACATTAAACTCTATGTGTTTTCTGTGTTTGTTGGCAACTTGCATGTGCCTCTCATTTTGTTTCTCAATGGTTGCTTTAACCCTCTCATGTAGCTTCTTTATCTGCTTAGCCCTCTCATTAGTGTCTCCACTAAATTACTTAGTTGTAGAATAAGAGACTAAATCCAGATAACCAGTAGGATTACCACCATAAACAACCTCAAAAGGACTCGTGCTAATGTTATGATGCATGAAACGATTGTAGGCAAACTCAATTTGTGGAAGAATGAGATTCCATTACTTAATATTCTTACCAACATAGCTTCTAAGCAAATTTCCTAAGCTTCTATTCATTACCTCAGTTTGCCCATCGGTTTGTGGATGATGTAAGCTGATGAAGTTCAAAGAAGTATCCAACTTACTCTAAAGAGTTCTCCAAAAATGACTAAGAAATTTTGAATCTCGATCAGATACCATAGTTCTTGAAATATCATGCAATCTAATAATCTCCTTAAAATACAAATTAACAATATGAGATGTATTATTTGATTTGTTGCAGGAACAAAGTGAGACATTTTTGAAAATCTGTCAACAACAAGATAGAATCCTTGTTCCTTTGAGTTCTTGACAGTCCCAAAACGAAATCAAGACTCACTTCCTCCCATGGAGCATTAGGCACTAACAATAGAGTATACAAACTAGAATTTTGACTTCTTGTTTTTGCAAAATGACACACTCGGTATTGCTTTACAAGTCTTATCTTCGGCCAATAGAAATTTAATTAAACAAAAGCTAGAGTCTTATCCCTATCGAAATTCCATAAGCTTCAGTTATAGTTACTTGTCTCAAAGAATAAGATGGAACACATAAGGCATTAGCTCAAAAAAAAATTAAAGATAGAAAATTATTAAAAAGAACCTAATTTGTAATTCTACAATATTGAGTCGAAATCCATATCATTCTCATAGAGATATTTGAATGTCTCAAATCTATCTACTTTGACTTCTATTACTGATAATAAAGAATACTTTCTACTCAATACATCAGCAACAACGTTTTGAACATTAAATTTATGCTTGATTGTAAAGTTATAAGATTGCAAGAACATCACCCAAGCTGTATATCTCTTGTTTAGCTTGTGTTGGTGATTAATGAACTTTAATGCCTCATGATCAAAATATAAGACAAATGGCTTAGTAAGAAGATACTGACTTCAATGAGATAAAGCTCGATAAATGACATAGAACTCCTTATCATAGGTAGAATATCTCCTTTTTGTATCATTCAACTTCTCACTAAAAAAGGGTATGAGCTTTCCATCTTAACTCAAAACAACACCAATTCTCATATTAGAGGCATCACATTTAACCTCAAACACATTGTCAAAATTAGGTAGAACTAAGATAGGAGCTTCGGTCACCTTTATTTTTAACAGTTCAAAGGCACTATTAACTTCACTAGTTAACTTGAATTTATAATCTTTCAGGCATTCAGTGATTCGAGCAACAATGGAGCTAAAACCTTTGATGAATCTTTTGTAAAAGGAAGTTAGGCCATAGAAACTTCTCACATCATGCAATGAAGCAGGTATTAGCCAATTAAGAGTAGCCTCTATCTTACTTTAATCCATCATGATTCCATCTTTTGAAATAACATACCCTAAAAATACAACACTAAGAGTAAAGAAATCACACTTCTTTCTATTAGCATAAAGTTTTTGCTGCCTCAAAATAAAAAATTTCTTAAGATGATTCATATGCTCTTTTTCACTCTTATTGTATACCAATATATCATCAAAGTAAACCATAATAAAAATCTCAATACATGGCTTAAGTATGTGATTCATAAATCTCATGAAAGTGCTAAGAGCATTAGATAGCCCAAATGGTATAACCAATCATTCATATAAGCCTTATCTAGTTTTAAATATTATTTTTCACTCATCTCCAAGCTTCATTCTTATTTAGTGATAACCACTCCTCAAATCAATTTTAGAAAAAATATAAGCACCACATAATTGATCAAGTAAATCATCTAACATTGAATGGGAAAATGATAGTCAATTATAATTTTGTTAATGACGCAACTGTCCACACACATTCTCCAAGAACCATCCTTCTTAGGCACCAACAATGTTGGAACCGTATAAGGACTCATGCTCTCCTGAATCAACCCCTTTTCTACTAACTCATTCACTTGTCTTTGAAGTTCTTCATGCTCCTTGAGACTCATTTTGTAGGCTACTTTGTTAGATAGAATAACCCCCGAAATAAGATCAATGTGATGTTGGATGTCTCTAAATGGTGGAAGGCTATGTGGAATCTCCTCCGGTACAACATCTTGGAAGTTGGAACTCCTCCAGGATTGGTTTCATGATTACTGGTGTCTTCTTGTATTGTTCATTCTCTTCTACTACTACTAGAGCTAAAACATGACCACCCTTTTTAATTCACCCTTGCATTCACCATATGATATAAAAGCACTAATTTCCTTCTCCGGTGTATTAATTTTAGAAGGTTGTAATGAAGCTAAAATAATTTTCATTTCATTCACCTTAAAAAAATAAGTATATTTGTTGCCATCATATAATACCCTTATATCATAATGCCAAGGTTTACCCAATAGCAAATGACAAGCATCCATAGGAGCAACATCACACCATACTTCATCTTTATAATACTTGCCAATAGAAAACAAACTAAAATATTTTTTAGTTACCTTGATGTCATTCCTTTTTTGCAACCAGCATAATTGGTAAGGATGTAGATGAGGGATTGTATCCAACTTTAGCTTCTGCACCATCTCCAAAGATACCATATTCTCAAAACTGCCATTATCGATGATCACCAAGCACATCTTGCAATGAGAAGTACATTTAATATGAAACATGTTCTTTCTTACCCAACTTTCATCCTTAGTCATATAAGATACTTGTAAGCTATGTTGCAACATAATAGATAAACCATAATTAGCATAAGTAATCTCTTCCTCATCATCATCATATTTTAGTTCGTCGTTGGCTTCATCTTCTTCTCCATCACTATGATCTTCAACCAAAATAATAATCCTCCTATTTGGCCAAACTAAAGCAATATGCCCAAGCCAATGATATTTGAAGCATTTTCGGCCACTTGGGATAGAAGAATTAGGTGCTGCTAGTAGATCCTTCACCCTTGTCTTGCATCTTTGATACCACCTTACTCTGGATAGTAGGCTTGACATTTTCTCTTTTCGTATAGTCTTCTTTTGACCCATACCGAGATCTCTTTTCAAACTTCTATTGCTTTTTAACATTTAAAGTTAACTTGCTCACATCATTTAAAGACCAATATGGTTGTAGTTGAACCACTTTAGCAATCTCATATATCAAACCTCCTAGGTATCTTGCAATGATTTGCTCTTCTAGTTCCACAAGCTCTTCTTTTAATATAAGATTTTCAAATTCTGCTGTGTACTTCTCCACACTAAAATATTTTTGCTTGAAATCATGGATTATAAGAAAGATATCTTTCCTATAGTTGTCAGGTTAGTATTTCCTCTTCAGCTTCCTTTTTATTTTCTCTTATGTTACGATTTTACTTTTCCCCTTATGTTCTTTTTGTTTCTTTAGATTTTCCTATCAAAAAGATGCATTCTGTTTGAGTTTGAGTGTCATAAAGTTTTACCTTCTTTTGTTCTAGTGGTTTATGAAAATAAAAAATTCTTTCTATTGTATTAAGCTAATCAATAAAGTCATCAACATTGATTTTACCTTGAAACTTCGGAATATCCAGTTTTGGGTTGTATTTGTTCTGCCACTCTGTCATGGACAAAATTGTAAACGGCTTGTTCGGTGTAATGCTTGTGCTTGTCCGTGTCCCTTTTGGTTGGTTGTCACTTGTAAAGCTTGTAAAGGGCTTGCCAAAGGCAAAATGCCCTATTTGAGTGAGTTTGACAGCCATTGTAGGCTTGTACATAAAGTACGCGTCGAGGGAATACTTGTAATATAATTCGATGCAGTAGTGGACCAATTTTATACCTTTGTTGTGCAACTGCTTACGAGCTTGTAATATCCATGGTTGGAATGTGCATCGGCTATAAAGTGTTTGCTAAAAGAGTGGCTTGCGGATCCGTGTGAAGCGCTTTCTCTGTCTCCGTCTTCTCTTTCGTTGGTCCTAAGGGATTGTAGGAGATTTCGGGAGGTGACCTTTGCGGTGATACGCATTGGTGCCGCACGGCTTAGGCAAAACCAGCTAAGTCCATGACAGGTTGGTATCGAGCGGACAAGCCCACTTAGAAACACTTAGCATGCATACGTGGGGGACCTAGCGAGGCACCACGAGGACAACAAGCTAAGAAGAATTACGGAGCGCACAAAGGTCGGGATGGCTGAGTTTGAGCGGTGGCTCGGCAGGGCACCCAAACTTGATTCGGTGCTCAAAGCAAGCGGAGTGCTTGGCAAAGGATGAGACCGTGCAAGGCGGAGTGGGTTGTTCATGATCGAAAGAGTTGTGCAAAGCTCACAGAGGTGAGGGAGTTGCAAACTCAAGGAATTCGATACTCATGCAAGGGCTTGCATGCGGACGATGGATCGTCTGCGGGTTATCGTGGCCATCCCAAAGCGGCCGAAGGTCGGCGCCATGGAGCATTGAAACTTTCTCTTCGACATGTGCGGGATACTTTCGTAAGATCTTTGAAGTGTGCAGCGAGTTCAAAGATGTTGCTAGACCCGGAGGGGTGCGGTCACGAGCTATATTGGTGAAGTGTCACAATCTAGCAAGTGCATTTGCAATGGCAGAATTGGGCACAGTTTGTTCAGCAGAGGCGAAGTAGTCCAAGGGGATAGTGTTCTCCAAAACTTCCTAAGGGAAGGATGCGAAGAGAGAAGTTGCTCCAACGGGGCAGATATCCAGGAGGGATAAGTCCCGGTTCTCCATAGGGATAATCTTGTGCAATGAACCGCACCGATTGAGGAGAACCTCAAGACAAAGCTCGATGGTTCGAGTAAGCGGCGTGGAGTTGTCGCATGATCTCGCAAGAGGTAATGCGTTGGTGGACGCATAGCGAGATCAAGTGGGGGAGCAACCCAGGGCAACACAAAGTGAAGGCACACTTAGAGCCGATAGTGAGATCGGACTCAACAAAGGGCTGACCCGTGGAATGGTGGGCGCGAGGGCCACCATCAACGCAATGCAAATCGAGAAGCAAGGCAACTTGGGGGTAACTTGGTGAAGTACCCAAGCTGCATGAAGGGAGTTGGTTTAGAAGATGGAATATGGAGCGGAGGCTTGGAGCTTTCCCTAGACAGAGGTCAAGGACATGGACTCTTGCAGAGGCAGGAATCGGATCATGTCGTTCCATGGGTTTCATATTCAGATGGAGCCGACTCATCTTGCATGGTGCCAAAGACAAAGGGAGCTTTGAGGCACATGCACCTTATCTCGATGAAGCATTTGGTGGAGATTCTAAGGCGACGCAGTTTGCTGAGGCAAAGTTGGTGTCAAAAGGCCTTGACACGGGGCAAGAGGATGCAGAGGCAGTTACTCTTGAAGAATATGCCACGGTGTTGCCATTCGAGTTGCCATGAGGGAAGCGGTGCGCAGCGGAGATTGTCTTTGGTAGCGAGTCCCAGATCCGCATAATGGTGCACCTATTTCAGCGAAGTCAGGGGACTTCAGAGGAGCTGCTAGGCAATGGATTGTCCTAGAGCTAGCCTTCGTCCGAGTGTGACCCGAGAGTGGGTGGACGAAGGTCGATTGCCAAAGGAGCGAACAGAATCGAAGCTGGCGAAGGCCCTGCGATGTGTTGGCGGAGTCCACACATGGAGATATCGCAGTTCGAGTTCATGCCACAGGGATCAGAATGCAGAGAGATGTCACCAGGCGGCGACATGATGCAGCAGATCGTGGTGAAATGGTTCGTGGCAAGGCGGCACACACAGTGAGTCCCATGGGGGGGACTAGATCGTACAGAGGTATGATCGGGAGCGCGACTAGGAGCTCCACATCGGTGAACAACACGACGGCAAGAAAAGCTATGGATTCAAGCAGTGAATGCCATGGTACCGCAGAGGCGGGTCTTCCGTCGTGCACCGAATGTTGCATTGAATGGAAGCCTTGGACATCGACTTATGGGGTGCGTGCACTCTCAAGGAAGAAGTTCGAGATGCAAATACCAGGGAGTCCCATTTGGGGACTGGATCATACTGAGGTATGATCGGAGCTCTGAAGAGTGGAACTACTTGAGCTCACATTCGCTTAAGGGAGCCCGGCAAGTCGAGGACAAGGCCGAGTGTTTAACATTGCAACCAATGAAGCTAAGGAGAACAGAAATGGTGCAAGTCCTACAACATGAATGGCGGTGGCCACACATGGGAGTGCAGTCTGTATTTCCATCGACCAAGTGGAACTGCTCAGAGAACACAGAGGTGTTGAAGCAGGGGGTCGGAATAGGGCGTGGAAGCAATGACGAGTCCAAAGGGGACTCACTACCCAAGATCAATCATCGAGTAGATTGAAGGTGAACTCGAGGAGTGTCACAATGCCGCATAGGCAGATCTACCGATCATGAAGAAGGGATGCGATCGAGACAACGGATAGTAGTGCCATGGGCGTCGCGAAGTGCCATGGTACCGCCGAGGCGGGACTTCCGGGAGTCATCAATCCCTTGCTCTCTTAGAGGGAGAGCACTTGGTCGTGATATGGGCCGTGGAGGAGGAGAATGCTTTGGCAAACTCCATGTACCAAGACAAGGCTGAAGGGCGAAGCCGAGAACTTCGTAAGACCGGTGTCAATGCAGACTTTCCATCAAGATAGCCGTGAGTGAAGGACTTGGTCTATGTAAGAGTGCATGACCAAGGATCGAAGCAGACAGTACGCGGTGCTTTGTACCTTTACTACTCAGAACAGTCGGCGACAGAAATGATGGAGAAGGCGGTACAATCCCAAAGGCGACCAAATCTTATCGGAGACTTACTCCAAGTTGGAGTGATAACTTCTTGCATTCCGAAGTTCAATGGCAATGAGAAGGTGAATCACGATGAGTGACTCGGCGAAGGATTGCAAACACTTCAAGTGCTTGGAAGTGTGAGCTAAGAGCAGGTGAAGTCTAGTAACTAGCTTGACGCACGAAGTACAATCTCGAGGAGGCGGGCGAAGTCAAGTAACCTTTGCCTTCTCAATTCCCAAGAGAATGGGTGAAACCGAGTACCCCACTCTCTTAGTTATCCAAACAGAGGAGCTCTGCACGATTTGAAGACCCTTCAAGACAACTAAGTGGAAGAAGATTTGATGGGCAAATTTTACGGAGGAAGGACCTGAAAATTTCAAGGTTGCGAGGCGATGCTCGTTAAAGCTCCAACAAGCATCTATCCAGTTCAAGAGACAAGAAGAATTTGAAGATCGGCGATATCAATGATGGTCTTTTACCTTCATCGATGAATCCGCAAGAGCCGCAAGGATCGGACAACTCGCCAACCCCACACCAAAGTCGAGTCATTGGCGAGTTGAAGCAAAGCATGGCGGATTAAAGTTCGACGACTCAACAACAACAACAACCGGAGAACAAATGGGAGCCAAGAGGCGCATCGCAGCGGAGGCGAGCGAAGATAGAAGATCCAACAAAGAAAAGAAGTTGCAGCGTCAGCAAAGGCTTCGACGAGGACGTCGAAAGAATAAGTGGGGGAGAATGTCACGGACAAAATTGTAAACGGCTTGTTCAGTGTAATGCTTGTGCTTGTCCGTGTCCCTTTTGGTTGGTTGTCACTTGTAAAGCTTGTAAAGGGCTTGCCAAAGGCAAAATGCCCTATTTGAGTGAGTTTGACAGCCATTGTAGGCTTGTACATAAAGTACGCGTCGAGGGAATACTTGTAATAGAATTCGGTCTGTAGTGGACCAATTTTATACCTTTGTTGTGCAACTGTTCTGAGCTTGTAATATCCATGGTTGGAATGTGCATCGGCTATAAAGTGTTTGCTAAAAGAGTGGCTTGCGGATCCCGTGTGAAGCGCTTTCTCTGTCCCGTCTTCTCTTTCGTTGGTCCTAAGGGATTGTAGGAGATTTCGGGGAGGCTGACCTTTGCGGTGATACGCATTGGTGCCGCACGGCTTAGGCAAAACCAGCTAAGTCCGTGACAACTCGTCTTGGACTCTATGCCTTATCCGAAATCTTCTCGACTCCCTTGGGTAAGGAGATGTATCATCATCAGAATTAAACTCTTGGACATCATTTTCATGCTAGTTGTTTCTATTTTGAAGTTCTTCAATGATTTCATTTTTTTCTTGTAACTATATAGCAATCTTCGTAGCTATAGCTTCAAGGAATTAACATCATTTTCATGGCTGCTACTTTCACCAACTATATATTTTTCATTCCGCCTGACCATGATCTTTAACCTTTAGCTTTGATACCAAACTAATACGGGGGTAATGTAGAATAGATTTAAAAAAAAAGTTGATAGTACAATTGTATTTGTTAGAATAAGTTTTTCAGATATAAAAGGAACGAACTCACAATAATACTTTAATACAATTGAAAAATAACTCATCACGAAGTTTAAAATTACAAAAGGATACAGAAAGTTCACCACCCCAAGGATAATAAATAAGGATACAGAATTGAAAACAAAAGGCTCATCACTCAAGGAAGCATCCAAGAAATAAAGAGTTTAAAGAGAATTCTAAAAGAGCTTCTGCCAATATCATCAGTTTTCTAAAACTTCTATCTAACCCTAAAATACCAAAATAAGTGCTAGTGCATCAAACAAGCCTTCATGTATAGGGAATTACGAAGTTAAGTATTTTACAGTTGGTAACTAACTCTCTTAATGCATTCCTTGATCATGAAGAAAAGCATCTTGAAACATCTTTATATTTATCTAAGGAATATGCTCATGAGCTATCATATTTGAGTGGGCTGAGTTAAAGGCTATGGGACGATATTGTGGGCTATAGAGAATACCATAGCATCAGCAAGATCCACACAAATTGATTGTAGCAAATTAGGCACTCCCGTGTCATTGTGTATGCAATCTTTCTCCTGTGTTGATTACATGAATCATATTATTGTACTAACATTAGTTCATTTACATGATTGCTGGGGAGGAGATGTCGGACCCGACATGTGATCTAGGATTATGATCACTTGGGTATCAATTATTCTCATATAAGTACTATTTCATGGTGATTTATCTGTTCTAAATATAATTTTTTTTTGTTTTGAAGATATATCCCACATTCTGTCCCTTTTTCCAGTATTCTCAATCACCCCTTTATGCTTTGTATCATAGAATAGAAGTGCTAAATAAGAAAAATGAATTATAATTATGCCTGATAGGCTAATATGTTCTATTGATTGCCAACGTCAACACCATCAATATTCTTAACCATGATTGAACTTAATTGTGATAATGGTCTCAAAGTGTGCCTTATATTATTTGGTTAAAAGAATTGTTTATGTCTAATTCTTTGTGCTATGTAGGGTGCCTATTGGAGCTTGGCCATAAGAATTGTTATGATTATGGTTCCAAATACAGGTTGGCACGTTGCACACTGGCTGGTATTTACAGATTTGACCAAGGACCGACACAGAGAATGGCTAGTACTATTATTTTATTATTTTTAGGTGATACTGGGAAGTATGGGTCGGTATACTGCTCGGTGAACAAAAAGATACTTGGTTTGGTAGATTACTGAAACTGGTGTTGGACTAAGATTGAAATCCTTGGTTTCTGGTCAGGCTAACGAGTTGTGATTCTCCCTTCAGATTTTTGCTTGTGGCTATATTGATTTTCTTCTAATTCAGAGAAAAAGCTCACGTTCAGTATCTGGTAAATGTGATATCAATGAATGTTATCTGGGTGAGGGTTCTATAAATGTATAATAGCTTAAGATATATATGGACAATGAATGATTCTTACCTAAGAAAATTTACTCCATGAACTCTTTTGGATTATAATTTAAAAATGGAACTTGATCAACCTCTTGTTTCTATTTTCTGTTGTGTAGAAAATTGAAGAAATCATCATTTTGTTCGAAAGTACAAGTGATGCCTGTAGGTTGATATGTTAAAAGACAATATATGTACAAAGATTCCCCCTTTTCACTGGGTAATAAAGGGTCTCTTTAGGTTTACTTGTTAGAAGAAAACTTTGGATCCATGCCATGCCTCAATGGTAAAATCTTCTAGGGCCTAATAATTTCCTCAAATATGTGACAATTTTCCAGTCCTTGATTTGATCTGACCCGTGAGCCCATGACTTTATTTATTCTAGTCAACACATGTCTCTTCACAATTTGATTTTTTGATGAATTAATGGTCGTAAAGATCAGTCAGACTGTGGCAAATTTGGTTGAACCAATTATAAGAAGATTTGGGCTCACTTGTTGATATTTTTTCTTATTTTTAGCTTAATATTCTTATGCATATTACTTGCAGAAAATATATGATTACTCGTTGGAAGGCAGGATGATCTTGATATGGTCGAGAAATGTCAATGCTATGGCATGAGTTCTTTCACTCTACAAGTGGTACTTTTTAAGGTCCTTTAGACTTGTCAGCTGCACAATTCACAACCTTTGTAGATAAGTTAATTTTGACTAATCTGCAAATTTACTAGTTGATGCAGGTGTATTCTGCACTGATACTAACTTCTGAAAGTTTTCATGATGCTGTTTTTTGAGAATTGATCTTCAATTATTAAAGATCTAAAATATTGTTTTCGACATGAATATGCAGAAAGGTGAGGCGCTCTCTTACCCAATCATACAGCATTTATTGTCATACATTGTGTACAAAGATTATGTCACTACTTCAGTGAAGTTTCCACTTTGTAATAAATAGGTTGGGGCATAGGGTTTGTAAAAACATTAAATGTTTGATCTTTTTTTTTTTTAATTTGAATCAACTCTTCAACATTTCCATCTATCGAATCTTAAATATACACTACATTTGTTTAGTAAGATTAGATGAACAGTTAGGTTGATGCTAGACCATGCATAGGGTTAGCTTCTTTAGGTGAGGTTACTTGGAAAATATTGTCTTTATAGTTTTCAACTGAATTATAGCTGCTGTTGCAGGCACTTTGTTGCCCTTAGTAGGTCACTGAGAAGAGGATTCCAAATTATGATTTCTCATTAAAAGCTTGAGATTTTAAGTCGCTACAATGCCAGGGCTCGGTTATGAAGGTTTCTCAAGTGTATTTGGAATCAAATATACTGACAGCACGGCTATGCTCCTCGGAACCAACGGCAATCTGGAGCTCAAGTTTGTTGTCCTCTACAAGACACCAATTTATGATTGTGCTGTAGAATCATTAGGTTAGCTTATTATTTAGTCCTAAACATTTGGCATAGATGATGCTATATGTTATTGATGATGTGATCATGGATCATTTAATAGATCCTATGATGTTAAATTGTGTGGCCCATTGTAGCTTTGCCCTTGCAAGCAAAGAGGTTGTTTTCATGATGTTTAAGATGAAGTTGTACATCTGAAGCAACGCTAGCAATTTCCTTTTCAGTCCAAAGACAAACTTTATTTATTCAGTCATGCCAACTATTTGACACCATCGTTCACACACTTGTGCTTGTATAGCTTGCCCAGACCAATTGTTTGGGAAACAATAAGCTCATGCCTCATGAAATCTTTGCCGATTCTTCGTAGCATCTTTGTCAGAATGAACCCAACATTTTTGGATGTACTTTGTGCGAACTAGTTTTCACTGACCTTCACTTGGTAGGCAGCAGTAAGGATCCCCGTTTCAGGTACTGAACCCATTTTAGTAATGTGGTTGGACCAATACATATCAATCAGTTCCAGTGTACCATGTGCATTGGTATGTACGTACGTTTCAGAGAGGAAGAGAAAAAAAAAAAAGAAAAAGAGGAGGAAGGGCGAGTGGCAGAAGAGGAGGGAGAAAGAAGGAGAGACAACGAAGGAAGAGGAGGGAGAAGGAAGAAGAGTAAAAAGAGGAGGAAGAAAAGAGGTGGGAGTATGCTGAGGGAGATAGAAATTGGCGAATGATGGCGGCAGTGATATCGTGAGAAGAAGAATTGCTCAATGTCGAACGACCATGGTGGTGGTAACAATGTCGCGAGAAAATGACAGCGACGACAAAAAAAGCTGGCATGATGTCAAACGATAGTGGCCTCACAAAGCAGCGCCACGAGAAGATGTCTTGCATTCATGAGCCCTCATTGTTATTTTAGGTTGTTTTGTTTTTTTTTTTTAATGACGAGTTGGATGGGCCCCATCTCTATTTTAGGTTTTTTTTGTCAAAATTTTCCCTGAGTTAGGATCGGACTGCCCAAAACATGGGTTGTCCATATATTAGTACACCTCCAGACTGGTATGTCATTGTTTTGTACCGTTTTGGGTGCTACTGCAATCCTTGGGCAGTGACACCCACGCTTGCATATTTTGTTTGGAATCATGTAGCAAGCTGGACAAGGATGGTTGTGGAGGTCCTGCATGCAAATTTGATGCTTTTCTCATTTGTTTGCTTGTTGGATGTAAGATTCGACATACAAGTTAAAGTTTTTCTTCATAACAAAATGAAGTGAGAGAGTCTTGTATCAATCAACATTTCTGCAAGCATCTGATTACCATTTTCAGAATCTCACCTAAGACAGATGCATTTTTATTTCTGTAGTCTAGGCACGATTTTATTTCACATCATGCGATTTGATTGTTCCTTGATGTCTAAGGCTAAGGTTTACCTTATCGTTTCAAACCAATGTGTCGATCGGTGTTACGAACAATATATATGGCACCGTACTAATATATCATGTGTCAGAATGATGAGATGTACAGACAACACGAAAAATAGGTGAAAATAACTTCAAATTTTTTTTTAAAAAATAGATTAGGATTTTTAAGTCAGAAATAAATATAAATTTAGTAAAAATAATCTAAATTAGAAAAGAATAGTAACATATATCTTTTTGAGCTTTGAGGAGTAGCTCTGTAGTATATTCTGGATCATCCTCCATCGATATTGAATTATCTATAAAGAAATAATTTAAATTATTAGATTATTTGTTAAACAATTTAAATTTAAGATTCAAATGAATTAAATAATTGATCAATGGATATACCTGGTTCTATAACTAAAAAGAATTATGAGACTCCATGAGCGATAGATTAGAGTCCTCGATCCTATATATTTGTAAATCAATTTGATATATTCATCAGACCCAATTTTGAAATTAATCCTATGATATAGTATACTAATACACTGTGTGTCATTGATGCATCAAAGTGATAATGGTTGTAATTTGATCGTTGTGAACCATGTGTTTGAGGTAGCGAGACAAGTATGATTGTGACATGTATTAGTACTGAGCAAGGAGAATATTCAAATTTCTACTTTTACCACTGATGTGCTACTCCATATTATAAGATTGGTCATCGTACAAGATTGGTCATCGTACTGCTAAAAAAAAAGATCAATTATCATCATAATGTGGCTTGGAGAAGAATGACTATCATGTCGTGCTCTATGATTTAAATATTGAGTGATATACGTAAAATACTGCTCATTGGTTCATACACTACCCTCAAACTATGCAGACGGGACTATCAACTCCTCGATGTTATCACCAATATTAGTCGGGGCATTGTTGTCCATGTTGCAACTCCATCATCAATTGGTTGTCATCATCATAAAGGGGGAGATTATTGAATCTTAGATTTTGATGATGAAACCAATTGATAGTCTTTGTGATCTAACTTTATTTTGAGTGATGCAGGACTATTTTTGATCAGGAATAAACAATTGAAGCAAGAAGAATCAATGTTGGGCCGGAGGAGAATATGTCAAAAAATTAGACGTCGAGCCGAAGGATCGGTTGATGTATTGATAAAAGGCTTCAAACGATGGTTTCGAGCATCGGGCCAAGAAGAGTGGAATTATGCCAAGGAGATCGGGGTTGCAAAGGATAATTGTCGATTAGATAATATGCTATTAGTTATAGGTGTCCTATAAGCCAATCACGTGAATGATGACACCTGTGACATGCTGCATCGATCTCTTTGTTCATTATTACTAACATTTTCTCACATTATCTAGATGAATATTATGATATTCTTGGATCTATGCAATGGGAATCGGATCATGATGAGATTACGATAATGAGACCAATATACCTTTAAACACAGATCCTAAATCATCCTGATCATAGGTTACTCGAAAAGGATATCGAGATAACCGGATAGACTGATGCGCTGTATACTTGTCTATATGATAGAGGCGATTAGTCTCATAGTCGCTTATGTGGGGACACTAGAGGTACAGTGCAGGTGCTCATTAGAGAATGAGTTCACTAATTGATTTGCTTACGGAATACTGGATGGTTAATGATACCTAATATCATACAACGATTTCGTAGTCCCAGTTGTGTATCTGGTCCTTAGACTTGAGACACCAAAGATGCTTTATATGAGTACTCTATTCTTTGACATTGGACTTACAGGTTTGGAAAGCTCCAGATCTGGTGTTCTCCAGAATGGTAGCCAACCTTACAAAGGCAATTGAGTATCAATAGAGGATCATCCACTCTCGGTATCGTGAGAGGAACATGTTAGGATCAAGAGCGGCACAAAGAGGGGGTGGGGGGGTGGGTGTTGAATTAGTGCAGCGGATAAAAATCGATGATTTAAACCGATTCCAAAAAACTTTGTGCATTGAGAAGTTTTGTTCGACGAAATTGATTTTAACAAAGAGAATGATTTGAGTGAATACAAAAGAGAGTAGAGAAGGAAAGATTGAAATATTGCAGCTAAGTAAAAAATAGAAATGTAGTAAATGTAAATACACACCAAGAGAAGAACGCAGCGATTTTATAGTGGTTTGATCAATAGACCTACATCCACTTCTAAAACCTCCTCTGATGCGGCTACTGGCTTCCACTATCAATCCTTCTTGATTAGAGAGCATCTTCACAACCCTTGTCGTGTGGATCATCACTAAAGAAAAGGACGTTTGACCTCCTTTATCTTTTCCCATAGATCTATAGGAATTCAAGGATATACGATCTTTCAATGTAACATCTTTCTTATACGTAGTTTTCAGTTTTATAGATTTTGCGCATCGATCTTCGCATGACAACAAAGCATTTTTGTAGAAATCTAATATTTTTGTTTTTTTATTCTTCTACTGTACATGTGATTTCGCCCTTAGATTTCCTAACAGTTAGGGGGGGCATTTTTTTTCCCTAGGCAAAAGGAAAAAAAAAAAGATAAGGATATGAAGGTACTCAATATCTATCATTAATAGATATACCTACCTATTGTGATGATGTCTCAACAACTCTATACATAAAAAGCATGAGGAAAACAAGTCGACGATAATAGTAGAAAAATTAGAAGATGACACCAAAATAAATGTAATTAATATACATCATCCAATAAAAATTCCTGCAAAATATGATGATATCTCAACAACTTTATACTTAAAAAACATGTTGAACAAATCAACACTAACAAAATAAGTTATGTGAAAGATGTGGAATACACTATTGTTATGATATTTTTTTTCATAGAAAAAAGAAAAAAACGTATGGATATGAATGTAATTAGTACCCATTATCAATAGATATACCAACCTATTCCAATAATGTCTCAATAACTCTGTACGCAAAAGATATGAGGAATACAAGTTGACAATAATAGTGAAAAATTTAGAAGAGGACACCAGAATGAATATAATCGATATATGTCATCCAATAGATATGCCTACAAAATGTGAAAGAAGTGGAAAACACTATTATTAGGGGAGTGTCTTTTTTTTTTCTAAGGGAAAAGAAAAAAAAAAGTGTGGATATGAATGTAATTGGTATCCATCGTCAATAGATATAACTACCTATTGTGATGATGTCTTAATAACTCTGTATGCAAAAGACATGAGAGAAACAAGTCTATAGTATTGGTGGAAAAATTAGTAGAGGACACCAGAATGAATGTAATTGGTATCCATCATCCAATAGTGATGCCTAGAAATGTGATGATTATATAATTAAAAAATATGTTGTAAAAGGTATTGATTTTATTCATCGAGATAATATAAATTTATATAAATTTTGAGAGAGAGATTTCTCTTAATCATGCACTTAAATTATCTAATCAGATCAATTGCTCAAATCTATGACTGATTCTTAGATCATAGATTGATTGAGAATATAAAGAATGCAAGATATCAGTCAATGTTTGCCTCTATCATGATCTTCTATCAATGTTATCTCAACAGCTCTGTACTTAAATAAATCAATATTAACAAAAGAAGTTATGCGAAAGATGTGGAAAACACTCTTGTTAAGGGGGTGTTTTTTTTAAAATGAAACAAAGGTGTGAATATTAATGTAATCAATATCTGTCATTGACAAATATATCGACCATGTCTCAATAACTCTATACATAAAAGGTATGTGAAAAATAAGCCGATAGTAATAGTGAAAAAATTAGAAGAGGACATTGAATGTAAAAAGGGTATGGATATGAATGTAATTAGTATCCATCGTCGATAGATATACCTATCTATTGTAATAATATTTCAACAACTCTATATACAAAAGACATAAGGAAAACAAGTTGAAATTAATGACGAAAAAATTAAAAAAAGACACCACAATAATATATATGCCTACAAAATATGATGATATGTCAACAACTCTGTACTAGTGTTCAACAAATCAACATTAACAAAAACATTGTTAGGTTTTTATTCTAAGAAAAAAAAATATGGATATGAATATAGTTTATTTTCATTCTCAACATATATGCTTATCATGACGTCTTAATAACTCTATACAAAAGATATAAAAAATATCGATAATAATAATAATAATTAAAAAATATTAGAAAGATTGTAATCAATATCCATCATCTTATAGATATATCTAATGTTGTCTGAACAACTTTATACTTAAGAAAAAAATCAATGCTAACTTAAATTTACCCCAAAAATGTGGAAAATGTTATTGTCAGAGGTGTTTTCTTTTCAAGAAAATATATAAAGTATGGTAATAAATGTCTCAACAATGATGTCTCAACACACTTTGTACGAGCCATGAAATGCTAATCAATGAAACGTGCTGCAAACATGTGAGACACGAGCCGACAGTAATAAAGGCTAGTCTCCGGAACGGGTCACCCATCAATTAGCCCCCCAAACCAAAAAAAAAATTAAAACATATTACGATGAGGAGATGACACAAAGATGCTCTGTTATTCATCAGAGTTTATTTCGACTATCCTGGTGGGATCGAATATCTAAAGCCGTTGCTTTGCCTATACTAATCTAAGAAGTAAATAATTTTCTATATAATTTTTCATATATGAATAACTTGCATTATACATATACAGATTCATATTTCTACTGTGTAATTTGTGTTTTATTTTCAATTGTATTGTTACATGAAAAAGACAGACTACCAAAATGTTTCCAACGTGGAAATCACATCATGCCTAATTAATACTGTGGGGGCCTGTGGATAAGAAAAGAAAGAAAAAAGCACCCAGAAACAAGTTACCTTAGGCATTGATTCCATTAAACACGGGGTGAGCTTTGCATTCATTGGCAAGCAGCTTAAATTATTGGAAATCCCTATGGGCCTTCATGTTCGTGCTACCATCTCCTTGTATATATATGTCACTGGGCACCTCACCATATTCCACACAAAGTATCATTCACTCTGATCCTCCTCCTCTTCCAATGGAGCAAAAGATTGGAGCGGAAACACCATTCTGGCCTGAGCTCCTCGGATCCAAGCACTGGTCCGGCCTTCTCGACCCTCTCGACCACTCCCTTCGCGTCTTCCTCCTCCAGTGCGGAGACATGTGTGAGGTCACCGGCGACTCCTTCATCGGCAACGACGACTCCAAGTACCGTGGCATGTGCCGCTACCGCCCCAGCACCCTCCTCGACCAAGTGTGCTTCCCCTACGCGGCCAACTACGACGTCAAGGAGTACCTCTACGCCATGTCGCAAGATTCGAAAAAGCAGTCCAAGGAGTCCAATTGGATGGGCTACATCGCCGTCTCCAAGGACGCATACACGAAGCTTACCGGGCGTCGCGAGATCTACGTCGTATGGCGCGGCACGGGGCGGCCGACGGAGTGGATCGAGGACATCACGGTCAGTCTCGTGCCCTTGGACCCCGACAACCAAGATGTTCAGGTCATGCAAGGCTGGAAGGACATCTACACGTTGAAAGACAGCGATCCGCAATTTCCATGCAACGCAACCAGTGCAAGGGAGCAGTTACTGAGTAAGTTAAAAGAGCTAGTGGAGCTATACAAGAACGAGAGCCTTAGCATAGTGTGCGTTGGCTACAGCTTGGGAGGCGCCCTCGCCATCTTGAGTTCTTTCGATATAGTGAACAAAGGACTGTCCAAGATAGAAGGCAAGGCGGAGTACTTCCCAGTATGTGCCATGGTGTTTGAGAACCCCAAAGTTGGGAACAAGGCCTTCAATGATAGGTTTGAGGAGCTGCCCAAACTTCGAGCTCTACGTGTCCGGAATGACGGTGACATGGTTCCATATTGGCCATTTTCATTCGACTACGTTGACACCGGCTCAGTTCTGGACATAGCCGCCAAGAAGTCTCCCTGCTTGAAACCGCTTGTGAATAACCACGACCTGCAAGTGGTCCTCCACGCGGTGGCCGGGTGGAACGGGAAGGACGCTGACTTCCACTTGGAGGTGAAGAGGAGCCCGGCGCTGGTGAACAAGGCGGGCGGCTACTTGAAGGATGAGTTGCACATACCGAAGGAGTGGTGGGTGGAGAAGAACAAAGGAATGGTACTGAATAAGGGTGGAGAGTGGTCCGAGACACCTGGATGGAACTGCAAGTCATCCAGTAATGGCCACCAGCTCTAAAGATCCTATGGCTCCCCTGCCTGCCTGCCTACCCTAAATAAAGCTGTCACTCCCTGCTCTCACTCTCTGTGTCGTCGTCCCCCCGGGGGGCGGGGGGGAGGGGTGGCAAGAAGAACTAGTGCATGCATGCAGCCGTCACGTACGTACGCTTCAAACTTGGTGTGGTGATCAAGTTTCTACTAGATGTGTGTAATTGGGTCAGTAAGTGAAACGCCAGCGAAGCACGTGCTTCGCTGAATAATAATAAATAAAAATCCTCTGGTTTGAACATCGGCTTCACCGTCTCATCGTCGTCGATCACATCCATGGTGGTAGTACCTGCGACAAAATGAATGAATGGTAGTTCTCTCTTCATCTCGTACTACTGTGCCATGCGAATGGACGAATCCAATATAGTTTTGTTGGAGGAGGCGATGACGCGTTATTAACCAAGATCTTTGCGGGCGATCGAGGGCCACCAACGGCGGAAGGGAAGTGGAAACGAAGACCATGAAACCCGCGACGCACGTGCAATTAAGATGGACTCATAAGCTATTGGATCCTGACCTGGATTACTTCGCTCGATGCAAACAGCTATTAGATGTGGACGTGAATTTTAATTCCATCTGACAATTACTTACTTTGCTCGATGCAACAGCAATTAGATGTCAACGTGAATTTTAATGCCATCTGAGAATTACTTTGCTCGATGCAAACAGCTATTAGATGTCAACGTGAATTTTAATTCCATCTGATTTGAACCGAGAACATATGTGAATTTTAATGCCATCTGATTTGAACCGAGCACATGTTTCCTTTTAAGACTTATGAAATGATCCATACTTGCACCCTTTTTTTGTCTAGAAGAAAGCAAGCTCCGACATTTCGCATGACAAGTTTCGACAACTGTCCTCGTGCGATCTCTACGAGATTTTAAGAATAGAAAAACAAAACAAGAAAAAAAGGGTACAAAAAGAAGAGCCAAACAACAACACACGAAAACACATCATATATAGAGCTGAGGAACTAACTACAGTTGGTTAGGGTGAACAACGAGGCAGCACCCTTCAGATCATGTTCCTCCTGCGCATGCTCCACCGGACTCGTCTCATCCTTTAGCTCCGCCACTTGGGTGCCGTAACATCAAACAAAACCAACCTGATGCGCTCACACGCACACACACACAGAGACAGGTGACCTAGCTATTGCCTCATCCCACGTCTCAGTCTGTCCAATCCAACCACCGAGGCCATTCCCGTGATTTAGAATTCAATTCATGAATATAAACGTTCAAGGGAAAATAAACGAACAAACAAATAAATAAATAAAAACTTTTACCCGCTGCAACGTGGAGGACCGGCCTCATCGGCGGTATCCTCGTCCCCTCCGATCGACGTCTGTCTGACATCGAACATGTCTACCAAAGGCTTTACGGCCTCGTCCTCCACCATGCAGTTGAAGTGCGGCTGGTGTTGGAGACTCGATAGATCATTGTTATCGTTATTATTATTATTGATTATGATGTTTGTATTTGGGCGGTTGTTCTGATGATCTCTGGTGATGTCATCGTCGTAGCACAAGTAATTATAGTATTGCTGTTGATCCTGCTGGTTGATCGTAGGGAAAATAGTACCACCATAAATCACGTTATCCACATCCTCGGACGTGGCCGTGTTAAGCAGAAGATTAGGGTGGACCTCCAGGTCGGACGCGACAGAGGCCTGGGCTGCCTGCGCACGGCAGACGGCGAGCTGCCTCAGCACGAGTGCGAGCTCATTGGACTCGCGCTCGATCTGGTACTCGAGGTCGCGGATGATGCGGTAGCAACCGCCGACGGGATCGAGAACACGCATATCGGACTGGTATATGATGGTTTTCATGGCTTCGGCATGCTGGTAGGGATCGAGGTTGCGGATGATTTTGAGGATATTGCTAACGCCGAACAGGCGGTGGGCGTTGAGGAACTTGTGCTGCTGGTTGGCCGGGAAGTAAGGGGCGAGGGTGCAGTCGGGGTTGCACTTGCGGCGTTGGTATTTGCAGGCGGCGCAGGCCTGGGTTGCGGTGTCCTGGGTGGAGGAGGGGCGACCGCCTTTGCGCAAGGCGACAACCGCTGTTGCCTGCTCTTACAGTTGTCGATTGTGCTTAGGGCGATTTTGGGGCCAAAGGATAATTTTACCCTTGTGAATTTGAAAAATTTTAGAGCATGTCCTTTACATCTAAATTATCAAAATACCCTTGATAATTTAAAAAATTTCTTATATGTCCTTAATTTTAGAAAAAAAATTAATTAAATAGTTTAATTAACTATTATTATTTATCTAGTAATCATATATGATAATATATACATGTAATATATGATGTGGAAAGATGATCATGGACCATGTAATGTATGCATGTGATTATTATTATTAGGACTTACGAGTCTTCATTTTTATTAATTGTCAGGCCTGCGTGCCTGTAATTATATTGTAATTACACGAAGAGGCATGACGGAAGCCTGGAGGTGGCAGTAGGACCCTCGAGGTTGATTCAGATGATCACGACGTATGTAGATGTATTGAGGTGCCGACAGATCTGAAGATGACGAGATGGATGATCACCGGGTATAGAGATGCACCAATATACATATAGATCCTGATGTAAGTGATTAGGCCTGCTAGCTCATGCCTAATCATGTTAGGTTGAGGTCCATGATCATTTGGTGTGCTTGTGCATGTAATTGTTATACACCTACTAGATAAGTATATATATATATATATATATATATTTGCATGCGATGTAAATATTTATTAAACATGTATGTGTGTGACACGTCATATCACGAGACTAAACATAAATCCCCTCCTATGATAATATTAAGTCGGTAAATGTGAGGCAATTAGATTGATCCATGTGGCCTTCCATCGTTATAGGTAGGAATCGATTTTCGACGTAGGTTGAGTTGGTCAAGTCCCTTGAGGCTCACTTATTTTGTGATTCACTATCTTGCCTATGACATAGAGATGTCACCGGTGACCTGAGGACATGATATGCTTGGTCGAGTCCCTCGAGATTATATCATCGAATCAGACTCATCTTGTAACGATAGTGATGACTTAACTGGACATCATAGTTGGTTGACCATGATGGTTCGGAGGCCGAATAGAACAAAAATTATAAGGAGTTATGATTGGTAAGAGTTGCCTATCTTTTTGGGCTTAGTGTGATTGGTTGAGTCCTTCGAGGTTACACTAAGACATCAATTGAATCCCGATCCCCACTAGAAGTCTAGTAGAGACTTCTATTTCATGTACTGAGGGTGTCGTGTGACTCACTAGAAAAATAGTAGAAGCACGTCAAGATAGAAGTCCATATCTTGATTATTTATTTTTCTGCGAAATCTATATGTTATTTACTTATGCTACATCTCTTGTTTATCAGAAACATGTTATCATCAGACCCTTTATGTGGCATACTTGATGCCAACCACCTCACTAGTCTAAACTATGCAGATTGGCTCCATAACCTGAGAATAATTCTCATAGTGAAAAAAATCACATATGTCCTAGATACAATCATACCCTAGCCTGAGGTAGAAGCACCTTAGGAAGTGGTTACCAGATATGCGAAGTATATAGATGATTCCACTCTTGCTTAGTGTTACATGTTAGCCTCTATAATTCCTGAGTTATAGAGATAACATGAAAACATGGATGCTAGATCCATACTCCTGCATTTTTGTAAACTGTTTGAGGAGAAGGGAAGAACTCAGCGATATAAGTTATCTAAGAGTCTCTTCTATTGAATCTCGAATTTTGATGATGAAATCAATTGATAAATTATTGATCTAATCTATATATTGAGAAGAGTATTCTTGGATTAACTACGATAATGAACAAGGCATAAAGTAGATGTTGTGCTACAGTCAAAGATCGGATGATTCATCAAGAGTCTATCGAGAGTTCATCGAGAGTTTTGTCGGACCTCGTTGAGAAGTTCATTGGGAGCTCACCGAAAAGTTTGTTGGGAGTTCACCGAAGCATGACGAGAAGTTTGTTAAGAGCTCGTTAACAAGCTCATCAGAGTTTACCGAGAAGATCGTCAAGAGTTCAATAGCTTATTGGGAGTCCATCAGAAGATCGCCGAGAGTCTATCGGAAGATTGTCAGAAGCTTGCTAGGATTTTGCCAAAAGAATATTTAACATACTAGACTTAATTTACTTTTTTAATGTCTTAATTATCATAATTAGGGTTTATTTGAGTTAGGATTGAGAGATAATCCCACTAACTCAATTAGGGGCCAATTGAGCCTGAATCAAGACTGGATTAGGTCGGACTGATGGCCCAAACAATAACTTGGATCCTGTTTAGCAGTGGCACCGCTAAGGCTAGATAGTAGAATTGCCAACACTCAATGGTGGTACCGCCCAAGCAGGCAGTGGTAGCACCAAGGTCTAGTTGTCGAGACTCTATTGGTGGTAGTACCACCAAACTGGACGGTGGTACTGTCCAATGTCAAAAAGTGCTAACGATGATACTATCACTAGATTGGGTAGTGATACTGCCCAATGTCAGAAGTGCTAGCGGTGGTACCGCCCAACACAAGCGATGGTACTGCTAGTACCTTGAAAATCCAGAATAAAACCTTTTTTGGCTCCATTTTTAAAGCCAATTGAGGCCTATAAATGCCTCACACTTTTTTGCTTATGGAGAACTAAAAAGTGAATAAAAAAATTAGGATCTTAGTAAAAACACTATTGTAATCTTTTGAGAGTTCACCTCTACCGGTTCTAGCTTATAATTTTGTGTAAAGAGAAGTGAGAAAATTGTAAAAAGGTTAACTCTTAAACTTATGAAAAGGAGAAAATATTTGTAAAAGGGGTGATTGATCTTCGTCCATTGAAGGAAGATCAATAGTGGAAGCTGATGACCTCGACGGACGAGGAATCAGAAGTTGACGTAGGTCACAACGACTGAACTACTATAAATTCGATATATTTTTTCCTTGCTGCTTACTTTTATTACTTAGCTGCTTTCTGTATTTTACATTTACTTCAAGTCGATATCTTCTTGATATGATTTCATTAATACATTTTTTATCAACTCGAAAAGATTTTGAATTACAACTGTCTTTAACGTATGCACTAATTCATGCCCCCTCCCTCCCTCTTAGTGTCATCTTGATCCTAATAATTGGTATCAGAGCAAGGTTACTCTCAATTTAGTTTAAAACCCAAGAGAGATGGCTTTTGCTAGTAATCAAGAGGGTCATTCTATCATATGTCCTCCTATGTTCAATGAGATGGATTACATATATTAAAAAATTAGAATAAGGATTTTCTTGATTTCTATGGATTTTGAGTTATGAAATATTATTGAAAACAGATTTCAAAAGTCTTCTAATCCAATGAACGAATGAAATGATTTGTAGAAGAAGACTTTCTCTTTGAATGCTAAAGCTATGAATGCTTTGTTTTGTACTTTAGATAAAAATGAATTCAATCGGGTTTCTATTTGTGAAACTGCTTATGACATTTAGCACACACTTGAAATCACATAAGAAGGCACAAATAGGGTTAAGGAGTAAAAAATTAATCTTTTGGTTCGTAACTATGAATTGTTTCGTATGAAACTAAGCAAGATCATTAGAGACATATACACCCGGTTTACGGATGTCGTCAATAGTCTAAAAGCACTTGGTAAAAGTTTTTCTAATTTTGAACTTGTTGAAAAGATATTAAGATTCCTTCTAAAAAGTTGGAATCCTAAAGTAATGACAATTCAAGAAGCCAAGGACTTGAATAACTTTCCGCTCAAAGAACTTATCGGGTCTTTGATAACATACGAAATGATATGCAATGCATATGAAGAACTTGAGAACTACCTTCCAAAGAACAGGAAGGATTTGGCGCTTAGAACTCAAGAATACCACTTGAGAGAAAACTCAAGTGATGATGATGATGATGATGATGATGATGACTTGGCACTTCTAACAAAAAAAATTTAAAAAATTCATAAAAGAAAACAAAATTAAACATGACATAAAAAATAAAAATAAACTAAAAAAGGACCAAATAATTTGCTATGAATGCAATAAGCCGGGGTACTTAAAAAATAAATGTTCATAAGTGAATAATAAGAAGCAACCAAAGAAGAAGAAAGGGCTCAAAACTACCTGGGATGATTCGAGCGCATCCGAAGACGAGGAGCCAACCAACAAAGAAGTTGCTAACTATGCATTAATAGCACTTGGTGATGAGGTAAGTAACTCAGTTGAAGCTCATTTATCTTTTGATGAATTGTTGAATGCTTTTTATGATTTATTTGATGAATGTAAGTTAGTTAGTAAAAAGTATAAATTGTTAAAAAAAGGAGCATGCTTCTCTTGTTAGTGAATTTGATAGATTAAAGATTGAGCATGATAATGAGACATTGCTTCTTTGCACTAAATATGAAGAATTAGAGATACTTAAAAAGGAAAACTTGCTACTACATGAAACTTTAGAAAAATTTAAAATAGAAAACAAATATTTAAATATGATCCTTGCTAATAAGGGTTATGTTCATAGAGAGGATGGAATTGGCTTTATGAGTAACACTTATCAAAAACCAACCATCTTTATTAAAGGCCCAATTTTACATATTTCACCTCAAAATAAATATAACTTTTGATGTAAATTTGGACATTATGCTCATAAATGTCCATTTAAGAGGTATAGTCTACATAAGTTAATTTGGGCTCCTAAAGAAATCATAAATGACTCAATGCAAAATGATAAGTTAGGTAGATCGATTAATGAGACATCTAAAGTTAAATGGATACCTAAAAGAAAACCTCTTTTCTTATAGATATATTTATAATCACAAGCTAGAGTAAGAGATGATACATTAATAGTGGATGCTTAAGACATATGATCGGAGATCCAACTCAATTCTCTAAGCTCACTAGCCAAGACAGAGTATGTTACCTTCGGAGACAACAACAAAGGTAAAATTATTGACAAAGGAATCATAGGTAACAAATCAAATTTCTTGATGGAAGATGTGTTATTAGTAGATGATTTAAAGCATAATCTTTTGAGCATTAGTCAATTGTGTGATAAAGGATATATATCAAAAAATTTGAATCTAATGCTTGTATTATTGAAAAACCACACAAAAATACATATGTGATTGTCTTAAAATATAATAACATGTATACTATTGACATTGACGATCTTTATGATGAAATGTGCTTTTCGGATTTAAATGATGATGCTTGGCTTTGGTATAGGAGGCTAGGTTATGCTAGCATAAAACTAATCTCTCAAGTTTCATCTAGAAAACTTATAAGAAGAATGTCTAGTATCAAGTTTATCAAAGACAAAGTATATGATGCATGTCAACTAGGAAAACAAATAAAAGATAGTTTCAAATCAAAGAATCAAATAAGCATCTAGACCATTGCAATTGATCCATATGGATTTATTTGGACTAATTGATACAATAAGCCTAGGAGGTAGCAAATATGCCTTTGTACTTGTTGATGATTATAGTAGATACACTTAGACATCTTGGCTTACAAAAGTGATTATTTTATATATATTTTTTAAATTTTATAAACTTATTTAAAATGAGAAAGGCTTTATGGTTTCATCTATTCGTAATGATCATGGCAGTGAGTTTCAAATCTGTGATTTTTAAAACTTTTGTAAATCAAATGAGTACAACCATAATTTCTCTACTCCAAGAAACTCACAACAAAATGAAGTAGTTGAAAGAAAAAAATAAGAGCTTACAAGAAATGTCAAGAACCATGTTAAACGAACATAGCCTACCCAAATATTTTTGGGCCGAAGCCATTAACATGACATGCTATGTCATGAATAGGGTTTTAGTAAGACCATTATTTTTCAAAACTCCTTATAAATTGTGGAATAACAAAAAACCCAATGTTTTGTATTTTAAAATTTTCAGTTGTAAATGTTTTGTTTTAAATGAAAAAGATGTCTTAGAAAAATTTGATGCAAAATCCGATGAAGGCATTTTTCTTGGTTATTCTTCTACTTCTAAAGTATTTCATGTCTTTAATAAAAGAACTTTAGTTATAAAATAATTTATTTATGATATTTTTAATGAGATTTTTAAATTTAAGAAATATGATTTTGATAATGATTTTGATTTTGATGCTTTAAATTTGAATGAAACTTCTTATTCGACTAGCAACTTGGATGCATATTATTCCAAAGTATCTTTACCTAAGGAATAGAAATATGTAGATGCTCATCAAAAGGAGCTAATCATAGGAAACACATCAAAAGGTGTTCAAACTCGCTCTTGCTTTAAAAATTTTTGTACTAATGCCACTTTTCTATCTCAAATTAAACCAAAATGTATTGACGATGCCCTAAAAGATGATTCATGGGATATCACAATGCAAGAAGAGTTAAATTCATTTGAGAGAAATGAGGTGTTGAAGTTTGTTCCTAGACCTAGTGATCATTTAGTGATTGGTACTAAATAAGTCTTTAGAAATAAGCAAGATGAACTTGGTATCGTGGTTAGAAACAAGGCTAGATTAGTGACCAAAGGTTTCAACCAAGAAGAAATTATCGATTATGAAGAAACCTTCACTCTTGTGGCAAGATTAGAAGCCATAAGGATGTTCCTTGCCTATGTTGCTGTAATAAATTTAAGTTATTTCAAATGGATGTTTAAAGTGTGTTTTCAAATGGCTTTATTTCTAAAGAAGTTTATGTTAAATAACCACCTGGATTTGAGAATATTCTTTTTTCGAATCATGTGTTTAAATTATCTAATACTCTATATGGATTGAAATAAGCCCCAAGGGCTCAGCATGAGAGACTTAGTTCCTTTTTTATCCAAAATAATTCCTCAAAAGGCAAAGTCGATACTACATTATTTATTAAAAATTTTAAAAATAAATTTTTTTGTCATTCAAAATTATGTTGATGACATTGTTTTTGGATCTACAAATGAGTCTTTATGTGAATCTTTTGCAAAAAAATGAGCCAAGAGTTTAAAATAAGCTTAATGTGTGAATTAACCTTTTTCTTAGGTTTACAAATCAAGTAACTAAGTAATGTAATTTTTCTTAGTCAAACTAAATATGTATTAGAATTACTAAAATGATTTAATATGAATAGTTCAAAGGCTATCAATATACCAATGAGTATTTTCACTAAGTTAGATATGGATGATAATGGAGAAAACTTTGATAAAAAATCTTATGGGGGTATGATAGATAGTTTACTATACCTCACCGCAATTAGACCAAACATTATGTTTAGTGTTAGACTTTGTGCTAGATTTTAATCTAATCCTAAGCTATCTCACTTTAAAGCTATTAAAAGGATTCTTAGACACCTAAAAGGAACTCCTAATTGGATTATGGTATCCAAAATCTAAGAATTTTGAATTAACCGCTTATGCTGATGCTGATTTTGCTAGATATAGAATAGATAGAAAAATCACATTTGGAATATGTTAATTCTTAGGTCATGCACTTATCTCTTGGTCTTTCAAGAAATAAAATTCAATTGTACTATCTACAACCGAAGCCGAATATATAGCAACAAGTGCATGTTGTGCACAAGTTATATGGATGAAAAATATATTAAAAAATTATTAAATTTACTTAAAAGTTATTTCTATAAAATGTGATAATGCTAGTGCAGTACGTTTAACAAAAAATCTCATTCAACTCTTTAGAACTAAACATATTGATATTAGGAATCATTTTATAAGGGATTATGCAATAACCATGATATAACTTTAGAATTTATTGATACAAAACATCAATTAACTGATATTTTTATAAAACCTTTAAATGAGGAATAATTTAATTTTATTAGAAGAGAATTAGACATGTTAAATCTTTTGAATACATGAGTTTCTTGTATATATTTTTTTATTTTTGATTTTAAAAAATGGACCTTTTATTGAGTTCATTTCCTATCCTCTTCTTCTTATCTCATTCATGGATTTTTGATACAATTGCTCTGTCATTTAATAATCCTTTCCTATAACCCTCCTATACTTACAAAAGAAGAAGTTTTATTCACGGACTTTTTAGTACACTTGATTTTTGTGCGATGATCACTTACTATGAACCCTTCTTCTTTCTATCTACAAATATAGGGATTTGATTCATAAACCTTAAACATACATATTTTGATCTTTTATGTGATGAATCATTTCATTCTCTATTTACGAATGGTATCATAGAAGTTGGATTCTTAAAGCTTATTTTTTCTTGTATGAATGAATTCCTCCCTGGTATGAATGAATTCCTCACTTCTCCTTTTTGTATGACAAAGGGGAGATACTAAAAATTGCTTGTACATCTCAAGAAGAACTCTGCACATTCAAAGAGAAGTACTGCCAAAAGTTGCTACCTTGTGGATATTTTTGCTTATTTTCATCTTTGCTAGCTTGCCTACTTCAAAGCTAAAGAAAAGTGCTACCAAGAGTAATGCTAGTTTGCACATCTAAAAGCAGAAGTCGCTATTTCGCAAAGATTTTGCTAGCTTGTTGATTTAAAGAAACAAATGTTGCTTTCATAATGGTGTAAAACTATCTTGCATTTTGGTGTAATAATATCAAAATGTTTACACATTTCATTTTTATTGATGACAAAGGGGGAGAAATTGATATATGCTTGGTATTACAATGTTTAGTATCATGCTTAAATGTTTGAAATGACATCAAAATGAATGTTTAAAATGATAAATTTTGTTATCATACTTAAATGTTTGGTATCATGCTTAATATCATACTTAATGATGAATCATAATCATACTTAATATCATGCTTAAATGATGAATGTTTGGCATCATGCTTAAATGTTTGAAATGGTCTCATAATGAATACTTGAAATGATAAATTTTGGTAACATGCATGAAGTGCATGAAGTGATGATTGCCAAATTGATTAGTTTCTAGTATCATTTTTTGCATGTTACACCTTGATAACTTAAAACTATAATGATGCACAATGCATAAAATTTCTAATTAAAATTGGTTAAAGCTTGAATTCAAAAGTTATGAATTTAAGTTTGTCTTTTCTCAAGTATGGCACATAGATAGGGGGAGTTAAGGTTAACTCCGTCATCAATTGGTTATCATCATAAAAAAGGGGGAGATTATTGAATCTTAGATTTTGATGATGAAATCAATTGATAAATTATTGATCTAATTCATATGTTGAGAAGAGTATTGTAGGATTAAATATGATAATAAATAAGGCATAAAGTAGATGTTGTGCCAGAGTTAAAGATTGGACGATTCATTGGGAGTCTATTGAGAGTTCATTGGGAGTTCGCTGAGAAGTTTGTCGGAGCTCGTCGAGAAGTTCATCGAGAGCTCAGTGAAAAATTCACTGGGAGTTCATCGAGAAGTTCATCAAGAGTTTGTCGAGAAGTTCGTTAGGAGCTCACCGAGAAGCTCATCAGAGTTTGCCGAGAAGATTGTTGAGAGTTCAAGAGCTTGTCAAGAGTCCATTAGAAGATCACTGGAAGCTTACTGGGATTTCACCAGAAGAGCATTTGACATACTGGATTTAATTTGCTTTGTTAATGTCTTAAGTGTCATAGATAGGGCTTAGTTTGAGTTAGGATCGGGAGGTAATCCCACTAACTCAATTAGAGGCCAATTGGGCCCGAATCAAGATTGATTTGAGCCAGACTGATGGCTTAAATAGTAATCTAGATTCTATCTCTGAGGAGGTCTGAGCTCAATCTCCCAAGAGGTCTAGGCGGTAGTATCATTAGCAGTTAATGTAGGTAGGCAGTGGTACCACCTAGGTCCAAAAGTTGAGACTTTGTCTGACGATAGTACAGCCAAACTAGGTAGCAGTACTGCCTAGTATAAGAAAGTACTAATAGTGGTATCGCTCGGCACAGGCGATGGTACCGCTAGTACCCCAAAAATCTAGGATAAAAACCCTTTTGCCTCTATTTTTAAAGCCAATTGAAGCTTTTTAGTAATCCTTATATTGTATTTCTTTTTAGGAGGATGACAAAGATACTTATTACGACGTAAACCTTAGTTCTTTTCATTTCTAGCTGTGGTGGTTTCCTCAGGAACTCACTATAGATCCATGGACAACAACACTTGATGCTGTGCTAAAGAGATTCAATGACATGATTTCTTAAATACCCCCACACTTTTCTTCTTATGGAGAATAAAAAAGTGAACAAAAAATGGAAATCTTAGTGAAAATACTATTGTAATCTTTTGAGAGTTTACCTCCACCGATTCTAGTTTAGAATTTTATATAAGAAGAAGTAAGTGAATTGTAAAAAGGTTAACTCATGAACCCGTTAAAAAGAGAAAAGATCTATAAGAGGGGTGATTGATTTTTACTCATTGAAGGAAGATTAACAGTAGAAGCTGGTGACCTCGACAGAGGAGGAATCAGAAGTGGATGTAGGTCACAGTGATCGAACCACTATAAATCCAGTATGTTCTTTCCTTGCTGTGTACTTTCATTACTTAGCTGTTTTATGTATTTTACATTTACTTCAAGTCAATATCTTCTTGATACAATTTCATTGATATTTTTTTTATCAACTCAAAAAGATTTCGAATCACAACCGTCTATAACATATGCACTAATTCATCCCACCCCCCCCCCCCACAATATCTTCACACTAGGATAATTGAGGGGGCATTAGTTCAGAACCATATCCTAATGATGATAGAGTGGATTAAAAGACTCATAAGTCTAAGAATGGTCATAAATGATAACTTATGCGTTGATCTTATACTTCAGTCCCTACCAAATTTTTTTTTCTAGTTCATTATGAATTTTAATATGAATAAACTTGATGTGACTCTCCCTGAGCTCCTCAATATGTTGAGGGAGGTAGAGAGCACTATCGAGAAAGAGAAACTAGTTCTTTATTGAATCTCGGATTTTGATAATTAAACCAATTGATAGTGATTATGATCTGATCAGCGTTTTGAGTGACGTAGGACTAGCTTCGATCAGGGAGAGAAAATTAAAGCTAGAAGAATCCATGTTGCGCCATAGTAGAATATATTAGAAGATTGGACGTCAAGTCAGAGGATCAATCGACATATCAACAAAAGGCTTTGTGTCATGGGATTCGAGCATCGGGTCAAGAAGAATGGAATTATACTAAGGAGATCAGGGTTAAGGAGGTCAACTGTCGATTGAGCAATAGGCTATAAGAGAGGATGATGCGTTGAAGAATCGGATGAAGCGTCAGATGAACTAATGACATATCAGACAATATTCGATTAAGCTTTATAATAATTATCTAGATCGAAGTAGATTTAAAGTATAATTGGGTTGAAATTGGGCCAACTCAATTAGGAGTCAATTGGGTCTAAGTTTGGGCTATGTTGGGCTAAGTGAAAGGCCCAAACAATGACCCAATAGGTGGGTCAAGCGGTGGCACTACCAAAATAAGCAGTGCAACCGCCGGTGGCTCAGTCTCCAAGACAATCTCTGAGACCATGTTAGGCGATGGTATTGCCCAATGTCAAGTAGTGGTACCGTCTAGTATCAAGACAGACTGGGCGATGGTATCATCTAGTACTAGCGGTGGTACCGTCGGTACCGTCGGTACCCTGAAGACTCAGGGTGATTCAAATTTTGGCTCTAAGTATCCCCTTGAGGCATACCCCTCTCATCCTTGGTTAGCACACACACACACTAGTTGAGAATAAAAAGAGAGAAAATTTTATTGTAATTGTGTGGGAATTCCTCCCCTCTAGATTTAAGAGTTGGTTAAGTTTAAGAGAGGGGTGAGTAAGAGTGAGGCTCTCTCCTGAATCTATCAAAAGGAGATTTGAGTTATAAGGGTAGTTGGTCTTCATCCATTTGAAGGAAGACCAATAGTAAAAGTCGGTGGCCTCGACGAAAGAAGAATCGAGAGTGGACATAGGTCGGGACAATCGAACCACTATAAATCAATTTATAATTTTTATTTTACTTTTATTTATATTATAAATTACTTTACTTGCTCACTGCCCTCACTCATTATGAATGTCTTTAAGTTTAATGCATTTTCGATATGATTTTACCGATACAGACTTAATCGTTGAAATGTGTTTTGAATAGAAACAAATTTTCTAAAACATCAATGTTTTTACTATTGTACTAATTCACCCCCCCCTCTTAGTACCAACTACGATCCTAACAATTGGTATCAGATCCATGATATTTCTCATTTGGATTAACACCCAAGAGAAATGACTCTTTTCAGCTTTCAAGAGGGTCATTCTATCGTTCGTCATCCTATGTTCAATATGATTGATTGTGTATTGGAAAACTTGAATGAAAGTTTTCTTACTTTCTTCGAACTTAAATTTATGAAATATTATCAAAAATGATTTTGAAAAGTCTTCCAAACCAATGAATGATTGGAATGATTTGGAGAATAAGACTTTTTCGTTAAATGCAAAAGCTATGAATACCTTGTTTTGTGCTTTGGACAAAAATAAATTTAATCATATTTCAATTTGCAAAACTATACAAGAGATTTGATACACTCTTGAAGTCACACACAAAGGTACTAGTAGAGTCAAAGACTCAAAAATAAATCTTTTGATGAATGAATTTGAATTGTTTCGAATGAAACCAAGTAAAACTATTGGTGACATATACACTCATTTTATGGATGTTATTAATAGTTTAAAAAATTTTGGTAAATATTTTTCTAACTTTGAACTTGTAAACAAGATTTTAAGAACCATTCCTAAAAATTAGGATCCTAAAGTAACTACTATTCAAGAAGTAAAAAATCTAAATAACTTTCTATTGGAAGAACTCATTGGCTCATTGATGACATATGAAATGACTTACTTGGAATAAGACGAATATGAGAACCACCTTCCAAAGAAAAGAAAGGATTTGACACTTCGAACTATAGATGACCACTTGAGCGACAACTCAAGTGATGATGATGACCTTGAACTTATCACTGTAAAATTTAAAAAGTTCATAAAACAAAAATTAAGGAATAAGAATGAACTCAATCCAGACACAACTGCTTGCTATGAATACAACAAGCTAGGGCGCTCCACAGACAAGTATACAAAAGTGAAAAAGAAGAAAGCACGCAAAAAAGAATTAAGTGTATCCGAAGACGAAGTGACGAACTACGCTTTGACGATTTTTAATAATAAGGTAAGTAACTCAATCAATTTAATTTTACCTTACCATGAAGTTAGTTAGTGTTTTTAACATGATTTGAATTAGTTAAAAAAATATATTATTTTATCATGGTTTTCATTTTAGTGATTTTTGAAAATTAAAAATTATGAATGACAATTGCATGTTAACTTTTTGCACTAAGCTAGATTCATTTAAGAAGGAAAATGTCTTATTACAAGTAACAACAATAAAAAGAAAGTTCATTAAAATTAAAATAATTTTGAAGATGCCTTATGAAATCATGCTTGATAATGATATAATAAAAATATTAAAAGTTTATGTATCATGCTTGATGATTTTATGCATGAGGATTTGAAGTAATGATGACATGAACTCTTATGTTTTGAAATAATATGTTATATTTTTGGTCTTGATGATTTTTTTATGATGAAATTTGCTTTTTTTTATTTGGCATTAAAGGCAAAGACATACTTATAATAAGTAAATCATATAAATTAAAATACATAAAAAGGAAATATATTTTCTATCTTATTGAGATTAATGAATCCATTTATGTTATTTTATAAATCTCGTGAATATCTAGAAAGTGATTTTGATGATTTGATAATTTGAATTGAATGAGTTGAAAATAATGATGAATGTTTTGAAATAAATGTTTGTATCATTTTGAAACTATGCATCATGAGTTGAAGTAATTATGGTTTGAATGCATGAATCGACAACCTTTTTTGATTCCTTTATTTGATACTCGAAATTTCTTTTTCATGATCTTGATGACTCAATATTTCTTATGCACGAACCAAATTTTCCTATATTTCTTCTTGTTATTTACTAAAGAGGAGAATTTTTTAAATGAATCTTGACTCTTTAATTTGAACTAAGATTTATGAATCAAGATTTTTTATTATTCTCCTACGATTCTTCTTGGAGTCACTAAAGAAAAAACTTATGCAAACAATCCATGTTCTTGATAATTATAACTTGAGATTTTTAAAAATCAAGATCATTCATTTTACTAAAAGAGAATGTATATCCAATTGAATTATAATGTTTTCTTGTTTCTTTTCAAATACTTACAATTGAAATGATGTGCTTTGATGGTTGAAACATTACATGCATAAATTGATTTTTCTCCTATGTTTCAATGCTCCTTTGTATTTATGATTTATATACCTCATAATATGATTAATTTTTGTTATAATTAAAGCATTGATGTAAAAGAAAAATTGTACTCTTCCCTTCTTTTTGACAATGACAAAGGGGGAGAAAGTATTGCTAGTTTGATCATTGCAAAGGAAGCAAAATTTGCTAAGCTTGCACTTCTCAGAAGAGAAGAAAGAACTTACCATCTTGAATATCACCAAAAAAATTTGCTAGCTTGTAAAGGCAAAACTTACTTAAAGTGATTGCAATAAAGTGAAATGGTTTGCAAAATGAATGAAAAACGTAAAGTAAATGCAAACCAGATTTTATAGTGGTTCGGTCATTCGACTTATGTCCACTCCCGATTCCTCCTTCGTCGAGGCTACCGACTTTCACTATTAGTCTTCTTTCAACTGAGCGAAGACTAACTACCCTTACAACTCAGTTCTCCTTTTATAGGTTCAGGAGTTAACTTTTACAAGACCTCTCACCCCTCTCTTGAACTTAGCCAACACTAGCTAGAGGGGAGGATTTCTCTCAAGATTTTAATAGTATTTTTTCCTTTTTTTGTTCTCAGTTGGTATATATTTAACTAAGGATAAGAGAGGTATTTATAGGCCTCAAGGGAATTCAAATTTGGAGCATAAATTTGAATCACCTCGGTTTTAGGTTACTGGCGGTACCACCGCCTAGCACATTAACACTGGGCAGTACCACCACTCTTGTCTTGTAGTACCATTGCCTAGACTACCTGACACTGGGCAGTACCATTGCCTAGCTAGAGTCTGGCTATTAGACTTGGGTGATACCATCGCCCAATCTAGGTGATACCACCGCCTAAACCACCTAGGAGACTGAACCTTTGGCGGTTCCACCACCCTAGTTTGGTGGTGCCATCACCAGACAGGGTTCAACATCACTATTTGGGCATTGAGTCTAGCCCAAACTAGTCCGAGTATGGGCCTAATTGGCCTCTAACTGAGTTGGCCCAATTCTAACCCAATTAGACTTAATACTACTTTGATCTAGATAATTTATTATAAAGCTTAATTGAATTTGTTGTCTGACATGTCATTAGTCCATTAGCACTTCATCTGGTTCTTCGACACATCGTCCTCTCTGGCGGCTTGTTGCCTAATCAGTGGTTGTCCTCTGTAACTCCGATATCATTAGTGTAACTCTGCTCTTCTTGGCCTAATGCCTAAATCATTTGTTCGAAGCCTTTTGCCATTACATCGACTAGTCCTCCGGCTCGACGTCCAATCTTTTGACATGTTTTCCTCCGGCCCAACATCGATTTTTCTTGCTTTAATTGTTTAATCTTAATCAAAAGTAAACTTGCATCACTCAAAACGTAGTTAGATCGCAAAATACAATCAACTGGTTTCATCATCAAAATCTGAGATTCAAAATGGATAACCCCTAGTATCTAAGCCTCTCTATAGAATGAAACTACTCGAGTTAGTAGAATTGAAGAAGCAACTACAAAGACTATTATATAAGAGTTTTATTCAGCATAATGTTTCACCATGGGAAGCTTCGGTGCTGTTAGTTAAGAATGATGAAATATTGAGGCTTTATATTCATTATAGATTGTTGAATCAGGTGACAATCGAAAATAAGTATCCTCTACCCAGAACTGATGATTTGTTTGATCAGTTGTAGAGTGTATAAGTATTTTCCAAAATTGATCTAAGGTCGAATTACTATCAATTGAAGATCAAGAAGGAGAATATTCTAAAAATAATTTTTAGAACTCAATATGGTCATTATGAATTCTTAAGAATGCCTTTTGGTTTGAGTAATGCCCCTACAACTTTTATGGATCTAATGAATAGGATATTTTAATCGCTCTTAGATGATTGTATAATTGTATTCATTGATGATATATTAGTGTATTCAAGAAGTAACAAGGAGCATGAAGAACACTTGAGAAATGTATTATCAATACTAAGATAAAAAATAAGTTGCATGTAAAGTTCAGCAAATATGAGTTTTGGTTAAATTAAATTGGCTTTAGGCCATGTGATTTCAGGGAAGGGCATCTCTATTGATTCAAAAAAAGTGAAAGCAGTCGTTAAATAGGAAGTACCAATAAATATGATAGAAGTTAAAGTTTCTTAGGCATGGTAGATTATTACCGAAGATTTGTGGAGGGGTTCCCTCGACTTGCAAGTCATTTCACCAAACTAACCCAAAAGAATGTAAAATTTGAATGGGATAATAATTATAAGTGAAGTTTTCCATAGTTAAATAGAAGATTAACAAGTGCCCCTACTCTCACTATTTCAAGTAGTAATGAGTGATTTATAGTTTATATGAATGCTTCGAGAAAAAGGCCTTGGTAGTATTTTAATGCAAGATGGGAAAGTGATTGTTTATGCTTCTTGACTATTGAAAAGTTATGAATAGAATTATCAAACTCATGATATAGAATTTGCAGTAATTATTTTTGCTCTAAAGATTTGGAAACATTACTTATATGGTTGGACATTTGAAATCCTTACTTATTACAAGAGTTTAAAATATATTTTTACTTAGAAAATATTAAATATGAGATAGTAAAGATGAATAAAACTTCTAAAGGATTATAATTGTACCATATGTTATCACCTAAGTAAAGCTATTATTATAACTAATGCATTTAGTAGAAAATCTATAAGTTTTATAGCTAGTCTAGTTGTGAAACAATGAAAGTTATTGGTAGAAAATTATTGCTTGAATGTTATGAGGAAAGTATAACACTCAATGATATTGATGGCCACTATCCAAGTTCAATCTCATCTTATTCAATATATTAAAGAAAGACAACGATGAGATCCACATTTAGTTAACTTAAGGAATGAAGTAGAAAAGAGGTTGAAGCCGAATTTTTGAGTTTTAGAGGAGATTACAATATATGTTTCAAAGTGTTTAACTTGCTGACAAATTAAAATAGAACACTAGAGACCTAAAGATTTGTTGCAACATTTAAATATTCCTAAATAAAAATAGGAATGAATTACTATGGATATTGTTTCAAGTCTACCCAGAACCTCTAGAAAGCATGATGCTATTTGGGTCATTGTTGATAGGTTAACCAAATCTGTATATTTCTTATCTATCAATATGACTTATTCTTCTAATAGACATACATATTTATATATCCATGATGTTTTAATGCTCAAAAGTATATATATATATATATATATATATATATATATATATATATATATATATATATATATATATATATATATATATATATATATATATATATATATTAGATCCCTCTCATATCATCAAGTATGAGTCAATTGTGATCGTTAAAGATTTGTCTTATGTGAAAGTGCACACTCAGATCATTGATAAGAAAGAAAAGATCCCAAAAAATAGGATTATTCCTCTAGTTAAAGTGATTTGGTAGTATTATTCTATTAATGAAACTATTTGGGAGTTAGAGGAGGAAATAAAGAAAACTTATCCTCATCTTTTCATTGATTGAGGTGTGACTAATTTAGAGGACTAAATTTTCTTTTAAGGGGGGAGAGTGTAATATCCCTTATTTCTGAAATTTATGTAAAGACCTATTTTAAATATAAAAATTTCAATGATTAAATTGTTTAAGTTACAATAAAAAAGAAAAAATGATGATTTTTATCCCATTGCCTCCCACGTTGGGGAGGAGAAGGGAAAAAGAGAAGTAGAAGAGAAGAAGAAGAAAAAGAGAGAAGAGAGAGGGAAGAAGAAGAGAGGAAGGAGGTTGTATGACTAGGAGAGAAGAAGGAGAGGAAAAAGAGAAGGGAAAGAAGAAGAGGTTGTGGCTGTAGTTGGGAAAGAAGAAGAGGAAGGAAGAGGAGAATGAGAGGAAGGAAGGAAAAAGTGAATGGGCCTTACAGGCTAAGGTGGTGGCTAGGAGAGAAGAAGGTAAAGAAGAAGAGAAGGGGAGGAAGAAGAGCCTATAGCTAGGGGCAGAAGAAGAGGAAGGAAGAGGAGACAGAGGAAGGAAGGAAGAAGAGGAAGGGGGCCGTGACTATAGTTGTGGGAGAGGGAGGAGCAGAGGGAGAGAGGGGAGAGTAGGCGACTCACCCCACTAAGTTCTGCACAAACTGTAGTTGTGGAGAAAGAAAGAAGATTGGAGAAGAAAAAATAATAATAGGGAGAAGAAGAGGAGGAGAAAAAGTAGAAGAAGGATTTGAGCCTAAATTTTTTTTAGATCAAAATATTTGAAAAGTAAGTGTTTTAATCTTTTTCTACTATAATTTTAATATCTACTTTTGCCTTGATTATGAGAAATTTAAATAGTTCTAGCTTTGTATCTAATATCTCTCTATAGACTCATAAACCTCTCTTTGATAACTTAAAGGATTTGGAGTAAATTTGCCTATCTAGATATCTAATTGAATTGACTCTATAAATTTGGTAAAATAGAGACCAAAATTTCTGACCTTTTGATACTAAATTACTTATAACTCCCAATTGGAAACCAATTTATACAAAAATTAATTCATTAGAAACTAGACTCATAGATTTTTCCTTTTTATATCTAACTTGAAGGTTTGAAGTATATTTTCCTATTGAAACATCTATTTCAATTGATCCTACTGATCCTATAAAACAAGGATGATGAATTTTGTTATACTAAATTATTTATAACTCCTTGTTAGGAACTCAAAACTTTATAAATCTAGATTCATCTAAAAGTAGACTAATATAGATTTCCAATGATATATTTCTTGAGTAATTTGGAGCCCAATTGGTTATCCAAAGAATTTATAAAATATGCCTCTCAAATTCTACTAGAATCAAGCTTTTATCGAGTTTGCCTATTCTTATTTCATCCTTTTAGAAATTGATTTTAGCTAAAATTCTTTTTTTTAATTGAGCTTTATATTATCATTTTGAATTTTTATATGCTCTTGTCCTTAAATTATTTGTATACTTGAATCTATTATGTAAAGTTTATGTTGCATCACATTGTTTCATATAGGTACGTGTATGTTTCATTGTTTCGTATGTGCTTCTGATATATGTCAATTTTATGATCCCACTTTACTCTTTATGTTTTTGATATGATATCCAAAGTATTGCTTATGAGTTTCTATATAAGCTTTGGATAAGAATGAAATGAATACAATAACAAATATGACATTTGAGCTTATGTTTCATATTTACTTATTGATATGTTTCGAAATATTTTAGTTGCCATCGATATGCTTTGAGATATTTATATATCATTGTTATACTCCAAAATATTTCATATGCTATTAACATGCTTTGAAATATTTCATAAGTCATTGATATACTCCGAAATATCCTATGCGCCATTGATATGCTTCGAAATACTTCTTACGTCATTAATATGCTCCAATTACTCTTTACTTTATTTATTATGAATTAAATATATTTTGAATGCAATGATATTTATGAGTCTGTATCTAATAAGAGGATATTTATGAATTCTTATATCCCATAACTCTAACCATTTATAATAAATTTATACCATCGTATAACTAACTTAACATTCTAAAATCCTAAACACGAGAGGTCTTTTGAGGCTTTTACATGATACATTAATCTAAATTTATCGATAACATTTATTACATGTAAAATGTACTTATACAATAATAACATATCAACTAACAAGATTTGACTAAAATCTAAATAGTTTTCCACTATCTTAACCTAATTCTGACATTTTAGCGAGCGACAAGCTATTCTAAAAAATTTATATAATAACGGAGTGAGCTACAAAGCCCAATAAGCAATAAATGCATCCATTACAAGAGAGAATAATTTCAAATAAACTTAATTTTATTAAGTATGGTTAATATTTATGGATTTATAAGTATGTTTAATGGTTTATTAAGTTGGTTTGGGTTTTTATAAATAATTGAGTGATGTAATGTATGATTTTAAACTGCATAGGTTTTATGAATATAAATTTTAATGTTTGAATGAAGGTGCATGGATCCGAATGACACACTTCGTGATATGCTTACATTTATGATATAGTGGCCTTTTACATCTTTACTATACTAGAACAAGGAGTTCAATCCAAGCATTATGGTGCAATAGGTGCTGCAAAATTAAGGCGAAACAATCTGGCTACTATTTTGTTTGGTTGGAATAGGCATCATTAGGATGAAGTGATACATCTGAGTATTAGAAATATCTTTGGGGCAATATATGCCCCTGCACAGTTCCAGAATCTTATTTTGGAAAGCTACAGAGATAACGAATACCTCTTAGAGGTGGTATAAATCTTTTGGTGGCTTTCATAAGAGTCTATTTTCATAATTTATATAATCTGAGAAAAATGAAATGTGCTAAAATTATTGAAAAATTCATTCTTGTTGGAGCTTCAGAATAAAAAAGGTAAAGCTCTGAATAAGAATGATGAAGATGGTTCAGTTGAATATTTTTTGTGTTTTGAAGGCTTTGAATAATTGTTTGTTTTCTGCCTATAATTGAAATCGTATTCTATACATTTTTATTTGTTGACAATTATTTTTAACTTATTTTTAAGTGTTTAAAACAAGACTGCAAGATGCATAGTGTATGACTGGGACAGAAGTAAATAATCTGTTTCTTCTGTTTATCATAACTTCATAGATGTGCCCAGACTCTTTCGTGACTTTTTTTCCTATTTCAACAGCTACCAGGAAATTGATTTTTTAAATAATATAAGAAGACTGAAATAATTATTAGGTTTTTACTATGCTGACTGACTCTTTGTAAATTGCTCTCCTACTACTTATACTTCTTTGCAAAAAAAAAAAAAAAAAAAAAAAAAAATCTGCTAATCTTGTTGGTTTTTGATGCATCACTCATGATTTCCTTTGTGTTTTATAATTCTCATGATGTTTTTTCACTTCTGATAATTAATTCATACTCCATTTCATGTCAGCACTTCTTGATGCTCGATTGTACCTTTGGCTAACTTTTGTGCTTTGCTTGATGCTCCATATATGATTAATACGTTGTGATTCATCACAATACATGTCATCATCTGGACAAATTGTAACTCATCTGCATCATTATAATGAGGGTACTAAAAGTGACATCTTAACGAGATTAACATTCCAATTGTGCATAGCTTTGATTGCCTAAAATTGTGATGTCTGATTGGTGGAGGTACCAGTTTTAGGAGAAAATGATGTTGTTCAAGAGTAAATACTTATTATCCGTCAATCTGTATGATCAATCTCCAGTTTTTTTTGTTTCTGTTGGAACTTGAAGGTAACTAGTGTAATTATCTGAATTGCAAAATTACATCTTATTTTAGGTCAGTTATGAGGAAAGTTCTCGAAGTACAATTAGACCATCTAAATTTTACAAAATTACAATGTTACAGTTTATATTTTTTCTAATTTAAGTTAGCTCATAAATGATGCATAGTTAAACAGCTTAATAGTCAGTTCAATTTTGATTTGCTTGGCTAGCAATTGTTTTTCATCCTTTCATTCTTTTACATACATTCCCTTTTTTTTTTTTTTTTTTTTTTTTTTTTTTTTTTTTTCCATCTTGGTCCCTTCATATTCAACTCCTCTTTCTCCTCCCTTTGCTTTGTTTCATGGCATTACTGTTGACAAAAAATTGTCGGTGGGGGCTACTGAAGGAATGCATCTTATGCAAATCTAAGACCATGGTTTTGGATGAAGCAATGGTTATTCTGCATCTTTTTAATAAATTTCTTACTTGTCATGTCTTAATATGCATTTATGGCTATCAGAAATATTTTGTTTCCCTTAGAAGTTTTATGCTCTGGGCCTTAAACAAGATTTGGAATACATGGAACACGTGCCTATCTGCCCTTCTGTGGTTGGATTTTTAGCTAATTCTTGCATACCAGTGATTTTTAGTACATAGATTTCTGGGTAGTTTGTGTTCTTAATTTTGGGATTTCTAGAGTGTTCTTAGATATAAAATATTTGGCAATTAACTACCGAAATGTTCCTTTTATGAAGTATCCAAGTTTTAAATACTACAGTCTTAGGCAAGCTTTTCTTGTCGCACTAACAGTTACTACTTCTGTTTTGCAGTATTTATTCTACTTGTGATATGAAGCACATAACTAATGTGGAGCATAGACCGTTGGCTAGTCAAACTCAAAACTCAAACGTTTGAAATGCATCATCAGCAAATATGGTATCATATGCAAAATGATCATAGATTGAACTTGGGTAATTACACAATTTCAAGCTTCATTAGTTCATATTTTTAAATTCTGAAAAAAAATAAAACAATTAAATACTCCAGTTTTAGTTCCTGGATCTTTCTATTGTTATCATTAAGTTAGCTTTGGGTGGGGGGAGGAGAATTATACAATAAAAATTCATATCAAAAATGAGTTTAACTTGAAAACATTCATAAACATAGAGTAAAAAACTAAATTTTATAATGATTCGGTCGTCCTGACCTATGTTCACTCTCGATTCCTCTTCACTCAAGACCACGAGCTTCTACTGACTAATCTTCTTTCAACGAACGAAAATTAACTATCCTTATAACTTTATTCTCCTTTTGATGAGAGAATCTTTATAATCCCTTTTATAAGTGTTCCCTCATACTCTCCCTTTAAACAACCTATAAGTATACGGAGGAGAGAACTCAACTTTTCTAATAAGGTTTACAACTCTAGAATTACAAGGTTTTGTTCTATTTTCTTGCATTTCCAACCAGGAAAGTGTGAGGTATTTATAGACCCCAAATGACTTTAAGAATTGGAGCCAAAATTTAAATCCCCGAGATTTTAGGGTACTAGCAGTACCACCGCCAATGCTGGGTGGTACCACTGTCTAATTTGCTCTGATATTGGATGGTACCACAACTTGACATAGTCTTACAGACTATCTCAAAGACTGAGCCACCAGTGATACCACTGCTTGTTCTGGTGGTACCACTGCTTGACCCGCCTTTTAGGTCATTGTTTGAGCCTTTCTCTTGGCCTAACATACCCCTAACTTAGGCCCATTAGGCTCCTAATTGAGTTGACCTAATTCTAACCTAATTACCACTAAAAACTATTTCGATCTAAATAATTATTACAAGGCATGAATCATTTGTTGTCCGGCATGTCATTAGTTCATCGGTGCTTTGTTTGATCCTTCGGCACATCATCCTCTCTTGCGACATATTGCCCAATCGGCATGTTGACCTCTGCAACTCCAATCTCCTTGGCATAATGTCTGCTCTTCTTGGATCAATGCCCGAACTCATGGTACGAAACCTTCTACCGATGGTACCATAGAGGCAAGTTTTTTGTGCATACATCGAATTTTGTATCGGATGAAAGTCTTGGTCATCAGCATATGGGGGCTATGTTTCATCGAGAGAAGTTCAAATACAAGTATCAATGGTCCCACAAGAGAGGACTTAATCATGTAGAAGTATGATCGAAGCGACTAGAGAGTTGGACTGCTCCAGAGCTCACATTCGCTTAAGGGAGCTCGGCAAGTCAAAGGACAAGGCCGAGTAAGCGAACGTTGCTACCAAGAAAGCTAAGGAGAACAGAATTGGTGTAAGCCCTATAACATGATAGTAGAGGCCATGCATAAGAGTTGTAGTATGTCTTTCCATTGACCCATGGGAATTGCTCAGAGAATACAAAAGTGTTGAAGCAGGTAGTCGAAAAGAGGCGAGAAAGCAACGACAAGTCCAGAGGGACTTAGCTACCCAAAACCAAGCATCGGTTTGAATGAAGGTGGGCTCGGAGGAGTGCCATAGTACCGCAGAGGCGGATCTACCGATTGTGAAGAAAGGACGCAGATGTGAGATAATGAATGGTAGTGCCATGGGCATGGCAACGCCATAGTACCGTAGAGGTGGGACTTCCATGTAGTCATCGATCCCTTGCTCTCATAGAGGGAGAGCGCTTAGTCATGAAATAGGCCGAGGAGGTAGAGAATGCAGAGGCAACCTTCAAGTACCAAGACAAGGCTGAAGGGTAGAGGCCAGGGTACTTCGTAAGATCGGTGTCAATGAGCTTCTCATCAAGGTAGCTAAAGGTGAAGGACTTAAAGTCGATACAAGAGTATATGACCAAGGAATACAATAGGTAGTATGTGGTGTTATACCTTTGCTACTCAAAGGAGTAGGCGACAGAAATGATGGAGAAGATGGTACAATCCCAAAGGCGACCAAAAGTATTAGAGACTTGCTCCAAGTTAGAGTGAAAACTTCTTGCATTCCAGAAGTTCGATAGCATTGAGAAAGAAGGTGAATCACAGTAACTACCTCAATGCAAGGAGTGCAAACACTTCGAGTACTTCGAAAGTGTGAGCTAAGAGCAGGCGAAAGCTAGTAACTAGCTCAATGCACAGAGTACAACCCTCAAAGAGGCAAACAAAATCAAGTAACCTTTATCTTTCCAACTCTCTAGAAAATGTGTGAAACTGAGTACCCCAATTCTCTTATTTATCTAGTAGAAGAGCTCTGCACAGATTCAAAGACCCTTAGAAGGAACCTAATGGAAGATAATAGTTATCAAATCCTAATCAATAGTGATCAGTACTACTCTGAGTAAATTGTCCGCTTCATTTCCCAACAGAATATCAATCGAAAGGACAAGTGATGCAGACCTACTTGGAAGTGACAACTACGTGAAAGAAGAATCGATGAGCAAATTTTGTAGAGGAAGGACCTGAAAACTTCAAAGTCTAAGAGGCGATGCCCGTTAAAGCTCCAACAAGCATCCGCCCACTTCAAGTGACATGAGGCATTTGAGAGACTAACGCATACCAAGGATGGTCTTTTCTTTCATCTGAAGAATCCGCAGGAACCAACAGGGATCACCACAACTCAGCCAACTCCACACTAGAGTCAAAGTCATTGGCGAGTTGAAGCAGCATAGCAGATCAAAGTTCAACTACTCAACAATAGTGGTAGAGAGCAATTGGGAGCCAAGGGGCACATTGTAAAAGGAGCAAAAGATTGAAGATTCAACGAAGGCGAGAAGTTGCAGCATCGGCAAAGGCTTCAACGAGAACGTTGAAGGAATAAGCGAGGGAGAATGTCACAAACAAAACTATAAATAGGGTGTTCGATGTAAAGCTTATGTACGTTCGTGTCTTTTGGTTTGTTTATGTTTTGCTTAGTATGTCGAGGACTAGTCGAAGGCTAAATAGCCCCATTTTAGTTAGGTTTGGTAGTCGTTTTAGGCTTGTAAATAAAGGTTGTATCATGTGGACACTTATGGGGGATTTCGGTCTGCAGTGGACCATTTTGGACCCTTTGTCATGTAACCGTTCTGAGCTTGTGAAGTCCATGGTAGTAATTTGCATTGGCAAAATAGTGTTTGCTAAAATGCTTGCTTATGGATCTTGAGTGAAGTGCTTTCTCTAACCTGTTTTTTGTTTTGTAAGTCCTAAGAGACCATAGGAGGTTTCAGAGAGATTGACCTTTGCGAACGGACACGTAGGGATACCGCACAACTTAGGCAAAATCAGCTAAGTCTGTAACAACATGGGCAGAAGAAAAGATACAACATCACCCTTTTTTATTTTTTAATATTATATATATATATATCGAGCGGTATGCCAGAATGACACAACATCACCCTTTTTTGTTTTTTAACATTATATATATATATATATATATCAAGTGGTATACTAGAACGTACGGTATGATACGAGTATACCAAGAGTACCGTACGACTTAGTATACTCGTATCGTACTATACTGAGTTGAGCTCGATACTCCGATACAATTTGAAATTACAAACCTTGCCCAATGGTTATAACCAATCATACAATATTTTAGCAAATGACAATAGCTACCCATGGTGTCTTTACTTGTTATTGTTGGTAGAATGAACCGTTTGAATCTTGAATGAGGCAAATACAAAGAGATGCATAAATTACTAAATATGGCATGCCATATAAAACTAGATAACTGACATCAATAAAATATTTCGTATGCCATATAAAGCTAGATAACTGACATCAACAAAATATTTCGTATATAAGATTAGAGAATGGACTACATAACAATAGAAAAAAAATATCTCAAAAAGATCTATTATTTAAATTTTGATATTCATGACAGACAAAACAATAATATACTCCTAGATTCTAGACATCTAGTAATACAAACTTAGAGCAATGAGGAAACTATTTGTTACCTCATGTTCAAATGTGGGAGAAAATAATGTACCTTTAAAAAGTGGAAGCAACAATTGAAAGTCCAACAACTAATTGTGCAGTCTTTTAAGTGATTCATCAACAATGAAGGTATTATGTTCAGTTCCTTTACATGCAACTCCAATAAAGTAGGAAAACTTATATTCTTAATACGGTAATTTGTTAGTTTTAAAATATTGAAACAATTAGTTAAATAATAGCCTTGGTATGTACCATACTGCTCGATGCGCTCGTATAGATCGAAATTACGAACCTTAGTTGAAACTAGATAATATAAGAGCTAATAACTAAAGAAAAGATATTATACCAAGTGACACTATCCCATAATTCTATATCTACATATTACAATCGTTGCCATATGAGAAATGACCCAACTAAAACCATCAGCAATTGAGTCCCTAATTTCATCAGCATAAACACCAACATTAACACCCTAAGATTGAGGAGAGTCCATAAATCGTTGGATTTTGTTTGTATTAGCATTCACTTGACAACAAATTTTGAAAATAAAAGAGAAACAACTCATATTATGGGAGTGTCATTTGGTTACTAATCCTTATCAAAATATAACAAATAACAATCACCAAGAGAGAACACAAAGATCACAATAAAAGGTAGCTTTGTATTTAATATTCCATTTAAAATCATAAAAATATTTAAAGATTGACATTTGTCTTCATGATTTCTCACTTCTTGAGATTCACTTCAATTTTTTTTTTAAAAATTCTTACCTAATTTCTAGCTCAAAGCAATAACATAACCGAAGAAACAAGAAAGAGAATTAATTAGAGCTGTAGACTTTTCAATGATAAAATTTGAGAAACTACCATAGATACTTTCTAGTAGAGTAACCAAAAGATTCAACAAAAAAAAGGATTCTTGAACCTGATTCTCAAATTCCAGTAAGTGAAACATCAATGCTCTAAGTCTCTTTGTTCTTGAATGGAAAAAAAAAAGGGAATTTGCCTTGAATGAAAGGTAAGCCTCAACATATGGCTAACGCATTACAAATGGCAGTCTATGAGAAAGTTGTTGGAGGTAAAATATCTTTAAGCATGAAACAATTTGCTAACAACTTAATCTATAATCAAAGTGATGTTAGGCAAAATCTCATTGTATAAAGCTGAAAATATTGACAGTTATAAATAATAGTAGATATTTGCTGTAATATTGATAACAAATGTCTGCTATGACTAATAGTAGAGACATTTGCTGTAATATCAACAGTTATGGAAAGACCCTTACCAAGCTAAGGCTGTAAATTTGTGGGGGAAAAGGGGAAAAAAAGGAAAAAATATGATGGAATTTAAAAATGGTGTCCATATTCCTTCTTAAAATCCATATGCAGGCTCAACAAAAAAATAACAGTTGACTTCTAAATTTTTTGCAAAACCAGTTCACTTAGTATATCACTAAAATGCATTGAAGTAATTCTTGGAATAATTGAACTCTTCAAGACAATTTGCAATATTTCATTAAGAAATTCAGAAGACACAAAGAAAGAGGGGGGGACCAATTCATCAATTCAAATGAAGGAAAATTGTGTGTTTAAGCTGAGCTTCTGGTTCGAATGATACATTGTCCAAAGATGTAACGTTCAGAGTCTTGAGAGTTCTTCCTGCTTTCTTTCATTTTGTTAGTTCATTTATGACATACAATGTCTAACATATCAGCTTGGAGATTTTATATAAAGTCATCTACTTTTGGGAAAAAAAGGTAAACCGGTTGTTCATTCATGTACAAATTCTCTCAAATATATTCAAAGTGTGAGGCTTCAAGTCAAACACTAACAAGCACCTAGTAGAAGGATCTTTTTAGGATGGCTCCAAATCAGGTACGAAATATTCAGACCATTTGAAACATAGGGGGAAACAAGAAAATCTAACCAGTATGAATAATTATTATTCTGGATAATAAGGATGAGCCAACCATTTGTCCATCAATAAAAAAAATACTAGATGATCTCATTGGTAATTGGTAAGACCTTCATTCTCTTGTTCTTCGATGCATAATTTCACAACATAAAACTGATTTCTAGTTTTACAATTCAAACACCAACAACCACTAATCAAGAGAAAAAGAAGGTTGTATATGTACCTTCCCTTTGTTACAAAGGGTGCACTCACCGTTGGCCACAAGCTACACTGCAGCTTCTTGTTTGGCTCGATCAGGCTCTGGAACTTTTTGAGGATCATCAATCTCCACCGCATTTGCCTTGTCCGTAAGGTCAATGATAGTTTACAAGATGTACATGATGGTGGCAAGGGGCACAGAGGCAGAGGTGCTGGAAGGGATGGTAACTTTGGTGATGGAAACTTCAAATGCTTACCCAATATTCATTTTGTTTCTCCATTACAACCAACAAGATCATCAATAGATTTTTTTTTAAAAATGATGACTTCAATATTTCAATCAGAATTATCATGTCAAATTCAAACTTGGTACCACATGTGATATTACTGCAATTGCAATAAATAATCACAACAACTGCCGCTACCTTAATCTCAGTAAACAAACAGGGAAGTTGGAAACAAGAAATACAGACTCAGAGGTCGGTGTTATACTTATAAAAGGCATATTTCAGCTATAGCGCTTGGATGCAGAAACTTGTGGTAAATGAACACAACAGCAGAATTGAAAAAAATACAGAAATAGTAGCCATGTGATTAATTGGTGAACATTTATATGAAACATAGCAAGGTTGTCTCTCAAGCTCATGATCATTGCTACCACTCTGCTACAACTACAGCTGATTCAGCAAGATAAATCCCATAGACTGAAACAATCACAAATCAGAACCTTCAGATTCAACAAAGATCCTGTTAATCGGAAGGACCCAAACTACTCCACTATCACTATGATGAAGCACTTGCGAACTGTTGGTCTAGTATGCTGACTTCCAAAATATAGAACTTGCATTATATCCCATTTGACACCATTTTTCAAGCCTTATCTTAGGACCAAAAGTGTATCTATGTTGCAGAAGACCTAGTCTATTCATGGAAAGACATGTAAATTTGATATTTTTGTTCATTTTACAGGGAAAAACATAAATGCCTCACCATTATACAGTTCATAGATTTATTTGTTTGGTATCTCTTTACTATCATGGTATATAATGTGGTTTACAGTTCTCATAGGTTGAATAACTGCTTTCTATAGAAGCAATGTGATGTCTTCATGTGATCCCAAGGGCCATATTGAATGTTATAAGAAATCTCAACTCAAGAAAAAAAAAATCTGAAGCTTATTATACGGTTCAATCTTCAAAGTTTGTTCTGGCAATGTGATGTCTTCATGTGATACTCAAGGCCATATTGCCAGTTCTTTGTTCTGGCAATAGAGATACACAGTTCAATCTTCAAAGTTTCTTAATGGTCCTAAAAGAATATAAAATTCTGAAGTTTAACTTATATCATAGGAAACTTATAGTCCGAAAAAATAGAAACATAGGCCATAGGCAATTACCTCATATAATGCATAGATCTCTCGATTGTCAAATGCTCTTCTAGATGTGCAATGTGATGTCTCTATGTGATACCAAGGCCAAATTGAATATCATAAGAAATCTCAACTCAAAAAAACAAAAAAAAAACCAATAAGCATCTGTCAGTTTGATCTAATTATGCATGATTAGCATACACAACAAAATATAAAGTCTGCACAAAAATTCTCAAACCAAAAAGAGACAAAGATAGAAACTTACAAAAAAGAAACACAAGAGAAGCAAAAAATCAGACTTGTAGTTGCAATCACAGTCATGTTGTAAATAAGCCTACTAAAATGCTGTAAAAGGCTGTAAGGCTTCTAACTTACCTTAGGCAGTTGTGCTCATTTTCGAAGATCTCGAATCCATACGGTTGTATGAAAATGTGCTGCCTCTTTGACACCATGAAACTTCCTGTCACAATGCTACCAACAACAGATCTTCATGTCAAGCACTAGAGAAGTCTTCCATTTTGCAATCTTAATCATTTCCACCCATCAGCCTTTTCATCTTATGAAATTAAATTGGGCAAAGGGCAGTTCAGGTTTTGTTATTTTGGGAGTCTCGAAGATATTCCAAAATCTGACTGTCTCATCTGCTGCTGCAGAAGCTACTACACCTCCCAGTGGGCTCCCAGCCAAGGAAAGAACCCGGGATGAATGACCGGGAAGATCAGCCACTCTCGTCATGGATGCGTAATTCCACAAGGTGAGTTGATTGTTCAGCGAACCATGGGAGGTCAGTAATTCAGATTTGTTCTTGTCCCAAAGCAATGCACAAACTTCAGAGCCAGCATCAATCGAATTCAAGCAAGCACCATTAACGGTGTTCCAAAACTTAACGCAATGATCATTGCGACCTCCACCAGAAGCCAGCAGGTTGCTCCAAGTTGGGCACCAGTCAACAGCCTTCACAATGGAAGTGTGGCTGCTGATCTTGTGAAGCCATTGACGTTGACGTGGATGGTGGCGTGAGACAGGCATGCAGGCATCCCATATGTGCACTAGTTTGTCCAGCCCTCCGCTCGCCAAATACCGCCCCGACAGTCCGGACCATTTAAGACTACAAACTCCACACCGATGCCCATTATAGAAACAGATGAACATGTCATCCTTTCTAAAGTCATAATCAACAACAGTGCCATCAAATCTTCCGACCGTCAAGATTGAATTACTTCTCCATGCAAGTGACGACACGGGGGACTGGTTCTCATCCTCCATCCCATCCACAACATGTCCTGTTGCTGGATCAATCAGGGATAAATATGAATTGCCTAATGCGACAGCAAGAACTGCATAGTCTGGCAACCAGCGGATGCAAGTGATAGGTCCGCTGTCTTCTACACCTTGTAAAAGCTTAGTCGACTCATTTGCAGCATCCCAGAGATACACTGCATCCTCAAGGCCAATCGCCAACACATTATTGCTTCCCCAGTCGAGGAGATTCAAACCATCATCAACCAACATGCCATTGAGAACCAAAACCCTCTCTGGTTCCTTAGGGATTCGCCTCTGCTGCTTCTTCTGCAGCCGAATGGTCTCGTCAAATTGGGGTAGGCTGGCTGGCGTTTCATGTGCAGTGTTGAAAGTGAGGATACGAGATCTGTTCTTCAAAATGCACTCATCAAGTAGCTTTTGGTATGCCACGCTTGATAGGGATTCCCTCGAAGCATCACGCTGCGATCTCGAAGGCCCGGTTAGGGCAAAGCGTGCGTAGTCCATATCCATCGCCGAATGGAACGGAATGAAGCGGTCGTATTCCACGTGTCTAGAATGCGAAGAAGACATATTTTCCAATCGAAACCACAACGACACCGGTTAGGTGATGAAAAACGATCGAGAAAACCAGAAAGATCGATCTTCCCAGAAGAAACTCGACAACCAAGAATCGATCAAAAGAACCCTAAGGACAACAAAAATTCTGATCTTTAGTCACGGAAAACGTCAAGTATGATCGATTACAACCAAGCTAAATTAAATCCAACAAATCCTGAACCCGAATCAAAATTTCGATGGATGAAGAACCAAGCGAAACGAAACGAAGTGAAACCTCAAGAAAAAAAAAGAGAAAGGAATGAGATCACCGCAATAAAAATCGAAGGGGAGGACCCTCGCAGCTGTGCCCGTTCGTGTTCATCGGAGAGCAGCCCCGACCTTCGCAGAACGACGAGATCGCCAAGAGCCGAGAGGAGAGCGCACGAGAGGAGAGGCGTTGTTGTGCCGGCAACAAAGTGGGCCGTCGGCTTATATAAAGCCACCAGCCCAAGCGTTACATTCTAAAATCATTCAGTTATATTTACCCAATCTACGTAGCGGGTAATTTGACATGACACCGTTATACAGCTATCATCTACGTTAAATTTCGTGTACCTTATACTCCTTTGTTTTAGAATTTGTAAAAAACAAGACGTGGCGAAACAATGTTTTCAAAATGTTAAAATTATTATTAATATAACGAGATTTGATATTCTTTTATTTGTCTTTAAAAAGGAAAAAATCTTTATTTTTGGTTTTTTTTTGAATTTTTGGGATCTGTTGACACTATCATTTTTAAGTAATATTTATAAATTGATAGTGTTTTTATTAATACTTTGGTTATGAATCTCAAATTATAATATATCTTAATTTTAACATTAAATTTATTAGAATATTCGTTCACATAAATTATGCATTTAATGGATTTTACATCCGAGAGTATCTTGTGTCACCTCAAGTAGCAATATAAATTTATCTCTTGCCATCCATATATCACAAATGATTGGACACAATAGCAAGGTCCTATAACTTACGCTGTCCTTTGCTAATTTTAACATACTTTATTCATTTTATCACATAAAAACATGAACATAAATGATCTTATATAATATAAAATTAAAGAGTATACTTTAATTTTATATAAATTTAAATTTAAAGAACATCAACCTACTTATCCTCCTATTTCCTAATATAGAACAAAGATATTTGATAAAAAAAAATATTTTTTATTACAAGTATAATTATAGAATATGTTATATATATTCGATAACCTAGTTTATTCATATTAGACCAGGGATAAAAAAAACAAATATCATTATATACTGTCTCAGTAAATATGATAATACGATAATTGTGCTCATAAAAAATAAGGTTTACATGTAGATTCGATATTTCAATCATGAAATCAGATTAATTCATCTAAGTTACTCCACATGGGACCTCTTCTTCCTCCTACCATTCATCACCATTTTAATTGTCACAATTATAAATGAACACTAAATAATGAATGTAGTTATATTTATTATTAAAATAAGTCTAAAACATCTCAAATTAGGCTTAAAAGCCCCTAAAATCAACCAAAAAAAATAAAAAATATAGATACTATTACCCATATTTGATGAAATTTTGAGATGAAATGAATATTATCCTATAGATGCATGGGTTTAAACTCATTTATAAAATCAACCTACAAATATGTCAAATTAGATTTAAATTTTATAAAAATATTTAAAAATAGTAAATCTTATGTATTAATTATTATGATTTTATTTTTTATTTATTGTGAAATCTTGATGTCTAATGGATAAGTATTTATATATTTTAGAGTTAAACTAATAGAAGAATGTGATTACACAAAATTATGTCAATTTAGACTTAAAAAATTTTAAATCATAAAAAATAAAGAAAATAGATCACTATTAAGATATTGTTGTCAATATGTTGCTAAAATTTGATTTAATGGCCTAATTTAATTTGACATCATGGAAGTTGAACTAGTTCGATTTATCTAAATCGATACTTCACCATAGCATTTTAGGAGCCTTTTGGGCATTTAAGCATATTGCAGCACCTCGAGTTAATTTACAAAATTTGGGTGCTCCTAGGTAGAAATCCATAAAATGCAGCTAATTTACGTAAATTATTATAGAATTCATTTGGATAGTCAATGATATTCCATGTAATCAAGATTAAGGAGATTATATATAGTATATCATTTGATAGAGAATATTCCATCATCAATAATTCTCCCCTGGCCATCCTCTATTAGCCTCACATCGCATGGGGTGATACAGATCGACGCCATGAGATAGGAGCTCGAATAGGTCGACTCGCACCACAGGGGGGTGTATAGGTTTGGCTACCCACATGAATGTATTGCAAGAGGTACAAGCAATCCTTACTAGCCGTAATTCCTTCCTGCTAGCTCCATTAGTATAAAAATCAATCCCTGATGTTTGAATAGATCAGACCTTCCACACTCTGAACCCCTTGCTTTTATTACTCCATAAAGAGCTAACTTTATCACTAGAGGGGTTGGGTTAAGAAATCCTCCCGACATTAACCTTTTGTGCAGGGTCTCCAACGAAGTTAAGGCATGCCTCAACACACCCCTATCATCCCCGAGGAGACCAGAACCTACCTTGGCCTAACCTCCAAGCCACTTGAGATACCGAAAGCCCACCTCGACTAATACATCCCCAACATCTATTAGTTACAAGTGCCTTGTAAGCCATTCATATGAGTGATGACAAGTGTAATATACTATATAATTTCTTTTGGTTAATATTAATAATGATATTTTCTCACTTTATATTATGTGATGAATATATATTATGATGTCCTTGGTTCTGTGTAATGAGAATTGTATCATGATGAGATCATGATAGACTAATTCATCTTGAAATATAGATCCTGAATATTCCTAGTCATAGGTTACCTAAGAATGACATCAAGATAACCGGATAGTCCATTGTACTATATATCTATTCATATGATGGAGGCAGTTGGTCTCAAAGTTGCTTATATGGGGTCTCAAAGGATATAGTGTAGGTATTTAATGGAGAATGAGTTCACTAAATGATCTACTTATGGAATGCTGGATAGTTAATGATGCCTCATCGCCAAATAGCAATTTCATAGTCCTAGTTGTGTATATGGTCCTTAGACTTGAGATACCAAGAATATCTTATTTGAGTACTTCATTCTTTGATATTAGATTTATAGGTCTAGAAGTTCCAAAACTAGTATAATCGGGAATTGCAGCTAATCTTATGAAAGCAATTGAGTGTTAATAGAGGATCATCCACTTTTAGTATCATGGAAAGAATATTTCATGTATTCTTACTTAAGCAAATCCTTGACTATGGTCAATCAGATTAAGAGAATTCAATAAGAATGAAACTTGGATTGAGAGAAAAAAAAGTTATCTAAGATAATTCGATAAGAGTAAGACTTAAAGAGATTCTGTATGGGCCTGATAGTACTATGCCCAATATACGATCTTTGAGAAATTGGATGAATGATAGATTATAGATACATGATAATTAAGAATAAATATGTCTAATAAATTAGATCCCCCTATACCATTTGAGGACTATGTTATAGTGGCCTAGTACATCCATAATCGATGAGCTGAGTAAATTATTATAGAGATAATAATTTACTAAGTTAGAAGGAGTTCTAATAGGTGCAACTCATGGTTAGCTTGATATTTGGTCTAGAAGGTCACACATATATGGTGGATAATGCGATAAATAGAGAATTGGATATGAGATATCCAACATGCCCCTGTTATAATAGATCCATTGGGTAAGACCCAATAAAGCTTAGAGTGATTATTGGATAGGGATATAATATTCATTAAGCTAGAGGTCATTGGTTGAGGATCCAATACCCATTAGAGCAGATCCATTAGGGTTAGAAATAAGAACTCTCTATAAATAAGAGTTGGGGTTTCATGAGTCATAGACCAGACCCTACAGCCATTGGCCTCCTATCTCCTCCTCCCTATCTTTCTCTTAGTCGCAACCCCCTCCCTAGTGCGAGAGGACAGCAAGAGGGTCGACTCCTCTCTTGATTGCTACTATGTGATGGTGAACGATCATATGGAGAGAACCTGTTGCATGAGAAGATGCATCGTTGTTATGTCCACTATGTGGATCACTATTAAAAAGAAGTTTACATAAGCTCTTTCATCCACAAACTAAGATATATAATTTAGGGGATATATGATTTCCCCTAGGTGAGAACGTCTCAACCACTTGATGCGATTTGTGTCATTTTGAATTTTATACTCCCGATTATTATCACACGATGATCCAATTTTTTTCTTTTGAAAAATTGATTTTATTTTTATTTTCTACTACACTTATGATGCTCCCTATTCCCAACAATGGTATCAGAGCTAGGTTCCCCATGCGATGATCGATATTAACTGCGTGCTGTGTAGAATTGGTTTCTGCATAAACTAGTTACGTTTTTCACCAATTTCAAATTATGACAATATATGTTTTGCATCGAAATCATTTTGTTATCAAAGAGTTGATGACAAAACTAGGGAAGGGCATAAAGAGTTGCTGCCTATCGTTTGACCAAAATAGTGGGTTGACCAGTAAGCTGGCCGAGGGTTGCTTATAGCCTCTTAGTTGAGAATTCTCCATGGGCAAAACAGGCTGCTTGTAGCCATCTGGTTGAAACCCCTATTTTTGGTCAAGAGTTCTCCTTGGTTGAACACAACAAAGCTATAAGAGCATAACCATGACCGGCCAAGAGTCCCTATAGCCAGGGACTCCTAGCGGCTAGGTTTTCCAAGCCACTAAGAACCTTAGCAACCAGGGACTCATAGTGGCTAGGGTTTCCTAACTGCTAGGAACTCTAGTAATTAGGGTTTCTTAAGGGATTAAGGGTTAATCTAAAATTGATTAATTAAAAAATTTAATTAATTATTTATCACTTAGTTCGATAGATATATATACATGTGATGTATGTTATAAACAGATAATCATGGACCATATGTGATGATAGTATATATGTATGTAATTATTATTGAGGCATATGAGCCTCCCTCTCTCTTTGGGATATTGATAGCACCATGCCCAGTATATAGTTTCTAGGATATTAGATAAATGAGAGATTATATATATATATATATATATATATATATATGGGGTAATTGAGAATAAATATATCTAATAAATTATATCCCCATATACCATTTGAGTACTATGGTATAGTGGCCTAGTACATCCATAATCGATGAGCTGAGTGAATTATTATAGAGATAATAATTTACTAAGTTAGGAGTTCTGACAAGTGTAACTCATGGTTAGGGCCTAAAAGGTCACACACATATGGTGGACAATGCAACAAATAGATGATTAGATATGAGATATCCAACATGCCTCTATTATAATGGATCTATTGGGTAAGGCCCAATAGAGCTTAGAGTGATTATTGGATAGGGATCTAATATCCATTAAGCTAGAGGTCATTGGATGGAGATCCAATGCTTATTATGTTGAATCTCAGATTTTGATGATGAAATTAATTGATTGTGATTTTTGGCTAACTGCATTTTGAGTTACACAGGTCTACTGTTAATCAAGATTAGACAATTGATGCTGGAGGAATTGATGTTGCGCTGGAAGTGATCACGTTAGGATATTGGATGTCGAGCCGGAGGTTCGGTCGACAATCAGTAGAAGGCTGCGTACGTCTGGTATCAGGCCAAGAAGAGTGGAGTTGCACCAAGGATATCGGGGTTGCGGAGGTCAAACACCAATTGGGTAACAAGCCGTAAGAGAGGACGATGCATCGAAGAATCGGATGAAGCACCGACCAATGACATGCCGGGCAACTAAATGTCAATTCGTATTGTAATAACTATCTAGATCGAAGTAAAGTATTTGTTTGTGTGTGTGTAGGATTAACTACGATAACGATGAAGATGTAAAGCGAAACAAAGTATCGAAAGACAAGTGTGATGGATCGTTGGGAGTTTAAGAGTTCGATGGAAGTCCGAAGATTCATTGGAGTGTTGCCAGAACCAGTTGAGAATGAGTAGGGAGCTTGCCGAAGGGTTTTCGGAAGTTCATCGGAAGGTTCGTTGGATGTTCGTAGAGTTTGCCAAGAAAGATTGGAGCTTGCCAATGAAGCTCGTTGGAACTCACTAAGATTATCTTGAAGTCTGGGAGCTTACTGGGAGTCCATAGAATGGTTTTTGAGGGTTCGTCGGAAGACCATCGGAAGTTTGCCAGAAGCTCGCTAGAAGAAGTCTTGACTTGTCGGACTCTGTAATAGCTTAGGAAATATCTTTAATTTTATAGTTAGTATGTTAATTTGGGTTAGGATTAGGTGTTAATTCTATAACCCAAGTAGGGGCCAATTGGGCCTTATTTTGGATTAGTTTGGGCCGAGTTTTTGGCCCAAACCAAAGTGCTGAAAAGTTGGCTGGGGTGGTGGCACCACTTAGCACCCGAGAGCACTGGCGGTGGCACCGCCCAGTACCGCCAACACCGGGCAAACCGAGGCAATTCAAATTTGGGCTCCAAATTTGATTTCTCTTGAGGCCTATAAATACCCCTCTCATCCATGGATTAAATACACACAAAAAACTGAAAAAGAAGAAGGGAAAACTTTGTTGAAGTTGTGTCAAAACCCTCCCTCTTGTTTCTAAAGTGTGATCTAGCCTTAGAGAGGGTTAAGAGGCCTTGTAAGGGTTACCTCCTAAGCCCGTCAAAAGGAGAAGAATTGTAAGAGAGTTCATCCTCGCCCATTGGAAGGAGGATAGCTAGTGAAAAGCCGATGGCCTCAAGCGAAGAGGAATTGAGAGTGGATGTAGGTCGGATGACCGAACCACTATAAAAATGATTTGCGTTTATGTTCATGCATTTATCTTTTTGCAAACATTTACTTTGCTAAGTTCACTGCCCTCATCTTCTTACATACGTTTTCAATGCAATCAAAATGGTTTTAATCGATATGTTATTCTTATCGTACAAAGTTTTCGAAGTTGATTTAAATCGCTAAAAAGTTATCATGTTTATCCATTGCACTAATTCAACCCCCCCTCTCAGTGTCACTCGATCCCTAACAATTGGTATCAAAGCCACGTTATTTCTCATTCAGATTTACACTTGTAAGAAATGGCTCTTGATGGCTTTCAAGAAGGCATTTCGGTTGTTCATCCTTTGTTCTTTAACGGTTCGGACTATACATATTGGAAAACTCAAATGAGAGTTTTCTTGATTTCTTAAGATTTGAACTTATAGAATATTATTGAAAATGACTTTCAACTTCCCTCTAAACCAACGAACGAATGGTCAGATTTGAAGAAGAAATATTTTTCTTTAAATGCAAAGGCTATGAATGCCTTATTTTGCTCTTTAGATAATAATGAGTTCAATCGGATTTCTTCTTGTGAAACGACTTTTGATATTTGGCGGACACTTGAAATCATGCACGAGGGACCTAGTAAAGTCAAAGACTCGAAAGTAAACCTCTTATTATATGATTTTGAGCTCTTCCGAATGACACCAAGCGAAACTATCAGCAATATGTACACTTGTTTCACAGATATCGTCAATAGTCTAAGAGCTCTTAGTAAATCTTTTTCAGATTTTGAACTCATAAGCAAGATCTTAAGATCCCTTCCAAAAAGGTGGGATCCTAAAGTAACCGCAATACAAGAAGTAAAAAATCTAAATGACCTTCCGGTAGAAGAACTCATTGGCACTTTAATGACATATGAAATAAGTTTCTTGGAACATATTGAACATGATGAACACATGAACCACCTTCTAAAGAACAAGAAGGTTTTGGAACTCTGAACTATGAAATGTCATTTGAGTGATAACTCAAGTGATGAGAACACTATTGAGAACTTTAAACTTCAAACACTAAATTTTAATAAGTTCATTAAATAAAAACTAAAAAATATAAATGAACTTGAACGGAGGAAAAGGACAAAGAAGAAGAAGGCCCCCAAGGATGAATCGAGAACATTCGAAGGTGAAATGACAAATTACGCTTTGACGGTCTTCGACTACAAGGTAAGCAACTTAACTCCCTTGAATTATTTTGAAATTACATGAGGTTTTTCATGAGTGCTTAATTTAGTTAGTAGGAAATAAAAATTATTTTACAAAAAATATATCACGCTCTTCTTTTTAGTATTTTTGAAAAGTAAAAATTATGAATGATGATTGTATGATTTATGATAATGTTTGTACACCTAATAGGATTAACCCATGCATGTGTATCTTGATGATGCTTGACAATTTTATATCATGCATGAGTTTATTTAAGTGATGTTATTTGAAAACTTCTATCTTGGATTAATGGGTCTTAACTTTTTTCTTTTTTGATAAAATTTTTAGATGATACTTGTCTTCATGAAATCAAAAGACCTAACCCACAAATTTTCTAAATGAAAGAAATATGGTTTTGATGTTGCCTTGTATTACATTTGGACTTGATGATTTTCATGATGAAAATTATTTTTCAGATTTATAAATGATGCATGATTTTCGTAAAAATTTGAGCATCGATCATCTTGTTATAACTAATGAAAGAAAGAATTAAAATGATTTTGATGATGTTTTCGTTTTTAAATATGATGTATGACATTTTCATATGAAAAATTTGAATATTCCTATGAAAGATCAAATCAACTTAAGGTGAAACACATAAAAATGAAAAATGCACTATCATGATGTTTCATGATTTTGAAGACAAAACTTGCACTTCAAATTTATACGATGATGGTCATCATATGAAAATTTTAAAAATTCTTATGAAAGATCAATCACATAAAAATGGAAAATGTGCTATCATGATGTTTTTTACACTTTATGTGTTTGTTCTTGATGGCTTTGATAAGATCACTTTTTCGGTCTTAAACTTGATACACAACTTTTATAGAAAAAGGACTCGAGCAAGCTTACATGTAATTAATATATATTTTTCTAAGTAAAATTTCTAAATGAAAGATTTTGATAATAATATCCAATTTGTATAATGATACATAGCTTTCGAATAAAAATCTTGAATATACCTTTTGAAATCTTACTTGATGATGAAAATCTTGATATTAAAAGGATGTTATCATGCTTGAAAGTTACGGAATAATGCTTGATAAATTATTTTATGAAATTTGCCTTTTGTTCTTAAATGTCTACACTTGTTAAAGGCAAAGGCATGCTTATTTGAAATAAATCATAAAAAGAAAATGCATGATCTTGAAAATTTTTCTATCTCTAAAGTTTTCGGTTTTGATGAATCCATGTGAATATCTTGAATCGAATCTTTTAGAAAATGCCACATGCTTAATGTGATTCGGCTTAATGATCTTTATGACAAAATTTACCTTTTTACTCTTGAATGTTAATACTTATTTTTTATTAAAGGAAACGGCTTGATTATAAAATGAAATACATTATCATGATAAATTGAATCTCATGTCTTGAAATAATGTGTTATATTTTTGTCTTGATGATTTTTATAATCAAACTTGCCTTTTGTTTTTGAATACTTATTTTGATTTGGCATAAAAAGACAAATGATGAATCCATATATACTATGTTTATATAAGTCTCTTGAATCTTGAGAATAATTTTGATAATTTGATTATGGGTTTCAAGTTGTCAAATTGTTTTGAATGAGATTTTTTTAAACTATCTGCGATTTAAAATAAGATCGAAAAACTTCATACTATTGAAATTAACGTTTCATTTGAAATCGTTTCGATTGCATTTTAACTTGAAGGAATATGTAAGAAAGAGACAACGAAGTAGAGCATCAAAATGAAGATGGTTTGCAGTAATGTAAATGACAATAAGATAAACCAAATTGATTTATAGTGGTTCGGTCATACGACCTATATCCACTCCCGATTCCTCTTCACTTGAGGCCACTGGCTTTTCCACTAGCTATCCTCCTTCCAACGAGCAAGGATGAACTCCCTTACGGCACCTCTCTTTTTGATGGGCTTAGGAGATAACCCTTATAAGGCCTCTCACTCCTCTCTTAGACTAGAACACTCTTAAAACTTAGAGGAAAGATTTTGACACACTTTCAATAGAGTTTTTCCTCTTTTTATCTCAGTTCTAGACACCCTTTCATCCATGAATGAGAGGGGTATTTATAGACCTCAAGAGGATTCAAATTTGGAGCCCAAATTTGAATCACTTTCGTTGTTCCCAGTGCTGGCGGTGCCACCACCTGTCAATTGTCAGAACTGACAGTATACTGGTCGATGCCACTGCCCAGCTCTCGGCCACCGGGTGGTGCCACAGCCCAACCCTTTTCAGCATGCTGGTTTGGGCCAAAAACTTGACCCAAATCGGTCCAAAAGAAGGCCTAATGGGCCCCTACTTGGGTTATAGGATTAACACCTAATCCTAACCCAAATTAACATACTAACTATAAAATTAAAGATATTTTCTAAGCTATTACAAAGTTCAACAAGTCAAGACTTCTTCCGGCAAACTTCCAGCAGTCTTCCGACGAACCCTCGGAAACCATTCTGTGGACTCTCGGCAAGCTCTTGGACTTCACGATGATCTTAGTGAGTTCCAACAAGCTTCTTTGGCAAGCTCCAATCTTTCTTGGCAAGCTCCATGAATTTCCGACGAACCTTCCGGCGAACCTCTGAAAACCGTTCAATAAGCTCCCTACTCGTTCTCGACCGGTTCCGACAGTACTCCAATGAATCTTCGGACTTTCGTCGAACTCTCGAACTCTCAATGATCCATCACACTTGACTTTCGGCACTTTGTTTTGCTTTACGTGTTCATCGTTATCATAGTTAATCTTGCACACACACAAACAAATACTCTACTTCGATCTAAATAGTTATTACAACACGAATTGACATTCTGTTGCCCGGCACGTCATTGGTCGGTGCTTCGTCTGATTCTACGGTATATCGTCCTCTCTTGCGGCTTGTTGCCTAATCGACGGTTGACCTTCGTAACCTCGATATCCTTGGGGTAACTCCGCTCTTCTTGGTCCAATGCCCGATGTCTGAAGCCTCCTGCCGATTGTCGACCAAACCTTCGGCTTGACATCCAATATCCTGACGTGATCACCTCCAGCGCAACGTCAATCCTCTAGCGTCAACTGTCTAATCTTGATCGATAGCAGACCTACGTAACTCAAAACGCAGTTAGACCTCAAATCACAATCAATTAGTTTCATCATCAAAATCTGAGATTTAATAATCTCCCTCTTTTTTATGTTGACAACTAATTGATGACTAACGGAGTTAACCTTAACTCTCTAGAGTTTAACCGAACTCCTCCTATCAATATGTCATTGATAGAACACTTGAATTATCCAAAATCCAAGCAACATTCATCACATGTTAAGAGAATCCATCAATCCATCATGCAAATATATAAAATATTTAATTCAATGCATGAAGTCATTAATTTACTTCTCCCCCTATGTCATCAACAAAAAAGAGAAGTTGCATCATAGCTAGTTTTCAAGGATATGGGAATTTTATAACACACTAGCTATTAATCACATCATACAACATTTAAGCATAGCTTTGCAATACAACATCCAATCATATCATTCAATCATAACAAGTTTCAAGATATGTAAAATAGCACTTGTTGTGATGGTATTCATGATCATAAGTTTTTTTTTATTCTCCTTTGAGAAGTGCAAGGAAATAATATTTAAAGATATTCATTTTGTTGACTTCCTTTGCGATATGCATACAATTTTGTAATTTCTTTCTTCTCTTTTGAGAAGAGTAAGCTTGCAAGTTTTGCTTTCTTTGCATACTAGGACTTTTGCATTCATTTGTACTATGCAAGCTAGCAAAAGCCTTCTCCCCCTTTATCAATATCAAAAAGAAAGGGAGGATTAATACTTCAAATAATCTTGCATGAGATTCAATAATAATTTGTAACAAAAATACAAGCAATTTTGTTGAAAAAGTGAATTTGAGCAAGATTTTTGCCTCTCTTGAGATAGCAACTTTTTGTTTCTCAATGTTTAAGCTAGCAAAATTTTCTCTTTTGATGCATAAGCTAGCAATTTAACTACCCCTTTATCATAATCGAAAAGAAGGAAGGAACCAATGATCAATTATAAATTTGTATCAATCAATATATCAATCATCATATGATGTATACAAGATAATAATACAAAGAAATCATGTCATGAAGGATATCAATATGTAAATTCAATAAGGATCAAAACCAAAAGATATCTGATTCATAACTTTCTTTTTAGCAAGATCTAGATAAATGTATCAATTTTCAATTCAAGATAAATGTCATACAATTAAGAATCATGATATATAAAAGCATATCAATATCAAGGATCAAGTCATGATTACAAGTGCTAACATATTTTCTTTTCATTCATTTTTAAGCCATGATAAAAGAATGAATCAATGATTCAATCATTAAGCACATTTCTTTTACATCAATTTTCAATCATCAAAGCATATTTTCTCAAGTTGAGTATCGAAAAGTTAAGAGAAAACAATTTGCAGTTTTCTTCATATAACATGGGAGAATCATAAGAGAGTATAGAGGAAGACATAAAAACTCAAGTTATCAAGATCATGGTCTCATAAAAGTAATTCAAAAATATAGTTCTGAGAAACAAGAGACAAGTCATATTACATTTGAAAAATTCTCTTTTGATAAATGAAATAATCATGGTATGCGATCTTGATTTATAAAAGTTTCAAGTTCTAATTATCAAGATCAAGATTTCAATAAAATTTCTTTATAGCAAACTGAAATCTTTTAGATCTTGATTCAAGCATTAAATACATCTTAACAAGTCATAATTCGAAAAGATTCAAGAATCACTAAAAGAAAAATCATTTTCATAGATTCATATAGATGGATTTTTTAACACATCATCAAGATCTCATTCATAAATCAAATGACCCACAAAATATCATAAATGAATTCATCACTTGATTTTCATGGAAAAATAAAAAATTTCAAAAATCATATATTTTGTTTTTTTATGATTTGCATTAATTTCATATAAACATGCCTTTGTCTTCTTTTAATGTCAAATAGAGATAAGTATGAATGTTCAAGACGTAAAGGCAAAATATCATAAAGCATGATTTTAAATATCCATTTTCAAGGCATGATAAAAAGAGTAAGTCAAAGATTTAATTATCTCATGTCATGAATTCCAAAGGACATTTCAAGTTATCAACAACACATTAAAAGAATATTTCAAAAAGACATATCGATACATGATTCATTTATATCATTTTATTCGAATTCATGATTCATTTGGAAGGTTCTCCTCTATAGTAAATAAAAAGGAATTATAGGAGAATAAAATGAATTAAGGGAGATAGAACATGATTGAAGCATGATTCATTTTTAAAAATGTATCTTATGTCATAAATATGAATCAAGCATTTGTCAAATCCGAAATCATCCTCAAAATCACATTCAATAAATTCATGCATGACAAGCATGGGTTCATGAATTTCCTATAGAAAAATCGATAAAATTGAGATAGAGGATACCATTTCATTTTTTATATGTGATTCGCTTCTTATAACTATGCTTTTGCCCTCAATAAAAATAAATGTCAATATTCAAGATGAAAAGTTAAATTTTGTCATAAAGATTATTAAGTCAAATCACATTAAGCATGTGGCATTTTCTAAAAGATTTGATTTAAGATATTCACATGGATTCATCAAAACCGAAAACTTTAGAGATAGAAAAAATTTCAAGATCATGCATTTCCTTTTTATGATTTACTTCAAATAAGCATGTCTATGTCTTTTTAATGTTAGATTCATATATCATTGTATAGATCCAAAAAGCAAGTATTAAGAGAGATCATTTAGATCAATGCACACATTTATTTTCATTGCATTCATCATAATTATTTTCAAGAAATTCACAAGATTTATAAAATGAATTCAAAGATGTATTTTCATTCTATGCAATTGATTTCATGTGAGTAGGTTTAAGTCTTTTATTTTAAATTCTAATGCATCGTCATACTATAAAATCATTAAGCATGATAACAAACTTTTAATATTTTTATTTTATCTTTGTCAAGGATGATTCCATAGGGTATGTTCAAGTTTTTCATTCGAAAGCCATGAATCACAATATAAATCCGAAATTATCATTAAATTTTTATTTTTCAAAAATTCTAGTAGAAAAAGCAGGAAAATATTTGAAAATAAATTTTTTATTTCCTACCAACTAAACTACGCACTCATGAAAAATTTTAAGTAATTTCAAAAAGCAAAGGAGCTTTAGTTAAGTTGCTTACCTTGTAGTCGAAGGCCGTCAAAGCCCAATTTATTTCTTCTTTACTTAATTCTTCTTGGTGATCCTTCTTCTTCTTTGGTGGCCTCTTCCTCCGTTCAAGTTTATTTGTATTTTTTAATTTTTGTTTAATGAACTTATTAAGATTCATTAAAAGTTCAACGTTCTCTTCATTGTCCTCATCACTTGAGTCATCACTCAAGTGGCATTTCATAGTTCAGAGTTCTAAAACCTTCTTGTTCTTTAGAAGGTGGTTCATATGTTCATATGTTCATCATGTTCAAAATGTTCTAGGAGGCTCATTTCATATGTCAATAGTGAGCCAATTAATTCTTCTAATGAAAAATTATTTAAATTTTTAGCCTATTGTATTGTGGTTACTTTAGGATTTCACCTTTTTGGAAGGGATGTTAAGATCTTGTTAGTGAGTTTAAAATTTGAAAAATATTTACTAAGACTTTTCAAGTTATTGATGACATCCGTGAAACGGGTGTACATGTCGTCGATAGATTCGCTTGGTGTCATTTGGAAGAGCTCAAAATCATGCAATAAGAGGTTTACTTTCGAGTCTTTGACTCTACTAGTTCCCTTGTGCATGATTTCAAGTGTCCATCAAATTTCAAAAGTTGTTTCGCACATAGAAATCCAATTGAACTCGTTCTTATCTAAAGCGCAAAATAAGGCCTTCATAGCCTTTGCATTCAAAGAAAAATATTTCTTCTCCAAATCCGATCATTCGTTCGTCGATTTAGAGTGAAGTTGAAAATTATTTTCAATAATATTCCATAAATCCAAATCCAATGAAAGTAAGAAAACTCTCATTCGAGTTTTCCAATAAGTGTAGTACAAACCGTTAAACAACGGAGGACAAACGATCAAAAAACCCTCTTGAAAGCCATGAAAAGCCATTTCTTACAGGTGTAAATCTGAATAAGAAATAACGTGGCTCTAATACCAATTGTTAGGGATCAAGTGGCACTAAGAGGAGGGGTGAATTAGTGCAACGGTAAAGAACAATAAACTTTCTACGATTTAAAATAAGTTCGAAAAACCTCATACTATTGAAAGCAACATTTCGTTTGAAACCATTTCGATTACGTTTTAACTTGAAGGAATACGTAAGAAAGAGACAATGAAGTAGAGCATCAAAGCGAAGATGGTTTGCAGTAATGTAAATGACAATAAAATAAACGCAAATCGATTTATAGTGGTTCGATCATACGACCAACGTCCACTCCCGAATTCCCTTCAAGCTTTTCCACTAGCTATCCTCCTTCCAACAGGCGAGGATGAACTCCCTTATAGCACATCTCCTTTTGATGGGCTTAGGAGATAACCCTTACAAGGCCTCTTACCCCTCTCTTGGACTATAACACTCTTAAAACTTAGAGGGAAGATATTGACACACTTTCAACAGAGTTTTCCCTCTTTCTATCTCAGTTCTAGACACCCTTTCATCCATAAATGAGAGGGGTATTTATAGGCCTCAAGAGGATTCAAATTTGGAGCTGAAATTTGAATCACTTTCGTTGTTCCCGGTGCTGGTGGTGCCATCGCCTATCAGTGGCAGTGCCATCGCCTGTCAGTTGTCAGATTGACAGTGAACTGGATGGTTCCACTGCCCAAGGCAATGGTGCCACCGTCCATGCTCTCGGGTGTTGGGCGACGCCATCGCCCAGCCCTTTTCAGCATGCTGGTTTGGGCCAAAAACTCGGCCCAAACCGGTCCAAAACAAGGCCCAATGGGCTCCTACTTGGGTTATAGGATTAACACCTAATCCTAATTAACATGCTAACTATGAAATTAAAAATATTTCCTAAGCTATTACAAAGTTGGACAAGTCAAGACTTCTTCCGGTGAGCTTTCGGTGAACTTCCGGTGGTCTTCCGACGAACCCTCAGAAACCATTCTGCAGACTCCCAGTAATGTTGGGAAATCCATTAGGGGAGCGACATCTCATGCGTAGCGGAAGAACAGAAAATAAAAACCCCAGATTTCCCATAGAAAGTTTCCATCATCGTGCGAAGATCGGTGTGTCAAAAATAAATCCGCGAAAAACTACACATGTAAAAGAAAGTACCTAGGGAGATCGTATATCCCTGAATCCCTGCAGATCTATAGGAGAGGATGAAGGAGGTCAAGCATCCTCCTCTCTAGTGGTATCCACACGATAGGGACTGCGTCGATGCACCTCTCTAGGGAGAGGAGAACAGGAGGTGGCTACCAAAAGAAACCCCCAGCCTATAGAGCTTTGGTTCCCTCCTATTTATAGAGGCCCCTTGTAAACCTTAATGGATCTTTGCCCTATTGGGTATTGGATCTCCATCCAATTACCCAAGCCTCTTGGATTAGTGGGTCTCTACCCAATAATCTCTTATTAGTAATTATTGGATCTCATCTCAGGATCCAATAATTCAGGGGCTTAATGGATATCCAATAAGATAGGGGATTTGGCGGATATCTCATATCTGTACCTCTACTCATCGTAACACCTACCATATGTGTGTGTCCCTCTAGGCCCAATATCGAGTTGGCCGTGAGTCATACTTGTCAGAACTCCTTCTGACTCAGTGAATTATTATCTCTATAATAATTCACCCAACTTATCGGCTGCGGACACACCAGGCCACTATGCCGTAGCCCCCAGATGATACAGGAGAATCCAATCCTTTAGACCTATCTATCCTTAGTTACCATGTATTTATAGTCCCTCATCCATCTAATATCTCAGAGACCCTATACCGGGCATGGTATTGTTAGGCCCATATGGTCTCTCCTCGAGTCTTGCTCCTGTCGGATTCTCACAGAGAACTCTTTCTCTCTCAATTTGAATAACCTTGGCCAAAGATTTATTCGAGCAAGAACACATGAGATATTCCTCTTATGATACCGAGAGCGAATGATCCTCTATTGACACTCAATAGCCCTCGTAAGGTTGGCTACCACTCCCAATGACCGATTGTACTAGATTTGGAACTTTCTAAACCTATAAGTCCGGTATCAAAGAGTGGATTATTCATATAGGACATCCTTGGTATCTCAAGTCTAAGGACCAGATACACTATTGGGACTACGGAATCGCTGTCTAACATGAGGTATCAATAACCATCTAGCATTCCGTAGGCGGATCAATCAGTGAACTCATTCTCCAATGAGCACCTGCATTGTACCCTTAGTGTCCCCACACGAGTAGCTATGAGACCAGCTACCGGACAGGTATACAGCACATCAGTCTATCTGGTTATCTCGATGTCCTTCTCGAGTAACCTATAACTAGGATAATTTAGGGTTTGTGTTTAAAGGTGAATCTGTCTCATTATCGTGATCTTATCATGATCCGATTCCCATTGTACAGATCCAAGGACATCACAATATATGCAACACGCAAGATAAAGTGATAAAATACCTAATAATATGCAAAGAGAAAAAGTGCACATTAAGTTACAAGTGCCATCACTCATGTGATTGGCTTGTAGGGCACATATGACTAGCAATCTCCCACTTGACCTAAAGTCAATCACCAACATGTATGATCCCCATCAGACCTCTATGACGCTCAAAAACAATCTGAGTTAATGACTTTGTCAGTAGATCTGTAATGTTATCTTCGGATGAAACTCTTTCCATTACTACATCTCTTTGGGCCAAGATCTCTCTAATAAGTTAGAACCTCCTCAGAACACTTCTAATGAGACCCGGGTTCCCTTATTTAAGTAATCGCCCCGTAGTTGTCGCAATATAAGGGAATCAGCTCTTCGCTGCTCGACATGACTCCCAGATCTCTGATGAACTTTCTCATCCAAACTTCCTCCTTTGCTGCCTCTACCGCAACAATGTATTCCGCCTATATAGTCAAGTCAATAGTAGTGTCTTGCTTGGAACTCTTACAACATACTGCTTCTCTATTCAGGGTGAACACATATCTTGAATTAGACTTGTTATCATCGACATTGAACTGGAAGCTCGAGTCTATATAGCCCTCAACCCTGAGACAAAAGATCCTTAGTCCTTCTCAAGTACTTAAGGATACATTTTACTACTTTTCAGTGCTCCAAGCCTGGATCTACTTGATATCTGCTCGTAACACTCAGAGCATGCGCTATATCAGGCCTGGTACATAGCATAGCATACATGATAGATCCTATCGCTGATGCATATGGCATCATATCCATGTGTGCCCTTTCTTTAGGAGTCTTTGGGGACATACTCCTAGAAAGTGATATTCCATGTCACATTGGTATGAGACCTCTCTTGGAATTTTTCATGCTAAACTTTTTGACAATGGTATCTATGTACTTGGACTGGGACAAGCCAAGCATCCTCTTGGATCTATCTCTATAGATCTGTATCCCCAATATGTAGGATGCTTCCCCTAAGTTCTTCATGGAGAAATGTTTAGATAACCAAGTCTTTACTGTGGAGAGCATTCCTACATCATTCCCAATGATCAGGATGTCATCCACATATAATACCAAAAAGGTGATAGTGCTCCCACTTACCTTCCTATACACACAAGGCTCATCTTCGTTCTTAACGAAGTCATAAGATCTGATCGTCTCATCAAATCTTATATTCTAACTTTGGGGAGCTTGCTTTAGTCCATAAATGGACCTAAGCAACCTGCACACCTTATCTGGGTTATCCCTAGACATGAATCCCTCAGGCTGTATCATATACACCTCCTCCTCGAGGTAGCCATTGAGGAATATGGTTTTGACGTCCATCTACCAGATCTCATAATCATAGTGTGCTGTAATAGCCAATTGAATTCGAATGGATTTTAGCATGGCTACAAGTGAGAAAGTTTCATCATAGTCAACACCTTGCCTTTGACAATACCCTTTATCACTAGCCTTGCTTTATAGGTCTCTACCTTTCTATCTACTCCAATCTTCTTTTTGAAGATCCACTTGCAACCAATGGGTACAATACACTCGAGTGCATCAACTAGGTTCCAAACCTTGTTGGAGTACATGGAATCTATTTCTAAATTCATGGCTTCTTGCCATTTCCCAGAGTCTATGCTCATAATAGCCTCCTCGTAGGTCTGAGGATCAATATCCTCAACATCCTCTCCTCTAATATGTCCCAGATATCTCTCAGGAGGATGAGATACTCTATCAAACCTATGTAAAATTAGAACTTGTGTGTCAGGTATCTGAACAGATTCTGGAATGATGCTTGAACTAGGTTCTCCAACCTCGCTCAACTTTATCATGCTCCCACTGTCTCCACCAAGAATGTGTTCCTTCTTAAAGAACACTGCTCTCTTGGCTACAAAGACCTTTTATCCTCATGGTGATAGAAATAATACCTACAAGTTTCCTTAGAGTATCCCACGAACTTGCACCATTCCGTCTTGGATTCTAACTTGTCAGGGTTGTATCTCTTAATGTGGGTAGGGCAGCCCCAAATCTTAACAATCTTAAGATCGGGCTTCTTCCCATTCCATATCTCATATGGAGTAGACATCATTGACTTAGTTGAAATTCTATTCAAAAGGTAAGCTGTAGTTTCTAGAGCATATCCCTAGAATGAGATGGGTAGGTCGGCGAAATACATCATAGAACGCACCATGTCTAACAGTGTGCGATTCCTCCTTTCCGATACACCATTAAGCTGTGGTGTATAAGGAGGTGTCCATTAGGATAAAATCCCATAGTCTTTGAGGAACTGAGTGAACTCTGTACTCAAGTCCTCACCTCCTCGATCTGATCGAAGGGTTTTAATACTCTTTCCTGTTTGGTTCTCCACTTCATTTTTATATTCCCTGAATTTCTCAAAAGCCTCAGACTTATACTTTATCAAGTACTTCATCTTGACGTGATCACCTCTGGCGCAATATCAATTCCTCTAGCGTCAATTATCTAATCTTGATCGATAATAGACATGCGTAACTCAAAACGTAGTTAGACCTCAAATCATAATCAATTAGTTTCATCATCAAAATCCGAGATTCAATATTTTCCTCTATGATTGCTTCCTTTTTCATTTACTAAAGAGGAAAACAATTCATGTCTTGATATATCGATAAGTGATACTTGAAATTATTTTTATGATTCATGATGAATTTAGATCTATCATGCATAAATCAAGTTGTTGCTTTTACTATCAAATGAATCATGAGCCTTGACGTCATATCTTTCATGATATAGAAATAATAATAATTCTTTGGCTTGTATGCCTTATGTGGTAAATGAAAAATTGATATAAAAGAAATTTGCTTTATGATGAATCAATGAATCATAACTTGATCTATAAGAATGATATGTTTTTTATGTATCATGATTCTTGGTTGTATACCATTTATCTTAAATTGAAAATTGATACATATGAATCTTGATCTTGCTAAAATGAAAAGTTATGAATCATGAATGATATCTTTTGGTTTTGATTCTTGTTGAATTTACATATTGATATCCTTCATGACATGATTTCTTTGCATTGTTGTTTTGTATGCATCATGTGATGATTGATATATTGATTGATGCAAATTTATAATTGATCATTGGTTTCTCCCTTCTTTTTGATAATGATAAAGGGGGAGTTAAATTGTGAGCTTGTGCATCAAAAGAGAAAAAATTTGCTAACTTAAATATTGAGAAGCAAAAAGTTGCTATCTCAAGAGAGGCAAAAATCTTACTCAACTTCACTTTTTCAACAAAATTGCTTGCATTTTTGTTACAAATTATTGTTGAATCTCATGCAAGATTATTTGAAGTATTTGATCCTCACTTTCTTTTTGATATTGATAAAGGGGAAGAAGGCCTTTGCTAGCTTTGACATTGATAAAATTCCTAGCATATAAAGAAAGTGAAACTTGCAAGTTTGTTCTTCTCAAAAGAGAAGAAAGAAATTACAAAATTGCATGCATATTGCAAAGGAAGCTAAGAAAGTGCAAACTTGCACAAGAAGCAAGTGATGAAAAATTGCTATCTTGCTTATCTTTAGAAAGAATTTAAAAACTTGCTATGATTGAATGTTTTAAAGTGATGTATGTTGAATATCTTGATTGATAGCTAGTATGATTGTAAAATTTGCATATCCTTAAAAACTAGCTATGATGCAACTTCTCCTTTTTGTTGATGACATAGGGGGAGAAGTAGATTGATGACTTTATACATTGAATTGAATATTTTATATATTTACATGATTGTTTGATATTTCTCTTAACTTGTGATAAATGTTGCTTGGATTTAGGATAATCCAAGTGTTTTATCAATGGTATATTGATAGGGGGAGTTTGGTTAAACTCCTGAGAGTTATGGTTAACTTCGTTAGTCATCAATTAGTTATCATCATCAAAAAGAGGGAGATTATTGAATCTCAGATTTTGATGATGAAACTAATTGATTGTGATTTTTGGCTAACTACATTTTGAGTTACACAAGTCTACTGTCGATCAGGATTAGATAGTTAATGCTGGAGGAATTGACGTTGCGCTAGAAGTGATCACGTTAAGATATTGGATGTCGAGCTGGAGGTTCGGTCAATAATCAATAAAAGGCTAGTACGTTGGGCATTGGGCCAAGAAGAGTGGAGTTGCGCCAAGGATATTGGGGTTGCCGAGGTCAACTGCTGATTGGGCAACAAGCCACAAGAGAGGACTATGCACCGAAGAATCGGACGAAGTGCCAACCAATGACGTGCCAAGTAACTGAATGTCAATTCGCATTGTAATAACTATCTAGATCGAAGTAGAGTGTTTGTTTGTATGTGTGCAAGATTAACTACAATAATGATGAAGATGTAAAGCAAAATAAAGTGTCGGAAGACAAGTGTGATGGATCGTTAGGAGTTCGAGTGTTCGATGGAAGTCCAAAGATTCATTGGAGTGCTGCCGGAACTGGCCGAGAATGAGTAAGGAGCTCACCGAAGGGTTTTTGGAAGTTCGCTGGAAGGTTCGTCGGAAGTTCGCGAAGCTTGCCAAGAAAGAATGGAGCTTTCCAATGAAGCTCGTTGTAACTCGCTAAGATCATCGTGAAGTCCAGGAGATTGCCGGGAGTTCATAGAATAGTTTCCGAGGGTTCATCGGAAGACCACCGGAAGTTTGCCGGAAGCTCGTCGGAAGAAGTCTTGACTTATTGGACTTTGTAATAGCTTAGGAAATATCTTTAATTTCATAGTTAGTACGTTAATTTGAGTTAGGATTAAGTGTTAATCCTATAACCCAAGTAGGGGCCAATTGGGCCTTGTTTTAGACTAGTTTGGGCTGAGTTTTTGGCCCAAACCAAAGTGCTGAAAAGTGCTCGGCGGTGGCACCGTTGGCTGGGCGGTGGCACTGCCCAGTACCACCAGCACCAGGAAAACTAAGGCAATTCAAATTTGGGCTCCAAATTTGAATCCTCTTGAGGCCTATAAATACCCCTCTCATCCATGGATCAAACACACACACAAAAATGAAAAAGAAGAAGGGAAAACTTTGTTAAAGTTGTGTTAAAACCCTCCCTCTTGTTCTAAAGTGTGATCTAGCCTTAGAGAGGATTGAGAGGCCTTGTAAGAGTTACCTCCTAAGCCCGTTAAAAGGAGAAGAGTTGTAAGAGAGTTCATCCTCGCCCATTGGAAGGAGGATAGCTAGTGGAAAGTCGGTAGCCTCAAGCAAAGAGGAATTGGGAGTGGATGTAGGTCGAACAACCAAACCACTATAAAAATAGTTTGTATTTATCTTTCTGCAAATCTTTACTTTACTAAGTTCATTGCCCTCATCTTCTTACATACGTTTTCAATGCAATCGAAATAGTTTTAATCGATACATTATTCTTATCGTATGAAGTTTTCGAAGTTGATTTAAATCATCGAAAAGTTATCATGTTATCCGCTGCACTAATTATGCTCCCCCCTCTTAGTGCCGCTCGATCCCTAACATATTAGAGCAGATCCATTAGGGTTAGAAATAAGAGCTCTCTATAAATAAGAGTTGGGATTTCATGAGTCATAGACTAGACCCTACAACCACTGGCCTCCTATCTCATCCTCTCTATTTTTCTCTAAGTTGCAACCCCCTCCTTAGTGCGAGAGGACAGCAAGAGGGTCGACCCCTCTCTTGACTGCTACTATGTGGTGGTGCACGATCATATAGAGAGAACCCACTACATGAGAAGATGCATCATTATTGTGTCCACTGTGTAGATCACCACTAAAGAGGTTGTTTACATGAGCTCCTTCTTCCACGAACTAAGATATACAATTTAGGGGATATATGATCTCCCCTAGGTGAGAACATATCAACCACTTGATGTGATTTGTATCGTTTTGAATTTTATACTCCCGATTATTATCATATGATGATCCAATTTCTTTCTTTTGGGAAACTGATTTTGTTTTTATTTTCTACTACAGTTATGATACTCCCTAAGGTTTCCCAACAATGATATTAGAGCCAGGTTCCCCATGCGATGATCGATATTAACTGCGTGCTGTGTAGAATTGGTTTTTGTGTAAACTAGTTACATTTTTCACTGATTTCAAATTATGATAGCATATATTTTGCATCAAAATCATTTTGTCATCAAAGAGTTGATGGCAAAACTAGGGAAGGGCAGAAAGAGTTGTTGCCTATGGTTTGCCCAAAATAGGGGGTCGACTAGTAAGCTGGCCGAGGGTTGGTTGTAGCCTCTTAGTTGAGAATTCTCCATAGGCGAAATAGGGCTGCTTGCAGCCATCTAGTTGAAACCCATATTTTTGCCAAGAGTTCTCCTTGGTTGAACATGACAAAGCTACAAAAGCACACCTATGGTTGGCCAATAGTCCCTATAGCTAAGGACTCCTAGCGGCTATGTTTTCCAAGCCACTAAGAACCTTAGCAACCAGGGACTCCTAGTTAGGATCGATTCAACACTAAGAGGGGAGGGTGAATTTGTGCAGTGATAAAATTGTTCGATTTCATTGATTCGAAAAAACTTGTTCGATAAAAATCCTTTCGTTTCGATGAAATCTTTCATCCAATGAAAACCAATATTGAAAGTGTGCTTAACATAGAGTAAGTGAACTTAAGCAATTAACTTAGAAAGTAATGACAATGATAATAGAAAGCAGAATAGAAATTACATACTGAAGTTTACAATGGTTCGATCATCTGAACTACGTCCACTCCCGATTCCTCCTTCATTGAGGCTATCGGCATCCACTAATGGTCTTTCTTCAATGGGTGAAGACTAATCACCCTTTTACAACTCTTTTATTTTTTACGAGTGTTCCATCACACACCTCTCATAGTGCAAACTTTGAATTCTAGGGGGAGGGACTTCTATGCTTAGAATCACAAAGTTTTTACTTTCTTTTCTACTCAATTCTTACTATACTAAGCAAGAATAGCTAGGGTATTTATAGACTCCAAATGGCTTTAAAAAATGAAGCTAAAATTCAAACATTTCGAGATTTCAGGATACTGGCGGTACCACCGCCTGTGCTAGGTGATACCATTGCCTAATTCACTCTAACATTGGGTGGTACAATCGCCCATTCTAGTGGTACCAGTGCTTAATAGTCTGGGAGATTGTATCTAGGTAGTACCACCGCCTAGTATAATAGTACCAGAGCCTAACTTTGGGCGGTACCACAGCCCAGACTCAACTTGGGAGGTTGAGCCTTCAGGCGGTTCCACCACCAATCTTGGCGGTGCTGCCACCTGATGTGGCTCTAGGTCATTGTTTGAACCTTTCATTCGGCCCAACAAAGTCCTGATTCGGATCCAGTTGGCCCCTAATTGAGTTGGCCCAATTTTAACACAATTACACCTAAAACTACTTCGATCTAAAAAATTATTACAAAGCATTAATAAAAAATTATCCAGCATGTCATTGGTTGGGAGTGTGTTTAACATCTGATTGATTAGAAGACTCAAATTCTTTATCAACTTAGGAGTGTGTTTTGGTACCTGATGGATATGAATATGTAAATTCAATTTCTGTTTACTAAATTATCTGTAAGTGCTAACTCATCCGTAAAAATTGATAAAAATGATGAAATTCATGAAAGATCAGAGGCAATAAACAAGTGTTCCTTCAAGTATTGTTTGCATTTCGAGATACTGACATCCATCTTAAAAATATAGAAAATGGACATGTTCAACTTGAAATTTTGGATATTTTTTGCATCCCCAATGAAGGTGGAACTAAAGTTCTGTAGGTGAAACCAACACTTTCGATGCTAATGGGATATGTCCGTTCATTTCTAGAATATGTTATTACCAATCTTTCAAGAAGTGCCCAGCGCCTACACAGCCCAGATAACTTTTCTATTTCAAGATGTATGTTTCCTGCTTTCAGTTAGGTGTACAAAGATGTAAGTTGTCTACTATGATTTCAGCTGACTACAGCATAATGTCGTTAACATTCTCTACAGAAGAGGATAACTCAGTTGCTGAATGTAGTAGAAAGAGGATTCAAATTCAGAAGCCCTAAATACTGAATCTTGATGGTTTATAAGTTGTAGATGATCTGCTTGTGAATACAAGTAATTAGCAAAGAAACCAGTATTCAACTAAAATTTGTTATTTGAAATCTTATTCACCTCTGAAATACCACAACCAGAATTCAAGCTGATACAGTCCCTAGTAAAATAGTTGGAAACACATGTCAGAACAAATTTTGACAGATCTCGAGGAGCAAACTGTAGCTTAGCATCTTGGAGTACATCTTTTCTTGTAGCAGCTTCACATGCATTAATTTATCTCTTTGCTTCATCTGGACTATTGGATATGCTAGAAGCCCCATGAGAACATATCACAGAGTCAGAAGAAACAGCTAAAGACTCTTGATCAGCCATTTTAGAAAATGAACATTTGCAAAGGTCAAGGTAATGGCATGTGTGGCCCCAGAATAGAAAGAAGTACATTGCAATATAGAAAGACAGTGAAGATAGTATATTGTCAGCTAAATAAAAACCAAGTAATGTAACAACCAATAAGGTGCATTTGATAAGATTCCTTTTGTTGCAAAAAATAATAATAATTTCTTTTTTTTTTACTCACATCTTTTTAAACTACAGTCTTCACCAATCACTTCATTCTCTTGTTTTGTATCTTCCAAAAATAAGCACTATAAAGCAGGGATTATAATACTGAATAATACTGCCTATACTGGGCGGTACGTATCGATTTACCAGTAGATCGATATGCAGACCACCCGCTATCAGGCGGTACCATTGATCTAACCCCGTATTAGACAATACATGATTGTATTAGGTAGTAATGATCGATTTTGACCGTTGCTGCCTACTACTGAGTAGTATCAACCTAACTACGACCTAGCTGCGGTGAGGAAAAAGAAGCATCGAGGGAGAAGAGGGAGAAGACACTCGAGGAAGAGAGAGAATCAAGAAAACCTTGACGCTTCTTGATCCGATACCACCCTCCCTCGACTATCCCGATCCAAGAGATAACTGAGAGGTGGCAACTCGGCTTCTTCTTCGTCGCGTTCTTCACCGAAGGTTAGAGACGTCTCTAGCCTTCAACGTCTTTACTGAATGCCATAGATAAGGAAAAGTTCATATTTTTCTCCTCTTCTGGCATGACGAGGAGAAGAAAGGATGTGATATCGCCAAGGCTGTGTACACCTTTTTTCTAATTTTTAATATTATTTTTATATTTTTATATATTAATTTATATATATATATATATATATATATATATATATATATATATATATATACATATACATACCAAGTGGTACACCCTAGCATACTGCTCGGTACGTCGGTACCATATTATACCGAGCAAAACTCGAAACATCGATATAATACGAAAGTCCAAACCTTGCTATAAAGTACAAACTATAAAGATGCTTAACTTTTTTTTATTTTCACTGTAATATTATCATATGCTATTACAATAGACTTTGATGCAATAAATCAATGTAATCATTCAGTTTCAATAGAAGGAAGAATGGCAGGCCTTCATAATACACTATGAGAATGGCAGGCCTTCATAATACACTATGTATAACACTGAATGATATTATAACAGTCCTTTTGTTTTTCCAAGTGTGTATCAGAAGAATCTTCAGAAGTTGTATTCTTTGTTCCAGTAATCATAGGATCAAGGAAGGGTTCTAGCATCTCTAAAAGAAATAGAAGCCTATATTTAAATTCCTACATATATGGAAAAAGCATCATCTATCTAACTGGAAACAGTAAGCTAAAAATTTCTGCTTGATACTTCAACAGAAGGTCAAATCTTATATTTTGATAGTACATAATCTATATGCCTAGACAAGGCCAACAAGATATACTTCAAAGTAGTATGAGCATGACTAGCAGATTATGGAACACCCTAGTAGGGGCATTATGAATAAAGTCAACCAAACATGAAGCATAAAAGTAAGTGCATAATTTGTCATATAGAAGTATATCAAGATTTGTTTTTCCTTTTCTTGAATTTTTATTTAGGAGGAAGTGGGTAGAATTTAGATAAAAACTAGGATACTGTGACCAAATTCATAGTTTCTTGAGCACATACAAATGAAAGATGGACATCAAATACAAGGTTCATGAACTAGAAAGTACTAAATAATAGTAACTAGAACTAAAGCACTTGCATTCATAGGATTTGAATAAACCAACCGTAGCTAATTCCAAATTCACAGGTAGGATCATTATTGTTTCATGTATAGAAGCTGCATGAAAAAAATCTTATCCTGCATAAGAAACATGATCCACCATAGGTAAACAATAGGAAATGCCCTTTTCCTCAAATGTGCCTGCAGAAAGTGAGAAATTAAAAACATTTGATTGTAGGTTCTTAGAAGTTAGAATATATGGTTCCATAAAGAAAATATTTTATTGTAGCTTAAAAAAAATTAGGAGCTAAAATTTCATTAGTCTTAGAAACAACATAGTGAAAGTGTGCAAGAGAGTTGTCACATGTGTTGCTAGCTACAATATGTGGAACTCACAAAGAGACCATTTCATACTAAAACCTATTACTAGATCTATCATGGACTATCTCAGAAACAAGGTATTGCATCAGGACCCAACTGATTTTTTTTTACCGATTGTGCATACCCAAAAAAAGCTCAATGAAATTAGTAAAAAATTAATATCATAATGTAGTAAGTATCAGTAAGATCTCAGTACCTAATCAAATGCAAGGTCCTTGGCCAGTCAATAAATTATAATATATGATACAACTTATTATCCTTTTTTGTGACCTTAGCAAACTAAGTTCTGCGAAATCATATAGTCAAAGTGTATCCTGGACATAACAATTACTGAACTAAGCTCCTATATTCAAGAAAAGAGGGAGGTGATCAGCAAAACAGAGTATGGTGTAAGAAAGGAGATGAAAAATTAATATGACCAAACTTCACGAAAATATAGAAAAACATTTGAAGCATATATTGGCATCTAAAAAATATGTAATAAAACATAATTTGCTACCCTTTAAGAAATATATAGCTATCTAAGCCACCACAATAGTTATATTGGTCCATAAAAGTCTCATAAGAGTTGAGCACAACACTCCAAAGAACTTTATGCAAAGCTGTGTTAGAGTTGTATCATTAGAACACTCAAACAGTAGGTTCTTTATTTGCAATCTAGAAAAAAAAGGAAAAACTCCAATCGAATGAACAAAAGTTTCAGTTTCACAATAAATACTATCATGATCAGGATCAAATTCAAGAGATCAGGGCTTTATTCAAGTGTAGAAATAACTCCTAGAGACTACTTGTATTTGAACACCTTTGGTAGGAAAAAGATAGGATAATTAGTTTAAAAAATATTATATGGTCGGTGACCATTTTGAACATACTTGTGAAGCACATCCAAATAAGACATGGAGACTGCCTACTTCCATTGCAGATATATCCAAGGCATTCCAATAAGAAGCATCCCAATAATCTTTAAATAATTTGAATTCTTTCCTAACAAGCTTGAGTAATTAGTAGGTTGCATATGCCTAGTTACTTTAGTTTTAACAATTTCATCAAATATTGAAGACAGACCCAACTATTCAAGTACAAAATTGCCAAATCAAGCCATCAATTGATTTGATAAAAATCCATATCCATTCACATAATATACATGAAAAAATAATTTAATTAACATTAGTTTCTTCAGAAACTTATTGTGGAATCCTCTAAACTAAGAAAGCAACAATTTTGAGCATATGGAAAGCTATAAAGCAAAAGAATTATTATTAAGTGATATGGAACACATCATCTATAATTATTTCAATGTTTAACACAAAATATAATAGAACGAAATGTAAAGAAGAAATAGAAGAACATCTGTAACTACCAGTGTATAGAATTGTCCTTGTAAATGGCAATCTAAATCCTTTGTGAAGATGGACCTGATAACAGATAGGATTTCCTCAACTGCACGAGGAAATCTTGGTAGACAGTTGAGGAAAATACTCTCTTCTTCCTCTCTTCTTATGTGTATAAATAAGGCTCTATTAAGCCATATTCAATATACTCTTGTTTTTACAATTCAATTCAACATGATATCAGAGCCCTTACAATAAGCAAGAGCCTTTTCTTTCTTCCTTTTTTTTTCTTTCCGCTATCCAGCGACAACGTCAATGCTAGAAGAACACCGCACATCTGCACATTGGAGCAAAACACACCGAAGCAGAATATTCCTGCGGAGGCGTCTTGCTTCGGTTCAGCGCTCTCTTCGCCACCGATGTCCGTAAGTATTGCAGGTGGAGCAGCCCCGGCACCATTGCACTCCACTTGGCCGAACTCGCAATCATCGATAGCGCAGGAGTTGCATCCGACCGCGTCAAACGAGCACTCTGTCCAAGCCCAGCAATGGCCGGACCAGTCGGCAAGGACCGGCGGGCTCTCCTTCCTCGGCAGAAGCAGAGCTCTCTCTGCCTCGCCCTCTTTGCATCGGTAGCCACTTCTCTGTGAAATCCCCCTGCGATTGGTGTTCTGCTTACTTCTTCGGCGGGATTCCCTACCTCTAGATCTTGTGAAACTCCACCAAAGTGACACCTAGTTGATCGCAATGAGTCATCGGTGGAAAATTTTCTCTTCTCGCTGTGTTCTTCTCCCCTGCGTCACTGCCAACACCGTGATGCCATAGTAGAATGCTACTTCTCCCTCGGCTTCATCTGTGCCTGTTCTGCCATAGCTGTGAGATCGCCTCCCAACGATTGCAACAAGCCCTCGACGGTGCCGTCCACCACCGCTGCTAGCCTACATCCAGAAGCAGAACATTCTCTGCTGCGTAGAAAGATCGCTGCAGTAACAATTCAACCGATCACAGTGAGTCCTCTGTAGCGTTGGCCTCAATCACTACTTCAATCGGTGGCCACGCAACCCATCATCGTCATTGTCCCCCTCGGCTAGTGATCTCTTCCCTCTCGCTGACTTAGCCGCAGCGATCTACAACTACAGTCGCCCCTGTTCTATAGTGACACAGAGCAGAAGAGCATAGCCACCGACCTCGGCATCCATTGCTGCCGCTGCTCTTTCCTTTTGGTTGGGAGAATTCGAATTGTTACCACGCTGTCCCGCCGCTGTAGCCCCGTTGCACTCTCCTCCCTATGACTCATGGAAGTTGCATCCGCACCATAGGATCTGCAGCCGCAGCACATCCGTCAACAGAAACAGGCCAGTCATTCTCTTCTCTAATTCCTTTTCTTCCCAGCGGCAACTGTGGTTCCATTCTACTGCTCCTGTCCAGCCATCTGCAATTCCTCTTCTAATCTGCCTCACTAGAGACGAGAGAAAGTTATTGCAGCTCTCTACCACTGCTCTCTAAATGCACCCCAAAAAGTGTCAGCGACGTTGCGCCTCCTCCACGGGCCAATCGGAGTGTCAGTCCCATTGGGGGCTTTGCTGTGACGATCTACAACAGCAGGACATTGAAGGAGCTGCTCCTTCGGCTCAAGGTGCATCATCGAGGTATCTCCGTTACAAGGATTGCCACCCCTACCTATGGTCTTCGACACCTTTTGCTATGAGTCATCCACATCCGACAGTCTCCATCCGGCAGTTTTCACAACTAATTGACATCAGCATATTCTCAAATGTCTTCATCGTCTATCTCTAACACTCCAATCGTGGTCCCTGCAAGGAACCATAACACTTCTCAACCTCCAAGCCTTATCACTATCAATGTTGCAGCACTCATTCCTTTCAAATTATCCAAAGGTGGAAACTACACATCTTGGCATGCATAATTTTCTAACCTTCTGTTTGGATATGACCTCCTAGGCTACATCGACAGCTCTCTTTATTGTCCACCTGTAGTACTCAATATTCCAGGAGAACCCAGTCCAATACCAAATCCAGCCCACAAACTATGGTTATGTCAAGATCACCTCATCCTCCAAGCCATTCAAGCCTCAGTCACTGGGTCCATCGTCCCACTAATATCTTCATGTACGACTGCTACAGAAGCATGGTCCAAGTTGCAAACCGCATTGGCAAATCGCTCATGTACTCGCATACTCGAACTTTTATCCAATCTGATGAAAGTGAAACAAGAGGGAAGTACTATTACTGATTACTTACAAAATATCAAAGTTATCATCGATGACATGATTTTGATAGATCATTCCCTTAGTGAAGAAGAAGTCCTCGTCCACACCCTTAATGGCCTAGGGGACGAATATAAAGAATTGACAGTTACAATTCGGGCACGTGACTCTCCAATATCATTCGAAGAACTTTATGATAAGTTGATTGACTACGAGACATATTTGAAGCGTGATGATAGATTGCCCGGACCACCTATCACAGCTCAAGTCAGTCAAAAATCCAAGAGGAAGAGTAACCAATACAATAAGCATGCCAATCATGGTCCGGCTAAGCTGCCTCCTGACCCTATGGGTTCTATACCAAACTCCTCTCATCCACATTATCAACACTTTCATCCTCATCGTCAAGGTGGTAACCCCTATAATCATCAGCCCTAGCGTCCTGACCTCAGTGATCATCGTCGAATCGTCTATCAGTTGTGTGATAAAGTCGGACACTCCGCGAAAGTCTGTCACTCTCGACCTCGACTTCCTGCTCCAACACAGTGGCCTCAAGCCAATCTTATGACTACTTTGACAACTAGCCAACCCAATTGGATTGTGGACTTCGGTACATCACATCACATCACCTCCGATCTTCAAAACTTATCTGTCCCCAATAACTATAGCAGGGATGAGGATATCATTATCGGTGATGGTAAAGGACTTCATATCACTCATACTGGTTCCACAATACTTAATTCACTCACCATAACCTTCACACTTGATGATGTTTTGTGTGCACTTCACATTAAACGAAACCTTATTTCTGTCTCTCAATTCTGCAAGCAAAATAATACCTCAATTGAATTTTTTTCTAACTCCTTTCTTGTCAAGGATTTGAACATGGGGGCATCCTTAGTCCAAGGCCAGAATAAAGACAATATTTATGAGTGGCCATCCATTTCACAAATAACCCACACTAATGTTCACTCTTCTGTTACAGCTCTAGTTGATGTGTGGCATCGACGTCTTAGTTATCCCTTGTCCCTTATTTAGCAAAAGTTACTTTCTTATTATTCACTTCCTATCTCTACTACTAGCAACATTTTAAATTATTGTGATGCTTGTGGTAGAAGTCGTAGACTACCATTTGGAACATCCTCTATATCTTGCTCTCAACCTTTTGAAATTATTTCTACTGATGTTTGGGGTCTTGCCCCAACCCTTTCTTTTGACAAGTTTCGATTTTATGTCATTTTTGTTGACTATTTCACTAAGTACACATGCTTACATCCCGTCCATCATAAATCTGAAGTTTCAATAGTCTTTACCAGTTGGTCGAGAATTTCTTTCAGTCTTCCATTAAAATAATTTACTCTTATGGCGGAGGCGAATATTAAGCCCTCACATCCTATCTCGCAGCTTGTGGTATACAACTCCTCAAGTCACCCCCTCATACTCCCCAATTAGTTGATTCTGCTGAGCACAAACATCAACATATAGTTGAAACTGGGCTCACACTTCTACATCAGGCCTCTTTGCTATCAACTTTTAGATAGCAGCCTTTCAAACGGTCGTCTATCTTATTAATCGTATGCTCACTCTAGTTTTACAATACAAGTCTCCATTTGAGAAACTATTCCACAAGCTTCCAAACCTTCATAAACTTAAAGTCTTTGGTTGTCTATGTTATCCGTGGCTCTATCCTTATGCCTCACATAAGCTTACACCACGATCTAAGCCTTGCATTTTCATTGGATACTCTCTTGAATATAATATTTTTTGGTGCTAGGAACCACAAACCCAAAAAGTCTTTTTATCACAACATGTTATTTTTGTAGAGTCTTCCTTTCCTTTTCAAAATCATGAGTACCCTACCGTGCAATCTACTTCGACAAACAAACATCACTGGAGCATATCCTCAACCCCGTCACATGAACCTCCCATAACACCATCCAATCCTAACCCTCTTGGTCAGTACAGTCCTCCTATTCAACAACTCCTCACTCCCCTCATTATCTTTCCAATCCCTTCTTCACAAGTTTCTCCTATTAATGAAGCAATACCCTCAGCTACCTCGTTATGTGCTATTGAAATACCACAGACTAGTCTGATTGATCTCGGTAAGTCACCACTGATTATACCAACAACCTAACCTACCACTTCCGTAGCTCCTAGACATCATATGATAACATGTTCCAAAAGTGGTATTGTTAAAGCACGTCAAGTTCTTGATCTACATGCCATAACAAACTTTCTCTTGAGGCTAGTGAACCCACCACAATTAATCAAGCTTAAAAATCTCCTCATTGGCGTAAAGCCATGTGTGAAGAGTATGATGCTCTTCTTCATAACTCTATATGGACCCTAGTTCCCTCTTATCACACACAAAATATCATTGAGTGTAAATGGGTCTTTCGAATTAAGCGGAACCCAGATAGATCTATTGCTAGATATAAAGCATGTCTAGTTGCCAAAGGGTTTCATCAATGACCTGGTGTTGACTTCATAGAGACATTCAGCCCAGTTGTTAAACCCACAACAATATGACTTATCTTGAGCTTGGCTATCTCAAAAGGTTGACATATACGACAATTGGATGTTAATAATGCCTTTTTACAGGGGACTCTAACTGAAGATGTCTTCATGCAGCAACCCCTTGGCTTCGTTCATCCACAGTATCCAAGGCATGTCTACAAACTACAAAAAGCTATTTATGGACTTCGTCAAGCTCCAAGAGCCTGTTATAATAAACTTGGCGCATTTTTAACATCAATGGGTTTCATCAATTCCAAGTCTGATACCTTGTTATTCCTATGACAACAACATGAAAACACCATATATCTTCTAGTATATGTAGATGATATTGTTGTCACAGGAAATAATCTTTTGAAAATCCAAGCATTCTTAAAGCAACTAGCCGTTCGATTCTCTCTCAAAGATCTAGGCACCTTGAGCTACTTTCTAGGAGTGGAAGCCATATTCACCTCTTTAGGTCTTCTCCTATCACAGAGAAAGTATATTCAAGACTTATTATCAAAGACAAATATGCAGGATGCTTAAGAGGTTGTAACTCCCCTCTCTACTAGTGAATCACTGAAATTTTATGATGGAAGTCCTACTACAAACTCTACTTAATACCAGCAAATACTTGGCTCCTTATAGTACTTAGCCCTCACCCGTTCAGACATCTCATTTGCAGTCAATAAATTATCACAATTCATGCATCGACCATCTAGAATACATTAGTCTGCGGTCAAATGAATTTTGCGATATCTTAAGGGGACTCTCAATCATGGCATCTTTCTTTGCAAACACACCCCGCTTCATCGTCATGCCTTTGCTGATGCTGATTGGGTAAAAAACTTCGATGATAGAACATCCATGTCTGGGTATATTATCTTTCTTGGAGCTAATCCAATCAGTTGGAGTTCTAAGAAATAAAAAGTAGTTGCCCGATCCACAACTGAAGCTGAATACCATGCCATTGCCACAGCTACTACTGAAATAAATTGGATCACAAATCTGCTCAAGGAACTCAACGTCAACAATACCTTTCCTCCTACAATATACTGCGATAATGTTGGAGCTACCTAATTATGTGCCAATCCAGTATTTCACTCACGCATGAAGCACATTGCCATTGACTTCCACTTCGTACGAGATCAAGTTATTAGACATCAACTACGTGTTTCTCACGTACATACGGCTGATCAACTAGCAGACTCGCTCACGAAGCCTCTCGCTCGTAAATTATTTTCATTACATCGATCCAAGATCAATGTCCTTGATAGGAGCACGATCTTGCGAGGGCATGATAACAGATAGGATTTCCTCAACTGTAAGAGAAAATCTTGGCGGATAGTTAAGGAAAATCCTCTCTTCTTCCTCTCTTCTTATGTGTATAAATAAGGCTCTATTAAGCCATATTCAATGTACTCTTATTTTTATAATTCAATTCAACAGGACCTTCATAGCCATTATGTCTCTCACAGTTCAGTTAGAGATTCACATATGTCATTGCAGCTACCAAAAAAAGTAAACAGAAAAAATCAACCATCAAGTTTTAGTTTACAAAGTCAAATAGAGTGGAATAAAACTACAACATATAAAACTATATAAATCTAAAAGTAAATCAAAGGAGTTTACTAAAATCAATCAAATCATGTTCCAAGGATTGTCAATCTTGATCCATCCTATAAAAACCTCATCTTTAAGAGCCTTATCCACATAAGCTATGGTTTCTAGTCCCAAAAATTATCATATGCAGAAAGCACGCTTGATGGTTTCCTAGATGAGTATCTTGCATTCTAGACAATGCTAGTCCATAATACATAAGTTGCATGGTCTCGATATTTACTTGTTAGTCCATAAAAGAAGTCATTTAAAAAACTAATGGGCACTTCAGATGTCAGAATTAGGAATAGAAAACTCTATTTCTCATAATAACCAGAGAGGTCAATATATATTGCATCAATTTATGATAGAGTAGTCTTACTATGAAAAGTTAGGATCATGCTTATGAGTACTAACATGTTTTCAACACTGGCATTTTATAGCCTTAAACAACCTTCCATCTTTTTCATTCGGGCTTGGGACTGATAGGTGATGTTAAAAACATTAGTACTCATAACAAGAAATCAAGTAAAGAAACTAATTTTCTTAGAGAAAGATAAAAACTAAAACACCTAGTAGGAATTTAAAAATGACAATTGTCAGTTTGAAATATATATAGTTTTGTCTAATTAGACAAGAAAGAGGCCTTTGAATCATGGCACTACCCGCTTTTTTAAACATAACAAAGAAAAGCAATTTTTGCCAATGCATAAAAACATAAGAAAGTTTGTTTTCTTTATGATTTTGATTTTGGTGGGAAAAGGTGGCAATTAAGCATATAACCATCTCGGAACATATCACTAACCTATGACATAGTGGCTTCCAATGCAGAAAGCCCTAGAGAAAATAAAGTTCTCGATTGAGGTATTCACAATAATATAATAACACTACTAGATTGAATATGTTTCATCTTGTTTGCAACTAAGAAAAAAGTATTTAAGTCTAACATATACTTATATAAGATAAATTTGTCAACAAGTGGTTTACTCTGGAAACATGTCTAAGTATTGTACATTATTTTCTCCTAAATCACACAAATGAGACTTTGTATGATAATGCTATCTATGTGCAACTTCTATTCAATTTTCATATCTATATATCAACTGAGAAGTATGCCCTAATATCTTAGTAAGGGAAGGCCTTGAAATATCAAGAGATAGCTCTATTAACAAGTACTTTATATAAAAGAAGACAAATAAATTGATCAAACTATCAAGGAGTTGAGTTAAAGAGAAATATTGTAATAAAAACAAGTTCAAATTTTCTCACACCATCGAGGAATTAAGTTATATTTTTTGTTGTTGTTGTGGTCAATTACAACTTTTATTTTAGCATATCCTAAGAGTTTTGCAAGAATATATAGAATTTTTGCAACTTGAATCATATAATGTAAATAATCGATCGACCCATTATTTGCTTACTTTTGTCTAGGTTTGTTGACATAAACTAGTAAGACTGCATCTTGTTTCTATAGGATTCTATCGTAGTATATACATTTTTAGGTTTAGTAACTTAAGATCCAACATAAAGAAGTCAAAAATGCATAATGAATAACAAATGTATGCTTAGGGAGTCTTAGGAACAAAAAATTGACTCTGTGAAACCTAGAATAACTAAAATTGAAAAGCCTTTACTTTTGACTAAAAGTCTTAGCAACTAAAATCAGTTCCTAATTGAATCTCATATTTTGATAATAAAATCAACTGATAAGTTATTTGATCTAATCTATATGTTGAGAAAAGTATACAGGATTAACTATGAAAGTAATTAAGGCATAAAACAAAATGAAGTGCTGAAGTCAAGATCGAATGATTCATCGAGAGTTCGAGAGTTCGTCAGGAGTCCGAAAGTTCATCAGGAGTGTTGCCAAAATTTGCTAAGAGATCATCGAGAACTTGCCGAAATGTATATCGAAAGTTCACTAAGAAGTTCGTCGAAAGTTTGCTGGAGCTCACTAAGAAGATTGGAGCTTGCCAAAGAAGCTCGTCGAAACTCACCAAGTAGATCATCATGAAGTCCAAGAGTTTGCCAGAAGTCCATTGGAAGATTGCTGAGAGTTTGTCAAAAGTCTGCCGGAAGTTCGCCGGAAGTTCATCAAAAGAAACTTTGACTTATCTGACTTGTTTTCTTTAGTATATGTCTTAAATATTATAGTTAGCATGTAATTAGGGTTAGGTTTGGTAGGTAATCCCACTAACTCTGTTAGGGGCCAATTGGGCCCATAATTGGACTGGTTTGGGCCGAATTCATGGCCCAAACAATGTTGCTGAACCCTATCTAGCGATGGTACCGCCAAACTGGGCGGTGGAACTACTTAGGGCTTAGTCTCCCAGTTGACCACCATCCAGACTAGGCGATGGCACCACCAGACTGGATGATGGTACCGGCCATTTCAAGTAGCGAGGACTCTATTTGGCGGTAGTACCACCAGACTAGGTAGTGGTACCGCCTAGTGTCAAAGTCAACTAGTGGTGGTACCGCCAGAACTGGCGGTGGTACCGCTAGGACCCCAGAAATCTGAGATAAGACTTTTTTTAGCTCCATTTTTGAAGCCAATTGAGACCTATAAATACCCCTTACTTCTCAACTGGTTAAGCACAGAGAAGTGAACAAAAAGAACTAAGACTATAGTAAATTTGCTTGAAAAAGTTGAGAGTTCACCTCCATCGATTCTAAGTGTTGGAAGTTTGTAAAAGGAGAGTGAGCCACTTATAAAAAGTTTTGTAAAGGGGTGATTGATCTTTTCCCTTGAAGAAAGATCAATAGTGGAAGCCGGTGACCTCAACGGAGGAGATATCGAGAGTGGACATAGGTCGGATGACTGAACCACTATAAATTGGTGTGATCTCTTCTTGCTGCATACTTTACATTTACTGCATTCTTCTTTACTTATCTGCAATTGCCCAAATTCTTCTTCTTAACTCACATTACAAATTTATTCAAGTTAAATGTCTTTTTAAAATGTGTTTTCATGAACAAAACTTTTTTATCGTACGAAGTTTTTTTAAATCACATAAATCGAACGTTTTTAATTGCTGTACTAATTCATCCTCCCACCCCCCCTCTCCTCTTAGTGCTGATCAGTATCAGTGCAAGGTCACTCTCATTTTGGTTTGAAACCCAAGATAGATGGTATTTGCTGGCAACCAAGAGGGTCATTCAATCACACGTCCACATATGTTTAATGGGACGGATTACACGTATTGGAAAACTAAGATGAGAATCTTTTTTATTCCAATGGATTTTGAGTTATAGAATATTGTCAAAAATAGTTTTCAAAAGTCTGCTCTTCCAATGAATGATTGGAATGAGTTGAAGAAGAAGACTTTCTCTTTAAATGTCAAGGCTATGAATGCCTTGTTTTGCACTTTAGATAAAAATGAATTCAATTGAGTGTCTATTTGCGAAACGACTTTTGATTTTTGACATACACTCAAAATCGCACATGAAGGTACTAGTAGAGTAAAGGAGTCTAAAATAAATCTTTTAGTTCATGGTTACAAATTATTTCGGATGAAATCAAGTGAGACCATTGGAGACACATACACCCGGTTTACGAATGTCGTCAATGGTCTAAAAGCTCTTGGTAAAAGTTTTTCTAACTTTGAACTTGTTAATAAAATATTAAGATTTCTTTCAAAAATTTGAGATCCTAAACTAACTACCATTCAAGAGGTCAAAGATTTGAATAATTTTTCACTCAAAGAACTTATTAGATCTTTAATGACCTATGAGATGACTTGTAATGCTCATGAAGAGCTTGAGAATGACCTTCCAAAGAACAAAAGGATATGGTACTAAGAACTCATGAAGACCACTTGAAAGAAAGTTTAAGTAATTGAGGATAATGATGATGACTTGACACTCTTAACAAGAAAGTTCAAATAATTTATAAGAAGAAACAAGTCTAAAAATGACACTAAAAATAAATTTGAACTCAAGAAAGAATAAATTATATGCTATGAATGTTAGAAGCTGGGACACTTCGAAAGTGCATGTCCCTAAGTGAAGAAGAAACAACTAAAGAAGAAAAAGGTGCTCAAAGCAACGTGGGATGATTCAAGTGCTTTTGACGATGAAGAACAAAGCAACAAGGAGATTGCTAACTATGCGCTAATGGCAATCAATGAAGAGGTAAGTAGTTCATTAGATGCAAATTTATCTTTCGATGAACTTTTGAGTACTTTTCATGATTTATTCGTTGAATGTAGATTAATTAACAAAAAATATAATTCTTTGAAAAAGGAGCATGACTTTTAAATAATAAATTTGAAAAACTTAAGCATGACAATGCTTTATCGCCTCCATGCATCACTTAGAGGCACTTAAGAAGAAAAATTTGTTACTCAATGAAACTCTAGAAAAGTTTAAGATTAATAGCAAGTCCTTGAACATGATCCTTGCTAATAAGGGTCACATTCATCTTTGTTTTTGTAAGTAGCCGTCACCAAAAGCCAACCATCTTTGTTAAAGGCCATACCTTGCCTATATCACCCCGCACCAAATGTAACTTTTGTTGAAAACTCGACATTTTGCTCACAAATACCCATTTAAGAAATATAGTCCACACAAATTAATTGGGGTTCCTAAAGGAATCGTAAAGAACTCTATGCAAAATGATAAGTTGAGTAGATCAATTTTTTAGGCACCTAAGGTCAAATGGATACCTAAAAATTATCCTTTTTGTAGACATGTTTACCATCAAAGTTAGGAGCGAGAGATAATACTTTACTAGTGGATGCTCAAGGCATATGACCGGAGATCCAACTTAATTCTCTAAGCTCACTAGCCAAGACGAAGGGTATGTCACCTTCAGAGACAACAACAAGGATAAAATCATTAAGGAAGGAACCATAGGTAACAAATCAGTCTTTTTGATTGAAGATGTGTTGTTAGTAGATGGCTTAAAGCATAATCTTTTGAGCATTAGATAATTATGTGATAAAAGATACATCATTAGATTTGAATCCAATGCTTGCATTATTGAAAAACCACAAAAAACACATCTTTGGTTGCCCTAAAATAAAATAATATATACACTATTGATATTGATGATCTTTGTAATGAAATGTGTTTTTCGGTTTTAAATGATAATGCTTGGCTTTAGCATAGGAGATTATGTCATGCTAACATGAAACTAATCTCTCAAATCTCATCTAGAGAACTTATAAGAGGTATTCCTGACATTAAGTTTGTCAAAGATAAAGTGTGTAATGCATGTCAACTAGGAAAATAAATAAAAGGTAGTTTCAAATTAAAAAAATCAAATAAGCACCTCTAGACCATTGTAATTGATCCATATAGATTTATTTGGACTAATTGATACAACAAGCCTAGGAGGTAGCAAACACGCTTTTGTTATTGTAGACGATTATAGTAGATACACTTAGACATATTTCTTGGCATATAAAAGTAATTGCTTTAAGTGTTTTTTAAAGTTTTGTAAACTTGTTCAAAATAAAAAAAAGGCTTTATAATTTCATCAATTCATAGTGATCATAGTGGTGAATTTCAAAATCGTGATTTTTAAAACTTTTATGAATTAAATGGATACAACCACAATTTCTCTACTCTGAGAAATCCTCAACAAAATATAGTAGAAAGAAATAATATGAGCTTACAAGAAATAACAAAAATAATGTTGAATGAACATAGCCTACCGAAATATTTTTGGGCCGAAGATATTAATACGGCATGCTATATCATGAATAGGGTTTTAGTAAGACCATTACTTTCCAAAACTCCTTATGAATTGTGGAATAACAAAAAAATCCAACATTTCATATTTTAAAGTTTTCAGTTATAAATATTTTATCTTAAATGAAAAAGATGTCTTAGGAAAGTTTGATGCAAAATTCGATGAAGACATTTTTCTTGGTTATTCTTCTATTTCCAAAGTTTTTTGTGTCTTTAGTAAAAGAATTTTGGTTATAGAAAAATCTATTCATGTTGTCTTTAATTAAGTTTTCAATTTTAAGAAAAATAATTTTGATAATGATCTTAATTTTGATGCTTTGAATTTGAATGAAACCTCTCCTCCCACTAGCAACTTGGATGTATCTTTTTCCAAAACATCCTTACCTAAGGAATGGAAGTATGTAGATGCTTATCCTAAGGAGCTAATCATAAAGACACATCAAAAGGTGTTCAAACTCATTATTCTTTTAAATTTTTTTGTGCCACTACCACTTTTCTTTCTCAAATTGAACCTAAATATATTGACGAAACCTTGAAAGATAATTCATGGGTTATCGCAATGCAAGAAGAGTTGAATCAATTTAAGAAAAATGAGGTGTGAAAGCTTGTTCCTAAACCTAGTGACCATTTAGTGACTAGTCCTAAATGGGTCTTTAGAAACAAGCAAGATGAATTTGGTATCATGGTTAAAAATAAGACTAGATTAGTGACCAAAGATTTCAATCAAGAAGAAGATATCGATTATGAGGAAACCTTCGCTCCTGTGGTAAGATTAGAAGCCATAAGATGCTCTTTGCCTATGCTAGTAGTAATAATTTTAAGTTATTTCAAATGAATATCAAAAGTACTTTTTTAAATGACTTTATTTCCTAAGAAGTTTACATTGAACAACCTCCCAGATTTGAGAGTACTCTTTTTCCTAACCATGTGTTTAAGTTAATTGAGACTCTCTATGGATTAAAACAAGCCCTAAGGGCTTGGTATGAGAGACCTAGTTCCTTTTCTTATTCAAAATAATTTTTCCAAAGGCAAGGTCGATACTACATTATTTATTAAAAATTTTAAAAATAATTTTCTTGTAGTTCAAATTTATATTGATGAAATTATTTTTGGTTTTACAAATGAGTCCTTATGCAAATCATTTGCCAAGAGTATGACCCAAAAGTTCGAAATGAGCTTAATGGGTGAACTAATTTTCTTTTTAGGCTTACAAATCAAATAACTTAGTGATGGTACTTTTTTTAGTCAAACTAAATATGCATTAGAGTTGCTAAAACGATTTAATATGAATGGTTCAAAGGCTATCAATACACCAATGAGTACCTCCACTAAGTTAGATATGGATGAAAGTGGAGAAAGCTTTGATAAAAAAACTTATGGGGGTATGATAGATAGTTTAATATATCACACCACGATTAGACCAGACATTATGTTTAGTACAGGACTTTATGCTAGATTTCAATCTAATCCTAATCTATCTCATTTTAAAGCCGTTAAAAGAATTCTTAGATATCTTAAAGGAACACTCAATCTAAGATTATGGTATCTAAAATCTGAAAATTTTGAATTAATTGCTTATACTGATGCTGATTTTGCTGGATGTAGAATAGATAGAAAAAGTACATCTGGAACATGCCAATTTTTAGGCCATGCACTTGTTTCTTGGTCTTCTAAGAAACAAAATTCAGTTGCACTATCTATAGTCAAAAGCCGAATATATAGCAGTAAGTGCATGTTGTGCACAAGTTATATAGATGAAAAATACATTAGAAGATTATGGATTTCACTTAAAGACTATTCTCATAAAATGTGATAACACAGGTATAATATATTTAACAAAAAATCATATTCAACACTCTAAACTAAACATATTGACATTATGCATTACTTTATATGAGATCACGTTAATAATCATGATGTAACCTTAGAGTTTCTTGATATGAAACATCAATTGGCCATTATTTTTACAAAACCTTTAAATGAAGAACAATTTAATTTTATTAGAAAAGAATTAGGCGTGTCAAATTGTCTGAATGCATGAGTTTGTTGTATACTTTTTTTGAACTTTTTCGATCTATCATAATTGGAGCTTTTTATCGAATTTATTTCATATCATCTTTTTCTTATCTTGATATCGAGTTCATTTCATGAAATACCCTTGCTCCACTTGATGACTTTTGATACTCTTAAAACCCTTCTCTCATTCACGATTTTTCATGGATTTCATGCTTGTGCAAACTTTAGCCATGATTATGAATGGATTTTATTTGATAAAAATAGAGTTCATAAATTTTATTTGATAAAAATATCATTCACGGATCTTAATTGATAAAAGTGTCATTTGTTTGAAAATATTGTTCACAGATTTCATTGATACTTGATTCTGTTAGGGATCGAGCAACACTAAGAGGGGGGCGGGGGGTGAATTAGTGCAGCAGATAAATATGATAAACTTTTGATAATTTAAAATAAGTTCAAAAACTTCGTAAGATATAAATCAACGTTTCGATTAAAATCATTTCGATTGCATTTTAACTTGAAAGAATATGTAAGAAGGAGATAATGAAGTAGAGCATCAAAGTGAAGATGGTTTGCAGTAATGTAAATGACAATAAGATAAACACAAACTGATTTTAGTGGTTCGATCATACGACCTATGTCCACTCTCGATTCCTCTTCACTTGAGCTCATCGGCTTTTCCACTAGCTATCCTCCTTCCAATGGGCGAGGATGAACTCCCTTACAGCACCTCTCCTTTTGACGGGCTTATGAGATAACCCTTATAAGGCCTCTTACCGCTCTCTTGGACTAGAACACTCTTAAAACTTAAAGAAAAGATTTTGACACACTTTCAATAGAGTTTTCCCTCTTTTTATCTCAGTTCTAGACACCCTTTCATCCATGAATGAGAGGAGTATTTATAGGCCTCAAGAGGATTCAAATTTGGAGCCCAAATTTAAATCACTTTCATTGTTCCCGGTGTTGGTGGTGCCACCACCTTTCAGTTGTCAGACTGACAGTGTACTAGGTAGTTCCACCGCTCAAGGTAGTGGTGTCACCGCCCATGCTCTCGGGTGTTTGGCGGTGCCACCACCCCAGCTCTCGGCCACTGGGCAGTGCCACCGCCCAGCTCTTTTCTGCACACTGGTCTAGGTCTTAAACTCGACCCAAACCAGTCTAAAACAAAGCCCAATAAGCCCCTACTTGGGTTATAGGATTAACACTTAATCCTAACCCAAATTAATATGCTAACTATAAAATTAAAGACATTTCCTAAGCTATTACAAAGTCCAACTAGTCAAGACTTCTTCCTACGAACTCTCGGTGGTCTTCCGACGAACTCTCGGTAGTCTTCCGACGAACCCTCGGAAACCATTCTACGGACTCTTGGCAAGCTCCCAGACTTCACGATGATCTTGGCGAGTTCCAAAGAGCTTCTTTGGCAAGCTCTGATCTTTCTTGATAAGCTCCGTGAACTTCTGATGAACCTTTCGGCAAACTTCCGAAAACTCTTCAACAAGCTCCCTACTCGTTGTCGGCCAGTTCCGGCAACACTCCCAATGAATCTTTGGACTTCCATTGAACTCTCGAACTCCCAACGATCCATCACACTTGTCTTCCGACACTTTGTTTCACTTTACATCTTCATTATTATTGTAGTTAATCCTATACACACACAAACAAAACTCTACTTCGATCTAGATAATTATTACAACGTGAATTGACATTTAGTTGCCCGGCACGTCATTGGTCGATGCTTCGTCCGATTCTTCGATGTATCGTCCTCTTTTATGGCTTGTTGCCTAATCGGTAGTTAACCTCCATAACCCTGATATCCTTGGTGTAACTCCGCTCTTCTTGGCCCGATGCCCAACGTACGTAGCCTTTTGCCGATTATCGACCGAACCTCCGATTCGACTTCCAATATCCTGACGTGATCACTTCTAGTGCAACGTCAATTCCTTCAGTGTCAACTGTCTAATCCTGATCGATAGTAGACCTGTGTCACTTAAAACATAGTTAGCCAACAAAACACAATCAATTAGTTTCATCATCAAAATCCGAGATTCAACAATCTCTCCCTTTTTGATGATGACAACTAATTGATGACTAACGGAGTTAACCTTAACTCCCCAGAGTTTAATCAAACTTCTCCTATCAATATGCCATTGATAGAAACTTTGGATTATCCCAAATCCAAGCAACATTCATCACAAGTTAAGAGAATACATTTAAACCATCATGCAAATATATAAAATATTCAATTCAATGCATGAAGTCATTAATCTACTTCTCCCCCTATATCATCAACAAAAAAGAGAAGTTGCATTATAGCTAGTTTTCAAGGATATGCAAATTTTACAATCATACTAGCTATCAATCAAGATATTCAACATACATCATTTTAAAACATTCAATCATAGCAAGTTTTTAAATTCTTTCTAAAGATATCAAGATAGCAATTTTTTATTACTTGCTTCTTGTGCAAGTTTGCACTTTCTTATCTTCCTTTGCGATATGCATGTAATTTTGTAATTTTTTTCTTCTCTTTTGAGAAGAACGAGCTTGCAAGTTTTGCTTTCTTTGCATGCTAGGAATTTTATCAATGTCAAAGCTAGCAAAGGCCTTCTTCCCCTTTTCAATGGGCTAGCAAATTTTTCATTTAAGGTGCAAGCTAGCAATAAACTTTCTCCCCCTTTATCAAAGTCAAAAAGAAAGGAAGGATTAAATATAATGATATAAACTTTTTAAATATGTTTGCATAAAAAAAAAGTTTACATCAATCTTCAAATCATGATACAAATATATCACTATATTGGATTAAGTCATGATTCGTGATTCATCACAAAAGATATCAAGAAGAACACAATTTCTTTTGCTTCAATATTCAAATTATGACAAGTGATACATATCAAAATTCTACATGAATATTTCAATCATCAAGTCATGAATCATACAAAGAAGTATTGAAACATAGGAGAAAAAGATCGATATAAGCATGCAATCAAATTCAAGTCATGGATACCAATGCTAGCATATTTTGCATGTATTTTTATGCCATGATAAAAAAAATAAATCAATGATTCAATCATATCATGTAATGAAAGATAACAATATGAAAAATCAACAAGGATCAAAAGATATCATTCATGGTTCACAACCAAGTTATGAAATCTATAATCGAAATTAAGTTATGAAGATTAATTTATCATTCAAGTAAACACTTAAGGTATATTTTTTTTAAGATGCTAGCAATTTATGATATGTTAATAAGTAATTTTTTCTTGTTCTAGCAAAATTCTTCTTGTGATGCACAAGCTAGCAAGCATTTGCCTTTTTGTAAGTTCTAGCTAGCTATATTTGCTATTTTCTCTTATGATATACAAGCTAGCATACTAACTCCCCCTTTTCCATTATTGAAAGGAAGGGGAGGACTCAATGGCTAAAGATTTCAATCCATATAAAGAAATCATGTCATGATATCTAGAAAATTCAAGGACATGATTCATTTGAAATGATCACATAAGACATACAAGGCAAAGAAATCTTGTCATTTCAATATTATGAAATATATGATATCAAGGCTCATGATTCATTGGAAAAGATATAACACAAGGAGCATCTTGATTCATGCATAAGAATTTTCATCAAGATCACATTAAGAATCAAGATATCAAGTTCACGAATTCATAAAAATTCAAGTATTGAATTTCGAGAAATCAAAAGACAAGATACATTTCATTTAAAGAGTTTTCTTTTGATAAAACAAAAGGAGCATGGTAAACGATCTTGATTTATAAATGTTTCAAGTTATAATTATCAAGATCATGAATTTGAAATATTTTGTTTAGCAATGAATCACATGAGCATATGATTATTGCATAAAAATTCTCATTGCATCATGATTTCTGAATTCTTTCTCTACAACGTAAGGTATAATAGTAATGATATCAATCATGCTTCATTTGGTAGAGAATAACTTAATCTATGCATTCGAGCTCTCATTACTTAACAAGTCATGATTCCAACAAAATAAGGTTGTGATTCCAAAAGTCTAGAAGTCATGAATCATTAAAAAAAAATCTCATTTTAGTTCAATTCATCAACTTCAAACACATCATCAAAATCACATTCAAGAAGTTTACGAGATTCACAATATTAACCAAATGAATTCATCACTTGTCTTTTATGAAAAATGAAAAACTTTGGAGATAGACAAATTTCAAGAGTCGTGTATTTCCTTTTTATTATTTTTTATTATTTAAGCATGCCTTTGTCTTTATATACCAAATCAAAATATTCAAAACCAAAAGACAAACTTCATTATAAAAATCAAGACAAAAATATAACATATTATGAGATTCAATTTATCATGATAATGTGTTTCATTTTAAGTTGTTTGTTTCAAACAAGTGTGCTCATGTTTCAAAAGATGAGTATCAAATTTTAAAACCAAAACATGAGTTTGTCATCAAGATATAATAACTTCAAATTCTCATGATATTATAAAATCATTAAGCATGCAACAAACTTTTAATATTTTCATTTCATCATTATCGATGATGATTTCATAAGGTATATTCAAATATTTATATGAAAGACATCATTGTATAAATTCAAAATACAAGTTTGTCATTAAACCCATTAAGACAAAACATATCAAACATAAAGCATCATGATAGTATATTTTCTCATTTTTATGTATTTCATTTCGTGTAAATTGTTTTCATACGAGTATGCTCTTGTTTTCAAGTAAAGACCATGCATCATTTTTAAAACCGAAAGCATCATCAAAATCATCAAGATTCATGGATTCATCATACATATTATTTCAAAATATGACATTTCAAGTCATCAAGTATGATATAATCATTAAGCATGTTTTCATAATGCATCATCAAAATCATTTTAATTCTTTCTTTCATTTGTTATAACAAGATGATCAATACTCAAATTTTTGCTAAAATCATGCATCATTTTATAAATGTGAAAAATAATTTTCGTCATAAAAACCATCAAGTCCAAATATACATTATTCCAAAATGTAGGATTTTAATCTTCATCATTTCAATTCCTCATTAAGCATGATACAAAAATTTAAAGATCAAGCATCATGTTTAGAAACGAAATATAAAACATCAAGATACACATGCATGAATTAATCCTAGGCAATATCACAAATTATGCACCAAAACCCGATACGGAAAGTATAAACATTCATGGAATTAATCTTGTACACAAATCAAGTGATTATCACCCATAATGTTTCATCAATCTAAATTTCAAAACATAACATGCATGAAAGCTTAGCAATATAATTTTCATGGTCAAGTTTTTAACTTTTAGAGGTGCTAAAAAGAGAAACATGATATAATTTTTGAAAAATAATATTTATTACCTACTTTCTAAATTAAGCACTCATGAAAAACATCATGTAATTTCAAAATAATTCAAGGGAGTTAAGTTACTTACCTTGTAGTCGAAGCCCGTCAAAGCACATTTTGCCTCTTTGTCATTTGATTCTTCTTTGCTCATCTTCTTCATCTTTGGCCTCTTCCTCCGTTCAAGTTCATTTATATTTTTTAATTTTTGTTTAATAAACTTATTAAGATTCATTGTTATGTGTTCAATGTCCTCATCACAATCACTTGAGTTATCACTCAAGAGGTCCTCATTTGTCCGAAGTTCCAAATCCTTCCTGTTCTTCGGAAGGTGATTCAAGTGTTCATCAAGTTTCAAAAGGCTTATTTCATATGTTATTAATGAGCCAATGAATTCTTCTATCGGAAGGTCATTTAGATTTTTAGCTTCTTGTATTATGATTATTTTATGATCCCACCTTTTTGGAAAGGATCTTAAGATCTTGCTTACGAGTTCAAAATCCGAAAAAGATTTACCAAGAGCTCGTAGACTATTGACGACATCCGTAAAACGGGTATTCATGTCACTTATAGTCTCACTTGGTTTCATTCGAAAAAGCTCAAAATCATGCAATAAGAGGTTTACTTTCAAGTCTTTGACTCTACTAGTTCCCTCGTGCGTGATTTCAAGTGTTCGCCAAATTTCAAAAGCCGTTTCATATGTAGAAATCTGATTGAACTCGTTCTTGTCCAAAGCGCAAAATAAGGCATTCACAGCCTTAGCATTCAAAGAAAAATATTTTTTCTCTAAGTCCGACAATTCATTCGTCAGTTTAGAGAGAAGTTGAAAGTCATTTTCAATAATATTCCATAAGTTTACATCTTAAGAAATCAAGGAAACTCTCATTCGAGTTTTCTAGTATGTGTAGTCCGAACCGTTAAAGAACAGAGGATAAACAACTAAAAAGCCCTCTTGAAAGCCATGAAGAGCCATTTCTTACGGGTGTAAATCCGAATGAGAAATAATGTGGCTCTAATACTAATTGTTAGGGATCGAGCAACACTAAGAGGGGGGGGGGGGTGAATTAGTGCAGCGGATAAATACGATAAACTTTCGACGATTTAAAACAAGTTTAGAAACTTCGTACGATAAAAATCAACATTTCGTTTAAAACCATTTCGATTACATTCTAACTTGAAAGCATACGTAAGAAGGAGATAATGAAGTAGAGCATCAAAGTGAAAATGGTTTGCAGTAATGTAAATGATAATAATATAAACGCAAATCAATTTATAGTGGTTCGGTCATACGACCTATGTCCACTCCTGATTCCTCTTCACTTGAGGCCACAAGCTTTTTCACTAGCTATCCTCCTTCTAATGGGCGAGGATGAACTCCCTTACAGCATCTCTCCTTTTGACGGGCTTAGGAGATAACCCTTACAAGACCTCTTACCCCTCTCTTGGACTAGAACACTCTTAAAACTTAGAGGAAAGATTTTGACACAATTTTAACAGAGTTTTCCCTCTTTTTATCTTAGTTCTAGACACCCTTTCATCCATGAATGAGAGGGGTATTTATAAGCCTTAAGAGGCCCAAATTTGAATCACTTTCGTTGTTCCCAGTGCTAGCGGTGCCATCGCTTATCAGTGGCGGTGCCATCGCCTATCAGTTGTCAGACTAACAGTGTACTGGGTGGTTCCACCGCCCAAGGCAGCGGTGCCACCACCCATGCTCTCGGGTGTTTGGCGATGCCACCGCCCAACTCTCGGCCATTGGGCGGTGCCACCGCCTAGCTCTTTTTAGCACATTGGTTTGGGCCTTAAACTCGGGCCAAACCAATCCGAAACAAGGCCCAATGGGCCCCTACTTGGGTTATAGGGTTAACACCTAATCCTAACTTAAATTAACATGCTAACTATGAAATTAAAGACATTTCCTAAGCTATTACAAAGTTCGACAAGTCAAGACTTCTTCCGATAAGCTTTCGGCAAACTTCCGACGATCTTCCGATGAACCCTCGGAAACCATTCTGCGGACTCCCAGCAAGCTCTCAGACTTCACGATGATCTTGGTGAGTTCCAACGAGCTTCTTTGGAAAGTTTCGATATTTCTTAGCATGCTCCGTGAACTTCCGACGAACCTTCCGGTAAACTTTCGAAAACTCTTTGGTAAGCTCCCTACTCGTTCTCGGCTAGTTCTAACAGCACTCCCAACGAATCTTCGGACTTCCGTCGAACTCTCGAACTCCCAACGATCCATCATAATTGTCTTCTGGTACTTTGTTTCGCTTTACGTCTTTATCATCATCATAGTTAATCCTGCATACACACAAACAAAACTCTACTCGATCTAGACAATTATTATAACGCAAATTAACATTCAGTTGCCTGGCATGTTATTGGTCGACGCTTCGTTCGATTCTTCGGTGCATCATCCTCTCTTGCTGCTTATTACCCAATCGACGGTTGACCTCTGCAACCCCGATATCCTTGACATAACTCCGCTCTTCTTGGCCCGATGCCCGACGTATACAGCATTTTGCCAATTATCGACTGAACCTCTGGTTTGACATCCAATATCCTGACATGATCACTTCCGGCGCAACGTCAATTCTTCCAACGTCAACTGTCTAATCCTGATCAATAGTAGACCTACATCACTCAAAATGCAGTTAGCCAACAAAACATAATCAATTAGTTTCATCATCAAAATTCGAGATTCAACAGATTCTTATGCGAATTCTTGCAATATGAATGGATTTTATTTCATATGTCATGAAACGATACACTTGACTTTTGAATCTCTTCTCTTTGTTCACATTTTTATGTCATGAGCTCTTGATGAAAAGTAGAAGGTTGATGAATTTTTTGATAACTTGAATGAGTTTTTTCCCTTCTGCTTCATGAATTTTATTTGATCGAAATACAGATTTCATTCACATCTTTAGCTCTTAATGTGAATCTCTTTCTTCTATTCACATCTTTCTATGTCATGAGTTCTTTATCTCTTGATGAAATGAATTTTCAATAACTCAAATGGATTGTTTTCTTTGTGTTATTCATGAGGTTTTAATATCTCAATTCTTCTTGATGAATGGACTATCCATGAACTTTTCCTTGTCCTTTTTCCTTTCAAGAAGAATCCTATCGCAACAATCTAAAATTTTACTTGCGTAAAATGATTGCTCATTTCCTTTTTGTTGATGATAGGGGGGAGAAAGTGACAAATTGATGAAAACTTAAAATGTATTATGAATGCTTGAAATATGCTTTATATCATATCATTTGTATTGTAAAAGCCTAAAATGTATCATATGTATCATAAATGCTTGAAATGTAGCATGAATACTTAAAAAACTTTCATACTTAAAATCATGCTCATTATCGTATTTGATTCGGTATCGAAATGATAAATGTCTATCATTATGATTTAGTATCGAACTTATCATGCTTAATATGCTACTTGAAATTGGTATTGTACCTCGATATGATGAATTATCATTTGGTATCAAACTTGAAGTTTGTATCATGCTAAATTTCATATTTGAAGTTGGTATCATGCTTTGAAATGACAGTCTATCATCATTTGATATCAGACCTAAAAATGGTTGTCATGTTTTGACATCATTTTGGTATTGTGATAAATATGTGATATCATATTTTTAGATGAAAAATCATGCTTAGTATCATGTTATGCATATTGATAAGTTGAAATGAATATAATTTATCGATTGGTGCTTGAATTCAAAGGCTTTGAATTCAAGTGTATCTTTTCTCAAGTATGGCATATAGATAGGGGGAGTTAAGGTTAACTCCGTCATCAATTGGTTATCATCATAAAAAAGGGGGGAGATTGTTGAATCTCAGATTTTAATGATGAAATCAATTGATAAGTTATTTGATCTAATCTATATGTTGAGAAAAGTATACAGGATGACAATCAAGGCATAAAGCAAAACGAAGTGCTAGAGTCAAGATCGAACGATTCGTTGGGAGTCCGAGAGTTCGTCGGGAGTGTTATTAGAATTTTCTAAGAGATTATCAGGAACTTGCCGAAATGTACATCGGAAGTTCACTAAATAGATCATCGGAAGTTCACCGAGAAGTTCATCGAAAGTTCGTCGGAGCTTGTCGAGAAGATTGGAGTTTGCCAAAGAAGCTCATTGGAACTCTCCAATTAGATCGTTGTGAAGTCCAAGAGCTTGTCGGGAGTTTGCTGGAAGATTGTCGAGAGTTCGTTGGAAGTCCGTCGGAAGTTTGTCGGAAGAAACTTTGATTTACCAGACTTGTTTTCTTTAGTATATGCCTTAAATGTCATAGATAACATGTAATTAGGGTTTGGTTTGGGAGGTAATCCCACTAACTCTGTTAGGGGTCAACTGGGCCCGTAATCGAACTGATTTAGGCCGGATTGATGGCCCAAATAGTGTAAAGGGGTGATTGATCTTTGCCCTTGAAGAAAGATCAATAGTGGAAGCCGGTGATCTCATCGGAGGAGGTATCGGGAGTGGATGTAGGTCGGATGACCGAACCACTATAAATTGGTATGTTTTCTTCTTGCTACGTACTTTATATTTATTGCATTCTTCTTTACTTAACTGCAACTGTCCAACATCTTCATCTCAGCTCACATTATAAACTTATTCAAGTTAAACGTCTTTCTGAAATGTGTTTTCATGAATGAAACTTTTTCATCGTATGAAGTTTTTCGAAATCGTATAAAGTTAGTACCCATAAAAATACATTAGAACTACTCTTGTAAACAAATTAAAATAAATAAAATACATACCAAAAAATAAGATTTTCAATCTCGATTTGATGTTTGTTTCATTAATATATCAAAGCAGTATGGTACTAGTATATCAGATAGTATACCAACATATTATGCCTAGTATACAAACAAGTTATTAGTCCTTTTTTATATTATAAAAACATCACTGATAAATTTGAATGAAAAAGAAAGATACTTTAATCCAAACGATAGATGATAGAAGCTAGACATCATCAAGCATTGTTAAGGTATTTTTTTAGAATGTGATACTCCAAACTTGAAAGAAAACTTAGTGAATCTTTTCAAATTTCATCTATATTTCTCTTCCGCTAAAATATGAGCTCTAATACTACTTTATATTTATAAAATGACCTTTTCAACTAAGCATTTCCCTTCCTCTAAAATGTGATATCTAATAATGCCTTATATTTATTAAATGATAATTGTGTGTTTTTCTAATTACTTCTTAAAGAAGACACACTAAATGGCAATAATTAACATATTTTAACCACTTAACAAGTATTTCTAATCACTATATTCTACCTTTAGTAAAATTTATTTCAATTACATCTATTTTTAAAAAAAAACAAAATGTTCATTCCTTAAAAACTAAGTGATGCATTACATCAAAACTGAGGAAACATGTTAAAAGTATTTTTTTTCTTTGTTGACTTTATTTTTAAATTATAAAAAATATTATCATTGATGCAATAGGTGTTTGAGGGCAAAGAGATTAGCAGAGATCCTTGATCGAGTGAGCTATGTTTGTCCAAGTTAATGGAGTTCGGGTAGAGACCCCAATAGACACTCGTCATGCCTCTTATTGGGTAACTACGTTTGAACTCGAGTAAGTACAATCAATAGTAATACCCCCGATTTTTATTTTGTAATAGATCATTATCAAATATGGGACTTTCAAGATTTTAAGGAAAATATATTCATAGACAAAGACAACTTTTGCAAAAATTTTAATTTTCATAAATTTGTAAACGTCTTTATCAATATAAGTCGATTTTAACTTTCCATGTTTTTATTGTGTTAAAACTTATTTAAATATTTTTCTTGCTGCTTTTAATTAAATCTTATTTTCCTAATTCTTTTTAAATTTTTTACATGTTTTTATTGTGTTATATGTTTTTATCAACTTCTTCTAAGTTGTTATCAATATTTCTTTATGAAATTATCTATTATTTTTTTCTCATGACCAAGGAAATTTAGTTATACTCCTAATTTGGTGGCAAATTTCATCAAATAGAACAAAATAATTTGGAATTTTACCAAAAAATTAATTTATGTACTCCAAATTATTTTTTCTCAATATTTTTTCATGTTTCAATTTTAGATAGCAATAATTAAAATAACCAAGGTATATTGACAATGAGGATTGATGTTATTGATAATGAATATTTTATTATTTATTATTTTTAGTAAATAATAAAAGAAATCTTAGGAGATTAAATAATAAGAGATCTTGATTCATAAAAAAATTCAAGTTATAATTTTGAAAAATCAAAAGAAAATTCATGATTCATTTAGATAATTCTCTTCTTTAGTAAATGGCAAGACGAAACATAGAAGATCAAAATAATAAGAGACCTTGATTCCAAAAAAATATCAAGTATCATAAATATTTATATAAAATATTCTTAAAAGAGAGAATCATATGAGAATCAAGAAAAATATTTCATATAAAATACATCTCAAGTCATAAACATAGATAAATGATTCGATTTGATAAATCATCTCATTAGTAAAAAGAATCATATGAAAACAAATTGTCAAATCCAAAATTATTATCAAAATCACTTTTCTTACATTTGAAAAATTCATTGAAAACAATGTAGATTGATTCTTATAAGATTAAAAATAACCAAAGTCCTTTAGTACCAAATTTTGTGATTAATTTTATACTCTAGTTTTCCATACAAAAGCCATGCATTATGGTTTAAAACCGAAAAGCAATATGGAAATCATTAAGATACACATTATTGCTTTTTAAAACATACATAGATGTAATCTTATTTGGTGTACAAGCATTAGCTTTAAATTTAACATTTTATTCCTTTATTGTAAAATTGATAAAGGAATCATGATCTTTTGGTATTCACCACTTGATCTTCCATAATCTTTGATATTCATATATTTCATGACATGATTTTGATTTGACTCTCTTGTATTTATGAATAGTATACGTCATCACCAAATTGATTTTTCTTAATATCTTTCATGTGATGCTTGGAACATTGATGTAAAAGATTTTGCACTATTGTATCCTTCACTTCTTTTTGACAATAACAAAGGGGGAGAAAGAATTATTAGCTTGCACACTTCAAGAAGAAGCAAAAATTGCTAAACTTGCAAATCTTAAAAGAAGTAAAGAATTACTAGTTTGCACATCTTAAAAGAGAAGCAACAATTACTAGTTTGCACATCTCAAGAGAATCAAAATTGCTAAACTTGCACATCTCAAAAGAAGCAAAGAATTGCTAGCTTACATATCGCAAAAGAGAAGCAAAAATTGCCGGCTTACCCATTTTGAGTAAAATGTGCTTGATTGCATGTTTTAAAAACTTTTGAAACAAAAGTTTGCCAAATTTCATATCTCAAAAACTTGTTAGCTTGCATGTTCTAAAGTGATGTAAAATTTGCTAAATTACTAGATTGCATATTTCAAAAACTTGCTAGTTACACTTTTCTTCTTTTTGTTGATGACAAAGGGGGAGAAGTTATGATGATGATTTGAAATTTGAATCATATATGGTATGATGTACTTTGATGTTTTAAAATTATGATGATTTGAATTTTTGATAACTTGGAATGATGCATAAGTATGAAATCAATTAATGAGTTTACGATCTAATCTATGCTTTGAGAAAAGTAATAAAAGACTAACTTCGATCAGAAAACATAAATTGATTCAAGCAGGAAAATCAAACGGTGGGCCCGAATGGAATATGTCAGAAGATTTGACGTCAAGCTGGAAAATCGATTGATGTGATGGTAGGACTTTGTGCCATAAGTTTGAGCATCATGCTAGAAGGATCAGACATTGTGCCAAGAAGATCCGACATTGCTGGAGGTCAACATGCTGATGATTGAGCAATACGCTGAAGGAGAGGACGATACGCCGAAGGTTCGGACGAACCACCGAATGAACCAATGACATACTAGACAACATAGTATTCGTGTTTGTAATTGGTCATGTCTTGATTGAAGTAGGTTAGGTCGTAATTGAGTTAGTATTAGGTGTAACCATGCTAACTCAATTAGGGGCTCATTAGGCATGATTCAGGGCTCGTTGGGAGGCCCATTTAATGACCCATAGATTGGGTTAGGCGATGGTACCATCAAACTAGCGGTGGAATCACCTATGACTTAGAAAAGTGAAGAACACACTATCCCAGGTTGTTAGGCAATAGCACCACCCAAATTGGACAGTGGTACCACTAGCACTTAATGCTGGCAAGTGATGGTACCGCCCAAGCTGGCGGTAGTATCGCCAGAGCTTGGTCTCTTAGGCTCTGCTAGGTGTTAGTACCAATAGAGATTTTAAGAGACACTCGGGCCCTCGCCTGAGCACTCAGGCGAGGCGAGGCCCGAGCGCCTTGCTTCATTTCCACGCGGCACCTCTTTGAAGCGCGTCACCTGGGGACTTGCTCGAGCCTAGGCATTGGGCGTTTTGGGCGAGTGCCCGGGTTAAAACGCTAGTTTGGCCTGCTTTAGTTGGTTCAATCGAACCAACTAAAGTATCTTTCTCTTGCGTCTTCCTCAACCCTAACCTTGCTCATCGCTCCCATTGTTGCTGCTCGCTGCCACTATTGTCGCTCGCCATTGCTGCTGCCACTGTCGTCGCTCACCGCTCACCGCTCTCGCTACCACTATCATCACTACCACTCTCGCTGCTCGCTACTACCGTTGCGGCTACCACTATCGCCGCTACCATTGCTGCTACCATTGTCGCTGCTACTATTGTTGCTGCCATTGTCGTCGCTCCCACTATTGCTATTGGCTGTTACCACTGCCACTATCACCACTCTCGCCCCCGCTACCACTACTCGCTACTACCATTGCCATTGTCATCACTCACTACTCCCGCTCCTGCTCCCACTGCTCACTGCTACCACTGTCGTTGCTCTCAATCGCCCTCGGTCTTCCCCTACACTCTTATCAATAGTATTTTGTAAATAGTATATTAGTAGTATACTGCTAACTGTTAATAGTATTTTGATTTATTAGATTAATAATTTTTTATTTTAATTTTAATACTATTAATTTTTATTTATTTAAAATTATTATTAGATTTTTATTTAAATAATTATATTTATTAATTATATTATATATTTTTATATTTTAACGTCTCACTTTGCTCAAGCGAGCGCCTAACGCCTTAGGTGTTTTTGGACCTTAGCGCCTTTTGGCGCTTAGAGCTTTTTAAATCACTGAGTACCATCCAATGCAGGCAGTGGTATCACCCATTCTTGGAAAACCCAAAAGTTTAAAATTTTTGCTCCATTTTTGAAGTCATTTGGAGTATATAAATACCCACATCTTTCCTACTTGAGGTAACAAGAAAAGAGAATGAAATCTTATGATTTATAGTGTGAAAACCCTATTAGAAAGTTGAGTTCCCTCTTTATGCTTAGAGGTTGTTCTAAGAAAGAGTGTGAGGATATTCTTATAAAAGATGGGTGTAAAAGTTCTCGTCTGAGCCTATGAAAAAAAGAAAGAGTTATAAAAAGAGTATTACTCTTCACCCATTGAAAGAAAATCATTAGTGAAAATCGGTGGCCTCAATGAATGAGAAATCGAGAGTAGATGTTGGTCACGACGACCGAACCACTATAAATCGATTTACATTTCTATTTATGCTTTTCATTCTTATCACTCACTTATTTAATTGTCTACCACTCTCACTTGCTCTTTAAGTTCAAACGTATTTTCGATACGATTTTATCAAATGAAATTTTTTCAAACCGACGTAATTTTACAAAAGCACTAATTCAACCCTTGCGCCCCCCCCCTCGCCCCCCCTTCTTAGTGTCATTTACAGTCCTAACATAAGTAACTTCAAGTGTATGCTAAATATCATATGTAGATTCATAAGTAGAAATATAATTGAACTTGTTTTTATCTAAAGCACAAAATAAAACATTCATAACTTTTGCATTTAAAGAAAATATTTTCTTTTCTAAATCATTCCATTCATTCATTGGTTTAGAAAACCATATTCAATGATGTTTCATAAATCAAAATCAAGAAAATCTATATTTATGTTTTCCAATAAGTGTAGCTCGTCCTAATAAATATTTAAGTTGATTTTAGGTTGTAACCATGTCAACTTAATTAAGAGTTCATTAGGCCTAAACTAGGGCCAAATTGGGTCTATTAGAAGGTCAATTCGATGACTTGAAGTTGGCCCAAGCCGTGGTACCACCTTAGAGTTGGAAAGCACGGGTTGTGCTTTTCTAGGAAGTCCAGTGGTAGTACCACTAGTGCCGATGATAGTACCACCCAAGGCGATGGTGGCACTGCTAGAGCCCAGATTCCTAGACTATGTTTAGTGGTAATACTACCTGCCACCGATGGTAGCACCTCCAAGATTACCTCAAAACTTGAGGATTTAGATTTGTGGCTCTATTTTTTAAGTCTTGGGGTTTATAAATACACCACTTATGCTTGCTTGATGCAAGAGGTATGAAATCTTATGAATTGAAGTATGTAAACTCTCTTGAAAAGTATTTGTCTCTTCCTCCTTAAGTATAGAGGTTATACAAAGGAGGTGTGAGGTTTTGTGTAAAAAAAATGTGTAAAGGTCCTTTCCTTTAAGCCTATTAAAAAGAGAAAAGAGGTGTAAAGATTCTCTCCTAAGCTTGTGAAAAGAGAAGAGTTGTAACAAAGGTAGTTGATATTCGCCCGTTAAAAAAAAAAAAATCAGAGTGAAAGTCAAGGCCTCGAGGAAAGAGGAATCTGGAGCGGACATAGGTCAGGGCAATCGAACCATTATAAATCGATTTGTATCTCTCTTGCCTTGCTTTAGCATTACTTGCTGATTTACTTATTCACTACCCTTATTCACTATTTTTAAGTCTTGGGATTTATAAATACACCACTTATGCTTGCTTGATGCAAGAGGTATGAAATCTTATGAATTGAAGTATGTAAACTCTCTTTAAAAGTATTTGTCTCTTCCTCCTTGAGTATAGAAGTTATACAAAGGAGGTGTGAGGTTTTGTGTAATAAAAATGTGTAAAGGTTCTTTCCTCTAAGCCTATTAAAAAGAGAAAAAAGGTGTAAAGATTCTCTCCTAAGCTTGTGAAAAGAGAAGGGTTGTAACAAAGGTAGTTGATATTCGCCCGTTAAAAAAAAGATCAGTAGTGAAAGTCAGTGGCCTCGAGAAAAGAGGAATCTGAAGCGGACATAGGTTGGGGCAATCGAACCATTATAAATCGATTTGTATCTCTCTTGTCTTGCTTTATCATTACTTATTGATTTACTTATTCACTACCCTTACTCACATTTTTAGTTAAACACATTTCCGATATGGTCTTAACCACGCCCCCCCTCCTTCTTGGTGCCTTTATGATCCGAATAATTTCATATAGTGAGATACCAAAACCAACTATTAAAGAGATAGGGCAAACATACTAGTTTTTCACCATCAAATTTATTTATAACTTTGCATAAAGATAAATACAAATTTTTCTCCAAGCCATTAAGCACATCTAAAATTAAAAAAATTAAATAGCTAATGGTTTAAAATTTTTTCATCTAACAAAATTTTTAACATAGAAAATATAAATTATATAAGTGATTGGTCAATATGATATTTTTGAATACATGATAACAGTGATGCTCTTAAGTAGTTACACTACAACATATATTTGGAAACAAACATAAGGAAATATATAAAGAAATATATGCAAGTACATGTCTTTAACATTCTCATATGCTCCAGGTTTCTCCAAATACTTTCAGGTATCAAAGTAATATCCTCAGTATGAGAATAAAGATATACACTTGCCAAAATATGGAATGCGAGTCTTATTAAATGACCCACTTCCTTTGAATTGATAAACTTGCACATTTCTCGAAGGATGGTATGAGTGGCTATGACACCTTTGCAGTTGAGCTCTCTCTGCATACGGGAGAAACACTAGTAATAGCACCATTGCATGCGTTTGCTATGACATTGAAGGGTCAGAGGATACTACTACTATCACTATATCGCATGTCTTTGTAACTAAAATGGAAGCTACTAGTTCAGGAAGAGCTCTTACTGACCAAGAGCAAACCAAATTTTGTTTAATCGTGTAAGGCAGTTCATTCACACTATTATAGCTGCCTTGGTCAATAGTACTCCTTAGACGATGCAATGCAATAGATCACTATTTTGGTTCTGAATGACCCAACATTGTATAGAATAAGTCCACCAATGAAGTTTCATTACTAGTTTACCACTAAAGTTATCAATGTCCCTTTCAAATAATGATGATAACCATTTATCAGACTGCAAATGCTATGAAATTTTTGTTGCATTATAATGGAAGATCAAGATTATAGAACATAGAGAAGAAATCACAGGAGAAAGTAATGTTCTCAGGCAACTTGAATTGATAAACAAGCATAGCGTATGCTACTTTCCAACAAAGAGATATCAAGATGTGAGCTACCTTAGGCATTTCATTAACCAATACTTCCATGTGCTCAATAATAATCGATTCAAGCATGTAAAAATAATAGTCTTAGCATTTCTAGGATATGACCTCTCAAAGGATTAGCATTTTTGTAACATAAAGATGGTTCCTTATTGTTTCTAAATATGACCACAAAGAAAGGTCAGCAAACTAGCAGAGGATATCTGAAACAATACTACATGGAAGAGATTTTAGTTGCTTACCAAAAGTTTCCAAAATTCACTTTCTAAACTCACCAAACTGCTTTCTCATGTTTGGGAATAACATATGCAGGTGAGAAAAAAAATACTTTAAATGATAGTTTAGCATCTGACTGATCAGAAGACTCAAATTCTTTATCAACTTGAGAGTGTGTTTTGGTAGCTAATGGATATGAATATACAGATTCAATTTTTTTTTTTTTTTTTACTAAATTATCTATAAGTGCTAACTCATCCGCAAAAATTGATAAAAATGATGAAATTTGTGAAAGATGAAAGGCAATAAACAAGTGTTCCTTTAAGTATTGCTTGGCATTTCGAGATACTGACATTCATCCAAAAATTATAGAAAATAGACATGTGCAACTTTAAAACCTCAATATTTTCTGCATCCACGATGAAGGTGGAACTAAAGTTCTATAGATGAAACCAGCACTTCCGATGCCAATGGGATATGTATGTTCATCATTTCTAGAAGATGTTATTACCAATCTTTCAAGAAGTGCTCAATGCCTTTGCAGCTCATGTAACTTTTCCATTTCAAGTTGTACGTTTCCTGCTTTCAGTTCGGTGTACAAAGATGTTAGTTGTCCACTAAGATTTACAGCTGAATGCAGTATAATGTTATACATTCTCTGCAAAACAGGATAACTCAATTGCAGAATGCAGTAGAAAGAGGAGACTCTGTAGGAGGATTACAAAGTGACAAAGCAATGGTTGATTCTGCCTAACCAATGTTGCCACATCAGTTGATTCAATGTTGACTTGTGATATTTCCAAAGCCTGCTTATTACCTTCAAAATAGTATGTACAAAGTTTACCAAGAGCCAAAATTCTCTCAGATTTGAGGTCCAGTTTAGCGGAAGCAGAATTTAGAACAGTTATATGGCTTTTACTTTCAAGATAAGCTATTGTCTCCATACTAACATTACCTCTCTTAAGGTCTTTTATTAAACTCCACTAATCCATTTTTATTCTTGAATTTAGATCCAATGATTTTCATCTGATTCATAAGCTCTGAATTGCATCCATATGAAATCATAAAGAATGAGTTGACATACTATTCTGCAGCCAAGAGTAAGGCATCTATTGCAACTTCATGGCTTTCTGGGGTTGTCATGCTGGGAACACAAATCTACTGCTAAACGTTCAAATTCAGAAGCACTAAATACGGAATCTTGATGGTTTATAAGTTGTAGATGATCTGCTTGTGAATACAAGTAATCAGCAAAGAAACCAGTATTCAACTGAAAGTTATTATATGAAATCTTATTCACCTTTGAAACACCACAACCAGAATTCAAGCAGATACAGTCCCCAGTAAAATAGTTGGAAACATTTGTCAGAACAATTTTTGACAGATCTCTAGGAGCAAACTGCAGGTTAGCATCTTGGAGTATATCTTTTCTTGCAGCAGCTTCAGATGCATCAATCTTTCTCTTTACTTCATCCGGACTACTGGATATGCTAGAAGTCCCATGAGCACAGATCACAGAGTTAGAAGAAACAGCTAAAGACTCTTGATCAGCTACTTTAGGAAATGAACATTTATAAAGGTCAATATCTGAAGGTAATGGCATGTGTGGCCCCAGAACACAAAGAAGTACACTGCAATATGGAAAGACAGTGAAGACAGTATATTGTCACCTAATTTAAAACCATGTAACAACCAACAAGGTGCATTTGATATAATTCCTTTTGTTGCCAAAAAAAAAAAAAAAAAAAAAAAAAAAAAAAAATTTTTTTACTCTTACATCTTTTTAAATTGTAGTCTCCACCAATCACTTCATTTTCATCTTCCAAAAATAAGCATTATAAAGTATAAAATATAAAGATATTTAACTTTTTTTATTTTCTTATGATATTATCATATGCTGTTACAATAAACCTTGGTGCAACAGATCCATGTCTCCATTCAGATTCTACGAAAGGAAAATGGAAGACCTTTGTAATGCAGTATGTATAACATTTAATACTATTAAAATAGTTCTATTTTTCCAAGTGTATATTAGAAGCATCTTCACAAGTTGTATTCTTTGTTCCAGTAATCATAGGATCAAGGAAGGGTTCTAGCATCTCCAAAAGAAATAAAAGCCTATGTTTAAATTCCTATACAGATGGTAAAAGCATTATATATCTGACTGGCAATAGTAAACTAAAAATTTATGCTTGATACTTCAATAAAAGGTCAAACCTTATATTTTGATAGTACATCATCCATATGTCCAAACAAAGCCAGCAAGATATACTTCAAAACAACACAAGCACGACCAGCAGATTGTGGAACACCCTAGCAAGGGCATTATGAACAGAGTCAGCTAAACATGAAGCATGAAAATAAGTGCATAATCTGTCATACGGAAGTATATCTAGATTTTTTTTCCTTTTCTTGAATTTTGTTTCAGGAGGAAGTGGGTAAAATTTGGATAATAACTAGGGCACTATAACTAAATTCACAATTTCTTGAGCACACACAGATGAAAGATGGATGCCAGATACAGGGTTCATGAACTAGAAAGTACTAAATGACAGTAACTAGAACTAAAGCACTTACATTCGCAGGATTTGAATTAGCCAACTGTAGCTAATTCTAAATTCACAGATAGGATCCTTATTGTTTCACGTATAAAAGCTGCATGAAAAAAATCTTGTACTACATAAGAAACATGATCCACCATAGGTAAACAACAGGAAATGCTCTTTTCCTCAAATGTGCCTGCATAAAGTGAGCAACTAAAAACATTCTATTGTAGGTACTTAGAAGTTAGAATATATGGTTCCATAAAGAAAATATTTTATTGTAGCTTAAAAAAAATCAGGAGCTAAAACTTCATTAATCTTAGAAACAACATAATGAAAGTGTGCAAGAGACCGTCACATGCATGTTGCTAGCTGCAATGTGTGGAACTCACAAAGAGACAATTTCATACTAAAACCTATTACTAGATACATCATGGACTGCCACAAAAACAAGGTAATGTATCAGGAGATTCAGGACCCAACTGATTTTTTTTTTTACTAATTGTGCATATAAAAAAAAGCCTAATGAAATCAGTAAAACAATTAAGATCATAATGCAATAAGTATCAGTAAGATCTCAGTGCCTAATCAAATGGAAGTTCCTTGGTCAGTCTATAAATTATAATATATGATACAACTTATTATCCTTTTTTGTGACCTTGGTAAAATAAGTTCTATGAAATCACAGAGTCAAGATGTATCCTAGACATAATAGTTAGTGAACCAAGCTCCCATATTCAAGAAAAGAGGGAGGTGACCAGCGAAACGAAATAGGGTGTAAGAAAGGAGATGAAAAATTAATATGACCAAACTTCACAAAAATATAGAAAAACATTATAAGTGTATATTGACATCTAAGAAACATGTAATAAAAAATAATCAACTACCCTTTAAGAAATATGTAGCTATCCAAGCCACCATAGTAGTTATATTGGTCCATAAAAGTCCGATTAGAGTTGAGCACAGCACTCCAAAGAACACTGTACAAAGCTGTGTTAGAGTTGTATCATCAAAACACTCAAATAGTAGGTTCTTTATTTGCAATATAGAAAAAAAGGAAAACTCTAATCCAATGGACAAAAATTTCAATTTCACAATAAAAACTATCATGATCAGGGTCAGATAGATTAGTATTCAAGTATAGAAATGATTGATACTATTGGAATCTTCACATTAAGGTAATAGATGAATCACAAAATAACATCTACGATATATGAAATTTTCACATTTGATGATGGACATGTTAGTATAATACATGCCGATTAGCACAATTTAAACATATGGCTAGAACCAGCCTTGTGCTTGATTGTGTGTTCAGGAACATCATCGGCATAAAACTAAACTCCATGACATATAGTTCCACAGTCATCAACCACTATTAGCAAACCTGAAATATTACCATACATCATCAAATGGTGAAACTACATAATGATGCCAACTCTTCTTTTTTACTCTGACCCGATTCAATGGCCAATTTAGTGTTAATTCTATTTTTAGCTTAGAAAAATATTTATTTTACTTTTAGTTTTTCTTAGTTTTATAGAAGGACAATAACAATCACAACTTTAACAATTGGGAAATTATAGTAGAGAAGTGAGGGTGGGAACAATTACAGGACCATTAAGGGATACTCTAGCAAGGGCCATCAGATGGTAACAAAACAGACTGAAAAGTGGTTTTCAAAATCAGTGGAAGTAAAAACACCTTTTCATTCCCTAACACAATAGAAAAAGTGTTAGTGCTTTAAAAGAACAAAAATCGGAAATGCTATATCAAACAACATTTATACATAATACAAAGAAGATATGATCCCAAACAAAATGTTTGTATTTTATTTTTTAAAAGACTATTCAATTATACCAAAGCAGAATAAATTGCCTCCGACCTTCGAAGTCTTTGTTGTGCCAGGACTATAGTATTCAAATCAAATAACATTTTTCTCAGAATGAGAAAATTATTTCAAGAGAAAATTAGTGTTTGATAATTTGACCATCAACAATAAATCACAATGTATTGACCACAAAATGGTCATATTGGTCAGATCTGCAACAAGCAATGACTAAGTATTCATCAAACATAAATAGTTTTAATTGCTTATGTAAGATAATTAACCAAACATTGTTATGAATCATGATATATATACATCTGCGTATTCTAACATTAGATAAATCCCAAATTTTGTCACATTAAATAGTTAACAATATACATTGATGCATGTGCATATCAATCATATCATTATCTTGCACTTGTATCGATGACTTTATAACCGACCAATCAACCAAACGAGCATTCATTATAATAAAGAATTAAGCCTTCGTAATAGTAATAAGAAAAAAAGAATAATGGAATTACTTGAATAACACCCAAGAGGTCCTCCAAAAGTTCAATTGTAGGATCAACCTGAAAAAGGGCCACTGCAGTTATAAAATACAAGTCGTTGACCTAATATGTAGACATATTATGGGAAAAGATGAAACCTTTGCAGTAATTATATATATCCATGGAGATAATGATCCAGAGCATAAATCAATCAATGCACATGCTACCTTTGCCCAAAGATTGAAAAATAAATGCTTGCTTAGATAGAAAGCCAAAAAGTAAGTTGCCTAGTCATAATTAAACTTAGTATGAAGCCAACAAACATGAGATGATAAGAATGAAGACAGATAACTCACACAAGCATGAAGAAGATCATGATGACATTGTTATTATCTGCAACAACAGATTAATGTGAATTATTGAGACTTTTGATAAAAATACAAATGCATGCAACACATATCACCTAGATGCATCACTACTGAACCTGAGAGAGCATGCTGGACAGAAGGATGTTTCCACTATGAAAAACTATCATCAACTTGATCTGGAAGACTAATTGGAGGACGAAGTGCCATCAAATGAAAGGAAATCAAAATCCATCAAAATTAATTAATATATAAACCATGGTCTGCGATACCAAATAATACAGTTCGGTACATACGGTACGCATGGCATGTACCGGTTTGATAGGATATCGGTACACGGACCGCACACTACCGATCAGTACAAATTTTTTTATTTTTTTAATTAAAAATTATTTTTTTATTTTTTTAATATGGACGTCGCCTCCTCCTCCGGCAATGTCATTGAGGCTCGAGCAACATCACCGAGGTGACTTCTCAGGCGACGTTGCTAAGGTGACATCGCTGAGAAGGAAGGTGACGTCTCCTGAGGCGACTTCGCACGGGCGACATCGTTTTTATATTTTTTAATAGAAAAAATTATTATTTTTTACTTCTCGGGCGACGTTGCCAAGGCGACGCCTTAGCAACGTTGCCCGTTGACTTCTCGGGCTTCTCCATGTGCGACGTTGCCTGGGAAAAAAAAATATAAGTATATATACTATATATATATAATATTTATAATTATATATATATATATCGAACGATACACCGAAACATACCATTCGATATACGATGCATGCATCGCATCTTAGGAAAAGTGTCGAAACGCTTGTCGATGCGATGCGAAATTACAAACATTGATATAAACCATTCAAAAGTGTTAATACATAATACCTTTCACCTGGAAACAATGCTTGTATAAGTGGTAATACGGACCAAAAATTTGAATTACTGCTAGCCAATTTGTAGCACAAGAGAGGCTGTATATTCATTATAAAAGAATGTAAGCACTTGACAATTTTAATATCAAAGCAGACTCTTGGTGGCTAAAAGTTATTCCAATTGAAAAAAGACACGATAATTAGTTTAAAAAATATTATATGATAGGTGACCATTTTGAACATACTTGTGAAGCACATCCAAATAAGACATGGAGATTGCCTTTTTTAGCAACATATATATCCAAGACATTCAAATAAGAAGCATCCTAGTAATCTTCAGGAAATTTAAATTCTTCCTCAAACAAGCTCTGTTGAATCTCGGATTTTGATAATGAAACTAATTGATTATGATTTATGGTCTAACTACGTTTTGAGTTACGCAGGTCTACTATCGATCAAGATTAGACAGTTGACGCTGGAGGAATTGACGTTGCGCTGGAGGTGATCACGTCAGGATATTGGATGTCGAGCCGGAGGTTCGATCGACTATCGGCAGGAGGATTCGGACGTCCAGCATCGGGCCAAGAAGTGCGGAGTTGCGCCATGGATATCGGGGTTGCGGAGGTCAACCGCCGATTGGGCAACAAGCCGCAAGAGAGGGCGATATGCCGAAGGATCGAACGAAGCGCCGACCAATGACGTGCCGGGCAACTGAATGTCAATTCGCATTGTAATAACTGTCTAGATCGAAGTAGAGTGTTTGGTGTTTGTTTGTGCAGGAGTAACTACGATAAGGATGAAGACATAAAGCAAAACAAAGAGCCGAAGTCAAGTGCGATGGATCGTTGGGAGTTCAAGAGTTCGACGGAAGTTCGAAGATTCATTGGGAGTGCTGCCGGAACCGGCCGAGAATGAGTAGGGAGCTTGCCGAAGGGTTTTCGGAAGTTCGCCGGAAGGTTCATCGGAAGTTCGCGGAGCTTGCCAAGAAAGATCGGAGCTTGCCAAGAAAGATCGGAGCTTACCAAAGAAGCTCCGGGGAACTCGCCAAAATCATCGTGGAGTCCGAGAGGTTGCCGGGAGTCCGCAGGATGGTTTCCGAGGGATCGTCGGAAGACCGCCGGAAGTGTGCCGGAAGCTCGCCGGAAGAAGACTTGACTTGCGGATTTTGTAATAGCTTAGGAATGTCTTTAATTTCGTAGTTAGCACATTAATTTAGGTTAGGATTAGGTGTCAATCCTTTAACCCAAGTATGGGCCCATTGGGCCTTGTTTGGGACCGGTTTGGGCCGAGTTTTCGGCCCAAACCAGGAACCAGCATATGTGCTGGGCGGTGGCACCGCCAAAGAATGACTCTCCCCAGGCCGGGATGGTAGCACCGCCACCTAGGCGCTGTAGCACCGCCGTGTGTCGGATCGCGCAGATCGACAGAGGTAGCACAGCCTCGACAGCGGTAGCACCGCCTCGACACCGGAAACTCAAATGAATTCAAATTTGGAGCCCAAATTTGAATCACCTTGAGGTTATAAATACCCCACTCATTCGAGTTTAGTGGGGTCTAGAACTGAAAAATAGATGGGGGAAACTCTCTTAAAAGTGTTCAAAATCTTCCTCTTAGTTTGAAGAGTGTTCTAGTCCAACAGAGGGTGAAAGGCTTTGTAAGGGTTATCTCCTAAGCTTGTCAAAAGGAGAAGTGCTGTAAGGGGAGTTCATCCTCGCCCGTTGGAAGGAGGATAGCTAGTGGAGAAGCCGATGGCCTCAAGTGAAGAGGAATCGGGAGTGGACGTAGGTCGGATGACCGAACCACTATAAAAATCTGGTTTGCATTTACGTTCTTGCTATTTACTTTGCTGCAAACCCTTCCCACTTGCTGTCTTATTTACTCAACTTCATCTTCATCTTATTACGTACGCTTTAAAGTTAAAACGTAATCTTTCCGGGTTCAAACGAAACGTTGCATTCATTCGTAAGAAGTTTCCGAACTTGTTTTAAATCGCTGAAAAGTTATCGTTTTATCCGCTGCACTAATTCACCCCCCCCCCCTCTTAGTGCCACTCGATCCCTAACAATTGGTATCAGAGTCACGTTCTTTCTCTTTCGGATTTACACCCGTGAGAAATGGCTCTAAATGATTTTCAAGAGGGCTTTTCGGTTTTTCGTCCACCGTTCTTTAATGGATCGGACTACACTTATTGGAAAACTCGAATGAGAGTTTTCATACTTTCAATGGACTTAGATTTATGGAACATTATTGAAAACGGTTTTCAACTTCCCTCTAAACCGACGAACGAATGGTCGGACTTAGAGAGAAAATCTTTTTTCTTGAATGTAAAGGCTATAAATGCCTTATTTTGTGCCTTAGATAAGAACGAATTTAATCGGATTTTTATGTGTGAAACGGCTTTTGACATTTGGCGAACTCTTGAAATCACGCATGAGGGAACTAGTAGAGTTAAAGACTCGAAAGTAAACCTCTTGTTGCATGATTTTGAGCTCTTTCGAATGACACCAAGCGAAACTATCGACGATATGTACACCCGTTTCACGGATGTCATCAATAGTTTGAAAAGTCTTGGTAAATCTTTTTCAAGTTTTGATTTAGTAAACAAGATTTTAAGATCCCTTCCAAAAGAGTGAGATCCAAAAATAACGACAATACAAGAAGCTAAAAATTTACATGATTATTCATTTGAAGAACTAATCGAGTCATTAATGACCTATGAAATTAAACTCTTGGAACATGATGAACATTTGAACCACCTTCTAAAGAACAAGAAGGTTTTTGAACTTCGAACAAGAGAATGCTACTTGAGTGATGACTCAAGTGATGAGGACAATGAAGAGGACTTTGAACCTTTAATCGATTTTAATAAGTTCATTATACAAAAATCTAAAATCAACAATGAACTTGAACGGAGGAAGAGACCAATGAAGAAGAAGAAGACTCACCGAGAAGAATCAAGGAAAGAAGAAACAAACTACGCTTTAATGGGCTTCGTCAATAAGGTAAGTAACTTAACTCCCTTGAGTTATTCTGAAATTACATAATGTTTTTTCTTAAGTGCTTAACTTAGTTAGTAGGAAATAAAATTTTATTTTATGCTTTTTCTTTCTAGGATTTTTGAAAAGTAAAAATTATGAATGATATTTGCATGATTTGTGATATTGCCTAGAATTAATCCATGCATGTGTATCTTGATATTTCATTTCTAAACATGATGCTTGATGATTTTGTAACATGCATTAGTTTTTGAAGTAATATTGATTTGACTCCTTATTGTGGATTAACGTATTCTTGGTCTAATTGTTTTCATGATAAATTAAGATGACATTTTGAGATGATGAAATTTCATGTATACTTTCCATATCGGTTTTCAATCATGAACATGATACATATCTATGTATGAATTTCTTGAAAATCTTTTGATGATAGATGTATGTATCTTGATCATAATTTAAAAACTTTCATCTTGGCTTAGTGGGTTTTAACCCTTTTTAATGATGAAATTTTTATTGATACATGTCTTCATGAAATCAATTATAAAGATCCAACCAACAAATTTTCAAAATGAAAGAAATGTGGCTTTGATGTTGCCTTGTGTTATATTTGAACTTAATGGGTTTCATAACAAAAATTATTTTTTAGATTTATAAAATAATGCATGATTTTACCAAAAATTTGAGCATCGATCATCTTATTATAACTAATGTAAGAAAGAATTAAAATGATCTTGATGATATTTTCGTTTTTGAATATGATGCATGACATTTTCATATGAAAATTTTGAATATTCTTATAAAAAATCAAATCACTTAAATTGAAACTCATAAAGATGAGAAAATGCACATATTTGATGCATTTGATCTTGATGGGATTAATGACAAACTTGTATTTTGAATTTATACAATGATGGGTTCTATATAAATATTTGAACATACATTATGAAATCATTATTGAAATGAAAATATTAAAAGTTTGTTATTATGCTTAATGACTTTGTGATATCATATTTTGATGACAAATTCATGTTTTGGTCTTAAATTTGATAATCATCATTTGAAACATGAGCACACTTGTTTGAAACAAAATGAAACATATTATCATAATAAATTGAATCTCATAATATGTTATATTTTTATCTTGATGAATTTTATGATGAAGTTTGTCTTTCAATGTTGAATGTTGATATTTCTATTTTATTTGACATCAAAAAATAAAGGCATGCTCATATGAAATAAATCATACAATGGAAATGCATGTTTCTTGAAATCTTTCGATTTTTCAAATAAAAGACAAGTGATAAATTCATTTATGATATTTTGTAAATCACTTGACTTATGAATGAGATTTTGATGATACGGTAATGACTTTATTCATGTTATGAATGTTAAAAATAATAATTTGATTAGGAGTTTCGAGTTGACAAAATGAGTTTGAATGATACTCCTCTCTTGATCTCTTGAAATTATGATCTTGAATTCTTGATTTAAGATATTTTTGGGAATCAAAATATTCTCCTCTATGATTGCTTCTTTTTATCATTTACCAAAGAGGAAAACAATTCAAGTTTATGTCATTTGTGAATCTCATAAACTATGTTAATGATTTTGATGATTCGAACTTGAATGAGCTTTATCATAATCCAAGTCTTGATATTTTGATATTTGATACTTGGAATTCTTATGCATAAATCAAGTTACTCTTTGTGCTATATCTTTTTAAATGAATCATGAGCCTTGATGTCATATATTTCATGATATAGAAATGACAAGATTTCTTTGCCTTGTGTGGAAAATTGAATATTTGACATAAATGAAATTTGCTTTATGATGAATCATGAATGATGTCTTTTGGTGTTGATCCTTATTGATATTTCATATTGATATCTTTCATGAATTCTTTGCATCTATGTTTTGTATGCATCATGGAAAAAATTAAAATATTGATTGATGCAAAATTATTACATTGAAATATTATTCATCTCTTCTTTTCGATAGTGACAAAGGGGGAGTTAGCTTGTTAGCTTATGTATCACAAGTGAAAATGACAAACATAGCTAGTTAGAACTTGCAAAAGGCAAAACTTGCACTTCTCAAAATGAGAAGAAAAAAATTGCAAAATTGTATTATTTTTTAACTCATGAGCTTGCATGTTTAAAATGTTATAAATTTTACAAAATTTGTTTATGACTCCCTTGAATTCATGACTTGATATGTTAAAAATCATGATGAAAATTTGTTATTTTGTTATGATGGAAGCATTCATGTAAAGGGAAAAGAATTGTATTCTTCCCTTCTTTTTGACAAAATCAAAGGAGGAGAAGATTTATTGCTAGCTTGCATGATTAATTTGCTAGCTCATTCAAGAGGAAGAAAATTGCTAGCTTGTGTATCAAAAGAAAAAAAATTTTGCTAGCTTGAACATTGAGAAGCAAAAAGTTGCTATCTCAAGAGAGGCAAAAATCTTGCTCAATTTCATTTCTTCAAAATTGCTTACATTTTTGTTACAAATTATTGTTGAATCTCATGCAAGATTATTTGTAGTATTAATCCTCCCTTTCTTTTTGATATTGATAAAGGGGGAGAAGGCTTTTGCTAGATTGCATATTACAAATGAATGCAAAAGTCCTAGCATGTAAAGAAAGCAAAACTTACAAGCTTGCTCTTCTCAAAAGAGAAGAAAGAAATTACAAAATTGCATGCATATCGCAAAAGAAGTCAAGAAAATGCACATCTTTGAATACAATTTGCTTGCACTTCTCAAAGGAACATAGAAAAACTTGCTATCATCACGACAAGTGCTATCTTGCCTATCATGATAAACTTGCGATGCCTAAATGTTATATGATGTGATTAATAGCTAGTATGTTTGTAATATTTGCATATCCTTTAAAACTAACTATGATGTTACTTCTCCTTTTTGTTGATGACATAGGGGGAGAAGTAGATTGATGACTTCATGCATTGATTGAATATTTTATATTTGCATGATGGTTTGATATTTCTCATAACATTGTGATGAATGTTGCTTGGATTTGGGATAATCCAAGTGTTCTATCAATGGCATATTGATAGGGGGAGTTTGTGTTAAACTCCGGGGAGTTATGGTTAACTCCGTCAGTCATCAATTAGTTGTCATCATCAAAAAGGGGGAGATTATTGAATCTCGGATTTTGATAATGAAACTAATTGATTGTGATTTGTGGTCTAACTGCGTTTTGAGTTACGCAGGTCTACTATCGATCAAGATTAGACAATTGATGCTGGAGGAATTGACGTTGCGCCGGAGGTGATCACGTCAGGATATTGGATGTTGAGCCGAAGGTTCGGTCGACTATCAGCAGGAGGCTTCGGACGTACAGCATCAGGCCAAGAAGTGCGGAGTTGCGCCATGGATATCGGGGTTGCGGAGGTCAACCGCCGATTGGGCAACAAGCTGCAAGAGATAGCGATGTGCCGAAGGATCGGACGAAGCGCCGACCAATGACGTGCTGGGCAACTGAATGTCAATTCGCGTTGCAATAATTGTCTAGATCGAAGTAGTGTTTGGTGTTTGTTTGTGCAGGAGTAACTACAATAAGGATGAAGACAAAGTGAAACAAAGGGCCGAAGTCAAGTGCGATGGATCGTTGGGAGTTCGAGAGTTCGACGGAAGTCCGAAGATTCATTGGGAGTGCTGCCGGAACCGACCGAGAACGAGTAGGGAGCTTGCCGAAGGGTTTTCGGAAGTTCGCCGGAAGGTTCGTCGAAAGTTCGCGGAGCTTGCCAAGAAAGATCGAAGCTTGCCAAAGAAGCTCGGGGGAACTTGCCAAAATCATCGTGGAGTCCGAGAGGTTGCCGGGAGTTCGCAGGATGGTTTCCGAGGGATCGTCGGAAGACCGCCGAAAGCTCGCCGAAAGAAGACTTGACTTGCGGACTTTGTAATAGCTTAGGAATGTCTTTAATTTTGTAGTTAGCACATTAATTTGGGTTAGGATTAGGTGTTAATCCTTTAACCCAAGTATGGACCCATTGGGCCTTGTTTGGGACAGATTTGGGCCGAGTTTTCGACCCAAACCAAGAACCAGCATATGTGCTGGGCGGTGGCACCGCCCAGTAGCAGCCTGGGGCAGTAGCACCGCCCAAGGGCGGTAGCACCGCTTGGCTGGGGTAGCATCGCCCAGCCTAGGGCGGTAGTACCGCCCCTACTATGTCAGTCTCACAGACTGACAGGCGGTAGCACCGCCTAACACCGGGAAACTCAAAATGAATTCAAATTTGGAGCCCAAATTTGAATCACTTTGAGGCCTATAAATACCCCACTCATTCAGAGTTTAGTGGAGTCTAGAATTGGAAAATAGGAGGAAACTCTTTTGAAAGTGTTCAAAATCTTCCCTCTTAGTTTGAAGAGTGTTTGAGTCCAAGAGAGGGTGAAAGGCTTTTTAAGAGTTATCTCCTAAGCCCATCAAAAGGAGAAGTGCTGTAAGGGAGTTCATCCTCGCCCGTTGGAAGGATGATAGCTAGTGGAGAAGCCGATGGCCTCAAGTGAAGAGGAATCGAGAGTGGTCGTAGGTCGAATGAACGAACCACTATAAAAATCTGGTTTGCATTTACATTCTTGCTATTTACTTTGCTGCAAACCCTTCCCACTTGCTGTCTTATTTACTCAACTTCATCTTCATCTTATTACGTACGCTTTAAAGTTAAAACGCAATCTTTCTGGGTTCAAACGAAACATTGCATTCATTCGTACGAAGTTTCCGAACTTATTTTAAATCACTGAAAAGTTATCGTTTTCTTCGCTGCACTAATTCACCCCCCCCCCCTCTTAGTGCCGCTCGATCCCTAACAAGCTCGAGTAATCAGCAGGTTGCATATACCTGGTTACTTCAGTTTTAACAATTTCATCAAATATTGAAGACAAACCCAACAATTCAAGTAAAAAATTACCAAATCAGGCTGTAAATTGATTTTTTGAGCATCATCATCATCAATGCAAGCCTCTTCATCGTTCGTTGCAAGGAGTTGAGCCTGGACAAGAGTGAGATACCACCAGTATTCAGTTGCTAAAGATAAATAAAAAATCATCCAAATAAAGAGTTTTATTTATCAACACCAAAAAATTTAAATCTGTATAAAGCATATTTAGACATGAATGATCACATTAAAGCATGTAGAGCTGAAGATACAGATGAAACAAGAAGTCGAGAAGGGTACTGAAAAGAATCAAGCATACATCAAAATGTAGCAACCATGCATACAAGCATTTGCCAAAATATCATGAACCCAGAAATTTACATGAAATTCTAAGGTACCAGCTTTGTCATTTGCTTGAGTAGCAAATAAAAGAAGTAGATATCAAGCAGAATCCACATGTAATATCATATTCTTCTTTTAGAAAAACCATTATAGATAGAACTCATAACTGGAAGTATCATAGGCAATAGGAATGCCAACATATTCGATGGACATCAAATTTAGGCTAGTCGCAACAAGGTTCTCTTACTAAATGGAACCAAAACACATGGACAAAAACTAGCAAGAAGAAAAATTTATATGATAACAAAAAAATACCTCAACAAGGAGGAGACCTATTCGATTATCTGAAGTTGCCAGGAGATCTAAAGCATGAGAGAGTGACGAAGGGCTAATAGTGAATTTGTCTTCCTCAGCTGCAAGAAAATTAACACTGCATTCTTGCAGCCAATCACGAAGAACTCTGCATTCATGAAGAAGATTTTTGCTTGCTGATTTTGCATTTGACCAATTTTGCTTTTCTTTATGAAGAAATCCCTGGGTGAACAATGAGTAAAAGAGTAAGACAGACAATAAAGAACTAGGTGAATAATAAAACCAAGTAAAAATAACTTTACCGGAACTAAAGTAATATTGATACCAAAAAGAAGCAACCACAATTAGATGCAGCGTATTTCTATGATCACCTTCCTCAATCAAATATCCAGACAAATTATACACTGCAGACTAAATTAATCAAAAGAATACAATCAACAATTTTTTATATCATTTTAAATGGATAACCGAAAGAGATTAAGGTGGATGGTCAAGACCCAGTAGATTCTGGAAGTTAAATTTACAAGAAATCTTTAACACCAAGCTAGAAAAAGAAAACAGAGAAGAAACATGAGATGTCTGTTAATAAAGGATAAGTTCAGAATAGGGACATCAAAGAGCAGCAAGAAGATAGTGCTATAATGGATCAGTCTTGGATGCTGAATTCTTCTACCTTAATTGAAAGGCAATACCAACTTAAGAGCATCTCAAGTTTGCGATGTGAGCAGCGTAATGTATTTAATTAGATATAAAGAGAAACATTTTGGCCCACAGATTATAACGAGAAAAAGAAAAAGAATGAAATCACAAATTAGCATTGTGACTTGTGAGCAACCATCATAAGGTGTTCACCACAGCACAAATGATTGCTAATTGACTGGATAGAACTGATGCATTGACCGGACAAACGATTTATTACAACATAATTCAGCCAAAAAATGGCTAATCAATCATAATTTCCCAATTGGAGAAAAGGGACTAAGAGCAACAAGTCATCTGATCTAATTTACAAATAACAATAAGAAAATTTAACTCAAAAATAACACTAACTCATAGGTAACAAGCATATTTAACTTGAATAGGACCCCCAACACTCCTCATGTACCCTAGAAAACTGTAATCAACCAAAAAATTGTCATCTACCAGCTTTCATGGAAAAAGGTACTCATAGTTACACAATTGTTAAAGGACTTGTATAAATATCACTCACCAAAGCAATGAAGTACCACCAGGTGGCTTCGAGAAAAAAAAAAGGACATAGGAGGAAAATGTTTTCACAATGAATGTCCTACGAAGAGAAGATTAATGATCGATTGTATACATTTTTTACTCTTATCTCTGAGGCACAACTATCTAAAGTGCATTCCATGATGTAGTACAAAAAAACCATGTAGAAATGTCAAGTGCCAACATTAGTTGTGATCGTATACACTTTCTTACGAATTTTCTGTTCAACAACTGCTGTTCTATTAGAAATTTAAACATTAGGTTCTCTCCTATTATCAACTTTCTTCTTTGGAGATTGAGGAAGTCAAGACACCAATGTTAAACTGATGGGCAAGTATGAAGTGACATCTACTAGTACATGCGTTGCGCACATCAAACACTATTCTTAATGAATGAAAATTGACTTCTAGCTTGTCAGTTGTAAAGGGGATTTCAGCACATTACCTCTAACTCTGACTTCTCTTTTAAAGTTTGATTCAGCAATTCCTCGAGCTCTGTTTGAGATTTCCTAAGGAACTTCACCTTCTTGACGAGGACTTTGATATCAGCTTTTGATTTCGATTCTTGTTCTTCTAGATGCTTTCGCTTGTTCAGCAATTCTTCCTGTTTACTACCTAACTCCTGCAGCAACACTTCTTTTTCATCACTAGCAGTCATCTTCTCCAACTCTGCACGACTTTTTTCATTCTGCAACAAGTGAAACCAAAATAGAGGGATTATATTCAAATGAATAGAGCCATGTAACATTAATAAACTTCAGAGAAAACCACACTTGTTCAAGCTTGAGTTTTGACTCCATCTCTGAACACTTCCTACGTAGTTCATCCATATCCCATTGCATTTGGGTCACTCTTTCTCTTTCAATAAAGACAGCTTGTTGCAAATTTTCTTTACCTTTCTGATCAGTGGCTTCCAGTTCAACCTCTAAATCCTTGACCTGCAACCAAAGATACAGATAACGATGATGAAATGACATATAACATAGCTAATGAAAAAGTGACGTTGTTAACTCAAGAGTTGTATTTGGTTCCACAGAAATGCACTGACAACTAATTTATCATACTTATTGCAAAATGTTAGTCCAAAATTAAACCTCGTCACCCAAATATAAAAGGAAGATAGATTAAAGTAATGGCCAGATATGCACCTTTGTTGTAAGATATTCTTTCACAGCCATTTCTTGATTCAATCGTGCTATAAGATCCTTCATATCAGTTTTTGCTGTTCCTAACCTTCGTTGCATAGTGAGGAGAACTCTATTCAATTTATGCCTTTGATCAATTGGAAGGACAGTTTGTGCACTATCAGGAGATTGTCCCCCCAAGCCAGCAAAAGCATCCATGGCATTTGGAATTTCAGCACCGACAGGGACATCAAGGAACCATCTCAAAGTGAATTGGCGGCACCAGTGAACGATAGTTCACTGCCTCTTGTAGAACTTCCGACGCTTTCAGAAGAAAGCCTTCGAGGATGACCATAGAGTTTATCATGGTCATGATCTGATGACATGGATTCTATCCTGTCTCTGAAAGAGCTTCCACCGATCGTCTCTCTCTCGGAAACAAGGTACCCCCTTCTTTGGTTTAACTTACTTTTAATGAAATCTTCAGGTTGATCCAGAAATGATTCACCTAAAATGCCATTACTAACATCATGAAATGTCAGATCTTCAGTGCTAATATCAAATTCTCGTATCTTTCCTTTTCTTGGAGTTTCAAGATCTGATGTTTCATCTGCATTTTCACTACAGATATCTGATGGCATGGAGGGAGACTTTGCTGCAACTATCTGAGACTTCGATGCAATTTTTTAACAATCAACAACAGAAGCACTTGAACTAGGCCTAGTAGGAATTAAGGAGGGCGCAGCAGTAGAATCTGTTGAACTTGGTTCTGTAGGATGATTATTCACATACTGAAATGCTGAAGTTGAAAACAAGTGAGTAGAACATAAGTGTAATCAAGGTAACAAATTAGCTCACTTATAAAAGTGCACCAAAAACAAAGAATATTTCATCTTGAATCAAACACAACAACAAATAGATTATAAAAGCATGCACATTATACAGACACCAAGAAACATATAGGTGGCAAGACATACCTGATCTTGCAGCAACTTCTAGCTCAAGAAAACCTGCCACTAGTGCACTTCTAGAGAACTCCATGTCGGAGAGTAACTTTCCCATCCATTCTTCCAGAGCACACCTTCTCTGCAAGAAAAGTACCTGATTTAAGAATCATTGATAACCTAGTAGGAAAATGAACTTCAAAAGAAAAACTGAACCCTTTCTTATTATGATTATCATGAAGAAAAACTACTATTCAACTTTTAAAACAATAATAAATTGGAACTGCAGTATTAGTGAGCACCTAGGTGCCCACCCAAGCGAGGCCAGATGTTCACCAACATAAAAATTATATAAAATACAATTGAGGATAAAGTCAACCATTAAATAGAAACCTAACAATACATGAGTTTCATATCATTTTATGTTCAAAAGAATAACACTAAAACATCAAATTACATAAGTTTAAGTGTTTAACCATCTATAAAGCATTAAATAACTCATTATTAACCATTGTTAACAAAAGTTAAGTAACAAGAATTAACTATTACTAACAAGGGTTTGAGCCTCTTAGTTGATTAAGCGAAAGCAATTGGTTCGATTAGGTTCAAATCAAACTAGATTTGGTTCGGGATTGGACTCAATGTGCCTGAGACACCCAGATCTCATTAACAACATTGATCTCAATGAGTCCATTTCCAGTCCAGTAAGATAAATTGAAGCTGACAAACAAGAGCTCCAGAAGGACATAACAGAAAAAGGAGAGAAAGTACAAGACATATCTATAGTCCTTGGACCAAAAACATAAACAAAAGAGACACAAAAGAGCCACATGTGCTTTCTCAGTTCTACTATAAACATATAGAATTGCTTCTTTTTTCATCTACCGAGTTGGCCACCAAATGCATTTGAGGCCAAAACAAAAGGTCCAGTTTGTCTTCTATAAGTAAGAGGACTAATAATAATACATCTATATCTCATCATCATCTACTCCACAAGGGAGGTCTCTTGACCGGTTGAAAATCTTCCTTTTTATGGTATAATTTTCTTCATTATTATCATATAATGAAACTGCAAAGGATGATTATCCTCACAGGTGGAGGATACCAATCTAGGTCAAAAGGTTAAAAAAAATCTTTAAAGCCAAATGCTTTTTGATGGACAACTGAACAGAAAAAAATATGTTTAATGGAGTATTTTTATAGCCATTGGATGACTTGTTCTCCCTAATTATAAGATGAAGCCACTTCATAAAGAATTAGAGCACCCATAGGTTTGGATTAAGGAAGGTTCATCCTCGGACCTCTTAACCACAACTGAGGACTTTCTACAAAAGAAAGGGAACACAAGATGAAGGCACACTGAGGTAAAGGCAGGTTGGGGGGGATGATCACATGCCAAGGATATGTCCATAATTTTTTTATCTCTACCTCTGCTCTTTAGCTCGTTCCCTCCTCTAACTTCTCCTTCTCATTCTCTGTTGTAGAGAAGCATACTGAAAAAGGTTTTTTTTTTTTTTTTGACTTTTGGTCACTGCCAAAGTCAACCCATGTCTTAGCACAGAATCTTTTTCTACGTTAACACAAGTAGAGTGGACAATTCTAATTCAGGGTGTAGACTTCATTTTGTTGCTTGTACTATGCCTATAAATAGCAACAGAACTCAAGTAACACAAATATTGCTTAGCCTCATACTTAAAATGGTAAATTCCGTTCTGCCAGTATATGCATATCTAAGAAAGAGATACAACAGTAACATAGACACTCCTTTATGTATTAAAGTAGAGTAAATAGAACGAGAGACGAATGACTATAGTTCTAGACTTGTAGTAAGACACAAATAATGACACCACTAACAGAGACAAATATGGATGAAATTGTAGTTTATGAACTGTCATAGTTTTAACAAAACCAACAGAATCCAACATAACAAAAAGCATCATTTCGGAATAATATTATACCTCTTCTAGGAGGCATTTGGCAGGCATTTATTCTCAAAAATGCATGCTTTGGCAGGGCTACAGGAATATCTCTTCTAGGATATGTCTTCTTAAGCTACATAAATGACAACATAAATAAATAATCCCTAATCTAAAAGCAATATGAAATCCATACTAAGTCTTCCCGTGAAAATAGCATATGAAGTTTCTCTCACAAACATGACAATGATTATCAATATCAGAGAATTTACTAAAGCAAGAGAAATCAACAAGCAGTTGTAAACATGGTAATTATCTTGCACGGCCGAAATACAAACTATGTAGGTGGTCAATGTCTTGTGCTATTGAATAGTTCCAGCAAAATTTGCACAATAAAAATGACTCAGATAAAATTATACACATTTTCTCACAATAAACAGCAGCATTGGCATTACAGGCATGTTCCTTACTACTTAGCTTTCCTGATATGGAAAACATCTTGCAAATGTTAATGCCTTCAATTACAATACCAGCTTATGAATTGCCTTCCATTATTTGAACCCTATGTATGTTCTCCAGGAAAACTTTCCAGAAGCATAACGACAGTAAAATGAAAAAAAACTGGAACTTTTCATTATAAACAGCATCATTGATGCTACACCTGCTCCTCAGATGTACCAACGGTACATATCGGTACGTACCATACCGACCAACTCTCGGTACACCGGTACGGTACGGTATTGCGGACCTTGGTTGTAACACATTCATCAAGCTCCCTCTATACAGTAAGCCTTTCCAACTCTATGAGGATTCTCATTAGTGATAGCCATGTTTCCTAGTAGCATTGCATGTCACAATATATATTTGCACGACACTAACACAGTTGATATTCCTTTGTATGAACCTCAAAAATCATTACTTTCATACCATTCCTACAAAAACTTGCTCGGATTAAGGTCTTTAATTTCCTCAATCAAGATTTCATCTACAATAGCTCATGTTGTCTCTAGCTACTTAATTCTTCTACAAATACTTGTAATTGAAAAGGGCATGTAAAATAACTTCAAGAAGTAAGTCTATCATGCTCTCATATGCCTACTCAATCTAATGTTAGAATATAACTGTAGACCAAAAACTGAAATTAAAGTGGCTTAAGATGCAGTTGAGTATCAGATGTTACATTGTGTAATATAACCAGGAAATAATATGATGAGTCTGTGTGTTATTTCTGTCTGCCGTGCGGAAAAAGCATTATTCCTATCTCCTGGACACAAAGAAATTTAACAATTGAGATAAAAAGGGAGGGGCCAAAGTAACAATTCTCTAAATATTTCCACAAGGCAAACAAGATCCAAGTTCAAGGTGAACATCTCTTGACATTGCAATGCCTATATTTATGTTAGACCAACCTAAAAAACAAAAGAAAGGTTATTCCTCTACCATCTCCCTGGAAGTGCCAAAAAGGTGCCAAGAACATTCTTGGTCCTAGATCTTCATAGATAAATCAGGACACGTTGAACATATTGGATAATGTTCTTCAAAATCTCTGAACAATGTCAACAGATACTAGTGATAAATGACATTTGAATTAATAGACTCCTCATGTCTTAGGACCCTATACATCTCAAGCCTCATCTAACTTAAAGTCCTACAAGTTTAGGCATTAAATATATTACCGGTGATTCAAGTTTTTTATCTTTGAACTGCCATATGTTGATAGAGAATTAGATCATAACCATAGAATTCACAGAGTAGTAGTGCTGACAACTGCTCAATTTGTGTACAGGAAGCAGCAACAAATAAATGCAACTTCTGTTGGAGGTACAAAAAATTAAAAAGACTGGCCACAACTATAGGACACCTCAGACTACATAAATATGGAACAATAGTCAAACATCCATCAAAATTGTCTCCTCGTGAATTTCTACATCAATTCCTTTTCTCCAATTACAGATATGATGAAACCTAGTTTCATTTAGTTCAAATTTAATAACTTTCTTCATGTCCTCCTGTGCCAAGAATCAAATTGCAATTTTCAAGTATCAGCAGTCTAGGTCAGAAATACTTGCAAAGCAAAATGCATGTGCATCATAGTCCATATAAAAGTAATAATTCAATGAAACACTTAAAAATAACACCGCCACTCCACCCAACACAGCTTACTCTTGCATTTAGTGCTAATTCAGAATAGTTGTCAGTCAAAGTTGGGTATAAACGTAGAACTGCAAAATTTAAAGCACTAAAAATGCAATTTATCGAGCTAGATCACATTAGTCAGTCCTTAATGTCATTTTAGTAACCATAATTTCTTGCAGTTTATAATACAGAAGGTAACAAATAGTCAAATACAATAATCATGTTTAACTCATTATCACCAAAAAGGCATGCATCACTACATCTTTTATAAAAGATATCACTTCACTATTAGAAATATGATAAAATGAAGAGTTGCATGGCATGATACAAAGATAGAAGTTCCATTCTTAGATGTTAAATCGATCATCATTACATTTGTTTTCACGACAATACATTTTTTTAGAAAATCCCGTACCTAGTAATCACATCTTTTTGACATCTAAGAGTAAATTATACATGTTTAAGAGGTGTAGGAAAATTGATAAGGCAAAGGAAGATTATTACAACAATAGGATTCAAGAAGCTTTCATGGGTTCCTCCAGGTTCTGTCTGATCCAAGGAGGAATCATAGCACAGTAACTCCAACCAGTTTGAGGGTCATGTGGCTAGATAGTATTTCTTCCATCCTGCAACATGCAAAGGAACTAAACGATGATTAGGCATTTTAAAGTAGAAGAATATCAATATGAAAGGCAAATCTTACATGCGGAGAAAACATCTTGCATGTGATCCATAAGAATTTAAGCCTGTTTCAGATAGAATGGAGATTAAGATTTTTCTCAGTGGTACATTCAATATGACCTCCTATTTGGATAAGGTTCAACACTTGAAAATTGAGATATTTGTGAAGTGATGTATAAAATGCTATAGGAGAAAAATAAAGATACCCAGGGTGTTCAAACCAGTTCAAACCGAACTGTTTTTTAAGTTCGGTTCAGTTAAAGTAAGGTAATCTGAACCCAAACCAATTCTGACCTATCTAATCAAACCGATTCAAAATCAGTTAATCCGGTTCGATTAACCAATTTGTAATTTCAAGTAATTTAAAAATATATATATTTACCAAATGAACCAATTCAATTCGATTGAATCGAACCAAAATCTTGATCTAATTCGGCTGACAATACAAGATTTGCAAAATTAAGCCAACGTCATTTGTAAAATTGAACCTTTGGGCTGGTTTGATTAATCAGTTTAAACCAATTAAGGGCTTAGGGTTATAAAATCAACAGGATTGATACCTTTTAAATTAAAATAGGTCCGGTTTGGTTCGAACCGGTTAACCGAACCAAAGAAGGGTACTCCCAAACTAAAACCATTTATAACCTTCAAAACCAAACTATTAGTGAACCAGTTCAGATCGAACCAGTTTTGGACCGGTTCGGTTCCGGTTTGGTTCGGTTTTTCAATTCGATTTGAACACTCCTAAAGATATCTTAACATGAAGTTGAGGTATACTTTGGATATTTCGGCCATAAGAACCAGAACAAAACAAAAGTTAATGTGAGGCTGAAATGGTTGGAGCATTTTCCTATGCAATTTAAGAAAATTAAAAAGAGCTAAACGTAGCAGGACTCAAAACAGTTGCAAGATCTGTGCTTAGAAGCAGATGGGGTGGCTTTTTCATTCCCAAGAACCTTGTGTTCATTATATCGGTGAAGGCTTCTACCTATTTTGAGTGTGCTTTCTCTTTTTCTTTAATTTATAATCTTGTTGCTACTTGTTAGAAGTTACAATCCAAATCTTTCCTAAAGACTAACTCATACACGGTTTTAGATAAATTGATAAGAAACCATATCCATTCACATAATATGCATGCAAAAATAATTTAATTAATATCAGTTTCCTCATAAACTTATTGTGGAATCCTCTAAACTAAGAAAGCAACAATTTTGAGCATGTGGAAAGCCATAAAGCAAAAGAATTACTATTAAGTAATATGAAAAACATCATCTGCAATTATTTTAATGTTTGACACAAAACATAACAGAACAAAACACAAAAAAAAAAACAGAAGAACATTTGTAAGTAATACTGTGGAGAATTGTCCTTGTAAATGGTAGTCCAAATCCTTTGAGAAGATGGACCTGCATAGCCATTGTGTCTCTCATAGTTCAGTTGGAGATTCACAAATGTCATTGCTGCTACTAAAAAAAGTAAAAAGAAAACTTCACAAAGTCAAATAGATTGGAGCAGAACTGCAACATGTAAAACTAAATAAATCTAAAAGTAAATCAAAGGAGTTTACTAAAATCAGTCTCATCGTGTTCCAAGGATTGTCAATCATGATCCATCCTATAAAAATCTCATCATTAAGAGCCTTATCCACATGAATTGTGGTTTCCTATCCCAACAATTATCGTTCACAGAAAGCACGCTTGATGGTTCCTTAGATGAGTAACTTGCATTCTGGACAATGCTATTTCATAATATATAAGTTGCACAGTCTCAATATTTGCATGTTAGTTCATAAAAGAAGTCACTGAAAGAACTGATGGGCAATCCAAATGAAAGAATTATGAACAGAAAACTCTTTCTCATAAAAACTAGAGAGGTCAATATATGTTACATCAATTTACTACGACAGACAAGTCTTACTATGAAACAGTTAGGATCATGCTTATGAGCACAAATATGTTTTCAACGATAGCTTTTATGGTCTTAAGCAACCCTCCACCTTTTTCATTCGGGCTTGGGACCGACATTGGCGGTGTTAAAATTAAAAACATGAGTACTCATAACAAGAAATCAAGTCAAGAAACTAATTTTCTTTGAGAAAGATAAAAACAGAACACCTAGCAGGAATTTGAAAATGACAATTGTAGATCCAATTTGAATCATGGCACTACTGGTTTTTTTAAACCTAACAATGAGAAATATTTTTTGCTAATACATAAAAACATAAGAATGTTTGTTTTCTCTATGGCTGTGATTTTGGTGGAGAAAGGGGGCAATTAAGCATATAACCTCTGAGCATATCAGTAACCTATGACACAATGACTTCCGATGCAGAAAATCCTAGAGAAAATGAAGTTCTCGATTGAGGCATTCACATCAACATAATAACACTACTAGATTGAACATGTTTCATCTTGTTTGTAACTAAGAAAAAATATATCTAAGTCCAACACATACTTATATATGATAAATCTATCCATTTAAATTTACGTCCCTCCTAGCCTTGCCTCCTACCTAACGTTCAAGGCGAGAGCATTTTCATTAACCTGGTCTATTGGTACTCTTTGTGCTAAGGAAACCCAACTATATAAATATTTATCCCATTTGTCCCATGAAAGATGGAAAAATGAAACACAATAGCATGCATCAAAAAAGTTACGCAAATATTCATAAATCTGATTCAATGTCTCATGAAATATAGAAAACATCTGAAATTAATGTCATCAAACCTTAACAAATATTTTATAACATCTAGAAGTAGACATAATGAAGAGTTAACTTTCAGCTTCTGTGTGTACCCAACATCAATTAAAAAAAAACTTTCTCCAAAATATTTATGACTTTTGGCCATTTAAGTCACTTCTGCTATAATCTCTACATAATGGAATTATTCTTTTGTAGTACTATCGAAGATAGAAAACAATTCAAACACTGTAATTTTAGGTTTGTCAACAAGTGGTTTACTCCAGAAACATGTCCAAGTATTGTACACTATTTTCTCCCAAATAACACAAATGAGACCTTGTATGATAATGCAATCTTTGTGCAACTTCTGTTCAATTTTCAGATCCATATATCAACTAAGTAGCATGTCCTAATATCTTAATGAGGAAAGGCTTTGGAAGATCAAGAGATAGCTCTATTAACAAGTGTACTAAAAGAAAAAAAAATCAGAAATTAAGAAAATATGGGGAGACTAGAAGACTCTTTTAGATAACAATTTATATAAAAGAAGAAAATTAAATTGATCACACTATCAAGGACTTGAGTTAAAGAGACATATTATAATACAAAAAAAATGCTCAAATTTTCTCACACCATCAAGGAATTAAGTTATATCCTTTTACTTGTTGTGGTCAGTTGTAACTTTTATTTCAGCATATCCTAAGAGTTTTACAAGAATAGGTAGAATTTTATAACTTGAATCATAAAATGTAAAATATCCGACCAACCCATTATTTGCTCACTTTTGTCTAGATTAGTTGATATAAACTAGTTAGACTACATCTTGTCCCAATACATACATTTTTAGGTTTAACAACTTAAGATCCAACATACAAAAGTCAAAAACTTATAATGAATAACAAATGTATGTTTAGGAAGTCTTAGAAACAAAAATTGGTTCCCATGAAACCCAGAATAACTAAAATTGAAAAGCCCTTGCCTTTAACTAAATTTAACTAAAAGTCTTAGTATCTAAAATTAGTTCCCATGTGGGCAAACTTGCTTGGAAAACTGCTTTATGAAATCTGCAACATTTTGGTTGAAGATATTGGGACCGAGAGATATTGCCTAATCATATCACAAACCCTAACATCCCCCACCAAGTGCCCTCTCCAAGTTATGCAGTTGTCTTGCAGTAAATTTCCATATGTTATCAGAAATAAAGTTAATATCTAGAAAAATGCATTAGAACTACTCTTGTAAACAAATTGAAATAAATAAAATACACACCAAAACATAAGATTTTTCAGTCCGATATCAGTTTCAATAATATATTAGAGTAGTATGGTATACAACCAAGTTATTAGTCCTTTTGCACATTAAAAAAACATCATTAACAAATTTGAATGAAAGAGAAAGAGATACTTTAATCCAAAGTCTAGACAATAGATGATAGACATCATCAAACATCATTAAGGTCTTTATTTAGAATATGATATTCCAAACTTCAAAGAAAACTTGGTTCTTTTCAAATTTCAACTTCGCTTCTCTTCTGTTGAAATGTGAGCTCTAATACTGCTTTATATTTATAAAATGATATTTTCAACTATACGTTTCCCTTCCTCTAAAATGTGATCTCTAACAATGCCTTATATTTATTAAATGACAACTATGTTTTTTCTAATTACTTCTTAATGAAGACACACTAAATGGCAACAATTAACATATTTTAGCCACTTAACAAGTATTCCTAATCACTATATTCTATCTTTTGTAACTTAATTCTAACTTAATTCCCAGCTCAAAGCAATATTAACTTAATTCTAACTTAATTCCCAGCTCAAAGCAATATTAACATAACTGAAGAGACTGATAGCACCAGGACTTTAGAGTAAATAAATCTAAATCACCACTATTGAAAAATTCAATATTGTATGACACCGAATGGCAAGGTTTTTAATTTCGAATGATACCGCTTGGATCGAGCGGTACGTATCGATCCGCCAGAAGACCATTACACAGTCCGCCCGCTATCAGACGGTACCATCGATTGGGGCTGTTTCCGCCCTGTTACCACCCGAAATCAATTGGTGATGATCGATTTCGACCATTGCCACCCGCTATTGAGCGATATTAGCTGAGGGAGAAGGAAGAAGAGGGAAAAGAAAAGGAAGAACTTGGAGATCCAGCATCGTTCTCCCTTGTTGATCCCAATCTATTACCACCCTCCCTTGCCAGACGCCGCAGATGAGATGTTGCCTCTTCATCTAAGGCGGCGAGGCCTCGGCATCGTCGACGACTTCTCATTCACACGGGGAGAAAAAACTATTTATTCTCCCCACATTGTCACAAAAAAAACTATAAATGGGGTGTTCAATGTAATGCTTATGTACGTCCGTATCTTTTGGTTTGTTCATGTTTTGCTTAGCATGTAGAGCACTGGTCAAAGGCTTAACAGTCCCATTTTAGTTGGGTTTGGTGGTCGTTTTAGGCTTATAAATAAAGGTTATGTCATGTGGACACTTGTGAGAGATTTCGATCTGTAGTGGACCATTTTAGACCCTTTGTTGTGTAACCGTTCTGAGCTTGTGAAATCCATGGTTATAATTTGCATTGGCAATAAAGTGTTTGCTAAAATGGTTGCTTGTGGATCCCGAGTTAAGCGTTTTCTCTAACTTATTCTCTTTTGTAGGTCCTAAGGGACCATAGGAGGTTTCGGGGAAGTTGACCTTTGCGGAGGGATACGCAAGGGTGCCGCATGACTTAGGCAAAACCAGCTAAGTCCGTGACAGATGGTATCAGAGCAGGACAAGCATGCAAACATGGGGGACCTAGCGGGGCTATGTAGAAGGCAGCCAGCACGTGCGACCGTTTGGAGGAAACGGACATGGAGATGTAGGAAAATGAGTCGCCCAGAGGAGAGGGCATCCAAGAATGGCATTCAAAGGAATGACCAACTCTTCACGCAAGAGACACTACGAGGACAAGCAAGCTAGGAAGAATGTGTAGCGCACAAAGGTTGGGATGGCTAGGTTCAAGCTATGGCTCGACATTGGCAACCAAACTTGACAGTGCTCAAGGCAAATGGGGCGCTTGGTAAAGGATGAGACTGTACAAGGTAGGATAGGTTGCTCAACAATCGAAAGAGTTGTGCAAAGCTCACAGAGGTGAGGGGAATTGCTAACTCAATGAATTCGATACGCATGCAAGGGCTTGTATGCGAACGATGGATTGTTCGTAGCCATCCCAAAGTGACCAAAACTCGACGCCATGGAACATTAAAACTTTCTCTTCAGCATGGGAAGGATATGTCTGTAGGAGGCTGAAGTGTGCAGCAGGTTCAACATATTGCTAGGCTCTTAGGGGTGTAGCGAGAGTTATCTTGGCGAAGAGTCGTAATCTAACAAGTACGCTTACAGGGGCAAAACAATGCATAGTCTGTTCAGTAAGACGAAGTAATTCAAGGGGATAATGATCTCTGAAACTTCTAGAGGAAAGGATGCGAAAAAAGAAGTTGCTCTAATGGGACAGATATCCAGAAAGGATAAGTCCCGGTTCTTTAGAGGGAGAATCATGTGTAACGGACCACACATGTTGAGGAGTACCTCAAGACAACAACCGTACAATACTTAATGGACCGAGCGAGTGGTGAGGAGTCGTAGCATGATCTCGCTAAAGGTAACACATTGGTGGATGCATTATGAGATAAAGTGGGGGAGCGACCTAAGGCAACACAAAATAAAGGTGCACTTGGAGCCGATAGAGAGATCGGACTCAACGGAGGGTTGACTCGTGGAATGGTGGGCGTGAGGGCCATCAACAACTCAATGCAAATTAAGTAGTTGAGCAACTTGGGTGTAACTTCGTAAAGTACCCAAGCCATATAAAGAGAGTTGGCATAGAAGATGGAACATGGAGTGAAGGCATGAAGCTTTCCTTGGACAGAGGTAGGGATTTAAAAAGCGCTAAGCGCTAAGGTCTAAAAACGCCCGAGGCGCTAGGCACTCGTTTAGGTGCTCACCTGAGCGAAACGAGATACTAAAATATAAAAATATATAATATAATTAATAAATATAATTATTTAAATAAAAATCTAATAATAATTTTAAATAAATAAAAATTAATAGTATTAAAATTAAAAATAATATATTATTAATCTAATAAATAAAAATACTATTAACAGTTAGCAGTATACTGTTAATAGTATACTATCAAGAAGAATGTAGGGGAAGACCGAGGGCGGGCTATTGAGAGCAACGATAGCGGTAGCAGCGAGCAATGGGAGCAGGAGTGATGAGCGATGACAATGACAACATGTTCGAGTAATGAGAAAGAGTAACGAGCGAGAGCGGAGAGGGAGCGGCAAGCGGCAATGGCGGCGGCGATGGTAGCACAGCATAAGCGATAATATAACTCAGCAATAGCGGCGGCAGGTAGTAGCAAACGAGCAGAACGGGAGTAGCGATAGTAGTAAGCGAAGCAACGCAGCGGCAAAGATGGCGGCGGCGGCACGGCGGCAACGATGGGCGCAAAGCAACAATGAAATGGCGGCGATAGTGGCGGCGGCGATGGCAAGGGAGCAACAAGCAAGGTTAGGGTTGGGGAAGACGTGAGAGAAAGGTGCTTTAGTTGGTTCGATTGAACCAACTAAAGCAGACATCAACTAACGTTTTAACCCTTCGCCGCCAAAACACCCAGGCAAGCGACGCCTCTTTGAAGCTCGCCACCTGGAAATAAACGAGGTGCTCGAGCCTCGCCTCACCCGAGCGCTTAGGCGAGTGCCCAAGCGCCTATTGAAATATCTGGACAGAGGTCAAGGATATGAACTCTTGTAGAGGCAGAAGCAGGATAATGTCGTTCCATAGGTTCCTTATTCTGATGGAGCAGACTCATCTTGCATGGTGCCAAAAATGAAGGGAGCAACGAGGCACATGCACCTTATCTCGGTGAAGCATTTGACGGAAGAACTAAGGTGACGCAACTTGCAGTGGCAAAATTAGTGTCAAAAGACTATGGTACGGAGTAGGAGAACATGGAGGTGGATACTTTTGAAGAATATGTCATAGTGCTATCGTTTGAGTTGTCATGGGGGAAGCGATACGCAGCGGAGATTGTGTTGGAGGGGGCAGAGGCCAAGGATCCAGACAATGGTGCACCAATTTTAGCAAAGTCGATGGACTTCAAGAGCTGCTAGACGATGGAGTATCTTAGAGCTATGCTTCGTCTGGGTGTGACCCAAGAGCGGATCGATGAAGGTCGATTGCCAAAGGAGCAAACATAATCAAAGGTGGCAAAGGCCCTGTAATGTGTTGGCAGAGGCCACACATTGAGAGATCACAGTTCGAGCTCATACCACAATGATCAGAATGCAAGAAGATGTCACCAGGAGGCGACATGGTGCAATAGATCATGGTGGAATAGTTCGAGGCAATGCGACACGCAAGACAAGTCCCATGAGGGACTGGGTCATATGAAGATATGATCAGGAGCTACTAGGAGCTCCACTTTAGTGAACAACACGACGACAAGAAGGGCCATGGATTCGAGGGAATGCAATGGTACCGTAGAAGCGAGTTTTTTGTGCATGCATCGAATTTTATATCGAATGAAAATCTTGATCATCAGCATATGAGGGTTGTGTATCACTGAGAGAAGTTCAAATACAAGTATCAGTGGTCCCACAAGGGGGGACTTAATCATGCAGAAGTATGATCGGAGCGACTAGAGAGTTGGACTGCTCCAGAGCTCACATTCGCTTAAGGGAGTTCGATAAGTCAAAGGACAAGGCCGAGTAAGCGAACGTTGCTACCAAGGAAGATAAGGAGAACAGAATTGGTGTAAGCCCTACAGCATGATAGTGAAGGCCATGCATAAGAGTTGTAGTCTGTCTTTCCATCGACCCATGGGAATTGCTCAGAGAACACAAAGGTGTTAAAGCAGATAGTCGAAAAGAGGCGAGAAAGCAACGACAAGTCCAGAGGGACTTAGATACCCAAAACCAAGCATCAGTTTGAATGAAGATGGGCTCGAAGGAGTGTCATAGTGTCACGAACGGTCGTCGCACACTCGCAGCAACTTCGCTCAACGTTCCGTTCGTCGCTTGCCCATGCTTGTACATATCTTTGGCAGCTTGTTTTGCCATGTTTTGGTGTGTTTTTCCTTTTAAAACAGCAGAAAACAGCAGCTGCAAGCAGCGAAACGATCGCTTCGCTGCATCTGCCCGAAAAATCCAAAAACAGCTCCGTTTTTAGGTGTGCGCGGGGCTGATTTCTGCAGGCGCGCCATGAAATTTTGTCACCATCTCAAGCACCACTGAACCACCCGGGTGGCACATGGCTGGATGGGGCTTCATATAGTGTCGGGCGTTGAACACTTTCACAAGTTTGCACGTCAACTTGACGGAAACTTGCCTCGCGCCCGGCACTTGGGGAGTAGTTGTTTGCGGACTTGCAGCTGCTCATTCACCCCTCTAAAGTCCTTGTTTTCCTCCTCTCTTTCTCTGCTTTCTTGCACTCCAAGTGCTCGCTCAATTGCTTGTAAAGCTTCCTCTTCGCGAGACGTCGGGACTTGTCGTCGCTCGTTCAACAACTAATCAACTTCTCTTTTATAGGTCCTACGGGACCTGCACGAGGTTGCAGCTCGGTGACCCATTGCGACGCGCGTATGTCGCAAGGCGCCTCAAGACTTAGGCAATCCAAGCTAAGTCCGACCGAAGTGGTATGGCGATTCTTGACTTAGGCAACTTCAGCTAAGTCGGTGGCTTGCCATGAGGTGCCTCACCACTTAGGCAATTCTTGCTAAGTCGTGACATTGTGGTATCGAGCCGGCAAGCAATTTGAGCAAGCAGCGAAGAAACTTCGCAATCTCACCATGGCGAAACAACGTGGTGAATCAAGCAAGATGGGGCAAGCCGGAATGTTGCCCCAGCGGCCATGAGGAGGGCTGCATGTGCAAACTCGCTCGCTCGGCTGCGAGGAGCCGTTCGTGAGAACAGGCGGTGAGCATGAGGAGCGAGAAGTGGGCTACTCTCCACGAGCGGAGGAGGCGCAATCTGGGCGCCAACCGGAAGAAAGACCCATAGAGAGAGGGTCACAGCGGTGGAAACCGCTTGGATGTTCTTGAAGCGAGCTTGGATGAACTCTACCAAGGCAAAGTAGGCTTCTTGGCGTAGAGAGCTCGCAAGAAGAAGCCGAATCCCGGATCGACAAGGTTGAAGCCTTAGTCGACCGATCGACGGATGACACAAAGGACTCCGTGCAACATTTGCAAGAAATGGTGACGGAACTCACTTCCAAAGTGGCAATGCTCACAAGAGGCGTTGAATGCGGGGAAGCAACACCGCGTTGCGCCAACACAAAGCTTCAGGCGCCCGACCCACATTGTTATGGGGGTGCTAGAGATCTGAAAGGAGCTCGAGAACTTCTGTTTGATATGGAGCAGTTTTCGAGCTACAAGGCGGACTCGAGGACACCAAAGTTTCGATAAGCGACTATGTATCTGAACGGTGATGCAAAACTTTGGTGGAGAACCCGTTGGGAAGAGATTCACAAGGTCGGTGCCGAGTGGACACATGGGACGACTTGAAGCGTGAGTTGAGAACTCAATTCCTACCCGAGAACACTGAGTTCATCGCAAGGAGGAAGTTGAGACAACTCCACCAAACGACTTTCATTCGGGACTATGTGAAGCAATTTTCTGCACTAATGCTGGACATTCAAGACATGTCTGAAAAGATAAGTCGTTCGACTTTCTTGATGGCCTGAAGCCATGGGCTCAACAGAACTTCATCGACGAAATGTCACCGATTTGGTGAAGCAATTGCAGCCGCAGAAAGGCTTACCGACTTTGCTTCTTGAGAGGACCCGAGGAAGAAGAAGCGATCCACAGAAATCAACAACCAAGGCACCCTCACCGGGAAGGAATCTAGGGGTGACGAAAGGAAGAAGAGTTTCCATAAGGGCCAAACTCAAACGGCGGGACCTCAAAACCTAGGACATGTTTCTTGTGCGGAGGACCACACGGTGTATGGGGCGCCCAAAAACAGAGCACTCAATGCCTTGTCGGCTTCCATCAAACCCCTAAGCCGACAAGGGTAAGGCGATTGCCCTCGATTCGAGTAGCTCAGTCGGGCAGCGCGATGAGAAGTCGCAAGGACCCGAATGGGGCGTCGTTGTTGAATGCATTGCGGGGTCAAGTGGGGAGAACACGGCCGAAGCAACAAAAGCGAGAAGCGGTGGTGATGTGTAAACATCGGACTCAATGGCCAAACCACCCGAGCAATGGTGGACACGGGTGCTACTCACAACTTCATCGCGAGAGAGCAAAGCGGCTTAGGTTAATCTTAGAGAAGAACCCAAGTCGGATGAAGGCGGTTAACTTTCGGAGGCTAAGCGAATCTCTGGGCTAGCTAAGGAGTCTCCATCAAGATCGGATCGTGGAGCGGGCGCCTGAACACATGATGGCGGTGCCCTTGGATGACTTTCAGTGATTCTTGGAATGGAGTTCATGCATGCCGCAGTTGGTGCCGATGCCGTTCCTAGACTCTATATGTCTAATGGGAGGTGACAACCCCTGTGTGGTTTCTATCACTCGAAGAGGAACCCGGGATCCCAGCGACTATCAAGGCGTTGCAGTAATCGAAAAAGGGTGTACGCAAAGGAGAGTTAACCTTTGTGGCTGCGATGAAGCTAGAAGCACTCGATGGGGAGGCCCGTAAAGAACCTCTTCACGCGTGGCAAATGTCCCGAAGGAGTTCGAAGATGTTATGCCACCTGAGTTGCGAAAATTCTGCCACCACGTGGCGTGGATCATCTTATTGAGCCGGAGCCAGGAGTGAAGCCTCCAACGCCGAGACCACCATACCGCATGCCCCCTCCCGAGTTGGCGAGCTCGAAAGCGATTAGATGAATCGCTAAGCGGTGGTCTCATCCGCGATTCAAAGCACCATTCGAGAGCTCCGGTTCTCTTCGGAAGAAAAAAGATGGGAGTCTCCGACTATCGTCGATTATCGAGCCCTTAACAAGGTGGCTGTGAAGAACAAGTATCCCATCCCTCTCATTGCGGACTTGTTCGACCAACTGGGCAAAGCAAAGTATTTCTCAAACTTCGACCTTCGGTCGGGGTATTGGCAGGTGCGTATTGCTGAAGGTGATGAAGCGAAGACTACCTGTGTGACCAGGTATGGAGCGTTTGAGTTCTGGTGATGCCTTTCGGTTTAACCAACGCTCCAACCACATTCTGCACTCTTATGAACCAGCTATTCAAGGAGTATCTGGACAAGTTTGTGGTTGTCTATTTGGACGATATCGTCGCCTATAGCCGAACACTTGAGGAGCATATTGAACACCTCCGAACAATCTTCAAAGTTCTCAGGGAGAATTCATTGTTCGTAAAAAGAGAGAAGTGCTACTTTGCTCGAAAGAGATCTTATTCTTGGGGCATCGGATCGGCGACGGTTCCATTCGATGGATAAAGCAAAGGTGCAAGCGATTGTGGGTATCGCAAACTCCAAAGAAGGTGCCCGAACCGAGATCCTTCCTTGGGTTTGTGAACTACTATCGACGCTTCATCTTGGGTATTGAAGCGCGCAACTCCACTAACGAGTTCTTTGAAAGAGCAGCCTTGGAGATGGTCCGACAAATGTGAAGCGGCATTCCAAGACCTAAAGGCTGCTTACTCGAAGAACCAATGCTCAAATTGCCGGACTATGGGAAGCCCTTCAAGTCCATACAGATGCTTGAGACTTCGCTATCGGGGAGTACTTATGCGGAGGGCCATCCGGTGGCCTATGAAAGCCGTAAGCTCAATGAGACCGAGCGGCGGTATCACGTGCACGAAGAAGAGATGACAGCGGTGATCCACGCTACGAGTGTGGCGACACTACCTTCTCGGATCGCGATTTATGCGAGGATCTTACAACATCGCTTTGAGTTACTTTCTGGACTCAAAAGAAACTCTCCCCAAGCAGCACGATGGCGGGACTTCTGGCGGAATTTGACATGGCAATGGAGTACAAGCCCTAAGAGCAAATGTCGTAAATGGATGCCTTGAGTTGAAAAGTGGAGGCCGTGAATGCTATGCAACTAGAGGCGAGGGCCAAACAAGTCGATTGCAATCCAACTTTCTTTCCCGAATCAAGGATGGATCACGCAGTGATCCCCAAGCGAACCTTGATGCAATTGATCCAAGAAGGCAAGGCACGACGATTTTGGGTCCAGGAGGGACTCGTCTACACCAAAGGGAATAGAGTTTATGTCCCTCGGGTGGATAATCTGAGGCGTGAGCTTTTGAAGGAGTGTCATGATTCCCTTTGGGTAGGACATCCGGGTATTCATCGAACATTGGCTCTCATGGAGAGGGCCTTCTATTGGCCAAAAATGGGGATGGATGTGGAGGAATATGTTCGGACGTGCCTAACTTATCAACAAGACAAAGTGGAGCAACGGAAGCCGGTGGGACTTTTAGAGCCGTTGCCTGTACTAGAAAGGCCGTGGGAGAGCATTTCTCTGGACTTCATATCTAGCTTGCCGACAGTAGGGGGACTCGGATCGATATTTGTGGTAGTCGACCGATTTTCGAAGTATGCAACCTTCATTGCCGCACCCTACAATCGCTCGGCAGAGGAAGCGCGAAGCTAATGATGAAGAATGTGGTGAAGTATTGGGGAGTCCCGCACAATATTATAAGTGATCGAGATGCTCGGTTTCGACGATTCGGACCGAGTTGTTCAAATGTTGGGATCGGCTATACTTCTCCACAAGCCTCCACCCCCAGACGGATGGCCAAACCGAAAGAATAAACTCGCTCCTAGAGCAATATCTTGGCACTACGTGAGTGCCAATCAACGAGATTGGGTGAAATTGTTGGACATAGCCCAATTCTCCTACAACTGCAGCGAGCTCTGCGTCCAACAAGAGCCCCTTTGAGATCATCACCGGACAACACCATCGACTCCTCACACTTTGGCTATTGGATATACGAGGAGTAGTCCGTCCGCGTATCACTTGGCGAAAGAATGGCATCGAAATGCAGATATTGCGCGCCTACTTGGAGAAAGCGGCGAGAAAGATGAAGTGGGCGACTTAGGAAGGCGACCCGAGAATACAAAGTCGGCGATTTGGTGTTGGTGAAGCTCCAACCAAAGATCACTCCATTCTTTAGAAACAAAGTGCATAAAGGATTGGTGCGCAATATGATGGCCCCTTCCCAATTGTCGATAGGGTGGGCAATGTTTCCTACAAGTTGCAATGCCGTGGCTCAAGATGCATAATGTTTTCCATGCCAAAGAACTTGAAAGCCTACCACTCCGATCCGCAAGATGCTTCTCGAGCGTTTGAACTCGTCGAACCTCCTACCGAGCTTCCTACGAAACGAGTTGAAACCATTTTAGCGATCGCGGGACAACGCTACCCAATGGAGTGAACAGTTGAATACTTGGTGAAGTGGCGAAACTTCCCAAAACCGAAGCCGGTTGGGAGCCGAAGACACCCTCCGACATGAAGAAGCAACTATCAAAGCCTACGAAAGAGCGTCAACGAGGGCGTCGGCGGCTTAAGTGGGGAGAATGTCACGAAGCGGTGTCGTCGCACACTCGCGCAACAACTTCGCTCAACGTTCCGTTCGTCGCTTGCCCGTGCTTGTACATATCTTTGGCACTGTTTGCCATGTTTGGGTGTGTTTTTCCTTGTAAAACAGCAGAAAACAACAGCTGCAGCCCGATAGAGAACGATCGCTTCGCTGCATCGCCCGAGAAATCCAAAAACAGCTCCGTTTTTAGGTGTGCCGCGGGCTGATTTCTGCAGGCGCGGCCATGAAATTTTGTCGACCATCTCAAGCACCCTTGAACCACCCGGGTGGCACATGGTGGATGGGGCTTCATATAGTGTCGGGCGTTGAACACTTTCACAAGTTTGCACGTCCAACTTGACGGAAACTTGCCTCGCGCCCGGCACTTGGGGAGTAGTTGTTTGCGGACTTGCAGCTGCTCATTCACCCCTCTAAAGTCCTTGTTTTCCTCCTCTCTTTCTCTGCTTTCTTGCACTCCAAGTGCTCGCTCAATTGCTTGTAAAGCTTCCCTCTTCGCGAGACGTCGGGACTTGTCCGTCGCTCGTTCCAACAACTAATCAACTTCTCTTTTTACAGGTCCTACGGGACTGCACCTGCACGAGGTGCGGCTCGGACCCATCCATGCGGATCGTATGTCACAAGGGCGCCTCAAGACTTAGGCAATCCAAGCTAAGTCCGATCGAAGTGGGCGCAAAGGTGATTCTTGACTTAGGCAACTTCAGCTAAGTCGGTGGCTTGCCGCAAGGGTGCCTCACCACTTAGGCAATTCTTGCTAAGTGCGTGACAATAGTGCCGCAGAGGTGGATCTACCGATCGCGAAGAAAGGGACGTAGATGCGAGACAATGAATGGCAGTGCCATGGGCATGGCAGCGCCATAGTACCGTAAAGGCAGGACTTCCGTGGAGTCATCGATCCCTTGCTCTCATAGAGGGAGAGCGCTTAGTCGTGAAATAGGCCGAGGAGGTAAAGAATGCAGAGGCAACCTTCAAGTACCAAGACAAGGTTGAAGGGTAGAGGCCAGGGTACTTCATAAGATCGGTGTCAATGAGCTTCTCATCAAGGTAGCCGAAGGTGAAGGACTTCAAGTCGATGCAAGAGTATATGACCAAGGAACACAGTAGGCATATATGGTGCTATACCTTTACTACTCAAAGGAGTAGGCAGCAGAAATGATGGAGAAGACGGTACAATCCCAAAGGTGACTAAAAGTATTAGAGACTTGCTCCAAGTTAGAGTGAAAACTTCTTGCATTCCAGAAGTTCGATAGCATTGAGAAAGAAGGTGAATCACAGTAACTAACTCTACGCAAGGAGTGTAAACATTTCGAGTGCTTCGAAAGTGTGAGCTAAGAGCAAGCGAAGGCTAGTAACCAGCTCAATGCACAGAGTACAACCCTCAAGGAGGTAGGCAAAGTCAAGTAACCTTTGCCTTTCCAACTCTCTAGAAAATGTGTGAAACTAAGTATCCCAATTCTCTTATTTATCCAGTAGAGGAGCTCTGTACAGATTCAAAGACCCTTAGAAGGAACCTAATGGAAGACAATAGTTATCAAATCCTCACCAATAGTGATCAGTGCTACTGAGAGTAGATTGTCCGCTTCGTTTCCCAACAGAATGTCAATCGAAAGGATAAGTGATACGAACCTACTTGGAAGTGATAACTACATGAAAGAAGAATCGATGAGCCAATTTTGCAGAGGAAAGACCTGAAAACTTCAAAGTCTACGAGGCGATGCCCGTTAAAGCTCCAACAAGCATCCACCCAGTTCAAGCAACATGAGGCATTTGAGAGACTAACGCATACCAAGGATGGTCTTTTCCTTCATCTGAAAAATCCGCAGGAACCAACAGAGATCAGCACAACTCAGCTGACTCCACACCAGAGTCAGAGTCATTGGCGAGTTGAAGCAGCATGGCAGATCAAAGTTCAACTATTCAACAATAGTGGCAGAGAGCAGTTGGGAGCCAAGAGGCACATTGCAAAAGGAGCAAAAGATTGAAGATTCAGCAAAGGCGAGAAGTTGCAGCATCGACAAAGGCTTCAACGAGAACGTTGAAGGAATAAGCAAGGAAGAATGTCACAGACAAAACTATAAATGAGATGTTCGATGTAATGCTTATGTACGTTCGTATCTTTTGGTTTGTTCATGTTTTGCTTAGTATATAGAGGGCTAATCGAAGGCTAAATAGCCCCATTTTAGTTAGGTTTGGTAGCCATTTTAGGCTTGTAAATAAAGGTTGTATCATGTTGACACTTATAAGGGATTTCGATCTACAGTAGACTATTTTGGACCCTTTGTCGTGTAATCATTCTGAGCTTGTGAAGTCCATAGTTGTAATTTACATTGGCAAAAAAGTATTTGCTAAAATGGTTGCTTATGGATCTCGAGTGAAGTGCTTTCTCTAACCTGTTTTCTGTTTTGTAAGTCCTAAGGGACCATAGGAGGTTTCCGAGAGGTTGACCTATGCGGATGGACACGCAGGGATACCGCACGACTTAGGCAAAACCAGCCAAGTCCGTAACAATATGGGCAGAAGAAAAGACAACATCGCCCTTTTTTATTTTTTAACATTATTATTATTATTTTATTATTATATATATATATATATATACTGAGCAGTATGCCAGAACATACGATACGATACAAGTATACCAAGCGTACTGTACGGCTTGGTATACTTGTATCATACTATACTGAGTTGAGCTCGATACTCCGATATAATTTGAAATTGTGAACCTTGCCCAATGGTTATAACCAATCATACAACATTTTAGCAAATGACAACAGCTACCCATGATGTCTTTAATTGTTATTGTTGGTAGAATGAATCGTCTGAATCTTGAATGAGGCAAATACAAAGAGATGTATAAATTACTAAATATGGCATGCCATATAAAACTAGATAACTGACATCAATAAAATATTTCATATATAAGATTAGAGAATGGACTACATAACAGTAGAAAAAAATATCTCAAAAAGATCTATTATTTAAATTTCGATATTCATGACAGACAAAACAATAATATACTCCTAGATTCTAGACATCTAGTAATGCAAACTTAGAGCAACGAGGAAACTATTTGTTGCCTCATGTTCAAATTTGGGGGAAAAAAATGTACCTTTAAAAAGTGGAAGCAACAATTGAAAGTCCAACAGCTAATTGTGCGGAGTCTTTAAGTGATTCATCAACAACGAAGGTATTATGTTCAATTCCTTTACATGCAACTCCAATAAGGTAGGAAAACTTATAATCTTAATATGATAATTTGTTAGTTTTAAAATGTTGAAACAATTAGTTAAATAATAGCCTTGGTATATACCATACTGCCTGATACACCGGTATAGATCAAAATTGCGAACCTTGGTTGAAACTAGGCAATATAAGAGCTAATAACCAAAGAAAAGATATTATACCAAGTGACACTATCCCATAATTCTATATCCACATATTACAATCGTTGCAATATAAGAAATGACCCAACTAAAACCACCAGCAATTGAGTCCCCAATTTCATCAAGACAAACACCAACATTAACACCCTAAGATCGAGGAGAGTCCATAAATCGTTGGATTTTGTTTGTATTAGCATTCACTTGATAACAAATTTTGAAAATAAAATAGAAACAACCCATATTATAGGAGTGTCATTTGGTTACTAATCCTTATCAAAATATGACAAATAACAATCACCAAGAGAAAACACAAAGATCTCAAGAAAGGTAGCTTTGCATTTAATATTCCATTTAAAACCATAAAAATATTTAAAGATTGACATTTGTCTTCATGATTTCTCACTTATTGAGATTCACTTCAATTTTTTTTAAAAAAAATAGCTTACCTAATTCCGAGCTCAAAGCAATAACATAACCAAAGAAACAAGAAAGAGAATTAATTAGAGCTGTAGACTTTTCAATGATAAAATTTGAGAAACTACCATACATAATTTCTAGTAGAGTAACCAAAAGATTCAACAAAAAATAGGATACTTGAACCTGATTCTCAAATTCCAATAAGTGAAACATCAATGCTCTAAGTCTCTTTGTTCCTGAATGGAAAAAAAAATTTGCCTTGAATGAAAGGTAAGCCTCAACATATGACTAAAGCATCACAAATGGCAGTCTATGAGAAAGTTGTTGGAGGTGAAATATCTTTAAGCATGAAGCAATTTGCTAACAACTTAATCTATAATCAAAGTGATGTTAGGCAAAATCTCATTGTATAAAGCTGAAAATATTGACAGTTATAAATAATAGTAGATATTTGCTGTAATATTGATAACAAATGTCTGCTATGACTAATAGTAGACATTTGCTGTAATATCGACAGTTATGGAAAGACCCTTACCAAGCTAAGGCTGTAAATTTGTGGGGAAAGGGGAAAAAAGGAAAAAAATATGATGGAACTTAAAAATGGTGTCCATATTCCTTCTTAAAATCCATATGCAGGCTCAACAAAAAAAATAACAGATGGCTTCTAAATTTTTTGCAAAACCAGTTCACTTAGTATATCACTAAAATGCATTGAAGTAATTCTTGGAATAATTGAACTCTTCAAAACAATTTGCAATATTTCATTAAGAAATTCAGAGACAGAGAAAGAGGGGGGGACCAATTCATCAATTCAAATGAAGGAAAAGTGTGTGTTTAAGCTGAGCTTCTGGTTCAAATGATACATTGTCCAAAGATGTAACGTTCAGAGTATTGAGAGTTCTTCCTGCTTTCTTTCATTTTGTTAGTTCATTTATGACAAACAATGTCTAACATATCAGCTTGGAGATTTTATATAAAGTCATCTACTTTTGGGAAAAAAAGGTAAACCGGTTGTTCATTCATGTACAAATTCTCTCAAATATATTCAAAGTGTGAGGCTTCAAGTCAAACACTAACAAGCACCTAGTAGAAGGATCAGGTACGAAATATTCAGACCATTTGAAACATAGGGGGAAACAAGAAAATCTAACCAGTATGAATAATTATTATTCTGGATAATAAGGATGAGCCAACCATATGTCCATCAATAAAAAAATACTAGATGATCTCATTGGTAATTGGTAAGACCTTCATTCTCTTGTTCTTCGATGCATACTTTCACAACATAAAACTGATTTCTAGTTTTACAATTCAAACACCAACAACCACTAATCAAGAGAAAAAGAAGGTTGTATATGTACCTTCCCTTTGTTACAAAGGGTGCACTCACCGTTGGCCACGAGCTACACTGCAGCTTCTTGTTTGTCTCGATCAGGCTCTGGAACTTTTTGAGGATCATCAATCTCCACCGCATTAGCCTTGTCCATAAGGTCAATGATAGTTTACAAGATGTACATGATGGTGGCAAGGGGCACAGAGGCAGAGGTGTTGGAAGGGATGGTAACTTTGGTGATGGAAACTTCAAATGCTTACCCAATATTCATTTTGTTTCTCCATTACAACCAACAAGATCATCAATAGATTTTTAAAAAAAATGATGACTTAAATATTTCAATCAGAATTATCATGTCAAATTCAAACTTGGTACCACATGTGATATTACTGGAATTGCAATAAATAATCACAACAACTGCTGCTACCTTAATCTCAGTAAACAAACAGGGAAGTTGGAAACAAGAAATACAGACTCAGAGGTCGGTGTTATACTTATAAAAGGCATATTTCAGCTATAGCGCTTGGATGCAGAAACTTGTGGTAAATGAACACAACAGCAGAATTGAAAAAATACAGAAATAGTAGCCATGTGATTAATTGGTGAACATTTATATGAAACATAGCAAGGTTGTCTATCAAGCTCATGATCATTGCTACCACTCTGCTACAACTACAGCTGATTCAGCAAGATAAATCCCATAGACTGAAACAATCACAAATCAGAACCTTCAGATTCAACAAAGATCCTGTTAATCGGAAGGACCCAAACTACTCCACTATCACTATGATGAAGCATTTGCGAACTGTTGGTCTAGTATGCTGACTTCCAAAATATAGAACCTGCATTATATCCCATTTGACACCATTTTTCAAGCCTTATCTTAGGACCAAAAGTGTATCTATGTTGCAGAAGACCTAGTCTATTCATGGAAAGACATGTAAATTTGATATTTTTGTTCATTTTACAGGGAAAAACATAAATGCCTCACCATTATACAGTTCATAGATTTATTTGTTTGGTATCTCTTTACTATTATGGTATATAATGTGGTTTACAGTTCTCATAGGTTGAATAAATGCTTTCTATAGAAGCAATGTGATGACTTCATGATACCAAGGCCATATTGAATGTTATAAGAAATCTCAACTCAAGAAAAAAAAAAATGTGAAGCTTATTATACGGTTCAATCTTCAAAGTTTGTTCTGGCAATGTGATGTCTTCATGTGATACTCAAGGCCATATTGCCAGTTCTTTGTTCTGGCAATAGAGATACACAGTTCAATCTTCAAAGTTTCTTAATGGTCCTAAAAGAATATAAAATTCTGAAGTTTAACTTATATCATAGGAAACTTATAGTCGGAAAGAAAAATAGAAACATAGGGCCATAGGCAATTACCTCATATAATGCATAGATCTCTCGATTGTCAAATGCTCTTCTAGATGTGCAATGTGATGTCTCCATGTGATACCAAGGCCAAATTGAATATCATAAGAAATCTCAACTCCGAAAAACAAAAAAAACCAATAAGCATCTGTCAGTTTGATCTAATTATGCATGATTAGCATACACAACAAAATATAAAGTATGCACAAAAATTCTAAAACAAAAGAGACAAAGATAGAAACTTACAAAAAAAAACACGAGAAGCAAAAATCAGACTTGTAGTTGCAATCACAGTCATGTTGTAAATAAGCCTACTAAAATGCTGTAAAAGGCTGTAAGGCTTCTAACTTACCTTAGGCAGTTGTGCTCAATTTTGAAGATCTCGAATCCATACGGTTGTATGAAAATGTGCTGCCTCTTTGACACCATGAAACTTCCTGTCGCAATGCTACCAACAACAGATCTTCATGTCAAGCACTAGAGAAGTCTTCCATTTTGCAATCTTAATCATTTCCACCCATCAGCCTTTTCATCTTATGAAATTAAATTGGGCAAAGGGCAGTTCAGGTTTTGTTATTTTGGGAGTCTCAAAGATATTCCAAAATCTGACTGTCTCATCTTCTGCTGCAGAAGCTACTACACCTCCCAGTGGGCTCCCAGCCAAGGAAAGAACCCGGGATGAATGACCGGGAAGCTCAGCCACTCTCGTCATGGATGGGTAATTCCACAAGGTGAGTTGATTGTTCGGCGAACCATGGGAGGTCAGTAATTCAGATTTGTTCTTGTCCCAAAGCAATGCACAAACTTCAGAGCCAGCATCAATCGAATTCAAGCAAGCACCATTAACGGTGTTCCAAAACTTAATGCAATGATCATTGCGACCTCCACCAGAAGCCAGCAGGTTGCTCCGAGTTGGGCACCAGTCAACGGCCTTCACAATGGAAGTGTGGCTGCTGATCCTGTGAAGCCATTGACGTTGACGTGGATGGTGACGTGAGATAGGCATGCAGGCATCCCATATGTGCACTAGTTTGTCCAGCCCTCCGCTCGCCAAATACCGCCCCGACAGCCCGGACCATTTAAGACTACAAACTCCACGCCGATGCCCATTATAGAAACAGATGAACATGTCATCCTTTCTAAAGTCATAATCAACAACAGTGCCATCAAATCTTCCGACCGTCAAGATTGAATTACTTCTCCATGCAAGTGACGACACGGGGGATTGGTTCTCATCCTCCATCCCATCCACGACATGTCCTGTTGCTGGATCAATCAGGGATAAATATGAATTGCCTAATGCAACAGCAAGAACTGCACAGTCTGGCGACCAGCGGATGCAAGTGATAGGTCCGCTGTCTTCTACACCTTGTAGAAGCTTAGTCGACTCGTTTGCAGCATCCCAAAGATACACTGCGTCCTCAAGGCCAATCGCCAACACATTATTGCTTCCCCAGTCGAGGAGATTGAAACCATCATCAACCAACATGCCGTTGAGAACCAAAACCCTCTCTGGTTCCTTAGGGATTCGCCTCTGCTGCTTCTTCTGCAGCCGAATGGCCTCGTCAAATTGGGGCAGCTTGCTGGCCGGCATTTCATGTGCAGTGTTGAAAGCAAGGATACGAGATCTGTTCTTCAAAATACACTCATCAAGTAGCTTTTGGTATGCCACGCTCGATGGAGATTCTCTCGAAGCATCACGCTGCGGTCTCGAAGGCCCGGTTAGGGCAAAACGTGCGTAGTCCATGTCCATCGCTGACCGGAATGGGATGAAGCGGTCGTATTCCACGCGCCTAGAACACGAAGAAGACATATTTTCCAATCGAAACCACAAAGACACCGGCTAGGTGACGAAAAACGATCGAGAAAACCAGAAAGATCGATCTTCCCAGAAGAAACTCGACAACCAAGAATCGATCAAAAGAACCCCAAGGACAACAAAAATTCTGATCTTTAGTCACGGAAAACGTCAAGTATGATCGATCACAACCAAGCTAAATTAAATCCAACAAATCCTGAACCCGAATCAAAATTTTGACGGATGAAGAACCAAGCGAAACGAAACGAAGCGAAACCTCAAGAAAAAAAAAAAAGAGAAAGGAATGAGATCACCGCAATAAAAATCGAAGGGGAGGACCCTCGCAGCTGTGCCCGTTCGTTTTCGTCGGAGAGCAGCCCCGACCTTCGCAGACACCGGCTAGGTGACGAAAAACGATCGAGAAAACCAGAAAGATCGATCTTCCCAGAAGAAACTCGACAACGAAGAATCGATCAAAAGAACCCCAAGGACAATAAAAATTATGATCTTTAGTCACGGAAAACGTCAAGTATGATCGATTACAACCAAGCTAAATTAAATCCAACAATTCCTGAACCCGAATCAAAATTTCGACGGATGAAGAACCAAGCGAAACGAAACGAAGCGAAACCTCAAGAAAAAAAAAGAGAAAGGAATGAGATCACCGCAATAAAAATCGAAGGGGAGTACCCTCGCAGCTGTGCCCGTTCGTGTTCGTCGAAGAGCAGACCCGACCTTCGCAGACACCGGCTAGGTGACGAAAAACGATCGAGAAAACCAGAAATATCGATCTTCCCAGAAGAAACTCGACAACCAAGAATCGATCAAAAGAACCCCAAGGACAACAAAAATTCTGATCTTTAGTCACGGAAAACGTCAAGTATGATCGATTACAACCAAACTAAATTAAATCCAACAAATCCTGAACCCGAATCAAAATTTCGACGGATGAAGAACCAAGCGAAACGAAACGAAGCGAAACCTCAAGAAAAAAAAAATAAAGGAATGAGATCACCGCAATAAAAATCGAAGGGGAGGACCCTCGCAGCTGTGCCGGTTCGTGTTCGTCGGAGAGCAGCCCCGACCTTCGCAGAACGACGAGATCGCCGAGAGCCGAGAGGAGAGCGCGCGAGAGGAGAGTCGTTGTTGTGCCGGCAACAAAGTGGGCCGTCGGCTTATATAAACGCCACCAGCCCAAGCGTTACATTCTAAAATAGTTCCGTTATATTTACCCAATCTACGTAGCGGGTAATTTGACATGATACCGTTATACAGTTGTCATCTACCGTTACACTCTTTTGTTTTAGAATTTCTGTTAAAGAAACACGACGTGGCATTTTTTTTTACGTCTTCGGAAGCAATGTTTTCAAAATGTTAAAATTATTATTAATATAACAAGATTTGATATTCTTTTATTTGTCTTTAAAAAGGAAAAATCTTTATTTTTGATATTTTTATTTTTTTTTGAATTTTTGGGATCTGTTGAAATTATCATTTTTAAGTAATATATATAAATTGATAGTGTTTTTATTAATACACTAGCTTATGAATCTCAAATTATAATATATCTTAATTTTAACATTAAATTTATTAGAATCTTCATTCACATAAATTATACATTTAATGGATTTTATATCCGAGCGTATCTTGTGTCACCTCAAGTAACAATATAAATTTATCTCTTCCCATCCATATATCACAAATAATTGGACACAATGGCAAGGCACTATAACTTACGCTACGCTGTCCTTTGCTAATTTTAACATACTTTATTCATTTTATCACATAAAAATATGAACATAAATGATCTTATATAATATAAAATTAAAGAGTATACTTTAATTTTATATAAATTTAAATTTAAAGAACATCAACCTACTTATCCTCCTATTTCCTAATATAGAACAAAGATATTTAAAAAAAATATTTTTTTATTACAAGTATAATTATAAATATGTTATATATATTCGACAACCTAGTTTATTTATATTAGACTGGGGATAAAAAAACAAATATCATTATATACTGTCTTAGTAAATATGATAATACGATAACTATGCTCTTAAAAAATAAGATTTACATGTAGATTCGATAATTCGATCATGAAATCAGATTAATTCATCTAAGTTACTCTACATGGGACCTCTTCTTCCTCCTACCATTCATCATCATTTTAGTTGTCACAATTACAAATAAACACTAAATAATGAATGTAGTTATATTTATTATTAAAATAAATCCTAAAATCATCCAAAAAAATAAAAAAATATAGATATGATTACCCATATTTGATGAAATTTTGAGATGAAATGAATATTATCCTATAGATGCATGGGTTTAAACTCATTTATAAAATCAACCTACAAATATGTCAAATTAGATTTAAAATATATAAAAACATTTAAAAATAGTAAATCCTATGTATTAATTATTATGATTTTATTTTTTATTTATTGTGAAATCTTGATGTCTAATGGATAAGTATTTATATATTTTAGAGTTAAACTAATAGAAGAATGTGATTACACAAAATTATGTCAATTTAGACTTAAAAAATTTTAAATCATAAAAAATAAAGAAAATAGATCACTATTAAGATATTGTTGTCAATATGTTGCTAAAATTTGATTTAATGACCTAATTTAATTTGACATCATGGAAGTTGAACTAATTCGATTTATCTAAATCGATACTTCACCATAGCATTTTAGGAGCTTTTTGGGCATTTAAGCATATTGCAGCACCTTGAGTTAATTTATAAAATTTGGGTGCTCCTAGATAGAAATCCATAAAATGTAGCTAATTTACGTAAATTATTATAGAATTTGTTTGGATAGTCAATGATATTTCATATAATCAAGATTAAGGAGATTATATATAGTATATCATTTGATAGAGAATATTTCATCACTAATAATTCTCCCTAGACCATCTTCTATTAGCCTTATACCGCATGGGATGATACGGATCGACGCCATGAGATAGGAGCCCGAATACGACGACCCACACCATAAGGGGTTGTACAGGTTGGCTACCCACATAAATGTATTGCAAGAGGTACAAGCAATCCTTTCTAGTTGCAATTCCTTCATGCTAGCTCCATTGGTATAAAAATCGATCCCAGATGTTTGAATAGGGATCAGACCCCCAACACTTTGAACCCCTTACTTTCATTACTCCACAAAGAGCTAGCTTTATTGTGGAATCTCATATTTTGATGATGAAACTAATTGATTGTATTTTATTGTCTAACTGTATTTTAAGTGACGTAGGTCTACTATCAATCAAGATTAGATAGTTGACGTTGAAGGAATTGACGTTACACCGGAGAAAATCACGTTAGGATATTGGACAATCGGTAAAAGGCTTTATACATTGGGTATCAGGCCAAGAAGAGCGGAGTTGCACCAAGGATATCGAGGTTGTGGAGGTCAATCGTCGATTGGGCAACAAGCTACAAGAGAGGATAATGCACCGAAGAATCAGACGAAGCATCGACCAATGAAGTGCCGGACAATTGAATGTCAATTCGCATTGTAATAACTATCTAGATTGAAGTAGAGTTTTTGTTTGTGTTGGTGTAGGATTAACTACGATAACGATGAAGACGTAAAGTGAAATAAAGTGCCGAAAGACAAGTGTGATAGATCGTTGAGAGTTTGAGAGTTCGACAGAAGTCCGAAGATTCGTTGGAAGTGTTGTTGGAACTGGCTGAGAATAAGTAGGGAGCTTGCCGAAGGGTTTTCGGAAGTTCGTCGGAAGGTTCGGCGGAAGTTCGCGAAGCTTGCCAAGAAAGATCAGAGCTTGCAAAAGAAGCTCGTTGGAACTCGCCAAGATCATCGTAAAGTCCAGGAGCTTATTGGGAGTCAACAGAATGGTTTCCGAGGGTTCGTCAGAAGATCGCCGGAAGCTCACCGGAAGCTCTACGAAAGAAGTCTTGACTTGTCGAACTTTGTAATAGCTTAGGAAATATATTTAATTTCATAGTTAGCATGATAATTTGGGTTAGGATTAGGTGTTAATCCTATAACCTAAGTAGGGGCCACATGGGCCTTGTTTCAGACTGGTTTGGGTCTAGTTTAAGGCCCAACCAATGAGCTGGAATAGCCTAGGCGGTGGCACTGCCCAGGACCCGAGAGCCTAAGCGGTGGCACCGCCTAGTACACTATTAGTGTCTAACAGATAGGCGATGGCACCGTCAGCACCAGAAAAAATTGAAAGTGATTAAAATTTGGGCTCCAAATTTAAATCCTCTTAAGGCCTATAAATACCCCTCTCATTCATGGTTGAATAGGGGTCTAGAACTGAGAAAGAAAAAGGAAAAACTCTATTTAAAGTGTGTCAAAATCTTCGCTCTAAGTTTTAAGCATGTTCTAGTCCAAGAGAAAGGTGAGAGACCTTGTAAGGGTTACCTCCTAAGCTCGTTAAAAGGAGAGAACTATAAGGGAGTTGAACCTCGCCCGTTGGAAGGAGGATAGCTAGTAAAAAAGCCAATAGCCTCAAGTGAAGAAGAATCGGGAGCGGATGTCAGTCGGATGACCGAACCACTATAAAAATGGTTTATGTTTATGTTCATGCATTTATCTTTTTGCAAACTTTTACTTTGCTATGTTCACTGCCCTCATCTTCTTACGTACACTTTCAACGTAATCGAAACGTTATTCTTTTCATACGAAATTTCTAAAACTTGTTTAAAATCACCGAAGTTTATCGTATTTATCTGTTGTACTAATTCACCCCCCCCCACTTAATGCCGCTTGATCCCTAACAATTGGTATAAGAGCCTCATTATTTCTCATTCGGATTTACACCCGTGAGAAATGGCTCTTCATGGTTTTTAAGAGGTCTTTTCGGTTGTTCGTCTTTTGTTGTTTAACGGGTCGGGATACACCTATTGGAAAACTCGAATGAGAGTTTTCTTGCTTTCAATAGATTTAGATTTGTGGAACATTGTTGAAAACCATTTTCAACTTCCCTCTAAACTGATGAATAAATGGTCAGATTTGGAGAAGAAATATTTTTCTTTAAATGCAAAGGCTATGAATGCCTTATTTTGTGCTTTGGACAAGAACGAGTTCAATCGGATTTCTATGTGCGAAATGGCTTTTGCAATTTGACGAACACTTGAAATCATGCATAAAGGAACAAGTAGAGTCAAAGAATCGAAAGTTAACATTTTGATGCATGATTTTGAGCTATTCCAAATGACACCAAGCGAGTTTATCGACGACATGTACACCTGCTTCACAGATGTCATCAATAGCTTGAAAAGTCTTGATAAATGTTTTTCAAATTTTGAACTCACTAACAAGATCTTAAGATCCCTTTTAAAAAGGTAAGATCCTAAAATAATGATGATACAAGAAACTAAAGATTTAAATAATTATTCTATTAAAGAACTCATTGGATCCTTAATGACATGTGAAATGAGTTTCTTAGAATATATTGAACATGATGAACATATAATTCACCTTCCAAAGAATAAGAAGGATTTAAAACTCCGGACTATAAATGTCACTTGAGTGATGACTCAAGTGATGAGGACAATGATGAACTTGAACTTCGAACACTAAAATTTAAAAGGTTCATAAAACAAGAATCTATAACTAAAAATGAACTTGAACAAAAGAAGAGGCCATCAATGAAGAAGAAAAAAGCTCACCAAGAAGAATCAAGTAAAAAAGAGGCAAATTGGGCTTTGATGGGCTTCGTCAATGAGGTAAGTATTTCACCCGAAATGCTTTTACCTTTGCTTTATAAAATTACTTGAACTTTTCATGAGTGCTTAATATAGTTGGTAGGAATTTTTTTATGTTGTTTCTTTCTACTATTTTTGAAAAGTAAAAAAAAATTATTAAAATGATACTTGCATAATTTGTGATATTGCCTAGGATTAATCCATGCATGTGTATCTTAATGTTTTATATTTTGTTTCTAAACATGATGCTTGATCTTTAAATTTTTGTATCATGCTTAATGAGGAATTGAAATGATGAAGATTAAAATCCTACATTTTAGAATAATATATATTTGGACTTGATGGTTTTCATGATGAAAATTATTTTTCACATTTATAAAATGATGCATGATTTTAGCAAAAATTTGAGCATTGATCATCTTGTTATAATAAATAAAAAAATATTAAAATGATTTTGATGATACTTTCGATTTTAAAAATGATGCATGGTCTTTACATGAAAACAAGAGCATGCTTGTATGAATACAATTTGCATGAAATGAAATACACAAAAATGAGAAAATACACTATTATGATGCTTTATGTGTAATGCTTTTGATCTTAATGAATTTAATGACAAACTTGTATTTTGAATTTATACAATGATGACTTTCATATAAATATTTGAACATATCTTATGAAATCATCATTAATAATGATGAAATGAAAATATTAAAAGTTTGTTATCATGCTTAATGGTTTTATGATATCATGAGAATTTAAATGTATTATATTTTGATGACAAACTCATGTTTGGTTTTAAAATTTGATACTCATTTTTGAAACATGTATATACTTATATGGAACAAACAACTTAAAATAAAACACATTATCATGATAAATTGAATCTCATGTCTTGAAATAATGTGTTATATTTTTTTGTCTTGATGATTTTTATAATGAAACTTGCCTTTCGTTTTTGAATACTTATTTTGATTTGACATAAAAAGACCAATGATGAATCCATGTATACCATGTTCATATAAGTCTTTTGAATCTCGAGAATGATTTTGATAATTTGATTATGAGTTTGAATGATTTTATGACTCGTCTCTTGATCTCTTGAAATCATGACTTTAAATTCTCTACTTGAGATATTTTTGTGAATCAAAATACTTTCCTCTATGATTGCTTTTTTTTATCATTTACCAAAGAGGAAAATAATTCAAATCTATGTCATTTATGAATCTCATAAATTATGTTAATGATTTTGATGATTCAAACTTGAACCAGTTTTATCATAATCTAAGTCTTGATATCTTAACATCTATATACTTAGAATTTCTTTTAAAATGTAATCTTGATGAAAAACTATTATGCATGAATCAAGTTGTTCTATTTTTAAATGAATCATGTTCTTCTAAAGCCTACACATCATATCCTTCCTGATATAGAAATGACATGATTTCTTTGCATTATTATTTTGAATGCATCATGTAAAAATTGAAATATTGATTAATGCAAAATTATTTCATTGAAACATTAATCCTCCCCTTCCTTTCAATAATGACAAAGGGGGAGTTAGCATGCTAGCTTGTATATCATAAGAGAAAATGATGAATATATCTAGCTAGAACTTACAAAAGCTTGTACTTCTCAAGATGAGAAATTGCAATGTTTTTTTTTCATGATTTTTTTTTCATGAACTTGCATATTTAAAATGTTGTAATTTTTACAAAATTGCTAGCTCATTGCAAACAAGAAGTTGCTAGCTTAAGGTAAATGCTTGCTAGCTTGTGCATCACAAGAAGAATTTTGCTAGAACAAGCAAAAATTACTTATTAACATATCACAAATTGCTAGCATCTTAAAAAGTACCTTAAGTGTTTACTTGAATGATAAATTAATCTTCATAACTTGATTTCAATGATATAATTCATAACTTAGTTGTGAACCATGAATGATATCTTTTGATCCTTGTTGATTTTCATATTGATATCTTTCATTACATGATATGACTGAATCGTTGATTTATTTTTTTTATCATGGCATAAAAATACATGCAAAATATGCTAGCATTGGTATCCATGACTTGAACTTGATTGCATGCTTAAATCGATTTTCTCTCCTATGCTTCAATACTTCTTTGTATTATTCATGACTTGACGATTGAAATATTCATGTAGAATTTTGATATGTATCACTTGTCATAATTTGAACATTGAAATAAAAGAAATTATGTTCTTCTTGATATCTTTTATGATAAATCATGAATCATGACTTGATCCATTATATTGATATATTTGTATCATGATTTGAAGATTGATGTAAACTTTTTTTATGCAAACTTATGTGAAATGTTTATATCATCATATTTGATCCTCCCTTTCTTTTTGAATGATAAAGGGGGAGAAGATTTATTGCTAGGTTGCGACTTCAATGAAAAATTTGCTAGCTCGATCATTGAAATGAAGGAACATCCTATCATGAATATTTCAAAAGTTGCTAGCATGCTACAAAAGCAAAGTGCAAACTTGCACAAGAAGCAAGTGATGAAAAATTGCTATCTTTCTTATCTTTAGAAAGAATTTAAAAACTTGCTATGATTGAATGTTTTAAAGTGATGTATGTTGAATATCTTGATTAATAGCTAGTGTGTTGTAAAACTTGCATATCTTTTAAACTAGCTATGATGCAACTGTTAGGATCGGAGAGGCACTAAGAGGGGGGGAGGGGGGGGGTGAATTAGTGCAGTGGATTATAATCGTAAGTTTGAAACTGATTTTGTAAATAGCTAGTTCGTATGAAAATTTCAATTCGACGAAAGATGACTTGGTTGAAGTTGCTTGAGTAAAGGTGATGAAAAATTGAATGATTCGCAGCTAAGGAATGATTCAGAAATTTAAACACTCACACATTCAAGAATGCCACGATATATAGTGGTTCGGTCAAGTGACCTACATCTACTTTCGAAGCCTTCTCCAATGAGGCTCCCAACTTCCACTAGCAAATTCTTTTGAAGGGAAAGGACCAAACACCCCTCTTACAACCCTTTTACAAGAAGTTCACACTCTTACAGATTTTCCAAAGAGAAAGAAGGAGGTGAACACAAGCTATCGAAAACAAGACTTTTTCAAGACTTTTACTCAATTTCTAACTCTCAAAAGGGTGCCCTTTCAGTTGAGAAAGGGGGGTATTTATAGATCAAGAAAATTCAAATTTGAGCTCCAAATTTGAATTCATTTAGGTTTCAGATCTTTGGCGGTGCCACCGCCTATTAGTTGTCAGATTGACAGTACACTATCGGTTCCACTACCCAAGGCAGCGGTGCTATCGCCGTTGCACTCTGGCGCTAGGCGGTGTCACCACCTGGCGCTCGGCTGGTGGGCGGTTCCACTGCCTGGCCCATTTTGTTGAATGGGCCTTGTTTTAGGCCCAAATTGACCCAATAAGAGCCCGGTTGGCCCCTACTAGGTTTAAACAGGATTATTTCTAAATCCTTACCCTAATTATGTGTCAACTATGATATTGAAATATAATTCTAAGTGATTTAAACTGACATTCTTCTAGTCTACTTTTGGCGAGCTTTACGATGAGATTCCGGTGGACTTCCGACACTTCCTTCGGATTTCTTTCGGCAAACTCCCAGCATGCTCCCGGATTGTATGGCGAGCTCAACGAGTCTTCGGCAAGCTTTCGAACCTTCTCGATAAACTCCGCGAACCTTCGATGATCTTTGCGGCGAACTTTCAAAAATTTTGGTAAGTCCCTGATTCGATCTCGGTTGGTTTCGGCAACACTTCAGATGATCCTTCGGACTTCCAATGAACTCTTGAACTCCCAATGAACTTAACCTCGGTAAATCGCTTTATGTTTTCATCCCATCGTAGTTAATCCTGCACACTTATCTCGACAATATAGATTAGAACACATATTTCACCAATTGACTTCATCATCAAAATCCGAGATTCAACAATCTCTCCCTTTTTTATGATGACAATCAATTAATGATAGAGTTACTCTTAACTCCCCCTATCTATATGCCATATCATGAGAAAGTAAAAACACTTGAATTCAATCTTTTGAATTCAAGCCAAAATTGATAAATTTTATTTAACATCATGCTTAATAAGCAAGCTTAAGCATAAATACGAAAACTTCGTATTTTAAACAATGTCAAGGTATTACACCTATAATGATAAGAAATATTAATTCAAATATGACAAGGATTAAGTGATATCCAAAATAGTGTTCAATATTAAGGCATGATATCAAATGAAGAAATCAATTATCTCAAGAAAATTTATATTTTAAGCATTTACGATGCGATATGATTAATTTCATTTTTCACTCCATATCAATTTCACATATTTTGGTATTAATGATATCAAATGAAGAAATCGCTTATCTCAAGAAAATTTACATTTTAAGCATTTACGATGCGATACGATTAGAGTAGAAGCTGTCTCAGATGGTGCTAGACCAAAGGGACTAGGCAGAGGAGATTCACTTCCCCTAAAAATTGGTATTTCTAGTCACTCTGTTGGTGGGGGAACTAGATCAATCCTTCTAGGTTTCCTAATCCATAGGCTATTTCTAAAGGTGCATCTAAGTCTTTTCAGGAGACTTCTGTTTATTGTGTTATATCTATCGACCTGCATTATTTCCTCATCGGGTGACACACAAATATCATATGCAATTATTAATCTAGTGATCAACCCGCCATATGATAACATTAAGTCTCTAGAGAAAATTTTCATCATGTGTTGTCTGATCAGGTATCCAAAGCAGTTGTTTTGTCGGGTTATGATCCAATACATGGTACTTAATTCTAACATGCTAATCTCATCATGGTGAAACTATTTCAGAAGAAGAATGCTTATGATGATGTGATGAAGTAATTTTGAATTGAAAGGCAACAGGTGCTCGTAGCTTTTAGGAATGATGCCTAGGTTAGGATTTGCAAAGATTATCTCTAAGGCTTTGGAGTGGGTTGCTCCGATTGCATTCATATCCCATTGGCTTTTGAAATAACATCCTCTATTCTTTTCTTCAATTCCAATTAGCTCATATATGGTATGATCAGAAATCTGAATTGTAGTTCCCAAAATATAGGTAGTTAATCCATCATCTTCAATACTCATGTTAGTGTAAAATAGCTTAACCAACCTAGGGTAAATTGGTTAATCGATTTACAAAATAGGTAAGACATCTAAATTGGCAAACCATCTAATGGGTTCTAGGTTTCCTAGTTCACCTAGATCGACATGTTTTCCCTTATGTATGGCTTTAGAATCAAAATTGGGGTACCTTAGAGCTACCTCATTAGATCTAAAGAGGGTTGGGTCAAATGAATCTCCTTCCAACCTTTTCCCTTTGCCTCTTGATGATTTCTTAGGAGCCATATCTATTCATGATGATAGATCAAAAAGAAACAATAAGGAAAATACCAAGAAATGAGAAGAGAAGAGAAAATTACAGATTTTACCTTCTTTGAGTTTCATTGGCAGGTGAGGAGCTTGATTCAAGATGAAACCTTGGTTAGGCTTTTTAGAGGAGGAAGATGGGGAGACAAGAGGATTAGAGGGGTTGGAGGAGGAAGAGGAGCTAAGAAAAAGGGTTGGGGTCGGTTCCACCGCCGACCCTAACACCCCCCTTAAATATGGGGGTGTTCGGGTGATGCCACCACCTGGGAGCCGAGTACCCAGGCAGTGCTACCGTCGGTTTTGGCGGTGCCACCGTTGGCACCAAATTTTTTTTTTAATTTTATAATTTTTATTTTCATGTGTTGAATTGAGATGAGATGTTATCTTAGATCACTTTTTAAAATACAAAATTAGAATGAGGGAGGCAAATCCGCGAGAGCCAAAATTTTGTAAAATCCAAGAAAGTTGAAATATATATATATATATATATATATATATATATATATATATATATATATAATGCAGCTCATTCACGAGGACAATTCAACATGCCTACTTCCTTCTAATGAAGTCAAATTGTTCTTCATTTAAGGGTTTCATAAAATGTCCGTTAATTGATGTTTTGTATCAATAAATTTAAGAGTGACATCATTACTATGACATAATCTCATATAAAGTGATGTCTTATATCAATATGCTTAGTTCTAAAGTATTGAATAGGATTTTTGGTTAGACAAATAGCACTTGTATTATCACATTTTATGGGAATGTTATTTAAATGAATTTCATAATTTTCTAATGTATTTTTCATCCAAATGACTTGAGCACAATATGCACTTGCAGCTATGTATTCAACTTCTTCGGTAGTAGATAAAGCAATCAAGTTTTGTTTCTTGAAGTCCAAGAAACAAGTGCATGTCCTAAGAATTGACATGTTCCAGATGTACTTTTTCTATCTATTCTACATCCACCAAAATCGACATCCGCATAAGTTATTAAATCAATGTTATCGAATTTTAGATATCATAATCCTAGATTAGGAGTACCTTTAAGATATCTAAGAATTCTTTTAACGGCTTTAAGATGAGACAGCTTAGGATCAGTTTGAAATCTCACACAAAGTCCTACGCTAAACATGATATCTGGTCTAGTTACGGTAAGATAGAGCAAGCTACCTATCATTCCCCTATATGTCTTTTGATCAAAATTTTCTCCGGTCTCATCCAAATCTAACTTAGTGGAAGTACTCATAGGAGTATTTATGGCTTTTAAACCATCCATGTTAAATCTTTTTAACAATTCTAATGTATATTTAGATTGATTAAGGAATATGTCATTACCAAGTTGTTTAATTTGTAATCCAAGAAAGAAGGTTAATTCTCCTAGTAGACTCATTTCAAATTCATGACTCATACACTTGGTAAAAGATTCACATTGTGATTCATCCGAAGAACCAAAAATAACATCATCAACATAAATTTGAATAATAAAAAAATTATTTTTAAAATATTTGATAAACAATGTAATATCAACCTTGTCTTTTATAAAATTATTTGAAATAAGAAAGGAGCTAAGCCTTTCATACCAAGCTCTATGAGCTTGTTTTAGTTCATAGAGAGCCTTAGTTAATTTAAACACATGATTAGGAAGAAGAGAATTTTTGAATCCGGGAGATTGTTCAATATATATACTTCTTCGAAAAAACCATTTAAGAAAGCACTTTTGACTTCCATTTGAAATAGTTTAAAATCATTACTACTAACATAGGCAAGGAGCATCCTGATGGCTTCTAATCTTGCCACATGAGCGATGGTCTCTTCATAATCAATACCTTCTTCTTAGTTGAAACCTTTGGCCACTAATCTAGCCTTGTTTTTAACCATAATACTGTATTCATCTTGCTTATTTCTAAAGACCCATTTAGTACCAATAACTAAATGGTCATTAGGTTTAGAAAAAAGCTTCAATACCTCATTTCTCTCAAATTGATTTAACTCTTCTTGTATTGCGATAACCCAAGAATCATCTTTCAAAGCATTATTAATGCACTTTTGTTCAATTTGAGAAAGAAAAGTGACATGGGCACAAAAATTTTTAAAAGAAGAAGTTTGAACCCCTTTCGATGTGTCTCCTATAATTAACTTCTTGGAATAAGTATCTACATACTTTCATTCCTTGGGTAAGGAGATTTGGAAAGAAGATACATCCAAGTTACCATTTTGAGGAGAGGGTTCATTTAGATTGAAATCATCAAAACCAAGATCATCATCAAAATCTTTTTTCTTAAATTTGAAAAATTCATTGAAAACCACATGAATGGATTCTTCTATAACTAAGGTTCTTTTGTTGAAAACCCGAAAAACTTTAGAAATAGAAGAGTAACTAAGAAAGATGCCTTCATCGGATTTATCATCAAATTTTCCTATGACATCATTTTCATTCAAGATAAAGCATTTACAACCAAAAACTTTAAAGTAAGAGACATTGGGTTTTTTATTATTTCATAATTCATACGAAGTCTTAGATAGAGATGGTCTTACTAGAACTCTATTTGTGAAATAGCAAGCCGTGTTTACGGCTTCGGCCCAAAAATATTTGGGTAAATTATATTCATTTAACATGGTTCTAGTCATTTCTTATAAATTTCTATTTTTTTCTTTCCACTACTCTATTTTGTTGAGGATTCCTTGGAGTAGAGAATTTATGGTTATATCCGTTTGTTTCACAAAAATTTTGGAAGTCATAGTTTTGAAATTCACCACCATGATCACTCCAAATTGATGAAATCATGAAACCTTTTTCGTTTTGAGTAAGTTTACAAAATTTAGAAAAACATTTGAAACAATCACTTTTGTGAGCTAAGAAATAGGTCCAAGTGTATCTACTATAGTCATCCACAATTACGAAGGCATATTTGCTACCTCCTAGGCTTGTTATGTCAATTGGTTTAAATAAGTCCAAATGGATCAATTGCAATGGTCTAGTGGTGCTAATTTGATTTTTGGTTTGAAACTAGTTTTTATTTGTTTTTCTAGTTGACACGCATCGCATACTTTGTCCTTCACAAACTTCATATTAGGAATCCCTTGTACTAACTCTCTAGATGAAATCTTAGATATTAGTTTCATGCTTGTATGGCCTAATCTCCTATACCAAAGCCAAGCATCATCATTCAAAACTGAAAAACACATTTCATTACTTAGTTCATCAATATTAATGGTGTAGATATTATTTTGTTTTAAAGCAATCATGGATATATCATTGTTTGATTTTTCAATGATGCAAACATTAGATTCAAATCTAACAACATAACCTTTATCGCATAATTGACTAATGCTTAAAAGATTATGTTTTAAACCATTAACTAGCAACATATTATCAATTAAAAAACTTGATTTATTACCTATGGTTCCCTTGCCATTGATTTTACCCTTGTTGTTGTCTCCGAATGTGACATACCCTTCTTCTTTGCTAGTGAGCATAGAGAAATAAGATGGATCTTCGGTGCCTTGAGCATCCACTATCAAGATACCATCTCTTGCTCCTAGCTTATGAGTTTGTCTACAAAAGAGGATGGTTTTAGGTATCCATTTGATTTTGGGTGCCCCACAAATTGATCTACTTATTTTATAATTCAATATTGAATTGTTTATGGTTCCTTTAAGAACCCATATCAATTTTTGTGGACTAATTTTCTTAAACGGATATTTGTAAACAACATGTCCAGTTTTACCACAAAAATTACATTTCAAATAGGGTGATACATGCAATATGGGTCCTTTAATGAAGGTGGTGGGATTTCGGTGAGATCCACTCACAAATCCAATTCCACTTCTATTTCTGACGTGACCCTTGTTAGCAAGGATCATGTCCAAGCCCTTGCTATCGACCTTAAACTTGTTTAGGATCTCTTTGAGTAGCAAGTTCTCATTTTTTATTGCTTATAAGTGTTTACACTTAGAGCATGGGGGTAGAGAAGGAGTTTGGAGACCATTAAACTTATTTTATAATAAAGCATGCTCTTTCTTTAGTAAATTGAACTTCTTATTAATAGTTCTACATTCATCAAATAACTCATGAAAAGTGATAGGAAGTTCATCGAAAGATAATTCTTCATTAAATAACTCACTAACCTCTTCTCCTAAGGCCATTAGCGTGAAGTTGGCCTCCTCTTTGTTGCTTGCTTCTTCAACTTCGGAGTCACTTGAATCATCTCATGTAGCCTTCAATGCTTTCTTCTTCTTTGGTTGCTTTTTCTTGGCTTGGGGGCATTTATATTTGAAGTGCCCCGGCTTCTTGCACTCGTAGTAAATGACTTGGTCCTTTTTATATTCAAGTTTATTTTTTGTGTCATTTTTAAATTTGTTCTTTCTTATAAATTTTTAAAATTTTTGAGTTAAAAGTGCAATGTCATTGTCACTGTCCTCATCACTTGATGTCCCTTTCAAGTGGTATTCTTGTGTTCTTAGTGCCATATCCTTCTTGTTCTTTGGAAGGGGGTTCTCAAGCTCTTCATGAGCATGACACGTCATTTCGTAGGTCATTAGAGACCCAATAAATTCTTTGAGAGGAAAAGTCTTAAGGTCTTTGACCTCTTGAATGGTCGTAAATTTTGGATCCCAACTCTTTGGAAGGGATCTTAAAATCTTAGTTACAAGTTCAAAGTTAGAAAAATCTTTACCAAGTGCTTTAAGTCCATTAATGACATCCGTAAAGCGGGTGTACATGTCTCCGATGGACTCACTTGGTTTCATTCAGAAAAGTTTATAAGAATGCATAAGAATATTAATTTTGGACTCTTTCACTCGGCTAGTGCCTTCATGAGTGATCTCAAGAGTATGCTAAATATCAAAAGCCGATTCACAAATCGATATGCAATTAAATTCATTTTTGTCTAGTGCATAAAATAAGGTATTCATAGCTTTTGCATTTAAAGCAAAAACCTTCTTCTCTGACTCATTCCATTCGCTTATCGGAAGAGAAGATTTTTAAAAACCATTTTCAATAATATTCCAAAGCTTAAAATTCATAGAAATAAGAAAGATCCTGATATGAGTCTTCTAATACGTATAATCCGACCAATTAAACATTGGCGGACGAGTAATGGAGTGACCCTCTTGCATGCCGGAATAGGTCGTCTCTCTTGGGTTTTAAACCAAATATGAGAGTGAACCTAGCTCTAATACCAATTGTTAGGATTGGAGAGGCACTAAGAGAGGGGAGGGGGAGGGGGGTGGGGGGGGGTGTGAATTAGTACAACGGATTAAAATCGTAAGTTTGAAACCGATTTCGTAAATAGCTAGTTCATATGAAAATTTCGATTCGATGAAAGATGACTTGGTTGAAGTTGCTTGAGTAAAGATGATGAAAAACTGAATGATTTACAGCCAAGTAAAGGAATCATTCAGAAATTTAAACACATATTCAAGAACGCTACGATGTATAGTAGTTCAGTCAAGTGACCTACATCCGCTTTCGAAGCCTTCTCCGATGAGGCTCTCAACTTTCACTAGCAAATCCTTTTGAAGGGAGAGGACCAAACACCCCTCTTACAACCCTTTTATAAGAAGTTCACACTCTTACAGATTTTCCAAAAATAAAGAAGGAGGTGAACACAAGCTATCGTAAATAAGACTTTTGCTCAATTTCTAACTCTCAAAAGGGTGCCCTTTCAGCTGAGAAAGGGGGGGTATTTATAGATCCAATGATGATTCAAATTTGAGCTCCAAATTTGAATTATGTTTAGGTTTCCCGGTGCTGGCGATGTCACCGCCTTTGTCGCTTGTCGATCGACAGTGCACAAAGCGTTCCACCGCCAAGGCAAATGCTACCGTCACCGCACTCTAGCACTGGGTGGTGCCACCACCACAGGCGCTTGGGCTGTGGGTGGTTCCACTTTGCCGCCCATTCAGCTTTGCTGAATGGGCCCTGTTTTAGGCCTAAATTGACCCAATAAGAGCCCGGTTGGCCCCTACTCGGTTTAAACAGGATTATTTCCAAATCCTTACCCTAATTATATGCAAACTATGAAATTGAAATATAATTCTAAGTGATTTAAACTGACATTCTTCAAGTCTACTTCCGGCGAGCTTTACGATGAGATTCCGGTGGACTTCCGACACTTCCTTCGGATTTCTTCCGGCAGACTCCCAGCATGCTCCTGGATTGTATGGCGAGCTCAACGAGTCTTTGGCAAGCTTCCGAACCTTCTCGATAAACTTCGCGAACCTTCGACGATCTTTGCGGCGAACTTTCGAAAACTTCAATAAGTCCCTGATTCGATCTCGGTTGGTTCCGGCAACACTTCCAACTATCCTTCGGACTTCCGATGAACTCTTGAACTCCCGACAGACTTGACTTCGGTAAATCGCTTTATATTTTCATCCCATCATAGTTAATCCTGTACACTTATCTCGACAATATAGATTAGAATACATATTTCACCAATTGACTTCATCATCAAAATCTAAGATTTAACAGTAATTTCTCCTTTTTGTTGATGACATAGGGGGAGAAGTAGATTGATGACTACTAGTTATAGGTGCCCTACAAGCCAATCACATGAGTGATTGCACCTGTAACACGCTGCTGCGTCAATCTCTTTGCTTATGATTATTGACATTATCTCACATTATCTAGATGTATATTGTGATGTCATTGGATCTATGTAATGGGAATTGGATCGTGATGAGATTACGATAATGAGACCGATTCACCTTTAATCACAGATCCTAAATCGTCCTAGTCATAGGTTACTCAAGAAGGACATCGAGATAACCGGATAGACTAGTGTGCTATATACCCGTTTATATGATGGAGGTAGCTGGTCTCATAGCTACTCGTGTGGGGACACTAAGGGAGCACTATGCAGACAACCGCCAGACAAGTGGGGTCTCATAGCTACTACGTGTGGGGACACTAAGGGTACAAAGGTGCTCATTGGATAATGAGTTCACGATTGATCTCGCCTACGGAATGTTGGATGGTTATTGATACCTCACGTCAGACAAACAAATTCCATAGTCCTAGTAGTGTATCTGGTCTTTAGACTTGAGACACCAAGGATGTCTTGTATGAGTACTCCACTCTTTGATACCGACTTATAGGTTTGAAAAGTTCCATATCTAGTACTACCTAAGGTTATTGGGAGTGATAGCCAATCTTACGAGGGCTATTGAGTGTCAATAGAGGATCATCCGCTCTCTGTATCATGAGAGGAATATCCCATGTGTTCTTGCTCGAACAAATCCTTGGCCAAGGTTATTCGGATTGAGAGAGAAAGAGTTCTCCGGAGAATCCGACAAGAGTAAGACTCAAGAAGAGACCGTATGGGCCACAGACAAAATTGTAAATAGGCGACAATACCATGCCTGGTACAAAGTCTCGAGATATTAGATGGATAAGGGACTATAGATACATGGTAACTAAGGACGAGATAGGTCCAAAGGATTGATTCCCTGTATTGTCTAAGGGCCGTAGCGTAGTGGCCTGGTACATCCACAATCGATGAGTTGGGTGAATTATTATAGAGATAATAATTCACTAAGTCAGAAGGAGTTCTAACAAGTATGACTTACGGCCAGCTCGATATTGGGCCTAGAGGGTCACACACATATGGTAGGTGTTGCGACGAGTAGAGGTTCGGATATGAGATATCCGCTGAACCCCTACCTTATTGGATATCCATTAAGCCCTTGAATTATTGGATCCTGAGATGAGATCCAATAATTGCTAATAAGAGATTATTGGGTAGAAACCCACTAATCTAAGAGGCTTGGGTAATTGGATGGAGACCCAATACCCAATAGGGCAAAAGATCCATTAGGGTTTTCAAGGGGCCTCTATAAATAGGAGGGAACTAAAGCTCTATAGGCTGAGGGTTTTTGATAGCCACCTTCTATTCTCCTCTCCCCAAAGAGAGAGGTGCATCGTCGCATTCCTTGTCGTGTGGATACCACTAGAGAGGAGGACGCTTGACCTCCTTCATCCTCTCCTATAGATCTGCAGGAATTCAGGGATATACGATCTCCCTAGGTAACTTCATTTACACGTGCAGTTTTGCAGATTTATTTTTGATGCACCGATCTTCGCACGATTGACAGAAACTTTCTATGAAAAATTTGGGGTTTTGTTTTTCTGTTCTTTCGCTGCGCATATGATGTCGCTCCCCATTGAAGGATTTCCCTACAGTGGTATCAGAGCCAGGTTGTTCGTGCAAAGATCGGATCTTAAATTGCGTGTGTTATATTTTTGATCTACTTCTAACGCCAAAATCATTGGCACGAAGAGCGAGAAAGGGCAGCAACTGTTGCTGCCTGCTTGTGCAGCAACCACTAGGCTGCTTGTAGCCTTGTTGCCTGCAGGGCAGCCCTAGTGTTGCGCCGACGGCCTGCGGGCCAGCCCACAGGGGCGCCTACGGGCGCTGCCCCGCGGGCGCAGCGCCCGTAGGTGTGGGCGCATTCGCAAGGGGCACCGTCGCCCACAAGGTGCAGCGCCGCCAGCGGATAGACTGCATGTGGGCACTACGCCCACGAGCGCGGGGGGGCGCTTTCGATCATGATGGTCACCACCAGCCGTAGGGTGGCGTGGCGATCGCAACGTAGAGAGCGGTATTAGGGTTTTGGGCAAAAGATAGTTTTGCCATTGAGAATTTATGAAATTTCAATTTTGTCCCCTTTTGGTCGAATGACCAAAATACCCTCAAATTTTGAGAAATTTCAGTTTCTATCCCTTTTGACAAAATGACCAAAATACCCTTGAGAATTTAGAAAATTCCCTCTATATCCCTATTTTTCAGAAAAGTAAATATGTTAATTAAATAATTTAATTAACTATTATTTTTTTTATCTAGTAGTCCTATAAAATAACATATACATGTGATTTATGATGTAGACAGATGATCATGGACTTGTGATGTGATGTGTGTACATGTGATTATTATTATTATTGGGGTTTGTGAGCCTCTATTTTTCTCATTTATTATCAAGCCTACGTGCTTGTAATTATGTTGTAATTACATGAGGAGGCGCAATAGTAGCGTGACTCACGAGGCCGAGACAAACGATCCGACGCATGGAGATGCGTTGAGATGCCAACGGATCCGACGAAGCGAGATGGACGATCACAGGGCATAGAGATGCGCCGAAGTACACATAGATCTTGATGTGAGTGATTGGGCCCACTGGCTCAGGCCTGATCACATTAGGATATGGTCCATGATCATCTAGTGTGATTGCTCATGTGATGTGTGATTAGTTATACACCTACTAGATATGTATATATATATATTTGCATGCGATGTAGATATATATATTAAATATGTATGTATGTGACATATTATGTTAGGAGACCAAATCAAAAATCCTCTCCATTAATAATATTAAGTCGATAAATGTGAGGCAATTAGATTGACCCACGTGGCCTTCCATCGTTATAGCTAGGAGCCAATTCCCGGTGTAGGTTGAGTTGGTCGAGTCCCTCGAGACTCACCTATATCGCGTCTCGCTATCTTATCTACAACATAGAGATGTTAGAGGTGACCTGAGGATATGATATGCTTGGTCAAGTCCCTCGAGAGTATATCATCTAATCAGACTCATCTGGTAACGATATTAATGACTTAACCGAACATCATGGTTAGTCGAGTCCCTCGAGGCCATAGTGGTTCGGAGGCCGAACAGGATGGGAATCATAAAGAATTGTGATTGGCAAGAGTTGCCTACCTTTACAGGCTTAACGTGATTGATCGAATCCCTCGAAGTTACGTTAAGACGTTGATTGGATCCTGATCCCCACTAGAGATCCACCGGGGGTCTCCGATTCATATACCGGAGGGTGTTGTGTGTCTCACAAAAAATTAGTAGGAATATATTAAGATAGAAGTCCTTATATTAAATGTTTAAATTTTTACAAAGTCTGCATGTTATTTATTTCTGCTACATCTTTTATTTCAGAAAAATATCGCTTTTAAATCCTTTACGTGGAATACTTGATGCCAACCGCCTCACTGGTCCAAATTATACGGATTGGCTTCATGTCTGAGAATCATTCTCACGGCGGAGAAAATCACGTATGTCCTTGATATAGTGATCCCTACGCCCGACGAAGGGGCAAGCGAGGATGAGATCACTCGTTATGTGAAGTACTTAAATGATTCCACTCTTGCTCAGTATTATATGTTGGCCTCTATGACTATTGAGTTACAGAGACAACATGAAAATATGGATGCTAATTCCATACTCCTACATCTCCGTAAACTGTTTGAGGAATAGGGAAGAACTCAGCAATATGAGATATCAAAGAGTCTTTTCCATGCTAGAATGACTGAGGGGACACTGGTTCAAAACCATGTCCTTAAGATGATTGATTAGATCGAGAAACTCACAGGTTTAGGAATGGTCCTAGAGGATAACCTGTGTGTAGATGTTGTGCTTCAGTCCCTACTAGATTCCTTTTCTCAGTTCATAATAAATTTTAATATGAACAAACTTGAGGTGACCCTCCCAGAGCTCCTCAATATGTTGAGAGAAGTAGAGAGCACCATCAAGAAAGAGAAGTCGGTTCTCTACAGTGGTGAGACCAGAAAGAAAAGAAAGGCTGTGAAGACCCTTAAGAAGGGCAAGGGCAAGGGAAAAATGGGTAAGGCAAAGGTTGCCAAGAAAGACCTAACAAAGGACAAAGGCCAGTGCTTTCACTACAGCAAAGATGGGCACTGGAAGAGGAACTACAAAGAGTACCTTGTATAGAGGGCGAAACATAAGCTTAGAGAAGCTTCAGGTATATTCATGATCAGTCTCCATTTGTTAGAATCTTATGATAACACATGGGTATTAGATACCGGGAGGGCTTATCATATTTACAATTCGTTGCAGGTTCTGACAGGACTTGGGAGAATGAACAGAGGCGAGATGGACCTTAAGATGGGCAATGGAGCAAAGGTTGCTGCACTGGCTGTTAGCAAGGTTACCTTACATCTGCCTGGTGGAGCTATTATTACATTAGATGCTTGCTATTATGTTCTTTCTATTATCAAAAATATTATTTCCATTTTATGTTTGACAGTTAGTGGATATAAATTAGTCTTTGAGAACAATGGTTGTTCAATAATATTAGATGATGAGATCATCACGAGAGGAACATTGCATAATGGTTTATTTATGCTAGATACAACTCCATATATCATGAGTGTAAGTGAGTCTAAGAGGAAATAAGAAGTGGAGAACCAGACAGGAAAGAGTATTAAAACCCTTCAATCAGATCGAGAAGGTGAGTACTTGAGTACAGAGTTCACCAAGTTCCTCAAAGACTATCGGATCTTATCCCAATGGACACCTCCTTATACACCACAGCTTAATGGTGTATCAGAAAGGAGGAATCACACAATGTTAGACATAGTGTGTTCCATGATGTGTTTCGCTGACTTACCCATCTCATTCTGGGGATATACCCTAGAAACCACAACTTACTTTCTGAATAGAATTCCAACTAAGTTAGTGATGTCTACTCCATATGAGATATGGAATGGGAAGAAGCTCAATCTTAAGATTGTTAAGATTTGGGGCTGCTCTGCCCATGTTAAGAGACACAACCCTGACAAGTTGGAATCTAAGATGGAATGGTGCAAGTTCGTGGGATACCCTAAGGAAACTTATGGGTATTATTTCTATCACCCTGAGGACCGAAAGGTCTTTGTAGCCAAGAGAGCAGTGTTCCTTGAGAAGGAACACATTCTTGGTGGAGACAGTGGGAGCATGATAGAGTTAAATGAGGTTGGAGAACCTAGCTCAAGCACCATTCCACAGCGAGAGTCTGTTCAGATACCTAACACACAAGTTCCAACTTTACGATGGTCCGATAGAGTATCCCATCCTCCTGAGAGATATGTGGGACATATCAGAAGAGAGGATGTTAAGGATATTGATCCTCAGACCTACGAGGAGGATATTATGAGCATAGACTCCGGGAAATGGCAAGAAGCCATGAATTCAAAAATGGATTCCATGTACTCCAACAAGGTTTGGAACATAGTTGATGCACCCGAGGGTATTGTACCCATTGGTTGTAAGTAGATCTTTAAAAAGAAGATTGGAGTAGATGGACAGGTAGAGACATATAAAGCAAGGATAGTGGCTAAGGGGTATCGTCAAAGGCAAGGTGTTGACTATGATGAAACTTTCTCACCTGTAGCTATGCCAAAATCCATTCGAATTCTATTGGCTATTGCAGCACACTATTATTATAAGATCTGGCAAATGGACATCAAAATTATATTCCTCAATGGTAACCTCGATTAGGAGGTGTATATGATATAGCCTAAGGGATTCGTATCCAAGGATAACCCAGATAAGGTGTGCAAGTTACTTACGTCCATTTATGGATTGAAGCAAGCTTCCCGAAGTTGGAACATAAGATTTGATGAGGCGATCAGATCTTATGACTTCGTTAAGAATGAAGATGAATCTTGTGTATACAAAAAATTAAGTAGGAGCACTATCACCTTTTTGGTATTATATGTGGATGACATCTTGATTATTGGGAATGATATAGGAATGCTCTCCATAGTAAAAACTTGGTTATCTAAGCACTTCTCCATGAAGGACTTATGGGAAGCATATTGCATATTGGGGATACGGATCTATAGAGATAGATCCAAGAGGATGCTTGGCTTATCCCAGTCCAGGTACATAGATACCATTGTTAAAAGGTTTGACATAGAAAATTCTAAGAGAGGTCTCATACCAATGAGACATGGAATATCACTTTCTAGAAGTATATCCCCAAAGACTCCTAATGAAAGGGCACACATGGATATGATACCATATGCATCAGCGATATGATCTATCATGTATGCTATGCTATGTACCAGGCTTGATATAGCGCATGCTCTGAGTGTCATGAGCAGATATCAGGCAGATCCAGGCTTGGAGCACTGGAAAGTAGTAAAATGTATCCTTTAGTACTTGAGAAGGACTAAGGATCTTTTATTGGTATATAGAGGTAGTAGCCTCAAGGTTGAGGGCTACACGGACTCAAGCTTCCAGTCCGATGTCGATGATAGCAAGTCTAATTCAGGGTATGTGTTCACCCTGAATGGAGGAGCAAAGATATCTTTGGAAGAGTTCCAAGCAAGATACTACTGCTGACTCGACCACAAAGGCGAAATACATTGCTGCGATATAGGCAGCAAAGGAGAAAGTCTGGATGAAGAAATTCATCACAGATCTAGGAGTCATGTCGAGTAGCGAGGATAAGATTCCCTTAAATTGTAACAAAATATGGGATAATTACTCAAATAAGGGAACCCGGGTCTCATTAGAAGTGTTCTAAGGAGGTTCCAACTTATTAGAGAGATCGTGGCCCAAAAAGATGTAGCAATGGAAAGAGTTCCATCTGAAGATAACATTGTAGATCCACTGACAAAGCCATTGACTCAGATTGTCTATGAGCATCACAGAGGTCTGATAGGGATCAGACATGTTGGTGATTAGCTTTAGGTCAAGTGGGAGATTACTAGTTATAGGTGCCCTACAAGCCAATCATATGAGTGATTGCACTTGTAACACGCTGCGTCAATCTCTTTGCTTATGATTATTGACATTATCTCATATTATCTAGATGTATATTGTGATGTCCTTGGATCTGTGTAATGGGAATTGGATCGTGATGAGATTACGATAATGAGACCGATTCACCTTTAAACACAGATCCTAAATCGTCCTGGTCATAGGTTACTCGAGAAGGACATCGAGATAACCGGATAGACTAGTGTGCTGTATACTCATTCATATGATGGAGGTAGCTGGTCTCAAAGCTACTCGTGTGGGGACACTAAGGGTACAGTGCAAGTGCTCATTGGATAATGAGTTCACTAATTGATCCGCCTACGGAATGCTGGATGGTTATTGATACCTCACGTCAGACAGTAATTCCGTAGTCCCAGTAGTATATCTGGTCCTTAGACTTGAGACATCAAGGATGTCCTGTATGAGTACTCCACTCTTTGATACCAGACTTATAGGTTTGGAAAGTTTCATATCTAGTACAGTTAGTCATTGGGAGTGGTAGCCAACCTTATGACGGCTATTGAGTGTCAATAGAGGATCATCCGCTCTCAGTATCATGAGAGGAATATCCCATGTGTTCTTGCTCGAACAAATCCTTAGCCATGGTTATTCGGATTGAGAGAGAAAGAATTCTCCGGGAGAATCCGACAAGAGCAAGACTCAAGGAGAGACTGTATGGGCCTGACAACACCATGCCCGGTATAGGGTCTTTGGGATATTAGATGGATAAGGGACTATAGATACATGGTAATTGAGGACAAATATGTCCAAAGGATTGGATTCCCCTATATCATATGGGGGCCGCGGCGTAGTAGCCTGGCACGTCGTCAGTAGTCGATGAATTGGGTGAATTATTATAGAGATAATAATTCACTAAGTCGAAGGAATTCTGACAAGTATGACTCATGGCCAGTTCGATATTAGGCCTAAAGGGTCACACACATATGGTAGGTGTTGCGACTAGTAGAGGTTCGGATATGAGATATCAGTTGAACCCCCTATCTTATTGGATATCCATTAAGCCCCTAAATTATTGGATCCTGAGATGAGATCCAATAATTACTAATAAGAGATTATTGGGTAGAAACCCATTAATCCAAGAGGCTTGGGTAATTGGATGGAGATCCAATACCCAATAGGGCAAAAGATCCATTAGGGTTTTCAGGGGGCCTCTATAAATATGAGGGAACTAAGGCTCTATAGGCTAAGGGTTTTTGGTAGCCATCTTTTATTCTCCTCTCCCCAGAGAGAGAGGTGCATCGTCACAATCCCTGCCGTGTGGATACCGCTAGAGAGGAGGACGCTTGACCTCCTTCATCATCTCCTACAGATCTGTAGGAATTCAAGGATATACGATCTTCCTAGGTAATTTCTTTTACACGTGCAGTTTTGTGGATTTATTTTTTATGCATCGATCTTCGCACGATCGACAGAAACTTTCTATGGGAAATCTGGGGTTTTGTTTTTCTGTTCTTCCATTGCGCATGTGATGTCGCTCCCCCATTGTAGGATTTCCCTACAATGACTTCATACATTGAATTGAATATTTTATATATTTGTATGATGGTTTGATGTATTCTCATAATTTATCATGAATGTTGCTTGGATTTGGGATAATCTAAGGTTTCTATCAATGGCATATTGATAGGGGGAGTTTGGTTAAACTCTAGGGAGTTATGGTTAACTTCGTTAGTCATCAATTAATTGTCATCATAAAAAAAGAAGAGATTGTTGAATCTCAAATTTTGATGATGAAACTAATCGATTGTGTTTTATTATCTAACTACGTTTAGAGTGATGTAGGTCTACTATCGATCAGGATTAGACAATTGACGCTGGAGGAATTGGTGTTGCGCCGGAGGAAATCACGTCAGGATATTGGACAATCGACAGAAGGCTTCGTACGTTAGGCATCGAGCCAAGAAGAGCGGAGTTATGCTAAGGATATCGGGATTGTAAAGGTCAATCGCCGATTGGGCAATAAGCCGTAAGAGAGGACGATGCGCCGAAGAATTGGATGAAGCACCGACCAATGATGTGCCAGGCAACTAAATGATAATTCACATTGTAATAACTGTCTAGATCGAAGTAGAGTTTTTGTTTGTGTGTGCAGGATTAACTATGATAACGATGAAGACGTAAAGTGAAACAAAGTATCGAAAGACAAGTGTGATGGATCATTGGGAGTTCGAGAGTTCAATGGAAGTTCGAAGATTCATTGGGAGTGGTTGTTGAATCTCAGATTTTGATGATGAAACTAATTGAGTGTGATTTATGGTCTAATTACGTTTTGAGTTACGCAGGTCTACTATCGATCAGGATTAGATAGTTGACGCTGGAGGAATTGATGTTGCGCCGGAGGTGATCACGTCGAGATATTGGATGTCGAGCCGGAGGTTCGGCGACTATCGGCGAGAGGCTTCGTGACGTCGGGCATCGGGCCAGAAGTGGAGTTGCGCCATGGATATCGAGGTTGCGGAGGTCAACCGTTGGGCAACAAGCCGCTAGAGAGGGCGATGTGCCGAAGGATCGACGGCGCCACCAATGATTGCCGAACAATGTCAATTCGCGTTAATAATAGCTCTATATCGAAGTAGAGTTTTTGGCGTTTGTTTGTGCAGGAGTGACTACGATAGAATGAAGACGTAAAGCGAAACAAAGGACCAAAGACAAGTGTGATGAATCGTTGGGAGTTCGAGTGTTCAACAAGTCCGAGTTGTTGTGAGTCCGCGGAATGGTTTCCGAAGGTTCGTCGGAAGACCATCGGAAGTTGACCGAAGCTCACGGAAGAAGTTGTCATGTGGACTTTGTAATAGCTTAGAAACGTCTTTAAAATTCGAGTACACGTATTTTGGGTTAGAATTAGATAACCCAAAGTGGGGCCCATTGGGCCTTGATTAGATGAGTTTGGGCCAAAATTTTGGCCCAAACTCACCAAAATGCATCATGAAGTCCAGAAAGATCGAGCTTGCCAGATAGTCTTTGGAAGACCAAAATCTTTGCTTGCGGTAGTACCGCTTCACCAGCTGGCTGGTGCGTGAAAGCCAGCGCGTAGCACCACTCTAGGGCGGTAGAACCGCTGGGTGTGTCAATCTGCCAAAACGACAAAGACCGAAAAACTCAAAAGATTCAAATTTTTGGCTCCATGTTTAGGCTCCAAATTTGAATCACTTTGAAGAAAAAAATAACCCTTAGAGAGTTAGAGTTTGAAAATAAGTCTTGGGAAAGTCTTGTTCTTCATTTGCTTAAGTGTTCACCTCATTCTTCTTATGAAATCTTGTAAGAGTGTGAACCACTTGTAAAGGGTTGTAAGAGGGGTATTTGATCCTTCCTTTCAAAGGATTTGGTAGTGGAAGAAGGGAGCCTCATCGGAGAAGGCTTGAAGTGGATGTAGGTCACTTTGACCGAACCACTATACATCGCTGCGTAGTGGTTAAATTTCTGTTTTACACTCGCTGCAAGCCTTTACTTTACTTACTCAACTTCCTTATCATCTTATTACGTATGCTTTAATTTTCCGGTTAAACGATGCATTCATTTAGGTTTCCAAAGCTTGTTTTAAATTGAAAAACTATCGCTTTATCCGCTGCACTAATTCACCCCCTCTTAGTGCCGCCGATCCTAATAGTGGTACCGGAATCGGCCTCATGGGCTTGCCAAAGGGTTTTCGGAAGTTAGTTTGGAAGGTTCGGCTCGGCTTCACGAGCTTGCAAGAAAGATCGAGCTTGCCAAAGAAGCTCGTTGAACTCACCAAAATCATCATGAAGTCCAGGAGCTTGCCGAGAGTCCGTAGAATGGTTTCCTAGGGTTCATTGGAAGACCATCGGAAGTTTGCCGGAAGCTCACCGGAAGAAGTCTTGACTTATCAGACTTTGTAATAGCTTAGGAAATATCTTTAATTTTATAGTTAGCATGATAATTTAGGTTAGGATTAGGTGTTAATCCTATAACCTAAGTAGGGGCCTCATGGGCCTTGTTTCAGACTAGTTTGGGTCGAGCTTAAGGCCCAACCAGTGAGTTGGAATAGCCCGAGCGGTGGCACTGCCCAGGACCCAAGAGCCTGGGCGGTGGCACCGCCTAGGCTGGGGCGATGGCATGGCCCAGAGCCCAAGAGCCCAAGCGGTGGCACCGCCTAGTACACTGTCAGTGTTTGACACTGATAGGCAGTGGCACCGCCACTGATAAGCGGTGGCATCGCCAGCTCCGGGAAAATCAAAAGTGATTCAAATTTGGGTTCTAAATTTGAATCCTCTTGAGGTATATAATTACCCCTCTCATTCATGGTTGAATGGGGGTCTAGAATTGAGAAAAAAAAGAGAAAACTTTGCTGAAATTGTATCAAAATCTTTCCTTTAAGCTTTAAGCATGTTCTAGTCCAAGAGAGGGGTGAGAGGCCTTGTGAGGATTACCTCCTAAGCCCGTCAAAAGGAGGGAGCAGTAAGAGAGTTGATCCTCACCCGTTAGATGGAGGATAGCTAGTGGAAAAGCCGGTGGCCTCAAGTGAAGAGGAATCGGGAGTGGACGTAGGTCAGATGACCGAACCACCATAAAAATGGTTTGCATTTATTTTCATGCATTTATCTTTCTGTAAACCTTTACTTTGCTAAGTTCACTACTCTCATCTTCTTACATACACTTTCAACACAATCAAAATGGTTTTAATTGAAACGTTATTCTTTTCTTATGAAGTTTTCGAAACTTGTTTAAAATCGTCGAAGTTTATCGTATTTATCCGCTATACTAATTCACCCCCTCCCTAGTGCCGCTCGATCCTAATATTTATCATTAGAGGGTCGAGTCAAGAAATTCTCATAACATTGACCTTTATGTAGGGTCCCCAATGAAGTCAAGGCATGCCTCAACACACCCCTATGATCTCTGAGGAGATCGGAACCTACCTCGGCCTAACCTCCAAGCCACTTGAGATACCCAAAGTCCACCTCGACCAATACATCCCCAACATCTACTAGTTACAAGTGCCTTGTAAGCCATTCATGTGAATGATGGCAAGTATAATATACTACATAATTTCTTTTAGTTAATATTAATAATGATATTTTATCACTTTATATTATATGGAGATTATATATTATGATGTCCTTGGATCTGTGCAATGAGAATTGAATCATGATGAGATCATGATAGACTAATTCACCTTGAAATATAGATCCTAAATATTCCTAATCATAGGTTACCTAAGAAGGACATCAAAATAACCAGATAGTCCACTATATTATATATCTGTCTATATGATGGAGGCAGTTGGTCTCAAAGTTTTCCCTCTTTTTATCTCAGTTCTAGACACCCTTTCATCCATGAATGAGAGGAGTATTTATAGGCCTCAAGAGGATTCAAATTTGGAGCCCAAATTTAAATCACTTTCATTGTTCCCGGTGTTGGTGGTGCCACCGCCTGTCAGTTGTCAGACTGACAGTGTACTAGGTAGTTCCACCGCCCAAGGTAGCGGTGTCACCGCCCATGCTCTTGGGTGTTTGGCGGTGCCACCACCCCAGCTCTCGGCCACTGGGCAGTGCCACCGCCCAGCTCTTTTCTGCACACTGGTTTAGGCTTTAAACTCGACCCAAACCAGTCTAAAACAAAGCCCAATAGGCCCCTACTTGGGTTATAGGATTAACACCTAATCCTAACCCAAATTAATATACTAACTACAAAATTAAAGACATTTCCTAAGCTATTACAAAGTCCAACTAGTCAAGACTTCTTCCGACGAACTCTCGGTGGTCTTCCGACGAACCCTCGGAAACCATTCTATGGACTCTCGGCAAGCTCCCGGACTTCACGATGATCTTGGCGAGTTCCAACGAGCTTCTTTGGCAAGCTCTGATCTTTCTTGATAAGCTCCGTGAACTTCTGATGAACCTTCCGGCAAACTTTCGAAAACTCTTCAACAAGCTCCCTACTCGTTCTCGGCCAGTTCCGGCAACACTCCCAATGAATCTTTGGACTTCCATTGAACTCTCGAACTCCCAACGATCCATCACACTTATCTTCCGGCACTTTGTTTCGCTTTACATCTTCATTATTATTGTAGTTAATCCTATACACACACAAACAAAACTCTACTTCGATCTAGACAATTATTACAACGCGAATTGACATTTAGTTGCCCGACACGTCATTGGTCGATGCTTCGTCCGATTTTTCGATGCATCGTCCTCTCTTATGGCTTGTTGCCTAATAGGTAGTTAACCTCCACAACCTTGATATCCTTGGTGTAACTTCGCTCTTCTTGGCCCGATGCCCAACGTACGTAGCCTTTTGCCGATTATCGACCGAACCTCCGATTCGACTTCCAATATCCTGACGTGATCACTTCTAGTGCAACGTCAATTCCTTCAGTGTCAACTGTCTAATCCTGATCGATAGTAGACCTGTGTCACTCAAAACATAGTTAGCCAATAAAACACAATCAATTAGTTTCATCATCAAAATCCGAGATTCAACAATCTCTCCCTTTTTGATGATGACAACTAATTGATGACTAACGGAGTTAACCTTAACTCCCCGGAGTTTAATCAAACTTCTCCTATCAATATGCCATTGATAGAAACTTTGGATTATCCCAAATCCAAGCAACATTCATCACAAGTTAAGAGAATACATTTAAACCATCATGCAAATATATAAAATATTCAATTCAATGCATGAAGTCATTAATCTACTTCTCCCCCTATATCATCAACAAAAAGGAGAAGTTGCATTATAGCTAGTTTTCAAGGATATGCAAATTTTACAATCATACTAGCTATCAATCAAGATATTCAACATACATCATTTTAAAACATTCAATCATAGAAAGTTTTTAAATTCTTTCTAAAGATATCAAGATAGCAATTTTTTATTACTTGCTTCTTGTGCAAGTTTGCACTTTCTTGTCTTCCTTTGCGATATGCATGTAATTTTATAATTTCTTTCTTCTCTTTTGAGAAGAACAAGCTTGTAAGTTTTGCTTTCTTTGCATGCTAGGAATTTTATCAATGTCAAAGCTAGCAAAGGCCTTCTTCCCCTTTTCAATGGGCTAGCAAATTTTTCATTTAAGGTGCAAGCTAGCAATAAACTTTCTCCCCCTTTATCAAAGTCAAAAAGAAAGGAAGGATTAAATATAATGATATAAACTTTTTAAATATGTTTGCATAAAAAAAAAGTTTACATCAATCTTCAAATCATGATACAAATATATCACTATATTGGATTAAGTCATGATTCGTGATTCATCACAAAAGATATCAAGAAGAACACAATTTCTTTTGCTTCAATATTCAAATTATGACAAGTGATACATATCAAAATTCTACATGAATGTTTCAATCCAAGTCATGAATCATACAAAGAAGTATTGAAACATAGGAGAAAAAGATCGATATAAGCATGCAATCAAGTTCAAGTCATGGATACCAATGCTAGCATATTTTGCATGTATTTTTATGCCATGATAAAAAAAATAAATCAATGATTCAATCATATCATGTAATGAAAGATATCAATATGAAAAATCAACAAGGATCAAAAGATATCATTCATGGTTCACAACCAAGTTATGAAATCTATAATCGAAATTAAGTTATGAAGATTAATTTATCATTCAAGTAAACACTTAAGGTATTTTTTTTTAAGATGCTAGCAATTTATGATATGTTAATAAGTAATTTTTGCTTGTTCTAGCAAAATTCTTCTTGTGATGCACAAGCTAGCAAGCATTTGCCTTTTTGTAAGTTCTAGCTAGCTATATTTGCTATTTTCTCTTATGATATACAAGCTAGCATACTAACTCCCCCTTTTCCATTATTGAAAGGAAGGGGAGGACTCAATGGCTAAAGATTTCAATCCATATAAAGAAATCATGTCATGATATCAAGAAAATTCAAGGACATGATTCATTTGAAATGATCATATAAGACATACAAGGCAAAGAAATCTTGTCATTTCAATATTATGAAATATATGATATCAAGGCTCATGATTCATTTGAAAAGATATAACACAAGGAGCATCTTGATTCATGCATAAGAATTTTCATCAAGATCACATTAAGAATCAAGATATCAAGTTCACGAATTCATAAAAATTCAAGTATTGAATTTCGAGAAATCAAAAGACAAGATACATTTCATTTAAAGAGTTTTCTTTTGATAAAACAAAAGGAGCATGGTAAACGATCTTGATTTATAAATGTTTCAAGTTATAATTATCAAGATCATGAATCGTAAATATTTTCTTTAGCAAAGAATCACATGAGCATGACTATTGCATAAAAATTCTCATTGCATCATGATTTATGAATTCTTTCTCTACAACGTAAGGTATAATAGTAATGATATCAATCATGCTTCATTTGGTAGAGAATAACTTAATCTATGCATTCGAGCTCTCATTACTTAACAAGTCATGATTCCAACAAAATAAGGTTGTGATTCCAAAAGTCTAGAAGTCATGAATCATTAAAAAAAAAATCTCATTTTAGTTCAATTCATCAACTTCAAACACATCATCAAAATCACATTCAAGAAGTTTACGAGATTCACAATATTAACCAAATGAATTCATCACTTGTCTTTTATGAAAAATGAAAAACTTTGGAGATAGACAAATTTCAAGAGTCGTGTATTTCCTTTTTATTATTTTTTATTATTTAAGCATGCCTTTGTCTTTATATACCAAATCAAAATATTCAAAACCAAAAGACAAACTTCATTATAAAAATCATCAAGACAAAAATATAACATATTATGAGATTCAATTTATCATGATAATGTGTTTCATTTTAAGTTGTTTGTTTCAAACAAGTGTGCTCATATTTCAAAAGATGAGTATCAAATTTTAAAACCAAAACATGAGTTTGTCATCAAGATATAATAACTTCAAATTCTCATGATATTATAAAATCATTAAGCATGCAACAAACTTTTAATATTTTCATTTCATCATTATCGATGATGATTTCATAAGGTATATTCAAATATTTATATGAAAGCCATCATTGTATAAATTCAAAATACAAGTTTGTCATTAAACCCATTAAGACAAAACATATCAAACATAAAGCATCATGATAGTATATTTTCTCATTTTTATGTATTTCATTTCGTGTAAATTGTTTTCATACGAGTATGCTCTTGTTTTCAAGTAAAGACCATGCATCATTTTTAAAACCGAAAGCATCATCAAAATCATCAAGATTCATGGATTCATCATACATATTATTTCAAAATATGACATTTCAAGTCATCAAGTATGATATAATCATTAAGCATGTTTTCATAATGCATCATCAAAATCATTTTAATTCTTTCTTTCATTTGTTATAACAAGATGATCAATACTCAAATTTTTGCTAAAATCATGCATCATTTTATAAATGTGAAAAATAATTTTCGTCATAAAAACCATCAAGTCCAAATATACATTATTCCAAAATGTAGGATTTTAATCTTCATCATTTCAATTCCTCATTAAGCATGATACAAAAATTTAAAGATCAAGCATCATGTTTAGAAATGAAATATAAAACATCAAGATACACATGCATGAATTAATCCTAGGCAATATCACAAATTATGCACCAAAAACCGATACGGAAAGTATAAACATTCATGGAATTAATCTTGTACACAAATCAAGTGATTATCACCCATAATGTTTCATCAATCTAAATTTCAAAACATAACATGCATGAAAGCTTAGCAATATAATTTTCATGGTCAAGTTTTTTAACTTTTAGAGGTGCTAAAAATAGAAACATGATATAATTTTTGAAAAATAATATTTATTACCTACTTTCTAAATTAAGCACTCATGAAAAATATCATGTAATTTCAAAATAATTCAAGGGAGTTAAGTTACTTACCTTGTAGTCGAAGCCCGTCAAAGCACATTTTGCCTCTTTGTCATTTGATTCTTCTTTGCTCTTCTTCTTCATCTTTGGCCTCTTCCTCCGTTCAAGTTCATTTATATTTTTTAATTTTTGTTTAATAAACTTATTAAGATTCATTGTTATGTGTTCAATGTCCTCATCACAATCACTTGAGTTATCACTCAAGAGGTCCTCATTTGTCCGAAGTTCCAAATCCTTCCTGTTCTTCGGAAGGTGATTCAAGTGTTCATCAAGTTTCAAAAGGCTCATTTCATATATTATTATTGAGCCAATGAATTCTTCTATCGGAAGGTCATTTAGATTTTTAGCTTCTTGTATTACGATTATTTTATGATCCCACCTTTTTGGAAGGGATCTTAAGATCTTGCTTACGAGTTCAAAATCCGAAAAAGATTTACCAAGAGCTCGTAGACTATTGACGACATCCGTAAAACGGGTATACATGTCACTTATAGTCTCACTTGGTTTCATTCGAAAAAGCTCAAAATCATGCAATAAGAGGTTTACTTTCAAGTCTTTGACTCTACTAGTTCCCTCGTGCGTGATTTCAAGTGTTCGCCAAATTTCAAAAGCCGTTTCATACGTAGAAATCTGATTGAACTCGTTCTTGTCCAAAGCGCAAAATAAGGCATTCACAGCCTTAGCATTCAAAGAAAAATATTTCTTCTCTAAGTCCGATAATTCATTCGTCAGTTTAGAGAGAAGTTGAAAGCTATTTTCAATAATATTCCATAAGTTTACATCTTAAGAAATCAAGGAAACTCTCATTCGAGTTTTCTAGTATGTGTAGTCCGAACCGTTAAAGAACGGAGGATAAACAACTAAAAAGCCCTCTTGAAAGCCATGAAGAGCCATTTCTTACGGGTGTAAATCTGAATGAGAAATAACGTGGCTCTGATACTAATTGTTAGGGATCGAGCGACACTAAGAGGGGGTGAATTAGTGCAATGGATAAATATGATAAACTTTCGACGATTTAAAACAAGTTCAGAAACTTCGTACGATAAAAATCAACATTTTGTTTAAAACCATTTCGATTACATTCTAACTTGAAAGCATACGTAAGAAGGAGATAATGAAGTAGAGCATCAAAGTGAAGATGGTTTGCAGTAATGTAAATGACAATAATATAAACGCAAATCAATTTATAGTGGTTCGGTCATACGACCTATGTCCACTCTCGATTCCTCTTCACTTGAGGCCATAAGCTTTTTCACTAGCTATCCTCCTTCTAATGGGCGAGGATGAACTCCCTTACAGCACCTCTCCTTTTGACGGGCTTAGGAGATAACCCTTACAAGACCTCTTACCCCTCTCTTGGACTAGAACACTCTTAAAACTTAGAGGGAAGATTTTGACACACTTTTAATAGAGTTTTCCCTCTTTTTATCTTAGTTCTAGACACCCTTTCATCCATGAATGAGAGGGGTATTTATAAGCCTTAAGAGGCCCAAATTTGAATCACTTTCGTTGTTCCCGGTGCTAGCGATGCCACCGCTTATCAGTGGCGATGCCACCGCCTATCAGTTGTCAGACTAACAGTGTACTGGGTGGTTCCACCGCCCAAGGCAGCGGTGCCACCACCCATGCTCTCGGGTGTTGGGTGATGCCACCGCCCAACTCTCGGCCATTGGGCGGTGCCACTGCCTAGCTCTTTTTAGCACACTTGGTTTGGGCCTTAAACTCGGGCCAAACCAATCAAAACAAGGCCCATTGGGCCCCTACTTGGGTTATAGGGTTAACACCTAATCCTAACTCAAATTAACATGCTAACTATGAAATTAAAGACATTTCCTAAGCTATTACAAAGTTCGACAAGTCAAGACTTCTTCCGACAAGCTTTCGGCAAACTTCCGGCGATCTTCCGATGAACCCTCGGAAACCATTTTGTGAACTCCCAGCAAGCTCTCAGACTTCACGATGATCTTGGTGAGTTCCAACGAGCTTCTTTGGTAAGTTTTGATATTTCTTGGCACGCTCCGTGAACTTCCGACGAACCTTCCGGTAAACTTTCGAAAACTCTTTGGTAAGCTCCCTACTCGTTCTCGGCTAGTTCTAACAGCACTCCCAACAAATCTTCGGACTTCCGTCGAACTCTCGAACTCCCAACGATCCATCACAATTGTCTTCTGGTACTTTGTTTCGCTTTACGTCTTCATCATCATCATAGTTAATCCTGCATACACACAAACAAAACTCTACTCGATCTAGACAATTATTATAACGCGAATTGACATTCAGTTGCCTGGCATGTTATTGGTCGACGCTTCGTTCGATTCTTCGGTGCATCATCCTCTCTTGCTGCTTGTTACCCAATCGGCGGTTGACCTCTGTAACCCCGATATCCTTGGCATAACTCCGCTCTTCTTGGCCCGATGCCCGACGTATGCAGCATTTTGCCAATTATCGACTGAACCTCTGGTTTGACATCCAATATCCTGACATGATCACTTCCGGTGCAACGTCAATTCCTCCAACGTCAACTGTCTAATCCTGATCAATAGTAGACCTACATCACTCAAAATGCAGTTAGCCAACAAAACATAATCAATTAGTTTCATCATCAAAATTCGAGATTCAACAGATTCTTATGCGAATTCTTGCAATATGAATGGATTTTATTTCATATGTCATGAAACGATACACTTGACTTTTGAATCTCTTCTCTTTGTTCACATTTTTATGTCATGAGCTCTTGATAAAAAGTAGAAGGTTGATGAATTTTTTGATAACTTGAATGAGTTTTTTCCCTTCTGCTTCATGAATTTTATTTGATCGAAATACAGATTTCATTCACATCTTTAGCTCTTAATGTGAATCTCTTTCTTCTATTCACATCTTTCTATGTCATGAGTTCTTTATCTCTTGATGAAATGAATTTTCAATAACTCAAATGGATTGTTTTCGTTGTGTTATTCATGAGCTTTTAATATCTCAATTCTTCTTGATGAATGGACTATCCATGAACTTTTCCTTATCCTTTTTCCTTTCAAGAAGAATCCTATCGCAACAATCTAAAATTTTACTTGCGTAAAATGATTGCTCATTTCCTTTTTGTTGATGATAGGGGGGAGAAAGTGACAAATTGATGAAAACTTAAAATATATTATGAATGCTTGAAATATGCTTTGTATCATATCATTTGTATTGTAAAAGCCTAAAATGTATCATATGTATCATAAATGCTTGAAATGTAGCATGAATACTTAAAAAACTTTCATACTTAAAATCATGCTCATTATCGTATTTGATTCAGTATCGAAATGATAAATGTCTATCAGTATGATTTAGTATCGAACTTATCATGCTTAATATGCTACTTGAAATTGGTATTGTACCTCGATATGATGAATTATCATTTGGTATCAAACTTGAAGTTTGTATCATGCTAAATTTCATATTTGAAGTTGGTATCATGCTTTGAAATGACAGTCTATCATCATTTGATATCAGACCTAAAAATGGTTGTCATGTTTTGACATCATTTTGGTATTGTGATAAATATGTGATATCATATTTTTAGATGAAAAATCATGCTTAGTATCATGTTGTGCATATTGATAAGTTGAAACGAATATAACTTATCGATTGGTGCTTGAATTCAAAGGCTTTGAATTCAAGTGTGTCTTTTCTCAAGTATGGCATATAGATAGAGGGAGTTAAGGTTAACTCCGTCATCAATTGGTTATCATCATAAAAAAGGGGGGAGATTGTTGAATTTCGGATTTTAATGATGAAATTAATTGATAAGTTATTTGATCTAATCTATATGTTGAGAAAAGTATACAGGATTAACTATGATGACAATCAAGGCATAAAGCAAAACGAAGTGCTAGAGTCAAGATCGAACGATTCGTTGGGAGTCCGAGAGTTCGTCGGGTGTTATTAGAATTTTCTCGAGAGATTATCGAGAACTTGCCGAAATGTACATCGGAAGTTCACTAAATATCATCGGAAGTTCACCGAGAAGTTCATCGAAAGTTCGTCGGAGCTTGTCAAGAAGATTGGAGTTTGCCAAAGAAGCTCATTGGAACTCTCGAAGTAGATCATTGTGAAGTCCAAGAGCTTGTCAGGAGTCCGTTGGAAGATTGTCGAGAGTTCGTTGGGAGTCCGTCGGAAGTTTATCGGAAGAAACTTTGACTTTACCAGACTTGTTTTCTTTAGTATATGCCTTAAATGTCATAGATAACATGTAATTAGGGTTAGGTTTGGGAGGTAATCCCACTAACTCTGTTAGGGGTCAACTAGGCCCGTAATCGAACTGATTTGGGCCGGATTGATGGCCCAAATAGTGTAAAGGGGTGATTGATCTTTGCCCTTGAAGAAAGATCAATAGTGGAAGCCGGTGATCTCATCGGAGGAGGTATCGGGAGTGGATGTAGGTCGGACGACCGAACCACTATAAATTGGTATGTTTTCTTCTTGCTACGTACTTTATATTTATTGCATTCTTCTTTACTTAACTCGCAATCGCCCAACTTCTTCATCTCAACTCACATTATAAACTTATTCAAGTTAAACGTCTTTCAAAATGTGTTTTCATGAATGAAACTTTTTCATCGTATGAAGTTTTTCGAAATCGTATAAAGTTAGTACCCATAAAAATACATTAGAACTACTCTTGTAAACAAATTAAAATAAATAAAATACATACCAAAAAATAAGATTTTCAATCTCGATTTGATGTCTGTTTCATTAATATATCAAAGCAGTATGGTACTAGTATATCAGATAGTATACCAACATATTATGCCTAGTATACAAACAAGTTATTAGTCCTTTTTTATATTACAAAAACATCACTGATAAATTTGAATGAAAAAGAAAGATACTCTAATCCAAACGATAGATGATAGAAGCTAGACATCATCAAGCATTGTTAAGGTATTTTTTTAGAATGTGATACTCCAAACTTGAAAGAAAACTTAGTGAATCTTTTCAAATTTCATCTATATTTCTATTCCGCTAAAATATGAGCTCTAATACTACTTTTCAACTAAGCTTTTCCCTTCCTCTAAAATGTGATATCTAATAATGCCTTATATTTATTAAATGATAATTGTGTGTTTTTCTAATTACTTCTTAAAGAAGACACTAAATGGCAATAATTAACATATTTTAACCACTTAACAAGTATTTCTAATCACTATATTCTACCTTTAGTAAAATTTATTTCAATTACATCTATTTTTTTAAAAAAAACAAAATGTTCATTCCTTAAAAACTAAGTGATGCATTACATCAAAACTGAGGAAACATGTTAAAAGTATTTTTTTTCTTTGTTGACTTTATCTTTTAAATTATAAAAAATATTATCATTGATGCAATAGGTGTTTGAGGGCAAAGAGATTAGCAGAGATCCTTGATCGAGTGAGCTATGTTTGTCCAAGTTAATGGAGTTCGGGTAGAGACCCCAATAGACACTCGTCATGCCTCTTATTGGGTAACTACGTTTGAACTTGAGTAAGTACAGTCAATAGTAATACCCCCGATTTTTATTTTGTAATAAATCATTATCAAATATGGGACTTTCAAGATTTTAAGGAAAATATATTCTTAGACAGACAACTTTTGCAAAAATTTTAATTTTCATAAATTTGTAAACATCTTTATCAATATAAGTCGATTTTAACTTTCCATGTTTTTATTGTGTTAAAACTTATTTAAATATTTTTCTGGCTGCTTTTAATTAAATCTTATTTTCCTAATTCTTTTTAAATTTTTTACATGTTTTTATTGTGTTATATGTTTTTATCAACTTCTTCTTAGTTGTTATCAATATTTCTTTATGAAATTATCTATTATTTTTTTCTCATGACCAAGGAAATTTAGTTATACTCCTAATTTGGTGGCAAATTTCATCAAATAGAACAAAATAATTTGGAATTTTACCAAAAAATTAATTTATGTACTCCAAATTATTTTTTCTCAATATTTTTTCATGTTTCAATTTTAGATAGCAATAATTAAAATAACCAAGGTATATTGACAATGAGGATTGATGTTATTGATAATGAATATTTTATTATTTATTATTTTTAGTAAATAATAAAAAGAAATCTTAGGAGATTAAATAATAAGAGATCTTGATTCATAAAAAAAATTCAAGTTATAATTTTGAAAAAATCAAAAGAAAATTCATGATTCATTTAGATAATTCTCTTCTTTAGTAAATGGCAAGACGAAACATAGAAGATCAAAATAATAAGAGACCTTGATTCTAAAAAAATATCAAGTATCATAAATATTTATATAAAATATTCTTAAAAGAGAGAATCATATGAGAATCAAGAAAAATATTTCATATAAAATACATCTCAAGTCATAAACATAGATAAATGATTCGATTTGATAAATCATCTCATTAGTAAAAAGAATCATATGAAAACAAATTGTCAAATCCAAAATTATTATCAAAATCACTTTTCTTACATTTGAAAAATTCATTGAAAACAATGTAGATTGATTCTTATAAGATTAAAAATAACCAAAGTCCTTTAGTACCAAATTTTGTGATTAATTTTATACTCTAGTTTTCCATACAAAAGCCATGCATTATGGTTTAAAACCGAAAAGCAATATGGAAATCATTAAGATACACATTATTGCTTTTTAAAACATACATAGATGTAATCTTATTTGGTGTACAAGCATTAGCTTTAAATTTAACATTTTATTCCTTTATTGTAAAATTGATAAAGGAATCATGATCTTTTGGTATTCACCACTTGATCTTCCATAATCTTTGATATTCATATATTTCATGACATGATTTTCATTTGACTCTCTTGTATTTATGAATAGTATACGTCATCACCAAATTGATTTTTCTTAATATCTTTCATGTGATGCTTGGAACATTGATGTAAAAGATTTTGCACTATTGTATCCTTCACTTCTTTTTGACAATAACAAAGGGGGAGAAAGAATTATTAGCTTGCACACTTCAAGAAGAAGCAAAAATTGCTAAACTTGCAAATCTTAAAAGAAGTAAAGAATTACTAGTTTGCATATCTTAAAAGAGAAGCAACAATTACTAGTTTGCACATCTCAAGAGAATCAAAATTGCTAAACTTGCACATCTCAAAAGAAGCAAAGAATTGCTAGCTTACATATCGCAAAAGAGAAGCAAAAATTGCCAGCTTACCTATTTTGAGTAAAAAGTGCTTGATTGCATGTTTTAAAAACTTTTGAAACAAAAGTTTGCCAAATTTCATATCTCAAAAACTTGTTAGCTTGCATGTTCTAAAGTGATGTAAAATTTGCTAAATTACTAGATTGCATATTTCAAAAACTTGCTAGTTACACTTTTCTTCTTTTTGTTGATGACAAAGGGGGAGAAGTTATGATGATGATTTGAAATTTGAATCATATATGGTATGATGTACTTTGATGTTTTAAAATTATGATGATTTGAATTTTTGATAACTTGGAATGATGCATAAGTATGATGTTTCGACTTGAATACAAAGGTTATCACTCTTCTTGAATTCAAGTTTGTTGTATTTCAATATGACATATAGATAGAGAGAGTTTAGTTAAACTCCATCATTAATTGGTTGTCATCATCAAAAAGGGGGAGATTGTTGAATCTCATATTTTGATTATGAAATCAATTAATGAGTTTACGATCTAATCTATGCTTTGAGAAAAGTAATAAAAGACTAACTTCGATCAGAAAACATAAATTGATTAAAGTAGGAAAATCAAACGGTGGGCCTGAATGGAATATGTCAGAAGATTTGACGTCAAGCTGGAAAATCGATTGATGTGCTGGTAGGACTTTGTGCCATAAGTTTGGGCATCATGCTAGAAGGATCAGACATTGTGCCAAGAAGATCCGACATTGCTGGAGGTCAACATGCTGATGATTGAGCAATACGCTGAAGGAGAGGACGAGACGCCGAAGGTTCGGACGAACCACCGAATGAACCAATGACATACTAGACAACATAGTATTCGTGTTTGTAATTGGTCATATCTTGATTGAAGTAGGTTAGGTCGTAATAGAGTTAGTATTAGGTGTAACCATGCTAACTCAATTAGGGGCCCATTAGGCCTGATTTGGGGCTCGTTGGGAGGCTCATTTAATTACCCATAGATTGGGTTAGGCGGTGGCACCGTCAAACTAGCGGTGGAATCACCTATGACTTGGAAAAGTGAAGAACACACTATCCCAGGTTGTTAGGCAATAGCACCACCCAGATTGGACAGTGGTACCGCTAGCACTTAATGCTGGCAAGTGATGGTACCGCCCAAGCTGGCGGTAGTACCGCCAGAGCTTGGTCTCTTAGGCTCTGCTAGGTGGTAGTACCAATAGAGATTTTAAGAGACACTCGGGCCCTCGCCTAAGCACTAAGGCGAGGCGATGCCCGAGCGCCTTGCTTCATTTCCACGCGGCACCTCTTTGAAGCGCGCCACCTGGGGACTTGCTCGAGCCTAGGCATTGGGCGTTTTGGGCGAGTGCCCGAGTTAAAACGCTAGTTTGGCTTGCTTTAGTTGGTTCAATCGAACCAACTAAAGTGTTTTTCTCTTGCGTCTTCCCCAACCCTAACCTTGCTCATCGCTCCCGTTGTTGCTGCTCGCTGCCACTATTGTCGCTCGCCAATGCTGCTGCCATCGCTGTAAGTAAGCTCACTTGCTCACCGCCCCGCTGCCACTATCATCACTACCACTCTCGCTGCTCGCTACTACCGTTGCGGCTACCACTATCGTCGCTACCATTGCTGCTACCATTGTCGCCGCTACTATTGTTGCTGCCATTGTCGTCGCTCCCATCTTTATTGTTTGTTGGTATTACGTTACCATTGCCACTGTCACCGCTCTCGCCCCCGCTACCACTACTCGCTACTACCATTGCCATTGTTATCACTCACTACTCCCGCTCCTGCTCCCACTCGCCATCGCTACTTGCTACCACTATCGTTGCTCTCAATCGCCCTCGGTCTTCCCTACACTCTTATCAATAGTATTCTGTAAATAGTATATTAGTAGTATACTACTAACTATTAATAGTATTTTGATTTATTAGATTAATAATTTTTTATTTTAATTTTAATACTATTAATTTTTATTTATTTAAAATTATTATTAGATTTTTATTTAAATAATTATATTTATTAATTATATTATATATTTTTATATTTTAACGTCTCACTTTGCTCAAGCGAGCGCCTAACGCCTTAGGTGTTTTTGGACCTTAGCGCCTTTTGGCGCTTAGAGCTTTTAAATCACTAAGTACCATCCAATGCAGGCAGTGGTATCACCCATTCTTGGAAAACCCAAAATTTTAAAATTTTTGCTCCATTTTTGAAGTCATTTGGAGTATATAAATACCCACATCTTTCCTACTTAAGGTAGCAAGAAAAGAGAATGAAATCTTATGATTTATAGTGTGAAAACCCTATTAGAAAGTTGAGTTCCCTATTTATGCTTAGAGGTTGTTCTAAGAAAGAGTGTGAGGATATTCTTATACAAGATGGGTGTAAAAGTTCTCGAGCCTATGAAAAAGAGAAAGAGTTGTAAAAAGAGTATTACTCTTCACCCATTGAAAGAAAATCATTAGTGAAAGTCGGTGGCCTCAATGAATGAGAAATCGAGAGTAGATGTTGGTCACGACGACCGAACCACTATAAATCGATTTACATTTCTATTTATGCTTTTCATTCTTATCACTCACTTATTTAATTGTCTACCACTCTCACTTGCTCTCTAAGTTCAAACGTATTTTCGATATGATTTTATCAAATGAAATTTTTTCAAACCGACGTAATTTTACAAAAGCACTAATTCAACCCTTGCGCCCCCCCCCTCGCCCCCCCTTCTTAGTGTCATTTACAGTCCTAACATAAGTAACTTCAAGTGTATGCTAAATATCATATGTAGATTCATAAGTAGAAATATAATTGAACTTGTTTTTATCTAAAGCACAAAATAAAACATTCATAACTTTTGCATTTAAAGAAAATATTTTCTTTTCTAAATCATTCCATTCATTCATTGGTTTAGAAAACCATATTCAATGATGTTTCATAAATCAAAATCAAGAAAATCTATATTTATGTTTTCCATAAGTGTAGCTCGTCCTAATAAATATTTAAGTTGATTTTAGGTTGTAACCATGTCAACTTAATTAAGAGTTCATTAGGCCTAAACTAGGGCTAAATTGGGTCTATTAGAAGGTCAATTCGATGACTTGAAGTTGGCCCAAGCCGTGGTACCACCTTAGAGTTGGAAAGCACGGGTTGTGCTTTTCTAGGAAGTCCAGTGGTAGTACCACTAGTGCCGATGATAGTACCACCCAAGGCGATGGTGGCACTGCCAGAGCCCAGATTCCTAGACTATGTTTAGTGGTAATACTACCTGCCACCGATGGTAGCACCTCCAGTACCTCAAAAACTTGAGGATTTAGATTTGTGGCTCTATTTTTTAAGTCTTGGGGTTTATAAATACACCACTTATGCTTGCTTGATGCAAGAGGTATGAAATCTTATGAATTGAAGTATGTAAACTCTCTTGAAAAGTATTTGTCTCTTCCTCCTTGAGTATAGAGGTTATACAAAGGAGGTGTGAGGTTTTGTGTAAAAAAAATGTGTAAAGGTCCTTTCCTTTAAGCCTATTAAAAAGAGAAAAGAGGTGTAAAGATTCTCTCCTAAGCTTGTGAAAAGAGAAGAGTTGTAACAAAGGTAGTTGATATTCGCCCGTTAAAAAAAAAATCAGTAGTGAAAGTCAGTGGCCTCGAGGAAAGAGGAATCTGGAGCGGACATAGGTCAGGGCAATCGAACCATTATAAATCGATTTGTATCTCTCTTGCCTTGCTTTATCATTACTTGCTGATTTACTTATTCACTACCCTTATTCACTATTTTTAAGTCTTGGGATTTATAAATACACCACTTATGCTTGCTTGATGCAAGAGGTATGAAATCTTATGAATTGAAGTATGTAAACTCTCTTTAAAAGTATTTGTCTCTTCCTCCTTGAGTATAGAAGTTATACAAAGGAGGTGTGAGGTTTTGTGTAATAAAAATGTGTAAAGGTTCTTTCCTCTAAGCCTATTAAAAAGAGAAAAAAGGTGTAAAGATTCTCTCCTAAGCTTGTGAAAAGAGAAGGGTTGTAACAAAGGTAGTTGATATTCGCCCGTTAAAAAAAAGATCAGTAGTGAAAGTCAGTGGCCTCGAGAAAAGAGGAATCTGAAGCGGACATAGGTCGGGGCAATCGAACCATTATAAATCGGTTTGTATCTCTCTTGTCTTGCTTTATCATTACTTATTGATTTACTTATTCACTACCCTTACTCACATTTTTAGTTAAACACATTTCCGATATGGGTCTTAACCACGCCCGCCCCCACCCCCCCCCCTCCTTCTTGGTGCCTTTATGATCCGAATAATTTCATATAGTGAGATACCAAAACCAACTATTAAAGAGATAGGGCAAACATACTAGTTTTGCACCATCAAATTCATTTATAACTTTGCATAAAGATAAATACAAATTTTTCTCCAAGCCATTAAGCACATCTAAAATTAAAAAAAATTAAATAGCTAATGGTTTAAAATTTTTTCATCTAACAAAATTTTTAACATAGAAAATATAAATTATATAAGTGATTGTTCAATATGATATTTTTGAATACATGATAACAGTGATGCTCTTAAGTAGTTACACTACAACATATATTTGGAAACAAACATAAGGAAATATATAAAGAAATATATGCAAGTACATGTCTTTAACATTCCCATATGCTCCAGGTTTCTCCAAACACTTTCAGGTATCAAAGTAATATCCTCAGTATGAGAATAAAGATATACACTTGTCAAAATATGGAATGCGAGTCTTATTAAATGACCCACTTCCTTTGAATTGATAAACTTGCACATTTCTCGAAGGATGGTATGAGTGGCTATGACACCTTTGCAGTTGAGCTCTCTCTGCATACGGGAGAAACACTAGTAATAGCACCATTGCATGCGTTTGCTATGGCATTGAAGGGTCAGAGGATACTACTACTATCACTATATCCCATGTCTTTGTAACTAAAATGGAAGCTACTAGTTCAGGAAAAGCTCTTACTGACCAAGAGCAAACCAAATTTTGTTTAATCGTGTAAGGCAGTTCATTCACACTATTATAGCTGCCTTGGTCAATAGTACTCCTTAGATGATGCAATGCAATAGATCACTATTTTGGTTCTGAATGACCCAACATTGTATAGAATAAGTCCACCAATGAAGTTTCATTACTAGTTTACCACTAAAGTTATCAATGTCCCTTTCAAATAATGATGATAACCATTTATCAGACTGCAAATGCTATGAAATTTTTGTTGCATTATAATGGAAGATCAAGATTATAGAACATAGAGAAGAAATCACAGGAGAAAGTAATGTTCTCAGGCAACTTGAATTGATAAACAAGCATAGCGTATGCTACTTTCCAACAAAGAGATATCAAGATGTGAGCTACCTTAGGCATTTCATTAACCAATACTTCCATGTGCTCAATAATAATCGATTCAAGCATGTAAAAAATAATAGTCTTAGCATTTCTAGGGATATGACCTCTCAAAGGATTAGCATTTTTTGTAACATAAAGATGGTTCCTTATTGTTTCTAAATATGACCACAAAGAAAGGTCAGCAAACTAGCAGAGGATATCTGAAACAATACTACATGGAAGAGATTTTAGTTGCTTACCAAAAGTTTCCAAAATTCACTTTCTAAACTCACCAAACTGCTTTCTCATGTTTGGGAATAACATATGCAGGTGAGAAAAAAAATACTTTAAATGATAGTTTAGCATCTGACTGATCAGAAGACTCAAATTCTTTATCAACTTGAGAGTGTGTTTTGGTAGCTAATGGATATGAATATACAGATTCAATTTTTTTTTTTTTTACTAAATTATCTATAAGTGCTAACTCATCCGCAAAAATTGATAAAAATGATGAAATTTGTGAAAGATGAAAGGCAATAAACAAGTGTTCCTTTAAGTATTGCTTGGCATTTCGAGATACTGACATTCATCCAAAAATTATAGAAAATAGACATGTGCAACTTTAAAACCTCAATATTTTCTGCATCCACGATGAAGGTGGAACTAAAGTTCTATAGATGAAACCAGCACTTCCGATGCCAATGGGATATGTATGTTCATCATTTCTAGAAGATGTTATTACCAATCTTTCAAGAAGTGCTCAATGCCTTTGCAGCTCATGTAACTTTTCCATTTCAAGTTGTACGTTTCCTGCTTTCAGTTCGGTGTACAAAGATGTTAGTTGTCCACTAAGATTTACAGCTGAATGCAGTATAATGTTATACATTCTCTGCAAAACAGGATAACTCAATTGCAGAATGCAGTAGAAAGAGGAGACTCTGTAGGAGGATTACAAAGTGACAAAGCAATGGTTGATTCTGCCTAACCAATGTTGCCACATCAGTTGATTCAATGTTGACTTGTGATATTTCCAAAGCCTGCTTATTACCTTCAAAATAGTATGTACAAAGTTTACCAAGAGCCAAAATTCTCTCAGATTTGAGGTCCAGTTTAGCGGAAGCAGAATTTAGAACAGTTATATGGCTTTTACTTTCAAGATAAGCTATTGTCTCCATACTAACATTACCTCTCTTAAGGTCTTTTATTAAACTCCACTAATCCATTTTTATTCTTGAATTTAGATCCAATGATTTTCATCTGATTCATAAGCTCTGAATTGCATCCATATGAAATCATAAAGAATGAGTTGACATACTATTCTGCAGCCAAGAGTAAGGCATCTATTGCAACTTCATGGCTTTCTGGGGTTGTCATGCTGGGAACACAAATCTACTGCTAAACGTTCAAATTCAGAAGCACTAAATACGGAATCTTGATGGTTTATAAGTTGTAGATGATCTGCTTGTGAATACAAGTAATCAGCAAAGAAACCAGTATTCAACTGAAAGTTATTATATGAAATCTTATTCACCTTTGAAACACCACAACCAGAATTCAAGCAGATACAGTCCCCAGTAAAATAGTTGGAAACATTTGTCAGAACAATTTTTGACAGATCTCTAGGAGCAAACTGCAGGTTAGCATCTTGGAGTATATCTTTTCTTGCAGCAGCTTCAGATGCATCAATCTTTCTCTTTACTTCATCCGGACTACTGGATATGCTAGAAGTCCCATGAGCACAGATCACAGAGTTAGAAGAAACAGCTAAAGACTCTTGATCAGCTACTTTAGGAAATGAACATTTATAAAGGTCAATATCTGAAGGTAATGGCATGTGTGGCCCCAGAACACAAAGAAGTACACTGCAATATGGAAAGACAGTGAAGACAGTATATTGTCACCTAATTTAAAACCATGTAACAACCAACAAGGTGCATTTGATATAATTCCTTTTGTTGCCAAAAAAAAAAAAAATTTTTTTTTTACTCTTACATCTTTTTAAATTGTAGTCTCCACCAATCACTTCATTTTCATCTTCCAAAAATAAGCATTATAAAGTATAAAATATAAAGATATTTAACTTTTTTTATTTTCTTATGATATTATCATATGCTGTTACAATAAACCTTGGTGCAACAGATCCATGTCTCCATTCAGATTCTACTTAAAGGAAAAATGGAAGACCTTTGTAATGCAGTATGTATAACATTTAATACTATTAAAATAGTTCTATTTTTCCAAGTGTATATTAGAAGCATCTTCACAAGTTGTATTCTTTGTTCCAGTAATCATAGGATCAAGGAAGGGTTCTAGCATCTCCAAAAGAAATAAAAGCCTATGTTTAAATTCCTATACAGATGGTAAAAGCATTATATATCTGACTGGCAATAGTAAACTAAAAATTTATGCTTGATACTTCAATAAAAGGTCAAACCTTATATTTTGATAGTACATCATCCATATGTCCAAACAAAGCCAGCAAGATATACTTCAAAACAACACAAGCACGACCAGCAGATTGTGGAACACCCTAGCAAGGGCATTATGAACAGAGTCAGCTAAACATGAAGCATGAAAATAAGTGCATAATCTGTCATACGGAAGTATATCTAGATTTTTTTTCCTTTTCTTGAATTTTGTTTCAGGAGGAAGTGGGTAAAATTTGGATAATAACTTGGGCACTATAACTAAATTCACAATTTCTTGAGCACACACAGATGAAAGATGGATGCCAGATACAGGGTTCATGAACTAGAAAGTACTAAATGACAGTAACTAGAACTAAAGCACTTACATTCGCAGGATTTGAATTAGCCAACTGTAGCTAATTCTAAATTCACAGATAGGATCCTTATTGTTTCACGTATAAAAGCTGCATGAAAAAAATCTTGTACTACATAAGAAACATGATCCACCATAGGTAAACAACAGGAAATGCTCTTTTCCTCAAATGTGCCTGCATAAAGTGAGCAACTAAAAACATTCTATTGTAGGTTCTTAGAAGTTAGAATATATGGTTCCATAAAGAAAATATTTTATTGTAGCTTAAAAAAAATCAGGAGCTAAAACTTCATTAATCTTAGAAACAACATAATGAAAGTGTGCAAGAGACCGTCACATGCATGTTGCTAGCTGCAATGTGTGGAACTCACAAAGAGACAATTTCATACTAAAACCTATTACTAGATACATCATGGACTGCCACAAAAACAAGGTAATGCATCAGGAGATTCAGGACCCAACTGATTTTTTTTTTTTTTACTAATTGTGCATATAAAAAAAAAGCCTAATGAAATCAGTAAAACAATTAAGATCATAATGCAATAAGTATCAGTAAGATCTCAGTGCCTAATCAAATGGAAGTTCCTTGGTCAGTCTATAAATTATAATATATGATACAACTTATTATCCTTTTTTGTGACCTTGGTAAAATAAGTTCTATGAAATCACAGAGTCAAGATGTATCCTAGACATAATAGTAAGTGAACCAAGCTCCCATATTCAAGAAAAGAGGGAGGTGACCAGCGAAACGAAATAGGGTGTAAGAAAGGAGATGAAAAATTAATATGACCAAACTTCACAAAAATATAGAAAAACATTATAAGTGTATATTGACATCTAAGAAACATGTAATAAAAATAATCAACTACCCTTTAAGAAATATGTAGCTATCCAAGCCACCATAGTAGTTATATTGGTCCATAAAAGTCCGATTAGAGTTGAGCACAGCACTCCAAAGAACACTGTACAAAGCTGTGTTAGAGTTGTATCATCAAAACACTCAAATAGTAGGTTCTTTATTTGCAATATAGAAAAAAAGGAAAACTCTAATCCAATGGACAAAAATTTCAATTTCACAATAAAAACTATCATGATCAGGGTCACATAGATTAGTATTCAAGTATAGAAATGATTGATACTATTGGAATCTTCACATTAAGGTAATAGATGAATCACAAAATAACATCTACGATATATGAAATTTTCACATTTGATGATGGACATGTCAGTATAATACATGCTGATTAGCACAATTTAAACATATGGCTAGAACCAGCCTTGTGCTTGATTGTGTGTTCAGGAACATCATCGGCATAAAACTAAACTCCATGACATATAGTTCCACAGTCATCAACCACTATTAGCAAACCTGAAATATTACCATACATCATCAAATGGTGAAACTACATAATGATGCCAACTCTTCTTTTTAACTCTGACCCGATTCAATGGCCAATTTAGTGTTAATTCTATTTTTAGCTTAGAAAAATATTTATTTTACTTTTAGTTTTTCTTAGTTTTATAGAAGGACAATAACAATCACAACTTTAACAATTGGGAAATTATAGTAGAGAAGTGAGGGTGGGAACAATTACAGGACCATTAAAGGATACTCTAGCAAGGGCCATCAGATGGTAACAAAACAGACTGAAAAGTGGTTTTCAAAATCAGTGGACGTAAAAACACCTTTTCATTCCCTAACACAATAGAAAAAGTGTTAGTGCTTTAAAAGAACAAAAATCGGAAATGCTATATCAAACAACATTTATACATAATACAAAGAAGATATGATCCCAAACAAAATGTTTGTATTTTATTTTTTAAAAGACTATTCAATTATACCAAAGCAGAATAAATTGCCTCCGACCTTCGAAGTCTTTGTTGTGCCAGGACTATAGTATTCAAATCAAATAACATTTTTCTCAGAATGAGAAAATTATTTCAAGAGAAAATTAGTGTTTGATAATTTGACCATCAACAATAAATCACAATGTATTGACCACAAAATGGTCATATTGGTCAGATCTGCAACAAGCAATGACTAAGTATTCATCAAACATAAATAGTTTTAATTGCTTATGTAAGATAATTAACCAAACATTGTTATGAATCATGATATATATACATCTGCGTATTCTAACATTAGATAAATCCCAAATTTTGTCACATTAAATAGTTAACAATATACATTGATGCATGTGCATATCAATCATATCATTATCTTGCACTTGTATCGATGACTTTATAACCGACCAATCAACCAAACGAGCATTCATTATAATAAAGAATTAAGCCTTCGTAATAGTAATAAGAAAAAAAGAATAATGGAATTACTTGAATAACACCCAAGAGGTCCTCCAAAAGTTCAATTGTAGGATCAACCTGAAAAAGGGCCAATGCAGTTACAAAATACAAGTCGTTAACCTAATATGTAGACATATTATGGGAAAAGATGAAACCTTTGCAGTAATTATATATATCCATGGAGATAATGATCCAGAGCATAAATCAATCAATGCACATGCTACCTTTGCCCAAAGATTGAAAAATAAATGCTTGCTTAGATAAAAAGCCAAAAAGTAAGTTGCCTAGTCATAATTAAACTTGGTATGAAGCCAACAAACATGAGATGATAAGAATGAAGACAGATAACTCACACAAGCATGAAGAAGATCATGATGACATTGTTATTATCTGCAACAACAACAGATTAATGTGAATTATTGAGACTTTTGATAAAAAATACAAATGCATGTAACACATATCACCTAGATGCATCACTACTGAACCTGAGAGAGCATGCTGGACAGAAGGATGTTTCCACTATGAAAAACTATCATCAACTTGATCTGGAAGACTAATTGGAGGACGAAGTGCCATCAAATGAAAGGAAATCAAAATCCATCAAAATTAATTAATATATAAACCATGGTCTGCGATACCGAATAATACCGTTCTGTCATGGACAAAATTGTAAACGGCTTGTTCGGTGTAATGCTTATGCTTGTCCGTGTCTCTTTTGGGTTGTCATATAATGTAAAGCTTGTAAAGGGCTTGCCAAAGGCAAAATGCCCATATTTGAGTGAATTTGACAGCCATTGTAGGCTTGTACATAAAGTACGGTTTACTTGTAATAGAATTCGGTCTGAGTGGACCAAATCTATACCTTTGTTGTGCAACTGCTTCGAGCTTGATATCCATTGTTGGAATGTGCATTGGCTATAAAGTGTTTACTAAAAGAGTGGCTTGTGGATCCCGTGTGAAGCGCTTTCTCCGTCTCCGCCTTCTCTTTTGCAGTCCTGTCAGGGATTGCAGGAGATTTTTAGGTGACCTTTTGTGATCGCGTTGGTGCCGCACGGGCGCAAAACCAGCTAAGTCCGTGATGCTTGGTATCGCGGGACAAGCTCACTTAGAAACACTTAGCATGCAACGTGGGGACCTTGTCGGCACCACAAGGACAAGCTAAGAAGAATTGCGGAGCGCACAAAGGTGGGGATGATCGAGTTCGACTTGGCTCGACATTGACACCCAAACTTGACGGTGCTCGAGGCAAGCGGGTGCTTGGCCAAGGATGACCGTGAAGTTGCGATATTGCTCAATGATCGAAAGAGTTGTGCAAAGCTCACGGAGGTGAGGAAAGTTGCAAACTCAAGGAATTCGACTACTCATGCAGGTCTTGATGCGACGATGGATATCGTTCCCAAGGCGGTGAAGGTCCGTTTGGAGCATTGAAACTTTCTTTGGCATGTGCGGGATACTTTCGTATGAAGTGAAATGTGCAACAGTGCAGCATGTTGCTAGACCCGAGGGGTGCAAAGGCGAGGGTGTATTGGTGAGGTGTCACAATCTAGCAAAGTGCATTTGCGGCGCGACTGGGCACGCTTTGTTCAAAGTAAGGCGGAGTAGTCCAAGGGGACGGTGGTCTCCAAAACTTTCGAGAGGAAGGATGCGAAGAGATGTTGCTCCGACGGGGCGATATCCAGAGGGATAAGTCCCGCTCTCGAATGTGAATCTGCAATGAATCGCTTGAGGAGTACCTCAAGACAGAGCTCGAGGATCGAGTGAGCGATGAGGAGTCATCGCATGATCTCGCAAGTGGCAATATTGGTGGACGAAGCGAGATCAAGTGGGGAGCAACCAGGGCAACACAAAGTGAAGGCACACTAAGAGCCGACCGTGAGTTCGGACTCAACCGAGGGTATAATGGTGGGCGGGCCACCATTAATCCAATGCTAATCGAGAAGCGAACAACTTGGGAAGACTTGGTGAAGTACCCAAATCGCGTGAAGGGAGTTGGCTTTGAAGACGGAACATGGATGAGCGGAGGCTTGGTGCTTTCCTTACACGAGGTCAAGGACATGGACTCTTGCCGAGGCAAGAATCGGATCATGTCGTTCCATGGGTTTCATATTCGATGGAGCAAACTCATCTTGCATGGTGCCAAAGACGAAGGAAGCTTGAGGCACAAACATCTTATCTCGATAAAGCACTTGGTGGAGATTCTAAGGTGATGCAGCTTCTTTGAGGCAAAGTTGGTGTCAAAAGGCCTTAGCACGGGGCAAGAGGATGCAGAGACAGCTACTCTTGAAGAATATGCCACAATTGCTATTCAAGTTGCCATGAGAAAGCGGTCGCACAATTGTCTTTGGTAGAAGCGAGTCCCAGGATCCGCATAATGGTGCACCTATTTCAGCGAAGTCGAGACTTCGAGGAGCTAAGCGATGGATCGTCTAGGGCTAGCCTTCGTCCGAGTGTGACCCGAGAGTGGGTGGACGAAGGTCGATTGCCAAAGAAGCGAATGAATCGCGCGAAGGCCTGCGATGTGTTGGCGAGTCCACACATGGAGATATCGTAGTTCGATTCATACCACAGGGATCGAAATGAAGAGATGTCACCAGGAGGCGACATGATGCGGGGATCGGGGTGGAATGGTTCGTGGCAAGGCGGCACACACAGGCGTGTCCCGTGAGGACATGGTCATCTGAGATATGATCGGGAGCGCGACAAGGAGCTCCAAGTTGGTGAACAACACGACGGTAAGAAGAGCTATGGATTCAAGCAAAGAATGCCATGGTACCGCAGAGGCGGTCTTCCGTCGTGCACCGAATGTTGCATTGAATGGAAGCCTTGGACATCGCCTTATGGGGTTGTGCCTGTCGAGGAAGAAGTTCGATGCAAGTACCAGGAGTCCCATTTGGGGGCTGGATCATCTAGGTATGATCGAGCTCTTGAAGAGTGGAACTACTTGAGCTCACTTTCGCTAAGGGAGCCCGGCAAGTCGAGAGACAAGGCCGAGTAAGCGAACATTGCAGCCAACGAAGCTAAGGAGAATTAAATGGTGCAAGTCCTTCAACATGTGTGGCGGTGGCCATACATGGGAGTTGCGTCAGATTTCCATCGACTGCGGAATCGCTTTCGAGAACACAGAGGTGTTGAAGCTTCGGAAAAGGGCATGGAAGCAATGACGAGTCCAAGAGGGACTCAACCCAAGATCAATCGTCGGTTAGATTGAATGTGAACTCGAGGAGTGTCATAATGTCACGCAGAGGCAGATCTACCGATCACGAAGAAGGGATGCAATGCGAGACAACGGATAGTAGTGCCATTGGCGTCGCGCAGAGTGCCATGAATGGCGACGAAACAGGCGGACTTCCGGGAGTCATCAATCCTTGCTCTCTTAGAGGAGAGCACTTGGTCGTGATATGGGCCGTGGAGGAGGAGAATGCTTTGGCAAACTCCATGTACCAAGACAAGTTTTGAAGGCGCGAAGGCCGAGAAACTTCGTAAGACCAATGTCAACAGACTTTCCATCAAGATAGCCGTGAGTGAAGTTGGTCGATGCAAGAGTGCATGACCAAGGATCGGAGCGAGCGAGACGCTGCTGGTGCTTTGTACCTTTACTACTCGGAGGAGTCGGCGATGAAATGATGGAGAAGGCGGTACAATCCCAAAGGCGACCAAACCTATCGGAGACTTACTCCAAGTTGGAGTGATAACTTCTTGCATTCCGAAGTTCAATGGCAATGAGAAGGTGAATCACAAGATGGCGACTCAATGAAGATTGCAAACACTTCAAGTGCTTCGGAGTGTGAGCTAAGAGCGGCGACCCAATTCCGAACTACTTGATGCACGAAGTACAAACTCGAGGAGGCGGGCGAAGACAAGTAACCTTTGACTTCTCAACTCCCAAGAGAATGGCGGAACTCCAAAGACCCCACTCTCTTAGTTATCCTGCAGAGGAGCTCACGATGTGAAGACCCTTCAAGACAACTAAGTGGAAGAAGATTCGATGGGCAAATTTTACGAGGAAGGACCGAAAACTTCAAAGGTTGCATGAGGTGATGCTCGTTAAAGCTCCAACAAAGCATCTATCCAGTTCAAGAGATAAGAAGAATTTGAAGATCGGCGCATATCAAAGATGGTCTTTTCCTTCATCGATGAATCCGCAAGAACCAAAGAAGGATCAACACAACTTTGCCAACCCCACACCAAAGTCGAGTCATTGGCGAGTTGAAGCGGACGGGCGGATTAAAGTTCGACGCCTCAACAACAAGCGGAGAACAAATGGGAGCCAAGGGGCGTCGCGGCGAGGAGCGAGAAGATCGAAGATCCAACAAAGAAAAGAAGTTGCAAATGCGTCGGCAAGAAAGGCTTCAACGAGGAGGGCGTCGAAGGATTAAGTGGGGAGAATGTCATGGACAAAATTGTAAACGGCTTGTTCGGTGTAATGCTTATGCTTGTCAGTGTCTCTTTTGGGTTGTCATATAATGTAAAGCTTGTAAAGGGCTTGCCAAAGGCAAAATGCCCATATTTGAGTGAATTTGACAGAACATTGTAGGCTTGTACATAAAGTGCAACGTCGAGGAATACTTGTAATAGAATTCGGTCCAGTAGTGGACCAAATCTATACCTTTGTTGTGCAAATGTTTCGAGCTTGTGATATCCATTGTTGGAATGTGCATTGGCTATAAAGTGTTTACTAAAAGAGTGGCTTGTGGATCCCGTGTGAAGCGCTCTGTCCGTCTCCGTCTTCTCTTTTGCAGTCCTAAGGGATTGCAGAGAGATTTTAGGTAAGTGACCTTTGCGGTGATACTATTGGTGCCGCACGGCTTAGTAAAACCAAATGAAGTCCGTGACATTTCGATACATACAGATGCATGGCACGCATCGGTTTGATAGGATATCGGTACACGGACCGCACACTTACCGATCGGTACAAATTTTTTATTTTTTAATAAAAATTATTTTTTTATTTTTTTAATATGGACGTCGCGTCCTCCTCCAAAGAATGTCACGAGGCTCGAGCAACATCATCGAGGTGACTTCTCGAGCGACGTTCTAAGGTGACATCGAGAAGGAAGGTGACGTCTCGAGGTGACTTCGCACGGGCGACATCGTTTTTATATTTTTAATAGAAAAAATTATTATTTTTACTTCTCGGCGACGCGTTGCCAAAGGCGACGCCTTAGCAACGTTCGCTTGACTTCTCGGCTTCTCCATGCGACGTTGCTGGGAAAAAAAAATATATAAGTATATATACTATATATATATAATATTTATAATTATATATATATATATATCGAAACGATACAAAACATATCATTCGATATACGATTGCACTGATCGCATCTTAGGAAAAAGTGTCGAAACGCTTGTCGATGCATGCGAAATTACAAACATTGATATAAACCATTCAAAAGTGTTTAATACATAATACCTTTCACTAGGAAACAATGCTTGTATAAGTGGTAATACGGACCAAAAATTTGAATTATCTTTAGCCAATTTGTAGCACAAGAGAGGTCATATATTCATTATAAAAGAATGTAAGCACTTGACAATTTTAATATCAAAGCAGACTCTTGGTGGCTAAAAGTTATTCCAATTGAAAAAAGACAGGATAATTAGTTTAAAAAATATTATATGATAGGTGACCATTTTGAACATACTTGTGAAGCACATCCAAATAAGACACGGAGATTGCCTTTTTTAGCAACATATATATCCAAGACATTCAAATAAGAAGCATCCCAAGAATCTTCGAGTAATTTAAATTCTTCCTCAAATAAGCTCATGTTGAATCTCGATTTTGATAATGAAACTAATTGATTATGATTTATGGTCTAACTGCGTTTTGAGTTACGCAGGTCTACTATCGATCAAGATTAGACAGTTGATGCTGGAGGAATTGACGTTGCGCTGGAGGTGATCATGTCAGGATATTGGATGTCGAGCCGGAGGTTCGATCGACTATCGCCAGGAGGATTCGGACGTCCGACATCGGGCCAAGAAGTGCGGAGTTGCGCCATGGATATCGAGGTTGCGGAGGTCAACCGCCGATTGGGCAACAAGCCGCAAGAGAGGGCGATGTGCCGAAGGATCGAACGAAGCGCTGACCAATGACGTGCCGGGCAACTGAATGTCAATTCACATTGTAATAACTGTCTAGATCGAAGTAGAGTGTTTGGTGTTTGTTTGTGCAGGAGTAACTACGATAAGTATGAAGACATAAAGCAAAACAAAGAGCCGAAGTCAAGTGCGATGGATCGTTGGGAGTTCAAGAGTTCGACGGAAGTCCGAAGATTCATTGGGAGTGCTACCGGAACCAGCCGAGAACGAGTAGGAAGCTTGCCGAAGGGTTTTCGGAAGTTCGCCAGAAGGTTCATCGGAAGTTCGCCAGAAGGTTCATCGGAAGTTCGCGGAGCTTGCCAAGAAAGATCGGAGCTTACCAAAGAAGCTCCGGGGAACTCGCCAAAATCATCGTGGAGTCCGAGAGGTTGCCGGGAGTCCGCCGGATGGTTTCCGAGGGATCGTCGGAAGACCGCCGGAAGTTTGCCGGAAGCTCGCCGGAAGTTTGCCGGAAGCTTGCCGGAAGAAGACTTGACTTGTGGATTTTGTAATAGCTTAGGAATGTCTTTAATTTCGTAGTTAGCACCAAGGTCCGCAATCACTACCGCATCTGCACGGTACCGAGAGTTGCTCGATGCGATGCAGTCTGCGCGCGCATCGAAGCGATACGGTTGAGTATCTTTTATTACCGATCGGTAACGGTCGAAATCGACTTACGAAGTGTCTTGGCGATAACGGTCGAAATCGACAGATTCTACCGAAGTTGTCTTAGATAACGGCCGAAATCGACTGCTATCGAAGCTGAGTATTATCTTGAGCGATAATGATCAAAATTTTGACCGTTATTCTTGACGATATATCTCCGTATCGACGATACGGAGATACTAGGCGCATCTCGCCGGTAGAGGCGTCCAGCATCACGGTATCTGTCGGATCGATGCGTCACTTTCATTAAGATCTGACTTCAAACTGCATACCCTGGTTAGCACATTAATTTAGGTTAGGATTAGGTGTCAATCCTTTAACCCAAGTATGGGCCCATTGGGCCTTGTTTGGGACCGGTTTGGGCCGAGTTTTCGGCCCAAACCAGGAACCAGCATATGTGCTGGGCGGTGGCACCGCCCAGCAATAGCCCTGGCTGGGATGGTAGCACCGCCCGGTGTGTGTGTCGCCTCAGATCGACAAAGCAGAAGCATCGCTCGACAAAGTGCATACCGCCGACACTGAAACTCAAAATGAATTCAAATTTGGAGCCCAAATTTGAATCACCTTGAGGCCTATAAATACCCCACTCATTCAGAGTTTAGTGGGGTCTAGAACTGAAAAATAGAAGGGGGAAACTCTCTTAAAAGTGTTCAAAATCTTCCCTCTTAGTTTGAAGAGTGTTCTAGTCCAAGAGGGGGTGAAAGGCTTTGTAAGGGTTATCTCCTAAGCTCGTCAAAAGGAAAAGTGCTGTAAGGGAGTTCATCCTCGCCCGTTGGAAGGAGGATAGCTAGTGGAGAAGCCGGTGGCCTCAAGTGAAGAGGAATCGGGAGTTTGACGGAAGTCCGAAGATTCGTTGGGAGTTCGAGAGTTCGACGGAAGTCCGAAGATTCATTGGGAGTGCTGCCGGAACCGGCCGAGAACGAGTAGGGAGCTTGCCGAAGGGTTTTCGGAAGTTTGCCGGAAGGTTCGTCGAAAGTTCGCGGAGCTTGCCAAGAAAGATCGAAGCTTGCCAAAGAAGCTCGGGGGAACTTGCCAAAATCATCGTGGAGTCCGAGAGGTTGCCGGGAGTCCGCAGGATAGTTTCCGAGGGATCGTCGGAAGACCGCCGGAAAACTGCCGGAAGCTCGCCGAAAGAAGACTTGACTTGCGGACTTTGTAATAGCTTAGGAATGTCTTTAATTTTGTAGTTAGCACATTAATTTGGGTTAGGATTAGGTGTTAATCCTTTAACCCAAGTATGGGCCCATTGGGCCTTGTTTGGGACCGATTTGGGCTGAGTTTTCGACCCAAACCAAGAACCAGCATATGTGCTGGGCGGTGCCCAGTAGCATGTGTGCTGGGCGGTGGCACCGCCTGGCAGCAGCCTGGGGCAGTAACACCGCCCAGGGGCGATAGCACCGCTTGGCTGGGGTGGTAGCATCGCCCAACCTAGGGCGATAGTACCGCCCCTACTATGTCAGTCTCACAGACTGACAGGCGGTAACACCGCCTGACACCGGGAAACTCAAAATGAATTCAAATTTGGAGCCCAAATTTGAATCACTTTAAGGCCTATAAATACCCCACTCATTCAGAGTTTAGTGGGGTCTAGAACTGGAAAATAGGAGGAAACTCTTTTGAAAGTGTTCAAAATCTTCCCTCTTAGTTTGAAGAGTGTTCGAGTCCAAGAGAGGGTGAAAGGCTTTGTAAGAATTATCTCCTAAGCCCATCAAAAGGAGAAGTGCTGTAAGGGAGTTCATCCTCGCCCGTTGGAAGGAGGATAGCTAGTGGAGAAGTCGATGGCCTCAAGTGAAGAGGAATCGAGAGTGGTCGTAGGTCGAATGAATGAACCACTATAAAAATCTGGTTTGCATTTACATTCTTGCTATTTACTTTGCTGCAAACCCTTCCCACTTGCTGTCTTATTTACTCAACTTCATCTTCATCTTATTACGTACGCTTTAAAGTTAAAACGCAATCTTTCTGGGTTAAAACGAAACATTGCATTCATTCGTACGAAGTTTCCGAACTTGTTTTAAATCGCTGAAAAGTTATCGTTTTATCCGCTGCACTAATTCACCCCCCCCCCCCCCTCTTAGTGCCGCTCGATCCCTAACAAGCTCGAGTAATCAGCAGGTTGCATATACCTGGTTACTTCAGTTTTAACAATTTTATCAAATATTGAAGACACCCAACAATTCAAGTAAAAAATTACCAAATCAGGCTATAAATTGATTTTTTGAGCATCATCATCATCAATGCAAGCCTCTTCATCGTTCGTTGCAAGGAGTTGAGCCTGGACAAGAGTAAGATACCACCAGTATTCAGTTGCTAAAGATAAATAAAAAATCATCCAAATAAAGAGTTTTATTTATCAACACCAAAAAATTTAAATCTGTATAAAGCATATTTAGACATGAATGATCACATTAAAGCATGTAGAGCTGAAGATACAGATGAAACAAGAAGTCGAGAAGGGTACTGAAAAGAATCAAGCATACATCAAAATGTAGCAACCATGCATACAAGCATTTGCCAAAATATCATGAACCCAGAAATTTACATGAAATTTTAAGGTACCAGCTTTGTCATTTGCTTGAGTAGCAAATAAAAGAAGTAGATATCAAGCAGAATCCACATGTAATATCATATTCTTCTTTTAGAAAAACCATTATAGATAGAACTCATAACTGGAAGTATCATAGGCAATAGGAATGCCAACATATTCGATGGACATCAAATTTAGGCTAGTCGCAACAAGGTTCTCTTACTAAATGGAACCAAAACACATGGACAAAAACTAGCAAGAAGAAAAATTTATATGATAACAAAAAAATACCTCAACAAGGAGGAGACCTATTCGATTATCTGAAGTTGCCAGGAGATCTAAAGCATGAGAGAGTGACGAAGGGCTAATAGTGAATTTGTCTTCCTCAGCTGCAAGAAAATTAACACTGCATTCTTGCAGCCGATCACGAAGAACTCTGCATTCATGAAGAAGATTTTTGCTCGCTGATTTTGCATTTGACCAATTTTGCTTTTCTTTATGAAGAAATCCCTGGGTGAACAATGAGTAAAAGAGTAAGACAGACAATAAAGAACTGATGGGCAAGTATGAAGTTCTGTTCAACAACTGCTGTTCTATTAGAAATTTAAACATTAGGTTCTCTCCTATTATCAACTTTCTTCTTTGGAGATTGAGGAAGTCAAGACACCAATGTTAAACTGATGGGCAAGTATGAAGTGACATCTACTAGTACATGCGTTGCGCACATCAAACACTATTCTTAATGAATGAAAATTGACTTCTAGCTTGTCAGTTGTAAAGGGGATTTCAGCACATTACCTCTAACTCTGACTTCTCTTTTAAAGTTTGATTCAGCAATTCCTCGAGCTCTGTTTGAGATTTCCTAAGGAACTTCACCTCCTTGACGAGGACTTTGATATCAGCTTTTGATTTCGATTCTTGTTCTTCTAGATGCTTTCGCATGTTCAGCAATTCTTCCTGTTTACTACCTAACTCCTGCAGCAACACTTCTTTTTCATCACTAGCAGTCATCTTCTCCAACTCTGCATGACTTTTTTCATTCTGCAACAAGTGAAACCAAAATAGAGGGATTATATTCAAATGAATAGAGCCATGTAACATTAATAAACTTCAGAGAAAACCACACTTGTTCAAGCTTGAGTTTTGACTCCATCTCTGAACACTTCCTACGTAGTTCATCCATATCCCATTGCATTTGGGTCACTCTTTCTCTTTCAATAAAGACAGCTTGTTGCAAATTTTCTTTACCCTTCTGATCAGTGGCTTCCAGTTCAACCTCTAAATCCTTGACCTGCAACCAAAGATACGGATAACGATGATGAAATGACATCTAACATAGCTAATGAAAAAGTGACGTTGTTAACTCAAGAGTTGTATTTGGTTCCACAGAAATGCACTGACAACTAATTTATCATACTTATTGCAAAATGTTAGTCCAAAATTAAACCTCGTCACCCAAATATAAAAGGAAGATAGATTAAAGTAATGGCCAGATATGCACCTTTGTTGTAAGATATTCTTTCACAGCCATTTCTTGATTCAATCGTGCTATAAGATCCTTCATATCAGTTTTTGCTGTTCCTAACCTTCATTGCATAGTGAGGAGAACTCTATTCAATTTATGCCTTTGATCAATTGGAAGGACAATTTGTGCACTATCAGGAGATTGTCCCCCCAAGCCAGCAAAAGCATCCATGGCATTTGGAATTTCAGCACCGACAGGGACATCAAGGAACCATCTCAAAGTGAATTGGCGGCACCAGTGAACGATAGTTCACTGCCTCTTGTAGAACTTCCGACGCTTTCAGAAGAAAGCCTTCGAGGATGACCATAGAGTTTATCATGGTCATGATCTGATGACATGGATTCTATCCTGTCTCTGAAAGAGCTTCCACCGATCGTCTCTCTCTCGGAAACAAGGTACCCCCTTCTTTGGTTTAACTTACTTTTAATGAAATCTTCAGGTTGATCCAGAAATGATTCACCTAAAATGCCATTACTAACATCATGAAATGTCAGATCTTCAGTGCTAATATCAAATTCTCGTATCTTTCCTTTTCTTGGAGTTTCAAGATCTGATGTTTCATCTGCATTTTCACTACAGATATCTGATGGCATGGAGGGAGACTTTGCTGCAACTATCTGAGACTTCGATGCAATTTTTTAACAATCAACAACAGAAGCACTTGAACTAGGTCTAGTAGGAATTAAGGAGGGCGCAGCAGTAGAATCTGTTGAACTTGGTTCTGTAGGATGATTATTCACATACTGAAATGCTGAAGTTGAAAACAAGTGAGTAGAACATAAGTGTAATCAAGGTAACAAATTAGCTCACTTATAAAAGTGCACCAAAAACAAAGAATATTTCATCTTGAATCAAACACAACAACAAATAGATTATAAAAGCATGCACATTATACAGACACCAAGAAACATATAGGTGGCAAGACATACCTGATCTTGCAGCAACTTCTAGCTCAAGAAAACCTGCCACTAGTGCACTTCTAGAGAACTCTATGTCGGAGAGTAACTTTCCCATCCATTCTTCCAGAGCACACCTTCTCTGCAAGAAAAGTACCTGATTTAAGAATCATTGATAACCTAGTAGGAAAATGAACTTCAAAAGAAAAACTGAACCCTTTCTTATTATGATTATCATGAAGAAAAACTACTATTCAACTTTTAAAACAATAATAAATTGGAACTGCAGTATTAGTGAGCACCTAGGTGCCCACCCAAGCGAGGCCAGATGTTCACCAACATAAAAATTATATAAAATACAATTAAGGATAAAGTCAACCATTAAATAGAAACCTAACAATACATGAGTTTCATATCATTTTATGTTCAAAAGAATACCACTAAAACATCAAATTACATAAGTTTAAGTGTTTAACCATCTATAAAGCATTAAATAACTCATTATTAACCATTATTAACAAAAGTTAACTAACAAGAATTAACTATTACTAACAAGGGTTTGAGCCTCTTAGTTGATTAAGCGAAAGCAATTGGTTCGATTAGGTTCAAATCAAACTAGATTTGGTTCGGGATTGGACTCAATGTGCCTGAGACACCCAGATCTCATTAACAACATTGATCTCAATGAGTCCATTTCCAGTCCAGTAAGATAAATTGAAGCTGACAAACAAGAGCTCCAGAAGGACATAACAGACCAAAGGAGAGAAAGTACAAGACATATCTATAGTCCTTGGACCAAAAACATAAACAAAAGAGACACAAAAGAGCCACATGTGCTTTCTCAGTTCTACTATAAACATATAGAATTGCTTCTTTTTTCATCTACCGAGTTGGCCGCCAAATGCATTTGAGGCCAAAACAAAAGGTCCAGTTTGTCTTCTATAAGTAAGAGGACTAATAATAATACATCTGTATCTCATCATCATCTACTCCACAAGGGAGGTCTCTTGACCGGTTGAAAATCTTCCTTTTTATGGTATAATTTTCTTCATTATTATCATATAATGAAACTGCAAAGGATGATTATCCTCACAGAAGGTGGAGGATACCAATCTAGGTCAAAAGGTTAAAAAAAGTCTTTAAAGCCAAATGCTTTTTGATGGACAACTGAACAGAAAAAAATATGTTTAATGGAGTATTTTTATAGCCATTGGATGACTTGTTCTCCCTAATTATAAGATGAAGCCACTTCATAAAGAATTAGAGCACCCATAGGTTTGGATTAAGGAAGGTTCATCCTCGGACCTCTTAACCACAACTGAGGACTTTCTACAAAAGAAAGGGAACACAAGATGAAGGCACACTGAGGTAAAGGCAGGTTGGGGGGGATGATCACATGCCAAGGATATGTCCATAATTTTTTTATCTCTACCTCTGCTCTTTAGCTCGTTCCCTCCTCTAACTTCTCCTTCTCATTCTCTGTTGTAGAGAAGCATACTGAAAAAGGTTTTTTTTTTTTTTTTGACTTTTGGTCACTGCCAAAGTCAGCCCATGTCTTAGCACAGAATCTTTTTCTATGTTAACACAAGTAGAGTGGACAATTCTAATTCAGGGTGTAGACTTCATTTTGTTGCTTGTACTATGCCTATAAATAGCAACAGAACTCAAGTAACACAAATATTGCTTAGCCTCATACTTAAAATGGTAAATTCCGTTCTACCAGTATATGCATATCTAAGAAAGAGATACAACAGTAACATAGACACTCCTTTATGTATTAAAGTAGAGTAAATAGAACGAGAGACGAATGACTATAGTTCTAGACTTGTAGTAAGACACAAATAATGACACCACTAACAGAGATAAATATGGATGAAATTGTAGTTTATGAACTGTCATAGTTTTAACAAAACCAACAGAATCCAACATAACAAAAAGCATCATTTCGGAATAATATTATACCTCTTCTAGGAGGCATTTGGCAGGCATTTATTCTCAAAAATGCATGCTTTGGCAAGGCTACAGGAATATCTCTTCTAGGATGTCTTCTTAAGCTACATAAATGACAACATAAATAAATAATCCCTAATCTAAAAGCAATATGAAATCCATACTAAGTCTTCCCGTGAAAATAGCATATGAAGAAGTTTCTCTCACAAACATGACAATGATTATCAATATCAGAGAATTTACTAAAGCAAGAGAAATCAACAAGCAGTTGTAAACATGGTAATTATCTTGCACGGCCGAAATACAAACTATGTAGGTGGTCAATGTCTTGTGCTATTGAATAGTTCCAGCAAAATTTGCACAATAAAAATGACTCAGATAAAATTATACACATTTTCTCACAATAAACAGCAGCATTGGCATTACAGGCATGTTCCTTACTACTTAGCTTTCCTGATATGGAAAACATCTTGCAGATGTTAATGCCTTCAATTACAATACCAGCTTATGAATTGCCTTCCATTATTTGAACCCTATGTATGTTCTCTAGGAAAACTTTCCAGAAGCATAACGACAGTAAAATGAAAAAAAACTGGAACTTTTCATCAGGGTCCGCAATACCATACCGTACCGGTGTACCGAGAGTTGCTCGGTATGGTACGGTACGGGCGTACCGAGCGGTACGCTTAATTTAGGTGTAAATTCCTCCGAAAATACCTGAAAATAAAAAAAAAAGATTAGGATAGGGTTTTTAAGTTAGAAATAAATATAGTAATACAATAAGTTTAGCAAAATCAATGTAAATTAGGTAAGAATAGTATCACATATCTTTTTTCGGACTTTAAGGACTAGTCTTGTGCATGGTTGGTATTTCAGTCCATTCCAGATTGTCCTTCTGTAAATATTGAAATATCTATAGAAAAATCATTTGAATTGTTAGATGATTTTGTTACAATATAAACTCTAAAATTGAAATGAATTAAATAATCATATATGTAGATATACCTGATTGCTAATTCTACCACCAAAATGAACGACGTGCCTCCACGGGTGGTGGATCGGGGTCCTCGATCCTATACATCTGCATATCAATATGATATGTTTGTTGGACCCAATCATGAAATTGATCCCACGACATAATGTATTGATACCAAGGTAAGCAATTTGAAATGCATCGCCTTGCGATGAGCGAATCGTCGTCCGACAGATACCTGCAGATGCTGCGGACCGCTTCTCTACCGGGCGATACGCTGGTATCTCCCGTGATCGGTGATCGAGATATATCGGCGGTAACGATCGAAATTTCGACCGCTTATCGCTCAGCACTGACTTCGGTAACGATCGATTTCGACCGCTATCTGCCCGCAAGACAAATTTCGAATAACAGGTCGATTTCGATCGCTACCGCCCGCCAACACTTCGGTAATGGTCGATTTCGATCGTTACCGATCGAAATGATCTCAACGGTCAATTTGACCGTTGGATTCTCATGTCTTTTAAACTCCTCTTTCCTCAATTTTACTCCATTTCATTCTCCTACTCTTTTACATAATCTCAAACTCTTCTAAACTTTACAAAATATCGATTTGTGAATTGAATTGAAGCCAATTTGGGAAGATTAAGAGGAAGGGCTTTCTAATCAAGAGGTATGTATTTTCTTTCTTTAATTAGAGAGTAATTAAGATATTTAATATTATGATTAGTGTGTTTAGTATTGATTAATTTGAAATTAGAAGCTTATTAGGTCAAATATTTATATTTCATGCATATTAAATATTGAAAGATATTTATGATGGTAAAATAGGTTTAATTAGGTTTTATTAAAGTTATTTAATGCTGCGATTAGTCATTTTAGTGATGATTTAATTGAAATTTGATCGATTTTAGGTCAATTTAATGTTTTTAATATCTATTATGGTATTTAACATGTTTATAGTATTGAAAGAGAATTAATTAATTGATAATTAACTGTTAATCATGAAATTAGTGTATCTAATATTATTTTATCATAATTTGAACTATATTAGATTAAAATTATGTATCAAATGTTTCTTTTATGTGTTTCACATATTTATGATGGTAAAATAGATTTAATTAGGTTTTATTAAAGTTATTTAATGCTGTGATTAGTCATTTTAGTGATGATTTAATTGAAATTTGATCGATTTTAGGTCAATTTAATGTTTTTAATATCTATTATGGTATTTAACATGTTTATAGTATTGAAGAGAAAATTAATTGATAATTAACTGTTAATCATGTAATTAGTGTATCTAATATTATTTTATCATAATTTGAACTATATTAGATTAAAATTATGTATCTAATGTTTCTTTTATGTGTTTCACATATTTATGATGGTAAAATAGATTTAATTAGGTTTTATTAAAGTTATTTAATGCTGTGATTAGTCATTTTAGTGATGATTTAATCAAATTTGATCAATTTTAGGTCAATTTAATGTTTTTAATAACCTATTAGGATATTTAACATGTTTATAGTGTTGAAAGAGAAGTAATTAATTGGCAATTAACTTTAATCATGTAATTAGTATATCTAATGATGATTTCATCATAATTTGAACTATATTGGATTAAAATTATGTATCTAATGCTTTCTTTTATGTGTTTGCACATATTTATCTGATGGTAAAATAGGTTTAATTAGGTTTTATTAAAGTTATTTAATGCTGTGATTAGTGATTTTTATCGATATATGATCAATTCAATATATTTATTTGATTTAAATTTGTAGAAGCATGACATCAAAGGAACAACAACATGATGACGCACTTCTCATGCCAAAAGTTAGATGGGAACCGTCATCATCATTGGCAATGTAATTATTGTGATTACATTGGCAAGGTGGAAATAACTGTGTTTTGGCCTAAAGGTATCCAGACGTTATAAAATGCAAGAAGGTTCCCAATTTGTAAATTTTTAAAAGCAAGCTACAACACATAGAAGAAGAAGATACATTAAAAAAGAAAGCAAGAATTGATGAAGAATATAGGAGGGCTACACAGAACCAGCTTTATGATCAATGAGGGTTGCGGCGATGAAGCCGATCCGAATCTCACACTGGAATTGTGCATCATTGGAACATCGAAGATATGGTCAATGAAGCAATGAGGCATCGACGACTGACTCACAATTAGAGCACGGCGGTATATATCGGTAGTGGAATCCAGTCGACTGCTAGCATGAGGCACCCAACCGCTCCTCCTAAGTTAGGCCGAACTAGTAGCATGAGGCATAGTGGACTCGTGGTTTTATGAGAGGTCTTGGCAGAGGTCTACACTGGATATTAGTGATATTGATCCGAAGCCTATCCTTCACAAACAAATGAAACAGACACGGATTGATGATGCATACACAAAGGAAAAGAAGCAAGATATTGGGAAGGCAATTTCAAAATGGTTCAACTTCCATAGATTCCAATGCCGAACACACCCAAGGTCCATATTATCGAACATGATCTCTTCTATTCAAAAGTCTCTCTTTCGGGTATCAACCTCCAACACCAAAGGAGATTTACATGTGTACTTAGATGAGGAGGTGGCGAACTCTTCTAAATTGGATCAAATCCTCGAAGAGGCAATGGGAATTGAATATGGGGTGACAGATGTGTGATAGTTAGACAGAATAACAAGAATGAGTATCATTAACTTTCTTGTTTATTAAGATATTTAATAAGAGTGGTTTTTATAAGTCAATTAATGCTTGAAAAATACAAGATTAGCAAACTATTTAAAGTTTGATGGACACTATAGTAGAGGAGATCGACCACAATATGTTGTCCAAATAAGTAAAAATGGAGCAAATTTCAATTAGGCCGGTTTAAATTATTTGGAAAAAGAAATACATTGTTTTGGACTCCATTTAATCAAAATTTCATTGATAGATCTAATCTTCAAGGATATTGGTGAGTTGGGACTATTTCAAGAAATGTGTAGCTCGAGCACAATCAATTACAAAGTTTATATATAATCATCATTGGTCCACGCTTTAATGCAAAAGTATGTAATTGAGATACTCCGACCTGAGTCACTCGTCGGTTTTACCAATTATATTAGCATTAAAGTCATTACAAAGAAAAAAATGGCTTAAAGACAATGGTCACCTCACAAGAGTGGTGTGATTCTAGATATTCGATTAAGCGATGGAAAGAAAATAAGTCCATTCTTTCCTCTAGATTTTACACCACTAGTTAAATCATAAAAGGTGTGGAACCACTTTATGTTATTCTTCGAAAGGTCAATATGGACAATTTAATGTTTTCCCACACCTATGCCGGTATTTAAATATATAGTGATTGAAAGAAAAGAATTAATTGAAAGCATTAATGATTTTAAAGCCGACTGTAATATATGGATCATCGATCGATGATCTCATCATAATTTGATATCCATAATGCAAGTAAATTACGTATTCTAATAAATTAATTTACTATTTTTATATAATAAAAAATCATACTAACAAAATTATGTCTTTATTAAAGTATTTATTCGAACCCGCGATTAATATCATGCTCTAGTGAACATTTAATCAAACTTTGAAATGTTATATATCGGCTCTAGGTCACTACCGTGCAATTGATGCTCTTATGGAGGGTCGATTATTTAAATGGTTCATTCTCGATGTTGTAGAAAGTAATTATTGATAATTACACTATGGATCCTGGTGAGAGAAAAGTTACATATATTGATTATCATTATCAATTATATTATATGTTAATTATTTGTTATCTAATAAATTTTTATTTATATTTTTACAATTGGTGGCTACATATTTGGAGGATACCACATTTAAAGAAGGTTTAATTCGTAGGTTTTATTAAAGTTATTTACATCTAGCGGTTAGTGAACGTAATTATCAACATTTGCATTGATTCACACGAAGAACGTAATTGGTCATATGATTCTTCATAATATGAACATCAAATGATACGATGATGAGCTTATTACGTGTCTCTCACATCATGTAAGCTCTATCGCATCTGCTCAAATTCATCCACTGGTTTTTCCTTCCCCTTTCGCGCATAAACTTGATGTGAACCTTGTCGAGTTCCATGATTTGAATCTTGGGTGGCATGTGTAAAATATTACGTTTCATGATTTGATTCACACGAAGAACGTAATTGGTCATATGATTCTTCATAATATGACGGCTGTGAATACGATGAGCTTCGTTCTGTGTCTACATCATGTAAGCTCTATCGCATCTGCTCAAATTCATCCACTGGTTTTTCCTTCCCCTTCGAAAGCTCGAAGCAAGTGTCAAGGAAGATACATTAATCGGCAATCGAATCTGCAAGCAGTGTCGCAGGAAGAACGAAATTTCGACCATTACCGCTTGATATATCTCCGTATCAATCGATACGGGAGATACCAGTGTACCGCCTCCGGTAGAGGGTGGTCTCGTCAGACGGCGTGAGACCCTGTCGGACGATCGAGACGCTAGCCTGCACGCATCTGACAGAGCATGATACCAAGCTCATTGATACCTTGCTTTTCATTATAAACAAAATCATCATTGATGCTACACACTTTCATCGATGTCTAGAATTATGAAGTAATCTTGCAAACTTTATCCTTCAATTATGATGCCGCCTTATGAATTGCCTTCTACTATTGGACCTACAATATGTTTCGTATATGATTGATTTAATAGTTGAGTGCTTCCATGTATTTTCTTACAAAATCTTGCATTTGTTAACAACCTCAAGTGTGTTCCTTAATTAATATACTTAACTTCTTTGTTGGTGCAATCGCCATAGTATATTACAAACGAGGTAGCGAGAAGATTAGAAGAAGGAACAAATAATACCAAAAATTCTCATATGAAGCTTACAGTTCTGTGGGAAGACCAACATTTACAGGCAGCCCAACCAAGACCAGAAAAAGCAAATCTAGTCTTTGCATGTAGAATGACTAGTATTGCATGCAGAGTCATAATGTCCTCAGCCACAGAATTTGACACTACATCATCATAAGCAACAATTTATGAGTGGTAATCCACTACTTTGCATAAAACCTCTCCTATATTTCATTGAAGTTGCGGTAATTAATGGCCGCTTCCTAGTGGCATTTGGATGGGCAAAGTAAATCTGAAATGAAGAAATAGAGTAACTGTGGAGATTCAATAGACACATAAGACTTTACCCCAAACCAGTATATATTCTGCAAAATCTACCAACTCTCTCTAGGTGGGTGAGCTACATGTATAAAAAATAACAAAATGTTGATGGCCCATCTTCCAATGCTAGTTCTCATTTGCTTTTTGCTAAGCAAATCTGATGAAAATAGGCCCTTCTTACTTTTTGTTTGAACACATCAAAGACTCGCTTTCTGTCATATTCTTACTCCATTTTGTATAAGTAGCACCAACTTAAAAAGAGCACTTCCTTTTCAGCTTTAAAATGTGTTTATGGAAGGCAAATAACAAAACTGTGTTTATGGTAAAGAGACCAGAAGAAGAAAAAGAAATTTCCCAATCAAAGCACATAGTTTCAAATGAGCGATATAGTAAAATAATAAATCCAACCCACATGCATAGATAGAGCACTTCTAATGAGCACATGCCAACAATGTGTTGTAACCATGGTATGCAATTTCGAATGATACCGCCTGGTACGGGCGGTACGTACCGGTCCGAGAGGATACCAGTACGCGGACCACTCGCTATCGGGCGGTACATGTATTTTGGCTGGTATGAATGCGTTGCGAAAGCATTTAAGGTGTACCGAAAGTACAGAGGTATACCGACCAATACCGAGGTGTACCGACCAGTACCGCCCCAGATTTTGACTTTTACCGAAATATACCGATCGGTATGGCCTAGCATGATACCATCGGTATGCCATAACGTATTAACGTTTACATATCGACGCACTCATACCGACCAACTCTCGGACACCATGCGGTGCATTATGCGGACCTTGGTTGTAACACATTCATCAAGCTCCTTCTATACAGTAAGCCTTTCCAACTCTATGAGGATTCTCATTAGTGATAGCCATGTTTCCTACAGTGGTTAAAAAAGGCGCTCGGGCGCTCGCCTAAGTGCTCGGGCGAGGCGAGGCGAGGCTCGAGCACCTCATTTTTAATCCAGCGACGCCCTTCACGAGAAGATCGTCGCTGGCGCCGCCCGAGCCAGGATCGGCGCTTGAGGCGAGCGCAACTTTAAATCAGCGATCGAACCAGATTTTTACATCTCATTTCGGTTAATGTGATTTAGTTGGTTCGATTGAACCAACTAAATCACCGATAAGATGGATTTCCCTAACCCTAACCTCGTGATTTCATTGATTTGCCTCTGCCGATGCCATTTTAAGCCGCGCGCTCTGCTTACTTTCGCCGCCGCTGCTACGCCGCATGCGCTTCGCTTGCCGTCGCCATTGTCTGCGCTTGTTCTCTGCTCGCCGCTCTTCTTGCTCGCTTATCGCTCTTAGCAGCAGCCGTCCTTCGCTTTTGTCCATTTGCCACATGTCACTCGCCATTACTCGCCGCATCCCGCTTAAGGAGCCGCTCCAGGCTATCGCCGTCGTCATTGCCGCTTCCTCCATTGTCGATTATATTTCGATTCTCTTTCCTTCTGCAGCTCTGCTTAGTACAAAGGGTTAAGTTAACAAAGATACTTTAATGTTAACAATATACTGTTAACATAATTTTTATTTAACAGTATACTGTTAACAGTATACTGTACTGTTAACAGTATATTGTTAACATAATTTTTATTTAACAGTATACTGTTAACAGTATACTGTTAACATAATTTTTATTTAACAGTATACTGTACTGTTAACAGTATACTGTTAACATAATTTTTATTTAACAGTATACTGTTAACAGTATACTGTACTGTTAACAGTATACTGTACTGTTAACAGTATACTGTACTGTTAATAGCAGTATACTGTTAAGTGTTAACATAATTTTTATTTAACAGTATACTGTTAAAAATATACTGTACTGTTAACAGTATACTGTTAACATAATTTTTATTTAACAGTATACTGTTAACAGTATACTGTACTGTTAACAGTATACTGTTAACATAATTTTTATTTAACAGTATACTGTTAAACAGTATACTGTACTGTTAACAGTATACTGTTAAGTGTTAACATAATTTTTATTTAACAGTATACTGTACTGTTAACAGTATACTGTTCAGTATTAACATAATTTTTATTTAACAGTATACTGTTAACAGTACATTGTTAACAGTATACTGTACTGTTAACAGTATACTGTTAACAGAATTTTTTTATTTATTAAAATAATAATATATTATTTTATTTTTAATACGGTTACATTTTATTTATTTGGAATTATTGTTATGTTTCAGGATAAATGACAAGTGTTCAGAGCAACTCAATTGATTCTACGATGACATCAAAAAAAGATCCTGCATGGAAGTATAATTATTTAAAGGATCCGAAAGATCCTAATGCAAATTGACTGTACATGTTGTCTCGACAAGACTACTAAAGGTGATATTTTTCGTGCAAAACAACATCAAGTAGGAAATTTCAAGAATACAACAGCTTGCCAAAAGTGTCCACTCGAGGTTAAAGAAGAGTTGCTGAGTTATATGAATGAAAAGAAGATAACAAAGAATGAATCTTCTGAGCGAATTTACGAGATGATGTTGAATATCTCGTGACTAAGAAGAAGATTATTCTTTGAGTATTAACCAAAGTGGGAAAAAATATCTGACAGAAGAGGAAAAGAAGTTGTGAGTACTAAAAGGCTAAAAAAGGACCGATGGATCTATATATGTTTCAAGGATCACGATATGCAACAAGGGCAAGCAGGAGATTCAAAATTTAGACAAACAAATATAAGTGATGCTTATGATAAAGAAATAAGAGGAAGAACAATTCAGCACATTGCTCCTTTCTTCTAACAGGCTGGTCTTCCTCTTAGTACTACTCGTTTAGACAGCATTTAAGGAAATGATTGAAGCTATGGAAGATATGGTGCAGATTAAAACCTCCAAGCTATTATGAGATCGAGTTCCATTGTTACAAAAAGAGTTGAATTATACAAATGACTTACTAAAGGATAAAGAATCATGATCCACACACGTGTTGCTCTATTATGTCGATTCGTTTTGGTGGTATAGGAGACGCAGGAGTATAATTAATTTTATGGTTAATTGTTCTTTGAACTATTTATATTGTGAAGTCAAAGATGCTTAATCTTTTGTAAAATGAGATAAGATATATTCATTTATTTGACAAGTTTATGGAAGAAATGGAGAAAAAATATCGCTCAAGTCATAACCGACTAATCCTTAAAGTCCAAAAAACTATGTATTACTATTAATATTCATCTTTTGAATTTTTAAAATTTTAATTATTTAATCTTATTAAATGAATTAAACTCGTAAGTCTTATCATTTTTTTATTTTTGTCTCGGGGTAAATTACTTGAATAAAAAAAAGACAAGACTTTATATTGGACTCACGCTATGCGTACATTGTATTGATTTAATGTTGGAGGATATTGGAAAGATCCCAGACATCAAAAAAACTTTAGAAAGGGCAATTTTTATTGTTGGATTTCTTTATAATCATATTGGGGCTTTGAATATAATGAGAGAATTCACAGGCAACAAAGAATTAGTGAGATATGGTATAACCCGATTTGCTACTTCATTTTTGACATTACAGAGTGTGCATCGTCAAAAGCATAATCTGAGAAACATGTTTACTTCTGAGATATGGGTGACAAGCAAATGGGCAAAAGAAACAAAAGGCAAGAGGGCTACTGATATCATCTTAATGCCATCCTTTTGGAATCATGTGGTTTATATATTAAAGTAATGGGCCCTCTTATTCGAGTCCTTCGATTGGTGGATAATGAAAATAACTCGATGGGATATATTTATGAGGCTATGGATAGAGCAAAGAGATATCGATTAAAAGGTCTTTTAATGAAAATGAAGAAAAATATGAGAAAATTTTTACAATCATTGGACGAAAGATGGAATTGTCAACTTCATCGTCCCTTACGTTGTAACAGGATATTATTTGAACCCCTTCTTTTATACGATTAAATCATAGGTTTGATTCGAAGTTTTAAGGGTTATATCATTAGTATTACAATGATTAGTTCCAATTGAGGTGCAAGATCAGATTATTCGTGAATTATCTCTCGACACTAAAATGCCGAAGGTCTTTTTGGAATTCCTGGCATTGAACCTCACAACTCGTTATAGGTATTAATAATTTAAGATAATTAATTTTCATTAAGTAGTATTTATTATTTATTGCTAATAATAATATAAATTTTGTAGTCTAATGGTGGAGTCTATTTGGAAATTCTACTAAACTTACTTAAATTTACTATCAAAATACTTAGTTTGAAAAGTGCTTGTTAAAAATAATGTCTTCGAAGTAAGTCTAAGAATCAATAAATATTTTTGTTTCAATTAATTTTTTTATTTAGATAGATATATTAATATTTTTTTTAAATTATATTACTGAAATTCACTCAAAGAGAAGGAACCAGTTGAACATCAGATGATTACATCTTGTTTACATAAAATATAATCAAGCTTTAAGGCTATCATAATTTGCAGTACTATGATCCAATCTCATTTCTATCTGATTCAATGAGTGGTTAGTGGGAAAATGGGTGCATTATTCCTATCTCAGACACAATGAGCTTGTATTTAAGACATATTGAGATAAAAAGGAGATGGGCAAAGCTTCAAGAATTCTCATATATTTCAAATGACAAAGAAAAAAGATCCAAAAGCATCAAGCTCGACTCTACTATTGTTGAAGACATTGAGAATGAAACATATTTTAATGAAGAGGAAAGACCAACCTAAAAATGAATTCAAAAGAAAGATGATTCCTCTACCAAATCTCCTGAAGTATTGATGATGATGTGCCAAGTAAAATTTTATTTTTAGATTTTCATAGAAAATCAGGTAATGTGACATTGTGAGTTTATATGTTAGATTTTCTTCTGAACAATAGTATTTTTATTTAAATAATAGTATAAATTATATTTATAATTTTTATATTTTAGACTCGCTCATGTCTTAGGACCCTATACATTTTAGACCTTAGCGCCTTTTGTCACCTAACTTTCCTAAATCATGTTTCCTAGGCATTAAATATATCACAATGATATATTTTTATCTTTGACACTAACACATTGATATTCCTTTGTATGAACCTCAAAAATCATTATTTTCATACCATTCCTATAAAAACTTGCTCGGATTAAGGTCTTTAATTTCCTCAATCAAGATTTCATCTACAATAGCTCATGTTGTCTCTAGCTACTTAATTCTTCTACAAATACTTGTAATTGAAAAGGGCATGTAAAATAACTTCAAGTAAGTCTATCTTGCTCACATATGCCTACTCAATCTAATGTTAGAATATAACTGTAGACCAAAAACTGAAATTAAAGTGGCTTAAGATGCAGTTGAGTATCAGATGTTACATTGTGTAATATAACCAGGAAATAATATGATGTGCGGAAAAAGCATTATTCCTATCTCCTGGACACAAAGGAATTTAACAATTGAGATAAAAAGGGAGGGGCCAAAGTAACAATTCTCTAAATATTTCCACAAGGCAAACAAGATCCAAGTTCAAGGTAAACATCTCTTGACATTGCAATGCCTATATTTATGTTAGACCAACCTAAAAAACAAAAGAAAGGTTATTCCTCTACCATCTCCCTGGAAGTGCCAAAAAGGTGCCAAGAACATTCTTGGTCCTAGATCTTAATAGATAAATCAGGACACGTTGAACGTATTGGATAATGTTCTTCAAAATCTCTGAACAATGTCAACAGATACTAGTGATAAATGACATTTGAATTAATAGACTCCTCATGTCTAAGGACCCTATACATCTCAAGCCTCATCTAACTTAAAGTCCTACAAGTTTAGGCATTAAATATATTACCGGTGATTCAAGTTTTTTATCTTTGAACTGCCATATGTTGATAGAGAATTAGATCATTACCATAGAATTCACAGAGTAGTAGTGCTGACAACTGCTCAATTTGTGCACAGGAAGCAGCAACAAATAAATGCAACTTCTGTTGGAGGTACAAAAAATTAAAAAGACTGGCCACAACTATAGGACACCTCAGACTACATAAATATGGAACAATAGTCAAACATCCATCAAAATTGTCTCCTCGTGAATTTCTACATCAATTCCTTTTCTCCAATTACAGATATGATGAAACCTAGTTTCATTTAGTTCAAATTTAATAACTTTCTTCATGTCCTCCTGTGCCAAGAATCAAATTGCAATTTTCAAGTATCAGCAGTCTAGGTCAGAAATACTTGCAAAGCAAAATGCATGTGCATCATAGTCCATATAAAAGTAATAATTCAATGAAACACTTAAAAATAACACCGCCACTCCACCCAACACAGCTTACTCTTGCATTTAGTGCTAATTCAGAATAGTTGTCAGTCAAAGTTGGGTATAAACGTAGAACTGCAAAATTTAAAGCACTAAAAATGCAATTTATCGAGCTAGATCACATTAGTCAGTCCTTAATGTCATTTTAGTAACCATAATTTCTTGCAGTTTATAATACAGAAGGTAACAAATACAATAATCATGTTTAACTCATTATCACCAAAAAGGCATGCATCACTACATCTTTTATAAAAGATATCACTTCACTATTAGAAATATGATAAAATGAAGAGTTGCATGGCATGATACAAAGATAGAAGTTCCATTCTTAGATGTTAAATCGATCATCATTACATTTGTTTTCACGACAATACATTTTTTTAGAAAATCCTGTACCTAGTAATCACATCTTTTTGACATCTAAGAGTAAATTATACATGTTTAAGAGGTGTAGGAAAATTGATAAGGCAAAGGAAGATTATTACAACAATAGGATTCAAGAAGCTTTCATGGGTTCCTCCAGGTTCTGTCTGATCCAAGGAGGAATCATAGCACAGTAACTCCAACCAGTTTGAGGGTCATGTGGCTAGATAGTATTTCTTCCATCCTGCAACATGCAAAGGAACTAAACGATGATTAGGCATTTTAAAGTAGAAGAATATCAATATGAAAGGCAAATCTTACATGCGGAGAAAACATCTTGCATGTGATCCATAAGAATTTAAGCCTGTTTCAGATAGAATGGAGATTAAGATTTTTCTCAGTGGTACATTCAATATGACCTCCTATTTGGATAAGGTTCAACACTTGAAAATTGAGATATTTGTGAAGTGATGTATAAAATGCTATAGGAGAAAAATAAAGATACCCAGGGGTGTTCAAACCAGTTCAAACCGAACTGTTTTTTAAGTTCGGTTCAGTTAAAGTAAGGTAATCTGAACCCAAACCAATTCTGACCTATCTAATCAAACCGATTCAAAATCAGTTAATCCGGTTCGATTAACCAATTTGTAATTTCAAGTAATTTAAAAATATATATATTTACCAAATGAACCAATTCAATTCGATTGAATCGAACCAAAATCTTGATCTAATTCGGCTGACAATACAAGATTTGCAAAATTAAGCCAACGTCATTTGTAAAATTGAACCTTTGGGCTGGTTTGATTAATCAGTTTAAACCAATTAAGGGCTTAGGGTTATAAAATCAACAGGATTGATACCTTTTAAATTAAAATAGGTCCGGTTTGGTTCGAACCGTTAACCGAACCAAAGAAGGGTACTCCCAAACTAAAACCATTTATAACCTTCAAAACCAAACTATTAGTGAACCAGTTCAGATCGAACCAGTTTTGGACCGGTTCGGTTCCGGTTTGTTCGGTTTTTCAATTCGATTTGAACACTCCTAAAGATATCTTAACATGAAGTTGAGGTATACTTTGGATATTTCGGCCATAAGAACCAGAACAAAACAAAAGTTAATGTGAGGTGAAATGGTTGGAGCATTTTCCTATGCAATTTAAGAAAATTAAAAAGAGCTAAACGTAGCAGGACTCAAAACAGTTGCAAGATCTGTGCTTAGAAGCAGATGGGGTGGCTTTTTCATTCCCAAGAACCTTGTGTTCATTATATCGGTGAAGGCTTCTACCTATTTTGAGTGTGCTTTCTCTTTTTCTTTAATTTATAATCTTGTTGCTACTTGTTAGAAGTTACAATCCAAATCTTTCCTAAAGACTAACTCATACACGGTTTTAGATAAATTGATAAGAAACCATATCCATTCACATAATATGCATGCAAAAATAATTTAATTAATATCAGTTTCCTCATAAACTTATTGTGGAATCCTCTAAACTAAGAAAGCAACAATTTTGAGCATGTGGAAAGCCATAAAGCAAAAGAATTACTATTAAGTAATATGAAAAACATCATCTGCAATTATTTTAATGTTTGACACAAAACATAACAGAACAAAACACAAAAAAAAAAACAGAAGAACATTTGTAAGTAATACTGTGGAGAATTGTCCTTGTAAATGGTAGTCCAAATCCTTTGAGAAGATGGACCTGCATAGCCATTGTGTCTCTCATAGTTCAGTTGGAGATTCACAAATGTCATTGCTGCTACTAAAAAAAAGTAAAAAGAAAACTTCACAAAGTCAAATAGATTGGAGCAGAACTGCAACATGTAAAACTAAATAAATCTAAAAGTAAATCAAAGGAGTTTACTAAAATCAGTCTCATCGTGTTCCAAGGATTGTCAATCATGATCCATCCTATAAAAATCTCATCATTAAGAGCCTTATCCACATAAATTGTGGTTTCCTATCCCAACAATTATCGTTCACAGAAAGCACGCTTGATAGTTCCTTAGATGAGTAACTTGCATTCTGGACAATGCTATTTCATAATATATAAGTTGCAGTCTCAATATTTGCATGTTAGTTCATAAAAGAAGTCACTTAAAGAACTGATGGGCAATCCAGATGTAAGAATTATGAACAGAAAACTCTTTCTCATAAAAACTAGAGAGGTCAATATATGTTACATCAATTTACTACGACGGACAAGTCTTACTATGAAACAGTTAGGATCATGCTTATGAGCACAAATATGTTTTCAACGATAGCTTTTATGGTCTTAAGCAACCCTCCACCTTTTTCATTCGGGCTTGGGACCGACATTGGCGGTGTTAAAATTAAAAACATGAGTACTCATAACAAGAAATCAAGTCAAGAAACTAATTTTCTTTGAGAAAGATAAAAACAGAACACCTAGCAGGAATTTGAAAATGACAATTGTAGATCCAATTTGAATCATGGCACTACTGGTTTTTTTAAACCTAACAATGAGAAATATTTTTTGCTAATACATAAAAACATAAGAATGTTTGTTTTCTCTATGGCTGTGATTTTGGTGGGGAAAGGGGGCAATTAAGCATATAACCTCTGAGCATATCAGTAACCTATGACACAATGACTTCCGATGCAGAAAATCCTAGAGAAAATGAAGTTCTCGATTGAGGCATTCACATCAACATAATAACACTACTAGATTGAACATGTTTCATCTTGTTTGTAACTAAGAAAAAATGTATCTAAGTCCAACACATACTTATATAAGATAAATCTATCCATTTAAATTTACGTCCCTCCTAGCCTTGCCTCCTACCTAACGTTCAAGGTGAGAGCATTTTCATTAACCTGGTCTATTGGTACTCTTTGTGCTAAGGAAACCCAACTATATAAATATTTATCCCATTTGTCCCATGAAAGATGGAAAAATGAAACACAATAGCATGCATCAAAAAAGTTACGCAAATATTCATAAATCTGATTCAATGTCTCATGAAATATAGAAAACATCTGAAATTAATGTCATCAAACCTTAACAAATATTTTATAACATCTAGAAGTAGACATAATGAAGAGTTAACTTTCAGCTTCTGAATGTACCCAACATCAATTAAAAAAAAACTTTCTCCAAAATATTTATGACTTTTGGCCATTTAAGTCACTTCTGCTATAATCTCTACATAATGGAATTATTCTTTTGTAGTACTATCGAAGATAGAAAACAATTCAAACACTGTAATTTTAGGTTTGTCAACAAGTGGTTTACTCCAGAAACATGTCCAAGTATTGTACACTATTTTCTCCCAAATAACACAAATGAGACCTTGTATGATAATGCAATCTTTGTGCAACTTCTGTTCAATTTTCAGATCCATATATCAACTAAGTAGCATGTCCTAATATCTTAATGAGGAAAGGCTTTGGAAGATCAAGAGATAGCTCTATTAACAAGTGTACTAAAAGAAAAAAAAATCAGAAATTAAGAAAATATGGGGAGACTAGAAGACTCTTTTAGATAACAATTTATATAAAAGAAGAAAATTAAATTGATCACACTATCAAGGACTTGAGTTAAAGAGACATATTATAATACAAAAAAAATGCTCAAATTTTCTCACACCATCAAGGAATTAAGTTATATCCTTTTACTTGTTGTGGTCAGTTGTAACTTTTATTTCAGCATATCCTAAGAGTTTTACAAGAATAGGTAGAATTTTTATAACTTGAATCATAAAATGTAAAATATCCGACCAACCCATTATTTGCTCACTTTTGTCTAGATTAGTTGATATAAACTAGTTAGACTACATCTTGTCCCAATACATACATTTTTAGGTTTAACAACTTAAGATCCAACATACAAAAGTCAAAAACTTATAATGAATAACAAATGTATGTTTAGGAAGTCTTAGAAACAAAAAATTGGTTCCCATGAAACCCAGAATAACTAAAATTGAAAAGCCCTTGCCTTTAACTAAATTTAACTAAAAGTCTTAGTATCTAAAATTAGTTCCCATGTGGGCAAACTTGCTTGGAAAACTGCTTTATGAAATCTGCAACATTTTGGTTGAAGATATTGGGACCGAGAGATATTGCCTAATCATATCACAAACCCTAACATCCCCCACCAAGTGCCCTCTCCAAGTTATGCAGTTGTCTTGCAGTAAATTTCCATATGTTATCAGAAATAAAGTTAATATCTAGAAAAATGCATTAGAACTACTCTTGTAAACAAATTGAAATAAATAAAATACACACCAAAACACAAGATTTTTCAGTCCGATATCAGTTTCAATAATATATTAGAGTAGTATGGTATACAACCAAGTTATTAGTCCTTTTGCACATTAAAAAAACATCATTAACAAATTTGAATGAAAGAGAAAGAGATACTTTAATCCAAAGTCTAGACAATAGATGATAGACATCATCAAACATCATTAAGGTCTTTATTTAGAATATGATATTCCAAACTTCAAAGAAAACTTGGTTCTTTTCAAATTTCAACTTTGCTTCTCTTCTGTTGAAATGTGAGCTCTAATACTGCTTTATATTTATAAAATGATATTTTCAACTATGCGTTTCCCTTCCTCTAAAATGTGATCTCTAACAATGCCTTATATTTATTAAATGACAACTATGTTTTTTCTAATTACTTCTTAATGAAGACACACTAAATGGCAACAATTAACATATTTTAGCCACTTAACAAGTATTCCTAATCACTATATTCTATCTTTTGTAAACTTTATTTCAATTACATCTATTATTTAAAAAATCAAAATGTTCATTCCTTAAAAGCTAATTAATGCATTATATCAAAATTAAGGAGACATGTTAAGAGTATTTTTTCTTTGGTGACTTTATCTTTTAAATTATAAAATATGTTATTATTGATGCAATAGGTATTTGAGAGTAAGGAGATTAGCAGAGATCCTTGATCGAGTGAACTATGTTTGTTTGAGTTAATGGAGTTCAGGTAGAGGCCACAATAGGCACTCATCATGCCTCTTATTGGGTAACTATGTTTCGGCTCGAGTAGGAATGCTCCCGAAGGTTTTGATTTTGTGATAGACCATTATCAAATATGAGACTTTCAAGATTTGAGAAAATTATATTTTTAGACTATGACAACTTTTACAAAATTTTCAACTTTCGTAAATTTATAAACATTTCTTTAACATCTTTATCAACATAAGTAGATTTTTAACTTTCTATTTTTTATTACGTTAAATCTTATTTAAACATTTTTTAGACTGCTTTTAATTAAATCCTATTTTCCTAATTCTTTTAAATATTTTACATATTTTTATTGTGTTATATGTTTTTATCAACTTCTTAGTTGTTATCAATATTACTTTCTAAAATTATCTATTATTTTTCTCATAATAAAGGAAATTTAGTTATACTCCCAATTTGGTGGCAAATTTCATCAAACAAAACAAAATAATTTGGAATTTTACCTTAAACAAGTGCAATATATTTACAAGTCATAAAAATTAATTTATATACTCCAAATTATTTTGCTCAATATTTTTTCATGTTTCGATTTTAGATAGCAATAATTAAAGTTGCCAAGGCATATTGACAATAAGGATTGATGTTATTGATGTTCTGCTTGAGTTGGTACATTGACAAAAGGATTGATTTTCTAACAAAGTCAATTTGACAACATCAATCTGATTATTTGTTGGCATTAATTAATATATTGTACATTCCTAAAGATTTCAACTAATAATTTTTGTATTTCTGTGTTATATCACTGCATATCATATAAATTCATGAGGGAAATTTAGAATTGGTACCAATATTCAATTCATTTTTGGAAGTTGGAAAGTACATGAAAAGCAAAAACAACTACATACAAACATAGCATACAAATCCAAGAGGGATGAGCATAGGGGTCTACATTTAAGCTTTAATACCATATTACATGAAAAATAAAAGAAGAATAACAACATAAACAATTAAAGGGCATGACAATTTGTTTTATAAACAATAGAAGATGTTCATCAAAACTAAGCAGCTAGCTTCCTATTTAGTGATTAAAAGGAATCTGATATAAGCCAAAGGTGTCATGATTCAGTTATGCATCTACTTTTATATCCAAATCTAGTGATTCTACAAAGGCTCAACCTATGGAGACTAAAAATAAAAGTTTCAAATTACCATATCGAAATGCAATTGATCAAGTGTACCTTCAAAATGTATGGATAAGTTAATGTGTTTTAACTTGATTAAGAAGCATCTTTTACTGAAATATTAATGCTGCACAAATATGTTCCAATTAACAACTAGCTTTGTACAACGCATTTATAATTTGCTTTGCTAGTCATTTCAATTTGAGTGAGATTTTATTTGCACCTAATATTTCACATTGTGCATTTATCATCATAGAATTACAAATTAATTATTTTAGAGAAGTAATACCAGGATAAACCAAAAAGATCGTAAAAATTACATAAGGATGTTCTTTGAGTCTCGAGTTGAGTAAAGTCAATTTATAGCTAAAGCATAGCAAGCAATATAAAATATCACATTATAAAACCTTATTAACTATAGCAATAGTTACATAGTAAAATGCATAAGATCTTCTTGCTGACAACATATCATAAAAATTTATAGTGCCAACATCAAGGGCACAAATTGCACACTTAACTTCAGCAACATTTTTAGAGCCAACGTAAATCTCTCAATTTGGATAAGTGAGCCTAAACAAAAACTTGGGATCAATGAGCATAACTAAAATCTTGATCACAAGCACTATAAAATACTATTGAAAGTTGATACTAGACAACATAAGAGATAATAACCAAAGAAAAAATGTTCTACCAAGTGACATTATCTCATAATTCGATATCCACATATTGCAATCATCACCATCTGAGAAATGACCAAGCTAAAACCATCAGTAACTGAGTCCCTAATTTCATCAAGACAAACACCAATTAACACCACAAGGTCGAGGAGAGTCCATAAATCATAAATCATTGGATTTTGTTTGCATTAGCATCTATTTGATAACAAATTTTTAAAATAAAAGGGAAACAACCCATATTATAGGAGTGCCATCTAGTCACTAAATCCTTATCAAAATATGGCAAATTACAACCACTAAGAGACAACTCTAAAATCACAAGAAAGGTAGCTTTGCATTTAATATTCCATTTAAAACCACAAAAATATTTAAAAATTGGCATTTGTCTTCATGATTTCTCACTTCACAGATTCTCTTTAATTTTTTTTAAAAAAATTTCTAACTTAATTCCCAGCTCTTTAATTTTTTTAAAAAAAATTCTAACTTAATTCCCAGCTCAAAGCAATATTAACATAACTGAAGAGACTGATAGCACCAGGACTTTAGAGTAAATAAATCTAAATCACCACTATTGAAAAATTCAATATTGTATGACACCGAATGGCAAGGTTTTTAATTTCGAATGATACCGCTTGGATCGAGCGGTACGTATCGATCCGCCAGAAGACCATTACACAGTCCGCCCGCTATCAGACGGTACCATCGATTGGGGCTGTTTCCGCCCTGTTACCACCCGAAATCAATTGGTGATGATCGATTTCGACCATTGCCACCCGCTATTGAGCGATATTAGCTGAGGGAGAAGGAAGAAGAGGGAGAAGAAAAGGAAGAACTTGGAGATCCAGCATCGTTCTCCCTTGTTGATCCCAATCTATTACCACCCTCCCTTGCCAGACGCCGCAGATGAGATGTTGCCTCTTCATCTAAGGCGACGAGGCCTCGGCATCGTCGACGACTTCTCATTCACACGGGGAGAAAAAACTATTTATTCTCCCCACATTGTCACAAAAAAAACTATAAATGGGGTGTTCAATGTAATGCTTATGTACGTCCGTATCTTTTGGTTTGTTCATGTTTTGCTTAGCATGTAGAGCACTGGTCAAAGGCTTAACAGTCCCATTTTAGTTGGGTTTGGTGGTCGTTTTAGGCTTATAAATAAAGGTTATGTCATGTGGACACTTGTGAGAGATTTCGATCTGTAGTGGACCATTTTGGACCCTTTGTTGTGTAACCGTTCTGAGCTTGTGAAGTCCATGGTTATAATTTGCATTGGCAATAAAGTGTTTGCTAAAATGGTTGCTTGTGGATCCCGAGTTAAGCGTTTTCTCTAACTTATTCTCTTTTGTAGGTCCTAAGGGACCATAGGAGGTTTCGGGGAAGTTGACCTTTGCGGAGGGATACGCAAGGTGCCGCATGACTTAGCAAAACCAGCTAAGTCCGTGACAGATGGTATCAGAGCAGGACAAGCATGCAAACATGGGGGACCTAGCGGGGCTATGTAGAAGGCAGCCAGCACGTGCGACCGTTTGGAGGAAACGGACATGGAGATGTAGGAAAATGAGTCGCCCAGAGGAGAGGGCATCCAAGAATGGCATTCAAAGGAATGACCAACCCTTCACGCAAGAGACACTACGAGGACAAGCAAGCTAGGAAGAATGTGTAGCGCACAAAGGTTGGGATGGCTAGGTTCAAGCTATGGCTCGACATTGGCAACCAAACTTGACAGTGCTCAAGGCAAATGGGGCACTTGGTAAAGGATGAGACTGTACAAGGTAGGATAGGTTGCTCAACAATCGAAAGAGTTGTGCAAAGCTCACAGAGGTGAGGGGAATTGCTAACTCAATGAATTCGATACGCATGCAAGGGCTTGTATGCGAACGATGGATTGTTCGTAGCCATCCCAAAGTGACCAAAACTCGACGCCATGGAACATTAAAACTTTCTCTTCGGCATGGGAAGGATATGTCTGTAGGAGGCTGAAGTGTGCAGCAGGTTCAACATATTGCTAGGCTCTTAGGGGTGTAGCGAGAGTTATCTTGGCGAAGAGTCGTAATCTAACAAGTACGCTTACAGGGGCAAAACAATGCATAGTCTGTTCAGTAAGACGAAGTAATTCAAAGGGATAATGATCTCTAAAACTTCTAGAGGAAAGGATGCGAAAAAAGAAGTTGCTCTAATGGGACAGATATCCAGAAAGGATAAGTCCCGGTTCTTTAGAGGGAGAATCATGTGTAACGGACCACACATGTTGAGGAGAAGTACCTCAAGACAACAACCCTACAATACTTAATGGACCGAGCGAGTGGCGAGGAGTCGTAGCATGATCTCGCTAAAGGTAACACATTGGTGGATGCATTATGAGATCAAGTGGGGGAGCGACCTAAGGCAACACAAAATAAAGGTGCACTTGGAGCCGATAGAGAGATCGGACTCAACGGAGGGTTGACTCGTGGAATGGTGGGCGTGAGGGCCATCAACAACTCAATGCAAATTAAGTAGTTGAGCAACTTGGGTGTAACTTCGTAAAGTACCCAAGCCATATAAAGAGAGTTGGCATAGAAAATGGAACATGGAGTGAAGGCATGAAGCTTTCCTTGGACAGAGGTAGTGATTTAAAAAGCGCTAAGCGCTAAGGTCCAAAAACGCCCGAGGCGCTAGGCACTCGTTTAGATGCTCACCTGAGCGAAGCGAGATACTAAAATATAAAAATATATAATATAATTAATAAATATAATTATTTAAATAAAAATCTAATAATAATTTTAAATAAATAAAAATTAATAGTATTAAAATTAAAAATAATATATTATTAATCTAATAAATAAAAATACTATTAACAGTTAGCAGTATACTGTTAACAGTATACTATCAAGAAGAATGTAGGGGAAGACCGAGGGCGGGCTATTGAGAGCAACGATAGCGGTAGCAGCGAGCAATGGGAGCAGGAGTGATGAGCGATGACAATGACAACAGTAGCAGCGAGCAGTAGTAACGGGAGCGAGAGCGGGAGAGGGAGCGGCAACAGTGGCAGCGACAGTGGTAGCAGCCAGCAGCGGCGATAATGGCAACTGCAGCGGCAGCGGTAGTAGCAAGCAAAGCGAGAACGGAGTAGACGATAGTAGACAAAGAGGAGCGAGCGAGCGGCATATGGCATGCAGCGGCAGCGGCGAAGGCGGCAAAGGGCGGCGGCAACAATGAGCGGCGATAGTGGCAGCGAGCAGTGGCAGCGGGAGCAACAAGCAAGGTTAGGGTTGGGGAAGACGTGAGAGAAAGGTGCTTTAGTTGGTTCGATTGAACCAACTAAAGCAGACCGAACCAACGTTTTAACCCGAGCGCTCGCCCAAAACACCCAGGCAAGCGACGCCTCTTTGAAGCTCGCCACCTGGAAATGAAACGAGGTGCTCAGGCCTCGCCTCACCCGAGCGCTTAGGCGAGTGCCCAAGCGCCTATTGAAATATCTGGACAGAGGTCAAGGACATGAACTCTTGTAGAGGCAGAAGCAGGATAATGTCGTTCCATAGGTCCCTTATTCTGATGGAGCAGACTCATCTTGCATGGTGCCAAAAATGAAGGGAGCTACGAGGCACATGCACCTTATCTCGGTGAAGCATTTGACGGAAGAACTAAGGTGACGCAACTTGCAGTGGCAAAATTAGTGTCAAAAGACTATGGTACGGAGTAAGAGAACATGGAGGTGGATACTTTTGAAGAATATGTCATAGTGCTATCGTTTGAGTTGTCATGGGGGAAGCGATACGCAGCGGAGATTGTGTTGGAGGGGGCAGAGGCCAAGGATCCAGACAATGGTGCACCAATTTTAGCAAAGTCGGTGGACTTCAAGAGCTGCTAGACGATGGAGTATCTTAGAGCTATGCTTCGTCTGGGTGTGACCCAAGAGCGGATCGATGAAGGTCGATTGCCAAAGGAGCAAACATAATCAAAGGTGGCAAAGGCCCTGCAATGTGTTGGCAGAGGCCACACATTGAGAGATCGCAGTTCGAGCTCATACCACAATGATCAGAATGCAAGAAGATGTCACCAGGAGGCGACATGGTGCAACAGATCATGGTGGAATAGTTCGAGGCAATGCGACACGCAAGACAAGTCCCATGAGGGACTGGGTCATATGGAGATATGATCAGGAGCTACTAGGAGCTCCACTTTAGTGAACAACACGACGACAAGAAGGGCCATGGATTCGAGGGAATGCAATGGTACCGTAGAGGCGAGTTTTTTGTGCATGCATCGAATTTTATATCGAATGAAAATCTTGGTCATCAGCATATGAGGGCTGTGTATCACTGAGAGAAGTTCAAATACAAGTATCAGTGGTCCCACAAGGGGGGACTTAATCATGCAGAAGTATGATCGGAGCGACTAAAGAGTTGGACTGCTCTAGAGCTCACATTCGCTTAAGGGAGCTCGACAAGTCAAAGGACAAGGCCGAGTAAGCGAACGTTGCTACCAAGGAAGCTAAGGAGAACAGAATTGGTGTAAGCCCTACAACATGATAGTGAAGGCCATGCATAAGAGTTGTAGTCTGTCTATCCATCGACCCATGGGAATTGCTCAGAGAACACAAAGGTGTTAAAGCAGGTAGTCGAAAAGAGGCGAGAAAGCAACGACAAGTCTAGAGGGACTTAGATATCCAAAACCAAGCATCAGTTTGAATGAAGGTGGGCTCGAAGGAGTGCCATAGTGCCGCAGAGACGGATCTACCGATCGCGAAGAAAGGGACGTAGATGCGAGACAATGAATGGCAGTGCCATGGGCATGGCAGCGCCATAGTACCGTAAAGGCAGGACTTCCGTGGAGTCATCGATCCCTTGCTCTCATAGAGGGAGAGCGCTTAGTCGTGAAATAGGCCGAGGAGGTAAAGAATGCAGAGGCAACCTTCAAGTACCAAGACAAGGTTGAAGGGTAGAGGCCAGGGTACTTCATAAGATCGGTGTCAATGAGCTTCTCATCAAGGTAGCCGAAGGTGAAGGACTTCAAGTCGATGCAAGAGTATATGACCAAGGAACACAGTAGGCATATATGGTGCTATACCTTTACTACTCAAAGGAGTAGGCAGCAGAAATGATGGAGAAGACGGTACAATCCCAAAGGTGACTAAAAGTATTAGAGACTTGCTCCAAGTTAGAGTGAAAACTTCTTGCATTCCAGAAGTTCGATAGCATTGAGAAAGAAGGTGAATCACAGTAACTAACTCTACGCAAGGAGTGTAAACATTTCGAGTGCTTCGAAAGTGTGAGCTAAGAGCAAGCGAAGGCTAATAACCACTCAACGCACAGTAGTACAACCCTCAAGGAGGCGGCGAAGTCAAGTAACCTTTGCCTTTCCAACTCTCTAGAAAATGTGTGAAACTAAGTACCCCAATTCTCTTATTTATCCAGTAGAGGAGCACTGTGCAGATTCAAAGACCCTTAGAAGGAACCTAATGGAAGACAATAGTTATCAAATCCTCACCAATAGTGATCAGTGCTACTGAGAGTAGATTGTCCGCTTCGTTTCCCAACAGAATTTCAATCGAAAGGATAAGTGATGCGAACCTACTTGGAAGTGATAACTACATGAAAGAAGAATCGATGAGCCAATTTTGCAGAGGAAGGACCTGAAAACTTCAAAGTCTACGAGGCGATGCCCGTTAAAGCTCCAACAAGCATCCACCCAGTTCAAGCAACATGAGGCATTTGAGAGACTAATGCATACCAAGGATGGTCTTTTCCTTCATCTGAAAAATCCGCAGGAACCAACAGAGATCAGCACAACTCAGCTGACTCCATACCAAAGTCAGAGTCATTGGCGAGTTGAAGCAGCATGGCAGATCAAAGTTCAACTATTCAACAATAGTGGCAGAGAGCAGTTGGGAGCCAAGAGGCACATTGCAAAAGAAGCAAAAGATTGAAGATTCAACAAAGGCGAGAAGTTGCAGCATCGACAAAGGCTTTAATGAGAACGTTGAAGGAATAAGCGAGGGAGAATGTCACAGACAAAACTATAAATGAGATGTTCGATGTAATGCTTATGTACGTTCGTATCTTTTGGTTTGTTCATGTTTTGCTTAGTATATAGAGGGCTAATCGAAGGCTAAATAGCCCCATTTTAGTTAGGTTTGGTAGTCATTTTAGGCTTGTAAATAAAGGTTGTATCATGTTGACACTTATAGGGGATTTCGATCTACAGTAGACTATTTTGGACCCTTTGTCGTGTAATCATTCTGAGCTTGTGAAGTCCATAGTTGTAATTTACATTGGCAAAAAAGTATTTGCTAAAATGGTTGCTTATGGATCTCGAGTGAAGTGCTTTCTCTAACCTGTTTTCTGTTTTGTAAGTCCTAAGGGACCATAGGAGGTTTCCGAGAGGTTGACCTATGCGGATGGACACGCAGGGATACCGCACGACTTAGGCAAAACCAGCCAAGTCCGTAATAATATGGGCAGAAGAAAAGACACAACATCGCCCTTTTTTATTTTTTAACATTATTATTATTATTATATATATATATATATATATATATATACTGAGCAGTATGCCAGAACATACGGTACGATACAAGTATACCAAGCGTACTGTACGGCTTGGTATACTTGTATCATACTATACTGAGTTGAGCTCGATACTCCGATATAATTTGAAATTGTGAACCTTACCCAATGGTTATAACCAATCATACAATATTTTAGCAAATGACAACAGCTACGCATGATGTCTTTAATTGTTATTGTTGGTAGAATGAATCGTCTGAATCTTGAATGAGGCAAATACAAAGAGATGTATAAATTACTAAATATGGCATGCCATATAAAACTAGATAACTGACATCAATAAAATATTTCATATATAAGATTAGAGAATGGACTACATAACATGAAAAAAATATCTCAAAAGATCTATTATTTAAATTTCGATATTCATGACAGACAAAAACAATAATATACTCCTAGATTCTAGACATCTAGTAATGCAAACTTAGAGCAACGAGGAAACTATTTGTTGCCTCATGTTCAAATGTGGGGGAAAAAAATGTACCTTTAAAAAGTGGAAGCAACAATTGAAAGTCCAACAGCTAATTGTGCGGAGTCTTTAAGTGATTCATCAACAACGAAGGTATTATGTTCAATTCCTTTACATGCAACTCCAATAAGGTAGGAAAACTTATAATCTTAATATGATAATTTGTTAGTTTTAAAATGTTGAAACAATTAGTTAAATAATAGCCTTGGTATATACCATACTTGCCTGATACACCGGTATATAGATCAAAATTATAACCTTGGTTGAAACTAGGCAATATAAGAGCTAATAACCAAAGAAAAGATATTATACCAAGTGACACTATCCCATAATTCTATATCCACATATTACAATCGTTGCCATATAAGAAATGACCCAACTAAAACCACCAGCAATTGAGTCCCCAATTTCATCAAGACAAACACCAACATTAACACCCTAAGATCGAGGAGAGTCCATAAATCGTTGGATTTTGTTTGTATTAGCATTCACTTGATAACAAATTTTGAAAATAAAATAGAAACAACCCATATTATAGGAGTGTCATTTGGTTACTAATCCTTATCAAAATATGACAAATAACAATCACCAAGAGAAAACACAAAGATCTCAAGAAAGGTAGCTTTGCATTTAATATTCCATTTAAAACCATAAAAATATTTAAAGATTGACATTTGTCTTCATGATTTCTCACTTATTGAGATTCACTTCAATTTTTTTTAAAAAAAATAGCTTACCTAATTCCGAGCTCAAAGCAATAACATAACCAAAGAAACAAGAAAGAGAATTAATTAGAGCTGTAGACTTTTCAATGATAAAATTTGACAAACTACCATACATAATTTCTAGTAGAGTAACCAAAAGATTCAACAAAAAATAGGATACTTGAAACTGATTCTCAAATTCCAATAAGTGAAACATCAATGCTCTAAGTCTCTTTGTTCCTGAATGGAAAAAAAAAAGGAATTTGCCTTGAATGAAAGGTAAGCCTCAACATATGACTAAAGCATCACAAATGGCAGTCTATCAGAAAGTTGTTGGAGGTGAAATATCTTTAAGCATGAAGCAATTTGCTAACAACTTAATCTATAATCAAAGTGATGTTAGGCAAAATCTCATTGTATAAAGCTGAAAATATTGACAGTTATAAATAATAGTAGATATTTGCTGTAATATTGATAACAAATGTCTGCTATGACTAATAGTAGACATTTGCTGTAATATCGACAGTTATGGAAAGACCCTTACCAAGCTAAGGCTGTAAATTTGTGGGGAAAGGGAAAAAAAGGAAAAAATATGATGGAACTTAAAAATGGTGTCCATATTCCTTCTTAAAATCCATATGCAGGCTCAACAAAAAAAAATAACAGATGGCTTCTAAATTTTTGCAAAACCAGTTCACTTAGTATATCACTAAAAAATGCATTGAAGTAATTCTTGGAATAATTGAACTCTTCAAAACAATTTGCAATATTTCATTAAGAAATTCAGAGACAGAGAAAGAGGGGGACCAATTCATCAATTCAAATGAAGGAAAAGTGTGTGTTTAAGCTGAGCTTCTGGTTCGAATGATACATTGTCCAAAGATGTAACGTTCAGAGTATTGAGAGTTTTTCCTGCTTTCTTTCATTTTGTTAGTTCATTTATGACAAACAATGTCTAACATATCAGCTTGGAGATTTTATATAAAGTCATCTACTTTTGGGAAAAAAAGGTAAACTGGTTGTTCATTCATGTACAAATTCTCTCAAATATATTCAAAGTGTGAGGCTTCAAGTCAAACACTAACAAGCACCTAGTAGAAGGATCAGGTACGAAATATTCAGACCATTTGAAACATAGGGGGAAACAAGAAAATCTAACCAGTATGAATAATTATTATTCTGGATAATAAGGATGAGCCAACCATATGTCCATCAATAAAAAAAATACTAGATGATCTCATTGGTAATTGGTAAGACCTTCATTCTCTTGTTCTTCGATGCATAATTTCACAACATAAAACTGATTTCTAGTTTTACAGTTCAAACACCAACAACCACTAATCAAGAGAAAAAGAAGGTTGTATATGTACCTTCCCTTTGTTACAAAGGGTGCACTCACCGTTGGCCACGAGCTACACTGCAGCTTCTTGTTTGTCTCGATCAGGCTCTGGAACTTTTTGAGGATCATCAATCTCCACCGCATTAGCCTTGTCCATAAGGTCAATGATAGTTTACAAGATGTACATGATGGTGGCAAGGGGCACAGAGGCAGAGGTGTTGGAAGGGATGGTAACTTTGGTGATGGAAACTTCAAATGCTTACCCAATATTCATTTTGTTTCTCCATTACAACCAACAAGATCATCAATAGATTTTTAAAAAAAATGATGACTTAAATATTTCAATCAGAATTATCATGTCAAATTCAAACTTGGTACCACATGTGATATTACTGGAATTGCAATAAATAATCACAACAACTGCTGCTACCTTAATCTCAGTAAACAAACAGGGAAGTTGGAAACAAGAAATACAGACTCAGAGGTCGGTGTTATACTTATAAAAGGCATATTTCAGCTATAGCGCTTGGATGCAGAAACTTGTGGTAAATGAACACAACAGCAGAATTGAAAAAATACAGAAATAGTAGCCATGTGATTAATTGGTGAACATTTATATGAAACATAGCAAGGTTGTCTATCAAGCTCATGATCATTGCTACCACTCTGCTACAACTACAGCTGATTCAGCAAGATAAATCCCATAGACTGAAACAATCACAAATCAGAACCTTCAGATTCAACAAAGATCCTGTTAATCGGAAGGACCCAAACTACTCCACTATCACTATGATGAAGCATTTGCGAACTGTTGGTCTAGTATGCTGACTTCCAAAATATAGAACCTGCATTATATCCCATTTGACACCATTTTTCAAGCCTTATCTTAGGACCAAAAGTGTATCTATGTTGCAGAAGACCTAGTCTATTCATGGAAAGACATGTAAATTTGATATTTTTGTTCATTTTACAGGGAAAAACATAAATGCCTCACCATTATACAGTTCATAGATTTATTTGTTTGGTATCTCTTTACTATTATGGTATATAATGTGGTTTACAGTTCTCATAGGTTGAATAAATGCTTTCTATAGAAGCAATGTGATGACTTCATGTGATACCAAGGCCATATTGAATGTTATAAGAAATCTCAACTCAAGAAAAAAAAAAATGTGAAGCTTATTATACGGTTCAATCTTCAAAGTTTGTTCTGGCAATGTGATGTCTTCATGTGATACTCAAGGCCATATTGCCAGTTCTTTGTTCTGGCAATAGAGATACACAGTTCAATCTTCAAAGTTTCTTAATGGTCCTAAAAGAATATAAAATTCTGAAGTTTAACTTATATCATAGGAAACTTATAGTCGGAAAGAAAAATAGAAACATAGGGCCATAGGCAATTACCTCATATAATGCATAGATCTCTCGATTGTCAAATGCTCTTCTAGATGTGCAATGTGATGTCTCCATGTGATACCAAGGCCAAATTGAATATCATAAGAAATCTCAACTCCGAAAACAAAAAAAAAACAATAAGCATCTGTCAGTTTGATCTAATTATGCATGATTAGCATACACAACAAAATATAAAGTATGCACAAAAATTCTAAAACCAAAAAGAGACAAAGATAGAAACTTACAAAAAAGAAACACGAGAAGCAAAAAATCAGACTTGTAGTTGCAATCACAGTCATGTTGTAAATAAGCCTACTAAAATGCTGTAAAAGGCTGTAAGGCTTCTAACTTACCTTAGGCAGTTGTGCTCAATTTTGAAGATCTCGAATCCATACGGTTGTATGAAAATGTGCTGCCTCTTTGACACCATGAAACTTCCTGTCGCAATGCTACCAACAACAGATCTTCATGTCAAGCACTAGAGAAGTCTTCCATTTTGCAATCTTAATCATTTCCACCCATCAGCCTTTTCATCTTATGAAATTAAATTGGGCAAAGGGCAGTTCAGGTTTTGTTATTTTGGGAGTCTCAAAGATATTCCAAAATCTGACTGTCTCATCTTCTGCTGCAGAAGCTACTACACCTCCCAGTGGGCTCCCAGCCAAGGAAAGAACCCGGGATGAATGACCGGGAAGCTCAGCCACTCTCGTCATGGATGGGTAATTCCACAAGGTGAGTTGATTGTTCGGCGAACCATGGGAGGTCAGTAATTCAGATTTGTTCTTGTCCCAAAGCAATGCACAAACTTCAGAGCCAGCATCAATCGAATTCAAGCAAGCACCATTAACGGTGTTCCAAAACTTAATGCAATGATCATTGCGACCTCCACCAGAAGCCAGCAGGTTGCTCCGAGTTGGGCACCAGTCAACGGCCTTCACAATGGAAGTGTGGCTGCTGATCCTGTGAAGCCATTGACGTTGACGTGGATGGTGACGTGAGATAGGCATGCAGGCATCCCATATGTGCACTAGTTTGTCCAGCCCTCCGCTCGCCAAATACCGCCCCGACAGCCCGGACCATTTAAGACTACAAACTCCACGCCGATGCCCATTATAGAAACAGATGAACATGTCATCCTTTCTAAAGTCATAATCAACAACAGTGCCATCAAATCTTCCGACCGTCAAGATTGAATTACTTCTCCATGCAAGTGACGACACGGGGGATTGGTTCTCATCCTCCATCCCATCCACGACATGTCCTGTTGCTGGATCAATCAGGGATAAATATGAATTGCCTAATGCAACAGCAAGAACTGCACAGTCTGGCGACCAGCGGATGCAAGTGATAGGTCCGCTGTCTTCTACACCTTGTAGAAGCTTAGTCGACTCGTTTGCAGCATCCCAAAGATACACTGCGTCCTCAAGGCCAATCGCCAACACATTATTGCTTCCCCAGTCGAGGAGATTGAAACCATCATCAACCAACATGCCGTTGAGAACCAAAACCCTCTCTGGTTCCTTAGGGATTCGCCTCTGCTGCTTCTTCTGCAGCCGAATGGCCTCGTCAAATTGGGGCAGCTTGCTGGCCGGCATTTCATGTGCAGTGTTGAAAGCAAGGATACGAGATCTGTTCTTCAAAATACACTCATCAAGTAGCTTTTGGTACGCCACGCTCGATGGAGATTCTCTCGAAGCATCATGCTGCGGTCTCGAAGGCCCGGTTAGGGCAAAACGTGCGTAGTCCATGTCCATCGCTGACCGGAATGGGATGAAGCGGTCGTATTCCACGCGCCTAGAACACGAAGAAGACATATTTTCCAATCGAAACCACAAAGACACCGGCTAGGTGACGAAAAACGATCGAGAAAACCAGAAAGATCGATCTTCCCAGAAGAAACTTGACAACCAAGAATCGATCAAAAGAACCCCAAGGACAACAAAAATTCTGATCTTTAGTCACGGAAAACGTCAAGTATGATCGATCACAACCAGCTAAATTAAATCCAACAAATCCTGAACCCGAATCAAAATTTTGACGGATGAAGAACCAAGCGAAACGAAACGAAGCGAAACCTCAAAAAAAAAAAAAAAAGAGAAAGGAATGAGATCACCGCAATAAAAATCGAAGGGAGGACCCTCGCAGCTGTGCCCGTTCGTTTTCGTCGGAGAGCAGCCCCGACCTTCGCAGACACCGGCTAGGTGACGAAAAACGATCGAGAAAACCAGAAAGATCGATCTTCCCAGAAGAAACTCGACAACGAAGAATCGATCAAAAGAACCCCAAGGACAATAAAAATTCTGATCTTTAGTCACGGAAAACGTCAAGTATGATCGATTACAACCAAGCTAAATTAAATCCAACAAATCCTGAACCCGAATCAAAATTTCGACGGATGAAGAACCAAGCGAAACGAAACGAAGCGAAACCTCAAGAAAAAAAAAGAGAAAGGAATGAGATCACCGCAATAAAAATCGAAGGGGAGTACCCTCGCAGCTGTGCCCGTTCGTGTTCGTCGAAGAGCAGACCCGACCTTCGCAGACACCGGCTAGGTGACGAAAAACGATCGAGAAAACCAGAAATATCGATCTTCCCAGAAGAAACTCGACAACCAAGAATCGATCAAAAGAACCCCAAGGACAACAAAAATTCTGATCTTTAGTCACGGAAAACGTCAAGTATGATCGATTACAACCAAACTAAATTAAATCCAACAAATCCTGAACCCGAATCAAAATTTCGACGGATGAAGAACCAAGCGAAACGAAACGAAGCGAAACCTCAAGAAAAAAAAAATAAAGGAATGAGATCACCGCAATAAAAATCGAAGGGGAGGACCCTCGCAGCTGTGCCGGTTCGTGTTCGTCGGAGAGCAGCCCCGACCTTCGCAGAACGACGAGATCGCCGAGAGCCGAGAGCCGAGAGGAGCGCGCGAGAGGAGAGTCGTTGTTGTGCCGGCAACAAAGTGGGCCGTCGGCTTATATAAACGCCACCAGCCCAAGCGTTACATTCTAAAATAGTTCCGTTATATTTACCCAATCTACGTAGCGGGTAATTTGACATGATACCGTTATACAGTTGTCATCTACCGTTATACTCTTTTGTTTTAGAATTTCTGTTAAAGAAACACGACGTGGCATTTTTTTACGTCTTCGGAAGCAATGTTTTCAAAATGTTAAAATTATTATTAATATAACAAGATTTGATATTCTTTTATTTGTCTTTAAAAAGGAAAAATCTTTATTTTTGATATTTTTATTTTTTTTTGAATTTTTGGGATCGGTTGAAATTATCATTTTTAAGTAATATATATAAATTGATAGTGTTTTTATTAATACACTAGCTTATGAATCTCAAATTATAATATATCTTAATTTTAACATTAAATTTATTAGAATCTTCATTCACATAAATTATACATTTAATGGATTTTATATCCGAGCGTATCTTGTGTCACCTCAAGTAACAATATAAGTTTATCTCTTGCCATCCATATATCACAAATAATTGGACACAATGGCAAGGCACTATAACTTACGCTACGCTGTCCTTTGCTAATTTTAACATACTTTATTCATTTTATCACATAAAAATATGAACATAAATGATCTTATATAATATAAAATTAAAGAGTATACTTTAATTTTATATAAATTTAAATTTAAAGAACATCAACCTACTTATCCTCATATTTCCTAATATAGAACAAAGATATTTGAAAAAAATATTTTTTATTACAAGTATAATTATAAATATGTTATATATATTCGACAACCTAGTTTATTTATATTAGACTGGGGATAAAAAAAAATATCATTATATACTGTCTTAGTAAATATGATAATACGATAACTATGCTCTTAAAAAATAAGGTTTACATGTAGATTCGATAATTCGATCATGAAATCAGATTAATTCATCTAAGTTACTCTACATGGGACCTCTTCTTCCTCCTACCATTCAACATCATTTTAGTTGTCACAATAACAAATAAACACTAAATAATGAATGTAGTTATATTTATTATTAAAATAAATCTAAAACATCTCAAATTAGGCTTAAAAGCCCCTAAAATCATCCAAAAAAAATAAAAAAATATAGATATGATTACCCATATTTGATGAAATTTTGAGATGAAATGAATATTATCCTATAGATGCATGGGTTTAAACTCATTTATAAAAGCAACCTACAAATATGTCAAATTAGATTTAAAATATATAAAAACATTTAAAAATAGTAAATCCTATGTATTAATTATTATGATTTTATTTTTTATTTATTGTGAAATCTTGATGTCTAATGGATAAGTATTTATATATTTTAGAGTTAAACTAATAGAAGAATGTGATTACACAAAATTATGTCAATTTAGACTTAAAAAATTTTAAATCATAAAAAATAAAGAAAATAGATCACTATTAAGATATTGTTGTCAATATGTTGCTAAAATTTGATTTAATGACCTAATTTAATTTGACATCATGGAAGTTGAACTAATTCGATTTATCTAAATCGATACTTCACCATAGCATTTTAGGAGCTTTTTGGGCATTTAAGCATATTGCAGCACCTTGAGTTAATTTATAAAATTTGGGTGCTCCTAGATAGAAATCCATAAAATGTAGCTAATTTACGTAAATTATTATAGAATTTGTTTGGATAGTCAATGATATTTCATATAATCAAGATTAAGGAGATTATATATAGTATATCATTTGATAGAGAATATTTCATCACTAATAATTCTCCCTAGACCATCTTCTATTAGCCTTATACCGCATGGGATGATACGGATCGACGCCATGAGATAGGAGCCCGAATACGACGACCCACACCATAAGGGGTTGTATAGGTTGGCTATCCACATGAATGTATTGCAAGAGGTACAAGCAATCCTTCCTAGTTGCAATTCCTTCATGCTAGCTCCATTGGTATAAAAATCGATCCCAGATGTTTGAATAGGGATCAGACCCCCAACACTTTGAACCCCTTACTTTCATTACTCCACAAAGAGCTAGCTTTATTGTGGAATCTCATATTTTGATGATGAAACTAATTGATTGTGTTTTATTGTCTAACTGTATTTTAAGTGACGTAGGTCTACTATCAATCAAGATTAGATAGTTGACGTTGAAGGAATTGACGTTACACCGGAGAAAATCACGTTAGGATATTGGACAATCGGTAAAAGGCTTTATACATTGGGTATCAGGCCAAGAAGAGCGGAGTTGCACCAAGGATATCGAGGTTGTGGAGGTCAATCGTCGATTGGGCAACAAGCTACAAGAGAGATAATGCACCAAGAATCAGACGAAGCATCGACCAATGAAGTGACGGGCAATTGAATGTCAATTCGCATTGTAATAACTATCTAGATTGAAGTAGAGTTTTTGTTTGTGTTTGTGTAGGATTAACTACGATAACGATGAAGACGTAAAGTGAAATAAAGTGCCGAAAGACAAGTGTGATAGATCGTTGAGAGTTTGAGAGTTCGACAGAAGTCCGAAGATTCGTTGGAAGTGTTGTTGGAACTGGCTGAGAATAAGTAGGGAGCTTGCCGAAGGGTTTTCGGAAGTTCGCCGGAAGGTTCGGTGGAAGTTCGCGGAGCTTGCCAAGAAAGATCAGAGCTTGCAAAAGAAGCTCGTTGGAACTCTCCAAGATCATCGTAAAGTCCAGGAGCTTATTGGGAGTCAACAGAATGGTTTCCAAGGGTTCGTCAGAAGATCGCCGGAAGCTCACCGGAAGCTCTGCGAAAGAAGTCTTGACTTGTCGAACTTTGTAATAGCTTAGGAAATATATTTAATTTCATAGTTAGCATGATAATTTGGGTTAGGATTAGGTGTTAATCCTATAACCTAAGTAGGGGCCACATGGGCCTTGTTTCAGACTGGTTTGGGTCTAGTTTAAGGCCCAACCAATGAGCTGGAATAGCCTAGGCGGTGGCACTGCCCAGGACCCGAGAGCTCTAGAGGGGGCACCGCCTAGTACACTATTAGTGTCTAACAGATAGGCGATGGCACCGTCAGCACCAGAAAAAATTGAAAGTGATTAAAATTTGGGCTCCAAATTTAAATCCTCTTAAGGCCTATAAATACCCCTCTCATTCATGGTTGAATAGGGGTCTAGAACTGAGAAAGAAAAAGGGAAAACTCTATTTAAAGTGTGTCAAAATCTTCGCTCTAAGTTTTAAGCATGTTCTAGTCCAAGAGAAAGGTGAGAGACCTTGTAAGGGTTACCTCCTAAGCTCGTTAAAAGGAGAGAACTATAAGGGAGTTGAACCTCGCCCGTTGGAAGGAGGATAGCTAGTAAAAAAGCCAGTGGCCTCAAGTGAAGAAGAATCGGGAGCGGATGTCAGTCGGATGACCGAACCACTATAAAAATGGTTTATGTTTATGTTCATGCATTTATCTTTTTGCAAACCTTTACTTTGCTATGTTCACTACCCTCATCTTCTTACGTACACTTTCAACGTAATCGAAACGTTATTCTTTTCATACGAAATTTCTAAAACTTGTTTAAAATCACTGAAGTTTATCGTATTTATCTGTTGTACTAATTCACCCCCCCCCCACTTAATGCCGCTTGATCCCTAACAATTGGTATAAGAGCCTCATTATTTCTCATTCGGATTTACACCCGTAAGAAATGGCTCTTCATGGTTTTTAAGAGGTCTTTTCGGTTGTTCGTCTTTTGTTGTTTAACGGGTCGGGATACACCTATTGGAAAACTCGAATGAGAGTTTTCTTGCTTTCAATAGATTTAGATTTGTGGAACATTGTTGAAAACCATTTTCAACTTCCCTCTAAACTGATGAATAAATGGTCAGATTTGGAGAAGAAATATTTTTCTTTAAATGCAAAGGCTATGAATGCCTTATTTTGTGCTTTGGACAAGAACGAGTTCAATCGGATTTCTATGTGCGAAATGGCTTTTGCGATTTGACGAACACTTGAAATCATGCACAAAGGAACAAGTAGAGTCAAAGAATCGAAAGTTAACATTTTGATGCATGATTTTGAGCTATTCCAAATGACACCAAGCGAGTTTATCGACGACATGTACACCCGCTTCACGGATGTCATCAATAGCTTGAAAAGTCTTGATAAATGTTTTTCAAATTTTGAACTCACTAACAAGATCTTAAGATCCCTTTTAAAAAGGTAAGATCCTAAAATAATGATGATACAAGAAACTAAAGATTTAAATAATTATTCTATTAAAGAACTCATTGGATCCTTAATGACATGTGAAATGAGTTTCTTAGAACATATTGAACATGATGAACATATAATTCACCTTCCAAAGAATAAGAAGGATTTAAAACTCCGGACTATAAATGCCACTTGAGTGATGACTCAAGTGATGAGGACAATGATGAACTTGAACTTCGAACACTAAAATTTAAAAGGTTCATAAAACAAGAATCTATAACTAAAAATAACTTGAACAAAAGAAGAGGCCATCAATGAAGAAGAAAAAAAAAGCTCACCAAGAAGAATCAAGTAAAAAAGAGGCAAATTGGGCTTTGATGGGCTTCGTCAATGAGGTAAGTATTTCACCCGAAATGCTTTTACCTTTGCTTTATAAAATTACTTGAACTTTTCATGAGTGCTTAATATAGTTGGTAGGAATTTTTTTATGTTGTTTCTTTCTACTATTTTTGAAAAGTAAAAAAAAATTATTAAAATGATACTTGCATAATTTGTGATATTGCCTAGGATTAATCCATGCATGTGTATCTTGATGTTTTATATTTTGTTTCTAAACATGATGCTTGATCTTTAAATTTTTGTATCATGCTTAATGAGGAATTGAAATGATGAAGATTAAAATCCTACATTTTAGAATAATGTATATTTGGACTTGATGGTTTTCATGATGAAAATTATTTTTCACATTTATAAAATGATGCATGATTTTAGCAAAAATTTGAGCATTGATCATCTTGTTATAATAAATAAAAAAATATTAAAATGATTTTGATGATACTTTCGATTTTAAAAATGATGCATGGTCTTTACATGAAAACAAGAGCATGCTTGTATGAATACAATTTGCATGAAATGAAATACACAAAAATGAGAAAATACACTATTATGATGCTTTATGTGTAATGCTTTTGATCTTAATGAATTTAATGACAAACTTGTATTTTGAATTTATACAATGATGACTTTCATATAAATATTTGAACATATCTTATGAAATCATCATTAATAATGATGAAATGAAAATATTAAAAGTTTGTTATCATGCTTAATGGTTTTATGATATCATGAGAATTTAAATGTATTATATTTTGATGACAAACTCATGTTTGGTTTTAAAATTTGATACTCATTTTTGAAACATGTATATACTTATATGGAACAAACAACTTAAAATAAAACACATTATCATGATAAATTGAATCTCATGTCTTGAAATAATGTGTTATATTTTTTTGTCTTGATGATTTTTATAATGAAACTTGCCTTTCGTTTTTGAATACTTATTTTGATTTGACATAAAAAGACCAATGATGAATCCATGTATACCATGTTCATATAAGTCTTTTGAATCTCGAGAATGATTTTGATAATTTGATTATGAGTTTGAATGATTTTATGACTCGTCTCTTGATCTCTTGAAATCATGACTTTAAATTCTCTACTTGAGATATTTTTGTGAATCAAAATACTTTCCTCTATGATTGCTTTTTTTTATCATTTACCAAAGAGGAAAATAATTCAAATCTATGTCATTTATGAATCTCATAAATTATGTTAATGATTTTGATGATTCAAACTTGAACCAGTTTTATCATAATCTAAGTCTTGATATCTTAACATCTATATACTTAGAATTTCTTTTAAAATGTAATCTTGATGAAAACTATTATGCATGAATCAAGTTGTTCTATTTTTAAATGAATCATGTTCTTCTAAAGCCTACACATCATATCCTTCATGATATAGAAATGACATGATTTCTTTGCATTATTATTTTGAATGCATCATGTAAAAATTGAAATATTGATTAATGCAAAATTATTTCATTGAAACATTAATCCTCCCCTTCCTTTCAATAATGACAAAGGGGGAGTTAGCATGCTAGCTTGTATATCATAAGAGAAAATGATGAATATAGCTAGCTAGAACTTACAAAAGCTTGTACTTCTCAAGATGAGAAATTGCAATGTTTTTTTTTCATGATTTTTTTTTCATGAACTTGCATATTTAAAATGTTGTAATTTTTACAAAATTGCTAGCTCATTGCAAACAAGAAGTTGCTAGCTTAAGGTAAATGCTTGCTAGCTTGTGCATCACAAGAAGAATTTTGCTAGAACAAGCAAAAATTACTTATTAACATATCACAAATTGCTAGCATCTTAAAAAGTACCTTAAGTGTTTACTTGAATGATAAATTAATCTTCATAACTTGATTTCAATGATATAATTCATAACTTAGTTGTGAACCATGAATGATATCTTTTGATCCTTGTTGATTTTCATATTGATATCTTTCATTACATGATATGACTGAATCATTGATTTATTTTTTTTATCATGGCATAAAAATACATGCAAAATATGCTAGCATTGGTATCCATGACTTGAACTTGATTGCATGCTTAAATCGATTTTCTCTCCTATGCTTCAATACTTCTTTGTATTATTCATGACTTGACGATTGAAATATTCATGTAGAATTTTGATATGTATCACTTGTCATAATTTGAACATTGAAATAAAAGAAATTATGTTCTTCTTGATATCTTTTATGATAAATCATGAATCATGACTTGATCCATTATATTGATATATTTGTATCATGATTTGAAGATTGATGTAAACTTTTTTTATGCAAACTTATGTGAAATGTTTATATCATCATATTTGATCCTCCCTTTCTTTTTGAATGATAAAGGGGGAGAAGATTTATTGCTAGGTTGTGACTTCAATGAAAAATTTGCTAGCTCGATCATTGAAATGAAGGAACATCCTATCATGAATATTTCAAAAGTTGCTAGCATGCTACAAAAGCAAAGTGCAAACTTGCACAAGAAGCAAGTGATGAAAAATTGCTATCTTTCTTATCTTTAGAAAGAATTTAAAAACTTGCTATGATTGAATGTTTTAAAGTGATGTATGTTGAATATCTTGATTAATAGCTAGTGTGTTGTAAAACTTGCATATCTTTTAAACTAGCTATGATGCAACTGTTAGGATCGGAGAGGCACTAAGAGGGGGGGGGGGTGAATTAGTGCAGTGGATTATAATCGTAAGTTTGAAACTGATTTTGTAAATAGCTAGTTCGTATGAAAATTTCAATTCGACGAAAGATGACTTGGTTGAAGTTGCTTGAGTAAAGGTGATGAAAAATTGAATGATTCGCAGCTAAGGAATGATTCAGAAATTTAAACACTCACACATTCAAGAATGCCACGATATATAGTGGTTCGGTCAAGTGACCTACATCTACTTTCGAAGCCTTCTCCAATGAGGCTCCCAACTTCCACTAGCAAATTCTTTTGAAGGGAAAGGACCAAACACCCCTCTTACAACCCTTTTACAAGAAGTTCACACTCTTACAGATTTTCCAAAGAGAAAGAAGGAGGTGAACACAAGCTATCGAAAACAAGACTTTTTCAAGACTTTTACTCAATTTCTAACTCTCAAAAGGGTGCCCTTTCAGTTGAGAAAGGGGGGGGGTATTTATAGATCCAAAGAAAATTCAAATTTGAGCTCCAAATTTGAATTCTGTTTAGGTTTCCCAGTGCTGGCGGTGCCACCGCCTATTAGTTGTCAGATTGACAGTACACTATCGGTTCCACTACCCAAGGCAGCGGTGCTATCGCCGTTGCACTCTGGCGCTAGGCGGTGTCACCACCTGGCGCTTTCGGTGATGGCGGTTCCTTTGCTGGCCCATTTTGTTGAATGGGCCTTGTTTTAGGCCCAAATTGACCCAATAAGAGCCCGGTTGGCCCCTACTAGGTTTAAACATGATTATTTCTAAATCCTTACCCTAATTATGTGCCAACTATGAAATTGAAATATAATTCTAAGTGATTTAAACTGACATTCTTCTAGTCTACTTTTGGCGAGCTTTACGATGAGATTCCGGTGGACTTCCGACACTTCCTTCGGATTTCTTCCGGCAAACTCCCAGCATGCTCCCGGATTGTATGGCGAGCTCAACGAGTCTTCGGCAAGCTTTCGAACCTTTTCGATAAACTCCGCGAACCTTCGATGATCTTTGCGACGAACTTTCAAAAATTTTGGTAAGTCCCGATTCGATCTCGGTTGGTTTCGGCAACACTTCGATGATCCTTCTGACTTCCGATGAACTCTTGAACTCCCAATGAACTTAACCTCATTAAATCGCTTTATGTTTTCATCCCATCGTAGTTAATCCTGCACACTTATCTCGACAATATAGATTAGAACACATATTTCAGTAATTGACTTCATCATCAAAATCCGAGATTCAACAATCTCTCCCTTTTTTATGATGACAATCAATTGATGATAGAGTTACTCTTAACTCCCCCTATCTATATGCCATATCATGAGAAAGTAAAAACACTTGAATTCAATCTTTTGAATTCAAGCCAAAATTGATAAATTTTATTTAACATCATGCTTAATAAGCAAGCTTAAGCATAAATACGAAAACTTCGTATTTTAAACAATGTCAAGGTATTACACCTATAATGATAAGAAATATTAATTTAAATATGACAAGAATTAAGTGATATCCAAAATAGTGTTCAATATTACGGCATGATATCAAATGAAGAAATCAATTATCTCAAGAAAATTTATATTTTAAGCATTTACGATGCGATATGATTAATTTCATTTTTCACTCCATATCAATTTCACATATTTTGGTATTAATGATATCAAATGAAGAAATCGCTTATCTCAAGAAAATTTACATTTTAAGCATTTACGATGCGTCTGATTAGAGTAGAAGTTGTCTCGGATGGTGCTAGACCAAAGGGACTAGGCGAGAGGAGATTCACTTCCCCTAAAAATTAGTATTTCTAGTCACTCTGTTGGTGGGGAACTAGATCAATCCTTCTAGGTTTCTAATCTATAGGCTATTTCTAAAGGTGCATTTAAGTCTTTTCAGGAGACTTCTGTTTATTGTGTTATATCTATCGACCTGCATTATTTCCTCATCGGGTGACACACAAATATCATATGCAATTATTAATCTAGTGATCAACCCGCCATATGATAACATTAAGTCTCTAGAGAAAATTTTCATCATGTGTTGTCTGATCAGGTATCCAAAGCAGTTGTTTTGTCGGGTTATGATCCAATACATGGTACTTAATTCTAACATGCTAATCTCATCATGGTGAAACTATTTCAGAAGAAGAATGCTTATGATGATGTGATGAAGTAATTTTGAATTGAAAGGCAGTGCTGCTCGTAGCTTTTAGGAATGATGCCTAGGTTAGGATTTGCAAAGATTATCTCTAAGGCTTTGGAGTGGGTTGCTCCGATTGCATTCATATCCCATTGGCTTTTGAAATAACATCCTCTATTCTTTTCTTCAATTCCAATTAGCTCATATATGGTATGATCAAAATCTGAATTGTAGTTCCCAAAATATAGGTAGTTAATCCATCATCTTCAATACTCATGTTAGTGTAAAATAGCTTAACCAACCTAGGGTAAATTGGTTAATCGATTTACAAAATAGGTAAGACATCTAAATTGGCAAACCATCTAATGGGTTCTAGGTTTCCTAGTTCACCTAGATCGACATGTTTTCCCTTATGTATGGCTTTAGAATCAAAATTGGGGTACCTTAGAGCTACCTCATTAGATCTAAAGAGGGTTGGGTCAAATGAATCTCCTTCCAACCTTTTCCTTTGCCTCTTGATGATTTCTTAGGAGCCATATCTATTCATGATGATAGATCAAAAAGAAACAATAAGGAAAATACCAAGAAATGAGAAGAGAAGAAAATTACAGATTTTACCTTCTTTGAGTTTCATTAGCGGTGAGAGCTTGATTCAAGATGAAACCTTGGTTAGGCTTTTTAGAGGAGGAAGATGGGGAGACAAGAGGATTAGAGGGGTTGGAGGAGGAAGAGGAGCTAAGAAAAGGGTTGGGGTCGGTTCCACATGCTGACCCTAACACCCCCTTAAATATGGGGTGTTCGGGTGATGCCACCACCGGGAGCCGAGTACCCAGGCGATGCTACTGTCGGTTTTAGCGGTGCCACCGTTGGCACCAAATTTTTTTAATTTTATAATTTTTATTTTCATGTGTTGAATTGAGATGAGATGTTATCTTAGATCACTTTTTAAAATACAAAATTAGAATGAGGGAGGCAAATCCGCGAGAGCCAAAATTTTGTAAAATCCAAGAAAGTTGAAATATATATATATATATATATATATATATATATATATATATATATATATATATAATGCAGCTCATTCACGAGGACAATTCAACATGCCTACTTCCCTTCTAATGAAGTCAAATTGTTCTTCATTTAAGGGTTTCATAAAAATGTCCGTTAATTGATGTTTTGTATCAATAAATTTAAGAGTGACATCATTACTATGACATAATCTCATATAAAGTGATGTCTTATATCAATATGCTTAGTTCTAAAGTATTGAATAGGATTTTTGGTTAGACAAATAGCACTTGTATTATCACATTTTATGGGAATGTTATTTAAATGAATTTCATAATTTTCTAATGTATTTTTCATCCAAATGACTTGAGCACAATATGCACTTGCAGCTATGTATTCAACTTCGGCCGTAGATAAAGCAATCAAGTTTTGTTTCTTGGAAGTCCAAGAAACAAGTGCATGTCCTAAAATTGACATGTTCCAGGATGTACTTTTTCTATCTATTCTACATCCACCAAAATCGACATCCGCATAAGTTATTAAATCAATGTTATCGAATTTTAGATATCATAATCCTAGATTAGGAGTACCTTTAAGATATCTAAGAATTCTTTTAACGGCTTTAAGATGAGACAACTTAGGATCAGAGTTTGAAATCTCACACAAAGTCCTACGCTAAACATGATATCTGGTCTAGTTACGGTAAGATAGAGCAAGCTACCTATCATTCCCTATATGTCTTTTGATCAAAATTTTCTCCTGGTCTCATCCAAATCTAACTTAGTGGAAGTACTCATAGGAGTATTTATGGCTTTTGAACCATCCATGTTAAATCTTTTTAACAATTCTAATGTATATTTGGATTGATTAAGGAATATGTCATTACCAAGTTGTTTAATTTGTAATCCAAGAAAGACGGTTAATTCTCTAGTAGACTCATTTCAAATTCATGACTCATACACTTGGTAAAAGATTCACATTGTGATTCATCCGAAGAACCAAAAATAACATCATCAACATAAATTTGAATAATAAGAAAATTATTTTTAAAATATTTGATAAACAATGTAATATCAACCTTGTCTTTTATAAAATTATTTGAAATAAGAAAGGAGCTAAGCCTTTCATACCAAGCTCTATGAGCTTGTTTTAGTTCATAGAGAGCCTTAGTTAATTTAAACACATGATTAGGAAGAAGAGAATTTTCGAATCCGGGAGATTGTTCAATATATATACTTCTTCGAAAAAAAACCATTTAAGAAAGCACTTTTGACTTCCATTTGAAATAGTTTAAAATCATTACTACTAACATAGGCAAGGAGCATCCTGATGGCTTCTAATCTTGCCACAGGAGCGATGGTCTCTTCATAATCAATACCTTCTTCTTAGTTGAAACCTTTGGCCACTAATCTAGCCTTGTTTTTAACCATAATATTGTATTCATCTTGCTTATTTCTAAAGACCCATTTAGTACCAATAACTAAATGGTCATTAGGTTTAGAAAAAAGCTTCAATACCTCATTTCTCTCAAATTGATTTAACTCTTCTTGTATTGCGATAACCCAAGAATCATCTTTCAAAGCATTATCAATGCACTTTGGTTCAATTTGAGAAAGAAAAGTGACATGAGCACAAAAATTTTTAAAAGAAGAAGTTTGAACCCCTTTCGATGTGTCTCCTATAATTAACTTCTTGGAATAAGTATCTACATACTTTCATTCCTTGGGTAAGGAGATTTGGAAAGAAGATACATCCAAGTTACCATTTTGAGGAGAGGGTTCATTTAGATTGAAATCATCAAAACCAAGATCATCATCAAAATCATTTTTCTTAAATTTGAAAAATTCATTGAAAACCACATGAATGGATTCTTCTATAACTAAGATTCTTTTGTTGAAAACCCGAAAAACTTTAGAAATAGAAGAGTAACTAAGAAAGATGCCTTCATCGGATTTATCATCAAATTTTCCTATGACATCATTTTCATTCAAGATAAAGAATTTACAACCAAAAACTTTAAAGTAAGAGACATTGGGTTTTTTATTATTTCATAATTCATACGAAGTCTTAGATAGAGATGGTCTTACTAGAACTCTATTTGTGAAATAGCAAGCCGTGGTTACGGCTTCGGCCCAAAAATATTTGGGTAAATTATATTCATTTAACATGGTTCTAGTCATTTCTTATAAATTTCTTTTTTTCTTTCCACTACTCTATTTTGTTGAGGATTCCTTGGAGTAGAGAATTTATGGTTATATCCGTTTGTTTCACAAAAATTTTGGAAGTCATGGTTTTGAAATTCACCACCATGATCACTCCAAATTGATGAAATCATGAAACCTTTTTCGTTTTGAGTAAGTTTACAAAATTTAGAAAAACATTTGAAACAATCACTTTTGTGAGCTAAGAAATAGGTCCAAGTGTATCTACTATAGTCATCCACAATTACGAAGGCATATTTGCTACCTCCTAGGCTTGTTATGTCAATTGGTTTAAATAAGTCCAAATGGATCAATTGCAATGGTCTAGTGGTGCTAATTTGATTTTTGGTTTGAAACTAGTTTTTATTTGTTTTTCTAGTTGACACGCATCGCATACTTTGTCCTTCACAAACTTCATATTAGGAATCCCTTGTACTAACTCTCTAGATGAAATCTTAGATATTAGTTTCATGCTTGTATGGCCTAATCTCCTATACCAAAGCCAAGCATCATCATTCAAAACTGAAAAACACATTTCATTACTTAGTTCATCAATATTAATGGTGTAGATATTATTTTGTTTTAAAGCAATCATGGATATATCATTGTTTGATTTTTCAATGATGCAAACATTAGATTCAAATCTAACAACATAACCTTTATCGCATAATTGACTAATGCTTAAAAGATTATGTTTTAAACCATTAACTAGCAACATATTATCAATTAAAAAACTTGATTTATTACCTATGGTTCCCTTGCCATTGATTTTACCCTTGTTGTTGTCTCCGAATGTGACATACCCTTCTTCTTTGCTAGTGAGCATAGAGAAATAAGATGGATCTTCGGTGCCTTGAGCATCCACTATCAAGATACCATCTCTTGCTCCTAGCTTATGAGTTTGTCTACAAAAGAGGATGGTTTTAGGTATCCATTTGATTTTGGGTGCCCCACAAATTGATCTACTTATTTTATAATTCAATATTGAATTGTTTATGGTTCCTTTAAGAACCCATATCAATTTTTGTGGACTAATTTTCTTAAACGGATATTTGTAAACAACATGTCCAGTTTTACCACAAAAATTACATTTCAAATAGGGTGATACATGCAATATGGGTCCTTTAATGAAGGTGGTGGGATTTCGGTGAGATCCACTCACAAATCCAATTCCACTTCTATTTCTGACGTGACCCTTGTTAGCAAGGATCATGTCCAAGCCCTTGCTATCGACCTTAAACTTGTTTAGGGTCTCTTTGAGTAGCAAGTTCTCATTTTTTATTGCTTATAAGTGTTTACACTTAGGGCATGGGGTTAGAGAAGGAGTTTGGAGACCATTAAACTTATTTTATAATAAAGCATGCTCTTTCTTTAGTAAATTGAACTTCTTATTAATAGTTCTACATTCATCAAATAACTCATGAAAAGTGATAGGAAGTTCATCGAAAAATAATTCTTCATTAAATAACTCACTAACCTCTTCTCCTAAGGCCATTAGCGTGAAGTTGGCCTCCTCTTTGTTGCTTGCTTCTTCAACTTCGGAGTCACTTGAATCATCTCATGTAGCCTTCAATGCTTTCTTCTTCTTTGGTTGCTTTTTCTTGGCTTGGGGGCATTTATATTTGAAGTGCCCGGCTTCTTCACTCGTAGTAAATGACTTGGTCCTTTTTATGTTCAAGTTTATTTTTAGTGTCATTTTTAAATTTGTTCTTTCTTATAAATTTTTAAAATTTTTGAGTTAAAAGTATAATGTCATCGTCACTATCGTCATCACTTGATGTTCCTTTCAAGTGGTCTTCTTGTGTTCTTAGTGCCATATCCTTTTGGTTCTTTGGAAGGGGGGCTCGAGCTCTTCATGAGCATGACATGTCATTTCGTAGGTCATTAGAGACCCAATAAATTCTTTGAGAGGAAAAGTCTTAAGGTCTTTGACCTCTTGAATGGTCGTAAATTTTGGATCCCAACTCTTTGGAAGGGATCTTAAAATCTTAGTTACAAGTTCAAAGTTAGAAAAATCTTTACCAAGTGCTTTAAGTCCATTAATGATATCCGTAAAGCGGGTGTACATGTCTCCGATGGACTCACTTGGTTTCATTCAGAAAAGTTTATAAGAATGTATAAGAATATTAATTTTGGACTCTTTCACTCGGCTAGTGCCTTCATGAGTGATCTCAAGAGTATGCTAAATATCAAAAGCCGATTCATAAATCGATATGCAATTAAATTCATTTTTGTCTAGTGCATAAAATAAGGTATTCATAGCTTTTGCATTTAAAGCAAAAACCTTCTTCTTCGACTCATTCCATTCGCTTATCGGAAGAGAAGATTTTTAAAAACCATTTTCAATAATATTCCAAAGCTTAAAATTCATAGAAATAAGAAAGATCCTGATATGAGTCTTCTAATCATTATAATCCACCAATTAAACATTGGCGGACGAGTAATGGAGTGACCCTCTTGCATGCTTAGGAATAGGTCATCTCTCTTGGGTTTTAAACCAAATATGAGAGTGAACCTAGCTCTAATACCAATTGTTAGGATTGGAGAGGCACTAAGAGAGGGGAGGGGGAGGGGGTGGGGGGGGTGTGAATTAGTACAACGGATTAAAATCGTAAGTTTGAAACCGATTTCGTAAATAGCTAGTTCATATGAAAATTTCGATTCGATGAAAGATGACTTGGTTGAAGTTGCTTGAGTAAAGATGATGAAAAACTGAATGATTTACAGCCAAGTAAAGGAATCATTCAGAAATTTAAACACATATTCAAGAACGCTACGATGTATAGTAGTTCAGTCAAGTGACCTACATCCGCTTTCGAAGCCTTCTCCGATGAGGCTCTCAACTTTCACTAGCAAATCCTTTTGAAGGGAGAGGACCAAACACCCCTCTTACAACCCTTTTATAAGAAGTTCACACTCTTACAGATTTTCCAAAAATAAAGAAGGAGGTGAACACAAGCTATCGTAAATAAGACTTTTGCTCAATTTCTAACTCTCAAAAGGGTGCCCTTTCAGCTGAGAAAGGGGGGGTATTTATAGATCCAATGATGATTCAAATTTGAGCTCCAAATTTGAATTATGTTTAGGTTTCCCGGTGCTGGCGATGCCACCGCCTGTCAGTTGTCAGACTGACAGTGCACAGGCGGTTCCACCGCCCAAGGCAGCGGTGCTACCGTCGCTGCACTCTAGCACTGGGTGGTGCCACCACCTGGCGCTTGGCTGGTGGGTGGTTCCACCGCCTGGCCCATTCAGCTTTGCTGAATGGGCCCTGTTTTAGGCCTAAATTGACCCAATAAGAGCCCGGTTGGCCCCTACTCGGTTTAAACAGGATTATTTCCAAATCCTTACCCTAATTATATGCAAACTATGAAATTGAAATATAATTCTAAGTGATTTAAACTGACATTCTTCAAGTCTACTTCCTGAGCTTTACGATGAGATTCCTGGTGGACTTCCGACACTTCCTTCGGATTTCTTCCTAGTGCAGACTCGAAGATGCTCCTGGATTGTATGGCGAGCTCAACGAGTCTTTGGCAAGCTTCCGAACCTTCTCGATAAACTTCGCGAACCTTCGACGATCTTTGCGGCAAACTTTCAAAAACTTCAATAAGTCCCTGATTCGATCTCGGTTGGTTAAGCAACACTTCCAACTATCCTTCGACTTAGATGAACTCTTGAACTCCCGACGGACTTGACTTCAAATCGCTTTATATTTTCATCCCATCATAGTTAATCCTGTACACTTATCTCGACAATATAGATTAGAATACATATTTCACCAATTGACTTCATCATCAAAATCTAAGATTTAACAGTAATTTCTCCTTTTTGTTGATGACATAGGGGGAGAAGTAGATTGATGACTACTAGTTATAGGTGCCCTACAAGCCAATCACATGAGTGATTGCACTGTAACACGCCTTTGCGTCAATCTCTTTGCTTATGATTATTGACATTATCTCACATTATCTAGATGTATATTGTGATGTCATTGGATCTATGTAATGGGAATTGGATCGTGATGAGATTACGATAATGAGACCGATTCACCTTTAATCACAGATCCTAAATCGTCCTAGTCATAGGTTACTCAAGAAGGACATCGAGATAACCGGATAGACTAGTGTGCTGTATACCCGTTTATATGATGGAGGTAGCTGGTCTCATAGCTACTCGTGTGGGGACACTAAGGGTACAGTGCAGGTGCTCATTGGATAATGAGTTCACTGATTGATCTGCCTACGGAATGTTGGATGGTTATTGATACCTCACGTCAGACAGCAATTCCATAGTCCTAGTAGTGTATCTGGTCTTTAGACTTGAGACACCAAGGATGTCTTGTATGAGTACTCCACTCTTTGATACCAGACTTATAGGTTTGAAAAGTTCCATATCTAGTACTACCGGTTATTGGGAGTGATAGCCAATCTTACGAGGGCTATTGAGTGTCAATAGAGGATCATCCGCTCTCTGTATCATGAGAGGAATATCCCATGTGTTCTTGCTCGAACAAATCCTTGGCCAAGGTTATTCGGATTGAGAGAGAAAGAGTTCTCCGGGAGAATCCGACAAGAGTAAGACTCAAGAAGAGACCGTATGGGCCTGACAATACCATGCCTGGTACAAAGTCTCTGAGATATTAGATGGATAAGGGACTATAGATACATGGTAACTAAGGACAGATAGGTCCAAAGGATTGGATTCCCCTGTATTGTCTAAGGGCCGTAGCGTAGTGGCCTGGTACATCCACAATCGATGAGTTGGGTGAATTATTATAGAGATAATAATTCACTAAGTCAGAAGGAGTTCTAACAAGTATGACTTACGGCCAGCTCGATATTGGGCCTAGAGGGTCACACACATATGGTAGGTGTTGCGACGAGTAGAGGTTCGGATATGAGATATCCGCTGAACCCCTACCTTATTGGATATCCATTAAGCCCTTGAATTATTGGATCCTGAGATGAGATCCAATAATTGCTAATAAGAGATTATTGGGTAGAAACCCACTAATCTAAGAGGCTTGGGTAATTGAATGGAGACCCAATACCCAATAGGGCAAAAGATCCATTAGGGTTTTCAAGGGGCCTCTATAAATAGGAGGGAACTAAAGCTCTATAGGCTGAGGGTTTTTGATAGCCACCTTCTATTCTCCTCTCCCCAAAGAGAGAGGTGCATCGTCGCATTCCTTGTCGTGTGGATACCACTAGAGAGAGGGACGCTTGACCTCCTTCATCCTCTCCTATAGATCTGCAGGAGAATTCAGGGATATACGATCTCCTAGGTAACTTCATTTACACGTGCGATTTTGCGGATTTATTTTTGATGCACGATCTTCGCACGATTGATGTAAACTTTCTATGAAAATTTGGGGTTTTGTTTTTCTGTTCTTTCGCTGCGCATATGATGTCGCTCCCCATTGAAGGATTTCCCTACAGTGGTATCAGAGCCAGGTTGTTCGTGCAAAGATCGGATCTTAAATTGCGTGTGTTATATTTTTGATCTACTTCTGACGCCAAAATCATTGGCACGAAGAGCGAGAAAGGGCAGCAACTGTTGCTGCTTGCTTGTGCAGCAACCACTAGGCTGCTTGCAGCCTTGTTGCCTGCAGGCAGCCCTAGTGTTCTTGACGGCGGCTGCGGGCACCCACGGCGCCTCTGGCACAGCCGCCCGCGCCCGCGCTTGCCGCCGTAGGTGTGGGCGCATTCGCAAGGGGCACCGTCGCCCACAAGGTGCAGCGCCGCCAGCGGATAGACTGCATGTGGGCACTACGCCCACGAGCGGCGGCGCTTTCGGCCGATGATGGTACATGCCCGGTAGGAGTGGCGGCGTCGCATATACGTAGAAGCGGTATTAGGGTTTTGGGCAAAAGATAGTTTTGCCATTGAGAATTTATGAAATTTCAATTTTGTCCCCTTTTGGTCGAATGACCAAAATACCCTCAAATTTTGAGAAATTTCAGTTTCTATCCTTTTGACAAAATGACCAAAATACCCTTGAGAATTTAGAAAATTCCCTCTATATCCCTATTTTTCAGAAAAGTAAATATGTTAATTAAATAATTTAATTAACTATTATTTTCTTTATCTAGTAGTCCTATAAAATAACATATACATGTGATTTATGATGTAGACAGATGATCATGGACTTGTGATGTGATGTGTGTACATGTGATTATTATTATTATTGGGGTTTGTGAGCCTCTATTTTTCTCGTTTATTATCAAGCCTACGTGCTTGTAATTATGTTGTAATTACATGAGGAGGCAAATAGTAGCGTGACTCACGAGTAAGACAAACGATCCGACGCATGGAGATGCGTTGAGATGCCAACGGATCCGACGAAGCGAGATGGACGATCACAGGGCATAGAGATGCGCCGAAGTACACATAGATCTTGATGTGAGTGATTGGGCCCACTGGCTCAGGCCTGATCACATTAGGATATGGTCCATGATCATCTGGTGTGATTGCTCATGTGATGTGTGATTAGTTATACACCTACTAGATATGTATATATATATATATTTGCATGCGATGTAGATATATATATTAAATATGTATGTATGTGACATATTATGTTAGGAGACCAAATCAAAAATCCTCTCCATTAATAATATTAAGTCGATAAATGTGAGGCAATTAGATTGACCCACGTGGCCTTCCATCGTTATAGCTAGGAGCCAATTCCCGGTGTAGGTTGAGTTGGTCGAGTCTCTCGAGACTCACCTATATCGCGTCTCGCCATCTTATCTACAACATAGAGATGTTAGAGGTGACCTGAGGATATGATATGCTTGGTCAAGTCCCTCGAGAGTATATCATCTAATCAGACTCATCTGGTAACGATATTAATGACTTAACCGAACATCATGGTTAGTCGAGTCCCTCGAGGCCATGGTGGTTCGGAGGCCGAACAGGATGGGAATCATAAAGAATTGTGATTGGCAAGAGTTGCCTACCTTTACAGGCTTAACGTGATTGATCGAATCCCTCGAAGTTACGTTAAGGCGTTGATTGATCTGATCCCCACTAGAGATCCACCGGGTCTCCGATTCATATCTGGGAGGGTGTTGTGTGTCTCACAAAAAATTAGTAGGAATATATTAAGATAGAAGTCCTTATATTAAATGTTTAAATTTTTACAAAGTCTGCATGTTATTTATTTCTGCTACATCTTTTATTTCAGAAAAATATCGCTTTTAAATCCTTTACGTGGAATACTTGATGCCAACCGCCTCACTTGGTCCAAATTATACGGATTGGCTTGCAATCGAGAATCATTCTCACGGCGGAGAAAATCACGTATGTCCTTGATATAGTGATCCCTACGCCAACGAAGGGGCAAGCGAGGATGAGATCACTCGTTATGTGAAGTACTTAAATGATTCCACTCTTGCTCGATTATATGTTGGCCTCTATGACTATTGAGTTACAGAGACAACATGAAAATATGGATGCTAATTCCATACTCCTACATCTCCGTAAATTGTTTGAGGAATAGGGAAGAACTCAGCAATATGAGATATCAAAGAGTCTTTTCCATGCTAGAATGACTGAGGGGACACTGGTTCAAAACCATGTCCTTAAGATGATTGACTAGATCGAGAAACTCACAGGTTTAGGAATGGTCCTAGAGGATAACCTGTGTGTAGATGTTGTGCTTCAGTCCCTACTAGATTCCTTTTCTCAGTTCATAATAAATTTTAATATGAACAAACTTGAGGTGACCCTCCCAGAGCTCCTCAATATGTTGAGAGAAGTAGAGAGCACCATCAAGAAAGAGAAGTCGGTTCTCTACAGTGGTGAGACCAGAAAGAAAAGAAAGGCTGTGAAGACCCTTAAGAAGGGCAAGGGCAAGGGAAAAATGGGTAAGGCAAAGGTTGCCAAGAAAGACCTAACAAAGGACAAAGGCCAGTGCTTTCACTACAGCAAAGATGGGCACTGGAAGAGGAACTACAAAGAGTACCTTGTATAGAGGGCAAAACATAAGCTTAGAGAAGCTTGGTATATTCATGATCAGTCTCCATTTGTTAGAATCTTATGATAACACATGGGTATTAGATACCGGAGGGCTTATCATATTTACAATTCGTTGCAGTTTCGGGACTTGGGAGAATGAACAGAGGCGAGATGGACCTTAAGATGGGCAATGGAGCAAAGGTTGCTGCACTGGCTGTTAGCAAGGTTACCTTACATCTGCCTGGTGGAACTATTATTACATTAGATGCTTGCTATTATGTTCTTTCTATTATCAAAAATATTATTTCCATTTTATGTTTGTGGTTAGTGGATATAAATTAGTCTTTGAGAACAATGGTTGTTCAATAATATTAGATGATGAGATCATCACGAGAGGAACATTGCATAATGGTTTATTTATGCTAGATACAACTCCATATATCATGAGTGTAAGTGAGTCTAAGAGGAAATAAGAAGTGAGAACCAGACAGGAAAGAGTATTAAAACCCTTCAATCGGATCGAGAAGGTGAGTACTTGAGTACAGAGTTCACCAAGTTCCTCAAAGACTATCGGATCTTATCCCAATGGACACCTCCTTATACACCACAGCTTAATGGTGTATCAGAAAGGAGGAATCACACAATGTTAGACATAGTGTGTTCCATGATGTGTTTCGCTGACTTACCCATCTCATCATTCTGGGATATACCCTAGAAACCACAACTTACTTTCTGAATAGAATTCCAACTAAGTTAGTGATGTCTACTCCATATGAGATATGGAATGGGAAGAAGCTCAATCTTAAGATTGTTAAGATTTGGGGCTGCTCTGCCCATGTTAAGAGACACAATCCTGACAAGTTGGAATCTAGGATGGAATGGTGCAAGTTCGTGGGATACCCTAAGGAAACTTATGGGTATTATTTCTATCACCCTGAGGACCGAAAGGTCTTTGTAGCCAAGAGAGCAGTGTTCCTTGAGAAGGAACACATTCTTGGTGGAGACAGTGGGAGCATGATAGAGTTAAGTGAGGTTGGAGAACCTAGCTCAAGCACCATTCCACAGCGAGAGTCTGTTCAGATACCTAACACACAAGTTCCAACTTTACGATGGTCCGATAGAGTATCCCATCCTCCTGAGAGATATGTGGGATATATCAGAAGAGAGGATGTTAAGGATATTGATCCTCAGACCTACGAGGAGGATATTATGAGCATAGACTCCGGGAAATGGCAAGAAGCCATGAATTCAAAAATGGATTCCATGTACTCCAACAAGGTTTGGAACATAGTTGATGCACCCGGGTATTGTACCCATTGGTTGTAAGTAGATCTTTAAAAGAAGATTGGAGTAGATGGACAGGTAGAGACATATAAAGCAAGGATAGTGGCTAAGGGGTATCGTCAAAGGCAAGGTGTTGACTATGATGAAACTTTCTCACCTGTAGCTATGCCAAAATCCATTCGAATTCTATTGGCTATTGCAGCACACTATTATTATAAGATCTGGCAAATGGACATCAAAATTATATTCCTCAATGGTAACCTCGATTAGGAGGTGTATATGATATGACCTAAAGGGATTCGTATCAAGGATAACCCAGATAAGGTGTGCAAGTTACTTACGTCCATTTATGGATTGAAGCAAGCTTTCCGAAGTTGGAACATAAGATTTGATGAGGCGATCAGATCTTATGACTTCGTTAAGAATGAAGATGAATCTTGTGTATACAAAAAATTAAGTGGGAGCACTATCACCTTTTTGGTATTATATGTGGATGACATCTTGATTATTGGGAATGATATAGGAATGCTCTCCATAGTAAAAACTTGGTTATCTAAGCACTTCTCCATGAAGGACTTATGGGAAGCATCTTGCATATTGGGGTTACGGATCTATAGAGATAGATCCAAGAGGATGCTTGGCTTATCCCAGTCCAGGTACATAGATACCATTGTTAAAAGGTTTGACATAGAAAATTCTAAGAGAGGTCTCATACCAATGAGACATGGAATATCACTTTCTAGAAGTATATCCCCAAAGACTCCTAATGAAAGGGCACACATGGATATGATACCATATGCATCAGCGATATGATCTATCATGTTTGCTATGCTATGTACCAGGCTTGATATAGCGCATGCTCTGAGTGTCATGAGCAGATATCAGGCAGATCCAGGCTTGGAGCACTGGAAAGTAGTAAAATGTATCCTTTAGTACTTGAGAAGGACTAAGGATCTTTTATTGGTATATAGAGGTAGTAGCCTCAAGGTTGAGGGCTACACGGACTCAAGCTTCCAGTCCGATGTCGATGATAGCAAGTCTAATTCAGGGTATGTGTTCACCCTGAATGGAGGAAGCGATATCTTTGGAAGAGTTCCAAGCAAGATACTACTGCTGACTCGACCACAAAGGCGAAATACATTGCTACGATATAGGCAGCAAAGGAGAAAGTCTGGATGAAGAAATTCATCACAGATCTAGGAGTCATGTCGAGTAGCGAGGATAAGATTCCCTTAAATTGTAACAAAATATAGGATGATTACTCAAATAAGGGAACCCGGGTCTCATTAGAAGTGTTCTGAGGAGGTTCCAACTTATTAGAGAGATCGTGGCCCAAAAAGATGTAGCAATGGAAAGAGTTCTATCTGAAGATAACATTGTAGATCCACTGACAAAGCCATTGACTCAGATTGTCTATGAGCATCACAGAGGTCTGATAGGGATCAGACATGTTGGTGATTAGCTTTAGGTCAAGTGGGAGATTACTAGTTATAGGTGCCCTACAAGCCAATCACATGAGTGATTGCACTTGTAACACGTCGCGTCAATCTCTTTGCTTATGATTATTGACATTATCTCATATTATCTAGATGTATATTGTGATGTCCTTAGATCATGTAATGGGAATTGGATCGTGATGAGATTACGATAATGAGACCGATTCACCTTTAAACACAGATCCTAAATCGTCTCGTCATAGGTTACTCGAGAAGGACATCGAGATAACCGGATAAACTAGTGTGCTGTATACTCGTTCATATGATGGAGGTAGCTGGTCTCAAAGCTACTCGTGTGGGGGACACTAAGGGTACAGTGCAAGTGCTCATTGGATAATGAGTTCACTAATTGATCCGCCTACGGAATGCTGGATGGTTATTGATACCTCACGCCGACAGTAATTCCGTAGTCCCAGTAGTATATCTGGTCCTTAGACTTGAGACATCAAGGATGTCTGTATGAGTACTCCACTCTTTGATACCGACTTATAGGTTTGAAAGTTCCATATCTAGTACAGTTAGTCATTGGGAGTGGTAGCCAACCTTATGACGGCTATTGAGTGTCAATAGAGGATCATCCGCTCTCAGTATCATGAGAGGAATATCCCATGTGTTCTTGCTCTAACAAATCCTTAGCCATGGTTATTCGGATTGAGAGAGAAAGAATTCTCCGGGAGAATCCGACAAGAGCAAGACTCAAGGAGAGACTGTATGGGCCTGACAACACCATGCCCGGTATAGGGTCTTTGGGATATTAGATGGATAAGGGACTATAGATACATGGTAATTGAGGACAAATAGGTCCAAAGGATTGGATTCCCCTATATCATATGGGGGCCGCGGCGTAGTAGCCTGGTACGTCCGTAGTCGATGAATTGGGTGAATTATTATAGAGATAATAATTCACTAAGTCAGAAGGAATTCTGACAAGTATGACTCATGGCCAGTTCGATATTAGGCCTAAAGGGTCACACACATATGGTAGGTGTTGCGACGAGTAGAGGTTCGTATATGAGATATCAGTTGAACCCCCTATCTTATTGGATATCCATTAAGCCCCTAAATTATTGGATCCTGAGATGAGATCCAATAATTACTAATAAGAGATTATTGGGTAGAAACCCATTAATCCAAGAGGCTTGGGTAATTGGATGAAGATCTAATACCCAATAGGGCAAAAGATCCATTAGGGTTTTCAGGGGACCTCTATAAATATGAGGGAACTAAGGCTCTATAGGCTAAGGGTTTTTGGTAGCCATCTTTTATTCTCCTCTCCCTAGAGAGAGAGGTGCATCGTCACAATCCCTGCCGTGTGGATACCGCTAGAGAGGAGGACGCTTGACCTCCTTCATCATCTCCTACAGATCTATAGGAATTTAGGGATATACGATCTTCCTAGGTAATTTCTTTTACACGTGCAGTTTTGTGGATTTATTTTTTATGCACCGATCTTCGCACGATCGACAGAAACTTTCTATGGGAAATCTGGGGTTTTGTTTTTCTGTTTTTCCATTCCGCATGTGATGTCGCTCCCCCATTGTAGGATTTCCCTACAATGACTTCATACATTGAATTGAATATTTTATATATTTGTATGATGGTTTGATGTATTCTCATAATTTATCATGAATGTTGCTTGGATTTGGGATAATCTAAGGTTTCTATCAATGGCATATTGATAGGGGGAGTTTGGTTAAACTCTAGGGAGTTATGGTTAACTTCGTTAGTCATCAATTAGTTATCATCATAAAAAAGGAGAGATTGTTGAATCTCAAATTTTGATGATGAAACTAATCGATTGTGTTTTATTATCTAACTACGTTTTGAGTGATGCAGGTCTACTATCGATCAGGATTAGACAATTGACGCTGGAGGAATTGGTGTTGCGCCGGAGGAAATCACGTCAGGATATTGGACAATCGACAGAAGGCTTCGTACGTTAGGCATCGAGCCAAGAAGAGCGGAGTTATGCTAAGGATATCGGGATTGTAAAGGTCAATCGCCGATTGGGCAATAAGCGTAGAGAGAGGACGATGCACCGAAGAATTGGATGAAGCACCGACCAATGACGTGCCAGGCAACTAAATGATAATTCGCGTTGTAATAACTGTCTAGATCGAAGTAGAGTTTTTGTTTGTGTGTGCAGGATTAACTATGATAACGATGAAGACGTAAAGTGAAACAAAGTATCGAAAGACAAGTGTGATGGATCATTGGGAGTTCGAGAGTTTAACGGAAGTTCGAAGATTCATTGGGAGTGGTACCAGAACTGGCCGATAACGAGTAGGGAGCTTGCCAAAGGGTTTTCGGAAGTTCGCTGGAAGGTTCGTCGGAAGTTCACGGAGCTTGCAAGAAAGATCGGAGCTTGCCAAAGAAGCTCGTTGGAACTCACCAAAATCATCATGAAGTCCAGGAGCTTGCCGAGAGTCCGTAGAATGGTTTCCTAGGGTTCATTGGAAGACCATCGGAAGTTTGCCGGAAGCTCGCCGGAAGAAGTCTTGACTTATCAGACTTTGTAATAGCTTAGGAAATATCTTTAATTTTATAGTTAGCATGATAATTTAGGTTAGGATTAGGTGTTAATCCTATAACCTAAGTAGGGGCCTCATGGGCCTTGTTTCAGACTAGTTTGGGTCGAGCTTAAGGCCCAACCAGTGAGTTGGAATAGCCCGAGCGGTGGCACCGCCAGACCCAAGAGCACAGGCGGTGGCACCGCCTAGGCTGAAGGCGATGGCATGGCCCAGAGCCCAAGAGCCCAAGCGGTGGCACCGCCTAGTACACTGTCAGTGTTTGACACTGATAGGCAGTGGCACCGCCACTGATAAGCAGTGGCATCGCCAGCTCCGAGAAAATCAAAAGTGATTCAAATTTGGGTTCTAAATTTGAATCCTCTTGAGGTATATAATTACCCCTCTCATTCATGGTTGAATGGGGGTCTAGAATTGAGAAAAAAAAAGAGAAAACTTTGTTGAAATTGTATCAAAATCTTTCCTTTAAGCTTTAAGCATGTTCTAGTCCAAGAGAGGGGTGAGAGGCCTTGTGAGGATTACCTCCTAAGCCCGTCAAAAGGAGGGAGCAGTAAGAGAGTTGATCCTCACCCGTTAGATGGAGGATAGCTAGTGGAAAAGCCGGTGGCCTCAAGTGAAGAGGAATCGGGAGTGGACGTGAGGTCGATGACCGAACCACCATAAAAATGGTTTGCATTTATTTTCATGCATTTATCTTTCAGAAACCTTTACTTTGCTAAGTTCACTACTCTCATCTTCTTACATACACTTTCAACACAATCAAATGGTTTTAATTGAAACGTTATTCTTTTCTTATGAAGTTTTGAAACTTGTTTAAAATCGTTGAAGTTTATCGTATTTATCCGCTATACTAATTCACCCCCCTCCCTAGTGCCGCTCGATCCCTAATATTTATCATTAGAGGGGTCGAGTCAAGAAATTCTCATAACATTGACCTTTTATGTAGGGTCCCCAATGAAGTCAAGGCATGCCTCAACACACCCCTATGATCTCTGAGGAGATCGGAACCTACCTCGGCCTAACCTCCAAGCCACTTGAGATACCCAAAGTCCACCTCGACCAATACATCCCCAACATCTACTAGTTACAAGTGCCTTGTAAGCCATTCATGTGAATGATGGCAAGTATAATATACTACATAATTTCTTTTAGTTAATATTAATAATGATATTTTATCACTTTATATTATATGGAGATTATATATTATGATGTCCTTGGATCTGTGCAATGAGAATTGAATCATGATGAGATCATGATAGACTAATTCACCTTGAAATATAGATCCTAAATATTCCTAATCATAGGTTACCTAAGAAGGACATCAAAATAACCAGATAGTCCACTATATTATATATCCGTCTATATGATGGAGGCAGCTTGGTCTCAAAGTTTTCCTCTTTTTTATCTCAGTTCTAGACACCCTTTCATCCATGAATGAGAGGAGTATTTATAGGTTTCAAGAGGATTCAAATTTGGAGCCCAAATTTAAATCACTTTCATTGTTCCCTGGTGTTGGTGGTGCCGCTTTGTCGATTGTCAAACCGACAATGTACTAGGTAGTTCCACCGCCCAAGGTAGCGGTGTCACCGCCCATGCTCTTGGGTGTTTGGCGGTGCCACCACCCCAGCTCTCGGCCACTGGGCAGTGCCACCGCCCAGCTCTTTTCTGCACACTGGTTTAGGCTTTAAACTCGACCCAAACCAGTCTAAAACAAAGCCCAATAGGCCCCTACTTGGGTTATAGGATTAACACCTAATCCTAACCCAAATTAATATACTAACTACAAAATTAAAGACATTTCCTAAGCTATTACAAAGTCCAACTAGTCAAGACTTCTTCCGACTTAACTCTCGGTGGTCTTCCGACGAACCCTCGGAAACCATTCTATGGACTCTCGGCAAGCTCCCGGACTTCACGATGATCTTGGCGAGTTCCAACGAGCTTCTTTGGCAAGCTCTGATCTTTCTTGATAAGCTCCGTGAACTTCTGATGAACCTTCCGGCAAACTTTCGAAAACTCTTCAACAAGCTCCCTACTCGTTCTCGGCCGCCTCAAGCACACTCCCAATGAATCTTTGGACTTCCATTGAACTCTCGAACTCCCAACGATCCATCACACTTATCTTCCGGCACTTTGTTTCGCTTTACATCTTCATTATTATTGTAGTTAATCCTATACACACACAAACAAAACTCTACTTCGATCTAGACAATTATTACAACGCGAATTGACATTTAGTTGCCCGACACGTCATTGGTCGATGCTTCGTCCGATTTTTCGATGCATCGTCCTCTCTTATGGCTTGTTGCCTAATAGGTAGTTAACCTCCACAACCTTGATATCCTTGGTGTAACCGCTCTTCTTGGCCCGATGCCCAACGTCGTAGCCTTTTGCCGATTATCGACCGAACCTCCGATTCGACTTCCAATATCCTGACGTGATCACTTCTAGTGCAACGTCAATTCCTTCAGTGTCAACTGTCTAATCCTGATCGATAGTAGACCTGTGTCACTCAAAACATAGTTAGCCAATAAAACACAATCAATTAGTTTCATCATCAAAATCCGAGATTCAACAATCTCTCCCTTTTTGATGATGACAACTAATTGATGACTAACGGAGTTAACCTTAACTCCCCGGAGTTTAATCAAACTTCTTCTATCAATATGCCATTGATAGAAACTTTGGATTATCCCAAATCCAAGCAACATTCATCACAAGTTAAGAGAATACATTTAAACCATCATGCAAATATATAAAATATTCAATTCAATGCATGAAGTCATTAATCTACTTCTCCCCCTATATCATCAACAAAAAGGAGAAGTTGCATTATAGCTAGTTTTCAAAGATATGCAAATTTTACAATCATACTAGCTATCAATCAAGATATTCAACATACATCATTTTAAAACATTCAATCATAGAAAGTTTTTAAATTCTTTCTAAAGATATCAAGATAGCAATTTTTTATTACTTGCTTCTTGTGCAAGTTTGCACTTTCTTGTCTTCCTTTGCGATATGCATGTAATTTTATAATTTCTTTCTTCTCTTTTGAGAAGAACAAGCTTGTAAGTTTTGCTTTCTTTGCATGCTAGGAATTTTATCAATGTCAAAGCTAGCAAAGGCCTTCTTCCCCTTTTCAATGGGCTAGCAAATTTTTCATTTAAGGTGCAAGCTAGCAATAAACTTTCTCCCCCTTTATCAAAGTCAAAAAGAAAGGAAGGATTAAATATAATGATATAAACTTTTTAAATATGTTTGCATAAAAAAAAAGTTTACATCAATCTTCAAATCATGATACAAATATATCACTATATTGGATTAAGTCATGATTCGTGATTCATCACAAAAGATATCAAGAAGAACACAATTTCTTTTGCTTCAATATTCAAATTATGACAAGTGATACATATCAAAATTCTACATGAATGTTTCAATCATCAAGTCATGAATCATACAAAGAAGTATTGAAACATAGGAGAAAAAGATCGATATAAGCATGCAATCAAGTTCAAGTCATGGATACCAATGCTAGCATATTTTGCATGTATTTTTATGCCATGATAAAAAAAATAAATCAATGATTCAATCATATCATGTAATGAAAGATATCAATATGAAAAATCAACAAGGATCAAAAGATATCATTCATGGTTCACAACCAAGTTATGAAATCTATAATCGAAATTAAGTTATGAAGATTAATTTATCATTCAAGTAAACACTTAAGGTATTTTTTTAAGATGCTAGCAATTTATGATATGTTAATAAGTAATTTTTGCTTGTTCTAGCAAAATTCTTCTTGTGATGCACAAGCTAGCAAGCATTTGCCTTTTTGTAAGTTCTAGCTAGCTATATTTGCTATTTTCTCTTATGATATACAAGCTAGCATACTAACTCCCCCTTTTCCATTATTGAAAGGAAGGGGAGGACTCAATGGCTAAAGATTTCAATCCATATAAAGAAATCATGTCATGATATCAAGAAAATTCAAGGACATGATTCATTTGAAATGATCATATAAGACATACAAGGCAAAGAAATCTTGTCATTTCAATATTATGAAATATATGATATCAAGGCTCATGATTCATTTGAAAAGATATAACACAAGGAGCATCTTGATTCATGCATAAGAATTTTCATCAAGATCACATTAAGAATCAAGATATCAAGTTCACGAATTCATAAAAATTCAAGTATTGAATTTCGAGAAATCAAAAGACAAGATACATTTCATTTAAAGAGTTTTCTTTTGATAAAACAAAAGGAGCATGGTAAACGATCTTGATTTATAAATGTTTCAAGTTATAATTATCAAGATCATGAATCGTAAATATTTTCTTTAGCAAAGAATCACATGAGCATATGACTATTGCATAAAAATTCTCATTGCATCATGATTTATGAATTCTTTCTCTACAACGTAAGGTATAATAGTAATGATATCAATCATGCTTCATTTGGTAGAGAATAACTTAATCTATGCATTCGAGCTCTCATTACTTAACAAGTCATGATTCCAACAAAATAAGGTTGTGATTCCAAAAGTCTAGAAGTCATGAATCATTAAAAAAAAAATCTCATTTTAGTTCAATTCATCAACTTCAAACACATCATCAAAATCACATTCAAGAAGTTTACTTAGATTCACAATATTAACCAAATGAATTCATCACTTGTCTTTTATGAAAAATGAAAACTTTGGAGATAGACAAATTTCAAGAGTCGTGTATTTCCTTTTTATTATTTTTTATTATTTAAGCATGCCTTTGTCTTTATATACCAAATCAAAATATTCAAAACCAAAAGATAAACTTCATTATAAAAATCATCAAGACAAAAATATAACATATTATGAGATTCAATTTATCATGATAATGTGTTTCATTTTAAGTTGTTTGTTTCAAACAAGTGTGCTCATATTTCAAAAGATGAGTATCAAATTTTAAAACCAAAACATGAGTTTGTCATCAAGATATAATAACTTCAAATTCTCATGATATTATAAAATCATTAAGCATGCAACAAACTTTTAATATTTTCATTTCATCATTATCGATGATGATTTCATAAGGTATATTCAAATATTTATATGAAAGCCATCATTGTATAAATTCAAAATACAAGTTTGTCATTAAACCCATTAAGACAAAACATATCAAACATAAAGCATCATGATAGTATATTTTCTCATTTTTATGTATTTCATTTCGTGTAAATTGTTTTCATACGAGTATGCTCTTGTTTTCAAGTAAAGACCATGCATCATTTTTAAAACCGAAAGCATCATCAAAATCATCAAGATTCATGGATTCATCATACATATTATTTCAAAATATGACATTTCAAGTCATCAAGTATGATATAATCATTAAGCATGTTTTCATAATGCATCATCAAAATCATTTTAATTCTTTCTTTCATTTGTTATAACAAGATGATCAATACTCAAATTTTTGCTAAAATCATGCATCATTTTATAAATGTGAAAAATAATTTTCGTCATAAAACCATCAAGTCCAAATATACATTATTCCAAAATGTAGGATTTTAATCTTCATCATTTCAATTCCTCATTAAGCATGATACAAAAATTTAAAGATCAAGCATCATGTTTAGAAATGAAATATAAAACATCAAGATACACATGCATGAATTAATCCTAGGCAATATCACAAATTATGCACCAAAAACCGATACGGAAAGTATAAACATTCATGGAATTAATCTTGTACACAAATCAAGTGATTATCACCCATAATGTTTCATCAATCTAAATTTCAAAACATAACATGCATGAAAGCTTAGCAATATAATTTTCATGGTCAAGTTTTTAACTTTTAGAGGTGCTAAAAGAGAAACATGATATAATTTTTGAAAAATAATATTTATTACCTACTTTCTAAATTAAGCACTCATGAAAAACATCATGTAATTTCAAAATAATTCAAGGAGTTAAGTTACTTACCTTGTAGTCGAAGCCCGTCAAAGCACATTTTGCCTCTTTGTCATTTGATTCTTCTTTGCTCTTCTTCTTCATCTTTGGCCTCTTCCTCCGTTCAAGTTCATTTATATTTTTTAATTTTTGTTTAATAAACTTATTAAGATTCATTGTTATGTGTTCAATGTCCTCATCACAATCACTTGAGTTATCACTCAAGAGGTCCTCATTTGTCCGAAGTTCCAAATCCTTCCTGTTCTTGAAGGTGATTCAAGTGTTCATCAAGTTTCAAAAGGCTCATTTCATATATTATTATTGAGCCAATGAATTCTTCTATCGGAAGGTCATTTAGATTTTTAGCTTCTTGTATTATGATTATTTTATGATCCCACCTTTTGGAAGGATCTTAAGATCTTGCTTACGAGTTCAAAATCCGAAAAAGATTTACCAAGAGCTCGTAGACTATTGACGACATCCGTAGAAAAGCGGGTATACATGTCACTTATAGTCTCACTTGGTTTCATTCGAAAAAGCTCAAAATCATGCAATAAGAGGTTTACTTTCAAGTCTTTGACTCTACTAGTTCCTGCGTGATTTCAAGTGTTCGCCAAATTTCAAAAGCCGTTTCATATGTAGAAATCTGATTGAACTCGTTCTTGTCCAAAGCGCAAAATAAGGCATTCACCTTTAGCATTCAAAGAAAAATATTTCTTCTCTAAGTCCGACAATTCATTCATCAGTTTAGAGAGAAGTTGAAAGCTATTTTCAATAATATTCCATAAGTTTACATCTTAAGAAATCAAGGAAACTCTCATTCGAGTTTTCTAGTATGTAGTCCGAACTGCGTTAAAGAACGGAGGATAAACAACTAAAAAGCCCTCTTGAAAGCCATGAAGAGCCATTTCTTACGGGTGTAAATCTGAATGAGAAATAACGTGGCTCTGATACTAATTGTTAGGGATCGAGCGACACTAAGAGGGGGGGGGGAGTGAATTAGTGCAGCGGATAAATATGATAAACTTTCGACGATTTAAAACAAGTTCAGAAACTTCGTACGATAAAAATCAACATTTTGTTTAAAACCATTTCGATTACATTCTAACTTGAAAGCATACGTAAGAAGGAGATAATGAAGTAGAGCATCAAAGTGAAGATGGTTTGCAGTAATGTAAATGACAATAATATAAACGCAAATCAATTTATAGTGGTTCGGTCATACGACCTATGTCCACTCTCGATTCCTCTTCACTTGAGGCCACAAGCTTTTTCACTAGCTATCCTCCTTCTAATGGGCGAGGATGAACTCCCTTACAGCACCTCTCCTTTTGACGGGCTTAGGAGATAACCCTTACAAGACCTCTTACCCCTCTCTTGGACTAGAACACTCTTAAAACTTAGAGGGAAGATTTTGACACACTTTTAATAGAGTTTTCCCTCTTTTTATCTTAGTTCTAGACACCCTTTCATCCATGAATGAGAGGGGTATTTATAAGCCTTAAGAGGCCCAAATTTGAATCACTTTCGTTGTTCCCGGTGCTAGCGATGCCACCGCTTATCAGTGGCGATGCCACCGCCTATCAGTTGTCAGACTAACAGTGTACTGGGTGGTTCCACCGCCCAAGGCAGCGGTGCCACCACCCATGCTCTCGGGTGTTGGGTGATGCCACCGCCCAACTCTCGGCCATTGGGCGGTGCCACTGCCTAGCTCTTTTTAGCACACTGGTTTGGGCCTTAAACTCGGGCCAAACCAATCCGAAACAAGGCCCATTGGGCCCCTACTTGGGTTATAGGGTTAACACCTAATCCTAACTCAAATTAACATGCTAACTATGAAATTAAAGACATTTCCTAAGCTATTACAAAGTTCGACAAGTCAAGACTTCTTCCGACAAGCTTTCGGCAAACTTCCGGCGATCTTCCGATGAACCCTCGGAAACCATTCTGCGAACTCCCAGCAAGCTCTCAGACTTCACGATGATCTTGGTGAGTTCCAACGAGCTTCTTTGGCAAGTTTTGATATTTCTTGGCACGCTCCGTGAACTTCCGACGAACCTTCCGGTAAACTTTCGAAAACTCTTTGGTAAGCTCCCTACTCGTTCTCGGCTAGTTCTGACAGCACTCCCAACAAATCTTCGGACTTCCGTCGAACTCTCGAACTCCTAACGATCCATCACAATTGTCTTCTGGTACTTTGTTTCGCTTTACGTCTTCATCATCATCATAGTTAATCCTGCATACACACAAACAAAACTCTACTCGATCTAGATAATTATTATAACACGAATTGACATTCAGTTGCCTGGCATGTTATTGGTCGACGCTTCGTTCGATTCTTCTGCATCATCCTCTTTGTGCTTGTTACCCAATCGGCGGTTGACCTCTGCAACCCCGATATCCTTGGCATAACTCCGCTCTTCTTGGCCCGATGCCCGACGTATGCAGCATTTTGCCAATTATCGACTGAACCTCTGGTTTGACATCCAATATCCTGACATGATCACTTCCGGTGCAACGTCAATTCCTCCAATGTCAACTGTCTAATCCTGATCAATAGTAGACCTACATCACTCAAAATGCAGTTAGCCAACAAAACATAATCAATTAGTTTCATCATCAAAATTCGAGATTCAACAGATTCTTATGCGAATTCTTGCAATATGAATGGATTTTATTTCATATGTCATGAAACGATACACTTGACTTTTGAATCTCTTCTCTTTGTTCACATTTTTATGTCATGAGCTCTTGATAAAAAGTAGAAGGTTGATGAATTTTTTGATAACTTGAATGAGTTTTTTCCCTTCTGCTTCATGAATTTTATTTGATCGAAATACAGATTTCATTCACATCTTTAGCTCTTAATGTGAATCTCTTTCTTCTATTCACATCTTTCTATGTCATGAGTTCTTTATCTCTTGATGAAATGAATTTTCAATAACTCAAATGGATTGTTTTCGTTGTGTTATTCATGAGCTTTTAATATCTCAATTCTTCTTGATGAATGGACTATCCATGAACTTTTCCTTATCCTTTTTCCTTTCAAGAAGAATCCTATCGCAACAATCTAAAATTTTACTTGCGTAAAATGATTGCTCATTTCCTTTTTGTTGATGATAGGGGGGAGAAAGTGACAAATTGATGAAAACTTAAAATATATTATGAATGCTTGAAATATGCTTTGTATCATATCATTTGTATTGTAAAAGCCTAAAATGTATCATATGTATCATAAATGCTTGAAATGTAGCATGAATACTTAAAAAACTTTCATACTTAAAATCATGCTCATTATCGTATTTGATTCAGTATCGAAATGATAAATGTCTATCAGTATGATTTAGTATCGAACTTATCATGCTTAATATGCTACTTGAAATTGGTATTGTACCTCGATATGATGAATTATCATTTGGTATCAAACTTGAAGTTTGTATCATGCTAAATTTCATATTTGAAGTTGGTATCATGCTTTGAAATGACAGTCTATCATCATTTGATATCAGACCTAAAAATGGTTGTGTTTTGACATCATTTTGGTATTGTGATAAATATGTGATATCATATTTTTAGATGAAAAATCATGCTTAGTATCATGTTGTGCATATTGATAAGTTGAAACGAATATAACTTATCGATTGGTGCTTGAATTCAAAGGCTTTGAATTCAAGTGTGTCTTTTCTCAAGTATGGCATATAGATAGAGGGAGTTAAGGTTAACTCCGTCATCAATTGGTTATCATCATAAAAAAGGGGGGAGATTGTTGAATTTCAGATTTTAATGATGAAATTAATTGATAAGTTATTTGATCTAATCTATATGTTGAAAAAAGTATACAGGATTAACTATGATGACAATCAAGGCATAAAGCAAAACGAAGTGCTAGAGTCAAGATCGAACGATTCGTTGGGAGTCCGAGAGTTCGTCGGGAGTGTTATTAGAATTTTCTGAGAGATTATCAGGAACTTGCCGAAATGTACATCGGAAGTTCACTAAATAGATCATCGGAAGTTTACCGAGAAGTTCATCGAAAGTTCGTCGGAGCTTGTCAAGAAGATTGGAGTTTGCCAAAGAAGCTCATTGGAACTCTCCAAGTAGATCATTGTGAAGTCCAAGAGCTTGTCAGGAGTCCGTTGGAAGATTGTCGAGAGTTCGTTGGGAGTCCGTCGGAAGTTTGTCGGAAGAAACTTTGACTTACCAGACTTGTTTTCTTTAGTATATGCCTTAAATGTCATAGATAACATGTAATTAGGGTTAGGTTTGGGAGGTAATCCCACTAACTCTGTTAGGGGTCAACTAGGCCCGTAATCGAACTGATTTGGGCCGGATTGATGGCCCAAATAGTGTAAAGGGGTGATTGAACTTTGCCCTTGAAGAAAGATCAATAGTGGAAGCCGGTGATCTCATCGGAGGAGGTATCGGGAGTGGATGTAGGTCGGACGACCGAACCACTATAAATTGGTATGTTTTCTTCTTGCTACGTACTTTATATTTATTGCATTCTTCTTTACTTAATCAGCAATCGCCCAACTTCTTCATCTCAACTCACATTATAAACTTATTCAAGTTAAACGTCTTTCAAATGTGTTTTCATGAATGAAACTTTTCATCGTATGAAGTTTTTCGAAATCGTATAAAGTTAGTACCCATAAAAATACATTAGAACTACTCTTGTAAACAAATTAAAATAAATAAAATACATACCAAAAAATAAGATTTTCAATCTCGATTTGATGTCTGTTTCATTAATATATCAAAGCAGTATGGTACTAGTATATCAGATAGTATACCAACATATTATGCCTAGTATACAAACAAGTTATTAGTCCTTTTTTATATTACAAAAACATCAATGATAAATTTGAATGAAAAAGAAAGATACTCTAATCCAAACGATAGATGATAGAAGCTAGACATCATCAAGCATTGTTAAGGTATTTTTTTAGAATGTGATACTCCAAACTTGAAAGAAAACTTAGTGAATCTTTTCAAATTTCATCTATATTTCTCTTCCGCTAAAATATGAGCTCTAATACTACTTTTCAACTAAGCTTTTCCTTCCTCTAAAATGTGATATCTAATAATGCCTTATATTTATTAAATGATAATTGTGTGTTTTCTAATTACTTCTTAAAGAAGACACTAAATGGCAATAATTAACATATTTTAACCACTTAACAAGTATTTCTAATCACTATATTCTACCTTTAGTAAAATTTATTTCAATTACATCTATTTAAAAAAAAAAACAAAATGTTCATTCCTTAAAAACTAAGTGATGCATTACATCAAAACTGAGGAAACATGTTAAAAGTATTTTTTTTCTTTGTTGACTTTATCTTTTAAATTATAAAAAATATTATCATTGATGCAATAGGTGTTTGAGGGCAAAGAGATTAGCAGAGATCCTTGATCGAGTGAGCTATGTTTGTCCAAGTTAATGGAGTTCGGGTAGAGACCCCAATAGACACTCGTCATGCCTCTTATTGGGTAACTACGTTTGAACTTGAGTAAGTACAGTCAATAGTAATACCCCCGATTTTTATTTTGTAATAGATCATTATCAAATATGGGACTTTCAAGATTTTAAGGAAAATATATTCTTAGACAAAGACAACTTTTGCAAAAATTTTAATTTTCATAAATTTGTAAACGTCTTTATCAATATAAGTCGATTTTAACTTTCCATGTTTTTATTGTGTTAAAACTTATTTAAATATTTTTCTTGCTGCTTTTAATTAAATCTTATTTTCCTAATTCTTTTTAAATTTTTTACATGTTTTTATTGTGTTATATGTTTTTATCAACTTCTTCTAAGTTGTTATCAATATTTCTTTATGAAATTATCTATTATTTTTTTCTCATGACCAAGGAAATTTAGTTATACTCCTAATTTGGTGGCAAATTTCATCAAATAGAACAAAATAATTTGGAATTTTACCAAAAAATTAATTTATGTACTCCAAATTATTTTTTCTCAATATTTTTCATGTTTCAATTTTAGATAGCAATAATTAAAATAACCAAGGTATATTGACAATGAGGATTGATGTTATTGATAATGAATATTTTATTATTTATTATTTTTAGTAAATAATAAAAAGAAATCTTAGGAGATTAAATAATAAGAGATCTTGATTCATAAAAAAAATTCAAGTTATAATTTTGAAAAAATCAAAAGAAAATTCATGATTCATTTAGATAATTCTCTTCTTTAGTAAATGGCAAGACGAAACATAGAAGATCAAAATAATAAGAGACCTTGATTCCAAAAAAATATCAAGTATCATAAATATTTATATAAAATATTCTTAAAAGAGAGAATCATATGAGAATCAAGAAAAATATTTCATATAAAATACATCTCAAGTCATAAACATAGATAAATGATTCGATTTGATAAATCATCTCATTAGTAAAAAGAATCATATGAAAACAAATTGTCAAATCCAAAATTATTATCAAAATCACTTTTCTTACATTTGAAAAATTCATTGAAAACAATGTAGATTGATTCTTATAAGATTAAAAATAACCAAAGTCCTTTAGTACCAAATTTTGTGATTAATTTTATACTCTAGTTTTCCATACAAAAGCCATGCATTATGGTTTAAAACCGAAAAGCAATATGGAAATCATTAAGATACACATTATTGCTTTTTAAAACATACATAGATGTAATCTTATTTGGTGTACAAGCATTAGCTTTAAATTTAACATTTTATTCCTTTATTGTAAAATTGATAAAGGAATCATGATCTTTTGGTATTCACCACTTGATCTTCCATAATCTTTGATATTCATATATTTCATGACATGATTTTCATTTGACTCTCTTGTATTTATGAATAGTATACGTCATCACCAAATTGATTTTTCTTAATATCTTTCATGTGATGCTTGGAACATTGATGTAAAAGATTTTGCACTATTGTATCCTTCACTTCTTTTTGACAATAACAAAGGGGGAGAAAGAATTATTAGCTTGCACACTTCAAGAAGAAGCAAAAATTGCTAAACTTGCAAATCTTAAAAGAAGTAAAGAATTACTAGTTTGCATATCTTAAAAGAAAAGCAACAATTACTAGTTTGCACATCTCAAGAGAATCAAAATTGCTAAACTTGCACATCTCAAAAGAAGCAAAGAATTGCTAGCTTACATATCGCAAAAGAGAAGCAAAAATTGCCAGCTTACCTATTTTGAGTAAAAAGTGCTTGATTGCATGTTTTAAAAACTTTTGAAACAAAAGTTTGCCAAATTTCATATCTCAAAAACTTGTTAGCTTGCATGTTCTAAAGTGATGTAAAATTTGCTAAATTACTAGATTGCATATTTCAAAAACTTGCTAGTTACACTTTTCTTCTTTTTGTTGATGACAAAGGGGGAGAAGTTATGATGATGATTTGAAATTTGAATCATATATGGTATGATGTACTTTGATGTTTTAAAATTATGATGATTTGAATTTTTGATAACTTGGAATGATGCATAAGTATGATGTTTAGACACTTGAATACAAAGGTTATCACTCTTCTTGAATTCAAGTTTGTTGTATTTCAATATGACATATAGATAGAGAGAGTTTAGTTAAACTCCATCATTAATTGGTTGTCATCATCAAAAAGGGGGAGATTGTTGAATCTCATATTTTGATTATGAAATCAATTAATGAGTTTACGATCTAATCTATGCTTTGAGAAAAGTAATAAAAGACTAACTTGATCGAAAAACATAAATTGATTAAAGTAGGAAAATCAAGCGGTGGGCTGAATGGAATATGTCGAAGATTTGACGTCAAGTGGAAAATCGATTGATGTGATGGTAGGACTTTGTGCCATAAGTTTGGGCATCATGCTAGAAGGATCGACATTGTGCCAAGAAGATCCGACATTGCTTTGGAGGTCAACATGCGATGATTGAGCAATACTGGCCAAGGAGAGGGCGAGGCGCCGAAGGTTCGGACGAACCACCGAATGAACCAATGACATACTAGACAACATAGTATTCGTGTTTGTAATTGGTCATATCTTGATTGAAGTAGGTTAGGTCGTAATAGAGTTAGTATTAGGTGTAACCATGCTAACTCAATTAGGGGCCCATTAGGCCTGATTTGGGGCTCGTTGGGAGGCTCATTTAATTACCCATAGATTGGGTTAGGCGGTGGCACCGTCAAACTAGCGGTGGAATCACCTATGACTTGGAAAAGTGAAGAACACACTATCCCAGGTTGTTAGGCAATAGCACCACCCAGATTGGACAGTGGTACCGCTAGCACTTAATCTTTGGCAAGTGATGGTACACTTGGTGGCGGTAGTACCGCCAGAGCTTGGTCTCTTAGGCTCTGCTAGGTGGTAGTACCAATAGAGATTTTAAGAGACACTCGGGCCCTCGCCTAAGCACTAAGGCAAGGCGATGCCCGAGCGCCTTGCTTCATTTCCATGCGGCACCTCTTTGAAGCGCACCACCTGGGGACTTGCTCGAGCCTAGGCATTGGGCGTTTTGGGCGAGTGCCCGAGTTAAAATGCTAGTTTGGCTTGCTTTAGTTGGTTCAATCGAACCAACTAAAGTGTCTTTCTCTTGCGTCTTCCCCAACCCTAACCTTGCTCATCGCTCCCGTTGTTCTTTGCTCATTGCCACTATTGTCGCTTCGCCAATCTTCTTTGCTGCTCATCGTAGCCGCTCCGCTCACCGCTCCCGCTGCCACTATCATCACTACCACTCTCGCTGCTCGCTACTACCGTTGCGGCTACCACTATCGTCGCTACCATTGCTGCTACCATTGTCGTCGCTACTATTGTTGCTGCCATTGTCGTCGCTCCCACTGTTGCTGTTGGCTGTTACCATTGCCACTGTCACCGCTCTCGCCCCCGCTACCACTACTCGCTACTACCATTGCCATTGTTATCACTCACTACTCCCGCTCCTGCTCCTGCTCCCACTGCTCACTGCTACCACTATCGTTGCTCTCAATCGCCCTCGGTCTTCCCCTACACTCTTATCAATAGTATTCTGTAAATAGTATATTAGTAGTATACTACTAACTATTAATAGTATTTTGATTTATTAGATTAATAATTTTTTATTTTAATTTTAATACTATTAATTTTTATTTATTTAAAATTATTATTAGATTTTTATTTAAATAATTATATTTATTAATTATATTATATATTTTTATATTTTAACGTCTCACTTTGCTCAAGCGAGCGCCTAACGCCTTAGGTGTTTTTGGACCTTAGCGCCTTTTGGCGCTTAGAGCTTTTTAAATCACTAAGTACCATCCAATGCAGGCAGTGGTATCACCCATTCTTGGAAAACCCAAAAGTTTAAAATTTTTGCTCCATTTTTGAAGTCATTTGGAGTATATAAATATCCACATCTTTCCTGCTTGAGGTAGCAAGAAAAGAGAATGAAATCTTATGATTTATAGTGTGAAAACCCTATTAGAAAGTTGAGTTCCCTATTTATGCTTAGAGGTTGTTCTAAGAAAGAGTGTGAGGATATTCTTATAAAAGATGGGTGTAAAAGTTCTCGAGCCTATGAAAAAGAGAAAGAGTTGTAAAAAGAGTATTACTCTTCACCCATTGAAAGAAAATCATTAGTGAAAGTCGGTGGCCTCAATGAATGAGAAATCGAGAGTAGATGTTGGTCACGACGATCGAACCACTATAAATCGATTTACATTTCTATTTATGCTTTTCATTCTTATCACTCACTTATTTAATTGTCTACCACTCTCACTTGCTCTCTAAGTTCAAACGTATTTTCGATACGATTTTATCAAATGAAATTTTTTCAAACCGACGTAATTTTACAAAAGCACTAATTCAACCCTTACCCCCTCGCCCCTTCTTAGTGTCATTTACAGTCCTAACATAAGTAACTTCAAGTGTATGCTGCTAAATATCATATGTAGATTCATAAGTAGAAATATAATTGAACTTGTTTTTATCTAAAGCACAAAATAAAACATTCATAACTTTTGCATTTAAAGAAAATATTTTCTTTTCTAAATCATTCCATTCATTCATTGGTTTAGAAAACCATATTCAATGATGTTTCATAAATCAAAATCAAGAAAATCTATATTTATGTTTTCCATTAAGTGTAGCTCGTCTAATAAATATTTAAGTTGATTTTAGGTTGTAACCATGTCAACTTAATTAAGAGTTCATTAGGCCTAAACTAGGGCCAAATTGGGTCTATTAGAAGGTCAATTCGATGACTTGAAGTTGGCCCAAGCCGTGGTACCACCTTAGAGTTGGAAAGCACGGGTTGTGCTTTTCTAGGAAGTCCAAAGGTAGTACCACTAGTGCCGATGATAGTACCACCCAAGGCGATGGTGGCACTGCTAGAGCCCAGATTCCTAGACTATGTTTAGTGGTAATACTACCTGCCACCGATGGTAGCACCTCTAGTACCTCAAAAACTTGAGGATTTAGATTTGTGGCTCTATTTTTTAAGTCTTGGGGTTTATAAATACACCACTTATGCTTGCTTGATGCAAGAGGTATGAAATCTTATGAATTGAAGTATGTAAACTCTCTTGAAAAGTATTTGTCTCTTCCTCCTTGAGTATAGAGGTTATACAAAGGAGGTGTGAGGTTTTGTGTAAAAAAAATGTGTAAAGGTCCTTTCCTTTAAGCCTATTAAAAAGAGAAAAGAGGTGTAAAGATTCTCTCCTAAGCTTGTGAAAAGAGAAGAGTTGTAACAAAGGTAGTTGATATTCGCCCGTTAAAAAAAAAATCAGTAGTGAAAGTTAGTGGCCTCGAGGAAAGAGGAATCTGGAGCGGACATAGGTCAGGGCAATCGAACCATTATAAATCGATTTGTATCTCTCTTGCCTTGCTTTATCATTACTTATTGATTTACTTATTCACTACCCTTATTCACTATTTTTAAGTCTTGGGATTTATAAATACACCACTTATGCTTGCTTGATGCAAGAGGTATGAAATCTTATGAATTGAAGTATGTAAACTCTCTTTAAAAGTATTTGTCTCTTCCTCCTTGAGTATAGAAGTTATACAAAGGAGGTGTGAGGTTTTGTGTAATAAAAATGTGTAAAGGTTCTTTCCTCTAAGCCTATTAAAAAGAGAAAAAAGGTGTAAAGATTCTCTCCTAAGCTTGTGAAAAGAGAAGGGTTGTAACAAAGGTAGTTGATATTCGCCCGTTAAAAAAAAGATCAGTAGTGAAAGTCAGTGGCCTCGAGAAAAGAGGAATCTGAAGCGGACATAGGTCGGGGCAATCGAACCATTATAAATCGGTTTGTATCTCTCTTGTCTTGCTTTATCATTACTTATTGATTTACTTATTCACTACCCTTACTCACATTTTTAGTTAAACACATTTCCGATATGGGTCTTAACCACGCCCGCCCCCCCCTCCTTCTTGGTGCCTTTATGATCCGAATAATTTCATATAGTGAGATACCAAAACCAACTATTAAAGAGATAGGGCAAACATACTAGTTTTGCACCATCAAATTCATTTATAACTTTGCATAAAGATAATACAAATTTTTCTCCAAGCCATTAAGCACATCTAAAATTAAAAAAAATTAAATAGCTAATGGTTTAAAATTTTTTCATCTAACAAAATTTTTAACATAGAAAATATAAATTATATAAGTGATTGTTCAATATGATATTTTTGAATACATGATAACAGTGATGCTCTTAAGTAGTTACACTACAACATATATTTGGAAACAAACATAAGGAAATATATAAAGAAATATATGCAAGTACATGTCTTTAACATTCCCATATGCTCCAGGTTTCTCCAAACACTTTCAGGTATCAAAGTAATATCCTCAGTATGAGAATAAAGATATACACTTGTCAAAATATGGAATGCGAGTCTTATTAAATGACCCACTTCCTTTGAATTGATAAACTTGCACATTTCTCGAAGGATGGTATGAGTGGCTATGACACCTTTGCAGTTGAGCTCTCTTTGCATACGGGAGAAACACTAGTAATAGCACCATTGCATGCGTTTGCTATGGCATTGAAGGGTCAGAGGATACTACTACTATCACTATATCCCATGTCTTTGTAACTAAAATGGAAGCTACTAGTTCAGGAAAAGCTCTTACTGACCAAGAGCAAACCAAATTTTGTTTAATCGTGTAAGGCAGTTCATTCACACTATTATAGCTGCCTTGGTCAATAGTACTCCTTAGATGATGCAATGCAATAGATCACTATTTTGGTTCTGAATGACCCAACATTGTATAGAATAAGTCCACCAATGAAGTTTCATTACTAGTTTACCACTAAAGTTATCAATGTCCCTTTCAAATAATGATGATAACCATTTATCAGACTGCAAATGCTATGAAATTTTTGTTGCATTATAATGGAAGATCAAGATTATAGAACATAGAGAAGAAATCACAGGAGAAAGTAATGTTCTCAGGCAACTTGAATTGATAAACAAGCATAGCGTATGCTACTTTCCAACAAAGAGATATCAAGATGTGAGCTACCTTAGGCATTTCATTAACCAATACTTCCATGTGCTCAATAATAATCGATTCAAGCATGTAAAAAATAATAGTCTTAGCATTTCTAGGGATATGACCTCTCAAAGGATTAGCATTTTTTGTAACATAAAGATGGTTCCTTATTGTTTCTAAATATGACCACAAAGAAAGGTCAGCAAACTAGCAGAGGATATCTGAAACAATACTACATGGAAGAGATTTTAGTTGCTTACCAAAAGTTTCCAAAATTCACTTTCTAAACTCACCAAACTGCTTTCTCATGTTTGGGAATAACATATGCAGGTGAGAAAAAAAATACTTTAAATGATAGTTTAGCATCTGACTGATCAGAAGACTCAAATTCTTTATCAACTTGAGAGTGTGTTTTGGTAGCTAATGGATATGAATATACAGATTCAATTTTTTTTTTTTTACTAAATTATCTATAAGTGCTAACTCATCCGCAAAAATTGATAAAAATGATGAAATTTGTGAAAGATGAAAGGCAATAAACAAGTGTTCCTTTAAGTATTGCTTGGCATTTCGAGATACTGACATTCATCCAAAAATTATAGAAAATAGACATGTGCAACTTTAAAACCTCAATATTTTCTGCATCCACGATGAAGGTGGAACTAAAGTTCTATAGATGAAACCAGCACTTCCGATGCCAATGGGATATGTATGTTCATCATTTCTAGAAGATGTTATTACCAATCTTTCAAGAAGTGCTCAATGCCTTTGCAGCTCATGTAACTTTTCCATTTCAAGTTGTACGTTTCCTGCTTTCAGTTCGGTGTACAAAGATGTTAGTTGTCCACTAAGATTTACAGCTGAATGCAGTATAATGTTATACATTCTCTGCAAAACAGGATAACTCAATTGCAGAATGCAGTAGAAAGAGGAGACTCTGTAGGAGGATTACAAAGTGACAAAGCAATGGTTGATTCTGCCTAACCAATGTTGCCACATCAGTTGATTCAATGTTGACTTGTGATATTTCCAAAGCCTGCTTATTACCTTCAAAATAGTATGTACAAAGTTTACCAAGAGCCAAAATTCTCTCAGATTTGAGGTCCAGTTTAGCGGAAGCAGAATTTAGAACAGTTATATGGCTTTTACTTTCAAGATAAGCTATTGTCTCCATACTAACATTACCTCTCTTAAGGTCTTTTATTAAACTCCACTAATCCATTTTTATTCTTGAATTTAGATCCAATGATTTTCATCTGATTCATAAGCTCTGAATTGCATCCATATGAAATCATAAAGAATGAGTTGACATACTATTCTGCAGCCAAGAGTAAGGCATCTATTGCAACTTCATGGCTTTCTGGGGTTGTCATGCTGGGAACACAAATCTACTGCTAAACGTTCAAATTCAGAAGCACTAAATACGGAATCTTGATGGTTTATAAGTTGTAGATGATCTGCTTGTGAATACAAGTAATCAGCAAAGAAACCAGTATTCAACTGAAAGTTATTATATGAAATCTTATTCACCTTTGAAACACCACAACCAGAATTCAAGCAGATACAGTCCCCAGTAAAATAGTTGGAAACATTTGTCAGAACAATTTTTGACAGATCTCTAGGAGCAAACTGCAGGTTAGCATCTTGGAGTATATCTTTTCTTGCAGCAGCTTCAGATGCATCAATCTTTCTCTTTACTTCATCCGGACTACTGGATATGCTAGAAGTCCCATGAGCACAGATCACAGAGTTAGAAGAAACAGCTAAAGACTCTTGATCAGCTACTTTAGGAAATGAACATTTATAAAGGTCAATATCTGAAGGTAATGGCATGTGTGGCCCCAGAACACAAAGAAGTACACTGCAATATGGAAAGACAGTGAAGACAGTATATTGTCACCTAATTTAAAACCATGTAACAACCAACAAGGTGCATTTGATATAATTCCTTTTGTTGCCAAAAAAAAAAAAAATTTTTTTTTTACTCTTACATCTTTTTAAATTGTAGTCTCCACCAATCACTTCATTTTCATCTTCCAAAAATAAGCATTATAAAGTATAAAATATAAAGATATTTAACTTTTTTTATTTTCTTATGATATTATCATATGCTGTTACAATAAACCTTGGTGCAACAGATCCATGTCTCCATTCAGATTCTACGAAAGGAAAAATGGAAGACCTTTGTAATGCAGTATGTATAACATTTAATACTATTAAAATAGTTCTATTTTTCCAAGTGTATATTAGAAGCATCTTCACAAGTTGTATTCTTTGTTCCAGTAATCATAGGATCAAGGAAGGGTTCTAGCATCTCCAAAAGAAATAAAAGCCTATGTTTAAATTCCTATACAGATGGTAAAAGCATTATATATCTGACTGGCAATAGTAAACTAAAAATTTATGCTTGATACTTCAATAAAAGGTCAAACCTTATATTTTGATAGTACATCATCCATATGTCCAAACAAAGCCAGCAAGATATACTTCAAAACAACACAAGCACGACCAGCAGATTGTGGAACACCCTAGCAAGGGCATTATGAACAGAGTCAGCTAAACATGAAGCATGAAAATAAGTGCATAATCTGTCATACGGAAGTATATCTAGATTTTTTTTCCTTTTCTTGAATTTTGTTTCAGGAGGAAGTGGGTAAAATTTGGATAATAACTAGGGCACTATAACTAAATTCACAATTTCTTGAGCACACACAGATGAAAGATGGATGCCAGATACAGGGTTCATGAACTAGAAAGTACTAAATGACAGTAACTAGAACTAAAGCACTTACATTCGCAGGATTTGAATTAGCCAACTGTAGCTAATTCTAAATTCACAGATAGGATCCTTATTGTTTCACGTATAAAAGCTGCATGAAAAAAATCTTGTACTACATAAGAAACATGATCCACCATAGGTAAACAACAGGAAATGCTCTTTTCCTCAAATGTGCCTGCATAAAGTGAGCAACTAAAAACATTCTATTGTAGGTTCTTAGAAGTTAGAATATATGGTTCCATAAAGAAAATATTTTATTGTAGCTTAAAAAAAATCAGGAGCTAAAACTTCATTAATCTTAGAAACAACATAATGAAAGTGTGCAAGAGACCGTCACATGCATGTTGCTAGCTGCAATGTGTGGAACTCACAAAGAGACAATTTCATACTAAAACCTATTACTAGATACATCATGGACTGCCACAAAAACAAGGTAATGCATCAGGAGATTCAGGACCCAACTGATTTTTTTTTTTACTAATTGTGCATATAAAAAAAAAGCCTAATGAAATCAGTAAAACAATTAAGATCATAATGCAATAAGTATCAGTAAGATCTCAGTGCCTAATCAAATGGAAGTTCCTTGGTCAGTCTTTAAAATTATAATATATGATACAACTTATTATCCTTTTTTGTGACCTTGGTAAAATAAGTTCTATGAAATCACAGAGTCAAGACGTATCCTAGACATAATAGTTAGTGAACCAAGCTCCCATATTCAAGAAAAGAGGGAGGTGACCAGCGAAACGAAATAGGGTGTAAGAAAGGAGATGAAAAATTAATATGACCAAACTTCACAAAAATATAGAAAAACATTATAAGTGTATATTGACATCTAAGAAACATGTAATAAAAAATAATCAACTACCCTTTAAGAAATATGTAGCTATCCAAGCCACCATAGTAGTTATATTGGTCCATAAAAGTCCGATTAGAGTTGAGCACAGCACTCCAAAGAACACTGTACAAAGCTGTGTTAGAGTTGTATCATCAAAACACTCAAATAGTAGGTTCTTTATTTGCAATATAGAAAAAAAGGAAAACTCTAATCCAATGGACAAAAATTTCAATTTCACAATAAAAACTATCATGATCAGGGTCAGATAGATTAGTATTCAAGTATAGAAATGATTGATACTATTGGAATCTTCACATTAAGGTAATAGATGAATCACAAAATAACATCTACGATATATGAAATTTTCACATTTGATGATGGACATGTCAGTATAATACATGCCGATTAGCACAATTTAAACATATGGTTAGAACCAGCCTTGTGCTTGATTGTGTGTTCAGGAACATCATCGGCATAAAACTAAACTCCATGACATATAGTTCCACAGTCATCAACCACTATTAGCAAACCTGAAATATTACCATGCATCATCAAATGGTGAAACTACATAATGATGCCAACTCTTCTTTTTTACTCTGACCTGATTCAATGGCCAATTTAGTGTTAATTCTATTTTTAGCTTAGAAAAATATTTATTTTACTTTTAGTTTTTCTTAGTTTTATAGAAGGACAATAACAATCACAACTTTAACAATTGGGAAATTATAGTAGAGAAGTGAGGGTGGGAACAATTACAGGACCATTAAGGGATACTCTAGCAAGGGCCATCAGATGGTAACAAAACAGACTGAAAAGTGGTTTTCAAAATCAGTGGAAGTAAAAACACCTTTTCATTCCCTAACACAATAGAAAAAGTGTTAGTGCTTTAAAAGAACAAAAATCGGAAATGCTATATCAAACAAGATTTATACATAATACAAAGAAGATATGATCCCAAACAAAATGTTTATATTTTATTTTTTAAAAGACTATTCAATTATACCAAAGCAGAATAAATTACCTCCGACCTTCGAAGTCTTTGTTGTGCCAGGACTATAGTATTCAAATCAAATAACATTTTTCTCAGAATGAGAAAATTATTTCAAGAGAAAATTAGTGTTTGATAATTTGACCATCAACAATAAATCACAATGTATTGACCACAAAATGGTCATATTGGTCAGATCTGCAACAAGCAATGACTAAGTATTCATCAAACATAAATAGTTTTAATTGCTTATGTAAGATAATTAACCAAACATTGTTATGAATCATGATATATATACATCTGCGTATTCTAACATTAGATAAATCCCAAATTTTGTCACATTAAATAGTTAACAATATACATTGATGCATGTGCATATCAATCATATCATTATCTTGCACTTGTATCGATGACTTTATAACCGACCAATCAACCAAACGAGCATTCATTATAATAAAGAATTAAGCCTTCGTAATAGTAATAAGAAAAAAAGAATAATGGAATTACTTGAATAACACCCAAGAGGTCCTCCAAAAGTTCAATTGTAGGATCAACCTGAAAAAGGGCCAATGCAGTTACAAAATACAAGTCGTTGACCTAATATGTAGACATATTATGGGAAAAGATGAAACCTTTGCAGTAATTATATATATCCATGGAGATAATGATCCAGAGCATAAATCAATCAATGCACATGCTACCTTTGCCCAAAGATTGAAAAATAAATGCTTGCTTAGATAGAAAGCCAAAAAGTAAGTTGCCTAGTCATAATTAAACTTGGTATGAAGCCAACAAACATGAGATGATAAGAATGAAGCAGATAACTCACACAAGCATGAAGAAGATCATGATGACATTGTTATTATCTGCAACAACAGATTAATGTGAATTATTGAGACTTTTGATAAAAAATACAAATGCATGTAACACATATCACCTAGATGCATCACTACTGAACCTAAGAGAGCATGCTGGACAGAAGGATGTTTCCACTATGAAAAACTATCATCAACTTGATCTGGAAGACTAATTGGAGGACGAAGTGCCATCAAATGAAAGGAAATCAAAATCCATCAAAATTAATTAATATATAATCCATGGTCTGCGATACCGAATAATACCGTTCGGTACATACGGTACGCATGGCACGTACCGGTTTGATAGGATATCGGTACACGGACCGCACACTACCGATCGGTACAAATTTTTTTATTTTTTTAATAAAAAATTATTTTTTTATTTTTTTAATATGGACGTCGCGTCCTCCTCCGGCAATGTCACTGAGGCTCGAGCAACATCACCGAGGTGACTTCTCAGGCGACGTTGCTAAGGTGACATCGCTGAGAAGGAAGGTGACGTCTCCTGAGGTGACTTCGCATGGGCGACATCGTTTTTATATTTTTTAATAGAAAAAATTATTATTTTTTACTTCTCGGGCGACGTTGCCAAGGCGACGCCTTAGCAACGTTGCCCGTTGACTTCTCGGGCTTCTCCATGTGCGACGTTGCCTGGGAAAAAAAAATATAAGTATATATACTATATATATATAATATTTATAATTATATATATATATATATCGAACGATACACCGAAACATATCATTCGATATACGGTACCGTACCGTACCGGAAAAGTGTCGAAACGTCGGTACGGTACGAAATTACAAACATTGATATAAACCATTCAAAAGTGTTTAATACATAATACCTTTCACTAGGAAACAATGCTTGTATAAGTGGTAATACGGACCAAAAATTTGAATTACTGCTAGCCAATTTGTAGCACAAGAGAGGCTGTATATTCATTATAAAAGAATGTAAGCACTTGACAATTTTAATATCAAAGCAGACTCTTGGTGGCTAAAAGTTATTCCAATTGAAAAAAGACAGGATAATTAGTTTAAAAAATATTATATGATAGGTGACCATTTTGAACATACTTGTGAAGCACATCCAAATAAGACACGGAGATTGCCTTTTTTAGCAACATATATATCCAAGACATTCAAATAAGAAGCATCCCAGTAATCTTCAGGTAATTTAAATTCTTCCTCAAACAAGCTCTGTTGAATCTCGGATTTTGATGATGAAACTAATTGATTATGATTTATGGTCTAACTGCGTTTTGAGTTACGCAGGTCTACTATCGATCAAGATTAGACAGTTGACGCTGGAGGAATTGACGTTGCGCTGGAGGTGATCATGTCAGGATATTGGATGTCGAGCCGGAGGTTCGATCGACTATCGCCAGGAGGATTCGGACGTCCGGCATCGGGCCAAGAAGTGCGGAGTTGCGCCATGGATATCGAGGTTGCGGAGGTCAACCGTCGATTGGGCAACAAGCCGCAAGAGAGGGCGATGTGCCGAAGGATCGAACGAAGCGCTGACCAATGATGTGCCGGGCAACTGAATGTCAATTCGCATTGTAATAACTGTCTAGATCGAAGTAGAGTGTTTGGTGTTTGTTTGTGCAGGAGTAACTACGATAAGTATGAAGACATAAAGCAAAACAAAGAGCCGAAGTCAAGTGCGATGGATCGTTGGGAGTTCAAGAGTTCGACGGAAGTCCGAAGATTCATTGGGAGTGCTACCGGAACCGGCCGAGAACGAGTAGGAAGCTTGCCGAAGGGTTTTCGGAAGTTCGCTGGAAGGTTCATCGGAAGTTCGTGGAGCTTGCCAAGAAAGATCGGAGCTTACCAAAGAAGCTCCGGGGAACTCGCCAAAATCATCGTGGAGTCCGAGAGGTTGCCGGGAGTCCGCCGGATGGTTTCCGAGGGACCGCCGGAAGTTTGCCGGAAGCTCGCCGGAAGAAGACTTGACTTGTGGATTTTGTAATAGCTTAGGAATGTCTTTAATTTCGTAGTTAGCACCAAGGTCCGCAATACCGTACCGTACCGGTGTACCGAGAGTTGCTCGGTATGGTACGGTATGGGCGTACCGAGCGGTACCGGCTGAGATCTTATTACCCGATCGGTAATGGTCGAAATCGACCGTTATCGAAGTCTTTGGCGATAACGGTCGAAATCAACCGTTACCGAAGTCCAGTTGCCGGCGGTAACGATGAATCGGCCGAAATCGGCATTACTGTCATGCGCGGTAACGATCGAAATCGATCGTATCGAAGCAGCGGCCGAAAGAATAAATAAATTTTGACCGTTATTGCGACGATATATCTCGTATCGACCGATACGGGAGATACTAGGCATACCGCCGGTAGAGGCGCGTCCGCGTCGGTATCTGTCGGATCGATGCGTATCTGCTATCTTAGCGAGCGTCTGACTTTCAGCGCATACCCTGGTTAGCACATTAATTTAGGTTAGGATTAGGTGTCAATCCTTTAACCCAAGTATGGGCCCATTGGGCCTTGTTTGGGACCGATTTGGGTCGAGTTTTCGGCCCAAACCAAGAACTGAAGATATGTCTTTGGCGGTGCACCGCCACAATAATAGCCCTGGGCCCGGGATGGTAGCACCGCCTAGCCTAGGGCGGTAGCACCGCCCCTGGTGTGTCAGTCTCATGATGACAGCGAGCTCAGCCTCGCCTCGACAAAGCGTAGCACCGCCGACACTGAAACTCAAAATGAATTCAAATTTGGAGCCCAAATTTGAATCACCTTGAGGCCTATAAATACCCCACTCATTCAGAGTTTAGTGGGGTCTAGAACTGAAAAATAGAAGGGGGAAACTCTCTTAAAAGTGTTCAAAATCTTCCCTCTTAGTTTGAAGAGTGTTCTAGTCCAAGAGAGGGTGAAAGGCTTTGTAAGGGTTATCTCCTAAGCTCGTCAAAAGGGAAGTGCTGTAAGGGAGTTCATCCTCGCCCGTACGAAGTTTCCGAACTTGTTTTAAATCGCTGAAAAGTTATCGTTTTATCCGCTGCACTAATTCACCCCCCCCCCCTCTTAGTGCCGCTCGATCCCTAACAAGCTCAAGTAATCAGCAGGTTGCATATACCTGGTTACTTCAGTTTTAACAATTTCATCAAATATTGAAGACACCCAACAATTCAAGTAAAAAATTACCAAATCAGGCTATAAATTGATTTTTTGAGCGTCATCATCATCAATGCAAGCCTCTTCATCGTTCGTTGCAAGGAGTTGAGCCTGGACAAGAGTAAGATACCACCAGTATTCAGTTGCTAAAGATAAATAAAAAATCATCCAAATAAAGAGTTTTATTTATCAACACCAAAAAATTTAAATCTGTATAAAGCATATTTAGACATGAATGATCACATTAAAGCATGTAGAGCTGAAGATACAGATGAAACAAGAAGTCGAGAAGGGTACTGAAAAGAATCAAGCATACATCAAAATGTAGCAACCATGCATACAAGCATTTGCCAAAATATCATGAACCCAGAAATTTACATGAAATTTTAAGGTACCAGCTTTGTCATTTGCTTGAGTAGCAAATAAAAAAGTAGATATCAAGCAGAATCCACATGTAATATCATATTCTTCTTTTAGAAAAACCATTATAGATAGAACTCATAACTGGAAGTATCATAGGCAATAGGAATGCCAACATATTCGATGGACATCAAATTTAGGCTAGTCGCAACAAGGTTCTCTTACTAAATGGAACCAAAACACATGGACAAAAACTAGCAAGAAGAAAAATTTATATGATAACAAAAAAATACCTCAACAAGGAGGAGACCTATTCGATTATCTGAAGTTGCCAGGAGATCTAAAGCATGAGAGAGTGACGAAGGGCTAATAGTGAATTTGTCTTCCTCAGCTGCAAGAAAATTAACACTGCATTCTTGCAGCCGATCACGAAGAACTCTGCATTCATGAAGAAGATTTTTGCTCGCTGATTTTGCATTTGACCAATTTTGCTTTTCTTTATGAAGAAATCCCTGGGTGAACAATGAGTAAAAGAGTAAGACAGACAATAAAGAACTGATGGGCAAGTATGAAGTTCTGTTCAACAACTGCTGTTCTATTAGAAATTTAAACATTAGGTTCTCTCCTATTATCAACTTTCTTCTTTGGAGATTGAGGAAGTCAAGACACCAATGTTAAACTGATGGGCAAGTATGAAGTGACATCTACTAGTACATGCGTTGCGCATCAAACACTATTCTTAATGAATGAAAATTGACTTCTAGCTTGTCAGTTGTAAAGGGGATTTCAGCACATTACCTCTAACTCTGACTTCTCTTTTAAAGTTTGATTCAGCAATTCCTCGAGCTCTGTTTGAGATTTCCTAAGGAACTTCACCTCCTTGACGAGGACTTTGATATCAGCTTTTGATTTCGATTCTTGTTCTTCTAGATGCTTTCGCATGTTCAGCAATTCTTCCTGTTTACTACCTAACTCCTGCAGCAACACTTCTTTTCATCACTAGCAGTCATCTTCTCCAACTCTGCATGACTTTTTTCATTCTGCAACAAGTGAAACCAAAATAGAGGGATTATATTCAAATGAATAGAGCCATGTAACATTAATAAACTTCAGAGAAAACCACACTTGTTCAAGCTTGAGTTTTGACTCCATCTCTGAACACTTCCTACGTAGTTCATCCATATCCCATTGCATTTGGGTCACTCTTTCTCTTTCAATAAAGACAGCTTGTTGCAAATTTTCTTTACCCTTCTGATCAGTGGCTTCCAGTTCAACCTCTAAATCCTTGACCTGCAACCAAAGATACGGATAACGATGATGAAATGACATCTAACATAGCTAATGAAAAAGTGACGTTGTTAACTCAAGAGTTGTATTTGGTTCCACAGAAATGCACTGACAACTAATTTATCATACTTATTGCAAAATGTTAGTCCAAAATTAAACCTCGTCACCCAAATATAAAAGGAAGATAGATTAAAGTAATGGCCAGATATGCACCTTTGTTGTAAGATATTCTTTCACAGCCATTTCTTGATTCAATCGTGCTATAAGATCCTTCATATCAGTTTTTGCTGTTCCTAACCTTCATTGCATAGTGAGGAGAACTCTATTCAATTTATGCCTTTGATCAATTGGAAGGACAGTTTGTGCACTATCAGGAGATTGTCCCCCCAAGCCAGCAAAAGCATCCATGGCATTTGGAATTTCAGCACCGACAGGGACATCAAGGAACCATCTCAAAGTGAATTGGCGGCACCAGTGAACGATAGTTCACTGCCTCTTGTAAAACTTCCGACGCTTTCAGAAGAAAGCCTTCGAGGATGACCATAGAGTTTATCATGGTCATGATCTGATGACATGGATTCTATCCTGTCTCTGAAAGAGCTTCCACCGATCGTCTCTCTCTCGGAAACAAGGTACCCCCTTCTTTGGTTTAACTTACTTTTAATGAAATCTTCAGGTTGATCCAGAAATGATTCACCTAAAATGCCATTACTAACATCATGAAATGTCAGATCTTCAGTGCTAATATCAAATTCTCGTATCTTTCCTTTTCTTGGAGTTTCAAGATCTGATGTTTCATCTGCATTTTCACTACAGATATCTGATGGCATGGAGGGAGACTTTGCTGCAACTATCTGAGACTTCGATGCAATTTTTTAACAATCAACAACAGAAGCACTTGAACTAGGTCTAGTAGGAATTAAGGAGGGCGCAGCAGTAGAATCTGTTGAACTTGGTTCTGTAGGATGATTATTCACATACTGAAACGCTGAAGTTGAAAACAAGTGAGTAGAACATAAGTGTAATCAAGGTAACAAATTAGCTCACTTATAAAAGTGCACCAAAAACAAAGAATATTTCATCTTGAATCAAACACAACAACAAATAGATTATAAAAGCATGCACATTATACAGACACCAAGAAACATATAGGTGGCAAGACATACCTGATCTTGCAGCAACTTCTAGCTCAAGAAAACCTGCCACTAGTGCACTTCTAGAGAACTCTATGTCGGAGAGTAACTTTCCCATCCATTCTTCCAGAGCACACCTTCTCTGCAAGAAAAGTACCTGATTTAAGAATCATTGATAACCTAGTAGGAAAATGAACTTCAAAAGAAAAACTGAACCCTTTCTTATTATGATTATCATGAAGAAAAACTACTATTCAACTTTTAAAACAATAATAAATTGGAACTGCAGTATTAGTGAGCACCTAGGTGCCCACCCAAGCGAGGCCAGATGTTCACCAACATAAAAATTATATAAAATACAATTAAGGATAAAGTCAACCATTAAATAGAAACCTAACAATACATGAGTTTCATATCATTTTATGTTCAAAAGAATACCACTAAAACATCAAATTACATAAGTTTAAGTGTTTAACCATCTATAAAGCATTAAATAACTCATTATTAACCATTGTTAACAAAAGTTAACTAACAAGAATTAACTATTACTAACAAGGGTTTGAGCCTCTTAGTTGATTAAGCGAAAGCAATTGGTTCGATTAGGTTCAAATCAAACTAGATTTGGTTGGGATTGGACTCAATGTGCCTGAGACACCCAGATCTCATTAACAACATTGATCTCAATGAGTCCATTTCCAGTCCAGTAAGATAAATTGAAGCTGACAAACAATAGCTCCAGAAGGACATAACAGACCAAAGGAGAGAAAGTACAAGACATATCTATAGTCCTTGGACCAAAAACATAAACAAAAGAGACACAAAAGAGCCACATGTGCTTTCTCAGTTCTACTATAAACATATAGAATTGCTTCTTTTTCATCTACCGAGTTGGCCGCCAAATGCATTTGAGGCCAAAACAAAAGGTCCAGTTTGTCTTCTATAAGTAAGAGGACTAATAATAATACATCTGTATCTCATCATCATCTACTCCACAAGGGAGGTCTCTTGACCGGTTGAAAATCTTCCTTTTTATGGTATAATTTTTTTCATTATTATCATATAATGAAACTGCAAAGGATGATTATCCTCACAGAAGGTGGAGGATACCAATCTAGGTCAAAAGGTTAAAAAAAGTCTTTAAAGCCAAATGCTTTTTGATGGACAACTGAACAGAAAAAAATATGTTTAATGGAGTATTTTTATAGCCATTGGATGACTTGTTCTCCCTAATTATAAGATGAAGCCACTTCATAAAGAATTAGAGCACCCATAGGTTTGGATTAAGGAAGGTTCATCCTCGGACCTCTTAACCACAACTGAGGACTTTCTACAAAAGAAAGGGAACACAAGATGAAGGCACACTGAGGTAAAGGCAGGTTGGGGGGGATGATCACATGCCAAGGATATGTCCATAATTTTTTTATCTCTACCTCTGCTCTTTAGCTCGTTCCCTCCTCTAACTTCTCCTTCTCATTCTCTATTGTAGAGAAGCATACTGAAAAAGGTTTTTTTTTTTTTTTGACTTTTGGTCACTGCCAAAGTCAGCCCATGTCTTAGCACAGAATCTTTTTCTATGTTAACACAAGTAGAGTGGACAATTCTAATTCAGGGTGTAGACTTCATTTTGTTGCTTGTACTATGCCTATAAATAGCAACAGAACTCAAGTAACACAAATATTGCTTAGCCTCATACTTAAAATGGTAAATTCCGTTCTACCAGTATATGCATATCTAAGAAAGAGATACAACAGTAACATAGACACTCCTTTATGTATTAAAGTAGAGTAAATAGAACGAGAGACGAATGACTATAGTTCTAGACTTGTAGTAAGACAAATAATGACACCACTAACAGAGATAAATATGGATGAAATTGTAGTTTATGAACTGTCATAGTTTTAACAAAACCAACAGAATCCAACATAACAAAAAGCATCATTTCGGAATAATATTATACCTCTTCTAGGAGGCATTTGGCAGGCATTTATTCTCAAAAATGCATGCTTTGGCAGGGCTACAGGAATATCTCTTCTAGGATATGTCTTCTTAAGCTACATAAATGACAACATAAATAAATAATCCCTAATCTAAAAGCAATATGAAATCCATACTAAGTCTTCCCGTGAAAATAGCATATGAAGAAGTTTCTCTCACAAACATGACAATGATTATCAATATCAGAGAATTTACTAAAGCAAGAGAAATCAACAAGCAATTGTAAACATGGTAATTATCTTGCACGGCCGAAATACAAACTATGTAGGTGGTCAATGTCTTGTGCTATTGAATAGTTCCAGCAAAATTTGCACAATAAAAATGACTCAGATAAAATTATACACATTTTCTCACAATAAACAGCAGCATTGGCATTACAGGCATGTTCCTTACTACTTAGCTTTCCTGATATGGAAAACATCTTGCAGATGTTAATGCCTTCAATTACAATACCAGCTTATGAATTGCCTTCCATTATTTGAACCCTATGTATGTTCTCTAGGAAAACTTTCCAGAAGCATAACGACAGTAAAATGAAAAAAAACTGGAACTTTTCATCAGGGTCCGCAATACCATACCGTACCGGTGTGCAAGAGTTGCTCGATGCATGCAGTGGTGCATCTCGAGCGATGCGCCAGGCGTACCAGCGGTACACTTAAATTAGGTGTAAATTCCTCCGAAAATACTTGAAAATAAAAAAAAAGATTAGGATAGGGTTTTTAAGTTAGAAATAAATATAGTAATACAATAAGTTTAGCAAAATCAATGTAAATTAGGTAAGAATAGTATCACATATCTTTTTTCGGACTTTAAGGACTAGTCTTGTGTAAGGTTGGTATTTCAGTCCATTCCAGATTGTCCTTCTGTAAATATTGAAATATCTATAGAAAAATCATTTGAATTGTTAGACGATTTTGTTACAATATAAACTCTAAAATTGAAATAAATTAAATAATCATATATGTAGATATACGATTGCTTGCTATTCTACCACCAAAATGAACGACGTGCCTCCACGGGTGGTAGATCGGGGTCCTCGATCCTATACATCTGCATATCAATATGATATGTTTGTTGGACCCAATCATGAAATTGATCCCACGACATAGTGTATTGATACCAAGGTAAGCAATTTGAATTTGCATCAGCGATGCGTGCGACGTACGTCGTCCGACAGATATCCGGTGACGCGGACCGCCCTCTACCGGGCGATGCGCTGGTATCTCCCATATCGGTGATCGCGGAGATATATCGGCGGTAGCGGTCGAAATTTCGACCGCTTACCGCCTGACAAACTTTCGGTAACGATCGATTTCGACCAGTTTCGCCGCCTGACTTCTTAACAGTCGATTTCGGCCGATTACCGCCCGCTTTGATTCGGTAGCGCGATTTCGACCGTTCTGGATTAATGCTGATACTCAACGGTCAATTAGTGTATCTAATGATGATCTCATCCTCTACCGGGCGGTACATATATTTTGGCCGATACGAAGGCATACCGAAAGCGATGCGAGGCGTCTCGAAAGCGATGCGAGGCGTCTCGAGCGGTATACCGACCGGTATCGAGGTGTACCGACCGATACCGAGGTGTACCGATCGGTACGGCCTAGTATGATACCATCGGTATGTCATAGCGTACCAACGGTACGCATCGGTACGTACCGTACCGATCAACTCTCGGTACACCGGTACGGTACGGTATTGCGGACCTTGATTTGAACTCTATGTATGTTCTCCAGGAAAACTTTCCAGAAGCATAACGACAGTAAAATGAAAAAAAACTGGAACTTTTCATTATAAACAGCATCATTGATGCTACACCTGCTCCTCAGATGTCTAGAATTAGGAAGTAATCTTGCAAACTTTATCCTTCAATTATGATGCCGCCTTATAAATTGCCTTCTACCATTGGACCTACAATATGTTTCGTATATGATTGATTTAATAGTTGAGTGCTTCCATGTATTTTCTTACAAAATCTTGCACATTGTTAACAACCCTCAAGTGTGTTCCTTAATTAATATACTTAACTTACTGTTGGTGCAATCGCCATAGTATATTACAATGAGGTAGCGAGAAGATTAGAAGAAGGAACAAATAATACCAAAAATTCTCATATGAAGCTTACAGTTCCGTGGGAAGACCAACATTTACAGGCAGCCCAACCAAGACCAGAAAAAGCAAATATAGTCTTTGCATGTAGAATGACTAGTATTGCATGCAGAGTCATAATGTCCTCAGCCACAGAATTTGACACATCATCATAAGCAACAATTTATGAGTGGTAATCCACTACTTTGCATAAAACCTCTCCTATATTTCATTGAAGTTGCGGTAATTAATGGCCGCTTCCTAGTGGCATTTGGATGGGCAAAGTAAATCTGAAATGAAGAAATAGAGTAACTGTGGAGATTCAATAGACACATAAGACTTTACCCCAAACCAGTATATATTCTGCAAAATCTACCAACTCTCTCTAGGTGGGTGAGCTACATGTATAAAAAATAACAAAATGTTGATGGCCCATCTTCCAATGCTAGTTCTCATTTGCTTTTTGCTAAGCAAATCTGATGAAAATAGGTCCTTCTTACTTTTTGTTTGAACACATCAAAGACTCGCTTTCTGTCATATTCTTACTCCATTTTGTATAAGTAGCACCAACTTAAAAAGAGCACTTCCTTTTCAGCTTTAAAATGTGTTTATGGAAGGTAAATAACAAAACTGTGTTTATGGTAAAGAGACCAGAAGAGGAAAAAGAAATTTCCCAATCAAAGCACATAGTTTCAAATGAGCGATATAGTAAAATAATAAATCAAACCCACATGCATAGATAGAGCACTTCTAATGAGCACATGCCAACAATGTGTTGTAACCAAGGTCTGCCGTTTCGAGCCATACCGCCCGGTACGGGCGGTACGTACCGGTCCGACAGGATACCGGTACGCGGACCGCCCTCTACCGGGCGGAACGGCTGGTATCTCCCGTATCGGTCGATACGGAGATATATCGGGCGGTAACGGTCGAAATTTCGACCGTTACCGCTCGGTACAGCTCGGTAACGGTCGATTTCGACCGTTACGCGCTTCGGTAATTCGGTCGATTTCGATTCCGTTACGCTTCGGCATGACTTCGGTAGCGGTCGATTTCGACCGCTTACCGCTTCAATAGACTTAACGGTCGATTTCGATTTCGACCGTTACCATCCGGCACAGCTCGGTAACGGTCGAAATCGACCGTTACCGACTGGTAACAATACTCCAACGGTCAAATTGACCGTTGGAGCCCTTTCTCATGTCTTTTTAAGCATCTCTTTCCCTCAATTTCATTCCATTTCATTCTCCTACTCCTTTACATAATCTCAAACTCTTCTAAACTTTACAAAACATCGATTTGTGAATTGAATTGAAGCTAATTTGGGAAGATTAAGAGGAAGGACTTTCTAATCAAGAGGTATGTATTCTCTTTCTTTAATTAGAGAGTAATTAAGATATTTAATATTATGATTAGTGTGTTTAGTATTGATTAATTTGAAATTAGAAGCTTATTAGGTCAAATATTTATATTTCATGCATATTAAATATTGAAAGATATTTATGATGGTAAAATAGATTTAATTAGATTTTATTAAAGTTATTTAATGCTGCGATTAGTCATTTTAGTGATAATTTAATCAAAATTTGATCGATTTTAAGTCAATTTAATGTTTTTAATACTATTTAACATGTTTATAGTATTGAAAGATAATTAATTAATTGGTAATTAACTGTTAATCATGTAATTAGTGTATCTAACGATGATTTCATCGTAATTTGAATTATATTAGATTAAAATTACGTATCTAATGTTTCTTTTATGTGTTTCACATATTTATGATGGTAAAATAAGTTTAATTAGGTTTTATTAAAGTTATTTAATGCTGTGATTAGTCATTTTAGTGATGATTTAATCGAAATTTGATCAATTTTAGGTCAATTTAATGTTTTAAATACCTATTAGGGTATTTAACATGTATATAGTGTTGAAAGAAAAGTAATTAATTGATAATTAATAGTTAATCATGTAATTAGTGTATCTAATGATGATCTCATCATAATTTGAACTATATTAGATTAAAATTACGTATCTAATATTTCTTTTATGTGTTTTACATATTTATGATGGTAAAATAGGTTTTATTAAAGTTATTTAATGCTGCGATTAGTCATTTTAGTGATGATTTAATCAAAATTTGATCGATTTTAGGTCAATTTAATGTTTTTAATACCTATTATGATATTTAACATGTTTATAGTGTTGAAAGAGAAGTAATTAGTTGATAATTAACTATTAATCATGTAATTAGTGTATCTAATGATGATTTCATTATAATTTGAACTATATTGGATTAAAATTACGTATCTAATGCTTCTTTTATGTATTTCACATATTTATAATGGTAAAATAGGTTTAATTAGGTTTTATTAAAGTTATTTAATGCTGTGATTAGTGATTTTTTATCGATATATGATCAATTCAATATATTTATTTGATTTAAATTTGATAGAAGCATGACATCAAAGGAACATCAACATGATGACGCTTGGTCTCATGCCAAAAAGTTAGATGGGAACCGTCATCATTGGCAATGTAATTATTGTGATTACATTGGCAAGGGTGGAGGAATAACTCGGGTGAAAATGCATTTGGTCGGCGGGTATCCGGACGTTGTAAAATGCAAGAAGGTTCCGACGGAGATTCGTAATTTTTTTAAAAACAAGCTACAACAAGCAAAGGAAGATACATTAAAAAAGAAGGCAAGAGTCGAGGAAGAATATAGGAGGCTACACAGAACCAGTTTATGATCGATCGAGGGTTGCGGCGATGAAGCCGATCCAAATCTCACAATGGAATTCGTGCATCATTGGAGCATCGATATATGGTCAATGAAGCAATGAGGCATCGGCGACTGACTCACAATTAGAGCACGGTAGTGGCAGTGGAATCCAGAGGTCGACTAGCATGAGACACCCAACTGCTCCTCCTAAGTTAGGCCGAACTAGTAGCATGAGGCATAGTGGACTTCGTGGTTTTATGAGAGGTCTTGGCAGGAGGTCTGCACCAGATATTATTGATATTGATCCGCAAGCCTATCCCCCACAAACAGCGAAACAGACACGGATTGATGATGCATACACAAAGGAAAAGAAACGAGATATTGGGAAGGCAATTTCAAAATGGTTCAACTTCCATAGAATTCCAGCCAACACAGCCCAAGGTCCATATTATCAGAACATGATCTCTTCTATTCAAAAGTCTGGCTCAGGTATCCAACCTCCAACACCGAAAGAGATTTACGGCGTGTACTTAGATGAGGAGGTGGCAGAACTGAAAGATTGGATCAAATCCTCTAAGAGGCAATGGGACGACTATGGGGTGACATTGATGTGTGATAGTTGGACAGGAACAACAAGAATGAGTATCATCAACTTTCTTGTTTATTGCAACAGAAGAGTGGTTTTCCATAAGTCAATTAATGCTTCCGAAAAAATCCAAGATGCAAACTACATTGAAAGTTTGATGGACACTATAGTAGAGGAGATCGGACCACAGTATATTGTCCAAATAATGTAAAACCGATGGAGCAAATTTCAAGAAGGCCGGTTTACAATTAATGGAAAAAAACATTGTTTTGGACTCCATGTGCATTCATTGCATAGATCTAATCTTGAAGGATATTGGTGAGTTGAGCGCGTCAAGAATTGTGTAGCTCGAGCACAATCAATTACAAAGTTTATATATAATCATCATTGGGTCCACGCTTTAATGCAAAAGTATGTAAACGGTGAGATACTTCGACCTGGAGTCACTCGGTTTGCTACCAATTATATTGCATTAAAGTCATTCAAAGAAAAAAAAGGCATGGCTTGAAAGCAATGGTCACCTCACAAGAGTGGTGTGATTCTAGATATTTGAGATTAAGCGATGGAAAGAAAATAGAAAAGTCCATTCTTTCCTCTAGATTTTGGGACACCACGGTAGAAATCATAAAAGGTGTGGAACCACTTTATGTTATTCTCCAAAAGGTTGATATGGATAAGCGTCCACAGATGCCGTATCTAAAATATATGCTGATTCAAGCAAGAGATGAGGTCAGGAAAGCATTTAAGGATGATTTTAAAGCCGACCAATATATACAGATCATCGATCGTCGGACCATGATTCATATGGATCGGATATCCATAATGCAGTAAATTCATATTTAGAATAAATTAATTTACTATTTTTATATAATAAAAATCATACTAACAAAATTATGTCTTACAAGATATTATCTCAACCCGCGAATTCAATATCGGTATGCTCTCGGAACACAACATGATTTACTACGACACTACGAAATGTTATATATCGCCTCTTGCCAAACACTACCGTCAATGATGCTCTTATGGAGGGTCGATTATTTCGAGAAACAGATTGGTTCATTTTCCGATATTGTAGCGATGATCGTGTCGTTACACTATGGATCTGGTGAGGAAAAGTTACATATATTGATTATCAATTATCAATTATATTTGATGTTAATTATTTGTTATGCTAATAAATTTTTATTTATATTTTTTGCGATCAGTGGTGGCTACAATTTGGAGGATGCACCACATTTAATTAGGAAGGTTGTCGTTCGTGTACTTTCACGCACGACAACATCTAGCGATTGTGAACGTAATTGGTCAACATTTGCATTGATTCACACGAAGATCCGCAACAAACTCTCATATAGGCGGTTAGAGAAACTAGTATATGTCCATTATAACATGCGACTAAAGTTACGATGTCTTTGAAATGGATAAGGAGCCGGAGGAACCGAGATATTGATCCCATTGACCTCCAATTCTACAATGAAGATTCGAGCCGATGTTAGATTGGGTTGAAGCAAAGCAGAGAACCAAGAGGATCCTCTACTTGATGAGGCCGGAGATCCTCAGCGTCCTTCACGTTTTATCACCGAGGCAATAGAAGAATAAGAAGCACAACATCAACAGGTGACAAGTCCCCCTCGATCACAACATGACAGGAGTTCATCGAGTCAAATTGCTCGAGGAACTATAGACACCCAACAATCACGATCGTGCGCCCAGCCTAACGCAAAGGCAAAGGAGAAGGCGTGTAGCATCGGTCGAGTCCGCAATATCGTTACGAGAATTGCTCGATGCATGCGATGCGTCGATCGAAGCATTACGCCAGGTGTACGAAAGGGCTCCAACGGTCAAATTGACCGTTGGAGTCTGATTCACATCGATAGCGGTAACCCGGTCGAAGATCGCCGTTAGAAGTCATCTTCTGAAGGCGATAACGGTCGAAATCGACCGTTACAAGATGTCTTCGGCGAACGGTCGAAATTTCGGCCGTTACCAAATCTGCCAGTCGATAGCGTGAATGGCGAAATTTCGACTGCGTTACGCGATATATCTCCGTATCAACCGACACGGAGATACGCGCGTCTGCCCGGTAGAGGCGGTCCGACCGGCACTGTCGGACGTGACGTCTGCCCAAGCATCGGCGGTGATGCATGCTGATACCTTGGCATCGATCTGCATCGTTGGAAAGGGTCGAGTCAGGTGACGAGACACATTCACAATCGCATTCAACAACTCGCTCGGTCCAGAGACATGACAGCAAGACGAACAGTAGTGCCTCGACAGATGATGGCGGCGATGTCGGGCAATCGTTGGTCTCGTCTACACAACTTGAGGGTGGTGCATGGACCGAGGAGCAATATTTTACACATGCCACCCAAGATTCAGATCATGGAACTCGACAAGGTTCGCATCAAGTTTATGCGGAAGGGAAGGGGAAGGGAAACCAAAGTGATGAATTTGAAGCGATGACGAGCCTACATGATGTAGACACAGAACGAAGCTCATCGTATTCACAACCGTCATATTATGAAGAATCATATGACCAACAACAGTATGGTGATAGTTGGTCATACTTCTCCGAGCAACATACAGAGCAGCAGATCAGTAGCGAAAGTAGAAGCTCGAGCGATCCACCAATATATGCCTCGTGAGTGCCTCGGACAAATGTGATTCATGATGATCACCTCGATCATCACCACATTGATGCACCAATGGCATACGGTGTATCAATACACTATGTCATGGGATCAATTTAAGCATGATTGGGTTCAACAAACATATCATATTGATATGCGATGTATAGGATTGAGGACCCCGATCCACCACCCGTGGAGGCACGTCGTTCGTTTTGGTGGTAGAATTAGCAATCAGGTATATCTACATATATGATTATTTAATTCATTTGAATTTTAGAGTTTATATTGTAACAAAATCGTCCTAATAATTCAAATGATTTTTCTATAGATATTTCAATATTTACTGAAGAACAATCTGGAATGGATCAAATACCAACCTTGCACAAGACTAATCCTTAAAGTCCGAAAAAGATATGTGATACTATTCTTACCTAATTTACATTGATTTTGCTAAACTTATTGTATTACTATATTTATTTCTAACTTAAAACCCCTATCTAACCTTTTTTTTATTTTCAGGTATTTTCGGAGAAATTTACACCTAATTTAAGTGTCTGCTTCGCTCGAGACGCCTGGCGTCTGCTTCGATGCTGCATCTGAAAGCAAAATCTCGGTACACCGTCACGTGCATACGGATCGGCGGACCTTGGTTGTAACCATGGTATGCAATTTGAATGATCCGCTGATTGAATGCAGGCGATGCGTCTGTCCGAGAGAGGATACCAAGATCGCGGACCGCTCGCTACCGGGCGGTCATGTATTTTGGCGGGTACCGAAGCGTACCGACCGGTACCGAGGTGTACCGACCGGTACCGAGGTATACCGACCAATACCGAGCTGTACCGACTAGTACCGCCCCAGATTTCGACTTTTACCAAAATATACCGATCGGTACGGCCTAGCATGATACCATCGGTATGCCATAACGTACCAACGGTATATATCGGTACGTACCATACCGACCAACTCTCGGTACACCGGTACGGTACGATATTGCGGACCTTGGTTGTAACACATTCATCAAGCTCCCTCTATACAGTAAGCCTTTCCAACTCTATGAGGATTCTCATTAGTGATAGCCATGTTTCCTAGTAGCATTGCATGTCACAATATATATTTGCACGACACTAACACAGTTGATATTCCTTTGTATGAACCTCAAAAATCATTATTTTCATACCATTCCTACAAAAACTTGCTCGGATTAAGGTCTTTAATTTCCTCAATCAAGATTTCATCTACAATAGCTCATGTTGTCTCTAGCTACTTAATTCTTCTACAAATACTTGTAATTGAAAAGGGCATGTAAAATAACTTCAAGAAGTAAGTCTATCCTGCTCTCATATGCCTACTCAATCTAATGTTAGAATATAACTGTAGACCAAAAACTGAAATTAAAGTGGCTTAAGATGCAGTTGAGTATCAGATGTTACATTGTGTAATATAACCAGGAAATAATATGATGAGTCTGTGTGTTATTTCTGTCTGCCGTGCGGAAAAAGCATTATTCCTATCTCCTGGACACAAAGGAATTTAACAATTGAGATAAAAAGGGAGGGGCCAAAGTAACAATTCTCTAAATATTTCCACAAGGCAAACAAGATCCAAGTTCAAGGTGAACATCTCTTGACATTGCAATGCCTATATTTATGTTAGACCAACCTAAAAAACAAAAGAAAGGTTATTCCTCTACCATCTCCCTGGAAGTGCCAAAAAGGTGCCAAGAACATTCTTGGTCCTAGATCTTCATAGATAAATCAGGACACGTTGAACGTATTGGATAATGTTCTTCAAAATCTCTGAACAATGTCAACAGATACTAGTGATAAATGACATTTGAATTAATAGACTCCTCATGTCTTAGGACCCTATACATCTCAAGCCTCATCTAACTTAAAGTCCTACAAGTTTAGGCATTAAATATATTACCGGTGATTCAAGTTTTTTATCTTTGAACTGCCATATGTTGATAGAGAATTAGATCATAACCATAGAATTCACAGAGTAGTAGTGCTGACAACTGCTCAATTTGTGTACAGGAAGCAGCAACAAATAAATGCAACTTCTGTTGGAGGTACAAAAAATTAAAAAGACTGGCCACAACTATAGGACACCTCAGACTACATAAATATGGAACAATAGTCAAACCAAGGTATGCAATACCGACCTGTACCGCCCGGTACGGGCGGTACGTACCGGTCCGACAGGATACCGGTACGCGGACCGCCCACTACCGGTCGGTATGAATTTTTATTTTTAAATAAAAAATTAATTTTTAATACTCAGCGACGCCCCCGAGGCTCGGGTGATGTCGCCGAAGGCTCGGGCGACGTCGACGAGGCTCGGCGACGTCGCCGAAGACTTCGGCGTCGTCCCCGAGGCTCGGCGATGTTGCCAAAGCCTCGGCGACGTCGTCGAAGAGTCGGCGTCATCCCGAGGCTCGGCGACGTCGCCAAAGAGTCGGCGTCGTCCCCGAGGCTCGGCGGCGTCGCACCGAGGCTATTTTTAATAGATTTTTGTTTTACTTTTAGGCGCGTCGCCTCGGGAGCGACGTCGCCGTTGATATCTCGGCGACGTTAGAGTGCGGCGTGCGACGCCGCCGAGGAAAGAAAAAAATCTATTTATATATATATATAATATTTATAATTATAAATATATATATACCGAACGATGCGTCGAAACATACCGTCGTAGATGCGCCGCAAATCGCATCGTACCAGGAAACGTCGAAACGCCGGTACGGTACGGTAATGCATACCCTGAGTCAAACATCCATCAAAATTGTCTCCTCGTGAATTTCTACATCAATTCCTTTTCTCCAATTACAGATACGATGAAACCTAGTTTCATTTAGTTCAAATTTAATAACTTTCTTCATGTCCTCCTGTGCCAAGAATCAAATTGCAATTTTCAAGTATCAGCAGTCTAGGTCAGAAATACTTGCAAAGCAAAATGCATGTGCATCATAGTCCATATAAAAGTAATAATTCAATGAAACACTTAAAAATAACACCGCCACTCCACCCAACACAGCTTACTCTTGCATTTAGTGCTAATTCAGAATAGTTGTCAGTCAAAGTTGGGTATAAACGTAGAACTGCAAAATTTAAAGCACTAAAAATGCAATTTATCGAGCTAGATCACATTAGTCAGTCCTTAATGTCATTTTAGTAACCATAATTTCTTGCAGTTTATAATACAGAAGGTAACAAATACAATAATCATGTTTAACTCATTATCACCAAAAAGGCATGCATCACTACATCTTTTATAAAAGATATCACTTCACTATTAGAAATATGATAAAATGAAGAGTTGCATGGCATGATACAAAGATAGAAGTTCCATTCTTAGATGTTAAATCGATCATCATTACATTTGTTTTCACGACAATACATTTTTTTAGAAAATCCTGTACCTAGTAATCACATCTTTTTGACATCTAAGAGTAAATTATACATGTTTAAGAGGTGTAGGAAAATTGATAAGGCAAAGGAAGATTATTACAACAATAGGATTCAAGAAGCTTTCATGGGTTCCTCCAGGTTCTGTCTGATCCAAGGAGGAATCATAGCACAGTAACTCCAACCAGTTTGAGGGTCATGTGGCTAGATAGTATTTCTTCCATCCTGCAACATGCAAAGGAACTAAACGATGATTAGGCATTTTAAAGTAGAAGAATATCAATATGAAAGGCAAATCTTACATGCGGAGAAAACATCTTGCATGTGATCCATAAGAATTTAAGTCTGTTTCAGATAGAATGGAGATTAAGATTTTTCTCAGTGGTACATTCAATATGACCTCCTATTTGGATAAGGTTCAACACTTGAAAATTGAGATATTTGTGAAGTGATGTATAAAATGCTATAGGAGAAAAATAAAGATACCCAGGGGTGTTCAAACCAGTTCAAACCGAACTGTTTTTTAAGTTCGGTTCAGTTAAAGTAAGGTAATCTGAACCCAAACCAATTCTGACCTATCTAATCAAACCGATTCAAAATCAGTTAATCCGGTTCGATTAACCAATTTGTAATTTCAAGTAATTTAAAAATATATATATTTACCAAATGAACCAATTCAATTCGATTGAATCGAACCAAAATCTTGATCTAATTCGGCTGACAATACAAGATTTGCAAAAATTAAGCCAACGTCATTTGTAAAATTGAACCTTTGGGCTGGTTTGATTAATCAGTTTAAACCAATTAAGGGCTTAGGGTTATAAAATCAACAGGATTGATACCTTTTAAATTAAAATAGGTCCGGTTTGGTTCGAACCAGTTAACCGAACCAAAGAAGGGTACTCCCAAACTAAAACCATTTATAACCTTCAAAACCAAACTATTAGTGAACCAGTTCAGATCGAACCAGTTTTGGACCGGTTCGGTTCCGGTTTGGTTCGGTTTTTCAATTCGATTTGAACACTCCTAAAGATATCTTAACATGAAGTTGAGGTATACTTTGGATATTTCGGCCATAAGAACCAGAACAAAACAAAAGTTAATGTGAGGCTGAAATGGTTGGAGCATTTTCCTATGCAATTTAAGAAAATTAAAAAGAGCTAAACGTAGCAGGACTCAAAACAGTTGCAAGATCTGTGCTTAGAAGCAGATGGGGTGGCTTTTTCATTCCCAAGAACCTTGTGTTCATTATATCGGTGAAGGCTTCTACCTATATTGAGTGTGCTTTCTCTTTTTCTTTAATTTATAATCTTGTTGCTACTTGTTAGAAGTTACAATCCAAATCTTTCCTAAAGACTAACTCATACACGGTTTTAGATAAATTGATAAGAAACCATATCCATTCACATAATATGCATGCAAAAATAATTTAATTAATATCAGTTTCCTCATAAACTTATTGTGGAATCCTCTAAACTAAGAAAGCAACAATTTTGAGCATGTGGAAAGCCATAAAGCAAAAGAATTACTATTAAGTAATATGAAAAACATCATCTGCAATTATTTTAATGTTTGACACAAAACATAACAGAACAAAACACAAAAAAAAAACAGAAGAACATTTGTAAGTAATACTGTGGAGAATTGTCCTTGTAAATGGTAGTCCAAATCCTTTGAGAAGATGGACCTGCATAGCCATTGTGTCTCTCATAGTTCAGTTGGAGATTCACAAATGTCATTGCTGCTACTAAAAAAAAGTAAAAAGAAAACTTCACAAAGTCAAATAGATTGGAGCAGAACTGCAACATGTAAAACTAAATAAATCTAAAAGTAAATCAAAGGAGTTTACTAAAATCAGTCTCATCGTGTTCCAAGGATTGTCAATCATGATCCATCCTATAAAAATCTCATCATTAAGAGCCTTATCCACATGAATTGTGGTTTCCTATCCCAACAATTATCGTTCACAGAAAGCACGCTTGATGGTTCCTTAGATGAGTAACTTGCATTCTGGACAATGCTATTTCATAATATATAAGTTGCACAGTCTCAATATTTGCATGTTAGTTCATAAAAGAAGTCACTTAAAGAACTTATGGGCAATCCAGATGTAAGAATTATGAATAGAAAACTCTTTCTCATAAAAACTAGAGAGGTCAATATATGTTACATCAATTTACTACGACGGACAAGTCTTACTATGAAACAGTTAGGATCATGCTTATGAGCACAAATATGTTTTCAACGATAGCTTTTATGGTCTTAAGCAACCCTCCACCTTTTTCATTCGGGCTTGGGACCGACATTGGCGGTGTTAAAATTAAAAACATGAGTACTCATAACAAGAAATCAAGTCAAGAAACTAATTTTCTTTGAGAAAGATAAAAACAGAACACCTAGCAGGAATTTGAAAATGACAATTGTAGATCCAATTTGAATCATGGCACTACTGGTTTTTTTAAACCTAACAATGAGAAATATTTTTTGCTAATACATAAAAACATAAGAATGTTTGTTTTCTCTATGGCTGTGATTTTGGTGGAGAAAGGGGGCAATTAAGCATATAACCTCTGAGCATATCAGTAACCTATGACACAATGACTTCCGATGCAGAAAATCCTAGAGAAAATGAAGTTCTCGATTGAGGCATTCACATCAACATAATAACACTACTAGATTGAACATGTTTCATCTTGTTTGTAACTAAGAAAAAATATATCTAAGTCCAACACATACTTATATATGATAAATCTATCCATTAAATTTACGTCCCTCCTAGCCTTGCCTCCTACCTAACGTTCAAGGCGAGAGCATTTTCATTAACCTGGTCTATTGGTACTCTTTGTGCTAAGGAAACCCAACTATATAAATATTTATCCCATTTGTCCCATGAAAGATGGAAAAATGAAACACAATAGCATGCATAAAAAAGTTACGCAAATATTCATAAATCTGATTCAATGTCTCATGAAATATAGAAAACATCTGAAATTAATGTCATCAAACCTTAACAAATATTTTATAACATCTAGAAGTAGACATAATGAAGAGTTAACTTTCAGCTTCTGTGTGTACCCAACATCAATTAAAAAAAAACTTTCTCCAAAATATTTATGACTTTTGGCCATTTAAGTCACTTCTGCTATAATCTCTACATAATGGAATTATTCTTTTGTAGTACTATCGAAGATAGAAAACAATTCAAACACTGTAATTTTAGGTTTGTCAACAAGTGGTTTACTCCAGAAACATGTCCAAGTATTGTACACTATTTTCTCCCAAATAACACAAATGAGACCTTGTATGATAATGCAATCTTTGTGCAACTTCTGTTCAATTTTCAGATCCATATATCAACTGAGTAGCATGTCCTAATATCTTAATGAGGAAAGGCTTTGGAAGATCAAGAGATAGCTCTATTAACAAGTGTACTAAAAGAAAAAATCAGAAATTAAGAAAATATGGGGAGACTAGAAGACTCTTTTAGATAACAATTTATATAAAAGAAGAAAATTAAATTGATCACACTATCAAGGACTTGAGTTATAGAGACATATTATAATACAAAAAAAATGCTCAAATTTTCTCACACCATCAAGGAATTAAGTTATATCCTTTTACTTGTTGTGGTCAGTTGTAACTTTTATTTCAGCATATCCTAAGAGTTTTACAAGAATAGGTAGAATTTTTATAACTTGAATCATAAAATGTAAAATATCCGACCAACCCATTATTTGCTCACTTTTGTCTAGATTAGTTGATATAAACTAGTTAGACTACATCTTGTCCCAATACATACATTTTTAGGTTTAACAACTTAAGATCCAACATACAAAAGTCAAAAACTTATAATGAATAACAAATGTATGTTTAGGAAGTCTTAGAAACAAAAAATTGGTTCCCATGAAACCCAGAATAACTAAAATTGAAAAGCCCTTGCCTTTAACTAAATTTAACTAAAAGTCTTAGTATCTAAAATTAGTTCCCATGTGGGCAAAGTTGCTTGGAAAACTGCTTTATGAAATCTGCAACATTTTGGTTGAAGATATTGGGACCGAGAGATATTGCCTAATCATATCACAAACCCTAACATCCCCCACCAAGTGCCCTCTCCAAGTTATGCAGTTGTCTTGCAGTAAATTTCCATATGTTATCAGAAATAAAGTTAATATCTAGAAAAATGCATTAGAACTACTCTTGTAAACAAATTGAAATAAATAAAATACACACCAAAACACAAGATTTTTCAGTCCGATATCAGTTTCAATAATATATTAGAGTAGTATGGTATACAACCAAGTTATTAGTCCTTTTGCACATTAAAAAACATCATTAACAAATTTGAATGAAAGAGAAAGAGATACTTTAATCCAAAGTCTAGACAATAGATGATAGACATCATCAAACATCATTAAGGTCTTTATTTAGAATATGATATTCCAAACTTCAAAGAAAACTTGGTTCTTTTCAAATTTCAACTTTGCTTCTCTTCTGTTGAAATGTGAGCTCTAATACTGCTTTATATTTATAAAATGATATTTTCAACTATGCGTTTCCCTTCCTCTAAAATGTGATCTCTAACAATGCCTTATATTTATTAAATGACAACTATGTTTTTTCTAATTACTTCTTAATGAAGACACACTAAATGGCAACAATTAACATATTTTAGCCACTTAACAAGTATTCCTAATCACTATATTCTATCTTTTGTAAACTTTATTTCAATTACATCTATTATTTAAAAAATCAAAATGTTCATTCCTTAAAAGCTAATTAATGCATTATATCAAAATTAAGGAGACATGTTAAGAGTATTTTTTCTTTGGTGACTTTATCTTTTAAATTATAAAATATGTTATTATTGATGCAATAGGTATTTGAGAGTAAGGAGATTAGCAGAGATCCTTGATCGAGTGAACTATGTTTGTTTGAGTTAATGGAGTTCAGGTAGAGGCCACAATAGGCACTCATCATGCCTCTTATTAGGTAACTATGTTTCGGCTCGAGTAGGAATGCCCCCGAAGGTTTTGATTTTGTGATAGACCATTATCAAATATGAGACTTTCAAGATTTGAGAAAATTATATTTTTAGACTATGACAACTTTTACAAAATTTTCAACTTTCGTAAATTTATAAACATTTCTTTAACATCTTTATCAACATAAGTAGATTTTTAACTTTCTATTTTTTATTACGTTAAATCTTATTTAAACATTTTTTAGACTGCTTTTAATTAAATCATATTTTCCTAATTCTTTTAAATATTTTACATATTTTTATTGTGTTATATGTTTTTATCAACTTCTTAGTTGTTATCAATATTACTTTCTAAAATTATCTATTATTTTTCTCATAATAAAGGAAATTTAGTTATACTCCCAATTTGGTGGCAAATTTCATCAAACAAAACAAAATAATTTGGAATTTTACCTTAAACAAGTGCAATATATTTACAAGTCATAAAAATTAATTTATATACTCCAAATTATTTTGCTCAATATTTTTTTCATGTTTCGATTTTAGATAGCAATAATTAAAGTTGCCAAGGCATATTGACAATAAGGATTGATGTTATTGATGTTCTGCTTGAGTTGGTACATTGACAAAAAGGATTGATTTTCTAACAAAGTCAATTTGACAACATCAATCTGATTATTTGTTGGCATTAATTAATATATTGTACATTCCTAAAGATTTCAACTAATAATTTTTGTATTTCTGTGTTATATCACTGCATATCATATAAATTCATGAGGGAAATTTAGAATTGGTACCAATATTCAATTCATTTTTGGAAGTTGGAAAGTACATGAAAAGCAAAAACAACTACATACAAACATAGCATACAAATCCAAGAGGGATGAGCATAGGGGTCTACATTTAAGCTTTAATACCATATTACATGAAAAATAAAAGAAGAATAACAACATAAACAATTAAAGGGCATGACAATTTGTTTTATAAACAATAGAAGATGTTCATCAAAACTAAGCAGCTAGCTTCCTATTTAGTGATTAAAAGGAATCTGATATAAGCCAAAGGTGTCATGATTCAGTTATGCATCTACTTTTATATCCAAATCTAGTGATTCTACAAAGGCTCAACCTATGGAGACTAAAAATAAAAGTTTCAAATTACCATATCGAAATGCAATTGATCAAGTGTACCTTCAAAATGTATGGATAAGTTAATGTGTTTTAACTTGATTAAGAAGCATCTTTTACTGAAATATTAATGCTGCACAAATATGTTCCAATTAACAACTAGCTTTGTACAACGCATTTATAATTTGCTTTGCTAGTCATTTCAATTTGAGTGAGATTTTATTTGCACCTAATATTTCACATTGTGCATTTATCATCATAGAATTACAAATTAATTATTTTAGAGAAGTAATACCAGGATAAACCAAAAAGATCGTAAAATTACATAAGGATGTTCTTTGAGTCTCGAGTTGAGTAAAGTCAATTTATAGCTAAAGCATAGCAAGCAATATAAAATATCACATTATAAAACCTTATTAACTATAGCAATAGTTACATAGTAAAATGCATAAGATCTTCTTGCTGACAACATATCATAAAAATTTATAGTGCCAACATCAAGGGCACAAATTGCACACTTAACTTCAGCAACATTTTTAGAGCCAACGTAAATCTCTCAATTTGGATAAGTGAGCCTAAACAAAAACTTGGGATCAATGAGCATAACTAAAATCTTGATCACAAGCACTATAAAATACTATTGAAAGTTGATACTAGACAACATAAGAGATAATAACCAAAGAAAAAATGTTCTACCAAGTGACATTATCTCATAATTCGATATCCACATATTGCAATCATCACCATCTGAGAAATGACCAAGCTAAAACCATCAGTAACTGAGTCCCTAATTTCATCAAGACAAACACCAATTAACACCACAAGGTCGAGGAGAGTCCATAAATCATAAATCATTGGATTTTGTTTGCATTAGCATCTATTTGATAACAAATTTTTAAAATAAAAGGGAAACAACCCATATTATAGGAGTGCCATCTAGTCACTAAATCCTTATCAAAATATGGCAAATTACAACCACTAAGAGACAACTCTAAAATCACAAGAAAGGTAGCTTTGCATTTAATATTCCATTTAAAACCACAAAAATATTTAAAAATTGGCATTTGTCTTCATGATTTCTCACTTCACAGATTCTCTTTAATTTTTTTTAAAAAAATTTCTAACTTAATTCCCAGCTCTTTAATTTTTTTAAAAAAAATTCTAACTTAATTCCCAGCTCAAAGCAATATTAACATAACTGAAGAGACTGATAGCACCAGGACTTTAGAGTAAATAAATCTAAATCACCACTATTGAAAAATTCAATATTGTATGACACCGAATGGCAAGGTTTTTAATTTCGAATGATACCGCTTGGATCGAGCGGTACGTATCGATCCGCCGTAGAAGACCATTACACATCGCCCGCTATCGAGGCGGTACCATCGATTAAATTGTTTCACCTGTTACCACCCGAAATCAATTGGTGATGATCGATTTCGACCATTGCCACCCGCTATTGAGCGATATTAGCTGAGGGAGAAGGAAGAAGAGGGAGAAGAAAAGGAAGAACTTGGAGATCCAGCATCGTTCTCCCTTGTTGATCCCAATCTATTACCACCCTCCCTTGCCAGACGCCGCAGATGAGATGTTGCCTCTTCATCTAAGGCGACGAGGCCTCGGCATCGTCGACGACTTCTCATTCACACGGGAGAAAAACTATTTATTCTCCCCACATTGTCACAAAAAAAAAACTATAAATGGGTGTTCAATGTAATGCTTATGTATGCGTCCGTATCTTTTGGTTTGTTCATGTTTTGCTTAGCATGTAGAGCACTGGTCAAAGGCTTAACAGTCCCATTTTAGTTGGGTTTGGTGGTCGTTTTAGGCTTATAAATAAAGGTTATGTCATGTGGACACTTGTGAGAGATTTCGATCTGTAGTGGACCATTTTGGACCCTTTGTTGTGTAACCGTTCTGAGCTTGTGAAGTCCATGGTTATAATTTGCATTGGCAATAAAGTGTTTGCTAAAATAATTGCTTGTGGATCCCGAGTTAAGCGTTTTCTCTAACTTATTCTCTTTTGTAGGTCCTAAGGGACCATAGGAAGTTTCGGGGAAGTTGACCTTTGCGGAGGGATACGCAAGGGTGCCGCATGACTTAGGCAAAACCAGCTAAGTCCGTGACAGATGGTATCAGAGCAGGACAAGCATGCAAACATGGGGGACCTAGCGGGGCTATGTAGAAGGCAGCCAGCACGTGCGACCGTTTGGAGGAAACGGACATGGAGATGTAGGAAAATGAGTCGCCCAGAGGAGAGGGCATCCAAGAATGGCATTCAAAGGAATGACCAACCCTTCACGCAAGAGACACTACGAGGACAAGCAAGCTAGGAAGAATGTGTAGCGCACAAAGGTTGGGATGGCTAGGTTCAAGCTATGGCTCGACATTGGCAACCAAACTTGACAGTGCTCAAGGCAAATGGGGCACTTGGTAAAGGATGAGACTGTACAAGGTAGGATAGGTTGCTCAACAATCGAAAGAGTTGTGCAAAGCTCACAGAGGTGAGGGGAATTGCTAACTCAATGAATTCGATACGCATGCAAGGGCTTGTATGCGAACGATGGATTGTTCGTAGCCATCCCAAAGTGACCAAAACTCGACGCCATGGAACATTAAAACTTTCTCTTCGGCATGGGAAGGATATGTCTGTAGGAGGCTGAAGTGTGCAGCAGGTTCAACATATTGCTAGGCTCTTAGGGGTGTAGCGAGAGTTATCTTGGCGAAGAGTCGTAATCTAACAAGTACGCTTACAGGGGCAAAACAATGCATAGTCTGTTCAGTAAGACGAAGTAATTCAAGGGGATAATGATCTCTGAAACTTCTAGAGGAAAGGATGCGAAAAAGAAGTTGCTCTAATGGGACAGATATCCAGAAAGGATAAGTCCCGGTTCTTTAGAGGGAGAATCATGTGTAACGGACCACACATGTTGAGGAGAAGTACCTCAAGACAACAACCCTACAATACTTAATGGACCGAGCGAGTGGCGAGGAGTCGTAGCATGATCTCGCTAAAGGTAACACATTGGTGGATGCATTATGAGATCAAGTGGGGGAGCGACCTAAGGCAACACAAAATAAAGGTGCACTTGGAGCCGATAGAGAGATCGGACTCAACGGAGGGTTGACTCATGGAATGGTGGGCGTGAGGGCCATCAACAACTCAATGCAAATTAAGTAGTTGAGCAACTTGGGTGTAACTTCGTAAAGTACCCAAGCCATATAAAGAGAGTTGGCATAGAAGATGGAACATGGAGTGAAGGCATGAAGCTTTCCTTGGACAGAGGTAGGGATTTAAAAAGCGCTAAGCGCTAAGGTCCAAAAACGCCCGAGACGCTAGGCACTCGTTTAGGTGCTCACCTGAGCGAAACGAGATACTAAAATATAAAAATATATAATATAATTAATAAATATAATTATTTAAATAAAAATCTAATAATAATTTTAAATAAATAAAAATTAATAGTATTAAAATTAAAAATAATATATTATTAATCTAATAAATAAAAATACTATTAACAGTTAGCAGTATACTATTAACAGTATACTATCAAGAAGAATGTAGGGGAAGACCAAGGGCGGGCTATTAAGAGCAACGATAGCGGTAGCAGCGAGCAATGGGAGCAGGAGTGATGAGCGATGACAATGACAACATAGCGAAAGCGTAGTAGCGGGAGGAGAGCGGGAGAGGAGCGGCAACAAAATGGCGGCGGCGATGTGGTAGCAACCAGCAGCGGCGATAATGGCAACTCGCAGCGGGCGGCCGTAGTAGCAGCGCAGAACGCAGAGGTAGCGATAGTACGAGCAAGCAACGAGCAACGATACGATGGCGGCGGCGGCGCGGCGCGGCAGCGATTTACAAGGCGCAGCAACAATGGAGCGCGATAGTGGCAAATGAGCGATGGCGGCGGGAGCAACAAGCAAGGTTAGGGTTGGGGAAGACGTGAGAAAAGGTGCTTTAGTTGGTTCGATTGAACCAACTAAAGCGCATCAACTCAACGTTTTAACCCGAGCGCTCGCCCAAAACACCCAGGCAAGCGACGCCTCTTTGAAGCTCGCCACCTGGAAATGAAACGAGGTGCTCAGCCTCGCCTCACCCGAGCGCTTAGGCGAGTGCCCAAGCGCCTATTGAAATATCCGGGCGAGAGGTCAGGACATGAACTCTTGTAGAGCGAAGCGAGGATAATGTCGTTCCATAGGTCCCTTATTACGATGGAGCGACTCATCTTGCATGGTGCCAAAAATGAAGGAGCTACGAGGCACATGCACCTTATCTCGGTGAAGCATTTGACGGAAGAACTAAGGTGACGCAACTTGCAGTGGCAAAATTAGTGTCAAAAGACTATGGTACGGAGTAAGAGAACATGGAGGTGGATACTTTTGAAGAATATGTCATAGTGCTATCGTTTGAGTTGTCATGGGGGAAGCGATACGCAACGGAGATTGTGTTGGAGGGGGCAGAGGCCAAGGATCCAGACAATGGTGCACCAATTTTAGCAAAGTCGGTGGACTTCAAGAGCTGCTAGACGATGGAATATCTTAGAGCTATGCTTCGTCTGGGTGTGACCCAAGAGCGGATCGATGAAGGTCGATTGCCAAAGGAGCAAACATAATCAAAGGTGGCAAAGGCCCTGCAATGTGTTGGCAGAGGCCACACATTGAGAGATCGCAGTTCGAGCTCATACCACAATGATCAGAATGCAAGAAGATGTCACCAGGAGGCGACATGGTGCAACAGATCATGGTGGAATAGTTCGAGGCAATGCGACACGCAAGACAAGTCCCATGAGGGACTGGGTCATATGGAGATATGATCAGGAGCTACTAGGAGCTCCACTTTAGTGAACAACACGATGACAAGAAGGGCCATGGATTCGAGGGAATGCAATGGTACCGTAGAGGCGAGTTTTTTGTGCATACATCGAATTTTATATCGAATGAAAATCTTGGTCATCAGCATATGAGGGCTGTGTATCACTGAGAGAAGTTCAAATACAAGTATCAGTGGTCCCACAAGGGGAGACCTAATCATGCAGAAGTATGATCGGAGCGACTAAAGAGTTGGACTGCTCTAGAGCTCACATTTGCTTAAGGGAGCTCGACAAGTCAAAGGACAAGGCCGAGTAAACGAACGTTGCTACCAAGGAAGCTAAGGAGAACAGAATTGGTGTAAGCCCTACAACATGATAGTGAAGGCCATGCATAAGAGTTGTAGTCTGTCTTTCCATCGACCCATGGGAATTGCTCAGAGAACACAAAGGTGTTAAAACAGGTAGTCGAAAAGAGGCGAGAAAGCAACGACAAGTCCAGAGGGACTTAGATACCCAAAACCAAGCATCAGTTTGAATGAAGGTGGGCTCGAAGGAGTGCCATAGTGCTGCAGAGGCGGATCTACCGATCGCGAAGAAAGGGACGTAGATGCGAGACAATGAATGGCAGTGCCATGGGCATGGCAGCGCCATAGTACCGTAAAGGCAGGACTTCCGTGGAGTCATCGATCCCTTGCTCTCATAGAGGGAGAGCGCTTAGTCGTGAAATAGGCCGAGGAGGTAAAGAATGCAGAGGCAACCTTCAAGTACCAAGACAAGGTTGAAGGGTAGAGGCCAGGGTACTTCATAAGATCGGTGTCAATGAGCTTCTCATCAAGGTAGCCGAAGGTGAAGGACTTCAAGTCGATGCAAGAGTATATGACCAAGGAACACAAGAGGGCATATATATGGTGCTATACCTTTACTACTCAAAGGAGTAGGCAGCAGAAATGATGGAGAAGACGGTACAATCCCAAAGGTGACTAAAAGTATTAGAGACTTGCTCCAAGTTAGAGTGAAAACTTCTTGCATTCCAGAAGTTCGATAGCATTGAGAAAGAAGGTGAATCACAGTAACTAACTCAACGCAAGGAGTGTAAACATTTCGAGTGCTTCGAAAGTGTGAGCTAAGAGCAAGCGAAGGCTAGTAACCAGCTCAATGCACAGAGTACAACCCTCAAGGAGGCAGGCGAAGTCAAGTAACCTTTGCCTTTCCAACTCTCTAGAAAATGTGTGAAACTAAGTACCCCAATTCTCTTATTTATCCAGTAGAGGAGCTCTATACAGATTCAAAGACCCTTAGAAGGAACCTAATGGAAGACAATAGTTATCAAATCCTCACCAATAGTGATCAGTGCTACTGAGAGTAGATTGTCCACTTCGTTTCCCAACAGAATGTCAATCGAAAGGATAAGTGATGCGAACCTACTTGGAAGTGATAACTACATGAAAGAAGAATCGATGAGCCAATTTTGCAGAGGAAGGACCTGAAAACTTCAAAGTCTACGAGGCGATACCCGTTAAAGCTCCAACAAGCATCCACCCAGTTCAAGCAACATGAGGCATTTGAGAGACTAACGCATACCAAGGATGGTCTTTTCCTTCATCCAAAAATCCGCGAGAACCAACGAGATCAAGACAACTCACCGACTCCACACCGAGTCGTCAGTCATTGGCGAGTTGAAGCGATGGCGATCAAAGTTCAACTATTCAACAATAGTGGCGAGAGCAAGCGTTGGGAGCCAAGAGGCACATTGCAAAAGCAAAAGATTGAAAGATCAAGATTCAAAGGCGAGAAGTTGCGGCATCGACAAAGGCTTCAACGAAACGTTGAAGGAATAAGCGAGGAGAATGTCACGACAAAACTATAAATGAGATGTTCGATGTAATGCTTATATGCGTTAAGTATCTTTTGGTTTGTTCATGTTTTGCTTAGTATATAGAGGGCTAATCGAAGGCTAAATAGCCCCATTTTAGTTAGGTTTGGTAGCCATTTTAGGCTTGTAAATAAAGGTTGTATCATGTTGACACTTATAGGGGATTTCGATCTACAGTAGACTATTTTAGACCCTTTGTCGTGTAATCATTCTGAGCTTGTGAAGTCCATAGTTGTAATTTACATTGGCAAAAAAGTATTTGCTAAAATGGTTGCTTATGGATCTCGAGTGAAGTGCTTTCTCTAACCTGTTTTCTGTTTTGTAAGTCCTAAGGGACCATAGGAGGTTTCCGAGAGGTTGACCTATGCGGATGGACACGCAAGGATACCGCACGACTTAGGCAAAACCAGCCAAGTCCGTAACAATATGGGCAGAAGAAAAGACACAACATCGCCCTTTTTTATTTTTTAACATTATTATTATTATATATATATATATATATATATATATATATATCTTGATGCGATATGCGAAATACGATGCGATACAAGTATACCAAGCGTCTTCATGCGGCTTGGTATACTTGTATCATACTATATTGAGTTGAGCTCGATACTCCGATATAATTTGAAATTGTGAACCTTGCCCAATGGTTATAACCAATCATACAACATTTTAGCAAATGACAACAGCTACCCATGATGTCTTTAATTGTTATTGTTGGTAGAATGAATCGTTTGAATCTTGAATGAGGCAAATACAAAGAGATGTATAAATTACTAAATATGGCATGCCATATAAAACTAGATAACTGACATCAATAAAATATTTCATATATAAGATTAGAGAATGGACTACATAACAGTAGAAAAAAATATCTCAAAAAGATCTATTATTTAAATTTCGATATTCATGACAGACAAAACAATAATATACTCCTAGATTCTAGACATCTAGTAATGCAAACTTAGAGCAACGAGGAAACTATTTGTTGCCTCATGTTCAAATGTGGGGGAAAAAAATGTACCTTTAAAAAGTGGAAGCAACAATTGAAAGTCCAACAGCTAATTGTGCGGAGTCTTTAAGTGATTCATCAACAACGAAGGTATTATGTTCAATTCCTTTACATGCAACTCCAATAAGGTAGGAAAACTTATAATCTTAATATGATAATTTGTTAGTTTTAAAATGTTGAAACAATTAGTTAAATAATAGCCTTGGTATATACCATACTGCCTGATACACCGGTATAGATCAAAATTGCGAACCTTGGTTGAAACTAGGCAATATAAGAGCTAATAACCAAAGAAAAGATATTATACCAAGTGACACTATCCCATAATTCTATATCCACATATTACAATCGTTGCCATATAAGAAATGACCCAACTAAAACCACCAGCAATTGAGTCCCCAATTTCATCAAGACAAACACCAACATTAACACCCTAAGATCGAGGAGAGTCCATAAATCGTTGGATTTTGTTTGTATTAGCATTCACTTGATAACAAATTTTGAAAATAAAATAGAAACAACCCATATTATAGGAGTGTCATTTGGTTACTAATCCTTATCAAAATATGACAAATAACAATCACCAAGAGAAAACACAAAGATCTCAAGAAAGGTAGCTTTGCATTTAATATTCCATTTAAAACCATAAAAATATTTAAAGATTGACATTTGTCTTCATGATTTCTCACTTATTGAGATTCACTTCAATTTTTTTTAAAAAAAATAGCTTACCTAATTCCGAGCTCAAAGCAATAACATAACCAAAGAAACAAGAAAGAGAATTAATTAGAGCTGTAGACTTTTCAATGATAAAATTTGACAAACTACCATACATAATTTCTAGTAGAGTAACCAAAAGATTCAACAAAAAATAGGATACTTGAACCTGATTCTCAAATTCCAATAAGTGAAACATCAATGCTCTAAGTCTCTTTGTTCCTGAATGGAAAAAAAAAAGGAATTTGCCTTGAATGAAAGGTAAGCCTCAACATATGACTAAAGCATCACAAATGGCAGTCTATGAGAAAGTTGTTGGAGGTGAAATATCTTTAAGCATGAAGCAATTTGCTAACAACTTAATCTATAATCAAAGTGATGTTAGGCAAAATCTCATTGTATAAAGCTGAAAATATTGACAGTTATAAATAATAGTAGATATTTGCTGTAATATTGATAACAAATGTCTGCTATGACTAATAGTAGACATTTGCTGTAATATCGACAGTTATGGAAAGACCCTTACCAAGCTAAGGCTGTAAATTTGTGGGGGAAAGGGGAAAAAAAGGAAAAAAATATGATGGAACTTAAAAATGGTGTCCATATTCCTTCTTAAAATCCATATGCAGGCTCAACAAAAAAAATAACAGATGGCTTCTAAATTTTTTGCAAAACCAGTTCACTTAGTATATCACTAAAATGCATTGAAGTAATTCTTGGAATAATTGAACTCTTCAAAACAATTTGCAATATTTCATTAAGAAATTCAGAGACAGAGAAAGAGGGGGGGACCAATTCATCAATTCAAATGAAGGAAAAGTGTGTGTTTAAGCTGAGCTTCTGGTTCGAATGATACATTGTCCAAAGATGTAACGTTCAGAGTATTGAGAGTTCTTCCTGCTTTCTTTCATTTTGTTAGTTCATTTATGACAAACAATGTCTAACATATCAGCTTGGAGATTTTATATAAAGTCATCTACTTTTGGGAAAAAAAGGTAAACTGGTTGTTCATTCATGTACAAATTCTCTCAAATATATTCAAAGTGTGAGGCTTCAAGTCAAACACTAACAAGCACCTAGTAGAAGGATCAGGTACGAAATATTCAGACCATTTGAAACATAGGGGGAAACAAGAAAATCTAACCAGTATGAATAATTATTATTCTGGATAATAAGGATGAGCCAACCATATGTCCATCAATAAAAAAAATACTAGATGATCTCATTGGTAATTGGTAAGACCTTCATTCTCTTGTTCTTCGATGCATAATTTCACAACATAAAACTGATTTCTAGTTTTACACAGTTCAACACCAACAACCACTAATCAAGAGAAAAAGAAGGTTGTATATGTACCTTCCCTTTGTTACAAAGGGTGCACTCACCGTTGGCCACGAGCTACACTGCAGCTTCTTGTTTGTCTCGATCAGGCTCTGGAACTTTTTGAGGATCATCAATCTCCACCGCATTAGCCTTGTCCATAAGGTCAATGATAGTTTACAAGATGTACATGATGGTGGCAAGGGGCACAGAGGCAGAGGTCTTGGAAGGGATGGTAACTTTGGTGATGGAAACTTCAAATGCTTACCCAATATTCATTTTGTTTCTCCATTACAACCAACAAGATCATCAATAGATTTTTAAAAAAAATGATGACTTAAATATTTCAATCAGAATTATCATGTCAAATTCAAACTTGGTACCACATGTGATATTACTGGAATTGCAATAAATAATCACAACAACTGCTGCTACCTTAATCTCAGTAAACAAACAGGGAAGTTGGAAACAAGAAATACAGACTCAGAGGTCGGTGTTATACTTATAAAAGGCATATTTCAGCTATAGCGCTTGGATGCAGAAACTTGTGGTAAATGAACACAACAGCAGAATTGAAAAAATACAGAAATAGTAGCCATGTGATTAATTGGTGAACATTTATATGAAACATAGCAAGGTTGTCTATCAAGCTCATGATCATTGCTACCACTCTGCTACAACTACAGCTGATTCAGCAAGATAAATCCCATAGACTGAAACAATCACAAATCAGAACCTTCAGATTCAACAAAGATCCTGTTAATCGGAAGGACCCAAACTACTCCACTATCACTATGATGAAGCATTTGCGAACTGTTGGTCTAGTATGCTGACTTCCAAAATATAGAACCTGCATTATATCCCATTTGACACCATTTTTCAAGCCTTATCTTAGGACCATAAGTGTATCTATGTTGCAGAAGACCTAGTCTATTCATGGAAAGACATGTAAATTTGATATTTTTGTTCATTTTACAGGGAAAAACACAAATGCCTCACCATTATACAGTTCATAGATTTATTTGTTTGGTATCTCTTTACCATTATGGTATATAATGTGGTTTACAGTTCTCATAGGTTGAATAAATGCTTTCTATAGAAGCAATGTTGATGACTTCATGTGATACCAAGGCCATATTGAATGTTATAAGAAATCTCAACTCAAGAAAAAAAAAATGTGAAGCTTATTATACGGTTCAATCTTCAAAGTTTGTTCTGGCAATGTGATGTCTTCATGTGATACTCAAGGCCATATTGCCAGTTCTTTGTTCTGGCAATAGAGATACACAGTTCAATCTTCAAAGTTTCTTAATGGTCCTAAAAGAATATAAAATTCTGAAGTTTAACTTATATCATAGGAAACTTATAGTCGGAAAGAAAAATAGAAACATAGGGCCATAGGCAATTACCTCATATAATGCATAGATCTCTCGATTGTCAAATGCTCTTCTAGATGTGCAATGTGATGTCTCCATGTGATACCAAGGCCAAATTGAATATCATAAGAAATCTCAACTCCAAAAAACAAAAAAAACCAATAAGCATCTGTCAGTTTGATCTAATTATGCATGATTAGCATACACAACAAAATATAAAGTATGCACAAAAATTCTAAAACCAAAAAGAGACAAAGATAGAAACTTACAAAAAAGAAACACGAGAAGCAAAAAATCAGACTTGTAGTTGCAATCACAGTCATGTTGTAAATAAGCCTACTAAAATGCTGTAAAAGGCTGTAAGGCTTCTAACTTACCTTAGGCAGTTGTGCTCAATTTTGAAGATCTCGAATCCATACGGTTGTATGAAAATGTGCTGCCTCTTTGACACCATGAAACTTCCTGTCGCAATGCTACCAACAACAGATCTTCATGTCAAGCACTAGAGAAGTCTTCCATTTTGCAATCTTAATCATTTCCACCCATCAGCCTTTTCATCTTATGAAATTAAATTGGGCAAAGGGCAGTTCAGGTTTTGTTATTTTGGGAGTCTCAAAGATATTCCAAAATCTGACTGTCTCATCTGCTGCTGCAGAAGCTACTACACCTCCCAGTGGGCTCCCAGCCAAGGAAAGAACCCGGGATGAATGACCGGGAAGCTCAGCCACTCGTCATGGATGGGTAATTCCACAAGGTGAGTTGATTGTTCGGCGAACCATGGGAGGTCAGTAATTCAGATTTGTTCTTGTCCCAAAGCAATGCACAAACTTCAGAGCCAGCATCAATCGAATTCAAGCAAGCACCATTAACGGTGTTCCAAAACTTAATGCAATGATCATTGCGACCTCCACCAGAAGCCAGCAGGTTGCTCCGAGTTGGGCACCAGTCAACGGCCTTCACAATGGAAGTGTGGCTGCTGATCCTGTGAAGCCATTGACGTTGACGTGGATGGTGACGTGAGATAGGCATGCAGGCATCCCATATGTGCACTAGTTTGTCCAGCCCTCCGCTCGCCAAATACCGCCCCGACAGCCCGGACCATTTAAGACTACAAACTCACGCCGATGCCCATTATAGAAACAGATGAACATGTCATCCTTTCTAAAGTCATAATCAACAACAAAGTGCCATCAAATCTTCCGACCGTCAAGATTGAATTACTTCTCCATGCAAGTGACGACACGGGGGATTGGTTCTCATCCTCCATCCCATCCACGACATGTCCTGTTGCTGGATCAATCAGGGATAAATATGAATTGCCTAATGCAACAGCAAGAACTGCACAGTCTGGCGACCAGCGGATGCAAGTGATAGGTCCGCTGTCTTCTACACCTTGTAGAAGCTTAGTCGACTCGTTTGCAGCATCCCAAAGATACACTGCGTCCTCAAGGCCAATCGCCAACACATTATTGCTTCCCCAGTCGAGGAGATTGAAACCATCATCAACCAACATGCCGTTGAGAACCAAAACCCTCTCTGGTTCCTTAGGGATTCGCCTCTGCTGCTTCTTCTGCAGCCGAATGGCCTCGTCAAATTGGGGCAGCTTGCTGGCCGGCATTTCATGTGCAGTGTTGAAAGCAAGGATACGAGATCTGTTCTTCAAAATACACTCATCAAGTAGCTTTTGGTACGCCACGCTCGATGGAGATTCTCTCGAAGCATCATGCTGCGGTCTCGAAGGCCCGGTTAGGGCAAAACGTGCGTAGTCCATGTCCATCGCTGACCGGAATGGGATGAAGCGGTCGTATTCCACGCGCCTAGAACACGAAGAAGACATATTTTCCAATCGAAACCACAACGACACCGGCTATGTGACAAAAAACGATCGAGAAAACCAGAAAGATCGATCTTCCCAGAAGAAACTCGACAACCAAGAATCGATCAAAAGAACCCCAAGGACAACAAAAATTCTGATCTTTAGTCACGGAAAACGTCAAGTATGATCGATCACAACCAAGCTAAATTAAATCCAACAAATCCTGAACCCGAATCAAAATTTTGACGGATGCAGAACCAAGCGAAACGAAACGAAGCGAAACCTCAAAAAAAAAAAAAAGAGAAAGGAATGAGATCACCGCAATAAAAATCGAAGGGGAGGACCCTCGCAGCTGTGCCCGTTCGTTTTCGTCGGAGAGCAGCCCCGACCTTCGCAGACACCGGCTAGGTGACGAAAAACTATCGAGAAAACCAGAAAGATCGATCTTCCCAGAAGAAACTCGACAACGAAGAATCGATCAAAAGAACCCCAAGGACAATAAAAATTCTGATCTTTAGTCACGGAAAACGTCAAGTATGATCGATTACAACCAAGCTAAATTAAATCCAACAAATCCTGAACCCGAATCAAAATTTCGACGGATGAAGAACCAAGCGAAACGAAACGAAGCGAAACCTCAAGAAAAAAAAAGAGAAAGGAATGAGATCACCGCAATAAAAATCGAAGGGGAGGACCCTCGCAGCTGTGCCCGTTCGTGTTCGTCGAAGAGCAGACCCGACCTTCGCAGACACCGGCTAGGTGACGAAAAACGATCGAGAAAACCAGAAATATCGATCTTCCCAGAAGAAACTCGACAACCAAGAATCGATCAAAAGAACCCCAAGGACAACAAAAATTCTGATCTTTAGTCACGGAAAACGTCAAGTATGATCGATTACAACCAAACTAAATTAAATCCAACAAATCCTGAACCCGAATCAAAATTTCGACGGATGAAGAACCAAGCGAAACGAAACGAAGCGAAACCTCAAGAAAAAAAAAATAAAGGAATGAGATCACCGCAATAAAAATCGAAGGGGAGGACCCTCGCAGCTGTGCCGGTTCGTGTTCGTCGGAGAGCAGCCCCGACCTTCGCAGAACGACGAGATCGCCGAGAGCCGAGAGCCGAGAGGAGAGCGCGCGAGAGGAGAGTCGTTGTTGTGCCGGCTACAAAGTGGGCCGTCGGCTTATATAAACGCCACCAGCCCAAGCGTTACATTCTAAAATAGTTCCGTTATATTTACCCAATCTACGTAGCGGGTAATTTGACATGATACCGTTATACAGTTGTCATCTACCGTTACACTCTTTTGTTTTAGAATTTCTGTTAAAGAAACACGACGTGGCATTTTTTTTTACGTCTTCGGAAGCAATGTTTTCAAAATGTTAAAATTATTATTAATATAACAAGATTTGATATTCTTTTATTTGTCTTTAAAAAGGAAAAATCTTTATTTTTGATATTTTTATTTTTTTTTTAAATTTTTGGGATCTGTTGAAATTATCATTTTTAAGTAATATATATAAATTGATAGTGTTTTTATTAATACACTAGCTTATGAATCTCAAATTATAATATATCTTAATTTTAACATTAAATTTATTAGAATCTTCATTCACATAAATTATACATTTAATGGATTTTATATCGAGCGTATCTTGTGTCACCTCAAGTAACAATATAAATTTATCTCTTGCCATCCATATATCACAAATAATTGGACACAATGGCAAGGCTCTATAACTTACGCTACGCTGTCCTTTGCTAATTTTAACATACTTTATTCATTTTATCACATAAAAATATGAACATAAATGATCTTATATAATATAAAATTAAAGAGTATACTTTAATTTTATATAAATTTAAATTTAAAGAACATCAACCTACTTATCCTCATATTTCCTAATATAGAACAAAGATATTTGAAAAAAAATATTTTTTTATTACAAGTATAATTATAAATATGTTATATATATTCGACAACCTAGTTTATTTATATTAGACTGGGGATAAAAAAAACAAATATCATTATATACTGTCTTAGTAAATATGATAATACGATAACTATGCTCTTAAAAAATAAGGTTTACATGTAGATTCGATAATTCGATCATGAAATCAGATTAATTCATCTAAGTTACTCTACATGGGACCTCTTCTTCCTCCTACCATTCAACATCATTTTAGTTGTCACAATAACAAATAAACACTAAATAATGAATGTAGTTATATTTATTATTAAAATAAATCTAAAACATCTCAAATTAGGCTTAAAAGCCCCTAAAATCATCCAAAAAAAATAAAAAAATATAGATATGATTACCCATATTTGATGAAATTTTGAGATGAAATGAATATTATCCTATAGATGCATGGGTTTAAACTCATTTATAAAAGCAACCTACAAATATGTCAAATTAGATTTAAAATATATAAAAACATTTAAAAATAGTAAATCCTATGTATTAATTATTATGATTTTATTTTTATTTATTGTGAAATCTTGATGTCTAATGGATAAGTATTTATATATTTTAGAGTTAAACTAATAGAAGAATGTGATTACACAAAATTATGTCAATTTAGACTTAAAAATTTTAAATCATAAAAATAAAGAAAATAGATCACTATTAAGATATTGTTGTCAATATGTTGCTAAAATTTGATTTAATGACCTAATTTAATTTGACATCATGGAAGTTGAACTAATTCGATTTATCTAAATCGATACTTCACCATAGCATTTTAGGAGCTTTTTGGGCATTTAAGCATATTGCAGCACCTTGAGTTAATTTATAAAATTTGGGTGCTCCTAGATAGAAATCCATAAAATGTAGCTAATTTACGTAAATTATTATAGAATTTGTTTGGATAGTCAATGATATTTCATGTAATCAAGATTAAGGAGATTATATATAGTATATCATTTGATAGAGAATATTTCATCACTAATAATTCTCCCTAGACCATCTTCTATTAGCCTTATACCGCATGGGATGATACGGATCGACGCCATGAGATAGGAGCCCGAATACGACGACCCACACCATAAGGGGCTGTACAGGTTGGCTACCCACATGAATGTATTGCAAGAGGTACAAGCAATCCTTCCTAGTTGCAATTCCTTCATGCTAGCTCCATTGGTATAAAAATCGATCCCAGATGTTTGAATAGGGATCAGGCCCCGAACACTTTGAACCCCTTACTTTCATTACTCCACAAAGAGCTAGCTTTATTGTGGAATCTCAGATTTTGATGATGAAACTAATTGATTGTGTTTTATTGTCTAACTGTATTTTAAGTGACGTAGGTCTACTATCAATCAAGATTAGATAGTTGACGTTGAAGGAATTGACGTTACACCGGAGAAAATCACGTTAGGATATTGGACAATCGGTAAAAGGCTTTATACATTGGGTATCAGGCCAAGAAGAGCGGAGTTGCACCAAGGATATCGAGGTTGTGGAGGTCAATCGTCGATTGGGCAACAAGCTACAAGAGAGGACAATGCACCGAAGAATTAGACGAAGCATCGACCAATGAAGTGACGGGCAATTGAATGTCAATTCGCATTGTAATAACTATCTAGATTGAAGTAGAGTTTTTGTTTGTGTTTGTGTAGGATTAACTACGATAACGATGAAGACGTAAAGTGAAATAAAGTGCCGAAAGACAAGTGTGATAGATCGTTGAGAGTTTGAGAGTTCGACAGAAGTCTGAAGATTCGTTGGAAGTGTTGTTGGAACTGGCTGAGAATAAGTAGGGAGCTTGCCGAAGGGTTTTCGGAAGTTCGCCGGAAGGTTCGGTGGAAGTTCGCGGAGCTTGCCAAGAAAGATCAGAGCTTGCAAAAGAAGCTCGTTGGAACTCGCCAAGATCATCGTAAAGTCCAGGAGCTTATTGGGAGTCAACAGAATGGTTTCCAAGGGTTCGTCAGAAGATCGCCGGAAGCTCACCGGAAGCTCTGCGAAAGAAGTCTTGACTTGTCGAACTTTGTAATAGCTTAGGAAATATATTTAATTTCATAGTTAGCATGATAATTTGGGTTAGGATTAGGTGTTAATCCTATAACCTAAGTAGGGGCCACATGGGCCTTGTTTCAGACTGGTTTGGGTCTAGTTTAAGGCCCAACCAATGAGCTGGAATAGCCTAGGCGGTGGCACTGCCCAGGACCCGAGAGCCTGAGAGGTGGCACCGCCCAGTACACTATTAGTGTCTAACAGATAGGCAATGGCACCGCCAGCACCAGAAAAAATTGAAAGTGATTAAAATTTGGGCTCTAAATTTAAATCCTCTTAAGGCCTATAAATGCCCCTCTCATTCATGGTTGAATAGGGGTCTAGAACTGAGAAAGAAAAAGGGAAAACTCTATTTAAAGTGTGTCAAAATCTTCGCTCTAAGTTTTAAGCATGTTCTAGTCCAAGAGAAAGGTGAGAGACCTTATAAGGGTTACCTCCTAAGCTCGTTAAAAGGAGAGAACTATAAGGGAGTTGAACCTCGCCCGTTGGAAGGAGGATAGCTAGTAAAAAAGCCAGTGGCCTCAAGTGAAGAAGAATCGGGAGCGGATGTAAGTCGGATGACCGAACCACTATAAAAATGGTTTGTGTTTATGTTCATGCATTTATCTTTTTGCAAACCTTTACTTTTCTATGTTCACTGCCCTCATCTTCTTACGTACACTTTCAACGTAATAGAAACGTTATTCTTTTCATACGAAATTTCCAAAACTTGTTTAAAATCACCGAAGTTTATCGTATTTATCTGCTGTACTAATTCACCCCCCCCTTAATGCCGCTTGATCCCTAACAATTGGTATAAGAGCCTCGTTATTTCTCATTCGGATTTACACCCGTGAGAAATGGCTCTTCATGGTTTTTAAGAGGTCTTTTCGGTTGTTCGTCTTTTGTTGTTTAACGGGTCGGGCTACACCTATTGGAAAACTCGAATGAGAGTTTTCTTGCTTTCAATAGATTTAGATTTGTGGAACATTGTTGAAAACCATTTTCAACTTCCCTCTAAACTGATGAATAAATGGTCGGATTTGGAGAAGAAATATTTTTCTTTAAATGCAAAGGCTATGAATGCCTTATTTTGTGCTTTGGACAAGAACGAGTTCAATCGGATTTCTATGTGCGAAATGGCTTTTGAGATTTGACGAACACTTGAAATCATGCACAAAGGAATAAGTAAAGTCAAAGAATCGAAAGTTAACATTTTGATGCATGATTTTGAGCTATTCCAAATTACACCAAGCGAGTTTATCGATGACATGTACACCCGCTTCACGGATGTCATCAATAGCTTGAAAAGTCTTGATAAATGTTTTTCAAATTTTGAACTCACTAACAAGATCTTAAGATCCCTTTTAAAAAAGTGAGATCCTAAAATAATGATGATACAAGAAACTAAAGATTTAAATAATTATTCTATTAAAGAACTCATTGGATCCTTAATGACATGTGAAATGAGTTTCTTAGAACATATTGAACATGATGAACATATAATTCACCTTCCAAAGAATAAGAAGGATTTAAAACTCCGGACTATAAATGCCACTTGAGTGATGACTCAAGTGATGAGGACAATGATGAACTTGAACTTCGAACACTAAAATTTAAAAGGTTCATAAAACAAGAATCTATAACTAAAAATAAACTTAAACAAAAGAAGAGGCCATCAATGAAGAAGAAAAAAGCTCACCAAGAAGAATCAAGTAAAAAAGAGGCAAATTGGGCTTTGATGGGCTTCGTCAATAAGGTAAGTATTTCACCCGAAATGCTTTTACCTTTGCTTTATAAAATTACTTGAACTTTTCATGAGTGCTTAATATAGTTGGTAGGAATTTTTTTATGTTGTTTCTTTCTACTATTTTTGAAAAGTAAAAAAAAATTATTAAAATGATACTTGCATAATTTGTGATATTGCCTAGGATTAATCCATGCATGTGTATCTTGATGTTTTATATTTTGTTTCTAAACATGATGTTTGATCTTTAAATTTTTGTATCATGCTTAATGAGGAATTGAAATGATGAAGATTAAAATCCTACATTTTAGAATAATGTATATTTGGACTTGATGGTTTTCATGATGAAAATTATTTTTCACATTTATAAAATGATGCATGATTTTAGCAAAAATTTGAGCATTGATCATCTTGTTATAATAAATAAAAAAATATTAAAATGATTTTGATGATACTTTCGATTTTAAAAATGATGCATGGTCTTTACATGAAAACAAGAGCATGCTTGTATGAATACAATTTGCATGAAATGAAATACACAAAAATGAGAAAATACACTATTATGATGCTTTATGTGTAATGCTTTTGATCTTAATGAATTTAATGACAAACTTGTATTTTGAATTTATACAATGATGACTTTCATATAAATATTTGAACATATCTTATGAAATCATCATTAATAATGATGAAATGAAAATATTAAAAGTTTGTTATCATGCTTAATGGTTTTATGATATCATGAGAATTTAAATGTATTATATTTTGATGACAAACTCATGTTTGGTTTTAAAATTTGATACTCATTTTTGAAACATGTATATACTTATATGGAACAAACAACTTAAAATAAAACACATTATCATGATAAATTGAATCTCATGTCTTGAAATAATGTGTTATATTTTTTTGTCTTGATGATTTTTATAATGAAACTTGCCTTTCGTTTTGAATACTTATTTTGATTTGACATAAAAGACCAATGATGAATCCATGTATACCATGTTCATATAAGTCTTTTGAATCTCGAGAATGATTTTGATAATTTGATTATGAGTTTGAATGATTTTATGACTCGTCTCTTGATCTCTTGAAATCATGACTTTAAATTCTCTACTTGAGATATTTTTGTGAATCAAAATACTTTCCTCTATGATTGCTTTTTTTTATCATTTACCAAAGAGGAAAATAATTCAAATCTATGTCATTTATGAATCTCATAAATTATGTTAATGATTTTGATGATTCAAACTTGAACCAGTTTTATCATAATCTAAGTCTTGATATCTTAACATCTATATACTTAGAATTTCTTTTAAAATGTAATCTTGATGAAAACTATTATGCATGAATCAAGTTGTTCTATTTTTAAATGAATCATGTTCTTCTAAAGCCTACACATCATATCCTTCATGATATAGAAATGACATGATTTCTTTGCATTATTATTTTGAATGCATCATGTAAAAATTGAAATATTGATTAATGCAAAATTATTTCATTGAAACATTAATCCTCCCCTTCCTTTCAATAATGACAAAGGGGGAGTTAGCATGCTAGCTTGTATATCATAAGAGAAAATGATGAATATAGCTAGCTAGAACTTACAAAAGCTTGTACTTCTCAAGATGAGAAATTGCAATGTTTTTTTTTCATGACTTTTTTTTCATGAACTTGCATATTTAAAATGTTGTAATTTTTACAAAATTGCTAGCTCATTGCAAACAAGAAGTTGCTAGCTTAAGGTAAATGCTTGCTAGCTTGTGCATCACAAGAAGAATTTTGCTAGAACAAGCAAAAATTACTTATTAACATATCACAAATTGCTAGCATCTTAAAAAGTACCTTAAGCGTTTACTTGAATGATAAATTAATCTTCATAACTTGATTTCAATGATATAATTCATAACTTAGTTGTGAACCATGAATGATATCTTTTGATCCTTGTTGATTTTCATATTGATATCTTTCATTACATGATATGACTGAATCGTTGATTTATTTTTTTTATCATGGCATAAAAATATATGCAAAATATGCTAGCATTGGTATCCATGACTTGAACTTGATTGCATGCTTAAATCGATTTTCTCTCCTATGCTTCAATACTTCTTTGTATTATTCATGACTTGACGATTGAAATATTCATGTAGAATTTTGATATGTATCACTTGTCATAATTTGAACATTGAAATAAAAGAAATTATGTTCTTCTTGATATCTTTTATGATAAATCATGAATCATGACTTGATCCATTATATTGATATATTTGTATCATGATTTGAAGATTGATGTAAACTTTTTTTATGCAAACTTATGTGAAATGTTTATATCATCATATTTGATCCTCCCTTTCTTTTTGAATGATAAAGGGGGAGAAGATTTATTGCTAGGTTGCGACTTCAATGAAAAATTTGCTAGCTCGATCATTGAAATGAAGGAACATCCTATCATGAATATTTCAAAAGTTGCTAGCATGCTACAAAAGCAAAGTGCAAACTTGCACAAGAAGCAAGTGATGAAAAATTGCTATCTTTCTTATCTTTAGAAAGAATTTAAAAACTTGCTATGATTGAATGTTTTAAAGTGATATATGTTGAATATCTTGATTAATAGCTAGTGTGTTGTAAAACTTGCATATCTTTTAAACTAGCTATGATGCAACTGTTAGGATCGGAGAGGCACTAAGAGGGGGGGGAATTAGTGCAAAGGATTATAATCGTAAGTTTGAAACTGATTTTGTAAATAGCTAGTTCGTATGAAAATTTCAATTCGACGAAAGATGACTTGGTTGAAGTTGCTTGAGTAAAGGTGATGAAAAATTGAATGATTCGCAGCTAAGGAATGATTCAGAAATTTAAACACTCACACATTCAAGAATGCCACGATATATAGTGGTTCGGTCAAGTGACCTACATCTACTTTCGAAGCCTTCTCCAATGAGGCTCCCAACTTCCACTAGCAAATTCTTTTGAAGGAAAGGACCAAACACCCTCTTACAACCCTTTTACAAGAAGTTCACACTCTTACAGATTTTCCAAAGAGAAAGAAGGAGGTGAACACAAGCTATCGAAAACAAGACTTTTTCAAGACTTTTACTCAATTTCTAACTCTCAAAAGGGTGCCCTTTCAGTTGAGAAAGGGGGGTATTTATAGATCCAAAGAAAATTCAAATTTGAGCTCCAAATTTGAATTACATTTTAGGTTTCCAGTCTTTGGCGGTGCCACCGCCTATTAGTTGTCAGATTGACAGTACACTATCGGTTCCACTACCCAAGGCAGCGGTGCTATCGCCGTTGCACTCTGGCGCTAGGCGGTGTCACCACCTGGCGCTCGGCTGGTGGGCGGTTCCACTGCCTGGCCCATTTTGTTGAATGGGCCTTGTTTTAGGCCCAAATTGACCCAATAAGAGCCCGGTTGGCCCCTACTAGGTTTAAACATGATTATTTCTAAATCCTTACCCTAATTATGTGCCAACTATGAAATTGAAATATAATTCTAAGTGATTTAAACTGACATTCTTCTAGTCTACTTTTGGCGAGCTTTACGATGAGATTCCGGTGGACTTCCGACACTTCCTTCGGATTTCTTCCGACAAACTCCCAGCATGCTCCCGGATTGTATGGCGAGCTCAACGAGTCTTCGGCAAGCTTTCGAACCTTTTCGATAAACTCCGCGAACCTTCGATGATCTTTGCGACGAACTTTCAAAAATTTTGGTAAGTCCCTGATTCGATCTCGGTTGGTTTCGGCAACACTTCAAACGATCCTTCGGACTTCCGATGAACTCTTGAACTCCCAATGAACTTAACCTCGGTAAATCGCTTTATGTTTTCATCCCATCGTAGTTAATCCTGCACACTTATCTCGACAATATAGATTAGAACACATATTTCACTAATTGACTTCATCATCAAAATCCGAGATTCAACAATCTCTCCCTTTTTTATGATGACAATCAATTGATGATAGAGTTACTCTTAACTCCCCCTATCTATATGCCATATCATGAGAAAGTAAAAACACTTGAATTCAATCTTTTGAATTCAAGCCAAAATTGATAAATTTTATTTAACATCATGCTTAATAAGCAAGCTTAAGCATAAATACGAAAACTTCGTATTTTAAACAATGTCAAGGTATTACACCTATAATGATAAGAAATATTAATTCAAATATGACAAGGATTAAGTGATATCCAAAATAGTGTTCAATATTACGGCATGATATCAAATGAAGAAATCAATTATCTCAAGAAAATTTATATTTTAAGCATTTACGATGCGATATGATTAATTTCATTTTTCACTCCATATCAATTTCACATATTTTGGTATTAATGATATCAAATGAAGAAATCGCTTATCTCAAGAAAATTTACATTTTAAGCATTTACGATGCGATACGATTAGAGTAGAAGCTGTCTCAGATGGTGCTAGACCAAAGGGACTAGGCAGAGGAGATTCACTTCCCCTAAAAATTAGTATTTCTAGTCACTCTATTGGTGGGGGAACTAGATCAATCCTTCTAGGTTTCCTAATCCATAGGCTATTTCTAAAGGTGCATTTAAGTCTTTTCAGGAGACTTCTGTTTATTGTGTTATATCTATCGACCTGCATTATTTCCTCATCGGGTGACACACAAATATCATATGCAATTATTAATCTAGTGATCAACCCGCCATATGATAACATTAAGTCTCTAGAGAAAATTTTCATCATGTGTTGTCTGATCAGGTATCCAAAGCAGTTGTTTTGTCGGGTTATGATCCAATACATGGTACTTAATTCTAACATGCTAATCTCATCATGGTGAAACTATTTCAGAAGAAGAATGCTTATGATGATGTGATGAAGTAATTTTGAATTGAAAGGCAACAGGTGCTCGTAGCTTTTAGGAATGATGCCTAGGTTAGGATTTGCAAAGATTATCTCTAAGGCTTTGGAGTGGGTTGCTCCGATTGCATTCATATCCCATTGGCTTTTGAAATAACATCCTCTATTCTTTTCTTCAATTCCAATTAGCTCATATATGGTATGATCAAAATCTGAATTGTAGTTCCCAAAATATAGGTAGTTAATCCATCATCTTCAATACTCATGTTAGTGTAAAATAGCTTAACCAACCTAGGTAAATTGGTTAATCGATTTACAAAATAGGTAAGACATCTAAATTGGCAAACCATCTAATGGGTTCTAGGTTTCCTAGTTCACCTAGATCGACATGTTTTCCCTTATGTATGGCTTTAGAATCAAAATTGGGGTACCTTAGAGCTACCTCATTAGATCTAAAGAGGGTTGGGTCAAATGAATCTCCTTCCAACCTTTTCCCTTTGCCTCTTGATGATTTCTTAGGAGCCATATCTATTCATGATGATAGATCAAAAAGAAACAATAAGGAAAATACCAAGAAATGAGAAGAGAAGAGAAAATTACAGATTTTACCTTCTTTGAGTTTCATTGGCAGGTGAGGAGCTTGATTCAAGATGAAACCTTGGTTAGGCTTTTTAGAGGAGGAAGATGGGGAGACAAGAGGATTAGAGGGGTTGGAGGAGGAAGAGGAGCTAAGAAAAGGGTTGGGGTCGGTTCCACCGCCGACCCTAACACCCCCCTTAAATATGGGGGTGTTCGGGTGATGCCACCACCTGGGAGCCGAGTACCCAGGCAGTGCTACCGTCGGTTTTGGCGGTGCCACCGTTGGCACCAAATTTTTTTTAATTTTATAATTTTTATTTTCATGTGTTGAATTGAGATGAGATGTTATCTTAGATCACTTTTTAAAATACAAAATTAGAATGAGGGAGGCAAATCCGCGAGAGCCAAAATTTTGTAAAATCCAAGAAAGTTGAAATATATATATATATATATATATAATGCAGCTCATTCACGAGGACAATTCAACATGCCTACTTCCCTTCTAATGAAGTCAAATTGTTCTTCATTTAAGGGTTTCATAAAAATGTCCGTTAATTGATGTTTTGTATCAATAAATTTAAGAGTGACATCATTACTATGACATAATCTCATATAAAGTGATGTCTTATATCAATATGCTTAGTTCTAAAGTATTGAATAGGATTTTTGGTTAGACAAATAGCACTTGTATTATCACATTTTATGGGAATGTTATTTAAATGAATTTCATAATTTTCTAATGTATTTTTCATCCAAATGACTTGAGCACAATATGCACTTGCAGCTATGTATTCAACTTCGGCCGTAGATAAAGCAATCAAGTTTTGTTTCTTGGAAGTCCAAGAAACAAGTGCATGTCCTAAGAATTGACATGTTCCAGATGTACTTTTTCTATCTATTCTACATCCACCAAAATCGACATCCGCATAAGTTATTAAATCAATGTTATCGAATTTTAGATATCATAATCCTAGATTAGGAGTACCTTTAAGATATCTAAGAATTCTTTTAACGGCTTTAAGATGAGACAGCTTAGGATCAGTTTGAAATCTCACACAAAGTCCTACGCTAAACATGATATCTGGTCTAGTTACGGTAAGATAGAGCAAGCTACCTATCATTCCCCTATATGTCTTTTGATCAAAATTTTCTCCGGTCTCATCCAAATCTAACTTAGTGGAAGTACTCATAGGAGTATTTATGGCTTTTGAACCATCCATGTTAAATCTTTTTAACAATTCTAATGTATATTTGGATTGATTAAGGAATATGTCATTACCAAGTTGTTTAATTTGTAATCCAAGAAAGACGGTTAATTCTCCTAGTAGACTCATTTCAAATTCATGACTCATACACTTGGTAAAAGATTCACATTGTGATTCATCCGAAGAACCAAAAATAACATCATCAACATAAATTTGAATAATAAGAAAATTATTTTTAAAATATTTGATAAACAATGTAATATCAACCTTGTCTTTTATAAAATTATTTGAAATAAGAAAGGAGCTAAGCCTTTCATACCAAGCTCTATGAGCTTGTTTTAGTTCATAGAGAGCCTTAGTTAATTTAAACACATGATTAGGAAGAAGAGAATTTTCGAATCCGGGAGATTGTTCAATATATATACTTCTTCGAAAAAAAACCATTTAAGAAAGCACTTTTGACTTCCATTTGAAATAGTTTAAAATCATTACTACTAACATAGGCAAGGAGCATCCTGATGGCTTCTAATCTTGCCACAGGAGCGATGGTCTCTTCATAATCAATACCTTCTTCTTAGTTGAAACCTTTGACCACTAATCTAGCCTTGTTTTTAACCATAATACTGTATTCATCTTGCTTATTTCTAAAGACCCATTTAGTACCAATAACTAAATGGTCATTAGGTTTAGAAAAAAGCTTCAATACCTCATTTCTCTCAAATTGATTTAACTCTTCTTGTATTGCGATAACCCAAGAATCATCTTTCAAAGCATTATTAATGCACTTTTGTTCAATTTGAGAAAGAAAAGTGACATGGGCACAAAAATTTTTAAAAGAAGAAGTTTGAACCCCTTTCGATGTGTCTCCTATAATTAACTTCTTGGAATAAGTATCTACATACTTTCATTCCTTGGGTAAGGAGATTTGGAAAGAAGATACATCCAAGTTACCATTTTGAGGAGGGTTCATTTAGATTGAAATCATCAAAACCAAGATCATCATCAAAATCTTTTTTCTTAAATTTGAAAAATTCATTGAAAACCACATGAATGGATTCTTCTATAACTAAGATTCTTTTGTTGAAAACCCGAAAAACTTTAGAAATAGAAGAGTAACTAAGAAAGATGCCTTCATCGGATTTATCATCAAATTTTCCTATGACATCATTTTCATTCAAGATAAAGCATTTACAACCAAAAACTTTAAAGTAAGAGACATTGGGTTTTTTATTATTTCATAATTCATACGAAGTCTTAGATAGAGATGGTCTTACTAGAACTCTATTTGTGAAATAGCAAGCCGTGGTTACGGCTTCGGCCCAAAAATATTTGGGTAAATTATATTCATTTAACATGGTTCTAGTCATTTCTTATAAATTTCTATTTTTTTCTTTCCACTACTCTATTTTGTTGAGGATTCCTTGGAGTAGAGAATTTATGGTTATATCCGTTTGTTTCACAAAAATTTTGGAAGTCATAGTTTTGAAATTCACCACCATGATCACTCCAAATTGATGAAATCATGAAACCTTTTTCGTTTTGAGTAAGTTTACAAAATTTAGAAAAACATTTGAAACAATCACTTTTGTGAGCTAAGAAATAGGTCCAAGTGTATCTACTATAGTCATCCACAATTACGAAGGCATATTTGCTACCTCCTAGGCTTGTTATGTCAATTGGTTTAAATAAGTCCAAATGGATCAATTGCAATGGTCTAGTGGTGCTAATTTGATTTTTTGGTTTGAAACTAGTTTTTATTTGTTTTTCTAGTTGACACGCATCGCATACTTTGTCCTTCACAAACTTCATATTAGGAATCCCTTGTACTAACTCTCTAGATGAAATCTTAGATATTAGTTTCATGCTTGTATGGCCTAATCTCCTATACCAAAGCCAAGCATCATCATTCAAAACTGAAAAACACATTTCATTACTTAGTTCATCAATATTAATGGTGTAGATATTATTTTGTTTTAAAGCAATCATGGATATATCATTGTTTGATTTTTCAATGATGCAAACATTAGATTCAAATCTAACAACATAACCTTTATCGCATAATTGACTAATGCTTAAAAGATTATGTTTTAAACCATTAACTAGCAACATATTATCAATTAAAAAACTTGATTTATTACCTATGGTTCCCTTGCCATTGATTTTACCCTTGTTGTTGTCTCCGAATGTGGCATACCCTTCTTCTTTGCTAGTGAGCATAGAGAAATAAGATGGATCTTCGGTGCCTTGAGCATCCACTATCAAGATACCATCTCTTGCTCCTAGCTTATGAGTTTGTCTACAAAAGAGGATGGTTTTTAGGTATCCATTTGATTTTGGGTGCCCCACAAATTGATCTACTTATTTTATAATTCAATATTGAATTGTTTATGGTTCCTTTAAGAACCCATATCAATTTTTGTGGACTAATTTTCTTAAACGGATATTTGTAAACAACATGTCCAGTTTTACCACAAAAATTACATTTCAAATAGGGTGATACATGCAATATGGGTCCTTTAATGAAGGTGGTGGGATTTCGGTGAGATCCACTCACAAATCCAATTCCACTTCTATTTCTGACGTGACCCTTGTTAGCAAGGATCATGTCCAAGCCCTTGCTATCGACCTTAAACTTGTTTAGGGTCTCTTTGAGTAGCAAGTTCTCATTTTTTATTGCTTATAAGTGTTTACACTTAGAGCATGGGGGTAGAGAAGGAGTTTGGAGACCATTAAACTTATTTTATAATAAAGCATGCTCTTTCTTTAGTAAATTGAACTTCTTATTAATAGTTCTACATTCATCAAATAACTCATGAAAAGTGATAGGAAGTTCATCGAAAAATAATTCTTCATTAAATAACTCACTAACCTCTTCTCCTAAGGCCATTAGCGTGAAGTTGGCCTCCTCTTTGTTGCTTGCTTCTTCAACTTCGGAGTCACTTGAATCATCTCATGTAGCCTTCAATGCTTTCTTCTTCTTTGGTTGCTTTTTCTTGGCTTGGGGGCATTTATATTTGAAGTGCCCCGGCTTCTTGCACTCGTAGTAAATGACTTGGTCCTTTTTATATTCAAGTTTATTTTTTGTGTCATTTTTAAATTTGTTCTTTCTTATAAATTTTTAAAATTTTTGAGTTAAAAGTGCAATGTCATTGTCACTGTCCTCATCACTTGATGTCCCTTTCAAGTGGTATTCTTGTGTTCTTAGTGCCATATCCTTCTTGTTCTTTGGAAGGGGGTTCTCAAGTTCTTCATGAGCATGACACGTCATTTCGTATGTCATTAGAGACCCAATAAATTCTTTGAGAGGAAAAGTCTTAAGGTCTTTGACCTCTTGAATGGTCGTAAATTTTGGATCCCAACTCTTTGGAAGGGATCTTAAAATCTTAGTTACAAGTTCAAAGTTAGAAAAATCTTTACCAAGTGCTTTAAGTCCATTAATGACATCCGTAAAGCGGGTGTACATGTCTCCGATGGACTCACTTGGTTTCATTCAGAAAAGTTTATAAGAATGCATAAGAATATTAATTTTGGACTCTTTCACTCGGCTAGTGCCTTCATGAGTGATCTCAAGAGTATGCTAAATATCAAAAGCCGATTCATAAATCGATATGCAATTAAATTCATTTTTGTCTAGTGCATAAAATAAGGTATTCATAGCTTTTGCATTTAAAGCAAAAACCTTCTTCTCGACTCATTCCATTCGCTTATCGGAAGAAGATTTTTAAAACCATTTTCAATAATATTCCAAAGCTTAAAATTCATAGAAATAAGAAAGATCCTGATATGAGTCTTCTAATCACGTATAATCCGACCAATTAAACATTGGCGGACGAGTAATGGAGTGACCCTCTTGCATGCCGGAATAAGTCGTCTCTCTTGGGTTTTAAACCAAATATGAGAGTGAACCTAGCTCTAATACCAATTGTTAGGATTGGAGAGGCACTAAGAGAGGGAGGGGGGGGGGGTGGGGGTGTGAATTAGTACAACGGATTAAAATCGTAAGTTTGAAACCGATTTCGTAAATAGCTAGTTCATATGAAAATTTCGATTCGATGAAAGATGACTTGGTTGAAGTTGCTTGAGTAAAGATGATGAAAAACTGAATGATTTACAGCCAAGTAAAGGAATCATTCAGAAATTTAAACACATATTCAAGAACGCTACGATGTATAGTAGTTCGGTCAAGTGACCTACATCCGCTTTCGAAGCCTTCTCCGATGAGGCTCTCAACTTTCACTAGCAAATCCTTTTGAAGGGAGAGGACCAAACACCCCTCTTACAACCCTTTTATAAGAAGTTCACACTCTTACAGATTTTCCAAAAATAAAGAAGGAGGTGAACACAAGCTATCGTAAATAAGACTTTTGCTCAATTTCTAACTCTCAAAAGGGTGCCCTTTCAGCTGAGAAAGGGGGGGTATTTATAGATCCAATGATGATTCAAATTTGAGCTCCAAATTTGAATTATGTTTAGGTTTCCCGGTGCTGGCGATGTCACCGCCTGTCAGTTGTCAGACTGACAGTGCACAGGCGGTTCCACCGCCCAAGGCAGCGGTGCTACCGTCGCTGCACTCTAGCACTGGGTGGTGCCACCACCTGGCGCTTGGCTGGTGGGTGGTTCCACCGCCTGGCCCATTCAGCTTTGCTGAATGGGCCCTGTTTTAGGCCTAAATTGACCCAATAAGAGCCCGGTTGGCCCCTACTCGGTTTAAACAGGATTATTTCCAAATCCTTACCCTAATTATATGCAAACTATGAAATTGAAATATAATTCTAAGTGATTTAAACTGACATTCTTCAAGTCTACTTCCGGCGAGCTTTACGATGAGATTCCGGTGGACTTCCGACACTTCCTTCGGATTTCTTCCGGCAGACTCCCAGCATGCTCCTGGATTGTATGGCGAGCTCAACGAGTCTTTGGCAAGCTTCCGAACCTTCTCGATAAACTTCGCGAACCTTCGACGATCTTTGCGGTGAACTTTCGAAAACTTCAATAAGTCCCTGATTCGATCTCGGTTGGTTCCGGCAACACTTCCAACTATCCTTCGAACTTCCGATGAACTCTTGAACTCCCGACAGACTTGACTTCGGTAAATCGCTTTATATTTTCATCCCATCATAGTTAATCCTGTACACTTATCTCGACAATATAGATTAAAATACATATTTCACCAATTGACTTCATCATCAAAATCTAAGATTTAACAGCAATTTCTCCTTTTTGTTGATGACATAGGGGGAGAAGTAGATTGATGACTACTAGTTATAGGTGCCCTACAAGCCAATCACATGAGTGATTGCACCTGTAACACGCTGCTGCGTCAATCTCTTTGCTTATGATTATTGACATTATCTCACATTATCTAGATGTATATTGTGATGTCATTGGATCTATGTAATGGGAATTGGATCGTGATGAGATTACGATAATGAGACCGATTCACCTTTAATCACAGATCCTAAATCGTCCTAGTCATAGGTTACTCAAGAAGGACATCGAGATAACCGGATAGACTAGTGTGCTGTATACCCGTTTATATGATGGAGGTAGCTGGTCTCATAGCTACTCGTGTGGGGACACTAAGGGTACAGTGCAGGTGCTCATTGGATAATGAGTTCACTGATTGATCTGCCTACGGAATGTTGGATGGTTATTGATACCTCACGTCAGACAGCAATTCCATAGTCCTAGTAGTGTATCTGGTCTTTAGACTTGAGACACCAAGGATGTCTTGTATGAGTACTCCACTCTTTGATACCAGACTTATAGGTTTGAAAAGTTCCATATCTAGTACTACCGGTTATTGGGAGTGATAGCCAATCTTACGAGGGCTATTGAGTGTCAATAGAGGATCATCCGCTCTCTGTATCATGAGAGGAATATCCCATGTGTTCTTGCTCGAACAAATCCTTGGCCAAGGTTATTCGGATTGAGAGAGAAAGAGTTCTCCGGGAGAATCCGACAAGAGTAAGACTCAAGAAGAGACCGTATGGGCCTGACAATACCATGCCTGGTACAGAGTCTCTGAGATATTAGATGGATAAGGGACTATAGATACATGGTAACTAAGGACAGATAGGTCCAAAGGATTGGATTCCCTTGTATTGTCTAAGGGCCGTAGCGTAGTGGCCTGGTACATCCACAATCGATGAGTTGGGTGAATTATTATAGAGATAATAATTCACTAAGTCAGAAGGAGTTCTAACAAGTATGACTTACGGCCAGCTCGATATTGGGCCTAGAGGGTCACACACATATGGTAGGTGTTGCGACGAGTAGAGGTTCGGATATGAGATATCCGCTGAACCCCTACCTTATTGGATATCCATTAAGCCCTTGAATTAGTGGATCCTGAGATGAGATCCAATAATTGCTAATAAGAGATTATTGGGTAGAAACCCACTAATCTAAGAGGCTTGGTAATTGGATGGAGACCCAATACCCAATAGGGCAAAAGATCCATTAGGGTTTTCAGGGGGCCTCTATAAATAGGAGGGAACTAAAGCTCTATAGGCTGAGGGTTTTTGATAGCCACCTTCTATTCTCCTCTCCCCAAAGAGAGAGGTGCATCGTCGCATTCCTTGTCGTGTGGATACCACTAGAGAGGAGGACGCTTGACCTCCTTCATCCTCTCCTATAGATCTGCAGGAATTCAGGGATATACGATCTCCCTAGGTAACTTCATTTACACGTGCAGTTTTGCAGATTTGTTTTTGATGCACCGATCTTCGCACGATTGACAGAAACTTTCTATGAAAAATTTGGGGTTTTGTTTTTCTGTTCTTTCGCTGCGCATATGATGTCGCTCCCCATTGAAGGATTTCCCTACAGTGGTATCAGAGCCAGGTTGTTCGTGCAAAGATCGGATCTTAAATTGCGTGTGTTATATTTTTGATCTACTTCTGACGCCAAAATCATTGGCACGAAGAGCGAGAAAGGGCAGCAATCGTTGTCGCCTTGCTTGTGCAAAGCAACCACTAGGCTGCTTGCAGCCTTTGTTGCTGCAGGCAGCCCTAGTGTTGCTTGCCGACGGCCATGCGGGCCACCACACGGCGCGCTTTACGGCGCGCGCCTCGCGCGCGCTCGTAGGTGTGGGCGCATTCGCAAGGGGCACCGTCGCCCACAAGGTGCAGCGCCGCCAGCGGATAGACTGCATGTGGGCACTACGCCCACGAGCAGGGCGCGCTTCGGCCATGATGGGTCGCCACCCAGAGGGTGGCGGGCGGCGTCGCAACGTCAGAGAGCGGTATTAGGGTTTTGGGCAAAAGATAGTTTTGCCATTGAGAATTTATGAAATTTCAATTTTGTCCCCTTTTGGTCGAATGACCAAAATACCCTCAAATTTTGAGAAATTTCAGTTTCTATCCCTTTTGACAAAATGACCAAAATACCCTTGAGAATTTAGAAAATTCCCTCTATATCCCTATTTTTCAGAAAAGTAAATATGTTAATTAAATAATTTAATTAACTATTATTTTCTTTATCTAGTAGTCCTATAAAATAACATATACATGTGATTTATGATGTAGACAGATGATCATGGACTTGTGATGTGATGTGTGTACATGTGATTATTATTATTATTGGGGTTTGTGAGCCTCTATTTTTCTCGTTTATTATCAAGCCTACGTGCTTGTAATTATGTTGTAATTACATGAGGAGGCGCAATAGTAGCGTGACTCACGAGGCCGAGACAAACGATCCGACGCATGGAGATGCGTTGAGATGCCAACGGATCCGACGAAGCGAGATGGACGATCACAGGCATAGAGATGCGCCAAGTACACATAGATCTTGATGTGAGTGATTGGGCCCACTGGCTCAGGCCTGATCACATTAGGATATGGTCCATGATCATCTGGTGTGATTGCTCATGTGATGTGTGATTAGTTATACACCTACTAGATATGTATATATATATATTTGCATGCGATGTAGATATATATATTAAATATGTATGTATGTGACATATTATGTTAGGAGACCAAATAAAAAATCCTCTCCATTAATAATATTAAGTCGATAAATGTGAGGCAATTAGATTGACTCACGTGGCCTTCCATCGTTATAGCTAGGAGCCAATTCCCGGTGTAGGTTGAGTTGGTCGAGTCCCTCGAGACTCACCTATATCGCGTCTCGCCATCTTATCTACAACATAGAGATGTTAGAGGTGACCTGAGGATATGATATGCTTGGTCAAGTCCCTCGAGAGTATATCATCTAATCAGACTCATCTGGTAACGATGTTAATGACTTAACCGAACATCATGGTTAGTCGAGTCCCTCGAGGCCATGGTGGTTCGGAGGCCGAACAGGATGGGAATCATAAAGAATTGTGATTGGCAAGAGTTGCCTACCTTTACAGGCTTAACGTGATTGATCGAATCCCTCGAAGTTACGTTAAGACGTTGATTGGATCCTGATCCCCACTAGAGATCCACCGGGGGTCTCCGATTCATATACCGGAGGGTGTTGTGTGTCTCACAAAAAATTAGTAGGAATATATTAAGATAGAAGTCCTTATATTAAATGTTTAAATTTTTACAAAGTCTGCATGTTATTTATTTCTGCTACATCTTTTATTTCAGAAAAATATCGCTTTTAAATCCTTTACGTGGAATACTTGATGCCAACCGCCTCACTGGTCCAAATTATACGGATTGGCTTCGCAATCTGAGAATCATTCTCACGGCGGAGAAAATCACGTATGTCCTTGATATAGTGATCCCTACGCCCGACGAAGGGGCAAGCGAGGATGAGATCACTCGTTATGTGAAGTACTTAAATGATTCCACTCTTGCTCAGTATTATATGTTGGCCTCTATGACTATTGAGTTACAGAGACAACATGAAAATATGGATGCTAATTCCATACTCCTACATCTCCGTAAATTGTTTGAGGAATAGGGAAGAACTCAGCAATATGAGATATCAAAGAGTCTTTTCCATGCTAGAATGACTGAGGGGACACTGGTTCAAAACCATGTCCTTAAGATGATTGACTAGATCGAGAAACTCACAGGTTTAGGAATGGTCCTAGAGGATAACCTGTGTGTAGATGTTGTGCTTCAGTCCCTACTAGATTCCTTTTCTCAGTTCATAATAAATTTTAATATGAACAAACTTGAGGTGACCCTCCCAGAGCTCCTCAATATGTTGAGAGAAGTAGAGAGCACCATCAAGAAAGAGAAGTCGGTTCTCTACAGTGGTGAGACCAGAAAGAAAAGAAAGGCTGTGAAGACCCTTAAGAAGGGCAAGGGCAAGGGAAAAATGGGTAAGGCAAAGGTTGCCAAGAAAGACCTAACAAAGGACAAAGGCCAGTGCTTTCACTACAGCAAAGATGGGCACTGGAAGAGGAACTACAAAGAGTACCTTGTATAGAGGGCGAAACATAAGCTTAGAGAAGCTTCGTGGTATATTCATGATCAGTCTCCATTTGTTAGAATCTTATGATAACACATGGGTATTAGATACTGGGAGGGCCTATCATATTTACAATTCGTTGCAGGTTCTGACAGGACTTGGGAGAATGAACAGAGGCGAGATGGACCTTAAGATGGGCAATGGAGCAAAGGTTGCTGCACTGGCTGTTAGCAAGGTTACCTTACATCTGCCTGGTGGAGCTATTATTACATTAGATGCTTGCTATTATGTTCTTTCTATTATCAAAAATATTATTTCCATTTTATGTTTGACAGTTAGTGGATATAAATTAGTCTTTGAGAACAATGGTTGTTCAATAATATTAGATGATGAGATCATCACGAGAGGAACATTGCATAATGGTTTATTTATGCTAGATACAGCTCCATATATCATGAGTGTAAGTGAGTCTAAGAGGAAATAAGAAGTGGAGAACCAGACAGGAAAGAGTATTAAAACCCTTCAATCAGATCGAGAAGGTGAGTACTTGAGTACAGAGTTCACCAAGTTCCTCAAAGACTATCGGATCTTATCCCAATGGACACCTCCTTATACACCACAGCTTAATGGTGTATCAGAAAGGAGGAATCACACAATGTTAGACATAGTGTGTTCCATGATGTGTTTCGCTGACTTACCCATCTCATTCTGGGGATATACCCTAGAAACCACAACTTACTTTCTGAATAGAATTCCAACTAAGTTAGTGATGTCTACTCCATATGAGATATGGAATGGGAAGAAGCTCAATCTTAAGATTGTTAAGATTTGGGGCTGCTCTGCCCATGTTAAGAGACACAACCCTGACAAGTTGGAATCTAGGATGGAATGGTGCAAGTTCGTGGATACCCTAAGGAAACTTATGGGTATTATTTCTATCACCCGAGGACCGAAAGGTCTTTGTAGCCAAGAGAGCAAAGTGTTCCTTGAGAAGGAACACATTCTTGGTGGAGACAAAGGGGAGCATGATAGAGTTAAGTGAGGTTGGAGAACCTAGCTCAAGCACCATTCCACAGCGAGAGTCTGTTCAGATACCTAACACACAAGTTCCAACTTTACGATGGTCCGATAGAGTATCCCATCCTCCTGAGAGATATGTGGGATATATCAGAAGAGAGGATGTTAAGGATATTGATCCTCAGACCTACGAGGAGGATATTATGAGCATAGACTCCGGGAAATGGCAAGAAGCCATGAATTCAAAAATGGATTCCATGTACTCCAACAAGGTTTGGAACATAGTTGATGCACCCGAGGGTATTGTACCCATTGGTTGTAAGTAGATCTTTAAAAAGAAGATTGGAGTAGATGAACAGGTAGAGACATATAAAGCAAGGATAGTGGCTAAGGGGTATCGTCAAAGGCAAGGTGTTGACTATGATGAAACTTTCTCACCTGTAGCTATGCCAAAATCCATTCGAATTCTATTGGCTATTGCAGCACACTATTATTATAAGATCTGGCAAATGGACATCAAAATTATATTCCTCAATGGTAACCTCGATTAGGAGGTGTATATGATACAGCCTAAGGGATTCGTATCCAAGGATAACCCAGATAAGGTGTGCAAGTTACTTACGTCCATTTATGGATTGAAGCAAGCTTCCCGAAGTTGGAACATAAGATTTGATGAGGCGATCAGATCTTATGACTTCGTTAAGAATGAAGATGAATCTTGTGTATACAAAAAATTAAGTAGGAGCACTATCACCTTTTTGGTATTATATGTGGATGACATCTTGATTATTGGGAATGATATAGGAATGCTCTCCATAGTAAAAACTTGGTTATCTAAGCACTTCTCCATGAAGGACTTATGGGAAGCATCTTGCATATTGGGGTTACGGATCTATAGAGATAGATCCAAGAGGATGCTTGGCTTATCCCAGTCCAGGTACATAGATACCATTGTTAAAAGGTTTGACATAGAAAATTCTAAGAGAGGTCTCATACCAATGAGACATGGAATATCACTTTCTAGAAGTATATCCCCAAAGACTCCTAATGAAAGGGCACACATGGATATGATACCATATGCATCAGCGATATGATCTATCATGTTTGCTATGCTATGTACCAGGCTTGATATAGCGCATGCTCTGAGTGTCATGAGCAGATATCAGGCAGATCCAGGCTTGGAGCACTGGAAAGTAGTAAAATGTATCCTTTAGTACTTGAGAAGGACTAAGGATCTTTTATTGGTATATAGAGGTAGTAGCCTCAAGGTTGAGGGCTACACGGACTCAAGCTTCCAGTCCGATGTCGATGATAGCAAGTCTAATTCAGGGTATGTGTTCACCCTGAATGGAGGAGCAGTATGCTGGAAGAGTTCCAAGCAAGATACTACTGCTGACTCGACCACAAAGGCGAAATACATTGCTGCGATATAGGCAGCAAAGGAGAAAGTCTGGATGAAGAAATTCATCACAGATCTAGGAGTCATGTCGAGTAGCGAGGATAAGATTCCCTTAAATTGTAATAAAATATGGGATGATTACTCAAATAAGGGAACCCGGGTCTCATTAGAAGTGTTCTGAGGAGGTTCCAACTTATTAGAGAGATCGTGGCCCAAAAAGATGTAGCAATGGAAAGAGTTCTATCTGAAGATAACATTGTAGATCCACTGACAAAGCCATTGACTCAGATTATCTATGAGCATCACAGAGGTCAGATAGGGATCAGACATGTTGGTGATTAGCTTTAGGTCAAGTGGGAGATTACTAGTTATAGGTGCCCTACAAGCCAATCACATGAGTGATTGCACTTATAACACGTCGCGTCAATCTCTTTGCTTATGATTATTGACATTATCTCATATTATCTAGATGTATATTGTGATGTCCTTAGATCTGTGTAATGGGAATTGGATCGTGATGAGATTACGATAATGAGACCGATTCACCTTTAAACACAGATCCTAAATCGTCCTGGTCATAGGTTACTCGAGAAGGATATCGAGATAACCGGATAGACTAGTGTGCTGTATACTCGTTCATATGATGGAGGTAGCTGGTCTCAAAGCTACTCGTGTGGGGACACTAAGGGTACAGTGCAAGTGCTCATTGGATAATGAGTTCACTAATTGATCCGCCTACGGAATGCTGGATGGTTATTGATACCTCACGTCAGACAGTAATTCCGTAGTCCCAGTAGTATATCTGGTCCTTAGACTTGAGACATCAAGGATGTCCTGTATGAGTACTCCACTCTTTGATACCAGACTTATAGGTTTGGAAAGTTCCATATCTAGTACAGTTAGTCATTGGGAGTGGTAGCCAACCTTATGACGGCTATTGAGTGTCAATAGAGGATCATCCGCTCTCAGTATCATGAGAGGAATATCCCATGTGTTCTTGCTCGAACAAATCCTTAGCCATGGTTATTCGGATTGAGAGAGAAAGAATTCTCCGGGAGAATCCGACAAGAGCAAGACTCAAGGAGAGACTGTATGGGCCTGACAACACCATGCCCGGTATAGGGTCTTTGGGATATTAGATGGATAAGGGACTATAAATACATGGTAATTGAGGACAAATAGGTCCAAAGGATTGGATTCCCCTATATCATATGGGGGCCGCGGCGTAGTAGCCTGGTACGTCCGTAGTCGATGAATTGGGTGAATTATTATAGAGATAATAATTCACTAAGTCAGAAGGAATTCTGACAAGTATGACTCATGGCCAGTTCGATATTAGGCCTAAAGGGTCACACACATATGGTAGGTGTTGCGACGAGTAGAGGTTCGGATATGAGATATCAGTTGAACCCCCTATCTTATTGGATATCCATTAAGCCCCTAAATTATTGGATCCTGAGATGAGATCCAATAATTACTAATAAGAGATTATTGGGTAAAAATCCATTAATCCAAGAGGCTTGGTTAATTGGATGGAGATCCAATACCCAATAGGGCAAAAGATCCATTAGGGTTTTCAGGGGGCCTCTATAAATATGAGGGAACTAAGGCTCTATAGGCTAAGGGTTTTTGGTAGCCATCTTTTATTCTCCTCTCCCCAGAGAGAGAGGTGCATCGTCACAATCCCTGCCGTGTGGATACCGCTAGAGAGGAGGACGCTTGACCTCTCCTTCATCATCTCCTACAGATCTATAGGAATTCAAGGATATACGATCTTCCTAGGTAATTTCTTTTACACGTGCAGTTTTGTGGATTTATTTTTTATGCATCGATCTTCGCACGATCGACAGAAACTTTCTATGGGAAATCTGGGGTTTTGTTTTTCTGTTCTTCCATTGCGCATGTGATGTCGCTCCCCCATTGTAGGATTTCCCTACAATGACTTCATACATTGAATTGAATATTTTATATATTTGTATGATGGTTTGATGTATTCTCATAATTTATCATGAATGTTGCTTGGATTTGGGATAATCTAAGGTTTCTATCAATGGCATATTGATAGGGGGAGTTTGGTTAAACTCTAGGGAGTTATGGTTAACTTCGTTAGTCATCAATTAGTTATCATCATAAAAAAGGAGAGATTGTTGAATCTCAAATTTTGATGATGAAACTAATCGATTGTGTTTTATTATCTAACTACGTTTTGAGTGATGCAGGTCTACTATCGATTAGGATTAGACAATTGATGCTGGAGGAATTGGTGTTGCGCTGGAGGAAATCACGTCAGGATATTGGACAATCGATAGAAGGCTTCGTACGTTAGGCATCGAGCCAAGAAGAGCGGAGTTATGCTAAGGATATCGGGATTGTAAAGGTCAATCGCCGATTGGGCAATAAGCCGTAAGAGAGGACGATGCGCCGAAGAATTGGATGAAGCACCGACCAATGACGTGCCAGGCAACTAAATGATAATTCGCGTTGTAATAACTGTCTAGATCGAAGTAGAGTTTTTGTTTGTGTGTGCAGGATTAACTATGATAACGATGAAGACGTAAAGTGAAACAAAGTATCGAAAGACAAGTGTGATGGATCATTGGGAGTTCGAGAGTTTAACGGAAGTTCGAAGATTCATTGGGAGTGGTACCAGAACTGGCCGATAACGAGTAGGGAGCTTGCCAAAGGGTTTTCGGAAGTTCGCTGGAAGGTTCGTCGGAAGTTCACGGAGCTTGCAAGAAAGATCGGAGCTTGCCAAAGAAGCTCGTTGGAACTCACCAAAATCATCATGAAGTCCAGGAGCTTGCCGAGAGTCCGTAGAATGGTTTCCTAGAGTTCATTGGAAGACCATCGGAAGTTTGCCGGAAGCTCGCCGAAAGAAGTCTTGACTTATCAGACTTTGTAATAGCTTAGGAAATATCTTTAATTTTATAGTTAGCATAATAATTTAGGTTAGGATTAGGTGTTAATCCTATAACCTAAGTAGGGGCCTCATGGGCCTTGTTTCAGACTAGTTTGGGTCGAGCTTAAGGCCCAACCAGTGAGTTGGAATAGCCCGAGAGGTGGCACTGCCCAGGACCCAAGAGCCTGGGCGGTGGCACCGCCTAGGCTGGGGCGATGGCATGGCCCAGAGCCCAAGAGCCCAAGCGGTGGCACCGCCTAGTACACTTGTCGTTGTTTGACACGATAGGCGATGGGCACCGCCACCGATAAGCGATGGCATCGCTCGCCCGACTCAGAGAAAATCAAAAGTGATTCAAATTTGGGTTCTAAATTTGAATCCTCTTGAGGTATATAATTACCCCTCTCATTCATGGTTGAATGGGGGTCTAGAATTGAGAAAAAAAAAGAGAAAACTTTGTTGAAATTGTATCAAAATCTTTCCTTTAAGCTTTAAGCATGTTCTAGTCCAAGAGAGGGGTGAGAGGCCTTGTGAGGATTACCTCCTAAGCCCGTCAAAAGGAAGGAGCAGTAAGAGAGTTGATCCTCACCCGTTAGATGGAGGATAGCTAGTGGAAAAGCCGGTGGCCTCAAGTGAAGAGGAATCGGGAGTGGACGTAGGTCAGATGACTGAACCACCATAAAAATGGTTTGCATTTATTTTCATGCATTTATCTTTCTGTAAACCTTTACTTTGCTAAGTTCACTACTCTCATCTTCTTACATACACTTTCAACACAATCGAAATGGTTTTAATTGAAACGTTATTCTTTTCTTATGAAGTTTTCGAAACTTGTTTAAAATCGTCGAAGTTTATCGTATTTATCCGCTATACTAATTCACCCCCCCCCCTCCCTAGTGCCGCTCGATCCCTAATATTTATCATTAGAGGGGTCGAGTCAAGAAATTCTCATAACATTGACCTTTTATGTAGGGTCCCCAATGAAGTCAAGGCATGCCTCAACACACCCCTATGATCTCTGAGGAGATCGGAACCTACCTCGGCCTAACCTCCAAGCCACTTGAGATACCCAAAGTCCACCTCGACCAATACATCCCCAACATCTACTAGTTACAAGTGCCTTGTAAGCCATTCATGTGAATGATGGCAAGTATAATATACTACATAATTTCTTTTAGTTAATATTAATAATGATATTTTATCACTTTATATTATATGGAGATTATATATTATGATGTCCTTGGATCTGTGCAATGAGAATTGAATCATGATGAGATCATGATAGACTAATTCACCTTGAAATATAGATCCTAAATATTCCTAATCATAGGTTACCTAAGAAGGACATCAAAATAACCAGATAGTCCACTATATTATATATCTGTCTATATGATGGAGGCAGTTGGTCTCAAAGTTTTCCCTCTTTTTATCTCAGTTCTAGACACCCTTTCATCCATGAATGAGAGGAGTATTTATAGGCCTCAAGAGGATTCAAATTTGGAGCCTAAATTTAAATCACTTTCATTGTTCCCGGTGTTGGTGGTGCCACCGCCTGTCAGTTGTCAGACTGACAGTGTACTAGGTAGTTCCACCGCCCAAGGTAGCGGTGTCACCGCCCATGCTCTTGGGTGTTTGGCGGTGCCACCACCCCAGCTCTCGGCCATCTTTGGCGTGCCACCGCCACTCTTTTTTCGCACACCTTTGGTTTAGGCTTTAAACTCGACCCAAACTAGGTCTAAAACAAAGCCCAATAGGCCCCTCTCTTGGGTTATAGGATTAACACCTAATCCTAACCCAAATTAATATACTAACTACAAAATTAAAGACATTTCCTAAGCTATTACAAAGTCCAACTAGTCAAGACTTCTTCCGACGAACTCTCGGTGGTCTTCCGACGAACCCTCGGAAACCATTCTATGGACTCTCGGCAAGCTCCCGGACTTCACGATGATCTTGGCGAGTTCCAACGAGCTTCTTTGGCAAGCTCTGATCTTTCTTGATAAGCTCCGTGAACTTCTGATGAACCTTCCGGCAAACTTTCGAAAACTCTTCAACAAGCTCCCTACTCGTTCTCGGCCAGTTCCGGCAACACTCCCAATGAATCTTTGGACTTCCATTGAACTCTCGAACTCCCAACGATCCATCACACTTATCTTCCGGCACTTTGTTTCGCTTTACATCTTCATTATTATTGTAGTTAATCCTATACACACACAAACAAAACTCTACTTCGATCTAGACAATTATTACAACGCGAATTGACATTTAGTTGCCCGACACGTCATTGGTCGATGCTTCGTCTGATTTTTCGATGCATCGTCCTCTCTTATGGCTTGTTGCCTAATAGGTAGTTAACCTCCACAACCCTGATATCCTTGGTGTAACTTCGCTCTTCTTGGCCCGATGCCCAACGTACGTAGCCTTTTGCCGATTATCGACCGAACCTCCGATTTGACTTCCAATATCCTGACGTGATCACTTCTAGTGCAACGTCAATTCCTTCAGTGTCAACTGTCTAATCTGATCGATAGTAGACCTGTGTCACTCAAAACATAGTTAGCCAATAAAACACAATCAATTAGTTTCATCATCAAAATCCGAGATTCAACAATCTCTCCCTTTTTGATGATGACAACTAATTGATGACTAACGGAGTTAACCTTAACTCCCCGGAGTTTAATCAAACTTCTCCTATCAATATGCCATTGATAGAAACTTTGGATTATCCCAAATCCAAGCAACATTCATCACAAGTTAAGAGAATACATTTAAACCATCATGCAAATATATAAAATATTCAATTCAATGCATGAAGTCATTAATCTACTTCTCCCCCTATATCATCAACAAAAAGGAGAAGTTGCATTATAGCTAGTTTTCAAGGATATGCAAATTTTACAATCATACTAGCTATCAATCAAGATATTCAACATACATCATTTTAAAACATTCAATCATAGAAAGTTTTTAAATTCTTTCTAAAGATATCAAGATAGTAATTTTTTATTACTTGCTTCTTGTGCAAGTTTGCACTTTCTTGTCTTCCTTTGCGATATGCATGTAATTTTGTAATTTCTTTCTTCTCTTTTGAGAAGAACAAGCTTGTAAGTTTTGCTTTCTTTGCATGCTAGGAATTTTATCAATGTCAAAGCTAGCAAAGGCCTTCTTCCCCTTTTCAATGGGCTAGCAAATTTTTCATTTAAGGTGCAAGCTAGCAATAAACTTTCTCCCCCTTTATCAAAGTCAAAAAGAAAGGAAGGATTAAATATAATGATATAAACTTTTAAATATGTTTGCATAAAAAAGTTTACATCAATCTTCAAATCATGATACAAATATATCACTATATTGGATTAAGTCATGATTCGTGATTCATCACAAAAGATATCAAGAAGAACACAATTTCTTTTGCTTCAATATTCAAATTATGACAAGTGATACATATCAAAATTCTACATGAATGTTTCAATCATCAAGTCATGAATCATACAAAGAAGTATTGAAACATAGGAGAAAAAGATCGATATAAGCATGCAATCAAGTTCAAGTCATGGATACCAATGCTAGCATATTTTGCATGTATTTTTATGCCATGATAAAAAAAATAAATCAATGATTCAATCATATCATGTAATGAAAGATATCAATATGAAAAATCAACAAGGATCAAAAGATATCATTCATGGTTCACAACCAAGTTATGAAATCTATAATCGAAATTAAGTTATGAAGATTAATTTATCATTCAAGTAAACACTTAAGGTATTTTTTTTTAAGATGCTAGCAATTTATGATATGTTAATAAGTAATTTTTGCTTGTTCTAGCAAAATTCTTCTTGTGATGCACAAGCTAGCAAGCATTTGCCTTTTTGTAAGTTCTAGCTAGCTATATTTGCTATTTTCTCTTATGATATACAAGCTAGCATACTAACTCCCCCTTTTCCATTATTGAAAGGAAGGGGAGGACTCAATGGCTAAAGATTTCAATCCATATAAAGAAATCATGTCATGATATCAAGAAAATTCAAGGACATGATTCATTTGAAATGATCATATAAGACATACAAGGCAAAGAAATCTTGTCATTTCAATATTATGAAATATATGATATCAAGGCTCATGATTCATTTGAAAAGATATAACACAAGGAGCATCTTGATTCATGCATAAGAATTTTCATCAAGATCACATTAAGAATCAAGATATCAAGTTCACGAATTCATAAAAATTCAAGTATTGAATTTCGAGAAATCAAAAGACAAGATACATTTCATTTAAAGAGTTTTCTTTTGATAAAACAAAAGGAGCATGGTAAACGATCTTGATTTATAAATGTTTCAAGTTATAATTATCAAGATCATGAATCGTAAATATTTTCTTTAGCAAAGAATCACATGAGCATATGACTATTGCATAAAAATTCTCATTGCATCATGATTTATGAATTCTTTCTCTACAACGTAAGGTATAATAGTAATGATATCAATCATGCTTCATTTGGTAGAGAATAACTTAATCTATGCATTCGAGCTCTCATTACTTAACAAGTCATGATTCAAACAAAATAAGGTTGTGATTCCAAAAGTCTAGAAGTCATGAATCATTAAAAAAAAAATCTCATTTTAGTTCAATTCATCAACTTCAAACACATCATCAAAATCACATTCAAGAAGTTTACGAGATTCACAATATTAACCAAATGAATTCATCACTTGTCTTTTATGAAAAATGAAAAACTTTGGAGATAGACAAATTTCAAGAGTCATGTATTTCCTTTTTATTATTTTTTATTATTTAAGCATGCCTTTGTCTTTATATACCAAATCAAAATATTCAAAACCAAAAGACAAACTTCATTATAAAAATCATCAAGACAAAAATATAACATATTATGAGATTCAATTTATCATGATAATGTGTTTCATTTTAAGTTGTTTGTTTCAAACAAGTGTGCTCATATTTCAAAAGATGAGTATCAAATTTTAAAACCAAAACATGAGTTTGTCATCAAGATATAATAACTTCAAATTCTCATGATATTATAAAATCGTTAAGCATGCAACAAACTTTTAGTATTTTCATTTCATCATTATCGATGATGATTTCATAAGGTATATTCAAATATTTATATGAAAGCCATCATTGTATAAATTCAAAATACAAGTTTGTCATTAAACCCATTAAGACAAAACATATCAAACATAAAGCATCATGATAGTATATTTTCTCATTTTTATGTATTTCATTTCGTGTAAATTGTTTTCATACGAGTATGCTCTTGTTTTCAAGTAAAGACCATGCATCATTTTTAAAACCGAAAGCATCATCAAAATCATCAAGATTCATGGATTCATCATACATATTATTTCAAAATATGACATTTCAAGTCATCAAGTATGATATAATCATTAAGCATGTTTTCATAATGCATCATCAAAATCATTTTAATTCTTTCTTTCATTTGTTATAACAAGATGATCAATACTCAAATTTTTGCTAAAATCATGCATCATTTTATAAATGTGAAAAATAATTTTCGTCATAAAAACCATCAAGTCCAAATATACATTATTCCAAAATGTAGGATTTTAATCTTCATCATTTCAATTCCTCATTAAGCATGATACAAAAATTTAAAGATCAAGCATCATGTTTAGAAACGAAATATAAAACATCAAGATACACATGCATGAATTAATCCTAGGCAATATCACAAATTATGCACCAAAACCCGATACGGAAAGTATAAACATTCATGGAATTAATCTTGTACACAAATCAAGTGATTATCACCCATAATGTTTCATCAATCTAAATTTCAAAACATAACATGCATGAAAGCTTAGCAATATAATTTTCATGGTCAAGTTTTTTAACTTTTAGAGGTGCTAAAAAGAGAAACATGATATAATTTTTGAAAAATAATATTTATTACCTACTTTCTAAATTAAGCACTCATGAAAAACATCATGTAATTTCAAAATAATTCAAGGGAGTTAAGTTACTTACCTTGTAGTCGAAGCCCGTCAAAGCACATTTTGCCTCTTTGTCATTTGATTCTTCTTTGCTCATCTTCTTCATCTTTGGCCTCTTCCTCCGTTCAAGTTCATTTATATTTTTTAATTTTTCAAGTTCATTATCTTGCACTTGTATCGATGACTTTATAACCGACCAATCAACCAAACGAGCATTTATTATAATAAAGAATTAAGCCTTCGTAATAGTAATAAGAAAAAAAGAATAATGGAATTACTTGAATAACACCCAAGAGGTCCTCCAAAAGTTCAATTGTAGGATCAACCTGAAAAAGGGCCACTGCAGTTATAAAATACAAGTCGTTGACCTAATATGTAGACATATTATGGGAAAAGATGAAACCTTTGCAGTAATTATATATATCCATGGAGATAATGATCCAGAGCATAAATCAATCAATGCACATGCTACCTTTGCCCAAAGATTGAAAAATAAATGCTTGCTTAGATAGAAAGCCAAAAAGTAAGTTGCCTAGTCATAATTAAACTTAGTATGAAGCCAACAAACATGGGATGATAAGAATGAAGACAGATAACTCACACAAGCATGAAGAAGATCATGATGACATTGTTATTATCTGCAACAACAGATTAATGTGAATTATTGAGACTTTTGATAAAAATACAAATGCATGCAACACATATCACCTAGATGCATCACTACTGAACCTGAGAGAGCATGCTGGACAGAAGGATGTTTCCACTATGAAAAACTATCATCAACTTGATCTGAAGACTAATTGGAGGACGAAGTGCCATCAAATGAAAGGAAATCAAAATCCATCAAAATTAATTAATATATAAATCATGGTCTCATGATACCAAATAATACAGATTCGGTACATACGATGCGCATGACATGTACCGGTTTGATAGGATATCGGTACACGGACCGCACACTACCGATCAAGATACAATTTTTTTATTTTTTAATAAAAATTATTTTTTATTTTTTAATATGGACGTCGCCTCCTCCTCCTCAAGAATGTCATCGAGGCTCGAGCAACATCACCGAGGTGACTTCTCAGGCGACGTTGCTAAGGTGACATCGCTGAGAAGGAAGGTGACGTCTCCTGAGGCGACTTCGCACGGGCGACATCGTTTTTATATTTTTTAATAGAAAAATTATTATTTTTACTTCTCGGCGACGCGTTGCCAAAGCGACGCTTAGCAACGCTTCGCTGACTTCTCGGCTTCTCCATGCGACGTTGTTCGGGAAAAAATATAAGTATATATACTATATATATATAATATTTATAATTATATATATATATATATCGAACGATACACCGAAACATACCATTCGATATACGGTACCGCATCGCATCGAAAAGTGTCGAGCTTGTCGATGCATGCAAATTACAAACATTGATATAAACCATTCAAAAGTGTTAATACATAATACCTTTCACCTGAAACAATGCTTGTATAAGTGGTAATACGGACCAAAAATTTGAATTATCACTAGCCAATTTGTAGCACAAGAGAGGTCTCATTATAAAAGAATGTAAGCACTTGACAATTTTAATATCAAAGCGACTCTTGGTGGCTAAAAGTTATTCCAATTGAAAAAAGACACGATAATTAGTTTAAAAAATATTATATGATAGGTGACCATTTTGAACATACTTGTGAAGCACATCCAAATAAGACATGGAGATTGCCTTTTTTAGCAACATATATATCCAAGACATTCAAATAAGAAGCATCCTAGTAATCTTCAGGAAATTTAAATTCTTCCTCAAACAAGCTCTGTTGAATCTCGGATTTTGATAATGAAACTAATTGATTATGATTTATGGTCTAACTACGTTTTGAGTTACGCAGGTCTACTATCGATCAAGATTAGACAGTTGACGCTGGAGGAATTGACGTTGCGCTGGAGGTGATCACGTCAGGATATTGGATGTCGAGCCGGAGGTTCGATCGACTATCAGCAGGAGGATTCGGACGTCCAGCATCGGGCCAAGAAGTGCGGAGTTGCGCCATGGATATCGGGGTTGCGGAGGTCAACCGCCGATTGGGCAACAAGCCGCAAGAGAGGGCGATATGCCGAAGGATCGAACGAAGCGCCGACCAATGACGTGCCGGGCAACTGAATGTCAATTCGCATTGTAATAACTGTCTAGATCGAAGTAGAGTGTTTGGTGTTTGTTTGTGCAGGAGTAACTACGATAAGGATGAAGACATAAAGCAAAACAAAGAGCCGAAGTCAAGTGCGATTGATCGTTGGGAGTTCAAGAGTTCGACGGAAGTTCGAAGATTCATTGGGAGTGCTGCCGGAACCGGCCGAGAACGAGTAGGGAGCTTGCCGAAGGGTTTTCGGAAGTTCGCCGGAAGGTTCATCGGAAGTTCGCGGAGCTTGCCAAGAAAGATCGGAGCTTACCAAAGAAGCTCCGGGGAACTCGCCAAAATCATCGTGGAGTCCAAGAGGTTGCCGGGAGTCCGCAGGATGGTTTCCGAGGGATCGTCGGAAGACCGCCTAAGTGTGCTTGGAAGCTCACGGAAGAAGACTTGACTTGCGGATTTTGTAATAGCTTAGGAATGTCTTTAATTTCGTAGTTAGCACATTAATTTAGGTTAGGATTAGGTGTCAATCCTTTAACCCAAGTATGGGCCCATTGGGCCTTGTTTGGGACCGGTTTGGGCCGAGTTTTCGGTTCCCAAACCAGAACCAAGATATGTGTCTTTGGCGCGTGGCACCGCCAAAGATAGCCCCCAGCCGGATGGTAGCACCCATGCCACCTAGGGGCGGTAGCACCGCCAGTGTGTCGAAGATCGACAGAGGTAGCACCGCCTCTGACAGGCGGTAGCACCGCCTCTGACAGGCGGTAGCACCGCCTGACACCGGGAAACTCAAAATGAATTCAAATTTGGAGCCCAAATTTGAATCACCTTGAGGCCTATAAATACCCCACTCATTCAGAGTTTAGTGGGGTCTAGAACTGAAAAATAGATGGGGGAAACTCTCTTAAAAGTGTTCAAAATCTTCCCTCTTAGTTTGAAGAGTGTTCTAGTCCAACAGAGGGTGAAAGGCTTTGTAAGGGTTATCTCCTAAGCTTGTCAAAAGGAGAAGTGCTGTAAGGGAGTTCATCCTCGCCCGTTGGAAGGAGGATAGCTAGTGGAGAAGCCGATGGCCTCAAGTGAAGAGGAATCGGGAGTGGACGTAGGTCGGATGACCGAACCACTATAAAAATCTGGTTTGCATTTACGTTCTTGCTATTTACTTTGCTGCAAACCCTTCCCACTTGCTGTCTTATTTACTCAACTTCATCTTCATCTTATTACGTACGCTTTAAAGTTAAAACGTAATCTTTCCGGGTTCAAACGAAACGTTGCATTCATTCGTAAGAAGTCTCCGAACTTGTTTTAAATCGCTGAAAAGTTATCGTTTTATCCGCTGCACTAATTCACCCCCCCCCCCTCTTAGTGCCACTCGATCCCTAACAATTGGTATCAGAGTCACGTTCTTTCTCTTTCGGATTTACACTCGTGAGAAATGGCTCTAAATGATTTTCAAGAGGGCTTTTCGGTTTTTCGTCCACCGTTCTTTAACGGATCGGACTACACTTATTGGAAAACTCGAATGAGAGTTTTCATACTTTCAATGGGCTTAGATTTATGGAACATTATTGAAAACGGTTTTCAATTCCCTCTAAACCGATGAACGAATGGTCGGACTTAGAGAGAAAATCTTTTTTCTTGAATGCAAAGGCTATAAATGCCTTATTTTGCGCCTTAGATAAGAACGAATTTAATCGGATTTCTATGTGTGAAACGGCTTTTGACATTTGGCGAACTCTTGAAATCACGCATGAGGGAACTAGTAGAGTTAAAGACTCGAAAGTAAACCTCTTGTTGCATGATTTTGAGCTCTTTCGAATGACACCAAGCGAAACTATCGGCGATATGTACACCCGTTTCACGGATGTCATCAATAGTTTGAAAAGTCTTGGTAAATCTTTTTCAAGTTTTGATTTAGTAAACAAGATTTTAAGATCCCTTCCAAAAGAGTGAGATCCAAAAATAACGACAATACAAGAAGCTAAAAATTTACATGATTATTCACTTGAAGAACTAATCGAGTCATTAATGACCTATGAAATGAAACTCTTGGAACATGATGAACATTTGAACCACCTTCTAAAGAACAAGAAGGTTTTTGAACTTCGAACAAGAGAATGCTACTTGAGTGATGACTCAAGTGATGAGGACAATGAAGAGGACTTTGAACCTTTAATCGATTTTAATAAGTTCATTATACAAAAATCTAAAATCAACAATGAACTTGAACGGAGGAAGAGACCAATGAAGAAGAAGAAGACTCACCGAGAAGAATCAAGGAAAGAAGAAACAAACTACGCTTTAATGGGCTTCGTCAATGAGGTAAGTAACTTAACTCCCTTGAGTTATTCTGAAATTACATAATGTTTTTTCTTAAGTGCTTAACTTAGTTAGTAGGAAATAAAATTTTATTTTATGCTTTTTCTTTCTAGGATTTTTGAAAAGTAAAAATTATGAATGATATTTGCATGATTTGTGATATTGCCTAGAATTAATCCATGCATGTGTATCTTGATATTTCATTTCTAAACATGATGCTTGATGATTTTGTAACATGCATTAGTTTTTGAAGTAATATTGATTTGACTCCTTATTGTGGATTAACGTATTCTTGGTCTAATTGTTTTCATGATAAATTAAGATGACATTTTGAGATGATGAAATTTCATGTATACTTTTCATATCGGTTTTCAATCATGAACATGATACATATCTATGTAAGAATTTCTTGAAAATCTTTTGATGATAGATGTATGTATCTTGATCATAATTTGAAAACTTTCATCTTGGCTTAGTGGGTTTTAACCCTTTTTAATGATGAAATTTTTATTGATACATGTCTTCATGAAATCAATTATAAAGATCCAACCAACAAATTTTCAAAATGAAAGAAATGTGGCTTTGATGTTGCCTTGTGTTATATTTGAACTTAATGGGTTTCATGACAAAAATTATTTTTTAGATTTATAAAATAATGCATGATTTTACCAAAAATTTGAGCATCGATCATCTTATTATAACTAATGTAAGAAAGAATTAAAATGATCTTGATGATATTTTCGTTTTTGAATATGATGCATGACATTTTCATATGAAAATTTTGAATATTCTTATAAAAAATCAAATCACTTAAATTGAAACTCATAAAGATGAGAAAATGCACTATCATGATATTTGATGCATTTGATCTTGATGGGATTAATGACAAACTTGTATTTTGAATTTATACAATGATGGGTTCTATATAAATATTTGAACATACATTATGAAATCATTATTGAAATGAAAATATTAAAAGTTTGTTATTATGCTTAATGACTTTGTGATATCATATTTTGATGACAAATTCATGTTTTGGTCTTAAATTTGATAATCATCATTTGAAACATGAGCACACTTGTTTGAAACAAAATGAAACATATTATCATAATAAATTGAATCTCATAATATGTTATATTTTTATCTTGATGAATTTTATGATGAAGTTTGTCTTTCAATGTTGAATGTTGATATTTCTATTTTATTTGACATCAAAAAATAAAGGCATGCTCATATGAAATAAATCATACAATGGAAATGCATGTTTCTTGAAATCTTTCGATTTTTCAAATAAAAGACAAGTGATAAATTCATTTATGATATTTTGTAAATCACTTGACTTATGAATGAGATTTTGATGATACGGTAATGACTTTATTCATGTTATGAATGTTAAAAATAATAATTTGATTAGGAGTTTCGAGTTGACAAAATGAGTTTGAATGATACTCCTCTCTTGATCTCTTGAAATTATGATCTTGAATTCTTGATTTAAGATATTTTTGGGAATCAAAATATTCTCCTCTATGATTGCTTCTTTTTATCATTTACCAAAGAGGAAAACAATTCAAGTTTATGTCATTTGTGAATCTCATAAACTATGTTAATGATTTTGATGATTCGAACTTGAATGAGCTTTATCATAATCCAAGTCTTGATATTTTGATATTTGATACTTGGAATTCTTATGCATAAATCAAGTTACTCTTTGTGCTATATCTTTTTAAATGAATCATGAGCCTTGATGTCATATATTTCATGATATAGAAATGACAAGATTTCTTTGCCTTGTGTGGAAAATTGAATATTTGACATAAATGAAATTTGCTTTATGATGAATCATGAATGATGTCTTTTGGTGTTGATCCTTATTGATATTTCATATTGATATCTTTCATGAATTCTTTGCATCTATGTTTTGTATGCATCATGGAAAAAATTAAAATATTGATTGATGCAAAATTATTACATTGAAATATTATTCATCTCTTCTTTTCGATAGTGACAAAGGGGGAGTTAGCTTGTTAGCTTATGTATCACAAGTGAAAATGACAAACATAGCTAGTTAGAACTTGCAAAAGGCAAAACTTGCACTTCTCAAAATGAGAAGAAAAAAATTGCAAAATTGTATTATTTTTTAACTCATGAGCTTGCATGTTTAAAATGTTATAAATTTTACAAAATTTGTTTATGACTCCCTTGAATTCATGCTTGATATGTTAAAAATCATGATGAAAATTTGTTATTTTGTTATGATGGAAGCATTCATGTAAAGGGAAAAGAATTGTATTCTTCCCTTCTTTTTGACAAAATCAAAGGAGGAGAAGATTTATTGCTAGCTTGCATGATTAATTTGCTAGCTCATTCAAGAGGAAGAAAATTGCTAGCTTGTGTATCAAAAGAAAAAAAATTTTGCTAGCTTGAACATTGAGAAGCAAAAAGTTGCTATCTCAAGAGAGGCAAAAATCTTGCTCAATTTCATTTCTTCAAAATTGCTTACATTTTTGTTACAAATTATTGTTGAATCTCATGCAAGATTATTTGTAGTATTAATCCTCCCTTTCTTTTTGATATTGATAAAGGGGGAGAAGGCTTTTGCTAGATTGCATATTACAAATGAATGCAAAAGTCCTAGCATGTAAAGAAAGCAAAACTTACAAGCTTGCTCTTCTCAAAAGAGAAGAAAGAAATTACAAAATTGCATGCATATCGCAAAAGAAGTCAAGAAAATGCACATCTTTGAATACAATTTGCTTGCACTTCTCAAAGGAACATAGAAAAACTTGCTATCATCACGACAAGTGCTATGTTGCCTATCATGATAAACTTGCGATGCCTAAATATTATATGATGTGATTAATAGCTAGTATGTTTGTAATATTTGCATATCCTTGAAAACTAACTATGATGTTACTTCTCCTTTTTGTTGATGACATAGGGGGAGAAGTAGATTGATGACTTCATGCATTGATTGAATATTTTATATTTGCATGATGGTTTGATATTTCTCATAATATTGTGATGAATGTTGCTTGGATTTGGGATAATCCAAGTGTTCTATCAATGGCATATTGATAGGGGGAGTTTGTGTTAAACTCCGGGGAGTTATGGTTAACTCCGTCAGTCATCAATTAGTTGTCATCATCAAAAAGGGGGAGATTATTGAATCTCGGATTTTGATAATGAAACTAATTGATTGTGATTTGTGGTCTAACTGTGTTTTGAGTTACGCAGGTCTACTATCGATCAAGATTAGACAATTGATGCTGGAGGAATTGACGTTGCGCCGGAGGTGATCACGTCAGGATATTGGATGTCGAGCCGAAGGTTCGGTCGACTATCAGCAGGAGGCTTCGGACGTCCAGCATCGGGCCAAGAAGTGCGGAGTTGCGCCATGGATATCGGGGTTGCGGAGGTCAACCGTCGATTGGGCAACAAGCTGGAAGAGATGGCGATGTGCCGAAGGATCGGACGAAGCGCCGACCAATGACGTGCTGGGTAACTGAATGTCAATTCGCGTTGCAATAATTGTCTAGATCGAAGTAGTGTTTGGTGTTTGTTTGTGCAGGAATAACTACAATAAGGATGAAGACAAAGTGAAACAAAGGGCCGAAGTCAAGTGCGATGGATCGTTGGGAGTTCGAGAGTTCGACGGAAGTCCGAAGATTCATTGGGAGTGCTGCCGGAACCGACCGAGAACGAGTAGGGAGCTTGCCGAAGGGTTTTCGGAAGTTCGCCGGAAGGTTCGTCGAAAGTTCGCGGAGCTTGCCAAGAAAGATCGAAGCTTGCCAAAGAAGCTCGGGGGAACTTGCCAAAATCATCATGGAGTCCGAGAGGTTACCGGGAGTTCGCAGGATGGTTTCAGGATCGTCTTGAAGACCCGCCAAAGCTCATGAAAGAAGACTTGACTTGCGGACTTTGTAATAGCTTAGGAATGTCTTTAATTTTGTAGTTAGCACATTAATTTGGGTTAGGATTAGGTGTTAATCCTTTAACCCAAGTATGGGCCCATTGGGCCTTGTTTGGGACCGATTTGGGCCGAGTTTTCGACCCAAACCAAGAACCAGCATATGTGCTGGGCGGTGGCACCGCCCAGTAGTAGCCTGGGCAGTAGCACCGCCCAAGGGCGGTAGCACCGCTTGGTGGCGAGCATCGCCACCTTGAGGCGGTAGTACCGCCCTACTATGTCGATCTCACATGATCGACAAAGCGTGATAGCATCGCCTAACACCGGGAAACTCAAAATGAATTCAAATTTGGAGCCCAAATTTGAATCACTTTGAGGCCTATAAATACCCCACTCATTCAGAGTTTAGTGGAGTCTAGAATTGAAAAATAGGAGGAAACTCTTTTGAAAGTGTTCAAAATCTTCCCTCTTAGTTTGAAGAGTGTTTGAGTCCAAGAGAGAGTGAAAGGCTTTTTAAGAGTTATCTCCTAAGCCCATCAAAAGGAGAAGTGCTGTAAGGGAGTTCATCCTCGCCCGTTGGAAGGAGGATAGCTAGTGGAGAAGCCGATGGCCTCAAGTGAAGAGGAATCGAGAGTGGTCGTAGGTCGAATGAACGAACCACTATAAAAATCTGGTTTGTATTTACATTCTTGCTATTTACTTTGCTGCAAACCCTTCCCACTTGCTGTCTTATTTACTCAACTTCATCTTCATCTTATTACGTACGCTTTAAAGTTAAAACGCAATCTTTCTGGGTTCAAACGAAACATTGCATTCATTCGTACGAAGTTTCCGAACTTATTTTAAATCACTGAAAAGTTATCGTTTTCTTCGCTGCACTAATTCACCCCCTCTTAGTGCCGCTCGATCCCTAACAAGCTCGAGTAATCAATAGGTTGCATATACCTGGTTACTTCGCTTTTAACAATTTCATCAAATATTGAAGACAAACCAAACAATTCAAGTAAAAATTACCAAATCAGTCAAATTGATTTTTGAGCATCATCATCATCAATGCAAGCCTCTTCATCATTCGTTGCAAGGAGTTGAGCCTGGACAAGAGTGAGATATACCACCAGATTCAGTTGCTAAAGATAAATAAAAAATCATCCAAATAAAGAGTTTTATTTATCAACACCAAAAAATTTAAATCTGTATAAAGCATATTTAGACATGAATGATCATATTAAAGCATGTAGAGCTGAAGATACAGATGAAACAAGAAGTCGAGAAGGGTACTGAAAAGAATCAAGCATACATCAAAATGTAGCAACCATGCATACAAGCATTTGCCAAAATATCATGAACCCAGAAATTTACATGAAATTCTAAGGTACCAGCTTTGTCATTTGCTATGTGTTCAATGTTATGTGTTCAACATTAAGATTCATTGTTATGTGTTCAATGTCCTCATCACAATCACTTGAGTTATCACTCAAGAGGTCCTCATTTGTCCGAAGTTCCAAATCCTTCCTGTTCTTCGGAAGGTGATTCAAGTGTTCATCAAGTTTCAAAAGGCTCATTTCATATATTATTATTGAGCCAATGAATTCTTCTATCGGAAGGTCATTTAGATTTTTAGCTTCTTGTATTACGATTATTTTATGATCCCACCTTTTTGGAAGGGATCTTAAGATCTTGCTTACGAGTTCAAAATCCGAAAAAGATTTACCAAGAGCTCGTAGACTATTGACGACATCCGTAAAACGGGTATACATGTCACTTATAGTCTCACTTGGTTTCATTCGAAAAAGCTCAAAATCATGCAATAAGAGGTTTACTTTCAAGTCTTTGACTCTACTAGTTCCCTCGTGCGTGATTTCAAGTGTTCGCCAAATTTCAAAAGCCGTTTCATACGTAGAAATCTGATTGAACTCGTTCTTGTCCAAAGCGCAAAATAAGGCATTCACAGCCTTAGCATTCAAAGAAAAATATTTCTTCTCTAAGTCCGACAATTCATTCGTCAGTTTAGAGAGAAGTTGAAAGCTATTTTCAATAATATTCCATAAGTTTACATCTTAAGAAATCAAGGAAACTCTCATTCGAGTTTTCTAGTATGTAGTCCGAACCAGTTAAGAACGGAGGATAAACAACTAAAAGCCCTCTTGAAAGCCATGAAGAGCTATTTCTTACGGGTGTAAATCTGAATGAGAAATAACGTGGCTCTGATACTAATTGTTAGGGATCGAGCGACACTAAGAGGGGGGGGGGTGAATTAGTGCAGCGGATAAATACGATAAACTTTCGACGATTTAAAACAAGTTCAGAAACTTCGTACGATAAAAATCAATATTTTGTTTAAAACCATTTCGATTACATTCTAACTTGAAAGCATACGTAAGAAGGAGATAATGAAGTAGAGCATCAAAGTGAAGATGGTTTGCAGTAATGTAAATGATAATAATATAAACGCAAATCAATTTATAGTGGTTCGGTCAAACAACCTATGTCCACTCCCGATTCCTCTTCACTTGAGGCCATAAGCTTTTTCACTAGCTATCCTCCTTCTAATGGGCGAGGATGAACTCCCTTACAGCACCTCTCCTTTTGATGGGCTTAGGAGATAACCCTTACAAGACCTCTTACCCCTCTCTTGGACTAGAACACTCTTAAAACTTAGAGAGAAGATTTTGACACACTTTTAATAGAGTTTTCCCTCTTTTTATCTTAGTTCTAGACACCCTTTCATCCATGAATGAGAGGGGTATTTATAAGCCTTAAGAGGCCCAAATTTGAATCACTTTCGTTGTTCCTTGCTAGCGATGCCATCATTATCGATGGCGATGCCACCGCCTATCGCTTGTCGACTAACGATTATCTGGGTGGTTCCACCGCCCAAGGCAGCGTGCCACCACCCATGCTCTCGGGTGTTGGGTGATGCCACCGCCCAACTCTCGGCCATTGGGCGGTGCCATCGCCTAGCTCTTTTTAGCACGCTGGTTTGGGCCTTAAACTCGGGCCAAACCAATCTGAAACAAGGCCCATTGGGCCCCTACTTGGGTTATAGGGTTAACACCTAATCCTAACTCAAATTAACATGCTAACTATGAAATTAAAGACATTTCCTAAGCTATTACAAAGTTCGACAAGTCAAGACTTCTTCCGACAAGCTTTGGCAAACTTCCGCGATCTTCCGATGAACCCTCGGAAACCATTTTGTGAACTCCCAGCAAGCTCTCAGACTTCACGATGATCTTGGTGAGTTCCAACGAGCTTCTTTGGTAAGTTTTGATATTTCTTGGCACGCTCCGTGAACTTCCGACGAACCTTCCGGTAAACTTTCGAAAACTCTTTGGTAAGCTCCCTACTCGTTCTCGGCTAGTTCTAACAGCACTCCCAACAAATCTTCGGACTTCCGTCGAACTCTCGAACTCCCAACGATCCATCACAATTGTCTTCGGTACTTTGTTTCGCTTTTACGCTTCATCATCATCATAGTTAATCCTGCATACACACAAACAAAACTCTACTCGATCTAGACAATTATTATAACGCGAATTGACATTCAATTTGCCTGGCATGTTATTGGTCGACGCTTCGTTCGATTCTTGGTGCATCATCCTCTCTTGTCGCTTGTTACCCAATCGGCGGTTGACCTCTGTAACCCCGATATCCTTGGCATAACTCCGCTCTTCTTGGCCCGATGCCCGACGTATGCAGCATTTTGCCAATTATCGACTGAACCTCTGGTTTGACATCCAATATCCTGACATGATCACTTCCGGTGCAACGTCAATTCCTCCAACGTCAACTGTCTAATCCTGATTAATAGTAGACCTACATCACTCAAAACGTAGTTAGCCAACAAAACATAATCAATTAGTTTCATCATCAAAATTTGAGATTCAACAGATTCTTATGCGAATTCTTGCAATATGAATGGATTTTATTTCATATGTCATGAAACAATACACTTGACTTTTGAATCTCTTCTCTTTGTTCACATTTTTATGTCATGAGCTCTTGATAAAAAGTAGAAGGTTGATGAATTTTTTGATAACTTGAATGAGTTTTTTCCCTTCTGCTTCATGAATTTTATTTGATCGAAATACAGATTTCATTCACATCTTTAGCTCTTAATGTGAATCTCTTTCTTCTATTCACATCTTTCTATGTCATGAGTTCTTTATCTCTTGATGAAATGAATTTTCAATAACTCAAATGGATTGTTTTCGTTGTGTTATTCATGAGCTTTTAATATCTCAATTCTTCTTGATGAATGGACTATCCATGAACTTTTCCTTATCCTTTTTCCTTTCAAGAAGAATCCTATCGCAACAATCTAAAATTTTACTTGCGTAAAATGATTGCTCATTTCCTTTTTGTTGATGATAGGGGGGAGAAAGTGACAAATTGATGAAAACTTAAAATATATTATGAATGCTTGAAATATGCTTTGTATCATATCATTTGTATTGTAAAAGCCTAAAATGTATCATATGTATCATAAATGCTTGAAATGTAGCATGAATACTTAAAAAACTTTCATACTTAAAATCATGCTCATTATCGTATTTGATTCAGTATCGAAATGATAAATGTCTATCAGTATGATTTAGTATCGAACTTATCATGCTTAATATGCTACTTGAAATTGGTATTGTACCTCGATATGATGAATTATCATTTGGTATCAAACTTGAAGTTTGTATCATGCTAAATTTCATATTTGAAGTTGGTATCATGCTTTGAAATGACAGTCTATCATCATTTGATATCAGACCTAAAAATGGTTGTCATGTTTTGACATCATTTTGGTATTGTGATAAATATGTGATATCATATTTTTAGATGAAAAATCATGCTTAGTATCATGTTGTGCATATTGATAAGTTGAAACGAATATAACTTATCGATTGGTGCTTGAATTCAAAGGCTTTGAATTCAAGTGTGTCTTTTCTCAAGTATGGCATATAGATAGAGGGAGTTAAGGTTAACTCCGTCATCAATTGGTTATCATCATAAAAAAGAGGGGAGATTGTTGAATTTTGGATTTTAATGATGAAATCAATTGATAAGTTATTTGATCTAATCTATATGTTGAGAAAAGTATATAGGATTAACTATGATGACAATCAAGGCATAAAGCAAAACGAAGTGCTAGAGTCAAGATCGAACGATTCGTTGGGAGTCCGAGAGTTCGTCGGGAGTGTTATTAGAATTTTCTGAGAGATTATCAGGAACTTGCCGAAATGTACATCGGAAGTTCACTAAATAGATCATCGAAAGTTCACCGAGAAGTTCATCGAAAGTTCGTCGGAGCTTGTCAAGAAGATTGGAGTTTGCCAAAGAAGCTCATTGGAACTCTCCAAGTAGATCATTGTGAAGTCCAAGAGCTTGTCGGGAGTCCATTGGAAGATTGTCGAGAGTTCGTTGGGAGTCCGTCGGAAGTTTGTCGGAAGAAACTTTGACTTACCAGACTTGTTTTCTTTAGTATATGCCTTAAATGTCATAGATAACATGTAATTAGGGTTAGGTTTGGGAGGTAATCCCACTAACTCTGTTAGGGGTCAACTAGGCCCGTAATCGAACTGATTTGGGCCGAATTGATGGCCCAAATAGTGTAAAGGGGTGATTGATCTTTGCTCTTGAAGAAAGATCAATAGTGGAAGCCGGTGATCTCATCGGAGGAGGTATCGGGAGTGGATGTAGGTCGGACGATCGAACCACTATAAATTGGTATGTTTTCTTCTTGCTACGTACTTTATATTTATTGCATTCTTCTTTACTTAACTGCAACTGCCCAACTTCTTCATCTCAACTCACATTATAAACTTATTCAAGTTAAACGTCTTTCTGAAATGTGTTTTCATGAATGAAACTTTTTCATCGTATGAAGTTTTTCGAAATCGTATAAAGTTAGTACCCATAAAAATACATTAGAACTACTCTTGTAAACAAATTAAAATAAATAAAATACATACCAAAAAATAAGATTTTCAATCTCGATTTGATGTCTGTTTCATTAATATATCAAAGCAGTATGGTACTAGTATATCAGATAGTATACCAACATATTATGCCTAGTATACAAACAAGTTATTAGTCCTTTTTTATATTACAAAAACATCACTGATAAATTTGAATGAAAAAGAAAGATACTCTAATCCAAACGATAGATGATAGAAGCTAGACATCATCAAGCATTGTTAAGGTATTTTTTTAGAATGTGATACTCCAAACTTGAAAGAAAACTTAGTGAATCTTTTCAAATTTCATCTATATTTCTATTCCGCTAAAATATGAGCTCTAATACTACTTTTCAACTAAGCTTTTCCCTTCCTCTAAAATGTGATATCTAATAATGCCTTATATTTATTAAATGATAATTGTGTGTTTTTCTAATTACTTCTTAAAGAAGACACTAAATGGAAATAATTAACATATTTTAACCACTTAACAAGTATTTCTAATCACTATATTCTACCTTTAGTAAAATTTATTTCAATTACATCTATTTTTTTTAAAAAAAACAAAATGTTCATTCCTTAAAAACTAAGTGATGCATTACATCAAAACTGAGGAAACATGTTAAAAGTATTTTTTTTCTTTGTTGACTTTATCTTTTAAATTATAAAAAATATTATCATTGATGCAATAGGTGTTTGAGGGCAAAGAGATTAGCAGAGATCCTTGATCGAGTGAGCTATGTTTGTCCAAGTTAATGGAGTTCGGGTAGAGACCCTAATAGACACTCGTCATGCCTCTTATTGGGTAACTACATTTGAACTTGAGTAAGTACAGTCAATAGTAATACCCCCGATTTTTATTTTGTAATAGATCATTATCAAATATGAGACTTTCAAGATTTTAATGAAAATATATTCTTAGACAAAGACAACTTTTGCAAAAATTTTAATTTTCATAAATTTGTAAACATCTTTATCAATATAAGTCGATTTTAACTTTCCATGTTTTTATTGTGTTAAAACTTATTTAAATATTTTTCTGGCTGCTTTTAATTAAATCTTATTTTCCTAATTCTTTTTAAATTTTTTACATGTTTTTATTGTGTTATATGTTTTTATCAACTTCTTCTTAGTTGTTATCAATATTTCTTTATGAAATTATCTATTATTTTTTTCTCATGACCAAGGAAATTTAGTTATACTCCTAATTTGGTGGCAAATTTCATCAAATAGAACAAAATAATTTGGAATTTTACCAAAAAATTAATTTATGTACTCCAAATTATTTTTTCTCAATATTTTTTCATGTTTCAATTTTAGATAGCAATAATTAAAATAACCAAGGTATATTGACAATGAGGATTGATGTTATTGATAATGAATATTTTATTATTTATTATTTTTAGTAAATAATAAAAAGAAATCTTAGGAGATTAAATAATAAGAGATCTTGATTCATAAAAAAAATTCAAGTTATAATTTTGAAAAAATCAAAAGAAAATTCATGATTCATTTAGATAATTCTCTTCTCTAGTAAATGGCAAGACGAAACATAGAAGATCAAAATAATAAGAGACCTTGATTCTAAAAAAATATCAAGTATCATAAATATTTATATAAAATATTCTTAAAAGAGAGAATCATATGAGAATCAAGAAAAATATTTCATATAAAATACATCTCAAGTCATAAACATAGATAAATGATTCGATTTGATAAATCATCTCATTAGTAAAAAGAATCATACGAAAACAAATTGTCAAATCCAAAATTATTATCAAAATCACTTTTCTTACATTTGAAAAATTCATTGAAAACAATGTAGATTGATTCTTATAAGATTAAAAATAACCAAAGTCCTTTAGTACCAAATTTTGTGATTAATTTTATACTCTAGTTTTCCATACAAAAGCCATGCATTATGGTTTAAAACCGAAAAGCAATATGAAAATCATTAAGATACACATTATTGCTTTTTAAAACATACATAGATGTAATCTTATTCGGTGTACAAGCATTAGCTTTAAATTTAACATTTTATTCCTTTATTGTAAAATTGATAAAGGAATCATGATCTTTTGGTATTCACGACTTGATCTTCCATAATCTTTGATATTCATATATTTCATGACATGATTTTCATTTGACTCTCTTGTATTTATGAATAGTATATGTCATCATCAAATTGATTTTTCTTAATATCTTTCATGTGATGCTTGGAACATTGATGTAAAAGATTTTGCACTATTGTATCCTTCACTTCTTTTTGATAATAACAAAGGGGGAGAAAGAATTATTAGCTTGCACACTTCAAGAAGAAGCAAAAATTGCTAAACTTGCAAATCTTAAAAGAAGTAAAGAATTACTAGTTTGCATATCTTAAAAGAGAAGCAACAATTACTAGTTTGCACATCTCAAGAGAATCAAAATTGCTAAACTTGCACATCTCAAAAGAAGCAAAGAATTGCTAGCTTACATATCGCAAAAGAGAAGCAAAAATTGCCAGCTTACCTATTTTGAGTAAAAAGTGCTTGATTGCATGTTTTAAAAACTTTTGAAACAAAAGTTTGCCAAATTTCATATCTCAAAAACTTGTTAGCTTGCATGTTCTAAAGTGATGTAAAATTTGCTAAATTACTAGATTGCATATTTCAAAAACTTGCTAGTTACACTTTTCTTCTTTTTGTTGATGACAAAGGGGGAGAAGTTATGATGATGATTTGAAATTTGAATCATATATGGTATGATGTACTTTGATGTTTTAAAATTATGATGATTTGAATTTTTGATAACTTGGAATGATGCATAAGTATGATGTTTCGACTTGAATACAAAGGTTATCACTCTTCTTGAATTCAAGTTTGTTGTATTTCAATATGACATATAGATAGAGAGAGTTTAGTTAAACTCCATCATTAATTGGTTGTCATCATCAAAAAGGGGGAGATTGTTGAATCTCATATTTTGATTATGAAATCAATTAATGAGTTTACGATCTAATCTATGCTTTGAGAAAAGTAATAAAAGACTAACTTCGATCAGAAAACATAAATTGATTAAAGTAGGAAAATCAAACGGTGGGCCTGAATGGAATATGTCAGAAGATTTGACGCTCAAGTGGAAAATCGATTGATGTGCTGGTAGGACTTTGTGCCATAAGTTTGGGCATCATGCTAGAAGGATCAGACATTGTGCCAAGAAGATCCGACATTGCTGGAGGTCAACATGCTGATGATTGAGCAATACGCTGAAGGAGAGGACGAGACGCCGAAGGTTCGGACGAACCACCGAATGAACCAATGACATACTAGACAACATAGTATTCGTGTTTGTAATTGGTCATATCTTGATTGAAGTAGGTTAGGTCGTAATAGAGTTAGTATTAGGTGTAACCATGCTAACTCAATTAGGGGCCCATTAGGCCTGATTTGGGGCTCGTTGGGAGGCCCATTTAATTACCCATAGATTGGGTTAGGCGGTGGCACCGTCAAACTAGCGGTGGAATCACCTATGACTTGGAAAAGTGAAGAACACACTATCCCAGGTTGTTAGGCAATAGCACCACCCAGATTGGACAGTGGTATCGCTAGCACTTAATGCTGGCAAGTGATGGTACCGCCCAAGCTGGCGGTAGTACCGCCAGAGCTTGGTCTCTTAGGCTCTGCTAGGTGGTAGTACCAATAGAGATTTTAAGAGACACTCGGGCCCTCGCCTAAGCACTAAGGCGAGGCGATGCCCGAGCGCCTTGCTTCATTTCCACGCGGCACCTCTTTGAAGCGCGCCACCTGGGGACTTGCTCGAGCCTAGGCATTGGGCGTTTTGGGCGAGTGCCCGAGTTAAAACGCTAGTTTGGCTTGCTTTAGTTGGTTCAATCGAACCAACTAAAGTGTCTTTCTCTTGCGTCTTCCCCAACCCTAACCTTGCTCATCGCTCCCGTTGTTGCTGCTCGCTGCCACTATTGTCGCTCGCCAATGCTGCTGCTACTGTCGTCGCTCACTGCTCACCGCTCCCGCTGCCACTATCATCACTACCACTCTCGCTGCTCGCTACTACCGTTGCGGCTACCACTATCGTCGCTACCATTGCTGCTACCATTGTCGCCGCTACTATTGTTGCTGCCATTGTCGTCGCTCCCACTGTTGCTGTTGGCTGTTACCACTGCCACTGTCACCGCTCTCGCCCCCGCTACCACTACTCGCTACTACCATTGCCATTGTTATCACTCACTACTCCCGCTCCTGCTCCCACTGCTCACTGCTACCACTATCGTTGCTCTCAATCGCCCTCGGTCTTCCCCTACACTCTTATCAATAGTATTCTGTAAATAGTATATTAGTAGTATACTACTAACTATTAATAGTATTTTGATTTATTAGATTAATAATTTTTTATTTTAATTTTAATACTATTAATTTTTATTTATTTAAAATTATTATTAGATTTTTATTTAAATAATTATATTTATTAATTATATTATATATTTTTATATTTTAACGTCTCACTTTGCTCAAGCGAGCGCCTAACGCCTTAGGTGTTTTTGGACCTTAGCGCCTTTTGGCGCTTAGAGCTTTTTAAATCACTGAGTACCATCCAATGAAGGCAGTGGTATCACCCATTCTTGGAAAACCCAAAAGTTTAAAATTTTTGCTCCATTTTTGAAGTCATTTGGAGTATATAAATATCCACATCTTTCCTGCTTGAGGTAGCAAGAAAAGAGAATGAAATCTTATGATTTATAGTGTGAAAACCCTATTAGAAAGTTGAGTTCCCTATTTATGCTTAGAGGTTGTTCTAAGAAAGAGTGTGAGGATATTCTTATAAAAGATGGGTGTAAAAGTTCTCGAGCCTATGAAAAAGAGAAAGAGTTGTAAAAAGAGTATTACTCTTCACCCATTGAAAGAAAATCATTAGTGAAAGTCGGTGGCCTCAATGAATGAGAAATCGAGAGTAGATGTTGGTCACGACGATCGAACCACTATAAATCGATTTACATTTCTATTTATGCTTTTCATTCTTATCACTCACTTATTTAATTGTCTACCACTCTCACTTGCTCTCTAAGTTCAAACGTATTTTCGATACGATTTTATCAAATGAAATTTTTTCAAACCGACGTAATTTTACAAAAGCACTAATTCAACCCTTGCGCCCCCCCCTCGCCCCCCCTTCTTAGTGTCATTTACAGTCCTAACATAAGTAACTTCAAGTGTATGCTAAATATCATATGTAGATTCATAAGTAGAAATATAATTGAACTTGTTTTTGTCTAAAGCACAAAATAAAACATTCATAACTTTTGCATTTAAAGAAAATATTTTCTTTTCTAAATCATTCCATTCATTCATTGGTTTAGAAAACCATATTCAATGATGTTTCATAAATCAAAATCAAGAAAATCTATATTTATGTTTTCCATTAAGTGTAGCTCGTCCTAATAAATATTTAAGTTGATTTTAGGTTGTAACCATGTCAACTTAATTAAGAGTTCATTAGGCCTAAACTAGGGCCAAATTGGGTCTATTAGAAGGTCAATTCGATGACTTGAAGTTGGCCCAAGCCGTGGTACCACCTTAGAGTTGGAAAGCACGGGTTGTGCTTTTCTAGGAAGTCCAGTGGTAGTATCACTAGTGCCGATGATAGTACCACCCAAGGCGATGGTGGCACTGCTAGAGCCCAGATTCCTAGACTATGTTTAGTGGTAATACTACCTGCCACCGATGGTAGCACCTCTAGTACCTCAAAAACTTGAGGATTTAGATTTGTGGCTCTATTTTTTAAGTCTTGGGGTTTATAAATACACCACTTATGCTTGCTTGATGCAAGAGGTATGAAATCTTATGAATTGAAGTATGTAAACTCTCTTGAAAAGTATTTGTCTCTTCCTCCTTGAGTATAGAGGTTATACAAAGGAGGTGTGAGGTTTTGTGTAAAAAAAATGTGTAAAGGTCCTTTCCTTTAAGCCTATTAAAAAGAGAAAAGAGGTGTAAAGATTCTCTCCTAAGCTTGTGAAAAGAGAAGAGTTGTAACAAAGGTAGTTGATATTCGCCCGTTAAAAAAAAAATCAGTAGTGAAAGTCAATGGCCTCGAAGAAAGAGGAATCTGGAGCAGACATAGGTCAGGGCAATCGAACCATTATAAATCAATTTATATCTCTCTTGCCTTGCTTTATCATTACTTGCTGATTTACTTATTCACTACCCTTATTCACTATTTTTAAGTCTTGGGATTTATAAATACACCACTTATGCTTGCTTGATGCAAGAGGTATGAAATCTTATGAATTGAAGTATGTAAACTCTCTTTAAAAGTATTTGTCTCTTCCTCCTTGAGTATAGAAGTTATACAAAGGAGGTGTGAGGTTTTGTGTAATAAAAATGTGTAAAGGTTCTTTCCTCTAAGCCTATTAAAAAGAGAAAAAAGGTGTAAAGATTCTCTCCTAAGCTTGTGAAAAGAGAAGGGTTGTAACAAAGGTAGTTGATATTCGCCCGTTAAAAAAAAGATCAGTAGTGAAAGTCAGTGGCCTCGAGAAAAGAGGAATCTGAAGCGGACATAGGTTGGGGCAATCGAACCATTATAAATCGGTTTGTATCTCTCTTTTCTTGCTTTATCATTACTTATTGATTTACTTATTCACTACCCTTACTCACATTTTTAGTTAAACACATTTCCGATATGGGTCTTAACCACGCCCGCCCCACCCCCCCCTCCTTCTGGTGCCTTTATGATCCGAATAATTTCATATAGTGAGATACCAAAACCAACTATTAAAGAGATAGGGCAAACATACTAGTTTTGCACCATCAAATTCATTTATAACTTTGCATAAAGATAAATACAAATTTTTCTCCAAGCCATTAAGCACATCTAAAATTAAAAAAAATTAAATAGCTAATGGTTTAAAATTTTTTCATCTAACACAATTTTTAACATAGAAAATATAAATTATATAAGTGATTGTTCAATATGATATTTTTGAATACATGATAACAGTGATGCTCTTAAGTAGTTACACTACAACATATATTTGGAAACAAACATAAGGAAATATATAAAGAAATATATGCAAGTACATGTCTTTAACATTCTCATATGCTCCAGGTTTCTCCAAACACTTTCAGGTATCAAAGTAATATCCTCAGTATGAGAATAAAGATATACACTTGCCAAAATATGGAATGCGAGTCTTATTAAATGACCCACTTCCTTTGAATTGATAAACTTGCACATTTCTCGAAGGATGGTATGAGTGGCTATGACACCTTTGCAGTTGAGCTCTCTCATACGGGAGAAACACTAGTAATAGCACCATTGCATGCGTTTGCTATGACATTGAAGGGTCAGAGGATACTACTACTATCACTATATCCCATGTCTTTGTAACTAAAATGGAAGCTACTAGTTCAGGAAGAGCTCTTACTGACCAAGAGCAAACCAAATTTTGTTTAATCGTGTAAGGCAGTTCATTCACACTATTATAGCTGCCTTGGTCAATAGTACTCCTTAGACGATGCAATGCAATAGATCACTATTTTGGTTCTGAATGACCCAACATTGTATAGAATAAGTCCACCAATGAAGTTTCATTACTAGTTTACCACTAAAGTTATCAATGTCCCTTTCAAATAATGATGATAACCATTTATCGATCGCAAATGCTATGAAATTTTTGTTGCATTATAATGGAAGATCAAGATTATAGAACATAGAGAAAAATCACAGGAGAAAGTAATGTTCTCAGGCAACTTGAATTGATAAACAAGCATAGCGTATGCTACTTTCCAACAAAGAGATATCAAGATGTGAGCTACCTTAGGCATTTCATTAACCAATACTTCCATGTGCTCAATAATAATCGATTCAAGCATGTAAAAAATAATAGTCTTAGCATTTCTAGGGATATGACCTCTCAAAGGATTAGCATTTTTTGTAACATAAAGATGGTTCCTTATTGTTTCTAAATATGACCACAAAGAAAGGTCAGCAAACTAGCAGAGGATATCTGAAACAATACTACATGGAAGAGATTTTAGTTGCTTACCAAAAGTTTCCAAAATTCACTTTCTAAACTCACCAAACTGCTTTCTCATGTTTGGGAATAACATATGCAGGTGAGAAAAAAAATACTTTAAATGATAGTTTAGCATCTGACTGATCAGAAGACTCAAATTCTTTATCAACTTGAGAGTGTGTTTTGGTAGCTAATGGATATGAATATACAGATTCAATTTATTTTTTTTTTACTAAATTATCTATAAGTGCTAACTCATCCGCAAAATTGATAAAATGATGAAATTTGTGAAAGATGAAAGGCAATAAACAAGTGTTCCTTTAAGTATTGCTTGGCATTTCGAGATACTGACATTCATCCAAAAATTATAGAAAATAGACATGTGCAACTTTAAAACCTCAATATTTTCTGCATCCACGATGAAGGTGGAACTAAAGTTCTATAGATGAAACCAGCACTTCCGATGCCAATGGGATATGTATGTTCATCATTTCTAGAAGATGTTATTACCAATCTTTCAAGAAGTGCTCAATGCCTTTGCAGCTCATGTAACTTTTCCATTTCAAGTTGTACGTTTCCTGCTTTCAGTTCGGTGTACAAAGATGTTAGTTGTCCACTAAGATTTACAGCTGAATGCAGTATAATGTTATACATTCTCTGCAAAACAGGATAACTCAATTGCAGAATGCAGTAGAAAGAGGAGACTCTGTAGGAGGATTACAAAGTGACAAAGCAATGGTTGATTCTGCCTAACCAATGTTGCCACATCAGTTGATTCAATGTTGACTTGTGATATTTCCAAAGCCTGCTTATTACCTTCAAAATAGTATGTACAAAGTTTACCAAGAGCCAAAATTCTCTCAGATTTGAGGTCCAGTTTAGCGGAAGCAGAATTTAGAACAGTTATATGGCTTTTACTTTCAAGATAAGCTATTGTCTCCATACTAACATTACCTCTCTTAAGGTCTTTTATTAAACTCCACTAATCCATTTTTATTCTTGAATTTAGATCCAATGATTTTCATCTGATTCATAAGCTCTGAATTGCATCCATATGAAATCATAAAGAATGAGTTGACATACTATTCTGCAGCCAAGAGTAAGGCATCTATTGCAACTTCATGGCTTTCTGGGGTTGTCATGCTGGGAACACAAATCTACTGCTAAACGTTCAAATTCAGAAGCACTAAATACGGAATCTTGATGGTTTATAAGTTGTAGATGATCTGCTTGTGAATACAAGTAATCAGCAAAGAAACCAGTATTCAACTGAAAGTTATTATATGAAATCTTATTCACCTTTGAAACACCACAACCAGAATTCAAGCAGATACAGTCCCCAGTAAAATAGTTGGAAACATTTGTCAGAACAATTTTTGACAGATCTCTAGGAGCAAACTGCAGGTTAGCATCTTGGAGTATATCTTTTCTTGCAGCAGCTTCAGATGCATCAATCTTTCTCTTTACTTCATCCGGACTACTGGATATGCTAGAAGTCCCATGAGCACAGATCACAGAGTTAGAAGAAACAGCTAAAGACTCTTGATCAGCTACTTTAGGAAATGAACATTTATAAAGGTCAATATCTGAAGGTAATGGCATGTGTGGCCCCAGAACACAAAGAAGTACACTGCAATATGGAAAGACAGTGAAGACAGTATATTGTCACCTAATTTAAAACCATGTAACAACCAACAAGGTGCATTTGATATAATTCCTTTTGTTGCCAAAAAAAAAAAAAATTTTTTTTTTACTCTTACATCTTTTTAAATTGTAGTCTCCACCAATCACTTCATTTTCATCTTCCAAAATAAGCATTATAAAGTATAAAATATAAAGATATTTAACTTTTTTTATTTTCTTATGATATTATCATATGCTGTTACAATAAACCTTGGTGCAACAGATCCATGTCTCCATTCAGATTCTACGAAAGGAAAAATGGAAGACCTTTGTAATGCAGTATGTATAACATTTAATACTATTAAAATAGTTCTATTTTTCCAAGTGTATATTAGAAGCATCTTCACAAGTTGTATTCTTTGTTCCAGTAATCATAGGATCAAGGAAGGGTTCTAGCATCTCCAAAAGAAATAAAAGCCTATGTTTAAATTCCTATACAGATGGTAAAAGCATTATATATCTGACTGGCAATAGTAAACTAAAAATTTATGCTTGATACTTCAATAAAAGGTCAAACCTTATATTTTGATAGTACATCATCCATATGTCCAAACAAAGCCAGCAAGATATACTTCAAAACAACACAAGCACGACCAGCAGATTGTGGAACACCCTAGCAAGGGCATTATGAACAGAGTCAGCTAAACATGAAGCATGAAAATAAGTGCATAATCTGTCATACGGAAGTATATCTAGATTTTTTTTCCTTTTCTTGAATTTTGTTTCAGGAGGAAGTGGGTAAAATTTGGATAATAACTAGGGCACTATAACTAAATTCACAATTTCTTGAGCACACACAGATGAAAGATGGATGCCAGATACAGGGTTCATGAACTAGAAAGTACTAAATGACAGTAACTAGAACTAAAGCACTTACATTCGCAGGATTTGAATTAGCCAACTGTAGCTAATTCTAAATTCACAGATAGGATCCTTATTGTTTCACGTATAAAAGCTGCATATCAATTATATCATTATCTTGCACTTGTATCCATGACTTTATAACCAACAAACCAACCAAACAAGCATTCATTATAATAAAGAATTAAGCCTTCATAACAATAATAAGAAAAAAAGAATGATGGAATTACTTGAATAATACCCAAGAGGTCTTCCAAAAGTTCAATTGCAAGATCAACCTGAAAAAGGGCCAATGCAGTTACAAAATACAAGTCGTTGACCTAATATGTAGCCACATTATGGGAAAAGATGAAACCTTTGCAGTAATTATATATATGCATGGTGATAATGATCCAGAGCATAAATCAATCAATGCACATGCTGCCTTTGCCTGAAGATTCAAAAATAAATGCTTGCTTAGATAGAAAGCCAAAAAGTAAGTTGCCTAGTCATAATTAAACTTGGTATGAAGCCAACAAACATGAGATGATAAGAATAAAGACAGATAACCCACACAAGCATAAAGAAGATCATGATGACATTGTTATTATCTACAACAACAGATTAATGTGAATTATTGAGACTTTTGATAAAAATACAAATGCATGTAACATATATCACCTAGATGCATCACTACTGAACCTGAGAGAAAGCATGTTGGACAGAAGGATGTTTCCACTATGAAAAACTATCATCAACTTGATCTGGGAGACTAATTGGAGGACAAAGTGCCATCAAATGAAAGGGAATCAAAAATCATCAAAATTAATTAATATATAAACTATGGTCTGCGATACTAAATAATACCATCCAGTACGGGCGGTATGTACCGGTCCAATAGGATACCAGTACGCAGACCGCCCACTATTAGTCGGTACAAATTTTTTTATTTATTTAATAAAAAAATATTTTTTTTATTTTTTTAATATGGACGTCGCCTCCTCCTCGGGTGACGACACCGAGGCTCAAGCGATGCCACCGAGGCTCAGGTGACATTATCGAGGCGACATCGTCTAGATGGAAGGTGACATCTCCCGAGGTGACTTCGCATGGGCGACATTATTTTTATATTTTTTAATAGAAAAAATTATTATTTTTTTATTCTCGAGCGACGTTGTCGAGGCGACGCCTCGGCGATGTTGCCCGTTGACTTCTTGGGCTTCTCCTTATGTGACGTCTTCTAGGAAAATATATATATATAAGTATATATATTATATATATAATATTTATAATTATAAATATATATACTGAACGGTACGCCGAAACATACCGTTCGATATACGGTACCGTACCGTACCAAAGAAGTCGATACGTCGATACGGTACGAAATTACAAACATTGATATAAACCACTCAAAAATGTTAAAACAGAAGACCTTTCACCTAGAAGCAATGCTTACATAAGTGGTAATAGGGACCAAAAATTTAAATTATTGCTAGCCAATGTGCAACACAGGAGAGGCTGTATATTCATTATAAAAGAATGTAAGCACATGACAATTTTAATATCGAAGCAGACTCCTGGTGACTAAAAGTTATTCCAATTGGAAAAATACAGGATAATTAGTTTAAAAAATATTATATGATAGATGACCATTTTGAACATACTTGTGAAGCACATTCAAATAAGACATAGAGACTGCCTTCTTTAGTAATAGATATATCCAAGACATTCAAATAAGAAGCATCTCAATAATCTTCAGGTGATTTAAATTCTTCCTCAAACAAGCTCGAGTAATCAGTAGGTTGCATATACCTGGTTACTTTAGTTTTAACAATTTCATCAAATATTGAAGACAGACCCAACTATTCAAGTACAAAATTACCAAATCAGGTCGTAAATTGATTTGATAAAAACCATATCCATTCACATAATATGCATGCAAAAATAATTTAATTAATATCAGTTTCCTCATAAACTTATTGTGGAATCCTATAAACTAAGAAAGCAATAATTTTGAACATGTGGATAGCCATAAAGCAAAAGAATTACTATTAAGTAATATGAAAAACATCATCTGCAATTATTTTAATGTTTGACACAAAACATAACAGAACAAAACGCAAAAAAGAAACAGAAGAACATTTGTAAGTAATACTATGGAGAATTGTCTTTGTAAATGGTAGTCCAAATCCTTTAAGAAGATGGACCTGCATAGCCATTGTGTCTCACAGTTCGATTGGAGATTCACAAATGTCATTGCTATTGCTAAAAAAAAATAAAAATAAAAAAATCAACCATCAAGTTTTAGTTCACAAAGTCAAATAGAGTGGAGCAACATTTAAAGCTATATAAATCTAAAAGTAAATCAAAGGAGTTTACTAAAATCAATCTCGTCATATTCCAAGGATTATCAATCATGATCCATCCTATAAAAATCTCATCATTAAGAGCCTTATCCACATGAGTTGTGGTTTCCTATCCCAACAATAATCATCCACAAAAAGCACGCTTGATGGTTCCTTAGATGAGTAACTTGTATTCTGGACAATGTTATTTCATAATATATAAGTTACACAATCTCGATATTTACATGTTAGTTCATAAAAGAAGTCATTTAAAAAACTGATGGGCAATCCGTATGTCAAAATTATGAATAGAAAACTCTATTTATCATAATAACTAGAGAGGTCAATATATGTTACATCAATTTACTACGACGGACAAGTCTTATTATGAAATAGTTAGGATCATGCTTATGAGTACAAACATGTTTTCAACGATAGCTTTTATGGTCTTAAGCAACCCTCCACCTTTTTCATTCGGTCTTGGGATCAACAGTGGTAGTGTTAAAATTAAAAACATGGGTACTCATAACAAGAAATCAAGTAAAGAAACTAATTTTCTTTGAGAAAGATAAAAATAGAAACACCTAGCAGGAATTTAAAAATGACAATTGTAGATCCAATTTGAATCATGGCACTACTGGTTTTTTTAAACCTAACAATGAGAAATATTTTTTTGCCAACACATAAAAACATAAGAATGTTTGTTTTCTCTATGGCTGTGATTTTGGTGGGGAAAGGGGGCAATTAAGCATATAACCTCTGAACATATCACTAACCTATGACACAATGACTTCCAATGCAGAAAATCCTAGAGAAAATGAAGTTCTCAATTGAGGCATTCACATCAACATAATAACACTACTAGATTGAACATGTTTCATCTTGTTTGTAACTAAGAAAAAATGTATCTAAGTCCAACACATACTTATATAAGATAAATCTGTCTATTTAAATTTATGTCCCTCCTAGCCTTGCCTCCTGCCTAACGTTCAAGGTGAGAACATTTTCATTAACCTGGTCTATTGGTACTCTTTGTGCTAAGGAAACCCAATTATATAAATATTTATCCCATTTGTCCCATGAAAGGTGAAAAAATGAAACACAATAGCATGCATCAAAAAAGTTACACAAATATTCATAAATCCGATTCAATGTCTCATGAAATATAGAAAACATTTGAAATTAATGTCATCAAACCTTAACAAATATTTTATAACATGTAGAAGTAGACATAATGAAGTCTGTGTACCCAACATCAATTAAAAAAAAAAACTTTCTTCAAAATATTTATGACTTTTGGCCGTTTAAGTCACTTGTGCTATAATCTCTACATAACGAAATTATTTTTTTGTAGTACTATCGAAGATAGAAAACAATTCAAACACTGTAATTTTAGGTTTGTCAACAAGTGGTTTACTCCAGAAACATGTCCAAGTATTGTACACTATTTTCTCCCAAATCACACAAATGAGACCTTGTATGATAATATAATCTTTGTGCAACTTCTATTCAATTTTCAGATCCATATATCAACTGGGTAGCATGTCCTAATATCTTAATGAGTGAAGGCTTTGGAAGATCAAGAGATAGATCTATTAACAAGTGTACTAAAAGAAAAAAAAATCAGAAATTAAGAAAATATGTGGAGATTGGAAGACTCTTTTGGATAACAATTTATATAAAAGAAGAAAATTAAATTGATCACACTATCAAGGACTTGAGTTAAAGAGACATATTATAATACAAAAAAAATGCTTAAATTTTCTCACACCATCAAGGAAATAAGTTATATCCTTTTGCTTGTTGTGGTCAGTTGCAACTTTTATTTCATCATATCCTAAGAGTTTTACAAGAAAATGTAAAATTTTTGTAACTTGAATCATATAATGTAAAATATCCGACCAACCCATTATTTGCTCACTTTTGTCTAGATTAGTTGATATAAACTAGTTAGACTACATCTTGTTTCTGTAGGATTTCATCCCAATACATATATTTTTAGGTTTAACAACTTAAGATCCAACATACAAAAGTCAAAAACTTATAATGAATAACAAATGTACAAACAAAAAATTAGTTCCCGTGAAACCTAGAATAACTAAAATTGAAAAGCCCTTGCCTTTAACTAAATTTAACTAAAAGTCTTAGTATCTAAAATTAGTTCTCATGTGGGCAAACTTGCTTGGAAAACTACTTCATGAAATCTGCAATATTTTGGTTGAAGATATTGGGACCAAGAGATGTTGCCTATTTGTATCACAAACCCTAACATCCCCCACCAAGTGCCCTCTCCAAGTTATACAGTTGTTGTCATGCAGTAAATTTCCATATGTTATTAGAAATAAAGTTAATACCTAGAAAAAATATATTAGAACTACTCTTGTAAACAAATCGAAATAAATAAAATACACACCAAAACATAAGATTTTCAATTTTAGTCCGATATCAGTTTCAATAATATATTAGAGTAGTATGGTACTAGTATATCAGATAGAATACCAACATGTTCAGCCTGATATACAAACAAGTTATTAGTCCTTTTCCACATTAAAGAAACATCATTAACAAATTTGAATGAAAGAGAAAGAGATACTTTAATCCAGAGACCAAACAATAGATGATAGACATCATCAAACATCACTAAGGTCTTTATTTAGAATATGATATTCTAGACTTCAAAGAAAACGTGGTAGATCTTTTCAAATTTCAACTTTGCTTCTCTTCTACTAAAATGTGAGCTCTAATACTACTTTATATTTATAAAATGACCTTTTCAACTATGCATTTCCCTTCCTCTAAAATGTGATCTCAAACAATGCCTTATATTTATTAAATGACAACTATATTTTTTCTAATTACTTCTTAATGAAGACACACTAAATGGCAACAATTAACACATTTTAGCCACATAACCAATATTCCTAATCACTATATTCTACCTTTTGTAAACTTTATTTCAATTACATCTATTATTTAAAAAATCAAAATATTCGTTCCTTAAAAGCCAGTTAATGTATTACATCAAAATTAAGGAAACATGTTAATAGTATTTTTTTTCTTTGATGACTTTATCTTTTAAATTATAAAATATGTTATCATTGATGCAATAGGTATTTGAGGGCAAGGAGATTAGCAAAGATCCTTGATCGAGTGAACTATGTTTGTTTGAGTTAATGGAGTTCGGGTAGAGGCCACAATACGCACTCGTCATGCCCCTTATTGGGTAACTATGTTTTGACTCAAGTAGGTAAAATCTATAGGAATGCCCCCGAAGGTTTTGATTTTGTGATAGACCATTATCAAATATGAGACTTTCAAAATTTGAGAAAAATATATTTTTAGACTATGACAGCTTTTAGATTTTTAACTTTCCATGTTTTCATTGTGTTAAATCTTATTTAAACATTTTTTAGACTACTTTTAATTAAATCCTATTTTCCTAATTCTTTTAAATATTTTACATATTTTTATTGTGTTATATGTTTTTATCAACTTCTTCTTAGTTGTTATCAATATTACTTTCTAAAATTATCTATTATTTTTTCTCATAACAAAGGAAATTTAGTTATACTCCCAATTTGGTGGCAAATTTAATCAAACAAAACAAAATAATTTGGAATTTCACCTCAAACAAGTGCAATATGTTTACAAGTCATAAAAATTAATTTATATACTTCAAATTATTTTGCTCAATATTTTTTTTATATTTTGATTTTAGATAGCAATAATTAAAGTAGCCAAGGCATATTGACAATAAGAATTGATGTTATTGATATTCTGTTTAAGTTGGTACAGTACATTGACAAAAAGAATTGATTTTCTAACAAAATGAATTTGCCAACATCAATCTGATTATTTGTTGGCATTAATTAATATATTGTACATTCCTAAAAATTTCAACTAATAATTTTTATATTTTTGTGTTGTATCACTGCATATCATATAAGTTCAAGAGGAAAATTTAGAATTGGTACCAATATTCAATTCATTTTTTGAACTTGGAAAGTACATGAAAAGCAAAAACAACTACATACAAACATAGCATACGAATCCAAGAGGGACGAGCATAGGGGTCTACATTTAAGCTTTGATACCATATTACATGAAAAATAAAAAAAGAATAACAATATAAATAATTAAAGGGCATGACAATTTTCTTTATAAACAATAGAAGATGTTCATCAAAACTAAGCAACTAACTTCCTATTTAGTGATTAAAAAGAATCTGAGATAAGCCAAAGGTGTCATGATTCAGTTATGCATTTACTTTTATACCCAAATCTAGTGAATCTACAAAGGCTCAACCTATGGAGACTAAAAATAAAAGTTTCAAATTACCATATCGAAACGCAATTGATCAAGTGTACCTTCAAAATGTATAGATAAGTTCATGTGTTTTAACTTGATTAAGAAGCATCTTTTACTGAATATTAATGTTATACAAATATGTTCCAATCAATAACTAGCTTTGTAATAATACGTATTTATAATTTGCTTTGCTAGTCATTTTAATTTGAGTGAGATTTTATTTGCACCTAATATTTCACATTGTGCATTTACCATCATAGAATTACAAATTAATTATTTTAGAGAAGTAATACCATGATAAACCAAAAAGATCGTAAAAATTACATAAGGATGTTCTTTGAGTTTAGCTAAAGCATAGCAAGCAATATAAAATACCACATTATAAAACCTTATTAACTATAGCAATAGTTACATCATAAATGCATAAGAACTTCTTGCTGACAACAAATCATAAAAATTTATAGTGCCAACATCAAGGGCACAAATTGCACACTTAATTTGAACAACATTTCTAGAGCCAATGTAAATCTCTCAGTTTGGATAAGTGAGCCTAAACAAAAACTTAGGATCAATGAGCATAACTAAAATCTTGATCACAAGCACTTAAAATACTATTGAAAGTTAACACTAAACAACATAAGAGCTAATAACCAAAGAAAAAATGTTCGACCAAGTGATCATCTCATAATTCTATATCCACATATTGCAATCATCACCATCTGAGAAATGACCAAGCTAAAACCATCAGCAATTGAATCCCTAATTTCATCAAGACAAACACCAATTAACACTTAAAGGTCGAGGAGAGTCCATAAATCGTTGGATTTTGTTTGCATTAGCATCTAGATGATAACAAATTTTTAAAATAAAAGGGAAACAACCCATATTATGGGAGGGCCATCTAGTCACTAATCCTTATCAAAATATGACAAATTACAACCACTAAGAGATAAATCTAACATCATAAGAAAGGTAGCTTTGCATTTATTATTCCATTTAAAACCACAAAAATATTTAAAGATTGATATTTGTCTTCATGATTTCTCACTTCTCAAATTCTCTTCAAATATTTAAAAGAATTTCTGACTTAATTCCCAGCTCAAAGCAATATTAACATAATTAAAGAGACTGATAGCACCAGGACTTTAGAGTAAATAAATCTAAATCACCGCTGTTGAAAAATTCAATATTGTATGACACCGAATGGTAAGATTTTTAATTTCGAATAATACCACTTGTATCCGGCGGTATGTATCGTTCCGCCAACAGACCAATACGCAGTCCACCCACTATTGGATGGTACCATCGACCGGGGCTATTTCCACCCTGTTATCACTCGAAATCGATCAGTGACGATCGATTTCGACCATTGCCGCCCACTATTGAGCGATATTAGCTGAGGGAGAAGAAAAGTAAGAACTTGGAGATCCAGCATCGCTCTCCCTTGATGATCCCAATCTGTTACCACCCTCCCTTGTCGGACGTTGCAAATGAGATGTTGCCTCTTCATCTGAGGTGATGACGCCTCGGCATCGTCGACGACTTCTCATCCACGTAGGGAGAAGAAACTATTTATTCTTCCCACATTGTCACAAAAAAAACTATAAACGGGGTGTTCAATGTAATGCTTATGTACGTCTATATCTTTTGGTTTATTCATGTTTTGCTCAGCATGTAGAGCGCTGGTCGAAGGCTTAATAGCCTCATTTTAGTTGGGTTTAGTGGTCGTTTTAGGCTTGTAAATAAAGGTTATATCATGTGGACACTTGTGAGAGATTTCGATCTGTAGTGGACCATTTTGGACCCTTTGTTGTCTAACCGTTCTGAGCTTGTGAACTCCATGGTTATAATTTGCAGTGGCAATAAAGTGTTTGCTAAAATGGTTACTTGTAGATCCTGAGTTAAGCGTTTTCTCTAACTCATGTTCTCTTTTGTAGGTCCTAAGGGACCATAACAGATTTTGGGGAGGTTGACCTTTGCGGAGGGACACGTAAGGGTGCTGCATGACTTAGGCAAAACCAGCTAAGTCTGTGACAGATGGTATCAGAGCGGGACAAGCATGCAAACATGGGGGACCTAGTTGGGCTGTGTAGAAGGCAGCTAGTACGTGCGACCGTTTGGAGGAAACGGACATAGAGATGTAGGGAAATGAGTTGCTCAGAGGAGCGGGTATCCAAGAATGGCATTCAGAGGAATGACCAACCCTTCGCGCAAGAGGCACTACGAGGACAAGCAAGCTAGGAACAATGTGTAGCGCACAAAGGTTGGGATGGATGAGTTCGAGCTATGGCTCGACATTGACAACCAAACTTGATAGTGCTTAAGACAAGCGGGGCGCTTAGTAAAAGATGAGACTGTACAAGGTAGGATGGGTTGCTCAATAATCGAAAGAGTTGTGCAAGCTCACAAAGATGAGGGGAATTACTAACTTAATGAATTTGGTACGCATGCAAGTGCTTGTATGCGAACGATGGATTGTCTGTAGCCATCCCAAAACGACCGAAACTCGACGCCATGGAGCATTAAAACTTTCTCTTCGACATGGGAAGGATATGTCCGTAGGAGGCTGAAGTGTGCAGTAGGTTCAACATATTGCTAGGCCCTGCGGGGTGCAGCGAGAGCTGTCTTGGCGAAGAGTCGCAATCTAACAAGTGCGCTTGTAGGGGCAGAATAATGCATAGTTTATTTAGTAAGACGGAGTAATCCAAGGGGATGATGGTCTTTGAAACTTCTAGAGGGAAGGATGCGAAAAGAGAAGTTGCTCTAACGAGACAGATATCCAGAAGGGATAAGTCTCGGTTCTTCAAAGGGAGAATCATGTGTAACAGACTGCACATGTTGAAGAGGAGTACCTCAAGACAACAACCCTACAATGCTTAATAGACCGAGCGAGCGACGAGGAGTCATCGCATGATCTTGCTAGAGGTAACACATTGGTGGATGCATTACGAGATCAAGTGGGGGAGTAACCTAAGGCAATACAAAATAAAGGTACACTTGGAGCCGATAAGGAGATCGGACTCAACGGAGGGTTAACTCGTGGAATGGTGGGCGTGAGGGCCACCATCAACTCAATGCAAATTGAGTAGTGGAGCAACTTGGGTGTAACTTGGTAAAGTACCCAAGCCGTATGAAGAGAGTTGGCATAGAAGATGGAACATGGAGTGAAGGCATGAAGCTTTCCTTGGACAGAGGCAATGATTAAAAAGCACTAAGCGCCATAAGGCGCCAAGGTCCAAAAATACCCGAGGCACTAGGCGCTCGCTTAAGCGCTAACCCGAGCGAAGTGAGGCACTAAAATATAAATAAATATAATATAATTAATAAATATAATTATTTTAATAAAAATATAATAATAATTTTAAATAAATAAAAATTAATAATATTAAAATCAGAATAATATATTATTAATCTAATAAATAAAAATACTATTAACAGTTAATAGTATACTATTAATATACTATTAATAGTATACTATCGAGAAGAGTGTAGGGGAAGACCGAGGGCGATTGAGAGCAACTACAATGGTAGCAATGAGCAGCGGGAGTGAGAGTGGTGAGCGATGACAATGGCAACGGTTGTAGTGAGCAGCAGTAGCGGGAGCGACAATAGTGGCAGCGGCAGCGGTAGCAGCCAACAACGGCAACGGTAGCAACCACGACAGCGGCGATAGTGATAGCGGTAGTGGCAGTAGCAAGCAATGGGAGCAGAAGCGGGAGTGACGATAGTGACACCAAGAGCGGCGAGCGACGATAGTAGCAGCAACAGTGGCGACAATAGCAGCGAGCAACGACAGCGGGAGCGACGAGCAAGTTAGGGTTAGGAAGACGTGATAGAAAGGTGCTTTAGTTGGTTCAATTGAACCAACTAAAGTAGACCGAACCAGCGTTCTAACTTGGGTGCTCACTCGAAATGCCTAATTCCTAAGCTCGGGCGAGCACCCAGGCGACACCTTTTTGAAGCGCGCCGCTTGGAAATGAAGCGAGGTGCTCGGGCCTTGCCTTACCTCGCCCGAGCGCTTAGGCGAGCGCCTATTAAAATCTTTAGACAGAGGTCAAGGACATGAACTCTTGTAGAGGTAGAAGCAGGATAATGTCGTTCCATAGGTCCCTTATTCTGATGGAGCATACTCATCTTGCATGGTGCCAAAAATGAAGGAAGCTACAAGGCACATGCACCTTATCTCAGTGAACCATTTGACAGAGGAACTAATGCGACGCAACTTGCAGAGGCGAAGTTAGTATCAAAAGACCTTGGCACGGGACAAGAGAACATGGAGGCAGGTACTCTTGAAGAATATGTCATAATGTTGTCGTTCGAGTTGTCATGGGGGAAGCGATGCACAGCGGAGATTATGCTGGAGGGGGCAGAGGCCAAGGATCCAAACAATGGTACACCAATTTTAGAAAAGTCGATGGACTTCGGGAGCTACTAGGCGATGGACTGTCTTAGAGTTATGCTTCGTCTAGGTGTGACCCAAGAGCGGATGGATAAAGGTCGATTGCCAAAGGAGCAAACATAATCAAAGGTGACATTGGCCCTGTAATGTGTTGGCAAAGGCCACACATGGACAGATCACAGTTCGAGTTTATACCACAATGATCAGAATGCAAGAAGATGTCATCAGGATGTGACATGGTGCAACAGATTATGGTGGAATAGTTCGAGGCAATGCGACACGCAAGACAAGTCCCATGAGGGACTGGTTCATATGGAGGTATGATCAGGAGCTACTAGGAGCTCCACTTTAGTGAACAACACGACGAAAAGAAGGGCCATGGATTCAAGAAGGGAATGTAATGGTACCGTAGAGGCTAGTTTTCCATGCATGCATCAAATTTTGTATCGGATGAAAGTCTTAGTCATCAGTATATGGGGGCTGTGTATCACCGAGAGAAGTTCAAATACAAGTACCAATGGTCCCACAAGGGGGGACTTAATTATGTAGAAGTATGATCGGAGCAACTAGAGAGTTGGACTACTCCAAAGCTCACATTCGCTTAAGAGAGCTCGGCAAGTCAAAGGACAAGGCCGAGTAAGCGAACATTGCTACCAAGGAAGCTAAGGAGAATAGAATTGGTGCAAGCCCTACAGCATGATAGTAGAGGCCATGCATGAGAGTTGTAGTCTATCTTTCCATCGACCCAGGAAAATTGCTCAGAGAATATAAAGGTGTTGAAGCAAGTAGTCGAAAAGAGGCGAGAAAGCAACGACAAGTCCAAAGGGACTTAGCTACCCAAAACCAAGCATCGGTTTGAATGAAGGTGGGCTCGGAGGAGTGCCATAGTGCCGCAGAGGCAAATCTACCGATCGCGAAGAAAGAGACGCAGATGCGAGACAATGAATGGGAGTGCCATGGGCATGACAGCGCCACAATACCGTAAAGGCGGGACTTCCATGGAATTATTGATCCCTTGCTCTTATAGATGTTTGATGGCATTGAGAAAGAAGGTGAATCACAATAACTAACTCAACGCAGGAGTACAAACACTTCGAGTGCTTCGAAAGTGTGAGCTAAGAGCAGGCAAAGGCTAGTAACCATCTCAATGCATAGAGTACAACCCTTAAGGAAGCAGGCGAAGTCAAGTAACCTTTGCCTTTTCAACTCTTAAGAAAATGTATGAAACTGAATACCCCAATTCTCTTATTTATCTAGTAGGGGAGCTCTACACATATTCAAAGACCCTTAGAAGGAACCTACTGGAAGACAATAGTTATCAAATCCTCACCAATAGTGATCAGTGCTACTGAGAGTAGATTGTCCACTTCATTTTGTAACAGAATGTCAATTGAAAGCAGAAGTGATGCGAACCTACTTGAAAGTGACAACTAAGTGAAAGAAAAATCGATGAGCAAATTTTACAGAGGAAGGACCTGAAAACTTTAAAGTCTACGAGGCGATGCTCGTTAAAGCTCCAACAAGCATCCACCCAGTTTAAGCGACATGAAGCATTTGAGAGACTAACGCATACCAAGGATGGTCTTTTCCTTCATCTGAAGAATCTGCAGGAACCAACAGGGATCAGCACAACTCAACCGACCCCACACCAGAGTAAGAGTCATTGGCCAGTTGAAGCAGTATGACAGATTAAAGTTCAACTACTCAACAACAATAGCAAAGAGCAGTTGGGAGCAAAGGGGCACATTGCAATAGGAGCAAAAGATTGAAGATTCAGCAAAGACGAGGAGTTGCAGCATCGACAAAGGCTTCAACGAGAATGTTGAAGGAATAAGCAAGGAAGAATGTCACAGACAAAACTATAAATGGTGTGTTCGATGTAATGCTTATGTACGTCCATGTCTTTTGGTTTGTTCATGTTTTGCTTAGTATGTAGAGGGCTAGTCAAAGGCTTAATAGCCTCATTTTAGTTAGGTTTGGTAGCCATTTTAGGCTTGTAAATAAATATTGTATCATGTGGACACTTGTGGGGGATTTTGGTCTATAGTGGACCATTTTGGACCCTTTGTCGTGTAACCGTTCTGAGCTTGTGAAATCCATGGTTGTAATTTACATTGGCAAAAAAGTGTTTGCTAAAATGGTTGCTTATGGATCTCGAGTGAAGTGCTTTCTCTAACCTATTTTTTCTTTTATCAGTCCTAAGGGACTATAGGAGGTTTCGGAGAGATTGACTTTTATGAACGGACATGCAAGGATACCACACGACTTAGGCAAAACCAACTAAGTCCGTAATAACATAGGCAAAAGAAAAGACACAACATCACCCTTTTTTATTTTTTAACATTATTATTATTATTATTATTATATATCGAGCGGTACGCTAGAACGTACGATACGATACAAGTATACCAAGCGTACCGTATGGCTCGATATACTCATATCGTACTATATCGAGTTGAGCTCGATACTCTGATACAATTTGAAATTATGAATATTGCCCAATGGTTATAACCAATCATACAATAGTTTAGCAAATGACAATAGCTACCCATGATGTCTTTACTTATTATTGTTGGTAGAATGAACCGTTTGAATCTTGAATAAGGCAAATACAAAGAGATGCATAAATTACTAAATATGACATGTCATATAAAACTAGATAACTGACATCAATAAAATATTTCGTATATAAGATTAAAGAATGGACTACATAACCATAGAAAAAAATATCTCAGATAGATCTATTATTTGAATTTTGATATTCAAGAACAACCAAAACAATAATATACTCCTAGATTCTAGACATCTAGTAATGCAAACTTAAAGCAACGAGGAAAATATTTGTTGTCTTATGTTCAAATGTGGGAGGAAAAAATATATCTTTAAAAAGTGGAAGCAACAATTGAAAGTCCAACAACTAATTGTGCAGAGTCTTTAAGTGATTCATCAACAATGAAGGTATTATGTTCAGTTCCTTTACATGCAACTCCAATAAAGTAGGAAAACTTATATTCTTAATATGGTAATTTGTTAGTTTTAAAATGTTGAAACAATTAGTTAAATAATAGCCTTGGTATGTACCATACTGCTCGATGCGCTCGTATAGATCAAAATTACGAACCTTAGTTGAAACTAGATAATATAAGAGCTAATAACTAAAGAAAAGATATTATACCAAGTGACACTATCCCATAATTCTATATCCACATATTACAATCGTTGCCATATGAGAAATGACCCAACTAAAACCATCAGCAATTGAGTCCCTAATTTCATCAGCATAAACACCAACATTAACACCCTAAGATTGAGGAGAGTCCATAAATCGTTGGATTTTGTTTGTATTAGCATTCACTTGACAACAAATTTTGAAAATAAAAGAGAAACAACTCATATTATGGGAGTGTCATTTGGTTACTAATCCTTATCAAAATATAACAAATAACAATCACCAAGAGAGAACACAAAGATCACAATAAAAGGTAGCTTTGTATTTAATATTCCATTTAAAATCATAAAAATATTTAAAGATTGACATTTGTCTTCATGATTTCTCACTTCTTGAGATTCACTTCAGTTTTTTTTTAAAAAAAATTCTTACCTAATTTCTAGCTCAAAGCAATAACATAACCGAAGAAACAAGAAAGAGAATTAATTAGAGCTGTAGACTTTTCAATGATAAAATTTGAGAAACTACCATAGATACTTTCTAGTAGAGTAACCAAAAGATTCAACAAAAAAAAGGATACTTGAACCTGATTCTCAAATTCCAGTAAGTGAAACATCAATGCTCTAAGTCTCTTTGTTCTTGAATGGAAAAAAAAAGGAATTTTCCTTGAATGAAAGGTAAGCCTCAACATATGACTAAAGCATCACAAATGGCAGTCTATGAGAAAGTTGTTGGAGGTGAAATATCTTTAAGCATGAAACAATTTGCTAACAACTTAATCTATAATCAAAGTGATGTTAGGCAAAATCTCATTGTATAAAGCTGAAAATATTGACAGTTATAAATAATAGTAGATATTTGCTGTAATATTGATAACAAATGTCTGCTGTGACTAATAGTAGACATTTGCTGTAATATCAACAGTTATGGAAAGACCCTTACCAAGCTAAGGCTGTAAATTTGTGGGGGAAAAGGGGAAAAAAAGGAAAAAAAATATGATGGAATTTAAAAATGGTGTCCATATTCCTTCTTAAAATCCATATGCAGGCTCAACAAAAAAATAACAGATGACTTCTAAATTTTTTGCAAAACCAGTTCACCTAGTATATCACTAAAATGCATTGAAGTAATTCTTGGAATAATTGAACTCTTCAAGACAATTTGCAATATTTCATTAAGAAATTCAGAAGACACAAAGAAAGAGGGGGGACCAATTCATCAATTCAAATGAAGGAAAATTGTGTGTTTAAGCTGAGCTTCTGGTTCGAATGATACATTGTCCAAAGATGTAACGTTCAGAGTCTTGAGAGTTCTTCCTGCTTTCTTTCATTTTGTTAGTTCATTTATGACAAACAATGTCTAACATATCAGCTTGGAGATTTTATATAAAGTCATCTACTTTTGGGAAAAAAAGGTAAACCGGTTGTTCATTCATGTACAAATTCTCTCAAATATATTCAAAGTGTGAGGCTTCAAGTCAAACACTAACAAGCACCTAGTAGAAGGATCTTTTTAGGATGGCTCCAAATCAGGTACGAAATATTCAGACCATTTGAAACATAGGGGGAAACAAGAAAATCTAACCAGTATGAATAATTATTATTCTGGATAATAAGGATGAGCCAACCATTTGTCCATCAATAAAAAAAATACTAGATGATCTCATTGGTAATTGGTAAGACCTTCATTCTCTTGTTCTTCGATGCATAGTTTCACAACATAAAACTGATTTCTAGTTTTACAATTCAAACACCAACAACCACTAATCAAGAGAAAAAGAAGGTTGTATATGTACCTTCCCTTTGTTACAAAGGGTGCACTCACCGTTGGCCACGAGCTACACTGCAGCTTCTTGTTTGGCTCGATCAGGCTCTGGAACTTTTTGAGGATCATCAATCTCCACCGCATTAGCCTTGTCCATAAGGTCAATGATAGTTTACAAGATGTACATGATGGTGGCAAGGGGCACAGAGGCAGAGGTGCTGGAAGGGATGGTAACTTTGGTGATGGAAACTTCAAATGCTTACCCAATATTCATTTTGTTTCTCCATTACAACCAACAAGATCATCAATAGATTTTTTTTTAAAAATGATGACTTCAATATTTCAATCAGAATTATCATGTCAAATTCAAACTTGGTACCACATGTGATATTACTGCAATTGCAATAAATAATCACAACAACTGCCGCTACCTTAATCTCAGTAAACAAACAGGGAAGTTGGAAACAAGAAATACAGACTCAGAGGTCGGTGTTATACTTATAAAAGGCATATTTCAGCTATAGCGCTTGGATGCAGAAACTTGTGGTAAATGAACACAACAGCAGAATTGAAAAAATACAGAAATAGTAGCCATGTGATTAATTGGTGAACATTTATATGAAACATAGCAAGGTTGTCTATCAAGCTCATGATCATTGCTACCACTCTGCTACAACTACAGCTGATTCAGCAAGATAAATCCCATAGACTGAAACAATCACAAATCAGAGCCTTCAGATTCAACAAAGATCCTGTCAATCGGAAGGACCCAAACTACTCCACTATCACTATGATGAAGCATTTGCGAACTGTTGGTCTATTATGCTGACTTCCAAAATATAGAGCCTGCATCATATCCCATTTGACACCATTTTTCAAGCCTTAGGACCAAAAGTGTATCTATGTTGCAGAAGACCTAGTCTATTCATGGAAAGACATGTAAATTTGATATTTTTGTTCATTTTACAGGGAAAAACATAAATGCCTCACCATTATACAGTTCATAGATTTATTTGTTTGGTATCTCTTTACTATTATGGTATATAATGTGGTTTACAGTTCTCATAGGTTGAATAAATGCTTTCTATAGAAGCAATGTGATGTCTTCATGTGACACCAAGGCCATATTGAATGTTATAAGAAATCTCAACTCAAGAAAAAAAAAAATCTGAAGCTTATTATACGGTTCAATCTTCAAAGTTTGTTCTGGCAATGTGATGTCTTCATGTGATACTCAAGGCCATATTGCCAGTTCTTTGTTCTGGCAATAGAGATACACAGTTCAATCTTCAAAGTTTCTTAATGGTCCTAAAAGAATATAAAATTCTGAAGTTTAACTTATATCATAGGAAACTTATAGTCCGAATCTAAAAATAGAAACATAGGGCCATAGGCAATTACCTCATATAATGCATAGATCTCTCGATTGTCAAATGCTCTTCTAGATGTGCAATGTGATGTCTCTATGTGATACCAAGGCCAAATTGAATATCATAAGAAATCTCAACTCAAAAAAACAAAAAAAAAACCAATAAGCATCTGTCAGTTTGATCTAATTATGCATGATTAGCATACACAACAAAATATAAAGTCTGCACAAAAATTCTCAAACCAAAAAGAGACAAAGATAGAAACTTACAAAAAAGAAACACAAGAGAAGCAAAAAATCAGACTTGTAGTTGCAATCACAGTCATGTTGTAAATAAGCCTACTAAAATGCTGTAAAAGGCTGTAAGGCTTCTAACTTACCTTAGGCAGTTGTGCTCATTTTCAAGATCTCGAATCCATACGTTGTATGAAAATGTGCTGCCTCTTTGACACCATGAAACTTCCTGTCACAATGCTACCAACAACAGATCTTCATGTCAAGCACTAGAGAAGTCTTCCATTTTGCAATCTTAATCATTTCCACCCATCAGCCTTTTCATCTTATGAAATTAAATTGGGCAAAGGGCAGTTCAGGTTTTGTTATTTTGGGAGTCTCGAAGATATTCCAAAATCTGACTGTCTCATCTGCTGCTGCAGAAGCTACTACACCTCCCAGTGGGCTCCCAGCCAAGGAAAGAACCCGGGATGAATGACCGGGAAGATCAGCCACTCTCGTCATGGATGCGTAATTCCACAAGGTGAGTTGATTGTTCAGCGAACCATGGGAGGTCAGTAATTCAGATTTGTTCTTGTCCCAAAGCAATGCACAAACTTCAGAGCCAGCATCAATCGAATTCAAGCAAGCACCATTAACGGTGTTCCAAAACTTAACGCAATGATCATTGCGACCTCCACCAGAAGCCAGCAGGTTGCTCCAAGTTGGGCACCAGTCAACAGCCTTCACAATGGAAGTGTGGCTGCTGATCTTGTGAAGCCATTGACGTTGACGTGGATGGTGGCGTGAGACAGGCATGCAGGCATCCCATATGTGCACTAGTTTGTCCAGCCCTCCGCTCGCCAAATACCGCCCCGACAGTCCGGACCATTTAAGACTACAAACTCCACACCGATGCCCATTATAGAAACAGATGAACATGTCATCCTTTCTAAAGTCATAATCAACAACAGTGCCATCAAATCTTCCGACCGTCAAGATTGAATTACTTCTCCATGCAAGTGACGACACGGGGGACTGGTTCTCATCCTCCATCCCATCCACAACATGTCCTGTTGCTGGATCAATCAGGGATAAATATGAATTGCCTAATGCGACAGCAAGAACTGCACAGTCTGGCGACCAGCGGATGCAAGTGATAGGTCCGCTGTCTTCTACACCTTGTAGAAGCTTAATCGACTCATTTGCAGCATCCCAGAGATACACTGCATCCTCAAGGCCAATCGCCAACACATTATTGCTTCTCCAGTCGAGGAGATTCAAACCATCATCAACCAACATGCCATTGAGAACCAAAACCCTCTCTGGTTCCTTAGGGATTCGCCTCTGCTGCTTCTTCTGCAGCCGAATGGTCTCGTCAAATTGGGGTAGGCTAGCTGGCGTTTCAATACGAGATCTGTTCTTCAAAATGCACTCATCAAGTAGCTTTTGGTACGCCACGCTTGATAGGGATTCCCTCGAAGCATCACGCTGCGGTCTCGAAGGCCCGGTTAGGGCAAAGCGTGCGTAGTCCATATCCATCACCGAATGGAACGGAATGAAGCGGTCGTATTCCACGCGCCTAGAATGCGAAGAAGACATATTTTCCAAACCAGTTAGGTAACGCAAAATGATCGAGAAAACTAGAAAGATCGATCTTCCCAGAAGAAACTCGGCAACCAAGAATCGATCAAAAGAACCCCAAGGACAACAAAAATTCTGATCTTTAGTCACGGAAAATGTCAAGTATGATCGATTACAACCAAGCTAAATTAAATCCAACAAATCCTGAACCCGAATCAAAATTTCGACGGATGAAGAACCAAGCGAAATGAAACGAAGCAAAACCTCAAGAAAAAAAAGAGAACGGAATGAGATCACCGCAATAAAAATCAAAGGGGAGGACCCTCACAGCTGTGCCCGTTCGTGTTCGTCGGAGAACAGCTCCGACCTTCGCAGAACGACGAGATCGCCAAGAGCCGAGAGGAGAGTCGTTGTTGTGCTGGCAACAGAGTGGGCACTCGGCTTATATAAACGCCAACAGCCCAAGCGTTACATTCTAAACTCGTTCCGTTATATTTACCCAATCTACGTAGCGGGTAATTTGACATGACACCGTTATACAGCTATCATCCACATTAAATTTCGTATACCTTACTCTTTTGTTTTAGAATTTGTATGTTAAAGAAACAAGACGTGGCTTTTTTTTTGTACGTCTTCGGAAGCAATGTTTTTAAAATGTTAAAATTATTATTAATATAACGAGATTTGATATTCTTTTATTTGTCTTTAAAAAGGAAATATCTTTATTTTTGGTATTTTTATTTTTATTTTTGAATTTTTGGGATCTATTGACACTATCATTTTTAAGTAATATCTATAAACTGATAGTGTTTTTATTAATACACTAGGTTATGAATCTCATATTACAATATATCTTAATTTTAATATTAAATTTATTAGAATCTTCGTTCATATAAATTATGCATTTAATGGATTTTACATCCAAGAGTATCTTGAGTCATCTCAAGTAGCAATATAAATTTATCTCTTGCCATCCATATATCATACATGATTGGACACAATGGCAAGACACTATAACTTACGTTGTTTTTTTTTTTTGCTAATTTTAACATATTTTATTCATTTCATCACATAAAAACATGAACATAAATGATCTTATATAAATATAAAATTAAAGAGCATATTTTAATTTTATATAAATTTAAATTTAAAGAACATCAACCTACTTACCCTCCTATTTCCTAATGTAGAACATAGATATTTGATAAAAAATATATTTTTTTTATTACAAGTATAATTATAGAATATGTTATATATATTCGAGTTTATTCATATTAGACTAGGGATAAGAAAAAATAAATATCATTATATATTGTCTCGATAAATATGGTAATATGATAACTATGCGATTAAAAAATAAGATTTATATGTATATTCGATAATTCGATCATGAAATCAGATTAATTCATCTAAGTTACTCCACATGGGACCTCCGTCTTCCTCCTACCATTCATCACCATTTTAGTTGTCACAGTTACAAATGAACACTAAATAATAAATGTAGTTATATTTATTATTAAAATAAATCTAAAACATCTCAAATTAGGCTTAAAAGCCCCTAAAATCATCCAAAAAAATAAAAAATATAGATACTATTACCCATATTTGATGAAATTTTGAGATGAAATGAATATTATCCTATAGATGCATGGGTTTAAACTCATTTATAAAATCAACCTAGAAAAATGTCAAATTAGATTTAAAATTTATAAAAATATTTAAAAAATAGTAAATCCTATGTATTCATTATTATGGTTTTATTTTTTTATTTATTATGAAATCTTTATGTCTAATGGATAATAATTTATTATTTTAGAGTCAAATTAATAGAAGAATGTGATTACACAAAATTATGTCAATTTAGACTTAAAAAAATTTTAAATCATAAAAAATAAAGAAAATAGATCACTATTAAGATATTGTTGTCAATATGTTGCTAAAATTTGATTTAATGGCCTAATTTAATTTGACATCATGGAAGTTGAACTAGTTCGATTTATCTAAATCGATACTTCACCATAGCATTTTAGGAGCTTTTTGAGCATTTAAGCATATTACAACACCTCGAGTTAATTTACAAAATTTGGGTGCTCCTAGGTAGAAATCCATAAAATGCAACTAATTTACGTAAATTGTTATAGAATTCATTTGGATAGTCAATGATATTCTATGTAATCAAGATTAAGGAGATTATAAATAGTATATCATTTGATAGAGAATATTTCATCACCAATAATTCTCCCCTGACCATCCTCTATTAGCCTCATACCGCATGGAATGATACGGATCGACACCATGAGATAGGAGCCCGAATAGGCTAACCCACACCACAGGGGGTGTACAGGTTGGCTACCTACATGAATGTATTGCAAGATGTACAAGCAATCCTTACTAGCTGCAATTCCTTCCTGCTAGCTCCATCAGTATAAAAATAGATCCTCAATGTTTGAATAGGGATCAGACCCTCCATACTATGAACCCTTTGCTTTTATTACTCCATAAAAAGCTAGCTTTATCATTAGAAGAGTCGAGTCAAGAAATCCTCCCGACATTGACCTTTTGTGTAGGGTCCCCAACGAAGTCAAGGCATACCTCAACACACCCCTATGATCTCCGAGGAGACCAGAACCTACCTCGACCTAACCTCCAAGCCACTTGAGATACCCAAAGTCCACATCGACCAATACATCCCCAACATCTACTAATTACATATGCCTTATAAGCCAATCACATGAGTGATGATAAGTGTAATATACTACATAATTTTTTTTGTTAATATTAATAATGATATTTTCTCACTTTATATTATGTGATGAATATATATTATGATATTCTTGGTTCTGTACAATGGGAATTGGATCATGATGAAATCAGGATAGACTAATTCACCTTGAAATATAGATCCTAAATATTCCTAGTCATAGGTTACCTAAGAAGGACATCAAGATAACTAGATAGTCCACCGTACTATATATTTGTCCATATAATGGAGATAGTTGGTCTCAAAGTTGCTTATATGGGGTCTCAAAGGATATATTGTAAGTATTTAATGAAAAATGAGTTCACTAAATGATCTACTTGTGGAATGCTGGATAGTTAATGATGCCTCTGCTAGTTATATGTGCCCTGCAAGCCAATCACATGAGTGATGGCACTTGTGACTTGATATGCACTTTTTCTCTTTGCTTATTATTATGTGTTTTATCACTTTATCTTGCATGTTGCATATATTGTGATGTCCCTGGATCTGTGCAATGGGAATCGGATCGTGATGAGTACATGATAATGAAACCGATTCACCTTTAAACACAGACCCTAAATTATCCTAGTCATAGGTTACTTAAGAAGGACATCGAGATAACCGGATAGACTGGTGTGTTGTATACCCGTTCATATGATTGAGGCAGTTGGTCTCATAGCTACTCGTGTGGGGACACTAAGGGTACAATGCAGGTGCTCATTGGAGAATGAGTTCACTGATTGATCCGCCTACAGAATGCTGGATGGTTATTGATACCTTATGTCATATAACAATTTCGTAGTCCCAGTAGTGTATCTAGTCCTTAGACTTGAGACACCAAGGATGTCCTATATGAGTACTCCACTCTTTGATACCAGACTTATAGGTTTGGAAAGTTCTAGATCTAGTACAGCCGGTCATTGGGAGTGGTAGCCAACCTTACGAGGGCTATTGAGTGTCAATAGAGGATCATCCGCTCTCGGTATCATAAGAGGAATATCTCATGTGTTCTTGCTTGAACAAATCCTTGGCCAAGGTTATTCAGATTGAGAGAGAAAGAGTTCTCCGGGAGAATTCGACAAGAGCAAGACTCGAGGAGAGACCGTGTGGGCCTGACAGTACCATGCCCAATATAGGGTCTCTGGGATATTAAATGGATGAGAAATTATAGATACATGGTAACTGAGGACAGATAGGTCCAAAGGATTGGATTCTCCTGTATCGTCTGGGAGCCGCAGGGTAGTGGCCTGGTACGTTCGTAGTTAATGAGTTGGGTGAATTATTATAGAGATAATAATTTACTAAGTCAGAAAGAGTTCTGACAAGTATAACTCATGGCCAGCTCGATATTGGGCCTAGAGGGCCACACACATATGGTAGGTGTTACGATAAGTAGAGGTTTGGATATGAGATATTTGCTGAACCCCCTATCTTATTGGATATCCATTAATCCCCTAAATTATTGGATCCTAAGATGAGATCCAATAATTGCTAATAAGAGATTATTGGGTAGAAACCCACTAATCCAAGAGGCATGGGTAATTGGATGGAGATCCAATACTCAATAGGACAAAATATCCATTAGGGTTTTTCATGGGGCCTCTATAAATAAGAGGAAACCAAAGCTCTATAAGCTGAGGGTTCTTTTGGTAGCCACCTCCTGTTCTCCTCTCCCTAGAGAGAGAGGTGCATCGTCACAATTCCTGCCATGTGGATACCGCTAGAGAGGAGGACGCTTGACCTCCTTCATCCACTCCCACAGATTTGCAGGAATTCAGGGATATACGATCTCCCTAAGTATCTTCTTTTACACGTGTAGTTTTACGGATTTATTTTTGGCGCACCGATCTTCGTACGATGACGAAAACTTTCTACGGAAAATCTGGGGTTTTGTTTTTGTTCTTTCGCTGCGCATGAGATGTCGCTCCCCTTAAGGATTTCCCAACAGCCTCATCGCTAAATAGTAATTTCATAGTCCTAGTTATGTATATGGTCCTTAGACTTGAAATACCAAGAATATCTTATTTGAGTACTCCATTTTTTGATATCGGATTTATAGGTCTAGAAGTTCCAAATATAATATAATCGATCATTTGGAATTACAGTCAACCTTACAAAAGCAATTGAGTATCAATAAAGGATCATCCACTTTTAGTATCATGAGAAGAATATTTCGTGTATTCTTACTTAAGCAAATCCATGACTAGGGTCAATTGGATTTAGAGAATCCGATAAGAATGAAACTTGGATTGAGAGAAAAAAGAGTTATCCAAGATAATCTGATAAGAGTAAGACTTAGAGAGATTCCAAATAGGCCTGATAGTACCATGCTCAGTATATGGTCTTTGGGAAATTGATGGATGAGAGATTATAGATTCACGATAATTAAGAATAAATATGTCTAATAAATTAGATCCCCCCATACTATTTGAGGACTATGGTACAGTGGTCTAGTACATCCATAGTCGATGAGTTGAATGAATTATTATAGAGATAATAATTTACTGAGTTAGAAGAAGTTCTGATAGATACAACTCATGGCCAGCTTGGTATTTGGTCTAGAAGGTCACACATATATGGTGGACAATACGATAAATAAAGGATTAGATATAAGATATCCAACATGCCCCTATTATAATGGATCCATTGGGTACGATCCAATAGAGCTTAGAGTGCTTATTGGAGAGGGATCTAATATCCATTAAGCTAGAGGTCATTGGATGGGGATCCAATACCCATTAGAGTAGATCCATTAAGGTTAGAAACAACAGTTCTCTATAAATAAGAGTTGGGGTTTCATGAGTCATAGACTAGACCCTACAACCACTGGCCTCCTATCTCCTCCTCCCTATCTTTCTTTAAGTCGCAACTGTTGAATCTCAGATTTTGATGATGAAACTAATTGATTGTGCTTTGTTGTTTAACTGCGTGTTGAGTTATGTAGGTCTACTATCGATCAGGATTAGACAGTTGACGCTGGAGGAATTGACATTGCGTCGGAGGTGATCACGTAAGGATATTGGATGTCGAGCCGGAGGTTCGGTCGACTATCGGCAAGAGGCTTCGGACGTCGAGCATCAGGCCAAGAAGTGCGTGTTGTGCCAAGGATATCGGGGTTGTGGAGGTCAATCGCTGATTGGGCAACAGACCGCAAGAGAGGACGATGTGTCAAAGGATCGGACGAAGCGTCGACCAATGACGTGTCGGGTAACTAAATGTCAATTCGCGTTATAATAACTGTCTAGATCGAAGTAGAGTGTTTGTTATCTGCTTGTGCAAGAGTAACTATGATAAGGATGAAGACATAAAGTGAAACAAAGGGCCGAAGTTAAGTGCGATGGATCATTGGGAGTTCGAGTGTTCGATGGAAGTCCGAAGATTCGTTGGGAGTGCTGCCGAAACCGGCCGAGAACGAGTAGGGAGCTTGCCGAAGGGTTTCCGGAAGGTTTGTCGGAAGTTCATGGAGCTTGCCAAGAAAGATCAAGGCTTGCCAAAGAAGCTCGGGGGAACTCGCCAAAATCATTGTGGAGTCCGAGAGCTTGTCGAGAGTCCGCAGGATGGTTTCCGAGGGATCGTCGGAAGACCGTCGGAAGTTCGCCGGAAGAAGACTTGACTTGCGGACTTTGTAATAGCTTAGAAATGTCTTTAATTTCATAGTTAGCACATTAATTTGGGTTAGGATTAGGTGTTAATCCTTTAACCCAAGTATGGGCCCATTGGGTCTTGTTTGGGACCGGTTTGGGCCGAGTTTTTGGCCCAAACCAGAAGTTGATATGTCTTTGGGGCCACCGCTAGCAAAAACTTTGTGTCTTTGGCGGTGGCACCGCCAAAGCAAGAACCACGTCTTTGGCGGTGGCACCGCCCAATAGCCAAAAGGCCAGGCGGCGAAACCACCTGGCTGGGGTGGTAGCACCGCCTAGCCTGGGGCGGTAGCACCACCTGGATGGGGCGGTAGTACCGCCCCTGCTGTGTCAGTCTGCTAGACTGACAGGCGGTAGCACCACCCGACACCGGGAAACTCAAAATGAGTTCAAATTTGGAGCCCAAATTTGAATCCATTTTGAGCCTATAAATACCCCCCCCCCTTTCTCAACTGAAAGGGTAACCCTTTAGAGTTAGATTTGGAGTAAAAGTCTTGGGAAAGTCTTGTTCTTCAATTGCTTAAGTGTTCACCTCCTTCTCTTTGTGAAAACTTGTAAGAGTGTGAACCTCTTGTAAAAGGGTTGTAAGAGGAGTATTTGGTCCTTCCCCTACAAAAGGATTTGCTAGTAGAAGTTGGGAGCCTCATCGGAGAAGGCTTCGGAAGTGAATGTAGGTCGGATGACCGAACCACTATAAATCGGTTTGCATTTACTTTCTCGCAACTTACTTTGCTGCAAACCATTTTCATTTGCTGCCTTATTTACTCAACTTCATCTTCATCTTCTTACGTATGCTTTAAAGTTAAAACGCAATCTTTCCGGGTTCAAATGAAACACTGCATTCATTCGTACGAAGTTTTCGAACTTATGTTAATTGCTAAAAAATCTATCGTTCTTTACCACTGCACTAATTCAACCCCCCTCTTAGTGTCACTCGATCCCTAACAATTGGTATCAAAGCCATGTTCTTTCTCTTTCGGATTTACACCCGTGAGAAATGGCTCTAAATGGTTTTCAAGAGGGCTTTTCGGTTTTTCATCCACCGTTCTTTAACGGATCGGACTACACTTATTGGAAAACTCGAATGATAGTTTTCATACTTTCAATGGACTTAGATTTATGGAACATTATTCAAAACGGTTTTCAACTTCCCTCTAAACCGACGAACGAATGGTCGGACTTAGAGAGAAAATCTTTTTCCTTGAATGCAAAGGCTATGAATGTCTTATTTTGTGCCTTAAACAAGAACGAATTTAATCGAATTTCTATATGTGAAATGGCTTTTGACATTTGGCGAACTCTTGAAATCATGCATGAGGGAACTAGTAGAGTTAAAGACTCGAAAGTGAACCTCTTATTGCATGATTTTGAGCTCTTCCGAATGACACCAAGCGAAACTATTGGCGATATGTTCACCCGGTTCATGGATGTCGTCAATAGCTTAAAAAATCTTGGTAAATATTTTTCTAACTTTGAACTCACTAACAAGATTTTAAGATCCCTCCCAAAGAGTTAGGATCCAAAAACTACGGCTATTCAAGAGTCTAAAAACTTGAATGATTATTCACTTGAAGAACTAATTGGGTCATTAATGACCTATGAAATGACACTCTTGGAACATGATGAGCATGATAAATATTTGAACCACCTACTAAAGAACAAGAAGGTTTTTGAACTTCAAACAAGAGAATACCACTTGAGTGATGACTCAAGTGATGAGGACAATGAAGAGGACTTTGAACCTTTAATCGATTTTAATAAGTTTATTAAACAAAAATCTAAAATCAACAATGAACTTAAATGGAGGAAGAGACCAATGAAGAAGAAGAAGGCTCACCGAAAAGAATCAAGGAAAGAAGAAGCAAACTACGCTTTAATGGGCTTCGTCAATGAGGTAAGTAACTTAACTCCTTTGAGTTGTTATGAAATTACATGATGTTTTTCTTAAGTGCTTAACTTAGTTAGTAGGAAATAAAATTTTATTTTATGCTTTTTCTTTCTAGGATTTTTGAAAAGTAAATTTTTTGATGAATGATGTATGATGATTTGTGATAATGATTGTACACCTATTATGATTAATCCACGCATGTGTATCTTAATGTTTTTATTGTTTTTCATGATGCTTGACGATTTTATATCATGCATGAGCTTTTGAAGTAATAAAGTGTCCTATTGTGATGATGAAACTTATTTTTCGAATTTATAACTAGATGCATGATTTTGGCAAAAATTTGAACATGGCCTTTTAACATAAAAATTGAAAACGTGCTATTATTTTTATGTATTTGGTCTTGACGGTTTTATGACTAAGCTTGTGTTTTATTTTAATACATGTTTTCATAAAAATTTTGAATATGCTCACATCAAATTGCTTAAAATGAAAATGTATTTTTTCATTCTATTGAGATGAATGAATTCATGTTATGAGTCTTGTGAATCTCATGAAAATAAACATGATGAATATTTTAAAAAATGTGCCTTATGTTTTCGGTCTTAATGATTTCTCTTGAAACTTGCTCATTGGACCTATATGAAAAACATGAGTATTCTCATATGAACGTCAAATCACTTGAAATAGAACACATAAAAAATGAGAAATTACACTATCATGATGCTTTACGTGTAATGCTTTTGATCTTAATGGGCTAAATGACAACTTGTATATCAAAGTAATACAATGATGACTTTCATATAAATAATTGGACATACCTTATGTAATCATCATTGATAATGATAGTTGGTTGTCATGCTTAATGATTTTAGGATATCATGAGTATTTAAAGGCAGTATATCTTGATGTCAAACTCATGTTTTGGTCTTAAATTTGATACTCATTTTAGAAACATGAGCACACTTGTATGAAACAAACAACTTAAAAGAAGATATTTTTCCTGTCTTATCGATATTAATGATTTCATGATATTTTGTGAATCTCGAAATTGATTTTGATGATTCGATTATGAGTTCCAAGTTAATAATTTGATTTGAATGAGCTTAAACTACATTGTGATCTTGATAACTTGAGTCTTTCAAGATCTCTCACTTCATACCATGATTCTCCCATGTTGTTGAACAAAAATCCAAATGAATCATAAATTATTTTCTCTTAACTTATTGATACTCAACTTGAGAAAATATGTTTTGAAGATTGAAACATTGCATGCACAATTTGATTTTTCTCCTATGTTTCAATACACATGACTTGATGATTGAAATATTAATGCAAACACTTAAAATATCACTTGTCATGATTTGAATATTGATTTAAAAGAAATTTTGCTCGACTTGATATCTTTTATGAAATTGAATAAGACTTATTAAAGATTCTTGATTCATCTCTTGATCTCTTGAAATCATGATCTTGAATTCTTGACTTGAGATATTTTTGGAAATCAAAATATTCTCTTCTATGATTGCTTCTTTTTATCATTTACCAAAGAGGAAAACAATTCAAGTTTATGTCATTTGTGAATCTCACAAACTATGTTAATGATTTTGATTATTTGAACTTGAATGAGCTTTATCATAATCCAAGTCTTGATATTTTGATATTTGATACTTAGAATTCTTATGCATGAATCAAGTTACTCTTTGTGCTATATCTTTTTAAATGAATCATGAGCCTTGATGTAATATATTTCATGATATAGAAATGATAAGATTTCTTTGCCTTGTGTGGTAAATTGAACATTTGACATAAATGAAATTTGCTTTATGATGAATCATGAATGATGTCTTTTGGTGTTGATCCTTATTGATATTTCATATTGATATCTTTCATGAATTCTTTGTATCTATGTTTTGTATGCATAAAAAAAATTAAAATATTGATTGATGCAAAATTATTTCATTGAAATATTATTCATCCTTTCTTTTCGATAGTGACAAAGGGGGAGTTAGCTTGCTAGCTTATGTATCACAAGTGAAAGTGACAAACATAGCTAGCTAGAACTTGCAAAAGGCAAAACTTGCACTTCTAGAAAGAAATTGCAAAGTTGCATTATTTTTTTAACTCATGAGCTTGCATGTTTAAAATGTTATAAATTTTATAAAAATTACTAGCTCATTGCAAATAAAAAGTTGATGGCTTGCAAAAGGGAAACTTAGTTGCAAAAGAGAAAAATTGAAAGGGAGCTAGTTTGTGTATCGCAAAGTATGCTAGCTTATCATTATTACTTGCTTGCTTGTTATAAATTTTCCTCATACCATAATTTGTTTATAACTCTCTTAAATTCATGACTTGATATGTTAAAAATTCATGATAGAAATTTATTATTGTCTCATGATGGAAGCATTCATGTAAAGGGAAAAGAATTGTATTCTTCCCTTCTTTTTGACAAAATCAAAGGAGGAGAAGATTTATTGCTAGCTTGCATGATTAATTTGCTAGCTCATTCAAGAAGAAGAAAATTGCTAGCTTGTGCATCAAAAGAGAAAATTTTGCTAGCTTGAACATTGAGAAGCAAAAAGTTGCTATCTCAAGAGAGGCAAAAATCTTGCTCAATATCACTTCTTCAAAATTGCTTACATTTTTGTTACAAATTATTATTGAATCTCATGCAAGATTATTTGAAGTATTTGATCCTCCCTTTCCTTTTGATGCTAACAAAGGGGGAGAAAGTTTTTAGCTCGAACATTGCAAAAATTTGTCATCTTGATTCCTATTTTGCAACTTCATGAGAATGTAAGAATTGTTATATCAAAGGATGCAAATATTGCTATCTTGAGAAACAAGGTGCAAACTTGCACATCTCAAGAAGTAAGTGAAAATTACCATCATTGCCCATCCTTGAAACTTGCTATGATTGAATGGTATTATTTGATGTTGTATTGCAAAAATATTGTATGATGTGATAAATAGCTAGTGTATTGTAAAAATTTGCATATCTTTTAAACTAGCTATGATGCTACTTCTCCTTTTTGTTGATGACATAGGGGGAGAAGTAGATTGATGACTTCATGCAATGGAATGATGCTTGAATATTTTATATATTTGCATGATGGATTTATATTTCTCACTACATGAATGATACATGTTACTTGGATTTGGGATAATCCAAGGGTTCTATCAATTGCATATTGATAGGGAGAGTTTGGTTAAACTCCGGGGAGTTATGGTTAACTCTGTTAGTCATCAATTAGTTATCATCATCAAAAAGGGGGAGATTGTTGAATCTCATATTTTGATGATGAAACTAATTGATTATGTTTTGTTGTTTAACTGCATGTTGAGTTACGCAGGTCTACTGTCGATCAGGATTAGACAATTGATGCTGGAGGAATTGACGTTGCGCCGGAGGTGTTCACGTCAGGATATTGGGTGTCGAGCCGGAGATTCGATCGACTATCGACATGAGGCTTCGGATGTCGAGCATCGGGCCAAGAAGTGCATGTTGTGCTAAGGATATCGGGGTTACGGAGGTCAATCGCCAATTGAGCAATGGACCGCAAGAGAGGACGATGTGCTGAAGGATCGGACGAAGCATCGACCAATGACATGCTGGGCAACTGAATGTCAATTCGTGTTGTAATAACTATCTAGATCGAAGTAGAGTATTTGTTGTTTGCTTGTGCAGGAGTAACTACGATAAGGATGAAGACGTAAAGCGAAACAAAGAGCCGAAGTCAAGTGCGATGGATCGTTGGGAGTTCGAGTGTTCGATGGAAGTCCAAAGATTCGTTGGGAGTGCTGCCGGAACCGGCCGAGAACGAGTAGGGAGCTTGCTGAAGGGTTTCCGGAAGGTTTGTCAGAAGTTCGCGGAGCTTGCCAAGAAAGATCGGAGCTTGCCAAAGAAGCTCGGGGGAACTCACCAAAATCATCGTGGAGTCCGAGAGCTTGCTGGGAGTCCGCAGGATGGTTTCTGAGGGATCGTCGGAAGACCGTCGGAAGTTCGCCAGAAGCTCGCCGGAAGAAGACTTGACTTGCAGACTTTGTAATAGCTTAGGAATGTCTTTAATTTCATAGTTAGTACATTAATTTGGGTTAGGATTATGTGTTAATCCTTTAACCTAAGTATGGGCCCATTAGGCCTTGTTTGGGACCGGTTTGGGTCGAGTTTTCAGCCCAAACCAGAAGTTGATATGTGTTGGGCGATGGCACCGCCCAACAGCAGCATGTGTGCTGGGCGGTGGCACCGCCCAGCAGCCAAAAGGCCAGGCGATGGAACCACCTGGCTGGGGCGGTAGCACCACCTGGCTGGGGTGGTAGTACCGCCCCTGCTGTGTTAGTCTGCTAGACTGACAGGCGGTAGCACCGCCCGACACCGAGAAATTCAAAATGAGTTCAAATTTGGAGCCCAAATTTGAATCCATTTTGAGCCTATAAATACCCCCCCTTTCTCAGCTGAAAGGGTAACCCTTTAGAGTTAGATTTGGAGCAAAAGTCTTGGGAAAGTCATGTTCTTCAATTGCTTAAGTGTTCACCTCCTTCTCTTTGTGAAAACTTGTAAGAGTATGAACCTCTTGTAAAAGGGTTGTAAGAGGGGTATTTGGTCCTTCCCCTATAAAAGGATTTGATAGTGGAAGTTGGGAGCCTCATCGGAGAAGGCTTTGGAAGTAGATGTAGGTCGGACGACCGAACCACTATAAATCGGTTTGCATTTACTTTCTCACAACTTACTTTGCTGCAAACCATTTTCATTTACTGCCTTATTTACTCAACTTCATCTTCTTACATATGCTTTAAAGTTAAAACGTAATCTTTCCAGGTTCAAACGAAACGCTGCATTCATTCATATGAAGTTTCCAAACTTGTGTTAATCATTGAAAAATCTATCGTTCTTTACCGCTGCACTAATTCATCCATTCTCTTAGTGCCACTCGATCCCTAACAGCAACCCCCTTCCTAGTGCGAGAGGACAGCAAGAGGGTCGACCCCTCTCTTGACTGCTACTATGTGGTGGTGAACGATCATATAGAGAGAACCCGATGTATAAGAAGATGCATCGTTGTGATATCCATTATGTGGATCACTGCTAAAGAGGAGTTTACATGAGCTTCTTCATCCATAAACTAAGATAGATAATTTAGGGGATATATGATCTCCCCTAGTTAGAACATCTCAACCACTTGATGCGATTTGTATCGTTTTGAGTTTTATACTCCCGGTTATTATAACATGATGATCCAATTTCTTTCTTTTGGAAAACTAATTTTATTTTTATTTTCTACTACACTTATGATGCTCCCTATTCCCAACAATGGTATCAGAGCTAAGTTCCACATGCGATGATCAATATTAACTGCGTGTTGTGTAGAATTGGATTCTGCGTAAACTAGTTATGTTTTTCACCAATTTCAAATTATGAGAACATATGTTTTGCATCGAAATCATTTTGTCATCAAAGAGTTGATGACAAAACTAGGGAAGGGCAGAAAGAGTTGCTGCCTATGTTTTGCTTGAAATAGGGGGTTGACTAGTAAGTTGGCCGAGGGTTGCTTGTAGCCTCTTAGGTCCAAAGGATTGGATTCCCCTGTATCGTCTGGGGACCGCGGCGTAGTGGCCTGGTACGTTCGCAGTCGATGAGTTGGGTGAATTATTATAGTGATAATAATTCACTAAGTCAGAAAGTATTCTGACAAGTATAACTCACGATCAGCTCGATATTGGGCCTAGAGGGTCATACACATATGGTAGGTATTATGACGAGTAGAGATTCGGATATAAGATCTCCGCTGAACCCCCTATCTTATTGGATATCCATTAAGCCCCTGTATTATTGGATCCTAAGATAAGATCCAATAATTGCTAATAAAAGATTATTTGGTAGAAACCCACAAATCCAAGAGGCTTGGGTAATTAGATAGAGATCCAATACCCAATATGGCAAAAGATCCATTAGGGTTTTTCTTGGAGCTCTATAAATAGGAGGGAACCAAAGCTCTATAGGCTGAGGGTTTCTTTTGGTAGCCACCTCCTGTTCTCCTCTCCCCAAAGAGAGAGGTGCATCATCGTAATCCCTGCCGTGTGGATACTGCTAGAGAGGAGGACGCTTGACCTCCTTCATCCTCTCCCACAGATTTGCAGGACTTCAGGGGTATACGATCTCCCTAAGTATCTTCTTTTACACGTGTAGTTTTGCGGATTTATTTTTGATGCATCGATCTTCGCATGACGACTGAAACTTTCTACGAGAAATCTAGGGTTTTGGTTTTGTTCTTCCGCTACGCATGAGATGTCGCTCCCCTGAAGGATTTCCCAACAGCCTCATCGCCAAATAGTAATTTCATAGTCCTAGTTATGTATATGGTCCTTAGACTTGAGATACCAAGAATATCTTATTTGAGTACTCCATTTTTTGATATCAGATTTATAGGTCTACAAGTTCCAAATATAGTATAATCGATCATTGGGAATTACAACTAACCTTACAAAAGTAATTGAGTGTCAATAGAGGATCATCCACTTTTAGTATCATGGGAAGAATATTTCGTGTATTCTTACTTAAGCAAATCCTTGACTAGGGTCAATCGGATTAAGAGAATCCGATAAGAATGAAACTTTGATTGAGAGAAAAAAGAGTTATCTAAGATAATCCGATAAGAGTAAGACTCGGAGAGATTCCATATAGGCCTGATAGTACCATGCTCAGTATATGGTCTTTGGAAAATTGATGGATGAGATATTATAGATTCATGATAATTAAGAATAAATATGTCTAATAAATTAGATCCCCCTATACTATTTGAGGACTATGGTACAGTGGCCTAGTACATCCATAGTCGATGAGTTGAATGAATTATTATAGAGATAATAATTTACTGAGTTAGAAGGAGTTCTGATAGATACAACTTATGGCCAGCTTGGTATTTGGTCTAGAAGGTCACACATATATGGTGGACAATATGACAAATAAAGGATTGGATATAAGATATCCAACATGCCCCTATTATAATGGATCCATTGGGTACGACCCAATAGAGCTTAGAGTGCTTATTGGATAGGGATCTAATATCCATTAAGCTAGAGGTCATTGGATGGGGATCCAAAACCCATTAGAGTAGATCCATTAAGGTTAGAAACAACAGTTCTCTATAAATAAGAGTTGGGGTTTCATGAGTCATAGACTAGACCCTACAACCACTGGCCTCCTATCTCCTCCTCCCTATCTTTCGTTGAGTCGCAACCCCCTCCCCAGTGCGAGAGGACAGCAAGAGGGTCGACCCCTCTCTTGACTGCTACTATGTGGTGGTGAACGATCATATGGAGAGAACCCACTATATAAGAAGATGTATCGTTGTTATGTCCACTATGTGGATCACCGCTAAAGAGGAGTTTACATGAACTCCTTCATCTATGAACTAAGATAGATAATTTAGGGGATATATGATCTCCCCTAGGTGAGAACAACTCAACCACTTGATGCGATTTATGTCATTTTGAGTTTTATACTCCCGGTTATTATCACACGACGATCCAATTTCTTTCTTTTGGAAAACTAATTTTATTTTCTACTACACTTATGATGCTCCCTATTCCCAACAGTGGTATCAGAGCTAGGTTCCACATGCGATGATCGATATTAATTGTGTGTTGTGTAGAATTTGTTTCTGCGTAAACTAGTTACGTTTTTCACCAATTTCAAATTATGAGAACATATGTTTTGCATCGAAATCATTTTGTCATCAAAGAGTTGATGATAAAACTAGGGAAGGGCAGAAAGAGTTGCTGCCTATGTTTTGCCCAAAATAGGGGGTTGACCAGTAAGCTGGCCGAGGGTTGCTTGTAGCCTCTTAGGCCCAAAGGATTGGATTCTCCTTTATCGTTTGGGGGTCGTGACGTAGTGGCTTGGTAAGTCCGCAGTCGATGAGTTGGGTGAATTATTATAGAGATAATAATTCACTAAGTCATAAGGAGTTCTGACAAGTATAACTCACGGCCAGCTCGATATTGGGCCTAGAGGGTCACACATATAAGGTAGGTGTTGCGACGAGTAGAGGTTCGGATATGAGATATCTACTGAACCCCCTATCTTATTGGATATCCATTAAGCCCTTGAATTATTGGATCCTAAGATGAGATCCAATAATTGCTAATAAGAGATTATTGGGTAGAAACTCACAAATCCAAGAGGCTTGGGTAATTGGATGGAGATCCAATACCCAATATGGCAAAAGATCCATTAGGGTTTTTCAGGGGGCCTCTATAAATAGGAGGGAACCAAAGCTCTATAGGCTGAGGGTTTCTTTTGGTAGCCACCTCCTGTTATCCTCTCCCTAGAGAGAGAGGTGCATCATCACAATCCCTGTCGTGTGGATACCGTTAGAGAGAAAGATGCTTGACCTCCTTCATCCTCTCCCACAAATCTACAGGAATTCAGGGATATACGATCTCCCTAGGTATCTTCTTTTACACGTGTAGTTTTACGGATTTATTTTTGACACACCGATCTTCACACGATGATGGAAACTTTCTACGAGAAATCTGGGGTTTTGATTTTGTTCTTCCGCTGCGCATGAGATGTCACTCCCCTGTAGGATTTCCCAATAGTGGTATCAGAGCCAGGTTGTTCGTGCGAAGATTGGATCTTAAACTACATGTGTTGTGTTTTAGATCTGCTTTTGATGCCAAAATCATTAACGCAAAGCGTGAGAAAGGGCAGCAACTGTTGCTGCCTGCTCATGTAGTAACCGCAAGGCTGCTTGTAGCCTTGCTGCCTGCACAGGTAGGAGTTGGCGGCCTACATGCAGGCTGCGGGCCGCCGGCAAGCAGCACATGCCGAGGGCCTACCCGCAGGAGTCGGCGCCACCTACATGTGTTGTGACCGCGACCAGAAGTGCCCGTATAAGTAGGGGCGCCAACAGCAACAGTTGTTGCCTGCTGTGCTAGCCCGCAAAGGGCAGCACCACCTACAGGTGACGTGTCCGCAGGTGTGGGCGCACCCACAAGGGGCAGCACCACAGGCGGATAGACCACCTACGGGTGCTGCGCCCGTGAGCAGGGGCGTCGCGCCCAGCCGTATTGGCCGCCGCCAGTAGGGTGGCAACGGCCGCAACTCTGCAGAAGGGAAAGGTATTAGGGTTTTTGGGCAAAGATAGTTTTGCCCCTCAGAATATTAAAAATTTCAGTTTCTGTCCCCTTTGATAGAATTACCAAAATACCCCTCATAATTTCAGAAATTATTTGTTCCTTTTGATAGAATTACCAAAATACCCCTAAGAATTTAAAAAATTCTCTCTATGTCCCTGATTTCAGAAAATTAAATATGTTAATTAAATAGTTTAATTAACTATTATTTTTCTTATCTAGTAGTCCTATAAAATAACATATACATGTGATGTATGATGTAGATAGATGATTATGAACCTGTGATGTGATGTGTGTACATGTGATTATTATTATTGGGGCCTACGAGCCTCTATTCTTTTCTCACTTATTGTCGGGCCTGCGTGCCTATAATTATGTTGTAATTATATGAGAAGGCGCAGCGGTAGCATGACTCACGAGGTCGAGACGGACAACCCGACGCATAAAGATGTGTTGAGATGCCGACAGATCCGATGAAGCGAGATGGATGATCACAGGGCATAGAGATGCGCCGAAGTACACATAGATCTTGATGTGAGTGATTGGACCCACTGGCTCGAGCCTGATCACATTAGGATGTAGTCCATGATCATCTAGTATGATTGTTCATGTGATGTGTGATTAGATATACACCTATTAGATATGTATATATATATTTACATGCGATGTAGATACATATATTAAATAAGTATGTGTGTGACACATTATATTAGGAGACCAAACCAAAATTTCCCCTATTAATAATATTAAATCGATAAACGTGAGATAATTAGATTGACCCACATGACCTTCCATCGTTATAGCTATGAACCGATTCCCGGTGTAGGTTGAGTTGGTCGAGTCCCTCGAGACTCACCTATATCGCGTCTCGCTATCTTATCTATGACATAGAGATGTCAGAGGTGACATGAGAACATGGTATGCTTGGTCGAGTCCCTCGAGAGTATATCACCTAATCAGACTCATCTGGTAACGATGTTAATGACTTAACCGAACATCATGGTTGGTCGAGTCCCTCGAGGCCATGGTGGTTCGGAGGCCGAACAGGACGGGAATCACAAGGAGTTGTGATTGGCAAGAGTTTCCTACCTTTACGGGCTTAACATGATTGGTCGAGTCCCTCGAGGTTATGTTAAGACACCGATTGGATCCTGATCCCCACTAGAGATCCACCGAGGGTCTCCGATTTACATACCGGAGGGTGTTGTGTGTCTTGCGAAAAATTAGTGGGAATGCATTAAGATAGAAGTCCTTATCTTAATTATTTAAATTTCTGCAAAGTCTGCATGTTATTTATTTCTGCTACATCTTTTATTTTAGAAAAATATCGCTTTCAAATCCTTTACGTGACATACTTGATGCCAACCGTCTCACTGGTCCAAATTATACGGATTGGCTTCGCAATTTGAGAATCGTTCTCACGGTAGAGAAAATCGCATATGTCCTTGATATAGTGATCCCTACGCCCAACGAAGGGGCAAGCGAGGATGAGATCACTCGTTATGTAAAGTACTTAGATGATTTCACTCTTGCTTAGTGTTATATGTTAGCCTCTATGACTACTAAGTTACAGAGACAACATGAAAATATAGATGTTAATTTCATACTCTTGTATCTCCGTAAACTGTTTGAGGAATAGGGAAGAACTCAGCGATATGAGATATCAAAGAGTCTTTTCCGTGCTAGGATGACTAAGGGGACATTGGTTAAGAACCATGTCCTTAAGATGATTGAGTAGATCGAGAAACTCACAGGTCTAGGAATGGTCCTAGAGGATAACCTATGTGTGGATATTGTGCTTCAATCCCTACCAGATTCCTTTTCTTAGTTCATAATGAATTTTAATATGAACAAACTTGAGGTGACCCTCCCAGAGCTCCTCAATATGTTGAGAGAAGTAGAGAGCACCATCAAGAAAGAGAAGCCGGTTCTTTATACTAGTGAGACCAGAAAGAAAAGGAAGGCCGAGAAGACCCTTAAGAAGGGCAAGGGCAAGAGTAAAATAGGTAAGGCAAAGGTTGCCAAGAAAGACCCAATAAAGGACAAAGGTCAGTACTTCCACTACGGAAAAGATGGGCATTGGAACAGGAACTACAAAAAGTACCTTGCAGAAAAGGTGAAACAGAAGTTTATAGAAGCTTCAGGTACATTTATGATCAGTCTCCATTTGTCAGAATCTTATGATAACACATGGGTATTAGATATCGGGAGTGCTTATCATATTTATAATTCGTTGCAGGTTCTAGCAGGACTTAGGAGATTGAACAGAGGCGAGATGGACCTTAAGATGGGCAATGGAGCAAAGGTTACTACAATGGCTGTTGGTAAGGTCATCTTACATTTGTCTGGTGGAGCTATTATTGTATTAGATGCATGTTATTATGTTCTTTCTATTATCAAAAATATTATTTCCATTTCATGTTTGACAGTTAATGGATATAAATTAGTTTTTGAGAATAATAGTTATTCAATAATATTAAATGATAAGATCATCATGATGATTTTTTTTAAGAGTGCATAATGATTTTTTTTTATGCTAGATATAGCTCCACATATCATGAGTGTAAGTGAGTCTAAGAGGAAATGAGAAGTGGAGAACCAAACAGGAAAGAGTATTAAAACCTTTCGATCAGATCGAGGAGGTGAGTACTTGAGTATATAGTTCACCCAATTCCTCATAGACCATGGGATCTTATCCTAATGGACATCTCCTTATACACCATAGCTTAATGATGTATTAGAAAGGAGGAATCACACACTGTTAGACATGGTGCGTTCTATGATGTGTTTCGTCGACCTACCCATCTCATTCTGGGGATATGCCCTAGAAACCACAGCTTACCTTCTGAACAGAATTTCAACTAAGTCAATGATGTCTACTCCATGAGATATAGAATGGGAAGAAGCCCGATCTTAAGATTGTTAAGATTTGGGGCTGCCCTACCCACGTTAAAAGACACAACCCTGACAAATTCGAATCTAGGATGGAACGATGCAAGTTCGTGGGATACCCTAAGGAAACTTATAGGTATTATTTCTATCACCCTGAGGACCAAAAGATCTTTGTAGCCAAGAAAGTAGTGTTCCTTGAGAAGGAACACATTCTTGGTGAAGACAGTGGGAGCATGATAGAGTTGAGCGAGGTTGGAGAACCTAGCTCAAGCATTATTCTAGAATCTGTTCAGATACCTAACACACAAGTTCCAACTTTATGTAAGTCCGATAGAGTATCTCATCCTCCTGAGAGATATGTGGGACATATCAGAGAAGATGATATTAAGGATATTGATCCTTAGACCTACGAGGAGGCTATTATAAGCATAGAGTTGACTGATGGCTCGATGTATAATCTTCTTACATATTCCACTCCAGCCCAACGTCCGATTCCTCCTGCTTTAATCATCTCTCCATGATCGAAGCTAGTCTTATATTACTCAAAATGTAGATTAGATCATAAACTTTATCAATTGATTTCATTATCAAAATTTGAGACTCAACCATCTCCCTCTTTTTGATGTTGACAACCAATTGATGACGGAGTTTAAACTAAGCTCCCCCTATCAATATATAATATTAATAAAAATTTTAAATTCAAAAAATCAGGAGAATTTCATACATAATCATAATTTCAATACATCATTTCATGCATGATCATCATCATAACTTCTCCCCATTTCTCATTAACAAAAAGGAGAAGTGCATCTAGCAAGTTTTCAAAACTAGTAATTTAGTAAGATTTACATCATTTTGAACATGCAAGCTAATAAGTTTTAAGGATATGTAAGTTAAGCAAAATTTTTACTTCTCTTGAGGTAGCAACTTTTTGCTTCTCTTTACGATGTTCAAGCTAGCAAATTCTTTTTTCTTTCTGAGAAGTGCAAGCTAGTAAATTTTACCTTTTTTTATAAGCTAACAATTTTGTCTTTCTTGAGATGTACAAGTTTAGCAATTTTTGTTTCTTTGTCAAGTTTGCTTCTTCTTTTGCAAGCTAGCAATTTGCTTTTCTTTGCAATGTGCAAGCTAGCAAGACTTTCTCCCCCTTTGTCATTGTCAAAAAGAAGGGAAGAGTATAATTTTTCTTTTACGTCAATGCTCTAATTATGATAAAATTAATAACAAAGATAAATCAATGATTCAATTATATCATGAAGATATAAACCATAAATACAAAGGAATCATGTCATGAAAGATATTAATATGAAAAATAAATAAAAATCAATTCGTAAATATCAAAGGATCATAAATCATGTTAATAAATTTCTTCTATTGTAAATGACAAGAAGAAGGATACAATCTTGATTCAAAAAGAAAACTCATGTCATATAAGCCGAGTAATCAAGATAATGATTTGAAAAATATATAAGAAGAATTTATACATTTGGGAGATTTAACATGCCTAAGTTTCACATTCAAGCTAGCACTTAAGGTTCTCTTTCATATACTAGCAATTTTCTTTCTCCCTTTTAGTCAATAACGAAAAAAAACCTTAGGTGATCAAAGATCTTGATTAAAAAAAAATTAAGTATTAAATATTAAGAAATCAAGATCATGATTTATAAATATTTTTTTAGCAAAAAGAAAATTAAACGATCTTGATTTATGCATAAGAAATCTCAAGTCATCAAGTCATGATTTGAATACAACTCATTCAAATTTAATTAATCGATATCATCAAAATCACTTTCAAGAGATTCATGAATAACAAACATAGATTCATCATTAAGGATCTCTATGAAGAAAACTCAATAAGATAGAGATTGAGAAAATATATTTCTTTTTTATGTGTTTCAATTTAAGTGATTTATTTCATACAAGCATGTCTTTGTCTTTTATGTCAAATAAAAATATGTATCAACGTATAAGACCAAAAAATAATTTTCATCAAAAAAGTCATCAAGATACACATTAATGTTTTTTAAAACATACATAGGATTAATCTTATCAAGTGTCCAAGCATTAGATTAACATTTTATTTCTTTATCATAAAACATGCAATTATTATGATCAATATATATACATATACATATATTTTTTAATAATTTATATATAAATTTTTTACTAATTAATTTGAATCAAATCATGAAAAGCACTAAGTTATTCCATGCTAAGGTAAAAGAGATTCGATTGAGTCACTTACCTTATCGTTGTGAGCCGTTAAGACGGAGATCTCTACCTTACCTTCATTGGTTTACTCCTCGTCTTTCGATACACTAGATTTTTCCTTGAGTACTTTATTCCTCTTTGACATCTTCTTCTTTTTAACTTTATTTTTGTTCCTAATTTCTTATTTTATAAATTTTTTAAAATTTTATAGTGATAAGTTCAAGGTCATCATCATCACTTGAGTTATCACTCAAGTGGTCTTCTATTGTTCGAAGTGTCAAATCCTTCCTATTCTTTGAAAGGTTGTTCTCATGTTCATAATATGTCATAAATGTCATCTCATAGGTCATTAAGGACCCAATAAGTTTTTCAAGTGGAAAGTTATTTAGGTCATTTGTCTCATGTATTACCGTTATTTTTGGATCCCAACTTTTTGGAAGGAATCTTAGTATTTTGTTAACAAGATCAAAATTAGAAAAATATTTAACAAGGCTTTTTAAACTATTAATGACATCTGTGAACTGGGTGTATATGTCTCCAATGGTTTCGCTTGCTTTTATTTGAAACAATTCAAAATCATGCATCAAAAGATTTATTTTAAAATCTTTCACTCTAGTTGCACCTTCGTGTGTGATTTCAAGATAAATCTCATGTGTAGTTTTACAAATCGAAATTCAATTAAATTCATTTTGTCCATGGCACTAAATAAAGCATTTATCGCTTTGACATTAAAAGAGAAAGTCTTCTTTTCTAAATCACTCAATTTATTCATTAGTTTAGAAGACTTTTGAAAATCATTTTCAATAATATTTCATAAATCAAAATTCAACGAAAGCAAAAAAAACTCTCATTCGAGTTTTTCAATATGTGTAGTTCATCCCATTGAATATAGGAGGATGAACAAAAAAAAGACCCGGTTGAAAGCCAAAAAGAGATATTTCTCTTGGGTGTTAAACCAAATGAGAAATAAATGTGACTCTGATACCAAGTGTTAAGATCAAGTCGGCACTAAGAGGGGAGGGTGAATTAGTGCTTACGATAAAAACATCTATTTGAAAACTTTCATTTCGATTAAAACCTTTGATGACTCAAAAAAACCCATATCGGAAATAAGTTTAACTTAAAAACATTCATAAACGTAGTGAGTAAGTAAATCAATTTATAGTATAAATGAAAAGCATAAAGTATATGCAAACCAGATTTTATAGTTGTTTGGTCATCCCGACCTATATCCACTCTCGATTCCTCCTCACTTGATACCATCGACTTCCACTAACCAATCTTCTTTCATCGGGCGAAGATTAACTACCTTTACAACTCTATTCTCCTTTTGATAGGCTTAGAAGAGAACCTTTACAACCCCTTTTACAAGTGTTCCCCCGCACTCTCCCTTAAAACAATCTCTAAGTATATGGAGGAGGAAATTCAACTTTTTTAAGAAGGTTTATAACTCTAGAATCACAGAGTTTTATTCTACTTTCTTGCATTTCTAAGCAAAAATATGTAGGATATTTATAGACCCCAAATAGCTTCAAGAATTGGAGCCAAAATTCAAATCCCTGAGATTTTGGGGTACTAGCGGTACCACCTCCCAATCTACTCTAACACTGGGTGGTACCATCGCCTATCGCCTATCGCCTGACACAATCTTGGAAATTATGTCTCAGAGAGTGAGCCACCGGCGGTTTCATCACTTGTTCTGACGGTGCCATCGCTTGACTCATCTTTTGGGTCACTGTTTCGGTTTTTCTCTTAGCCCAACACAGTTCTAATTTAGGCCCAATGGGCCCTAATTGAGTTGGTCTAATTTTTAATTATAATTTAAAACTACTTCGATCTAGATAATTATTACAAAGTATGAATCATTTATTGTCTGGCATGTCATTAATTCATTAGTGCTTCGTCTGATCATTCGGTACATAATCCTCTCTTGCGGCCTATTGCCTAATTGGTATGTTGACCTCCATAACTCCGATCTCTTTGGCGTAATATCCGCTCTTCTTAGCCCGATGCTTGAACTCATGGCATGAAGCCTTCTACCAATACGTCGATCGATTCTATGGCTCGACGTCCAATCTTTTGACATGTTCCATTTCGACCCAATGTCCGATTCCTCATGCTTTAATCGTATCTCCATGATTGAAGCTAGTCTAGCATTATTTAAAATATAGATTAGATCATAAATTTTATCTATTGATTTTATCGTCAAAATACAGCATCTATAACTAATTTAATTTGAGGGATATGTTGGCGATGGTACAGGAACTGCTTGCTTTAGTGGAGAGGATGGGCAATGTCAGCGCTGGTTTGGCTGAAGATGCCATCACAAAATGCTTGACGGAGATAGTACACTGCTCTTCTGACCCCAACACAAGATAATGATGAGCAAGATAGCTGCACAATATGCCTGGTAAGGTTCACCGAACCAATTTACTAAAGATAGAGAAAGAGAAAGATGCATATCTGACAAGCTAATCTTTTTTTTCTAATGAATGCAATGAACTCCTCTTAATTCTCACTTTCTCTCTACGAACAGCAACAGGACAGATACAAACATAGAGACCATCTTGGGAGATTGAACTGCAAACAACTTTTCCACTCCAGCCGTACAGCGAAATGTGCTGAGCAAGAACATCTGTCCCATCTGCATAACCTCTGCCTTGGAAGACAACTTTAAATGACATAAACTGCTAAATTCTGTGGAAATATTTTTCAAGGAAGGTCATTATGCTAATTTGTAGGACACACTTTAGCTGCTAGACACAACATGCTTATAGCTTCAGACAAATTGATTCGTTCAGTTTAACTGCTCAATCCTGATGCCAGATTTTAGTGTTTTCTACCTTCGAAATGCTATGATCAGAAATGTGATGGTTGTGAAACTAATTACCGCATGTGGTACCAGTAAGTGTTTTCTTGCTTTTTTTGCTTTGTGTATTATGTTTTGTTTTTGTGTGTGTGTGTGTTTTTTTCCCTCTTCTTTTTTTTCTCTTCTTATATTTTAAATTCACACCCTCCCTCTTTGAGAATTACGTCTTGAAACCTCGTTGAAATATTTTCTATATATTCGTAAACGCTTGAGGATGTGAATCATAATACCAATAAAAATTGGGCACGGAATTATTTTGTTTTCTTTATGATATGAAGAAAATAGAGGGTGGATGAGAGGGATGATGTTCCAGATTCAACAAGTCTGGCAGTAATCCATGCACAGGCCATACATTATTTTTCTGCAATTTTTCCATACCTCTTTGTTAACCATCTTCAAGTTGTGGAATGCATATGATCTGAACTCCGTGTTGAATTTTTGATACAAGTTGTGAGGATATAAAATCCCGAATAGAAGACGTCTTAAAGTTTAACTGATATTGGAATTCAAAGATGACCCTTCTTCTCTATTGCCTTGATCTCCGTCTCTCGATCCACAGGAACATGAGGTTTTCATGCATACTCTCAAAACAATCACCATCTGTGATTGCTTTGATCCAATTTGTGTTTTTTTTACTATGTATAATATATTATTCTTCTCTTTTGCATATTTTCATTTCCACATTCACTTAATAAATTTTATATCCAAGAAATATGATTCAGTTGTATTTTTTATTAATATTTTGATGAGCATAATTTTTTTTTTAAATTCTAGATTCATATGATAATCGTATCGATAAGATTATTCCCTTACGATCTGAGAGTTCATGATTTGAGCTTCAAAAATAATCTCTTTATATTTAGAGGTAAGACCACGTGCTTAGTATATTAGGCCTCCTTATATGTCCTTTTTTTTTTATATGACAATCATATCAATGTCTACCTATAATCAATCTGTTTCTAATCTTATATCCATTAAATTGATTTTAGGTGGTGCATCTTATTTTTCTATCTTATTTTAATTTGTTGAATTCCTTTATTTAAAGAATAACACAGTAAATGTCAAAAACTTGATCTACACAGTCGGACAGGATTTAAATAAATATAATCTTATCCTTCTTTTTAATACCATTACTTAAGAGAAACATGATGAACGGTGGCCGCGCAGCACTGCCAAGGAGTCTGCGTGTGCACAGAGACTCGGACAATAATTGATAGAAGTTTGGCACTACAAACTTCTCAAATGTAAGATGCATGCCAAATTGTCTGAATCTTTAATCCCTTTCCCATGTAAAACTAATTTCTAATTTTTTTTTCTTATTATCATGAATATTTTTTAACAAGGGTTTTAGTTGTCATGTCTCTCAATTAAAAATCACAATCTAGTTGAATCTGGCTAAGTTACGGGGGTGTCTTGTTGATACCAAGACCTAAGAAAATAATAAGTAGAAGATGCGAGTAAAAGAGCACAATGTCGTTGTTGTTGTTGTAGCAAAGTACATGAAACAAGGAATTGAATAACAACAAGAACTTTGTTAGGTAGAGAAAGCAACCACAGTTTCGAGTGTCACAGAGCTCAGCGAAGTTAGATACTTGTAAAAACATCCAGCTACTGCTCCAAGTACTAACCTAACCCTTTTATCACCTGAGCATTTTTTAGTGTTTATATAACCTATGTTTTAGGTTGTCACTGGATAAGGATATTTAGTTTTATATTAATTGAAGAGGAGGAAAATTAAATATTTATAAGTATTTAATATTATTCTTATCCTAATAAGTATCTTTCTTGTGAGCCTTTGTGATCACACCAATGATGATAAAATATTAATTTATCACTATTTCACACGACTAAAGTATCATCATGATACAGGTTGCAGATTAATCTTGATTATTTTGGTTCGGAGCTATTAATGGTCCATAAAAGGTTGCCAATACACTTAAAAACAAATAAAAGCATGCAAAATGAGGATGGTCGAAACAGATTCAATTATAAATATCCCAGCATATTGCCATCTCTCTTTGGGCTATTCCCACTACGAGGATTCTGCTTATGCACTCAGAGAGAGAGAGAGAGAGAGTGCGTGTGTAGAAGTGTTGGCTCGGTTGGTGGAGAAACGAAAGAGAAACGCACTTAATCCTGGATTCATATCGAAACTAAATTAAAATTAGAATCAGAACAAAATCAAAATCCAATGAAGTCAGAGCCATAATTCGATGATTTATTGATTTCAAACCGAATCAAAACAAGCTAAAGGCGATTCAATTTCGATTCCTGGGTCTGGCAAACAGAAATCGTCGATTCTGAAACTAATGATTCAAGATCCAAAACTGATGGTTCCAGTTCTGGTTTAAACCGTTGGTTCGATGATATTTTTTTTTTATAAAAAAGACTTTGGTCAAATAGGCTATTAATCGATCGTTGCACTCAAACGATAAAGCCGAATGGTCCATGCTTGGCCCCACGAAAGGGCAAATAATTAGTTTGTCCCTCTCAATAGCCATATAAATGACTATATTCAACGGTATTTTAATTATTTTATAATTAAAATATAAAAAATCTAAAAAAAAGAAATATTAGTCCCTTTCAACAAATAATAATAGCTAGGAGGTATTTTAGAAAGAAAAAATATTCCAAAAATCCTATAAATCTCTCATTCTTCCTCACATCATTGATTAACCACTCATTAAAGTTTCAATGCTCTTAAACGTTCTTTTAAATTCTCTCTTAATCTCTCTTCTTGATCTGATGGTAAGTGGAAGCCACTAGTTCACCACCACCGAGGAAGCTTTCGAAAATTTGATTATGGAAACTTAAGAAAGCTAAGTCGAAGGAAATCGATATAATAATGAAACTTAAGCTAGACATCTTCAAGCTGCATTTCAAGAAGGTTCAAAGCACCGATAACTTGTTCCATGTCATATGTAATTGTTATGATCAAAATTTTAAATTCAAAGAAGGAGGAGGATGTGAAACATTCCAAAAATATATTGAGAAGAAACATCGAACACAAGCCTCTATGGAGTGATGTCAAACGCAAATTTTCGGGTACCCTACTTCTCCCACTTTTTACTTTTTATTAAAAAATCATGATGTATTAGCTAGATTAATTTTCATTGAGCAATTATCTTTCAGTTTCAGTGAAAATGTTGACTTTGTTAAATATTGTTAAGAGGCTTCAAATCTCAGCACACAATGAGTTCTTTATATCACTTTTACTTGTACTCTGCATTATCTTTAAGAAAAGAAAAAAAAATTTACAAAGAAAAAATTTTCGAGCTTCCAATGATTGTGTTTTTATTTGTGTTGATATTTAGAGTATCACTAGCAAATGCACTTGTACTTGGATCACTTGTCATTAGATAAGTAATGATTGGCCATATAAAAATAAATTATTACTTTTAGAGTTTTTGATGAACGATATATAGTTGATAATATTTACAGAATGATGAAAATAATTTTAGAAAAATATTATTTTATTTTTAAATTTTTTTCTATCGGTTTTGACAATGTAGCGGCATACACCGCTTCTCCTTTAAATTTACAAGAAATTTGTCAACCTGCTTTTGGTACTATCCTTTTTCATCTTAGACTTATTTATCATGTTTTGAATTTATTAAAAAAAAGACCTAGTTAGATCTTAGTAATGAAAAAAATAAGTCAGATTTTATAAATTAAATAACAAAAGGCCCAAAAGATTTCTTAGGGATGTTCTTACTCAATGAAATTCTATACGTTAATTGCTTAAAAAATATTTTGAATATAAAGAATTAACATACATTTTGCGTAAAGAATCTTGGAAATTTTAAAAGTTTTTAATAATGTAACATTTATTGGACCGCACCTTTTTTTAGTTGTCTCTATTAAAATTGTTAGTGCATAAGAATATCAATATGACGATAGTTTAAATATGACAACAACGGCGATGAAATCAAAATAGATAAATTATTTTATGAAATTTCATAAGTTAATGTCAAGCTAAACTTGACGGTCGCAAAACCATTGCCAAGGGCTATCTGAGCTCCATGATGGCCATGCTGTGTTCCGTCGAACAAAGGGATTCCTGTACCTGAACGAGACGAACATGCCATTGGGCCCACAATCTCTTCGAAGGAATGCCAATCTTATTAAGGGTATTCGAGTCTATCTAAAGCTAAATCCGGACTCGTGAGACGATGCAAGTCGGATGAATGCAGGTGAATTAAACATGAGCAGATATGGAATATTGAATGCAGGTAGATGGGTAAACTATTATCAATTTCGATTTGAAGTATCAGATATAATATCAGAGCCTATATAACATTAGACATGATGGAAGGCTGGAATAAAATAAAATAAAAAAAAATACTCATGAATAAGACTTCTGATAAATATGCCATCATCACGAGACAATGCCTCCTATGCAGCGTATGAAAATTTAATTATATGATATATTGGTCGTCCACAAAAAGGATTGTCTCATACATTCCGTGTAGAGCTAGCGCTTAATTTCGAGCACATTTGGAGCGGAAAAGCGAGAACAACACAAAGTCAAATATCATGGGAATCTCCAAAGTTCGATGTTCCTTCTCCATAGTGCAAGAGAATTTATTCCTTCTGAGAAGATATTGCTACATATCTTTGAGTCCCACCATGTACTTGATTAGTTTAAGCGGATCAAATAAAAATATCCAACTCTGTCACCCTCTCTCTTATCATTGTGTCTGAAACGAATTCCACCGACTCCATTCACAAAGAGCTAAATGGATTCCTCCAAAACCGCATATATTGGCCTTTTTCTTAATTCTCAATCACCCATTTGATTTGGTCAAATCAACTTATTTAATAAATAAGCACGCCTGATGGGAAGGACCATGACTCGTCATCGAAGTTACTCTATCCAATTTTAATTATCTTAGCCTCCAAATCTTATTATAAATATGTTGACTAGCTTAATTGATAATATTTGTAACCTATATTAATAAGATTTTTATATTAAATTTCACCTTCATCACTTATTTTACATTATATATTCTTTTTTTTTTTTTGCTTAGAAGCATACATACCCTTGATAATTAGCAAGAGGATGCGGTGGGTATCCACAATGATAACAAAGAAAATTAATGTATCACACATCATTTTGCATTATTTAATATCATTTATATAAAATTGTTAAGATTTAAACAATGAATAATATATTTGTGGCCATCAAACTATATGATTTAATATCAATAATCAGACTAGTGAATATCGATCCATATATACCTTATGTTTTTTTTTTCTTTCTCAAGATAAATATCATTTTTCTTTAAATAAATCTTGCTAGGATAAATTATAGAGCACCGCCAAGAACCAAATTTGTCTCGGAGAAAATTCAGTTGGATGCCTACGGTTTGACGTTTGGTAGAACAATCTATTTATAAATCGATTGCAATATGCAATCGTGCTAATTACATATACTCTATAATTAGCTATATTTATGAAATTACATTAAAATTCTTATACTTACGAAAGTAAAATATTTAACTCTATTTCTCTTCACGTCATCAATTTTGTTAATAGAAATATCACATGTGCTTAGTGATAAATCAAATTAAGATAGAGTTAACACGTGCTCAATAATAAATCCTAAGATATTTTCATTAGTAGAGTCAACATAATTATCATAAGTATAGAAATTCTAAAAAATATAAGAATTGAAAAAAATAAAGATAGCTAATTACATGAGATAAATATGTAATTAGCCTTGCTAATGACCTTAATACTTAAGAGCTCTATGTTACTATTTAATTATTAGCTCTCGGTATATCGTATTCTTTATTTGTAATCTCTGCCTCTCCTTGTATTCAGATTCAGATCTATTATTGTTCTTGCAAAAGAATTCAACACTAATTCAGGATTTGCAATAAACAAGTCACACAATCCGATTTAATAAAATCGCAATAAAAGAAAGAGAAATGTTAAAAATATTCATGCACGATATGAAGATTGAAAGACTTCATATAATATTTATATTTAGCATCTTAAAATTTTGAGTTGTATTGGAACTCAAACTCATGTATATTAGTTCTCATCCATTTAACTGAAACTGGAGTTAATTCAAAATATTAATGAGATAAAATCATGAGGGACGGCCAAGGAAATAGAATCAACGAACAATGTAGAAAGAATTAATGCCATATCGTCGTTGTCTAAATAGTTAAAAGATGAGTCGACAATAGTTCAATTCCCGAATAGGTCATCCTTTTGGAGTGCTGCTGAGCAAGAAGAGACAACCAAATTGCCAAAGAAAAAGAAAGCGAAAGAGACGATATAATATTTCATAGCTCAAATTTATCTTATTGAGGAAGAATTAGTCACAGGTGAGAATCCCCATGACGTTTCTTTGATGACATCAAAGACGATCTACTCGTCCATGCTTTTCTCCACGAGACACACACTTACGCTTTATTAATTTATATGCTTGAATATAAATTTATATGCCTGTCCCCCATTTATATGCTTCTTGCAAAAGCCTCGTATAAAGAAATAGAAGTTGGATCTTACCAACCCACTTGTCTCATGCATCAACCAACTTCAACAATATCATAAAATCCTAATTTTCATCATTATCAAGATACGCAAAATCGATTTCATCTTTTCTAAATATACTATCTATAGATCTTCTCAAAATACACTCCTATTATCTTACATAAATTTTTTTTCTCGTTTTATCATCTTTAGTTATTCACAAAATAAATCATCTGTTTAAAAAGCATTCTCATCACTTGTGCTCTAATGTATTAATCAAGTTGGACGCCTCAGCATGACATAATATAATTTGCATCATGAATTCAATAAGTTAAAGAGAATAACGCGAATTAAGGAAAGAGTGGGGGAATCGAGTTCTAAAGGTGGAGCCAATAACAATGCCGGCGCATCGCAAGAGGAAGGCCGCAGTGGCCTCCACGGCCGTCCAAGCCAATAGATGCGTCTGTATTGTTATGATTTGTGGGATTCGTATCGGAGGAACGGGGAATCGTATTCCCGCCTACACCGTGAGAAACTTCTCAGGTGTGTCGGTCAAAAGCGAGAGAGAAAACAATTCTTGACAGCTGGCCGAAAACAACACAATTGTAAATAATTGTAGCAGATGAGAGAGAAGCACAAAGCTTAACCAATGAAAAATGGAAACAGAAACCGTGCCCAAACATATAATAGAAAGCGTATTCGAAACAAAAACATGTTTTGATTTGAGAACCAAAATATATAATAAAACACTTGACTCTCTGTCATAGTATTTTTCAATAGAATTATGGTGTTTTTTTTTATCATCTATTCAAAGATACTATAAATCTACACCAATATATTACGATAAAAAGAAGAAAATGTAATACCAACTAACTTATCGCTTGTGAAGGGGTTTTACTGAGAAGAAGATGTTAAGAAACTTCACTTCTAAGTTATAGTATTTCTAAAAAGGGATATAATGTTTTGACACATCGACAAATATATTTATTGTATGAGAAACTGTTTTGAAATATCCTATGATAAACACCGATAGGAAAAACAAAAATGGGACGGTCCTCTCGGGAAAAACCCAAACTAAAATATTTTATTATAAATTCACCCAAAAATTATATATATATATATATATTAATATAAACACCATAAAGTAAATTCCATCATTAATGATCCATCTTTACCACCATCCTCCACGGCTATAAAGGGAAGGCGGTGGTGAAAACGGAGGGGCGAGAGTTGAGGAGGACCGTTTAAACTTTCCCACGCAAAGAGAGAGGAGAGAGGACGGGGGACGCCGGCTGACGGCTCGGAGCGATGGGCAGCTACAAGTACTGCGTTTGCTTCACGCGCAAGTTCGTGTGGAGAGCGGCGGCGCCACCGCCCGACGTGAGGCAAACGTTCGTAGAATACTCCGAGGGGGCCGCCCAGATGGGCCCCGACCAGCTACGGCGGTTCCTCGCCGAGGCGCAGGGCCAAGCGGACGCCACCCTCGCTGATGCCGAGCGGATCATCGAGGTGCTCCTCCAGCGCCGCCGCCGCCACCACCTCCCCGCCTTGCTCTCCCGCCCCGGAATATCCCTCGACGACTTCTTCCACTTCCTCTTCTCCGACGACCTCAACCCGCCAATCCGATCCCAGGTCGGTGCCGCTCTCCCCCCAACACCCCAAGAGGACATTGTGGTCTCTGTTAATTCGCACGAATGTCGTCTGCTTTTCCCATACTTGGTTGCTAATTTGGCTCTCTCTATGTTTGGTTGAAGATGAAACCTTCGATCATACAAAATCGTTTCAATGATCGCAGCATCCTTCGCTGAAAGCGCCCGCCTGATTGGGAACAGCACTCGGTAGTGAAAGAGTCACTCAAGACCGAGTGCTTGAATGTTCGTCTTCTAATTAAATGTTATGCCCTGTGTAAGATTTGTCTTATGAGTTTTGTCTCCATGACCATATTTCTTCGGCTCTTGCAAAGATCGGACCTGTGGAGGGCCAAAATAGACAACTCCAGTCACACTAGAATAGGGAATTTTGTTGTGGATTGAGCCCGTGGTACCCATGTTGCCGAGGAACAACTTTCTAGTGGCTCAAAACTTCACCCTCCATCAGCTATGCTTGCCGAAACATCAAAATAATCATTAATACCCCATTTTTTAGGGCTGCTTCTCTCTTTGTTGTTTGTAAGCTTTCCATTAAATTCTGTTGTTCTAATTTAGTGTTTATTTTTATATTAAGCTCTGTGACAGTTTTTTCTCTTTTTTTCTGTATGGCAAGTCATAAATAACTTCTGTTCAATTGTCACTATGGAAATTGATGAACATATTGCTTCTCACGCTTAACTACCATTTCTCATGTAGATGTTTTTTGACCTGGATTATGGGATATATATATATATATAGTACTTTGTTGTCTACTCTATTGGTCTGCTAGCATCAGAACCTTTCTACATCTAAAGACCGCTCTAGTTTATTATATCTTGTAGTACAATTAGGATATCCAGAGTTACTTTGCCTGCGTACATCACTTGACACCGCATCTTTCTTCCAGGTTCATCAAGACATGAGTCTTCCACTCTCCCATTACTACATATACACAGGCCATAACTCATACTTGACTGGAAACCAACTCAGCAGTGATAGCAGCGACATTCCCATCATAAAAGCATTGCAGAGAGGTGTAAGAGTTATTGAATTAGACATGTGGCCAAACTCAACCAAAGATGATGTTCGAATCCTTCATGGATGGTAAGACTTGATGCCTGGAACCGCTTAAATAGCACCAACAGCATGTGTTCGTTCTATCCTATGTTGCAGTGTTAAGAATGTTGCGCCGATGTAAATGCAACCAGGCCCATCCATGTTTGTCTAACATTGAAGAAAAAGCTGACATGAATGGAACACCGAAAAACCTATCTTATTGAAATTTTTTATAGACTCTGCAAATCTGTCATGCCTAAATGGTGTGTTATTATTAGATCATACTCGACTAAAAGTTAATTGTACTTCCGTTGCTTTTCTGTGCACAGGACATTAACTTCTCCAGTGGAGATGATCAAATGTTTGAGGTCCATCAAGGAGTTCGCCTTCTGTGCATCTCCATATCCTGTTGTCATCACTCTAGAGGACCACCTTACTCCAGATCTCCAAGCAAAAGTTGCTGAGGTGAGCAATGCTCAATGCTTAGATAAGGTTTTTCAGATTTTCATGTTTTAACTGTCAATTGAATTCATCTCTAGATGGTTACTCAAACATTTGGAGACATGTTGTACTGCCCCAAGTCAGATTCCCTCGAGGAATTCCCCTCTCCAGAATCCCTAAAGAACAGGATCATTATTTCCACAAAACCACCAAAAAAATACTTTGAATCAAAGACCGTTAAGGACAAGCAGGATGATCCTCAAAAGGGTGGAAAGGGTTCAAATGATGAGGCATGGGAAACCAACACTGCAGATCTACAAGCTCTACATGTCTCTCATGACAAGGTGCAACATTACTTTGATTAAATTTTTCTTGTGCCTTGGAGCTTTTTATCCATCAGCATGTATTTGCCTCTGCCTCTAAAACATAATTAACATATATCAAAAGAACATGACCAGAATGAAGCAAAATCTAATGCTGACGATGATGAGCATGTATTTTAGCAGAACTCAGGTCCTGAGTATCAACGCATAATTACTGTTCATGCTGGAAAACCTAAAGGTCGAACAAGAGATGCACTGAAGGTTGATCCTGACAAAGTTAGGCGACTCAGTTTGAGTGAGCAACAGATTGCAAGGGCAGCAGAATCTTATGCACTTGATCTTGTAAGGTAAGTCCATATTTCTTTATGAGAAACATCTAGATTTGTGGATTTCATTTTAGTGATTAAAAACTGGGGAAGTAATATTCTCGTCTGGACATAGAGAAAAACAAAGAAAGCTGCTTCATCAGACAACTAAAAGTGATCTTTTGATCTTTTCTAGCTTATATCATCTTCTATTTTTTGAAAAATTAGATGACTTATTTCATGCAAGACCATCGAATACTGGACATACAGAAGCAACTGTTACCTAGCTTGTGTTTTTTATTTTTTTGTGCATCTCATATCAATTGTGTTCACATTGTTCTGCTTGGATCTATACTAGATTCACTCAGAAGAATATTGTAAGAGTATACCCCAAGGGTACACGCTTTAACTCTTCTAACTATTGCCCCTTGCTTGGATGGCTGCACGGTGCACAGATGGTTGCACTCAATATGCAGGTTCGTTTCTATGCTTAATATGCAAGCTGAACATTTACTTCCAAAGATATATGGTGCTACCTGACATTATTTGTCTTTGGGTCACTCTCATCACTCATCAATACTACCTTTGAAGACTTGTCATATAATATCATATGATATGTGGTGCTAGCTTTATTGTCTGAATCTTCACATAATTTTCCACTTTTTATGTTATTGTTTCCAACTTGACACATATTATGTACTACATAAGTAGATTAATGGAACAGCGTTAAGTCTCTGCAATGATCACTGTCTCCACAGCCATATTTTCTACAGTTACTGTACACTCGATGCATTTTCAAGATTGGAGTCCAGATAACAAATTTCAGTATCAACAGGTTTTGGATCCCAGGTTCCATGTTTATGGTTTATATCTAAGAGACTGTAGGAGATTAAGCAATGTGGCTTGTGATTAGAGTTTATGAAGATCAGAGGCAGAAGAAGTTCACTTAGAATTTTCACCATTCCAATATGTCCACATATATTTACATCCAGTTCTCATGAGACATGTATTGAAAAACTTTTCCCATATAGCAGGCATTTTTTCGAAGGATCACCTGCGTCTCCATTTTTAGGGTAAATTTTAGTGAATCCTTTGTGATTTCTGTTCCATGTTCAATCAGACAATTTCAAGGCACACAGAAATGTCAGCTGGAAAGTTTTGGAATTTGGTAGACTAATTGATGCATGAGTTTGAGTATCATAGACAGAAATATATTGTGGTTCCATGCACATGATGAAAGAAATAACCACATGTAAATTTGAAACTTATATTTGGTTTTCCTAACCTCATTACCAGTCCCTCTGGCAGGGGTATGGAAGGTCACTTTGGTTAATGCAAGGATTATTTAGGGCCAATGGAGGTTGTGGCTATGTAAGAAAACCTGATTTCTTGATGAACATTGGTCCACAAGCTGCAGTTTTCGATCCTGAAGCAAGCTTACCTGTGAAGATAACATTGAAGGTAAGTGATGCAGAATTCTCTCAATCGCTATGCTCATTTTCCCAGCATTAATGAAGTTATGACAGGTTAAGATATATATGGGAGATGGCTGGCACAAGGATTTTAGTCGAACACATTTTGATGTCTATTCTCCTCCAGATTTCTATGTAAGGGTAAGATATATCTGATACTCCATTTACATCAAAATACTTACCTAAATATTGAGCCCATGTGGAGTTGTGCTGCCTGCCAAATTACGGTTGCATAATCGATCAGTGAGCAAATATTGAATTCCATCCCCGTATCATCAAAGCAGATGCTTATCCAACAACTTATTTGCTGATTTCCAGGTAGGAATTGCTGGAGTTCCTGCAGATATCAAAAGGAAGAGAACAAGGATAAAACAAGATGAATGGATGCCAGTTTGGGGAGAGGAATTCAGCTTCCCCCTAACCGTTCCAGAGCTGGCTTTGCTCAGGATTGAAGCCCGCGAGTACAACATGTCTGAATTGGATGACTTTGGTGGACAAACATGCCTTCCGGTCTGGGAGTTAAAACCAGGAATCCGAGCTGTGCCACTTCATGATTACAGGGGGAACAAGTACAAGTCTGTGAGGCTGCTAATGCGATTTCAGTTTGTATGAACCTCATTTACTGGAAGTTTTGGTTTGCAGGCTGAGTTTTATATACACTGATCTACACTCGCAACCTCTTATTTGTCTAAAACTATATGATGCAGTTTGTTGTGGTTCTAGTATCAATCTCCTTGTATATATACAGAAAAGAAAATTTATTTTGGGAATGGATGCAATTTACAAAGGTGTTTCCCCCTTTTTACCTTTTGTTTTTCTCCCTCGGTGGATTCCTGTAAATTCGTTTAGGGAGTTCAGATCTTCTGTGAATGTGTGAAATCAAAATGCCCTGATATTTGAGAATTGGAATGTGAGGGATGAAATTGTGTACCACAATGAATCAATGTTGAATGAATGAGAAGCCCAAACTCTTCTTTCTAGAACTGTTAACGCATTTTGTCAGCTGTGTTTTATCCGATGGCAATACTCTCTCACGGGAATTGTTTCCTGGAACATTGTCGAGTACAGGCTTCCCCATGGGATCACATTAAGCTCTCGTCAGGGGCTCTCACTCTAACACATATCAAGAGAGAATTTTTTGTAACTTGTTGTTAAAGTACTTTATGCATGTCATCTTTCAAATACTAGGTCAAATATAACCAAATGAATTTTCCGCCATCAGTCGTCCCTTTTGTATTTGATTATATTATTTCTTTTTAACACTTCAAATCATAGTTGTTTAGTTTATTTTATTCTACTGAACTTAGGTGTAGTGGCAAGTAGATATTTGATAAAGTAGGTCAGAGAGTTTTACTAGCCAAATATGGAGTTTTGAAAACTTATCTGATATATTTTAAATATTGATGATATACCAAATTCATTAAATAAAAGTTGAGGATTTAAAATCTCATTCATCATATTTTGAATGTCCTAACTAGCTTAGTGGGTAAAGACTTTAATAGTTCATTATAAGATCCTCGACTTTAATTGTACCTTCGCCACATATCTTTAAAAATAAATGAAAAAAAATTAAATTATAAATATTTTAAATATATTTTATCTTCTTCCGTGAAATAGACTCAATAACTATGTAAAAGACATAATATGTTAAATATCCTTTGGTTTTTCATAAAATAGGCTTCTTTTTTTACTAGTTTTAATCCCACCTACCTAAGACCCCCTTTACATGTCTTTTATCTTGTATCATGCACGTCTAATAGCCCTCTGAGCGTCAAAATATTATATATATATATATATATATATATATATATATATATATATATATATATATATATATATATATATATATATATATACACGCACACACATGCACATATAATCAATTGCTAAACATTTTTATTCAAAATGAAGGTAATTTTTTAAAGAACTACTACCCTCAGGCTATCATGAAACACTGCAAAATATGAAGAACACAACAAAAGGAAGCCTGTTTTATTCATATTTATGTAATGTGATTAAACCTAAATGAATTTATTTTATGTGTATTAGCTCAAATAAAAATCCATCAACTTGGCCCATATCAATATTTGAAGCATGCGACACATGAACCAGATGAAGTTTATATCTAACGAAGCATGCTACGGTTTTATATTTCAGAGACCCTGGAAGCAAATCCTTTCCAAAACAAGCCTTGTTGCGTTTACAGTTTAAAAAAAAGTGAGCCATAGACATCCCAGGAAAGCTATTTGCAAATTGAAATTACTACACATAACAATAAAAGATTAACTACTACAAATACCACACAAATACAATGGCAATTGCGGAGAGAGGTAGAACAAAGATTCTTCATAAGTAATATTTCAACTTCGGCAGAGGCATGTAGATTACCAATCTGTTCTCTTTATCCATCATATCTACTGATGCTCTAAATCTGATATACAAGCTAGTAGAAGAGCCAACGCTACGAATCCCACCAGATAGCTACTCCATCCACTTGCGTATTTCAACCATCAAATCTAATCTTGCAGGCTATTGACAATTATAGAATATACTAGAGCTGATCTACTGTGAGATAAATATACTGCAACTTGCTATCCATGTAGCATCACAGTTATAAGAATGCATGCTTGTGTACTGGTTGGATTATATCCAAAATAAATTCATCTCATGAAATGACCCAACACTTCCATGATGTACATGCAATCTTTGGATCAGAAAATTTTATGGTGTTCATGCATCAATCTGCTCTGAAGTTCCTATTTCCCATACCTAATGAAGTCCCATCTGAGGAATGGATACCATGGTTTTGAAACCACTCTGGCATGTGAAACCTTTCATAGAGCGCAGGTCGGACATCTTTCTCAACAGATAGGTGTTTAAGAAGAGGAAGAATAACTCCCATAAGCTGAGCAGGAAAAACACATGCCAAAGAATATCAAGGACACAATCATAAATATAACTGTAGATCAACCAATTTGAGGGATAAAAATGTGTTCTTGTGAACTTGTTCAGAGAATGCAATGTCTTGTTACCTGCTCATCATAAGGCTGTCCAGCAGAAAAAGGAACACATGGAATTCCATTTAATGGTTGCAGTAAGAAACTAAATGGATTGTTGTCGACGATAACAGTTCGAGAGAGATCCTTCGATAGGCAGGAAAGATCTTTTACATGATCCCTGTACTCCCTGGATTATATAAGTGCAATAACAAACGGTAAAATGCATCAGCACATGATGGAAATTATTACAACCTAAAATAAGTAGAATAAATCAAATTCTTAATTGGAGATGATATTGGACAACATTTTACAAGCCTGAGCTTATTACTCACAAGATCTACAAATGCAATAGAATGGCATATAAAAATTAGTGGAAGTATGAAACTAATCTGGGATTGACCTTGAATTAATATCACAAGAAGTTACTATGCCTCGACTGTTCAGGGTCCTGTTACTGAACTCTATTTAGGGCAACATGACTAGTTAAAGTAAGTTCAGTCAAACAATTCTTTATTGACTTAATCAATAGAAAAGCATAACTTCAGTCATCATGTTTCTTAAGATACCTCAGCAGCAAGCTGGACATGTTATATTAATGGCATACCAGACATTTGGCATGTACATCTATCAATACATGCCAGATCAACTGGTCTAGCATGCCCCCTAGCTGTAGCGAGCAAACTGTTTCTTCTTTTCTCTAAGTTAACATGTTATTGGTAGTCATATGTGTCCTGCAAGCTAATCACGTAAGTGACAGCACGTATGACTTGACATGCATTCTTTTTGCTTATTATTATTTGATATTTTATCACTTTATCTTGTATATTGTATATATTGTGATGTCCATAGATCTGTACAATGAGAGTCGAATCGTGATAAGATCATGATATTATCACGATAATGAGACAGATTCACCTTTAAACACATATCCTAAATAATCTCAGTCATAGATTACTTGAGAAGGACATTGAGATAACCGGACAGACTGGTGTGCTATATACCCGTCCATATGATGGAGGCAGCTATTCTCATAGCTGCTCGTGTGGGGATACTAAGGATACAGTGTAGGTGCTCATTGAAGAATGAGTTCACTGATTGATCCGCTTACGGAATACTGAATGGTTGATGATACCTTATTGTCAGATAGCGATTCCGTAGTCCTAGTAGTGTATCTGATCCTTAGACTTGAGACACCAAGGATGTCCTATATAAGTACTCCACTCTTTGATACCGAACTTATAGGTTTGGAAACTCCAGATCAAGTATAGCCAGTCATTGGGAGTTGTAGCCAACCTGGCTATTGAGTGTCGATAGAAGATCATCCGCTCTCGGTATCATAAGAGGAATATCTCATATGTTCTTGCTCAAACAAATCCTTGGCCAAGGTTATTCGGATTGAGAGAGAAATAATTCTCTAGGAGAATCCGATTAAAGCGAGACTTGAGGAGAGACTGCATAGACCTGATAGCACCATGCCTAGTATAGGGTCTCTGGGATATTAGATGGATGAAGGACTATAGGTATATGGTAACTGAGAACAGATCGATCCAAAGGATTAGATTCCCCTGTATCATCTGGGGATTACGGCATAGTGGTCTAGTACGTCCGTAATCGATGAGTCGAGTGAATTATTATGGAGATAATAATTTACTGAGTGAGAAAGAATTCTGACAAGTATGATTCACGACCAACTCGATATTGGGCCTAAAGGATCACACACATATGGTAGGTGTTGCGACGAGTAGAGGTTCGGATATGAGATATCCGCCGGAGCCCTTATCTTAATGGATATCCATTAAGCTCTTGAATTATTGGATCCTATAGATGAGATTCAATAAGAGCTAATAAGAGATTATTTGGTAGAGACCCACTAATCTAAGAGGCTTGAGTAGTTAGATGGAAAGACAATACCCAACAAGGCAAGATTCATTAGGGTTAAGTTGACAGGAGACCTCTATAAATGGGAGGGAACCAAAGGCCCATAGGCTAGGGTTTTTGGCAGCCACCTCCTATTCTCCTCCCCCTTCTCCTCTTCAGCCAACAACCCTAGTTTGGGACGTGTGGATAGCAAGAAGGGCCGACCCCTTCTTGATTATGTAGTACGCGCAACGAGGAGATTTGAGCAACGATTTGAGGAACGTCGTTGCAGCCCCTACCGTGGATTATCACAAGAGAGGACATTTGAACTCCTTCATCCAGTCCCATTGATCTGCAGGAATTTAAAGATATACAATCTCCCTAGGTAATTCTCTTACACGTAGTTTTTCGGTTTCGCGGGTTTTGCGCACTAACTTTTGCACGACGATAAAAACCTCTTTTTCTACGGGAAATCTATGATTTTTGTTTCTATTCTTTCACTGTGCATATGATGTCACCATAGATATCCCAACAGTTATGGTACTGGAAACCCGAAGGACAAAGACACCAAACCCCTTTTTATGGTTAAAGCCTCCAAACCTCAAGGATTAAGTCCTTGTACAGTAGGAAAAGGGGTTGTACAAACCCTTATCAGGACCTAGAAATGGCCAATGCTAGTATAGTACTTGGACCTGGGTCCTGGCCAGCATCCCTTGTTTCTTGGTGGCCTAGCCAAACAATGCTGCCAGGCACCAGTAGACCCTGAATTGGGTTGTTACAGCTAGGATAAATGAGAGGGACAGCAGCTTTATATTCAACAACAATAACAAAACTGTAAAGTCTCAACTGACAGAAGTTTTATATTAAAACATAATTTAGCTCACTTTATAAACCTATTTTACTTAGGGTTGGACATCAGTAGCAATAACTAGAATTTTGTAGGCCTCTTCAAAACATCCTATTTTATTGGACTTTGTTTGTTCCAGCACTAGTGTATTTATTTTATGCAAGCACAGACCTCATTGCTGTCTAGTGTGAATCCAATTATCACATTAATTGGGCTTTTATTATTGCAGTATTAGTAATACATCATAGAACAGTAAATAAAGACTGAAAGGGGTTCAGGACAAAGATTGACGCCAAAAATTATAAACTAATAAATATCTTCAGAGAGATATTCAAGGATGTCATACTAAGAAAGCACCATATTTTCATTCAAGAAATCACATCATCTCTCCTTACAAACACGACTCATTAAATAGGATAATATAATGTTTAGAAAGTTTCCAACTAAGAAAATAAATAAAATAACAAAGAATATATATTTCAACAGTCTATATGATGCCTTCAAATTTGTTCAAGTTCCCTCATCAGATATGAACTTTTGGGTGGTGTTCGATTCTTTTATTAGTTGACACTTTCTGTTTTTGATCCATCAACTGTCTACTCAAATAAAATCGCCTCTCCAGAATCATCCCTTATCTGGCCAAGTGGTGACTCTACAACAGTAAACTTGGTTACCCAACAAGAGTCCAAAATAAATTGGCATATAACAATTTAAAAGCAAACAATTAATATGATGGCTTCTCCAAACTTGTCAAAACTAGACTCTTACAGCCAAGACTCCAGTCTAATCCAAATCACTAACAAGTCATGCTACCCTAAATTGGCATAACTTATAAAATTAGATTAAAATGTTATAAGAACCATTTCCCAATATTAAAGTAGAATATCGAAAGAGCAGGATATCAACACATGATATCCCAATACGTACCATGGTACCAAGAATGGGGGGAGGAGGAGAACAAGGAGAAGAAGACAGGAGAAAGAGGAAAGGAGACAAACAAAGGGAGAAGGACAAAGAGAACAGGAAAATGAGCCAAAGGAGGAAGAAGAGTACCAAGAAACCAGATGACAATGGGTGAGCCACAGAGATTGGAGGGGAGAGGGCCCCAGAGGTGGTTGCGGGGATGGGAGGCCACAAAAAGAAGATCGCAAGACCCCTTGACCTAAGACCCACAGCGCCTTTTTTAAAGAAAAAAAAGGACCGGACAAAATCGATCTTGATTGAGACCACTAAATATTATTGTTATGTTTTCAAGTTAAAAAAAACACTAGTTGGTAAGAAAAACAAGATTTGTGGGCCTGAACATGCAAAATTGTTTCATATTCAGGCAATCCTTCAATGCTTCGTGATGCTCACTATCATGCCTAGTTTGACTGATAGCCCTTTAACTGAAGTGGATGACATGGAATGTTTTTCCAGCTAAAAGAAAATTCTAAATGGACTAGGAGAAGTCCAGTAGCATGTGAAAAAAAAAAAAAATCTTAACGAGTCTAGGATTTCTAATCTGTATTAATAAATTTACAGTCAAGGCAAGGTAAGGAACGACTTAAAAGAGTTTAACAATTAACACCAATGAAGGAAAGTGGACCAAAAGAAGGTTGTCACCTTTACTGAGGCCAGATAGCTCTTCTTGAACAGCAAGCCCCAAGTAGAGGCCTAGGGGCAGGCAGTCAAGCCTCTATAGGATAGCAGGTTGAGAATATTCTTGAAATTATTTTTAGCAAATATAGTATCATCTAATAGAGAAGAAAGGCTAAGTTGACTAGAGATGGGACACTATGATTAGTATATGGCAAGTTGGCAACAATAGACTATTTACATGAGAAGATGTAAGCCTTTGGGAAATCATGGTTTAATGTTATTTTCTTTTTCTGCAAAGATGTAGCTTGCATAGTTTAGTTTAATTCTTTGGTTGATAGTACTTGGAGGGACCCCTCTACCTCGAATGAGAACTCCCATTAGGAGGAAACGATTGTGTTGGTTCATCTTCATATTGGGTTGGGACACATATACTTAAACACAACTTTCAATTCAAACACAAGTTCATCTGCATATTGGGTTGGGGCACATACTAAAACACAAATTTCAATTCAAACACAACTTTTTCAAGAATCGTGTCAAGAATTCAAACTGAAATCCAACCCACCTCATACCCATAACCTAACTCTCTGTGTAACTTACTAAGAAAAGAGGTAAGACCAATCATATTAAAGATGACATCAGTAAAACATTTTTAACGGGATCTAACCTCCTGACATGATTTGGACTCGACACATAACCCAGCAGTGACACAATTTGTTTTGTTTATAAGACTCTAGTATGATCTCACTGACATGTTAATCAGGAAAATAGATTAGTACATTTAACCTGATCATTGATTGTGTAAGTTTGGGTCAATCTATCAACTCAATTTAATTGAGTCACGCCACTATATGACCCATATAAGTAGATCAGACCAAATCTATTATTTTTTATTCCATTCGTGTTGGTTGATGCATCCAATCAAAATATGACACTTCTATTGTATTTTTTAAAAAGGAGCCCTGTACATGAGACTCCTGCTAATACAAGGCACCAGTAGAAAATTTATTTTGAATTCAATTCATGTTGGTTGATGGGTCAGTGTACATAGCATTATCCCCACTAGTAGAAAAATAGCTTTTCTTAAAACAATCCTATGTCCCCAAGTCAAAAAGAGCAAGCTTATGGAGTTAAGGCTCATTCTCACCCCAACTTTAGTATTTTTCATGAAATCCATTGATAACTCCTCACAGATTTCTGCAACATCTATGATGGAATACAATCTATTGACCTCCTGATAACCAAACCTCCACCTTATAAAGCACATAAAGAATCTTCCAACAAAGTACATAATATTCCAATGAATTATAATAATTTTCTTTTGCAAATATATTAACAACATCAAGACCGAGTGAAAAGAACACTTGCAAAAAAAGCAACCCACTTACGGCACATTACTTGATATACAAAGAAATGTATCGACCAGTTACTTAACTCTAAGTTCTTTAAGTCCATAATGCATTTTGCCTCAATCATAGGAGACTAATAATTCGACTTCCACAGATGAAATTCTAACCAACTGACCTTGTAGGAATCTATAATGGTCCAATGAGTCATCTACGGTATTGTAACAAAAAGTTTGTCTTTTATCAAGAACTTCATTAAAGAGTTTTGGATGAAGAAAAAGGTTATGATCTAAAAGCATCTCTAATATGTGAGAAGAATGTACATTAATGTCATTAGCAGAACGCCATAAATACGTCATTACATCATACCGTGCTTTTCTGAAAAACATTGAATATATAGTGTGAGTGCCTCTAACCATGGTAATTGCATTGCACTAGAACCACATAATAGGTGACTTCTGTGGTCAAACTGACAGTTATAGACTGATGATTTCATAAGTAAAAGGTAGGTAAATCTTACGTGCTGACTGTTGCAGGCCGATACAGACGAAGGCTAAATCTATTTTCCACATCTATTTTGTCAACAAGTGGTCTGGCATAATCTGAAACAACATTCCAGGAGAATATGGCTAATTAGATAAGGATAGAATAACTGCCAGGAATGGCATTGAGCACAAATCTAACAAAATTTAACCTTCTAGACCAGCAGTAAAAAGAACAAGATCTGCAAATTCACTAATCTGCTGCAAGAACTCTTGTAACCCAGGACGTTCAAAGACAGTGACATGATTGACCTTTTGTTTCCCCTCGACTTCCTTAAGCCAAGGAATTTAAACATATGTATAATTAGTCCATTGTTAGGATGACGATTAAGTAACAACAAATGAAATATATGAGTTTAGAAGCCAACTACCTTATCCATAGATATGCATTCCAATTCAAAGCACTTCACACCTGCCTCAATAGCCTGGCTACGTACGACAACAGGCATAGTAGATGCCTCATATGCAGATACTAAAGTCTCATCCAAGTCAAGAACTACCTGCACATTTGACCCAAATTAGAATAAACATGACAGAAAATTAGAACTTATATAAAATTTCATGGTAATAGGTAAAAGAACACAATATGTATTATATAACTTTCATGGGACCTGAATACTGTTAAAGGCTCAAGGCACAATAAGGAGTGTAGGTCTATTAAAGCCTGGTGCAACCACAAGGTGAGGTGTAGGAATTATTGGAGCAAGGTGCATGAATAAGTACTCATGAAAATTTGAACTTAAACTGAGACATAAATATTGTTCGATTATAAACAAGCAATTAAAACATATATGCTGGCTCATTAACACCAAGGATAATGTTATATCTGTTGTAAAATGTATTAATACAGATAATGAATAAGCTAAAAGGATTCATATGGAAAACATTACTGATCGAGGAAAGAAAACCAACAGATACTGAATACGACAGATGATAAACTATATCAGAACCTTATTTTTGGTATTTTTCCTTTAAACAAAGGGCAAACTTTCTATCGGTTAGTGTTAGAACCCTTGCGGATTCTAAGCTTGGGGTTGATCTCTATAGGGGATCGACCTCCTTGGAACTCTATAGGGGTTCTTTCCTCCAAGTTGCTGCTCAAAGGCTGCTAAAAGATTGATCTATTCATGATGAAAAGAGGGTGAATACATGGCTATTTATAGGGCTTCTAAACCCCAACTCCTAATATGACTCTTACTCAAGACTCCTACTTCTAACCAACTCCTACTTCTAATTAGAACTCCTTCTCTAGTAGGACTCCTAATATTAGTAGGACTCTTTCCCTAATATGACTCCTACTTCTAATAGGACTCTTTCTCTAATAAGACTCCTACTTCTAATAAGAGTCTCTCTCTAATAGGACTCCTACTTCTAATAGGACTCTTTCTCTAATAAGACTCCTATTTCTAATAGGACTCCTTTTCTAAAAAGCAACCTAACCCTAACCTAGCCGGCCTCTTCACCTCTTTAATAGGGGTCGACTAGATAGGATTTACATGAATGCCCTTATCAATGAAACTAAATTAGGACTCTCATAGCTAGAGTCCTAACATACCCGCCCTCTTCAAATCAGCCTTGTCCTCGAGGCTGACGTTCCATAAATTCTAGGAATTTGACCTTCAAGTAGTCATAGTTCTCCCAAGTGGCATCTTCTGCTGGTAGATTTGCCCACTGTATTAACACTTCAGTAGCAGGTCGTCATCGTCGAATCACGATCCGTCGATCAATAATGGCACTTGGTTGGGTCTGGAGCTCTCCTTGGATAGTTATATTTGGTAGATGGCTTTGGGCTGTCTCATGTTGTCCCAACTTGAGCTTCAAACACAATACATGGAAGACTGGATGGATTCGGGAGCTGGCGGGTAAGTCTAATCTGTATGCTACTGCTTCGATGCGCTCCAAAATTTGGTAGGGTCCATAGAACCGAGGTGAAAGCTTCATAGATGCTCTGGCTTGGATTGATGTTTGCTTGTATGGCTGGAGCCGTAGGAAGATCCAATCTCCTACTGAAAATTCTCTTTCGCCTTTTTGTTGAACATATTGTCGTTTCATCCTTGCTTGTGCTGCAGTGAGATTATCTTTTAGCAACTTCAGCATTTTGTCTCTGTCTTGTAGTTCCCTGTCTACTTGTTCTACTTTAGAGGTGCCCAACACATATTTTGGAATTACAGGGGGGGTCGGCCATACATGGTCTCATAGGGAGTATATTTTGTAGAGGAATGATAAGTTGTATTATACCACCACTCGGCCTAGGGAAGCCACTTTGTCCATTCTTTTGGTCGGTCACTGGTGAAGCATCTAAGGTATGTCTCCAAACACCTGTTCACCACTTCAGTTTGGCCGTCGGTTTGTGGGTGATATGCCGTACTCATCTTTAATTTAGTGCCTCATCCGAATAACTCGTCCAAAATTTTCTCGTGAAGACCCTATCACGATCACTTACAATAGATCTCGGCATCCCATGTAATTTTACAATATTCTCCATAAAGATTCGAGCAATACTAGAAGCAGTGTAGGGATTACGGATGACACAAAAGTAAGCATACTTTATAAGGCGATCAACCACGACAAAAATTATACCTTTTACTTGTGATGAGGGAAGCCCTTCGATGAAATCCATTGATATATCAGTCCATATTGATTCTGGGATGAGTAGAGGTTGCAACTTTCCGGGACTTGCCACTGTCTCACCTTTGTGTCGTTGACATACATTACATTGTGCTACAAATTCAGCAATAATATTTTTCATCCCTATCCAATAAAAATTTTGCTTAATTCTTTTATAGGTTCTAAGGAACCCGGAGTGTCCGGCCGTAGGTGTGGAATGCATCTCTTGAAGGATGGTCTTTATGCAAGTAGAATTTGACACAAGCACAATGCATCCTTTATATCGCAAGTCCTTTGAGTCCCAACTATAATGAGCCATGGAGCTTGGTGCTTCTTCCAATTTTTTTATGATTTTACTCATTTCCGAATTATCTTGTCATTCCCTCCTAATATCCTCAAGGAAGTCACTGGTCGGAAGTGAAACAGCCAAAAATTCAGCTTGCTCGGGTAGCCGCGAAAGCGCATCTGCAACAACATTATCTTTCCCCTTTTTGTAAGTTATTTCATAATCATATCCAAGAAGCTTTGTTACCCATTTTTGCTGCTCAAGGGAAGATATCTTCTGCTCCAAAAAATATTTTAGGCTTTTATGGTCGGTCTTGATTTGAAAGTATCACCCGATCAAGTACGGTCTCCATTTGAACACCGCATGCACAATCGCGAGCATCTCCTTGTTGTAAATAGTCATCTTGAGATGGGAAGGAGATAACGCCTTACTAGTATAAGCGGGGGGGCGGCCATCTTGTATTAGTACAACACCAATTCCTACTCCGGAGGCATCGGCTTCAATAATAAAAGTCTTGCCGAAGTCGAGTAACGCTAGTACTGGTGTTGTTATCATTACGATTGTAAGTTCGTCGAAGGCGGTGGTGGCTTTGTCCGACCACTGAAAAGCATCTTTTTTCAGCAAGAAAGTAAGGGGTGCACTGATCTTTCCATAGTTTTTCACGAACTTACGGTAGTAACCTGTTAAACCGAGAAAGCCGCGTAGCGATTTTATGTTTCTCGGGGTCGGCCAGTTCTACATTACTTCAATTTTGGAGGGGTCCACTGCCACCCCTTCCTCTTATATGATATGCCCAAGATATTCCACCTTTTGTTGAAGAAAGTTGTACTTCGTTTTTTTGACAAAAAGAACATGTTCTCGCAAAATTGTCAAAACAAGTCGTAAGTGCTGAATATGACTTTCAAGAGAAGGGCTGTAAATAAGGATATCGTCGAAGAAACTAGCACAAACTTTCAAAGATAACTCCGGAAAATATCATTCATAAGGCTCTGGAAGGTGGAGGGAGCATTGGTGAGACCAAAGGGCATCACCAGAAATTTGTAGTGACCGTTATGCGTTCGAAAGGTAGTTTTCGGTATGTCTTCTTCGCACACTCGTATTTGATGATACCCGGATCGAAGGTCCAGCTTTGTGAAGACTCGTGCTACATTTAATTCATCAAGCAATTCATCTACTACTGGAATAGGGTACTTGTCCTTGACGGTTATGCCGTTGAGAGCTCGGTAATCAACGCACATTCTCCATGTTCCGTCTTTCTTTCGTACAAGGAGCACCGGTGAAGAGTAGGGGCTGCAACTTGGCTGGATAACTCCTGTTTCAAGCATCTCTTTTACAATCCTTTCTATTTCATCTTTTTGAGATGTGGATACCGATATGGTCGAGTATTTGCTGGAGGTTTGCCTGGAAGAATCGGTATACGATGATCATGCCGACGGTTAGGAGGTAGGCTGCGTGGTTCGTCAAATATATCTGAAAATTCAGCAAGCAAGGGAAGTAAGTTTGGATCTTCAAATTTGGTTAGCTCTCCCTTAGATTACTGCTCAAGTTGTACCAAAAAGCCGCTGCATGCTTTATGCAAAATTTTCTCCATTCGTTGTGTGCAAATCGTCGTTACGTCGCCCCCACATTTCCCGTATAGTATCACCTGTTTCCCCTTACTGTAAAATTTCATAATTAATTTCAAAAAATTCCAAGAAACATCACTTAATGTCGTCAACCATTCGATGCCAAGCACGGCCTCATGATCATCGAGAGGGAGGAGGAAAAAATCTACAATTATCTCTTGGTCCTACAGCAACAATTTCACCCGTGGGCACCTACGATCACACTTCAAAATTCGTCCATCTGCGACCTTAACATTGAACCTACTGCAATTCTCAATAGGTAAGGCCATCTGGACAGCAACCTTTCTGTTCATAAAATTATTAGTGCTCCCGATGTCAATAAGAACAGTGATCGGTTGTTGCTTCAGAAATCCTCTCACTTTCATTGTTTGCAGGTTCGCGTAACCAGCAAGGGCATGCATCGTAATATCAATTGGCTGCTGTTCTTCATCCGTGACCTCTTCCTCATGCTCCTGGACCTCCTCCTCCATGTCTTCAAGAGGTTCAATCAATAGGAGGCGACCCCTTTTGCAGCGATGATCGCAGTTCCACGACTCGTCGCAATGCCAACAAAGACCCTTTGCTGATCGATCACGTAGTTCTTCTCTTGTCAATTTTTTTGGCAGCGAAGGACGGTTGGGAGCAAAAGGAGGTTTATATGCTGAGGTTCTAGGAGTGGTTCTTATCCTCTGAGCATCTTGGCTAAGCCATTCTTCTTGTATTCGGGCAAAAGAAATCGCAACCATCACAGTACGGGGCTGTCGCGCCTTAACTTCCCCTTTTATCTCTGGCTTGAGTCCTTCGATGAATGTTCCTAACAATTGACGGTCAATCCAATTACGAGCAAGGTAGGATAGCTTCTCAAACCTGGTTTGTTACTCTTGAATCGTAGAGATTTGTCGAATCTTTGCGAGTTGGCCGTCGATATTTTCATACTCCGTAGGTCCAAATAGCCAGCAAAGGCGTTCTTAAATTGATTCCACGTCGGAGCTCCATGATTATATTCCAGCCAATTGTACTATTGAATAGCATCTCCTTCAAGGTGGATAACAGCAATCTCCACCATAGCATTATCCGACATTCGGTAGTAGCGAAAGTAACGTTCGGCGCGCGAAATCCACCCCGCTGGGTCTCCTTCTTCCCATCGTGGGAAGTCCACCCTCATGCGTAGTTGAAGCATGTCCGAGGACTGTCCCTCCTTCTCTAATAGGGGTTCCTTACGGATTCTAAGCTTGGGGTTGATCTCTATAGGGGATCGGCCTCCTTGGAACTCTATAGGAGTTCCTTTCTGAATTTTCTCCTTGCTGCAATTTGGTTGAACTCAGTGGTTGTCCAATTCTGAATTCTGCAAACAAAGCGCGCAATTTGTCTTCCAAGCGTGATTCAAGCCGTGATTCAATCCGAGATTCCCATGCTTCAAATTTGGCATCAATTGGATTTTGAGAAGCCATAGCATATGCGTGTAGATCAGAGATGCCCTTGTCTTTTTTCTGTTGACGGGTTAATGGCATGGGGTGGTGGAAGGTTCGGACAATAGATCGGTGATAGAAGGGTTCGGCTGTAATGGTTTACTGTTTTGGGCTGTGATTTTTTATGCTGTTAGGGTTATAAAACTAGGTTATGATGACTGCGTCTTAAGGCTAGAGGGATGCCCTAAAGACGTCTTAGTTTGTGGCAGCAAGGTGGCTAGGGTTTGGTAGGTTACGGAAAAGAAAAAAGGACAAAGGTGCAACACCAGATTTTTCACTAAAAATTCCAACAGCAAAGATGTAATTTTTTCCAGAAATTTTCAAAAGAGATTCAAGTAAAACTCAAAGGGAATCTACTGATAAGGGAGAGGTAATGCTGTTAAAAATTTCGTAGAAAGAAACGATAGCAAGAGGTTCGGCAAAATTGAGAATCACGGAAAGGTACTATAGCAGATTTTTACATCTAAAGTGCAACAGTTTGGACATAAAAGATAAGTGGTTTATATTGAGAATTTTTCAACAAAACCAAAGGGAAAACTACTGCTAGGAAGTGTCAAAGCCGTCGTAAAAATTTCATAGAGATTTGGATAGAAAAAACGCAGTAGCAAGATCAAAAAGACAGTGCTATGCGGCTGAAATTCTGCAGTGCAACTTTCGTTGTAGAGATGAAAACTTTGCGACGAAAAGTTTATGCAGTAATATAGGAACGAATTTTTTTGATTTTTTGAATAAGGATAACTAAATTGCAGCAGCAGTAAGATAGATAACCAGAACCTGTTGCAATTCACGAGAAGATCAAAGGATGATCTACGGTGGTGGAGATGACAGCGGAATTCGGCAATGATCTTTTAAGCAATTGTGGGAATTGCTTTGGGCAGTTATGGAGGGCTAGTGGATGGCTGTGGAAGGGCAACGAGACGCCAAGAATGCTGCTCTGATACCAAGTGTTAGAACCCTTGCGGATTCTAAGCTTGGGGTTGATCTCTATAGGGGATCGGCCTCCTTGGAATTCTATAGGGGTTCCTTCCTCCAAGTTGCTGCTCAAAGGCTGCTAAAAGATTGATCTATTCATAATGAAAAGAGGGTGAATACATGGCTATTTATAGGGCTTCTAAACCTCAACTCCTAATAGGACTCTTACTCAAGACTCCTACTTCTAACCAACTCCTACTTCTAATTAGAACTCCTTCTCTAGTAGGACTCCTAATTCTAATAGGACTCTTTCCCTAATAGGACTCCTACTTCTAATAGGACTCTTTCTCTAATAGGACTCCTACTTCTAATAGGAGTCTCTCTCTAATAGGACTCCTACTTCTAATAGGACTCTTTCTCTAATAGGACTCCTATTTCTAATAGGACTCCTTTTCTAAGAAGCAACCTAACCCTAACCTAGCCGGTCTCTTCACCTCTTTAATAGGGGTCGGCTAGATAGGATTTACATGAATGCCCTTATCAATAAAACTAAATTAGGACTCTCATAGCTAGAGTCCTAACTGTTAGTTCTTTCTCAAAGAGTAAAACATTTCCTCCTTCCACAGATCAGATTAATATTATCTCTTGCTTCATATAGATGTTACTGAGTAACAAGGAGAAATAAATATTATAGGGACAAGCCTTTTATTCATGAGGGTTTTATAGAAAGCTCATAAGCTGCACTCCTGAGTTGTGCTTCCATAAGTTTAGAAGCTTCATCTAGATGAGCATGAAAATCTGAGCCATTGTGAGCCTCCAACCTTAGGTGCATGTTATTCAAATGACTTATTGGAAAACTCAGGCACTAGCACGTTTCTACTATCATCAAAACCAAAGTACAACGATCAGTGTCAAACCTAGCATTGCACCTTTTTGGAAGGATATTCAGCCGTACCTTGCAGCCCTTGGGTTGTATTGGCCCATCTAGCACCTTGTTTGACCATAAGAAGGGCCTTGGTGCCACATATCTGATTATACCCATGGAGTGACTTCTTTGATGAGTGAAATAAGTGATGATTTGAATGGTCAAGGTGGGGTTTCATTGATAAAATTGCTCTCACTTTAAAGAATCTGTGCTTTTCCAACATGCTTCCTTTTGCAGATCAACCCCCAATCCAGCTTAATTTTGAGTAGTCGAACCTCTGCCAACCAACCTAAATTACATCTAATATGTCAGATCTCATCTAACGAGGATGGAAGATCCCAACCTATCCCAACCCAACATGAGCAGCCTACGTAGGAAGCTTTCTGTATATGATTGTATGGGAGTATGTTTAATTATTGCCATTGGCTAATGCATTAGTCATATCTGCAAGAGAGTAAGGGAAAATCACTAAGGTTGACTATTTCAAATTGAACATGCAGCACATCGATCCGATCTCATCTGGCATACTCAAGCCAAATTTGGCCAACTTTGATAGCAGAATGAGACAGGTTTAGGGATCAATTACCAAAAACTGATCGAAAATGGGCAAGGAAGGCATCACTTATCAGGCCACAAAATATACCTCAACCCAACCCTTGCCCACCAACCCCCGAACAATCAAACCTCATGGAAAAGCTAGGCAAGAGAGTGATGCCTTCCTTATAAAGTTGCGTTGGTATTATTCCATATAAAGTTGATACTAATTTGTCAGCCAAGATAGTGTTGCATGCATGCAAATATGCACATAGACACATGCACGGACTGTTGCTCTCTTTCTCTCTCTCATGCGACAACTGAGAAAGGTACAACTAGTGAAAATTTAACCAACTGCCGAAAAGTGCCTACCGTTATCATGTGCATCCACTTGTGGTGAAAAATGACAAAAACGACAGATCTGATAGCACTAAGGTGTAGATATTATCCACACAATTCTTTCTTCTTTTATAAATGCTAATTTTACATGTTAGTGCAACTCCATAGGACTTAGATTAAATGGTTAAAGCAGACAAATTTCCAAGCTTGAATTGCAAACCTAGAAAGATATATAAGGAATTAGAAATCAAATTCAAAAATTAGCATTATAAAGAGTAACTATAATTACGGGCATTATGATTTATACTAATTAGTTAAGGTAAGAGTGACACAACAATTCTTACCATCAATTTGCTCTTTCTCTAACAGGTGGAATTGTTTGCATCAATCCAAACCTTTATCCCAGACGGGCTCGTTTCAAAAAAAACAATCACCAAATATGAGTGCTCTCTAAAAAGATAAATTGGATTGTCTACAATTGTCACCTTGAAGAAGTTGATATAAAGTTCATCATTGAAGAATTAATATGATATATTTCCTTATTATGAATGAAAAGTAATAACCTCTTATACAATGGAGTAAGGATATAAATTTCCTGCCCTCATGGGAAAGAAAGAAACCAAATTATCTTGCTGGTGTTGGGGTGAATATATGTTAATGTAGTTAAAAAGGGCAACACATCAGACAAAGTACTGCCCTGGTTCAGAATTAATACAATGTGAGCTGTATTCCTTATAGTTGGATTGGTTATCCCTTGGACGAGAGACCAGAAATTTGACCAAAGGTTTGAAGGCCTTGATAAACTGCCTAGTTGTTTGTTTTGACATTTTATGCATGTTGAAGTTCTAAATACTCTCAAAAATATGCAACACTGCAACATCCACAAACATCTATCATGCTGCTGAGAAGAGTAAGATCATCATATAGAAAAAGAAATAAACAGAAGGTAGATAAGCTGAACTACTAATTTACATAACCAGTTATTTAGCATGTAGGATGTCTTAACAACAACAGTTCTTATTTTTCTCATATTTTTCTTTCATTCTTCACCTAACATAAACAATCCCTTTCTCATTGGTGCCACCCCAAATATCATATTTTCAAGTTCCAGACTAAGAGAACTAATCAACTGGGTGATGGTTGCATGTGAAAATGCAAAACCGTGCATTTGGTTGGCAAGGTAGTGGGGAATCTTTAAAAGAAGTTTTCTTCTTGGTCTTTGACAAAATAAACTTTGAAGTCAAAGTTAAAAGATGCCCACGTATATGACCCAAACCAAAACCAAGTCAGTTGGTCTATGTTCAGAGACTTGTCTACCATCTCTTTCCAGGAACATGGAGGCCATCTGCTACTAAATTCAGTAATATCTGAATATTAGACTTTAAATGCAGAAAAATTTTATTTCTTCAGAGGCACCTATTTCCTCAGGACCAATGCTTTTAATCTCATGGTCAATCACAAAGCTCGCTAAGTCCAATTATCCAAAGCATATTCTTAAATTTTAAACTAGTTAACACCAGCCATGCTTGAAACTCTAAAAACCAATGCTTCTTCCAACAAATGAAGCAAAGAGTTAATTTCAGATCCAAAATTAAATATGAAAAAATGCTACATAATTCCATGGCTTAAATTTACCTGATGACAAATTATCAGATACCAGCTACTTGTTTATGAGTTGTGTTCTATTTCAAACCAGATCCCAAATATTGCTGAAAAAATGGGAAAGATCGGACAAAACAGTCGCCACTTAGCAAGAAAATTATTATCTTCCTTTGACCCAATCAAAAAACAAAAAAATGTAGTATGTATCTGGCAAGCCACAAAAGGTAGGAAACAGGGGGGAGATAAGTAAATAAACAGCAAGTTTATAGAAGGGTTAGTGATCTAATCGGGCTACAGAAAATGAATGAGTCGATGTCAATAAGGACCAAACCATTTTCAATCTGAAACAAGAACTATTGATTCTCAACAAGAAAACCATGGAAAATGGAAAAAAGGGGTTTTCTATATCTGCAATCGGTGAAAGGACACAGGTATTGGAAGGAAAACAAACAAAAGATCGAAAAGAAGGATGTACCGTAAGCTTATCCAAAGGGTCCTGGCGCAGCTGAGGCGGCGGCGGCGGGGGCGCGTCGGTGGGGAGGGGGTGGAAGGCGGGGTCCGAGGAGGAGGCTGGGAGGAGGCGGTGGCGGACACCAACGAATGAGAGGAGCTGGGCCCAGGAGGGAGTCCCGGACTGCAGGATCTGCAGCAGGACTCGGAATAGGAAGCCCAGCCATCCTAGAACCGTCCGCCACGCCTGCGTCGTCCCGTTCTCCCGCCCCGCGGCGGAGGCGGCACACACCTCCGCCGACAGCTCCGCCATGACCCAACGCGAGACGGGCACGTATCGCGCGAGGACTGAGTAGGGAGCGAGGGATCAGATTGGATGAGAGGGAGAAAAAGATCAGCCACGACGAAAAGAAGGGAGAATTGAGGGGAGAGAGTGAGAAGATAAACGAATAAATAAATCAATAAATAATCAAGAGAAAAAGCGGCGAAGGCCTTCAAGAAAAAAAAAAAAAAAAAAAAGGCTCACGTTTTAGATTTTTTTTTCTTCACAGTTTCATTTTTTTTTAGAAGAGAATCTTTATTAGGATTAAAGTAAATTATTATTATTATTATTATTATTATTATTATTATTATTATTATTATTATTATAAAAAGGCTTCTCATCAAAATCTAATTTTGAGTTAAACAGGTCCAATAATAAATCGGATCGATTATAGTGTTTTTAAATAGAATTTTATATCATAATTAGTAGTATCCAGATATTGCATATATATTTCTTCAAAAATCAAATCATTTCATTATTTATATTTTAACAATATCATTCTCCTTAATATCCATAAAAATTAAATTATTATAAACTAAATATCTTTTCCTCTGTGCACTCTTATTTGACTCGTTAATAGGACCCTAGCAGAGTAGGGTCCTACTCAATCATGTAGCAGTTAATAAAAATCCTATGGGAGTATAATAAATCTTACATAGTCACATCTATCCTATAAAAAAGAGAGACTATGATTTACATTTGGGTCTTTGGGCTTCTTACCCACCGCCCCCCTTGTTACTGGGCCGGTCCGCTAAGGTTGAGGGCAAATTGGGTAATTCACTTAGGAAGCAGCCCCTAGGGCTAGGGTTTGGAGCTCTATATAAGCATGTAGCTTCCATCTCTTAGGAATAAGAAGAATCATCTACAATTGTAGCCACCAGGCTACTTAGAGGGTGGAACCCCTATAGTGTTCCAAGGGTTGATCTCCCTCAAAGATCAATCTACATAGAATTCCTCTGAGGTTCTATCATCTGGTATCAGAGCAGCGATCTTACTGCTTTTGTTGCCATCCCTGTCGCCCACTATTAACCAAGCAATTCCCACAATTGCTCTTGACGTCGCCGTCTCCACCTTTATCCTCTGTCGTAGATCAAACTAATCTACTGTCGTCACTTCCAATTGCATCAGAGATCTGGTATTCTCCTATCACTAATACCTTTTGCTGTTGCAATTTGCCATTCAAAATACCAAAAAAAAGGTCTTACTATCTAACCCTTGCTGCGAATTCCTTTTATCGCAAAAGTTATCATCTTTTCGAACGAAGGATTGCTACAGAAAATTTCAGCCGCATATTGCTACCTTTAAATCGATCTATTACTATCCTTTCTGAACAAAATTTCTTGAGCACCTCATAGATCATCTTAGCTTTCATCTGGGATTGATCTATCGTGGAATTCATCTCTGAAACATTACTGTGTTGCTGTAAGTTTTTGTTGCAAACCGCTGAAATTTTTCGACGAGAATTCTGCTATCGTAATTTGCATCGAATTCTTTACTGTTATGCTGCCGAAATTTTCTTGATCCAAGTTGTCATCCTTGCTGTTATTTAAACTGAGATTCTGTTATCAAATCCCCTCCTCAAATTTCTGGATTCTCGCTAGAAATTTCGTCGAGAAATCGTTGTTTCTTCGACGACAATTCTGCTCTTATGAGACAGCGTATATCGACAGTAACTTTCATTGAATTCTATCAAATCTCTACTGCCATCTACCAGAGATCTAAAACCATCTTCCCTAAACTTCATCCACTACCATCTCACCCAAAACTCCATCAAATCGTAGCCCCAAACCACACCCAAAACAGCCATAAAATAATCCTAAACTATAGCCTACATCCACCAATCCACAAACCCTTTCGGCCACCACTTCCCTCAAACAATACATGCCTTTAACCTGACAACAAAAGAGAGATCTTAATATTATAGATTTGGAGGCATATACTAGGCATATGAAGAGGTAATCAATGCTAAGTTCGAAGCCTTTGAGATGCGGATGGAGGAGAAGATTCAGACCCTCTTTGTTAAACTCAGTTTGGGTCGACCATCGAGCCCAAAGAAATCACATCAAGGAGAGAGCTTTGATCGAAAAGATGACTTCCAAGAGAGGAGAAGCTCTATGATCGATCCCTACTACCCACGCATGAGGATGGACTTTCCTAGATGGGAAGAAGGAGACCCGATTGGGTGGATCTCGCACGCGGAGCGATATTTTCAGTACCACAAAACCATAGACACATCTATGGTGGAAATTGTAGTTGTACATCTTGAAGGGGATGCCATACAGTGGTTTAATTGGTTTGAACATACTCATGGAGTCCTCTCATAGCGTCAATTCAAAGAAGGACTACTGATCCGCTTCGGACCAACCGATTACGAGAACATTGATAGACAACTAGTGAAGATCCGACAAACCTCCACCATTTAGGAGTATCAAATCAGGTTTGAATGGTTATCTAATCAAACTCATGATTGGGCTGAAAAATAGCTATTGGGAATGTTTATTAAGGGCTTAAAGTCAAAAATCTGGGGAGAAGTTAAGGTGCGATAGCCATACATGCTTATGGCAGCCATCTCTTTCGCACGACTTCAAGAGGAGCGATTGAACCATGAAGCCCGAAGGACTAGGGTCACCCCCCGACCAGCAATACCAAAGCCCTCAGCCCCCCCTACTGTCTGCCGAGCTCCTGCACCAAAAAAGTTGACAAGAGAAGAGCTTCGAGAGCAATCTACAAAGGGGTTATGTTGGCATTGTGATGAGCCATGGAGCCACGAGCATCGCTATAAAAAGGAGGGAATTCTTATGATTGAACTAGTGGAAGAATAGGTCATTGAACAGCCAAAAGGGAGCCTTTAATATAAGGAAGGAGATATGAAAGAAGAGCTACAATCGATCGACTTTATAGTACATGCGTTAGCAGGCTACTCAAATCCGTAAACAATGAAAGTTGAAGGCCTTCTCAAACAATAACCGATCACCATTCTCATCGACACGGGCAGCACAAATAACTTCCTAAATAATAAGGTCACTGCTCGGATGACTCTCCACATCGAAGGTTGTAGCAAGTTCGATGTAAAGGTTACCGATGGCCGAATCCTAAAGTGTGACTAAAGTTGCCCGTAGGTGAAACTATTATTGCAAGACCAAGAAATTATCATCGACTTCTTCCTCCTACCAATTGATGATTATGAGGCTATGCTAGGCATAGAATGACTGACAACACTAGGTGACATCTCCTAGAAATTTTTCTAAATTAATTATGAAATTCTACTGCAAGGGCAAATAGGTCACCCTACGCGGGAAGCGCGGAAGCAACGTAACCACTATTTCGACCCAACGAATGGAGAAAGTTTTATATAAGATAAATGGTGGCTTTTTGATGCATCTCCAGCAGCAACTAGAAGGAAAGAAAATAGAAATTGAAGATCAAAATCTCACCCAATTGCTTGCTGAATTTGATGATGTTTTTACCAAACCGTGCGGTCTTTCTCCTACTCGACAATATGACCACTAAATTCTAATTCTTCCGGGAAAATCACCAGTGAACACTCGGCCATACCACTATCCTCACCTCCAAAAGGATGAGATTGAGAAGATCATAAAGGAGATGCTTGAAACAAGGGTGATTCAGCCAAGCTACAGCCCCTATTCCTCACCGGTACTACTTGTACACAAGAAGGACGAAACTTGACGAATGTGCATCGACTATCGAGCTCTAAATGACATCACCGTCAAGGATAAGTACCCAATACCAGTGGTGGATGAACTTCTTGATGAGTTAAGAGGAGCTCAAGTCTTCACGAAGTTGGACCTCCGATCTGGTTACCACCAAATTTGGGTATGTGAAGACGATATCCCAAAAACAACTTTCCGCACTCATAACAGCCACTATGAATTCTTGGTAATGCCTTTTGGACTCACTAATGCTCCTTCAACTTTTCAAAGTCTCATGAACGATATTTTTTAGAGCTTTCTTCATAAATTCATGCTGGTATTTTTTATGATATTCTCATTTACAACCCTTCTCTTGAGACTCACTTTCAGCATTTGCGGTCTGTTCTGACGATCCTTCGGGAGAATACTCTTTTTGTTAAACTATCAAAGTGCAGCTTCCTCTAGGAAAAAGTAGAGTACCTTGGGCACATAATATCAGAAGGAGTGGCAGTAGACCCAACAAAAATCGAGGCAATGCAGAGCTAGCCGAAACCTACAAATGTGAAATTATTGCGTGGGTTCCTTGGACTAATGGGTTACTATCGAAAATTCATGAAGAACTATGGGAAAATCAGTGCACCCCTCACTTCTCTATTGAAAAAATATGCCTTCCAATGGTCGGACGAAGCTTCCACTGCCTTCAATAAACTTAAGACAGCCATGAAGACGACGTCGGTGCTAGCATTACCAGATTTCAGTCGACCCTTCATCATTGAGGCCAACGTATCTAGAGTCAGAATTGGGGCCATTCTTATGCAAGAGGGTCGACCGCTCGCATACACCAGTAAAGCATTATCTCCCTCCCATCAAAAAATGTCTATCTATGATAAGGAGATGCTTACCATTGTTTATGTAGTAACAAAGTGGAGACCCTACCTAATCAGCCAACGATTTCAGATTAAAACTGACCATAGAAGCCTCAAGTACTTTTGGAGTAGAAGATATCATCCCCGGAGTAGCAAAAATGGGTAACTAAACTTTTATGATTTGGTTATGAAATTATTTACAAAAGGGGAAAGAAAATATTGTTGCAGATGCGCTCTCACACCTACCTGAGCAAGCTGAATTTTCAGCTGTCTCTCTTCCTACCACCGGCTTCCTTGAAGACATTAGGGAGGAATGGAAGAAGGACCCAGAGACTAACAATATCATTAAAAAATTAGAGGATGATCTAGGCACAATAGCTCACTATACTTGGGATTTGAGGGATCTATGCTACAAAGGTCATATTGTGCTTACACCCGACTCCCCATGCATCAAAGTCATTCTGCACGAAATGCACTCCACACCTTTAGCAGGACACTCTGGATTTCTGAGAATCTACAAAAGAGTGAAGCAAAATTTTTATTGGAGAGGGATGAAAAAATTTATTTCTGAATATGTGTCACAATGTGATGTATGTCAACAGCAAAATGGTGAAATAGTAGTGAGTCCAGGGAAATTACAACCGCTACCCATATCGGACTCAGTGTGGACTAACATCTCTATAGATTTCATCGAAGGGCTGCCACCTTCCAAAGGTAAAAGCACAATCCTCGTGGTGGTTGATCGACTTACGAAATATGCTCATTTTTGTACTATACAAAATCCCTATACTACTACTTGTATTGCTCAAATTTTTATAGAAAATATTGTTAAATTGCATGGGATGCCAAGGTCCATTGTAAGTGATCATGACAGGGTCTTCACTAGTAAATTTTGGACTGAGTTATTCCAGTTGCAGGGCACCAAACTCAAGATGAGCATAGCATATCATTCACAAACTGACGGCCAAATAGAGGTGGTGAATAAGTGTTTAGAGACGTACCTTTGGTGTTTCACCAGTGACCAACCGAAAGAGTGGATGAAATTGCTCCCCTGGACCGAATGGTGGTATAATACTACGTATCGTTTATCTACAAAATGTACCACATATGAAGCATTGTATGGTCGGCCGGCCTCTGTGATTCCAAAATATGTAATTGGCTCAGCCAAGATATATCAGGTCGATCAAGATCTAATTGACAAGGATGAACTCCTACAATTGCTAAAGGATAATCTCTCTACTGCTCAAGCTAGAATCAAAATAGCAAGCCGACACACGACGAAGCGAAAGAGAATTTTCAGTAGGAGATTGGGTTTATTTTCACCTACAACTATACAAGCAGCTCTCCATCAGCACACGAGCCTCCATAAAGCTATCTCCACGTTTTTTTGGGCTCTATCAGATCATATAGCATATTGGAGCTGTGGCGTACAGACTTAAATTACTTGAAGATGTAAAAATTCACCTTGTCTTCCACATGTCATGCTTGAAGCCCAAGTTGGGAGAACACGAGTCACCCCAAATCTAACTGCCCAACACCACTGATGATGAAAATATTCAAATCCAACCACAAGCCATCCTCGACCGTAGAATCGTGATGCGTCGTCGACGTCCCTCTACTAAAGTACTAGTACATTGGACTAATTTACCACTGGAAGATCCCACATGGGAATCATATGAGGAGCTGAAGACCCGGTTCCTTAAGTTCATGGAACCCCAAACTTGAGGACAAGACTGATTTGAAAAAGGCGGGCTTGATAGAACCCTAGCAGGGTTAGGTCCTAAAACCCTGTGAGAGTGTAATAAACCCCACGTAGCTACCTCTATCCTATAAAGAAGAGAGGCTATGGTTTATATTTGGGTCTTTGGGCTTTTTAGCCATCGCCCCCTTGTTACTAGGCCGGCCTGCTAAGGTTGAGGGCAAATTGGGTAGTTCACTTAGGAATCAGCTCCTAGGGCTAGGGTTTGAAGCTCTATATAAGCATGTAGTCTCCATCTCATGGGAATAAGAAGAATCATCTACAATTGCAGCTACCAGGCTACGTAGAGGGTGGAACCCCTGTAGTGTTCCAAGGGTTGATCCCCTCAAAGATCAATTTATATAGAATTTCTCTAGGGTTTTATAACTTGTTTTCTATTATTTTTTAGAATTACAAAGATTAATTTTTAGGAATAAACACAAAAATATAATTTTTTGAAAAAAAAACCCCTTGACCTTTTCCTCAAAGGTGTCATCTATTTTAGGTTTCCCACATAAAGCGCTATTTTTAAATATTCAAAATAATATTCCATGAAAAATAAATATTTTTTCTTAAAATCAATTAAACTAGTTATGTTTTGAATCAGACCCGTTCCACTATTTTCAAATAAAGTTATATTTTTAATTCACCAAACTAATTATAATGGTTTCAATGAAGTTATACTATAGACAAAAATGTTGTAATTCATTTTTTTAATTATCATTCTTCCACATTTACAATAAACATTTTCTACGACTCTTTGAAATATATAAACATGCATTTAAAAGCTAAGTTGGAAAACGATTAAAATTTTATCATCTTTTTTACTTTATGTGTCAAAACCTTCTTAACTTCTATAGACAATATTAAAACTATCATATATATTGCTTTGTAGAATTTTAAAACTTAGAATAAAATTAATAATAAGATATATGGAGATTTAAATTTATTAACGGTTATTGAATTTTTGGATTATTAATAAACATAATAGAAATCCATTCACAGATAGTATAAATAGATAATGCCATACCTTTATTTATTGTCATTCTTCTATAATGAACATAAATGCAAAGGCCTAAATTTAAGTTACATGAGAAAAATAAAAGAATTTTTATCATTATTTATTTTTGAATATATCAAAACTTTTTAAATGATCATCCAAATCACTTGAACCTTCGTATAAATCATTATACAAAATATCAAAGTTTATAATAAGGTTAAAATTTAAGTTTGGTGTGTATTTGAATTAATTAAAACTTGACTATAGTGGTCTTGAACAGAGTTATTATGTTTGTGTTTCGGTAACAAAAATATTATAACTATGTAATGTCTCATTATTTTTAAATAATATAATTGATTTGGTTCAAAAATGGATCAGTTTGGTTGATTGAGTTTTAACGAGAAAAGTAATATTGTGATAGGAGCATATTTTTCACAATGGTTGATTGAGTCTTGTGTATAAAATATGGAAATAAGGACACCATCCAAGAAAAGATTAAAATTCGGAGTATAGGAAATTGCCTCAAATAAATCTAACTTCAAGTAATAATATATATATATATATATATATATATATATATATATATATATATATATATATATATATATATATATATATATATATATATATATATATATATATATACATATATATATATATACATATATATATATATATATATACATATATATATATATATATATATATATATATATATATATATATATATATATATATATATATATATACATATATATATATATATATACATATATATATATATACATATATATATATATATATATATACATATATATATATATATATATATATATACATATATATATATATATATATATATATATATATATATATATATATATATATATATATATATATATATATATATATATATATATATATATATATATATATATATATATATATATATAGTATTTGTCTTTTCTCTTGAATAGAATTCTGTTTTGCATTTCAAGTTTTAAAGATTTTGTGATCTAAATCTCTGAATCATCTAATTTAGAGAGACATTAATAATTCAAATTAAAATTGTCTGAGATCAGTTTGTTAAACCAAACTTTATGGTAGATCCTAAAACAAAGTAAAAAATAAAAATCATAATTTTACCTATTGCTCATATATTATAAAAATGAACTTTGGATTCTTGATGCAGTATCCCCTAGATATAATTAATAAATATTTCCTAATGACTCCAGATAACTCTTCTTCTCTTAAGCTTGAGAAGTTTAATTGTTCCAGTTTTGCTAGATGCTAAGAACAACTTAAGGCTTGAGATGGAAAATCAAAACAAAGATTAACTTATCTAAATCTCATTCCCAAATTCCAAGACCAAATCGAATCATATGAACCTAATTCTAACCCAGTCCAAGACTTCAAACCCAAGAAAAAGAATTAAGAACCCAAGGGCAAGTGGTTCAAGCATGGGTTTGACCATAGTCATAATCAAAACACTAAGTTAAATCCAAATTCAAATCAAAATCATTTGTTCAACGCAAACACCAAAGGGCATAAAAAATGGACAATGAGCGATTTTGTTACGCATATAATCGAGATAATCATTTTACTCCATTACTTCCATTAAAAAAAAACAAAAGATTGTGTCCAAAAAAAAAAACTCATCAAACCGAAGTCTTAAGTCAACATGACTAACAATTTTCTTACTTTGTTAGGTTTGTCTCGTTTACTCCTTTTATAAATCTAATTTATTATAATTCTAAATGATGATTAAAGTATCAAAAAATATATATTTGTATTGATAAAACTTGGTACTCTGCATACTAAATCACAAGTAAAGTAGTATTTCAATGGGGAATGGAAAGAATGTCAAAGGCATTAGGAAAAGATGTGTCAATTTAAAGCTCACCTATGGGAAGATGCTTGTTCTTCATACCAGACATCCAATAAAATCTAATTAGTGTATCCCGGCTTGTCTAATTTGGATATAAGATTAAACTTGGATAAAATAAAGTTATTATCTTTATTGGAAAACAATTTGTATCCAGAGGATTATTTAAATTAAGTATAATCTCTATTTTAATGAATTCAAATTCTTCTTCCTTGGTACTAAAATTTGAATCTGATGATATTGGCATGATAAACATGGACATGTTAATTTCGGGTCAATGAAAAAATTTATTAGTCTTGATTTAGTTCCTAAATTGAACATCAGATTTGAATCAAAAGTGTCAAAATTTGTACTTTATCATAACAACCAAGGAAACATTTCAAATCAACACAACTTAGTGGTACCCAACTAATTTATAGTAATGTTTGTGATTCTAACCGAGGACCTTTTAGAGGAGGAAATCACTATTTTGCTACTCATCTTATAAGGACCAAAGATGAAGTCTTCAATAAATTGAATATATATAATATTGAGATTAAAAAATAAAAAAAAGAAGATTAAAAATTTAAGGTATGATTGAATATGTAAGCATAAAAGTCATAATATACTATTATTAAGTAAAATACTTTAATGTCAAAAATCTGAAATTAATTAATAATATATCTAAATTTATAATGCTTACCTTTCAATGCTATTCAAAAAATCTTTTCTCTCACATCATCATTAGATCAAAGATCTATAGTGATATCGATTTATAAGAAGAACTAAACTCACGTCATCATCTCTTCCTATCCTTCATAAAATCATTATGATCGATGGATAATCTCTCATTGATTGATTCACATGACTAGGGGAGATAATAAAAGATCTGTAATCTCTCAGTCATGTCACGTATCCACACTTTTGTATAGCCACATATCTATGTCTGTATATTTAATTATTATGTATTTGTGAATGTATTGAGTCCCTAGGAGGTCCTGTCTATTTATATGTGAGAGTAGAGGGTATTGGAAAACCTATACAGAGCATCACATGCATAGTCGAAGAGCAGAAAATAAAATTCATAGATTTTCTAAAGAAATAAGTTTCATCATGACGCGAAGATTAGTGTGCAAAATCGAAAATACAAAAGTAAAAATCATGCGTGTTAAGGTAGATTTGTTATCTAAGAAGATCGTATATCCCTATAAAATCCTAGTTCTATAGAATTAGATAAAGAAGGTCGACTATCCTCCTCTCTAGTGGTGATCCACATAGTAGATGCGGCGAAAATACTCCTTAAATTATTGCATGATCTTTCTCTCCATGCGCACCACATGATCAAGAAGAAGTTAGCCCTTCTTGCTATCTACACGCCCCAAACTAGGATTGTCGACTGAGAGGAGAGAGAGGGAGGAGTATAGGAGGTGGTAACTAAAAAGGGTCTAGCTTATGTTGTTGGGAAATCTAGGGGCGATATCACATACGCAGTGGAAGAATAGAAAAGAAAATCCCAAATTTTCATAAAAAGATTTCATTATCGTGCGAAGATTAGTGTGCAAAACTCGTGAAACCAGAAAACTACGTATACAAGAAAGAAAGTACATAAGGAGATTGTATATCCCTAAATTCTAGTAGATCTATGAGAGAGGATGAAGGAGGTCAAGTATCCTCCTCTCTAGCGGTGATCCACATGGTAGGGGCTGTGAAGATGCTCCTCAAAGGGAGAGGAGAATAGGAGATAGCTGCTAGGAAAGTCCTAGCCTATAGGCCTTTGGTTCCCTCCTATTTATAGAGGTCCCTTGTCAACTTAACCCTAATTGATTCTACCATATTGGGTTCTGGATCTCTATCTAATTACCCAAGCCTCTTAAAGTAGTGGGTTTCTACCTAATAATCTTTCGTAGGCTCTTATTAGATCTCATCTATATGATCCAATAATTTAGGGGCTTACTGGATATCTAATAAGATAGGGGCTCCAACGGATATCTCATATACGAACCTTTACTCATCACAATACCTACCATATATGTGTGATCTTCTAGGCCTAATATCGAGTTGGTCGTGAGTTATACCTATCAAAACTCTTTCTGACTCAATGATTTATTATCTAAATAGTAATTCACTTGACTCTTCGACTAGGATGTACTAGGCTACTACGTCGTAGTCCCAAATGATATAGGGAAATTCAATCCTTTGGATATATCTATCCTCAGTTACCTGTGTACCTATAGTTCCTCATCCATCTAATATCCCAAAGACTGTATATTAGGCATGGTGCTGTCAGGCCCATACGATTTCTACTCGAGTCTCACTCTAATCGGATTCTCTTAGAGAACTATTTCTCTCTCAATCCAAATAACCCTAGTCAGAGATTTATTTGGGCATGAATACATAAGATATTTCTCCAAGACACTGATAGCGGATGATCCTCTATCAATACTCAATAGCCCGTTGGCTCTCACTCCCAATGATTGGTTATGCTTTGAAATTTTCAGACCTATATGTTATGTATTAAAGAGTGGAGTACTCATATAAGACATTCTTGGTATCTCAAGTTTAAGGACCAGATACACTACTAGAACTACGAAATCACTGTTTAATAATAATGTATCATCAACCATCTAGTATTTTGTAAGTGGATCAATCAGTGAACTCATTCTCCAATGAGTACCTGCACTGTATCCGTTGTGTTCCAACACGAGCAACTATGAGACCAGCTGCCTCCATCATTTGGATAGGTATACATCACACTAGTCTATCCGGTTATCTCGATGTCCCTCTCGAGTAACCTATTGTTAAATCATGGATTTTGATGATGAAACCAATTGATAATGTTTTATGATCTAATTATATTTTGAGTGACGTAGGTCTACTTACGATCAGGATTAGACAATTGAAGTAGGAAGAATCGATGTTGTGCCAAAGGAAAACATGTCAGAAGATTGGACATCAACTAAAGGATCGATCAACATATCAACAAAAGGCTTCGGACAAAGGATTTAGGCATCGGACCAAGAAAAAGCAGAGTTGCACTAAGAAGATCGGAGTTACAGAGGACAACTGCAAATTGGGCAATAGACCGCAAGAGAGAATGATATGCCGAAGATTCGGACAAAGTACCGATGGACCAATAACATGCTAGGTGACAAATTCAATTAAGCTTTGTAATAAATTATCTAGATCAAAGTAAGATTAGGTTTAATTAGGTTAAAATTAGGCCAACTCAGTTAGGGGTCAATTGGGCCCGAATTAGGACTATGTTGGGCTAGATGAAAGGCCCATACAGTGCTCTGATGCCACATTAGGTGGTGGCACCGCCAGCGTGGGCAGTGGAACCACCTGAAGGCTTAATCTTCTAGACTAAGTCAGGGCGGTGGTACCATCCAGGTCCAGTAGCTGAGGCTCTACTTGGGTAGTTGTACCATCTAGTGTCAGTGTATCGGGCGGTGGTACCGCCAGCACCCTTAAAAATGGGATGATTCAAATTTTGGCTCTAAGTTTGAATCACCTTGAGGGCTATAAATATTTCTCTCATCCATGGTTAGACCACACATAAATTGAGAAAGAAAAGAGGAAAAACTCTTATATAATCTTATTAAATTTCCCCCTCTAAGTCTTAAGTGTTGGTCTAGTCTAAGAGAGGAGTACATGTGGGGGTGTAAGGGTTTTCTTCTAAACTTATGAAAAGGAGGAGCTGTAAGGGTAGTTAGTCTTCGTCCAATTGAAAGAAGACTGATAGTGAAAGTCAGTGGCCTTGACAAAGGAGGAATTGGGAGTGGACGTAGATCGGATGGCCGAACCACTATAAATTGATTTATATTTACTTTATGGTTTTTATTTATTTTGCAAACCACTTTACTTGTTGCTTTATTTCCTTATCACATACAAACGTTTCAAGTTAGAGCTTTTCTAATATGATTTCACCAAAATATCTTTCATCATATGAAACGACTCTTTTCATCGAATGAGTTTTCTGAAATCGTGAAATTGACGTAATATTTACCGCTGCACTAATTCACCAGGCTCTGCCTAGGTAGTGGTATTGCCTAGTGTCAGTGTACTGGGCGGTGGTATTGCCAGCACCCTTAAAACTAGGGTGATTCAAATTTTAACTCTAAGTTTGAATCACCTAGTTTGAATCACCTTGAGAGCTATAAATACCTCTCTTATCTATGGTTAGACCACACACAAACTGAGAAAGAAAAGAGAGAAAACTCTTGTGTAATCTTGTTAAATTCCTCCCTCTAAGTCTTAAGTGTTGGTCTAGTCTAAGAGAGGAGTGTGTATGGGGGTATAAGGGTTTTCTCCTAAATCTATGAAAAGGAGAAGTAAGCTGTAAGGGCAGTTAGTCTTTACCCGATTGAAAGAAGACTGATAGTGAAAATTGATGGCCTCGATGAAGGAGGAATTGGGAGTGGACGTAGATCGGATGACCGAACCACTATAAACTAGTTTACATTTACTTTACGCTTTTTATTTATTCTGCAAACCACTTTACTTACTGCTCTACTTCCTCATCACCTATAAATGTTTCAAGTTAGAGCTTTTCTAATACGATTTCACCAAAACAACTTTCATCATACGAAATAATTCTTTTCAATGAATGAGTTTTTCGAAATCATGAAATTGACGTAATATTTATCGTTGCACTAATTCACCAGGCTCTACTTGGGCAGTGGTACTGCCTAGTGTTAGTGTACTGGCCGTTGGTATCGCCAACACCCTTAAAACCGGGATGATTCAAATTTTAGCTCTAAGTTTGAATCACCATGAGGGCTATAAATACCTCTCTCATCCATGGTTAGACCACACACAAACTAAGAAAGAAAAGAGGGAAAACTCTTATGTAATCTTGTCAAATTCCTCCCTCTAAGTCTTAAGTGTTGGTATAGTCTAAGAGATGGGTGTGTGTGGGGGTATAAGGATTTTCTCCTAAACCCGTGAAAAGGAGAAGTGAGTTGTAAGGGCAGTTAGTCTTCGCCCGATTGAAAAAAGACTGATAGTGAAAGCCTGTAGCTTCGACGAAGGAGGAATTAGGAGTGGACGTAGGTCGGATGACTGAACCACTATAAATTGGTTTACATTTACTTTACACTTTTTATTTATTCTGCAAACCACTTTACTTGCTGCTCTACTTCCTAATCACCTACAAATGTTTCAAGTTAGAGCTTTTCTGATATGATTTCACTGAAACAGCTTTCATCATACGAAACGATTCTAACAGTTGGTATCAAAGCCCAATATTTCTCATTTGGATTTACACCCAAAAGAAATGACTCTTTTCGGATTTCAAGAGGGCTTTTCTATCGTTCGTCCGCCTATGTTCAATGGAACAAACTATACTTATTGGAAAACTTGAATGAGAGTTTGGATTTATGAAATATCGTTGAAAACAGATTTCAAACACCCTCTAAACCTAGAAATGAATGGAATGAATTTGAGAAAAAAATCATTTTCGTAAATGTAAAGGCTATGAATGCCTTATTTTGTACGTTAGATAAAAATGAGTTTAATCGAATTTCTATTTGTGAAACGACTTTTGATATTTAGCACACTTTTGAAGTCATACACGAAGGCACTAATAGAGTTAAAGACTCAAAAATAAACCTTTTAATACATGATTTTGAGCTTTTTCGAATGGAATCAAATGAGACTATTAGAGACATATACACCCGATTTACGAATATCGTCAATGGTCTAAAATCCCTTGATAAATATTTTTCAGGTTTTGAACTTGTAAATAAAATTTTAAGATCTCTTCTAAAAAGGTAGGATCTGAAAGTAATGACGATACAAGAAACAAAAGATTTAAATAATTTTCCTATTAAAGAACTCATTGGCCATTGATGACATATGAAATGAGCTTTTTGGAACATGATGAACATGTGAACTACGCTCAGAATGTCTGACACCACCGCCCAGTCTGGCAGTACTACCACCCAAGCAGAGTCTCGGTTATTAGACCTGGGTGGTACCATCGTCCAGACTAAATCTAAAAGACTAAGCCTTCAGGCTTTTCCACCGCCCATCCTGGCGGTGCCACCACTTGACATGGCATCCGAGCATTGTATGGGCCTTTCATCTAGCCTAACACAGCCCTAATTTGGGCCCAGTTGGCCCCTAACTGAGTTGGCCCAATTTTAACCCAATTAAACCTAATCTTACTTCGATCTAGATAATTTATTAGAAAGCTTAATTGAATTTATCACTCGGCATGTCATTGGTCCATCGGCGCTTCGTCCAATTCTTCGACGCATCATCCTCTCTTGCAGCCTGTTGCCTAATCGGTAGTTGTCCTCTGTAACTTCGATCTTCTTGACGCAAATCCACTCTTCTTGGCCTAATACTTGAATCTTTTGTCCGAAGCCTTCTCTCGATGATAAATCTTCTGACATGTTTTTCTCCTGTGCAACATCGATTCTTCCTACTTCAATTATCTAATCCTGATCGTAGGTAGACCTGCATCACTCAAAACGTAGTTAGATCATAAAACATTATCAATTAGTTTCATCATCAAAATTCGAGATTCAACATCATGTACATAAAAATAACCTATCATGATCCTAACCATATTTATAAGAGTACGATTTCACCTTTTAATAATCTTATTCTACTATGGCATAATCGATAAATCATACTGAGCATAAATATCATATTTTTTAAAAATATAATAATAAAACTAGAATTATGACTGAATTCATCATAATTACTACAAAATTTATCACCCCTATCAGATATGATAATTTTGATTTTTCTATCTAGTTGTCTTTTGACTTCATTTATGTACATCTAAAGATATAAATAGCTTGAGACCTTACATAAATGAGATATATATGATTATATTTCAACAAGTTATCGATAAAGATAATAAAATATCTCTATTCACTAAAAGTGAAATACGGAGTGACCCATAGATATAAGAATATATATTCTCAAGGAGTTTATAAAGCTATGTTTCATTCCAATATTTGATTATAGGATCATTGTAAACTCAAGATTCAAAAATTAATTTTTATTGAATCATATTGAGTTTACAACCACTAAGAGAAATAATATCATAATAATTCTAGATAAAGAATCCAAATTTTTAGAATTGTAAAAACATAACTTGTATTCTCGAGTTCCATCAATTGAATCGTCTCTAGGTGTAGGCGATAAGTACCAACTATTATCACTTTCATCTTAAGATGATTCATTGTGATGATAAATATTTTATTCTCTTTTGGTTTTTATATTAAAATGAATATCCATTATTATTTGTTAGGATATAGAGTGGCACTAAAGGGGGGGTAAATTAGTGTAGCGGTTAAGTACGATAATTTTTTGTGATTTAAAACAATGCTTTCGGAAACTTCGAACATTGAAAACTTTATTTTGACAGAAACCTGGTTTCAATTGAATCGTATCAAAAAGTATTTAGCTTAAAAGCATTAAGAGAAGAAGGAGGGCAGTGAACAAGTAAAGTAAATAGGTTTGCAGAAAGATAAAGAGTAATAAAGTAAATGCAAACCAATTTTATAGTGGTTCGGTCATACGACCTACGTCCACTCCCGATTCCTCTCCTCTTAAGGCCATCAGCTTTTCTACTAGTTGTTTTCCTTCCAAGGGTGAAGACTAACTCTCTTACAGCACTCTTCTTTTGACGCACTTAGGAGGTAACCCTTACAAGGCCTCTTACCCCTCTCTTGGACTAGATCACACTTAAAGCTTAGAGGAAAGATTTTGACACTATTACAATAGAGTTTTTCCTTTTTCTTTCTCAGGTTTTGTGTGTTTTTTAACCATAGATGAGAGGGATATTTATAGGCCTCAAGGTGATTCAAATTTGGAGCCTAAATTTAAATTACCTCGGATTCCTAGGTGCTAGTAGTACCACTGTCAATCTGACCCTAACACTAGTGGTACTACCGCCAGCCTAGAGCGGTACCACCGCTGTAGCTTTTATGCTAGATGATGCCACCGCTTGTAGCCTGGAAAAATGTGCTTTTTTACTTTTCTAGCTCATAGGCGGTTCTATCGCCAATTTGATAGTGCCACCGCCTATGACAACTTTTGGGCCACTGAATGGGCCTCCCATTGAGCCCAAATCAGTCTCAGTTTAGGCCCAATTGGCTCATAATTGAGTTGCTATTATTTCACCTAAACCAACTCAATTTTGACTTAGTCCTACTTCGATCTAGATAATTATTACAACACGAATCGAAATGTCGCCCGACACATCATTGGTCTATTGGTGCTTTATCCGATACTTTAGCGCATCGTCCTCTCTTACGGTTTGTTGTCTAATTAGCAGCTAACCTCCGTAGCCTTGATCTCCTTAGCGTAACTCCACTCCTCTTGGCCTGATGCCCGATTTCTTTGTCCGAAGCCTTCTACTGATCGTCGACTGGACCTCCAGCTCGACGTCCAGTCTCCTGATATGATTTCCTCTAGCATAACATTGATTCTTCCTGCGTTAATTATCTAATCCTAATCGAGAGTAGACTGTGTAACACAAAATGTAGTTAGATAATTAAAACATGATTAATTAGTTTTATTATCAAAATTCAAGATTCAATAATCTCCCTCTTTTTTATGATGATTGACGGAGTTAACCCAACTCCCCGGAGTTTAAACAAACTCTCCCTATCAATATGCCATTAATAGATCACTTGTATTATCCCAAATCCAAGCAGCATGTATCAAAATCATGTCAACAAAAGCATCATGCAAATATATAAAATATTCAATCAACATTACATTGCATGAAGTCATCAATCTACTTCTCCCCCTATGTCATCAATAAAAAGAAGAAGTAGCATCTTGGCTAGTTTAAAAAATATACAAGTTTTATAATTATACTAGCAAGATTTTTTAGTTCAATTTTCAAGCTAAAGATATGCAATATACATTACTTTGAATATGCAAGCTAATAGTTTTCAAAGGTGTGCAAGTTTATATTTTTCTTTCTAAAGATAGGCAAGATAGTAATTTTTTATTCACTTCTTGAGATGTGCAAGTTACACTTTCTTTGCTTCCTTTGTGATATGTATGCAATTTCTTTCTTCTCTTTTGAGAAGAGCAAGCTTGTAAGTTTTACCTTCTTTGCATGCTAGGAATTTTGTATTCATTTGCAATATGCAAGCTAGTAAAACCCTTCTCCCACTTTATCAAAGTCAAAAAGAAGTGGAGGAATGCAAGATTTGCAAGATCAACTTTTCATATCAATTCTAAATTTGCATCAATGCAAGTTTTACATTAATCTTTCAATCAAATCATGAACAAAGATCAATATCAAAAGATATCATTCATGATTCATAATTATTCTTTTTAGTAAGATCAAGATCATGATTTTAAAAATAAATTCTAAATATATAGTTCTGAGAAATCAAAATCATGATTCACAAAGATTTTCTTTAGCATCAATTTTCAGTTCATGATAAAGGGCATACAACCAAGAATCATGATATATAAAAGTATATCATTCACATAGATCAAGTCATGATTCTTTGATTCATCATAAAGCAAATAGCAAAGAGAACAACTTCATTCATGCATAAAAATTCTCATCAAGATTTCATAAAAACAAATTCCAAGTATCATATTATGTACAAAACAAATTTTCAAATGATACCAAGATCACATTATGTACAAAAGTTCAATTATCAAGATATCAATATCATGAATTCATAAAAATTCAAGTTTTAAGTTTCGAGAAATCAAAAGATAAATTACATTTCATTTGAAAATTTTTCTTTTGATAACCGAGAGAACTTCATGTTATAATTGTCAAGATCATGATTTCAGTAAAATTTCTTTATAGCAAAGTGAAATCTTTTATATCTTAATTTAAACATTATAAATATCTCAAAAAGTTGTGATTCTTATAGATGAAGAGAAGAGTCAAGAATCATTAACAAACCATATTCAAATTCATAAAAGATATCAAGAAGAACAAAATTTCTTTTACTTCGATATTCAAACCATGACAAGTGATATATCAAATATTTATATTAATATTTCAATCATCCAGTCATGTGTAGAAATAAGTATTGAAATGTAGGAGAAAAATAAAATTATGCATACAATGTCTCACTCGTCAAAGTACATTCTCTCAAGTTGAGTATCAAAAATTCAAGAGAAAATAATTTATGATTTATTTATATTTTTCTTCAATAACATGAGAGAATCATAAAAGTGTATGGAGTAAGAGATCTTAAAAAAGGGTTATCAAGATCACGATATAGATAAAACTCATTCTAGTTCAATTCATCAACTCCGAACTCATAATCAAATCATCAAAATCACTTTCATAATTTATGAGATTCATAAGATATCATGAAATCATTAATCTCAATAAGATGGAAAAGATATTTTCTTTTTTTAAGTGGTTTTTTTAACACATCATCAAAATCTCATTCATAAGAGATTCATAATGACAAATAGATTATTGATAAAATCATCAATTTCTTGATTCATTTGGAAGGTTCTCCTCTTTAGTGACTAAAAAGATATATAGGAGAACAAAATGAATTAAGGGAGATAGAACATGATTGAAGTATTTAACATGGTTGAAGCATGATTCATATTTAAAATGTATCCTACGTTATAAATATGAATCAAGCATTTGTCAAATCTGGAATCATCCTCAAAATCACATTCAATAAATTCATACATGACAAGTATGGATTTATGAATTTTCTATAGAAAAATCGATAAGATTGAGATAGAGGATTGCCTTTCGTTTTTATATACGATTTGCTTCTTATAGCCATGCTTTTGCCTTTAATAAAAACAAATATCAACATTCAAGATGAAAAGGCAAATTTTGTCATAAAGATCATTAAGTCGAATCACATTAAGCATGTGACATTTTTTAAAAGATTCGATTCAAGAGATTCACATGGATTCATCAAAACCGAACACTTTAGAGATCGAAAAATTTTTAAGAATCATGCATTTTTTTATGATTTATTTCAAATAAGCATGTCTTTGTCTTTTAATATCAAATTGAGATAATTATGAAGGTTCAAGACATAAAGGCAAAATCCATCAAGTTTTTTAAAGTCAAAAGATATAACATGTCATATAAAAATTCATCGTAAAAACAATTAAGACCAAATACACATTAGTTCAAAATATGAGAATCACTTATCATACATAATGTATTTTATTTTAAGTTATTTATTTTATATAAGTATGCTTTTCAAGTTTAAATCCAAAACATGAGTATTGTCATCAAATCCAGATCAAATGCATCACACATAAATCATCATGATAGTGCATTTTCTCATTTTTATGTGTTTCAATTTAAGTAATGTGATCTTTCATAGGAATGTTCAAAATTTTCATATGAAAATGTCATGCATCATATTTAAAACCGAAAACATCATTAAAACCATTAAGATTCATGGATTCATCATACACATTATTTCAAAATATGAGATTTTAATTTTCATTACTTCAATTCCTCATTAAGCATGATACAAAAATTTAAAGATCAAGCATAATACCATAAAATATCTTCAAAATTTTTATATGAAAGTCAAGCATTAACACATAAGATTCACTCATCATGTATAGTTTTAAAATGTAAAATCATCAAGATAGATGTTCATTGATTTTATCTTATTAGGTGTACAAGCATGAGATGCAATTATCATTAAGACACTTTCAAGAATAACATACATAGATATGCATTAAGTTTAAGATCAAAATCTGATACGGAAAGCATACATGGAATTTATGCATTATCATAAATTAAGCAATTATCATTCATAATTTTTACTTTTCAAAAATACTAGAAAGAAAAGCATAATATAATTTTTGAAAATAATTTTTTTATTTCTTACCAACTCAATTAAGCACTCATGAAAAAGTCATATAATTTCAAAATAAGGTAAAAGTATTTCGGGTAAGTTACTTATCTTGTTATTGAAACTTGTCAAAGCCCAATTGGCCTCTTCTTTACTTGATTCGCCCTTCAGTGCATTCTTCTTCTTTGGCCTCTTCCTCCATTCAAGTTTATTTTTTATTTTAGATTTTTATTTAATGAACTTATTAAAATTGATTAAAAGTTCATTGTCCTCATCACTTGAGTCATCACTCAAGTGGCATTTTATAGTCCAAAGTTCCAAATCCTTCATGTTCTTTAGAAGGTGGTTCATGTGTTCATCATGTTCAAAGAAACTTATTTTATAGGTCATTAATGATCCGATTAGTTCTTCCAATGGAAATTCATTTAGATTTTTAGTTTCTTGTATCGTCATTACTTTAGGATCCCACCTTTTTGGAAGAGATCTTAAGATATTGTTAGTGAGTTCAAAATTTAAAAAATATTTACTAAGACTTTTCAAGTTATTGACGACATCCATGAAATGGGTGCATATGTCATCGATAGACTCACTTGGTGTCATTCGAAAGAGCTCAAAATCATGCAATAAGAGGTTTACTTTTGAGTCTTTGACTCTACTAGTTCCCTCGTATGTGATTTCAAGTGTTTGCCAAATATCAAAAGCCGTTTCGTACGTAGAAATCCGATTGAACTCTTTTTTATCTAAAGTATGAAATAAGGCATTCATAGCCTTTGCATTTAAAGAAAAATATTTTTTCTCTAAATCCGACTATTCATTCGTCAGTTTAGAGGAAAGTTGAAATCCATTTTCAATGACGTTCCATAAATCCAAATTCATAGAAAGCAAGAAAACTCTCATTCGAGTTTTCTAATAAGTGTTGGGAAAACCTTCAGAGGAGCGACATCACATGCGCAGTGGAAGAACAGAATATCAAAACCCCAGATTTTTCATAGAAAGTTTCCGTCATCGTGCGAAGATCGATGCATCAAAAATAAATTCGTAAAACTGCACGTGTAAAAGAAGATACATAGGGAGATCGTATATCCCTAAATTCCTACAGATTTGTAGGAGAGGATGAACGAGATCAAGCATCCTCCTCTCTAGTGGTATCCACATGACAAGGATTGCAATGATGCACCTCTCTCTAGGGAGAGGAGAACAGGAGGTGGCTACCAAAAGAAACCCTCAGCCTATAGAGCTTTGGTTCCCTCCTATTTATAGAGGCCCCCTGAAAACCTAATGGATCTTTTGCCCTATTGGATATTGGATCTCCATCCAATTACCCAAGCCTCTTAGATTAGTGGATTTGTACCCAATAATCTCTTATTAGCAATTATTGGATCTTATCTCAGGATCCAATAATTCAGGGGCTTAATGGATATCCAATAATTCAGGGGCTTAATGGATATCCAATAAGATATGAGGTTCAATGGATATCTCATATCTGAACCTCTACTCATCGCAACACCTACCATATGTGTGTGACCCTCTAGGCCTAATATCAAGTTAGTCGTGAGTCATACTTGTCAAAACTCCTTCTGACTTAGTGAATTATTATCTCTATAATAATTCACTTAACTCATCGATCGACATGACGCATGCAGGCCACTACGCGCGACCCCCCCAAACGATACAGAGGGAATCCAACCTTTTGACCTATCTCGTCCTCAATTACTATGTATCTATAGTCCCTCATCCATCCAATATCCCGAGACCCTATACCGTGCATGATCTTCAAGCCAGCCCATACGTTCTCTCCTCAAGTCTTGCTCTTGTCGGATTCTCCCGAAGAACTCTTTCTCTCTCAATCCGAATAACCTTGGCCAAGGATTTATTCAAGCAAGAACACATGAGATATTCCTCTCATGATACCGAGAGTGGATGATCCTCTATTGACACTCAATAGCCTCGTAAGGTTGGCCACTACTTCCAATAACCAGCTGTACTAGATCTGAACTTTCCAAACCTATAAGTCCGGTATCAAAGAATGGAGTACTCATACAGGACATCCTTGGTGTCTCAAGTCTAAGAATCAGATACACTACTGGGACTACGGAATCGCTATCTGACATGAGGTATCATTAACCATCCAACATTCTGTAGGTGGATCAATCAGTGAACTCATTCCCCAATGAGCACCTGCACTGTACCCTTAGTGTCCCTACATGAGTAGCTATGAGACCAACTACCTCCATCATATGGACGGGTATACAGCACACCAGTCTATCCGGTTATCTTGATGTCCTTCTCGAGTAACCTATGACCAGGATAATTCAAGGTCTGTGTTTAAAGGTGAATCGGTCTCATTATCATGATCTCATCACGATCCGATTCCCATTACATAGATCGAAGGACATCATAATATATGCAACACGCAAGATAAAGTGATAAAACGCCTAATAATAAACAAAGAGAAAAAGTGCATATCAAGTCACAAGTACCATCATTCATATGATTGGCTTGCAGGGCACATATGACTAGCAATAAGTGTAGTTTGATCCATTAAAGAACGGAGGATGAACAATCAAAAAACCCTCTTGAAAGCCATGAATAGCTATTTCTCACGGGTGTGAATCCGAAAGAGAAATAACGAGGCTCTGATACCAATTGTTAGGATCTAGAGCAGCACTAAGAGGGGGAGGGGGTGAATTAGTGCAGCGATTAAGTATGATAATTTTTGACGATTTAAAATAATGCTTTCAGAAACTTTGAACGTTGAAAACTTTATTTCGACAAAAACCTAGTTTCAATTGAATCATATCTAAAAGTGTTTAGCTTGAAAGCATTATTGAAGAAGGAGGGTAGTGAAAAGTAAAGTAAATAGGTTTGCAGAAAGATAAAGAGTAATAAAGTAAATGCAAACCGATTTTATAATGATTTAGTCATATGACCTATGTCAACTCCCGATTCCTCTCCTCTTGAGGTCATCGGCTTTTCCACTAATTGTATTCCTTCTAAGGGTGAAGACTAACTCTCCTTTTGATGGGCTTAGGAGGTAACCCTTACAAGGCCTCTTACCCCTCTCTTGGACTAGATCACACTTAAAGCTTAGAGGGAAGATTTTGATACTATTATAACAGAGTTTTCCCTTTTTCTTTCTTAGGTTTTATGTGTTTTTTAACCATGAATGAGAGGGGTATTTATAGACCTCAAAGTGATTTAAATTTGGAACCAAAATTTGAATTATCTCGGATTCCTATGTGCTGGCGGTACCATCGCTTGACACTGGCGGTACTATCGCCAGCTTGGAGTGGTACCACCGCTGCAGCTTTTATGCTGGGTGGTGCCACCGCCTAGGCCCCTGAATGGGCCTCCCAATGAGCCCAAATTAGTCCCAATTTAGGCCCAATTAGCCCCTAATTGAGCTGGTATTATTTCACCCAAAATCAACTCAATTTTGACTCAATCATACTTCGATCTAGATAATTATTACAACGCGAATCGAAATGTTGCCCGGCATGTCATTAGCCTATCGACGCATCGTCCGACAATTCAACGCATCGTCCTCTCTTGCGATTTGTTACCCAATCAGCAGCTAACCTCCGCAGCCCCGATCTCCTTGGCGCAACTCTGCTCCTCTTGGCCCGATGCCCGATTTCTTTATTCGAAGCCTTCTGTCGATCGTCGACCGGTCCTCCGGCTTGATGTCCAATCTCCTGACGTGATTTCCTCTAGCATAACATCGATTCTTCCTGCGTCAATTATCTAATCCTGATCAAGAGTAGACCTGTGTAATTCAAAATACAGTTTGATAGCCAAAACATGATCAATTAGTTTTATCATCAAAATCTAAGATTCAACATTGTTAACATATGTTGAAGCATCAAAATTAATCTATCAAGTATTGAAAAAGAATTTTTATAATATTTGATTTGAAACATACGTCAGATTTATATATTTTCTTTTCAAACCAAGTCTTATAGTTCTTCTTTACAAAACTTTTTTTTGCCACAAAAGTAGTGTGAAGATTTTTCTTTGTTGAGTTTATATAATATTTATAAACTTAGATGATTTATGCTTCAATTTTCTTTTATTGTTACATATTCATTGAGTAGTACCCAAAATATTATGAATATTTTCAATATTAATCTTAATTTTTTCTAAACACATATTTTAGTTAGCTTATTTAAGTTTCACTTATCTTTAATTTTATTATAATAAATTTTAAATGAGTTAAAGAATTAAGGCTAAATTATACGAGAAAGGACTCAATTACAATAATGCTCAATGTTCTTGAGCTTACAGTTTTGTCAAGCATATTGAGGATATAATCTTGAATTCTTTAAATATTATCATACTAAATTTTAGTTAATTATTTTATTAATATGTCAGCCAATTACTTGTTAGTAAGTTTAAATTAATTTTAAAAATATTTCAATGCACTAATTATAGACTATAATGAAGTCTAAATATTATTAGCAATTATCATAAAATTGAGTTTTTATAAACCTTTTCTAATTATTTATCTTAATTATTTATTTCACAAAATATTCATTCATTAAATCTATGATTCTTTTAACTAGTCTGATCAATATCTAATATACCCAATTACATATGCTCATACAATGAAGGAAGTATTACTATAATAATAATATAATATTAATAATTTGAGTTTTTCAGGTAATGCTGAACTATTGATATTATTTCTATTTCACCTTTAGGTAAAATATTGATATAACTAGTATTCACACAAAAATATTTATGTAGGGTTGATATCATCCTCATGGAATAATATTGTTATCTTTGGGTATATAATCCTAAATGCAATGATATCCAAAATAGTATCATCTTACCTTAGCACATAATTATTCGAAATAGATTCTTCTTTAGGATTATCTAAAACTCCTAATCATGTGTCATTTTGAATATTATTTTTCTTAATATAATTTAGGACTAATTTTTAATATAATTTTATAAGTTATTAATCTAGATCAATTTGGTGATTGCAAGACTAATACAATAATATAAAATTGAACTTAAACTATCATATAAATGACAAGACCTTTATTGCATCCCATAAGCCAACCATCTCAGGTCACTTTTGTAGTTACTGGTCAGATAAAAATTAAGGACATGAGTTATAAATAATATTAATTAAATTTTTTAATTTAATTTATGTCAAAAATAGTTCAATAATAAAATATAACTATAATAATTATTAAATATTAATCAGCATAAAGAAAAACTCATATGATAATTGTAATCATAATGAAAAATAAATTATGCCTTTATGTGAAAAATAAATATTATTTCATAATTTAAAATACATATGTGAATAATCAAATAAATATTAAGAACAATAATTAAATTTTTATTTATCATATGCAAAATATAATAAATAAATCATATAAGAAAACTATAAAAGAAAATCATACTTTATATACCTTTTAGTTTCACATGCAACTCGTGTACTAATCAATCTTATTTAATTAGACAAGTATAGAATTAGACTAAATATTAACCTAATTAAGTAAATCAAAAAATAAAATCGATCAAATTCAAAAATTAATTTTTCTTGAATTTGATCAAGACTTAATCAATCAAATTTAAATATAGTCAAGTAAAAAAAATACAGTTATGATCAAGTTTAATTAAAGTATTTGAATAAACTAAATTAAATTATTCAACTTTATAATTAATGACACAAATAAAAAAATTTAAATTTTAGAAACGTAAAACTATAATTTTGACTTGGGATATATGAATGAAAATTTTGATTTCTATGAGGGTATAATTGGAAAGTAAATATATGGACATAGAATGGTATTCTTGTTTTTTTAGTGGTAAAATTATACTTATAAAGAAAGCCCTAATTCTCCTCTCTATCCACGATCGCTACATATATATACATATATATATATATATATATATATATATATATGTACATATATATATATATATATATGTATATGTATATATGTACATGTATATATATACATGTATATATACATATATGTGTATATATATGTATATATATATGCATATATATATATATATATATATATATATATATATATATATATATATATATATATATATATATATATATATATATATATATATATATATATATATATATATATGTAGACATTCAACAGTAGCAGAACCCTTGACAAAATTGTATCCATCAGTAACAATGTATGGAGCAGTGATTACCTGTACTAGCAAAGAATGTTGATGGGGAGTTCTGATAAATATATTGAAGAACCAATCACATTTACCATACTACCATGATAGGGAGTTATTATTTGGGCCATAAAAGGAAATGCTTTAGGTGTGTATGTAGACTTATATTGAATCATATAATCATTAGATATATCAAGAGCATGATACCAAACTGATACAATATGGAATCACGATTGTAGAACAGTCAATTGTTCCGATTGATTCACATAAATCATAGAGTTAACAATTAAATCACATAGGAAAATACGTGATTTAATTGAGTTTAGATTCCACCAATCTCTAGTAAGAAAAAATATAGAAGCATATAAAGAAAATATAAGGAATTGTATCCTGAAATACGTTACAGGTATGAAGATATTTAAGTGTGATAAATTCTTGAACCAGGATGAAGTTGGGAGTCGATACCAATAAACTTTCAAATGAATACTTTTACCTTCTAACCAATCCACACGCTGTCAATAAGGATTTTGTTGTCTTTCAAAAACTTGTAAGCATTTTTAGTCCTTTTGATTTTCTAATATTTTCGAAAGGGATAGTAATATTAATCTACGTTTCAAGTTATTATAGTAATGATCAACTGATGAAAATTAAATACAAGGATATATCAGTAAGTTTATCACAAAAAAGCTTTTTAATTAGGAATATACTATCACAAATGATCGAGCTCTTACTCAATTCAAAATAAAATAATCTATGACGTAATATTGTTAAAATACATGAGAGGTTTTATTTTTCAGGAGGATTGGACCGTGGTCTGATATTGCACATCATCATTCGGCTATTGAAATATTTTTTTCCTTTATCGATAGTCGTGGCCACCTCAACATTCCCTTTTAAAACTAATGCTAAGTTTAACTTAAGGAAATGGGAAATTGGAAATGAAGTAGAAGCCTGTGAACGGGCAAACATATATATTGTTTCCAATCAGGATTTCTTTGTAAACAACATATTTAACGATACAAATATTATTATAATTTGTTAGATTATATGGTCTTATTTAATTAAATAAGATATATTATAGATATGATTGGATTCTGATTATGGTTATTGGCTAATAGAAAAAAAATTTAATTAAGGTAAGATTCATTAAGAGATGCCTTCGATAGGAGGAACTCTCCAAATTACTTATCCTAGATCTCCTACTCTCATCTATAAATAGACAGGACCTCCTAGGGATACATGAACAAGAACATAACAACATAAGAGTACGTGATAAAGTGAAGAGATTACAGTTCTTCTCTCCATCTTCCTTTTATCACGTGATATAGTCATCTCTTCTCATGTTTTTATGTTTTTGAATCCATCAATTATTGTGGTCCTATGAAAGGATAAGAAGAGAAGAGAAAGTAAATTTAGTTCTCCTTGCAGATTGATATTTCAGATTTGATAATAGTGTGCATATAGATCATATAAAGTTTATTCTTTTAAATAACAACGAAAGGTACGTATCGTAATATTGTTTAGATCCATTGTTGTTTGATTTCAAATTCTGGCATGAAAATTTTTCTGCATTATAGATAGCATGATTATAGATTTTATGCTAATAATTGGTATCAAAGCCATGGTTTTTGGAATCAAATACTTTTGAATATATTTGTTAGCCTCTTTTGCTTGCGAAAAGATGTTGATCGATTTTTATTTACGATGCACGAATGATTCATCGGATATTATAGATCTATTTTTCTATCCGATTTGTCCTATCACTTATTGTGAGCGATGAATGGTTTCTTATGGTTTCGATCGATGAATTTATTGTCAGCATTGTTGAGGCAACGATGATCGCCTGTTCAGTTGTTGACAGCGATGGAGCAACATCGTTGTATACAAAGTTAGCCATAACGGTGCATGACTACTTCGCATGAGCAGTAGTCAGCCATGGTTGATTTGCTTATAAGAGGCGGCTGCACCACGTAGCGCACATATTGCAGCAACAACAACGACCACTAACAGTCGCCAGGTGGCCAACCACATGCCACAATGGCTATGTATCACGACACCTGCACGCAATCGACGGTCTTGCAAGCGGTGATCACATGCAAATAGTAGCATTATGCGGATGCCGGTAGCACCATGAATGAAAGTGACGGTCGCACCATGTGTGAACATGGTGGTTGCGGAAGAAGGTAGCTATATCCCGTGTGAAATTGGGGGGCCACATTGGTGGTCGCCCTCATGCGCAATGGTGGCGCCCGCCTATAGAGGGCACCTGCAGAAGGGCGATGGCGACAGCCGCGCTGTGTAGCGGTTGCCCCCATGGGTAGAGGGCAACAACCACGCATGAGCAGATCGCACCAAGGTGGTGGCTACGAGCGGGCACAGGCCGCATCGCGGTGGCGGCAACAGCAGTGGTAGCCATACACAAGTGATGGCCACACTAGTGGCAGTTGTGTAGACGGTGGCAATGCAGACAGGATTAGGGTTTTTAATGTAAAATTATAGTTTTGCCCTTTCCTTGAGATTAGAGTTTTATCAAATTATAACTTTGCCCTTCTGTAGTATTTTGATAGTTCTACCCTTTAGAAATATCATAATTATACTTCATGTCCTTTCAATAATATTATAGTTTTATACTTGGATCAATTTTTATTGATTAATTTAATTGGGTTGATATTTAGTTCAATTTTGGGCTTACCCAATTAAATAAAACTGATTAGCATAATGATTCTTTTATAGTTTTCTCTTATGAATTATTGATTGCATGTTGTAAATAAAATCTAATTATTTTCTTAGATATTTATTTGATTATTCATATGCGTATATTTGAAATTATAAAATAATAGTTATCTTTCACTTAAAGGCTCTTAATGATTTATATGTTATCATGATTATAGTTATCATATGAGTTTTCTTTATACTGATCAATATTCAATAATTATTATGATTGTTATTCTATTATTGAACTACTTTAGAATGAATTAAGACAAAGAAATTTGGTGAATATTATTTATAATTTTTCTTCTTAAGTTTTATCTAAGAGGTAGCTGCTAAAGTATCTTGGGATGATAGACTTATGAGATATGAATTATAATAAAGACTTTATCATTTATGGGATATTTTAGATTATATTTTATATTTTTGTATTGGTCCTATAGTCACCAAAGTGACATAGACCAATAACCTATAAAATATATTATGAAAATAGTCCTAAATGATATTAAAAAAATATTCATAATGACATAAATAATTAGAAGATTTAGATAATCCCAAAGGAGAATCTATTTCGAATAATTATGTGATGGGTTAGGATGATACTATTTTGAATATCCTTGTAGTTTAGCATTGTATACTCAAAGGTAGTAATACTATTCCACAAGGATGATATTAATCTTCCATAAATGATTATATGTGAACACTAGATATGCCAGTGTTGAAGGTAAAATATTGATGATATCAGTAATTCAACATTCATTGAAAAAATCAAAGCATTAATGTTATAGTATTACAGTGGTACTTCATTATATTTTTGTAAATGTCCTTATATTTTTTGGAATATATTTTTTGGAATATATTTTCTAGAATAAATGGCTTGAACATATGCAAGTTGTATTAAGTGAATGAGACCTTGATAAGATTAATTGAAGGGAATATATACTTAATTACTGAAAGTGTTGTGAAATAAATAATTGAGGTGACTGATCGAGTAAGGTCTAAAAGACTCAAATTTATGATACTTAGACAGTACAGTTTACAACTAGTGCATGAGAATATCTAAGGATCAATTTAAATTTTCTAATAAGTCATTAGCTAGCACCTTAATGAAAGAACTGATTAAAAATGATAGTATTTAAGGAATTCAAGATTATATCCTTAATACAATTAACAAAGTTATAAGCTTAAGACTTATAATATTTTGAGTACTACTCAAGGAGTGGGTAATAATAAAATAATGATGAAGCGTAAGTCACTTAAGTTTATAATTATTATATAAACTCATAAAAGAATTTCTTTATAATAAAGTATTACTTGTGTAGCAAAGAAAGTTATGTGAAGAAGAACTATAAGATTTGATTTGAAATGAAAAGATATAAATATAATTTTTATATGGTTCAAATCAAATATTACAGAAATTATTTTTCTAATACTTGGTAGATTAATTTGATGCTTCAACGTATGTTACCAATAATAGAGATTCATTTTCGTAATTAAAAATAGGAGGGAGGGGGGGTGTAAAACCAAAAGAGAATAAAATATTCATCATTGTAGAGAATCATCTTAAAGTGAAAGTGATAGTAGTTTGTATTTATCGCCTACATCTAAAGATGATTCATTTGATGAATCCTGAGGATCCATGTTATATTCTTATAATTCTAAGAATTTGGATTCTTTATCTAGAATTGTTATAATATTATTTCTGTTTTAGTAGTTGTGAACCTAGTGTGATTCAATAAAAGTTAACTTTTGAATTCTATACAATAGTCTATATAGAATTAATATAAATCTTAATTTATAATGATCATATAATTAAATATTAAAATAAAATATAGTTTCATAAACTCTTTGAGATTATGCTTATATTTGCGGGTCACTCTATATTTTCATCTCATTAAAGAATACATTTTATCACTATATATATAACTCGTTAAGATATGATTATATATATATATTTAATTCATATAAAGTCTTATGCCGTTGACCCTCTTGAAGTGCGCATAAATGAAGTCGAAAGATAATTAGATAGAAAAATTAAAATCATCATATCTGACAAGGGTGATAAATTTATAGTATTTATGATGAATCCAATTATAATTCTAATTCTTTTACTAGATTCTTGAAAAAGCAATGTATATGTATTCAGTATGATTTACTAGATGTGTCACAGTATAATATAATTGTTGAAAGGTATAATCATACTCTTATAAATATACTTAGGAGTAGATGGATTATTCTTTTGTACCAAAATCAATGTGAGAATAAGCTCTAAGGACAACTATGTATATCTTAAATAGGGTTCCTAGTAAGTAAATTACATAACTTATTTTTATTAAATTTCGGATTTTGATGATGAAACCAATTGATAAAGTTATGATCTAATGTGCATTTGAGTGACGTAGGTCTAGCTTCAATTAGGAAAAGACAAATCGATCAAAGTAATAGAATCAGAGGTTGGGCCGGAATTAAACATGCTAGAAGATTGGATGTCGAGCCGAAGGACTGGTCGACATGTTGGCAGAAGTCTTCGTGCTATGAGCTCAGGCATCGGGCTAGAAGGAGCTGACATTGCACCAAGGAGATCAGAGTTGTGGAGGTCAACATGCCAATTGAGTAATATATTATAAGAGAGGACGATGCACTGAAAGTTCGGATGAAGCGCCGAATGAACTAATGATATGCTGGACAACTAGTATTCTTGTTTATAATCAATTGTGTATAGATTAAAGTAGTCATGATTGTAATTGAGTTGGTTTTGGGTATAGCCTTACCAACTCAAGTAAGGGCCCATTGGGCCTAAGTTGGGGTTATTTTAGGCTAAGAGAGGCCCATTCAATGACCCAAAAGTTGGGTCAAGAGATGGCATCGTCAGAACAGGCGATGGAATCGCTAGTGGCTCAGTCTCCAAGACACAGTCTCCGAGACTATATCAAGCGGTGATACCACCAGACTAGGCAGTGGTACTGTCCAGTGTCAATGCTATAGGCGGTGGTACCGCCTAGCACAGGTGATGGTGCCGCTAGTACCTCGAAATCCTAGGGTGTTTGAAAATTTGGCTCCATTTTTAAAGCTGTTTGGGGTTTATAAATACCCTAGCTATTCCTACTTGGAATAGCAAGAATAGAGAACAAAAACTTGAGGTTTAGAGTGTGAAAACTCTATGAGAAAATTGAGTCCCTCCTCCTAAAGCTTTGAGGCTATTTCAAGGGAGAGTGTGAGGGAAATCTTATAAAAAGGGAGTGTAAATTTTCTCTTCTGAGCCCGTCAAAATGAGAAAAGAGTTGTAAAGGTAATTGATCTTTGCCTGTTAGAAAAAGATCATTAGTGGAAGCCGGTGGCCTTGAGTGAAAAAGAATCGGGAGTGGACATAAGTTGGGATGACCGAACTACTATAAATCTAGTTTGCATTTACTTTATGCTTTTCATTCATATTGCAAACTAATTTACTTACTCACTACACTTACGAACATTTTTAAAGTTAAACTTATTTTCGACACTGGTTAAACTTTTATTTCTCTTAAGTATACAGTGATTACTATAATAATTCTCACTTTATCAAATTTTAATAAATTATTCATGATTAAATATGATACTTCTGAAGTGGGTTTTGGAGCTATACTAATGCAAGAAGATCATTCAATTGTTTATACTAGTAAGGCACTTTCCCCATCTCATTTAAGTTTATCTGTTTATGACAAGAAGATGTTAGCCATTGTTCATATAATCACTACATAGAGGTCTTACTTAATTGGTTGATGATTTCAAATATACATTAATTACAAAAGCCTGAAATATTTTCTTGAGTAAAGGGTTTTTCTTTAGAGTAGCAAAAATAGGTCACTAAGCTATTATGTTTTGACTACAAGATTATTTATAAGAAGAAAAGTGAGAATTTAGTTACAAATGTACTTTCTCAACTTCTAAAGCAAGCTAAACTAGTGATTATTTCTATTTCTACATACAAAATACTAGAATTTATGATGAGTGAATGGTAGAATGATCATGAAATTTAAGATATTATTAAAAAGCTAGAAGAAGATCCAACTTTTAATTCTAATTACAATTGAGATCTCATAGATTTGTGATATAAGGGCAGAATTGTCTTACAACTAAATTCTTTTTACCAGAACATAATTTTGAAGGAGTTTCAATTATCACAAACTGTGGATCATTCTAGATTTCTTTATACATACAAATGCATCTATCAACTTTTTTATTAGAAGGGTATAAAGAAAATCATCAAGAAGTTTGTTATAGAATGTGATATTTGTTAATGCTACAAATGCTACAAAAGTGAGATAGTTGCTACCCTTCGTTTGCTTCAACCTCTTCTTTTTCCTGGTGATGTTTGGATTGACATATACATGAATTTTATCGATGGACTTCCATCATCTCAAGGTAAAACCATCATCTTTGTGGTTATGGGTCATCTTACAAAATATACTTATTTTTATGCTATATAACATCCTTATACTGCTACAAGTGTTACTCGCATTGTTGTTGAGAATATTTTTGAAGTTGCTTAGAATTCCACGTTTTATAGTTAGTAATCGAGATAAAGTTTTTACTAGCACATTTTGGAATTAGCTCTTTCACTTGCAGGGTACCTAGTTGAATATAAGTATTATTTATCACCTATAAACAGATGAGCAGACTAAAGTAGTGAAGAGATGTCTAGAAATCTATCTTAGATGTTTTACTAATGATAAACAAAAGGAATAGATGAAATAGTTTCCTTGGCAGAATAGTGGTACAATACCACTTATTACACTTCTATTAAAATGACCCCTTCAGAAGCGGTTTATGATCGACCTCCTCCCATGATTACAAAATACATACTTAGTTCTTCTAAAGTTGATCAAGTGAATAAAAAATTACTTGATAGAGTTAAAATTATTCAACTTCTATGAGATAATCTTACAATCTTGCAAGTTAAAATGAAACAACAAGTTGATAAACATCATAGTGAGTGAGAGTTTGTAGTGAGAGATTGAGTTTTCCTTAGACTTTAGCTTTACAAGCAAACTTTTATAAAGGTTTAGTCTTCTATGAAGCTATCTCTTCAATTCTTTGAGCCTTATAAGGTGTTGGAACATATTGGCCCAATTGCTTATCACTTGGATATGCCATCAAGCTTTAAGATATGTCTAGTTATTCATATTTCTTATCTTAAAATGAAGTTTGGTGAGGATGATATGGTGCAACACCATTTGTCAGATATTTTATTTATCATGAGGTTCAAATTCTATTTCAAGCTATACTTGATCGACATGTTGTGATATATCATAGATATCCTATCACTAAGGTATTTATTTAATGGGCCAACTTACTAATTAAAAATATCACTAAATTTATTGCTACTCAATCTTGAGGATAAGGCTATTATGGAGAGACATAAAATATTATAATATTTTAATTTGAGGAGTCCTTAATTTTAAGAATTTGATATTAATATTTATTTTCTTGTTTAGTTTTTTCTAATTATGGTAGGAGTTTTTAGTTTTTCCTAATTATGTTAGGAGTCTTTTAATATAGCCAATTAGAGATTATTATTTTTATTTATTAATTTGTTAGAAATACAAATTCTAATTGAGTAAGGATTAAATAGTTATATATATATATAATATCTTTGGCTATTTTTCTCAAGTAATCAAATACAATTCAAGGCCTTTAGCCAATTTAAAGATTGATCCTCTCGAAACAATCAAAAGAGATTGATCCCTTTGAAATGATAAAATCCCTATCTATTTTCCTAGTTAAAATCTAAAAATTTTATCACTACAATTCATTTGGTGTTGAGCCATTGCGCTCGATAACTAAACCTCTCGATCTCCATCACTAATCATGCAATGCCCTAGTCCTCTCGAGAAGTTTTGATAACCATCGAATATGATGATTCTTTTAACGCCTCTTCTGGGTGTGCAGACGTCGGTTACATCAATCATCATATCACCAGGAGGTAGAATATGGATCTCTTACAGAAATTGATATTTTTTTTTTGCATTTACATATTTTGATTGTATGAAGATAATAAATAAATGTGTTTTAATTGGGTACAAGATAATATGAGCAATAAATTAAAATGCTAATTGACGTTCCCCAATATAATTGCTTACATGATTTTGGCAAACTTTACCTTTTTTATTTTACCAAATAAAGCATGCAATTATATTAGTCATTTAATGCTCAAGATGACAGCCCGCATATAAATTAGCAAAGGCGATGCCATCCTCTCCAGGGCAGTGGAAATGGCGTTTAGGCTTCGCCTTCTTCTGCTTTGGTGGCTCGTCCTCTCTCTTTGTTTTCCATTGCTTTGTCAAGCCAGCAATCTCGCGTCTTCTGCAGGTTGCAAGCTTTATGCCGTATATATACGTTCTTTATTTGTGTTAACTTGATGCGTAATTCATTACATGTTGACATTCAAATTAAGCAGATGCTTGGATGAGAAAAAAAAAAATGTAAGCAATATTTGTGGACACTATGTCTGCGGGTTTTTTTTTATATATAATTTTATTTTATGAGCAGCAACATTACTGCTGATATTTTTACCAAAATACGGGGGCCTTTTATTTTTGTCATTTTGTTCATTTGGTTACTGCATGAGTCTTTTTTATTTTTATTATTTTCGTAAGTAGTTTCATGAATTTGTCTCGTATGTGCAATTTTCTGGTTATGATGCATATTGATGCTTTCATAAGATGATATGAGAACGCAGTCAGATTGTCGACCTCTCTAAATGTCACTTGAATTAATTTTCCAGGAACTATGCCTTTCCAAACCCCCCCGGCCCCCTCCACCCACCCCCCCCCCCCTTTTTTATATATATATTTTGTTTGGCAATGCGATTAGTATTAGTTGGGATGATGGATATGTATTCATGGACACGGCCAACATCTTATGCATGTAACCTTTAGAACAATTAGATAAGATTCCACCTTTTACTAGTCAAAAAAATAAAATTTTGTGACACTATTAGTTATACTTTTGCACATGATTAGTTATATAACATTATAACGTAGTAGTCAGGAAAAAAACACATTATAATGCGTAGTATAAAGCCATACATTGTTTTTAATCGATTGAAAGTTTTAGACATATATAGTTTATGATAATAAATCCTCAAAACCATAATGGATTGTGATCTCCCTGCTGCTCCAGTCCCACCAATAACACATCGTAGAGCTACCTCAGTCCCATTAAGACCAGGTCATAGTCGAAGAAGCAAATAGTCTTCATGTTCCCCTTAAGAACAAATTTAATTACAATCAGAATTTATATATACGTCGACACTAATTAACATGCAACAATATGAAGTGATACCTATGAGGAAGATGCAAAAGGGCTCTCTTGAACCCCGACATTCCAAGGTTACTAGTGCTTTGCCTCCTCACGCCCTCTCCTCGTCGTTGACCGCCAACGAGAAGAGAGGGAGTGCACCCTCGTCGTCGCTTGCAAGCCTCCCCGCCTTCATCGTTGGCAATGGATGAGGAAGGATGGGGGCAACGGCCTCCGTCATCAGCTGCGGAGGCTCCGTCACTAGTCCAATGGGGGTTCGACTAGTCCTGATGGGAATGAATGATCGGGCACAAGGAAGGTCACAGAACCTCGAGAGTATAGAGTACGAGGAGAGAGGCTAATAATAATCTGCAATCTGATGAACTTTGCATTATGGCTGTTGGGCCTTTTGAGGCACGGAGACAATAAGGTGGAACGCACAACAACTTTTTTGCTTTATACAGCTTAGGTTTAATGTCAATTCCATTGTACAAATGTTTAAGCATGGGATCGATGGGTATACGAGTATATTCAGAGAGGATTAAATAATTGAGACTAACCGAAGGTGCGGTGGTGATATATCGGATCTCATCCTACATTATTTTTTTAAAATGAGTTAGATGGTGTATTTGGTAAAAAGTTCATCAAATCTCCTTATCATCAAATCTCTATCTTCACTGCATACTCGTTAAATAAAAATATATATATATATATATAGCCAAATAATAAAGAAACATATTATTATTTCGTGATTTATTCAATTTCAGACCACATTTACATTTTTTGATTTATCAGTTGGGATAATTCTCTTTGATGCTGACAATTGGATTTTATGTTTTACAAATAGAGTCTTAAAAAGCCATAATCAATTTAATTATATGATTAATATATTTTTTATCTTTATTTTTTTAAATATAATTTTTTTATTTATATTTATTTTTACTTGGTTCGTGAAACAGGCTGGACAAGTTACTCCATAATCATTCTTGTAGAAAGATTAATACCGATTGAATCTTGAGGAGAATCTCAATCAATCCTACTTGTAAGGATGGAATTTCATTTTAAGACAATGATAACGTGTCTCTTGGTTCCTTCTTAACTTTAAATTTATTTTCTTAATATTTATTATTTTTAATCAAAATATAAACATCTTCCTTTTTTTTTTTACCCTAACAATTTAAGGTGAAATCTTTATGAACTTTGATTAAAAAATTAATAAAGACTCAACGTGTCTGAAACTGATTTGTTATCACCTTCTTCTGTATCGCTAATCCATAGGTGTAAGTTCAATTTTTTTTTTAAATTCTAATTTTGATCTGTTGTCACATTCTTCTGTATCACTAACCTGATTTATTCTTTTTTTTTAATTCTAATTTTGTTAGTGATACGCTATGCATCACTATTTGTCATTCTAATTTTGAGAATGCACCAGCTATCTATTTTACGTACAAATTTTAGTAAAAGGCGAAAGATGGAATTTTACATACACCTTTTCAACCTTCTCGATGGAGTTTGTTGATTTTTATGCATCATTTTCTGTCAACAAGAACATCATCTCTTATCATAAGGGTTGCAAATACAATGGAACCATTCCATATTGCACCGTTGCTTAAGCCATATGCTAATGTCAAAAAGGAAAGCCTAGTAATATGTTAGCCTCCTTAGCATAAGTTGTTATGGCACATAACGGTACCTATTTTGGTACGACAAGTTTGGCATGGACACGATCCTTATTCCGAATATTTAGAAAAAAATTGATGGATGGCATATAAACCTTTAATTTGGTGCATACACTACTGATAATATTAGCAAAATGAAAGAATAACTCATGACATCTAAAACTTTTTGGTGCCTATACTACCGATAGGGGTGGGGGTGTTTCACAAGATATTGTTAAAAGTAAATGACAACATGTTTCAAGTTTGTTAAATTAATTGTTGAGTAGATTTGAGTTTAATGTGCTCGTGATGGCAGATATATGAAGTTTACTCGTTTTAATATAAGTTCTGGATTTTTTTTTTTGAATAAGTGGAATCATTCGTTGCATGTTGGAATTCAAATTAAGCATATGTTTGGGTGAGAAAAAAAAAAAAAAAAAAAAACTGTGACATTATCTCTGTGGATCTTTTGTAATGACCAGTATCAGTACTTCTCATTTTTTTTTAGCACTTTTTTTTCATTTTGTTTACTTGGTTACCGGATGGGGTTTTTTATTTTCTCTTGTTTTTTTTAACTAGCATCATGAATTTGACTACTATGTGCAGTTTTATCTTTATGATGCATATAGATGCTTTGTCAAGATGGTATGAAAACGCCATAAGATTGTCAACATTTTTAATCATCACTTGAATTAATTTTCCAAAAAATCATGTTTTTTTTTATTTATGAATGGTTGCTTTTTGTTTAGTAATGTGATTAGTATAGTTTTAGTTGTGATGATGGATATTTATTCAAAAATGCAGCCAAACTCTAAAGTCATGCATGTAACATTTTGTGCAATTAGATAAGATTCCATCTTTAACCAATCATAAAGTAGAACTCATCAATTTGAGCTTTCCAACTATGATTCTTATAGGCTTATTGTTTTTCTTTTTTTATTTTTAATATACATGATGCATTCTTACATGACAGTAATTACTTAATCGCAACATATTCAACTCATATATATCTTGCTACTATCTTAATTATTTAATTGTTATTAATGATGTATGATGTTGAGTTATTTTTTTAAGATCTTAATAACCCTTTAAAATGTGGGGTTTTTTATTCATGAAAATTAGGATAGTCCATTTATAAATATAAATGTGAAATCATAAAAAATAATGTTATGCACTTTTGAAATTTCTAAAAAGTTTTATCTCATAAAATATTATGATAAATTTTCTTAGAAATGTGAATGTCAGTGATATTAGTATCATGTTTGTATATATAAATTAGTTTAACATATGAAATAATTTACAATCTTTTATTATGATAAATTGTAGTTGCATATTGATATCCACATAAATGATATTTAACTACATGAATAATTATATATTTATTCTTATAATGAATATATGACTTGTCATAATAACCTTAATAAAGGTATAAATAAAGAGACTAGTGTCCTGATATCATCAAGAGATTAGATTAGTCTATATAATATTATTATTTTCTTAATCAAAATTTGAATAATCTATTTTTCTCAATAATGTATATATATATATATATATATATATATATATATATATATATATATATATATATATATCATACACAACTCTTTCTTGTTTATATATTTCATTAATGTAGTTGATCCATTATTATTTTTTTTTACCACAAAGCATGACTTGTCCTCAGTCACACTGAGACTAGCTTAACTTATATCTACAAGGATAGTGCACATACCAATTGGTAAATTGCATGCATTCCCTCGTTGCAATGAGGAATCGTTTTCTAAAGATGATGTAGTAGCACATGATTCGTTATACCTTTGAAGTTCATTTTTCTAAATTATATACATAAATGCTTGTTATCATAACATTAGAAAGTATACTAAAATATACCATATATTTTTCTTCATCATTTTAAATTTTTAGAAATGTTTAGAGAAAATATAGTTTATAATAACAAATCCGCAAAACTAATACAGATTATGATTCCCTAGACTCTACACCAGCAACACCAGATCCTGTAAGTGCCTCCATTCCTCATGGTAAAAGAAGCAGGTAGTATTTATGTTCCCTCTGAGAATAACTTTAAATATCAATAGGATCTGTACATCAACACTAATTAACATACAACTGCATAGGGGACAATACGAAGTAATGTCTATGAGGAAGATGCAAAGAGGCTCTCTTGAAACCCAACATTCCAAGGTTACTAGTGTTTCGCTTATGGAAGGTATCTTGTTAAGACACACTTGTTATATTCATAATTGTCTATTATTGTAACATTATAATGCATAATAAAATAGACTATACTTTTTTTTTTCATCATTTCAAATTTTTAGAAGATAATTAGAGAAAATATAGTTTATGATAACAAGTCCTCAAAACAATTACAGATTATCCCCCAGACCCGGTACCAACAATGCCAGATCCCATAAGTGCCCCAATCACTTATGATAAAAGAAGCAGGTAGTCTTCGTATTTCCTCTAAGAACAACTTTAATTGTCATCAAGATCGGTACATTGACACTAATTAACATGCAATTGCACAGGCAACGATGTAAAGTAACGTCTATGAGGAAAATGCAAAAAGGCTCTTCAGATCCCCATGATTCCAAGGCTACTAGTGCTTCACTTATCGAAGGTATCTTAGGAAGATACAATTATTATATACATAAATATCTATTATGATAATATTATAATGCATAGTAAAATAGACTATATATTTTTCTTCATCATTTCAAGTTTTTGGAAGATAGTTAGAAAAAGCATAATTTATTATAACAATACCTCAAAACCGTTACAGATTATCCCCCACTTACAGTACCAACGACACCAGATCCTATTGGTGCCCCAATCCCTCATGATTAAAGAAGCAGGTAGTCTTCATGTTCTATCTTAGAATAACTTTAATTATCATAAGGATCTATCCATCAACACTAATTAATATGTAATTACATAGACGATAATGTCTATGAGAAAGATGCAAAAAGGCTCTCTTGATCTTCAACATTTTAAGGATACTAGTGCTTCCCTTGTCGAAGGTATCTTTGGAAGATGGCTACCGCAGCAGCCAAGTCACAAGCTCCATAAAAGTAAATGATGGGAAGATGACACAACCACCGGTGCATCACAAATTTCAAGCATAATAAGAACTAGGCAAAATTTTATGGATATCAGTATGTTAATCCTTATTGACAGCGTGTGGATTGGTTGGAAGGTAAAAGTATTCATTTGCATGTTTATTGGTATCGACTTCCAACTTCAGGATTGTCAAGAATTTATCACTCTTTAAATACCTTCGTACCATATTTGTAACGTATTTTCTTTATATGCTTATATATATATATATATTTACTGGAGATTGGTGGAATCTAAACTCAATTAAATCACGTATTTTCCTACATGACGTAATTGTTAACTCTATGATTTACGTGAATCAATCGGAACAATCGACTGTTCTACAATCGTGATTCCATATTGCTATCAATTTGGTGTCATGCTCTTGATATATCTAATGATTACATGATTCAATGTAAGTCTACATACACACCTGAATCATTTTCTTTTATTGCCCAAATAATAACTCCCTATCATGGTAGTATGCTAAATGTGATTGGTTCTTCAATATATTTATCCGAACTCCCCATCAGTATACTTTGCTAGTACAGGTAATCCCTACTGCATACATGGTTACTGATGGATACAATTTTGTCAAGGCTTGCTCCCCTGTTACTGTTGAATGTCTAGCTATTTTTCATTGCTTCTCAAGAGCTATTCTAGAAGAGAGATTTGAATCAAAACGGACTCTCAACTTAATAACCCAACTTCTTCTCCATGGATAATTCGAAATATTTTGATCAACATAACAACCTTAGTCCAAAAGTATCAATGTAATCTCTTGATCTTACATTACTTGTAACACTAGTAGGGAAGCTCACATATTGATTAACTTGGCGCATTGTAGAAAGATCCCTGATTGTGATTTTCTACTGACTTTTATTCAATATGTTTGAAGATGAATAAATCATTTATATTTTTTTATAAAAACAAACACAAGTTATTGTTAACTTATGAAATATTGACCGGTTTAAGTGCGGCAAAATGAACCGAGAAAAAACCGAAAAAATGCAGCCAATGGAAAAACCGATTCGGTTTGTTTTTGATATGTTGATAATTATAACAATTTATGACTTGATTTTGTCCGATGCGATGGCGATGAAATCTCGTCAGGTTGGTGAGATTGATGGTTATGATCAATCGGGTTTCTCGTTTGGGTGTGCAAATGAGCTTTTATGTGATAACACATTGACGAGGGCTAATGAATCCCAAACGTAACGATGGCCTTGTAGCAGTTCCGATCCCCAATAAATCCTCCTCCAGAAGAAGCGCTCCCCCCGGCTCAGCGCAACGCAGTCTTCCGCTGTAACGACAGGAAGACGCTTACGTTACGTGCGACAACAACTAAGGTACACGTCATAGTCGGAATTTCTAATATACTCTGGTTGGTCTACGTGGCAATTTCTTGTTGGTCCATTTATTCTGCGAGTTTGATTGAACACAGGAAAGCGTCGTTTCGTTTCTATTGCGACGTTTGTTTTAAACGCCCGCTAGTTATCGTCCATCTCTTCCTCGTCTTGTCTTCTGAAGTGTGAACGTCTTCGCCGACATCAATGGCGAGCGGCACCGGCGAGAGGAAGAGGCGGAAGAAGCGGCACGGCCAGAGGAAGCTGTTTCCTGGAGAGAACGTCGAGGCATGCTCCCTCTCTCCCCACCATCCCTCTCCTTTGATTGGACCCGATCCATTTTAGTTCCCAAATGTGAATTCTTAGTTGCGTTCAATTGATTTAATCTCTATTTGATCTCTTCTCATCCTCTATCTATGATATCCTGAGGATTCAAGGAAGAAAACCTCGGTATCGGTCGGTCCTTGCGACATCGTGTTACATAAAATCTGAATGGTGCCTGCCGTTTGATCTCTTATAAATTGGAAATCGGATGTGGGGTCATTGCTGCAGCTCCTCAAAACTTTACTTTTCATGTTCTTGTGTTGTCTATCGATTTACTTTCGTCTCGTTTCGACGTTAGGCGTTCCATCTCTATCTCTTTCGTATTTTTGCTACGAGTAAAAGAATATACAATCTTTACTTCGAATAAAACTAACATGTTTCTGATCGCGAGGTTTCGTGCTCTCCATTCTCGCTTTAGTCAGCGTGTTTTGATTGTTCCTTCGTAGGTATTATGTTGTGAGGAAGGACTGAGAGGATCTTGGCACTCAGGGACTATCATCAGTTGTCAAGGATGCTCCCGACTCATTGAATATAGAGATTTGTTATGTGAGGATGAAGGTTCGAATCTTGAAGAGATGATCGTTGTATCGGCTGCTGTAGAGGGCCAGGCTAGAAAAAACCCAAAGAATTATCGTGGCCTAATTAGGCCCTTGCCGCCTCATTATGATATCCAGATTTTTGAGATGAGATATGGGCTCTGTGTGGATGCCTTAGTGGATGATGCCTGGTGGGAAGGTGTGGTTTTTGATCATGAAGAAGGCTCAACAAAGAGGTTGATCTTTTTCCCTGACCAGGGTGACCAGCAGATGGTCATGGTCGACCATTTACGTCTCACCCAGGATTGGAATGAAACATATGGGCATTGGAAGCCACGCGGTGGGTGGTTGTTGCTTCAAGTGCTTCAAGCATTCGAGGAGGAAGATGCCCTGCCAGTCTCGATAAGAGAAATCTGGTATGACTTAAGCACAATGGTTTCTTTTAGGGAAAAGATTGGATTGTGGATGTTTGGATCTCTATCAGTTTGGGAGCATTTGGTATCAGGGTTGATCCGAGAATTGCTATCTGTTGTTCATGGCCTATCAGAGGTTTCATATGACCGACCCGTTGATGCTCCCACAAATTCTGGTAATGATGAGATTCCATTGGATGATGTTCCTCGTCAGGTAGGAAGTCAGATTCAAAGTAATACTGCTGGCATACTTTCTGGACCAGTTAGGATAATGGATAAAGTTCAGTGCTCACAGGTGTTCACACCTGATGATTGCTTTGTTCAAGGCAATGGAAACTCATCCAAGTGGAACCATGACAAGCAGAATAATGTCCTTGAAATATCAGATGGAGACGATGTTCAAAATAATAAATCTGGAATCCCTAGTTCATTTGTATACCATGAAGAGGTATTTGCTCATGGTTCACATAAAAAAAGAAGATGCCGAGACATGCAGCACCAAGCAAAAACTTCTATTCCAACAGTAGCCCAAGAATTTAAGAAAAGTAAGTTTGATTCCATAACTGAAGTTTCACTTGATGGGAATCATCGCAGAGATGTGGTAAAAACATTTGAACCATGTAAGTTTACAGAACCTCAGGGTATGAAGTATGAGGAGGCCAATAATAATCTGCAATCTGATGAACTTTGCATTAAGGTTATTAGTCCTTTTAGCCATCAAAACAATAAGGTGGAAGATACAGGGAACAGAACAGGACAAACACCTTGGCAATCTTTATATGCTGAAGCTGAGCGCTGCCCAGAAGCAGTTGCTTTATATGCCTTTCGATCTGCTGATAGGGATTCTCAGCTTAAACCATTGAAGGTAGCTGAAAAAGTGAAGAAGCATCTTTTTGCTCTGGGCTGGAAGATCGAATATAGAAGAGATAGATTATTAAGAGTTCGTTTTGTCTCACCTGAAGGGAAACACTATTATAATCTTCGCAAGGCCTGCATTGATGTGTTGAAAAGAGAACTCAAGGGGGATCAGAGCTGCAAGCAAGGGAGGAAATCTTTTGGAAATTGCTCCGGTTTCAACAAACCTGATTCAAATACAGGAAATGTGTGTCCAGAACTAGCATCCCTCATGCAAAATTTTTTGAAGCATCCATCAGTTATGGGGACTGAACGAACATCAGATCATTGTAGCCATTGTTTTAGGCAATTCCAAACTAACATAGGTATGAAGACAGAAAGAAAACTTGAGAGACTTGGACCCTTCTCCAAACTAGCTGATACTTCGCACAGCCTTCTTGACTCTGTCAGGATGAAGCTACGTCCAGATGAGTTTCATGAAAGCAAGCAACCAGACAATTCTGTTTCAAGGAAGGAAAACCTTGAGTTAATTGTTTCTGAAAGTGTTCCTACTTATAAGCATATTGAACCAGAATACCGCCCTCAAGCTATTTTAAATTACAAGAGATACATTGAATCATCTCGAGAGAAAGGCAATGAGAAACTACCTAACGTGGATATTGAACTGATGAAGTTAAATGTTCAGAAGCATCTCTTGTACATGGGCTGGAGATTTGCTGAAAGGAGAAGAAAACTACGTTTTGCTTCTCCTGGTGGTGAGATCTTTCATTCTCTTTATACAGCGTGTGAGGCTTACTTGGAAAAAGAAGAAAATATGGGAAAAACATATGGAAGTTCTCTTAAAGTTATAAATGTTAGCCAAAATTCTTGGTGTGCATCAATTGGAAATAAAATTAATGATTCGAAGGAGATAAGTCTTCTGTGCCAAAATCATTGTTTCTCCACTTCAATGGACCCTGATGAGTTCCAGAAATCTGATGAGGTGTCAAATAATGGCACCGAAGATAGATCTATACTTGTATTTAGTTCTCCAGACTGTGGAGAAGGATTTGGTAATTCATGTTTGGAAAAACTTAAAAAGTCAAAGACAGGAATCAAGATCTCTTCTTTGTTACCTCTGAAAGTTGTAGGATGTAGAAGACTGCTAGAACATTATTGCTCCCAGAAATCAAAGAAAAGAAAGGTACAAGATCTTAGAAGCAAAGGTTATGAAGCAGGCAGTATTTTCTTACAGCCTGAACACCAGTTAAGTGAAAGATGCCAATTTGTTCCAGTAACATCTCCCGCCCAAAAGGTAGTTGAAGCACCCTGGTCAATGCTAATTGAGAATCGTATAGTATTAGCTAGGCAGAAGGTGCACTACATTTCTAAGAGAGATGGTCATGTTTTGATGGAAGGACACATAACTCGTAATGGGATTAAATGCAGATGTTGTAGAAAGTTGCATAGTCTCACTGGATTTGAAGCTCATGCTGGCAGCGACAAGTGCAAACCTGGTGCCAACACATTCTTGCTTGATGGAAGGTCCTTACTACAGTGCCACTTACAAATGGTGTACGGTAAAGACCTCATAAACTTCCCACATCCAAGGCTAAAGCATGTTTATGCTCACAGCCAAAGTGACTCTGTATGTTCTGTCTGTCAATATGGTGGTACACTGATGCTATGTGATCATTGCCCATCAGCATTCCATGTAGAATGTGTTGGACTAAAGGTGATTTCTTCATTTGATTTCTTAAATATTAAATGAGATTTATTTTTATTGAAAATGATTGATATCCAGGATTTAAATCTAGGTCCAAAACCAGTTTAGATTACCTATCAGACTGGTATGTTGCTGGTACACCATGTATTATACTGACCTATACAATTCAATATTATTGAATAAAATTATATATTAATAAATAAAAATGAGAGGTGTTGTACCATTATTGAGCTATATGTTTCTATACCTATACTATGACCATTACAATTGAGCTCTGATACCTTGTTCAGGACTTTAATGCAAAATATTATTCTCATCAAATGTAGTTGCATTATACCATTTATTTGATGAAGATTTTTTTACAGATTTTTCAGTTACTTTTATCCTTGACCCTTCCCTATTCTCTTCTCCTTTGATTTCAATCTTTAAGTGCTGGTTGAAATTTAATGCTGAGAATCTGTTGCTCACAAATTATGTCATTACTTGCATTAATTGTTTCGCTTATGCGGGTTTTGCACTTTATCTTATGACAATGATGCTCTACATTTTCAGTTGACTAGTGTCAAAGAATTTTGTTGCAAGAAAACAGGATTGAAATGTGCCTGTCTTACTAGTTGGCAGGTTCATTTCAATCTCAACTTAGAACAAAAAATTGCCTTTATATTTCAAGATTAAGGCCTTATCAAAATGATTTTTTTGTTCACATTATATTTTCCTTTCGGAAGTTCATTCTGTCTTTCTTTCTCAATTTAAAAAAAAACAAGGCTTACTTGCTCATCCAAAACCCTTGAAAAGTTGCTGAGGTTCAATCCTTTTAGTAGCCAAATCAAAGTATTTCTTATTTTCCATAACCTTTTTTATGTTGGTTGCATGAAGGATCTGCCAAAGGGAAAATGGTTTTGTCCATCGTGTCGATGTGGTATATGTGCCTCAAGTGCATTCAGTTCTGCTGAACAATTTACAGCCAAGACTATGTTGTTTTGTGATCAGTGCGAACGCAAATGTAAGATGTCTATCCATTCTCTCTCTATTAATAAATCATTCAGATCTGACTTGGTGATTTTTCCCCCTCTAGATCATGTTGGATGCTTGAGAAGGAGAGGAACTAATTTAAAACATTGTCCTACTGGAAATTGGTTTTGCAGTAAGAAGTGTTCAGAGGTATCTTGAAAAATACTCATGCTTCTCTAACATTTACTGGCTCAAAATCTTAAAGATATGGACAAACAAAAAATGAATTGGGTAGCTATTTATGTAGCTCTTCTCTTTCTTACCTCTTGCCTCTGACTCTTTTTATCTATGGTTTGACTGGTTGGTTTATGTTATCTATATTTCAACAAAGCATATTTTCTCTCCAAGCAACATGAAAATCATTATATATCAAACATACTTTAATACTTGTATTTAATGAGGACAATCATTAAATATCTATTCTACTTGTATTTAATACAATCATTAAATATTTAATGACGACAATCATTAAATACTTGTTGGGTTATTAAAATTTTCTACTTGTATTTAATGAGGACAATCATTTGATATCTATTCTACAATGCACTCTCATGTATATGTGTATAACATGATTTATTTATGCAATTCACTTTAAAGTCTTTTGATCACAATTAATCAACATACATGTCACACGGACTGATTGTGACTAACTTATACTATTTTTGTTCCATTTACTTGAGGAAAAACAAAATCTTCATGAGCACCTTATCTGCAGATATTTTTACATTTGCGCAATCTTCTTGGAAAATTAAATCCAACAACAAAAGAAGGCTTTTCATGGATTCTTTTGAGATCTAAGACAGAGACTGATGCTGATCTCAATCAAATTGATTTTGAGACTGTTTCTAGGAATTGCAGAAAGCTCCATGTTGCACAAAAGTTATTGCATGAATGCTTTGTGTCTATTATTGAACCTCGTACCCAGAGTGATCTTCTAGCTGATCTTCTCATGAATAAAGAGTGAGATTCTTCTTATATTCTTTATATTTATGTTTTTTTTTCATTTTCTTTGTCCTCTTGATGATTTTGCACCATGTATAAAGAAGTTACATACACTGAAATTGCTAGCAAAATTGGTCACATATTTCTATATCTCTGTTTCTTTGTTTGTATTTTATTTTTTCATGGAGTCCCAGATTTTGTGTTGATTTTTCTTGATCCTTACTTATCTAAGGAAGAATATAGTAATACAAAGGATCTTTTTCAAATGTTATCCTGTTGAAATAAAACTATTGTGTTTTGTAGTGGGATTAGAATCTGTCTTGAGATTTTATCGAAAAATTATGGTAAAAAATGCATGTAGTTGATAGTTGAAACAGCTCATTTTTCTTTCATTTAAACTTTGCAAGCCTATACATGAAATGTTTACTCCTCCTGTATGCAAATGTAATGATGGAATTATGACTGTTTTAGTATACTTAAATAGCATTTTCTAACACTCATGATAATCCTCATGTTTATTCCTCCTCCTTTTTTTGCATGTCTAAATTCTACCTATTATGAAGTAGGTGACATTAATTTTGGTTATTTTATTCTAGTATGAGGCTGATTTTCTTATTTTTATCAAGAAGAAAATGGGCAATAGACTTACAACTTTTTTTAAAGCTTGATAGTACATTTTCTGACAATTGTAATTAATTTAATTTTGATTTGGGAAGCCCAAAAGAACGTCGTCATCTTTTTATTAGACTTGCCTATACCTAAGATTTGGGAACTACTTCATTGGTTGCTCAATTTTTATCAGAAGCCAATAGAATCTTGAGCTCCTAGCTCATATGTAGACTTTATATTCACTTACCTACAGTCTAAAATCTTTGAGCACCGTGAAACCATGCAAAATATCTCGAAAAATTAAGATCCAAACTTTATGTTTATTTCTTAGGTTTGTGTTGGATACATTCTTAATCCTTAGGTTTGAGATAGAATACTTGGAAGCATACCTGCCACCCACCATCACAATCCTCTTTCTTCTTCTTCTTCTTCTTCTTCTTCTTCTTCTTACATTCTGACCAATATAGTCATAATGGATGCACTGTCAATTATCTCAGTGCTACAAATGACGGCCATGCTATCATATCAGGTCCATATGGATCTATATGATATCTTCATGGGTGTAGCCTGGGTCCACATGGATCTATAAGAAATCATAACTGATTTAGACTAGATTTATGAAAATCAAGGCCTTTTATACAAGCTAAGTTTTCCATTTTTTTCTCATGGGGCAATAGCCAAACCCTTGAGTAAATTGCAAACAACATAATAGTTGATGCAAGTGGTCTTTTAATTTTTGCACAATTTATAGCTAATAGGACATATAATCCATTTGGTTAGGTTATGATTCTTGTGATTCATGTGGACATCAAAGTTGGTCTATATCTCAAGTTTCTTAGCTTTATTCCTGATCAATTGACCAATCTATAAGGTAAATTAAACAATCTCGGTATTCCATCATGAGAATGTTCATGTGGTGAAACACAATTGTTAGAAACAAATAGTTGGATCAGTTGTGAACCAAAATTAGTTTGCTCGAATTATGAGTATTCCATGTATAAATAGTTAAACATAGTTGCTCAGTTGGCTGCCATTGAAGCCAGGAATAATCACTTTTACTGGGAAATTTATGGAAGTTTTAAATTTCACAATGTTGCAATATTATCCTTTATCAGCTTACCATAGCCTGTTTGATTTCATACCCATATGCTTTCTCTGTGCCTCTCTTAAGATGTATTTTGATGATGCAAAGTATGTCAGTTCTCATGTTCCTGTGATCATATACATTATATTGCAGATCAGAGCTGAACAGGTTAAACTTTTGGGGCTTTTATACTATGCTTTTGGTGAGAGGAGATGAGATCATATCAGTGGCCACATTCAGGTATCATCAGCTGATGAACTAATTTATTACTGAAAGACCACCTACTATTTTTTAGTGTTTAATAGCATTATTTACATGTTCTTGATCTAGGGTTTATGGTGCAAAGATTGCAGAAATGCCTCTTGTTGGTACGCGTGCCAAATATCGCCGACAAGGAATGTGCCACATTATTTTGGATGAACTTGAAAAGGTAAAATTTTAAAAGTTACCATTGGTTGAAAACCAAGAATACCTAGTTGTTTTATAGTTGAATGTTATAGTATTTTAATAACAGGTGAATGATAGCTTAATCCCAGAAATGGAAGTATTTCCTACAAATCTTTAACTAGTTTAAAACACACGAAAGCTTTGAGAATGATGCAAAGGTCAAACCATTTCTGTAGGACAAGATAAAATTCTAAATGAGGGCTTAACCATATGAAAACTGGCCTTAAGTTCATATTAGCATATTTAGTTAAATATCAAAAAAGTTAAAAATGCATTGTGCCTGAGAAATACCAAAGTATTTGATTGATCAGATTGATGTTGTGACCTGTGAGAATAATGACTGTCAATAAAAAAGAAAGAATTCTATGTATCAAATTTGATTTATATTAGGATAGTTAATGGTGGATGTTGTTTGTCAGATAAGGAAAAGAAAGATACAGAGAGTAAAATGGCCCCTACATATGTGTAGATTCAGAAAGATAAATAATCGAGTTCCATGGCAGGTAACCTGTAGTGTATCAATGAACAAAGTCCTTGCTCATCCCATCCATTTATGTTATTGACAACATTTGTTAATGAGAATTGATTAATATCTAATCTTAAAGCAACAGTTCAAAGAAGCAATTGAATGATAATTATGTAAGTTTATACCTCATTCACCACTAAGATATATCATTTTTTACATTAAAATCAAAGAAAAAGCAGACTCTTCATGGGGTAGCTTACGTAATGTGATATGTATCAGCAGACAGACCAGAAAGGGCAACCAGTGCTAAAATTGATGGCAGAAAGTGTCAGACATTTTTGTTTGTCCTGCAGAAATCATAGAGAAGAATCAGGGTATTGATGAAGTCACTGAATAGTTATTCATGTGGCTGCACCAAAAGAAGTTCATCCAGAATTTTGTTTGATTACTGGAAATTGAAAATCTGAAGGAATACATAAAGTAGTCTAAGATGAGCATGGTCAATATAAGACTGTTGAGATAGACAAGTAGTAAAGTTAACATGGCAATTAACTAGGAAAAATGTCAGGGTTGCCTCACTTGAGAATATATTTGTTGATAACCAACTTATTGCAGATGTTTGTATTAAATACTTATGGAGGGCATTATTCATTTAAACTGCCAAAAGTACACAAGTTGATGTATTTATATTCTTGGTCAGCAAGTGAGACTATTCTACTTGAACATGTGATGTATACAAAGTTAAAATTGTTGCTCATGGATTCAGTTCTTGTCCAGTTACTTTCTGCATTAGGTGTTGAAAGGCTGTGCATTCCAGCAGTCGAAACACTTTTAGAAACATGGATGAGCTCCTTTGGTTTTACAAAGATGAGCAACTATGAGAGACTAAATCTCTTGGAATACACCCTTCTAAATTTTCAAGATACCATAATGTGCCAGAAACCCCTAAAAGCTGCTCCAGAAGTTACAAATGGACATAAAGGTATGTGACAATAATCAAAGCCCCCCACCCCTTCCAGTCATCTCAACCATAGGAGTAAAGAAAAACCATCATTTACCCTTTTTTTTGTTGCAATTTTCAATCTCTGCTTTGCTGCAGGAAAATTCCACCAACACCAAGATAGTTCCAGTAAAAATCTTGATTGACTTGGAAGTTTATGGCCTTGTATCTAAGGGTATTGAGGTGGTGGAGCTCCTCGATTCATTGCCATCTCTTGATATTCAGTCCTGTTATCTTCCTGGGCAGAACGATACACCCGAGAAGATAAGTTATCAGAATCTTCATTCACATTCTCCTGCATTGAGTGGCTGCACCGATCCATTTGGTATGCAGTGAAGTGTGATATGATAGAGTAAATCTGCACAGATCCATTTGGCTTTTAGTTTTTTTTTTAATCTTTTTAAACGCTTGCATTTTTTTTGTTTTTCTCGTTTGCTGCTTGCAGCTAAAAGCTCAGTTACTGTCTTAACTACTTGGATGACCGTCCTGATATCCAGCATTCTAATGGGAGTTGGCAAGGAGACTTGCATTGCCATTCATTTTGGTTACTGATCCTTTCAGTTTTATTATGTAATCATTTCTTCGGTTAGAACTGGTGACTGATCAAGTTTGCCCTTTGACAGAACTAATATAAAATACATCTATAGGATAGGTGCCAGCAGATAGTGTTGGGTTAAAGGTACTAATTACAAATTTCAGAACATTGAGGTGCACCATGTGGAGAACATGTCAGCTATCCAGCAACCATTTTTAGTTATTAGCATCACTCTTCATTGTTGTTATGTACCACTTATTATATAATTAGCTTTATTAGGGCAGCTGACTTTGTACAATTAGAATTTTGCACCTTGTTGCTGCAACTGTTGAATGACAAATGCTTCATCCAATATAGGCTATGCCCTGACTAGTTCTAAATTGTAACCAATTGACAAATTTTGCTTGATCTTAACATATACACAAGGTTTCTCCATTTCATTGGTTTCTGTGCATTATATGATGGAAACGAGGACAATTCCCAGATGTGATTTTAGTCCTTGTATTGTGCTCACATGAGATCAGTTGTTGATAAGCAAAGCTAGTATGTTTTATGCAATATGAAATGGATTTTTAAGGACACCTGATCTTTAGAGAGAACACAGCCTATTTCTTTTATTCCAATTAATTGAGCATATTGCTTTTACTGATATTTATTTCACGGTGAATATTGGGCTGCAGCAAGATGGCAGTAGCAGTTTTCAGCTAATTAGGGTGTTGACTTACATTGAAATTTCATCTCATCATTACTCCTAATCATCTGGTATTGCGAGGTGGTCTACAGAAATGATACATTTCTTTTCTAATACTTCTTACATTTCTACAGGATGAAATTCTTGCATTATAATGTGTATGAACTTATAAATTTTATATTTTTTCAAATGAATGCATCAAGATATATTTCAAAGCATACCTAACTGAAAATTTCATATCATTCAATTGATAAGACAGATATTAACTCCTTGTTCTCTTAGGCTATATACATATATGTATATATATATATAACCAAAATTAAGAAGTTTTCTACAGTAACCTAAATAATTTAAATTTTCATTATGCTTCAGTTATGTTGCTCAAGTTTTATAGACACAAGAAAGAAATGCCAACTCCTATTCGTTCACATAGTAGATTGTAAATGCAGTTTTAAAGCCTTAGAACTCAAGAGAAAGAATACAGTGCAAGAACTTATCTGCTTTCTTTGTTATAATTATTTTGTATTCATTTTGGAAACCTTTAATGACGTCTCACAAAGTGATGAACTGAATTAACATCTTTTTCTTGGGTGATGTTTCAGAAAAAAAATTGGGATTTTTTTCGAATAATATCCCTTATCAGTTTTCTCATTTGATACTTTTATTTTTCTCTAACATCATGTATAGTCTCGATGAATTAAATGCAGTGCCCATGCCATTTAGACCTATCCTTCCTCTTGCACATATTGATTTGAATTAGACCTCGCCTTTTGTCTAAGTCGTGTGACATCTTAACGTGTTCGTAGATAAAAAAAATGCTTCACATAGGATCTACAAGTAATTCTTTCGGTAAACACTTTATAGCCAATGTAAATTCCAACCATAAACATCATAAGGTCAGAACGACTACACAACAAAGGTATAAAATTGGTCTACTATAGACTGAAATTTGTTACAAGTATCCACATAATATCATCATTATGTACAAACCTACAATGACCTCCAAACTAGCTCAGATTGGGCTATTTAGCCTTCGGCCAACCCTTTACATACTTGACAAACATGAACAAATCGAAAAGACATGGATATGCCTAAGCATTACATTGAACACCCCGTTTACAAGTTTTGTCCATGACATTCTCTCCCACTTATTCCTTCGACGTCCTCATCGAAGCCTTCGTTGATGTTGCAATTCCTCGCCTTTGCTGATCTTCAATTTTCTACTCCTATTGTATTGTGCCCCTTGGCTCCCACCTGTTCTCCGCTTGTTGTTGTTGAATCGTCAAACTTTAATCCGCTGTGCTGCTTTAACTCGTCAATGACTCTGACTCTAGTGTGGGGTCGCCCAAGTTGTATTGATTCTTACTGGTTCTTGCGGATTCTTTAGGTGAAGAAAAAGATCATCCTTGATATGCGCTAGTCTTCAAATGCTTCTTGTCACTTGAACTGGTTGGATGCTTATTGGAGCTTTAACGAGCATCGTCTTGCAAACTTTGAAGTTTTCAAGTCCTTTCTTCGTAAAATTTGCCCATCAAATCTTCTTCCACTTAGTTGTCTCGTTCAAGTAGGTTCGCATCACTTCTGCTTTCGATTGGCATTTAGTTGGGAAATGAAGTGGACAATCTACTCTTAGTAGCACTGATCACCATTGGTGAGGACTTGACAACCGTTATCTTTCATTAGGATCCTTTGAAGGGTTTTCAATTTTGTGCAGAGCTCCTCTGCTAGATAAATAAGAGAATTAGGATACTCAATTTCGCCTATTCTCTTGAAAGTTGAGAAGGCAAAGGTTACTTAACTTCGCCCGCCTCCTCGAGGTTGTACTCCGTGTGTCGAGCTGGTTATTAGACTTCGCCTGCTCTTAGCTCACACTTCCGAAGCACTTGAAGTATTTGCAATCCTTGTACTGAGTTAGCTACTACGATTCACCTTCCTAATGCCATTGAACTTCTAGAATGCAAGAAGTTATCACTCCAACTTGGAGCAAGTCTTCAATAGATTTGGTCGCCTTTGGGATTATACCGTCTTCTCCATCATTTTTGTCGCCTACTCCTTTGAGTAGCAAAGGTGCAACATCGCGTACTGCCTGTTTCGTTCTTTGGTCATGCACTCTTGTATCGACCTGAAGTCCTTCACTTACTGCTATCTTGATGAGAAGTCCACTAACATCGGTCTTACGAAGCTCCCTGGCCTCTGCCCTTTTGCTCTTCGATCTTGTCTTGGTACTTGGAGTCTGCCTCTACATTCTCCTCCTTCTCGACCCATCTCACGACCAAGCAGTCTCCCTCTATGAGAGTAAGGGATCGATGACTCCATGGAAGTCCTGCCTCTGCGGTACCATGGCGTTGCCATGCCCATGGCCCTATTGTCCGTTGTCTCGCATCTACATCCCTTCTTCGCAATCAGTAGATCTGTCTTTGCAGTACTGTGGTACTCCTCTAGGTCCACCTTCATTTTAACCGATGCTTGATTTTGGGTAGCTAAGTCCCTCTGGAATCATCATTGTTTCCTCGTCCTTTTTCAACCACCTGCTTCAACACCTCTATGTTCTCTAAGTAATTCCTCTTGGTCTATAGAAAGACAGATTGCAACTCCTATGCATAGCCTCTGCTATCATGCTGTAGGAATTGCATTGCTTTTGTTCTCCTTAGCTTCATTGATCGCAATGTTCGCTTACTCGATCTTGTCCTTTGACTTGTCGGGCTCCCTTAAGCGAATGTGAGCTTTGAAGCAGTCCAACACTTCAGCAGCTCCGATCATATCTTTGTATGATCCAGTCCCTCCCATGGGACTCATTGGTACTTGCATTTGAACTTCTCCATCGATGGTGCACAATCCCCATAAGCTGATGTCCAAGGCTTTTATTCAATACAACATTCAATACACACACGGAAGACCCGCCTCTATGGTATCATGACATTCCCTCCTTGAGTCTATAGCCCTTCTTGTCATCGTGTTGCTCACCGAAGTGGACCTCCCAGTGCACTCCTGATCATACCTCCGTATGACTTTGTCCCTCACGGGACAAGTTTTGTGTGTGTCGCATTACCTCGAACTATTCTCCACCATGATTCACTGCACCATGTCACCTTTTGGTGACATTTCCTTGTATTCTTATCCTTGTGGTATGAACTTGAACTGTGATTTTTCTATGTGTGGCCTTCGCCAACACATCGTAAAGCCTTTGCCACCTTCGATTCAGTTTGCTCCTTTGGCAATCGACCTTTGTCCACCCGCTTTCGGGTCATACCTGGATAAAGCATAGCTCTAGGATAGTCCGTCACCTAGTAGTCCTCTGAAGTCTATTGACTTCGCTGAAATAGTTATATCATTGTCTAGATCCTGGGCCTCTACCCCTACCAGCACAATCTCCGCTGCACACCACTTTCCTCATGGCAACTCGACTAGCAATATTGTGGCATATTCTTCAAGAGTGCCCGCCTCTATGTCTTCTTGCCCCGTGCCAAGGCCTCTTGACGCTAGCTTCTCCCCTGCAAGTTGTGTCGCCTTAGTTCCTTCATTAAATGTTTCATTAAGATAAGGTACATGTGCCCCGAAGCTCTCTCCATCCTTGGCACTATCCAAGATGAGTATACTCCATCAGAATAAGAAACCCATGGAACGACATGATCCTACTCTTTTCTCTAGAAGAGTTCATGTCCTTAACCTCCATCTAAGGAAAGCTCCAAGCCTCTTCTCTAAGTTCTATCTTCTCGATTTGTATTGAGTTAATGGTGGCTCTCGTGTTTACCATTCCATGGGTCAGCCTTGTGTTGAGTTCGATCTCCATATTAGCTCCAAATGTGCCTTCACTTTATGTTGCCTTGGGTTGCTCCCCCACTTGATCTTGCTATACATCTACCAACACGTTACCTCTTTCGAGATCATGCGACGACTCCTCGTCGCTTGCTCAGTCCGTTGAGCTTTGTCTTGAGGTACTCCTCAACATATGTGGTTCGTTGCACATGATTCTCTCTTTGGAGAACCGGAATTTATCCCTCCTAGATATCTACCCCATTGGAACAACTTCTCTCTTCGTATCCTTCCCTCTGGAAGTTTTTGAGACCACCATCCCCTTGAACTACTCTACCTTGCTGAACAAACTGTGCACTATTCCACCTCTACAAATGCACCTACTAGATTGCGACTCTTTGCCAATACAGCTCCCACTACACCCATCTAAGTCTAGCAACATGCTGAACCTACTGCACACTTCAGCCTCTTATGAATATATCCTGCTCATGCCGAAGAGAAAATTTCAATGCTCTATGGCGTCGACATTCGGTTACTTTAGGATGGCTACGGACAATCTGTCGTCTATATACAAGCCCTTGCATGACTATTGAATTCCTTGAGTTTGCAACTCCCCTCACCTCTATGAGCTTTGCACAACTCTTTCGAATATTGAACAACCCACTCCACCCTTTGTCAACCCTAATGGATCCTGCCCTATTGGGTTCTAGATCTCAATCCAATTACCCAAGTCTCTTAGATTAATGAATCTCTACCGAATAATCTCATATTGGATCTCATCCATAGGATCCAATAATTTAGGAGCTTATTGGATATCCAATAAGATAGGGGCTCTAATGGATATTTCATATATGAATCTCTACTCGTCGTAACACCTACCATATATGTGTAACCCTCTAGGCCCAATATCGAGCTGGTCATGAGTCATACCTACCAAAACTCCTTCTGACTTAATGAATTATTATCTCCATAATAATTCACTCGACTCATCGACTATAGATGTACTAGGCCACTGCGCCGTAGTCTCCAAACGATATAAGGGAATCCAATCTTTTGGACATATCTGTCCTCAGTTACCATGTACCTATAGTCCCTTATCCATCTAATATCCCAAAGATAGTATATCGAGCATGGTGTTGTTAAGCTCATATGATTTCCACTCGAGTCTCACTCTAATTAGATTCTTCTGGAGAACTCTTTCTCTCTCAATCTGAATAACCCTAGTCAGGGATTTGCTTGAGCAAGAACACATGAGATATTCTACACATAATACTGAGAGTGGATGAACCTCTATTGACACTCAATAGCCCTCGTAAGGTTGGCTGTCACTCCCAATAACCAGTTATATTAGATCTGGAATTTCTAAACCTATAAGTCTGATATCAAAGAGTGGAATACTCATACAGGACATCCTTGGTGTCTTATGTCTAAGGACCAGATACATTACTGGAATTACGAAATCGTTGTCTGATAATAGGTATCAATAACTATTTAGCATTCCATAAGTGGATCAATAAGTGAACTCATTCTCCAATGAGCACCTATATTGTATCCTTAGTGTCCCCACACGAGTAGCTATGAGACCAGCCACCTCCATCATATAGACGGGTATACAACACACTAGTCTGTCTGGTTATCTCGATGTCCCTCTCGAGTAACCTATGACTAGGATTATTTAGGGCCTGTGTTTAAAGGTAAATTGGTCTCATTATCATAATCTTATCATGATTCGATTCCCATTGCATAGATCTAAGGACATCATAATATATATCCAGATAATATGAGAAAATATCACTAATCATAAATAAAGAAATTGATGTAGCGTGTTACAGGAGCCATCACTCACGTGATTAGCTTGTAAGGCACCTATAACTAACAATCTCTTACTTGACATAAAGTCAATCACATATGTGTCTGATCCCCATCAAACCTTTGTGATGCTTAAATACAATCTGATCAATGGCTTTGTTAGTGGATCTGTAATGTTATTTTCGGATGGAACTCTTTCCACTACAACATCTCTTTAGGCCACGATCTCTCTAATAAGCTGGAACCTTCTCAGAACATTTCTGATGAGACCCGGGTTTCCTCATTTGAACAATCGCCCCATAGTTATCATAATATAAGGGAATCGACTCCTTGCTACTCGGCATGACTCCTAGATCTGTGATGAACTACTTCATCCAGACTCCCTCGTTTGTTGCCTCTACTGCGGTAATGTACTCCACCTTTGTAGTTGAGTCAGTAGTAGTATCTTGCTTGAAACTTTTCCAGCATACTACTCCTTCATTCAGGGTAAACATATACCCTGGATTAGACTTGCCATCATCGACTTTGGACTAGAAGCTTGAGTCCGTGTAACCGTCAACCCTAAGGCTACTTTCTCCATATACTAGTAAAAGATTCTTAGTGCTTCTCAAGTACTTAAGGATACACTTTAGTGCTTTCCAGTGCTCCAAGCCTAGATCCGCCTAATACCTGCTCATGACACTCAGAGCATATACTATATCAAGCTTGACACATAGCATACCATATATGATAAACCCTATCGTTAAGGCATAGGGTATTCTATCCATGTCTGCCCCTTCTTTAGGAGTCTTTAGGAACATACTCCCAGAAAGTGATAGCTTATGTCTTATCAGTATAAGACCTCTCTTGAAAATTTTCATGCTAAACTTTTTGATAATTGTGTCTATGTACTTGGACTGGGATAAGCTAAGCATCCTCTTGGATCAATTTCTATACATCCGAATCTCCAATATATAGGATGCTTCCTATAAGTCCATGGAGAAGTGTCTAAATAGCTAAGCCTTTATCATGGAGAGCATTCCTACATTATTCCCAATGATTAGGATGTTATCTACATATAACACTAAAAATGTAATAGTGCTCTCACTTACCTTCCTATACATATAAGGCTTATCTTCGTTCTTAACAAAGTCATAAGATCTGATCACCTCATCAAATCTTATGTTCCAACTTTGAGAAGCTTGCTTTAGTCCATAGATAAACCTAAGCAACCTGCATACCTTATCTGGATTGTCCTTGGACACGAATCCCTCAAGCTGTATCATATACACCTCCTCCTCGAGATTGCCATTGAGGAATACAGTTTTCATAACGATCTACCAAATCTCATAGTGTGCTGCAACAGCCAATAAAATTCGGATAGATTTTAGCATGGATATGGGTGAGAAGGTTTCATCATAGTCAACTCCTTGGCTTTGACGATATCCTTTAGCCACTAGCCTTGCTTTATAGGTCTCTATCTTTTCATCTACTCCGATCTTTTTCTTGAAGATCCACTTACAACCAATGGGTATGATACCCTTTAGTGCATCAACTAAGTTCCAAACCTTATTGTAGTACATAGAATCTATCTTTGAATTCATGGCTTCTTGCCACTTTCCGGAGTCTATACTCATAATAGCCTCCTTATAGGTCTAAAGATCAATATCCTCAACATCGTCTCCTCTAATATGTCTCACATATCTCTCAGGAGGATGCGATACTCAACTAAACCTATGTAAAGTCAGAACTTGTATGCTAGGTATCTGAATAGACTCTAGTTGTGGAATGATGCTTGAACTAGGTTTTCTAACCTCACTCAACTCTATCATGCTCCTATTGTCTCCACCAAGAATATGTTCCTTCTTAAGGAACACTGCTTTCTTGGCTACAAAGACCTTTTAGTCCTCGGGGTGATAGAAATAATACCCATAAATTTTCTTAGAGCATCATACAAACTTGCACCATTCCATCCTAGATTCTAACTTGTCGGGATTATATCTCTTTGTCTCTTAACGTGGGCAGGACAGCCCCAAATCTTAATAACCTTAAGATCGGGATTCTTCTCTTTCAATATCTCATATGGTGTAGACACTACCGACATAGTTGGAACTCTGTTCAGAAGATAAGCTGCAAACTCTAGGGCGAATCCCCAGAATGAGATGGGTGAATCGGTGAAACTCATCATAGACTGCACCATGTCTAACAATGTACAATTCCTCCTTTCAAATATAGCATTGAGCTAGGGTGTATAAAGAGATGTCCATTGGGATAGAATCCTATAGTTCTTAAGGAATTGGGTGAACTCTGTACTCAAGTATTCACCTCCTTGATCTAATCAAAGAGTCTTGATACTCTTTCTATCTTATTCTCTACTTCATTCTTATATTCCCTGAATTTCTCGAATGTTTCAGACTTATACTTCATCAGGTACATGTGTTTGTACCTAAAGAAATTGTCATTAAAAATAACGAAGTAGGAATAACCACCTATGGCATGAGTTGATATGGGACTACAAACATTATAATCTTTGAGTTCTAGTAACTTAGCAGCCCTCTCTCCAATTCTACTAAATGGAGAGTTGGTCATCTTTCTATAAAGGCAAGGTTCACAAGTTATCTATGACTCATAGTCAAATGGATCTAGGTATTCATCCCTTAGTAACTTTTGAATCCTTCCCATATGGATGTGACCTAGCCTACAATATCACAGATATACACTGTTCACCTCCTCTCATTTTCTTAGACTTACTTACACTCAAGATATGTGGAGTTGTGTCTAGCATAAACAAACTATTATACAATGTTCCTCTCGTGATGATCTTATCATCTAATGATATTGAATAACTATTGTTCTCAAAAACTACTTTGTAATCATTCAATGTCAAACATGAAATTGAAATAATATATTTGATAATAGAGGGAACAAAATAGTATGTATCTAATGCAATAATAGCTCCATCAAGCAGATGCAAAATGACCTCGCCAACAACAATAGTAGCAATTCTTGCTCCATTATTCATCTTAAGGTTCATCTTGCCTCTCATCTATCTTCTAGGTCTTGCCAGAATCCGTAACAATTGCAAATATGATAAACACTAACGCTATCTAATACCCATGTATTATCATATGAGTTTGACAAATTAAGACTGATCATGAATGCACTTAAAGATTCTGTTTCATCTTTTTTGCAAGATACTCCTTGTAGTTCCTCTTCCAATGCCCGTTTTTATCACAATAGTAGCATTGACTTTTGTCTTTTGCCAGGTCCTTCTTAGCAACCTTTGCTTTACCCGGTCTACCTTTGCACATGCCCTTCTTAAGGGACTTCTCTGTCTTCCTTTTCTTTCTGGTCTTACTAATGTAGAGAACTATATAAAGGAATCTGGTATAGACTGAAGCACAAGATCTACACACAGGTTATCCTCTAGAACCATTCCTAGACCTGTAAGTTTCTTTATCTACTCAATTATCTTAAGGATATAGTTCTGAATCGGTATCCCCTCAATCATCCTAGCATGGAAGAGAATCTTCAATATCTCATATCGCTGAGTTCTTCCCTATCCTTAAACAATTTACGGAGATGTAAGAGTATGGATCTAACATCTATCTTTTCATGTTGTCTTTGTAACTCGGGAGTTATGGAGCCTAACATGTAACACTGAGCAAGAGTGGAGTCATCTGTATACTTCATATAGCGAGCGATCTCATCCTCGCTTGCCCCTTCCTTGGGCGTAGACATCATCACTATATCAAGAACATATATAAATTTCTCCGCTATGAGAACTATTCTTAGGTTATAGAGCCAATCCGTATAGTTTGGATTAGTGAGGCGGTTAGCATCAAGTGTGCCATATATAGGGTCTAATGGTAACATTTTCTAAAAATAAAGATATAACATAATTAAATAATATGTAGATTTTATAAAAATAAATAATCAAGATATGAACTTCTATCTAGACGTACTCCCACTATTTTTCTAGCGAGTTACACGACACCCTCAACACGTGAAAGGGAAGTCTCCGACAGACTTCTAGTAGAGATCGAGATCCAATCGGCATCTTAATGTAACCTCGAGAGACTTGACCAATCACACTAAGCCCAAAAGGTATGCAACTCTTGTCGATCATAACTTTGTGATTCCTGTCCTATTCGGCCTTTGAACCACCATGGCCTCGAGAGACTCGATCAATAATGATGTTTGATTAAATCATTACCATCATTATAAGATGAGTCTGATTCGATGATATACCCTTGAGGTACTCGACCAAGCATACCATGTCTTCAGGTCACCGGTGATATCTCTATATTGTAGGTAAGATAGCGAATCACGATATAGGTGAGCCTCGAAGGACTCGACCAACTCAACCTACACCGGGAATTAGTTCCTACCTATAACGATGGAAGTTCATGTGGGTCAATCTAATTGCCTCATGTTTACCGACTTAATATTATCGAGAGATAAGATTTTTTATTCGGTCTCCTAATATGGCATGTCACATACATACATATTTAATATATATCTACATCACATAGAAATATATATATCTAGTAGGTGTATTAGCTGTTGGGAAATCTGCGATGACATCATATGCACAATGGAAGAATAGAAACAAATATTAAAGATTTTTCACAGAAAAAGAGGTTCTTATTGTCGTGCAAAAGTTGGTGCACAAAAACCCGTAAAACCAAAAACTACAAGTAAAAAAATTACCTAGGGAGATCGTATATCCCTAAATACCTGCATATCTATAGGATTGGATGAAGGAGTTCAAATGTTCTCCTCTCTAGCGATAATCCACACAACAGAGGTTATGATGACGCTCCTCAAATCGTTGTCCAAATCTCCTCGCAGCGCGCACTACGCGATCAAGAAGGGGCTGACCCTTCTTGCTGTCCACATGCCCCAATCTGGGGTTATTGGCTGAGGAGGAGAGGGGGGAGGAGAATAAAAGATGGCTGTTACAAAACCTTAGCTTATAGGCCTTTGGTTCCCTCTTATTTATAGAGGTCCCTTGTTATCTTTGTTAGGATCTGAGCGGCACTAAGAGGGGGGGGGGTGAATTAGTGCAGTGGATTAAATCTCATAAACTTGAAATCAATTTCAGAGATAGTTGATTCGTATAAAAATTTTGATCCAACAAAAAAAAGATTTAGCTAGAATAGTTCGAGTGAATGCAATTAAGAGTAGGGAGAAGAAAATTGAGTGATTTGCAGCTAAGTAAAGATAAGATGTAGAATATTAAAAAACTCACAACCAAAGTACGCAGCGATGTATAGTGGTTCGGTCGAAAGATCTACAACCACTTCTGAAGCCTCCTCCGATGAGGCTCCCAACTTCCACTATCAAATCTCTTAAGGAGAAGGACCAAATACCCCTCTTACAAACTTTTACAAGTGGTTCACTCTCTTATAGATTTTTCATAAAGAAAGGAGAGATGAACACTTAAGCTATTAAAATAATTGTTATAGCTTTGACTTAGTTTTCAACTTCTCAAAAGGTACTTTCTCAGCTGAGAAAAGAGGGGTATTTATAGACTCAATTGGCTTTCAAAAATGGAGCCAAAAAGAGTCCCATCCCGGGTTTACCGGGTACTGGTGGTACCACCGCCTGGTATTAGCGGTACCATCGCCTGACAGAGTCCTCAGACTCTATGGTCTGGCGGTACCACCACCTGCCAGGCGGTACCATCGCCTGCCAGACGATACTACCACTGGTAGGTAATAACTGCTAGCGGTGCTACTACTGATCTGGGGTGGTACCATCGCATGCCAGGCATTAAAATCGGCGGTACCACCACTGACCTAGGGTGGTACTATCACCCAAAACACTTGGAAAGTTATTCTTGGGGTGGTGCCATCGCCTGGGTCTAGCGGTGCCACCGTCAGACTATTCCAGCAAGGCTGAATGAGCCCTAACTTCGGCCTAAATCAGCCCAAATAAGGCCCAATTGGCCCCTACTAAGGTTAAACAGGATTATTACCTAATCCTTACCCCAATTACATGCTAACTACAAAATTGAAACATAATTCTAAGAAATTTTAAACTGGCAACATCAAGTCTTCTTTCGATGAGCTTTCTAGCGAACTTCCGATGGACTTCCGACACTCCCTTGGATTTCTTCCGACGGACTTCCAACAGGCTCCCGGACTCTATGGTGAGTTCGACGAGTCTTTGGCAAGCTTCCGAACTTTCTCGGTGAGCTCCGCGAACCTCTGACGATCTTTCTGGTGAACTTCCTACACCTTCAGCAAGTCCCCGATTCTTTCTCGATTGGTTCCGACAGCACTTCCGACAATCCTTCGGACTTTCAGTGGACTCTCGAACTCCCAACAGCTTGACTCCGGTAATTTGCTTTATGTCTTCAAGCTCTCATAGTTAATCCTGCACTCTTATCTCAATAATATGGATTAGATCAAATAACCCATCAATTGACTTCATCATCAAAATTCGAGATTCAACAATCTCTCCTTTTTTTATGATGACAATCAATTGATGATGGAGTTAATCTTAACTCCCCCTATCTATATGCCATATTATGAGAAAGAAAACCCTTGAATTCAATCTCTTTGAATTCAAACCAAAATCAATAAGTTTCATCCATTGAACTTATCATTATGCTTAACAAGCATGTTCTTTCATCCATAAATACGAAACTTCTTATTTTTCACAATGTCATAATACCTATTTTCAAATGGAATGATAGACATTCATCATTTCGACAAGAGATACCAATTATAGTTTGAAATATATATCAAATGATATCAATATAAAAACCATAAACGTAAAGCAAGATATCATTAAGCGATACATCATCAAATGATAACTTATCATATCAATGAAAGATATGAATTATTAAACATGATATGATAGTAATTTTTTTAAAGAAGCATTTGCGATACATGTGATATATTATGATACGATACAAATTTTATTACGATGCTTTTAAAGATATCAACCAATTTTCAATTATAAAGCATGGCAAAAGCAATTAAATTGTAATATAAAACATATAAAATATTTTCATTCCATCATATTGTAATACTCAACATATAAGTCATTTGTTAATTTATTTATCATATTCTTCTCAATACGATGCATGCAAGACATTTTATATACGATGCATGTAAGATGTTTTATCCGGTCATTTGCACATGTCATCAATTTATTTGTACATTCTTCTCCCCCTTTGTCATCAATAAAAAGGAGGTGAAGTGGTCATTTATTAATAATATCAAACTCATTTGATACATGAGGCTTGGAAAATATGTCACCCGATAAATCTGAAAATGTTTTGATCATCATTTTAAATCATGTTTATGAAATCCAGAAGGTGATCAATCATCATTTATCAATCTATGAAGGATTCATACATGAAAGAAGATGAAAGGCTTAAGATGTAATTTTGAAAATCCAAGAATAACATTATAAAGTGGAAAGATAGATCATTAAAGCCATTCATCAAACATCTCATATCAATTTTAAGATAAAATCCATGAGAAAGAGATGTTAAAGCTTCAACTTGGCATTTATGAATTCGTGAAGTGAAACATATCAACATCAAAAATTTCATAGAAAGATTCAACTTAGCATTCTCATAGAAAACATAAGGTGAAGGATATTAAGTCTTAAAACCTCGAATTGTAGAGATTAACACAATAAAAATCCGAGATGAACAATATAGAGCTTAATTTTTTAAGAAAAATTCATGACATTTATTTATGCATATGTTAAGTTTCATATGAAATGTAAGATACGAAATTTCTTTAATCATGCTTAAAGGAGTTGGAGGGAGCATAAAATCAATTTTATTATATCATTAAGATCCATCTTTCAAAGGAGGAAAGCAACATCATGATATCAAATCATCTAAAACTTTTACAACATCATGAAGGCTTTAAAAATATTACGATTGAAAATGATAGCTTCATTAAAATATTACAAACGAAGGATAAAAATGAGAACTCCGCTCAAAAGATGATATCGTAGAGATGTCATCTAAAAACAAGAAGATAATATCAAGATGAGATAATGAAAGCCAAAGTTAAAAATTTTTGGAAAAGAAACATATAACATCATGTATTAGAATAATTTAGCATGCATAATTCTCTTCTAATGAAGTCAAATTGTTCTTCATTAGGGGTTTTATGAAGATGTCCGCTAATTGGTGTTTTGTATCAATAAATTCTAGAGTGACATCATTATTATTGACATGATCTCATATAAAATGATGCCTAATGTCAATATACTTAGTTCTAGAGTATTGAATGGAATTCTTGGTTAAACAAATAGCACTTGTGTTATTATATTTTATGAGAATATTCTTTAAATGAATTCTATAGTCTTCTAAAGTATTTTTCATCCAAACAACTTGTGCACAACATGCACTAGCGGCTATGTATTCGGCTTCCGCCGTAGATAGTGCAACCGAATTTTGTTTCTTGAAAATCTAAGAAACAAGTGCATGTCCTAAAAATTGGCATGTTCCGGATGTGCTTTTTCTATCTATTTTACATCCGCCAAAATCCGCATCCGTATAGGTTTTTAAATCAAAGTCATCGAATTTTGGATACCATAATCCTATGTTAGGAGTTCCTTTAAGATATCTAAGGATTTTTTTAACAGCTTTAAGGTGAGATAACTTAGGATTAACTTAGAATCTTGCACATAGACCTACACTAAACATGATATCTGATCTAGTTGCGGTGAGGTAAAGTAAGCTACCTATCATTCTTTATATATTTTTTGACCAAAATTTTCTCCACTTTCATTCATGTCTAACTTAGTGGAGGTACTCATAGGAGTGTTGATTGCTTTTGAACTATCCATATTAAATCATTTTAATAATTCTAAAGCATATTTGGTTTAACTAAGATATATACCACCACTAAGTTATTTAATTTGTAATCCTAAAAAGAAGGTTAGTTCACCTATTAGACTCATTTCAAACTCTTGGCTCATATACTTGAAAAATGATTCACATAACGATTCGTTTGTAGAACCAAAGATAATATCATCAGCATAAATTTGAATAATAAGAAAATTATTTTTAAAATATTTAATAAACAATGTAGTATCGACCTTGCCTTTAGTAAAATTATTTGAAATAAGAAAGGAACTAAGCCTCTTATACCAAGCTCTAGGGGCTTGTTTTAATCCATAGAGAGCCGCAATTAATTTGAACACATGATTAGGAAGAAGAGAGTTTTCAAATCTGGGTGGTTGGTTCGACATACACTTCTTCAGAAATAAAGCCATTTAAGAAAGTACTTTTGACATCCATTTGAAAAAGCTTAAAATTATTACTACTAGCATAGGCAAGGAGTATCCTAATGGTTTCTAATCTTGTCATAGGAGCGAAGGTTTCTTCGTAATTGATATCTTCTTCTTGGTTGAAACCTTTGGTCACTAATCTAGCCTTGTTTCTAACCACAATACAACATTCATCTTGCTTGTTTCTAAAGACTCATTTAGTACCAATAACTAAATGGTCACTAGATCTAGGAATAAGCTTCCATATCTTATTCCTCTCAAATTGATTCAATTCTTCTTGCATTGTGATAACCCAAGAATCATCTTTCAAGGCATCATCAATGCACTTAGGTTCAATTTGAGAAAAAAAAGCAGCATGGGCACAAAAACTTTTAAAAGAGGAACGAGTTTGAACTCCTTTTGATGTGTCTCCTATAATTAGCTCCTTTGGATGGACATCTACATACTTCCATTCCTTAGGTAAGGAAATTTGGGAAGAAGATGCATCTAAGTTGTCATTTTGAGGAGAGAGTTCATTCAAATTTAAACCATCAAAATCAAGATCATTATCAAAATCATTTTTCTTAAATTCAAAAACTTCATTAAAAACTACATGAATAGACTCTTCTATAACTAAAGTTCTTTTATTAAAAACATGAAAAAATTTAGAAACGGAAGAGTAACTAAGAAAGATGCCTTCATCGGATTTGGCATCGAATTTTTCTAAGGCATCCTTTTTATTCAAGATAAAGCATTTACAACCGAAAACTTTAAAGTAAGAAACATTAGATTTTTTGTTATTCCACAATTCATATGGAGTCTTGGATAGAGATGGTCTTACTATAACCCTATTCATGATAGCAAGTCGTATTAATAGCTTCAGCCCAAAAGTATTTGGGTAGAGTATATTCATTTAACACGGTTCTTATCATTTTTTATAAATTTCTATTTTTTCTTTCCACTACTCCATTTTGTTGAGGATTCCTCAGAGTAGAGAAGTTATGGTTATATCTACTAGATTCATAAAAATTTTGGAAGTCACGATTTTGGAATTCACCACCATGATCACTCCGAATTGATGAAATCATGAAACCCTTTTCGTTTTGAGTAAGTTTACAAAATTTAAATAAACATTTGAAACAATCACTTTCGTGAGCTAAGAAATAGGTCCAAGTGTAAATACTATAGTCATCTACAATTACAAATGCATATTTGCTACCTCCTAGGCTCATTGTGTCAATTGGTTTAAATAAGTCCATATTGATCAATTGCAATGGTCTAGAGGTGCTAATTTGATTTTTTGGTTTGAAACTACTTTTTATTTATTTTCCTAGTTGACAAGCATCACACACTTTATCCTTGACAAACTTGATATTAGGAATTTCTCATACTAGTTTTCTAGATGAAATTTTAGATATTAGTTTCATACTTGCATGGCCTAATCTTTTATGCCAAAGCCAAGCATCATCATTTAAAACGGAAAAGCATATTTCATTACTAAGTTCATCAATGTTAATGGTGTAGATATTATTTTATTTTAATGCAATCATAGATATGTTGTTGTTTGATTTTTCAATGATGCAAGCATTAGATTCAAATCAATGATATAACCTTTATCGTATAATTGACTAATGTTTAAAAAATTATGTTTTAATCCATCAACTAGTAACACATCATCAATTGAAAAACTTGATTTGTTACCTATGGTTCTCTTGCCAATGATTTTACCCTTGTTGTGGTCTCCGAATGTGACATACCCTTCTTCTTTGCTAGTAAGTATAGAGAATTGAGATGGATCTCTGGTCATGTGCCTTGAGCATCCACTATCAAGATATCATCTCTTGCTCCTAGCTTGTGATGGTGAGTATGTCTACAAAAAAGATGGTTTTTAGGTACCCATTTGATTTTGGGTGCCTTAAAAATTGATCTAATAACTTTGTCATTTAGTATTAAATTATTTATGATTCCTTTAGGAACCCATATCAATTTATGTGGACTAACAAAAATTGTATTTCAAATGAGATAATACATGTAATATGGGTCCTTTAATGAAGGTGGTAGGATTTTAGTGAGATCCACTCACAAATCCAATTCCACTTCTATTTGTGACGTGATCCTTATTTGCAAGGATCATGTCCAAGCCCTTGCTGCCGACCTTAAACTTGTTTAGGGTCTCTTTAAGTAGCAAGTTCTCATTTTTTACTGTTTCTAAGTGTTTACACTTGGAGCATGGAGGTGAAGAGGGAGTTTATCTAGTAATAAAGCATGCTCATTCTTTAATAAATTGAACTTCTTACTAATAGTCCTACACTCATCAAATAATTTATGAAAAGCTATTGAAAGTTCATCGAAAGATAAATCTTCATTGATAAACTCACATACCTCATCTCCTAAAGCCATTAGCATGAAGTTGGCCTCCTCTTTGTTGCTTGGTTCTTCATCTTCGGAGTCACTTGAGTCATCCCACGTCACGTTTAGAGCTTTCTTCCTCTTCGGTTGCTTCTTCTTGGCTTGGGAGCATTCATTTTTTAAGTACCCCAGCTTCTTACATTCGTAATATATGACTTGGTCCTTTTTTTGTTCAAGTTTATTTTTAGTGTCATTTCTAAATTTATTTCTTCTTATGAATTTTTTAAATTTTCGAGTCAAGAGTGCAATGTCATCGTCACTATCCTCATCACTTGATGTTCCTTTTAAGTGGTATTCTTGTATTCTTAATATCATATCCTTCCTATTCTTTGGAAGGGGGTTCTCGAGCTCTTCGTGAGCTGGCATATCATTTCATAGGTTATTAGAGACCCAATGAGTTCTTCGAGAGAAGGTTTTAAGGTCCTTGGCCTCTTAAATGGCCGTAACTTTTGGATCCCAACTCTTTGGAAGGGATCTTAAAATTGTAGTTAAAAGTTCAAAACTAGAAAAACCTTTACCAAGTGCTTTGAGTCTATTGATGACATCCATGAAGCGGGTGTACATGTCTCCGATGGACTCACTTGGTTTTATTCGAAAAAGTTCGTAAGAATACATAAGAATGTTGATTTTGGACTCTTTCACTCGGCTAGTGCCTTCATGAGTGATCTCAAGAATACACCAAATATCAAAAGCCGATTCACAAATTGAAACACGATTAAACTCATTTTTATCAAGTGCATAAAATAAGGCAATCATAGCCTTTGCATTTAAAGCAAAAATCTTCTTCTCCGATTTATTCCATTTGCTCATCAGAAGAGAAGATTTTTGAAATCTATTTTCAATGATATTCCAAAGTTTGAAGTCCATAAAAAAAAGAAAAATCCACATACGACTCTTCTAATATGTGTAATCCGACCCATTGAACATGGGTGGATGTGAAATTAAATGACCCTCTTGCATGCCAGAATAAGCCATCTCTCTTAGGTTTTAAACTAGATGAGAATGACCAGGCTCTGATACTAATTATTAGGATCTGAGCGACACTAAGAGGGGGGGGAGGGGGGGTAAATTAGTGTAGCAGATTAAATCTCGTAAACTTGAAACCGATTTCGAAGATAGTCGATTCGTATGGAAATTTCGATCCGACGAAAAAAGGATTTAGCTAGAATAGTTAGAGTGAATGCAATTGAGAGTAGGGAGAAGAAAATCGAGCGATTTGCAGCTAAGTAAAGATAAGATGCAAAATATTTAAAAACTCACAACCAAAGTATGTAGTGATGTATAGTAGTTCGGTCGAAAGGCCTATATCCACTTCCAAAGCCTCCTCCGATGAGGCTCCCAACTTCCACTATCAAATCTCTTGAAGGGGAAGAACCAAATACCCCTCTTATAAACTTTTACAAGTGGTTCACTCTCTTACATATTTTTTACGAAGAAAGAGGGAGGTGAACAATTAAGCTATTAAAACAAAACTTTGCTATAGCTTTGACTTAGTTTTTAACTTCTCAAAAGGTACTTTCTCAACCGAGAAAAGATGGGTATTTAAAGACTCAATTGGCTTTCAAAAATGGAGCCAAAAAGAGTCTCATCCCAAGTTTACTAGGTACTAGCGGTACCATCGCCTGATAGAGTCCTCGGGCTTTGTGGTCTGGCGGTACCACCGTTGGCAGGTAATAACTGCCAGCGGTACTACTATTGACCTGGGGCAGTACCACCACCTGCTAGGCATTAAAGTCGGTGATACCTGTTAGGATCAGACAATCACTAAGAGGGGTGAATTAGTGCAGCGGATTAAAACGTAAGTTTGAAACAGATTTTGGTAAAATAGTTAGTTCGTATGAAAACTTCGATCCGACGAAAGATGACTTGGTTGAAGTTGCTTGAGTAAAGGTAAAGAAAAATTGAATGGTTTGCAGCCAAGTAAAAAGATGAAATAGAAATTTAAACACTCACATTCAAGAACACCACGATGTATAGTGGTTCGGTCAAAGTGACCTACATCCACTTCCGAAGCCTTCTCCGATAAGGCTCCCAACTTCCACTAGCAAATCCTTTTGAAGGGGAAGGACCAAACACCCCTCTTACAACCCTTTTACAAGAAGTTCACACTCTTACAGATTTTCCAAAGAGAAAGAAGGAGGTGAACACAAGCTATTGAAAATAAGACTTTTGTAAGACTTTAGCTCAATTTCTAACTCTCAAAAGGGTGCCCTTTCAGCTGAGAAAGGAGGGGTATTTATAGATTCAAAGAGGATTCAAATTTGAGCTCTAAATTTGAATTCTCTTTGAGTTTTCGATCTTAACGGTACCACCGCTTTGTCAAAAGCGGTGCTCTTGTCTGTCGATCGTCAGGCCGACACAATGCATAAGCGTACCACCGCCCAAGGCAAAGCGGTACTACCGTCATTTGCCGCAGTGGGCAAAATCGCTCGCTCATTCAAAGAATGCTGAATGGGCCTTGTTTTAGGCCCAAATTGGCCTAATAAGAGCCCGGTTGGCTCCTACTAGGTTTGAGCAAGATTAATTCGAAATCCTTGCCCTAATTACGTGCCAACTATAAAATTAAAACATAATTAATAATGATTTGAACCGACATTCTTCAAGTCTTATTCCAATGAGCTTTACGATGAGATTCCGATGGTCTTTCGATACTTCCCTCGTATTTCTTCCGGCGGATTCCCAGCATGCTCCCGGATTTGTATGGCGAGCTCAACGAGTCTTCGGCAAGCTTCCGAACCTTCTCAGTAAACTCAGCAAACCTTCGACGATCTTTGCGGTGAACTTTCGAAAACTTTGGTAAGTCCCCGATTCGATCTCGGTTCGTTCCGGCAACACTTCCGACGATCCTTCGGACTTTCAATGAACTCTTGAACACCCAATGGACTTGACCTCGGTAAATCGCTTTATGTTTCTAACCCATCGTAGTTAATCCTACACACTTATCTTGACAATATAGATTAGCACAAATATTTCACCAATTGATTTCATCATCAAAATTCGAGATTCAACAATCTCCCCCTTTTTGATGATGATAATCAATTGATGATGGAGTTACTCTTAACTCCCCCTATCTATATGTCATATAATGAGAAGGTAAAAGCACTTGAATTCAATTTTTTGAATTCAAGCCAAATCCGATAGATTTCATTTAACATGAAGCTTAATAAACAAGCTTAAGCATAAATACGAAAACTTCATATTTTAAACAATGTCAAGGTATTACACTTATAATAACAAGAAATATTAATTCAAATATGACAAAGATCAAGTGATATCAAGGCATGATATCAAATGAAGAAATCGCTTATCAAGAAGATGTATATATTTTGAGCATTTGTGATGCGATACGATTGATTTTACTTTAAGTATTTGCTCCATCATAGCAATAATTACTCCATCATAGCAATTTACATTTTTCTCCCCCTTTGTCATCAACAAAAATAATGGAGGTGGAGAAATCATTCATTACTTCGAAAAAAAATCCTCATTTATCAAGCCATGAGAGGGAGATTACTAAATTCGATCAATTATAGAGCCATGGAGGAAGCATGAAATCATTCGAGGAAGATATCAAGTCATAAAGTAATATGAAAGTGTCATCCAAAAATTACGATCGAAATGAAAAAATTTATTCATCCAACATCATACAGGACAAGTGTTTAAAAAACAACATACAACATCATACAACATAATCCAACATGAAAGTAAGCATCATACAAGTGAAAGTAAGCATACTGTCAGGTCCGGAGCGGCACTAAGAGGGGGGGGGCGGTGAATTAGTGTAGCGGATTAAAACTTGACCTTTTAAAAATCGATTCCGGAGATTCGTATAGAAATTTGATATAACTAAAGAGACTTTAACTTGAAGTAATTCAGGTGAATAAAGTCGGAAGTAGGGAGAAGAATTTCGATCAATTTTGTAGCTAAGAAATTTACGAAACAGAAATTCAAACACTCACACAGCAAATGTACGCAGCGATGTATAGTGGTTCGGTCAAATTACCTACGTCCACTCTTGAAGCCTCCTCCAATGAGGCTCCCAACTTCCACTACCAAATTTCTTAAAGGGGAAGGACCAAACACCCCTTTACAGCCTTTTACCAGAGGTTCCCTCACTTTACAGAATTTTTACAAGGAGAAGAAAGGAGGTGAACACTTGAGCAATTGAAAGCAGGAATTTGCTATAGCTTAGACTCAATTCTAACACTGCAAAAGGTCCCTCAACCAGCTAGGAGTAAAGGGGTATTTATAGAGCTTTTTGGGATTCAAAAATCTTGCTCAAAGAGGGGTCTCATCCGAAATTTCGGGCTGTAGGCGATACTACCGCCTGGCACTAGTGATACTACCGCCTGACACACCTTTGTGTGTCGTTGTCGGGCGTGTCTTGTGATACTCTTGCATCAAGCGGCGGTACTACCGCTGACACAATCAAGCGATACTACCGCCTGACACAGGTGGTTGCAACCTGTTAGTTTGGCAAGTCCTTTAGTCCCACATCGGGAAAACCAGAATTCTTATCCCCTATTGATGCTATAAAAAGGGTTCTAAGCTTTCTAACCAGACGCTTTCCACAGGCACCACAAGAAAAGCCGCTGGATTTAATCTCCATTAAGTCCATATTAAACTTTTGGGCTTTTCTTGTTTAGTAGTTGAAGTTGTTTTATGGCCTAGGAACAATTTCCTAAGGCATTTGTAATTGTCTCTGTTAGTAAAGATTTGCTCCTCCTTTCGTCCGTGGACGTAGGTCAATTGACCGAACCACGTAAATTCTGGTGTCCCTGCTTATTTTATTCTTTTTGTTTATTGTCTTTGTTATGCTTGCCAAATTACCGTGTGGTAATTTCACTGGGCTAGCTCTCTAACAAACCGGTATCGAGCCTGGTTTTGGGATCTTTTGGCAACAATGACAATAACAAAGATTGTTGTCGAAAATTCGACGAAATGTCAACTTCGGCATGTGGCAACTCAAGATGGAGGCCATTCTCGTTCAAGACGGAGTTGATTTGGCACTCTGAGGAGCCGAGAAAATTCCGATGGTATGTCGAGGAAGATTTTGCAGGTATGGATAAGAAGGCCCGATCTAGTATTATTCTAAATCTTTCGATGAGGTTTTACGGGAGGTAGCTACGGAGACTACGGCTAAGAGCATGTGGACAAGCTTAAAGCCTTGTATATGAAGAGGACAAGTGGAGAACCGTCTCTACTTGAAGCAGAGTTTGTATATGCTTCTTGGATGATTGAAGGTACATCTATAATCTCACATCTTGATAGATTTGATTCCTTAGTTATGGATTTGGAGAATATAGATGCAAAGATTGATGATGAGGATAAGGCCTGTTACTTTTGTTCTCTCCCCAATCCTTTAAGTTTTTCCGTGATACAATGATTTATGGAAAAGAAATAATTTCATATCATGAAATTAAATCTGCATTAAAATCTAAGGAGCAGATTGATAGGGATATCACTGGGAGAATAGAGGAAATCAGCAGGGTCCAGTTGTCGAGGGTAGAACTGATAAAAGAGAATTTGACAGTAGTAGATCTAAATCTAGATCTAAATCCAGATATAAAAATTTGGAGTGCAGATATTGTCATAAAATGGGGCATATTAAGGCTGATTGCTTTAAATTGAAAAATAAATTAAAGCAAAAGGAAAAAAATTGTCGAGAAAACTCACAGTCAAAGCTAGTGTTGCAGGTGATGAGAATTTTGGAAATATTTTCTTTGCTCATTACGATGACAGACAAGGTCTAAAAATGAATGGATTTTAGATTCGGGTTGTTCTTATCACATGTGTCCCAATAGGGATTTGTTTTCCACATATGAATCTTGTAATGGTGGAATTGTTTTGATGGGCAATAATGCCGCATGTGATGTTATTGGTAGAGGCACAATCCGAATTAAAATGCATGATGGTATTGTGAGGACGCTCACTAATGTTAGACATGTTCCTGATTTAAAAAAGAATCTCATCTCTTTAGGCACCCTAGAGGCTCTTGGGTGTAAATACACAGCTGAAGGTGGAGTTATGAAAGTTTCTAGAAATGCCCTTGTTGTTATGAAAGCTTGTAGGTCTGTAGCTTGTATATTTTGCGGGAACTCACAACAGATCGATTCTGAGCGTCATCATCATTATCCGATTCGACATCACCAAATTATGGCATATCGTTTGGGTCATATGAAAAAAAGGTTTGAGTATATTGAGCAAAAGAGGTCTTCTTTGTGGAGCATCTTGGGCCACTAGACTTTTGTGAACATTGCATTTTGGGAAAGCGAAAAGAGTCACTTCAATTCTCCTGATTCACAAAACAAAAGGTACTCTTGACTATATTCATTCGGACCTTTGGGGTCCAAATTTCGTGTTCGATCTAAAGGTGGTGCCAGGTATATGTTGACTTTCATTGATGATTATTCCAGAAAAGTTTGGGTTTATTTTCAAAGCATAAAAATGATGTTTTTCTAACCTTTAAACAATGGAAGGCTTTGATTGAGAAGCAAGCAAAAACAGATTAAGCGGCTTGAGCGGATAATGGCATGGAATTTTGTGAAGGTGACTTTGATGAATTCTGCAAAAATGAAGGAATTGTTCGATCGCCCTTAGGATGACGCCAAAAAAACGGTGTGGCGAACGTATGAACAGAACACTCTTAGAAAGAGCAAGGTGTATGATCTCAAATGCGGGGTTGACAAAAGACTTTTGGGCGAGGCGATTAATATGGCGATTCGTTGTCAACCGTGCTCTTCTGCAAGGAAGTTTGGTCAGTACTCCTGCTGATTATTCTGATTTTAAAATCTTTGGGTGTCCAAAGAATACATGCATGTAAATGAAGGAAAATTAGAACCTCGAGCTAAAAAGTGCATTTTCCTTGGGTATGCTTCTCGGGTGAAAGGATACAGATTATGGTGTCTTGATCCCAAATCCCCAAAATTTATAATCAGAGAGATGTTACTTTTGATGAATTATCTATGTTATCTTCTAAAGAGGAATCTACTAGTTGTACAAATGATAGTGTGCGAAGCGAGTGGAGCTTGAGATTGGTAGTTCTCAATCTCTTCATCAAACTCTTCTACTCAAAGAATGCCAGAGAGCGGTCCCGAGTCTCTTGTGAAGATAATCCAGAGGAAGAGCAATATTCCATAGCCAAAGATAGACCACGGAGAAATATTCGACCACCACAAAGATATGCAAATTTGGTTGCATATGCTTTGTCTCTGAGAAGAAATAGGTGGAGTTGGTGAGCCTACTACCTACTCGAGATGCGCTTTCTTGTGATGATTCCGCTAAGTGGTTGATTGCGATGAATGAAGAAATTGAATCTCTCCATCGAATAAAACTTGGGACCTTGTGAAGCCGCCTTCTGGGTAAGAAAATTATTGGATGCAAATGGGTCTTCAAAAGGAAGGAAGGTATTCCAGGGGTTGAAGATGCAAGGTACAAAGCACGATTGGTTGCAAAGGGCTATAGTCGGTACATGGTATTGATTTTAATGACGTATTTTCACCTGTTGTTAAACATAGCTCTATTCGTGTTTTGCTTGCTTTAGTTGCCATGTATGATTTGGAATTAGAGCAACTTGATGTCAAGACAACTTTCTTACATGGTGAACTTGAAGAGCAAATTTACATGGAGCAACCTCATGGATTTAAAGTTGACTGAAGGAAGACCATGTTTGCTTATTAAAGAAATCCTTGTATGGATTGAAGCAGTCTCAAGACAAGTGGTATAAGAGGTTTGATTCATTTATGTTGGGTCATGGTTACACAAGGAGCATGTATGATAGTTGTGTCTACTTCCGTAAGTTAAATGATGGCTCTTTTGTGTATTTGTTACTTTATGTTGATGACATGCTTATTGCAGCTAAGAATTTGTCAGAAATTCACACTTTGAAAATGCAACTGAATAGTGAATTTGAAATGAAAGATTTGGGAGCAGCTAAGAAGATTCTTGGTATGGAGATCAAAAGAGATCGAGGAGTTGGAAAATTATTTCTGACTCAGAAAAATTACCTCAAAAAGGTCTTGGAGAGGTTTGGCATGAAAAACGCCAAGCCAGTGAGTACTCCTCTTGCTAGCCATTTTCGCTATCTCACGCTCATCCACCAAAATCAATTGAAGAGGAAGAATATATGGTGAAAGTTCCATATTCCAGTTCTATCGGCAGTATTATGTATGCAATGGTATGTACTCGTCCAGATATTTCACAAGCAGTTAGTGTGGTTAGTAGATATATGTCTTGTCCAGTAAAACACATTGGTGTGAAGTGGATTCTCGATACTTGCAAGGGACTTGGATGCTTGTTTGGAGTTTGGAAAAAATTCTAACACTTTGATTGGTTTACGCGACTCATTATGCGAGATCTTGATAAACGAAGATCTCTCGACAGGCTATGTATTTTGCGTTGGCGGTTAGCGATTAGTTGAAAGCTTCTTTACAACTGTCGTGGCTTTATCTACTACGGAGGCAGAATATATGGCAGTAACAGAGGCGATCAAAGAAGTTTTATGGTTAAGAGGTTTGTTTAGTGAATTATGTCAGCATCAAGGTGTTACTACAATTTATTGTGACAGTCAAAGTGCTATTCATTTGACTAAAGACCAGATGTATCATGAGAGGACGAAACACATCGATGTGAAGTTTCATTTTATTCGGGATACCATTGCCGAGGGAAAGGTCCTTGTTCAGAAAATTCATACGAAGGACAATCCAGCTGATATGCTTACGAAGTCTCTTCCAAGATACAAGTTCAAGCGATTGCTTGGACTTGATTGGTATTCATTGATGATGATTGCCTGCTGGGGCTTTTATGAAGAAGGTGGAGCAAATTTTGTTGGTTGTGCCAAGGTGGAGATTTGTTAGTTTGGCAAGTCCTTTAGTCCCACATCGGGAAAACCAGAATTCTTATCCCCTATTGATGCTATAAAAAGGGGTCTAAGCTTTCTAACCAGATGCACCACAGGCACCACAAGAAAAGCCGCTTTGGATTTAATCTCCATTAAGTCCATATTAAACTTTTGGGCTTTTCTTGTTTAGTAGTTGAAGTTGTTTTATGGCCTAGGAACAATTTCCTAAGGCATTTGTAATTGTCTCTGTTAGTAAAGATTTGCTCCTCCTTTCGTCTGCGGCGTAGGTCAATTGATCGAACCACGTAAATTCTGTATCCTGTTTATTTTATTCTTTTGTTTATTGTCTTTGTTGCGTTGCCAAATTACCGTGTGGTAATTTCGGGCTAGCTCTAACACAACCACCGTCAGGTGGTACCACTACCTGCTTGGGACGGTGCTACCGTTCGGCCTACTATCAACAGGCGGTGCTACTCCTGGGTCCGGCGGTGCTACCGCCTGGCCTATGGTCAACAGGCGGTGCTACCACCTGGGTCCGGCGATGCTACCGCCTGGGTCCAGCGGTGCTACCGTCGGCCCTTACCAGAAACTAGATGGGCCTAACCTTCGGCCCAATATAGCCCATTGAAGGCCCAATTGGCCCAAGACAGGTCTAGACAGGATTAACACCTAGTCTATACTCTAATTAAGTGCTAAGTATGAACTTTTAAAGCCAAATTAAACTGACATCATCAAGTTATCTTCCGAAGAGCTTTCCGGCGATCTTCTGGCGGACTTCCGACACTCCCTCGGATTCCTTCCAGCGGACTCCCAACAGGCTCCCGGATTCTATGGCAAGTTCAACGAGTCTTTGGCACTCTTCCGAACCTTCTTGGTGATCTCCGCGAATCTCCGACGATCTTTCCGGCGAACTTTCGAAACCTTCGGCAAGTCCCCGATTTCATCTCGGTTGGCTCCGGCAACACTTCCGATGATCCTTCGAACTTCCGATGGACTCTTGAACTTCCAACAACTTGACTCTGGTAATTAGCTCTATCATAGTTAATCCTGCACACTTATCTCAAAAATGGATTAGTTCAAATAATCATCAATTGACTTCATCATCAAAATCCGAGATTCAACAATCTCCCTCTTTTTTATGATGACAATCAATTGATGACGGAGTTATTCTTAACTCCCCCTATTTATATGCCATATAATGAGAAAGTAAAAACATTTGAATTCAATCTCTTGAATTCAACCAAAACCGATAAGTTACTTACGTTGAACTTATCATCATGCTCAATCAGCATGAGGTTTCATTTGTAAGCACTATTAAAGCATGACATTTAATTTCAAGTCGAAGGATGATAAACATTTATCATTTCGTCAAAAGATACCAAAAATTTGAGATTACAACAAGGATCTCATGATTGAAAAAGCGTAACACCATATCAGATAAGTCATAAGATGAAAACTTGTCATATCAATCGAAAGATGCCATTTGATAAACATGATATAATAGGAATCTTTCAACTATAAAATTCAATTGCAATGTGATGTATTGCATTACTTATGGGTTCATTTGTAATGCTTTTTAAGGATTGCAACCTGTTTTTTATACAAAGCATGGCAAGAGCAATTGAATTGCAATAACAAATCTTATGAGACATTTTTCATTTCATTTTTACTATATAAGTCATTTTTCAATATAATACATGATATTTATCAAGTCATCAAATTATTTTGCTCATAAAGGCCACATTCAACAAGTCATCAATTTCACATTTTTCTCCCCCTTTGTCATCAACAAAAATGAGATGAATAAACTTGATGAAATGATGAAACTTGAAAAAAAAATGACATAAGTGAGAGGAGTCATAAAGTCATTTTTTGATACAATGTATGATATTTATCAAGTCATCAAATTTTTTCAAAATATGTATAAGGATACATCATTGAAGCCAATCATCAACCATATCCAAGAAAATTCATGATGAGATTCAACTTGTTATTTTTATGAAGGAAGAAGATATGAAATCATAAAAACTTGATTAGCACATGAATAAATATTTAAGAGCTTGATTTTTATGCAGAATCCATGACATTAATTTATGCATATGTCAAGCTTATATAATCAAAAGAAGGTGAAGATAGTATGAAGTTATACATACATCATTGAATGACATGATTTTCATTGAAAGTGTAAAGGTGAAACTATCAAAATCAAAGTTTAAACGTTTTGGAAATCATGCACTATTAAATATTAGCACAAATTTAGCATGCCTAATTCTCTTCTAATGAAGTCAAATTATTCTTCATTTAAGGGCTTTGTGAAAATGTCTGCTAATTGATGTTTTGTATCAATAAATTCTAGAGTTACATCATTATTAGCAACATGATCTCGTATAAAGTGATGCCTAATATCAATGTGCTTAGTTCTTGAGTATTGAATAGGATTTTTGTTAGACAAATAGCACTTGTGTTATCGCATTTTATTGAAATATTTTTTAAATTAATTCCATAATCTTCTAAAGTGTTTTTCATCTAAACAACTTGTGCACAACATACACTTGCAGCTATATATTCGGCTTCCACCGTAGATAATGCAACAGAATTTTGTTTCTTGGATGTCCAAGAAATAAGTGCATATCCTAGAAATTGGCATGTTCCGGATGTGCTTTTTCTATCGATTCTATATCCGCCAAAATCGACATTCGCATAAGCTTTTAAATCAAAGTTATCAGATTTTGGATACCATAATCCTAGATTAGGAGTTCCTTTAAGATACCTAAGGATTCTTTTAACAGCTTTAAGGTGAGATAACTTAGGATTAGCTTGGAATCTTACACATAGACCTGCACTAAATATGATATCAGGTCTAGTTGCAGTGAGATAGAGTAAGCTACCTATCATTCCCCTATATATTTTTTGATCAAAATTTTCTCCATTTTCATCCAAGTCTAACTTGGTGGAAGTGGAGTGTTGATGGCTTTAGAACTATCCATGTTAAATCATTTTAACAATTCAAATGTATACTTGGTTTGATTAAGAAATATTCCATCACTAAGTTGTTTAATTTGTAATCCTAAAAAGAAGTTTAACTCACCCATTAGACTCATTTCAAATTCATGACTCATACACTTAGCAAATGATTCACATTGTGATTCATCCAAAGAACCAAAAATGATATCATCAACATAAATTTGAACAATAAGAAAATTATTTTCAAAATGTTTAATAAACAATGTAGTATCAACCTTGCCTTTAGTAAAATTATTTAAAATTAAGAAAGAACTAAGCCTCTCATACCAAGCCCTAGGGGCTTGTTTCAATCCATAAAGAGCTTTAGTTAATTTAAACACGTGATTAGGAAGAAGAGAGTTTTCAAAACCGGATGGTTGTTCAACATAAACTTCTTCGGAAATAAAGCCATTCAAAAAAGCACTTTTGACATCCATTTGAAAAAGCTTAAAGTTATTACTACTAGCATAGGCAAGGAGTATCCTAATGGCTTCTAATCTAGCCACAAGAGCGAAGGTTTCTTCGTAATCGATACTTTCTTCTTGGTTGAAACCTTTGGCCACTAATCTAGCCTTGTTTCTAACCATGATACCATATTCATCTTGCTTGTTTCTAAAGACCCATTTAGTACCGATAACTAAATGGTCACTTGGTCTAGGAACAAGCTTCCATACTTCATTTCTTTCAAATTGATTCAATTCCTCTTGCATTACGATAACCCAAGAATTATCTTTCAAGGCTTCGTCAATGATTTTAGGCTCAATTTGAGAAAGAAAAGCGGCATGAGCACAAAAATTTTTAAATGAAGAACGCGTTTGAACCCCTTTCGATGTGTCTCCTATGATTAACTCCTTGGGATGGGCATCTACATACTTTCATTCCTTAGATAAGGAGAATTCAGAAGAAGACGCTTCCAAGTTGCTATTTTGAGGAGAGGGTTCATTTAAATTCAAATTATCAAAACCAAAATCATCATCAAAATCTTTTTTCTTAAATTTAAAAATTTCATTAAAAACTACATGAATAGACTCTTCTATAACTAATGTTCTTTTGTTAAAAATACAAAAAGCTTTGGAAACAGAAGAGTAGTCAAGAAAGATGCCTTCATCAGATTTAGCATCAAATTTTCCTAAAGTATCCTTTTCATTTAAAATAAAGCATTTGCAACCAAAAACTTTAAAGTAAGAAACATTAGGTTTTTTGTCATTCCATAATTCATAAGGAGTCTTGGATAGAGATGGTCTTATTAGAACCCTATTCATGACATAGCAAGTCATATTAATGGTTTCGGCCCAAAAATATTTGGGTAAACTATGTTCATTTAACATGGTTATTGTCATTTCTTGTAAATTTCTATTCTTTCTTTCTACTACTCCATTTTGTTGAGGATTTCTTGGAGTAGAGAAGTTGTGGTTATACCCATTTGATTTACAAAAATTTTAGAAGTACGGTTTTGGAATTCACCACCGTGATCACTCCGAATTGATGAAATCATGAAACTCTTTTTATTTTGAGTAAGTTTACAGAATTTAGAGAAACATTTAAAAGAATCACTTTTGTGAGTTAAGAAATAGGTCCACGTGAATCTACTATAGTCATCTACAATCACAAAGGCATATTTCCTACCTCCTAGGCTTATTGTGTCAATTAGTCCAAATAAATCCATATGGATCAATTGTAATGGTCTAGAGGTACTTATTTGATTTTTTGGCTTGAAGCTAGTTTTGATTTATTTTCCTAGTTGACAAGCATCACATACTTTATCTTTAATGAACTTAACATTAGGAATGCCTCTTATAAGGTTTTTAGATGTGATTTGAGAAATTAGTTTCATGCTAGCATGACCTAATCTTCTATGCCAAAGCCAAGCATCATCATTCAAAGCCGAAAAACATATTTCACTACTAAGATCATCAAGATTAATAGTGTAGACGTTATTTTGCTTGATTGTAATTATAGATGTATTGTTGTGTGGTTTTTCGACGATGCAAGCATTAGATTCAAATCTTACAATATAACCATTATCACATAATTGACTAATGCTCAAGAGATTATGTTTTAAACCATCTACTAATAACACATTATCAATTGAAAAGGTTGATTTATTACTTATAGTACCCTTGCCAATGATTTTACCCTTGTTGTTGTCTCCGAAGGTGATAAACCCTTCGTCTTGGCTAGAGAGCTTAGAGAATTGAGATGGATCTCCGGTCATGTGTCTTGAGCATCCACTATCAAGGTACCATCTCTTGCTCCTAGCTTGTGTGGGTGTTTTTGTCTATAAGAAAGGATGGTTTTTAGGTACCCATTTTGACTTGGGTCCCTCAAAAACTGATCTACTAAATTTATCATTATTCAATGAGTTCCTAATTGATCCTTTAGGAACTCATACTAATTTATTTGGGCTAAGTTTCCTATATGGACATTTGTAAAACAACATGTCCGGATTTACAACAAAAATTACATTTCAAATGAGAGGATACATGTAATGTTGGCCCTTTAATGAATGTGGTTTGAGTTCGGTGAGATCCACTCACGAATCCAATTCCACATCTATTTCTGACATGTCCCTTGTTAGCAAGGATCATGTCTAAGCTCTTGCTACCGACCTTAAACTTGTTTAAGTTCTCTTTGAGTAGCAAGTTCTCCTTTTTGATTGCTTCTAAGTGATTACACTTAGAGCATGGGAGTAGAGGGAGAGAATCATGCTCAAGACTCTTAAACTTATCTAGCAATAAAGCATGTTCCTTTTTTAAAAAATTGAAGCTTTTTGTAACAGTTCTATATTCATCAAATAATTCATAAAAAGCAATTAAAAGCTCATCGAAAGATAAATCTTCATTCAGTAAATCACTTACCTCTTCTCCCAAAGCCATTAGAGCGAATTTGGCCTCCTCTTTGATGCTTGCTTCTTTATCCTCAGAATCACTCAAGTCATCTCATGTAGCCTTCAATGCCTTCTTCTTGAGTTGCTTCTTCTTGGCTTGGGGGCTTTCATTTTTGAAGTGCCCCAGCTTCTTGCATTCATAACATATGACTTGGTCCTTTTTTGGTTCAAGTTTATTCTTGAATTTATTTTTAAATTTGCCCTTTTTAATGAATTTTTAAAATTTTTTAGTTAAGAGTGCAATGTTCTCGTCAAAGTCCTCATCACTTGATGTTCCTTTCAAGTGGTCTTCTTGAGTTCTTAATGTCATATCCTTCCTGTTCTTTGGAAGGGGGTTCTCTAGCTCATCATGAGCTTGGCATATCATTTCATAGGTCATTAAAGACCCTATGAGTTCTTCGATAGGAAAAGTTTTAAGGTCCTTGGCCTCTTGAATGATCGTAACCTTTGGATCTCAACATTTCGGAAGGGATCTTAAAATTTTTATTACTAATTCAAAATTAGAAAAATCTTTACCAAGTGCCTTGAGTCTATTGATGACATCCGTAAAGCGGGTGTACATGTCTCCAATGGACTCACTTGGTTTCATTCGAAAAAGCTAGTAAGAATGCACAAGAATGTTGATTTTGGACTCTTTCACTTAGCTAGTGCCTTCATGAGTGATCTCAAGAGTTCGCCAAATATCAAAAGCCGATTCACAAATTGATACGCGATTAAATTCGTTTTTGTCTAGTGTACAAAACAAGGCATTCATAGCCTTGGCATTTAAAGCAAATACCTTCTTCTCCGACTCATTCCATTCGCTCATCGGAAGAGAAGATTTTTGAAACCCATTTTCAACGATATTCCAAAGCTCAAAATCTATAGAAATAAGAAAAATCCTCATACGAGTTTTCCATTCCGTATAATCCAACCCATTAAATATAGGTGGACGAGTAATGAAGTGACCCTCTTACATGCCAGAAAAGGCCATCTCTTTTAGGTTTTAAACCAAATATGAGAGTGAACCTCACTTTGATACCAATTGTCAGGTCCGGAGCGGCACTAAGAGGGGGGGGTGAATTAGTGCAGCGGATTAAAACTTGACCTTTTAAAAATCGATTCCAGAGATTCGTATAGAAACTTGATATAACTAAAGAGACTTTAACTTGAAGTAATTCAGGTGAATAAAGTCGGAAGTAGGGAGAAGAATTCCGATCAATTTTGCAGCTAAGAAATTTATGAAATAGAAATTCAAACACTCACACAGCAAATGTACGCAGCGATGTATAGTGGTTCGGTCAAATTACCTACGTCCACTCTTGAAGCCTCCTCCAATGAGGCTCCCAACTTTCACTACCAAATTTCTTGAAGGGGAAGGACCAAACACCCCTTTACAGCCTTTTACCAGAGGTTCCCTCACTTTACAGAATTTTTACAAGGAGAAGAAAGGAGGTGAACACTTGAGCAATTGAAAGCAGGAATTTTCTATAGCCTAGACTCAATTCTAACACTGCAAAAGGTTCCTCAACCAGCTAGGAATAAAGGGGTATTTATAGAGCTTTTTGGGATTCAAAAATCTCGCTCAAAGAGGGGTCTCATCCGAAATTTCGGACTGTTGGCGGTACTACCGCATGGCACTGGTGGTACTACCGCTTGACACACCTTTGCGTGTGTCAGTGTGCTGGCACTGGCGGTACTACCGCCTGACACAGGTGGTTGCAACCACTTGTCAAGCGGTACCACCACCTGCCTAGGGTGGTGCTACCGTTCGGCCTACTGTCAATAGGCGGTGCTACCGCTTGGGTCCGGTGGCGCTACCGCTTGGCCTACGGTCAACAGGCGGTGCTACCGTTGGCCCTTGCCAGAAACTGGATGGGCCTAACCTTCGGCCCAATACAACCCATTAAAGGCCCAATTGGCCCAATACAGGTCTAGACAGGATTAACACCTACTCTATACCCTAATTAAGTGCTAAGTATGAACTTTTAAAGCCAAATTAAACTGACACCATCAAGTTATCTTCCGAAGAGCTTTCCAGCGATCTTCCGACGGACTTCCGACACTCCCTCGGATTCCTTCTGGCGGACTCCCAGCAGGCTCCTGGATTCTATGGCGAGTTCAACGAGTCTTTGGCACCCTTCTGAACCTTCTCAGTGATCTCCACGAACCTCCAACGATCTTTCCGGCGAACTTCCGAAACCTTCGGCAAGTCCCCGATTTCATCTCGGTTGGCTCCGGCAACACTTCCGATGATCCTTCGGACTTCCGGTGGACTCTTGAACTTCCAGCAACTTGACTCCGGTAATTAGCTCTATCATAGTTAATCCTGCACACTTATCTCAAAAATGGATTAGATCAAATAACCATCAATTGACTTCATCATCAAAATCCGAGATTCAACACATACAACATCATCCAACATCATCCAACATGAAAGTAAGCAACATGAAAGTAAGTCGAGTAGATGAAATGAAAGTAACATCATACAACAGCATCCATAGTAGTCATAAGCATAACAGGACAAGTGTTTAAAAAAAACAATAGCTATTCCAGAGGGGAAACTCCAAAATGCCTATACAAGTGATCTATTTTGCGATTCATCTATTGCAGTTCCTTTAAAATTTCAGCTTGCTGCATGTTGATTTGAGTTTGTTGTGATGTGATTTGATTTAAGGCAAGCATGATCGGATCTTCAGTAGATGGAGCAAGAGCTGGCTCAGATAGTACTGGATCAACGGGACTAGGCGGAGGAGATTCACTTTCCCTAAAAATCGGTGTTTCAGGTCGTTCTACTGGTGGGGGTACTAGATCAATCCTTCTAGGTTGCCTAATCCATAGGCCATCTCTAAAGGTGCATCTAAGTCGCTTTAGGAGAGTTCTGTTTATTGTGTTATATCTATCAACCTGCATTATCTCCTCATCGGGTGACACACAAATATCATGGGCAATTATTAATCTAGTGATCAACCCGCCATAGGATAATATTAAGTCTCTAGAGAAGATTTCTATCATGTGTTGTCTAATCAAGTATCCAAAGCAGTTATGTTGTCGAGTCATGATCCAATACATGGTACTCAATTCTAACATACTAATCTCATCAAGGTGAAACTGTTTCGGAAGAAGAATGCTTAAGATGATGTGATAAAGTAATTTCGAATTAAAAGGTAATAAGTGCTCGTAGCTTTTATGAATGATGCCTAGGTAAGGATTAGCAAAGATCGTCTCTAAGGCTTCGGAGTGGATTGCTCCGATTGCATCCATGTCCCATTAGCCTTTGAAATAACATCTTCTATTCTTTTCTTTAATTCCAAGTAGCTCACATATGGTATGATCAGAAATCTGAATTATGATTCCTAAAATATAGGTAGTCAAAACATCATCTTCAATACTCATGTTAGCATAAAATAGCTTAACCAACCTAGGATAGATTGGTTCATTAATTTACAAGATAGGTAAAACATTTAGATCGGCAAACCATCTAATGGGTTCTAGGTTTCCTAGTTCACCTAGATCAACATGTTTTCCCTTATGTATTATTTTAGAATCAAAATTTGGGTACCTTAAGGCTACCTCATTAGATCTAAAAAGGGTTGGGTCAAATCAATCTCCTTCCAACCTTTTCCCTTTGCCTCTTGATAATTTATTAGGAGTCATATCTATTCATAATGAAGGAACAAAAGGAAACAATAAGAAAAAGATAAGCAAATATGAAGAAAAGGAAAAATTATAGATTTTACCTTCTTTGAGTTTCCTAGGGAGGTGAGGAGCTTGAATCAAGAAAAATCCTTTGTTAGCCCTTTTGGAGGAAGAGAAAATAGAGAGGAGAGATTTGGAGGAGTTGAGGAGGAAGAGGGCTGAGATTTGGCGGGTTTCGGTCAGTTCTACCGCCGACCCTAACACCCCCTTAAATATGGGGGTATTCGGGTGGTACTACTGCCAACCAAGCGGTGCTACCGCTTGGGAGCCGAGTACCAGCAGTACTACCGCTTGCTTAAGCAGTGCTACTGTTGGCACCAAAAAAAAATTTTTTAATTTGTTTTCATGTGTTGAAATGAGATGAGATGTAATCATAGATCACTTTTTGATATATAGAATTAAAATGAGGGAGGCAAATCCGTGAGAGCCGAGTTTTCGTAAAATCCATGAAAGCCGAAAGAAAATATATATAATGTTGCTCATTCACAAGGACAATTTAACATGCCTATTTCCCTCCTAATGAAGTCAAATTGTTCTTCATTTAAAGGTTTCGTAAAGATGTTTGCTAATTGATATTTTGTATCAATAAATTCAAGAGTGACATCGTTACTGTTAACATAATCTCATATAAAGTGATGTCTTATGTCAATATGCTTAGTTCTAGAGTGTTGAATAGGATTTTTGGTTAGACAAATAGCACTTGTATTATCACATTTTATGGGAATGTTATTTAAATGAATTCCATAATCTTCTAGTGTATTTTTTATCCAAATGACTTAAGCACAACATGCGCTTGCGGCTATGTATTCGGCTTCCGCCATAGATGGTGCAACCGAATTTTGTTTCTTGGAGGTCCAAGAAACAAGTGCATGTCCTAAAAATTGGCATGTTCTGGATGTGCTCTTTCTATCTATTCTACATCCACCAAAATTTGCATCTGCATAGGCTTTTAAATCAAAGTTATCAGATTTTGGATACCATAATCCTAGATTAGGAGTACCTTTAAGATATCTAAGAATTCTTTTAACAGCTTTAAGGTGAGACAACTTAGGATTAGCTTGAAATCTCACACAAAGTCCTACGCTAAACATGATATCTGGTCTAGTTGCGATAAGATAGAGTAAGCTACTTATCATCCCCCTATATGTCTTTTGATCAAAATTTTCTCCATTTTCATCCAAGTCTAACTTGGTGGAAGTACTCATTGGAGCGTTGATGGCTTTTGAACCATCCATATTAAATCATTTTAATAATTCTAATGTATATTTGGATTGATTAAGGAATATGCCATTACTAAGTTGTTTAATTTATTATCCAAGAAAGAAGGTTAATTCTCTCATTAGATTCATCTCAAATTCATGACTCATACACTTGGCAAAAGATTCACATAGTGATTCATCCGAAGAATCAAAAATAATGTCATCAACATAAATTTGAACAATAAGAAAATTATTTTCAAAATGTTTAATAAATAATATAGTATCAACCTTGCCTTTAGTAAAATTATTTGAAATTAAGAAAGAACTAAGCCTCTCATACCAAGCCCTAGGGGCTTGTTTTAGTCCATAGAGAGCCTTAGTTAATTTAAACACATGATTTGGAAGAAGAGAATTTTCGAATCTGGGTGGTTGTTCAACATATACTTCTTCAGAAATAAAGCTATTTAAAAAAGCACTTTTGACATCCATTTGAAATAGTTTAAAATCATTACTACTAGCATAGGCAAGGAGCATCCTGATGGCTTCTAATCTTGCCATAGGAGTGAAGGTCTCTTCATAATTAATACGTTCTTCTTAGTTAAAACCTTTGGCTACTAATCTAGCCTTGTTTCTAACCACAATACTGTATTCATCTTGCTTGTTTCTAAAGACCCATTTAGTACCAATAACTAAATGGTCATTAGGTCTAGGAACAAGCTTCCATACCTCATTCCTCTCAAATTGATTTAACTCTTCTTGCATTGCGATGACCCAAGAATCATCTTTCAAGGCATTATCAATGCATTTTGGTTCAACTTGAGAAAGAAAAGCGGCATGAGCATAAAAATTCTTAAATGAAGAATGAGTTTGAACCCCTTTAGATGTATCTCCTATAATAAACTCCTAGGGATGGGCATCTACATACTTCCATTCCTTGGGTAAGAAAATTTGGGAAGAAGATGCATCCAAGTTGTCATTTTGAGGAGAGGGTTCATTCAAATTCAAATTATTAAAACCAAAATCATCATCAAAATCTTTTTTCTTAGATTCAAAAAATTCATTAAAAACCACATGAATAGATTCTTCTATAACTAAGGTTCTTTTGTTGAAAACCCGAAAAGCTTTAGAAATAGAAGAGTAATCAAGAAAAATGCCTTCATCGGATTTAGCATCGAATTTTCCTAAGGCATCCTTTTCATTTAAAATAAAGCATTTGCAACCAAAAACTTTAAAGTAAGAGACATTGGGTTTTTTATTATTCTATAATTCATTTGGAGTCTTAGATAGGGATGGTCTTACTAGAACTCTATTCATAACATAGCAAGCCGTGTTCACGGCTTCAACCCAAAAATATTTTAGTAAATTATATTTATTTAGCATGGTTCTAGCCATTTCTTGCAAATTTTTATTTTTTCCTTTCCACTACTCTATTTTGTTAAGGATTTCTTGGAGTAGAGAAGTTATGGTTATATCCGTTTATTTCATAAAATTTTTAGAAGTCATGGTTTTGAAATTCACTATTGTGATCACTCTGAATTGATGAAATCATGAAACCTTTTTCATTTTAAGTGAGTTTACAAAATTTAGAGAAATATTTGAAACAATCACTTTTGTGAGCCAAGAAATAGGTCCAAGTGTATCTACTATAGTCATCCACAATTACGAAGGCATATTTGCTACCTCCTATGCTTGTTATATCAATTGGTCCAAATAAGTCCAAATGGATCAATTGCAATGGTCTAGTGGTGCTAATTTAATTTTTTGATTTAAAACTAATTTTTATTTATTTTCCTAGTTGACATACATCACATACTTTGTCCTTGACAAGCTTTATATTGGGGATTCCTCGTACTAACTCTCTAGATGAAATCTTAGATATTAGTTTCATACTTGCATGGCCTAATCTCCTATGCCAAAGCCAAGCATCATCATTCAAAACCGAAAAGCATATTTCATTACTTAGTTCATTAATACTAATGGTGTAGACATTGTTTTGTTTTAAAGCAATCATGGGTATGTTGTTGTTTGGTTTTTCAATGATGCAAGCATTAGATTCAAATCTCACGATGTAACCTTTATCATATAATTGACTAGTGCTCAAGAGATTATATTTTAGTCCATCAACTAACAACACATCATTTATTGAAAAACTTGATTTGTTACCTATGGTTCATTTGCCAATGATTTTACCCTTGTTGTTGTCTCCGAAGGTGACATACTCTTCTTCTTTGCTAGTGAGCATAGAGAATTGAGATGGATCTCCGGTCATGTGCCCTGAGCATCCACTATCAAGATACCATCTCTTGCTCCTAGCTTGTGATGGTGAATGTGTCTACAAAAGAAAATGGTTTTTAGGTACCCATTTGATTTTGGGTGCCTCAAATATTGATCTACTAACTTTGTTATTTAGCATTGAATTATTTATGGTTTTTTTAGGAACCCATATCAATTTGTGTGGACTAATTTTCTTAAACGGATATTTGTAAACAAAATGTCTGGATTTGCAACAAAAATTATATTTCAAATGAGAGGATACATGCAATGTTGGCCCTTTAATGAATGTGGTTTGAGTTCGGTGAGATTGACTCACGAATCCAATTCCACATCTATTTCCGACGTGACCCTTGTTAGCAAGGATTATATCCAAGCCCTTGCTACCGACCTTAAACTTACTTAGGGTCTCTTTAAGTAGCAAGTTCTCCCTTTTTATTGCTTCTAAGTGTTCACACTTAGAGCATGAGAGAGAAGGAGTTTGGAGACTATCGAACTTATTTTGTAATAAAGCATGCTCTTTCTTTAGCAAATTAAACTTTTTACTAATAGTTCTACATTCATCAAATAACTCATGAAAAGTGATAGAAAGCTCATCGAAAGATAATTCTTCATTAAATAACTCACTAACCTCTTCTCCTAGGGCCATCAACGCGAAGTTAGCCTCCTCTTTGTTGCTTGCTTCTTCAACCTCGGAGTCACTTGAATCATCCCATGTAGCCTTCAATGCTTTCTTCTTCTTGGGTGGCTTTTTCTTGGCTTAGGGGCATTCATATTTGAAGTGCCCCGGCTTCTTGTACTCGTAGCAAATAACTTGGTCCTTTTTATGTTCAAGTTTATTTTTTGTGTCATTTTTAAATTTGTTCTTTCTTATAAACTTTTTAAATTTTTGAGTTAAAAGTGTAATGTCATTGTCACTGTCCTCATCACTTGATGTTCCTTTCAAGTGGTCTTCTTGTGTTCTTAGTGCCATATCCTTCCTGTTCTTTGGAAGGGGGTTCTCGAGTTCTTCATGAGCATGTCATATCATTTCGTAGGTCATTAGAGACCCAATAAGTTCTTCAAGAGAAAAAGTCTTAAGGTCCTGGCCTCTTGAATGGCTGTAACTTTTGGATCCCAACTCTTTGGAAGGGATCTTAAAATCTTAGTTATAAGTTCAAAGTTAGAAAAACATTTACCAAGTGCCTTAAGTCCATTGATGACATCCGTAAAGCGGGTGTACATGTCTCCAATGGACTCACTTGGTTTCATTCGGAAAAGTTCGTAAGAATGCACAAGAATATTGATTTTGGACTCTTTCACTCGGCTAGTGCCTTCATGAGTGATCTCAAGAGTATGCCAAATATCAAAGGTCGATTCATAAATTGATACGTGATTAAATTCATTTTTGTCTAGTGCACAAAACAAGGCATTCATAGCCTTTGCATTTAAAGCAAAAACCTTCTTCTCCGATTCATTCCAATCACTCATCGGAAGAGAGGATTTTTGAAAACCATTCTCAACGATATTCCAAAGCTCAAAATCCATAGAAATAAGAAAGATCCTCATACGGTCTTCCAATACGTATAATCCGACCCATTAAACATAGGTCATTATTTGGGCCTTTCACTTAGCCCAACATAGCCCAAACTTGGGCTCAATTGGATCCTAATTGAGTTGGCCCAAATCCAACTCAATTACACTTTAATTCTACTTCGATCTAGATAATTATTACAAAGCATGAATGAAATTGTTGTCCGACATGTCATTGGTCCATCGGCACTTCATCCGATTCTTTAACGCATCGTCCTCTCTTGCGCCCTATTGTCCAATCAACAATTGAACTCCGTTACTCCAATCTCCTTGGCGTTATCCCACTCTTCTTAATGCCCGAACTCATTGTCCAAAGCCTTCTACTGATACATCGATCGATCCTTCGACTCGACGTCCAATCTTCTAACATATTCTCCTCTGACCCAACATCTATTTTTCCTACTTCAATTGTCTATTCCTGATTGAAGCTATCTGCGTCACTCAAAAAGCAGATTAGATCTTAAACACTATCAATTGGTTTCATCATCAAAATATGAGATTTAACATTCTCCCTCTTTTTGATGATGATAACCAATTGATGATGGAGTTTAGACAAACTCTCCCTATCAATATTGCTATATTGATAGAAATAAAAAAGCATTCATCATGCAAAATTAAAATGTTCAATACATCATATAATGCATGAGATCATCATTATACTACTCCCCCTTTGTCACCGATAAAAAGGAGAAATGCATCTAGCTAATTTTTGAAATGTGTAAGTTTTACAACATGCTAGCTAGCAATTTATCACTTTACAACATACAAGCATAGCAAGTTTTAAAGATTATAATTTTCCTTCTTGAGATGTGTAAGTTTACACTTTTGCTTCTTAAGATAGACAAGATAGCACTTTGCTTCTCTTGAGATTACAAGTTCTTTCTTCTCTTAGCAAGTTTTGCCTTTCTAGAAATTTTACCTTTCAAGCTAGCAATTTTGGTTCCTTTGCAATGTTTGAGCTAGCAATCTTTCTTTCTCTTGTAATGCATAAGCTAGCAAATTCTTTCTCCCCCTTTGTCATTGTCAAGAAGTAGGGGAGAATACAATGGTACAAAAATTTTTCTTTACATCAATTTTCAAATTATGACAAGTGAGATATCAAAATTTTATATCAATAAATTTTTATCATATCATAAGGTTTATAAAGCATAAATACAAAGAAATCATGTCATGAAAGATATTAATATAAAAAATCAATAAAGATCAATTCATGAATACCAAAAAACATGAAGCATTTTTGACACCAACTTACATATCAATTGTTAGGATCAATACATAAATCTAAAGGTCCATGAATTATTTTGACAAATCTCCTTTTTAGCAAATAACAAGAAGAAATCTTAAGAGATCAAAAATCTTGATTCATAAAGAAAATACAAGTTGTAAATCCGAGATAACAAAAAAACAATCATGATTTATTTGGATAATTCTTCTCTTTAGTAAATGACGAATAGAATCATAGGAGAAACAAGGATCTTGATTCATAAAAAGAAAATCTCAAGTTATAAATCCAAGAATTCAATATCATGATTTCATTAAAAAAATTTCAAGTATATAGTTTTGAGAAATCAAGAGACAGTTATGTTTCATTTGGTTAATTCTCTTTTGATAAAATGGAAGAATCATGGTATACAATCTTGATTTATAAAAGTTTCAAGTTATAATTATCAAGATCATGGGTTGTTTGTATAATTTTCTTTTTTAAATGATGAGAAGGAATGATACGTAAACACATAATAAGAGATCTTGATTTATAAAAATTTCATGTTATAAGTCTCGAGAAATCATGATTACGATAAAACTCATTCAAATTTAAATCATCAAAATCATTTTCTAGAGATTCACGAGATTCATAAACAATAATCTTCATGAATTCATTAATCTCTTATTCAAAAATTAAAAAGCTTTAAAGATCGAGAACTTTTTCGAAAAAAAATGTATTCCTCTTTTAGTGATTTATTTCATACATTCATGCTTTTATCTTTCTAAATAAAAAAAGTATCAATGTTCAAGATCGAAAAATAAATTTCATCATAAAGATTATCAAGACAAAAAATATAGCATATAAGACATCTTCAAATAAAAAATTTGATTTATCACGATAATACTTTTTCCTTTTTATGTGTTTCAATATAAGTGATAAGAATGTTCAAATTTTTCATACAAAGGCTAAGCATCATGTTTAGAATCGAAAGCAATACAAAATCATCAAGATAATTGCTTCTTAAAACATATATAGATTTAATCTTATTTGGTGTGCAAGCATTATCATAAAACATGTAATTACTATTCAAAATTTTTAATTTTCAAAAATCACTCGAAAGAAAAAGCATGATAAATAATATATTTTTTTAACTAATTCAAATCATGGAAAAACACCAAGTAACTTCATGATAAGGTAAAATCAAATTGATTTACCTTATTGTTAAAAGCCATTAAAGCGTAGTTCACCATCTCACCTTCGGATGTACTCGATTTGTCTTTGAGTTCTTTCTTCTTCTTTGGTATCTTTCTCTTTTTAAATTTATTTTTGTTCTTAATTTTATGTTTTATGAATTCTTTAAATTTTATAATGATAAGTTCAAGGTGGTCATCATCATCATCATTGAACATAGGAGGACGAACGATAGAATGACCCTCTTGAAAGCTAAAAAGGGCCATTTTCCTTGGGTGTTAATCTAAACTAGAAATATCGTGGCTCTGATACCAATTGTTATGAACACAGTTAGCACTAAGAGGGGGGGGGGAGGGGTGTGAATTAGTGCAGCAGCAAAAACGTCGATTTCGTTGATTCGGAAAACTCGTTTCGTACGATGAACGCCTTATCAATGAAAACCAATTTCAATTATGCTTGAAATTAAAGTAAGTGCAAGATAGAATAAGTAAGTAAAACACTTGCAAGATAAGTAAACAAGTAAAGCACAGAATACACCAAATTTTTATAGTAGTTCGGTCATCCGACCTACGTCTACTCCTGATTCCTCCTTCATCAAGGCCACCGATTTTCACTATCGGTCTTCTTTCAATAGGTGAAGACCAATCACCCTTATGGCTCTTTCTCCTTTTAACAGGTTTCAAAGTTAATCTTTTACAAGCCCACTAACCCCTCTCTTAGACTTAACTAATACTATTCTAGAGGGGAGGATTTTTCACTCAATTACAATAGAGTTTTCTCTCTTTTTTATTCTCAATTGGTGTGTGTGTGTGTTAACTAGGGATGAGAGGGGTATTTATAGGCCTTAAGGGGATTTAAACTTGGAGCCAAAATTTGAATCACCCCGATCTTCAGGGTACTGGCAGTTCTACAGCCAGTACTAGGAGGTACCGCTGCCTAGTCTACCCTGACATTAGGTGGTACCATTACCTAGTCTGGCAGTACCATTGCATGACACTATGCAATACCACCATTCAGTCTGACGGTACCACAACTTGACCCACCCCTTGGGTCATTGTTTGAGTCTTTCACTTGGCCCAATATAGCTTAAACTTGCGCCCAATTGACCCCTAATTGAGTTAGTACAAATCTAACTTAATTATACTTTAATCCTAATTTCGATCTAAACAATTATTACAAAGCATGAATCAATTTGTTATCTGGCATGTCATTGGTCCATCGGTGCTTCGTCCGATTCTTCAACACATCGTCCTCTCTTGTAGCCTATTGCCCAATCGGTAGTTGACCTTCGTAACTTCAATCTCCTTGGCACAATCATACTCTTCTTGGCCCAATGCCTGAACTCATTATTCGAAACCTTTTGTCGATACGTCGATCGATCCTTCAACTCGACATCCAATCTTCTGATATGTTCTTCTTCGGCCCAACATCGATTCTTCCTACTTCAATTATCTATTCGTGATCGAAGCTACCCGTGTTACTTAAAAAATAGATTATATTTTAAATACTATTAATTAGTTTCATCATCAAAATTTAAGATTGAACAAGAAGAATATCATATGAGTCAGTTACCTCCCAATTATTATCATCTCAAAGTTAGTAACTTCTCTATCAACTATATATATATGATGACCACTGAGTCATCTGGTATATGATACTTCTACTTTCATCATTAATCTCGTTAATAATAATTAATATATCATCCACAAGAGGATCATCTATATAAACACAAATATTATACATAAGTAATTATATCAACATCAAAATAATAGTGTCAAAAAACTATAAATGATTCATGATATAAGTTCTTATGATTCTTTTCAATACAATGTAACATATTGATATGGACATAGTTTACACTGATTTATTTGATACAAATCATAAGAAGTCAAATAGGATGCTTGGGAATGTCATTATAGTATTTTGGTTCATGTACAAAAAAATATTATATCTTAATTGAAAAACATAGTAAAGATGTCATGACACAAATTCTTGAAATTCCTTCTATTAAATACGATGTCAACTAATTGATATGGACATATTTGAAGGTATTATGATACCTTCAAAGAAAATACTATAAAGGTGTTATGATACCAATTATTGTGATTATTTTCATTGAGTATAATGTCAACATATTTGAAAGTATCATGATACCTTTAGAGAAAAGGTGTCGTGATATAATTCTTATGATCATTTTTATTGAATACAATATCAATAGATTTGAATTGAATTATTTAATACAACTCATAAGAAGTCAGTAATGGTGTTGGAAATGTCACTACAATGTTTTGGTTCATATATAAAAACAATGTATGGAAATAGAAAAATACCATGATATAATTCTTATGATTCTTTTCATTGGATATAAGATTGACAAATTAATATGGACATATTTTGCATTGAGTTGTTTGATGCAAGTCACAAGAAATCAGTTAAGATGTTTTGGAACATCATTATAATATTTTGGTTCATATACATAAAACACTATATCTCAATAGACAAATACTATAAATAGATCATGATATAGATTCTTGTGATTCTTTCCATTGCATACAATGTCAGCAAATGGATAAAAATATAATTTGAATTCAGGTGTTTGATACAAGTCATAAGAATTCAGTTACACTACTTTGGAATATCGTTACATGTTTTCATTCATATAAAAAAAAGTATATCTGAATAGAAAAATACTATAAAGGATTTATATGCTCATTCTTCTAATTCCTTCCAATGTATACAGTGTCAACAAATAAATATGAATATAATTTGAATTTAGGTATTTCAGACAAGTTATAAAAGGTTAGTTAAACTATTTTGGAATGCTATAACAAAATTTTTATTCATATATAGAAAATATTGTATCTGAACATTATAAATGGGCTATAAGCTCAATCTTCTATTTCTTTTAAATATATACAATATCAATCTCATTAAATTTTAGATCAAGATAAGTGCATTGTATATATAAACATACACTTTTATACTTGTATATTTATTTCACAAGGGGTTGAATGTTCGGTTGTATATATATGAGCCAAGTCTTCAAACATAATGAAGACTCTCTTGAATGAGAGGGGAGAGGAGAATGAAAACCAAGCCAAGAAAAAATACTGTAAAACTAACACAAACACAACGTTCACGAATCCAGATAACCACTTTCATGTCTTAAGAGAAGAGAGAGGATAGAAGGGGGGAGATGTGGGAGAAGACGAGGGAAGAGGTGAGAAGAGGACGTCCTCCGATGGTGTAGGTTAAGTTGGGAAATGGGCCTGACCACCCGTCCAATTGGACCAAAACCACGATATGGACAAAAATTATTTTTACTAAAAAAAAGAAAGGATCATTTAGGATATCAAAGAAAAATAAAAATATCAAATGAAAACACTAAGAAGGTGTAAAAAATTAATCCAAATATAGACCTTTTAAGGGAAATCATCCCCTTCCTTTTCTTGTATCAGGGTCTTAATTCAGTTCATCAATTAGACTATTTAACAACAGAGTGATGAATTGCATTAACATCTTTTTCTTGTCTCATCAATTAAGAAATTTACAAATTAATATAATAATAATAACAAAACCGAAAGATTTAGAAACTATTTTTTTTTTAAAAAAATATATACATTGAATGAGATTCTGAAATCTTAAATTTTGATAAGCGAATTTGGCAAACCAAAAAATAACTATCATAAAAAATTGAACTGACATATTGATCACTAATCTGTTGACTCTTCGGTCACCTCAGTCGCGATTGAGACCAACAGTTGCGTATGACTATTGACACGAGACTGGAGCTTGCTGATATGGCACATTTATATTGGTGGAGCCCGGAGGGTAAGAGACAAAGGTGGTAGAATAGATGTACCTAAAACTTCTCCCTCCTATAGATGTTCAAGTTATTGCCCTTCGAGAGGAGATTGCCAGCTCGTGGTGTCTAACTGGCCAACTCAGATCACATGAAGGGGTCACTTAGTGGATGGAGTCTTTTAGTTGGTGGAATAATTTATTCCGCCGTCACGAATTGTGCACATTCATTGCTTCTGTAAGTCTCAAATTTTCCATATGCGTCCAGAGCCTTTATGATTTCTCAAATATATAAATGCATACAATGAACTTGTGAGGATCAAGCGTAAAATATTGATTTGATGGTGATTTATTAAACTCGACTAATAATTCTAAATTTTATTCAATTTAATATATTATTTTGATAATAATTTATTTTATTTACTTATTAAAAATTAAGAATTTAGAATCTCATTCGATATATTCATCAAACTTTATTTAGTAAATTTATACTAAAAATAATAGTTTTGATAAAGAAATAAGTTGGTGGCTGATGTGGAATGCTCCATCAGCCTATACTTGGTCTAGGAGTCTTTTGGTTCATTGGGCATGTATTTTCATATCGGATGTAGACTCTAACTTATACTCAAAATTAGTGTCTGACATGATCCACTCAATGCTCAATTTAGATTATATAATCATGAGAAATATTCATATAATTAAAAATATTTAATATTTTATAATTAAAAATAATATTTTTTTATTTTAATAATAGTATATTAAATTTTAAAGTCTTATTTGATCAATTTGTTAAATCTAAAATATTGATATAGTAATAATACAAGTATCTTTTGATTTTTTTTGAATATATTAATTAATTTAGATGATAAAGAATTTAATTTTTTAATGAAAGAATATGAGAGCAAAACCCATCTTCATCTTTTACTGTTTTAAAAAAAAAACTTTTTGGATCGATCCAAAAACATTTGCATTTGCATCCAAAACAAACATGGAACTGTACACACATCCCTGTGTGTAAAAATAGCTAATCGAGAGTGGATGCGTAATTTCATATCTATCAGGGGTATATGTTGAAATATCTCTGTTCCATTCCACTCTCACCGTCTCGCAATATTGTGTTTCGGCTTTATATATACTGTGAGATCTATTCGCGTCACATATCTCGGGTTCCTCCCCTTCCTCGCCGCGCTTCTCTTTCTCTCTCCCTTTTCGTCACCCCTCCGTGGAATCGTCTACAGGGTTCCGCTCCAGATCTAGAGGGGGCGCCTTCGGATTCCTTCTCATCCTCCTCCGGCCGCCGGAACCCTAGCTCAGGTCCGATTAAGCTGCCATGGCCGCTGCCAATGCCCCAGTCGTGATGCGGGAGGTCCTGACGGTGAGTTTGTTCGCTTTCCCGACCCCATTTACCAAGCTTGTTCTCGGTCCCTCTTCTCTTGAGTTCCGATCCGACTTTGAAGCGGTAAAGGTCGTGTTTCTGACTGAATTTTGGGAGGAGATCTTCGATTTATCTCCGATCTGCTGAGGTGGATCTTGATCTGTCAGATGCCATGAGAGATTGGCATTTTGCTTGATCATGATGAAAGATGTCATCTTTGTGTCTTCTGACGGTCGTTGATGTGATCTGCAGCTTCCGAGCATCGGGATCAATTCTCAGTTCATCACGTTTACGCACGTCACGATGGAATCGGATAAGTATATATGCGTCAGGGAGACCTCTCCGCAGAATAGCGTGGTTATTGTCGATATGAACATGCCCATGCAGCCGTTGAGGAGGCCGATCACTGCTGACTCTGCTTTGATGAATCCCAACAGCAGGATTCTTGCTCTCAAGGGTATCAACTAAATATAACTTCGAAAACTTTTATTGTTCAAATAGCATATTTCTGCTGAAAATGAGTTCTTCTTTGAACTGGTGTTGTGCCATGTTTGATCTCTTCTAACACACATTTGAAAACTTTTTAAATGGAGGCCATGAAGTAGTTTTATGAATTAGGTTTGTTCTTCAAGTGCTCAATTTAGATCTTGGATTTTGTTCTGCAAATGATTTGTATTATTTTTTCCAATAAACAATATAATGCACAATAAAAGAAATTACGCTGGTCTTGGAGTTGTTGGTATGCTCAACTCCCTCTTTGCTTTTCAATCGCTAGCATAAGTTTTTGATCGATTTGCATATAACTTATGTGAATACATGCTTGGTAGGTATGCCATTTATCATGTACAAGCTTGTGAGACATTCCTAATATGCCATATATGATCAGAATATACAGCATGACAAAACCCTCAAAATGTTAGCTACAGTGTAAAAAATATACTGCTTATACATGCATGGCATGAGTTCATGTGTGATGTTTTAAATACCAGTTGTAACTTATCAAAGATTTGACATCTTTAATGCTGATTAGTATGTGAACCAGATGATTTTGTTTGGTTTGATTTGACACTGGGTGTACTTCCCATTAAGTTAACCTTTACAAAGTTGTGCTGTGCTGTAAACTGACTGTCGGTTTTTGGCACAGGGATTTTTTGAACTTCTTATAATTTTGTTTTTACACATAGGCCCTTGGGCAGTATTTCTACTACCTACTCTTTTTCTGTTAACAACTGCTTAAAGTTGTTAAAGGAATTTAAAATGGCTTTTCTTCTCCTCCTCCTCTATTTAACTGCCGTCTCCACCTCTGCTGAAGCCTCCTTGGCCTCCCTATCCACACTAACATCTACCTCCCCTTTAGGATACATCTCTTCCGCCACCTCCTCTTTCTTATGTTGCCTTCTCCTCCTTCTCACCCATTATAAATCACCACATACTCCTCCAACTCTTACGGGCCCTTCTCTGCCGCCTCTTCTTCCTCCACTTCCTCCTCCATCTTCTCCTTCACCTTGCTATCCTCCTCTCCCTTATGGCCTCTAATCTAGCTTTAGTTGAGCTGATAACAAATAATGGGACCTTTAGAAAATCATAGGATTTACAATTCATTTCCTTGTGAATAGGATTACTGGTTAGCTGCTAGATTCCAGTGAGACTTCTTGTTCTCCTTGTTCTAAATCCTCTAAAAATAATACATATGGAAAAAAGCAATTTCCTCTCTCAAGCGGACTGTCATATTCATGATTTTCTTGGATTGCAGTCATATTCATAATTCGCTTGGTTTTCACTTCAAGTTTTTGATGACATTGTATCTATTTTAATACGAGGAAAAATCAACTTAATGATGGAGACAAAAGTAGTAAGGTAATGATGTGAAAGTATTCTGACCCAAGTCGTTCGCACATGTTTTTTCCCCAGTTTTAAATCGACTGAGAATTGTATATACGATCCATATTGGTTTTTATTTTCATCAATGATTAAAAAAGGTGCTCGGGTGAGGCGAGGCAGGGCCCAAGCACCTCGTTTAAGGGCTAGGCGCTTCAATGAGGCGTCGCCTCGGTGCTCGCCTGAGCCCAGGCATCGAGCACTTCCGGCGAGTGCTCGGTTGATATAAGGCGACTGAATCGCTTAAACTTGCATTAGTTGGTTCAATTGAACCAACTAACGCACGCAGTTATATCAGCTCGTGACCCCGACTCCCAACCCTACGCACGCTTCTCTCTCTGTTTCCACTGTCGATAATTTCTCCCTTTGCGTTCCTTGCCGACGATTTCTCCCTCTGCCTTTGCTACGGACGATTTCTCTTGCTGCCTCCGAGTTTTCATCTATCGTCGACCGAGTCTCCTTAGCTTCCGTTGCTGTCCGCTGCCATTGTCGCTGTCCAGTGCCTACTGCTGTCCGCGACATGACTCCGTTGCCACTGCTGCTGTCTGTTGCCTCCTGCTGTTTGTGACTCCGCTGCTGCCGCTGCTGTCCGCTTCCTCCTACTGTTTGCAACTCCGCAGCTTTTGCTACTGTCTGTTGCTTGTGGCTCAGCTTCTCACTGCGGCTTCTCACCGCCAACTTCTTACTGCGATTTCTTTGGTCTCTACTCTTCCCTACTGTTGTTAATAGTAAATATATTATTAATAGTAGATTATTAATTACTGTTCAAAATAATCTTTATTTATTAGATTAATAATATACTATCTAGATTTTAACATTGCTAATCTTTGTTTTTAATTCAATATCATATTTTTATTTAAATAATTATATTTATTAATTATATTATATATTTTTTATATTTTAATATTTTAGAGCATCTTGCTTCGTTCGGACAAGCACCTGAGGCGTTTTGGGACCTTGGCGTCTTTTGGCGCCTGGTGCTTTTTAAATCACTGGTTTTCATGAGAATAGATACCATTTTGTAATTTCTTTAATATTGATGATGCTGATATTAGGTGTGTTGTATATCTTCATATATACATCTGGTGGAAATTCAACTTCTTCTGTTTTCTTTGTTTTATTATGCTGGTAGTTTGATATTACTCGTCCAAAGGGAAAATTTCCATGTAGCCCACCCCAAGGTTCAAATACCAATAGGATCAGTATGTACTGAGAAGGTTTCATATTGTGGGTTTAAAACCTGTACCTGTCCCTGGTCTTACAGTTACAGGTATTGGTGCAGGTACATGGGATACCCCTGTACTAGCTGACATAGACCAGAAAGAAAGAGGGGGAGAATAGGCAGGAGGAGAGGGTGAGGAGGAAGAGGAGGAGATGGTGTTGAAACAGTGAAGGCAGAGGTTGCACTGTGCAGCCGAACGAAGGAAAGAGAGAAGCAAAGGTTGTCAACAGCAGCTTCCCCAAAAAGTTCTTTTTAATTCTTTTGACCATCTAAACAAATGTTGTTGATAGCCAACAATCTTTGACAGCTGTCAACATTTTGTTAACATCTGTTTTTAGTTGTCCAGATTCACAAAAAAACTGATTTTGAACCAGACCAGCGTTTTTTGTGTTGGACCCAGGTCAAACTGTTAGATACAGGTTGGTATTAGCGGTTTGATGACTTTGTGAACCTTGTGTGTTGGCCTATATTTAATGGTGTGTCCAAAGACTACTATCAGACCACTTATTTTGGTCTCGGTGGATATTGAATTTTATATAGTTTTTTCATTGATACCATGCTGTATTGGTTAATATACCATCCTGTATACTGTTATTGTACTAGATCAACAAAGTTTTCAGACAGGTACAGGATCAAGATTGCAAACCTTGATCCGCCCTCAAATTAGTTGTGTGACATTTCGGCATCCTGTTGTTTGTTTATTCAGACTTCTTGTTAAAGTATGCCATTTGCCAGCTATGGGAATTCTAATCCATTAAACTTGCAGCTCAAATACCTGGAACCACTCAGGATCACTTGCAGGTATTCAATATTGAGGCAAAGACTAAAATTAAATCTCATCAGATGCCTGAGCAGGTAAACATGTTGGTGATTTTTTAATGTGGCTACTGAACTTGTTCCTTTGGTTTTGATTTACAGTGAGCTGAATTTTTTGTTATGTTGTGCAATCTTGCAGGTTGTCTTTTGGAAGTGGATCACCCCAAAGATGTTGGGTCTGGTTACGCAAACTTCAGTCTATCATTGGTCAATAGAAGGTGATCGCCATAACTTGTTCTTATTATTTGCCAAGAACCTATAAAATTTTTCAGTCAACTGACCATGCAGAAATGTGTGCTATTGTCACTATTGTAATGCAGGTGAATCAGAGCCTGTTAAAATGTTTGATAGGGCTGCTAATTTGACAAACAATCAAATCATTAACTACAAGTGTGATTCCACTGAGAAATGGCTGGTTCTTATTGGAATTGCACCAGGTGCTCCGGAGGTATACTTTATCTTGTATGCTAGCAAGCTTATGTGGTTTAATAAATTTTCTACATTGTCAGTACCAAAGTATGTAATTTCGAAAGGTACCACCTGGTATGGGCGGTACGTGCCGGTCCGATAAGATACCGGTACGCGGACCGCCTGCTACCGGGTAGTATCGTTTTTTTATTTTTAATAGAAAAAAATTATTTTTTTGTTTTTTTAATATGCGGCCGACGTCGTCGAGGCTCGGACAACGTTGCCTCGGCAACGTCACCGATTTTTTTTGTTTTTTTAATATGCGGGCGACGTTGCCCGAGAAGCGACACAATGTTGCCTCGGGTGACGTCACTTTTTTTTTAATCTGGACGTCGCCGAACGGTATATCGTACCGTACCGTACCATACCAAAGAAGTATCGAAACTCCGGTACAGTACAAAATGGCAGACCTTAACGTAGTGATAGCTTGTATCTAATGATGGTCCTAGAAACTGAGAAGTTGTTAAATCTCTGATGTGAATCTATTTGTGCACATCGTCCTGTCTTGCTTTTGTCAGTTGCTTTGGTTGCAACTGATTATATTTTTGGTTTAAGTGTAGAAAAATGGATTTGCAGAGAAGGCTGTTAACCTATCTAATTCTTATTTCTTGCAAGCATGCAAATTGTGAGCATATAGAAAGAGGAAGACACTGGTGATTACCAAACACTTGACTGTGTATTTAACATCTAACTTTATTCTATATCATGAGTTCAGTTCAAACAATAGGAATTAACTCATGATGTCAGTTGCTTTGGTTGCAAAAGCCACTGTATCATTGTAAATTGGAAGGTGTATCGAAATGCAATAGCACTAGAATTATGACTGATAAAGAAACATATACTGCATGCTATCCAAAGTTGTAAGAAATGAAACAAGACATGCCTTGCAGTGGTTTTGGTTTCTGCAGTAATCAAGAAATCAATAGATGCGAAAGAAATAAAGAAGAGGGCAATATATTAAAGATAGCCAGAAAGATAACATGCCCAACTTGTCTTACAAATAGGCTCAAGGCATTGTGCTTTATGAACATTCTTGGAAGCAGGGAGATTCTGACACGTCAAGTGATATGAAAGAAAACAAACCTTAACAGTCAGCATTGATCTAATTTAGTTTAGCGACAATCTGGATGGCAATGAAACAAGAGGACTTGCTTCAGATGTGAGAAGACTTGCATTTCTTTTATAACAAACAGAATCTAAGCTTACAATCTAGTTCCAATTAGGACTCTTGAGACTTGACTAGAGATATACCAGCACATTGGTACCTTTCTAGAAGATTAGTTGGCCAGATTCAGAATCTGACAAACCATATTCATTGCTTAATGGTTGTTCTAAACTTAAAGTAGTATGAATACAATCAAAATTTTGCAGTTAATAAAAATCTGAACTAAACTAAAATGAGAAGCGTAGATTTGACTTTGCATAACGTGTAGTACCACCTCATTTTAGCCAATATGTCTAGAAAAAAGAAGGCTGCAAATAGCCAAGCGGTGGTGTTGATTTAATTAGGCTCAGTTAGGTCCAAATTTTTATCTGAAAGAGCCTTCTGGTTTGAAACTGAAATGGACTTGAGAGGAATCAAATCGAAACTGAAGTGGACCAATTAGATTGCATATGATCCTGTTTCAGTTTCAGTAAAGCTTAGCTTCCACCAAAAAGGAGGCCTGTGTTGTATGTTGGTCAATGGTGATACACGTTAGTGTGGCACCACTGGGATGGCAGTTTAGTAGCATATGCATCCAACAAAACTTGATCTGCAACATATTTGATGCATCTTTGAAATAGTTCTTTTCTATTAGCTGATGTCTTGTTGGGGATCAGAACTTGGGCATCAGGTGGCTTGTTCCAATTATAGTTGGTACTTGAAATGTTTCTGGGTGAGTTGATGTTCCTACAGTGTATAGGAAAGACATGTTTCATATGATATGTAGACAATCAGGATATGTGATTTTGATGTCTGAACATTAATTGTCGTGTCACTCTGTGCTATTTTTTGGTAATTTCTTGAACAAGCACTTGCACTTCTTTATTATCATTCAGAAGTCTTGCTGTGATGTTGACCAACTCTTTCTGTTTTTGCACTTTGCTTTATCTCACTTTCATTTGTTTATTATCTATTTGATGTTCTGTTTCCAGTTACTTGATGATGATACAATTATGCTTTTGATTTAGTTAAATACATTATTATTTTTGCTTCTTATGTAATTAAATTCTGATTGTAGAGACCACAACTGGTTAAAGGCAATATGCAGCTTTTTTCTGTGGAGCAGCAGCGCAGTCAGGCACTTGAGGCACATGCTGCATCCTTCGCATCATTTAAGGTTAGATTTTTTGGTGGTTCTTTATTTATGGGAACTAAATCTTGCAGGTGCTTCTTGTGTATTTTGTTTTCTAATTCTTGGTTCTAAGATCATTTTGTTTGCAGGTGGTTGGGAATGAGAAACCATCCATTCTTATTTGTTTTGCCTCAAAGACAAGTAATGCTGGACAAATTAGTTCAAAGTTGCATGTTATTGAACTAGGAGCCCAACCAGGTACCTTGTTTATTTGTTTTCACTTTGGTCATGTGCAGAAGTGTTCAGTGGGAGAATCAATTTTCACAGAGTAGGAGAAATAATTGCTGGCATTATATTTACTATAAAGAGAAACTTGATTCTCCTTTGGTTTTGTGGAATGTCTGGAATAAGGTGGAAAATGAGTCTTAACATGACAGCGGTGTTGAGACTTGAGATAATTAAACTATACTTTTATTTTCTGAATCTTATATTGGAAATTCTCCAACATTTAGAAGGATTATTTCTACTGAGAACAGTTATGAAAATAACTGAATGAAAAGAAGAATATTTTTAGTGCCAACTATTTGGATTGACAAAACACAAGCTGATGGAATATGAAAATTAGCACTATTTAAGGATATAATTATTTCTTGTCACATTTCCTCTTTTTAGTCTGTTTTCGTTCTGAAAGAAAAATTTCTATTATCAGGAAAACCAGGTTTCACAAAGAAACAAGCAGATCTGTTCTTCCCACCAGATTTTGCAGATGACTTTCCTGTGGCAATGCAGGTGACCTCTGAAGCTCTTTCAGTGTGATCTCAATAAACATTTGTTTGACACAAAAGTACAGATCTAAGTGGTTGTTCATTGTTGCAGATCTCCCAAAAGTACAGTTTGATATACGTCATCACAAAGCTTGGCCTGTTGTTTGTGTATGATCTGGACACAGCAACAGCAGTTTACAGAAATCGAATTAGTCCAGATCCTATATTTCTTACAACAGAGGCTTCAAATGTGGGTGGCTTTTATGCAATAAATAGGAGGGGCCAGGTTCTTCTGGCTACTGTCAATGAAGCAACCATTGTGCCATTTGTTAGTGGCCAAGTATGTTACCGCATCAGCATCCTTTTAAAAATTTCACAGTTAATATAGATTTAAGATTAAACTTTGTTTCACCAATTTCACAGTTGAACAATCTTGAGCTTGCTGTTAACCTTGCCAAACGAGGGAACCTTCCAGGAGCAGAGAATTTGGTAAGCTATATTTTTTGTCAGTTTCTGGAATAAGTATTAGTTTTTGCAGGTCATGCATTGCTTCTTATAGAAAATACATAGTTAAATCTTGCTGAGACTAACCATTTCAAGTCTCTATCCAAACTTCTCTTTTCTGGAAAAGGAATATGTTCTTGATTTTAGATGCTTAGAAATTTTGAAGTCTTGATAAGTAGTACTGATGTATATTCAGACAATTTTATTTGCAGCTATGCATGTCCTCTTTGATATATATACTCATTTTGTCGGTATTTTTAATTATTTTTTTGGGTGGTAACATACCAGACAGGTTGGCCTATGACCCAGTCTACTGCTACCATATGGGTCCAGTAGATTACCAAAACTGGTATTGAACTGTGACTTAAATCCTTGGTAACCATTGTATGGATTATTTTGGATCATTGATACATATTGTATCAACTACATAAATGCATTATGAGGCATATTACAAAATGTACATGGCTAAAGGATTGAACTACTAAATATGATTTGATTTATCTTTTTTGGCCTGGGGATAATTTGTGCATCTTTCCTGCCATCAAAGTGACAGAAGTGAATTGTTTATTGGAAACTGGTGTTAAAAGGCTTTGGGTATCTTGTTTTTGAAGGTTTCCTTGAAATCTATTGAACCTTTTTCATCACCAAGCTAAACTGAAAAATTGGACTACAGCGGTGACAATACTAATCATATGGAAACCCAAAGAATCTTATTTCATCTTTGATTGCTTCCTTTTCAAGAAACTAAAACAGGGACAACTATGCTTCTACATTTAAATTTAAAACAAAAAGTAGCATAGTTTGAACAATACTGGAATGTATAACCTGGACTGTCAGGTTGGTACGAAAGAAATAGAGAGCATTTTAAACTGCATAGTGCCATTCAACAAATAGGTTATAAAAAAAATGAATATTAAGGTAACTCATTTTTGTACATTTTGATAATGAAAATTTGAATTAATTTTGGTCCTTTGGAGATAAAGAGTAAGTTCTACCTCATCTTGTATAACGAGAATTTTAAAATTTAATATTCTTTAGTTTCTTGCTTAAAACAATTAAGCTCTTATCAGAATTCATGAAATTTTTATTTGATCTAGCTAACAACTTAATTTATTTACTTTCTTTTCTGTATGTGTGTGCAAGCTTAACCAATAAAGTTAGACAACAACATTGGAGTGAGTCTTTTGGCCTTATATATGTTGGTTTCAGCTAAAGGTATCTGTAATTGCAGATGCCATTTCATGGCCTGAAAACACTTGAATACATCATTTCTATTATAGTTTTCAATATTTGGTTGGAAATTTCAGCTGAACACCTAGGCCAATGATCCATCCTTGCGCTTGAATTAACTCATGGATGGAATGTGCCTCTTTGTGGTACTTTCTTAGTTTCTTATCTGAAATCATGAGCATTCAATAAAAGTTGAGTTGCAGTTTACCCCCTACTGACCGGTGTTGCTGCCTGTATGTTAACTATTCATCCTGACATAAGTATGAGATGAATATTTTGCCAATTTTGTGCTTCTGTGGAACTTCCTTGTGAAACAAAGTTATAGTACATTACTAGCATATATATATATAATAACTTCTTATGCATCTTGAGTTCTTAGGTTTGTCATGGATAGGTACAGTGGCTATGTTTTCTTATGTTTAATACTGCTCTGATGCCTGAAATAGTTAGAATGTGCATAACCTTCTAACTTTTCGCTGCATTATTTTTACCATGTTGAGAAGATTTCCTTGACAAGTATGTCTTCTGTATCTCCAGGTTGTGCAAAGATTCCAAGAACTATTTTCCCAGACAAAGTATAAGGAAGCTGCGGAGCTTGCTGCAGAATCTCCGCAAGGCATTCTTCGAACTCCAGAGACTGTTGCAAAGTTTCAGGTAGTGAATTTCATTAGTCCTATCCTTTTTCTGCTTCCAGCGTACCTAGAGGTTGTACGCTGCTATATTGTTATTGGAATACATGGCTTACATTTGAAGTAAGTTTATAATTTCAATTTCTACGGTCTCTTCTTTGCAAAATAAGTTATGTTTCCATTGTTCTTTGCATTTTTCATATGGGTATTGTCTCAGTATCTTGCTTGATACTTGCTATAATATCTCCATATGTTCTGCAGAGTGTTCCAGTCCAAGCTGGGCAAACACCACCACTGTTGCAGTATTTTGGAACATTATTAACAAGAGGAAAGCTTAATGCTTTTGAGTCTTTGGAGCTATCTCGCCTTGTTGTGAACCAGAACAAAAAGAATCTACTGGAAAATTGGTTGGCTGAAGACAAGCTTGAGTGCAGTGAAGAACTTGGGGATCTTGTGAAGGTAAGTTATGTAACTTTTCATCGAAGAACTTAAGAGGCATCTTGGGCATAGTTAAAACTGATGACGTACTTTAATTACCGATGTTATAATATATTCTACTAGTCGTTACCATATCAGAGACTAGAACTGTCTTATGTTGAACATTTACCACTGTAATTGCTGTAGACTGTGGACAACGATCTTGCACTGAAAATCTATATAAAAGCAAGGGCTACTCCTAAAGTTGTTGCTGCTTTTGCGGAAAGGAGGGAGTTTGATAAGATTCTTATTTACTCAAATCAGGTACCCTTTTTTTTCTTATAGTTGTCCTATGATGTATCCAATTCAACAATCATATATATTTTTTTCTTGGGATATCTTTATTTTTCTGGGGATGGAAACACATCCTTGTCTTTGTTTCACCTAAAGGAATCCCACCAGTCCAGCACATTTTAACATATATATTTACCTGTATTATGACTTTGCCCTGAAGCATGATTTTTACCTAAAAATTCTGGAGCCAGTTGTGATAAACCTATTCTTGATTGCAGGTTGGCTACACGCCAGATTATCTCTTCCTTCTGCAGACCATTCTGAGGTCAGATCCTCAGGTAAGAGTTTGTTCTTTATGATATTCGACCATGGACCCAAATCGCGCATGATGTTGCAACATAAGATAAAAATGTCACTGAAATGTTCAATTCATCATTTTATTATAAAGTTGCTCTATGGATTGCACTGTGCTCTTCCTTTTATCACTATTTGGAAATCCATCTGTTTCATTCTATATCTTTGATAATTGTCTGTCACAGGCAGCAGTTAATTTTGCTCTAATGATGTCACAAATGGAGGGAGGCTGCCCAGTGGATTACAATACAATTACTGATCTTTTTCTTCAGGTTCAGATACTTTCCTCTCTAAACATGGTGTTGAGTGGGAGATGATAGGGGACACCCCAAGTTTCTTAAATTTTCAGTTATCAGAAATGTTGTAGTAGGATCCTGATTGTCAAGTTTTGTTGATTAAATTCACTCTGAAATCTCTTTTTTGTTACACTTTTGGTAGAGAAATTTGATTCGAGAGGCAACAAGGTTCCTGTTAGACGTCCTGAAGCCCAATCTTCCTGAGCATGCTTTTCTCCAAACCAAGGTATTGTATTTTCACAGTTAAATTAGTATTCTCTTCAATTGATGATCGTTCTTCCTAACCTTTATATTCTATTGCAGGTTTTAGAGATCAATTTGGTGACATATCCAAATGTTGCAGATGCGATATTGGCTAATGGAATGTTCGGTCACTATGATCGCCCTAGGATTGCTCAGTTATGTGAAAAGGCTGGTTTATATGTGCGAGCTCTTCAGGTAGGATATGCTGCAGAGAATAATTTCAGGCAAGTTTTTGTGTTGCATATTATTAAACAATTGTACATTATTCTGCAGCATTACACAGAGTTGCCTGATATAAAACGTGTCATCGTGAACACTCATGCCATTGAGCCACAGGTGTCCTTGGTTACATCATTTATCTGATAAGCTATATTGGTAATAAGTAACATATTAAGTAAAAAATTTAGCTCAATACAGGCACTTGTCGAGTTCTTTGGGACGCTTTCCAGGGAATGGGCACTGGAGTGTATGAAGGATCTTTTGCTTGTTAATTTGAGAGGCAACCTTCAGATAATTGTGCAGGTGTCTTGTTTTTCTTTAATCTTATGCCATAACATAAGTTTGCTTATCCTAGGTAAATAACATCTTTGTCTTTTGTAGACTGCCAAAGAATATTCTGAGCAGTTAGGTGTGGATGCCTGCATAAAACTATTTGAGCAATTTAAGTCTTATGAAGGCCTTTACTTCTTTTTGGGATCTTATTTAAGTTCCAGGTACATGTCCAGACTAAAATGTTCAGGATGACTAATTTGCAAACTTGATACAGAAGCTAATCTTGTCTTTCTTCTTTTTACCATAATGATACAGTGAGGATCCTGATATACACTTCAAGTATATCGAGGCTGCAGCAAAAACTGGACAGTTAAAAGAAGTTGAACGTGTAACAAGGGAATCTAACTTCTATGATCCCGAGAAAACAAAGAATTTTCTGATGGAAGCCAAACTTCCAGATGCAAGACCCCTGATCAATGTTTGTGACCGTTTTGGTTTTGTTCCAGACTTGACTCACTATTTATATACGAACAACATGCTTCGATATATTGAAGGCTATGTACAAAAAGTAAGATTCTTCTTTTTAATTGGATGCTAGTTTTATCTGCACATCTGCTGCAGTTATTAATTAACATTTTTTGCATTGAGCATCTGGGTCAATTTTGTCTGTTGCCACATGAGGTAGACTAAATTATTTTTCTAGAGATTTTGATGTGGCTAACTTGGTTGTTTGTTTGTTATATTTACAGGTAAATCCAGGAAATGCTCCGTTGGTTGTTGGGCAGCTACTAGATGATGAATGTCCTGAAGATTTTATTAAAGGTCTGATTCTTTCTGTACGTTCTCTCCTGCCAGTTGAACCTCTTGTGGCTGAGTGTGAGAAAAGGTACGGCACATTACACTTTATTGTATTCTTGGAAACAATATTCTTGGTCTAATAAATTTCCACCTCTAATGTCTTACGTAAAACAGGAATCGTCTGCGGTTGCTCACACAATTTCTGGAACATCTTGTCAGCGAAGGGAGCCAAGATGTGCATGTCCATAATGCACTGGGAAAGATTATCATAGACAGCAATAATAATCCAGAGCATTTCCTAACTACTAATCCATACTATGATTCACGTGTTGTTGGTAAATATTGTGAAAAGCGGGACCCTACTCTTGCAGTTGTTGCATACAGACGAGGTCAATGTGATGATGAACTAATAAATGTCACTAACAAAAATTCACTGTTCAAATTGCAAGCCAGGTATGCCATTTTGTTTAACCTTGTTAGGAGTTTTTTTTAATCAAATCATTTAGATGATTTGGTATCTTCTTTGGTGATAGATATGTTGTCGAGAGGATGGATGCTGATTTATGGGAGAAAGTCCTCCAACCAGAAAATGAATACAGAAGACAACTCATTGATCAAGTTGTTTCTACTGCTTTGCCTGAGAGCAAGAGCCCTGAGCAAGTCTCTGCTGCTGTTAAAGCTTTCATGACCGCTGATCTTCCACATGAACTTATTGAACTACTTGAGAAGATTGTGCTACAGAATTCTGCTTTCAGTGGGAATTTCAATCTGCAAAACCTGCTGATATTAACAGCTATTAAAGCAGATCCACCTAGGGTCATGGATTACATTAATAGATTAGACAATTTTGATGGCCCAGCAGTTGGTGAGGTGGCAGTTGAAGCACAATTATATGAAGAAGCCTTTGCCATCTTCAAGAAATTCAACTTAAATGTGCAGGCTGTCAATGTCCTTCTGGACAACATCCAAAGCATAGAGCGGGCTGTAGAATTTGCTTTCCGTGTTGAGGAAGATGCTGTATGGAGCCAGGTTGCAAAAGCTCAGTTACGGGAAGGGTTAGTAAGTGATGCAATTGAGTCATTCATTCGTGCAGATGATGAAACGCAGTTCCATGATGTTATTCGGGCTGCTGAAGATGCTAATGTTTACCATGACTTGGTGAAGTACTTGTTGATGGTGAGGCAAAAGGTTAAAGAGCCGAAAGTGGATGGTGAACTGATATTTGCATATGCAAAGATTGATAGGCTAGGTGAAATTGAGGAGTTCATTCTAATGCCAAATGTTGCTAATCTTCAAAATGTTGGCGACCGCTTATTTGATGATGCTCTTTATGAAGCTGCTAAGATCATATTTTCATTCATTTCTAACTGGGCAAAATTGGCTTGTACCCTTGTTAAACTAAAGCAGTTTCAGGGTGCCGTTGATGCAGCTCGTAAGGCAAATAGCTCAAAGACATGGAAGGAAGTTTGTTTTGCTTGTGTGGATGCTGAGGAGTTCCGCTTGGCACAAATATGTGGTCTGAATATAATTATCCAGGTAAGTCACTGAAAGTTTGATGTAACAATTTCTATATTTGTGTTTTTTTTACATGGTGATATTAAATGTTTTGCATCCTAGGTCAAACTGGGAAATGTTATATGTTGTTTTTTGTTTCTCTTTATAGGTGGATGACCTGGAAGAGGTCAGTGACTATTATCAGAACAGAGGCTGCTTTAATGAGTTAATTTCTCTCATGGAAAGTGGCCTTGGTTTAGAACGTGCACATATGGGCATCTTTACAGAGCTGGGAGTCTTATATGCTAGATATAGGCCAGAGAAACTTATGGAGCACATTAAACTTTTCTCGACTCGATTGAACATTCCCAAGCTTATCCGTGTTTGTGATGAGCAACATCACTGGAAAGAGCTTACATATTTGTATATTCAGTATGATGAATTTGATAATGCAGCAACAACTATAATGAACCATTCTCCAGATGCATGGGATCATATGCAGTTCAAAGATGTTATTGTTAAAGTTGCAAATGTTGAGCTATATTACAAGGCTGTGCATTTCTACTTGCAAGAACATCCCGACCTCATTAATGATGTTCTCCATGTGCTTGCACTTCGTGTGGATCACACACGTGTCGTGGATATTATGCGAAAGGTGCAAATTTGTCCTTATACTTTTTATGGTATTTACTTGGCTTAGGTGAAAAGCCAAATGAGGTTTTGTATTTTGCTGGGTGTGTAATTGTGCTCTTAATATAGTTTGACATATTTTAAATATCTAACACTTTCATGCTTCAGGCTGGTTACTTGCATCTAGTGAAGCCATATATGGTTGCAGTTCAAAGTAACAATGTAGCTGCTGTCAATGAAGCACTGAATGAAATCTATGTTGAGGAGGAAGACTATGATAGATTACGTGAATCAGTTGACTTGCATGATAACTTTGATCAGATAGGCCTTGCACAGAGGGTAAAGTTGCTATCACGTGCTATCTTTATTAAATGATTATGAAAATTCTTGTTATGAGTGTTTTGTTTTACTAGATTGAAAAGCATGAGCTTCTTGAGATGAGGAGGATTGCAGCATACATTTACAAGAAAGCTGGGAGATGGAAGCAGTCAATTGCATTGTCCAAGAAGGACAACCTTTACAAGGATGCCATGGAGACGTGTTCACAATCTGGTGACCGTGAACTTTCTGAAGAATTGCTTGTTTTTTTTATCGAACAGGTAAGGGCTTAATGTGTTACGGTAATTAGCAATCAATTTCTTCATATAGTATTCTATGCTATATCCAATTACATCTTTGTTGAGGTAGAACGTTGCTAAATTATACGTTTATGTTCGAAAAAATGGCCATGAACCAGTAGTGATATCTTGTTTTTTATTTTTGTTCGTCTTTTAAATTATCGTGGAGATGAAGCTTGGTCTCCATTAATTTTCATATAGATCCATCTTTGGTACTTTTAGATATTGTGCACTATTGTCAAAGAGTGCATTTTGAAGTGATATATCAAATCAATATGTTGTATATCACTATATAACATTGGACAAAATTGAAATTTGACATTCAAGACAGTTTTTCTATATATGCCAAAATGGGTGCTATAGTGTCACTAAGCTGATGTGACCTGGAGATTACATAAATCAGAGTTTGATAAAACTTCTATTTAATTTCTGATTGCCATTTGCTAAGTGGCATCAATAGTTTTCCATGTACAAACACATAAACAACACTGATTGATATTTTACCAATTAAGTGCATTTGTATCTATGAATAAAAGACTATTATTTAACTTGGATAAAAAGGCATGTTTGTGGAACAAAACTCAAAAAGATCCATGTTTTTGTTGCTTCTAGTATACTTCTGCATATGTTACTAGTCAACCTATTCATCTTGATTTTCCTGAAGACATGTAATGAACTCTGGGAAATGTGTTGCAGGGAAAGAAGGAATGCTTTGCCTCATGTCTCTTCATTTGTTATGACTTGATCCGTCCTGATGTTGCCCTTGAACTGGCCTGGATGAACAACATGATTGATTTTGCCTTTCCGTATCTTTTACAGGTGATTTGTCATCATCTTATCTTGTCATTTTAATGTATAGAAGTAGCTAATGTGTAGAACTGTGGTACCCTTGAGAATATACTTCTCTAAACTAATATGTTTCATCATGGCAAATATCGGATATATGCAGTTTATTCGCGAGTACACTAGTAAAGTTGACGATCTTGTGAAGGATAAGATTGAGGCACAAAATGAAGTTAAATCCAAAGAAAAGGAAGAGAAGGATATGGTTGCACAGCAGGTACACAATGTTCCTTTCGAGTTCTTCCTGGTTCACAATGTGTGAATCTTGTGTTGCATAATAATGGAAACATTGGACTCTTTTTTCTTTTTCTATTATTTTGCAGAATATGTATGCACAGTTGCTGCCTCTTGCTCTACCAGCACCACCTATGCCCGGTATGGGAGCGCCGAGCATGGGTGGATCTTATCCAGCTCCACCACCAATGCCCGGTATGGGAATGCCTCCAATGCCACCATTTGGCATGCCTCCTATGGGGAGCTACTGAGAAGTTTTGGGATTGGCATAGCTTGTAAGGTGGAAATGTGGGTTGTTTTGATGTATTCTGGTGGTGCAGTTGATCAGGGCTCTTGGTCTTGTTTTATACCCCTTTGATATTGTTTCTGGTAGCTTTGATTTCGGTTGCTAGAGGCCCAACTGAGGATTTTGTATCATCTATAAACTTTGAGATCAGAGACTAATGCCTAGACTGGAGACATGGAAGATCAGCGCCACATGTATAGGTTCTCTTGATGCTGAGAAAACCATTGTTGTTTTCATTTTTTTGTATTAGTCAGATTTATTGGATGACCTGATGCTATATATCTGTATGCTGCATTGCTTGTTAATTACTTTGCGTTTAAAACTGTGTTGTTTAATTGTCTGAAAAATAGAGAATGATGCATTGTGGGCTAATGACAAACAAAGACGACAAAAAAGGTAACTTGTGAAATTGTTGGATTGTAAATAACGTGCAAGAGATGAATCCAAAACCATCTTTTAAGATCTAAGATTGACTGAGAATTTATTTATCTGTGTTTAATTTTAGAATATTTTTATAATGTAAGACTATTTAAAAAGTATGTACAATATTAACGTATATCAAAATTCTAAAACATATTAGAATGAAGAAAATTCTATTTTTTTTTTGTAAAAATAGATTCCGTTCCATTGGTTTGTAAAAATACGATCTCCTATTTTCCCGTAAAAATGGACTCTATTTCTTCATACCTTTCATATTAGTTTTCAGTTTTTTCCCCTTACCTACGAAACCCATTGATATATATATATATATATATATATATATATATATATATATATATATATATATATATATATGTTTTAGAGTTGATTAAGCCTCTTATGAGAACATTGTTAAAATCTTTCAAACTTGGAGTCCTGGACAGACCTCAAGACCGATGTCCTTCAAAAAAGTTTACCTAGATTTGTATCTCTTGATAAACAAAGAGAGATCTACGACATCTTTTATATTCAATGATAAATTCCCCTTGGGTACATATTCACTCTTATTATATCTTTTCACATCTCATATTATTCATAAAATCATAGTAATCTTAGCTCCTAGGAAGGTTTTAATCATTTTAGAATCGGAAAAAATATTCTTATCAATGCAGTTCTTATGGCAACTCGTCTCGTTTGAATGATACTTGGATACCAAATATTATCCTGAATTATATCAATAAATAAGGACTTTATCTTATTGAGGGTGACGACTTTACTAACCCCAAATCTGATTTGGTGTTAAGGACCTCCTTGATCGAGTTGTTCTTGTCGACCAAGAGAGTTGCACAATTATTTCAAGGTATTAAGTTATATTTTTAGAGGATTTTAAGATTTATTTTTTAAAATAAGTTAATTAGATAGAGTTTTAGTTTATGAAAATAGAAGATATTATGATAAGGTTCTTTTATTTAAGGTGCTATTCCAACTCTATAAATAAATTATATTTACATGTGCAGAGCCATCCAAGTCAAGTCTAAAGTTGGATCATTGTAAGAATTTTTTTTCTTTTGAGAAATTTAATATATTTTTTAATTCCATCTTTATTTCTTCTTCTTTTTTTTTTCTATTTGGTTTGATCTTAGGTTAGTAGTACTTTGTTACAATTATTTGAGAAAAAGTTACACTTACATGTGATCCTCCCTTTCTTCATATGATATCAGAGCCACAATAATTGTAATTCGTATTTTCAAGAACTCTTTGATCAAGAAAATAAATTTTTTTGACTATAGATTACAATAGTTGAGTTGGTGGGTTTGGTATTGAACTTTTTAGTTAGTCTAACTATAAGACCTGAAAGGCTTGCTTGAAGTTATATCTTATAGAAAAAATATATATAAGAGACGATTAGTGAGAATGGCATCATATGCTATAAAAAGACGGAAGATATTGAATATAAAAGTTAAAAATTTTATTAAGAAGATTAACTTCCATGATCTCTTTGAACACATTATTGGTTGTAAATCAGCTTCAAAGATATTGATGTATTGCTTTACATAAAGAATATAACTTGACTTCAATATTCGGATAATGTGTTGGTCAATTTTGTTTAAGATGCTCTCTCAATTTCTTAGTACTTTATGAAGATTAAAAATTTATATTTAGAGATATCACTCTAAACCTATTTTTAATGCACGAATGAAATATTATATTATTTATAATATTTAAAAGAATATATATTTCTTATGTTATATCTATTCAAGGATGAATTCAACAACCACTTTTAGTAGAGTTGAAATTTTTTTTTTTGCTTTTCATGAATTCTTAATTTGTCAAATGATGGGAGTATCTATTTCAAGGGAAGATAGGGATGCCCTTTTTTAAAAATAAAGAAAAGAAAATTGATACCAAAAGTATGGTAAAGTTTTCTTCGAATGATGGTGTAAATTAGAAGATCAAATGTTACAACCTTATAAATTAGGCCATGTCAGGAAAATATATCATGTTAAAATTAAAGAAAAAATTATAAATAATAAAGATTGTTTCAATGTGATTGGGGCAAATGTTTTATAGCTGAAACTACTATAGTAGAGACCATGACATCCACCAACTTCTAACATGACTAGATAGATTTAGGATATGGTCATCGTCTCACTGGTGATGATGCCAAATTCATAAATCTTCATTAATACGAAAGTAATGATATAATTATTATAATAAACAATACTCTTTATTAAGTGGAGAAGAAAGACATCATTATAATATCAAATAAAGATAATTATCCTATTATATTAAATAGTATGTACCATGTTTTAGATATGAAGAATTTTTTTTTTCTATTATAAATACAATTGATACTGAAAATTATATTTTTCTTTGTCCTTATGAAGTCAAGCATTATTGCAATATTAGAGAATTAAATACATAGGTAGCACATACTGGTAGAATGAGTTAAAGATTTATATATTTTGTTAGTATCTAACTCTTATGTTGATAAGGACAAATGATTGAGCATCAATCTTGCATGCTAGACTTACTCATATGAATTTTCTAAAATTAAAGATCATGATATAGAAAAGTCTGATTGACGGTCTTCCTAATTTTATTACTTTCAGTAGTGGTGAAGTTTGTAAAGGTTATCAATATAACAAAGCATATAATCAACCTTTTGATAGATTCTTTCAAATGCAAAGTTCCATTAGAGCTTGTTCATAGTGATCTAATGAGCACTACTCAAACTCAATTTATTATATATTTCTCTTTATTGATGATTTTATAATTTTTACTTAGGTTTATTTTGTGAAGAAAAAAATAAAAGTTCTTTGTAAATTTTAATAGTTTTAGTTAAGTATTTTTGAAAGAAAAATTAAGAGACTACACATCAATAATGGGTGGGAGTTCTGATAGATTCTTCTTTGTTTGTAAAATATATGGCATCGAAAGGGAGCTCACTTATGCAAATACACTATAACAAAATGATATGACAGAATGGAAGACTTGACATCTCATGCAGATTTGTAAATGTTGGTTTTATGTGCAAAAAAAAAAAAAAAAACATCCAAAGCTTAATGGGCAAAAGGTATGGCATGCATAACTTATGTTATCAATCGAATTCCTCTTGGTCCAATCAATTCAAAGTATCCATATGAGTTCATGTTTGGAAAGAAACTAAATGTTAAATGTTTTAGAATATTTGATTCTCTGTATTATGTTTACATATCAGACTCAAAGAGAAGCAAATTTAATGCTAAGGTTAAAAAATATATCTTTATCGTATATGATGAAAAAAGAAAGTTTGAAAGTGCATGGATCCACAAGCATATAATATGTGGTATCTTGAGATATTATGTTTGGTGAAGTTTCTTTATGTTATCCTCCATAATTAGTTTCTTTTGAAAATATCAATTACAATAGTGAAAGTATAACTCATGGTTGAGTTTTCTATCATCTAGTGCTCTTACAAATTTTAGCTCATATTCTTCCTGATTTATATCTATTCCTATTATTTCCTTATCACCAATGGTGGAGCAAAATGATAAGAGGAGTAATGATATTCATGAAGAGAAATTCTAACATTGAGAAGATCAAAAAGAAAAATTATAAATCCAACATATTATAGAGATGAAGATAGTATAAGCATAGGCCATTATTTCTTTTTCGAATCAATTGATGATATTAAGCCTACTTATTTAGATGAAGCCAAAAATATTAAGGAGTGAAAGGATGCTATGAAGAAATAAAGGCTCTTCTTAAAAATAAAACTTAGGATCTTATGTCAAAGCTTATGAATGTAGATCTAATTAATTGTAAATGGGTTTATGAGGTAAAATGAAAGTCAAATGGAAGTATAAATTGCTATAAGGCAATACTTGCTGTGAGAAAATTTTCTTAAAGACATAAAGAAGATTATAAGAAAACTTTCTCAAAGACATAAATGAAGATTATAAGGAAACCTTTTGCCTTATAGTCAAGATGATATCTATTTGGGTGGTGATTACTCTTAACAACTAATATTGGGTGGAAGCTTTGATAACTTAATGTAAAGAATACTTTCATATATGATAAAATTGATGAGGACATTTATATGGAGCAATCACTGGGGTATATGAAATATCTTTCATTTTTGAATTATTTATAATATTTATATTTTTATTATTTTAATAAAAAATTATTTAATAATTTTTTATATTAAATAATTTTATATTTAAAGCATAGTGTTAGCGACCTAATTGTAAATTTTATAATTTAAATATAATTTATACAATTTTTTATGTTATATTGTTGACACTTGGCTTTTTTTTATTACATGCTTGCCATATTATAAAATTTTATATTATCTAAACATAAGTAATTAAAGAAAAGTTAAAAATTTACTAAATTAAAACCTTGCAGCCATCTACCTTACACTAGAGAGAGAAGAGAATAACTAAAAGAGGAGTGTTGCTTTTGCTTGAGCAGTTAGGACTAATTTAACATCTTTAGGTTTTTTTATAGATAAGTGTTCTATCTAATCCCATAGTAAAATTTATCCTTGATTTTCATCTTAATATGAGTAATTAGTAGAGTTTTGCCCTTTCTAATAGCATCAACTATAATTTTATAATTCTAAAAATTTACAAGAATCTTGACTTATCTATATTATTTTGATTATATTTTTATGCAAAATTATGATTTAAGTAAAATCACTTTTGTTGGAAATTAGACTCTTAAGTCTTTCCTTTAGTATCTTATTTAAATAATTTAAAATATAAATACTTATCTAAATATTTATTTTAATCAATCCCTTAAATTCTATCAAATAGAGATAAAATGATTCTGACCTATCTATCTTGCTTCATCAATTTTTTAAATTATAGTGTCCTATACAAAATTTAAATTTGAGCAATTTTTTTTAATTAGAAACTAGGCTCTTTGATCTTTTCTTTAATACCTTATTTGAATAATTTGAAGTATAAAGTATTGTCAAACATATATTTCAATTGATCCCTTAAATTCTGCTAAACAGAGACGATTATTTTGACCTATTTGTATTCAATTGTTTGTAACTTTTATAGACAATTCAAATTTATATAAAACTTATCTTCACTTATATGTCTTTCTAACAGTACTTTACTTTAATAAATTGGAGTATAATTGTCTATCTAAATATTTAGTCTAACTTACCTTACAAATTCTTCCAAAAACGAATGATTTTCAAATTTACTAATTCTCACTTTTATCTATTGGAACTTAATTTTAACTAAAATTCTCCTCTCAAATGAACCTCATATTGCTGCTTTAAACTCTTTTATTTCTTGTTATTGATTCTTATTACATTTGAATGAGTTTTACAAAAGTTTATATTAGCTTGATATTGCTTCATATGTACACATATATACTTTTGTTATTTTACATATGGACTCTTTGTTAGAAATGGAAACAAAATTATATTATTTGTAAAGCTTGTGACACTCTTGTTAGCGTCAATAACTTCATCCAAATGTAGATGGATAAATATCCTAGACGTGGGAGACTTATGTTATGTGATCATCCAGAAATAAGTGGAATTGTGTTATGTTATCATCTTAATATACAATCTATGTTCTTTTTATATGATTCTAAAGAGCATGCTTATTTGTTGCTATATGCTCTTTTAAAATTAATTAATTAAATAAAATATCAAATATGATACTTGAGCTCATACCTTACGTTTGTTATTCATATGCTCATATGATGCTTTTTTGCTTTATTGTTTGAATGAATCCAATGAAATGACAAATATGACTATTCTTGAGCTCATTTCTTTACATTTTGATATCAATTTTTTTATATGTTGTTCCTTGCTCTCTTGTTAAGTGTGAACCAAATGAAATGATATATACATGACTCTTAAATCCATGTTTGCATTTTGATTCTTATATCATATGATTTGTCATCTCTATACCATGGATATGATAGTCATTTATTAAGCTTTGTGGCTCACCTTGTTACTATATAGAGTTTTCAAGCTAGTTTATCACTAACACTTATATTAGGTTTGGATTGAGACAGTAGAATGCTAAAAGTTTATGGCAAGTTTTTTGTGGCTTAACATGATATTATTATAAAAGAATATTTTGCTTATAATATTATCCAAGAATCTGAGTTAGTATGTGTTATAAATACTAAAAGACCTCTCATATTTTGAAAGTTAAGAATAATAAATATGAAAATTTTTTATTAATGTGAACTTGTGGCAAATGGTCAATTTGTGATTATAGTGTTTCATTGATCTTATGAGTTTATAAGTGGTTGTTAATAGTTTAAAGTTAACTTTGAATTTTATGGAGTTATCAAGTGATATGTTGAATGATTTTGATATCCTCAAACTACACAAGTTTTATAGTATTTGTGAATGAGAATTGAATGCTTTTGATATCCTCCAATTTTATGTCTTGAATCATATTGTGGATAGAGTTTATATATATATATATATATATATATATATATATATATATATATATATATATATATATATATACATTGTTTATAATAGGTTCATATCTCTATGGTTAATCTTGGAGGGTGTGATAGTATATTTTAATTTCTAAATTAGGTTATGTTTACAAGTTCAAGAAAACACTCTATGGGTTAAAGTAGACTCCCAAAGCAGAATATAAAAAAAAAAAATTGCCCAATACCTACATGTTATGGTTATTTTCTTCATTTAAATCCTAGTTTCTTTGTGAAAAAGAAAGGAAGCCTTCATATTATTGTTCTTTTATATGTTGACGATATGATTATCATTGGAAATAATGAAATATAGATTTCAAAACTTTATGATGATCTTTCTCTTCAATTTGAAATAAAAGTCGTACGAGAGCTTAATATTTTTCTTGATCTGGAGGTGATAAATATAATATATATGTCTTTCAAACAAGCTATGCAAAGAAAATTGTTGAAAGATTTGAAATTAAAAAAAGTAATAAGATTTTAACTCCACTTGATGCAACTATAAAGCTAAATTATAGTGATGACAAAGTTTTTTATCCTTTAGTATATTCTCATCTATATAACAAGTACAAGACTATATATTGTATTTTCAGTTGGTCTTGTAAGTTGTTTAACGTAATCTCCAAGGAAGCTACATCTTGATGCATCAAAGAGAATATTAAAATATGTTAATTTCACTCTTAATTAGGGTTATTATATATGAAGAATATTCATCTTGAATTGCATAATTATATAATTCTGCTTGTAACATAGGAGGTGCTTTAAATAATTATAGATCCGCCTCTACTTATGTCTCTTTATATAATTCTGCTTGTATCTCATGGTATATTAAGAAGTAATAATGATTTTTTTTTATAATTGAAATAGAATATAAGGCTTCCTTACTTGCTGGTTAAGAGTGTACATGGTTGAGGCATTTGATCAAGGATATATGCTGTCAAACTAACAAACCATCTATTTTATAGTGTGATAATCAAAATGACAGTTGACTACAAATCTAATTTATCATGCAAGAATGAAACATCTTGAAATTAAATATTATTTCATCTGGGACATGATTTTAAGGAGTTAGTGATGTCATAAAGATCAAGAGTAAGGAAAATGCTACAGATATCTTTATCAATTCTATCTCGACCATTTGATGATCTTTGAGGTAATACTATAAGAAAACTTATTATTAGCCAAGGGTTATATGCTACAATCATTTAAGTTTATCACTAAAATATAATTTGTTGATGAGATTATCACTAGATCGATTTTTAGTGATAAACTATCATTTGTCACTAATATATTCTCACTAAAATTTTCATATATACATATTAGTCATTGTCACAAATTTTATCACAAATATTTTTTTATCTATATAAAAATTATTTTAATTATCACAAATAATATTTTAGTTGATGAATATAATTATTATTATCACTAAAACTAATATTAGTGATCGATAATATATTTTGTCATGAAAATTCATGAGTCGACTCACTAAACTCGATTAACTCAAGTTAATGGAGTCGACTCAAGCAAGTAAATAAAAAAGGCAAATATTTTCTTTCTCCTCCAAGATAAAATAATTTTATTCTCTAACATATATTTTATTGGTTTTTTTTTTTACTACTACGGAGAGGGGGAGTAGATAAGGCATCGTGTCAAAGCCTGAGATTTCGATGGAATCCTCAGGAAATCATAGGAGAAGTTGTTGCTCCAAATTGGTGGTAGGGACACCTAAATCTGGATCTCGCTTGATCAAGCATCGTCGAGAGGTTTAAATCTACTACCAAAGATATGGGTAATTACAAATTATCCCCTATAATTAACTATGATTAGTATTTCAATCTTTATACTTTAAAAAATAGCATTGGGCCCCTACACTTATGAACATAAAATATTTAACATCAATTCTTCTTGCGTCATTAACTTTATTGATAGAAAAAATCACACATGATATGACATGCAAAAAAAGCACGAATGAAAAAGATAAAAATATAATTTTATTATTTTTAAGTATTAAATTTATATCCACTTCTTGTCCTAATCGATTTCTCTTCCTCTCTTCTTTTGGACCTACTTGCTCGTTGCTTGCCGAGTGCACTCGCTTGACCTACATGGCTTGACTACCGTTGCTCCTATATTGCTCGACTATCATCGCACCTGCAACGCTTGTCGCCACCGCACCTGCACCGCTTGACCGTCATGGCACCTGCATCGATCACCATCGCCATACCTGCACTGCTCGACCGCCATAGAGGATCTTGACATCGAACTAGAAACTCGAGTCTATGTAGAGGATCATCCGTTCTTGGTGTCAAGAGAGGAATATCTCATGTGTTCTCACTCAAGCAAATCCCTAGCTAGGGTTATTCGGATTGAGAGAGAAAAAAGTTCTTTGGAAGAATTCGATTAGAGTGAGGCTCGAGTAGATTCCATAGAGGCTTGATAGTACTATTCTCGATATACGATTTCTAGGATATTAGATGAATGAGAGACTATAGATGCATGATAATTGAGGGCAGACAGGTCCAATGAATTGAATCTCTTATATCGTTTGGGGACTATGCGTGGTGGCCTCGTACGTCCATATTCGATGAGTCGAGTGAATTATTATGGAGATAATAATTTACTGAGTTAGAAAGAGTTCTGACAAGTGTGACTCATGGTTAGCTCAGTATTAGGCCTAGAGAGTCACACACATATGATAGGTGTTGTGATAAGTTGAGGTTTGGATATAAAATATCCATCGAGCCTCTATCTTATTAGCTATCCAATAAACCCCTATATTATTAGATTTTTTGGGTGAGACCAAATAAAAGCAGATAGTGATTATTGGATAGAGATCTATTGATCCATTAATCCAAGAGGCTAGGGTAGTTGGATGGAGATCCAATACCTAATGGGCAGGATCCATTAAGGTTAAGTTGATAGGGACCTCTATAAATATGAGGGAATCAAAAGAGTCATAAGCTAGACTCATTTTGGCTACTATCTCTTATTCTCTTCCTTCCCTCTTCTCTTTAGTTGACAGCCCTATTTGAGATGTGTGGACAACAAGAAGGGTCGGCTCCTTCTTGATCTTAGTGCAGTCCAGTGGTGTGCCAAGGCGAGAAAAGATCATGCTATAAAAGGAGGAGCATCGGCATGCCATCAGTCGTGTGAATCACCACTAAAGAGGAGGACATATGATATCCTTCATCCACACATCTGGATCTATATTTTCGGAGATATACAATCTCCCCTAGGTAGATCATCTCACACGTGTTACGCAGTTTTCGATTTTACAAACTTTTTTCACGCACAAATCTTTGCACGATGATCCGAGATTGAATTTTTGAGAACCAGTTTTATTTTCTATTCTTCTACTGCTCATATAATGCTCTATTAAGGTTTTCCAATAATCCATAGCCAGCATTATATGGGCTAAAATAGATCTTAACCCTTAATGAAAAGATAAATTTTATAATTATCGACTATAAAATAAATGATTACATAATGTGATATATTGTCAATTTCATATACATCATGCCATAGGGAACTATCAAATTAAAATCATGCTTTAATAAAAATTCTATGATAGCCAAAAAAAAATCTGAATCTACATTTTCAGCAAATAAACATAATAGTCAGATCTAACCCAAATACATGTTCCATATCACTTAAACATGACTTGAGCTTCATAATAAAAAAAAAGTGTAGTAAGTACAGATTCATGAAAATAATATCTTAAGCGTACATCACTCAGTCGATAGAAGACTGTTCATTTCTAATCATTACGTATAGTTCAATGCATGATTGAAAAAATATCAAATTGGTCATCATGCAGCCATTGTTACAACATGGTAGAAGTTTGTCTTCTTTGGTAAATAAGCTTCTCATCTCTTACCCACAGGTGAAAGCTAGAGACCATATCTAAACCATTATTGAGCACCCGTGCCATCCCCACCTAATTGTTCTCGTTATCGAACTCGGTGAACAGTCTATTTGTTATGATTATTGGCTAATAGAAAAGAAGTCGTTGAAGTGAAGATACATAGATATCAAGCTTCTTTAACAATGATGAGAATGTCGTCGACTAGGGCGGGGATGACGGGCAAGCAGGGTGCGGTAGGTGAGTTGGATCCGATGTGACGGGGTGCGGCAGGTGAGCTGGATCCGATGCGACGACGATGAGTGGTCCAGGATCGATGATGATCGAGCGGGTCTAGTGCAACCACTGTTAAATAATGTGATCCTATTTAATTAGGTAAGATATATTAAGGATATGATTGGATTCTGATTATGGTTATTGGTTAATAGAAAGGAAGTCCAGTTAAAGTAGGATTCCTCAGGGGATGTTCTTGATGGAAGAAAATCTCATAATATCTTATCCTAGACCCTCTGCTCTTATCTATAAATAGATAGGACCTCTAGGGATGCATAAGATGAGAGAACATAAGAAGAGAGAAGAAGAGATAAGAGGATACAATTGAGAGATTATAGTTTTTCTCTCAATCTCCCTATTATAGTTTATCTCAATCTCTCTAACCATCAATCTAAGTGATCCTGTGAAAGGATAGGAAGAGAGGAGAAGATGAGTCTAGTTCTCCTTGTAAATTGATATTTTAGATCTGACGATGCTATGCTTGTAGACCATATAAAGTTTATTTCTCTAAACAGCAATGAAAGGTATGTATCATAATATTATTTAGATCTATTGTTATTTGATTTCAGATTTTTACATTAAAGTTTTTTCACATTACAGATAGCATGATTATAGATTTTATGTTAACAATTGGTATCAGAGTCATGGTTTTTTAAATCAAATACTTTTGGATCTATTTGTTAGCATCTTTCGCTTGCGAAAGAAGATGTTGATCGGATTTTTATTTACGATGCATGAAAGATTCGTCAGGTATTATCGATCTGTATTCTAAGCTATTTGGTTTTGTCGTTTGATTGCCGGTGATGTTAGCGAAGTAGCGAGTAGTTGTCCAAAGATTGTTGTTTGGGTGACAAGAATTGCACTTTGGCTGCAGATCGACCGTCGCGGCGGCAGCATCGCATGATGAGGATCGCGCCGCGACGCGCACAGCGCGCGTCCCAAGCGGTGGCGCGACGAGGACACCGCCGTGCCAACACGCAAAGCAAAGCGTGGCGCGTCTTGTGAGCATAGTCGCACCAGCGGCAATCGCGCGTGTGGCAGTCACGCGCACACAACGCACCGGCGATAACCTTGCACAGGCAGAGACCGCACCGCACTGGCGACTGCGTGCCAACGTAGGCGGCGCCTGCCCATGCGCAAGAGGCGGCGCACGCACATGCCGCCGCACCGACAGCAACCACATCCGTGTGTGCGCAGTCGGCGACGGCACAGGCAAGGCATAGTTTTGGAAAAATTATAGTTTTACCATTAGGGTTTTTAATCAAAATTACAGCTTTGCTTTTCTATATTTTATTAATATATTTTAGTATTTTGATAATTCTGCCCTTTACAAATTGATAATTATAAAATTATAAAATTTTAAAATTTTGCCCTTTATAAAATTATGTCCTATCAATATATTTATAATTTTACCCTTATGAATTGAGAATTTCTGATTTATATCCTTAATTATAAAATTAATTAATAAAATTTAATTGAATTTGATCATGATTATATTTTAATTAATTATTAATTACATTTAATTTTGATTAAATCTAGAAAAGATTAAATTTTGATCAATTTTTAGTTTTGATCGACTTGTTTAATTGGGCTAATATTTAATCCAATTCTGAACTTGCCCAAATTAAATAAAATCAACTAGTTTAATTTAATATTTTATTTAAATAAAAAATATAAATTATTATTTATTTTATAGTTTTTCTCATATAATTTATTGATTACATGTGGTAAATAAAAAAATCAAATTATTGTTCTTGGATATTTGTTTGGTTACTCACGTGTATATTTTTGAAATTGTGAAATTATAGTTATCTTTCACATAAAGACTTTTTATGATTTATGTGTTATCATGATTATAGTTATCATATGAGTTTTCTTTATGCTGATCAATATATATGAATTATTGATTGTAAATTATAAATAAAATCTAATTATTGTTCTTGGATATTTTTTTAGTTATTCATATGTATATATTTGAAATTATGAAATCATAGTTATCTTTTACATGAAGACTTTTCATGATTTATGTGTTATCATGATTATAGTTATCATATGAGTTTTCTTTATGCTGATTAATATTTAATAATTATTATGATTATTATTCTATTATTGAATTATTTCAATTAGGATAAAGAAATTTGATGAATACTATTTATAATTTATCTTCCTACGTTTTATCTGATCGGTAGTTTCCAAAGTAGTCTGAGATAGTAGACTTATGGGATATGAATTACAATAAAGGTCTTATCATTTATAGGACATTTTAGATTATATTTTATATTTTTGTATTGGTCCTACAACCACGAAAGTGACTTAGACCAATAATTTATAAAATATATTATGAAATTGATCCTAAAAAAATTTGATGAATATTATTTGTAATTTATCTTCCTAAGTTTTATCTGACCAGTAGCTATCAAAGTAGCTTGGGATGGTAGGATTATGGGATATGAATTACAATAAAGTCTTATAATTTATATGATATTTTAGATTATATTTTATATTTTGTATTGGTCCTGCAACCATCAAAGTGACCTAGACCAATAATCTATAAAATAGATTATGGAATTGGCCCTAAATGACATTAAAAATAATAATATTCACAATGATACACATAATTAGGAGATTTATATAATCTAAAAGGAGAATCTATTTTGAATAATTATGTGAAGGGATAGGATGATACTGTTTTGGATATCCTTATAGTTTAGCGTTATATACCCAAAGGTAATAATACTATTCCACAAGGATGGTATCAGTCTTCCATAAATGATTATATGTGTGAATACTAAATATGTCAATATTGAAGGTAAAATATTGATGATATCAATAGTTTAACATTTATTTAAAAACTCAAAGTATTAATGTTATATTATTGTAGTGGTACTTCCTTCATTGTATTTTTATAATTGTCATTATATTTTCTAGAATATATTTTCTAGAATATATTTTCTGGAATAAATGGCTTGAGCATATGCAAGTTATATTGAATGAGTGAGACCTCGATCAGATTATTTAAAGGGAACACGAACTTATTTATTGAAAGTTCTCTAGAATAAATAATTAAAGTGACTGATCAGGATGGTTTGAAAACTCAATTTTATGATATTTGGACTTCAATACAGTTTACAACTAGCGCATGAGAATATTTGAGGATCAATTTAAAATTTCTGATAAATCATTAGCTGACACCTCAATGAAAGAACTGACTAAAAATGATAGTATTTGAGGAATTTAAGATTGCATCCTCAAGATAACTAACAAAGTTGTAAGTTCAAGACTTATAATATTTTGAGTACTACTCAAGGAGTGGATAATAATAAAATAAGGATGAAACATAAATCACTTTAGTTTATAATTACTATATAAACTCATAAAAGAATTTCTTCATAATAAAGTGTTACTTGTGTAAAAAAAAGTTATATGAAAAAGAACTATAAGATTTGATTTGAAATGAAAAGTTATAAATATAACTTTTATATAGTTCAAATCAAATATTATATAAATTATTTTTCTAATATTTGTTACATTTATTTGATGCTTCAATATATGTTACCAATAATAGAGATTTATTTTAATAATTAAAAAAGGGATAAAACTAAAGGAGAATGAAATATTCATCATTACAGGGAATCATCTTAAAGTGAAAGCGATAGTAGTTTATATTTATCGCCTATGTCTAAAGATGATTCATTTGATAAATCTTGAGGATCCATGCTATATTCTTATAATTCTGAAAATTTATATTTTTTTACCTAGAATTATTAGAATATTATTTTCTTTTGGTATTTGTGAACTTAGTATGATCCAATAAAAGTTAACTTTTGGATTCTGTATAATGGCCTATACAGAATTAATATAAATATTAAGTTTGCAATGATCCTATAATTAAATATTAAAATGAATATAGTTTTATAAACTCCTTGAAATTATACTTATATTTATGAGTCACTCTATATTTTTATCCTATTAAAGAGATATATTTTATCACCATATAGATAACCTATTGAGATATGATTATATATATATATCTAATTCATGTAAAGTCTTAGATCGTTGACACTCTTGAAGTGTGCATAAATAAGATCAAGAGATAATTAGATAAAAAAAGTTAAAATCATCATATCTGATAGGGGTGATGCATTTTATGATATTCATGATGAATTCAATTATAATTCTAATTTTTTTATTAGATTCTTGAAAAATCAAGGTATATGTGTTTAATATAATTTATCAGACGTGTCACAGCAGAATATAATTGCTAAAATATATAATCGTATGCTTATAAATATGATTAGAAGCATGATAGATTATTTTTTTGTACCCAAATCAATGTGAGAAGAAGCTTTAAAGACAACTATGTATATCTTGAATGAGGTTCCTAGTAAGTAAATTGCATGACTTCTTTTGAGTTATGGAATGATAGGAAACCTAACTTAAGATATTTACATATTTGAGATGATCCTATAGAGATAAGGATCTTCTATTCACATTAAAGAAAATTAAATTTAATAATTATTTTTGAATATTTTATTATTTATTCAGAAAAGTTTAAAATGGTACATATCTTATTGCTCGAATCATAGTATGATGATAGTCAAATTTGGTAATATAAGATTCCTATAAAATATCGAATCAGTGAGAGTGAAAATCTTGAAATTTTGATATAGAGGAGATATATGTTGATACTTTTTTATTATTCAAAAGATTGTTGTTACTCAAATTATTAAATAATTTGATAAAGATGAATAATAAAATAACGTTACAAAACTCCCACATTATATTGATATTGCTGATAATGATCTTGTAGAACAACCATAATTGACAACCTTGAGAATATCTCAATGGGAAAGGAATCATATCATTTATGATTATTATGTGATATATCTACAAGAATTATATTTTGATGTAAGAATTATATTTTGATCAAAATGGTTCCTTTATTGTTTTCACAGGTTATGAAAAGTAATGATTCTGAAAAGTAACATGATATAATAAAAGAAGAATTAAAATCAATAATCAGAATAGTGTTTGATAAATTCGTCGAATTGTCTAATAATTATAAGAGTCTGTTATATAAATGTGACTCAAAAGATAATGTCGAATGATATAATTAGTTAGATTTTTAGTTTTTAATATGGTTATAGATTTTACTCATAAAGAATTTATCGACCATAACAAGACATATAGTTTTTAAATGAACTCATTAAGAATCATCATAACATTAATGACTTATTATGAGTTTGAGTTACATCATAATGATATGAAAATAAATTTTTGATTAAGGATCTAGCATTACATGTATCACACTAAATGACTCACAGAAAAAATGAAAGAAATGTAAAATTTGGTATGCAAATTCAAGAATCTATTTATGATCTTAAACAAGTTTCTAGACAATGATATATAAAGTTTCTTGATATAATTGATTCCTTTACATTTAAGAAAGATACTATTGATCGGTATTTATATCTGAAGATCAGTAGAAGCAATTTTATTATATTGATTATATATGTGAATAATATTTTGCATTGTCAATAGTGATATTGGTTTATTATACTAAACCAAAAAATTATTACTAAGTATTTTAAGATAGTTGATATGAATGAGACATCTTATCTTATTAGTATTGAGATACTCAGGGATATATCTCAATGATTATTAAGATTGTTGCAGAAAGGATATATTAATCGAGTCTTGAAAAGATCTAATATATAACTTTGTTTAACAAATTATAAAAGTAAAATTTTAGTCAAAAGTGAATGATTTAAAATGACTTAAAAAGAATCAAATAAAGAGAATATTCTTTATATATATACAGTTAAAAGTTTATGCTCAAGTCTATGTCAGAACATATATCAATTTTTTTAATTAAAATACTAGATAGATATTTGAATTATCCAAAAGAAGAAAAAAAAATTAAAAGACCGCAAAGAAAAGTAGCAAGATATATGGAAGGGACGAAGGATTATATGCTCACATGTATGAAATTATATCAGCTTGAAATGATGGTATTTTTCAAATGCTGATTCTATAAATTATCTCAATAATAGGAATTTCACTTTACAGTTAATATCTATATCAATTAGAGGGGCAATTTGTTATTGTATTATTATTAATAATGAAAGTTGATTTTGTGGTATACTTTGAGGCCACTAATCATACTTCATAACTGCGAAGTTTTTATCGCAGGACTTGGTGTGGTCAGACTTAATTGCCAAGTCGTTGAAGATATTTTGTGATATCGTAATAGTTTCATTCTTTAAGAATGATGAGTACTATTGCATCTCTATGCATTATAGCAAAAAGTACTTGATGGTTAGAGAAGACGAGTCCAGAAACATCTAATGTCAATTAATTACTTGAGTTCTACTATATTGATTATCATCCATTTACTTAGAACTTACAACCTAAAGTATTTTGAAAGAATGTGTTCTTATGATTAGGTTTGTGAGCAACCCATAAAGGATATGGTGATGCATATTTGAGTAGACACTATAATTGATATTTTTACTTACGTACTTAAAGTTATTTGTTTGTGATATCCTGTTCACAGTTATGTATGTATATATTATGGTTGAATATGATGATAGGATTATCTTGACAAGACAAATTACAAGGGTCATTTTGGACTACATTAAGAAAGACTAACAGTGTTATGGTACATAGAAGGAAGTGTGACATTAATGGCATACAACCGTTATGACTCGCATTACGAGTCAGACTTAATATAGTATTATTATATCAATTGGACTTATTAGTCTATTTTTAAATTCATATGCATGTAAATAGTTTTTAAAATTTTAAAATCTAATTATGTAAAATTATTTTCAAATAAATTTTATTTATTTATTTTGATTTTGAATATCTTTTGTATCTTATCAATTAATGATCAAGTGGGAGAATGTTAGATAATGTGATCATATTTAATTGAATATGATATATTAAGGATATGATTGGACTCTGATTATGGTTATTGGCTAATAAAAAGGAAGACCAGTTAAAGTAAGATTTCTTAGGAGATGCCCTTGATGGAAGGAAATCTTATAATATCTTATCCTAGACCCTCTGCTCTCGCCTATAAATAGACAGGACCTCTAGGGATGCATAAGAAGAGAGTTTATCTCAATTTCCCTAACCATCAATCTAAGTGGTATTGTGAAAGAATAGGAGGAGAGGAGAAGGTGACTCTAGTTCTCATTGCAGATTGATATTTCAGATCTGACGATGATATACTTGTGGATTAGATAAAGTTTATTTCTCTGAACAACAATGAAAAGTACGTATCGTAACATTATTTAGATCCATTGTTATTTGATTTCAGATTTTGACATTAAAGTTTTTTCGCATTACAAATAGCATGATTCCAGATTTTATGCTAACAATCACGACAAGCAATGCAGGAGAGGCGGTGGTCAAGCAGTATAAGAGCGATGATGGTCAAGCGAGTTCGGTGCAACAAGGTCGAGCGATGTAGGAGAGGCGACGATTGTAGGAGTGGCAACGATGAACGATGCAGGTGCGATGGCGATGAGCATTACAAGTACGACGATGGTCGAGCAGTGCAGGAGCAATGATAGTCGAGCAATGCAAGTCAAGCGAGTGCTGTGGGCGAACGACGAGAAGTAAATCGGAAAAAAGAGAGCAAAATATGGGAAGTGAATATAAATTTAATAATTTAAAAATAATAAAATTATGTTTCTATCATTTTTATTCATATTCTTTTTACACGTGATAACACGTGTGATTTTTCAGTTAATAATGTAAAAAAGAATTAGAGTTAAGTATGTTATCTTTGTAACTATAAAACTTTCAATACCTGACCGGCATCGGAGGGTGATTTCATCGAGGATCCCCGTAGGTGCCGGAGCAAGTGCGAGGAGCTGTTGAGGATACGCAAGTAAATGACCGCAATTCCAACGCCGTGCGATCTCACAAAAGAAACAATCTTGAAGCCCCGTAGACTTGCTTGATGCCATCCTTGGCTTGTGGTTTGTTGTCACCTTGAACCAGACTTACGGGGCGAGCATGGTGTCTGCCCTCTTCACTTGCCTCGAGTGCTACCCCTGCGTCAACTTCGACGTTGCCGAGGACATCAGCGATGAAACGGAGGAGGCCAAGGACTGATCCCTCTTTCTCACAAAGCCCATCCTCCACCGAGAGGATCCCAAACCCTCCTCTCTAGTATCCAACTTTCTCCCTTCCTATGCTTGCATGGCCATCCCTATGGAAACCTAAATCTTTGAAATCGATTGGATGATTAAGGAGCATTTGCTACAAGGAAACTAGCTACAACCTTGTGCCATCTACCTACTGGAGAAGCAGGATTTGCGAGTATATGCAAGGGTTAATTCATAACCGGTCATTGAACCGTAGGTAAATTTCGATTGTTCCCTAAGCTATTACTCAAATCAAGTTTTCTTGGTAATTTTGCATCTGCAAGCCTTTCTGAAATAGTAGGGACATTAATGTTAGTGGAAAAGTTATTCTTAACATACTGAATAACCAAATTTAGTGCATGCTGGATTTTGACTTTTCTTCACCAAGCATTTCTTACTTTTATTGCTCAACTATATATTTTGTTTTCCTGGCAACTATTGTTTTTCAGGCTAGGAATTTTAGATGCCTAAACAAAACTGTTGCTTGCAAAATCTTGTGTATCTCCCTTTGGTAATTATAGGAAGATATGTTGTATTTCTCGATTCCAATTATATTGAAGCCCCACAAGCTAAATTGCTTAGCTGATGGGTATGGTGGAGAATATGTAGTTTATTGATGAGATTTAATGGATGTTTAATATGCTTTTTCTCTCCACTTACTAGAATAACGATGGTCAATTATGTACCACAACATAGTTGATCAACTGGTGGTGTTAAAATTATAGTCTATAAACCTTTTGAGTCACTATTGTATGAGAATAGCTTTTGTACTAGGGAAACAAAGTTGGTCCTACTTGATGGCCATAATTGTTACATCTGATATCTTGAAGGTGATCAAGATATGCCTGTTCATCTACATATCTGGATAATTTATTCATATTATACTTCGATTTTTGGTGTTATTTACCATGCGCTTATTTTTTTTTATATTCTGCTGGAATCATTTTAAATTAGTTTTTCAATTACATAGTTCGATGATGCAATTCTCCTTTAATTATAAATATATTGATGCTACTCTCCTCTAGCATGAATGTAGTGTTATGACATGGATTCCAGAATGATTGTTTTTTCTATTTAAGATTTCCCTATAAAGGTTACATGGTCAATTAGTGTACAGTGGTCATGTATTTTTGGAGTCAGATTTTAATAAGACAATTAAATAGCCGACTGATAGAACCCTAGAGGAATTCTATGGAGATTGATCTTTGAGGGGGATCAACCCTTGGAACGCTATAGGGGTTCCACCCTCCAAGTAGCCTGGTGGCTGCAATTGTAGATTGATTTTTCTTATTCCAAAGAGGTGGAGGCTACAAGCTTATATAGAGCTCCAAACCCTAGCCCTAGGGGTGCTTTCTAAGTGAACTACCCAATTTACCCTCAACCTTAGCGGGCCGGCCCGATGAACAAGGGGGCGGCTAAGAAGCCCAGACCCAAATATAAACCCTAGCCTCTCTTCTTTATAGGATGAGGCGGCTAGGTGGGGTTTATTACATTCTCATGAGGTTTTTAATAGGCTGCTACATGGTTGAGTAGGACCTAACCCTCTGCTAGGGTCCTATCAAGCCCGCCCTCTTGAAATCGGCCTTGTCCTCAAGGTGGGGTTCCATGAACTCGAGGAACCGGACTTGACTCCTCATATGATTCTCATGTGGCATCTTCGAGTGGTAAATTAGTCCAATGTACTAGTACTTGATGAGGGGCGTCGACGCGTATCATGACTTTGCAAGGTCGAGGATGGCTTGTGGTTGGGCTTGAATATTTTCATCATCGCAGTGGTGTTGGGCGGTTGGATCAGGGTGTCTCGTGTTCTCCCAACTTGGGCTTCAAGCATGACACGTGGAAGACAGGGTGAATTTTGGCATCTTCGGGTAATTTAAGTCATGCGCCCACGGCTCAATACGCTCTATGATCCGATAGGGCCCATAAAACGTGGAGATAGCTTCACGTGGAGGCTCGTGTGTTGATGGATAGTTGCTTGTATGGTTGTAGGCGAAGATAAACCCAATCTCCTACTAAAAATTCTCTCTTCACTTCTTCGTGTGTCACCACAACGCTTCATTCTAGCTTGAGCGAAGAGAGAGATTATCCTTTAGCAAATTGTGGAGTTTTGTCCTGTCAATTAAATCTTGGTCGACTGATCTACCTTAGCCGAGCCAATTACATACTTTGGAATCACAGAGCCGGCCGACCATATAATGCTTCATATGGGGTACATTTTGTAGATGAATGATATGTAGTATTGTACCACCATTCGGCCCGGGGAGCCATTTATCCCACTCCTTTGGTCGATCACTAGTGAAACACCAAGGTATGTCTCTAAACATCTGTTCACCACTATGTTTGGCCGTCGGTTTGTGGATGGTATGCAAAGGCTCATCTTGAGTTTGGTGCCTCAGAATCGGCCCCAAATAACTCGGTCCAAAATTTACTAGTGAAGATCCTCGTCACGATCATTTACAATGGACCTTGGCATCCCGCAGTTTAACAATATTTTCTATGAAAATCGAGCAATACTAACAAAGATGTAGGGATTGCAGACAAAGACAAAAAATGAGCATATTTCGTAAGTCGATCAACCACCACAAGGATTGTGCTTTTACCTTTGGAAGGTGGCGCCCTTCGATGAAGTCCATGGAGATGTCGACCACACCGAGTGCAGTATGGGTAGTGGTTGCGCTTTCCTGACTCGCCATTAATGTTTCACCTTTTTCTTTGTTGACATACATCACATTGTGCTACATATTCGAAATAATTTTTTTCATCCATTTCCAATAAAAGTTTTGCTTCACTCTTTTGTAGGTTCTTAGAAATCCGGAGTGTCTGCTGCTTGAAGGTGTGGAGTGCATTTCGTCTGAGAATGACTTTGATGCAAGGAGTTTGGTATAAGCATAATACGACCTTTACAAACAGAGATCCCTCGAATCCCAAGTATAGTGAGCTATTGTACTTGGATCCTCCTCCAATTTTTTGATGATGTTGTTGGTTTCTGGATCCTTCTTTCATTCCTCCCTAATGCCCTCGAGGAAGCCGGTGGCAGGAAGAGAGATAGCTGAAAATTCATCTTCTTTGAGGAGCCGTGAGTGAGTGCATCTGCAACAACGTTTTCTTTCCCCTTTTTGTAAATAATTTCATAATCAAATCCTAGAAGTTTGGTTACCCATTTTTGCTTGCTCAGGATAATATCTTCTGCTCCAAAAAGTACTTAAGGCTTCTATGGTCGGTTTTAATCTGAAATCGTCGGCCAATCGTAGGGTCTCCACTTTGTTCTGCGTGCACAATGGCGAGCATCTCCTTATCATAGATAGACATTTTTGATGGGTGGGAGACAATGCCTTGCTAGTGTATGCGAGTGGTCGACCATCTTGCACGAGAAACGACTCAATTCCAACTCGGATGCATCGGCCTCAATGATGAAGGGTGGCCTGCTGAAATCTGGTAGTGCTAGCACCGGTGTTGTCGTCATGGCTACCTTAAGTCTATCGAAGGCAATGGAGGCTTTGTTCGACCATAGGAAGGCGTCTTTTTAATGAGAAGTGAGGAGGGCACTAATCTTCCCATAGTCCTTCACGAATTTTCGGTAGTAGCCCGTTAGTCCAAGGAACCCACGCAGCAATTTCATATTTGTAGGTTTCGCCAGCCTTGCATTGCTTCAATTTTTGTTGGGTCTACGCCACTCCTTCTTCTCGATATTATATGCCCAAGGTACTCTACTTTTCTTTGGAGAAAGCTGCACTTTGATAGCTTAACAAAAGAGTATTCTCTCGAAGGATCGTCGAATAATTCGCAAGTCTTTGAAAGTGAGTCTCAAGAGAAGGGCTGTAAATGAGAATATCATCGAAAAATACCAGCACAAATTTGCAAAAGCTCAAAAAATGTCATTCATGAGACTTTGGAAGGTTGAAGGAGCATTAGTGAGTCCAAAGGGCATTACCAAGAATTCATAATGCCCGTTGTGAGTGCGAAAAGCAGTTTTTGGGATGTCGCCTTCACATACCCGAATTTGATGATAACCTGATCGAAGGTCTAACCGTGAAGACTCGAGCTCCTTTTAATTCAAGAAGTTCATCCACCATCTGGTATGGGGTACTTATCCTTGACGGTGATGTCATTTAGAGCTCGATAGTCGACGCACATCCGCCAGTTCCGTCTTTCTTGCGCACAAGTAGCACCGGTGAGGAGTAGGGGCTGCAGCTTGGTCGAATCACCCCTGTTTCAAGCATTTCCTTCACGATTTTCTCAATTTCATCCTTCTGGACATGAGGATGGCGGTAAGGCCGAGTGTTTGCTGGTGGTTTGCCCGGAAGGATTAGAATTCGATGGTCATTTGCCGAGTAGGAGGAAGACCGCGCGTTCAAAAAAACATCATCAAATTCAACAAGCGAAATAAGTGATCTTTTGATTTTTAATTTCTGTTTTCTCCCCCTCTGGTTTTCTTTGGAGATGCATAAGAAAGCCACCCTTTATCTTGTGTAAAACTTTCTCCATTCGTTGAGTTGAAACGGTGGTTACGTTGTTTCCGCACTTCAGTAGGGTGACCTGTTTACCTTTGCAATAGAATTTCATAATCAATTTGGAAAAGTTCCAAGAGACATCACCTAGTGTCGCTCGACCATTCGATGCCCAACAATCATCAATTGGTAGGAGGAAGAAGTCAAGCAACAATTTCTTGGTCTGTAGTAATAGTTTCACTGGGGCATCTTTGGTCGCATTTTAGGATTCGACCGTCGGCGACCTTTACGTCGAACTTGCTGCAACCTTCGATATGGAGCGCCATCCGAGCAGCAACCTTCTTTGTTTAGAAAGTTATTAGTGCTGCTGTATCGATGAGAACGGTGATCGGTTGTTGTTTGAGCAGCCTCCAACTTTCATCGTTTGCATGGATTTGAGTAGCCGGCTAGCGCATGTACCATAAAGTCGACCAATTGTGGCTCTTCTTCCACATCTTCATCCTCATGTTCAAGACTCTCTTCTAGCTGTTCACCGATCTCTTCTTCCACCGGTTCAATCACAAGAAGTCTCCCCTTTTACAGCGATGCTCGCGCTCCACGGCTCGTCACAATGCCAACATAACCCCTTAGCGGATCGGTCTCAAGCTCTTCTCTTGTCAACCTTTTTGGTGCGGGAGCTCGGTGATAGTAGGCAAGGCCGAGGGCTTCAATATTTCTGGTCGGGAGCGACCCTAGTCCTCCGGGCTTCATGGTTCAATCGCTCCTCGCGAAGTCGTGCGAAAGATGGCTGCCATAAGCGTGTACGGTTGTCGTGCTTTAACTTCTCCCGGATCTCCGGCTTCAAGCCCTCAATAAATGTCCCCAATAACTTGTTTTTCGGACCAATCACGAGTTTGATTAGATAACCTTTCAAACCTGGTTTGATACTCCTGGATGGTGGAGGTTTGTCGGATCTTTGCTAGTTGTCCGTCGATGTTCTCGTAATCGGTTGGTCCGAAACGGATCAGCCGTCCTTCTTTGAATTGTTGCCATGAGAGGACTCCATGAGTATGTTCAAACCAATCAAACCATTGTATGACATCTCCTTCAAGATGTATAGCTGCAATTTCTACCATAGATGCATCTGCGGTTTTGTGGTACCGAAAATATCACTCACGCGAATCCAACCAATCGAGTCTCCTTCTTCCCATCTAGGAAGTCCACCTCATGCGTGGATAGTGGGGATCACCATAGAGCCTCCCTCTCCTCGGAGGTCATCTCTTCGATTAGAGCTCTCCCTTGATGTGATTTCTTTGGGCTCGGTGGTCGACCCAAACTAAGTTCGACAAAGAGAGTCCGAATCTTCTCCTCCATTCGTGTCTCGAAGGCTTCGAATTTAGCATCAATTGCCTCCTCGGATGCCATAGCATATGTCTCCAAATCTGTAATATTAAGATCTTTTTTTTGCTGTCGAGTTAAAGGCATGTATTGGTTGAGAGAAGTGGTGGTTGAAAGGGTTGGTGGATTAGTGAATGTAGGCTGCGGTTTAGGCTTATTTTGTGGCTGTTTTGGGTGCTGTTTGGGGCTGCGATTTGATGGAGTTTTGGGCTGAGATGGTAGTGGATGAAGGTTAGGGAAGAGGGTTTTAGATCTGTGGTAGCTCGCAGCAAAGATTTGACAAAAATCAGTAGAAATTGCTGCCTATATGCGCTGTCTCATAAGAGCAAAATTGTCGTCGAAGAAATAGCGGTTTCTCGACGAAATTTCCAGCAAAAACTCAGGGGTTTGAGGAGGGGGTTTGATGGTAGAATCTTAGTTTAGATAGCAACAAGGATAACAAATTGGATCAAGAAATTTCGGCAGCAAAGCAGTAAAGAAATCGGTGCAAGTTGCGATAGCAGAATTCTCGTCAAAAAATTTCAGCACTTTGTGACGAGAGATTGCAGCAACACACGAATTTGTTTTTATGATGAATTCCACAATAGATCAATCACGGATGGGAGCCAAGATAATCTATGAGGTGCACAAAAAATTTCGTTCAAAAAGGATAACAATTAGATCAGTTAAAGGCAGCAACACACGGCTGAAATTTTCTGCAGCAATCCTACATTCGCAAAGATGGTAACTTTTGCGACGCAAGGAATTCACAGCAAGGGATCGATAGAAAAACTTCTTTTTGATATTTTAGATGAAAAATTGCAGCAGCAAAAGGTATTGGTGGTAGAAAAATACCAGATCTCTGATGTAATTAGAGGTGGCGACTGTAGATTGATTTGATCTACGTCAAGAGATGATAGTGGAGACGATGACGTCAAGAGCAATTGTGGGAATTGCTTGGCTAATGGTGGGCGACAGGGATGGCAGCAAAAGCAGCAAGATCGCTGCTCTGATACCAGACGATAGAACCCCAGAGGAATTCTATGGAGATTGATCTTTGAGGGGGATCAACCCTTGGAACGCTATAGGGGTTCCACCCTCCAAGTAGCCTGGTGGCTGCAATTGTAGATTGATCTTTCTTATTCCAAAGAGGTGGAGGCTACAAGCTTATATAGAGCTCCAAACCCTAGCCCTAAGGGCTGCTTCCTAAGTGAACTACCCAATTTACCCTCAACCTTAGCGGACCGGCCCAGTAATAAGGGGGGCGGTGGCTAAGAAGCCCAAAGACCCAAATATAAACCCTAGCCTCTCTTCTTTATAGGATAGAGGCGGCTAGGTGGGGTTTATTACATTCTCACAGGGTTTTTATTAGCTACTACATGGTTGAGTAGAACCTAACCCTGCTAGGGTCCTATCACCGACATTGTTTATAATGATCTTTTATACTCATTACAATTGTCATCTTTTCCTTTTGTTAAGGTGCGGCAACATTCCATGATTTCTTAGACTGTGTAATTATAAGCTATTAATTCACTCTCTGGTAGAAATGAACTGACTACTACATAGAACACTTCCAAATTATATTAGCATACCTTTCATGATTCATTTAACTTTGTTTTTGATGTAATGAATAGTTTGGTTGTACTTGCCTATGATTGGCAGAAAAGAACGCTGGGTGAAGGGATTCTTATTGTTCTATATACACTATAAAATATATCCATGGGTAAACTCCTTAAGGGTCACATTTTGCTTCTTTCCTGGAAGTTTGAATGTGGATCTTGAGACTGAAGCTCTAGTCTGGTTCCTATGGATCAGTTTCAGCATTAACAAGTGGTCACAAGCTTTTTTCAGGTCTTTCATCCTTATTTCCTTGCTACTTCAATGGATGAAAGACTTGCCACCATTCTTAGATGGTACCTTACAAATACAAAAGTATTAATAAATTTTTTTCTTGTGGTCTACTTAGGTTTTCTAGCAATGATTCTGCAATGAAAATGATGTTATCAACCAAACATTTTTTTTTCCAATACATGTGAATATATGTGTAAATTCATTAATCATGATTTTCTATCATGTTTTAAATTAAATGACACATTTTTATGTCTAATTTCTGTTGTCCTATGGCTGATGTAACAAAAATTACAATAAGCAAGTATAGCCATGACTATGTTACTATAAAATTTGATCAATTCATAAAAAGACACATGATGATATGTTTCTCTTGTATTATAAGTATTTGTAGAGTTTTGGCCAACATATTATTATAAGTGTTTGCTCTACTCTTATCATGTAAGTATATGATCATGATTGGTATTAAACATTATGAGTGATATATTTTATATTTGTCGTTTTTCCTTTCAAAGTAATTTTTTTTAGTTACCTGTGGATGAAGTGCAAAGTAATGAACAATATATACATGTTCCCTTGTTATGTAATCGTATCATATTTAAATGAAATACTTGGGTTTTGTACCTTAGAGTGCATGTATTATGTTTTCTAATTCTTTTTTTTTTCTTAAAAAAATAAGCTTCCATGTAAATCTATGACTGCAACATAGCTACAATGACCTTGATCACTAGAACCATCATTGTTTTTTGATATCTTAAAATGGTAATGATTCATGAGTGCCTTGAAATTATAATTTACTTCTTAGCACTTCATTCCTCTCTTATTTGATACCTTGAATGTCTTGAAATGGTAAAAATTACTTATTTAAAATTTACTTCTTAATACCTCATTTCTCTCTTTGTTTATTCATCATAATTCCCCATATCCCATGTCATGATATGTATATTAGTCGCCATGCTATAACTTTGACATTATTTTAAGTTGGGATGAATTTATTTAAAAATCATTAATCCAGTATGTTTAAGAGGAGAATATACACACATTTTCATGGTTTTGAGTATTTAATGGTTTCTTTTCTAATTGTTATGTGGGTCATTTTGTAAGAACATCATGATCATCCATTTAAAGTAATATATGTTAAATTGATTTGTGGGAGTACTCATGGTAGTCTCCATGCTGCACGTGGTGGATTGTTGGGAAGTTTTGGTGGTTCGCATGGTGCAAAAATATAAAAATAAGTGACAAATTCAAATAATCTTGATTTGCACTTGGTGATTATCTCATGTTTAGCAGTTTGATTCCGATCTAGTCTTGATTTATTTTACTTTTGAATCTGAGGCTTTTTCTGTTTTCTTATCCCTTCAAATTGTGTGGTTAAATAATGAAAATTGTTGGATGTTTGATGCTTATGGTAATCTTAATGAAGAAGGTATAGAAGTGTTCATTCTTGTGCATCCCATTTTATATATTTTTTATTATCAATCTAACGACTTATGTAACTATGACCTAATGTAGGATGCAAAAGATAACGTAGAAGAGAGTGCCAAGGAATGAAGAAAAAAGAATGTAGAAAAGAGTGCTGAAGAAAGACTTATATCTTTTTTATCCTTAACAGATGATGCAAAAGACAATGTAGTATTTTTGTTTTCATACGACATGGACTTCGTGATTGTATGAACTTTAATATCGACTCTTAGACAAAATGATGTTGATTTTGTGATTGTATTGTCTTTAATATTGATGTGGACTTTTTCGTTATAAAAAATTCTGATATGATTTTAAAATTATTAAAAATTGAGAGGTTGTCAAGAAAATTATTATTGACAATTTTTGTTGATAGTATGTCACTGGTGTACTTTATCACTAATGTTGTTTTTATTAATAGCTTGTTGCTAATGAACTACCTCACTAATATTATTTTTGTCAAAATAAATACTAGTGATGGATTCAAGTAATTGTCACTAAAGCTTTTTATCTAAAATTTTAGTGACAGGTTAGTTATCATTGAATTATGATCATTATTTTCATTAATTAGAAATTAGTGACAGACCAAAGTTATCACTAAAATTTTTTGACAAGACATTTAATGACAGAATCATCCTTCACCAAATATTGTCACATGCATTACCTTGTCAATTTATTTATTTTTAATAATAGAATTTGAATATATTAGTAAAAAAAATAAGTCGCCATTAAAATTTATAATTTTGTGATAAGTGTGTATTCTATGGTCACTAAAACTTTCAGCCACGGACCGACGAAAGTTGATGACAGCTCACACTATCACTAATTCTTTTTATAATAATTTTTTAACTTTTGATGATAATTTTCATCGGTTTGTAATGAGCAAGCTGAAACTTATCTTGAAAAGTACACTTTAAGGGGAGTGTTAAAGTTTAAAGTTATGTATTTGAGGGATCTTAAGGTTCTTGTCTTTTAGATAAATTAATTAGATAGAATTTTAATTGATTAAAATAAAAGATGTGATAATATTCTCTTAATTTAAGGTGTTATTTTATACCTATAAATAGATTATACCTATATTTATTGAAATCTTAAGTATCCAAGCATGTAGGACTCAAGTCTAGAGTTAGATCAAGATCCCGTGACTATTTCTCTTTTCAATATAATTTCTTTTGTTTTTATCTTGATTTCTTCTCCTTTTATTTAGTTTAATCTTGTATTTTATTATTACTATTTAAGAAAGGATTATAATTAGATGTGATCCTCTCTTTGTTCACAATAATAATAATAATAATAATAATAATAATAATAATAATAATAATAATAATAATAATAATAATAATAATAATAATAATAATAATAATCTAAGTTCAAGTAGTAAGAATCAAATATAAGGTTATCCCTACGAGTAATTCCATCTCCAGTTGGAGCAGGAAGTTATGTCTTAAAGGTTTTGACCATCTTAAGAATGGGTTTTTTTTGGATTGATTAGACCTGGGACTTCCACTGACATTTATTCTGACTTCTGGGCATTCGAAATGCCATTTTATTCAAGCCTACTTCCATCGCCATCTCTTCTGGCGTGGATTTTCAATCATCCATGACACTATTTGGTTCCCCTACTGCGGAGAGGATTACTAAGGTCGATGTTCCCAAGGAAGACACATGGCATTGGAGGCATAATGTGCCTGACAAATCTTCCATCGTTATCTGCCTTCGAAGAATTTCTTCCACCCCCTTGCAGCTTCAAGCCTTCCATCAGTTGGCACGGATGGCGGTGTGCTTGCAGACTTCTCATCGTTCCTCAGATTAAAATTTTTTTCCTCCTAACTTATTGCTCGTCTAATTTTGTCCAGCTTAAAGTAGGGGGTGCATTTTGACCGCTTTTCTATTTGGATAATGTCCTCCTCCTGCAAGCGCTGTTCGGGCTTTTAAATGCCATTGTTTGTTTTGTTTTTTTTTTTCGGTTTCTTCGGAAGGTGCGAAACGATCAGCTCTTCAATAATGCCTGTGTCTCTGCCTCTTCTCTCCTTTGCCTGATGAGTGCTGTCTCTGAGGAGCAGTCCGGGGGTGCATTAGATTCTTGGTTGGGCCAAGTTAAACTACCATGGCTCGTGGAATTTTATGTGGTTACAGGAGATCGAGCAACCAATAACAGCTTATACTGTGAAGCATGAGGTATTAAAGAGGGCACTCAGGCCGCCTTTGGAATTGGGATTCAATTGCTCCACGTTCAGCCTGATTCCATGGCTACGGTGGATTGTCTTACCAAAAAGAGCCTCCTCAAGTACACTGCTGCAAACGTTATCAACGACATCCTCAATCTAGCTTTAGGTTATCCATGTTTCGTGCGGGTAATTGTCCTGCTAACTAGAGCTGCTGTCGATTTTTGTGCTTGGTCACGGAGCTTTCGTCTGACTTTGTTTGTTTGTTTTTGGTTTGTAGTGATGCGAATGGAGATTCGTGTAGTGGACATGCTTAATCCTCCTTGATACAAGTTCTACTTTTTTATCGGAAGAAAATTACAAGAGAAAAACTTGCATTACAAATGTTTTTTCACATTAAAAATAAATAATTATTAACGCGAATATCTTTTTATAGTAAAATAAAAAAGTGATTTGGATTATTCAAAGACTCCACTAAGTGACTTTGATCAATCAAGAATTGACTTGATTTATTTTATAAAAAAATAAGAAACTTCTATGAAATAGTTTTATGGAATCAATTGATGGGAATAAAAACACTAGACAAGGAAGAACTTTTGTATAAGAACAAATACTAGCAGACCGTAACACACGACAGAATTAAACAGAAATAACAATCCAATAGAACATCAAGATTTACATGAAAAATCTCTTCAATGTGAAGGGTAAAAATCACGGGACAAATAAGAGAAAATCAACTATAGAAATAATGAATGTACAATTCTCGAATCTCTTACCCAAAACCCAAGCAACAATCACAAGAGAATAACTGGAATATAAGGATCACGTCACTGTGCACAATATATAAAACCTCCCCAAGCAATCATAGTAAAAATTTACTGTAGATCTAATCTAACCTGAGATAAGAAACTATTTGGATGAATGAGAACAATTTTTATGTTTTCTTTGTCTTCTTGACTTTCTTTTTTTCTTATTTTTCTACCATTTTCTCCTCTTTCTGAATCACCTCGCTACTGCAAAAATCACTGTCCTCTTGCTACAGTTTTCTTCTAATTTTCACAGTCACCATTAGTCTCCTAATCTGATTAGGGTTTAGGTTAAATAAAAAGAGTGAGCTATGGGCTGATAAAGCCTATATGGGTTGAATTGGGCTGCCTACCCAACAACCTCCCCCTTCAGCCCATAAGGGAGGCTGTCTCATGACTTCTCAATGTAAATCCATGCCGACTAACTGTTGGCACATCTCCTGCCTCTCTTTCGGTAAGGTCTTTGTCAACATGTCTGCTCCATTATCATCTGTATATATTTTCTAAAGGTGCAACTGCTTCTTTTCAAGTACATTTCGAATCCAGTGATATCTGACATCTATATGTTTTGACTTGGAATGAAAAGTTGGGTTCTTACATAAATGGATGGCACTCTAGCTATCACAATGCACCACATAGTTTTCTTGTTTCAGCCTTAAATCTTGTAAGAACTCTTTTATCTATAATATTTCTTTGCAAACCTCTATAGCAGCAATATATTCTGTCTTTGTGGTGGAGAGAGCAATACATCTTTACAATCTGGATTGCCATGACATAGCTCCCCCTGCAAAAGTAAATACAAAACCTGATGTGGATTTCCTCGTATTAATATCTCTAGCCATATCTGCATCTGTGTAACCCGTTAGCACAGGTGGTCCACCTCCAAAGCTTAAACAAACCTTAGAACTTCCTTTGAGATATCTCAAGATCCACTTCACTGCTGCCCAGTATTCTTTGCTTGGATTTGCAAGATATGCGATGTCCAGCCTCATACATACTATTGCATACATTAAACTTCCAACTGCTGAAGCATAAGAAACTTTTTGCATTTTTTCCTTCTCTTCATCACTTGATGGACTCTGCTTTGAACATAACTTGAAGTGACCTGAAAGAGGAGAACCAACTAGTTTTGCATTGCTCATACTGAACTTTTCTAATACCTTTTCATTATATTTTTCTCTGTGACAACCAAATCTTCTTATTTTTCCTGACACGAGAAATCTGCATGCCCAGTATTTGCTTTGCTGGCCCCATGTCCTTCATTGCGAAGGACTCACTCAGTTCCTTCTTTAACCTATCAATTATACACATATCTTTCCCAAGGATAATCATATTATCAACATAGAGTAAGAAAATAATAAAATCCTCACCAAATTATTTGATGTACACATAATGATCTGAAGGTATTCTTTTGTATCCATTTTCAGTCATAAATAAATCAAACTTTCTGTACCACTGTCTTGGAGCTTACTTCAATCCATACAAATTATTTCTCAACTTGCAGAAAAAATTTTCTTTACCTTTGACTTTGAAGTCTTCTGGTTGCTCCAAATACATTTTCTCCTCCAAATCACTATGAGGGAAAGTTGTCTTCATATCTAACTGCTCCAACTCTAAGTCCTGGCTAGCAGCAATACTTAGAGCAACACGAATAGAAGACATTTTAACAACAAGAGAAAAAATCTCTTCAAAGTCAATACCTTTCTTTTGACTAAAGCCTTTCACAATCAATCTGGCTTTGTACTTTGGTTGAGAATAATATTCTTGAGTCTTCAACCTGAAAACCCACTTGTTCTTCAAGGCCTTCATTCCCTATGGAAGTTGCACTAAATCATATGTGTGGTTATTCTGTAGAGCATCCATCTCTTCCTGCATAGCAACTAGCCATTTCTTTTTTTTGCTCACTTTCTACTACTTCCTGGTAACTCTATGGTTCACTTGCATGAGTAAGTATTACATATTCATCTACAGAGTATCTTCTGGAAGGCTGACGTTGTCTAGAAGATCTTCTCAACTGAGGTTCTACGGGAAGCTGCTCCTCAACTTCTTTTTGCTCAACATGTCCTACAGGTAGATTAATATCTGGCTCTACACAATTTTCTTGCACATCTCCCCCATCACCCTGATATACTAGAGGAGTAACTGGGTCATAATATGCTAATCCTTCTGTAGAAGTCTTGGCTGGTGTCTCCTTCTTCAAATCATCAAGGGTTTGATCCTCACAGAAGATCACATCTCTACTTCTAAACACCTTCTGCTTTTCTGGATCCCAGAGCCTATAACCAAATTGATCATGTGAGTAGCTAAGAAAAGTATATTCTTTTGTCTTACCATCTAGCTTGGACCTCTCATTGTCTAGAACATATACAAATGCACGACAACCAAACATTCTCAAATGCTTATAGGAAATATCTTTCCCTGACCATACATGCTTTGCAACATTAGCATCTAAGGCTGTACAGGGAGATAAGTTGATCACATCAACTGCAGTCCTTAAAGTCTCATCCCAAAACCTTTTGGGTAGTTTTGCTTGTGAAAGCATACATCTGATTTTTTCCATGATGGTATGATTCATCCTCTCTACAATTGCATTATGCTAAGGTGTACCAGGAACTGTCATCTCATGTTGGATGTCATGTGACCTGCAATAATCATTAAATAATCATGTATACTCATCACCATTATCTGATCTTATGCATTTCAATTGTCTTTCTATCTCTCTTTCAACTCTGGCATGAAACTCTTTGAAAACACCAATAATCTGATCCTTGGTCTTCAAAGCATAGGCCCAAACTTTCCTAGAAATGTCATCTATAAAAGTAACAAAATAAAGTACACCACTGATGCCAGGAACATTAGTAGAACCACTAGGAGTTATCCTCAAAGGATCACATACATCTGTATAAACACGGTCCAAGGCATGTATTTTTCTAGACAAAGCAAGACTAGCAAAAGAAACTCTGTGTTGTTTACCAACTAAACAATCAATACAAGGGTTCAAACGTGTACCTCTGAGGTCTGGCAATACCTCTCTCTTGGAAAGAGCTTGTAGTCCCTTCTCGCTCATGTGTCCCAATCGCCTATGCCATAACTCCAAGCTGAAGTTTTTCTATGTAGTATTCAGTTATTCACCACAAGCTTTGGCTTACAACCTGTACAAAGCATGACATTTCTTTCCACTAGCTATAACAAGAGAACTCTTATTGAGCTTTTATTGCCCTTTGTGAAACCTGCTATCATAGTCTTCATCATCTAATCTTCTAACTGAAATTAGATTCAACCTCAAGTCAACCACATGCCTCACATCCTTAAGCACCAATTTACATCTAAGGTTGGTCTTTATGTGGATATCACTCATGCCAATGATATCTGCTGTGCCATAGTTGCCCATCTTGATAACACCAAAATTTTTAGACTTGTAGGTAGCAAAGAACTCCCTCCGTGGTGTAGCATGATAAGAAGCTCCTGTGTCAATTATCTACTTGAGATCCTGACACACACAAGAAAAAATATCATCAGAAAGGGACAAAATCAAATAATCACCAACCTGCACTGTAGCTATGATATTCTCTTTTGACTATGTAGACTCTACTTCTTTTTCCTTTTTCTTGCTCTTCTCAGGTTGCTTACATTAATTCTTATAATGTCCTTTCTCACCACAGTTGTAGCAAATAATATCTTTCCTTGATCTTGACTTGCTTCTACCCATACGTGAACTGTTTCTATCTTTAGACCTTGACCTTCCTCTGTTCTCCGAGATAAGTGCCTGTGAATCAATTTGAGATGCTGCTGAGTTCTTTTTTCTCAACTCCTCATTCAACAAACTATTTGTTACTTGACTCATGGTGATAATACCATCTGATGCAGAATTACTGAGGGAAACCACAAGTGTCTCCCAACTTTCTAGTAATGAACTGAGAAGTAACAATACTTGTAACTCATCATCAAGAGACATTTTCATAGAAGATAACTAGTTAGTAATACTCTACATTTCATTTAAATGCTCAGCAATAGAAGCACCCTCTTTATATTTCAGGTTCACAAGTTTTCTGATCAAAAAAGCTTTGTTGCACATAGAGACCTTCCAATTTTTTTTTAAAGAGAATATATAGAACTTTCAGTAGAAACATGATGAAAGATATTGTCATCTAGCCAATGTCGAATACACCCAACTGTTTTTCGATCTAATCTCTTCTACTCATCATCTGTCATGGTTACGGGTTTTTCATTATCCCCTTGCAAAGGTCCATACAAATCTTTGCAATATAAGAGATCTTCCATTCTTGGTTTCCATATCATCCAATTGTTTCCGTTCAAACTAATCATGCGAGAAACACTACCAGCCTCCATGTTCAAATACAAAAATTAAATCACCAAAACCTTGCTCTGATACCAGTTGATGGGAATAAAAACACTAGACAAGGAAGAACGTTTGTATAAGAATAAATACTAGCAAGCCATAACACACAACAGAATTAAATGAAAATAACAATCCAATAGAACACCAAGATTTACGTGGAAAACCCTTTCAACGTGAAGGGTAAAAATCACGGGACAAATCAGAGAAAATCCACTATAGAAATAATGAATGTATAATTCTCGAATCTCTTGCCCAAAACCCAAGCAACAATCACAAAAGAATAACTGGGATACAAGGATCACGTCACTGTGTACAATATCCAAAACCTCCTCAAGCAATCACAGTAAAAATTTACTGTAGATCTGATCTAACATGAGATGAGAAACTGTTTGGATGAATGAGAACAATTTCTATATTTTTTTTATCTTCTTCCATTTATTTTTCTCTTGTTTTTCTGCTATTTTCTCCTCTTTCTGAATCACCTTGCTATTGCAAAAATCGTTGCCCTCTTGCTGCAGTTTTTTTCTAATTTTCATAACCACCATTAGCCTCCTAATCTAATTAACGTTTAGGTTAAATAAAGAGAGTGGGCTATGGGCTGATAAAGTCCATATGGGCTGAATTGGGCTGCCTGCCCAACATCAACCACTTATCTTGATCATGAAATATCTTTGAGAAATATAAATCTGTATTTTTATTTTATGATATTTAAAAAATATAGATAAAAATAAAAAAATACACTAGAAAAGAATAGAGAGAGAAGAAAAAGAAAGTAGAAACAACATCCCATATCAAAAATCTAAATTGGTCTGATGAATGTATTTTTTATAAATATTAGTTTAAAAATTTGAGTTGATCGACTAATTAGCTTATCAAACTCAAGTCGTGATAATCTAGTATAAACTAAGGTTTGATCTAGCTTAAGTAGAAGATATTATAATACCATAATTAGTCTCACGTCACAAGTGAGCAAGACTAAAATTGACTTATAAATATTTGATAAGAATACTACTCTAAATTTAATCTTAAAAAATTAAATTTAATCTTAAAGATTTTAATCGACATAAGTTAAACAAAATTGATGAACCAATTATCTTATCGGGCCCCATGTATTACTATGATTGCATGAGTTCTTTGCTACATGATCGTTCCTTAGGAATTATCTCAGTGTGATTGCATTTTTACTCTTTTTTTGTTTTTGTAAATTTTTTTTCCATGGAGAATCTTCAGATTTATATGGTTTTACATAACCTTCATTTATCACATCCCACAAAATTTCTACGAGCTAAAAAATTTGGCCATTTTAGACTTTCAGTAATCATCATGCTTTCAAATAAAATATTGTGTAGAAGATCATGGTAAATATGTATAGATAATGGTGACACCAAACTTGTTTGGATTTAAGTGAACGCTTGCTGTGTAGAAGAACTACAATTACATAATACGTTGTGAAAGATCTGTAGAAATAAGCCTATAATAGCTTCTTTTATGTCTAATGAATTCAATCAATCACTCAAAAACATAAAAAAAAATAAAAAGATCAACGCAGGAAAATTACAATTACCTTCCGAACATTTTTAATATTTTCAATCAATTACTTCTCTGCAGCAAATCGATGTCCAACGTCTTCCAAACTCACCCTCAATTCGCTTCCCAGAAATCTTCAAAATCAAATGCTCAGGAGAAATTCGCTAATCTTTATCTGGATACTATTTTATGGACAGGCAGTAAAACTCAGGTCGAAGGTTTCGTTCCCTACGCCCTCCATGGATGAGGCACCGAACAGGAAGCCTCCGGTCAGCTTCAATCCTCCGGTTCCTCGACTACGGGGGCTGAATGAATGCAAGAAACCATTTCAGAAAACATAATTAATATGCTAAAAGAGACATTTGCTTATTCACAATAATCTCCAAAAGGTTTTCTTATTCCTGCTGATTTGAAGCAGCAGCAGCAGCACGAGACGGTTAAAACTAGTCTGTGGAACATTTGGCTACCGACTTATACATGAAATCCCTAAAAGCACAAGAATAATACTGGAGGAGAAGCATTGTTAAAAGTGTTCATGACAATTGCCCATAGATCACTGGGGATTCGGTGGCCTACTGTTGGCAGCAGAAACCCTCGAGCCCCACTCCAGCAGCTCTTTGCTCGTGTCATCCTTGTGCACAACGACATCAACGAAGCACAAGCAATCACTCTTCTCCTTGGTTGCCGTCTCGATCGCCTTCTTCAGCTCCTCCTCACATCGCACCTAAAACGGAACGGTCGGTTCTCTTCTGCAGAGATCATGCAATCAATCAGACGCCGACGAATTTACCTTTGTCGTCCAACATTTGCCTTCGCCGTTGTGGATGGAATCAACCAAGGCGGTGTAGTTCCAGTTCTTGATAACGTTGTATGGGCCATCATGTATTTCGACCTCGATGGTGTACCCTCCGTTGTTTATGAGGAATATGATGCTCTTCTGCTCGCACCGCAGCATGGTGGAAATATCCTGCGCTGTTACCTGGGTCCAACGCAGAAGACGAGCTCCTTGTAATGCCAAGCTTCATCAGTATTAACGTTTCGGGTGCATATATTGTACCTGAAAGCTTCCATCACCGATGCAGGCAATGACACGCTTATCCTTGGCCGCCTGCGCGTATCCAAGTGTTGCTCCCACTGACCATCCGATGGAACCATACTGCATTTGGAATTCGTATCTACGACGATGGAAACGTTAATCCGTAGGGTTTGCTGTTACATGAGCAGATAAAAGATGAGAGTGGGACGGAGGAGGACTCACCCACATCCCTGTGGCAGATTCAGCTTCTGGCAGTTGAACCATGAATCGCCGGTCTCCGCGATCACGGCCGTACCGCTCGACAGCATGTTTTGGATGTGCTTGAACAGAATGTTCACCCTCAGTGGCTCGTCGGGTTGGCATTCGGGTGGTGCCCCCCTGGGCACGAAGATCCTGCTATAGTTTTCGTAGGCCGTCGTGTTGCAGTTGAGGCGTTTGGCTAGCGCCCGAAGGAAATCCTTCATAAGGATGCACCCGAACGCCGGCCCGTTGGCCACCACCACCCGGTCAGGCTGCACGATGATCGACTTCTCCTTCTTGAGGAGGAGGGAGTATCCCACGGAGCTGTAGTCATTGAAGATAGGCCCCGCAAAGATGTAGGCATCGGCGGACTCCACGATCTCGGCGCAGAAGGCAGTGCTGACGGCGCCCCAGTAGGTGCCGATGAACCTCGGGTGGTGCTCTGGCACGAGCCCCTTCGCCGCCGGCATGACGGCGATCGCGTAGCCGCACGCGTCGGCTAATTCGACGAACGCCTTGCCTGCCTTGGCGACCCTGATCTTGGGACCTCCGACCATGACCGGCTTCACAGCCTTGTTGAGGAACTCAGCTGCGGCTTCGACGGCCGCATCTAAGCCCATCTGATTGCTCAACCTGGAGAGCTCAACGACACCAGATCATTCACGGAGCACAAAAGTGATGACATGTCCAAACTAAGAAGGTTACCACTCCAGCGATGGATGCGGAACACTGGAGAGCTGTAGAGATACTAGACCTGGGGGAGAGAAAGAAGGGAACGGGATCCCGGCTAAACGTGGGATGCGGAATGGCGGGAAGGTTACAGCTGATGCTGATATAGACGGGCTTGCTGTCCTTCATGGCGGTGGAGATGGCGGTGTCGAGGAGCTCGTGAGCGTTTTCGAGATTGTTCACCACTGCCTGCTTCGCCCACCCGAAAGGTCAACTCCAGGGCTCCAAATGGCGGGAAGATGGGGACGGAGGAAGTACCTGGTAGCAAGTGACGGTCTGGAAGCAGCGCACCTCCTGGGAGAAGTCGGGGAGGCCAATGGTGTGGTGCAGGATTCTGTTGGTTCCGTAGTCGTTGGTGTTGGGCCCGCCGACGATGCAGATAAGGGGAAGGTTCTCGCTGTACGCGCCGGCGATGGCGTTGAGGACACTGAGGCCGCCGACGGTGAAGGTGACGACGCAGGCGCCGACGCCACGGGAGCGGGCGTAGCCATCGGCGGCGTAGCCGGCGTTGAGCTCGTTGCAGCAGCCGATGAGGCGGAGGCCGGGCTCCGCGATGAGGTGGTCGAGGAGCGTGAGGTTGAAGTCCCCGGGCACCGCGAAGACGTCGGTGACGCCCAACTGGACGAGGCGACGGGCGACGTGGCGCCCGAGGGTGGCATCCGAGGAACAGGACACCGCAGACGGCGAGACGATGTGGCACGTCGCCGACGGCAGCCCGCCCACGTCGTTGCTCACTGGTTTCGCGACCCCGTCCACGGATCCCACTTTGGTCTCCATAAAGATGTCTCAGAGGCGGAACAATCCCTGCTGCCGAAGAGTCAGCGGAAGACGTACTTATAGAGGTTGATGTATCTGCCTCCGACCTTAAAGGCATCGATCAAGTCGCCATACGCACCTCGAACGAGTGTGATGGAAGTAGGAACTCTCTTGCCGTAGCTTTGGTCTTGTGTTCCCGCATCAAAGGGAGGAAGGAGATCGTGGCATTCCGCTAGCTATGTGGTGATTCCTCCGGGTCGTGAGGAAGAGGCTATCTTGAATGTTTCTCTCTTTACGAGGAATGCAAACTACAGAAAATTAGAATCGCTGCAGCCATCTCAACCTTACATGCAATTGGAATAAACGATAGCCTTATCTGCTACGCATAAGAACGCGCTGAAGGAGTACATGAAATATGCTTCAATAAAAAGCCTTACAAGCTTGATTGTCTCTTGTGATTTTGTGTCAGAATACAGCACTGTCAAAGTCCCAACACTGTGTACAAAAAGTCTGAGATGGACATCAACATTGTGTTTTAGGACAATGATCAACTCAGAAAATATCTCATTCTGCACAAAAACGAAAGAAAAGAAAAAGAAAAGAAAACACTGAGAACTCATCATATTCTCAATCCACTAAATGTTCTCCATGATCTGAATAATGATCACAAATATGAAATGATTTATCCATGTGGCGGTTGCAGGCTTAATTCGATGCAAAGGAGAATAGTCGCCGACTTGACCAATGGTATCCTAGTTATAAAGGACAAAAAGCTTTAATCGATGCTCTCGTGAAATCCGAATAAAAAAATATTTTTTGAATATTTTTTTATTATGCAAAGCACCTTATGAAAGGTAGAGCTGGATGTGGTAATCGAGATGAAAATTCTCTATCACTTAATTCCTTAATCTGCATTGGGCTACTTTGATCATTACGTTGAAATCTCATTTCTAATCTGGGTTTTTATGTCTTCTCAATCTCATTTCTAACCTGGATCTTCATGTAGAAGAAACATTTCTAGACGACACCTCCTTAGAACGATATCTATGTATGCATCCGAGGCTACATACATAGATCATATTTAAACCTAGTCGAATTGGTCAATATCAAGTTAATTATCCATTTTCACCAGTCAAATATATCAAGTAATTTTCCAAAAATTTTATGTATTATTGATCAAATAAATATATCAAAATAGTGATGACAGACGGTGAGTGAATAGCTTCAGTTAATGAAAAAAGAAAGAAAAAAAAAAAAAGGCCGACATCAAAAGATAAAAATTTAACATCGAGTGCTTGGATGTCATAATATTTTACTGACACCTCTACCTTCAAACTTCAAAAGCCCCGAGGGATCACTAGACCATACCTTCATGTTGCATATTTGTACTGTATATCAAAATCAAACGAGTTTTTATACTTCCTGTTCTTCGAACATGACAGAATATATTCTCCCAACACGGGAGTGTAAAATCTAATAGCTATTTACCTGCTGAGACTTAAATGGGTTGGATCCTTTTTTCAGTTTGACTGGTCACTAAACCAAACCAATTATAGTGTTTTTACTAAATCAAAATACTGTAATCGAATTTTTATTAGTTTAAATACCCATCAGTATTTAAAAATAAAAAAAATTATTACATTAAATAATGTAAATGACGCTCATGGACTAAACCCTGTGACTTATTAACGTACTGACCAATCAGATGTCAATACCCATCAATTTTTATTTTGAATTTTATCATTAAAAATAATATAATCAGTTGGGATTAATACTGAATCTGATGAGACTAAAAAATTTTAGCAAAAACTAACTGAAATTACTTTTAGCTTTTAGAAAAATAGGGTGCTTAATCCGAACAAAATTTTTAAAAAAATCCTGCAGCTTTTCTGATTTATCTGTGTTCATTTACCCCCTAATTAATACAACTTATGTAGTTGTGAAGGATATTGGCATCTGGGAAAAGTTCTCTCTCTCTCTCTCTCTCTCTCTCTCTCTCTCTCTCTCTCTCTATATATATATATATATATATATATATTGATGGCCCGGTGAAAGCGATAGCGTCTTATGTGAGTATGATTAGGCCGGAATCCGACCCGGCCCGGTTAGGGTTCGGTTCAATGAATGTGACCCGGTCGATCAGGTAACAACCGTGGCAGATCGTCGTTGCTCCCTCGTCCTATAAACATTTCCTCATCGCATGCCGCCATTTTGCTCGATCGCTGCATTCCAATGTCCGACTCGATCTCAGAGAGCGTTGCTCTCGTCCGCTCTCAGCTCGAGAAACGAAGGTGCGCGTTTCGTAGACCTCTCTCCCCGGCTTCAGCTGTTCCTCCGCTTGGCCTCCGCCGCTTCAATCGCCTCTTATCCCGACGCCTATGATCTCGATGGCTTCTTTTCTCCGCCAGACTCGACGGACGAACCATTCAGATATTGGAATCGGTTCTGGTCGCGCGTGATGTGCAGTCGCTTCTCGAAACCAGGTCGGCCTTGCGGCAGCTCTTTCGATCCGAAGCCTTGTCGGTGATGGGAGGAATCTCGGGCATGACGGTGGATCGGAAGCTCATCACCGTTCAGTTCTTCGTCTGGGCCTTTGCTCTTGTCGGGGATGTCGAGGTGACCCTTGATCTTGTTGTTTATTTGGTTTGGGTGAGTGAATTTTGATGTTCCCTCGTGTCCTTTTCTTCAAATGCTTTGGGTAGTTTCCTATTAGTAAAAAAGCTTTTGGGAAAACGAAGATCTAGTTCTGTTAAGTTTTGTTGATTCCATTGAATTAAATTGAAATAATAATTTTGCACTGTATTGTGGAGAACTGAATCTCTTTGCTTCTGAACTTGAATGATGTAAGTTTAAACTTGTCATCAGAAGGATGTGTCAGTTTAATTACCAGACTTTTTAGAATAGGATTTGATAGAATTGTATCAAGTTTGAGTAGTTCTTGATTTGATTCGACAGCAAAATGTTGGGTCCAGCCCATAGGTGGGCTTGGACCAGATAATTGGGCCTGAGCCCAAATTTAGTTAATTAAAAAGGTTAGGGTGCTGTTGAGGAAACCAACAGAGAACTTGTGCAGCGGCGGTGTGTCACGGCGTGAATTGAGTTTTCTGCTGATTGAAGTGACCAAACTTAAAGAATCCTTGCAGTAAACTCTATAATCCTATCTACGGTTTATCAGATGTTTATTTAGTGAGATCTAAATCTTTGCTTGTTTCTCTAAGATGATGATGCAAGTTACTTGATGTTATTGTTTCCTCTTATTATTTTAGAGAGAACATATTGAAACCTATTTCATTATTGAATGGAAGGAAGTGGACTTCCATTTGGTCTCACAGATCAGTTATTCTGTATTAATATTGTTTGGTTGTTATTTGCTTCTAATATCAAGTTGGTATTTTTGATGAGGAACCCATTTTGATACACAAAAAGGGAAAAGTATTATTCCGCATTAACAGGTTTTTTCCCAACACAAAATTCCAGTTTGCATTGGTTGAAGTCATGAGAGAAGGCCACTTGCCTGTTGGATGACAAAGTTTCATCCAAATTTGAGTGGTCCTACCAATTTCTTATTAACAGGATTGGATGACAAAGTCTCAATTAGGTAATCCACAGATATGCAATCTGGCATACTAGTATGATGGCTATCACATTGATCTTGTCTGCATGCTGCTGGACTCATTTAATCATTTACTATTGCAGCTTTATCTGCAGAATCAACGTTCAATTTGGAACCTGCAGAACTCATTTTAACATTTAATATTGCATCTTTGTCTGCCGAATTGAACCAATTATCAACATTTTTTCTGAACTTTATTTCGCTAAAAGTTGAAGGTAAAATAACTATTAACTAAATGTTTGCTATCTCAGAGTTGTTTGGCGCTAAAATATGAAGCTCTGGTTCTACGGGAGTCAAAGCATCTTAAAATTCATGGTCTAGAAGTTTCATATGAGGAATGGTTGACTTTTGCCAAGGACTCACTTGATAATGGATTTTACCCAATTGCCGTACAGGTACCACAGCTTGTCTTTTCTCATTAGTAATTACTGTCATTTTATTTCTCATGTGATTCTTTCTGCGTGCCAATGTGCATCTTCCAGATTCACAATTTGTCACCCTCACCTTAGCCCTCTAATTTCAGACTACCATTCATAATTCTGAAATACTGATGAAATTTTACTGCTATAGTTTATTTTGGATCCCCATCATCTGGAAGATAAAGGGTTCTTGATTTTCATCAAAAATCAGTCATGACCACATTTGTGTTCTTGGTTGGATTCTTTCATTGCTTAATGTATGAATGTATGTGCTCTAGATCTTTTGATCTTCCTGACTTTCTGTATTGGTCATAGATACAGCTGCACTCTCCCTAAAAAATTCATCATTTCATTTTTTGACTCCTAATTACTATCTATAATCATGCTCTTAGTTATTTGAGTTCTTTCTTTCTTTACTTTATTCCTCCTTGATTGTTCTAACTGATTGTGCTGCTGATACACTTTCAATTCTGAGGTGTCTCAGGATATAAAACGTGTAGATATACTTTCTTCTAAGTAAGATGTGTAGAATGTATTTGATTCATTAATTATTCTGTATGGCATCCATTATAGCTTAATGCATTTTTATTTTGTTTTCTATATCTTAAATGACTATTATAAACAAAATTACAGCAATAGGAGTGTAAAAGATGTGCATGCATGCTTGTCTTTGATAATAAACATAAGCTAGTCTATACTTTCCTAGTTTGCATCAAATGATGCTTCAGTGAGAAGTTCAAAAGACATTTTCGCTAAACGCAATATATGTTGGTTTGTATCAGCACAATGATTCTTGGAATTTGTATGTATAAAACAATTCTTAAGTTTAAGTCACTTCATTTTACTTTTCTTTTTTCAGAAAATGGTCTTAGTGTATCTAATTTCAACTATTAATGTAATGCAATTCTTTATTAACATATGATGCCTATTCATTTGTACAATACTGGTTTACTTGGAGGATGTTCATGGAATTTAATTAAGTTCTCAAATGAGAAATGTCTACCAACTTGGTATGATTTTTTAATAGTTTCTTTCTCAGTATGCAACTATGCATATATCAGTTAGCAGCTACTTATGAAAATGATTTGCAGACTAATCCTTGATGTTACATCATTTTCAGTTTCTTACACAACTAAATTTCCTTTAAGTTGATTTGATGTTTGAATTCACACAGTACATAAAAAAATATGATGTCGGAGTTTTTATTATCAAGCAAATTCCCTTGGCATAACTATCAAGTGTAGCAACTTTTGGCAAATCATGCTATTCCCAATTTGACGTGATATTGGGTTGGATTACTTTAATGCATATCCTGATGTTACACATGCTATAGTTATTTGGTGTCGTGTTCATGATTCCATTAAAAATGTAGACTCAGACTTTTGGTCACAAAAATGGAAGTCAATTGATTGTTATGAGTTCTAATATTGACAAATCAGATTGAATTCAGTGCTCGCTTTTCTGTAATCAGCATGTATTGTTCAGGGCACTTAAATAAGTCAAAGAGTTTAAGTTAGGTTGTGGCAACTGATCCACCTTAGAAGTTACTCAATATAACAAGAGATGTCATTTATATGTTGTAGCATTTCACATAATATCATTTTGTGTGCACATACAGGGAAGGGAACTTGTATGCTAACTAGTTAGCTAACTTTGCTAGAGCTAATAAGCTTAATTTTTTTGTTTGAAAGACCATTGGTCCAAGGGCTTGTGCTCACTCCTTACTTTTTGATAGGAAAGGCATCAGTTGTTACAGAACTGTGAAGTAGTAAATTTATGTTTTTCTTTGGAAAAAACAAAAGAAATCAGGTCTTGGCAAAGTCCCTGGCCATCCTGCTTGCAGGTTAGAGTAGATACCAAAGTAAAGAGAAATACAATTTTGTTATGAAAATTCTAAGGTGATTTTCTGTATAATGTTAAACTATTTTTAGAATATAGATTCAATCTAGATCCTAGAATCTAATGCCTCATTGGAACTTAAGAGTTTTCTCTAGCATCCAAGAACTTATGTCAGAAGATACATCCGTCCATCAATTTTTAGAACTTGGAATGTGTTAGTTGTTTTAATTCTTTCTTTCTCCTAATACACTCCTGCTTTTAAGGACTCGTGGTTGTGAATTATTCTTTAGTATACTCTGATATGGAATGAATAACTTGTTTAATTATGTCACTGTAAAGGTATCAAGGTTCACACTAACCAATTCAGAGAACATTATGATGATTTTTTCTATTAATTTACTGAGTTGTCAGTTGTGTATAAGGCTTTATGTATTTGAGGACTTCTTTTAGCTCAAAGTTGTTACTTCACCATGCTTATGAATGATCCACATGGGTGCTAAAGGGGGTTCATTTTTTTTTCCAACAATTACATAGTTAATTCCATTTAATAATATTGATCTCAAATTATCTGAGTACACATTAAAGGATTGTCATAAGTAGTCTGAAACATCATCTTTTCTCATCTCATTTCATAGGGTTTTGAAAGGGCACTTCATTGCTTCCAAACCGAAAAAGTTGAAGATCCAGAGTTTGTTATGTCATCTGAGGATGCACATATTATCAAGTATATAAAAAAACTGAAAGATGTTGCAACATCATTAATTGCATCATGTTCTGGTATGTGTATTATTCGGCTAGAAATGAACTAGTTTAAAGATATTAGCATATATATTCTTGCTTAACCATCATTAAAACTCTATGATAATGAAAAAGATGAAAAGTAAATATATGTAATTGAAGTGGCTTTAAGAATATAAGTTTTATAATACAGTCATACAGAAGCTGGAATGGATACTGCCACCTGTAGCATCAGATTGATATTGTACATGATAAATTTGTGTGTATACTGAATAAAACAATTGGAGCTAAACAACCAAGAAAGTGCAATTACATTATTGGCATAAGGCATGCCACTAGAACATGTGCCATATATCAGTAATTAGCTTATACCTCAGTGGAGATATCAAGCTTATAAAATAATTATCTTATAACTCTTAGCACAGATATACAAGCTTATAAAATTATGCTTGTGATGAACTAGGCCTAAATAGAGGGTGAAACTTTGTGTCATGATAAGGTTACTCCTTTGTGGTCTATCTAACATAGATATGAGTAGGATTAGGCTACATAGATCAATCCTTCTCAAGGCCTGCATTGGTGGGAGCCAAGCCTTGTACAATAAGCCTTTCTTTGTTGACATGGCAATATAATGAGAAAGATTGAACAACTTATTGGAGCTAGAGCAAATTCATAGAGACCATTGACATTTGACCCACTTTACCATGATGTAGGGAAAAGGCATGATAATAGTTCAAAAATATGGAGGAAATAGGCTAAGTCAAGGGCCAACAAAACAATCTTTAATGATCAAATAGGCAATAAGGAGAGCTTTTATTTTTTACCTCATGGTGGTGTCAATCAAAGATTCAATAATGTGATTACTTACTGTTTCCTGAGTTGTATCAATAATATTCATTCTAGTTCTTAATATTCTCTCTAACTTTTCTCTATCTTGGTCATCCTCATCTCTCTTCTTTCTACTCCCTTGAGGTGTCTTTTTCCTAGAGGAAACAAGACACAATGTGTGGCTTTACATTCTATCAGTAATCATAACAGAGCCTCAACATATCATGCAGAAGCTTCTAGAGAAGGGCAAATAAAACAAAACTTTGAAAGAGAAGGGTCTGCTATGAGTAATTATTTAAGTTAACAGTATTTAGATTATATTTCTTGCAAATTGAATTTTTTGATCTAGTTACGAAAAAACAAAAGTAGATTTCTTATGGCAAAAAAAAGTTGATCAAATGTGCTTAAGCAACTCCTGGACATCAGAGTGATGAATATTAATTTATTGTTGATTAAAGCCAGCATGAGATATAAAAGGAACACACAGACGCAAACACACACACACACACGTGATAATGTAATCCAACAACTTGGTCATTGCTTGATGAGGGACACTCAACCAAAGTATATCATGGATCACAATCAGTTAATTTTTAAAAGGAGTATGTTGTCCGTTCAAGATTGGTGCTTTGATCAAATACGTTATGTTGTAATTAGATATCTAGAAGCACTTATATTTTTTTTAACAATAGTAATTATTACTACAAAAATTTATATTATCCTGAACCAATCTGAAAACATTAATTTAGGGGAGAAACAGATTCTGTTGGAGAGAGGACCAAAATATGAGAGGGAATCTTGCCTTTGCATTTTTAGGATTATTTGTTTTTTCATTTGTAAAGCAAAGTACTCTATGAGAAAGAAAAAAATAAAAACCCTCTATATTTGAAAAGCGCTATATTATAGGCTTTTCTAGGGAATTTGTCCTATTTTTAACCTTATAATACTACTATGTGTCCAAGCAATGATAAAATTATGGTGCCTACTGACATAAATAGCTTGTGTGGGTAAAGGGAAATCTTCTTTGTATTTTCTTGTGTAAGTTGCTTAAATTGACAACAATAATCAATGTGGTAGTTATACTAAGTTTTGAGCATCATCTAGTCAATCTTCAAAATCATATTTTAGTCCTCAACAAAATGTGGATGAGTAATACAATTAAATTACTAGGAATTTCAATCTTCAAGGAATGAACATGATTATGTAAACTCAACTTATGATTAATTATAAGATCTTATTTTTGGATAGAATTTCTGTATCTATTTGTAAATAACATGATCCTACTGTACAGCAATTATTCAGGGATGGTTATTATCTAATTGCCTTTATGCAATCTACTTATATATTTAAAATTGATACAAATGGGTGTTGCAGTAGAGTGTAAATGCTTCAATGATTCTGCAGTCATATAGTTCTACTTTTCATAGCTCTTCCTGTGGATATGAAGTGTGTAGGTTTAGCTTAATGTCTTAAATTTCTAGCTGGTTTTGTAGCTAATAAAACTTTAGGTGAAAGATCTCTCTGCTAATATCTGAATTTTCGGGCAAACCAGTTCAGACGCAGTCTGCAGAATATTTGAAAAGAAAAGGCACACAAGAAAATATATGCATTTCGTGCTTAAGAAAGACAAATCATGTGGCCAGTTCAATGTTCAGATGTGGTATAAAGAAAAGGAACATGCAAAAGCTGCAAAGAAGTCAAGGTCTGCCCAAGGAAATAGGCTTAACTGATAAAAAGATTTGATTGCTTTTTAGAGCAAATTTCTGAAGCTCAACGTCAGCGTGTTTTGCATTGTAAAGGTATTTTGCATGTTTTCAGTAGAATTTGATAAAACTTCTTTGCATTGTAAAGGCATTAGTTAATTCTAGGTTAACTTGGTCAGAAATCATTAGGAGGATGATGGCATGTCGTTGAAATTGACACTGTACTACAGTCTGTATTGTTGCTTGAAGATTCACAAAGGGACCAAGTTGCTGTGTTTTCTGGATACCATTGGGGAAGTGGCTACTTACTGATAGTTTTATTGTGCTTGAGTCTATTCCCTCGGGAAATGGCCATTGTGTTGCACCTGCTAGTAAGATGGATGGCTTGGTGATATTACTGTAGTGGTATTTGTCATGAAGCATTTAGATTTACTCAATCTACATGTTGTTGCGGTGTATCTAATCCTCTTGAAGTCAGAGTAAGCATCATATATGTATGTTGATAATCTTAGCCGTTGCAGCTAATTACTGGACTCATCTATGACTGGCCTATATTTTCTGGCATGCGATATGCCGGGGCTCTAATGACACATAAGGGTGGTAGTTTGTTGCAATTTTTGATGATAATGAGCCACTCTGATGCTCTGGTAGATCTTCATATAGCAGCTGATCGGATGACTGAATTATGCGAACTTATGCTGTGGAGCTCTCAATTTCCTGTTGATGTTAGTGATTGAGATCGAACCGACTGATGGTTAGTATCATATGGATTCCTATTTTGGACTTCTGCTGTGGCAGAAAGCAATTTCTATTTCATTGCCTGTTTAAAAATTTCAAAGGCCCATTGCTTTTATTTTTTTCTCCTTATAATTACTGCATTGAGAATTTTACCTCCCCTATTTACCTAACCTCCATAGGGATTGTGGCTTTGCTTTGTCAAAGAGAGAGAGAGAGAGAGAGAGAGAGAGAGAGAGAGAGAGAGAGAAGGTTCAATCATTGATGTTTTCTTCATGCTCATCCTGACTCATAAATGATAAGATGTTAGTTTAGTTGATGAAGAAGTGTATCTGAATTGAGGTTTTGATTTAGTCAAATTTGAAATCAGAATCGAATCAGCTCCGAACGGTTCTGATTTCAAACTAGAATCATCTATTTTAATTTTAATTTTAATTTTAATTTTCTTACAATGCTCCTCCAATTAAATATTTATTAAATCGTAAGAAGGGACACATTTTCAGAGGCATTTGATCAATTAGGTTTTTTGAATTTTTTTTATCAGTTCAAAACTGAACCATCATAATCCGATTTTGACTTGATTCGAAACTGCTGAACCACTGGCTCGGTTTGATTTTGATTCGGGTTTTGGTTCAAACCAAATCGTGGTTGGATAATTCGTTATGAAGTTGTAGAATTTAATCTTGTGTTTACCAGGTATAATTTGTAGAAAAATAAAAAGAAAATTTAAAGTATTCTGCTGATGATTATTCTGCAGCAGTGAGTCGTGTTGAGAATCTCTCGGATTGATATTGCACAAAGAAAGAATCAATAGAAGGCTAATACCCTGTCTTGTGAGTTCCCCTACGCATATATGTACCTTGTAATCTTCATTCCAACGCTAATGTATTAAAGAGAATATGGGCACATTTAGTGTCATACCTTACGGGAACACTTTTCTTCCTACAAGCACGCCATCCTTGCAGCTAACTTCGTTCTTCTTTATAAATGATTTCTTGTGGAATTTAATCGCAGAACCGAGACGATTATATATATATATATATATATATATATATATATATATCGAAATAGCGATCATTAATGGTGCATAGGTCACAGGAGATGTAGAATTTGGGAAGGATCTATTAAATGAATTGTAAAGATAAAAGTATATTAAATATGACTCAATAGAGTCTTATTTATACACGTAAGAAGAGAGAAATATATATATATATAAGAGAGGATTTTCCTCAACAACTAGGAGGATTTTAAATGAATCTCAACAAAGTCTTATTTATACACGTAAGAAGATTTCCTCATAGGAGGATTTTTCTCAACAAACTTTGAGGAAATCTTATCCGTTATCATGCCCCCGCAAGATGGTACTCCTATCAAGGATATCAATCTTGGATCGATGTAATGAAAATAGTTTATGGGCAAGAGGCTTCGTGAGTGAGTCTGCTAGTTGATCAGCTGTACGTACGTGAGAGGCACGTAGTTGATGTCTGACAACTTGATCTCGCACGAAGTGGAAGTCGATGACGATATGTTTCATGCGTGAGTGGAATACCGGATTGACACACAAGTAGGTAGCTCCAATATTATCACAATATATTGTAGGAGGAAGGGTAGAGTTGACGTTGAGTTCCTTAAGGAGATTTGTGACCCAATTGAGTTCAGTAGTAGCTATAGCGACAGCACGGTATTCAGCTTCAATCGTAGATCGTGCGACTGTCTTTTGCTTCTTAGAACTCCAACTGATAGGATTAGCTCTAAAGAAAATAATATACCCTAACGTAGAAGTTCTATCATCAAAGTTCCCCGCCCAATCAGCATCGACAAAGGCATGGAGATTAAGTGCGGTGTGTTTGCGGAGAAACAGACCATGATGAAGGATTCCTTTAAGATATCGCAGAATTTGTTTGACGACAGACCAATGCGTAGTAGATGGCTGGTGCATGAATTGGGACAACTTATTAACTGCAAATGAGATATCTGGATGGGTGAGAGCCAAGTACTATAAGGAGCCAAGTACTTGTCGATATTGAGTAGCATCCGAAGCAGGACTTCCATCACATAATTTGAGTGATTCACTAGTAGAGAGAGGAGTTGTAACTTCTTTTACATCTTACATGTTTGTTTTGGATAATAGGTCTTGAATATACTTTCTTTGTGATAGGAGAAGACCTGAAGATGTAAATGTTGCTTCAACTCCCAGAAAGTAACTTAAGGGTCCAAGATCTTTGAGGGAGAATCGATCAGCCAATTGTGTTATAAATGTTTGAATCTCTAAGGGATTATTGCCTGTAATAATAATATCATCCACATATATGAGAAGATATATTGTGTGTCTATTTTGTTGTCGTAAAAATAACGAGGTATCAGACTTGGAGTTTATGAAACCAGCTGATGTCAGAAATGAACCAAGTTCAGTATACCATGCTCTTGGAGCTTGACGAAGTCCATAAATAGTTTTGTGTAGTTTGCACACATGTCTTGGATACTGATGATGAATGAAGCCAGGAGGTTGCTACATATAGACATCTTCAGTGAGAGTCCCCTATAGAAAGGCATTATTAACATCTAGTTGTCGTAGCTGCCAGCCTTTTGAGACGGCCAAAGTTAGAATAAGTCGAATTGTTGTGGGTTTAACAACAGGACTGAAAGTCTCTGTGAAGTCAACTCCAGGTCGTTAATGAAACCCTTTGGCTACTAGACGTGCTTTATATCTAGCAACAGATCCATCTAGATTCCGCTTAATTCGAAAGACCCATTTACACCCGATGATGTTTTATGTAGGATGAGGGGGTACAAGGGTCCACGTGGAGTTATGGAAGAGGACATCATATTCTTCACACATGGTTTTACGCCAGTGTGGAGATTTTTGGGCTTGAGTAATTGTGGTAGGTTCATTGATCTCAGAAGAGGATTTTCTGGTAGCATGTAGGTCGAAGACTTGACGTGGTTTGAATATACCACTCTTGGAGCGTGTTGTCATTGGATGTGTAGGAGCTGTAGCTTATGTTGTTGGTATAGGTAGTGGAGAGACATTAACATGGGTTTGGCCAGGCTGAGGTACTTCAGTATCATTGTGTTCAAAAGAGGGTAAAGAATGTTGTGTTTCCGAGGGCATTACGTCAGTAGCAAGAGAAGCTTGTGAAGAAGGAAGAGGAGAAGAAATAGAGAGAGTGAGAAGTTGTTGAACCGGGAGAACAAGAGAGTGCAGATCCTGAGGCAAGGGACTGGATGGTGTCATAGGACGTTCATGGGATGGGATCGGAGGGATACACCAGTGACTTATGTTTGTCGGAATAGCTTGCACGATAGGAGATTTGTGAAAAGGAAAAGTAGACTCCACAAAAGTAACATGACGTGATATAAAGACTCTTTGAGTTTGGGGTTCGTAACAACAGAAAGAATTATGTTCTAGAGAATATCCTATAAAGGTGCAAAGCTTGGATCAGGGTGTTAGTTTGTGTGAGGTATAAGGCCGTAGCCATGGATAATATAAACAATCAAAGACTTTGAGTTTCTGAAGATTTGGAGGCTTGTTGAAAAGTTTTTCAAATGGTGACTGATATTGTAGGACTGGAGTGAGCATACGATTAATTAGATATACGATAATTTGAAAGGCTGCTGACTAAAAAGTTGAAGGCATGGATGCTTGATGTAGAAGTGAGAGACCAGTTTCAACTATATGCCGATGTTTGCGTTCAGCAAAACCAACTAATTGGGGAGTATATGGGGGTGACTTGAGGTGTTGTATACCACAAGCTGAGAGACAAGATGAGAGGGTTTGATATTCGTCTCCACCATCAGAGTAAACCGTTTTGATTGAAAACTGAAAGAAATTCTCGACCAATCTCCGAAAGTTGGTAAAGATTGTTGAAACATCAGATTTGTGGCGGAGAGGATATAACCATGTGTACTTGGTAAAATAGTCAACAAAAATGACATAAAATCTAAACTTATCAAAAGAAGGGGTTGGGGCAGGGCCCCAAACATCTGTATAAATAATTTCAAATGGTTTAGAGCAAGATATGGAGGATACTCCAAAAGATAGTCGATGACTTTTATTGCTAAGACAAGCATCACAATGCATATTAATGCTACTGGTTTTAAAAGTAGGAAGAGAATAACGAGAAAGTAATTTATGCTGGATAAAGGAGGAGGGGTGACCAAGACGACGATGCCACACATCAACTGGAGCTGCAACGGAAGAGTGAGCAGTAGGCTGGGTAAGTTGCGAAGCTGATGGCCACTCATAAATGTTGTCTTTATTCTGGCCTTGGACTAAGGATGCCCCCGTGCTCAAATCCTTGACAAGAAAGGAGTCAGGAAAGAATTCAATGGAGGTATTATTCTGTTTACAGAATTGAGAAATAGAAATGAGATTTCGTAAAATGTGAGGTGCACACAAGACATCATTGAGTGTAAATGTTGTTGTAAGTGAATTAAGTGTTGTGGAACCAGTATGAGTAATGGGAACTCTTTTACCGTCACCGCTGATGATATCTTCATTGCCGCCATAGGTGTTGTAGATGGACAGGTTCTGAAGATCAGACGTGATGTGATGAGAGGCTCCAGAGTCCATAAGCTAATTAGATTGGCTAGTGGTCGGAGTAGTCATGAGATTCGCTTGAGGCCACCGTGATGGAGCAGAGGGTCTGGGTCAAGGCCGGCATACTTTCACAGAATGTCCGACTTTACCACATAGCTGGCAGACAACTCGTTGTTGGCTGATGCAATCAGGACGCCAGGGCTGTTGAGTGTTGAAGTTGACATCTTGAAAGCGAAGATGGGGATGAGAAGAGGTTTGCTTGGGACTCATAGGTTCGGGAGGCAACTAAGCCAAGCTTTTGTTGACTTGCGCATTGCCCTAGTTGCTCTTCCTTTTGAATTTTTGACTGACCTGAGCTGTGATAGTTGGTTCGGGCGACTTGTCATGGTACTTCAAATACATCTCATAGTCAGTCAACTTGTCATATAGTTTTTCAAATGATATTGGTGAGTCGTGTGCCCGAATTGCTGTTGCTAGTTCTTTGTATTCGTCCCCTAGGCTATTAAGTATGTGGATGAGGACTTCTTCTTTACCAAGGGAGTGACCTATCAAAGTTAAGTCATCGATGATAACTTTGATATTTTGTAAGTAATCAGTAATAGTACTTCCCCCTTGTTTCACTTTCATCATATTGGATAAGAGTCCGAGCATGCGAGTACGCGAGCGATTTGCCAATGTGGTTTGCAACTTGGACCATGCTTCTGTAGCAGTCGTACATGAAGATATTAGTGGGGCAACGAACCCAGCAACTGAAGCTTGAATGGCTTGGAGGATGAGGCAGTCTTGACGTAACCATAGTTTGTAGGCTGGATTTGGTGTTGGACTGGATCCTCCTGGGATGTTGAGGACTTCAGGTGGACAATTGAGAGAGCCATCGATATAACCTAGGAGGTCATATCCAAATAGAAGATTAGAAAATTATGCACGCCAAGATGCGTAATTTTCGTTTTTGGATAACTTGAAAGGAATAAGTGCCGCTGCGTTGATAGTGATGAGGTTTGAAGGTTGAGAAATACTATGGTTCCCTACAGGTACAACGACTGGAATGTTAGAGGTAGACGATGAAGTTGATGAAGCCATTTGATGAGACGATGGCATCAATCAGTTGGGAAATTTGTCGGATATAGCTATCTTGATGTGCCTTGAGGAAGCAGTCGATTCCGGTGGGTTGCAGGAGAGCAGAGTGTTTAATGTCGCTAGACAGTGAGGAAGGAGGATACTGCCGCCGTCAACCCGCCGGATTGGTTCTGCTGCGAGCGGTGCAGTGAAGCAGGTGACACCAAGGAACGAGTGCGTTCAGTGGAGGTCGACAGCAGAGGAGAGAGTGGTCTCAGTAGAGAAGAGCACCGAGATTGAGAGCAGCGGTGTTGTCCTGTTTCTATCACACCGCACTCTGGCTGCGGGGGTTTGAGGAAGCAGCGGCGTCGATGGTTGCGGGCAGCGACGGCAGTAGAGAGGCGGCTGACCAGAGGGCGTAGCGGGCGACGGGGCCTCGCAGGCCTGGATGGCTGGGTGGATGCCACGCGAAGGTACAGTGGCTTTGGTTGGAAGGAGGAACGAGGAAGGAGGGGCTGCGCCTGCAATAGCAAGGAAGGAAGGAGAGGAAAGAGCGCCGAGGCTGCTTTGTTTCTGAAATCCGGAGTGGAATAAGCTGTTGTCGGTGAAGCAGAGGAGCAAGCTCAACGGGCAGGAGGCAGGGGGATTTCGCAGAGGAGCTGCTACCGATGCAGGCGAGACAGAGAGGGCTCTGCTTTTGCCGAGGAAGGAGAGCTCGCCGGTCCTTGCTGACTGGTCCGGCCACTGCTGGGCCTGGACGAGGTGCTCGTTTGACGCGATCGGACGTAACTCCTGCGCTATCAGCGAGCGGTAGAGGGTAGCTTTCGCCCATGGAAGCAGAGGAAGCAGGGGAGGAGACCTGATCTAGCATGATCAAGGTGGTGGTCCGCTGGCCAGAACAGCGGCGAGAAAGCTTCCGCCTATGGAAGCAGAGGGAGCAAAGGGCGGAGGGGAAGAGTCGATGAGAAGCTTGTAGGATGGCAGTGGAGGATAGCTTTCGCCGAACTTGCAAGACACCGATTGCTGTCGTTGGACAGCGAGAGAAAAAAAAAAGAGAGCTTGCTCTTAGACAAGCGGCTCTGATACCATGTTAAATGAATTGTAAAGATAAAAGTATATTGAATATGGCTTAATAAAGTCTTATTTATACATATAAGAAGAGAGAAAGAAGAGAGGATTTTTCTCAATAACCAGGAGGATTTTTCTTAATAAATCAACGGGATTTCCTCGTACAGTTTGAGAAAATCTTATCCGCTATCAGAATCAATGTGCGTACGTCATATAATCAATTAAAATATTTCGAACCTTTTTGTTTCTTCTCATGTCAAAGGCTCCTCGTGTCCCAAGAGTTGTGACCTCTATCCACTATAAATGCACCCCCTCCGCAACCTTTCCTCGAACCCTTGCCAGCTTCTATAACTCAGCTGAGCAACCCTCCACATGCTTCATCCTCCTTCCCCCTCTCCCTACTTTTGAGTTGCACCATGACTTCTTCCCTCCCCAGCTAGTAGCTTAAGGATGGCAAAAGTATGGAAGCATCCATAAAGCTCAGGAGGGATAGCGCCATTGATGACAAGGAAAGACCTGGGATTGCTCTTGCATCTGCTGCGCTATCTATCCTGAGTTCCATGGGCTCTTCCTGCTCTCACAGGCATTCCATATGTTGATCTCCTCTCGTCTTGCTTCTTTCTTCTCCCTTCAGTCCACTCTGCAACTTCCACTGGTTGATTCTGGTGTAGTGAATCTCTTGCCCTTTTTTGTTTCTCAGTTTTTTTGTTCTGGTCTCCTACTTTCTTAATTCATCCTCATTATTGCCGCTGTTATTAAATTTTGGGGACTCCGATCCATTTTCTCATTCGTGAAACTTTAGGCTTATGGCATCAGAGCATGTCGTCAGTCTCTGTTCTTCGTTGGAAGGTACCAAGCTAACCCTTTTTATCTTCTTTTGGGATGATTGTAACAAGCTAGCTCAGATATTATGCAGAAGACATATAGTATTCCATCAGTACTGTTAATATTTCCTTAATGATGCTCCATTTATTGTCTCCATAAATTCTTCATCTAATTCCTGATGCGAAAATAATTAATGCAAGGCATGTACAGAAGAAACTTTATCCCATTGACTCTTAGACAGCTAAGTTGCAGCTTTTCCATGGTTTAGCCTCTTGGGGTACTCGAGATGTTGGAATTAGACTTGGTCACATATGAGCATATTTGATCTAGAGTAGTGATTGGACTTGTAATCTGTCTGCCTGCCTGTCATGGACTCAGTATATACAAATGAAGTTGTGGTTCTGCTATTTAGATTTTGTTCATGGCAGTCACGTAAAAACAGAAGAGAAAAATCATACACCAATGAGATAAGTTGGTGCAACTCAAAGTGTGCATGCAGTAAGTTACTGCTTGCAACTCCAAGAACAGGTGTATCCGAACAAAGAACCAAAAAAAAAAAAAAAAAAGCCACAAGCCTTGTTGCTGGGATTGATGAGGAGGTTGCAAATTGGTATTGATATCAGCACAGTGGATGGCAGCCATTAAATGATGGGCCACAAATGTCTGCACAAAGGCAGATAGCTGTGCTATCTCCTGCTGCGTAAACCCTGTGAACTTGGCAGACCTTAGTGCACATTAATGAACTGCCATCCTTTTATTGTCATCACATGGATCCCAATGGGTCAGGGCACTACTAACATGCTAATATTCCGTGGTAAGAACTGTCACAAAACACTGTAAAACTCGAAGTCCTGGTCGCAGAGCAGACTCTGCATTCCTGAAAGATACATAAAGCAGCATCTCCATGTGAGCAGAGAGATGGCCAGGCATGTACCTGAAACATGCAAGATATGGAGTAGCATCGAGGTGGTGGTGGTGCTGTCCCATTGCTTCTTCCAGACCTCTGCATGATGCTGCAACATAATTGCTCCCAGGTCCATTTTAGGGTCTTGTTCTTCGTAACATCAATAAGAGCTCGTGGTGCTCATCTCAGATGAGAGGAAGCATCCTCTTCTATCTGCTTCCTGTGCTGTGTTTGTTTCTTTTCTCAACACAGGACTGTTTGTCCACATTACAAACCCTCTCGTTTTGTTCAGTAAATTGTCTGCAGAAATCCATGTGCTTCTTCATAGCTGAGCTCTTGTTTTGTTCAGTAATTTGTCCGAAGAAGTCCATGTACTTCTCCATAGCCAAGTTTAGTTGGTCACTGCTATGTAGTGGATGCAGATTATGGAAACACAGTATGAGACAACAAATTTACATAAAGAAGCAACCAAAAACAGTCAAATGTTAAGAGGGTTTCTCTTGGTAGCAGAATCCATTTTCCTGTAGCTACTGATAAATAAAACACCAGTAGCGAAACTATCTCTGATTTGCCACAAACGTTGACACTATAGTGGAATTAACAAGAATGCAATCCATGCCCCCTAAGGAATCACTCATAACAGGTGCTCAACTGAAATCTGGAGGCCGTCTCATTGTGGGCACAATTCTTATTGATTGTGGAGGTTGCAAATAGTAAGAGATTAGTTGGTTGCTACCGTAAAGCTTCAGGAATTACATGCTGAAAATTCATAATTAGTCAGCTATTCATTCATACAACTTGAGCTTAAACTTTTGGGTTACATGGTGCAAGCCATATTTGATCCCAGTTATTGAGGTATTTTGACACGGGAGCATCTAATTCGCTACAATCTGCTCATGTGGATCTTGTTGATGCTATGGTATATTTTTTAGCCTACAATATTATCTCGAAGCTCATGAGCATATTCTCTACACTAAGTTAAAGTTGTTTCAACGTACTTTTCTTCATGACTAAGAAACGCATTAATGGAGTTAGTTAATAGTTGTAAAATATTTAATCTCGAAATTCTCTATGCATGAAGAGTTGTTTCATGCACTACTACTTATTTTGGTGTTTTAGGGTTAGAGAAGGGTTTAGAAACTGAATATATTGGCAGAAGTTCTCTTAGAGTTCTCTTAAAGCTCTGTATCTCTTGAATTCTTCCTAGAGTGGTGAGTATGTTTGTTTAGTTCTGTATCCTCGTTTAATTTTCCTAAGATGGTGAAATTTTTTGTATCCCTAAGTGATTTTAAACCTGGTGGTGAACTGTTTTACGATTGTGTTAAAGTATTTTTTGTGAGATTGTTCTTTTTCTATCTGAAGAACTTATTCCAGCAAATATCATTATACTCTCAATTTTTTATCACAAAATCTATTTTATATCACCCACGTAGCAGTTTGGTATCAGAACTGAAGGTAAGAGATCATGGCAAGGCAGAATGGAAAAGATGTTATTGTTGAAGGTAGTGACCATGAAGATGAGATTGAATCATTGAGGTTACAACTACGAAGATTGTTAAATAGTCTACAAGAAAAAAATGAAATCATCGAAGAACTTTAAAGTAGAAACGACCAGCGTGAAAATGATGTCCAACAATTTACTTCTGATGATGATACACCTGCTCACTCACAGGAGTCGAGAAGATTTCAAGCAAGGTATACAATCAAAGACGATTGGCAAAACAAATACCACCCAAGATTGGATATTTCGAAGTTTGAAAGTAAAATTAACGTTGATAACTTTATTGATTAGCTTAATACAGTGGAAAGAATTTTTGATTTTCATGAACTACTAGAACAAAAGAAGGTAGAACTTGTGGCACTTAAACTCAGACGAAATGTATCTTTTTGGTAGAAAAATCTGAAGAAGCAAAAAGAACGTGAGGGGAAGAGTAAGATCGTGACATGGGAGAAAATGAAAAGGGAGCTGAAGAGAAAATACTTCACAATTATAGACAAGAGATTTTTCTTAAAATCAATGATTTCAAGCAAAAAGATCTTAGTATGGAAGAGTACACAACATAATTCGATAATCTCATGTTAAAAGGAGAGTTTGTGGAACCAGAAGAGTAAACTATTGCGAGATACTTAGGAGGTCTGAAATATGAAATTGCTAAAGTTGTTCAACTATACCCATATTGGTCTTTAAATGATGTGAGTAAGTTAGCATTAAAAGTTGAAAAGCAACAAAAGTTTGAAAAGAGTTCTCGGTATGGGTCAAAAGAAGGCTATACAAAAGTTAGAAGTTTCAAATCTATTATCCAGAGCAAGATGGTATCAAAGGTAAGACAAGGGTGAAGGATCTATTGGCAATAAACAAACACCTAATTTGTCTACCCCAAGTGGTCCAAAATACTTCAAATGTCATGGTTTTAGGTATATTGCTTTAAATTATCCAAATAGGAGGATTGTTACTTTGGTTGAAGATCATAGTGATAAACAAAAATGAAGCCGATGATAAACTAAAATATGATGATGAGGAGGAAGAGGTTACTTACGATGATCATGGTTTGTCTATTGTGTTGCAACATAGCTTACAAGTGTTCTATATGGCTGAGGATGAAAGTTGGGTGAGAAAGAACGTGTTTTACACTAAATGTATTTCTCATGACAAGGTGTGCTTAGTGATTATCGATAATGGTAGCTTTGAAAATGTGATATTTTTGGAGATTGTGCAAAAGTTGAAGTTAGACACAATCCCTTATCCACATCCTTATCAATTATGCTGGCTACAAAAAGGGAATGATATCAAGGTAACTAAAAGATGTTTAGTTCCGTTTTCCATTGACAAGTATTACAAAGATGAAATATGGTATGATGTTGCTCCTATAGACGCTTGTCATTTATTATTAGGTAGACCTTGGCATTATGATAGGAGAATGTTATATGATGGCTACAAACATACATATTCTTTTAATGTGAATGAAAAAAAGATTATTTTAGCTTCATTACAACCTCCTGAAATCAGTACATTAAAGAAGGAAATTAACGCTTTCATGTCCTACAGTGAATACAAGGGTAAATTAGAAAGAGGTGGTCATATTTTGGCTTTATTAGTTATAGAGGAAAATAAATAACATAAGGAGATACTAGCAATCATGAAATTAATTCTGGAAGAGTTTCAAGATGTACCAAAAGAGATTCCACATGGCTTTCCACCTGTAAGAGATATTCAACATCACATTAATCTTATTCCGGAGGCTATTTTACCTAATAAGGCAGCCTATAGAATGAGTCTCAAAGAGTATGAAGAACTTTAAAGGCAAGTAAATGAGTTGGTAAAAAGGGATTGATTAGGGAGAGCATGAGTCCTTGTGCGGTTCCAATCTTGTTGGTGCCGAAGAAGGATAATTCTTGGAGAATGTGTGTGGACATTCGTGCCATCAATAAAATCATAATTGATTATCATTTTTCTATTCCAAGATTATATGATTTACTTGATCAATTGTGTGGTGCTTCTATTTTTTCTAAAATTAATTTGAGGAGCGGCTATCATCAAATAAGAATGAGGCTTAGAGATGAGTGAAAAATAGCATTTAAAACCAGAGAAGGTTTATATGAATGGTTGGTTATGCCATTTGAGCTATCTAATACTCCTAGTACTTTCATGAGATTCATGAATCATATACTTAAGTCATACATTGAAACTTTTTGTTGTGGTTCATTTTGATGATATATTAGTATACAGCAAGAGTAAAGAGGAGCATATAAATCATCTCAAAGAGATCTTTTAAATTTTGAGATAACAAAAACTTTATGTTAATCTAAAGAAGTGTGATTTCTTTACAACTACTGTTGTATTTTTGGGATATATTGTTTCAAAAGATGGAATCATGATAGATTAAAGTAAGGTAGAGGCTATTCTTAATTGGTCAACACCTGCTTCATTGCATGATATGAGAAGTTTCCATGGCTTAACTTTCTTTTACAGAAGATTCATCAAGGGCTTCAGCTCTATTGTTGCTCTAATCATTAAATACTTAAAAGGTGATAAATTCAAATAAACTAGTGAGACTAATGATGCCTTTAAACTATTGAAAAGAAAGGTGACCGAAGCTCCTATCTTAGTGCTACCTAATTTTGACAATGTATTTGAGGTTGAATGTGATGCCTCTAATGCAAGAATTGATGTTGTTTTGAGTCCAGATGAAAACCCATTGCCTTTTTTAGTAAAAAGCTGAATGATACAAGAAGGAGATATTCTACTTATGATAAAAAGTTCTATGTCATTTATCAAGCTTTATATCATTGGAGTCAATATCTTCTTGTTAAGTCATTTGTCCTATATTCTGATCATGAGGCATTAAAGTTCATTGATCACTGGCACAAGCTAAACAAGAGGCATGCAGCTTGGGTGGAGTTCTTACAATCTTATAACTTTACAATCAAGCATAAATCTAGTATTTAAAATGTAATTACTGATTCCTTGAGCAAAAAATATTCTTTATTATCAACAATGGAAGTTAAAGTAATTAGATTCGAGACATTCAAAGATCTTTATGAGAATGATATGGATTTCAGCTCAATATGGTAAGATTGCAAATCAAGTTTTTTCAATAATTTTCTATCCTTTGTAGTTTTTTATTTCGAGCTAATGCATTGTGTGTTCCATTTTGTTCATTAAGACAAGTAATTCTAGCTGAAGCTCATGATGGTGTTTTGGGAGGATATTTCGGTAGGGACAAGAATCTAGCTCTTGTTCAATCAAATTTCTATTAGCCCAAGATGTTCAGAGATGTAGAGAGACTTGTAAAGTAATGTCGAGTGTGTCATTTGGCAAACACAAAAAGTCAAAAATTCTAGTTTGTACACTCTACTTCTAGTGTCGAATGCTTAATGGGAGGAAGTGAGTCTTGATTTCGTTTTGAGATTGCCAAGAACTCAAAGGAATAAGGATTTTATCATGGTTGTTATTAATAGATTTTCAAAAATATCTCACTTTATCCCCTGTAATAAATCAAATGATGCATCTCATATTGCCAATTTATATTTTAAGGAGATTGTGAGATTACATGGTATTCCAAGAACTATGGTATTTGATCGAGATTTAAAATTTCTTAGTCATTTTTTGAGAACTCTTTGGAACTTCTTTGAATTTCAGCAGTTCACATCACCCACAAACTGATGGGCAAACTAAGGTAATGAATAAAAGCTTGGGAAATTAGAAGTTATGTTGGCAAGAACATTAAGTAATGGGATCTCATTTTTTCATAAATTGAGTTTGTCTATAATCGTTCCTTGCATCATAGCATTGGTAAGAGTCCTTTTGAGGTTATTTATGGTGCTAATCCTTTTGGTCCTATGGATTTGGTTCCTCATTCAACAACTAACCAATTTAGTGGAGATGCTGATGAGAGAGCTAAGTAGATAAAGAAGTTGCACGAGGGTATTAAAGTAACCATAGAGAAGCAAAATGAGAGGTATAGGTAAGTTGCCAATAAACATAGAAAACATGTGGAGTTTAATGAAGGTGATTTAGTTTGGATTCATCTAAGGAAGGAGAGGTTTCCACCGGACAAATTTGAAAAATTGAAACCAAAGGCTAATGGTTCATTCAAGGTGCTTAAGAGAATTGGCCAGAATGTTTATGAGATCGACCTACCTGAAGACTATGGAGTGTCTCCAACATTCAATGTAGTTGATTTAAGTCCTTATCATGATTATATTGATGAAGCAAACAAGAACTTGAGGATAAGTCTTTTTCAACCAGAGGAGAATGACACGGGAGTGCTAGTTATAGGTGCCCTACAAGCCAATCATATGAGTGATGGCACCTGTAACACGCTGCGTCAATTTCTTTGCTTATGATTATTATCATTTTATCACATTATTTGGAAGTATATTGTGATGTCCTTAGATCTGTGCAATGAGAATCGAATAATGATGAGATCATGATAATGAGACCGATTCACCTTTAAATATAGATCCTAAATAATCCCGGTCATAGGTTACTCGAGAGGGACATCGAGATAACCGGACAGACTGGTGTACTGTATACCCGTCCATATGATAGAGATGACTAGTCTCATAGCTACTTGTGTGGGGACACTAAGGATACAGTGCAGGTGCTCATTAGAAAATGAGTTCATTGATTGATCCGCTTATGGAATGTTACATGGTTATGCTAGTCATATGTGCCCTGCAAGCCAATTACATAGGTGATGGTACTTATGACTTGATATGCACCTTTTCTCTTTGCTTATTATTAGGCGTTTTATCACTTTATCTTGCATGTTGCATATATTGTGATGTCCCTGGATCTGTGCAAAAGGAATCGGATCGTGATGAGATCACGATAATGAGACCGATTCACCTTTAAACATAGACCCTAAATTATCCTAGTCATAGGTTACTTGAGAAGGACATCAAGATAACTAGATAGATTGGTGTGCTGTATACCCGTTCATATGATAGAGGTAGCTGGTCTCATAGCTACTCATGTGGGGACACTAAGGGTACAGTGCAAGTGCTCATTGGAGAATGAGTTCACTGATTGATCCGCCTACAGAATGCTGAATGGTTAATGATACCTCATGTCAGACAGTGATTTCGTAGTCTCAATAGTGTATCTGGTCCTTAGATTTGAGACACCAAGGATATCCTGTATGAGTACTCCACTCTTTGATACCAGACTTATAGGTTTTGAAAGTTTCAGATCTAGTACAGCCGACCATTGGGAGTGATAGCCAACCTTACGAGGGCTATTGAGTGTCAATAGAGGATCATCCGCTCTCGGTATCATGAGAGGAATATCTCATATGTTCTTACTTGAACAAATCCTTGGCCAATGTTATTCGGATTGAGAGAGAAAAAGTTCTCCGGAAGAATCCCACAAGAGCAAGACTCGAGAAGAGACCATATGGGCCTGACAACACCATGCTCGGTATAGGGTCTCTGGGATATTAGATGGCTGAGAGACTATAGATACATGGTAATCGAGGACGATATGTCCAAAGGATTGATTCCCTATATCATCCGGGAGGCATACGTGAGTGGCCTGGTACGTCCGTAGTCGATGAGTTGGGTGAATTATTATAGAGATAATAATTCACTAAGTCAGAAGGAGTTCTGACAAGTATGACTCACGGCCAGCTCGATATTGGGCCTAGAGGGTCACACACATATGGTAGGTGTTACGACGAGTAGAAGTTCGGATATGAGATATCCGTTGAACCTCCTATCTTATTGGATATCCATTAAGCCCCTAAATTATTGGATCCTGAGATGAGATCCAATAATTGCTAATAAGAGATTATTAGATAGAGACCCACTAATCCAAGAGGCTTGGGTAATTGGATGGAGATTCAATACCCAATATGGCAAAAGATCCATTAGGGTTTTCAAGGGGCCTCTATAAATAGGATAGAACCAAAGCTCTATAGGCTGAGGGTTTTCTTTTGGTAGCCACCTCCTGTTCTCCTCTTCCCAGAGAGAGAGGTGCATCGTTGCAATCCCTGCCGTGTGGATACCGTTAGAGAGGAGGACGCTTGACCTCCTTCATCCTCTCCCACAGATCTGCAAGAATTCAGGGATATACGATCTCCCTATGTATCTTCTTTTACACGTGCAGCTTTGCGGATTTGTTTTTGACGCACTGATCTTCGCACGACGACACAAACTTTCTACGAGAAATATGGGGTTTTGTTTTCTATTCTTCCGCTGCACATGTGATGTCACTCCCCCTTGTGGATTTACCAACAATGGTATAAAAGCTAGATTGTTCGTGTGAAGATCGAATCTTAAACTACGTGTGTTGTGTTTTGGATCTACTTTTGACGCTAAAATCGTTGGCGCAAAGGGCCGGAAGGCCAAAGCTCGTTGCTGGCCTTGTTGCCTTCGTCAAGGCCGCCGCAAGGTCGCTTGCAACCTTGCTACTGCCTGACAGCAAAGCAACCGTCGGTCGGCGGTCGTGATCGCAGTGAAGTCGCTACTGCCGGCGCCTACGCCCGCCTTGGTAGGGGCACCGGAGGGCACTGCACCCACGGGACAGCGCGGTAGAGGCGCCGACGCTGGGCGCCCATGCCCACGGGCCAGCGCCACAGGGGCACCGACGGGTTGCCCGCGGGGCAGCGCCTGCCTGCTGCGGTCGTGCCACTCGCGGCACCATCGCCGGTTGGGTGGAGGGCAGGCACACCGTAGCCGCAAATGTAGCAGGGCAAAGGGATTAGGGTTTTTTTATCAAAAGATAGTTTTGCCCCTCGAAATTTTAGAAATTCCAGATTCTGTCCCTTTTGACATAATTACCCTTTTGGCCGAATTACCAAAATACCCTTGGAAATTCAAAATTTCCCTTTATGTCCTTGATTTCAAAAAAATAAATATGTTAATTAAATAGTTTAATTAACTATTTTTTTATCTAGTAGTCCTATAAAATAACATATACATGTGATGTATAATGTGGACAGATGATCATGGACCTGTGATGTGATGTGTATACATGTGATTATTATTATTGGGGCCTACGAGCCTCTATTCTTTTCTCATTTATTATCGAGCCTACGTACCTGTAATTATGTTGTAATTACATGATGAGGCGCAGCGGTAGCGTGACTCATGAGGCCGAGACGGACGATCCGACGCATGGAGATGCGTTAAGATGCCGACGGATCCGACGAAACAAGATGGACGATCACAAGGCATAGAGATGCATCAAAGTACACATAGATCTTGATGTGAGTGATTGAGCCTACTGGCTTGGGCCTGATCACATTAGGATGTGGTCCATAATCATCTGGTGTGATTGCTCATGTGATGTGTGATTAGATATACACCTACTAGATATGTATATATATATATATTTGCATGCTATGTAGATATATATATATATATATATATTTGCATGCTATGTAGATATATATATATATATATATATATATATATATTAAATACGTATGTGTGTGACACATTATGTTAGAAGACCAAATCAAAAATCCTCTTCATTAATAATATTAAGTCGGTAAACGCGAGGCAATTAGATTGACCCACGTGGCCTTCTATCGTTATATCTAGGAACCGATTCCCGGTGTAGGTTGAGTTAGTCGAGTCCTTCAAGACTCACCTATATTGTGTCTCGCTATCTTATCTATGACATAGAGATGTCACCGGTGACCTGAGGATATGGTATGCTTGGTCAAGTCCCTCGAGAGTATATCACCGAATCAGACTCATCTTGTAACGATGGTGATGACTTAATCGAACATCATGGTTGGTCGAGTCCCTCGAGGCCATGGTGATTCGGAGGCCGAACAAGATGGGAATCATAAGGAGTTGTGATTGACAAGAGTTGCCTACCTTTACAGGCTTAACATGATTGGTCGAGTCCCTCGAGGTTACGTTAAGACGCCGATTGGATCCCGATCCCCACTAGAGATCCGTCGGGGGTCTCCGATTCACATACCGGAGGGTGTTGTGTGTCTCGTGAAAACTTAGTAGGAGTACATTAAGATAGAAGTCATTATCTTAACTATTTAAATTTCTGCAAAGTCTGCATGTTATTTATTTCTGCCACATCTTTTATTTCAGAAAAATGTCGCTTTCAAATCCTTTACGTGGCATACTTGATGCCAACCACCTCACTGGTCCAAATTATACGGATTGGCTTTGTAATCTGAGAATCGTTCTCACGACGAAAAAAATCACGTATGTCCTTGATACAGTGATCCCTACGCCCGACGAAAGGGCAAGTGAGGATGAGATCGCTCGTTATGTGAAGTACTTAGATGATTCCACTCTTGCTCAGTGTTATATGTTGGCCTATATAACTACTGAGTTACAAAGACAGCATGAAAATATGGATGCTAATTCCATACTCCTACATCTTTGCAAATTGTTTGAGGAACAGGGAAGAACTCAGTGATATGAGATATCAAAGAGTCTTTTCTGTGCTAGGATGACTGAGGGGACACCAGTTCAGAACCATGTCCTTAAGATAATTGAGTGGATCGAGAAACTCACAGGTCTATGAATGGTCTTAGAGGATAACCTGTGTGGATCTTGTGCTTCAGTCCCTACCAGATTCCTTTTCTCAGTTCATAATGAATTTTAATATGAACAAACTTGATGTGAACCTCCCAGAGCTCCTCAATATGTTGAGAGAAGCAGAGAGCACCATTAAGAAAGAGAAGCCGGTTCTCTACACTGGTGAGACCAGAAAGAAAAGGAAGGCTGAGAAGACCCTTAAGAAGGGCAAGGGCAAAATGGATAAGGTAAAGGTTGCCAAGAAAGACCCAACAAAGGACAAAGGCCAGTGCTTCCACTACGGTAAAGATGGGCACTGGAAGAGGAATTACAAAGAGTACCTTGTAGAGAGGGTGAAACAGAAGCTTGCAGAAGCTTCAGGTACATTCATGATCAGTCTCTATTTGTCAGAATCTTTTGATAACACATGGGTATTGGATACCGGGAGTGCTTATCATATTTGTAATTCATTGCAGGTTCTGGCAGGACCTAGGGATTGAACAGAGGCGAGATAGACCTTAAGATGGGCAATGGAGCAAAGGTTGCTATAGTGGTTGTTGGCAAGGTCACCTTACATCTATTTGGCAGAGCTATTATTGTATTAAATGCATACTATTATGTTCCTCTTATTATCAAAAATATTATTTTCATTTCGTGTTTAACAATTAATGGATATAAATTAGTTTTTGAGAACAATGGTTGTTCAATAATATTAGATGATGAGATCATCACGAGAGGAACAGTGCATAATAGTTTATTTATGCTAGATATAGCTCAATATATCATGAGTGTAAGTGAGTCTAAGAGGAAATGAGAAGTGGAGAACCAGACAGGAAAGAGTATTAAAACCCTTCGATCAGATCGAGGAGGTGAGTACTTGAGTACAGAGTTCACCTAGTTCCTCAAAGACTATGGGATCTTATCCCAATGGACATATCCTTATACACCACAGCTTAATGGTGTATCAGAAAGGAGGAATCGCACACTGTTAGACATAGTGCGTTCCATGATGTGTTTCGCTGACCTACTCATCTTATTCTGGGGATATGCCCTAGAGACCGTAGTTTACCTTCTGAACAGAATTCCAACCAAGTCAATGATGTCTACTTCATATGAGATATGGAATGGGAAGATGTCTGATCTTAAGATTATTAAGATTTGGGGCTGCCCTGCCCACGTTAAGAGACACAACCCTGACAAGTTGGAATCTAGGACGGAACGGTATAAGTTCATGGGATATCCTAAGAAAACTTATGGATATTATTTCTATCACCCTAAGGACCAAAAGGTCTTTGTAGCCAAGAGAGTAATGTTCCTTGAGAAGGAACACATTCTTGGTGAAGACAGTGGGAGAATGATAGAGTTGAGCGATGTTAGAAAACCTAGCTCAAGCATCATTCCAAAATCTGTTCAGATACCTAACACATAAGTTCTAACTTTACGTAGGTCCGACAGAGTGTCCCATCCTCCTGAGAGATATGTGGGACATATCAGAAGAGAGGATGTTGAGGATATTGATTCTCAGACCTACGAGGAGGCTATTATGAGCATAGACTCCAAGAAATGGTAAGAAGTTATGAATTTAGAAATGGATTCCATATACTCCAACAAGGTTTGGAACCTAGTTGATACACCCGAGGGTATTATACCCATTAGTTGTAAGTGGATCTTCAAAAAGAAGTTTGGAGTAGATGGAAAGGTAGAGACCTATAAAGCAAGGCTAGTGGCTTAGGGGTATCGTCAAAGGCAAGGTGTTGACTATGACGAAACTTTCTCACCTGTAGCCATGCTAAAATCCATTCGAATTCTATTGGCTATTGCAGCACACTATGATTATGAGATCTGGCAGATGGACGTCAAAATCGCATTCCTCAATGGCAACCTCGAGAAGGAGGTGTACATGATACAGCCTAAGGGATTCGTGTCCAAGGATAACCCAGATAAGGTATATAGTTTGCTTAGGTCCATTTATGAATTGAAGCAAGCTTCCCAAAGTTGGAACATAAGATTTGATGATGCGATCAGATCTTATAACTTCGTTAAGAACGAAGATGAGCGTTGTATGTACAGGAAAGTAAGTGGGAGCACTATCACCTTTTTGGTATTATATGTGGGTGACATCTTGATTATTGGGAATGATGTAGGAATGCTCTCCACAATAAAGACTTGGTTATCTAGGCACTTCTCCATGAAGGACTTAGGGGAAACATCCTGCATATTAGGGATACGGATCTATAGAGATAGATCCAAGAGGATGCTTGGCTTGTCCTAGTCCAGGTACATAGACACCATTGTCAAAAGATTTGGCATGAAAAATTCCAAGAGAGGTCTCATACTAATAAGACATGGAATATCACTTTCTAGGAGTATGTCCCCAAAGACTCCTGAAGAAAAGGCACACATGGATATGATATCATATGCATCAGCGATAGGATCTATCATGTATGCTATGCTATGTACCAAGCCTGATATAGCGCATGCTCTGAGTGTCATGAGCAGATATCAGGCAGATCCAGGCTTGGAGCACTGGAAAGTAGTAAAAAGTATCCTTAAGTACTTGAGAATAACTAAGGATCTTTTACTGGTATATGAAGGTGTTGAGGGCTACATAGACTCAAGCTTCTAGTCCGATATCGATGATAGCAAGTCTAATTCAAGGTATGTGTTCACCCTGAATAGAGGAGCAGTATGCTAGAAGAGTTCCAAGCAAGACACTACTGCTGACTCGACCACAAAGGCGAAATACATTGCTACGGTAGAGGCAGCAAAGGAGGGAGTCTGGATGAGGAAGTTCATCACAGATCTAGGAGTCATCCTGAGCAGCGAGGAGCTGATTCCTTTTTATTATGACAAATACGGGACGATTACTCAAATAAGGGAACCCGAGTCTCATCAGAAGTATTCTGAGGAGGTTCTAACTTATTAGAGAGATCGTGGCCCGAAGAGATGTAGCAATGGAAAGAGTTTCATCCGAAGATAATATTTCAAATCCACTAACAAAGCTATTGACTCAGATTGTCTTTGAGCATCACCGAGGTCTGATGGGGATCAGACATGTTGGTGATTGGCTTTAGGTCAAGTGGGAGATTGCTAGTCATATGTGCCTTGCAGGCCAATTACATAGGTGATGGTACTTATGACTTGATATGCACCTTTTTTTCTTTGCTTATTGTTAGGCGTTTTATCACTTTATCTTGCGTGTTGCATATATTGTGATGTCCCTAGATCTATGTAATGGAAATCAAATCGTGATAAGATTACGATAATGAGACCGATTCACCTTTAAACACATACCCTAAATTATCCTGGTCATAGGTTACTCGATAAGGACATCGAGATAACCGAGATAGATCAAAAGTGTCAGTATACCCATTCATATGATGGAGGTAGCTGGTCTCATAGCTACTCGTGTGGGGACACTAAGGGTACAGTGCCGGTGCTCCTTGGAGAATGAGTTCACTGATTGATCCGCCTAAGGAATGCTGAATGGTTAATGATACCTCACGTCAGACAACGATTCCGTAGTCTCAGTAGTGTATCTGGTCCTTAGACTTGAGACACCAAGGATGTCCTATATGAGTACTCCACTCTTTGATACCGGACTTAAAGGTTTGGAAAGTTTCAGATCTAGTACAGCCGGTCATTGGGAGTGGTAGCCAACCTTACGAGGGCTATTGAGTGTTAATAGAGGATCATTCGCTCTTGGTATCATGAGAGGAATATCTCATGTGTTCTTGCTTGAACAAATCCTTGGCCAAGGTTATTCGGATTGAGAGAGAAAGAGTTCTCCGGGAGAATCCCACAAGAGCAAGACTCGAGAAGAGATCGTATGGGCCTGACAGCACCATGCCCGGTATAGGGTCTCTGGGATATTAGATGGCTGAGAGACTATAGATACATGGTAACTGAGGACAGATAGTCTAAAGGATTGGATTCCTCTGTATCATCTGGGGGCCGCGGCGTAGTGGCTTGGTACGTCCGTAGTCGATGAGTTGGGTGAATTATTATAGAGATAATAATTCACTAAGTCAGAAGGAGTTCTGATAAGTATGACTCATGGCCAGCTCGATATTGGGCCTAGAGGGTCATAAACATATGGTAGGTGTTACGACGAGTAGAGGTTCTGATATGAGATATCCGTGAACCCCCTATCTTATTGGATATCCATTAAGCTCCTGAATTATTGGATCCTGAGATGAGATCCAATAATTGCTAATAAGAGATTATTGGGTAGAGACCCACTAATCCAAGAGGCTTGGGTAATTGGATGGAGATCCAATACTCAATAGGGCAAAAGATCCATTAGGGTTTTCAGGGGGCCTCTATAAATAGGAGGGAACCAAAGCTCTATAGGCTGAGGGTTTTCTTTTGGTAGCCACCTCCTGTTCTCCTCTCCCCAGAGAGAGAGGTGCATCATTGCAATCCCTGTCGTGTGGATACCGCTAGAGAGGAGGACGCTTGATCTCCTTCATCCTCTCCCACAGATCTGCAGGAATTCAGGGATATACGATCTCCCTAGGTATCTTCTTTTACACGTACAGTTTTGCGGATTTGTTTTTGATGCACCGATCTTCACACGACGACGTAAACTTTCTATGGGAAATCTGGGGTTTTGTTTTTTGTTCTTCCACTACGCATGTGATGTCGCTCCCTTGAAGGATTTCCTAATAGGTTATTGATACCTCACGTCAGACAGCGATTCCGTAATCCCAATAATATATCTGGTCCTTAGACTTGAGACACCAAGGATATCCTGTATGAGTACTCCACTCTTTGATATCGGACTTATAGGTCTAGAAGTTTCAGATCTAGTACAATTGGTTACTGGGAGTGGCAACCAACCTGACGAGAGCTATTGAGTGTCAATAGAGGATCATCCACTCTCGGTATCATGAGAGGAATATCCCATGTGATCTTGCTTAGGCAAATCTCTGGCCAGGGTCATTCAGATTAAGAGAGAAAGAGTTCTCCGGGAGAATTTGATTAGAGCGAGACTCAATTGGAAATCGTATGCGCCTAACAACACCATGCCCGATATACGATCTCTAGGATATTAGATGGATAAGGGAATATAAGTACATGGTAACTAAGGATGGATAGATCCAAAGAATTGGATTCCCCTGTATCGTCTGGGGATTATAACGTAGTGGCTTAGTATGTCCGCAGTCGATAAATTGAATGAATTATTATAGAGATAATAATTTAGTAAGTCAGAAGGAGTTCTGACAAGTTTGACTCACGACCAGCTCGATATTAGGCCTAGAGGGTCACACACATATGGTAGGTGTTACGACAAGTAGAGGTTCGAATATGAGATATCCGCCGGAGCTCCTATCTAATTAGATATCCAATAAACCCTTGTATTATTGGATCCCATGTATGAGATCTAATAAGGGCTAGATAATTGGGTAGAGACCCATTGATCTAAGAGGCTTGGGTAATTGGATAAAGATCTAATACCTAATAGGATTGGATCCATTAGGGTTGACAAGGGCCTCTATAAATAGGAGGGAACCAAAGGCATATAGGTTGAGATTTTTCTTGGTAGCCACCTCCTGTTCTCCTCTCCCCAAAGAGGAGCATCGTCACAGTCCTTGTCGTGTGGATACCGCTAGAGAGGAGGACGCTTGACCTTCTTCATCCACTCTATGGATCTGCAGGAATCTTAAGGATATACGATTTCCCTAGGTATTATTATTTTTTTATACACAGTTTTCAAATTTGCGGATTTATTTTGACGCACCGTTCTTCGCACGATGACGGAACCTTTTACGAAAATCTAAGGTGCTTTGTTTTCTGTTCTACTGCATATGAGATGTCCCCCCTTGGATTTTTTAATAGTGGTATCAGAGCCAGGTTGTTCGTACGAAGATCGGATTTTAAACTGCGTGTGTTATGATTTAGAACAGCTTTTATCGTCAAAATTATTGGCGCAAAAGGTGAGAAAGGACAACAACTGTTGCTGCCCTTGCTGCACTCACAGAACGACCAAAAGGCTACTTGCAGCATTGGCCACCGCCAGTGGTTTGCATGCAACTGGCCAACGGGCTACGGGCCGCAAGCAAGCAACGCCTATAGGCTGCCTGTGTCGGCGGCCTATGGCATACCTGCAAGGGGCAAGCGGCACCCGCTTGCAGGTGGCCTACCCACAAGGGTCGACGCCGCTTGCGGGCGCTACACTTGTATGGGTGGGGGCGCCGGCAGGCGCTGCACCCACCGGGGCAACGTTGGCCCGCTACGAGCGCTGCACTCGCTTGTTACGGTCGCGCCGCCTGTGGAGCCACCGCGACAGGCAGAAGAGAAGAGAATTAGGGCTTTTTAGGCAAAAGATAATTTTACCCTTGGGAATTTCAAAATTTTTAATTTTGTCCATTCTACTGAATGACCAAAATACCCTTTAGAATTTAAAAATTTTCCTATATATCCCTATTTTCAAAAAAAATATTAGTTAATTAAAATATTTAATTAACTATTATTATTTATGTAGTAGTCCTATATAATAATATGTACATGTGATGTATGATGTAGACAGATGATCATGGACCGTGTGATGTGATGTATTATGTGATTATTAGGGCCTGCGAGCATCTAATTTTCTCATTTATTATCGAGTCTGCGTGTCTGTAATTATATTGTAATAACACGAGGAGGCATAACGGGAGCGAGACCCATGAGGTCGAGACAAACTATCCGATGCATGGAGATGCATCGAGATGTCGACGGAACCGACGAAGCGAGATGGATGATCACAAGGTATGAAGATGCGCCGAAGCATACATAGATCTTGATGTGAGTGATTGGGCCCAGTGACTCAGACTTGATCACATTAGGATATGGTCCATGATCATCTGGTGTGATTACTCATGTGATGTGTGATTGCTTATACACCTACTAGATATATATATTTGCATGCGATGTAGATATATATTAATATGTATGTGTGTGACATGTCATATTAGGAGACCAAATTAAAAATACCCTCTCTCAATAATATTAAGTCGGTAAACATGAGGCAATTAGATTGACCCATGTGGCCTTCCATCGTTATATGTAGGAACCGATTCCTGGTGTATGTTGAGTTAGTCTAGTCCCTCGAGACTCACATATATCACGATTCGCTATCTTATCTACGACATAGAGATGTTATTGGTGACCTGAGGACATAGTATGTTTGGTCGAGTCCCTCAAGGGCATATCATCGAATCAAACTCATCTTGTAACGATGGTGATGACTTAACCAAACATCATGATTGGTCGAGTCCCTCGAGACCATGGTGATTCAGAGACCGAATAGGATGAGAATCACAAGGAGTTACGTTTTGGTAAGAGTTACCTACCTTTTGGGCTTAGTGTGATTGGTCGAGTCCCTCGAGGTTACACTAAGATACTGATTGGATCTTGATCCCCACTAGAAGTCTGCCGGAAACTTTCGTTTCACGTGCTGAGGGTGTCGCATGACTCGCTAAAAAAATAGTGGAAGTACATCAAGATAAAAATCCATATCTTGATTATTTATATTTCTGTAAAATCTGCATATTATTTATGTTTGCTGCATCTTTTGAAAATGTCGCTATTAGACTCTTTATGTGGCATACTTGATGTCAACCGTCTCACTGGTCAAAACTATGCAAATTGACTCTGTAACCTAAGAATAGTTCTTACAGTGGAGAAAATTGCATATGTCCTTAAAATAGTGATGCATATGCCCAAGGAAAGGGCAAGCGAGGATGAGATCGCTCGCTACGTGAAGTACGCAAATGACTCAACTCTTACTCATTATTGTATGTTGGGCTCCATGACTCTCGAGTTATAGAGACAATATAAAAGGATGGATGGCAGATCCATACTCTTGCATCTCCGTAAATTGTTTGAGGAATAGGGAAGAACTCAACGATATGAGATATCGAAGAATTTCTTCCGTGCTAGGATGACTGAGAGGACACTGGTTCAAAACCATGTCTTTAAGATGATTGAGTGGATACAAATACTCATAGGTCTAAGAATGGTCCTAGAGGATAACAGTGTGTGGATCTTGTACTTCAGTCCCTACTTGATTCCTTTTCACAATTCTCTATACTGGTAAGATCAGAAAAAAAAGGAAGATAGAGAAATCCCTTGAGAAGGGCAAAGGGCAAGGGCAGATCAGGTAAAGAAAAGGTTGCTAAGAAGATCTGGAAGAGGACAAAAGCCAGTGCTTCCACTGTGGCAAAGACGGGCATTGGAAGATGAACTGCAAAGAGTATATTACAGAGAAGGCAAAATAGAAGCTTGGAGAAGCTTCAGATATGCATTCATGATTAGTCTCTATCTGTTAGACTCATATGATAACACATAGGTATTGGATACCGATAATGTTTATCATATCTGCAATTCGTTGTAGGTTCTGGCAGAACCTAAGAGATTGATGAGAGGCAAGATGGACCTCAAGATGGGCAATGAAGCAAGAGTTGCTACTATTGCTATTGGCGAGATCACCCTACATCTGCCTGGTAGAGCTACTATTACATTAGATGTATCTTATTTTGTTCTCTATCATCAAAAATGTTATTTTCATTTTATGTTTGACATTGAATGGTTATAAAGTAGTTTTTGAGAATAATAGTTGTTTAACTATTGAGGATGATAAGATCATCACGAGAGGAACATTGCATAATATTTTGATTATGCTAAACTCTACTCCACATATCATGAATGTAAATGAGTCCAAGAGGAAACGAGATGAGATGAACAGTGCAAACCTATGGTATTGTAGGCTGGGTCATATATGTGAGGGAAGGATTCAAAAGTTGCTGTTAGATGGATACCTGGATTCATTTGACTATGAGTCATATGCGACTTGCGAACCTTGTTTTCGTGGAAAAATGACCAACTCTCCATTTAGCGGAACTAGAGAGAGAGCCATTGAGTTGTTGGTACTAATACATAATGATGTATGTGGTCCCATGTCAACTCAGGCCATTAGTGGTAATTCCTACATTATTTTCACTGACGATTTCTCTAGGTACAGACATATGTACTTGATGAAGTACAAGTCCAAAGCCTTCGAGAAATTCAATGAGTATAAGAATAAAATAGAGGTTCAGACCGGAAAGAGTATCAAGACTCTTCGATCAGATCGAGGAGGTGAGTACTTGAGTACAGAGTTCACCTAATTCCTCAAGGACTAGGGGATTCTATCCCAAAGGACACCTCCTTATACACCCTAGCTCAATGGCGTATTTAAAAGGAGGAATCGTATCCTATTAGACATGGTGCAGTCCATGATGAGTTTTGCCAACCTACCCATCTCATTTTGGAGATATGCCCTAGAGTCTGCAGCTTACCTTCTGAATAGAGTTCCAACTAAGTCGGTAGTGTCCACACCATATGAGATATGAAGAGGGAAACTCGATCTTAAGGTTGTTAAGATTTAGGGCTGCCCTTCCCACATTAAGATACACATCTAATAAGTTGGAATCCATGACGGAATGGTGCAAGTTCATGGGATACCCTAAAAAACTTGTGGGTATTATTTCTATCACCCCATCTTTGTAGCTAAGAGAGTAGTATTCCTTGAGAATGAACACATTCTTGGTGGAGATAGTGGGAGCATAATAGAGTTGAGCAAGGTTGGAGAACCTAGCTCAAGCACCATTCCACAACCAGAATCTATTCAGGTACCTAGCACACAAGTTTCAACTTTATGTAAGTATGGTAGAGTATCCCATCCTCCTACGAGTATGTGGGACATATCATAGGAGTGGATATTGAGGATATTGATCCTTAAACCTACGAGGAGCCTATTATGAGTATAGACTTCGTGAAGTGGCAAGAAGCCATGAATTCAAAGATGGATTTCATATACTCCAATTAGGTTTGGAACCTAGTTGATGCACCCGAGGGTATCGTACCTATTGGTTGCAAGTGGATCTTCCAGAAGAAGATCGGAGTAAATGGAAAGGTTGAGACCTGTAAAGTAAGGCTAGTGGCTAGGGGTTCTTGTCAAAGCCAAGGTGTTGACTATGACAAAACCTTCTCACCTATAGCCATGCTAAAATCCATCCGAATTCTATTGGCTATTGCAGTATACTATGATTATGAGATCTGACAGATGGACGTCAAAATCGTATTCCTCAATGGTAACCTCGAGGATGAGGTGTATATGATACAACCTGAGAGATTTGTGTCCAAGGATATTCCAAATAAGATATGCAGGTTGCTTAGGTCCATCTATGGACTGAAGCAAGCTTCACGAAGTTGGAACATAAGATTTGATGAAGCGATCAGATCTTATGACTTCATTACGGACAAAGATGAGCCTTGTGTGTATAGGAATATAAGTGAGAGCACTATCACTTTTTGGTGTTGTATGTGGATGACATCCTAATCATTGAGAATGATGTAGGAATGCTCTCCATGCTAAAAGCTTGGCTATCTAGACACTTCTCCATGAAGGACTTAGGGGAAGCATCCTACTTATTGGAAATTTAAATCTATAGAGATAGATCCAAGTATATGCTTAGCTTGTCCCAGTCCAGGTACATAGACACCATTGTCAAAAGGTTTGACATGAAAAATTTCAAGAGATGTCTCATACCAATGAGACATAAGTTATCACTTTCTAGGAGCATGTCCCCAAAGACTCCTGAAGAAAAGACAGACATGGATAGGATACCCTATGCCTCAACGATAGGGTCTATCATATATATTATGCTATATACCAAGCCTGATATAGTGTATGCTCTGAGTGTCACGAGCAGGTATCAAGTAGATATAGAATTAGAGTACTGGAAAGTAGTAAAGTGTATCCTTATGTACTTGAGAAGGATCAAGGATCTTTTACTGGTATATAGAGAAAGTAGCCTCAGAATTGATGGCTACACAGACTCAAGCTTCTAGTTCGATGTCGATGATGACAAGTATAATTCAGGGTATGTATTCACTCTGAATAGAGGAGCAGTACATTGGAAGTGTTCCAAGCAAGACACTACTGTTGACTCAACCACAGAGAGGCGGAGTACATTACTGCGATAGAGGCAACAAAAGAGGGAGTTTGGATGAAGTAGTTCATCACAGATTTGAGAGTCATGCCGAGCAACAAGGAACTGATTCCCTTATATTGCAACAACTATGGGACGATTACTTTAATAAGGGATCCCGGGTCTCATCAGAAGTGTTCTGAGGAGGTTCCAACTTATTTGAGAGATTGTGGCCCGAAGAGATGTAGTAGTGGAAAGAGTTCCATCCGAAGATAACATTGTAGATCCACTGACAAAGCCATTGACTCAAATTGTCTTTGAGCATCATAGAGGTCTGATAGGGATCAGACACGTAGGTGATTAGCTTTAGGTCAAGTGGGAGATTGCTAGTTATAGGTGCCCTACAAGCCAATCACATGAGTGATGGCACCTGTAACATGCTGCGTCAATCTCTTTGCTTATGATTATTATTATTTTCTCACATTATCTGAAAATATATTATGATATCCTTAGATCTATGTAATGGGAATCAGATCATGATGAGATCACGATAATAAGACCGATTCACCTTTAAACATAGACCCTAAATAATCCTGGTCATAGGTTACTCGAGAGGGACATCAAGATAATCGGACAAACTGGTGTACTGTATACTTATCCATATGATGGAGATGACTGATCTCATATCTACTCATGTGGGGATACTAAGGGTACAGTGCAGGTGCTCATTAGAGAATGAGTTCATTGATTGATCCGCTTATGGAATGTTGCATGGTTATTGATACCTCACGTCAGACAACGATTCCATAATCCCAATAGTATATCTGGTCCTTAGACTTAAGACACCAAAAATGTCCTGTATGAGTACTCCACTCTTTGATACCAGACTTATAGGTCTAGAAGTTTCAGATCTAGTACAGTCGATTATTGGGAGTGGCAGTCAAACTTACGAGGGCTATTGAATGTCAATAGAGGATCATCCACTCTCGGTATCATGAGAGGAATATCCCATGTGATCTTGCTTAGGAAAATCCCTGGCTAGGGTCATTCAGATTAAGAGAGAAAGAGTTCTCCGGGAGAATCCGATTAGAGCGAGACTCAATTGAAAATCGTATGTGCCTGACAACACCATGCCCGATATACGATCTCTAGGATATTAGATGGATGAGAGAATATAGGTACATAGTAACTAAGGACAGATAGGTCCAAAGAATTGGATTCCCCTATATCGTCTAGGGATGACGACGTAGTGGCTTAGTACGTCCGCTGTCGATAAGTTGAATGAATTATCATAGAGATAATAATTTACTGAGTCAGAAGGAGTTCTAATATGTTTGACTTATGGCCAGCTCGATATTGGGCCTAGAGGGTCACACACATATGGTAGGTGTTGCGACGAGTAGAGGTTCGGATATGAGATATCCGTCGGAGCCCCTATCTTATTGGATATCCATTAAGCCCCTGTATTATTGGATCACATGGATGAGATTCAATAAGAGCTAAATTATTGGGTAGAGACCCATTGATCTAAGAGGCTTGGGTAATTGGATAAAGATCCAATACTCAATAGGGCTGGATCTATTAGGGTTGATAGGGGGTCTCTATAAATAGGAAGAAACCAAAGGCCTATAGGCTGGGGTTTTTCTTAGTAGCCACCTCCTGTTCTCCTCTCCCCAGAGAGGAGCATCATCGTAGTCACTGTCATGTGGATACCGCTAGAGAGGAGGACGCTTAACCTCCTTCATCCACCCCACGGATCTGCAAGAATCTCAAGGATATGCGATCTTCCTAGGTATTAACGTTCTTTTTATATACGTAATTTTTAGATTTACGGATTTGTTTTGACGCACCGATTTTCACACGATGACGGAACCTTTTGCGAAAATCTAGGGTATTTTGTTTTCTGTTCTTCCGCTGCGTATGAGATGTCGCCCCCTTGGATTTCCCAATAGGAAGCACCTAATTCACTATAATATGCTCATGTGGACCTTGCTGATGCTATGGTATATTTTTTAGCCCACAATATTACCTCAAAGCCTTCAACTCAGCCTATTCAATTCAATGCACTTTTCTTTATGACTAAGAAATATATTAATAGAGTTAGTTAATAGCTATAAAATATTTAATCTCGAAATTTCATGCACGAATGGTTGTTTTATGCACTATACTTATTTTGGTGTTTTAGGGTTAAAGAAGGGTTTAGAAACTAAAGATATTGGATTCTTCCTAGAGTGGTGAGTCTATTTGTTCAGTTTTATATCTTCGTTTAATTTTCTTAGGGTGATGAAATTTTCTATATCTCTATGTGATTTTAAATTTGGTAGTGAACTATTTTACGATTATGTTAAAGTATTTTTTGTGAGATTGTTCTTTTTATATCTGAAGAACTTATTTTAGCAAATATCATTATACTCTTGATTTTTTTTTTAATCTTTGTATCATGTTTGGATGTAGGATATTAGATCATTAGCCTTCATCAAATGAAATCACTTGCAGAGTCGACTTCTCTCGATAATTTTGAAACCTCCAATGTGAACTTCATGGCACCAAGGAGACAGACATGAAGAGCCTCACTGACAAGTCAGGAGAATTGATGCGGCCAGTAATGAGTTGGTGGTCTTTATATCATTTACCTTTTTTACTGACTCGGTTAGCTCTCATGCCGAAATCGATTAGTAGTCTTAATCAAATTGATCAGAATTAACATATATCAAACTTATTACATGTGACTCATTCCATCCCTAGTAACATGGGGTTATTTTCTTCATCTCTTTCAATATGTATCTTACACGTAAATATTTATTTTATAATAAATTATAGTATCATAATTTTATATGCCACAATCATTTATAAGCTGATTCATGAAGTGATAAAGAATAAAATCAGCCACAAACAAATTCTAACAAAATTGCCATATGAAAGCCAATTTGACATATCGTCTAATTCTATTCAAAGAAAACTTCATCTTAAAATTATTTTGAATATAATACTATATCTTCGACAAATATTTAGAGTCCTAATTATGGTTGGCTTCAGCTTTGACAAGATCCAATCAAGCAAATGAAACTGAAGCTTGAGAGCCAACGAGATCCAAGACCACAGTAGAGGATGTGTCATCCACTCTTGGTTGGTGTGATCTGACCCCTTCTTGTAAGAACATGTAGATATTGGTATGTGGCAAATTTAGAAGACAAATGATGAGTATGAAAATTATGTAAGATATGGCAGGTATGCTCCCAAACAAGCTGTTCGACATCTTAATCAATGTGAAGGGCTTTGCATTGAGTCAAATCTTCCTGTTTTTTATATGGCTGAATGTGACAGATTTTAATCAACAGTTGGAGGCTACTGAAGATGGAATGGTGAAATAAATTGGAGGGGGAGACTGCTATAAAATAGAGACAGAGAAGTCAAAGATCAATGTTAGAATATAATTGCAAATGTAGCCTTACTAAGAAATCAGCAGTATTCTTTTTTGTTTTGAAGAAAAATATTGGAGAACAAAAAAAAAATACGATTAATGCATATTTAATTTTGTTGTCGAGCTTTGAGGACAACAACAGATGATAATGGCAGGACTGTGAAGGGACGAGGAATCGCATGGAGAGGCAGACAACCAACGATGAGATGGGACATGACGCGATTAGGAATAGCCGACATTAAAAGCTCTATTAGCTTGCTGATGGTGGAACGAGAAGAACATGGAGCAGTGAAGAACCACTCTGAAAAGAAGATAAGAAGAGTTTAAAGCAGAGAAGACCGGACGAGGTGAGGAAGGGATAATGCATGTTGGAAAACCTGTGAAACAATTTTTTTTCCTCTTTATCTATCAAAATAGATTCCTCATCAAAAATATCAAAAATACCAACTTGATATCACAAACAAATATTAATCAGAATAATATTTATAGTAAAATAATTTATCAATCATAAGTGAAACTAAATTTTTAACGTGAAAAACTCAATACGGGAAAAATCACGGGACCGTAGTCTAATTCAAATTTCCACTATCACCAATAATGATAATAGGTTTATAATAGTTCTTTTCTAAAATAACAAGATGATTATAATAACATCAAGATCACAAATCTTGGCTCAACAATAATATGTCATTATCATATAGATGGATCTCATAAAAAAAAAGTTTTAAGTCTCATTAAGTAGATATGGCAGGTAAATACCTTAGAGAGAATAAACCGTAGATCGACACCGTTAGGATTGTAGAGTTTACTATAAGAATTCTTTACGTCAAATTTAGGTCAAAACTAATGAAATTTGGCCACTGACCATCAAGCAGGAACCTTATCCTAGTTTTTCTATCTCCTCGTTCGCTCTCTCTTTCCTTTATCTCACTGCACCGCTGCACACTGCACACCCAAAAAAACCTTTGCACTGCTTCGCAGCAACTGCACAAAATACCTTTTTTTTTCTTTAATTAACTGATTTAGGCTCAAAGACCCAATTATCTGATCCAAGCTCACCTATGGGCTAGACCCAACAATTCCCCCCCTTTAGCTCATATGATGGGCTGTACTAAGCCCGCTCTTCGCCTACAAGCTTCAAACTTCTCCTTAGGCAAAGACTTTATCAACATGTTTGATCCATTCTCATTGATATGCACATTTTCCAATTGTAATTCTTTCATCTCAAGCACATCACGAATCCAATAGTATCTTACATCAATATGCTTGGATCTAGAATGATATGTTGAATTCTTAGAGAGGTGAATAACACTTTGATTGTCACAATAAACAATATATTCTTCCTGTTTCAAGCCCAATTCCTGTAGAAACTTTTTCATCCATAAAGCTTCCTTACAGGTTTCAGTAATAGCTATGTATTCTGTTACTGTGGTTGATAGAGCAACAAATTTCTGTAACTTAGATTGCCAAAAGACTACTCCCCCTACAAATGTCATCAAAAACCCCGAAGTGGATTTTCTGGAATCAGTATCACCAGTCATATCTACATCTGTGTACCCTTCTAACACAGGTTCACCACTGTCAAAACATAAACACAATCTAGAAGTACCTCTTAGATATCTTAATATTCATTTTACTGTTGCCCAATGTTCTTTTCCAAGATTAGAGAGAAATCAGCTAACAACTCCAGTTGCATGAGCTATATTTGGCCTAGTACAAACCATAGCATACATCAAACTGCCCACTGCAGATGAGTAAGGCACTCTGAATAGTTCTTCTTTTTCTTTCTCACTTGTCGGACATTGTTTTGAGCTAAGCTTAAAATGACCTGCAAGTGGAGAACAAACTGCTTTGGCTTTACTCATATTGAATCTTTCAAGAACCTTCTCAATGTAGGTCTCCTGAGATAATCAAATCTTTTCTTTCTTTCTATCACAAAAAATCTTCATGCCAAGCATTTGTTTCACCGATCCCAAGTCTTTCATAGCAAAAGACTTACTTAACTCTCTTTTAAGTTTTTCAATTTTATTAGCATTATGACCAACAATCAACATATCATCAACATATAGCAGGAGAATAATGAAATTATCATTTGAAAACTTCTTTGTAAACACACAATGATCAGATGTGGTTCTATTGTACCCTTGGCTCATCATAAAGGAATCAAACTTTTTGTACCACTGTTTGGGTGCCTGTTTGAGACCATATAAACTTTTTCTTAGTTTGCACACTAGATTTTCTTTTCCCTTGACTTTGAAGCCTTTTGGTTGCTCCATGTAAATTTCTTCTTCTAGGTCACCATGAAGAAATGCAGTTTTCACATCAAGTTACTCAACTTCTAAATTCAAACGGGCAACCAAACTAAGAACAACTCGGATAGAGGACATTTTCACCAAAGGAGAAAATATATCTTCAAAGTCAATACCTTTCTTCTGACTGAATCCCTTCACAACTAATCGTGTCTTGTATCTTTGTTGTGAGCTGTTATTTTCAGTCTTCAATCTGTAAACCCATTTATTCTTGAGAGCTTTCTTCTCTTTAGGCAACTTTACCAAGTTATAGGTGTGGTTCTCAAGCAAGGATCTCATCTCTTCTTACATGGCTTTAACCTACTCATTCTTGTGCTCATGTAGAATAGCTTCTTGGTAAGTTTCTGGCTCTCCCCCATCAGTAAGCATAACATATTCATGTGGAGGATATCTTGTAAATGGTTGTCGCTTTCTTGTAGATCTTCTCAATGGAATCTCAACTGGTGGTGGAGGTGCTTGCTTAGTTGGTTCAATCTAACATTCTCACCACATTCTTCTTCATCATCTCTCCCATGATCATCATGAACTACAGGTGAAGGAACAAGACCCAAACTCTAAGGAATATAAATAGAGGTTTCTGGCTTCTCAACATTATTACCATTTTCAAACAATTGGTCTTCAAGAAATACAATATCCCTGCTTCTAATAATCTTCTTGTTCACTGGATCCCATAATCTGTACCTAAACTCTTCATGACTATATCCCAAGAAAATATATGTCTTTATCTTATTATCAAGCTTGGATCTCTCATCTTTAGGAATATGTACAAATGTTTTGTACCCAAAGACTCTCAAATGATCATAAGATACATCTTCCCTTTCCATACTCTCTTTGGAACATCACCTTTTAGAGGAACTGATGGAGAAAGATTTATCAAGTCAACTGTAGTTCTCATAGCCTCCCCCCAAAATGACTTAGGTAACTTAGCATGAGAAAGCATGCACCTAATCCTTTCTTCAATGGTTTTGTTCATCCTTTCTGCCACACCGTTTTGTTGAGGAGTTTTTGGAACTGTTTTCTCAAGCCTGATACCATAAAACCTGCAATAATTCTCAAAAGGACCCCTGTACTCGCCACCATTATCTGCTTGAACACTCTTTAGCTTTCTATCAGTTTCGCTTTCAACACTGACATGAAATTCTTTGAAGACATTGAGTATCTAGTCTTTAGATTTCAAAGCAAAAGCCCAAACTTTTTTAGAATGATCATCAATAAAAGTAACAAAATAAAGAGCACCTCCAAGAGTTCTAGTTTGTATAGTACAGATATCAGTATGAACTAAATCAATAATATTTGATCTTCTAGATAACGGATAAGTATGAAATGCAACTCTATGTGGTTTTCCAACTAAGCAATGATCACAAGATTTAAGAGATATACCTTACAACTCTGGTAAGAACTACTTTCTAGCAAGAGCTTGAAGTCCCTTCTCGCTGATATGACCAAGCCTCTTATGCCAAAGATCTATGCTTTCACCCTTTTGAATTACATTAATCTCTCATTTGTGTAGCTTAACTTTCATAATATAAAAAGAGTTTAACTTCTTTCCTCTCATCACTACTAAGAACCTTTAGTGAGCTTCCATTTACTTTCACCAAAATAGTGTGTAAATCCCTCATCATCAAGTCTGTCTGTAGATATCAAATTCAAACGAATATCTAGAACATGTCTAACATCTTTGAGTATCAATTTGCTCCCAGTATTGGTCTCTAAACAAATATCTCCAATACCTACAATCTTGGATGTACCACTGTTTCCCATTCTAACATTTCCAAAATTACCAATAGTGTAGGATCTGAAGAAATCACCATGAGAAGTATCATGGAATGATGCACCAGAGTCAATTACCTAGTTACTATCCTGAGCTATAAGACTAACACATCCATCATCAGAAACAATAATGATATCACCTTCAGCAGCAACTGTATTGGTCTCGTTTTTATTTTTCTTCCTTTCATTCTGTTCTTGCTTCCAAAACCTACACTCTTTCTTCATATGACCTGATATCTCTTCTAGACTTGGATTTTCCTCTGTAAACATATGGATTTCTACCGTGACTTCTTCCACGTCTTTCCTACTTTTCAATAATAAGTGCACCAGAAGAAGATTCTCCCTGTTCTTTCCTTTTGGCATCTTCATTCAGTAAACTATCTTTAACCATATCTATAGTTAGAGTCTCCTCTAGCATGGAGTTACAAATTATCACCACATATATTTCTCAACTTTCTGATAAAGAGCTGAGAAGTAGCAATCCCTGCATTTCATGATCTATATTCATTTTCATAGCAACCAACTTGTTTGCAAGACTCTGAAATAGGCTTATGTGCTCAACAATGTTACCATCATCTTTATATTTCAAATTAACAAGCCTTCTAAGAAAAGAAATTCTATTTTCCACTATCTTTTTCGCAAACAGATTTTCTAACGTTTACCAAATAATATCAGGTCTGGTTTTATCAAAAATATGCTCATGCAAATTTATATTCATCCATCTTCTAATATAAGCAATAGCTTTCCTGTGTTGGACATCTCATTCCTCCTCTTCCAAAGTAGAGGGTTTTTCTTTAAATTTGATGGGCTTATACATATCTTTGCAATAGAGCAAGTCATCCATCATACACCTCCAAGTGAAATAATTTAATAAGTTCAATTTAATCATACCATTTGACTCTTCTATTTCAATCACATAAGAAAAACTAGTAGCAAATAACCTATTGCTCTGATATCACTTGTTGGGAAAAACTTGTTAATGCGGAATAATTCTTTTCCCTCTTTGTGTATCAAAATGGGTTCCTCATCAAAAATACCAAATTGATATCACAAGCAAATATTAACCAAAACAATATTTGTAGCAGAACAATTGATCAATCACAAGTGAGACCGAATTTTTAACGTGAAAAACTCAATGCGAAAAAAACCACTGGACCATATTCCACTTCAAACTTCCACTATCACCAATAATGATAACAGGTTTACAGTAGTTCTTCTCTAAAATAACAAGAGGATCATAATAACATTAAGATTACATATCTTGGCTCAACAATAGTACGTTATCATCATATAGATGGATCTCATAAAAAAAGGTTTTAAGTCTCACTAAGTAGATATAGCAGGAAAATACCTTAGAGAAGATAAATCATAGATCGGTATTGTTAGGATTGTAAAGTTTACTGTAAGGATTCTCTATATTAAATTTGGGTTAAAACTGATGAAATTTGATCAATGATCACTAAGTAGGAAACTTATGCTAATTTTTCTCTCTCCTCCTTCGGTCTCTTTTTCTTTTCTCTGCTTGCACTGCTTCACAGTATCTGCAAAAAATAATAATAATAATAATTAATTAACTGATTTGAATTCAAACGTCTAATTATCTAGTCAAGCGCACCTAGACCCAACAATACAAGATTGAACCAGAAGACTGTAGAATATATATATATATATATATATATATATATATATATATATATATATATATTAAAGGGAGAAGGAGAGAGTAGAAACCAATCAAAGCCAAAGGGCTATAGATAATTTGTTTGTTCTTAAGATAACTCCATGAACGATATCTTTCCACACAAGAATCGGGTTGCCACCTTTCTGTTCTGCGTGGGTCAACATGAAGAAAATAGCTCTCCGGGGGCAAATCCTTCTCCTGCTGCTTTACCATTTAAGACTGTCGTTATATGCACACTTTGCAGTTATCATGAAAGAAGCAAAGCCAATTCATGGGGACTCACTTGATTGGAAAATATGTTGTCAATAATGACTTGGATACCGCTTTATTCTATCCATACTCGTTGTGTTGTGCTGACAGTCACATTTCCCATGCAGGTCAAGTGGGAACTTCGTTCATGCAGCATAACTTTCTAAAACACTTCCCTTATTAACTCTTGACACTTCTTTTGGGCATGCTTTTAGAGATTCATTTCTTTCGGAATCACAAAAGGGTGGCTGAGACTTTCAGTTGTGCATTTGATGCCTTTTAAGATTTGACTTCTCTATATGACAGGCAGGTTTTTTCTGCATTCCTGCAAATTGATTTATGTGCAGTGCTCCCTTGGAGAAGATGATCGGCAGTTGAATCTGTCCCAAAAGGTACTTAGTATCTAAAATGATATCAAAGACCGGGCCTTGACTCATGAGCTTTTGTGGACAGTTACAGTCTTTGCTACATCTCTTGCTAGTTGTCGTTGGACGATTTGATTGTTGCCAATGGGCTTTAGGTTCTGTATTCGATTGCACAAGTTGGGGAATATTTCCCAGTCGTAGCAGGTGAGAGCTGTTCGAGCTCATCGACTCAATTATGTGTTTTTTTCCCCTCGAAGAACAGAAGGCAGAGGATTACAAGAAAAATCCATGACATCGGTTCTTTCCCACCTAATTAGCTTTTTCTGAATCGGAAGCCTTGACAAAATGTGTGTGCTTTCCCGACAGGCCGAGCTGTGACTATAATTACGATGCATATGTAATCATGCATATAAAAAAATAAGTTTAGTTGTTGTCAAAGTAATATGAAATTGGAGTCATCTTCACCACTGTTTCTTGCCTACTCTTCCAAACTTGATCAACAACTTGTCATATTTCCATGTGTGGTGGCTGGAATTCTGTGAGCGGCAGTGTACTATGATTATATTGGTTGGATAATACATCCGCATGAAGTGGCCATCCAGTTCTACAACATGGAAAATGCCAATCACTATGCGAATTTTGTATGGATCATCAGGCGGGAAGGACATGATGATGATGTGCCAACCATCCCTCCAAGAATTTTATGTGAGAGATGCACGTCAAATAGTTACAGTGGCTCATGTGAATAGAGTGAAGAGCAATTCCTCCATAGATCCTATAGCCTTCAGCTTGACATGCTGCAACGCAGGTTTTAGTCAAAAGGGTGTGTTTGGATCATTGTTCTATTGGATTCTCACTTGTCATGCCTGCCACCAAACATAGGTTTTTGGAAGGAAGAAGCCATAATAATATATCACTAGCCCATCAGATCCAGATTGATTCTAGTGATGACTCTGTCTCATCGAGTAATATACACATGAAGTTGACTACCCTCTTGTCTATTCTGGGATACAAAAATTTAGTATATCTTGTGTGAACAAATACTTAAGCATTACAAAACAACATATTAGCTTCCAGTCTGGATGGAAGTACATCAATGTCCTATATTCCTTGCTGCCAAATGGTATAATTCTCACCGTCTCCTCCTAACTCCACCAACAATTTGTCATGCTCTGGCCACAATCTATTTTTTCCAAGCAACATTGTCTGATTCCTTTCCTCCTCCTGAGATTTAATCCTCAGGTGTTTGTTGACTGTCGGACCAATAAACTCTTACTCGTGCATGAGAAGCAGATGCAGCGCAGCAGTGAACCAAATTCTAAGCCAAGGCTAAATGGTGGTTGAGCTTGAAATGATGCTTCCATTGGGTGATCCAGGGATTAGTGCTGTTTGCCGCAGCGTCACCATCTGCTCGTTGGTAGAAATGCTTGTGTTAGCTCTCTCGTTCCCTCGTTTCAGTTGCAGAGAGACGTAAGCGTCAAATGTCGATAGCGACAATTTACAATTCAGAACATCAAAGTGTCAAATGCCACCTAAAATCATTCTCGTTCCCTTTTTGCTGCCTGTCGTCTTCCAGTTCAAGATTTGATGGTGGTTGTTCACTGGCTTATTGCTTTGACAAAATGGCTCACTACAGTGTTCTCGGTTCCTTGAATCAGAAGGCTGCCATTGCTACTGCAGAAGTTTTATCATCAGCCCTAACATTTTTAGTCTTAGGTCATCTAGTGCAATAGCTCAATAATTTATCGCGTAGTCTAGTGATCGAAGTCTTCCTTGTAAGGAAACGCCACCAGTCACGTAGCAGAGGCTGTATCGATGCAGAAAGAAAGCCAACACTCGACTCGTTCATCCTCGCGTCATTGCAGAACCTGTTGAGATTTTCTTCTGATTAACCAAAAGATAAGCTCGAGCTTCTCATGACTAGATTAAAGGAAGATGCATAAAGCCGCATTCCTTTTCTATATGTGATAAGAAACCACGGTGACTGGACTTAAAGCCATGGAGGTTTGAAGAGAAGCAAATGGAACTCAGACACCAAGAAGCCGAGATGAGTCGTGTCGGTATGTTTCACCCTCACTTTACCTTCTTCCAGAAGCAACAGCCTAATGGGAGGAGGAGGGTGTGGAAATGAAGCCTGGACGTGGACTTTTGATGCCTTCGTCTTTCTACATGTAGAGAGATGTCAGATGAGATCGACTGAGCCAAAAGTTGCACCTTGTCCACCCACCCTAACCAAACCTCAGGACCAAAGTGGCTCTTCCAAGAAGGTGAGCCCGTATGCGTGTACTTGACATTGTCAAAAGACAAGCAGTGGTTGGCTTCCATGGTCAAGCCGAGGTGCGGATCTCATCGAGTGAACCAATTCTAGACGGAGAGTATTGGCACATGATTTATGCAAAAGGTTAAGGCCCATCATCATGATGGTGCATCGTATGGAAAACTTGTGAAACAAGCATTTGAGCAATTACTATATCCAACAGTGAGGCTAGCAAAGTGGGTGCACCAACTGCTACAGGGTTGAACAAGGAGATTGACCACACATTATGCTAATATGCTCAACTAGAAAAGCCAGCGCAAATCAAAACCTAATCTGCCAACTATAAAGCCATCTCATCACACTCATGTAGCCTGCATTTTGAGCCTCTATATAAGACGGCCCCTTTATTCCCTTTCTGTTCCATTACCACCTTAAAGCTTTCAATCGTCGGGACTGAGTTCAGCGATGGAGTCTTGCTCACACATTGCCCTGCCCTCCTGGCTGCTTCCTTTACTGTTAGGGTTCTCTCTTCTCTTCCGCCACATCGACGCGGAAGTCCAGCACCATGACTTCGTGGTACGTCATCTTCCGCTTGAATCATTGTGCCTGTTTCTCTTGGCTCGCGACGACTGCATGCCTTCGAACTTGTTGGTGCAGGTGCAGGCGACGCCGGTGAAGAGGCTGTGCAAGGCCCACAACATCATCACGGTGAACGGGCAGTTCCCGGGGCCAACCATAGAGGTGAAGAACGGGGACACGCTGGTGGTCAACGTTGTCAACCGAGCGAGATACAACGTCACGCTCCACTGGTACGTACTCTGTGCATCCATGCATGCTTCTTCCTGCAAAGAAACTGTCGACTGTAAGCATTTATATGGAGGATTGGGTGTTGGGTGTCTGTTCAAGGCACGGCGTGCGGCAGATGAGGACGGCGTGGGCCGACGGACCGGAGTTCGTGACGCAGTGCCCCATCAGGCCGGGCGGCAGCTACACGTACCGGTTCACGATCGAGGGGCAAGAGGGAACGCTGTGGTGGCACGCGCACAGCTCCTGGCTCAGGGCCACCGTCTACGGAGCTCTCATCATCCACCCCAAGGAGAACTCCTCCTCCTACCCGTTCACCAAGCCCAAAAGAGAAGTCCCCGTCATCCTTGGTACGCACACCTCTCTCTCTCTCTCTCTCTCTCTCTCTCTCTCTCTCTCTCTCTCTCTCTCTCTCTCTCTCTCTCTCTCTCTCTCTCTCTCTCCCCGCCCGTGGTGGGTCAGCTAAACTCGAGAGCTGAAATGAGACCCGGAGAGCACAGCTCTCACTCTCACCACAGTTCAAGACACTCCTGTGTTGACCAGTTTAACACTTACTTTTCACTGGCAATTCCAATCTAAAAAGCACTGTCGAGTTCATACTTCTGCAATTATCGTGGATGGTGGCAAAAGAATGATGTGCATGATGGCTTTGCCGCACCTTAGAAGAGAAAAATGATCTGAAGAGGTGTGGAAAACACTAGTACATGATGCACCCCAGTTCAATAGGGTGCCTCAATAGGTGTGCATGTAGCTATGTTGCTACTTCCAGCAACTCTAGTACTATTATTAGGTACAAAAACTAATGATGCATGACTATGTGTATTATTAGGGCCGCTTGTAAACTTTTACTCAAAAGGTATATTTTCGCAGCAAAAAATGCCATTCACATTTTTCCAGGGCAAAGAAAGGACGGCCTATGATTACAATCATCACCGGTTGGGGAACAACATCATTCGACAGCCTATGGTCTACATAAGTGTTATGAAGCTAGTATCTTTTCATTTCTCATGAACCATATTAGTGACATAAAAATAAAGTATATCCATTTATAAAAATACAAAAGTGATTGCGAGTGTTACTTGCCACGAGAAGAATCCTGACTGGCAACCACCTTGCCTCACAACTTAAGTCATGACATGCTACACAAAACGTGGGGCGGCCATTCACAAGCACGTGTTTTGACTTGAGACAGTGCAGTAGCTGAAGTCGTACATAATTCGTGGCTCTTCTCCAGGTGAATGGTGGGATCGGAATCCGATCGATGTCGTGCGAGAAGCAACCCGGACCGGAGCAGCTCCCAACATCTCCGACGCATTCACCATCAATGGCCAGCCCGGTGACCTCTACAATTGCTCCAACAAAGGTGTGTGCTTGTCTTCTCCCCTCCCACCACCACCCACATCACTATCTGGATCCTGTTGTTCCAAGTTTGATCCTGTATGCGTCGGTGACTCCTCCCGTGCTTGTGCCTCCTGCAACACCATCTGCAGACACAACAGTGATTCCGGTGAAGGCCGGAGAGACCAATCTCCTCCGGTTCATCAACGCGGCGCTGAACACCGAGCTCTTCGTCGCGATCGCCAACCACGAGATGACCGTCGTCTCCGCCGACGCATCCTACACCAAGCCCTTCACCACTTCGGTGCTCATGCTGGGCCCGGGCCAGACCACCGATGTGCTCGTCACAATGGACCAGCCGGCGTCCCGCTACTACATCGCCGCCCGGGCTTATGCGAGCGGGCAAGGCGTGGCCTTCGACAACACCACCACCACCGCCATCCTCGAATACGACTGCGGCTGCTCGGAACCAGGACAAGGTGTTCCGCCCGTGTTCCCCGCCCTCCCGGCCTACAACGACACCGGCGCAGCCTCCGCCTTCTCCGCCGGCCTCAGGAGCCTCTCCACCGTCGACATTCCCGGGCCCGTCGACGAGAACCTCTTCTTCACCGTTGGCCTGGGCTTGTTCGATTGCCCTCCAGGGAAGACGTGCGGGGGGCCGAACAACACTCGCATGACTGCCAGCATCAACAACGTCTCCTTCGTGTTGCCCGACACCTACTCCATTCTCCAGGCCCATTACCAACGCCTGCCCGGCGTCTTCACCACCGACTTCCCAGCGGTGCCGCCGGTGCAATTTGACTACACAGCCCAAAACGTCAGTCGCAGCCTATGGCAGCCGGTTGCGGCCACCAAGGTGTACAAGTTGACGTATGGCTCGGTAGTTCAGCTGGTGCTGCAAGGCACCAACATCTTCGCCGCCGAGAACCACCCCATCCACATCCACGGCTACGACTTCTACATCCTGGCGGAGGGGTTTGGCAACTTCAACGCGGCGAAGGACAACGCCAAGTTCAACCTGGTCGACCCGCCGATGAGGAACACCGTCGGCGTGCCGGTGAACGGCTGGGCCGTCATCCGGTTCGTCGCCGACAATCCGGGGGTCTGGCTCATGCACTGCCACTTGGACGTTCACATCACCTGGGGACTGGCCATGGCGTTCCTGGTGGAGGATGGAGTTGGAGAGCTGCAGTCCCTGGAGGCGCCTCCCGTTGACCTGCCTGCATGCTGAGTGAGCATTCCTTCAGAATTTTGGGGTTGGGAGTCTTTCATTTGCTAGTCTTACAGATATTTCATGCATGTTTGTTTCCCTTTCCCTGTTCTTGATACTGTACTCCCAGAAAAATACATATTATTGGGAATTCATTAACTTTCAATCATTCAAGATGCTCTATAAATGCAGCAAATAATTATGTCCAGTCTATTCTGTGTGCATTAGAAAGATGGAAAATATATGAGAAGCTTCCGAGTTCTAAGCAGGCTGGTTAAACAGGATCGGTGGTCTTAAAAGTGAAGCAAGAAATAGCTTCAAGGACAAAGTAACGAAGCACAGAGACATAAAAAAAGATAGATTTACGGGTCACCCAGCAAATTTCCTCATAAAAATTTATCAAACTCAAGCAAAAAAGAAACGAGACTTCACATTGTCCAAATCAAGAATCATTCCAATCTAAAGTTGAGTGGAAAAGAAATTCTAATTGGAAAAATCCATTCTCCAACATTTCTTTAAGTGAGTCTTTAGTTTCCTCCATATTTGTTCTCCAAAAGAATGTAAAGAGAGGTTATCCAAAATCTAGTTCCAGTATCTTCAGATATTTCAAAAAGAGGCCAAGCTTAATTTCAACATAATAGAAGTAAAATAAAGTCATTTACTTTCCTTAATCCAGAGTCCAAACAAATAGCTTTATTCCTTAAGGTAAAACTTTTTTGTTGAAAAAGAAAAATATTTATCCACCATTTTCCTTGTAACCAAACAGACCCTAACGCCTACTGGCAAAAACAGAATAATAGACGCAAAGATATGAACAATCTATAATCACAGAAAATGAGGCACATATGTTAAGCATTGTTCAGAAAAGGCCACCGTGAGCAACAAGCATGATGGAACTTGGGACAGACCAATTGCAATCAGAGTTGACTGCTTTTTTTCCTTTCTTTTTTTACTTTTTCTTTTAAAGAAGACAGATATTTCGCTATGCAGATTTATAGAAACTGACCCCGACAGATTAACTACTTTTCCACTGAGTATCCAAAAATGGAATCACAACCAGAAGGAATAGATGGAAAAGCATATCCATTCTTCTAAGGAAAACTAGATACAGTGTGCAGAGGACAGCAGACCTTCAGTCTTCTGATAAAGCTGAACTTTGAGGAGGCCTGTGTATGAACTCAATCCACAGAAGCGCAGTGAGCAAGTCAAGATCAAGCTACAAACTTCAGACACCGAGTATCATTGTGTATAACTTGACAACGACATGAACAGAATCGCACTCCGCATCTCACACATGTATAGTTTGCAGCATCACCACAAACAGTGCAGAAATGACGAGGTGACGATGTGCTTGGTGGGCCAACTGCAGCTCTCAAATAGGAAGGAACATGTGGAGGCAAAGCCTCTAAGTTTGCCTGCTGCAAATGAGGTAATTGCGAAAGAGAATATAGATGTGTGAGGGCATTTTAACCAACAGATAAGCACATGTTCATACCTCCTGTAACAGCTCCATAAATGTCCTGGGTGCTTTCTTTGCATTTTCAAGTGCTTTGGCCTGCCTTGTCTTGCGCTTCATATTCTTTGCTTGTTTCTTTTGAACATAAGCTACAAATTTGTTTTAGCAGCATCACAGTAGAGAATACATAACAAACTTAATACATAAATTTTAAATTCTATGAAAAGAGGATTTCAAAGGTTTGTTTAAAGTCCTTCTGGAGGTAACACACAGAATCAGTAATCATGATATCTAAATGATTACAATCCAGTCCTTACCATGGTCTGCAATACCAATCTGTACCGCCTGCACTGTATCGGTCGGTACGATTTTTTTATTTTTTAATAAAAAATTATTTTTAAGCTTTTTTTAATGCTCGGCGACGTCACCGAGGCTCGGGCGACGGTCCCGAGGCTTAGCGACGGTCCCGAGGCTCAGCGACGTCGCGAAGGCTCGGCTACGCCCCCGAGGCTCGGCGACGCCCTCGAGGCTCCAAATTTTTAAAAATTGTTTTTAACTTTTAATCTGGCGACGTTGTTTCGGCGCGCGACGTCGCCTGGGCTGACTACTTCTCGGCGACGTTGTCGAGGGCGACGTCGTCGGAAGGAAAAAATCTATTTATATATATATATATAATATTTATAATTATAAATATATACCGAAAGCGCATGCGTTCTAAATGACATTCACCATACCGCACTGCAGAGAACGCCGAAACTCCAGACGGGTACTGCGATTGACCACTGTCCTTACACTGCCAGATAAAGCTGACAGTTAGCATGACTATCAGGACTTTATACCGGACATAAAGTCAAATTTAAAAAAGGGTGTAACCAGTGCATGAGTCTCCCACCAATGCAGGATGCACAGCCTAAAACTATTGAATATAAAGTCAAAAACATCACTCTTAAAAAGTTTTGCCTAAAACTACCATGCAAATGACTTGAAAATTTTATCTTCAGCAGTGACATGCCCCTCAGAGTAACTTTAGGAGAAAAAATGCTCTAGATAAACAGGCACCTAAATTAATTTGTCGTTGACTAGCCATATGAATGTCTTCAAATCTATATCATATATACATAAGAGAAGCCAATGCATTTGGACTTAAGGGAAAAAGAAGAGAGGTCAAGGAAATGCCAGTGTATAAGTAGCAGCAACAAAATTTATCTTTTGTTCCTTTCTTTATGTTGCCCAGAAAACCAAAACCTAAAAATTTTGAAAAGTGATAACCCTTTTCACGTAGAAGTGCCTACATCCAACAGCAGTCAGTTTTTATTCAGTTCATCAATTCTTAACTCAAACATTTTCAGCTTCTCAGCCTTTTCTTTTTGTTTATTAATCTATTTGTTTCCTAAAAAAATGGTTTTTCTTTGACATCCTTTTATCTTTTCACAGATTACATATCCACATATATAAAGTGTAAACTTATCTACACAAAGAAAACTAAATTTTGGGTCATGGATCTAGCACCAAACACTTTGATGACACATATAACTAGGAAGAGTTTGATCAGAGCCTCTCAATAGCCTCAATAGTCCCCTGAGGCATTCAAGGGATGAACCAATCAAGCAGCCCAAATTTTTAGTGCTCGATGTATAAAAAAAATGACCTATTGAAACACAAGACACCAGAGGTTTATTGTTTCTTGAAAAAATATATTTTTTACTTATCACTTAGCTAAAGGATTCCAATTTTCAATTGTTTCATGCCTTCACTCCTTCATAAGTTCCCAAAGCATGACTTCCTATCAACTATACTGGAACAGATATACATTTTTCTCTTTTCATAAATATTTCCTCATTTCATTTATTATTTTTATTTTTTTTTAGGACCTGATCTGAACCTGCAAATACATTTTACGAAAATCACTCCCAAAGTGCAAATCTTCAAAGCTTTATCCAAGATACAGGACATGATTGTCAGATACTAAACAGAGAAGTTGAAACAGTGCCAAGTGTACTTTGTAAGTATGTCTCTAATAAATTCTACTTCATCTGGGAAGTAGAAGCATCATAAACCAAACAATTAGGGATTAAAATTATCAAATTAAATTATATATCATTGCTCAAGAATATTGGACTTATGGCAACAGCAAGCCTCATTCAGTTGATCACCCTTTTAGTAACACAACTTTAAGCGTGTTGTTATCCCAATAAATTAGCTTGACTTAGATGTAAATTTACTATTGATTAAAAAAACTATTTTATCTTCAAAATGCAATGGTTACCATGCTTTATAGGGCTTTTGAGTGACTCTGATGGTATGTGATCAGTTAAATAGGGAGTGGGACCACATTTGTAAGAAGAAGGCCAGTGACCCTAATCCTGTGATTCCAATGGAACCCCTATGGAAGTCATGGGAGACTCAAACTCTTACGCAATTCAGTGGTAGCCAAGTTGGGTCAATTGCTGTCTTGAAATGGGCGCACAAGGTGTGAGATTGGGAGCAGGCCACGGGTAATGAGTATTCATAACAAACCCATCTCCTTAAATTTCCTTGTTCCCAAAGTGGGCCTACATCTGTTTGCGGCTTGATATTGTTCCCGGGTTATCTTTTCTTACTTTTAACATGAAGGCAAAATAACTGAATCAATGGTTCATTGATATGAAACTTCACAAGCTCGAGTTACCATATCTTTTATTGATAATTAGGAAGAACCATGATACTGAGATCACTTGATATGCAAAACTCCTATAATACAATTGTTATTGTGCTTTATAATGCTTTCAAGTAGCACACAAGGCATATCATACAGAGAATGAAGTGCAATATCCCATCTGACTAGGGCAACAGTGTCACTGACATTGTTTCTATAATTCAAGGAATCAATAACTACTTGTCTGTGTTAGATTCAATGTCCCAAGTCCTAAAATTTCTAAGTTGCAAGAGAGATGGAATCCTACCTGAGTCCTAGTTGATGCATGAGATAATGTTGGTGGCAGGTTAGGGTTAATTGCTACCTTAGCAAGAAAGTGAATGTAACATGCAGTTGGCAGGCATCCAAGGATAATGTGGGATCAGAAGCACAATCCATGAGCACAACAACAACAATAAAGCAGTAAATCCCAACTATTTGGGGTTGGGTGCATGGATCTTTTGCCGTCATTGAGATTTGTAAAAGGTTATATGCTTAGCCAAATTCAGAGCACTTAAAATCTTTATTTATAATTTCTATTTAAGTTTTTTTTTGTCTTCCTCTATCTTACATTAATCATTTCACCTTTTGTGACTTCCAATTGGAGGTCTCCTAAGCACATGCTCATACCATCTTAAATGATTTTCTCTTATCTTATCTTGAGCAATGAATGTTAAATAATAGGTATCAATATTATCCCCAAGTAAGATATGATAATGATAAATGAAAATTAAGTCTAAAGTCCCAATTATTTAGGGTCTAATACATATATATTTCCATATCATTTGCTCAATGAGCATCTTATTAGTTTTACAATGTTAATATCCCTCGTGATTTTTACATGTTTACAAATGAATTCTTGTTTGCCCAAGATTAGCAAAAGGCAAAATTTGGCCCAAGCCTGTTGAGTCAAGTGGTATTTGGGCCAAGGGAACATTGAGTTGCATTTAAGCCAAGATAAAACTGAGTCTTATTTGAGCCATGATAGGGCCAAGCCACAAAGGATTCCAGAACTTGACCAGGTTGGCCATATCAGCTCAAACAAGCCTTCAAAGTTCGATCCAATTCAAATGGGATCATCCTAAAGCTAAAAAGTTAAATGTCTACTCAGATAATATCAATTGAACACTCACCAATGCCCTACCGCTCAATCCCCAATGCCTAGCCTCCTCCAATGATTGTTGTGTCATAGTCTATGACCAATGCATCTCCTCTACCAACCTCCTCTTCCACTAAAACATCCTCAAAACAACATCCAGGGTCCCAAGCCCTGGTTGTTTTAGGGGAAGAGGAGGACAATTGTCAATAGATCCATCCTAATATTTCTACACCACTCATCCACCCTAATATTTCAGATCTTGCAGAACACAAATTATTTCTAACTGCCCAATATATCAATTCATCCTCAACCAGAATAACTCAAATCCATAAGAAACATTTTATGCATGCAATAGAAACCAAAAGAATTCACAAAACAGACCTAGTGCAACAAAATATAAACTACAATTATAAAAGTCATACTAAGAGGATGAACTCAAATACAAGGCTCACAAGCATTAGCTGACATGGGATTTGTATAGAGAATTGCAGAATTCATCATTCTATGGCAGGTAGAAACTGTAGCATAAGATGAAAAGGTAGTCTAGCAAGATGATTTTAACAGGAACATCTTTCCACTATATACATCATTTCACAACATAACCATTCTTACATCTTTGCTTCAACTGTTGGACAACCCAAATGAAACAGACATGTGCTCATATGCACGACACAAAATCATGCATGGCACTTTCATACTCCACATTCAAGATACAAATTTAAGCATTCATATCATTTAATTTGATCTGTATAATCTAGAGTTTTGTCACGGATAAAGCTGTAAACGGAGTATTTGATGTAATGCTCACATATGTACATGTCTTTTGGTTTTATTCATGCTTTGTACAGCATGTAGAGGGCTTGCAGTAGGCTTAGCAGCCCCGATTTGGTTGGCTTTTATGACTGTTTCAGGCTTGTAAACGCAAGTTGTGTGCAGTCATCGCAAGAGGCAAAACTACTCAAAAATAGACCATCCAAGCAGTCATTTTGGGGGATTTCTAGCTTCGCAGAGTAGTGCAAAGTGTCAGCCAATACAGCACCTAGGAGCTACCCAAGTGGCACATAACTAGATGGGCCTTTGGGATATTATCTAAGGTTGGTTTACTATGTTGTTCCGCAGCAGTGTCATGGGGGATCTTGCTTTGTGGTGAACCATCTTGGACCCTTTGTCGCACGGCCATTTAGAGTTGGCGAAATCCATGTTTGTAATTTGCATTACCTATCAAGTGTTTGCTGAAATGATTGCTTATGGATCCCAAGTTAAGCGTTTTCTCTAATCCGTTTTCTCTGTTATAGATCCTCAAGGGAGCATAAGAGATTTTAGAGAAATTGACCATTTTACGGATGGACACGCAAGGGTGCCGCACGACTTAGGCAAAACCAGCTAAGTCCATGACAGATGGTATCAAAGTGGGACAAGCACACTTAGAAACACTTGGCATGCAAACGTGAGGGACCTAGTGGGGCTGCGTTGAGGGCAGCCAGCACATGCAACCGTTTGGAAGAAAATGGGTATTGAGATGTAGGGGACGGAATCGCTCTGAGAAGCGAGCATCCAAGATTGGTATTCAAAGGAATAACCAACCCTTCGCGCAAGAGGTACTACGAGGACAAGCGAGCTAGGAAGAACGTGTAGTGCATAAAGGTTGGGATGGCTGAGTTCGAGCTACAACTCGACGTTGGCAACCAAACTTGACGATGCTCAAGGCAAGTGAGACGCTTGGCAAAGGATGAGACCGTGCAAGGTAGGATAGGTTGCTCAGCGACCCAAAGAGTTGTGCAAAGCTTATAGAGGTGAGCGGAATGGCTAACTCAAAGAATTCAGTACTCATGCAAGGGCTTGCATGCGGATGATCGATTGTTTGTAGCCATCCCAAGGCAACCGAAACTCGGCGCCATAGAGCACTGAAACATTCTCTTCGGCATGAGAAGGATACATTTGTAGGAGGCTAAAGTGTACAGTAAGTTCAGCATGTTACTAGGTCTTGACGGGTGCAGCAGGGGTTATATTGGCGAAAAGTCACAATATAGCAAATAGGTTCGTAAGGGCAAAACAATACATAGTTTATTCAACAAGGCGAAGTAGTCCAAAGGGATGGTGGTCTCCGAAACTTCTAGAGGGGGAAGGATGCGAAGGGGAAAGTTGCTCCAACGGGACGGATATCCAGAAAGGATAAGTCTGGTTCTCCAGAAGGAGAATCATGTGCAACAGACCGCACATGTTAAAAAGGAGTATCTCAAGACAACAACCCCACAAAGCTCAACGGACCAAGCGAGCGACGAGGAATCATCGCATGATCTCGCATGAGGTAATGCGTTGGTGGATGCATTACGAGATCAAGTGGGGGAGCGACCCAAGATAACACCAAACGAAGGCACACTTAGAGTCAATGTGGAGATCAAACTCAATGGAGGGCTGACCCGTGGAATGGTGGGTGCGAGAGCCATCATCAACTCAATGCAAACCGACGGCGAAGCAACCTGGGTGGAACTTGGTGAAGTGCCCAAGCCACATGAAGAGAGCCGGCATAAAAGACGGAATATGAAGCGAAGGCATGAAGCTTTCCTTAGACAGAGGTCAAGGACATAAACTCTTACAGAGGCAAGAGAAGGATCATGTTGTTCCATGGGTCCCTCATTCTGATAGAGCAGACACATCTTGCATTGTGCCAAAGACGAATGGAGCTTTGAGGCACATGCACTTTAACTCAGAGAAGCATTTGATAGAGGAACTAAGGCGACTTAACTTACGGAGGCAAGGTTGGGGTCAAAAAGCCTTGGCACGAGGGTAAGAGGACATGAAAAATAGGTACTTTTAAAGAATATACCATAATGTTGTCATTTAAGTCCGCGAAGGAAGCAATGCGCAGCGGAGATTATGTTGGGGGGTAAAGCCCAAGATCTAGACAATAGCGCACCAATTTCAGCAAAGTCAATGGACTTCAAGAACTGCTAGGCGACCGACTGTCCTAGAACTGTGCTCGTCCGAGTATAACTCAAGAGCGGGTAGACGAAGGTCGATTGCTAAAGGAGCGAACACAAGGTGGCGAAAGCCTTGCGATGTGCTGGCAGAGGCCACACATGACGAGATGACAATCCGAATTCATCCCACAAAGATCAAAATGCAACGGAGGTGTCACCAGGAGGCGACATGGTGTAGTAGATCGTGGTGGAACAATTTGAGGCAATGTGACACACACGGAAAAAGTCTCATGAGAGACTTGATCATACGAAAGTATGATCAGGAGCTCCTAGGAGCTCCACTTCGGTGAATAATATGATAACAAGAAGGGCTATGGATTCAAGGAATGAATGTCATGGTACCATAGAGGTGGGTCTTCCGAGCACGCATTAAATTTTATAACAGATGAAAGCCTTAATCATCAACATATGGGGGCTATGTACCATCGAGGGAGAATTCTAAGTACAAGTACTAGTGAGTTCCATAGGTGGGGCCTGATTATACAAAGGCATGATCAGAGCGACTGAAGAGTTGGACTGCTCTAAAGCTCATATTCGCTTAAGGGAGCCCGATAAGTCAGAAGACAAGACCAAGTAAACAAACATTGATAACAAAGAAGCAGTGATTTAAAAGCGCGCTTGCGCTCGACGAGGCGAGGCGAGATTTGGCCCAGCGCCTCGCTTGACTTCCAAAGAATTCTATGGAGTATTCGCTCGGCGCTGCCGAAACCCAGCGTCCGGGCGCTTGGCGAGCGCGGGTTAAACCGGCAACTCAAACCAAAATTTTAGTTCTAGTTGGTCTCGATGATTTAGTTGGTTCAATTGAACCAACTAAATCACCGATAACAAACACATCTCTTTCCCAAACCCAACCCCACGATTAGCCTTTCTTTTTTTCGCTCGTTCTCCCGCTCCTCTTCACTTTTCGCTCGTCGCTCGCCGCTTCCACTCCGTCGCTGCTCGCCGCCGCCTTGCTTTTGCTTTCGCCGATCTTCGATCTTATCACTGCCACTGTCTTTGTCGCCGCCGCTCGCCACTCCCATTCTTTCTGCCATTGTGCTGTTGATAAGCTCGATCTTCCTTCTTTCCTTCGCTTGAGCCTTCACGATATCTTTATTATGCAAGTGTTAACAAGATATCGTTAACAAAAATTTTTTATTTATTAAATTAATAATAAATTATTTTGATTTTAATACTATTAATTTTTATTTATTTGAAATTATTGTTAACAGTATATTTATTTATTAAATTAATAAATATTTTTACCTTAGATTTTCTTAATTTAATATTTTTTATTTAAATAATTATATTTTTATATTTTTATATTTTAGAGCCTCGCTTCGCTCGGGCTAGCGCTTGGGCGAGCGTCTAGCGCCTCGGGCGATTTTAGACCTTGGCACCTTTTGGCACCTAGCGCTTTTTAAATCACTGCAAAGAAGCTAAGGAGAACATAATCAACGCGAGCCCTGCAACATAATGGCAGAGGCCATGCATGAGAGTTGCAATATATCATTCCATCAACCAAGGAGAATTGCTTGGAGAACATAGAGGTATTGAAGCAGATGGTCGAAAGGGGCGAGGAAGCGATGATGAGTCCAAAAGAACTCAGCTACCCAAAATTAAGCATCGGTTAGAATGAAAGTGACTCGGAGGAGTGCTACAGTGCCGTAAAAGCGGATCTATGGATCGCAAAGAAAGGGACGAAGATGCAAGGTAACGAATAGTAGAGCCATGGGCATGATAGCGCCATGGTACCGTAGAGGCGAGACTTTCGTAAAGTCATTAATCCCTTGCTCTCATAGAAGTGGAGAATACAGAGACAAACTCCAAGTACCAAGACAAAGCTGAAAGACAAAGGCCAAGGAACTTCGTAAGATGGGTGTCAATGGGCTTCTTATCAAAATAATCGAAAGTGGAGGACTTTGGGTCGATGCAGGAGTGCTCGACCAAGGAATGAAGTAGGCAGTACTCGGTGTTGCACATTTTCTACTCAAAGGAGTAAGTGGCAGAGATGATGGAGAAGATGATACAATCCTAGAGGCGACCAAAACTATTAGAAACTTGCTCCAAGTCGGGACAAAATTTTACTCTTTTCGGGCAAAACTTCTTGCATTCCAAAAGTTCGATGGCAATGAGAAAGTGAATCGCAGTAGCTAACTCAATGAGAAAGTTCGATAGCAAGGAGTGCAAACATTTCGAGTGCTTTGGAAGTATGAGCAAAAAGTAGACAAAGGCTAATAACCAGCTCAATGCATGGAGTACAACCCTCGACGAGGCAAGTAAAGTCAACTAACATTTGCCTTCTCAACTCTTAAGAGAATGGGCGAAACCGAGTACCCTAGTTTTTTTATGTATCTAGCAAAGGAACTCTATACATGTTGAAAGACCCTTCAAAGAAACTTAGTTGAAAATAACAGTTGTCAAATCCTCACTAATGGTGATCGATACCACTAAGAGTAGATTGTCCACTTCATTTTCTAACAAAATGTCAATCAAAAGCGAAAATAATGCGAACTTACTTTGAGGTGACAATGAAATGGAAGAAGAATCGATGGACAAATTTTGCAAAGGAAAAACCCTAAAAACTTCAGAGTTTGCGAGGCGATGCTCGTTAAAGCTCTGATAGGCATCCACCTAATTCAAGCGGCATGAGACATTTAAGAAACTGACGCATAACAAAAAAAGTTTTTTCCTTCAAAGGAAAGTTTTTTCCTTAATCGGAAAGATCCGCATGAACCAACAAGGATCAGCACAACTCTGCCAAGCCCACACCATAGTCAGAGTCATTAGCGAGTTAAAGCAACGTGGCGGATCAAAGTTCGACTACTCAACAACAACGGCGAAGAGCAGTTGGGAGCCAAGAAGCGCGTTGCAGCTAGAGTAGAAAATTGAAAACTCAGCAAAGGCAAGGAGAAGGAGCGTCTGCAAAGGCTTCAACGAGAACATCGAAAGAATAAGTGAGGGAGAATATCACGGAAACAGCTGTAAATGGGGTGTTTGATGTAATGCTCATGTATGTCTGTGTCTTTTGATTTTGTTCAAACTTTGCACATCATGTAGAGGTTTTGCAGTAGGGCTTAGCAGCCCCTATTTGGTTGGCTTTTATGGCCATTTTAGGCTTGTAAATGTAGGTTGTGTGCAATTGTCGCGCAGAGACAAAACTATCCAGAAATAAACTATCCAAGCAACTATTTTGGAGGATTTTTAGCTCCATAGAGTAGTGCAAAGTGTTAGTCGGTACAGCACTCGAGAGCTACCCAAGTGGCATATGGCTGGATGGGCCTTTAGGGTATTGTCTAGAACTGATTTGCTACGTTGTTTCGTAGCAATATCATGTGGACACTTGTGGGGACCTTGGTCCATGGTGGATTACAGGGAGACTGACCCTTTTACGGACTGTCACAGACAAAATTGTAAACGGCTTGTTCGGTGTAATGCTTGTGCTTGTCCGTGTCCCTTTTGGTTGGTTGTCACTTGTAAAGCTTGTAAAGGGCTTGCCAAAGGCAAAATGCCCTATTTGAGTGAGTTTAGCGACCATTGTAGGCTTACATACATAAAGTGCAGCGTCGAGGAATACTTGTAATAGAAGTCGGTCCTCAGAGTGGACCAAATCTATACCTTTGTTGTGCAAGCTATCCATCGAGCTTGAATATCCATGGTTGGAATGTGCATCGGCTATAAAGTGTTTGCTAAAGAGTGGCTTGCGGATCCGTGTGATTTACTCTGTCTCCGTCTTCTCTTTCGTTGGTCCTAAGGGATAGGAGATTTGGGAGGTGACCTTTCGGTGATACGCATTGGTGCCGCATGCGCCAGGCAAAACCAAACCAAGTCCGTAAATCAAGCATTGGTATCGAGCGGGACAAGCCCATTTAAAACACTTAGCATGCATCGTGGGGACCCAGCGAGGCACTACGAGGACAACAAGCTAAGAAGAATTATGGAGCGCACAAAGGTCGGGATGGTGAGTTTGAGCGATGGCTCGGCAAAGGCACGTCCAAACTTGAGCGGTGCTCAAAGCAGCGGTGCTTGCCAAAGGATGAGCCGTCGTCAGCGGAGTGGGTTGTTGATGATCGAAAGAGTTGTCGCAAAGCTCACGAGGTGAGGGAGTTCTGCAAACTCAGAATTTTAGATACTACGCAAGGGCTTGCATGCGACGGACGATGGATCGTCTGTGGTTCATCCCAACGGCCAAATCGGCGCCACGGAGCATGAAACTTTCTCTTCGACATACCCGGGATACTTTCGTAAGATCTTTGAAGTGTGCGCGAGTTCAATGTTGCTAGACCTAGAGGGTGCGGCTCTGTCCGTGTATTGGTGAAGTGTCACACCAGCAAGTGCATTTCGCGATGGCGCTTGGGCCGCTTTGTTCGCCGAGGCGAAGTAGTCCAAAGGGGATAGTGGTCTCCAAAACTTCCTAAGGAAGGATGCGAAGAGAGAAGTTGCTCCAACGGACGATATCCGGAGGGATAAGCCTCGGTTCTACAGACGTAGAATCATGTGCAATGAACGCGCATTAGTTGAGTACCTCAAGACGAAGCTCGATGGATCGAGTGAGCGGTAGAGTGAGTCATTGCATGATCTCGCAAGAGGTAATGCGTTGGTGGACGCTTCTTTCCTTCGAGATCAAGTGGGGAGCAACCAGGCAACATAAAGTGAAGGCACACTTGGAGCCGATAGTAAGATCGGACTCAACAGAGGGTTTGGAATGGTGGGCGCGAGGGCCACCATCAATAATGCAATCGAGAAGCAAAGCAACTTGGGGTAACTTGGTGAAGTACCCAAGCTGCGTGAAGGAGTTAGTTTAGAAGATGGAATATGGAGCGGAGGCTTGGAGCTTTCCTAGGCAAGTCAAGGACATTACTCTTGCAGAGGCGGGAATCGGATCATGTCGTTCCATGGGTTTCATATTCGGATGGAGCCGACTTATCTTGCATGGTGCCAAAGACAAAGGAGCTTTGAGGCACATGCGCTTTATCTCGATTAGCATTTGGTGGAGATTCTAAGCGACGCATTTGTTGAGCAAAGTTGGTGTCAAAAGGCCTTAGCGGGGCAAGAGGATGCGAGAGATAGCTACTCTTGAAGAATATGCCCGCATGTTGCTATTCACCTTGCCATGATAAGCGGTCGCAAAGAGATTATCTTGATAGAAGCGAGTCCCGTGATCCGAGCAATAGTGCATCTATTTCAGCAAAGTCGTGGGACTTGAGAGGCTGCTAGGCGATGGATTGTCCTAGAGCTAGGCTTCGTCCGAGTGTGACCCGAGAGTGGGGGCGAAGGTCGATTGCGAAGAAGCGAACGAGAATCGGTGGCGAAGGCCCCTCGATGTGTTGGCGAGTCCACGTGGAGATATCGCAGCGAGTTCATACCACGAGGATCGAAATGCAAGTCACCAGGAGGCGACATGATGCGGGATCGGAGGTGGAATGGTTCGTGGCAAGCGACACACACAAGTGTATCCCGTGAGGACATGGTCATCTGGAAGTAAGACCGGGAGCGCACTTAGAGCTCCACGCGGTGAACAACACGACGGCAAGAAGAGCTATGGATTGGCAATGAATGCCATGGTACCGCAGAGAGCGGGTCTTCGTGCGTGCACGAATGTTGCATTGAATGGAAGCCTTGGTCATCGACTTATGGAGAATATCAGGAAAAGTTCGAAGATCAAAGTACGAAGAGTCCCATGGTGGGGACCTCGATCACGCAGAGGTATGATCGGGCTGTCGAAGAGTGGAACTACTTGAGCTCACATTCGCAAGGGAGCCGGCAAGTCGAGGACAAGGCCAAGTAAGCGAACATTGCACCAATGAAGCTAAGGAGAACGAGAGTGGTGCTAACCTGCAACATGATGGTGGAAGCCACACACGGGAGTTGCGATCTGTATTTCCATCGACCAAGTGGAGCCGCTTTCGAGAGAACACAGAGGTGTTGAAGCGAGGGGTCGGAAAAGGCGTGGAAGCAATGACGAGTCAAGAGGGACTCGGCTACCCAAGATCAATCATCAAAGATTGAAGGTGAACTCGAGAGGAGTGTCACAATGCAAAACTTCTACCGATCATGAAGAAGGGATCAGATGCGAGACAAGTGAATAGTAGTGCCATGGCGTCGCGATGCCGTGAAACCGTTCGATGGGACTTCAAGGAGTCATCAATCCCTTGCTTTTAGAGGAGAGCACTGGTCGTGATATGGTAGTGCGAGGAGGAGAATGCTTTGGCAAACTCCGTATGTACCAAGACAAGGCCAAGGGCGTCGAAGAACATAAGACCAGTGTCAGCGAGACTTTCCATCAAGATAGCCGTGAGTGAAGGACTTGGTCTATGTAAGAGTGCATGACCAAGGATCGAAGCGATAAGCGATGCAGCGGTCTTTGTACCTTTACTACTCGTAAACGATCGGCGAAAATGATGGAAAGGCGATGTCCCAAAGGCGACCAAATCTTATCGGAGACTTACTCGAGTTGGAGTGATAACTTCTTGCATTCCGAAGTTCATAGCGATGATGAAGGTGAATCACGATGGTGACTCACTAAGGATTACCAAACACTTCAAGTGCTTCAAGTGTGAGCTAAGAGCGGTGAAGTCTAGTAACCACTGACGCACGAAGCTAAACCTCGAGGAGGCGGCGAAGTCAAGTAACCTTTGCTTTCTCGATTCCCAAGAGAATGGGTGAAACCGAGTACCCCGCTCTCTTAGTTATCCAAACAGAGCTCTGCAGATTTGAAGACCCTTCAAGACAACTAAGTGGAAGAAGATTCATGGGCAAATTTCATGCGGAGGAAGGACAGGCAAAATTTGAAAGGTTGCGGCGATGCTGCGTAAAGCTCCAACAAACATCTATCGATTCAAGAGACAAGAAGAATTTCAAAGCGGCGCATGCAATCGATGGTCTTTTACCTTCATCAGATGAATCCGCAAGAGCCAACAAGGATCAGCACAACTCTGCCAACCCCACACCAAAGTCAGAGTCATTGGCGAGTTGAAGCAGCATGGCGGATTAAAGTTCGACGACTCAACAACAACAACCGGAGAACAAATGAGAGCCAAGAGCGCGATCGCGGCGGGAGCGAGAAGATCGAAGATCCAACAAAAGAAAAGAAGGAGCGTCGTGCAAGAAAGGCTTCACGAGGATGTCGAAAGAATAAGTGGGGAGAATGTCACGGACAAAATTGTAAACGGCTTGTTCGGATGTAATGCTTGTGCTTGTCCTGTCCCTTTTGGTTGGTTGTCACTTGTAAAGCTTCATGTAAAGGGGCTTTGTCAAAGGCAAAATGCCCTATTTGAGTGAGTTTTATGGCCATTTAGGCTTGTACATAAAGTACGCGGTCGAGGAATATTTGTAATAGAAGTCGGTGCAGAGTGGACAAATCTATACCTTTGTTGTGCTATTTTGAGGATTTTAATATCCCATTGGAATGTGCATCGGCTATAAAGTGTTTCTAAAAGACTTGCGATCCCAAGTGGCATATGCGCTTTCTCGATCCGCCTTCTTTCGGGTTTGTCTAAGGATTGTAGGAGATTTGTTTCGGGGAGCAACTTCATGTGATACACTTGGTGCCGCACCTTGGTCCATGGTGGATTACAAAGACCACCCTTTTAGTCCGACGGAGACGGACACGTAAGGGTGCCGCACTACTTAGGCAAAGTCAACTAAGTTCATGATAATATAGCCCATTAAAAGTTACAAGATATAACTTTAGCCATTGTTCAATGGTTTTTACCACATATAGACATAAAATCTTGTGTTCTGTTAGGACACAAATTTATTTTACACAGATATAGTTCTATATGCAACAAGACAAGTGACATGACCGTCGCTTGAATTTGTAAAGATAATATATTTTTCTTTTCTCCTTTATGAACTTCGCTTCTTCAATTCTTCGTTAAATTAAAAGAAAAACATTGCAAGCACATGTTCCTTTTCTTAGCATTTTTACATGTATTCATTTTAAGCTCTAATATTGACACACTACTAAAATCAATCTACTGGTTCAAAACTAACAAAACAAGAACAACATAAGATAATCATGGCGTGCAAAGGAGACGTAAAAGGAACCTTGATCATCATCATCTAAAGAAGCGTCGTCGTCGTCATTAATCTCCACATTCTCCGCCCCCGCGTTATCATTTTCCAAAGACTCGAGGCGTGCAAGCGCTGCCTTCAACACAATAACACGAAACAGAACACGGATTAAAACAACAAATACGAGAAAGAGAAATTAAAACCGAGTCTTTACCCTTGAGGATCGATCCTTTAACATTTTCAAAACCATTTGGAAATTCAATATAACAATCAGCAGATAAAAGGGGAGAAAGACTTATCGACGCCAGAAATATAATGAGCATATAAGCAACAGAAGAACAGATCATTCGACCAATAATTACAATAAATGTTCGAATTTTTATGCGAGTATCAGACAAGCCCTGGACACGGAATCCACCTGAGTACGGTTATCGGTGCTGGCGAGAGCGGCGGCCATCTTGGCGGCGATCTTCTTGGTCCGGCTTGACGTCCGGCGGAATGGGCCCGTGTTCTCTTCATCCATGGTGGCAAGAGTTTCGCAGAGCTCGACGAGATTAGGGTTTGGCTTCGAGGGCTTCTTGGGAACGAGGGATCGAGGGAGAGTCGTCCGGGAGGCAATGGGGGCGGACGATATAAAATTTTGTGATTACCCCCCTAATATTTTAATATTTCAAATAATTCTCCTAAACTGGGAATGTAAGAGTATTTATTCGATTATTTTAGGGGCATTTCGAAGAGTACGTGCGTCGTACTCCTCCACGCCGGCCTTCTTCTTACCTCATCATCTTCGTCCACCATCTCCTGCGTCCCGTTAATCATAATTAGATTACATATTGTTGAACTGAATTTAATAAATATTATTTTTTCAATATACTCCTTCTATAATTATAAAATATGATAGAAATTTTCTTTTATCAACCCACGTTGTTAAGGTTAGTAAATATATTTAGGAGTTCTAAGTATATTTAAATTAGTTAAAAATTTTAATTAAAAATTTATTTCTATAAATATACTTTGACTCTAATATCTAAGGTGAGAGGGAGAGACAATACACTTTCGATGCTCTAGTAGATAATATCTACGGTTTCTAAGGAGGATTAAGAAAAAGATTTTTTAAGAGGAGTCATGCTTTAGTAAGATAAACTCAAGGGCCTTATAATTAATTTTATATATTAAAAATTTTAATTTTTTTCATGGATATAAGTGAGAGTTATCAAACAATATTAAATCTTACGTCCATTTTTTATATATTCTTTGACTATTGATCTCTAGTGATTTTTTTTATTTTTAATTTTTTTTCTCCCTCCCAACAAAATAATATCAAAGCCCAAAAGACTTGGTAATCAAAGATCTAACAAAGATATTGTCAATTTATTTTTGTTGGGTTTACTATAAAAAAAATTGATGGATAAAATAGTTTTACCTTGTGACAAAGGAGGATGATGAATCTTTTTATTTTAACAAAGCCTAACAAGAACATTGAATGGAAGATCAGACAAGTCAGAAAAGATGAGCAACAAAAATTAAAAAGAGCCTAATGTAAAATGTGTGAATACTATTTATCATTACAATGTTGATAATATTATCAATAATGTTATTGATGATAACTCTACCATGATTATTTGAGATAAATTAAGAAAACTTTATTTGACTAAAAGTTTAATTGATAAGTTATGTCTGAAGCATAACTTAGTTGAGAATAGAGAAAGTTAGAGACTTAGTACAACATTTGAATATATTCAAAGGAATATTAGATCAGTTGAAAAAAGTTGATATAAAGATCCATAAAGAAAATAATGCACTGTTGTTTCTTACATCTCTCTCGTTGATTCCTAGGAGGTCAACAAAGATGACTTTCCGATAGAGATCAAGAGTTAGTACTTTGAATGATGTTCAGTGCTATAAATATAAAGAGTACATGAATATTAAGCAGAATTATTCAGAAAAAAAAATAAGAAAAAGAACCTAGTGAATGCTCTTTAGTGATAGGTGATGATGGAGATAACCTCACAATTTTCAATAGTAATGATGTATTTTTTCAAAAATATTAATTTTTGAATTTTATTTGTATTACTCATGTTTGTTGGTGGATTTAACATAATAAATCTGGATCAAACATGTTTTATAGATCCAAAACTGGATTATTAAATTCATTTATTCATACATAAAATCCTACAATAATTATGAAACATTTTGAACATGGAAGTATACCTGATGAATCCATCGAATTATTTTCTGAATCAATCGATGATTTAGCCTTCCTATTACAGAGTATCCTTAAGAACTTTATATTTTTCTTTGACAGGTGAAGAGAAATTTTATTCTAATAATCTTGATTTGATACTATAACTGGGGACCATAACCTTATTTATAGTCATAACTGATGAATCTATAATTATGATTATATTCATAATTGATGAATTTACAATTATGTCTCAAGAGTTTCATATTCCTGACTTATCCAGTCATTAAGTTAGAAATATGACTTATGGTATCTACACAATTAATTTTCATAATAATTATGTTCTTTAGCCAAATAAATTTACTTTAATTAGATCATTTTAATTTTGACTAATTAGAATAATGACTTAACATATTTAATTATATATGTGTGATCCTTAAAATTCTAACAATCTCCCACTGTGTCACATATGTATCCTTATAAACGTGTTATACTTTATGAGCTCAAAACTATTGTCATTATTAAATAGAACATATAATATAATCTCGTCCATTGGCCATATTAATATAGGACCAAAGCAGTTTTCATTGTATTAATCATAGCTAAACCCATTAATGATCACTAATATTAACATAACCAAATGACATAAATCAATCATGAAATATATAGCATGAAAATTACATGAATATAATCCTTACATATCAATTTTCAACTGGTCCAACTTTATCTTTATGATATCATTAATCATAATGTATAAAGTATAACAAATTGAAATTTTATTTTTGATCAAAAAATATTTATACAAACATAAAATCTGACATAAAACATTTAACAAACATATGATAAACTTCTACTAAACTGAAGTTTTCTCGATACACCCATATGAGCAGTATACTCATGAAAGACCTTGGGTGGTGGGTGGTACACCTTTGTGAGAGAATCTATCAACATAAAGCTTGTTCCTAAGTGTTCTATGAAAACTTATTTACTTTGTACCCTTGGTTAACAAAATTTCTTAACCAAATTCCATAATTGAATGCCTTAAAACATGCCACAAATTTCACTACCATATTTAAAAAGGTAATAAGAGATTGCTTGGCACTATGCCAAAAAATCGCCCCACCAGTCAACATATAAATGTAGCCCAAAGTAGATTTCCTAGTGTCTTGGCATCCAGCAAAATCAGAGTCAGAATACCTAATGATCTCCAAATGGTCTGATCTCCTATATGTAAGCATGTGATCTTTTATTCTCTTTAAATATTTCATAACTCTTTTTATTGCCTTACAATGATCCATTCCAGGATTACTTAAGTATCTGCCTAATACTTCAACAATGTACACTATATCCAGATATGTACAAACCTGTGCATATATTAGACTCTCTATAGCTCATGCATAAGGAATATTCTGTATTTCTTGAGTTTTCATATTTCTTTTTAGGACACTGATTGAGACTGAACTTGTCTCTCTTAGATCACTCAGAATAACCAATAAAATAACTGCTCACTGTTCGGGGTTCCAATTCTTTTCATTAAGCCTGTAAGGCCTTGCCTCAGTTAGAAAACCTCATACACGAAAGTGCCTTAAACTAGGCTTTCTCCCAGTCCAAAACTCATAAGGTATTTTTGCAATTGCTTTAGTTGGTATTCTATTAAGAATGTAGGCTGCAGTCTTTATTGCTTCTCCCTAGAGTGACTCTGGCAAAGTAGATTGAGAAATCATACTTCTTACCATATCCTTAAGTGTGCGGTTTCGTCTTTCAGCTATACCATTCATGCTAGGTGTCCCTGGCATTGTATATTGAGGAACAATTCCACACTCCTTTAAGTATAGAGCAACTGGTCTTGGATGTTGTTTACCTGAGTCATCATTTCTGTCATAATATTCCCCTCCACGGTTAGATCTGATGCTTTTTATCATTTTACTAAGTTGATTTTCAACTTTAGCTTTAAATGATTTGAACACTTATAAAGATTGAGACTTTTTATATATTAGATATAGGTATCCAAATCTAGAGTAATCATCTATGAATGTATAAAATATCATTGACCATTCCATGAAGGTGTAGGAAATAGCCCACAAATATCTGTATGTATCAATTCTAAGACGTTCGTAGCTTTATATGCACCTGATCTTTTAGGTTTGGTTTGTTTACTTTTAATGCATTCAACATAAATATCTAAACTTGATAAGTCAATAGGATCAAGAATCCCTTCTAACATAAGTCTTTCAACTCTATTTCTAGAGATGTGACCCAAACGTTTGTGTCATAGTACACCCAAATTTTTAATTTTACGTTTAGTACCTCGCAATTCCGGATTCAGGGATTCATGATAGGATGCTATAGTGTCAAGCAAATATAGATTATCATAAACCATAAGTGAACTAGTTCCAATCACATTTGAATTTAACGACAAAGTAAATTTATTGTTTCCAAATGAACAAGAATAACCATATTTGTCCAAATAAGAAACAGAAATTAAATTCTGTTTAAATGACGAAACAACAAAAGTGTCTTTTAAATTCAAATAGTATCCAGTACACATTAATAATCTAAATGTGCCTATAGCTTTCATATCTATCGATTTTTCATCCCCCACATAAGTGCATCTCTCAGCATCATTGGGCTTTCGATAGCTCAGGCAATCCTGCATTGAAACACTGATGTTAGTGATTGCACCGGAGTCTAACCACCAAGTGTTTCTAGGTACTAAAGTTAAATTGACCTTAGAACAAACCAAAGTAAGGAATATACTCTTTTTAGCATACCAGGTGTGATATTTGGCACAATCCTTCAAATGCCCAAATTCTTTACAAAAGAAATAAGAATCAACTTTATTTTATTTCTTTTGTGCAGAACCTTTATCAACCTCATTCTTTCCATATTTATATTATTTTTTCTTGTCCTTGTCTTTAGAGGTGCTGGTCAAGTTGGCACTTTCAATCTTTTCTTACTTCAACCTTTCTTCTTCTTGCACACAATATGAAATGAGCTCATTAAGAGACCATTTATCCTTTTGGCAGTTATAACTAACCTTAAATTGACTGTATTATGCAGGGAGAGATATCAAAACCAAATGGACAAGTAAGTCCGATGATAAGCCAAGTTTTAGTAATTTAAGCTTTGAAGTAAGATTAGACATTTCCATGATGTACTCCCTTATATTTCCTTTACCGTTATACCTCATGGAAATCAAGCTTTGAAGTATAGTGCTTGTTTTCACCTTATCATTTTTAAGAAAATGTTTTTCTATTTCGGTAAGAAAATCTTTGGCCTTGGTAATCCCTTCGGATACTGCAGCTCTAAAGGCCTCTGGAATGCCACACTTGATGATCATAAGACACATGCGATTAGACCTATCCCATTTCTCATATAGTCTCCTTTCATCAGGAGTACTATTATCTGTAAGAGAAGTGGGTTGATCTTCTCTTAGTGCAAGGTCTAGATCCATGCAACCCAAAATGATCAGAATATTTTCTTTCCCATCCTTAAAGTTTGTTCTATTTAGAACTGATACTGAATTAAAGTTAGCAGATATTGAAGCAAGAGAACCTAAATAAGAGAACAATAGACAACCATAAATTATGGTCATATATTTTTTCATAAACTTAAGTAAATTCAAATAATGATATAATTCATCTCAAGATACCAAGTGTAACATTAATATCTTATCTTTGTACTTTAATATTAATTGCTAGTGATAATCTTGTTGTAATGATCAAATACTGATAATAAGGCATGTCAAATAATAAACCAATCTTTGGATTGATTTATCATTAATATGTAAAACTTTATAATTATCACGTGTTTATCATTTCAGGTGTATATAAAATCTTGTCAGTCATTAACCTTCCTTTGAACCTTATCCTGAATGTAAATATACTTAACATTTAATATTTTCATGAGAAATGTTACACATGAGAGGTCACTTTGGCAACTTCATGTATTAAATTAATCAATTTAATATTAAATAATCATTAATTGAATTTGAGCCATATTAGTCAAATTAACTTGACCTTAATTTGTTGACTCAAATTCATATAAACTATTCAATTTATGTCAATAAATAATTTTATATAACTAATATTATGTTTAAACCAACATAATATTACATGAATATTGTACCAATATTATCTTTAATTAAATTTGCATATTGTAACAACATAATTAAAGCAACATAATATTACAATAATATTATTTAAAATTAAATTTACATATTACAATAACATAATTAAACTAATATAATATTATAATAATATTATTTAAAATCCAAAAAGAATTTGGAAGGTTTTCATGAACTGTTGTGCAAAAAATAAATTTACATACCGTAAGAAAAAGGCACAAAGGGGAAAAGATATCTTAAAGTGATTTAACATCAGAAAATACACTAAACTGAATGTGAAGCATGTTGTAGCATGATTACATAAAACTATCATCTTTCTTGATGATGATAGAACTAAATTACTTTAAGATATTGATGATTACATAAAACTATAATCTCACAAGTGATCTAACATCAGAAAAAAAAAAAACACAATGAACTGAATGTGAAGCATGCTGTAGTATAAAACCATCATTTTCCTCGACGATGATAAAACCAAATCACTCCAAAATACTAATAAAAAATATCATTCAAATATATGAAAAATAAGCCTATATGTTCAATAATCATTGTAGGATGGCTTTGATACCAATGTTGATGGATTTAACATAATAAATCTGGATCAAACATCTTTTATAGATCCAAAATTGAATTATTAAATCCACTTATCCATAATGAAATCCTATAATAATTATGAAACATTTTAAATAAGGAAGCGTACGTAATGAATCCATCGAATTATTTTCTGAATCAATCGGTGTGCAGAGTATCCTTAAGAAATTTATATTTCTCTTTGATGGGTGAAGAGAAATTTCTTTCTGATAATCTTAATTTGATTCTATAATTGGGGACCATAACCTTATTTATAGTCATAACTGATGAATCTACAATTATGATTGCATTCATAATTGATGAATCTGTAATTATGCCTCAAGAGTTTCATATTCCTGACTTATCCAGTCATTAAATTAGAAATATGACTGATGGTATCTACATAATTAATTTTCATAATAATTATGTTTCTTAGTCAAATAAATTTATTTTAATTAGATCACTTTAATTTTGATTAATCAGAATAATAACTTAATACATTTAATTATAGTCCTTAAAATTCTAACAATGTTTACTTTCAAAAAAATTATTGAATAATAAGATAACTATTAAATTGAGTTTGGACAACAACTTTATGACAACAACAAATTAAAATAAAGACCAAACAGTTGATAGGGCAGTGCATGCTTTGGAAGATGTAGCTTATATTTTAAAGATGTGAAAAAAATTTAATTTCTTCTGATCTTTTAGATTCGGTTATAGCTATAAGGCTAAAGTAGAATTCTAAAAGTTGCTTGGAGTTGTATAGTCCTAATGAAAGAAAAATTACATCAAGGGTTACATTGTTGGGAAGGAAGTATAGCAAAAACCTTAAAAAATTGGAAATAAGTTGCATGTCCAAGAGATGGTAAATACCTATACAACAACTAGCTTTGTTTGCATCCTACTGATGTTAAGGCAGCAAGATGGAGCTCTTTCTCAATAATCAAGTAGCATCATTGATTCAATTCTATGAACTGATTGAATGCATTGACGATGGAGCTCTTTCTCACATGATGCATTGACGAGCTTATTGGAATCTTAGACTATGAACTGATTCAATTTGTGTAGTAATAATAAAAATTTTAAACCAATTTAATTTTTTGTATGAGGCACGAGATAAACAAATACTCACCAAATTAGTTGAGAGAGTCTTGATAAAATTAAAATTCTCTGATAAATTAAGATTTGTCCCTATAAATATACTGAGACTTAAGGCTTTGGTGAGAGAGAGAGAGGCAAGACGCTTTAGACACTTTTGAGGATAATTTCTAAGGTTTCTATAGATGATTGAGAGAATAATTTTTTAGGTTCATATGAAAATGTATAAGGGGAGTCGTGCCTGAGTGGGGCTAACTCAAGAGTATTATAATTGATCTTATATATTAAAAAATTTAATTTGATTTTTGGTAAATATAGATAAAAGTTATCAAACCATGTTAAATATTAAATACTACATCTATTTCTGATTTTTTTTGTTGATCTCTAATAATTTTTTTTTATTTTTTTAATCTCTTCCAAAAGTTAAAAATTTTAATTTTATATCCATAGCCACGAAAAAGGGTTTTTTTTTACATTTTTAGAATATAAGCCATGTTCGGGGAGGTTTCACTATTATTTAAATATTTAAATCTCCATTATATTCATAGCCATGACCTTTACTAATGAATCATCATGCCAAATTCAACTTACTCATTTTATTATTATTAAGTGAATTCTAAAAGTAAACATAGAATTGAGAACTAATATTTTTTGAGAAAAAAAACGTTGTCATTATTTGAGATTGAAAAGATATATCAATAATTATCTACTAAAAGATTAAAATAAAATACATTATTTTTATTCTCTCGATAATAAAACCTTTTGAACTGAACATATTTAAAAATCTATTTTTTTTAATCTTAACTTGCTTAACTGAATTTGTAGTGTATAATCATCTTTGTCAGTCAACATCTTAAATAGTTAAGGATTTTTTTGCACTAGTTCTGAAGCTATTATGTCTTTCCCATACAACACATCCATAAATTTATCATAAAAGCTTAACCACCATGTAAGAAACAACAACTTATTATTTCCATCAATTCATATAGCAACTTTTTTAGTTGGTCAATTATGTCTTTGAATTCATTTAGATGCTCTACCAAGTCATCCCTTTTGTCTGTTCTAGACATATGTAATTATACTTCAAATAAAATTTGTTAGTCAAGCTTCAAGTCAAGTAATTTGTTTTCCCTATTTATCTCAAATTATTAGGACAAAATCATCATCAATAATAGTATTATTTAGTTTACTCTTTGCCTCAAGCTTTTTTCAATCATTACTTGTATTTTCAAGTTTATCTGTTTGACCCTTCGACCCCTTTTTTATTAGGTTGTATTGAACAAAAACATTTTTATCCCTTTTTTTGTCATATAAGTGAAATCGTTTCCTTCATCAAACTCTTTTCTAGTAAAATTTATGAAAAATTCTAATGTACTTATTGAATCTTTACTTATTTTGGATTTTTTTAAGCATTGATACCATGTTATGGGGAAAAATATTGTGATTCTAAAAGAATAATCAAAAGAGTCAATTCAAAAAACATACATCCAAATGTATTATATATATATATATATAATATTTATATGATGCAACACCTTCTACCAACATTCTATTGAAAAAGGCCAGAAATCTTCGATAAGTAAAAATAATAAAATGGAAAGAAACTATCTGTTAGTCCACTCAAATTAAGTTTAAAAACTCAGTACATCATTTATGGCAAATCCTAAAAAATTCTTACCCTATAGGTCTACTAAACTAAATGCCAGGAAGTATGTCTTTTGCCATCATACACTTCAAAATTTTACGATATATAGAATATTTATGCAATAACCAATCGTTCCTCTCCAATAATTTCTTTCGATTTTTTTAAAACTAAATATGCATTTATTTAAAGATTTTGAAAAAGCACGTATTCCAATCTCAACGCTAATAACCATAATGTTTTGCATGGATGTAAGATCTAATTTATTCTTTTTACTAATTTTGACGAATATTGTTGCAGCACGTGTAATAGGATTGAAACATCAACCCATATTTTCCACGTGATTCGTGTGTGGCACAAAATTTTCTATCCTACCCTCGGGCCCATTTAGTTGGAGGTTTCAGTGATCAACATTCTCGAGGCTATCAGGATAAAGATGTATTGCTGTGGAATCGTAAATACGTAGCTTGTTTTCTTTGTTGCAAAATTATAAAAATCATGTTTCATATTTATTCTTCTAGATTTAAGTTTAATATGTTATTTTAATTTTTTTTTTCTTTAGGCTCGAGGTAGATATAAACCTAATTAATAAACTAATGTTAAATGATGATATGAAATACAACACCATCTAACACGTGATCATTAAGTCAAATCCGAATTATTCTCCACCGATCTGTGCCTACGTATATAAAGATTTTTTTCTCGTCCATTGTAATAATAAAATAATCACAAGTTTCTTTCTTATTTATACAAGAAAAATAATTACAAGCTTTCTTTTCACCCATTACGATGACAAAGATAATTATAAACTCTCTTTTCATCCTATAAGATATAAAAAGATATCTTAAACTCGATACAAAACTTTTTTAGAACTACTTAACCCACGTTTGGATACTTTGAATTACTAACTTGAGTATCGAAGGGGGATCGAGTCAAGAACCTCTTATGACCTTAGTCTTTGTGTATGTAACACCTTAAAAGCATGACATTTCTACCTCGAAGATATTTTAAACAATCCTACGCATACAGGTCCAGCTGACCAAGATATCAATGATATTTTTTCCTAACATTTTGGTGTTATGAGAGGACGATTTCATAAGAACGTCTGCCTACCAACTCTCTCAATAAATGATTAAACAAAAAGGCCCTTTCTGTATATGGATACATCCACCTCAACTCAAACATCGATGCGATATAAGTGTTTGTTTAACGACTCAAGCTTCTCACCCCCGAAGGCACCCACGAGCTATCTGCTCATCCTTTCTAAGGTGTTCCTAAGCCTCACCTAGCAAGTGCAGACATTAATGGGCATGATATAAAATGTTATTTCGCTCTTACCCCAACTAACCCAAAAGTGATGCCACCATCTTATCACGGTTAGCAGCTCAACCGTCACCAGCACTGATGGCCAATAGGAGACCCTAACAAGATAAAACAAGATAACGAAGTGATACCATGCCCCGGTTCATGAATAAGATTTTTCTATTAGACCATCGATCCTTCTCGATAGCAGAGGCAGAGGATATATACCGTGACGATCTGCACGACCACCATAGCTCCTAAGCTAATGTCAGCTAGGACTCTAGAAGCGACGATAACAAAAAATCCATCACCCTCAGCTAGTTCTTTAAGCGCATCAGTGATACTCATAACACCGACGTCGCTGAGAGCAATGGCTATGCCTCCCCGAAGCACCATGTTCTCAAGCTTGATGACTTTGCCACAAGAGGTAGCATCGACGACCACTTAGCCTTCTGCCTCTAACCCTTTCATCCTTGTCATCATCGATCTCTCATACAATATGAAGAAGTATTGAAAACTATCGCCACCACTTGGCTTACTTAGCCACCACAACCCTCAAGCTAATACTAACCAAGACTCCAGAGGTGACGATGGTAGAAAGTCCATCACCCTCAACTAGCTCAATGACTTCACCCTTAGAGGTGACGTTGACGACCACTCGGCCTTCCACTTCCATCCCCTTTATCCACATCTTCACTGATCTCTTGTACAGTGTGAAGAAGCACCAGAAGCTATCGCTCTTACACAAGAACGACCTCACTATTGATCTCACAGCTGACCTTGGGCCACTGGAGGCGATCTTCAGGATCAAGATGCTATTGAATTCCATCTCTGGTGAGATGAGGGAAGGGAAGACCTTTGTGGTGCTAAGGATGAATGCCTCCAATAAGTCCACCCCGATCGACACCCTCACAAACTGTATTATGCAAAAGAGCCTACAGGGTCCCATCACCCTCAATAGCAAGAAGCTTCAGAGGTGACTTCTGAAGGTGATTTCTACTTATGTTATGTAAGATGACCTCCTGCACCCCATGCTCACCATGGAAGAGACCTTAATGTTCTTCACAGAGTTCCAGCTATTGCAGTTAGGTATATTCGACCCGTGTGAAGAAATTCATCATGATAGAGGCATAAGGCCTATGTGAAAAATTCTATAATTATGTGCTTGAGACGTATGAGTTTTAAAAACTCAGCCCATGTGAAAAATTCTATAATTATAGAGACATAAGGCCAACATGCCTTAGACGCATGAGTTAGAAAAACTCAATTCATGTGAGAAGAAATCTATCATGATGAAGGCACAAGGAAAATATGCTCGAGATGCATAAGTTGGAAAAACCTAATTTATGTAAGGAAATCTACTACGGTGGAAGCACAAGACCAACGTGCCCAAGACACATGAGTTAGAAAAATTCGACACGTGTGAAAAAATTTATCACGGTGGAGGTATAAAGCTAATGTACCCAAGACGCATAAGTTAGGAAAACCCAACTTGTATAAAAAAAAAATCCACATGACGGAGACAAAAGGACAATGTGCTTGAGACGTATGAGTCACAAAAACCCAACTTGTGTGAGAAAAAATCCACCATGGTGGAGACAGAAGGTGAACGTGCCTGAGATGCATGAGTCGGGAAAACCTAACCCATATAAAGAAATCCACTATGATAGAGACACAAGGCCAACATACCTAAAGATGCATGAGTCAGGAAAACTTAACCTACATAAGAAAAAATTTATCATGATGAAGGCACAAGGCTAACGTGCCTTAGATGCATGAGTCGAGAAAACCCAACCCGCTGAAAAAAATTCTCTACAACGAGAGCACATGGCCAACATGCTCGAGATACATGAGTTAGGAAAACCTGACCCACATAAAGAAATTTTCTATGGTAGAGGCACAAGATGAAATGTGCCAAAGACATGTGAGTCGGGAACACCCGACCTACGCTAGCAGAAATCCACTATAATGGAAACATAGGGCAAAATATACCTAAGACATATGAGTTGGGAAAACACGACTTACGTGAATAAATTTGCCACGGTGGATGCACAAGGTCAGCATCTTGGAGATACATGAGTTAGGAAAACTCGACCCATGTGAAGAAATTCGCTAGGTGGAGGCATAAGGCGAAATGTGCTCGAGATATGTGAATTAAGAAAATCTAATCTATGCTAGCAGAAATCTGCTATAGTAAAAGCACAGGGTAAAATTGTATCCAAGACGTATGAGTCAAAAAATCCTAACCCACAAGGGAAGATGCTGAACACTCCCATGACAAATGAACTAAATGATACACTTCGAGCCCCTCTCACAAGGACCTGATGGTGTGACACAAATAAAAAGGAATACAATGCAAGTTAATCTATAATTGTCATGTGGGATCCGAATCACCCTCCACCCATTTATCTACATGGATAAAGGTTCAAAACGGACAAATACAAGCTTCCTTCTTATAGGGAAAATAATCATAAGTTTTTTTCTTATCTATTATAGCGATAAAGGTAATGACAAACTCTATTCTCATCCTCTAAGTTATAAAAAAGAAATCTTAAACCTAATACAAGAGAGTTCTTTTGAACTAATTGAACTCATATTTAGGAACATCATATTACTAACTAAAGCATCGGAAGATCAGATTGAGAAATATCTTCCGACCTTGATCTTTGTGCAAAGGCACCTCAGGAGTACATCGTTTCCACCTCGAAGATATTTCGGACCCTACACATATGAGTTTGGATCACATTAGATTGACTAAGATTTTAATGATATTTTTTCCTAACAGATGGAGTATTAATTCAAAATTTCACAAAATAAAAAAAAATTTCTAGAGAATTCATCATATTATTATCATCGATACTCTTCTCACGTAATTTTTTTTTTTACTGTGAACTTACATTTTAATCATAAACCTTTTTCTTTTACTGGTATAGAACATCATGCACAGGTTACATATTTGACCGATCAGCCCCAAACTAATTTTGTCCTCCATGAAGGAAGAAAGAATCAGCGGAGCATGTAGGAACACGTCGCCACCACCTCAGCAGCAGATATGGTTCATTAATTTTTCCATGTGATTCGTGCGTGGCACAAATTTTTCTATACTACCTGGGGCCCACTTAGCTGGGGGTGTTATTGGGGCTACCGAGCATGAACACAAAGTTCATTTATTATAGTGAAACCAAAAATATGTTGTTTGTTTTTTTGTTTACCAAAATATAAATATTATATTTCATATTTATCCTTCTAAAATTAAGTGTTTTTATTTTTATTTTGTCATACTCAAGTAGATATGATGAACCTTATTAATAAAGTAATGTTAATGGTTGTTGCTTATATCATAATTAACACTTGTTTCTTGTCGCTCTATATTATTTTAGTAATTTTTTCTTAAATTTAGAGCATATTATAGATTGATCATGTCTAATGAAGATTCCATTTAAATCTGCGTGGATTAGAACTACTCCTCAGGCATAGATCTAACTTACTTTCATGAAGACTGGACATATAAAAATATAAATCCAAGTTATATTCGTGCATATATATATATATGTTCAAATTTAGAATGATAATTTTGCTTGGAAGTTAGATATGAAGCATATGCGGACTCTAATTTTATATTATTATTATTATTATTATCCTTATCAGCATCAGCGCTCACGTAAGGTGGTCAGTTTGTTCTGCACACGGAAAACACTAGAACTTATCCACGTCCCTCGTAAATGCTCAACGACCTCATCCGAGCTGATAAATAAAATAATAATAAAAAATAAATAAATAAAATTCCCTGGAAATATCTTTCTTTTACAGTTAAGCTCACATTTTAATTCCAAACTCTTTTCTTTTACTAATATAAAACATCATGCACAGGTAAAAATAGGCACAATTCGATACATACATGAACGACGATCGCCAAGCTTATTTTGTCCTCCATGAAAGAAGGAACCAGTGAAGATGGTGCGAACACGTCACCACCACCTCGGCAGCAGGCATTTCAACACTCAAGTTGGCCTTTATGAGCTGGACCGTGTGGTGTATGGCCGCTCTTACCGCTTGTGCCCATCCCTCCGTCCAAGTATGTTCATTCTTATTATAATAGAAAATAAAATCTCCGCCGATAGATGAGCGGATATATTATTTTCATAACATTAAGATTGACATTCCAACACGTAATTGACATCCTTAAGGAATTTGGTGTTATATAACGTTGACCAATGAGGATTTATAAGACAAATTAAAATGTTTATCTAATGCGAAAAAAGAAAATGTATCTACATTTTCTGACCAGAAATAAAAAGAGGATATAATTTGGGAGATTTATTATTATTTTTGTAAATATTAATTCTTTTACAGTAATATTTAATGGTATTGTGGGAATGGCGTTGAAGTATTATTGGTTAGATGCTACGTTCCCAGTGATAGAGGGGTGGCGTGTTGCGTCGCGGGCCGAAATGATCGCCAACGCGCAAAACATCGCCGATCTCAAAGCCTCGTTCCTCGCCCGGTGGCCCTCTCCTCGCCGCCCCGGCGACCGCTTCGCCCGCCAGTTCTTCCCGGCAAGTGTCCCTCCGCGGCCCGCCGCCGCGCTCCGCCGCGACACCGACGCCGGGGATGGCGAGGTCCGGGGGATGGCGAAGCGGCGGGAGTTCTTGCTCTTGCCCTCGTTGGCCATGGCGGCGGGCTTCCTCTACTCGGTCGCAGCCGCCGCCGCTGCGGCGGAGGAGAAGGCACCCGAACCGCTCCCCGCTGCGGCCTCTGCCCCCACTGTCGTAGACGTGGACAAAGGGAAGGAAAAGGAGAAGGAGAAGGAGAAGGAGGAGGAGGGGGAGCCGGAGATACTCTCTAGGGTTTATGACGCGACGGTAATTGGGGAGCCGCAGGCGGTGGGGAAGGACAAGAGGAGGGTGTGGGAGAAGCTGATGGGCGCTCGCGTCGTGTACTTGGGGGAGGCCGAGATGGTGCCAGATCGAGATGATAGGGTTCTTGAGCTCGAGATCGTCAAGAATCTTAGGAATCGATGTTTGGAGCAGCAGAAGACCGTATCTGTGGCCCTTGAGGCGTTCCCTATCGATCTCCAACAACAGCTTGATCAGTTCATGGATGGAAGGTTCGTCTTCTTTTTCTTTTTCCTTCAGCTTGGAGAACTGGTGGCCTTGTCCACTTTTTGTTGCATTGTCTCTTGGAATTGGCTTTATTTTCTCAATTTGGATAAGGTTAGAGTTACAAAAAGCTATAAGTTCTTCTTCTTTTAGATTGTTTTAGTTTGAAAATTTTAGGATCATTTTTGCTGTTGAGTACATGGATAAGTGCTGTTTTATTTTCTGATTTCTAGAACTGATATTCTTCATTCTATTTTTGAAGTTTCTTAAACATAATAATGTGCAACTCCATGTGAAAAGTTAATGAGCATCCTAATTCGAACAAAGGTTAAGCTACAAGGGGCCAAACTAGCCAAATTAATAGGTAGTGACCCTTATTGCTTATTTAAGGGCCTTATTTGGCCAAGAAATGGGTGCTGGGTAGCACATGAATAAGTGACATGGCATGGGATCCCTTCTCCGCCATGTGGATTAGCAGTTGTCAAGGATCTGACAAGATATGTAAAGCATATTTATGTATATTGGTTCAAGAGAAGTATTGGCATCTTACCAGCTTCACCTTTACCCTTAAACTATGTATGTTATGATGATCTTTTTTGTTATGACTAAAATAGGGTTTCTTTAACCTTTTGTGGATCCTTTTTTTGGGAATAATATCTGAAGAAATCAAGATGAAGACCTGAAACATCCATTTTAAGCTGGCACTAGTCTTAATATTCAGCCCATGCAGATGCAGTCAAATGTTGAACTTCCTGTGTATTCTGCCGCTGGACTAGCAATCTGCACTTCCCCTGTGCTGCATTCTAGCCCTCTAGGTGTCAGTACAATAGACTTACAATCTGCAATCTGCCGCTGGACTAGCAATCTGCAATAGACTTACAAGTGAGAGTGGGTTAACCCTTAGGAAATGCTGCATTCCTAGCCCTCTAGGTGTCACCGTGTCAGTACAATTTTTATTGCATTCTTGCCCCTCACTCCATTCATTGATAAAGATGGCTCTTTCTTTAGTTGATCATATGGCAATATGGCAGTTGCTGATATGGGATCTTGGTCATGGAAGTTTCACTACAAGGTGAATATGGAAGTGTCCTGTTTCTTTTAGTTTTATTTTTTCCTTTTTTTTCTTACCATGATAGACTATTGTTTGCATGGGTCGAGCTAAACTTTATGACAAATTTTCTAAAAATTCATTATTTTCAACCTAGGCAGTGTAGGATATAAGATTTACTTATCATATATTTGACCACATTAGAATTACAATATTGTCCTATGGTAAATATACAAATATGCCCTCTTTTGTACCCTTTATGTTGTAAACTTGGTTGTGTCCCTGATTGTTGTCTTTGCCTAAGTGTTAATCAAACATCATTCTTCTACTAGATTCCTTGGGACTAACAACTTTACCTTCACCATGTTGCTATAGTTATTATTATGATATATGTTTAAAACAAAACATAGACCAAACCCCTAGTCAAATAGAGTACTGAAAAGATGCCTTTTGATGTTAGGTAGTGACTCATTTTATCTCAAAATATAACCCACATCTTAAAGAGACTATTTTGTAGTATTGTTATCTATCTACTCAAATATCTAACATCTTTTGTAGGTCATGCAAAGGTCATGTACTGGATCATCAGAATTCTTGTAGATGTTGTAGGATTATATAGGTCTCATCACCCACCAAACTATTGCCATTACATATGATGCTTGCCTCTGCAAGACTGGAGATTTGGAAAGGCACACAATAGGTTTTAACATGATCCTACACTTGACTGTTGTTGCTCTGATATATGAATATTATATTTGTCATGTCTAAGCTCGAAATAACATGGGTCAAGGCCTTCAGGCAGGACTACTTAAAACATGCATTTTGGAGGTGGTTAAGTGGCTTATATACTATCTCAAGCTATAGTTCACCTTGGATGTGGTACCCCATTGGATATCGTAATTGCGGCACCTGAAGTCTTTTGATTTGCTTATTGTGTTTCTTTCCTCATCAAATTCCTTTTGTTTCCCTTTTTAGTGTAGCATTCAGCCTTTTGTATAACATCTTGTTCCTTTCTAATAATTCTACATGGCATGTTAAGTTTGAGTGTACTATTTTAGGAGCAACACAATAATTTTTATTAACCATTTTGTCATCTCTTCATAGCTATTGCTGACTTATATTCATATGGTTCCTTATTTGTCAACCTATTAGTTGATTATCAAGTATAAACTGACCCAGGATCATTATTACTGTTGTAAAGTCTGATCTTTTACTATATTGTTTTAAATCTCATTCTCAGTTTATTTCCTTGTACACTCTTATTGGAAAAGCTATATGTCATTGGCAGAATTGATGGAGGAAGCTTAAGGTCTTACACTTTTCATTGGCCATCTGAACGCTGGCAGGAGTATGAACCTCTTCTGAATTACTGCCGTGACAATGGAGTAAAGCTTGTTGCTTGTGGTACTCCACTGAAAGTAATTTACCCTTGCAATTGAAGATATCCTTGTGCATAACATCAAAATGTGAACTTCTATGCTTAATGCCATTCTTCTCTCGTCCATGCATGTCAATAGCTTTTCCATATTAATCAAATAACTGGATTTTTTTGCATGTAAGCTTTCGATATGATGTTTTGAAAACTAGAGACACAACAAAATTAACTTATTCTGAATATAATATTATCTTGCATTTTTTTTCATTTATGTTCTCACTTTGTCTGCTTATGATTGGCACATCTCCACCTTTTCAGTTCAAAATCCTTTTATTTTTACCCATTTTGGTTGCCAACGTGAAAGCCAACATGTTTAGGTTCAGTTTCCATTGTTTGTCCACCATCTTTCTTCAATTATTCTAACTGGTACTCTAACTATAGGATTTGTACCTCACCAACACATATGGTCCTGCTCTATGCCTCCACTCAGAATTTCATTATGTTTTTTTTCCAGGAATTATTTTTCCTTCCAACTTATATTCCTTTCTTTTCTTGTTTGCTTCTTTCTAGTTTCAAATTAATGATAACCTCATTTTCCTCATCATATTACAATGGACTGGAAGGAACATATGAATGCTTGGTTTCACTTGGGATTCTCCTTCACTTTTGCTGAGATTATAGACATTAGACAGTGAGCTAAACTTTCTGTTTGAGATGTATACCTTTGCTCTTATTTGAACTTATCATCCTGCAGATATTATTGCTAGAATTTAATTAACTGCCGAACTTTGTTAACTACTTTGTTGGTCTGTTTGCTTTATGGATATTAATTTTTACATGTTCATAACCATCTGTTTGTGTATTTTTGGATCTGTCAAGAGAGCATTCATTTTTTTCTACTAAATTTGTTAGGTCTTAAGAACTGTTCAAGCTGAAGGAATCCAAGGCCTTTCCAAAGAAGAACGCAAGTTATATGCTCCTCCAGCTGGCTCAGGCTTCATCTCTGGCTTCACTTCTATCTCTGGCAGGTCACTGATAGACAGGATTTCTTCAAACCCATCTGTTCTCTTTGGTCCTAGTTCATACCTATCTGCACAGGCAAGAGTTGTTGATGAATATAATATGTCCCAGAGTATCATGAAATCTGTAAGTGATGGCAGTTCAGCTGGCATGCTTGTAGTTATAACTGGTGCAAGCCATGTAATTTATGGATCAAGAGGAACCGGAATTCCTGCTAGAATATCAAAGAAACTGCAAAAGAAAAACCAAGCTATCATTCTACTTGATCCTGAGAGACAACAGATACGCAGAGAAGGTGAAGTTCCTATTGCTGACTTCTTGTGGTACTCTGCTGCTAAACCTTGCAGTAGAAATTGCTTTGACCGTGCCGAAATTGCTCGAGTAATGAATGCAGCTGGTCGAAGACGGGAAGCCCTACCTCAGGTGATTGATTGCTATATGTCACTATCCTTGGCTGTCAAATTGTACTATGATTTTTTTAGTCACTGTGAGAAGCTAAAATTTGGATTTTGCTTACGAATATCAATTGCCTGAACTTTGGTTTGTTGGCCCTTGACCTTGAGGTTTAATGAGGTCAAAGTAATGATTTAAAAAGTGTTAGGTGTCAAGGTCCCAAAATGCTTGAGCACTCGCCCAAGTGAAGCGAGGTACTATGAAATATTAAAATATAAAAAATATATAATATAATTGATAAATATGATTATATAAATAAAATATAATATTAAATTGAAAAGATCTAAAGTATCAAGTTACATTATCAATCTTCTAATAATAAAAATATAAAAAGACTCAACAATAAATAGAGATTAGCAATGCTAAAATCTAAATAGGGACTATTATATGATAATAGTAGTTAATAATCTACTGTTAATAGCATTTAATCCACTATTAACAGTAGTTAGAGGGGAGAAAAGAGTTATCGACGATGGAAAATAGGGAAGGAGAGAGCGGTGGTGACAGAGGAGCTTTCGGACGACGATAGCAGCGACTGAGGAAGCTGCGGACGATAGCAACAGCGGCAGAGGAAGCTACAGACATCAGTAACAACGGTGAAGGAAGCTTCGGATGACAGTAGTGGTGATGGAGCTGCGAACGACAACAGCATCCACAAAGAAAGCTTCGTGGTGGAAGAAGCGGCGGACGATGACGTCGTGGGTGGAGGAAATTCATATGCGTTCATCAATGATGGAGGAAGCTGCAGTCCTCTCCCTCGATGGTAGGAGTTGCACACGAAAGTAGTGGTGGCAGAGGGAATTATGCACAAAAACTAGACTTATGGATCTGTTCGTCGGCGACAGCAGTAGTGTTGGTCCTGTGCATTAGCAGTGGAGATAGTGGCTGTGCACAAAGTAGGGTTTATGGGTTGGGGTCGTGGGCCAGGGGGGAAGGGATTTTGCATACGCAACTTTAGTAAAGCTATTTAGCTTAGTTGGTTCAATCGTACCAACTAAGCTATTGTTCAGCCGAACTAGACTATCAAATCTGGTTCGATTGCTTTGCTTCAATCGAGCGCTCGCTCGAGGTGCTCGGTGCTTGGGTTCAGGCAAGTGCCCTAGCAGCACTTCACTGAAGCATGCCGCTTGAGCAAACCTTAAGGCTCTTGGGCCTCGCCTCACCTCACCTAAGTGCCTAGGCGAGCACCTGGGCACCTATTTAAACTACTAGGACAAAGCTAACAAAAATTTAACAACTTAGGTGTAAGCTTAGCCCAAGAAACCTTTTTGAGACTTAGGTTGAGAAATAAGGTTTAAGCATCTTTATTTTTGATTAAGATACATAATGCAAATAAGTAAACTTTTAATCTTGTTTGTGCTGTTTGATTCAATTTACAAACAACATTTTCATGCATTAAACTGGAGAGATAAAAAGGCATCAGATAGGTGTACGATAATATGTGCATTATTAAAGAAACTCAATTTATATATTTTAAGTCATGGTGAGATTCAAAATTTATTTATATGTATATATTGTTAGGATTGTAAAGGCATAAAGAGTGGGGGGTGGGTTGGGTTTGGTGGGGGTTTGGTTTGGGGGTGTGGAGAGGGAATTAGTATTTTCGAAATAAAGTTTTAATTTAAAAAATTTTGATCAAAAAATACGTATCGGAAATTTGTTTAACTTAGAATGTGAGTAGGGGTAGTAAGCAACTAAATCAGTTAGTAATAATAAGGAAAAGCATGAAAAGAAATGCAGATCAGATTTATAGTGGTTTGGTCATCCTGACCTACTTCCACTCCTGATTCCTCTTCCCTCGAGGCTATCGGCTTTCACTATCGATCTTCTTTTCAATGGGCGAAGATCAACTACCATTGTTACAACTCTTTCTCCTTTTCACAGGCTTAGGAGTGAACCTTTATACATCTCTTTTACAAGAACACCTCACACCTCCCTTAGAATGATCTCTAAACTCAAGGAGGAAGAGACTCAACACTTTTCAATAGAGTTTACACACTTCAAATAACAAGGTTTCATGTTTTTTCCAAGCAAGCATGAGCGGGGTATTTATGGACCCCAAATGGCTTAAAAAATAAAGCCAAAAATTTAAATCTTCGGGTTTTCGGGGTACTAGCGGTACTATCGCCTATGTCGGATGGTACTACTATCGTACAGAGCCTAGGAACCTGGGCTCTGGCGGTACCACCACCTGCTTGGGTGGTACTATCGCTTGACAAAGCTTGGGAATCTAGGCTCTGGCGATACCACCGCTTACTTGGGCGATACTATTATTGGGATTTTCGGAAAAGTACAATCCGTGCTTTCCAACTCTCAGATGGTACCACAATCCAACCCAACCCTAGGTCACTGAATTGGCCTTCCAATAGGCCCAATTTAACCTTGGTTCAAGCCCAATGGGCTCCTAATCAAGTTGGCATGGTTACGCCCCAAAGCCAACTCAATTAGACTTTAAACGACTTTGATCAAGACTTAACAATTACAATCATGAAGCCTTAAGCACGTTGTCCGCCATGTCATCTATTCATCTAACACTTCGTCCGAACCTCTGGCGCATCGTTCTTTCCTTCGGCGTATTGCTCGATCCATCGGTATGTTGACCTCCCACAACATCCGATCTTTTTAGCGCAATGCCCGATCTTTCCGGCCCGATGCCCAATCTCTGATATGATGCTCTCTGACCTAACGTCTGATTCTTCTGCTTCAACGATTCAAGTCCATGGTCGAAGTTTCTCCTGCGTCACTTATCTCAAACGTTGATTAGTCCATAAACTCATCAATTGATTTCAACATCAAAATCCGGGATTTAACAATCTCCTCTTTTTTGTTAATGATAATCAATTGATGATGGAGGTTTAACTAAACTCCCCTTATCTATATGTCATTTTAAAATGAACTTGAATTAAAAAAATGATAATCTTTCAATGCAACTCTTTGAATTCAAGTTGAAATAATTTTTAATAAAAAATCAGTGACTTTCATTACAAAGGTCATATGTATAATTTCAGTTTTCATTGCAAAGATCAAAATAATCATTGCATACTTTATATGCATTGTTAAAATATTATTCCATATATCATATGTATAATTCCAAATCATCATAATATCAAAATAATCATTACATACATCATAATTTCAAATCATCATAAGTTAAGACATCATAATTTTTCAACATCATTAAGGAGTACAATCGACTTCTCTCCATTTGTCATCAACAAAACAAAGAGAAATGTGTAAGTTGCTACTCCTCTCTCCTCCTTTGTCATCATCAAAAAGAAGAGAAGAATATCATGGGTTTATGGTGCTATTTCTCTTTATTTACATCAATGTGTTAATTGTAAAACTATTTTAATATCATATAAGGATATTAATATAAAAAATAAGTTCAAGTCATGAGAGATCAATTTGATGATGGGGTATACAAGTCATGAATACATAAACAACGAGAAATCAAGATAATGATCCGTTTGAATGAATCTCCCCTTAAAAAAAAATCATATGAGAAGAAATCATCAATGTGTTAATTGTAAAACTATTTTAATATCATATAAGGATATTAATATAAAAAATAAGTTCAAGTCATGAGAGATCAATTTGATGATGGGGTATACAAGTCATGAATACATAAACAACGAGAAATCAAGATAATGTTCCGTTTGAATGAATCTCCCCTTAAAAAAAAATCATATGAGAAGAAATCATCAATGTGTTAATTGTAAAACTATTTTAATATCATATAAGGATATTAATATAAAAAATAAGTTCAAGTCATGAGAGATCAATTTGATGATGGGGTATACAAGTCATGAATACATAAACAACGAGAAATCAAGATAATGATCCGTTTGAATGAATCTCCCCTAAAAAAAAAATCATATGAGAAGAATTCATGCATTTGAAGGATTCAACATGCCTAATTCTCTTCTAATAAAATCGAATTGTTTCTCGTTCAATAGTTTAGTAAAAATATCTGCTAATTGTTGTTTTGTGTCAATAAAATCTAAAGATATATCATGATGATTAACATGATTCCTAATAAAATGATGTCTAATATTAATGTGTTTAATTCTAGAGTGTTGAATAAGGTTTTTTGTTAAACAAATTGCGTTAGTATTATCACATTTTATAGGGATGTTTTTCAAGTAAAGTCCATAATCTTCCAAGGTATTCTTCATCTAAATTACTTGTGCATAGTATGCACCTGCCACTACATATTCAGCCTCGGCGATAGATAATGCAACAGAATTTTATTTCTTGGAAGACCAAGAAACAAGCGCATGACCTAGAAACTGACATGTTCGAGAGGTTCTTTTTCTATCTATTTTGCATCCTACAAAGTCACCATCAACATATGCAATCAAATTAAAATTTTCAGATTTTGGATGTCATAATCCTAGATTAAGAGTTCCTTTTAAGTATTTAAAAATTATTTGAACTACTTTATAATGAGATTGTTTAAGATTGAATTGAAATCTTGCACAAAGCCCAACACTAAATATTATATCAGGTCTAGTTGCAGTAAGATATAATAAGCTACCTATCATACCTCTATTAGTTTTTTGATTAAAGCATTCTCCTTCATTGTCCATATCTAATTTGATAGAAATGCTTATAGGTGTGTTAATGGTCTTAGTACTATCGAAGCGAAACCGTTTTAGTAGATGATTAATAAAAGTTTTATTACTTAGTTGCTTAATTTGCAATCCTAAGAAAAATGTCAATTCACCCATTAAACTCGTTTCAAATTCTTGGCCTATTTTTTTGGCAAATGATTCACATAAAGATTTATTTATAGAATAAAAAATAATATCATCAACATAAATTTGAACAATAAAAAATTATTTTTAAAATATTTAATAAATAATGTGATATTGACCTTGCCTTTTGAAAAATTATTTTGAATAAGAAAAGAACTAAGCCTCTCATACCAAGCCCTAGGGGCTTGTTTCAACCCATAGAGAACTATAGATAACTTATAAATATGGTTTGGAAAAAGAACATTTTCAAATCTGGGTGGTTGCTCAACATAAATTTCTTTGGAAATAAAACCATTAAGAAAAACACTTTTGACATTCATTTCAAATAACTTAAAATTTTTAAAACATGTGCAGGCAAGGAGTATCCTTATGGCTTCAAGTCTTACCACAGGAGCAAAGGTTTATTCATAGTCTATACCTTTTCCTTGGTTGAAACCTATGACCACTAATCTAGCCTTGTCTCGAACCACGATACTTTATTCATTTTGTTTATTCCTAAAAACCCATTTAGAGCCAATCACAAGATGATCACTAGGTCTTGGAACAAGTGTCCAAACCTTCTTTCAAATTGATTTAATTATTCATGCATTGCAAAAACCCATGAGTCATCTTTGAGAGCATCGTCAATGCATTTAAGTTCAATTTGAGATAAAAAGACAGCATTTGTACAAAACATTTTAAATGAAGAACGAGTTTAAACATCTTTTGAAGTATCTTCAATGATTAGCTCCGTAGGATGTGCATCTACATACTTCCATTCCTTGGGTAAGGATTCTTTGGAAGTAGATATATCCAAATTGCTTTGGAGAGAAGAATTCTCATTTAAATTCAATATATCAAATTCAAAATCATTATCAAAATCATTTTTCTTAAATTCGGGAGACTCATTAAAAACGACATGGATAGATTTATCAATAACTAAAGTTTTTTTATTGAAAACGTGATAAGCTTTAGAAACAGAGGAATATCCAAGAAAAAAGTCTTCATCGGATTTTGCATCAAATTTTCCTAAAGTATCCTTTTCATTTAAAATAAAACATTTACAATCAAAAATTTTAAAATATGAAATGTTGTCTTTTTTTGTTCCACAATTCATAAGGAGTTTTAGATAATAGTGTTCTTTCGAGAACCTATTCATGACAAGCATGCTGTGTTAATGGCCTCGGCCCAAAAATATTTGGGTAGGCTATGTTCATTAAGCATGGTTCTTGCCATCTCTTGTAAACTCCTATTTTTTCTCTCAACAACTCCATTTTGTTGTGGATTTCTTGGAGTAGAAAAATTATGGTTATATCCATTTGAATAATAAAATTTTTGAAAATCATGATTTTTAAATTCACCACCATGATCACTACGAATAGAAGAAATCATAAAATCTTTTTCATTTTGAACTTGTTTGTAAGACTTTGTAAAACATTTAAAACAATCACTTTTATATGTCAAGAAGTATGTCCAAGTATATTTAGTATAATCATCAACAATCACAAAAGCATATTTACTATCTCCGAGACTTGTGATATCAATTAGTCCAAATAAATCCATATGAATTAATTGTAACGGTTTTGAGGTACTCGATTTGTAAGTTTGAAGCTACTCTTTATTTGTTTACTTAGTTAGCATGCATCACAAACTTTATCTTTGACAAATTTAATTCTAGGCATTCCTCTTACGAGCTCTTTAGTTGCAATTTGTGAGATTAATTTCATACTTACATAACCAAATCTCTTATGCCAAAGCTATGCATCATCGTTTAAAACGGAAAAACAAGTTTCATTATGAAAATCATCAAGATCAATAGTATACACATTATTGCTCTTTAAGGCAATCATAGATTTATTTTTATGTGGTATCTCTATAATACAAGCATTAGATTCAAATTTAATATTATAATCCTTATCGCGCAATTGACTAATGCTTAGGAAGCTATATTTAAACCATATACTAACAGAACATCTTCAATCAAGAGATTTGATTTGTTACATATATTTCCTTTGCCGATAAGTTTTCCTTTGTTGTTGTTTCCAAATGTAACATATCCTTCATCTTGGTTAGTGAGCTTTGAGAAATATGTTGGATTTTCGGTCATGTGTCTTGAGCATCCACTATCAAGATACTATCTTTTGCTCTTAGTTTTTGATTGGAGACATATCTATAAGAAAGAGGGGTTTGCTTTAGGTACCCATTTAACTTGTGTCCTTCATGGTTAGATCTACTTTTCTTGACTTTTAGCATTAAATCATTTATGGTTCCTTTAGGAACCCAAATTAATTTATGAGAGCTAGACTTTTTAATTGAACATGTATAAGCATAATGACCACATCTTTCATAAAAATTACATCTAACTTTAGGGGGAACATGCAATGTGGGTCTTTTTACAAATGTAGTTGACTTTTGTTGAGTGTTACTACTCACGAAGTCGATTTCTTCCTTTCTATGTACATAATCTTTGTTAGAAGATTCATGTTTGATGATTTGTTTCCAATTTTAAATTTTTTTAATGTTTGTTATAATAATATATTTTTCTTTTTAAATGAGTCTAACTCTTCACATTTACTGCAAGGTGGTGACAACCAATTGTCATACTCATTTTTCAATTTATCAAGTTCATTAGAGAGAGATGCATAATTCTTTTTTAGCAATTTATATTTCTTATCGATTGTTTTGAGTTCATAAATCATGAAATGTATAAGTAATTCATCATAAGGTAATGAAATTTCAGTTGAGTCACATACCTCATCGCTGAAAGTCATCAATGCGTAGTTTGCTACTTCGTCTTCATTGGTTTGCTCTTCGCCTTCTGATGCACTTGATTCATCCCAAGTTGCCTTGAGTGTTTTTGTCTTTTGTGCTAGTAGTTTCTTCAGTTGTGGACACTCATTTTTTAAGTGCCCTAGCCTTTTACATTCATAACAAATAATTATATCATTTTTAAGTTCATTTTTATTCTTAGATTTTTGTCTTACAGAATTTGTTTTGCTCCTTTTCATGAACTTTTTAAATTTTCTTGTGAGGAGTGCTAAGTCATCATCATCACTTGAGCTTTCGCTCGAGTGGTCTTCTTTGATTCTAAGTGCAATATCCTTCTTGTTCTTTGGATGGTTTTTCTCTTGTTCGTCATGTGCCTTGCAAGTCATTTCATAGGTCATTAATGAACCCATGAGTTCTTTAAGAGAAAAGTTGTTCAAGTTCTGTGCTTTTTGAATTGTAGTTACCTTTGGATCCTAACTTTTTGGAAGAGATCTTAAAATTTTATTAACCAGTTTAAGATTAGTATAATATTTACCCAGAGTTTTCAAACCATTGATAACATCCGTAAAATGGGTGTACATGTCACTAATGGTTTCACTTGGTTTTATTCTAAATAATTCATAACTATATACAAATTACCAAAAGATTAATTTTAGATTCTTTTATTCTATTTGTGCCTTCATGAGTAACTTCAAACGTGTGCCAAATATCATGTACAGTTTCATATGTAGAAACACGATTAAACTCATTTTTGTTTAAAACACAAAATAAAGTATTCATAGCTTTAGCATTTAAAAAAAATGTTTTCTTTTCAAGATCATTCCATTCATTTATCGGTTTAAAAGATTTTTGAAAACCACATTCAACGACATTCCACAAATCAAAATCCATAGAAATCAAGAAAATCTGTATTCGTGTGTTCTAATAAGTGTAATCTATCCCACTAAACATAGGAGGACGAGCGATAGAGTGATACTCTTGATTGCCAGAAAAAGTCATTTAATCTTTCTTGGGTGTTAAACCAACTAAGAGAACTAAGCTCATATACCAATTGCTAGGATCGTAAAGGCACTAAGAGGGGGGGGGGAGGGAATTTCGATGAAAAAATACTTATTAGAAATGCGTTTAACTTATAATGTGAGTAGGGGCAGTGAGCAACTAAATCTGTTAATAATAGCAAGGAAAAACATAAAGAGAAATGCAGACCAAATTTATAGTGGTTCGATCGTCCCGACTTACGTCCACTCCCGATTCCTCTTCCCTTGAGGCCATCGGCTTTCACTGCCGATCTTCTTTTCAATGGGTGAAGATCAATTATCCTTGTTATAACTCTTTCTCCTTTTCACAGGCTTAGTAGTGAACCTTCACACATCCCTTCTATAAGAGAACCTCATAACTCCTTAGAATTACCTCTAAACTCAAGGAGGAAGAGACTCAACACTTTTCAAGAGAGTTTACACACTTCAAATCACAAGGTTTTGTGTTTTTTCCAAGCAAGTATGAGTAGGGTATTTATAGACCCTAAATGGCTTAAAAAATGAAGCAAAAAATTCAAATCCTCGGGTTTTCGGGGTACTGGCGGTACTACCACCTGCGCTGAGCGGTACGATTGCCATATAGAGCTTGGGAACTTGGGCTCCGGTGGTACCACTACTTGCTTGGGTGGTACTACCACTTAACAAAGCCTGGGAATTTGGGCTCTAGAGGCACCACCTCCTGCTTGGGCGGTACTACCATCGGGATTTTTGAAAAAGTACAATCCGTGCTTTCCAACTCTTAGGCGGTACCATCGCCTGGGCCTGGCGGGACCACTGCCTAACCCAACCCCAAGTCACTGAATTGGCCTTCCAACAGGCCCAATGAGCTCCTAATCAAGTTGGCATGGTTATGCCCCAAAACCAACTCAATTAGACTCTAAGCGACTTCGATCAAGACTTAACAATTACAATCTTGAAGCCTTCATTACGTTGTCCGACATGTTATCTGTTCATCCAGCACTTCGTCCAAACCTCCGACGCATCGTTCTTTTCTTCGGCTTATTGTCTGATCCATCGACGTATTGACCTCCCACAACATTCGATCTTCTTGGCATAATGCCTGATCTTTCAGGCTCGATGCCCAATATCTAACATGATGCTATTCGACCTAACGTCTGATTCTCCTGCCTCAACGATTCAAGTCCATGATCGAAGTTTCTCCTACGTCACTTATCTCAAACGCTTATTAGTCCATAAATTCATCAATTGATTTCATCCTTCAACGATTCAAGTCCATGATCGAAGTTTCTCCTGCATCACTTATTACAAATGCTTATTAGTCCATAAACTCATCAATTAATTTCATCATCAAAATCCGGGATTCATCATATATAACCCTCAAGCTATAAGTATTTGAACATATACCTTTAGGAAGTTCGTGTTTGCATGTCTACCCTATAAAACAGCATGTATTTGTAGTCTGTCCAGCACATCCTTTAGCAAACTTGAATGTCCACTTATCTTTTTCGCAAGGTCAGGGAAGGGCAAAACTCAATAGGACATTCAACTCTTGCTCCTTAATGTCTCTCAAACTTGTTGAACCACAGTTTCTTAGGATTGAGGAATTTATATAACTTTAGGAGATACATATACATCTACCCGCTTTTTTAGAGGGTGCAAATACAAACTTTCAAGGGATATACAAGCAAATATCCACTATTTCAGTCATATGCATGCATATATGAACTCTTGAGGACTGCATACACAAATACCCATGGGTATTATATATGTGATAAACCTAAAAATTTATTATCACCCCTTCAGCCAGGCAGAGGCCCAAGCCTTGCCAGTTTATTAATTGGATCGAGATGTTCAATGCAATGAGACCACATTATTCAGCGTTCGCTCAACATTTTTGTGTAATGGCTAGCCCTGTCCATAGTTATCCTACTGCTGACTTCTTTGTTCTTGGAGATGAATATTCTTTAAAACCTGATCTCCTGGACAGCTTTAGGTAGTTGATTTATTTTATTTATGTTTTCTGTGACGTAGCATTTGGGCAATACACTTTATTGCTGAATTTTTGACTTTCTTCTTTTAACAGGACCTTCAGACAGGATTGGATCTTGGAATAGTCTCGCCAGAGATACTGCAGAACTTTTTTGACCTCGAGAAGTATCCTTTAGTCTCAGAACTCATTCACAGATTCCAAGTAAAGGACATCTTTCCTCTCATGATTTTTTTCTTTTTTTACTTCGTAAGCCATGATGTGTTAAAGATCCATTAAATTACTGAGCATCTTAAGAGTTCCTAGTTCATATTTAAAAACAATGAGCACAAATTTTGTTTGTGGTACTAGGCTACTAGCTACAGTAGCATATGAACAGAGTCAGGAAACATTGCTTTTGTTTGTGTATATTGTTTGACTTGATGTCTTCATTCAATTAGTTTTCTCTTTCAGGGATTCCGGGAAAGACTTCTGGCAGATCCTAAATTTCTGCATAGGTTGGCCATAGAAGAGGCTATTTCTATAACAACAACTCTTTTAGCACAATATGAAAGACGTAAAGGACGTTTTCTTGAAGAAATTGATTATGTTTTAACAGACACAATCAGAGGTTCAGTTGTTGACTTCTTTACTGTGTGGCTTCCTGCCCCAACTCTTTCATTTCTTACTTATGCTGATGACAGTTCATCTCTTGAGAGCTTTGAATTACTAAAGGGCCTTCTAGGATCAATTCCAGATAATGCCTTTCAGAAGAGTATTGTGGGTAAAGACTGGAATTTGATTCAAAGATTTGCATCGGTAATTGTTGGTGGTTTGAAACTTGCTGGTGTCGGATTTATCTCCAGTATTGGTGCTGGAATTGCATCAGATGTTCTGTATTTTGTTCGTGGAACTCTGAAACCTGCATTAACTGTAAACAGCAGACGTAAAAGATCTCCGATATTTAAATCAGCAATTGTTTATGGATGCTTTCTTGGAACATCAGCAAACCTGCGGTATCAGGTACTTAATTTGGCAGCTTTAGTTTGATAAAATCAGTTCATGTATGCATTAGTTAGCAGTTATGCATTCTAAATAGTTTCCAGAATCAATTACTGCTTCTTATCTTTCTCTCCTTTGTCCTGTTACCTGGACCCATCTCAAAGTAGTTAAACATGTTCTAACTCTTACTAGTGCAAGAATATGCCTGCTGGTTGCTGCTTTAGTTGGCATATGCCAATTTATGCAATTGATTTGGCACTCTATCTTGAAGATATATGGAATAAGCAGTGTAATAATGTCCATGGTTTATGCTAGTCATAACTTGGTGATAACTATGCTAGTCATAATTCGGTGATAACATCATTTAGTGTTTAATCATCAATTAAGAACTGTTGAAGGTAGAAATTCTTCTTCAAGACAATTGTCAGTCCTTATTGACAGTATTTCAAGCATTCTTTGAGTTCATGTTACTGTATAACTACTTTCAAATCATTAACCTGAGAAACTAAATGTGCAGATAATCGCTGGAATAGTGGAGCACCGACTTTCAGATTATCTGTTATCTTACAACAGTGGACTGCTACTTGTAAATGCATTGTCTTTCACTGTCCGCACAATCAACTCATACTGGGGAACACAGGTTAGTATAGTCTTAAATTCTGGATCTGTTCGTCTGGTGATATTTTCTCTATTTGTTTTTGGCACACAAGAAACCTGTGATTATGATATAGTAGGAGGGGGAATATGTTGTGCACTGTTTTGCCATTTTATGGCTCTTATGTGAAGGTATACCATAAAATTTAAAAAGTATACAACAATCAACCAAAATGAGCAAATTGTTTTCTCTAAACAAGTATTCTTAGCAATTTTGATTAACTCGGTAACAATATGAAGTGGCATGGTAGTCCAATTTAAGGTTTAAAATACCAACTTAATACCATTATTGGTGCTATAAATGGGACTAGTGTAGACAGGCCAGCACACACCAAAGAATATTAAGAATTTTAATATTTTAATAATCAATGCCCAGTTGAAGTAGTGCACACCAAGTGGTAACATGAAATTCTAAAGCATGGTCCATATTTACACTCTAATTTGATTTTGAATATATTTACCACCAAGTTAATTCCAGAAACAACTAAAGATACTCAATTTATGAAATTAGATTGAAAAGGCAAGGGATAAATTTTTTTGATGAAGTTGCAATGAATTTGGAAGAATACCCATCAAAGACAAAGAAGGAAGATAATCATAGTTACCTAACCTAAAATATCGTTTCTTTATTAAAAACTTATTGTGCTATACACATCTCAGTCATGCAGGGTTTTATTGAATAGACTACTTAAAAACAATTCAACTGCTATGGGGGCTATGGACGTCCAATTGACTTTTTAAAGATTGGATTGAAATCTTATCTTATCAATTCTTATCTAGCAAGAGATAAATCTTAAAAGTAGTGATAATATATGATGTTTCAACATTAGACTGTGCTGTCATTATTAGGACCTCAAAACATGGATGAAAACAGTCTATAAGTCTCAGAAAAAAAATAAAAATCTATTTAGACATGTTGAAAATAAAAAACTCTTTTTTAGGATTAGACATCACTTTGCAAGTGTCCTCTTATGTTCTGCAGTTTCTTGAGGTAGTTCTTTGGAGATTCTGTTCTTTTTAGAAATTTATCCCATTGTCTGCTCATTCTTTTATTGCTGAGGCCAACAGGACAATAATATTGGTTCTCTAATTGAGATAATCAGAGTTTTCAATAGGCTAGAGATAAGCAACTTTGTTCTGTTTCTTAATGAATTTGCTGTGAGCTTTTACTTACTATTAGCTAACCTTTTGCTTTAGATCACCAAACCCCAGCATCATTACAAATTTATAGATAGTTTGCTTTTATGACCAAATACATGCAATCCTACATTAGTTATAGAGTGTACGGTTGGCAACTCTTTAAGCTGAATTAGTTGCGTTGCATTAACCTCCACAATCAGGCAAACAGGCCTGCTAAACGTGAATGTTGCCTTTCAATTGATAGGGAAACTTGGTTTCAACAGCACATGCTAAGCAGATGACGTGAAGAAAATGATTCTGTTAATTTTTTTCTCAGTTTTCCTAGTTTTGATTAATGTTGTCATCCTGCTTATATGAATCGGAAAGCTTATACAGCAGTGCTATCATCTTCACCTGATTTGCTTGCTTTCTATTTGCAGCAATGGGTCGATCTTGCACGATTTACAGGATTACAGACACATAACAAAGAAGCTGTACCTGATCAGGTTGTAGATACACCTGATATCCCACTTTTAGAATGCAGCTCTAAAAAGGTAAACGAGGTTGATGAAAGCAACAATCAGTCAGGTGACGCCCCTACATAATGTCTGATCAGTAATGCATCCCCTTCGCCACAAAAGATGGTTTGGGACACTTGGCAATCAGACAACTTGGAGGTTTAAAATCATTATTGGCCTATACAATATGCAGTACTTTTGGTAATCAAAGCAAAATTATTTGGGCCTTCTTTTTTGAGATCTAAAAATTTGCAATTCTGGCCTGTTTGATCTGTCTAGAATTTTGGGCACCCTCCACTAATGGAAATATTATATTTTTCAATCCAAAAGGATCTTTTGCCCAAGACTAAGATGACAAGATCTTGGAACTCTGCTGCTTTATGCTGATTATGTTCCTGCACAAAGTTTAATATTCAGTGAGGCAGGCATGCAAATTACAATTTTTTACCTACTGAAGCTTCATACCCAGTATATTAAATTGGTGTGGTCATTGATCAATCTCCTATACCTACATCATTGGTCAAGCAAAAGTGAAGGATTATTTTAATAATGGTCTGTTTTTAACCTCTTTAGTACTAAAGGTGCATGTTAAAGGGGAGAATTTTTTGTTTTCTGATCCAATAGTTTCATACCTGTACAATTTTACATTATTGTTGCAATTGTTTTCTTTTTTCCTTTTTTGTTTTATGACCCAATAGTTTCGTACCCGAACAATTTTATGTAAAATCTTTGTAATTTTACATTGTTGTTGCAATTGTTTTCTTTTTCTTTTTTGTTTTATGATCTAATAGTTTCGTACCTGAATAATTTTACGTAAAATCTTTGTAATTTTGCATTGTTGTTGCATTGTTTTTTGTGACAGGTGAATCACTCATGAAGCATATTTGGTATTTACCCTTGTTACATGTATAGCAAATAATCTTGTTTCCAAGTTTCCATAAGCCACCTGTTATTTTTCGCCTTGTGCATATTTTTTTGGCTGAAAAGAACCCTGCTTTTCACATAAAAAAATTATTTCCCCACTGGCCATAATTGTTTCTTCTTGTTAATGCAGCAATTATCAACTTTATATTTGAGCTTCTTCAGAAGTTGTTTTGCTATCCTCCGCAGTTTCCTTTCTATCTTGTATAGCGTATGGAGTTCTTTTGCATACAGCTTATTTTTACCGAAGAAACGTATGCATGTTGTTATCAGAACTGCTGCAGTAGTTTAACTTCTCTCTTTCCTACAAGCGGAGAACAAAAGGTTTGAAGTTATGATCTTTAAACTTTATTGAAGCCGAGAAAAGTAATTATTGAAGCTGCAGTAATTTAGTCGCCAATGTGGTCTCGGTTCCCATTTTGCTGCATGGTTAGAAATTTTATTTTCTTTACAAATATTTGTTACTTTTAACATTGGCGTGAGAAATCTGAGTTGGTGTTACGTGATAAATATAGTAAGTTTGACTACAATGGCAATGAAACAACTGTAGCTTTTCATGTATACAATAGTCTCCATGTTTAACAGCATTTTTGCAGCAATAGTCTTCTCGAGCATTAAGTGATCAGTTCGATTTTTCTTTCTTATTTTTGATGAATGTACTACTATAAATTTTAGTTTAAATATTTTAATTAATGATTTAGGTCAAACATTCTTTCACATGGTTATCTTGACATTGATCTGGTGATCGATTGAACCAATACGTACACTAATAGAATCATTGATTTGATAAATTTTAATAGATAAAATATAATCATATATTATAATAAAAAATAAATAAGAGGAAAATAGTTAAAGAGAATGGTAGACACTAACAAAATAATACATGCTGAGAGGACAGAAGGGTAACAAATATGATAGGAGTTAATTGTGCTTGTAATAATTTAAATATATTCGATAACAAATAAAAAATTAAGAATATCTAATTCTTTTTTAGGATCAAACGATGTAACTAATGAAGTGAATCGGTGCAGAATCTGATTCTTAATCTTTCCGAGTCAATCAGTCAAATTGAGGTTTTATAATTATTCTCTTATTCCCTGAGTAGATTGTTTTGCCACAATTATGGATTGTAATTTTTGAAAACACCTAAGAAGATGACAGTAAGCCACACTAATTATAATAGCCTTTTTTTTATTTTCCTTCAAGTAAACTCTATAGATTGTTTTAATATAATAGAGTGCTCGTATTTTTGCTTAGAGTATCTAGATAAATTGTATTTGTTTGTTGTTCGATAAGTAATAAAAGTGCTTGTTAGGTCAAACGACGACCCTTTCTGACTCTATTCGTGTATCATCGATCACTAATTGAAAGCAATCTATCTCATTCTTATTTAAATTAGACATTGAAATATATATATATATATATATATAAAATAGTCTTGAGCAAAGAAAGAGATACTAATCAAATAAAAGAAAAGACCAAGCAACGTTCCTTTTTATTAAATTTGTTGGAATTATATTAGATCTTTTATACTTAACCCGTCTGTTTTTCATTAGTACATCATTTTTTTGTCTTAAAAATGGGAGGAGAAAGAGGAAATGGATTGTAAAAGGCTAGATCGGATGAGAGTTTAACAAAATCTTCATTATTTTATCATATCAACTAAGATATGGATGAATCAATTTATGAGATACTAATCAAATAAAAGAAAAAAACCAAGCAAAACTCATTTTTTGTTAAATTTGTTGGAATTATATCATACCTATTATATATAACTCATCCTTTTTTCAGTAATACATCATTTTTTGCTGGAACGAGGAAGAAGAGATGGATTGTAAAAGGTTAGATTGGATGAAAGTTCAACCATATCTTCATTATTTTATCATGTCAACTAAGATATGGACGAATCAATTTAAGACCTTCAAACCAATTACTTCACTATTGAATCGGTGTAGAATCGAATGGTCCACCTCGAGCAAAGGCATTTAGAGTGTCTGATGAAACCTCTTCGATCAAAAGCATCTTCATGCACTTAATGCACTTGCCTCGCCAACGTTTTTATGTACCCTTCTAACGAGAAGCATTTGGAGCACACTGATGCAGCCTTCTCATCTAAAATCATATGATGCTCTTAGATTGAAAGAAAAATGGACATCTGATGCAACCTTGCAAAGCATCATTTATGTGCTTAACACGTCCGTCCACATCGAGTAGAAATATTTAGAACATTTGATGTGGCCCACCGAGAGTGCCATTATTATTATTTTCTTTCGATTTTTTTCTTCTTTAGTACGTATCGATAAATCTGAGTATCAAAACATTAATGGCAGTTTTAAGGTCCATAAGTTCAGTTAAGTGCAATAAAAACAACTATACGAAAAATTTACTTCATTTCAAGCGATTGATTTATCAAAAAGATTGAATATAAATTCCAAATTATCAAATTGAATATAAATTATTCTTACAAAGGCGGCATGTCCGCATCAATTTAATGATTGCCGAGAGCACGCTCGCGGAGACCCAAGCCTAAGGCGGACAGGGACCCACAGCCACCCACGGCGAAAAGGCATGCGGGGCCCACACGCCCTGCACTCTCCACTGCCGTTTGCTCCAACGCCCGCAGGTGTTCGCCCACCAAATCTGTGCCCACTGCCTCCCCACATTATTGCGCTCCTCAAAAAGCCAACCAAGAAGCTTCCAAATCCTCCTCCCAATACCTCTCGCCACCCTAATCCTCCCTGTGACTCTCACATTCCCCCATAACTCATCCCATCTCCGTCCTCTCCGCCTTCTGATTGCAGTAACTCCCGTATGGGCCTCCCCTGTTTCTTCTTCCTCCTCTTTGCCTTCCTCCCTCGTGTCTTCTCTGCTTTAAGTTTCTCAGTCGGCGGCCGGGTCACCATCCCGGTTCCCTCCGCGTACCAGCCGGGCTTCGCGGGAAGGGCCTTCGTCCTCGCGGCTGGGAACGCTCCCCCGGAGTTCAGGGCGGCGCTGAGCGTCGAGGCCATCGCAGGCGCCGGCTACTCGTGCTCCGTTGTCGTTCTCCTCGGGGACGTCAAGGTGTGGGCTTCCGACCATGTTGCCAAGTTCATTCCCGCCGGCAGATGCGTCCTCGAACTGACCCCTGACGGCGACCTGCAACTGACGGACCGCGCCGGTCGAATCGGGTGGCGTTCGGGCACCTCCGGGCTTGGCGTGAAGGTGATATCTATATCGTGATCTTTGGTTCCGGTTTCTCAGTCCTCATTTTCCCCCTCCCAACCCACGCCTTGTGTGTGAAACAGAGTCTCCTCCTCAAAAAGAGCACAGGCAACCTCGTCCTTGCTGACGCGCAGAACCAAACCAGATGGCAGACCTTCGAGCATCCGACGAACACAATGCTGTGGGGGCAGCGACTTAACGCGTCCTCTCGGCTGACTTCTTTCCCTTTCAATTCCTCAGCATTCTACTCCTTGGAAGTCCACAAGGACAAGCTCGTGGCCTACCTGAACTGGAGAGGCGAGAGGTACTCGTACTGGGAGCTCCGGCCTCGAGCAGGCAGGAGCATTGCGTATACCAGAGTGGGCTCGACAGGGCTGAAGGTGTTCGACGTGAACTCCTGGAAGATCGCTCAAATGCTGGCAATGAAGTCAGGGGCAGTCAGATTCTTAGGCTTGGGGAGCGAAGGCAACCTGGGGCTCTACTACTACTCGGCAAGCCATGGGAAGTTTGAGCCGTCGTGTCGCGCACTCGAGTTCTGCGATCTTCCTCTTCCCTGTGGACCATACGGGATATGCTCTTCCGCCAACACCTGCGCGTATCTGCAACTCTCAGGGATGGAGTACAGCACCAGCTTCTGTGGGTTGGCTAGCTCGGAGGTGGAGATGGTGGAGTTGCGGAGCGTCGTCACCGTGCTAAGAACTTCATCATCGGCGTCCAATGTTAGCAAGGAGGAATGCTTGGCCTCTTGCTTGGAAGACTGCTCGTGTGCCGCAGCCCTGCACACGAACGGCCATGGCGTCGGCACGGGAGAGTGGTGTTCTCGGTACGCGTTGGTCGGCGGCGCTCGAGAAGCCGAGGTGGGCGCGCCTGAGTCCAGCTACTGGATAAAGGTCGCAAAGAAAGGAAGTGCACGCCACGAGGCTTCCGCGAGTCTGGTGACGAAGGTTCTCATCGCGGGTGGGGTGGTGGATGCGGTGGCGCTGTGTGTAATTCTGGGAGGACTTCTGTACTATTTCTTTAAAATTCGTAAAAGATCAGTAGATTCGGGAACTAATAACAGCTGATCTCTGCAACATTTTTCTGATCTGCTCTATTGGGCTAACATTGTCCACAATTTTGAAGAAAAAATCATTTGAATTGATGGCATAAAATGTCTTGTTTACCGTATCATTCGAATTTTCGTGCAGATGAAAGATGCCTTTGTGTTTCTGGGTTTGGGTCGGCTCGGACCGGGCTTGGGCCGGGATGGGCAACACTTCTAATGGTGGGTTCATGCAGATCAGATGCATTGCAAGGTCTACCTTATGCGTGCTTGTCTCTTCTACGACTTTTGCGTAGAGATACACCCGACAGTCCTACGCATGTCTTTCATGATTCAAGAACATCAAAGATTTGGTCAGTATCCTTTCAAACTGGAGTCAACCTCCGCCGTTACTTTTTATTTCTCCTCTTTCCCTCTCTCTATTTATAAGTAATTCGACTCCCACCAATCCCTTTACGGTTCCCTCTATAAATAGGGCGTGCCACAAAGGCTGGTGGCGAGAGAGAGAGAGAGAGAGCGCGAGGAGACGGGGCGTCACATGGGGGTTGCCACCGATGTCGCTCCGGTGGCAGTCGTGGCGCCGCCGTCGAAGAAGATGGCCGCGGACTTCGTGATGGGCGGGGCCGCCGCGGTGGTGGCGAAGAGCGGGGCCGCGCCGGTGGAGAGGGTGAAGCTCCTGCTGCAGAACCAGGGGGAACTGATGAGGAGGGGGTATCTGACGACGCCTTACACGGGCATCGGGGATTGCTTCGCGAGGGTTCTTAGGGGCGAAGGGGTGCTCGCTCTTTGGAGAGGCAACCAGGCCAATGTTGTCCGATATTTCCCGACTCAGGTTGGAATTTTCTTGGAAGAAGATCGTTTGTTTTCCTTAAATTGTCTCTCTGCTATTCGATTCTTTTTCATGAAGATGAGAATTAGACGTAAAAGTCTATTTGGAAGTATGCATGTTCATCCTAACCAGACAATTAGAATCTGATTTAACACTATGGGAGTACAAAAGTACCTTTTTCAATAATTAGATTTTCTCTTTGTATGATGCTAGATACTTCTACTAGCACAACATTTATATCATTATTAGAATGGTAGAACTTAAATAATCCTACTTATACAATAGTGTGGATATTTTTGTCCCTCGCCAAAGGAAAAATACAAGCCAAGATGTGCTATTGATACATTATCGCATCATTTATTTTCATTTTTATTGTAAATGATATTATTTTCTTTTAACTCCAATTCATCCCAAAATTAGTTTGAGTGGAGGTTGCATAAATCTGAGTTATTCTAGGATTTTTTGGTGATCAAAGTTGAAATAGTTTGATACTATTACTTATGAGAAAAGTGATATTTAATCATTATTTTTCTAAAGGTGATTATGATAAAACCCTAGGGCTTTATCTAAGAAAGTAGATAGGGATGTGTTTGCTTCAAGGGGATCAACCTCCTTTTGATCGCTTTGAGGAGATCAACCTCCAAGTTAGAAAAAAAAAAAAAAAAGCCAAAGACATTACATATATATATAGAGTTATTAATCCTTAGCCAAGTAAGACTAGGATTTCTAATAAAAATAAAAATAGCAATTCCTAATTTGCTATATCAAATGACTCCTAAAACTCAAAAACTCCTACCATAATTAGGAAAAACTAAATAGAAAATAAAGATTAATATCAAATCTCTATTATTAAGGACTCCTAAAATTAAGGAATCCTAACATTTCCCACCTCTCCAAAATAGTCTTGTCCTCGAGGCTGAGCAACAACAAATTATGAAAACTTCTCCTCTAATACTTTGTAAGACTTCCAAATGACATCTTCGATTGGTAAGTTGACTCATTAAACAAGCACCTCAATGAGGGGATATCTACGACGCATCACAACACATCGATCAAGTATGGCTTGAGATAAGATTTGAACCTCACCAGTAGAAGAAATATCTGGCAAATGGTGTTGCACCACATCATCCTCACCTAACTTCTTTTTAAGGCAAGAAACATGAAAATCTGGATGTATCTTGGAGCTTGTTGGCAAATCCAAGCGATAAGCAATTGGGTCAATACGTTCCAATACTTTATAAGGTCCAAAGAATCGAGAAGACAACTTTATGGAAGATCAAACCTTTATAGAAGTTTGCTTGTAGGGTTGAAATCGAAGAAAAACCCAATCACCCACTGTAAATTCTCGCTTACTACAATGCTTATCAGCTTGTTGCTTCATTCTACGTTGTGAGACTATGAGATTATCTCTTAGAAGTTGAATAATGTTATCCCTATCTAGCAATTCTTGAGCATACATTTTGTAATCATCGGAGGAGGTCAACCATAAACCACTTCAAAATGAGTCATTTTGGTAGAAGAGTGATAAGTAGTATTGTACCACCATTTTGCCCAAGGACGCCATTTCATCCACTCCTTTGGCTTTTCACCGGTAAAATATCTGAGAGTTTTCTAGACATCTGTTCACTACTTCAGTTTGCCTATCTTTTTGCGAGTGATAAGCAGTTCTCATATTCAACTGGGTACCCTACAAGCAAAAGAGCTCCTTCCAGAAGGTGCTAGTAAAAACTTTCTCTCAATCACTAACAATAGAACGTGGAATTTCATGCAACTTCATTATATTCTCAACAAAAGTGCGAGCAACACTTACAGCAGTATAAGGATATCGTATTGCACAAAAATGAGCATATTTTGTAAGACGATCCGCAACCACAAAGATGGTGGTTTTACCTTAAGATGGTGGAAGTCCGTCAGTAAAATCTATGGATATGTCGGCCCAAGCATCATCGGGAATAAGAAGAGGTTGAAGCAAACCAAGGGTAACAACTCTCACCTTTGTAGTGCTGGCAAACATCATATTCTGCAACAAACTTCTTAATAGTTTTCTTCATACCCTTCCAATAAAAAAGTTGATAAACACGTTTGTATGTACGAAGAAATCTAGAATGAGCCGCAGCTAGTGATGAATGAAACTCCTTCAAAATTATATTCTGGTAAGAAGAATTTAGTGCCAAGACAATTCTGCCCTTGTAGTGTAAATCTATGAGATCCCAACTCTAATTAGGAATAGAAGTTGGATCTTCTTCTAGCTTTTTAATAACATTTTGAATTTCAGGATCATTTAATCATTCACTCTTAATAAGTTTTAGTGTTTTGTAAGTATACATAGAAATAGCCACTAGTTCAACTTGTTCTGGAAGGCGAGATAGTGCATCTACAACTAAATTTACACTCTCCTTATAAATAATCTCGTAGTCAAAACCCAATAGCTTAATGACCCATTTTTGGTGTTCTAAAGAAGAAACTCTTTGCTCAAGAAAATATTTCAGGCTTTTATGATCGGTGCGTATTTGAAACCATCGCTCAATTAAGTAAGGTATCCATTTAGTGACTGCATGAATAATGGCTAACATCTCCTTGTCATAAATAGATAAACTCAAATGAGATGAGGAAAGTGCCTTATTAGTATAAGCAATTGGATAGCCTTCTTGCATTAGTACAACTCTAATACCCTCTCTAAAAGCCTCAGATTCAATCATGAATAACTTGTTAAAATCTGGTAAAGCGAGAACTAACATAATAGTCATTGCATACTTTAGTGAAATAAAAGCTTGAGTAGCTTCTTCTATCCACTTAAATGTATCTTTCTTCAAAAGTGATGTCAAAGGTGCATTGATTTTGCTACAATTCTTCAGAAACTTTAATAACCAGTGAGTCTTAAGAATCCTCTTAGAGCCTTAATTGATTTTGGAATTAGCCAATCTTTCATTGTCTGGATTTTGGAAGGATCAACTGCAACACCCTTTCGAGAAACAACATGGCCAAGATACTCTACCTCTAATTGTGCAAAGCTGCATTTCGATTTCTTGACAGAAAGTCAATGTTCACGAAGAAGGGTAAAAACAATCCACAAATAAAATAAATGACTTTCTGAAGATGGACTATATATCAGAATAACATCAAAGAAAATCAGAACAAACTTACGAAGATGAACTCAAAGATATTATTCATTAAACTCTGAAAAGTAGACTGAGCATTGGTTAACCCAAACGGCATTATCAGAAATTCATAGTGACTATCATGCATTCTAAAAACGGTTTTCTGAATATCATCCTTATGCCCACGAATTTGGTGGTAGCCAGATCGTAAATCCAGTTCAGTGAAAACTTGTGCACCTCCTAATTCGTTAAGTAATTCATCCACTACTGGAATAGGATACTTATTTTTTACTGTAATATTATTAAGTGCTCGATAATCTACACCTTGTTATGATCAAGTCGGCACTAGGGGGGAAATTAGTGCTATCGATAAAAACATTCGATTTAGAAAAATTGTTTCGATGAAACTATATTGGAAATGATATCGAAAGTGTGTTTGATTTTGAGGAAGTGTGATAAGCAAATAACTCAGAAAGTAATAGTAATGATAACGAAAAGCAGGAAAACAGTGCACACCAATTTATAGTGGTTTGGTCGTTTGATCTACGTCCACTCTTGATTCCTCCTTCGGCGAGGCTATCGGCATCCACTAATGGCCTTCCATTAATGGGCGAAGACCAACTACCCTCTTAGAGCCCTTTCTCCTTTTCACAGGTTCAGGAGATAACCTTTACAATCCTACTCACCCTTCTTTTAAACTTAACCAAAACTTAGAGCTAGAGGGGAGGAATTTTCACACAATTACAACAATGTTTTTTCTCTTTTTGTTATCAGTTAAGCAGGGATGAGAGGGGTATTTATAGGCCTCAGATGGATTCAAATTTGGAGCCAAAACCAGTCTTATCCTAGGTCTTCAGGGTACTGGTGGTACCACTGCCAGTGTTGGGCGATACCACTGCCCAGTCTGCCTTGACACTGGGCGATATCACCACCAAGTCTAGCGGTACCACCACCTGACACAATCTTGGAGATTGTGTCTCGGAGACTGAGCCACCGTCGGTTCCATCGCTTGTTCTAGCGGTACCACCGCTTGACCCACCCTTTGGGTCATTGTTTGGGCCTTTCTCTTGGTCTAACATAACCTTAACTTGGGCACAATGGGCCCCTAATTAAGTTGGCCTAATTCCAACCCAATTACAACTTAAAACTATTTCGATCTAGACAATTATTACAAAACATGAATCATTTGTTGTTCGACATGTCATTAGATCATTGGCGCTTCATTCGATCCTTCGGCGCATCGTTCTCTCTTGCGGCCTATTGCTCAATCGGCATGTTGACCTCTGTAACTCCGATATCCTTGTCGCAATGTTCGCTCTTCTTGGCTCGATGCTCAAACTCATGACACGAAGCCTTCTGCCGATACGTCAACTAATCCTTCGGCTCGACGTCCAATCTTCTGATATGTTTCGGTCCGGCCCAACGTCCGATTCCTCCTGTTTTAATCGTCTCTCCATGATCGAAGCTAGTCATGCGTCACTCAAAACATATATTAGATCACAAACTTTATCAATTGATTTCATCATCAAAATTCGAGATTCAACAATCTCTTCCTTTTTGATGATGACAACTAATTGATGACGGAGTTAACCTTAACTTCCTCTATCAATATGCCATATTGATAGAAATGTAAATTCATAAATAAATTATGAATCCTAGCAACATGTCATCATAAAATCATGCATAATCAAAATATTTATGTATATCATCTCATGTATGATCATTATCATAACTTTTCCCCCTTTGTCATCAACAAAAAGGAGAAGTGCATCTCGCAAGTTTTTAAGATAGCAATTTAACAAGATTTACATCATTTTTGAACATGCAAACTAACAAGTTTTAAAGATGTGCAAGTTTGTAAATTTTGCTTCTTGAGATGTGCAAGTTTGCACTTTTGCTTCTCTTGAGAGAGCAACTCTTTGCTTCTTTTTACGATGTGCAAGCTAGTAAATTTTTGTTTTTTCTTAGCAATGTGCAAGCTAGCAAGTTTTCTCTCCTTGTGCAAGCTAGCAATTTGCTTTTCTTTGCAATGTGCAAGCTAGCAATTTTTTGCTAACTTTGTAAAGTGCAAGCTAATAAGTTTTTCTCCCCCTTTGTCATTGTCAAAAAGAGGGAAGAATACAAATTTTCTTTTACATCAATGCTCTAATCATGATAAAATTTAATAAATTTACATCATAAATTTTCATCATATCATGAGGTATATAAATCACAAATACAAAGAAGTATTAAAACATAGGAGAAAATCAATTTATACATACAATGTTTCAACCATCAAAGCACATCATTTCAAGATGGGAGTATTTAAAAAGAAACAAGGAAACATTTTGATTCATTTGGATAAATATTCTCTTTAATAAAATGAGAGAATCATACGAGAATAAGGAGTAAGGGATCTTGATTCATATAAAGAAAATCTCAAGTTATCAAGATCACGATTCGATAAATATTCTCTTTAAAGAGTGAATCATACGAGAATCAAGAAAGATGTTTCATGTAGAATATATCGCAAGTCGTAAATACTGATAAATGATTTAGTTGGATATATCATCTTATTAGTAAAAAGAATCATATGAAAATAAATCTAAAATCATCATCAAAATCACTTTTCGAGAAATTCAATGAAAGCAACGTAGATAGATTCATATGAGATTAAAAATAGCTAAAGTTTTTTAGTTTTAATTCGTTCTTATACTAGCATGCTCTAGTTTTCCATACAAAAGCCATGCATCATTGTTTAAAACCGAAAAGTAAGTCTTATAAAAAGGAAATCATCAAGATGAATAGTATAACACATTAAAACAATAGCACATCTTCAAACCAAAGGTTCGATTTATCATTTTAATTCCAATGATAATACATTTTCCTTAAATCTAACTTTTCATACTTAGTGCAAGGAATTAACATGCAAATGTCATGCTCATCATTTTTTTTAATTTTTCAAAATTACTAGAAAGAAAAACATGATATAATTTTTTATTTTTTTTATTTCTTATTAATTTAAAAACAACTCATGAAATGCATCAAGTAATTTCATAATAAGGTTAAGGGGTTATGGTTGAGTTACTTATCTCGTTGTCGAAAGCCACCAAAACGTAGTTCGTCATCTCGCTTTTGGATGCACTCAATTTGTCATTGAGTGCTTTCTTCTTCTTTACTTTTATACACTTGTCTTTGGAGTGCCCCGGCTTCTTGCGTTCATAGCAAGTGGTTGTGTCCAGATTGAGTTCATTTTTAGATTTGATTTTTTGTTTTATGAATTTTTTAAACTTTATTTTTAGGAGTTCAAGATCATCAGTATCATTATCACTTGAGTTTTCTCTCAAGTGGTCTTTTATTGTTCTAAGTCTCAAATCCTTCATGTTTTTTGGAAGGTGGTTCCCATTTTTGTCTTGTTCTAAACATGTCATCTCATAGGTCATTAATGACTCGATAAGTTCTTCGAGAGGATAACAGTTCAAGTCCTTTGTTTCTTGAATAATAGTTACTTTTGGATCCTAACCTTTTGGAAGGGATTTTATAATCTTGTTTACAAGTTTACGATTAGAAAAACATTTATCAAGACTTTTTAAACCACCGACGAAATCCGTAAACCGAGTGTACATGTCTCCAATGGTTTCACTTGGTTTCATATAAAACAATTCAAAATCGTGCATCAAAAGATTTATCTTAGAATCTTTTACTTCACTTGTACCTTTATGTGCATCAAATCTTATGTGTAGTTTCACAAATCGAAATCCGATTAAATTCGTTTTTGTCCAAGGCACAAAACAAAGCGTTCATCGCTTTGGCATTTAAAGAAAATGATTTTTTTCTTAAAATCATTTTATTCATTCATAGGTTTAGAGGATTGTTGAAAACCATATTCGACAATATTCCATAAATCAAAATTCAAAGAAAGCAATAAAACTCTCATTCGAGTTTTCCAATATGTATAGTCTGTCTCATTGAACAAAGGAGGACGGAAGATAGAATGACTCTCTTGAAAGCTGAAAAAAACTCTCTCTTGGGTGTTAAACCAAACAGAGACAAACGTGGCTCTGATACCAACTATTAGGATCAAGTCGGCACTAGGGAGGGAGGGTTGGGGGGTGAGGGGTGGGGGATGAATTAGTGCTATCGATAAAAACGTTCGATTTAGAAAAACCATTTCGATGGAACCGTATCGGAAATGATATCGAAAGTGTGCTTGATTTTGAGTAAGTGTGATAAGCAAATAACTCAGAAAGTAATAGCAATGATAACGAAAAGCAGGAAAAAAGTGCACACCAATTTATAGTGGTTCGGTCATCTGACCTATGTCCACTCTCGATTCCTCTATCGTCGAGGCCACCGGCATCCACTAACGGTCTTCCTTCTTGAAGACCAACTATTCTCTTACAGCCCTTTCTCCTTTTCACAGGTTTAGGAGATAATCTTTACAACCCCACTCACCCCTCTTAAACTTAACTAAAACTTAGAGCTAGAGGGGAGGAATTTTCACACAATTACAATAGCGTTTTTTCTCTTTTTGTTCTCAGTTCTTGTGTTTGCTAAGCAGGGATGAGAGGGGTATTTATAGGCACCAAATGGATTCAAACTTGGAGCCAAAACAAGTCTCATCTCGGGTCTTCAGGGTACTGCCAGTGCTGGGCGGTACCATCGCCCAATCTGGTGGTACCACCGCCTGACACAGTCTTGGAGACTGTGTTTCGGAGACTGAGCCACCGGCGGTTCCACTGCCTGTTTTGGCGGTGCCATCGCCTGACCCACCTTGTGGATCACTGTTTGAGCCTTTCTCTTAGTCTAACACAGCCCTAACTTGGGTCTAATAGGCCCCTTATTGAGTTGGCTTAATTCCAACCCAATTACAACTTAAAACTACTTCGATCTAGACAATTATTACAAAGCATGAATCATTTATTGTCCGGCATGTCATTGGTTCATCGGCACTTTGTCTGATCCTTCGACGCATCATCCTCTCTTATGGCCTATTGTCCAATTGACATGTTAACCTCCGCAACTCCGAGCTTTTTGGCGCAATGTCCACTCTTCTTGGCCCGATGCCTGAACTCATGGCACGAAGCCTTCTACTGATACGCTGACCGATCCTCCGGCTCGACGTCCAATCTTCTGACATGTTCCACTCCGGCCCAATGTCCGATTCCTCCTGCTGTAATCGTATCTCCATGATTGAAGCTAGTCCTGTATCACTCAAAACGCAGAGTAGATCACAAACTTTATCAATTGGTTTCATCATCAAAATCCGAGATTCAACACAACTATCCACTAAAAACCATCTTTCTTTCTTACTAATAATACTAGAGAGGAGTATGGACTAACGTTAGCCCTTATGACCCTTGCTTCAAGCATCTCCTTAATGATTTTCTCTATCTCTGTCTTTTGAAAGTATGGATATCGATAGGGTCGAACATTAATTGGTGCACTCCCAAGCAGTAAAGGAATTCGGTGATTATGTGATTGAAGAGGTGGAAGTCCTTGTGGTTTTGCAAATATATTCATAAATTCTTTGAACAATAATTGGACATTTTCATCTTGTTTAGGTACTACAGCCTCCTCTTTAATGCTCCAATTGTACCAAAAATCTATAGCGTGTTTTCCGAATAATCATCTCCATTTTATGGCTAGTAACAATAGTGACCTTACTACTACACTTTCCCTTTAAGATCACTTGCTTTCCGTTGATAAAAAACTTCATCCAAGAGATATCGCCTAGAGTTAATAATCACTCAATTCCAAGCACAACCTCATAGTCTTCCAATGGTGGTAAAAAAAAAATCCATGAGCAATTCTTAGCCTGTATAACAAGCTTTATTTTGGAACACTTACTATGACAAGTTAAAATTCGCTCATCATCATCCTTTACCTCGAATTTTTCACAGCGTTCAATGCGATAGTTCAATCGTGTAACAACCTTGCTATCTATAAAATCGTTGGTATTACCAGTATCAATTAAAACAACAACAGATTGGCATTTAAAAGCCCTTTAATGAGGATTAGAATAGCCGCTAATGCGTGAACAGTATGTGTGACAGGTTCAATAATCTATATCTTTATGATCAGAGTCTACAATTTCAATCTCTGGTTTGTCCTTAATTGGTTCAATTATCAGAAGTTTTTCTTGCTTGCGTCAATGCTCCTTACTTCACTTTTCAACACAATGCCAGCACAAATCCTTGACTGATCGTTCTTTGAGTTCCTTTTGGGTCAGTCTTCTAGTATTAGGATTCCGATTAGAAATGGTTGGAGTAGTTGATTTGTTAGTCACTTGTTTATTAACACTCTTGGTTTGACGATTTTCCATGCTAATTTTTTTTTTTCAAGTAATCGTGCAAAAAAAATTGCAATTGTCATAGTGCGAGGTTAGCGAGCCTTAACTTCACAATGAATGTCTGAATTAAGACCTTCAATGAATGTTCCCACCAATTGTCTTTCAAACTAATCTTTAGCCCAATTTGATAGTCGTTCAAATCGACTTTGATACTCTAACATAGTAGAAGTCTAGCAAATCTTGGTAAGTTGCCTATCAATATTCTTATATTCGGATGGTCCAAAATGAACAAGAAGCCCTTTCTTGAACTACTTCCATGAGGGAACTCCATAACAAATTTCATACTAATCATATCATTGAATAGCATCCCCATCTAGTTGGATTGAAGTTATTTTCGCTTTAGAATCTTCTGGAGTTTTATGAAAGTGAAAAAATTTCTCTACTCTAGAAATCCAACTGGTCGGATCTCAATCTTCCCATCTAGGAAATTCTACTTTCATAGAAGGATAGCCATTATCATCCTCTTGGTAACCTCTTCCTGTGATTTCAGATAAAGCCAAATTGTTTACTTGTAGAAGTCGAACTTCCATCTTGTTGAATTTTTTGAATTTTTTTAAAACTCTCAAGCAAACTCTTTTTGAAATCATTGAGAGTTTCTTGTAGCCTGCTCTCAAATTTTGCTTCCAAGGCTTTAAATTGGGTGTTCATAGAATTATCAATAGTCATTGCATATGATTGTAGATCTGTAATTCCTAAGTTTTGTTTTTGATTTCGGGTCAAGGGCATGAGCACCTTACTTGGCGTTGAAGGTGAAGTCGCTGTTGGCGGTGTGGGCATCAAGGCCTGTGGTAGAGTCGAAAAGGAGATTGAGGGAATGCCGAAGAAGCACCGCAAGAACTTTAGAAACACCGAGGAAATGCTGCTCTAATACTAGATGATAAAACCCTAGGGCTTTATCTAAGAAAGTAGATAGGGATGTGATCGCTTCGAGGGGATTAACCTCCAGTTGGCCAAAGGCTTTGGGTTGTATTTTATTGCTTGAGAAAAATAGCTAAAGGCATTACATATATATATAGAGTTATTAATCCTTAGCCAACTAGGACTTGGATTTCTAACAAAATAAAAATAGCAATTCCTAATCTGCTATAACAAAGGACTTCTAAAACTCAAAAACTCCTACCATAACTAGGAAAAACTAAATAGGAAAATAAAGATTAATATCAAATTCCTAAAATTAAGGACTCTTAAAATTAAGGAATCCTAACAGATTACCAAGCACTCATGATTTACTTATGAGAAAATTAGTTGTTCTAGTGAAGTGATTCTTTGTGACATCAACAAAATTACTGATGGATCTTTGAGATCAGCTAAGTTTAGACATTATAATCGGTCAATAATTACTTATTTAACTGATTAAAAGGTAGCAAATTCTCGCTCGATTTAGATGTCTTTGCTTTGTACTGGAGAGATTGAAATTTTGATAGGTTTCCCTTTGATGATGATGATAACTCTTTGCATGCTTGGCGAGAATGTACAACATCTTCCAGTGAATACGGCTTAAAAGATGCTGCTGTTGGCAACTTAACAGAAGTTGCCGAATATTCCAGCATGTTTCACTCAATATGATTTGAGGAGTATTGCTTTCAATATGATTTTAGGGGGCTAACATGCACAGAGAGGGCTAGGGAGATTTTCATATGATTAATTTGAAGTGGGGACATTTAAAAAAAAATTGCGGGACTGACATAAAAGGTCCAAGAAAGTACTACAGTGGTTGTCTTCCATTCTTCCCACAGAACTTTCAACCTATCATTTCTTTGCCAATTAAGGTTTTCCTACATGCAAATGTGTCTTTTAGCCTGATATGAGTTAAGGTTTTCTTTTTCCAGTTTATTGAAATCATCTGAGTCACAGTAAAGGTTGTGCCTCTTGAAGTATGAGCCACACTTTTGATTGAACTGGATATTAAGTTTTTTAACATCCCAGAGAATAGGTGATTCAATTCCACCAAACGATGATCCATGTATGTTCTAGACATTGCTGGGGTTTAATCAACCAACACTTAACTATTAAATTTTGTGGAGAATCCACTGGATTAGATATATAATCAGAAGGAGATCATTCTGACTAATTATCAATTGATTTTTTGATGATATATATGAACAAAAGAGAAACCGTACACATATAGCATTCAGATAGCTACTTAAACATAAGCCTTCGGTAACTATATATGGGTGTCAATTGAATTGTACTTATAATTATCATTTGATAGATAATGGATCTTTTGACAAAATAGAATAAACAAAAGGGATTTAATAGTTAATACTATATTTTCTGGTCAATAACCTGACCATTATCCATTCGAATTCCTGCATCTTTTTGTTTCTTCATTCCTTTTTTCATGAAGAAAGAGAGAGGGGTGCCGAGGCACCCATGCTTGCTCGGTTTTTTCTGGACTATCGTCTTATTCTATTATGATCTTTGATCATAATAATATGATAAACCAATTCTTAATTAATTAATCCAAATTGTATAGTTAAAGACAAGGTATGCCTTACTGGTCCAAACCGGCATATTGGTCATTGTCGCTTGGTGCTCGTGTGTCGAGTGTTAGCATGACGAGGCATACCGACGACATAGAAAAAAAGCCAAAAAATGCTTCAAAATTACTTGAAAAATAGAAAGAACTTAGATTAGGGTTTTTAAGTTGGAAATGAATATAAATTTAGTATAATTTTAGTAATAATATTTTTAATCAAAAAAGAATAGTGTCACATATCTTTTTCGAGCTTAGAGAAGCAGTTTTGTGGCACGTTCCGGATCGTCCTTTCATTGATATTGAATTATTTAGAAAGGAGTGATTTGAATTGCTAGATTTCGAGTTAAACTTTAAGATTCAAATTAATGTGGTAATAAATGGATCGATCGATGGATATACCTAATTCTACCCATGAGTGCACGCAATACCGCACGCACGAGTTTCGACGTTTCTGCAGTACAAGATGCGAGTGCGAAGATGGTACCGAGCGGTACATTTCGAAACGTACCGCTCGGTATATATATTTATAATTATAAATATTATATATATATATAAATAGATTTTTTTTTCCTTCCGACGACGTCGCCCTCGGCAATGTCGCCCGAGGTGTCAACGGGCGACGTCGCGCCCGAGGCAACGTCGCCCGAATAGTTAAAAAAACAATTTTTTTAAAAAAATTTGGAGCCTCGGGGACGTCGCCCGAGGCTTCGGGGACGTCGCCTGAGCCTCGAGACCGTCGCCCGAGGCTTCGGGGATGTCGCCTGAGCTTCGGTGACGTCGCCGAGCATTAAAAAAAACTAAAAAAATAATTTTTTATTAAAAAAAATAAAAAAATCGTACCAACCGATACAGGGCGGTCCGCGTGCCGGTATTCGTCGGACCGGTACGTACCGCCCGGTACGGGTGGTACAAATCGGTATTGCAGACCATGATTCTACCAATAAAAAAAATGACGAGATTCCACGAGCAATGGATTGGGCCCCTTGATCTTATATATCTATATATTAATATGATATATTTAATGGACCTAATTTTGAAATTGATCCATGATATATTATATTGATACACTATACGTCATTGGTGCATCAATATGGTGATGGTTGTAGTCTGATCGTCGTTTATCATACATGCTTGAGGTGGCTCCTGTGGTAAGTACGATTATATCATGTATTAGTGTGGAGGTTGGAGAAACCCGAAACTTCTACTTTTGCCACTAATTTGTTGTTTTGTATTATAAAATTGATTGTCGTACTATTGCTCGGAGAAGAATGACCAACTATCACTGTACTATTATTAGTTGTAAGATTTTTCATAATACGATGAGCTTTACTCTGTGTCTATGTCGTGTAAGCCCTATTGCATCTGCTTAAGATTATCCATTGTTTTTCCCTTCTCCTTTCGTGTATAAACTTGATTAGTACCTTATTGAACTTCATATTCTGAATCTTAAGTGATATACATAAAATATTGCTCCTTGATCCATACACCACCCTCAAACTATGCAGATGAGACCTTCGTCGAGCTCCATAATCTGAATCTTAGGTAGCATACGTAAAATATTAGTCCTCGATTCATGCACCACCCTCAAACTATATAGATGGGACCATTGACTCCTTGACATCGCCTCCATCATCGATCAAGGCACTGTTGTCCATGTTGTTGTTATGTCTACAGACCAAGTGCGTTGCTAAATGTAATTGAGAAGGTGTTCCGTCGTCTGACTCGATTCTTTCCAACTATACGACTGATGTTACTGTCTTCCCCTTTTCCTTTGCCTTTGTATACTAGGTAGATGATTGTAATGGTTGAGTGTCTCTATTTGCCTCAACAGCCACCTTGCATACATGTGGTTCATGATGATCAGACCACGACCATCACTACATTGATGTACCAATAACATATGGTGTATTAGTATACTATATCATGGGATCAATTTCAAGGTTGAGTCCGGCAAACTTATTAAATTAATATATACATACATAAGATCAATGACCTTGATCAATAGCCCTTAGAGTCCTGTCATTCTTTTTGATGATAGAAACAAGTATATCCATCGACTGATTACTTGATCATTTGAATTTTAAAGTCTAAATTATTTAACAAATAATCTAATAACCCAAATCATTTCTTTGTAGATAATTCAATATCAACATAAAGATGGTCCGGATCGTATGATAAAGCTACTCTTCAAAATTCAAAAAATATATGTACTACTATTCCTTCTTAATTTAGATTATTTTTGCTAAAATTTTACTAAATTTATATTTATTTCTAACTTAAAAACCCTAATATTTTTTTTTTTTTTTTTAGAAATTTTTTGAAGCTATTTTTTTAATCATTTTTTCATATCGTTGGTACACCCTGTTATATTGACATATGGTACATTTATAGAATGGTATGTACTGTACCGTCGACTAGACGGACACTAGTTCAGATGGAGAAACTGAACCTTGATTTCATATATTCAATGTTAATCCTATTTACTTTAAAACCTATAGTTTCTAGTATTCATCTTCATCACTCAAGTTTAACTTGATTCCATTTGTCGGTTTATCGTATACATGACTAATGAGTTCGTATGTTATCTTTGAAAGTTAGCACAAGTGATTATGGTATCATACACATCCTTTAATTATAACATCAGGACAATTAGCATTGCATTGTCAATCCCAAGTTTAAATGAAAAGTTAATTTTTTGTAATAATATATTGTAGTTTTTTCTTAATCAATTATTCTCCATTGTTTTTCATCATTATCATTTGTGTAGCTTATCTTTTATATTTTAGTTCCATATCTGTTTTTTGCAAAATTTCATAGGGGATGTTCTGCACACGTAATATCATAAATGCCCCTCTAAAGTTACACATTTCTTAGATACCTTGCACACGAGAATGATTTTGAATGATTACTCATCTCTCCCGTATCCACTAACTAATATCTTTTTTCGTCAATTGCTCTATCACTTATATTTGCTGCAGAGGAATTAATTTGGTTAATTTTGCATTGATGTATCTCCAAACATCCTCATGCTAAGTCCATATCATTCTTGAGCCTACGAGGTTTCCACTCTCTAGATTATAGACTTTGCAAACACATGGATTTAAATGCCACTAACTGGCCCAATCATGAACCAACATCGGACTATATGATTCAGTACTGGTCAGTTTTTTAATTATTTTTTCAGATGATACCAAATGATATGGGTAGTATTGCACTTAGTATAATAGTATCATATAGGTCGGTAGATTACAAAAACTATCAGATCGAGATTTAATTTCTTACCGGTTTCCTAATACATAACAAATAGGGTTAAGATTCATTTTAGCCTCTGTGATTTTAGTCATGGACCACTTAAGTCCTTATGGTTTACTCATATCTAAAATAATCCATACATTTTCAAAAACATAGCATATAAGCCACTCCATCAAGTTTGAGTTAACAAACGTTAGAGTCTGCTTACGTGGCATGTTGACTCACAATAAACCATTAATATAATGATATGTGTAATTTAAGTTTAAAATAGGGTTAAGGTCCATTTTAGCCCCTGTGGTTTTGGTCATAGACCACTTAAGCCCTTATGGTTTACTCGTGTCTAAAATAATCCATATATTTTCAAAAACATAGCATATAAGCTCTTCCTGTCAAGTTTGAGTTAACAGACATTAGAGTTTACTTACGTGACAAGCTGACTCATGATAAACCATTAATATAATGACACATGTAATTTAAATTTTAAAAAAATTGAGATCGCCATCAATGGCAGAAGGAGGCGTCGTCGTGGAAGCGACTACCAGCAGCAGCACCGAGCCGCTATTGCCTAGTAGGACGTCATACGCACACAGCCTCTCCTGCGCTAACGACAAGCTCACGAGCCATCGGTCTTGCCTCAGGTGGATGTTCGTTGACCAATCTGACGCTAGTGGTCTCTTGGTTCCTCTTCCTCCTCCTGGGCATCTTCCTCCCCATTGCCTCCCGCTTTGTCCTCTCTTGCGCTCCCACCTGGCCGCGCCTATGACGTGGTGGTCCAGCTCCCCCTTACCTCTGCCTTCGGCCTCTCCTACCTCTACCTTTCCGCCTTTGTTCATTGCTACGGCCTTTGCATGACCCATGATCAAAACCATAAGAATTATTTTAGACACGAGGAAACTATAAGAGTTTAAGTGGCCTATGATCAAAATCACAAAAGCTAAAATGAGACTTAACCCTAACAAATATTGTACTGTATATTTCTACCTGATTGGCCACTAATGTTGTCTGCTGAATCTTATAGCAAGTTAGTTCCATATCTTGGAGCCCTTAGAAACTTGACATCTTAAACAGGCCAAAACGTCATCCATGTATGTTTTTTGTTGTTATATTGTCTTTGCATGTGGAATCTAATTTGATGTCTGATTTCTTACCAAGGATTGTCAGATCAGATTGGCCAGTGTATGTATGCATGGTGTTCATTAGTACAGTGACAATATCTGTTTAATAATAGTACATGATTACATGTGATCATTGCCTTGCCTTTCTTTGTGCCGTAAGATCAAACATCTCTTCTAAAAATTTTGTACACAAACAATTAGCTAGATGGTTGTTATAAGAAATCATATAGAAAAATAAGTTGTATAAACGAAATGTATACACCTCAAAGAAGGTTGTCTTGTCCTTTTATTAGACTCAGATTTTCAGACATTCCAGTTTTCATATAAGTGTATATGCCTCCACAAAAGTGGTGGTGTGCTTCTATCAGACACCTCTTGAATTTTCAAACATCTCGAGAACACTTGACAGTTACTGTGCTTGATACCCTAGTCTAATATAATATCCTTTGACATGTATTTTTCAATTGCATTCCAATTTGATCTTTCTTGAAAATAAAATGGTTGGTCCTGTCCATTTTTTCACAGGCCTTCAATTTTGCATTCAAGGGCTACTTCCAGAGCCTTTTTGGTCGATCGAAAGAGAAAGCTGGTTATTTGAAGTGGCTGGCAGGTAATGTAGCTTCAGGCAGTGCAGCTGGAGCAACAACGTCCTTGTTACTGTACCATTTAGATTATGCACGAACTCGGCTAGGCACAGATGCAATTGATACCAAGGCTAATAATCAACGTCAGTTTAAAGGGCTACTCGATGTATACAGGAAGACCATGGCGAGTGATGGAATTGCTGGCTTGTATCGAGGTTTTGGGGTTTCTATAATGGGCATCACTTTATATCGGGGACTATATTTTGGCATTTACGACACCATGAAGCCCATTATTCTGGTTGGGCCATTGGAGGTAACTGTCAAACTCTTTTAATGAGATTGTGACCTGTGGATTTACTTCATGATAGGTTTCTGTATTTTATAAGCTGAAAAAGAAATGCAGTTCTTCATGAGAGTTCATATGTAGAATCTAAATAACTGTGTCCACAATGCTCTTGGTTCATGTTTCCTTTGTTTTTTCCAATACTAGAAAGACAATCGCTAGCTAACAAACAAAACTATTTGAATTTTATTGGTTACAGTGACCCTTGTGATTCTTTTTTCCACCCCTTCTGTTCTTTGCTTGCTTTTAAGAAATTTAAGTTGTTCTGTTGCAGGGTAACTTCTTAGCTAGTTTCCTACTAGGCTGGAGTGTGACGACGTTCTCTGGCATCTGTGCCTACCCTTTTGATACACTGCGCCGAAGAATGATGTTGACTTCTGGACAACCTTCCAAGTATCAGAATACATTCCATGCCTTGAAAATTATAGTATGCCGAGAGGGGTTTTCTGCACTGTTTAGAGGGGCTGCTGCAAACATGCTGTCAGGTATGGCAGGAGCGGGAGTTCTTGCAGGATATGACCAATTCCATCGAATCGCGAGTGGGCATAAAATATGGTTTCGAGCACAAGATTAAAGGGGGACTGAAATGATGTGGACTTAAAATCATCGCATACCTACCATGTACATCTTCCCATGACAACAAGGAATGCAGTGTTTGAAGACTCTCAGAGGTGCCAATTACCTTGCACACACAAGGAGGCGAGATGTAAAGTTATCAATTGTACATATTGATTTTTTTTTGCTTAATTCCCATCTGAAAAGGCAACAATAAAACACTGTTTTTCATAAGATTGTCTTTGATACTTATTTGGTAATTTGCTTCTTTTTTTTTCATGTAAATCTGGATTTTCGGTTTTGGTTCTTTTTCCTCTAAATACTTTTTTCTTTGCTAGCGGTCTTACTTCATTGGCATCTCTTGTTACAAGACCACGATATTGGTAAACTTATGTGGTATTCTCTTATAGATCAATAAAATAGATTATGATTCTTACATGCCGCTAAGACGTAATTGTGAAATTAATATTTTTGTGTATTTTGGGTTGGACATCAAAGGAAACTCAAACATATAATCCCTTAAAACACTTTTAATTTCTACCTCAAACAAATTTTTTTATTTTTTTTGGGGGTCAATTTTTAAGGAGAAACAAAGAACCTAAGAAAGAAAAGGAACAACCTTCAGCGGTTTCAAGCAGGAGTCAAATTATATGGTTAAATCTCAAACAACAATAGAAAATTAGTGGGAGATTAGAGACATTTAGAACAATCAAAACCCATACAAAAATTGCTGATAGGACTGCCAGAAAACAGGCATTGAATTGTTAACTAAAATAGAAAGCAGTTGAGCAGCAAAAGCCTCATCGAGATGAATACCAAAACTAGGAAACTAAGCAGTTCTAGAAAATATTGAAGCATTGGGAAAAATTTATGATTTTAGATAAATATAAAAGACTAGCTAGAGAATAGTTTCACGTGATTAAGAGATTAAAGAGAGTTAGAGTCGTATACAAGTATAAACCCACAATTTAATAAAATTGAACTTTTTCATTTTGTAATATCATCTTGACTAGTCTTGCTTAGACTCAGAATTCTTAAAAAAAAATTCTAGCAAGAAGAAACACATTTTTGAATTAATTATATGGATGAACAAAGTGGGCAAGTTCATCTAAAACATAATAATAGTAAAAAGAAAACTACAATAAACTATCATGACTCCAAACAACATCAATCTAAATCATAACTTGTTTATCTCTCTCTCTCTTTTTTTATTTTTGCCTAAAGAAACACGAGCAATCTCAAATAAGAAGCGACAAGCATAATTAGATTAGTAACAATTCATTGATGCCGAAGAGGTCTTTCTTTGAAACTAAGGTGAAATTTAGAAAGGGGTAAAGGAATCATGAATAACATTTACCATTATCATCCCACAAAAGAAACTCATTTTCAAACCTCCTTAATGATCAGATCGGAATTTAGAAAGGGGTATAAAAATCATATGGCTCATCACTTTATGTAATGTAATATACCTGTCCAAAGTCTTGGCTAACCAGATCAAACCTCTCCTTCGTGACTTGCTCAGTCCTAAACAATCTGTATTTATCCAAGATAAGAACATTCATGATAATGTTTTGATTACAAATAAGTTGGTCCATATATTATTTAGTTTCAAAGGTAATTCTCCTTTAGTCAATCTCAAATTAGATATCAAGAAAACATTTGCCTCGTTATCTTGGATATCATCCTCGAGGTGATTAGTTTAATAAACTTTCCTTCTATCTTTATCAATTAGATTCATATCTCTTCCCCTATCTTTACTTGTCTCGTTAATAGCTACTCCTCGAATTAGTTTTCAGAAAGTAGGGTATAAGGCAGAGAGATCTTCTTCTTCCTGACCTATTCATTCTCACTCAACAAATTTTTGCCTCGATCATGGCATCTACGGGTAGCAATTAGTTTGAAAGGTGTCAAACTAACTCTAATGTTTGCAAATGGCCTCCTTTTGGCCTTTCCAGCCAACAATAAATCTTGCTCGAATGTTCCCAAAGTTCTAAAATCATTTCAGCAGCTTATCAAACTCATAGTCTCAAAGTCAACACTCTTTAAGTCCAACATCTACTTCTCTAAATAAATGTTCTATTTGTCGAACGATTGGTATTAAAAAAGGGGTTCGACCTTTTAAATACCTAAGCTCTTTCTTATCCCTAGGTCGTCTTCTTCAAAGCCATTAAATATTCTTGATGATAAGGCAAGGATGATATAAAAGACTCATTTCTCAAGCAATATAGTTCACATTAATTTTGTGATTAATTCTATATATACACACCTCCTTTTTAATTGCTACATATTTGATTTAGTCCTTAACCATATGACTCATATAACTTGTAACTTTTCTTTTAGAGCACGACTCCTCATCCTCTCGGATCGAACTCATAACTTGGAGCACCATCACTTAACCTAAAGATAGTGGGAGGCTCAGCCTAAGAGATCTTCTCACTATTAAAAGATCCATTTGTACTAAGTATATTCTCTCCTTTTTTAGTAGTGTTGACTCTAGATCCTTATGGTCAAATATGAGAAATTACATTCTTGGGTTGTTTATTACTCTCCCAATCATTCTTGATCCAGGAGGAACATCAGTACTCTCATTAAAAAAATATTAAACCTGGGTTTAGAAAATTGATTATGTATAAACAAATTATCAAAATCTGATTTGATCCTTGCATAGGATAATATTTCGATTTTCTTTTGGCTGACTCTGATCAATATGGCTGAGATGCATTCTTTTAACTATATTTTCAACACCTTCCTATATCTTGAAAAGTAAAACATTTCTTATTAAAATTTTGTTAGAACCCTCTTCCAACCTTAGATATACTTAGATACATTCTCAATGGCCCAAATAAAATTTATAGTGTTTGCCACCCCTTGGAAGACTTTGCTGCCAACATCTTCATCAACTGTTCCTCTTCCCTCTTATTTTGGAACCTTCTATTGAACACAATTATGATTAAGTATAAATATTTTGAATCTTGATCATAAGATTATTGGTTACGAAAAGGAGAAGGGTACGATAAGTTTATGTCCAACCGATTTCTCAATCTTATCCCCTACTCTCTATGGATCCTTTGGCTTAATAAAAATGATGCCAAGTTATGTAATCATTGTGTCAGCCCCTCAATCTTAGTATTGGCTTTATCCCATTGAGCTATATCCTCTTCCTAAGAGGATTGGGATTATGCGAACCTAGATTCGACCAATTAATAATGAGTGTTTTATATTTTCTTTCAAATATGATGCTTTTTTTTTTTCTGGCCTGACTTGCTTGCATGTGTATAGTTTGTCTTTCTATCTTCTACCAATGTAATGTTGGCCACTGGATATCTCCTTATTAAGCTCATAGCTTATCGTAAAAGTATTATTAATTTTGGAAGCACTTAAGCATGCAGAGGCAATAGAGTGGAGAAACTTTCTCCTCCAAATTGATGCACACATCATTATTCATGTAGTCAATGGTCTCCAACGAATACCCTTATAAATATTTTTTATATTCACTGACATATATATTTTATGTTCGGTTTCATACCCAAGACACTCAATAATAGAATAAAAATTTATTTATTTTAATAGAATCTCTGACATTTTATACATTGAATGATATAGTCCAATTCTCTTTTCCCTTTTTTTGAGTTAACAAAATTATTTTTCTCTATAAGAAATCTAAAAAAAAAAGTTATTAAGAGAACTATTAAGACTAAGAGATTACTTGTATTTTTTAATGCAAGCATTATATAATTATAATGCTAACAAGGAGACTCAAACTTTTGCTTATCATAAAAATAAATTAACATGATCATACGAGTCACGCAAAATTCATTAGTACATAACAAACATGTGATAGGTGGCATAAAAAATATTCCTCTAGCATATATGAAGGGTAAATTTTAATTAGGCATGCCTTGCTATGACAGCTTCTAACTCGAATGTATTAAATGTGTTGTGTGGCTCAACGCATTTATTTGACTTGGCTAAGAACCGAACCAACTATTCTAAGCAGATTGTAGCCCAGCCTAATAATCCACTTTGGGCTAGTTGGTCTTCTACTCTTACCTAATCACATAAAGACAAATTCTATGCCAAAAAAAAAAAAAAGAAGAAGGAATTTTGCATTACCCACAAAATTTTAAGTAGCCTAAGTTCACGATGATAGAAAAATGCAAGGAATTGTTGCCAACAAATTTACCAAACAATTATAAGATTTGACAAATTTGAGATAGCAAATCATGAACAAGCAAAATCCACACATTTTGTGACCACCAATGCCACACCTCCACACTAATACTCGTTCCACTCGAGCTACTGCTTGTTTGATTTGCCTCACGCTCATAGCTATTTGTTGTAAACATGTCACATGCATCAAGTTGAGTTAATTTTGTATGCATGCAAAACACAAAGGGCCGCTTGCCTTTCAACCCCCTTCCCTATTACACTAACAAGTGGCTGTTAGTGGGGGAACAGTAGCTGTGTATGGCCGTGGACCGGCAGGTATAGATGTGCGATGCCGTATATGGGCTCTGCAAAAAAGGTTGACGGTCACAAATGTCATTTTCTTTTACCAAATCCTTGCCAATTAACTGCTGCCACATTTCACGTCATATAATATTAATACCTAAAATAAATATGTATGTAACGTAGACAATGCGTACATTCTCTTGGAATACATGGATAAAACGATACCGACCCTCCTTTTTGTTCTTTCCTTCCAACTGCGTCTCGAGGCCATGGGCGCGGACCGGTCCCCAAACCTAGGGTTTTCGCCATGAAGGACCTCTCGAGTGTGTAAGTCACCGATTGCCCCATTTCCTTTCGATTCCTCCGATCCTGCACCGTTGGCTCCCTAATTCACCGCCCAAGGAAGCCCCGCTTCTTGATTGCTTGCTCGATTGGGTTTGCGAGTGGATTACGGCTCCGGGATTCGGACTCCTGCGATTCTAGGGTTAGGTTTTGCGCCATTGGGTTGCTTCGTGGCTAGGAATTGGGCGATTCTTGCATGTTTGCTTCTTCTGAAGAAATTGTCGTCTAAGAGGCCGCAGATCGGAACGTGGGTTGAGGGAGACGGGGGGGCCGGAGGAGGAAATTTCATTCGAGGGTTTTTAGACTGCTGTATTTTGCGGTCGTTGGCGATTGGTTTCTCTGATTTCGCGGTCGGTTCGGGGATAATGTGTATACTTTGTGTGGTTCAGAGGTGGTCACGGAGGATCGCCACCTTGCTGCCCTGGCTGCTGATCCCATTGCTCCTGTTCTGGGCCATGTCGCCGTTCCTCCCACCAGGGCTCCGGTTTGAGATCACCTCGCCCCGGCTCGCCTGTGTAATGGTCCTCCTTGTGACCCTCTTCTGGTACGAGATCTTGATGCCTCAGTTGTCTCTCTGGCGGACCCGCCGGTCGGCTCGCCTGCGGGAGCGCCGGCGTGCCCTTGCAATTGAGATGCAGAAGCTTCGGAAGACTGCCACCCGCAGCTGCCGCAACTGTCACACTCCATACCGAGACCAGAACCCAGGTGGAGGCCGTTTCATGTGCTCTTACTGCGGACATGTTTCTAAGAGGCCGGTCCTGGACCTTCCACGGTCAGTTGGGAGTTCAGGAGTCAATGATCTTGTTGGAAAGAATGGATGGATGTGTAGTCAGGATTGGTCGGCTGACGGGGGTAGGAATTGGGTCAACCCCCTTCCCCATTATTGGCTAAGGGATGATCAGTGTTTGATGGAGAGGTCATGTTCGAGTGTGGTGCTTTTTCCTTGCAAGCTACTCTTTTGTTTCTTAGCAAGTGTGAACTGGCTGTGCCGAAAAGTTTTTAGGTTTAGCTTGAGGGAAGATGGTTCTGATGCAGTCCACAGAGGGTCATCAAATAAGAGAGGGGACAATGGAGGAAACCTGCAGCAGACCAGATGGGAGAAAGTTAGAAGGAAAGCTGAGGAGAAGCGTCAGGCAAAGCTGGAAAAGGAGATGCTGGAAGAGGAAGAGCGAAAGCAAAGGGAGGAGGTAGCAAAGCTGGTGGAAGAAAGGAGGAGAATACGTGATGAAATGCTGAAAGCTGAGAAACAGTTGTCGGAGAGCAATGTTGCTGATAGGGAAAAGGAGAACAGGAAGGTTGCCGAGAAAGGAAGGCATGAAAGGAGGAAGGACAAGGATAAGGGATCCAGCAAAAGCAATTCTGATGTTGAGGACATAGACAAGAGGATAAGCAGGGAAAGCGAAAGAAAGCGTGAGTTTGACAAGAAGTATGAGAATGAAAGACGAGATTCATTGAAAACCACAACAGAGATACACAAGTCATATACCTCAGGGACTTTGCACGGAAATAAGGTAACAGCAAGCAAGCCTAGATACTTTTCTCGCATGACTGGTAATTTCCTATCCTCTTCTAGAGGTTTGAGTGGTGCCTCCTTTTTCGGGAGAAATACTCAGATCCCAACTACCGTTAACAAAGTTAGTAAACCAACTATTGGTTTCATGGATCATGTTTCTGAAAATAAACGAGACTCTCAAGTGGCTGGGGTCAAGGCTGCATCAAATGGTGATAGTAAAGTTCAGGCGGCCAGTATTCATCAGCCTGTGAGTTATGATTTGTTAAGCCTCTTCCCTTGACTGTTATGTATTTTTATTGTTTTTTTTCTAATGTTTTGAAGTTTCTACATTAACTTTTATGTTCATATGTGCAGCCAGGACAAGTTGCTCCAAGAAGAACATGGCATCAACTATTTACTTATTCAGCTGCTGTTTGTCCTTACCCTGATACAAATACTTCTACATGTCAAATTGTGAACAACCAACTAGAAGCTCAAAGTGCACAGTTAGTTAATCAAAGATCGCCGCCTAATTATTCTGTTGATAGCCAAAATAATATGGGGTCACCATTACCTTTTGTTGCCTATAGTTCAGTGGCTTCAGCCAGTGAAGCTTTTAGTAGTAGTTCAGGCTCTTCTTTGTCAGCTGAATTATTATTTCCTTCTGCCAAAGACCCAGAACTAAGGTCAATAGCAGATGAAGCAGAACTCTTTGAAGATCCATGCTATGTTCCAGATCCGATATCCTTACTCGGGCCAGTTTCTGAATCACTTGATAATTTTCCGTTGGACTTGGGGGCTGGGTTTCTTTCCAATGACAAGGTGGAACCTCAAGTCTTAAAAAGTGTATCTGCTTCTGGAAACATATCCAAGCCTTCTCCAATTGAGTCTCCTATCTCCAGATTGCGAGTTTCAGATGAAAAGCAAACTGTGTTTGGCCAAGCTTCATGTACTTCAAGCTCACAGGATTCGCATCCGGTGAATGCAAATGCATCACAGGGTACATGGCAAATGTGGGGAACTCCGCTGGCTCAGGATGGCTTGGGACTAGGTGGACCTTCCAGCTGGTTTTTACCTATAGGGCAGAAAAATCTTAAACAAGAAGTTACTGAATTTCCTTTTCCTCACAATTCTATGGCATCATTAAGTGAAAAGGAGAGTCCTACCCTTCTGGGTATACAGTCTTCTCAGCATGTTTGTGATGGTAATCACCAGAATGGAGAGACATATAGTTTACTTGGTGCTTGTATGAATATCAGTGATCATCTGATGCAGAAATCACCCTTGCAGTCATTGCCTGTTGATGGTGAAAGTCTTTCACTTCCTTCTAGTCTCATAGATACTATGCAGCACACTGACTCAACCCATAGTAGTCCAAACAGGTCATCTGCTGATTGCCATTTTGAGCTATCCCCTGCAAATTGTTGGTTCAGGTAAGCCTGTGACATTTATTACAACGATATTGTTATTAAATCCTTTTTATTGTAGTGTTGCCAATATTTGAGTTTTTGTTCACTGTTGTATTTGGAACTCTTGTGTATATTGTCATATGCTTTGCTTAATGAAATTGAGGACCAAAGGGTATTTGTTGCTGTGGACAAATTATATGTTGTCATAGTCGGACCATCACGGGTTTAGTTGGTTTTGCCTAAGCTGTGCGGCACTCTTGCTTGTTCGCTCGCAAAGGTCAACCTCCCCGAAATCTCCTATGGTCCCTTAGAACCGACAAAAGAGAAAACGGGTTAGAGAAAGCGGATTCATAATCAACCATTCAGCAAACACTTTATAGCCAATGCAAATTATAATCATGGATTTCATAAGCTCAGAACGGTTGCACAACAAAGGGTCCAAAATGATCCACTGCAGGCCACAAGTGTCCACATGACACAACCCTTATTTACAAACCTAAAACGACCATCAAACCCAACTAAAATAGGGCTGTTAGGCCTTTGACCAACCCTCTATATGCTGTGCAAAACATGAACAAAACCAAAATACACGGACATGCATGAGCATTACATCAAACACCTTTTGTCTGTGACATTCTCCCCCACTTATTCCTTTGACGCCATCGTCGAAGCCTTTGCCGACGCTGCAACTCCTCGCCTTTGCCGAACAAATTGTGCAATGTTCTGCTCTGTAAGCGCACTTGCTAGATTGTGACTTTTAATACAGCTCCCATTGCACCCCTCAGGGTCTGGCAACATGTTGAACCTGTTACGTACTTCAGCCTCGTACGGACGTATCCTTCCCATGCTGAAGAGAAAGTTTCAATACTCCATGGCATCGAGTTTTGGTCACCTTGGGATGGCCATGGATGATCCATCATTCGTATACAAGCCCTTGCATGATTATCGAATTCTTTAAGTTTACAATTCCCCTCATCTCTGTGAGCTTTACACAACTCTTTCGATCGCTGAGTAACCCATCCCACCTTGTACGGTTTCATCCTTTACCAAGCGCCTCGCTTGCCTTGAGCACCGTCAAGTTTGGTTGCCAACGTCGAGCTATAGCTCGAACTCAATCATCCTAATCTTTATGCGCTACGCATTCCTCTTAGCTTGGTTGTTCTCGTGGTGTTTCTTGCACAAAGGGTTGGCCATTCATCTGAATGTCATTCTTGGATGCTCGCTCCTTTAAGCGACTCCTTTCCCTACATCTCTATGTCCATTTCCCCCAAACGGTCGTGTGTGCTGGTTGCCCTCAACAGCCTTGCTAGGTCTCCCATATTTGCATGCTAAGTGTTTCTATGTGTGCTTGTCCCGCTCTGATACTATCTGTCTTGGGCTTAGCTGGTTTTGCCTAAGTCGTACGACACTCTTGCGTGTAAAGGTCAACTTCCCCGAAATTTCCTATGGTCTCTTAGGACCTACAAAAGAGAAAACATATTAGAGTAAATGCTTCACTCGGGATCCACAAGTCACCATTTCAGCAAACATTTTATAACTAATACAAATTATAATCATGGACTTCACAAGCTCAGAATGTTGCACAATAAAGGGTCTAAAATGGTCCACTACAGACTGAAATCCCCCACAAGTGTCCACATGACACAACCTTTATTTACAAGCCTAAAACAGCCACCAAACCCAACTAAATAGGGCTGTTAAGCCTTCGACTAGCCCTTTACATGCTGTGCAAAGCATGAACAAAACCAAAAGTTACGGACATGCATGAGCATTACATCGAACATCCTGTTTAAAACTTTCTCCGTGATAGGACGGGTTTGTGTATTTGGACCTAGGCTAATTTGCTGCTTGTTTGTTGGTTTTCTATCTGAAATTACATTATATTGCTTTCCAGTTTTGTCTTTTATAATAATCAGACGGTTGATGCGCTAGTAAAAACTGTTATCATATAATCTGCCACATTGCATCTATTTGAGACTAAGTTTCCTGTTCTGATTTATGGATGGTTATAGTGTATACTACATTTTTTTCGCTTAGTAAATAACTTCTCTTACCAGTTCCACTTTATCCATATGCAATATCTTTGACATTATTAGCTCTTCATTGTCTTGTATCTCACCATGATACGAGCATGTCAGTTGGGAGGTACTTGTATCCTTTTTGTATGTGCTTTTTTTCTTTGTTTCTGCGCTTGTTGCGATGAGGATACATGATCATCATGTGGAATGGAGATGAATTTACTCCACATGCATTTTTGAAATTGTACCAGTGTGTCTAAGCTTGGATAATCTACTCCGTCCTGTCCCTCTCCTGTGTTAGTCTTATATACTCCCTAGTCTCTGCTGCCAAGGACAACACAATTGAGATGAGGCTGCATCACCATTACGTGGAATGGAGATGGACATGCCCCACTTGTCTTTTGAATTGTACTACTGTCTAAGCTAGGATACTTTGTTCCCACTCCTTTTCCTGGTTTCTTTGTTGGTTTTCTATACCTTTCCCCCCAGGAAGGAAAAACCAACTGTGATTTGGTTCCAAGTCTTCCGAACCAAAACCAGCGCACAAACTGAGAGAAGATATGAAAGTTCTGTATTTTTTTAGAAGTCCCTTTAGCTTGACAATTAGACATGAAAGACAAAATCAATCTATATCATAAAGATGTAGATACAATTTTAACTGTATCAAAGATCAGAAAAGTAGTTCTGCTTGAATAAAGTTTCATCTTCAAATTGGTCCATTGCACCTATTATTAGCACTTCTTAAACTTGACAGGCATAATGTGAGTCTGCATTTATCACCAAGTTCGGATCCATAGTTCTTTTGTGTTATGAAGTGCTTCTATTTTGGACAACAAATAACCAGTCATAATTGACATGACAGTAAATATATGTTTTCAAAATATATCTTTCTCCGAAGAAAAAGAAATCCATCTCCAATTACTGTTACGGACCATTGCCCTTGAAATTCTAGTATATTGCTCTTGATGGAGCTAAAAGGTGGGGAATGGATCATGTAGTTGAGCCAAATAGCTAAGAATAAAGTTCTGATATTCAAAATGTTTTGCCATGGTCATGAGTTGGTGTCTTGAAATGTATTCTTATTTCTTTTTTAGTTTGCCTCCCTCTATTTCTTATTTATCTTACCTAATCATAGAAGTCCATTTATCAGAAATAGGAGTTCATTATTTGGGTCAATTACACTTTGTAGAACTTCCATGAGCAACAAGTAGTTTGTCCCCAGTGATGACACCAGATTATGTTTTAGAATAAATGTTCATGTAGCTGCTTTGCAGAACAATTACCTTTGATGTCAGAAAATATTACCCTTGATAGAGTTGGAAATGGAAGAGGGACCAGATAGCTGGTTCTGAACAGTGAATGATGTCTGGATGTTTAAATTGTTTTTTGCTTGGATCATGAGGTATATTGGAATATATTATCTCCCTTCTTCCCATGTTCTTTTGGTTCTTTTCTGTCTCTTCATCATGTAACAAAATTTGAAGCCTTTCTTTCTTATCTTATAACTTTTAGTTCATATCTCTCATATGCATGTTCTCTTTTTTCACACGTTATTTTGAGACTCGTTTTATGTATCTATTCTTTAAGTAGACCTTATTATGTTGCTGATTCTCATGTGTTTTGTTGTTAATTTTCTCTTTATTCTTTTATCATATTATCTGAGAATTTCATTATATTGTTCTTTTTCATTCTATTTCTTGTCGTCTATCTCTGAACTCCTTAATGAGCAAAGCTTTATAATGGCACTTATTTTTTAAATATCCGCTAGTTCTACATTTATTTTATTGCATGTTGGTAGACTTAGAGTTACCAGATAATCTTTGAATGCTTCAATTTTGGAGCTTTTGAGTCTTTGGACTTATATACTTTTTGTAACTCCACTTGATGGCCATATATGTTTGTTTGTGGTGTAATAAATATAATAACCAGATCACTGCAGTTCCTAGGTGTCACACCTAGGGATCTTGATCTGAACATTGGTCAACTCTCAGGCTGTAAGGATGGAATTAGACCATTGTAGGAAAGAAGATGAGCATACACCACTTATACATAATATGTCAAACATAAATTTTCATTCATTCAAGCATCTTGTTGATTACAATCTTTTTCCCTTTATGTAGACCCCAAGTAAAATTTCCTGTTTACCATTCCCAGAGAATCTTCACTTTCATTTGAAGTATTGAATGATTTATTATTTTAAGAGAAAATTATACTGTATGTCAAATCATTTTTCACATAAATAATGAAGTGGAAATGGATTAGAAAGCACTTGAAGGATATCTGCTTCTAGACTTAGTTTTTGTTGGTGGCTGATTCTGATACAATATGCCCGACCTGCATTAGTTTTCCAAGGCTGATTTGATTTCAATTGATTTCTTGGAGTTACAGTGAGAAATTGATTGGAAACAATTAAATTTCATTGAAATTAAGTGGAGGAAGAAGAAGAAGAAGAGGGAAGCCAAGATAGTTGAAAGACAAGATGTAGGAATGAGAAGAAAGACAAGACATAGTTTATAAAAAAAAGTCTGTGACCAAGATTCTAATGGCTGACTAGGACACGGAAATCACTTGGTCCCATTTGATCCCAGCCACATCATCCAATGGTGTTATCTCATTAAGCACATTACTTGGTGAAATAATTGGTTATTGATCGGTAAGCCTTCCATTCAGTGCCGACTACTTTTTAAACTTTTAAAGCATTTTCTAGAATATGGGCCCTCCTCCCCTCTTCTTCGCAATAGCTGTTGGCAACTATGAATAACCATAACATCTCTCTCTCTCTCTCTCTCTCTCTCTCTCTCTATATATATATATATATATATATATATATATATATATATATATATATATATATATATATATCTACCTATCTATCTATCTATCTCTGTGTTGACATGTTGACATTGCATAACAAGCTGGTACATGAGTTATATCATTTGTGGCTGGACCTGATGTCTTATTTGTCATCGTTTGCTTTTTGGCTTTTAAAAATGCATGATTCTAGAAATACTAGGTTGATTTTGCTCTTTTTTTGGGTTCCTTGTTCAGAGGGCAAGCTTTGTAGTGGCATATGTTTGCACCATTGCAACTTTCATATAATTGTTTTCAGTGGCTAGAACTTTCTGCATATCAGGTTAGGGCTCGCATTGGATCCTCCCTAGACACTTGAGTGGCAAGAACCACATTCTGTCTAGTTATATAGAGCTCATTTTGGAGAGGGCTAAAAATGTTTTTTCCAATATCCATACAGAAACTCTTGACCTTGTTACTTAAGATACAAGCTTCTTGGAAGTAATTTATTAATTTACATTCTCATCTGTGTTATTTTGGTGTGCCTTAACAATCTCTTGATGGATAGATAACTTAGGATGGTTATGCTTTCTTTATAAGGAATAAGAAGGGTCAGCACTGAGAGAATATTCTAAAAAAGGGTTAGCAGGTTGCCAGACACAGCGATAGGCGGTTTCCTGGGTCTTGAAAGATGTGTTTCCACCGTGGTTGGAGTACCACCCGATTCCAATGATGTTTCGGAATCTGTTGTGTAACAATTCCTCATGTCTGTAAAAGTGTTTTCCTCTTGTATGATCTCTAGTGGGTTGCGTAGCATTGGTCTCTTTGCCTGACATTTTATGATTACCATTGTCGTAATGCATATGATTAACTTTAAGCGGCCTTAATGTTTAAATGCCACTGTTTTTAATATTATATTGCTGGTTAACTCAAAACTAGATATATATTCATAAATTCATAAACTTTTTCAACTATAGAAAGTTGATTTGAGGATACTTGCTTCTGTTGAGCCATTAGAGGTTGGACTTAGATCTTCCTTTTTTAAGATGTCAGCTTGTAACCATCAATATTGTTTGGCATTATCCTTGATAAAAATCTTTTCTTTTTCTTTTCAGTGGACCTACGTTTTCCTGATGTTTGTTCAAGTAGCATAATTTCTTTCAATTCTGAAATTTTGTATATAGTGATATTATGCAAATTCTCTATGATACGTAGAATGCATTTCAAAATTGGTTTTTTTTCCTGAGGCCTCGTCCAGTTCTGAATCGTTGTATCTCAGTTTGGATCGACTAAAGAATTCTGGCCTTTGTGTATTTTTTTCTCATTCCAGTGATCGCGGTCTTCTGGGTCTTGGTAGGATGGAGTGGGCAGTTAATGGTCGTCAGCAAGATGGAAAGTCTACCCTTGCAAATCCAAATGTAGAAGGCTTGTTCTCGGCTAGTCCCGATACAGAATCAGTCTGGTCATTCAGTCAAAACAAGACGGTATAAAATACTAGAGAAACTGCACATTTTATTTTATTGCAAATGAAATGGTCATTTGACTAGCATGAATAGATGGCATGCATCCCTTCAAGATGCTCATTAGTCTTGGTAGAAAGAATTCATATGCTAGCTGGGTCATGATGAAGTGAAGCTCATCGTTTCTTTTCCATTCCTCCATGGCGGGTTGTCATTTTTAAATGATATTTATGCCCATTGCAATCAATTCTAACCTTTCCCTGTCATAATGCTGATGGAGGTTTCAGACCTATAATTGAGAGTAGAGATTGCATCCCTGTGAATTAGACCATTGACTGCAACATGACAAGCACATTGGCCACCAACAATCTTGTGCAGGAATTTTAAGGTTCGATGGTGATAAAATAGCAGTGTTCATGAATGAACTACGTATTGGCAACAACAGCAAATACTGCAACATTTTCTTTTGTAGGATTAGTTTGCCATGAAAGCTCCAATCGTGGGGCACGGTGGTATATGGCTCGTGAAGATGATGCTTCGGTAGGATTTATGGTCTAGCAATCAGATAAAAAAATCGATTAAATGATTCTTAAACTGATGTCGGTAGTGGGATTTGTATGCTTGGACTAATGATTTGTTCTTGTAAGTATTGCTCTGATCGTAGCTTTGAAGTAGAATCTTCGTACTCTGGCTTTGCGAATTTAATGGGTCAGTTGTCATGGATCAGTTGCCCTATCATGTTGGTTCGTCACACTTCACGTCAGTTTCGAACTGTGAGATGGAGCGTAGGTTCCCACCATGCCCATGGATGAGCTCGATCATATTAGGGTATATTTCCATCTTCCTTCGTGGTCAGCTGATCTTGACATGGAAATGCCAAAAGAGTACCAACGATTTTTTTCCTCTTAGGAAAATATAGAGGTGTTATGATTAATTTTCTTGATCGTCAAAATATATCTCGGAGGGTGGTGAGCTTATCTGATATATAGCTTTTTCAAAGTTTTTAAGTTTGTCTTGAACAGATGGCAAATATTCACATCCTCTAGAATCCAACATTTGTGGTTTATGCAAATAAAATGATACATCAATCGTATGCATTACAGTTTCACCTCAATAAGATGACGAAGGTAACTAGTGTGAAGGTTTTATAGGCTCAATGATTAGACCTTAATGTCTTATAATTAGATCTTTAGAGGCTCAATGATTAGACCTTCATGCCTTATTCTTATAATTAGATGCATGAGGTCGAAAATTGGAATCGAACTAGTTCAACAATTCATGAGTTTTAAATCGAATCAAAATCCAGTTCCAAAGTTTGAAAAATTAGAATTGTCAATTTTATATTTTAAATTTTTTTATTATTAAAAAAATAAATTTATAATTTTTTATATTTTAAATTTTTTTAATTAAAAATAATAAAAAATTTAATGGTTCAAATCCGAATTGGAATAATCGATTTCATTTTCAAAATTAGTGCTTGCTGTGGTTTGCTTTTGATTCTTGATTTTGAGAAATTGAAATCGTCAATTTCAAAACCGTGATTATATATATATATATATAATCTTTTATGAAGCTAATAAATTATATAGAAAAAAAAAAGAAAAAGAAAAAGTGAAAAACGGATACACAATATAACATGGTGATTACTTGAATAAGAAAATTCTCAATGTTCCGTAAGGGCACAATTATTCACCTTGTCATGCGCACGCCATGTCCTTGAGAACTGGCCCTACGCCCTGTTTTAACTTCGCATACTCTGTCACCATTCAATGGATCAGCGCACACGTGACTTGTTCATTTGCGCCAAATGGAATAGACGCATGCCGCACTGTCACGGACTTAGCTGGTTTTGCCTAAGCCGTGCGGCACCAATGCGTATCACCGCAAAGGTCAGCCTACCCGAAATCTCCTGCAATCCCTTAGGACCTACAAAAGAGAAGACGGACAGAAAAAGCGCTTCACACGGATCCACAAGCCACTCTTTTAGTAAACACTTTATAGCCAATGCACATTCCAACAATGGATATCACAAGCTCGAATTTGCACAACAAAGGCATAAAATTGGTCCACTACTGATCGAGTTCTATTACAAGTATTCCTCGACGCGTGCATTTATGTACAAGCCTACAATGGCTGTCAAATTCACTCAAATATGGGCATTTTGCCTTTGGCAAGCCCTTTACAAGCTTTACATTATATGACAACCCAAAAGAGACACGGACAAGCACAAGCATTACACCGAACAAGCCGTTTACAATTTTGTCCGTGACATTCTGTCACGGACTTAGCTGGTTTTGCCTAAGCCGTGCGGCACCAATGCGTATCACCGCAAAGGTCAGCCTACCCGAAATCTCCTACAATCCCTTAGGATCTGCAAAAGAGAAGACGGGACAGAGAAAGCGCTTCACACGGGATCCGCAAGCTACTCTTTTAGCAAACACTTTATAGACAATGCACATTCCAACAATGGATATCACAAGCTCAGAACAGTTGCACAACAAAGGTATAAAATTGGTCCACTACAGATCGAATTCTATTACAAGTATTCCCTCGACGCGTACTTTATGTACAAGCCTACAATGGCTTATCAAATTCACTCAAATATGGGCATTTTGCCTTTGCAAGCCCTTTACAAGCTTTACATTATATGACAACCAAAGAGACACGGACAAGCACAAGCATTACAATCGAACAAGCCGTTTACAATTTTGTCCGTGACATTCTCCCCACTTAATCCTTCGACGTCCTCGTCGAAGCCTTTCTTAACGCTTTGCGCCGCTTCTTTTCTTTGTTGATCTTCGATCTTCGCTCCTGCCGCGATCGCCCTGCTCCCATTTGTTCTCCGCTTGTTGTTGAGGCGTCGAACTTTAATCCGCCGTCTTGCTTCAACTCGCCAATGACTCGACTTTGGTGTGGGGTTGGCAAAGTTGTCTTTGATCCTTGCTTTGGTTCTTGCGGATTCATCGATGAAGGAAAAGACCATCTTTGATATGCCCAGTTTGAATTCTTCTTGTCTCTTGAATCGGATAGATGCTTTGTTGGAGCTTTAACGAGCATCACCTCGCAACCTTTGAAGTTTACTGTGTCATTCCTCAGTAAAATTTGCCCATCGAATCTTCTTCCACTTAGTTGTCTTGAAGGGTCTTCACATCGTGCGAGCTCCTCTGCCGGATAACTAAGAGAGCTGAGGTACTTGGTTCCGCCATTCTCTAGGGAGTTGAGAAGGCAAAGGTTACTTGTCTTCGCCCGCCTCCTCGAGTTTGTACTTCAATGTGTCGCCGATAGTTCTTTGGAATTCGCCGCTCTTAGCTCACACTTCCAAGCACTTGAAGTGTTTGCAATCCTTATTGTGAGTCGCCATCGTGATTCACCTTCATTGCCATTGAACTTCGGAATGCAAGAAGTTATCACTCCAACTTGGAGTAAGTCTCCGATAGATTTGGTCGCCTTTGGGATTGTACCGCCTTCTCCATCATTTCGTCCCCGACTCCTCCGAGTAGTAAAGGTACAAAGACACAGCGTCTTGTCTGCTCCGATCCTTGGTCATGCACTCTTGCATCGACCAAGTCCTTCACTCACGGCTATCTTGATGGAAAGTCTGCAGTGACATTGGTCTTACGAAGTTCTCTCGCCTTCGCCCTTCACCTTGTCTTGGTACATGGAGTTTGCCAAAGCATTCTCCTCCTCCACGGCCCATATCACGACCAAGTGCTCTCCCTCTAAGAGAGCAAGGATTGATGACTCCCGGAAGTCCCGCCTCACGGCAGTACCATGGCATTCGACGCGCCCATGGCACTACTATCCGTTGTCTCGCATCTGCATCCCTTCTTCATGCGGTAGATCTGCCACTCGGCATTGTGACACTCCTCCGAGTTCACCTTCAATCTACTCGATGATTGATCTTGGGTAGTGAGTCCCTCTTGGACTCGTCATTGCTTCCATGCCCTTTTCCGACCCCCTGCTTTCAACACCTCTCGTGTTCTCTGAAAGCGATTCGCTTGCAGTCGATGGAAATCTGACTACAACTCCCATGTATGGCCACCGCCACCATGTTGCGTGGGTTTGCACCATTTCTGTTCTCCTTAGCTTCATTGGTTGCAATGTTCGCACTCGACCTTGTCCTCGACTTGCCGAGCTCCCTTGCGAAAAGTGAGCTCAAGAAGTAGTTCACTCTTCAAAGAAGATCGATCATACCTCTGTATGATCCAAATCCCCAAATGGGACTCACTTGGTACTTGCATCCGAACTTCTTCCTTGATAGTGCACACCCCATAAGTGATGTCCAAGGCTTCCATTCAATGCAACATTCGGTGCACGCACGGAAGACACTGCCTCTGCGTACCATGGCATTCACTACTTGAATCCATAGCTCTTCCTGCCGTCGTGTTGTTCACCGTTGTGGAGCTCCTTGTTGCGCTCCCGGTCATATTTCCAGATGACCGTGTCCCTCAATATCTTCGTCTTGCCACGAACCATTCCACCCCGATCCCTGCATCATGTCGCCTCCTGGTGACATCTCCTTGCGTCGATCCTGTGGTATGAACTCGAACTGCGATATCTCCATGTGTGGACTCCGCCAACACATCGCAGGGCCTTCGCCAGCTTCGATTCTGTTCGCTTCTTTGGCAATCGACCTTCGTCCACCCACTCTCGGGTCACACTCGGACAAAGGCTAGCCTAGGATATCCATCGCCTAGCGCTCCTCTGAAGTCTCCGAACTCGCTGAAATAGGTGCACAATTGTGCGATCACTGGGACTCGCCCCTACCAAAGACAATCTCACATTTGCGCCACTGCTTTTATCATGACAACTTGAATAGCAACATGTGGCATATTCTTCAAGAGTAGCTGTCTCTGCATCCTCTTGCCCGTGTCAAGGCCTTTTGACACTAACTTTGCTCTCAAAGAAATCTGCGTTTAGAATCTCCACCAAATGCTTCATCGAGATAAGGTGCATGTGCCTCAAAGCTCCCTTTGTCTTTGGCACCATGCAAGATGAGTCGGCTCCATCCAACATGAAACCCATGGAACGCGACATGATCCGATTCTCCCGCTTAATCGCAAGAGTCCATGTCCTTGACCTCACTGCTAAGAAAAGCACCAAGCCTCCGCTCCTGTTCCATCTTCAAAGCCAACTCCTTCACGCGATCCGGGTACTTCACCAAGTTTTCCCCAAGTTGCTCTGCTTCTCGATTAGCATTGGCTTAATGGTGGCCCTCACGCCCACCATTCCACGGGTCAGCCCTCTATTGAGTCCGATCTCACTGTCGGCTCTCAGTGTGCCTTCACTTTGTGTTGCCCTGGGTTGCTCCCCCACTTGATCTCGCTAGGTCGTCCCACCAACGCATTGCCACTTGTGAGATCATGCGATGACTCCACACCGCTCACTCGATCCATCGAGCTCGTCTTGAGGTACTCCTCAAGCGATTCATTGTACCATTCACATTCGGAGAGCGGGACTTATCCTCATAGATATCCGCCCGCTGAGCAACTTCTCTCTTCGCATCCTTCCCTTAGGAAGTTTTGGAGACCACTATCCCTTGGACTACTTCGCCTCTGTTAACAAATCGTGCCCACTCTGCCATTGCAAATGCACTTGCTAGATTGTGACACTTCACCAATACAACAATGCGCCTCTGGTCTAGCAACATGTCGAACTCTGCCGCACACTTCAAAGATCTTACGAAAGTATCCCGCACATGTCGAAGAGAAAGTTTCAATGCTCCATGGCGCCGACCTTCTGATCCGCTTTGGATGGCTTGGATAACCCGCAGACGATCCATCGTCCGCATGCAAGCCCTTGCATGAGTATCGAATTCCTTGAGTTTGCAATTCCCCTGAGCTCTGTGAGCTTTGCACAACTCTTTCGATCATTGAACAACCCATTACTTGCACGGTCTCATCCTTGGCTAAGCACTACCGCCAAGTTTGGTGTCAATGTCGAGCCACCGCTCGAACTCAATCCCCACCTTTGTGCGCTCATGCAATTCTTCTTAGCTTGTCCTCGTGGTGCCCGACAAGGTCCCCACGTTTGCATGCTAAGTGTTTCTAAGTGAGCTTGTCCCGCTCGATACCAATCGTCACGAACTTAGCTTGGTTTTGCCTGGCCGTGCGGTGCACCAATGCGTATCACCATAAAGGTCACCTACCCGAAATCTCCTACAATCCCTTAGGATCTGCAAAAGAGAAGACGGGACAGAGAAAGCGCTTCACACGGGATCCGCAAGCTACTCTTTTAGCAAACACTTTATAGACAATACACATTCCAACAATGGATATCACAAGCTCAGAACAGTTGCACAACAAAGGTATAAAATTGGTCCACTACAGACCGAGTTCTATTACAAGTATTCCTCGACGCTGCACTTTATGTACAAGCCTACAATGGTCATTGAATTCACTCAAATATGGGCATTTTGCCTTTGGCAAGCCCTTTACAAGCTTTACATTATATGACAACCCAAAAGAGACACGGACAAGCACAAGCATTACACCGAACAAGCCGTTTACAATTTTGTCCGTGACAGCACGTCACTTGTTCATTTGCCCCAGATAGAATAAACACAACAATTAAACCCAAAGACGGCCACCACATCTCTTCCTCAATCTCCCATCCCCATTACCGTGATCGCATCCCCTAAGTCATCACACACATCACATGCCAAAGTCTTCCCTTTCTCATTTAATTCTTGCAAGAAATTTTCCATCGTCAATTAATTACAAAATCGCTTCCAGATCTGTGTGATAACGATCTGTGACGGGGAATAGTACAAAGATTATATACATTGATCATTCCCAGCATCACATAAGCCCAGTAATTTCACTCTGAAAATTTATTAAGGGAAAAGAAAGATAGACGTAAAGATAATAAAAGAAAAGAATAATAGTTTCAATGTGATTAAATATGTGACCGATCACATAACTAGGTTCAGCGGAAAACAAAGCCTCTTGAAGCACTAACCATATGAATGAATATAAGAGGCTACTTATTGGTATGGCTTAGAGCGCTGGGGTCTTGTTGCGCTCTAGCTCTAGCGATAAGGGTAAGGCGATTGCCCCTTCCTCGAAGGATCAAGGTAAGGTTGCTCTGTCATGCTTTCAACAATCAGGGGGAGGCTTCCCAGCGGCTCAGGCGTGCAAGGTTCGACTGGTGCTGTGGGTTCTTCTGCGAGGAGAATCTGTCATAGGTCTCACACATCCATAAAATCTGTATAATTTATAATAATTTATCACATCACTCGATAATTATATGAAATTTAAAATCAACTCAAAATCTTTAACAACCATCTATATGCTCACAAGAGTAAGAATTAATATAATCATAAAATCAACCATTTACCATTAATTTATATCATCATAAACTTTCAACTCGACATTCTAAAATTTCAAACATAACAGGATTTCTTTAACCTTTACAAGACATTTCAATTCAAATTCATTGAAAATATTTTATTACAAGCATAGTATATTTATACATCAACATCATGCTAAACCACTAAAGACTTTTCAAAATCTTTTAGTATTTACTACTCAGCCTAAACTTAACATTTTGATGAGTGATAAGTTAACTTGAAAATTTTATATAACAACAAGATAGGCTACAAAACTTAACAAGTAACTAACTTATCTATAACAAAAAGATGTTAGCTTATATGACCTTAATATTAAGGTGTAAAGTATGGATACAGAATCATAGATGTCATTTCATTAGATATAAGAATTGTAAATGTCATTTCATTAGAAACATAATAAAGAAGCAAAGAGCAACATATAAGCTACTCAATATCAAGATGCAAGTCATTAGCTTAAAATGAGTCATATTTGATATTCCCTTTGATTCGTTCATAATGGAATAAAAAGCATTAGGAACATATCAACGAAATAATAATATTTATGAGTATATCAATGAAATAAAAAATATCTAGTAGCATATCAACGAGGCAAAGAATATTTAGGAGCATATCAATAAAGTAAAAAATATTTAGGAGTATATCAATAAAGTAAAAAATATTTAGGAGTATACTAAGAGAACAAATGAAAAACATAAGTCGTGTTATATTTGATATTTCATTCATTTCATTCATATCCAAAGAGCACATAGGAATACATAAACAAGTACTCTGTATAATATATAAAAAAAACATAGAGGATGAAATAAAATCATAACATAACATGATCAATCTATTTTTGAATGACTATTAATATAAGTCTCCCATGTTTAGAAGCTCCATCCACCCATGTTCAGATGAAGTCATTGGGGTTGACAAGAGCATCACAAGCTCTACATATGACTCCCTTTCCTATTTTTAATAAAGATTCATAACTCTCTTTTTCATTTTTAGTAAAGGTTCATAATATCCTATGTACACCGGAGTATAAAAAGATATTATAAACAAAAAAATTAGCATGTATAGGAAGCACATATGAAATAACAAAAGTATATATATGCATATATGAAACAATATGAGGCAAATATAAACGTTTGCATAACTTATTCAGATATGATAAGAACTAATACAAGAGATAAGTAAATTTAAGAGTTAGAAATAAGAATTTTAGTTGGAATCAAATTTAAGAGGTAGAAATAAGAATAGGTAAATTTAGCAATAAATCTATTCCGTAGAATCTATGAGGCATATTGCACGAGTTATTTGAATAGTCAATCATACTACAATTTACTCAAAAAGATACTATTTGAAAGATAATGAATCTATTTTCATATGAAGTTTTGTATAAATTAGAGTTTTCTATAAAGAGTTGCAAACAATTTAGTATAGAAAGGTCAGAAAATATTATTCTGATTTTGTAGGATCCAAATGATGAAATGAAATAAATATTTGGGTAGACATTTGCATTCTAAATCTTTCAAGTGAGGTACTGAAAGAATATAAAAGTCTAGTTTCCAAAGAATTAAGTTATGCCAAAATCAAAATTCTATACAAAACGATAGTTAAAACAAGATAGATAGGTCAAAATTCTTAAAAAATTTAGATTAACAAAATTATAGCTTAAATGAGGTTGATACCATTAGCAAGGGCAAAACTCTATAAATTTTTACTTATAATCAAGAAGAAATTAAGGATAAAAATTTCTATAGGATGGGATAAAACACTAACTTTAGAAAATTTTGATCCAAAGTATAAAGAATTGATCCAAAACCTCAAGACAAATAAAATTTATTCTTCTTATTCGATTCCTCTTCCCTTCTTTTCTTTTAAGTCTATGTTGGGTTGCAGCAAAGTTTCCATTTGATAATTTTTTTTTACTTTTCTCCTCTAATTACTTAGGTTTGGCTAATACAAAGATAACAAAGTAGCAAGTATGTATAAGAAAGCTTATGTATCATTCATGAAACATGCATTAGTGGCACCATCTACATGTCCTCCACTTTTTTTTTTTAAACTTAATATCAATCTTTTACAAATCAAAATCACATTCAATTGCATTCACAATTAGGTCTATAGCAATAAGCTTCTAATATAAAATTATTTAATATAAAAATTATTAAATAATATTTATATTAAAATAATCAAAAAATTATGGACATTATAAATAATTTAAAAATGAATGATATTATAGAACCCCTCTTCCTCGGACCCCAGAAATGTCACGTAAGGCCCTCTGATCTATCCATTTTTGCTCTGACTAATCTAGCTTGCTCTCTTTCTTGTGCCTAGCTTCTTTCTAGATCTCGCTTTGGGTTTTGCTTCAAATCTTATTGTCGTCTTCGGTTTTCTCTCGGATTTGGAAATACTCTATCGAGTTTATGAAATTTAATGAGCAGGAGCTTGAGGTTTCTCGTAAGTCCTGGTTATCAAGTTTGGTGGGTCGTTTTCACCCTCCCTCTCTTGATTTCATTAAATCTATGGTGTCTAAGCTTTAGAAATGCTCTTCTCTTCATTTGTTTTGGGACTTGGCTCATGGTTTTTACCTCTTCTGTTTCGAATTGAAGTTTGATATTGTTCGTATACTCACTGAAGGTCCGTGGATCATCCATAGGGAGGCTTTTCAGTTGATTCATTGGTGTCCAAACCTTTAGCTTCTTATAAAAATTGATCAGTTCGGCTTCAATATGGATTCATTTTTGTCAATCTTCCATTTAAATATTGGACTAGGAACTTTATTCTACGTATTGCCTCACTTTTGGGTCGTTCCCATCGTATTGATGAGCGATCTTTGTCTTTTGAAGTGGTTATGTTGTCCATATCTGTATTAAAAATGATCTTTCTTAGCCCTTCAAACAAAAGGTAAGGTTGGGGAAACCCCTGGATGGTATTTTTCAAATGGTCGCCTATGAAAATTTATCCGTTGTTTACTTCAAATGTGGATGTGTGGGTCACAAAGCTAATTTCTATAAGTTTGTTTCTCCGTAGAGTCACAATTTTATGAATAGCAGTAGAGAGGTTTTTATTTTTGTTACTTTCAATTTCTTATCACTGGAGCAACGTTCGACAAGGGTGGTGATATGTCATATTTCAAGACCACCTACGTGGCAACGATCAACGACCATATCAACGCGAATAAAGGAGCTCCAAGCTGACATGACACAACACCTCATACTCGAACTGAACGATTGCTTACCCTCATATTGTTTGGCACTGTACAAATAGACACCGCATACCATAGAGCTGCTCCAAAAAGTTTAGAACGGTGCCATACGACATGGGTCTATGCAGGTCGATCAATGCTCGCATGGAAGGTACAAGCTAGCTGTCCAAGGAGTTGATTGTCATTAACATACCATGTATGATCGATCTTCATTTGAAGGTATAAAAGCTGATCTACTGACTAATGACGAGGGGGAGGGATTTCAAATATTCAATTCCCCCTAACTTCACTCAATACTAACTTGAACTTCAAAGGAGTCAAGTCAAAAAATCTCTCTCTTAACCACAGCCAATGTGTAGGAACTCGGCGACGAAGAAGCGGGCAACTCGTCGAGGGAGAAGACCACACTCGGGAGACGAGGTTCGAACCCAACTTAACCCGATGCCAACTGTTGGGAAATCCATAGGGTGACATCTCATGTACAGCGGAAGAACATAAAATAAAAATCTTGGATTTCCACAAAAGATTCCATCATCGTGCGAAGATCGGTGCGTTAAAAACAAATCCGCAAATCCGAAAACTACATGTGTAAGAAGAACCATAGTACCTAAGGAGATCGTATATCCCTGAATTCCTACAAATTCGTAAGGTGGATGAAGGAGGTCAAGCGTTCTCCTCTCTAGCGGTATCTATACGGCAGGGACTGCAACGATGCTCCTCTCTTGGGGAGAGAAGAATAGAAGGTGGCTACCAAGAAAAATCTCACCTATGGGCCTTTGGTTCCCTTTTATTTATAGAGGCCCCTTGTCAACCCTAATGGATCCAGCCATATTGGGTATTGGATCTCTATCCAATTACCCAAGTCTCTTAGATCAATGAGTCTCTATTCAATAATCTAGCTCTTATTGGATCTCATATATGAGATCTAATAATATAGGGGCTTATTGGATATCCAATAAGATAGGGGCTCCGGCGAATATCTTATATCTGAACTTCTACTAATCGCAATACCTACTATATATGTGTGACCCTCTAGGCCCAATATCCAGTTGGCTGTGAGTCATACCTATCAGAACTCCTTTTGACGCAGTGAATTATTATCTCTATAATAATTCACTCGACTCATCGACTACGGATGTACTAGGCCACTACGCCGTAGTCCCGAGATGATATAAGAAAATCTAATCCTTTGAACCTATCTGTCATCAGTTACCATGTACCTATAGTCCCTCATCCATCTAATATCCCAGAGATCGTTTTATTGGATATGGTGCTATCAAGCCTATACGATTTCCAATCGAGTCTCGCTCTAATCAGATTCTCCCGGAGAACTCTTTCTCTCTTAATCCGAATGACCCTAGCCAGGAATTTGCTTGAGCAAGAATACATGAGATATTCCTCTCATGATACCGAGGGTGGATGATCCTTTATTGACACTCAATTGCCCTCGTAAGGTTGGCTACCACTCCCAATAATCGACTGTACTAGATCTAGAACTTCCAAACTTATAAGTCTGGTATCAAAGAGTAGAGTACTCATACAGGACATCCTTGGTGTCTCAAGTCTAAGGACCAAATACACTACTTGGACTATAGAATCATTTTCTAACGTGAGATATCAACAACCATCCAGCATTCCGTAAGTGGATCAATTAGTGACTTTATTCTCCAATGAGCACCTGTATTGTATCCTTAGTGTCCTCACATGAGTAACTATGAGACCAGCAACCTCTATCATATGGATGGATATATAACACACTAGTCTATCCGGTTATCTCGATGTCCCTCTTGAGTAACCTATGACTGAGATTATTTAGGGTATGTGTTTAAAGGTGAATCGGTCTCATTATCATGATCTCATCATGATCCGATTCCCATTACACAGATCCAAAGATATCACAATATACATCCAGATAATGTGAGAAAATATTAATAATCATAAGCAAAGAGATTGACGCAGCATGTTACAAGTGTCATCACTCACATGATTGGCTTGTAGGGCACCTATAACTAGCAATCTCTTACTTGACCTAAAGCCAATCACCTATGTGTCTAATCCTCATTAGACCTCTGTGACGCTCAAAGACAATATGAGTTAATGGCTTTGTCAGTGGATCTACAATGTTATCTTCGGATGAAACTCTTTCCACTGCTACATCTCTTCAGGTCATGATCTCTCTAATAAGCTGGAACCTCCTCAAAACACTTCTGATGAGACCCAAGTTCCCTTATTTGAATAATCGCCCCATAGTTGTCGCAATATCAGGGAATCAACTCCTCGCTTCTTAGCATGACTCCCAAATCTATGATGAATTACTTTATCTAGACTTCCTCCTTTTCTGTCTCTACCGCAGTAATATATTTTGCCTCTCTATGGTCGAGTCAGCAGTAGTGTCTTGCTTGGAACACTTTCAGCATACTGCTCCTCTATTCAGAGTGAATATATATCTTGAATTAGACTTGCCATCATCGACATTGGACTGAAAGCTCGAGTCCATGTAGCCCTCAATCCTGAGGCTACTTTCTCCATATACTAGTAAAAGATCCTTAATCCTTCTCAAGTACTTAAGGATACACTTTACTGCTTTCCAGTACTCAAAGTCTAGATCCGCTTGATACTTGTTCGTGACACTCAGAGCATACGCTATATCAGGCCTGGTACATAGCATAACATACATGATAGACCCTATCGCTGAGATATAGGGTGTCCTATCCATGTCTACCCTTTCTTTAGGAGTCTTCGGAGATATACTCCTAGAAAGTGATAGCCTATGTCTCATCGGTATGAGACCTCTCTTAAAATTTTTCATGTCAAACTTTTTGACAATGGTGTCTATGTACCTAGACTAGGACAAGCTCAGCATCTACTTGGATTTATCTCTATAGATCTGAATCCTCAATAAGTAGGATGTTTCTCCTAAGTTTTTCATGGAGGAGTGTCTGGATAGTCGAGCTTTTAGCGTGGAGAGCATTCCTACATCATTCTCAATGACTAGGATGTCATCCACATACAGCACCAAAAAGGTGATAGTGCTCCCACTTACTTTCCTGTACACACAAGGCTCATCTTCGTTCTTAACGAAGTCATAAGATCTGATCGCCTCATCAAATCTTATGTTCTAACTTCAAGAAGCTTGCTTCAGTCTATAGATGGACCTAAGCAACCTACACACCTTATATGGATTGTCATTGGATACAAATCCTTCAGGCTATATCATATACACCTCCTCCTCGAGGTTGCTGTTGAGGAACATAATTTTCACATCTATCTACTAGATCTCATAGTGTGTTGCAATAGTCAATAAAATTCAAATGGATTTTAGCATGGCTACAAGTGAGAAAGTTTCATCATAGTCAACACCATGCCTTTGATGATACCCCTTAGCCACTAGCCTTATTTTACAGGTCTCTACCTTTCCATCTACTCCGATCTTCTTCTTGAAGATCTACTTACAATGGGTACGATACCCTCGGGTGCATCAACCAGCTTCTAAACCTTGTTAAAGTACATGGAATTCATATTTGAATTCATGGCTTCTTGTAACTTCCCGGAGTCTATACTCATAATAGGCTCCTAGTAGGTCTGAGGATCAATATCCTCAACATCTGCTCCTCTGATATGTCCCACATACTCTTAGGAGGATGAGATACTCTACCGCACCTATGTAAAGTTGAAACTTGTGTGTTAGGTACTTGTACAGACTCTGGCTATGGAATGGTGCTTGAGCTAGGTTCTTCAATCTTACTCAACTCTATCATGCTCCCACTATCTCCACCAAGAATGTGTTCCTTCTCAAGGAACACTACTCTCTTAGCTACAAAGATGGGGTGATAGAAATAATACCTATAAGTTTTCTTAGAGTATCCCATGAACTTGCACCATTCCATCTTAGATTCCAACTTATCGGATATGTGTCTCTTAACGTGGGTAGGATAGCTCCAAATCTTAACAACCTTAAGAGCGGGCTTCCCATTCTATATCTCATATGGTATAGATACTACCGACTTAGTTGGAACTTTGTTCAGAAGATAAGCCGCGGACTCTAGGGCATATCTCTAGAATGAGACGGGTAGGCTTACGAAGCTCATCATGGACTGCACCATGTCTAACAGTGTACGATTCCTCCTTTCAAATACACCATTGAGCTAGGGTGTATAAGGAGGTGTCCATTGGGATAGAATCTCCTAGTCCTTGAGGAACTGGGTGAACTCTGTACTCAGGTACTCACCTCCTTGATCTGATCAAAGAGTCTTAATATTCTTTCTAGTCTGAACCTCTACTTTATTCTTATACTCCCTGAATTTTTCGAAGGCTTCGAACTTTTACTTCATCAAGTACATGTGTCCGTACCTAGAGAAATCGTCAGTGAAAATAATAAAGTAGAAATAACCATTGATGGCATGAGTTGATATAGGACCACATATATCACTATATATAAGTACCAACAACTCAGTAGCTCTCTCTCTAGTTCCACTAAATAGAGAGTTGGTCATCTTTCCATGAAAACAAGGTTCGCAAGTCGCATATGACTCATAGTCAAATGGATCTTTCTCATATTGATCACATTTGCTTTAACTCGCTTAGTTCTCATCATAAGCAAAATCGTATCCACTCCCTCAAGGTTGATTGAGATATCTTGATTAATTCTTTTGATATCAAAGATCAATCTATCCTTTTTTTTACGAGAAACTTTGGAATTAACGTAATCCTATTTATGGCTTTTCGACTTGGTTGTCGGTGCTACATCGCTCAATTACAGGGAAAATTTAGAATTTTCTTATACGATAAAAGACCTAGTCTTAATGGTTATACCATTAAATTTTATTGTGGCTATTGAGAAATAATATCTGATTAATTGTGAATGATGTCCTTTAACTAATTCTATGACTCGTGTGTTCTTCATAAAGCATGAACTTAGACTCATAGTATCTTTACTCTTAAATGGCCTCATTCTTCTGCAATTTTTTATTTTTGTTTGATCTCCTTATGTGATGTTGACTATTAAAATCTTACAAAATTGTTGGCTAATCACATGAAAGCTTTCCTTCATAATCTGATTTCTAAAGTGTAGTCTGTGTTTCTAAAGGGCTGTAACAGCAACGTGGAATTCTCTATTGATTGATACACTAGAATCTTGTAAGAGAAGAGAGAGTATGCTGTTTATGATACACTTGAATCTTGCAATTGAAGAGAGAGTATATGCTCTTTATGATACACATTGCACAAGTACACAACATACGGAATCACTCAAGTATAGTGAGAACAACCTCCATTTAAGGAAGCAGACATATTAAATATTCTTGTAGACCAAGAGGTGACATACTCTCTTTTAAATTCTAAAGGTAATTTTTTTATGCCATCATTAGAATCAACTCGAAGAAGGCTTATGATTGTCTCTCTCGAAAGGATATCGTTATAACTGCTAAGGTTATGAACTTTCCAGATTGGTTATCTCCCAGATTTATTCTTGCATATCTTCTCCTAATTTTATTGGTAGCATTACTGGCGAGTCTTCTACTTTCTTATGAGGTAATCGGGGTGACTCCTTCTCTCCTCATCTTTAGATTATCATGGCTCATTTTCTCTCTTCAATACTAAATGAGGCTTGCAATTAGAGCCACTTATTTTGTTTAATTTTAAATATAAATTTAAACTTTCTCATATGATACATGCTGATAATATCTTTCTTTGCTTTAAAGCTAGTCCAAAATCCTAGAGAACTATTCTTATGATTTTTGAAACCTATGAAAGACATACTAACCAAAGGATTAATATTAGAAAATTTAAAATTTTTTCCCTAGAAACACATTGTCTAGCACTAAGTATGAAATCTGCAATTCCTTTAAGCTAACAAAAGAGTTGTTTCCCTTCCGGTCTCTTGGAATCTTCATTGCCCCTTGGTGCCTTCCTACCTTAGCATTCGATTCCCATGTTAGTTCTATCTAATGATAGATTAGTAATTAACAAAATTTCCAATTTTTTGTAAGCTAGTCATGTGACCCTTTTGAAACTTGTTCTTATGGCCCTTCTTGTTCATAATCTTTCTATTTCCTGGGTGCTTAATGATATTGATTATATTTCTCAAGATTTTTATGATAAAAAAAATGCTAACTAACTCTAGGGGGGCTGCACTTGATTAGGTGGGATAATATTACAGCCCTTGAAGGGTCAAGGGGTTTGAGTATTTATGATCTTAATTTATCCAAATTGACTTTTCATGTTAAACTTATTTTAACGCATCTTTCTCATATTGATCACATTTGGTTTTATGTTGTGAAAGCTAAGTACGATTTCATCCATCCGTGATAACTAGTTTTTAATTATAAAATGAGCTGCACCTTAGAAATTATTTCTTAAGGCTATTAAAGCTTTTGCAGTTTGGTTTCTCTTTTATTATTGGTGATGGTTCCTTTGTTGATACCTTGTACGATAATTTGATCTTTGAGGTTCCTTTGGCTTTGAAGCGTATGTTCCTAAACATTGACTCTATCATGAATTGCCTCATTTGTTTGCATGTGGCAGATTCCTGCAAGGCGTGAGCGGCCATTTCTTCGAGCTCATGGCCATCAAATAAGGCTTGATGCGGTCTATCTAACATGGTTTTCGGTATGTTGGACTGACAGCATCGACATAGTAGTAGGCTACATCGAGTCTGGCTCAACATATCTTGGAATGTACTCCATGATTCACAGTCAGTCAACATCACTCGTGTCTATTATGAAGAAAATTCCTGTGCCGATTGGTTGGCCCAAATGGCCAATTCAACTAAGACAGACATTGGCATGATGTTTTCGGTTTTTTCGAGTAAAAAGAATGCTGATGCTATGAACCTGCTTGATGAATCGATAGAGGCTTTCTAGTTTTTAAGATTGGATAGGAGTTTAGATAAATGGCTACTGCCTAACTCAGAGATTATAATAACATTGATCTTTTTATGATCGATTAACTTGTTCTAAAATAAACTTTTCTTGAATTTTTCCACAATAATAAAAAGGTTGCTTCGTGTTGACTCTACGATAAGGTTATTTCTTTACGATCGAATAACTCGAGTCTAAATCATAGAAATAACTTCTTCCTAAGCTTGCAGCCTAAGATTGCAACCATCGAACATCTCCACATCTTACTATCATCACCACTCTTGAAAGGAAGGTTGGTTCTTTCTGATCGAGCAATTCAGGTTCAGATCGCATAAACAACTTCAAAGTTGTAGGGCAAGATTATCTGCATTGTTTCTTAACCAATTTCTTGATTTCAGGCTGGAATTTTTCTTATGTGAAATTGGAGCAAATTTTGCAGAAAGAAAACCCAGTTGTATATAGGACCATTGAATCTCATTGCAAAAGTTCATCCTTAATGTGATTTCCTATTTGTCACTCAACTCTTGTCTATCTATCATGCAAATGTAAAGAAACTAGGTGAACACAAAGCATGTTACCATGTAAGGGAGAAAAATTGCCATCAAAACATGATCTCTTGTTCTCTCTATGGTGATTTCAACTCTGCCCACACCTATAATTCCCATGTCCAAGTTTCATGATTTATAGTTGCCTTTCGATGCTCGTTTGTATCGACAACTGGTAGCTACGTAGAAGCCTACTGGACCAGCATCTGCCCATTTATTTTCTCTTTCTTTCCTTTATTGGAAACAACCTTCGTAAAATCCAAATCCAAGAACTCCGTCTTTGCCTTTTGCATTGTTTTGTCACCTATTTTCCTTCGTTTGGCCCTGCATGCTTCCAACTTCCGAAAAGGCTCCCAGTTGTCGACCATCTTAAACTGGGCATGGGACAAGTTAGAGAAGAGGCGAAGCTATATGATGACCCTTCCGTGGCGTGACACGCAGAAGGTGGGTACAATCATAGGTCTAAAAAATGCCATTGACATTTTTACTTCCATTGGCGGAAGCATACGGTTCTCAGCCAATTGGGCATCGTTCTCTCCATCCTACTAAGCTCAAGGATTCTTCTTGATAGCGTAAAGATGTTTTGAACTCTATGTGGTTCTCAGTTCATGGTTCTCATTCCACCAAACAAACAAAAGTCAAATTAGATTATGTTTGCTTCATTCTCAAAATGCTTCGTCAATGAACAGCTCCTCACAAAGAATTGGTGGGTGGTCACAGGTGAACAGGGTTTTGTTTCATGTGCCTCCTGTTCAACTTAAGTTTTATGTATTTGCACTGTCTATGAATCAGATCAGACAAAGAAGCATTATGAACATGAAAGGACATCACGTTATACTGCACAACAGCTGAGCAAAGATCTAAAACCTCGAAAGAGGATATCTGCACATCAAACAATGGTCAAATCCTGGTAGAAATTGCTGTGGATATTAAAGTTTGTGATATCATAAGAACCCTGTACACCAGTGTCTACAAATGACACATACAGAGTTACATGTTTGATTCATTGCGTACCAACATTGACAGCATCGGCATCTTTGACCTGATGCCGGGCAAGCCATGAACGAACTTGCCCCATGTTGGTCCGATCACGAAGAGACCCAAGCTGAGGAGTAGCAATCCCTTCCTCGGTCGTGTGTTCATGTGGAGGTGAGGGGATCCATGATCGGACAATTCATCAAACACCTGGCAAGGAGTCGGGTAGACGATGGTCAGGGCATGTAGAGCTTGTTGTGACACTTGCACCGCCACGCCTCCGGGTAGTACTCGGCGATCACCGGCCTGCCCGGCGGCACCGCCACGTGGACCGGGCTGCAAGGCGTGCAACCGCCGCACTTGGCAGTGCACAGCGGGGGGTACGACCCCGGCCCGCCCCGCAGCTCCCGCCGTCCTCCCGCCCACGCTTCCTGCGGCCACCTAGCTCAGGTTAGCACAGACGCCTAACTAGCTGTTGGACGGAGAGAATCTATTCTGAAATGGAATGTTACGCATCCACTCCATCTACATGTAAAGGCAATTAAGATGTGACAAGAGAAAGAAGATAGGGAAGAGGAAGAACACCTGAACATGAGAAGCACTGCTTAGGCTTCCAGCATCTGCCACAGCAAATAATTCAATGATGATGAGTTGGTAACATGTAGATATATTTCTATTAAATATATAGCCAACAAGTAAGCTACCATTTCAAAGAGAGATGAACACAAGCAATTAGCTAGATTTAGCTCACAGCAACATGTACAAGTCAAAGAATACTATCATCTGTCACAATCTATTAGCTAAAATGGTGAAGTCCCCTGAGAGAGAGAGAGAGAGAGAGAGAGAGAGAGAGAGAGAGAGAATTTCAAGTGCCGAAGTGAAGAAGACTGCATCAAACAAAGAGTGGAAAGATTTCTTCCAATAGAAGAGTACAACAGTTGAAGAAACAACAAGGGAGAATGCCACAAATGGAGGTGGCTTGCTCACCTGAATGAGGACTGGTGAGGAGAGCACGAAAGGAGAAGAGACAGATTAGAGCACAACATAGGAGAAGAGCCATCTTCGACGCAGATCCATCACTCCTCAAGCCCATCAACAGCCCTCTTAAAGAAGATGAGCTAATGGAAGGAGGTAAAGAGGAAGCCGAAGTCTCCAACGCGAATCTCCTCCTCCTTCATCCCTCACTCTCTCTCCAAAACTGTAGACACATCAGATCTCAGTGACCGCATCTGAGACAACATGGCAGAGTAATTTAATGTTATTGAATCTTTCTCTCTCTGTGTGTCACCGTGTGACAGATAAGAACACTGTTCCTGAGATGAGCATCAGCACATGGATTATGGCGTGTGCACGGTCCAAAGGAGGAAGAAATGGTCGGTTGCTATGGAGTTGAGTTTGACGAGACTCGCGTGATCTGAGAAAAATATCAACTTGAATTGAAAACTAACTGTTTGCAATGTTATAACTTGAAAAAAAAAAAAAAGATTATGGAAACGTAGAAAAGAGCTTGCACAAAAGTCAATAAGAAGTTTTATCTCGCCAATTTAGAAGCATGATTAGCCTCCTATTTGCAACATTGACTCACGTGGATAACTTTAAAATATCCTTCAAAATATTTCTAGCCATCATGCCAGTTTGCAAAGATTTTTTTTTTATATTTTACCACAAAAAAAAACACCCGATGGAGTTTTATCAAATGACATTCTCATATTTATATTTTATAAGGAGATATCATTTTATTTAATTCTAAATATACTCTTCTAATCGGTTCGATCTCTTATATTGATCTTATCGAACTGATTCAAATGTAATTGACCCAAGTGCTGATTTGGATCTTGGTTTTGATCGAATTGATTTGAATCAAATCCTTCGAAGCGAATGATCATATTGGGTTTGAATTAAAAGACAAAAGAGGTAAAAAGCTGAGAGTTATACGTATAACCCTATTATATGTATTGGTGATGATGAGCGGTCCTCTCCTCCCCCAGGACAAACGGTGACGGCATCCTTCCCTCTCTTGTATCGATATTCTCTCCTCTCTAATAATGGTAGCTAGTGTAACCTATGCTCCTCTTTGCGATGGCATCCTCTACTCCTCTTTGGAGCCAATAGTGGTGGCATCCTCCACAATTTCATCAGCGATATCACCAAGCAATGACAACCTCATCTCCTCTCCAAGAGCGACAATTTTATCACCTCTCAAATGACCTTATCTCCTTTCTAACTATGAACAATGTGATTCTTTCGTCAATGATGGCACCATATCACCAACCATAAAGTAAGTGTCACATCTTGGATTTTTTTTTTCATGATTATATCTTTCCACACATACAGAACCAAATAATAAACGTCATTTTATTCATTATCATAAATATTTATTACAATCTATTTATTTCATCAAATCATGAGTAAAAAAGTAAACATAGTGATGTTAATTCGGAGAATCATTCAAGTGGCTCTACCTAGCGGTAGAGAAAGATCCGCTCTTCACTGGGATCTGATTCAGTGCTAGTGGAAGGTTGCTCTGAAAATCAAAAACAAAAAAAATTCAGCAATGCTGAGTAGAAACTCCAAAAGTTAACTCAAAATAAATGCATAATAAAAAAAAATCCATCATCCCATTGGCATATATCAAATACTCGAAGGAGCATTCTCCCAACAGCGGATGAAGAGGCTTTATCCTACAGGATGAGTTTGTGATTCTCCCAACAGCGGATGGAGACAAACTCATATCACACTCCCAACAGCGGATGGAGTGGCGTCCCTCACCCGCCAAAGTCGGGACGCGTTCCTCCCAACAGCAGATGGAGGAACCATTCAACCGTCACGTCTGATGACATGCTAATCCCCGAAGGGAATCGCCCTTCCTGCACTTAGTAGGGAAATATAATCTCATACTAATCATGTTTATTCGGGATGAAATAACACATTCAAAACATCTCTTTTCAATAATATCAATATCAATAATACCAAATAGTCCTCAATTGACTTGAACCCTAGTTAAATCGGTCTAATCAAACTCGATTCACTAGAACCTAACTGGACCGATCTTTAATCCTGATTTAACTAGTCTGGAATCACCCTAGACTAGTATAACTTAGATTAGATTAGGTTCAACTTAGGTTAAACTGACTTAAAAAGTTAAATCAATTCGGAACCACCCTGAATTATTCTAGACTAATCAAGTCTGGTTTAGTTTAATCAATATTTGAGCTCAAATCCAATAATTACATAATATTGGATTAGGTTGAGTCGACCCAAATATCGGTCATGTGCACTGTACATAACTGTACATACATCATACCAGGTTGGGCCAACCTCAGCCTATGACTGCCCACATTGGGCTGGGTTGGGTTAACCTGTGGGTTAGGGCCCGACTCATGGGTGGGGCCTGGCCTACAGGCTATTTTAACCCAATCCTATCCAATTTCATAATTTGAATTACAACAACATATATTCACAGATTAAATAAATAATAAGATAAGCTTTAACATGAGGAAATAATATTTTAATTCAATAAGAACTAGAAATCATATGAATAATTTCAACATGATCAAATAATAATATTTTAAATCTAAAAAGGATAAAAATTTTAAATAACATATTCTAATAAAAATTTTAACATCTAAAGGATTAAGAATTTCTCTTTTTTTTTAAACTACTCATATTATATTTAAATCTGAATAAGATTAGAAGGTAACTATAATAAAATGAAATAACATTCTTAAAAATTCGATATCATAAAACATATACAATTTCATAATGTTTAAAAATGAAAACTTTTAAAGGGTACTAAAGGGTAAAGTATTTTAATTCAAACTAATATCAATCAAAAAATTTCAACATAGAATCTAAATAAAAACTTTAATTTCAAGAAAAATAGGGAGAACCTACATCTTTTGAGCAGGATGAAACTCTTCGTTCCTCCCGCTGTTGAGTTCTGCTCGGCGAGGAACGAAGGAAAGAAATCCCTCCACTTAAATAGGAGGAGATAAACCTCCGTTAAAGGAAAATTTTCTAAATTTTTATATTTATTTAATATAAATTATTTTCATTTAATATACTGACAAATATGATCTCATCTTATTTGGAATGCTTAATAAGCATTTCCTAATTCGTAATAGCAATCAAGGAAATAGGATTATATTTTCCTAATTTATACTAGCATGTAAGGAAATAATATTTAATTCTTAAATCAAATATTTGATTTGATTATATTTCTCTCCACCTATAAGAAATTTGGTCCCCAAATTTTACTTACCTCAAGAGAATAGATGAAGATACTGCTCTCGCATATCTTCTTCTCTTTCCCATGTTGCCTCTTGGTCTGAATGGTGTTGCCAACAAATCTTTACCAAAGGTATAACTTTATTTCTTAGAACATGTTCTTTCCTTCTAGCGGTTGTTCTGCAAAAGTGGTATCATTTCTCGATTATAGAGATTGGTAAGATATGACATGTGATAGATCCCTGATATATCTTCGAAGTATAGACACATGGAATACATTATGGATGCTAGCCAAAACCGGGGGTAATGCCAATCTGTACGCCACAGGCTCGACCTTTTGTAAGACCTCAAATGGGCCTATGAATCTAGGGGCTAACTTCCCCTTTTGACCAAACCTCATAACTCCCTTGGTTGGCGACACTTTTAAGAAGACGTGTTCGTCAACTTTAAACTCTAGATCTCTTCGTCTTCGATCTGCATAACTTTTCTAGCGACTTTAAGCTATTAATAATCTTTGACGTATAATTCGAATATTATCAATATCTTTTTGAATCAATTGAGGTCCCAAAAGTTTTTGTTCTCCTACCTCATCCCAATATATAGGTGATCTGTACTTTTTCCCATAAAGAGCTTCAAATGGGGCTATCTGTATACTAGAGTGGTAACTATTATTGTAAGAAAACTCAATTAGGTGTAAGTGCATATCCTAACTTCCACCAAAGTCTAAAGTACATGCTCTTAAGAGGTCTTCAAGAGTTTGTATTGTCCTTTCAGATTGGCCATCAGTTTGGGGGTGAAATGTTGTACTAAACTTTAATTGTGTACTCAAAGATTTTTGTAGACTTCCTCAAAACTTAGATGTGAACCTTGGATCTCTATCTAAGATAATACTAACTGGCACCCCATGATATCGAATAATCTCTTTAATATATAGACATGCTAATTTATCCAATGAATATTTCTTGTTAACAGGGAGGAAGTGAGCAGATTTAGTAAGTATATCTACTACTACCCAAATTCCATCATGTCCTTTCGCAGTCTTGGGTAATCCTGTTACGAAATCCATAATGACTTGCTCCCACTTCCATTCAGGAATTGAAATCCTCTGTAATTTTCTGGTAGGTACTCGATGTTCTGCCTTCACCTATTGACATATAAGACATTTAGAAACAAACTCTGCTATATCACTCTTCATACCACGCCACCAATAGTTTTAGCATAAATCCCGATACATCTTGGTAGTTCCAGGATATTAAATTTTGATCTATGTGTCTCCTCCAATAATTGCACCTTTACTGGATGACTTTCAGGAACACACAAACGGTTGTGGAATGTAATAGAACCATCTTCGATTTGGAGGAATTCGGGTCTAGCTCCTTGAGCTATTTCCTTAACTATCATTTGGAGATATGGATCTTCCTTCTGACCTTCTTTAATCCTTTCTACTAAATATGATTGTGCCATCAGACCTTTATTTGTCTCCGATAAAAGTCTAAGTTTTAAGTCTACTAACTTTGTCATCATATAATTCCTTTGAATATTCATATAGGCTACAAGACTAGAAGTATTTTTGCTTAAGTCATCAGCAACTACATTAGCCTTCCCAGGATGATAATTGATATTAAAATTATAATCTTTTAGAAAGTCCAACCATCTTCTTTGTCTCATATTTAAATCTTTTTGTATGAAAATGTACTTGAGACTCTTATGATCTGTGAAGATTTCAAAAATTTGTCCATAGAGATAGTGCCTCCAAATTTTTAATGCAAAAATGATAGCTGCTAGCTCTAAATCATGAGTAGGATAGTTTTTCTCATGAGGTTTTAATTGCCTAGATGCATAAGCAACTACCCTCTCATTTTGCATTAGAACACAACCAAGTCCTTGTAGTGAAGCATCACTATATACTACAAAACCTTCTCCTCCTGAAGGAATCACCAAGATAGGAGCACTGGTTAACCTTTTCTTCAATTCTTGAAAACTTCGTTGACATTTGTCATCCCATATGAACTTTATATTCTTTTGTGTCAACCTGGTCAAAGGTGCTACTATTTTTGAGAAGCCTTCTACGAATCTTCTATAGTATCTAACTAAACCCAAGAAACTTCTAATTTCTGAAACATTAGAAGGCTGCTTCCATTTTGTCATAGCTTCAATCTTGTGCGGGTCAACAGATATACTAGCACTCGAAATTACATGACCGAGAAACAAAATTTCATTGAGCCAGAAATTATACTTGCTTAATTTGGCATATAGTTTCTCTTGTCTTAGGACTTCCAGAACTGTCTTAAGATGGTATTCATGTTCTACCCTACTTTTGAAGTAGATCAAGATATCATCAATAAATACAATTATAAATTTATCAAGATAAGGGTGGAACACCCTATTCATGAGATCCATAAAGGTAGCCAGTGCATTTGTGAGTCCGAAGGGCATTATTAAGAATTCATAATGATTATATCTTGTTCTGAAAGTTATTTTTTGTATGTCTCCTTCTCTTATCTTCAGTTGGTGATACCCAGATCTCAAATCAATTTTTGAATATACCTGAGTACCTTAAAGTTGATCAAATAGGTCATCAATCCGAGGAAGGGGATATTTATTCTTTATGGTCACTTGATTGAGTTGCCTATAATCAATACATAACCGCATGGATCCATCTTTCTTCTTCACAAATAGGACAGGGGCACCCCAAGGTGATACACTAGGTCGAATAAAATCCTTATCTAAAAGCTCCTGGATTTGTTTCTTTAACTCCTCCAACTCAATTGGTGTCATTCTATATGGGGGATTAGAAACAGGTACGGTGCCAGGTAAAAGATCAATTGTAAATTCAATCTGCCTATTTGGTGGCAGTGCATGTAGATCGTCAGGAAAAATATTTGAAAAATCCTGTACAATGGGGATGTCCTCTAATACTGGCTTCTTAGATTCTTCTCTAGAAATGAAGGCCAAGTACCCCTGATATTCCTTCAATAATAGTTGGATAGCACTCAAGGCTGATAGATAGGAGGGAGCTTTCTCCTGAATCCCAATGAACTTGAAAGATGGTTGATCTAGAGGTGAGAAAGTAACAGTCTTCTGAAAATAATCGACACTTGCATGATATGCTGAAAGCCAGTCCATACCCAAGATAGCATCAAAATCTTGAAATTCTAGTAGAATTAGATCTACTAGCAAATCGTGACTTTCAATAGTAATAATACAATTTCTATATATTCGATCAGCTATCAAGGAGTTTCCAACTGGTGTTGCTACTATTAACATATTATGTATTGGTTCAGGATTCTTATGTAGTTTCCTAGCAAAATATAGCAATATAAAAGAATGCGTAGAACCTGAATCGATAAGCACAGATGCAGGTGTACCACAAAATGTGATGATACCTTTAATAATAGATTCTGAGGCTTCAGCATCTTGATGGGTCAATGCATAGACCCTCGCCTGACCTCCCTCTCTAGGTCTTAGCTGTTGTTGCCTAATTGTTTGGGGTGGAGCTCGACGTTGTTGCTTTCGAGGGTAATCCTTCGACATGTGTCCCGGTTGTTGATAATAAAAGTATACACGCTGTCCCATGGGGCATGAGGTGGAAACATGGTCTGTCTTTCCACAAAAGTAGCATCTTATAATAACTTGATTACTAGGAGCTCCTGTCTGTTAATGCCCAAGCTATTTGCTCTTGCCTTTCTTTGAAGGTCCAGAATGAGATCCCCCATACGTAGATGGTGCAGTATTAAAAGATCACTTTCGGTCCTTTGCTTGTTGTAGTTCATTATCCAATTTCTCCACCACTAGAGCTCGATTTAATACTTCAGCATAGATTGGTAAAATCAATATTGTAATAGACTTTCTAATTGATGATCGAAGTCCTCTCTCAAAATGACGAGCTCTTTGATTTTCATTAAAGGCAATATGTGGAGAAAATTGAGCTAGTTCAGTGAAATAATGATCATATTCCATTACTGTTCTACTTCCCTAGTGGATGGTAAGGAATTCTTGTTGCTTCTCAAAGCGAACTGAATCGGGAAAGAACTGCTCATAAAATGCATCCTTAAATTGTTCCCAAGTCACCACATCGTCTCTGGCCTCTAACAGCCTCCTTTTTGAGATCCACCAAGTGTCTGCCTTCCCTTCCAAAATGAAAGAAGCAAAAGGCACCTTTTGATTTTTCCGACATTCGATAGCTTCGAATGTCTTCTCCACTTGACGAATCCAACGTTCAGCAAGGATTGGATCTGGTTTGCTCTCAAAAACAGGTGGTCCCAATCTCTTAAAGTGTTCCAATGTACTACTTCCACCCCGTGGAGCTCTATCATGCTCCTCTTGTTGCTCAAAGTATCCTCTAATTGCATTGAGGACTCCATGTACATCACCTTGAGCATTGATAGGTGCTAACGCATGAGGTATATTTTGTGATGTCGGAGAAGCTGGCATATAATCAGTGATAGGTGTATGTGAGGATTGGGTTTGCTCCGTGGTGCATGGAACGTCCAAGTTATTGTTTGCTCGAACACCCCTTCGAGGGTGGAGGCCAATAGCATTACGAACACGAGCGCCACGGATGATAGGACCACTATTTTCTTGAATTGGCTCCATTACTCCTATAATAGGTCAAGATAATCATTGGTCAAAATCAATCAAGAGACTTAAATACCTACAAGCCCTAAACCATGCTCTGATACTATAAAAAGATGTCACATCATGGATTTTTTTTCCAGGATTATATCTTTCCACACATACAGAACCAAATAATTAAACGTCACTTTATTCATTATCATAAACATTTATTACAATCTATTTATTTTATCAAATCATGAGTAAAAAAGTAAACATAATGATGTTAATTCGGAGAATCATTCAAGTGGCTCTACCTAGCGGTAGAGAAAGGTCCGCTCTTCACTGGGATCTGATTCAGTGCTAGTGGAAGATTGCTCTGAAAATCAAAAACAAAGAAAATTCAGCAATACTGAGTAGGAACTTCAAAAATCAACTTAAAATAAATGCATAATAAAAAAAATCCATCATCCCATTGGCGTATATCAAATACCCGAAGGAGCACTCTCCTAACAGTGGATGAAGAGGCTTTATCCTACGGGATGAGTTTGTGATTCTCCCAACAGCGGATGGAGACAACCTCATATCACACTCCCAACAACGGATGGAGTGGCATCCCTCACCCACCAAAGTGAGGACGCGTTCCCCCCAATAGCGGATGGAGGAACCGTCTAGCCGTCACGTCTGACGACACGCTAATCCCCGAAGGGAATCACCCTTCCTGCACTTAGTAGGGAAATATAATCTCATACTAATCATGTTTATTCGGGATGAAATAATACATTCAAAATATCTCTTTTCAATAATATCAATATCAATAATACCAAATAGCCCTTAATTGACTTGAACCCTAGTTAAATCGGTCTAATCAAACTCGATTCACTAGAACCGAATTGGACCGATCTCTAATCCTCATTTAACTGGTCTGGAACTACCCTAGACTAGTATAATTTGGACTAGATTAGGTTCAATTTAGGTTAAACTGACTTGAAAAGTTAAATCAATTCGGAACCACCTTGAATTGATCTAGACTAATCAAGTTTGGTTTAGTTCAATTAATATTTGAGCTCAAATCCAACAATTACATAATATTGGACTAGGTTGAGCCGACCCAAATATCGGTCATATGCACTATACATAACTGTACATACATCACACCAAGTTGGGCCAACCTCAGCCTATGACTGCCCACATTGGGCTGGGCTGGGTTAACCTGTGGGCTATTGCCCGACCCATGGGTGGGGCCTGGCCTACAGGCTGTTTTAACATAATCCTATCTAATTTCATAATTTGAATTACAACAACATATATTTGACAATGATATATCAAAACATAACAATAGATTAAATAAATAATAAGATAAGCTTTAACATGAGGAAATAATATTTTAATTCAATAAGAACTAGAAATCATATGAATAATTTCAATATGATCAAATAATAACATTTTAAATCTAAAAAGGATAAAAATTTTAAATGACATATTCTAATAAAAATTTTAACATCTAAAGGATTAAGAATTTCTCTTTTTTTTTAAACTACTCATATTATATTTAAATCTGAATAAGATTAGAAGGTAACTGTAATAAAATGAAATAACATTCTTAAAAATCCGATATCATAAAACATATACAATTTCATAATGTTTAAAAATAAAAACTTTTAAAGGGTACTAAAGGGTAAAGTATTTTAATTCAAACTAATATCAATCAAAAAATTTCAACATAGAATCTAAACAAAAACTTTAATTTCAAGAAAAATAGGGAGAACCTACATCTTTTGAGCAGGATGAAACTCCTCGTTCCTCCCGCTGTTGAGTTCTGCTCGGCGAGGAACGAAGGAAAGAAATCCCTCCACTTAAATAGGAGGAGGTGAATCTCCATTAAAAAAAATTTTAAAATTTTTTTATATTTATTTAATATAAATTATTTTTATTTAATATACTGACAAATATGATCTCATCTTATTTGGAATGCTTAATAAGCATTTCCTAATTCGTAATAGCAATCAAGGAAATAGGATTATCTTTTCCTAATTTATACTAGCATGTAAGGAAATAATATTTAATTCTTAAATCAAATATTTGATTTGATTACAGTAAAATATTTAAAAGAATTTAATTTTTGATATTACTGCTAATATCTTCTTCAAAACTTTGTAACTTAGTTGAATAATCAAAAAATAAAAAAGTTAAGACTAATGTACATTAAAAAATCATATTTTGCCACCTTATTGATTCTAAAATCAAATATATATATATAAATTAATACAAGAAATGTTATTATAATTTTAGAGAAGTTTGAATAGGTTAAGATTAATTAAAAATATTTACACTTGGGTTACACTCAAATTACACTTAGATTACACTCGAGTTATATTGGATAACATATTCAATATAAAAATCCTCTATTTCATCACTTAGGAATTAGAAAAAATAGAAAAAAATAATACAAAATATGTTACAAATATGTTATTACTCTTTTGGAGAAGTTTAGGTAGTTTTGAGGAGAATTCCAATACTTCTATTTTAATTACATTAGGGATATACTCATGTTGCATTACATTATACTTGATCATAGATTCAATATAAAAATATTTTATTTTAATAATTAATTATTCTAAAATAAAAATAATTATAAAAAGTGATACTAAACATGTTAAAATCATGTTATGATAGTTTTTGAGAAGTTTAGATAACTTTAAGGATAATTTTCTATTTACAATTTTGTTACATTGGGATTATACTCTATCACAAACTTGATGTTATTTTATTTAGTTAGGCATGTTACTTGATTACAATATAAAGGTGTTGAACTCTCTAATATGTTTTGTGATATGTCTATATTTGAATTTATTTTTCTGTTTTATCCCATAAACTTTAGATATAATATCTCCTATTTTTAACCTTTAATTTTGTAGGTATATACAGAATAGGACCATTATGTAGATCCCTTAAACTTGATAATAATAATAAAAAAAAGATAGCTGAAGCCATTAGTACAAGCAATATATATCATAAATTAATTATTTATATTAATTATTATTGAAACTTAAAATAGACATTCCTCTTTCACCCCTTGCTGCATCACCCCTCCATGATCTCTATAGTTTATAGTTAATGGTTATCATTATATCAATTATTTTAGATATTTTTTCTATGAACTTAAAAGTTGAAGGTACACTATATCCATTTCCCCTAGGTGATGTGATCTTCATATTCTTAGGAGGATATTTTTTTATCACTTAGCATATATTCCTAGCATTTTTATGTGTTAATATGCTCTATATAATATTTTGGAATATTAGATAGAGAGATCCACTTTTGCTTTTGGTGGCGTCTCAGTTGAGTTTAGCTCAAGCAATATTATTTTAATTTTAGTAGTTCCCAATCATGAAAATGTTATAGATGTTAGGCAATGGCTTTAAGCTATATATTCGAGAAATACATTAGAAATCAGCTTCCTAGTATATAAAACATAGAAGATCTGATGTGTAGGCTATTGTCAAGTGATGATGATGTTAACACTATCGATTTTTATTGATTGTATATTTTATATTTTTTATATTTTATTTTATCAAATAAAACTATACTTCACCCACATTACTATTTTATGTCGACGATATGGATTTGTTGACACAGTACAACTGACCCATTAATATTTTTATTGTTGGTACTTGTATAAAGAAGTTGAAGTTTGAGAGTAGCACTAAGTTGATTGGATATCTAAGAGGCTGTGTACAGCTTTAGATGGTAAGATAAATTTTATTTTTTTACGCACATATGGAAAAGTCTAGTGTATATTAATTTTGATTCTTAATTTTGCTAATTTGTTAGTGGGTATGGCTACATAAGCATGTGGATATATTTGTACCATCCTATAATCTTGATCATCTCTCATTATGGAAATGGGGATGGGTGAGCGTTACAACTAGAATGCTACCGACTTTATATTACAATCAATAACTAAGAATAATATAATTTTTATTTATCAAATAAGAGTTCATTTGGAGATATGGACATGTGCTCTATGTTATTCAAGTATATCAAGTGCTCGCCCCGAAAGCTACCGAGTCTTTTCTATTATCGATTGAGAATACCAAGATATAATAATTTAATATTTTTTATCTATTTATTTAAAATATATTATTTATTTAATATATTAAACTATTTATAGGACACACACATTGATGTGGATCAAGAATATGTTGAGTGCAGAAAAAAGAAAATGTAATTAAAAGATTGTAGAAGATACTTAAGATTATGGACTTATCTATCCTATGACCCCAAACATAGAGGGTCATTCATTTGGATCCTTTATTGATCCATTACCTTTTGTAGTATGTTTTATAATATCTAAGGATTGATTAAGGGTTATTCGGTTGACAATCCATAGGCCGTATAGGTTAAAAATATATCAAGCCTTAAAATGTAGCCCATATTTATTTAGAAAGAGAAATTTGCCTGAAGGATTTTAGGATATTAGAGTTAAGATATAGAAAGTGATGACGTATGTTGTTATACAAATTGTTTAATAATGTCATGTCGATTGTGAATAGCTTTAACAAGTTTGGTTTGTGATTCCTTATATGTGTTTCTATTGTGATTCATTATATGCAGTTACGATGGTTCCTACTTGTGTATGAATTAAGGATAATTTGTTTATAAAATAGGATACTTGAATTTGTAATCGAGTATAACTTAAGTATAATCTAAGCATAATATGAGTATAACTCAAGTAATTTTTCTCAAACCTATCCAAAATACCCAAATAACTATTCTAATATGATTGTAATAAGTTTAGTATCACTTTTCTTAAAATTTTGTAATTTATAGTAACTAATTATCTAAATAAGGTACTTTTGGTTGAATTTATAATCGAATGTAATGCGAATATAACTCAATAATTTTTCCCAAACCTATTGAAACTTTCCTATATCCTAATATAATTCTAATATGTTTAGGACTATTTTTCCTTTTTTTTAATTTTAGGATAATTAATTGTCTAAATAAGATATTTATGTTTTAAATTTGTAATCAAGTGTAACCCGAGTATAATGCGAGTGTAACTTAAGAAATTTTTATCAAATCTATTAAAACTCCTATATAAATATCTTTATATGGTTTTAGTATGAATAATATCATTTTTTTATTTTCAGATATTTTAATCAAAATATAATATTTGTGTTTTGAATCAATCTGAGTGTAATTTGAGTATAACGAGAGTGCAACACAAGTATAACTCAAGAAAATTTTACCAAACATATCTAAACTTTTCTATAACTATCCTAATATGATTATAAAATTTATTATTATTTTATTTTTAAGATGATCTTAGTAATTAAATTGTTCAAAAAATGTACTATAACTCTAGGCTATACTATTGCTTAGTTTGGGGTGGTACCATCACTTATGGTCAGTAAACCACCAGATATAGGTCATACTATCACCATTGGATAGTATAATTGAGTATAACTCGAATGTTACACTTCTTAACGAGAAGGTAACGATGATCTCTTACCCCATTGGCAATGCTAATGGCAGCATCCAACCCTAACGATGTTGATTGCAACCATTGAGGCTTAGTGAGAAGGGAAGGCTTAACTCTTGTCTCAACAATGATGACCACGACAATCAACACTCATTGGGATGGTGATGACAACTTCCTTCCTTGTCGGCAAAGACTATCGTATGATCACCAAGGCCCAACGAGAAGGCGATAACTATGACTCCTTTAACCTCTAGTTGGGCAACAACACTCCTATTATCGATGGCGACCGTGACTAGTGGTAAGAAAGTCAGTAATGATAATAGGGTTTAGCGATATAATATAGGAAAAATACAAGGGCCAATCTAGACTTAAATTGAATAAATCAAATAATTGACTTATTTTGAATCAGAGTGACCCGATTCATATCAAACAAAATGGTTCAAACCAAAAAAAAAATCTAAAGTCAAATAGGGTCAAAGGATATTATTTATTATTATTTGATTTTATAGAGGGTATTTTGTTCTAACCGTGAAAAAATGGTACCCCTGGTAAAAAAAAACAAACATGGGGGTGCCATCCGACAAAACTCAATTATTGAGGTTTTTTTTTTTTGATAAAATGTTCAAGACTTATTGACCCAAGAAATGACGATAGTGTAATTTAGAATGAAAGAAAATAATAGGGGAAATGAGTGGTAGGACATGCATATTTTTATATATTTTTAGTGATAGTGTACCAAATTGGAGGGTTCAAAATTTTATCTAATAAATTTTTTTATGTATTATATTTATTTATCAAAGGTTAAGCGTCTAGACGCTCATATGAGAATTTTCTTTTAACAGACCAACTTATCAAAGCTTGAGGACCCAAAATCTTATTCAAAATATTATATACCTAAAATATTGCATTAATTGTGGTGTACCAGATATATTTAAAAAGGATTTGGAGAACAAAACCTCAGTAAATAATTTTTTTACTTCATCCTTATTTGATATATTTTATATATAAAATATTAGTTTGACGGTGATACAATAGATTCATTTGTGAAAGATTGATGATTTAAAATCTCATCTGGGAAGACATCAATTAAGTTATAGCAATATTTTGAGATTGAATCTCATTTTTATGGAAAGGCAAGGGTTTGCATGGAAACAGATAAAGGAAAAAAATAAAAAAAAAGGTAGAGCGGTACAAATGTAAGATAGAGCAGTATATATATATATATATATATATATATATATATATATATATATATATATATATATATATATATATATAGAGAGAGAGAGAGAGAGAGAGAGAGAGAGAGAGAGAGAAGAGTATATCGTAGACTCGTCAAGTTAAAACGTAAACATTGTATTACAGGAGATTCTGAAAGGAGTAAGTGAGTTCAAAATTAAGATGAAAAAAATTCAAAGTACTATATGATTAATTTCTATAATCGAAGGAAAGAAACTAACAAAAAATTTGAAGTATAGAAAATAATGGTACATTATTAAGAATTGGAACAATCGATCGAATACGGGATTTCAAGAACATTTTCTCCTCTAATCTGTAAATTTTTTTTCTTACCATCTCTCCAGCTCTTGAAAGACTGGGGAAGAAGAAATGAGCTCCTCCAAAAGGATCCACGTCGAAGCTTCACTCGGCGACAAGTTGGTGGATCCTACGACTCCAGCTGTCTAATAAGAACAGGAAATATAATTTGGATGGCTAGGAAAAATCCAAAGGCTTCCACCAGTGTTGTTTGGGGTTATCGATCCCTGCATTTTGTATTGATCATCGATCGATTCTTTGTCTTATCGTTGTTTCCAATTCCACATCGTCGACTTCAATAATGTTGGGTAAGTTTTAAGTTTTCTTTCTAAAATTTAAAATATATTTTATTACGTAAAATGACACACGTGAATTCGAACATAAGATTTATTTTTAAAAGTATAAATTAATTTTTCTATTAAAAATAAGATTACCATAACTCATGCTTGTGGCGTCAGCATGCAAAAAAAATAATTAAAAAAATCAGCTCATTGATTCGTCCATAAGAAACATGATTTGATAGAGAATGCAAATTTAGCTAATCAATTCGTGCATCGGACGTTTTCATTAAAAAAAATGTCAAAAAAGGACCTTGGTAACTCGAAATTTTATCATACAAGATTGAGAAGCATTCAACCATAACATGGAGAGATCGAAGGTTAGAACGGTTTGCTAAAGAGCTAAAATATAGTAATTATTAGTGCTTGTAAGAAAACAAACCGTGATGTCAGTTCTAATCACACAAATGTCATAATATAAGATTTATTATTTTATGTAATAAGATACCAATCAACTCGGATGTTTTCTTTGTCTATTGTAGCAAATTGATGAAATTATCATATTAATTAAAATATAAAATTAAAATATTGACGTGGCCGATTGAAGTGTAAATTTAGATGGAGAATTAATTATGGACTGCCAACTTTTAGCATAGTGAATATGGATTGTGCAACTCAAATAAAATTATCCACTTGAGACTGTGGATAATTAAGAGGTAGATGACAAATTTAGCTCGTCGGAAACTGGGGATAAATTGACCCCTCAACCTGCTCCGTTGCTTTGCCTTCCAACGCGTCGCGAGCTGTGAGGTGGGCCCAACAAGTACTGGATATTTGGTTCGACGGGTTGATTTAAGTATTTTAAACTTAATTTAAAAATCAAATTTCACTATAATTAATCTTAAATTTAAGTATTTTAAACCAATAATACTGTCAGTGTGACGTTAACAATAATAATCAGTGTGGAATTTATACGATAACAAGGAAATGTGGTAAAAATTAGTTTTATTTTATTATTTCGTTATTTCTTTTGTGGTATGTATTTTACACGAAAGTTTAAAAAAAACCTAATGATATTATTGAAATCAAAATGGACCCCATAAACATTGGCAAGTAAATAATAAGCAACTCAAAATTGTCCTCCCTTTTATTTATTTATTTTAAACGTCATCATATATTTTTTTTTTTACATTCGATTTTTTTATTTTATAAAACATAAGTGATGATGACGAAACTTTTTTTATTTTAAATTCGAACCGAGTATCATACACTGACTTATCGAATTATTTACTAATTGTTAGTTGATACTTTCGTAATATGTGCTTGAGGTTTCGAATTCTCGATGTTTCGATAAGTGAATCTAATATGCCACCATCATATCAATATTTTTGCATTATATTTGAATATTTTGACTATTAATTTTTCATAGGTTAGTCACTTGATTATTTTTAATTATTTTTAACATTTTGAATCCCTATATATATATATATATATATATATATATATATATATATATTCAGATAGGACAAAAGCTCTTTTTGTCGGATAACCTTAAAACAATTACCTTTCTTCTCTTTTTAATGCTGTTTGAAATATTGAAAGAAACTTATTATATCTTGAGATGTATTTCTAGTTTACAACTCAAATCATAATTTACATATATATACTTTCACAACGCCTAGTTTTTGCTCCAATATTTGCCCTTGTGAAAGAGACTTCAATGAGATCAATTTGTAAATCATTTTACATTAAAGAAATTAAAAATAAAAATAAAAAAAGAAACTAAAAAAATAAATAAATAAATAAAGAAGATTTTAGAAGAATAGATAAGTCAAATAGTCATTGTTTATTTGCAATCATTAAAGAGATTAAAGAGATCAATTTGTAAATCGTTTTATATTAGTTAAGAAAATAAGGTCTAAGCTATATTATAAAGCTTGCATAAAAAGATGCCAACTCCAGCTTGCATATTTTAAATCCAAAAAAGAAAGAATTGAAATAATCATATTTAGTACAAATGGAAGTGCACCGAATTCGAGAGGCCTGAAGGGTATAAAAGATCTTGACTAAAAAGGCCGCCATCATTTTTTTTTATTGATGGCAGCAGCTCAGTTAAGTAGGTGCATATGTTTGGTATCATGATTATTTTACCCAAAAAATTTCGGTTAAGGATAAAAAGAAGCACACTTCTCATCCTATTTCCTATAGGAAAGGAATATATTTTGTGCATGTTCTCTTTGCTATGCCAACGCAAGGAAAGAATAAAAACAGGCTTATTTTTCCTTCTCTTATTAAGATGACAATGTGTGGGAATGGAGTAGGTTGGATGACATGGGCAGAAGCCAAGAGAGCAGTGGACTGCAGCCGGTAATTGTTCATGGGAATGCCATCCATCGCATCAACAATTAACGTGCATATACTTTTGTTCTTGATACTAATAAAATCTCGTGACACAAAAAATTTGGTTAGTTGGTGATTTATTCTTATCTTCTCATATCCTCCGATCAGTTTAAAGATCTAAGCTGATTATTATCTGACTGTATCCCATGTTTTCATGTTTACGATAGTTTCTATCTTTGTGGACTACTTAAAATGCCCTTCTAACATAAATAAATAACTATTTTTTAAAAAAAATTAAAAATTGATTAATTAAATTAGATAAAATCAGGTTTTTTTTTTTTGGCATATCACTATGGTGTTTTAGTTCACCCAACCGATCATAGCCAACAATACTATAACTCCATTCAAAAATATTATAATTAATCTATTTTTAAATTCTTCTATAATTAATAAATCAAAATATTATATGATTCTTCAAATTTTATAAGCACACGTTTAAGGCTAAATAAGAAAAGAAACTTAAAACCTTTGACATTCTTTATTTTTAGTTTCATCAAAACCACTATGACTTTATATAAAATACTTCAGAAGAGCTTAAAACTAATAATAAAGTTAGTGATCTACATTTATGGGGATTTAAACTAATTAAGATTTGATTGCTGTATTCTTGAACAAACTTATAATATTTTTATTCATTAATAAAAAAAATTTATAAGTCGATTCAAAATACAATAATGAGGTAGTCCTTCACTCTTGCCGATCAGCTTTCTTCCATGCTAAACCAACACAAATGCATAGAAAATCTAAAATCATCCTTTGTTTTTTAAATTATATATAAACCTTCCTAATTTTCATCAAAAACCATCTTATACGGATTGTTTTTATAATATATCGAAAACCCATAATCAAGGTTGGCGAGAATTTAAAATAATGAAAGTTTATTATGATATTTTTGAATAGGGTTACACTGTTTTAGTATAGTTCGATCCTTTATTATTTTTATAATAAATAAACATAAATATTAGAAGCTTTTACATAATATATAAACCTAACTTTAGGATTAATTGGAAAACACGAGGACTTATCATTTTTCTTTATTATTAAATATCGTGAAACAATCCTATTTTCATCCGAAAACTCTCGAATAAGTAATTTTACAAGACCTCAAAACTTATGATAAAATTAATAATTAGCATTGATGGGGATTTAAAGTAATTAAACTTCGATTGTAGTGTGTTTAAATGGATTTACACTTTTTTTTTTTGTTATTGAACGAAAATATTATAGCCCCATTCAAGACTTATCCTCATTTAAAAAAAAAATACTATAAAGATATCTTAGATATTCAAAAAAGAAAGAGTTTGTAGGAACAATGTGAAAACACCTTGAAACCTATCATTGCAAAAAATTGGAAGATAAAGTGGGATTTACAGCATTTATTTTTGGATGAATCGATGGACGAGCAAATGAACATGAGATGTGTTTCTTCCAAAGGGGAGATCTCAAAGGATATCAGCCACTTGTATAGCTTGGATCTCTGGTTTTGAATCTCCAACATAAAAGTTCAGCTATATAGAAACTGCTGACCGGACATCGATCAAGTCAACCTAAGACATCCTAAGTAACAATAGCGTACATCCGAATTAGACTAATTTGTTGGATCAGTATAAATTGGACTTTCTTTTCTTGATAGCTTAAGCTTTTGAGATTATTGATTATCCGATTTAAATTTTTTATCGGTGCATCTCAGAGTAGATTATGGGTTTTTGTTCCTCCTGATTTCACCTAATATTCAATCAAAATAATTTTTGCGACATGCGTTTCTCAACCATACCATCTAATTTTTGCAATCGTTTTAACTTTTGGGATCACTGATCACCTAATTCAACATATTTGTCAGATCAAACACTCCCTCGGGGATAACTCCATCGGCACAGAGATTTGTTCTGTTTACGAGAATATGATTCTGGTTGAAGAGAAGGCATGAAACATGAATCATTTTACGTCACATTCGTCTTCTGCTCAACCTCTCGTCCAGACGACGACCCGAGATATCCGAATCCTGACATCCACACTCCCAAACGACAGCATTTCTTTCCTTGCAGTCAAATTGACTGTAAAAAGGAGTTCTCACTCTTAGGAGGCAGATTGCTAAGAACCAGTGGGATGGGTGCAGCGGCCGTAACAGTACTGGAGAAGCAGCAACTCATGGGACGTCTTGGGAGTGTCTTGGACTCACTGCACACTTGTATTGTAGCTGTTGTTTCTTTATGTGCCTGGAATCACTCTCTGCACATCTGTTCCTATTGCACCAGTGTCTCCATCCATTACTGCCAGATCTTGTGAGCTTCTTGTTGGCTGTTCAAAAGACAGTTCTTCCACGAGATCCAGGTTTCATGTCCCCACTCTCCGTCTTCCTTTGGTTTCATATGACTTCATAATTGGAGTCTGTTTATTTGGTTCATCAATCAAAGAAGATGGGATTGTCTTTCATCAGGACAAACAACGGCACAGGAAATAGTTAAATCCACATCACAGAGAAAAGGTTGTTTATCATGCTTTACTAGTTTTTTGCCAGATTTCCAAAGAGTTATGCTAACTGGCTTCAACAAATTAATGCATGCTTCATCAGGGTGAGACTGAAAAGAGGTGCCCGGTTTTAAGAATTCTATCACAAGATAGACAGGGATCTCTCATGCAATCATCAGCTGGGAAGGATATATATATATATATATATATATATATATATACACACACACACACTTATGTGTAGCTTAGAATGTTTCCAAGTTCTTGTGGTTTTGGTTTCTCGTTAGTATGATTAAATTATCCTGGTTTAATAAATTTATGCTGGTTATAGCTCTTAAAAACAGAGAAAAATAAAGTTTTCAGGGAAAAATAATCATCGGATCCAAAATTTACCTTTTTTCATAGTTCTTTGCAACTCAGGAAAACTTCCAAGATGCAGATGACTCAACTTGAGAGGAAACAGAATTGCTACGCTTGTGTTCACGATTCAATAAAGAATAGAAGATAAAGGAACTGGTAGTTTATGTCTACAATAGTCCACGGGAATGAAAAGAAGTGTATGGAGTTCTTGGAGCAGTGCTGAGAGGATATTTACTAACAGATCAGAAATTATTCCTACTAAAATTTTTGAGGCGTTGCTGCGGAGGATACTTATCCGTGAATTAATTAGGTTTCAGCAGTTCAACATCTTTTCTTTCTTTAGTCCATTTATTATGATAACTTTGGATATTTCTTTAGAACACTCGATCCTTCCTTTTTTTTTCCCTTTTGTCCACCTTTTTTATTCTATATTTGAAGCTATAAGTAAGAAAAAAAATAAAATAACGAACAACATATATAAGGGATCTGGGAAAGATTAATTAATATGCACAGATTTATCTCTATAAGTAGGGAGACTATATTTTTTTTTTTATGAAATAAGCTCACAATTAAAAAAGAAAAAAAAAGTTTTTTTTTATTCTACCAAGGCTCAATTTGAGATTTGGAATTAAGTTTTAGCACCTATTCTAAGAAGGCAAACCTCCACATCATTAAAAGGAAATAGGTTTGAACCATAAAAATTCTCTCTACTTGTACACTGAATCATTTTAGGTCTTATATGATTTCAGATGTTATTTCTCAATCAATCGTTTATTCAGATTACACAATCAAATCAATTGCTCAGATCTATGATAAATTAATTGAGGATGTAAGAAATATAGTGACATCTGTGACTGATTTTGCTATCAAACAGATGTATTATTTTATTAATTCCAATCGAGCCAAAGCATCTATTTATGTGTGCAATGCGAGATCTGTGTTGGGCTTTTTTCTTATCCGACCAGTGAGAACTGTTTGGTTCATACCTTGGTGTGTTGGACAATAAATCCAGTTTAGTCCATAGTGGGCTTTAATAGCCCACAGCCCCACTCTCTTTTTAATTCAAATCTTAAGTTTAATTAAGAAATTAATAGTGGCTACGAAAATTAGGAAAAAATAATAACAAAAGAGCAGCAAGGTGATTCAAAAAGAGGAGAAAAGGATAGAAAAATAAGAAAAAAAAGAAAAAAAGATAAGAAACACACAAAGACTATTCTTATTCATCCAAATAGTATTCTTATATCATATTAGATCTGTAGTAAATTTTTATTGTGATTACTTGAGGAGGTTTTGGATAGTGTGCACAGTGACTTGATCCTTGTATCCTAGTTATTCTCTTGTGATTGTTGCTTGGGTTTTAGGCAAGAGACTTTAAAAATTATACATTCATTATTTTTATAGTGAATTTTCCCTAGTTTACTCCGTGATTTTTATCCTTCATGTTGGAGGGGTTTTTTACGTAAATCTTAGCATTATATTTGATTGTGAATTTTCGTTTAATTCCTTGTTAACCAACCTATATTAATAGGAGCACTCATATTATTTCTTGTACTGTTTGTTTTGGTTGGAAATGGTTGCATGGTAGGTTGCCGACTCCTTATTTTGATATTATGGTTGATTTTTGCCTGGTTCTCATGAAGATAGTTTATCCTATATATTGTTTGGAAGTTCCATTACACACACTGTTTTCCATCGTTAAGCATAAGTTAGACCTGTTTTTTAGATTTTGCGATTAGTGGCATGTTGATTTTGAATTGTAGTTGGTCATGTACAAGGGGAGGAAACAATTGTGATGATTTATTGACTTGCTGGGCTCGGTCAATTAAAAACTTTTTTTTTTTTTTTTTGGTTGTGGAAAGACCACTGGTCGGATCCTCTTGTTGCTTTTTTTTAGTACTGATTTATTTATCACTGGATATATTTGCTCCTTTTACTTAATATATAGCCTTTTCTTTTGGAAAAAAAATAATCAAAGCTTTTGTTTTCTGGTTCACTATATCAACTATTGTATTTTTCCTCTCATGGATATTATAATAACATTTTTCCAGCAAATATATATATATATTCTTCAATCCTTGCTACTCAAGCAAGGATCCAAGATCCACTGACTCAAGCGAGGGATAAATTGGTGATGTTCTTGTTTCCATAGTCCAACAAAGAATGCGAGACCAGGAATAGAATGTGTTTTTGTTTTCGTACTACTAACAATCTATAATAGAGAAGGTGCCTAATCCAAAATCAATTAAGTTGGAGAGTGTGAAGTTTTTAGAGGCATTGGCATCAGAAATGAGAGTTCCCGATAGCCAAGGATGATGCAGACACGATAAAGTCGGATAGAGCATAAAGACCTTCGAAGTGAAGGCTAAATCTCTTCGGCCATATAGCTACACTCACACTCTTTTCGAGTCATTGGAACACACACATGAATTCTAAAGTTGTAATCCCATATTATCATCGATTATATATAGTATTTTTGTTAGTAAAATTGATGATACGAGGAGAAATAAAATTAAATATTTTATTTTTATAAGTATATGAATCCTAATATAATTTTTAAAAATATAAAGATTGAGATGTTAAAGATAACTAATTACGTATGATAATACATAATCTTGTTAGAATGTAATAATAATAATAATAATGTGTAATATAATAATAAAAATACCCATTGAATAAAGAGTATTGGGCAAAAAAAAAAAAAAAAAAAAAAAAAGGAAGATTGAAGATTGTGATGGAATTAGTACTTCACCGACAACATTATTCCCAAAAAGGGGAGACCAATTGAGATCCATAAACAAAAATAATTAAAAGTTAGAAGCATTAAAATTACTCATCAAAGAAATTCGGATCGCTGCTGCTTAGACATGAGGATTGATTAATATGTTATTGTTTATATATGAGCGTTTGATGTATCGTTTTATATGTCATTTGATATAATAATTTTTTTTTATTGATTTGAGTGAAAGAAGCTTCAAGAAAAAAGAAATAAGTGAGCAAAATCCAAATGGGTTGTGTAAAAAGATTCTTGGTGATGATTGGCTCACTTATTTTATTTTTCTTGTGAATTAACTTTAGCTCTAAACTTTGACTGGAAATTGAAAAATTAAGGACGCAAAGTACAAGGGGTGTTACGTATCTATTCTTCTAAGACAAATACATTTAGTTTTTATGTATGTTACTCTCTGTTACCATCCAAAAATTTAAATAGCTAATTCTTTTTTTTTATTTTTCATTAACTATTTTAACCTCCTATGTTCTCCAATAAATTTTAGAGGGATATTAATGTTATTATAAGTTTCAACGTCATTGTATCAAAACGAATATCTTCTCGAAAATAAAAATTATATATATGTAGTCCGCTCCGACCCGATTGCAACGGGATATTGGAAAAATAAGTAAGGACCCGTTTAGAGCAGACCCGATCCGATCCACTTAAAGTCGGATCGGATCGGATCGATATCCCGTTATAAATCCGGTAATTTTGAGATCGGCACCGATCGTTCTCTCCCCACAAGCGCGGGATTCCTCGCTGTGATGGCGAGGGTGGCGCCTTTTCTCTTCATCTGCACCGCCTTCATTGCCCTCTCCCTCATCCCCGCCAAGGTTCTTCACTAACTAGCTATCTCTCTCCTTCGATTTATGGCCCTCTCGCCATTATTGGCTCGATCTCCGCCATCGATTGCAGAACGCTGACCTCAGGGTGCTTCCCTCGTGACGACGCGCTTCATTTGAGAGGACGACGACGACGCCTCTCTCCAGGTATCTCTCTGTTGCCGTCCCTCTCGACGCGAATTGGATATCCAGTTCATAGTCGGATCAGATCTGGAATATCGGAATTGTGAGCCGAACGAGGGCCAATTGGATCCCGAACAATAGAAAGATGGGTCCAAGTTGGATCAAATGCGATCCGTGGAGTCCGATCCGTTTTGCAGGTGTAGCCCCAGGTGCCCTCTAGGGGAGACTCAGTTCTGGCCATGTCCTTCGCTTCGTCGCCTCGTCGGCTGTCCCTCTCGTTACTCTTCCCTTTCCTCCCTCAATCCTTCCCCCAAGACTAGAAAGTTCCACTCGTTTTCGGTCGCGAGGGCGTCTCCGCCATCTCCCTTGCCCCAATTTATCCGTCTTCTCCCGTCCTTCAATGGTAGTTGACATCTATCATAATCGGTCTTCATAGATCTTTCTTCCCTCCCAACAGTTTTTGACACACGAGAATGGGGAAGATCCGAACTTTGGCGGCGATCCTGTCAATTCTCTCCGTTCTGGTTGCATCTGTTGCTTCATCTCGTCTTCTACTCGACGATGAGAAGGTATGGTTTTTCTTCTTTTTTTTTTCTCTCACTTGTATTTTTTGTGTCATCCTTGTTAGAGTTTAGGAGATTCCTGATAAGTTACGGATCAGGTTTCACCATCTCCGACTCCAAATCCGATTACTTCAACAAAAAACAATCATTTTAAATTGAGCCAGAAGCCTCCAGCAAACCCCAGCAACTCAGCTGATCCTGGTAGTTCTACATATCCGCCACCTCTCAGTTTTACTTCCGGAGAGCAAACCAAGAAAAATAATGGTCCCGGAGGAAATCCAAATAATTCTACACCTCGTACTGATACAACAAGCAAGCAAGATCCTGCTAAATCTGGAAGCCCTGCCTCTCAAAGCAAAGAGGACAAAGAGGAAAGTGGGAGGCTGACTAAGCCGGAAAATAATCCTGTGGTGAAGGAAACATGCGATTCACAATCTACTGGATGCTCTTATGAAAAGTTGGTTGCTTGTCTTTGCCGATCTGAAAATGGTAAAACAATTTTCTTGATCTTCTAAATATGCATCCCATGCTATGCATGGTCATATGTTCTAGTGAAATCATGTTGCATGTTTAATTATTCTCCTGAATGTTCGTAACTTCACATTTCTAGATTGTCATTTAGGTGATATCCCATTCCCGCAGAATATGTAGATGGATGGTCTTCATCCATAACTGCTCTACTTCTGTTGGATCTTTAATCTTGGTCATAATAGAATTTACAGTTGTTATAGATCCATCATTAACATTAATCCCTTGATTAGCCAAATCTTCAACAAATGTTTCACTGTTTTGACCCTCTTCATGTGCAGACACCGCCCATTCTTTACCTTTGAAATCCATAATGGTTTGATTCAAGTCCTTCACTTGCTTTGAATTTTTTCATTTCAACTATTTCACCTTTTATTGATTTTAAAAGTGCCTATTTACATTTGAGTGTCTATCATTATAGCTGCTTCTCTGCATGGCAGTATAGTTTTTTGCTTAATGTAGGACTTGTAGTATCTTGCTCCAATTAGTCTCGTTTTGGTGTGGACTATGGCTTCTGATGGTTTATGAGTCACTATTAACCCCCAAAGCACCTTCTAAGTACCTTTTAGGGGTGTGGCTCACATGGTATTCGAGCTCAGGTCATGACACATAACATAAATGAGCAAAATCAGCTGATAGAATGTGGGCCATGTTAGGATCTATTGTGCATTCTCGTGAATATTTATTGGACAAATGTGCGTTAGGTATGGTGGCAACTGTATGATGGACCATAGCACTTTCGAAACCCACACCATCTGTAGGGATTAGAGTGGTCCATGTGATTTGTGTATAAGATACGTAGGCTAAGAACTTACACGAAATCTACTATGGGCGAGATGCTCTGATACCAAATGATGCTAGGTAAGATCTGTAATACCAAATCTAATATCGACAGGTGCTCTAACACCAAATTATGATTTAGGACAAGTGCATGTGGGACAAATTTCATATTTGTTCCTTTTTATGTCAAATAATATATCTGCCATTTATTACAAACTCTTTTACAAAATGATGCCTGACACATGCAAGATACATCAAAAATCTGATAACTGTATATTCCTCTTGATTTTTAATTCTTGGTCTCCTAATTGCCATTACTTGATACTAATTTGTCTTGAATGTACATGTAATCGCCGATGATTTCTCCCTTGACATAAATTAATTACTATAAATAATGTATTGCTTTATTATTAACTTCCATGTTTGTGTATTATAGTTAAGGAAATAATTAAATTTGATTTCCTTAATCACGTGGATAAGTTAGGAATCTTACTAATCAATTAGATTATTGATTGATTGATTTCCTAACAAGTGATATGATTTTTAGGAAGTAAATAGTATTCATTCCATTTTTAAGTATGAACCATTATAAATGAATATTATGTTTCTATCTTTGTGTGTGAAAATAAAATAAAAATAAATTTAATATAAAATTAAATATTTACTTACCTTTTGGGGAGATCTCATCTTTTCCTATATAAGGGGGCTCATCTTCCCTCGTTCCTCACCAAGCCTGACAATGGGAGGATCGAAGAGAGGACTTCCCGAGGAGATGATCTCGAGGAAAGGATAACCGAGGAGAGGTAGGATCCTTTCTCCTTTTTTTTATTTGGTTTGATTTATGTTTTGAAATATTGATATTGGAATTGTTATAAATTTTATGATGCATAACAATATTTAAATTATTGAAAATTTATGATTAATAAATAATGATAATTGATTCATGATATTAGAATGATTATTTAATTTATATTAATCTCTTAAGCTTAAGTGAGTTTTAATATTGATTTAATTATTAAAATTCTTATTTTTAGATTAATGGATCTAATTTATTTAATTAGATATTTCTATATTTTAATAATTATGTGTGAATTCCTATGATTTAATTAGTTTTAAATTTAAAATTACGGATTTAAATTATTTAATTTATGGATTTGAGTTATTCTTGATAAGTTATATTTTTGAAATATAATTTGATAAGAGGATTCTAATTGGGGTCTGACTTGAGTTAAGTTAATCTGCTAGACTAGATCGACTCAGCCCATATGGTTATGTACGACCCAACCCATGTGGCTAGGTACAATTAACCCATGTGACGAGGCATGACCCAGCCCATGTGGCCAGGTAAGAGCCAGCCCATGTGGTAAGATATGATTTAACCTATGTGGCCAGGCTTGATTCAGTCATGTGGCTAGGTATGATCGATCCAAATTCATGTGGCTTTGTGCGTCCCAAATTTGTGGCAAGGTACGACCTAATCATGTGGCTAGGCATAGGCCAACTCATGCTGTTAGGTATAACCTATTCTATATGGTTAGATACAATCCCAAATCATGTGTCTAAGCATGACCCAACTCGCGAGCCAAGCATGGCCCAGTTCAGTGGTAAGGCTTAGCCCAACTTATGAGTAAGGCTTAGCCTAGTCCATAAAGTTAAGCCTGCCCAGGGATGTGATTGGCGTTAGATACATCATCACTCCTCTATTTAGCCCGTTGTACCTCAACTTAACCTATTGCTTAGGACAGACATGTGTAGCACATATGGCCCGTCCAAGACTCAGGTGGGTTGGTTCAGTTTTGGGCTAGCACTATATGATATAGTCTGATTTCCTCTTCCATTATTGGTTTGAGCTCTTTTGACTAAATCAGACATGTTTGATCGGTTAAGATCGGTTTAGGGTGATTCCAGACTAACTTGACTAGTTCAAATCTACTTGACCTAATCGAGATCAATCAAATCTAAATTAGACCAATCTAGGGTGATTCCAGACCGGTTCTATAAGGATTTGAGGTTGATTCTATTAGGCCATAATTGGATTTAAGCCGATTGAACTATTCCAATTAGGGTTTTAGTTGATTGAAGACTATTGAGAGATTACTGTTTTAAGCCTTTATGATTTGATGAATTTAAAGGTTTATTTGAAGATATCATTGAAAATGATTATTGATTTTCTACTTTTTTTAAGATTATGATATTGATATGATTGTACCATATAGTAGATGTAACTAGGCTAATGGTCTATATTAGAAGTGCAACCTGTGAAAGGAGTTACGGGCCCATCACAATGTAGAGCCGCCAATGGACATAGTCTAGTAGATCATACATAAAGCATGGTCTCTTGTAATATTTGATCATACTATTTCTTGGATGCATGTGTGAATGAATAAGTGAATGAATGATCATGGATGTTTATGTATCCTTGTCGAGGGCAGGTATGGCGATTCCCTTCGGGGATTAGCGGATCATTAGACGTGATGGTTAGACGGTTCCTCCATCCGCTGTTGGGAGGAACGTGTCCCCACTTAGGCGGGTGAGGGATACCACTCCATCCGCGGGTGGGAGTGCGATATGGATTATCTCCATTCGCTGTTGGGAGGAATCCATCCCGTGGAGTATGCCTCTCCATCCGTTATTGGGAGAGTGCACCATCGGGTGTGATGTACGCCTTTGTTATCCAGTTTTCTCGTATGTGTTGCATGTGACTGATGCATGATTTTGCTTAAGAAATTATCATTGTTTTTCAGATGTTTAAGTTTTATAATGAATTGATATATTATTATTTCTTATTAAATTATTAACATTTGTTTCATGAATGTTAGATTATTTTTATGATTTTTCCGAGGTTCCTACCAGCATGTGTGGTTGTTGATATATTTTTATCATATATTTATTTTCAGCATAATCTATAATTTTACAATAGATATGAAGCTTGGGTGGAAGAGACTTGTGACCCTACCAATAAGATGTGATCTTTTCTTGTTAATAAAATATTTACTATTGTAAAGGGAAGGATTTGAATTCAAGAAAAGAGTGTATTTTATAAATTACGAATAATAAAATGATGATTTATTATATTTTATAAATTCTGGGATGTGACAGTACATGCCTAGAAAATGCGTTTAACTGGTAGGGTAAGCTGTTAATGCATCAAGCTGCAATATAAGTATGTGCTAGATCACATACTAGTACTGTGTATACCTAGCATGTGCTGGCAAAAGTACAACAAATAATGGTTGCATACATAAGGATGCCCAGAGAAGAATTTGTGGAACATAGAGGCAAATGTCAGTATCAGTATATAGCTTAGCACCATCTATCATAACCGTATTAATGAGGCATGATATATATGGTAGTCAAGGCACTTTATCTTTGGTTTTTGTAAATTTTAGGATATTTCTATTTTGGGAGTTCTGATGTCCAGAAAGGAAGCCCTTCATTCTTTTGCTAACTTATGATAAGCTTTAATAATTTAGGGGGAAAAATCTTGAGTGAAAGTGAACATAGATTGACAATTAGTTTGGAACAATATGTTAGGTTGTTATTATTATTGGATTGGACAAGATTTGGAAATTTGTTTTGGCAATTGGCATTATATTAAAATTACAGCAGGAAGGTTGCAGTGGCCAGTGGAGTGTTGTATGATAAATTACATGTTGGTGAGTTTCAAAGAGAACTTCCTAAAAAACTTGGAAGGCAACAAGACCAGTCTATACTATGTTGGAGCATAGGCACACAACAAAATTATCAAAATGGATGCGAGCCAAGGATTTGCATAATGTTATTTGTGATGAGCTATCTTCTTTGGCATCAGAGCACAGATTTGTCCTTCGAGAAGGCACTTCACATGTAAAAAGGTAGACCCTCGCCTAGAAGCCATAAGCTTCCTTAACTCCCAACCAATGCGGGGATCTCTCATAACCTCATCTATGCTATAACAGACATGATTCTTATAGTTTGGTGACCAGGTTGAGATTCATGTATAAGCAAAGGAAAATTGAAAGATATGAAGCCCAAAAGATTTATGAGCAAGTGGAGGACAAATTGGTGGTAAGCAGTGTTTACCCTTCAGGAAAAGGGACTAAAAACAGAAACAATTTGCTGATAGTAAAACCTACAGAGGATATAAGTAATTTGGAGTCTTGGACAATGATCTGCAACTTTGTGTTTTTGTTTCTTTTCCTTTGTTGAAATGAAGCTGGAAGCAACCTATATGTTGAGCCAATCTGTCTATCTTGAATCTCCATTTCATGGTCAACTGTTTGGAATCCATAATATGCAAAGAGATTGAACTTGCAAGGAGATGTTGCTTTTGCAGAATTGAACTTTAACTCTTTCAGATTTAGATAAATAATATATGGAGACATAGGTTGGAAGAGCCTAAACCTAGTTCCTGTATTGATGAATAAAAGTAGGTTTCCCGATGGCCAAAAAGTTGTTCTCTATGTAGGTAATGCTTCTTAAATGTGGTGCTCTAATTAATTGAGCTATAATTATTGTCATTGACACCTTAAACTTTTAAAAATTAAGATCTTGTGTGATACATGAAAGAAAACTTCTTTCTTTGTTGATTATGTTCCTTGCAAGTGTGTGAAACTGAGTTTATTATGTTTACCGAATGAATTGTTAATCCTTCAACTTATAAGGAATGTAGGAAAAAACTTCTTAATTATGCTTATTCCAGAACCACCTAACCAAGTAGAGAAAATATAGTTAGGACAAATAACATTATGAAGGCCCTTCACATCAACTGTTAAACTTGTAAGGAACGTAGGAGAAAACTTGTTAATTATGTTTATTCTAGAATCAACTAACCAAGCCAAGATGATATAGTTAGGACAAATAATATTTATGAAGGCACTTCATGCCATTCTATAGATTAATTTCTTATAAACAATATTTGTGAAATAGATTGAATGATAATAGACCATTTAAATTTATTTTTTTCTTCAATAAATTTTATTAGGTTAATTTTTTTCAAAGTCATAAGTTTTTATATGACAATAGTTTCAGTGATTTCACATAAATTACCAAGATTGTCCAAAGATGAGGAAAGTGGAAGTTAAACAAAAAATAAATAAATAAATATTAGGTTTAATTGGAGTGAAGAAATAAATCTTGGACTTGATTTGAGATATCAGACGTTGAGTCAAGATTCCAAGTAATGGGCCTACATGGATCCTTGTTGTATTGAGAGACCTGATAACAGCAGTCATTTTTAAGAGCTTGAGCCTTATATGTAGCAGCCTCAGCAACAGTAGCAGACAACTAAACTATCTATGATCGAAACGTGCCTATTTTGATATAGTGTGCAATGCGCAAAGCTATCTTGATTTTTTGGTTTCTTTATGAATTGCCTTGGAATTCCTCTCTATGATGCTTGTTGTTGCCACTTGCCAATAGAACTCTCTGAGTGTGTTGTCTATATTGAGCACCTTTTTCAAAATTTAGTTTTTTTATTAGGTTTTTGTTGTTTTTACTTGATTGTCAATTTGAGAAGAATCCTCTTAAGGAAATCATGAAGATTTTGTCTGTCTTCAACTCTTTTGTGGTCCAACACATTTCATGCTTATTAGTTCTCTGGTTCCTTTATTTGCAGATTCAAAGAATTTGTCTCTTTTAGTCCAGAATACTGGGGATGATGCTCTAAGTGTGAAAATTTGGGGAACACCTGCTTTGCATATTGATATTGATATGGTACCCCTATGCAAAAACAGCTCCACGAAGGTTCATTCTCATTTTCAACACCATTTAGCTGCCTAAATTGAATCTTTACCCTATTTAGTTAGGTAGGAGATGATTACCTTTGACGTCTTAGAAGGTAACATGCTTATTATCTAAGTTGGTGCTGAAATTGTTAAAACAGCTCCAATCATGATATTTACTTTGTTTGTTAAGTATTTATTTGTAAATGGAAATATGAAATTAATATTAGATAGAGTATTTAAATGTGAAGTTGAGTAACTAGGGCGGCCAATAACCAGTGATTTAAAAAGGCGCTCGGGTGCTCGCCCGAGGCGAGGCAAGGCCTGAGCGCCTCGCTTGACTTCTAAGTGGCGTGCTTCAAAGAGGCGCCGCTGGCGCTCGCCGAGCCCAGCATCGGGGCGCTTGAAAGCGCGCTAATCGAAGCGGCGACTCCGGTGATTTAGTTGGTTCGATTGAACCAACTAAATCACCGATAACAACCTCTTTCCCCAACCCTAACCCCGTGATTGGCCTCTGTTGCCGCTGCGTTGTCACTGCCGCTCGTTGCTCCCGCTGCCGCTTCCTGCTCTTGCCGTCGCTTGCCGCTTCCTCTCCCGCCGTCGCTCGCCGCTCCCGCTCCCGCTCCCGCTCCGCTCGCCACGCTCGCTCGCTCCGCCGCTTCCCGCTGCGCTGCGCCCGCCGCCGCTCGCCGCCGCCGCTCCTCGGTATCACCGCTCGCCGTTGCACCCTCCACTCATATCGCCGCGACGCCGCACTTTTCGCTCCAATTTGCTTTTCGCCATTGCCGCCATTGCCGCCATCGCCGCTCCCCACCATTGTCACCTATTCGCCGCTGTCGACAGGCTCGGTCTTCCTTCTTTCCTTTTGCTTCGAGCCTTCGACAGTATACTGTTAACAGAATTTTTTTATTTATTAAATTAATAATATATTATTTTAATTTTAATACTATTAATTTTTATTTATTTAAAATTATTGTTAATAGTATATTTATTTATTAAATTAATAAATATTTTTACCTTAGATTTTCTTAATTCAATAGTATATTTTTATTTAAATAATTATATTTTTAAATTATATTTATATATTTTTATATTTTAGCGTCTCGTTTCGCTCGGGCTAGCACCTGGGCGAGCACCTAGCGCCTCGGGCGATTTTAGACCTTGGCGTCTAGCGCTTTTTAAATCACTGCCAATAACTATCGAATAAAGATTGGAGAGAGTAACCAAGACGAGCAGTAACCTAACAAGTAAAGAAGTTTCTGTGACTTGAACATTCACCTTGGTTTTAAATTAGCAATTTTATGGTGTCATCAAAGGCTAATATACCTCAGTGATGAGAGAAAATATTGAAAGATATTTTTTTTTCATTTTTGAATGTTAATATAGAGTTGGTACAATTTTGAATCAGTCTAGCTTTAGATTGATAGAGCAAGGTTGATACAGTCCAGTATTTAGATATATGGGATACCATCTGATAGTGTGTAGCTTGTTAGCTTGTTGGTGGTTATTTGTGTGTTGAGAAAGTATTTTTGTTAGTTTTCAAAGGCAACGAATAAGTTGACTTCTCTTTCAAATCTTATGTTGTTCTCTGCAACTTAGTGTCCATGATCTTGTGTCATGACACATTATTGGAGCATGGATTGGGCAGATTGACCATTCTAGTTCATTGTCATCATGGTCCTACATGTAGTGCTGAGGATGTGCCAGTATTCTTCTGACTTGGTATGGACTCAGGCTGACAAGGCCAATTTTTGTTCATTGGCATGCAATATATTGGCATGTTATTGATATTTTCCAATGGCATCAAATGGAATCTAAGACATGGCTGTAGTGTTCAACTGTTGAATTTGATGTAATATAAATTATGTTTGTTCTATCTAAATGATATGTGATGATCATTGATGTTTTCTTTTATAAGAATTTTATGGACTTAAACTTTCTATTTTTGGTCTAAGCTTTGCTGATTTTTCAATAGTACCTATATTTTTGTTTCTAAAATGCATAGGTTTCTTTATTTTTAAGCCTTCTTTTGTATCATAGTTTTCAGGGACTAGATATTGTTTTGGAAATAAATCATTTTGCTTTGCTAAATAGACCGACTAGATTAAAGCTTCTTAATTAATATTCTCACTCAATGACTTATTTTCCCATCATTGCCAATAATCTTGTTTTGCTTCATAGGTACAATAATAGCAACAAAAAGCAGTAATGTCCCAACTAATTGGGTTAGCTACATAGATCTTTTGTTGTCATTGAGTTCTTCATGAATTTTTATGTTAGGCATTACTGCTGAAATAGATGAAGCCATGACTCTAAATGTTCCCATGTGGTTTATAATCTTAATCCATTTTCTAATTTTAGGTTAAATCTACCCATGTATATTAAAGTTTCTAGCATTGTCAGTGCCTTTGACATTAAGCTTGCTTATGTAGCAGACATTTTTGTTTGTGGGGATCAAAAAGTGCACCCTTGAAGTTACCTGATTCACCACTTCAGTTTAAAGCTCTAACTTGGTCCTTGATCCAAGGAACCATACTAATGTGTGCTTACATGGTTACTTTTGCCACTCGAGCCTCAAATGCCTAATAAAGTAGAAAGGGAATGGATCAGCAAAATGGGCATGTTATCATTCTTTGTTAATATTTTAAGCCAGATCAGTGATGTCCAAACACATGACAATCTAAATAATCTCAAAGGAGGGAATATTATGTGGGCAGGCCCTAGAACGAAGAGACTAATGCATGGCTCATGGTATTAGTTGATTCTGATACAATATGTTTGATACATAATGCTATTGTTTATGATTGATCTTCTGATTTCTCAATCTTCATAAAAATTGATCGAAATCGACTAAAATTGATCAAAATAAACTTGAGATGGCCAATTCTAGGTGATTTTACAACCTAAAAAAAAATAAAAAGAAGAGTAGTAAAAGGGAAGGAGAGGAGGGAAGTCATGCAACAAAAGACGAAAAAGAAACAACAATGATTGCGATACACAACGAAAACACTATCACTTTGATATTTGCTAATCACTGCAACCATCATAATTGTAGTTTGTCATCATTGTTGTGATGTTCATTATTCTCTGCTAGTGAAACAGTGATAAAATGATGTTACGATGGGAAAGGAAGGACAAAGATAGTGATTGATATCTTAAGAAAGTATGTATGCCACAACAAAGGAGGGATTCATCTCCAAATACCTGATATTCTCTTCGAATAAAAGGTTTTGTTTATTGTCTTTTTGTAAATCCTTAAATCACATGATAATTAGAGTAATTCTACAACATAATCAGTCCATCCTATCTTAAAAACTACGAATGGATATTTTGTGTTTTCTGTATGACATAATTATAATGATTTACTCCAATATTATACAGGGATGATTTGTATCATTACTCCAAAGCAGCTTTGTGCAAACAAAGATAAATTTCTAAAATCTTTGAGGACTGTAAAAGTTTTTAACCTAATGAATTGCAGTTTAACCTTGTATAGAACCTTCCAAAACTTCTTGGAGTTGGAAAGAGAAAGGAGGCAAAGGAACATGTTATGTTAAGGGCACATGAACGAATGAACTCTTGGAGCTTGTGCTCTTGAGATGCATTATTTTCTACGCTAATCATTGTGGCATTTGTTTTCAGAAAAATGTTGCTTTTGTCATCACTCTGATTAAATATCTGTCAAGACATCTTCCCGATGAATTTTGTTCTAATTTGTATAGAAAGAGCTACATACTTACATGTCTTCTACATGTCGTATTGCAGATCTATCTTCCAATTATCGATTGGAATGTCACAGAGATTGTCCTAAATGCAGGAAAAGGGAATTGCATTATTCACATTGCAACACTTGTATCTTACTGGAACTTATTCCAGCAATTCCCTACTTATGCAACTCGTCTGACCCCAATATATGGTGCTTACTTTTTGCTTGTTGCCGTGGTTCTTGTCGGTGGAACATGGGCTTGTTGCAGATTTAGGAAGAGAGGAAAGAGGGATGATTCTGGAATCCCATACCAGCAACTTGAAATGGGAGTGCAGTCACAGTCCAGTTCAGCAGTTGACTCAAATGCTGTGGATGGTTGGGATGACTGGGATGATGACTGGGATGATGAAACAGCGACGAAGCCTTCAGAGAAACACACTTCTACCAGCGTGTCCTCAAATGGTCTCACTTCAAGGACTCCAAAGAAAGATGGCTGGGATGCCGATTGGGATGACTAGGCCTTTGACAAGGTAGAAAGTGGAAGTTGCCTAAGAATGAGGAACAAATGATCTTTAGAAAAGGAAGGTACCGCTTACAATACCATGATAGCATCTGGTGGAATGTGCATGAGCATTTCAGCTAAAGCCAACGGTGTTTAAAATGTTCAGGTAGCTTCTTGGAGGATGAAAGTGATCTCACATTTGTAAAATTTTACGCTATATTCAGTTTGCATTCCATATTCTTTTGGTTCGTAGCTATATGTGTTGGCATGGATTAGTGTGACTTTGGATGGAAGTATAAATTTAGACAGTGACACAAGTGTAGAAATCTGTTTGAAGGAACAAACCTCTCCAATAACAGCAATTTCATTACTTGGGGATGTTTTATCAATGCAGAAGGATCCAACTGTAATATGTCTCCAACCAGTGGAAGTGTTTTTGCCACAATACTCTGCCATTATAATTTTCCTTGTGCAATTTGTGCTTCTCTGTAGATCTGAAATCTAGCAGGGAAAGTGTTGGTCTTTAGCTTTTTGTCTTTTGTTGATGGATACTAGTAAAGCTTTGTCTTCATTTCCTGGTGTGGTTGCCTACTTTGTATTGGATTTTCAAGATTATATTGGACTTCAATTTTTCTTTCTGAGAATTCTTTAATTGCAGTTGCGTGAAGGGAAAACCGTGAATGCTGCTGCTTCAAGGAGATGTCTCGAGAAGACTTGTTACAAGATCTCTGAGGAAAGTCGAGGTATGTGTCATTGTTTTATACGGGAAGTTTTACCGCAAGAGTTCAAGTAGTCTAATCTGATGCTTTTCTACCTAAACAGCATCTGTTCACTAATCTATTCACTTGGCGTAGTATATATGCACAATGACCCCTCTTTCAAGATTACGAAGTTTAGTTAGTGTAGACCAGAATGCTCCAAAAAAAAAAAAAAAAAACAAACTTGATTTCAAATATTTGGCTAACTCATCGGAAGATGGGGTGATGCTACCATAATGAATTTGGGTACTAATTTGATGAGAACAAGAATAAAAAGCTATATTGTTTTTTCTGAAAATTAAATAACGGGTATAATGGGCATCAAGGGTTTATGAACTTAAATTTCTGAAATTTTTTCTTGGCCTTTAGTTATGGGTACTGGCTAGTTAATCTTATGAGTACACAAACCTATAATGATTAATTATATTTGTCTTTAAATTGGTGGTTATCCAGCCGCTATTAATTAAAACAAATGAATATTGTAAGAACAACTCTAATTAAGAAAAGAAACATATTTATGTTCTTGATTAATAAGATTCCTTGGATCAACATATCAAACGATTATTTACATGATGTAGATGATTAATATAAAAACATATACTAAGATGAAACAATTCAATTATAATATACTATGGTTAATTAAAAATCGCAATGGGCAAGTAAGAAAGAAAATCTAGCCACCTTCTTTTTAGCATTTTCTATAATGTTAAGTTAATCAGTATATTAAATTTAATTGACTATTGATATTTAAGGTACTAATATCATTAGATAATAATATTATTTTCTATTAATATTTTTTTATTTTCTTTTGATAAACATTCATAATATTTATGATGATGGTGCAAGGATGTTTAAAAACTAATTTTCACTAAAAGATCATATTTCAAAGATTGATATTATTATAAATATAAAAATAAAAGATATAAAGAATCTAAAAAAAAATTTAAACATAGTTAATATGGTAAGATATAAAGCTTATGATAATTTAGATAATAAATTAGGTACTAAAGATAGTAAAACAGATATATATCAAAACACTAAGGCTGGGGAAAAAAATTTGTAAGGATTTAAGTAATATTTGATATTTAATGAAGATCAAAGAATTCTTACTATTGATAATGAGATTAAAGAAAGATTAAATTTTTTATAAATTATTTAATAAATATTCCATATAGGACTTAGATTTAATGATAAATAATAATGATAGAGATTTATTTATAAAATTAGAGCTAATGATGTAAAAGATGTATGAACGAAGATAAAAAAAATAACTAAGAGTATGGGGCTTAATGGTACCCTATTGAGGTTTAAAAAAGTATAAGAAACAAGAGAATAACTTAATTAACTAGTTTATTTAATAAAATCATCATATTCATAAGGATGCATAATAAATGGAGAAAGAGTTTTTTAATATCAATTTACAAAAATAACGATGACATACAAAATTATTCAAATTATAGAGAAATTAAAATCATGAGTCATACAATGAAATTTTAGGAAAGAGTAATTGAAAGTAGGATAAGGGTTGAAAGATCAACCATACAAGTTATTTATTTATTAAGATAATTAATAAAAAAAATATAAGGATATTTAAAAAAATTTATATGGCTTTTATTGACTTTGAGAAAGTTTATGATAGGGTTCCTAAAGATTTATTATGGTTAATTTTAGAAATAAAATATGTATCTACTTATGATATTGATATTATTAAAGATATGTATGATAATACAACTATTAGTGTTAGCATAGGATTACACGAAGGTTTCGTATTATCTTAGTTGATGAAAACCCAAGTAAAATTAATTATAAACATGAGTTATAGAGTCTTAGAAACTAAAGGTTTTAGATTAAGTACGATTAAAACTGAATATATAAAATATAATTTTAGTGATTAAAAAAAGATAAAATAATATAGTTAAAATTATTAAATAGATAAAAAAAATATAAATTGAATAATTGGATCAATTATTCAATAAGATGGAGATATCAATAAAAATATTATTTATAGAGTAAAAGCAAGAGGGTTAAGATTGTGTGAGTGTTAAAAGTCTTATGTGATCATCCAATATATGAGATTAAAAAAATTTATAAGATAATTATGAGACCAATAATATTTTATAGATCTGAGTATTCAGCAATTAAAAAAATATAAAAAAATATTATCGAAGAATATTGAGATGGATATGTGGAATTGCTAGAAAAGATAGAAAAAAATAATTTTATTCGTGAACAACTTATTATCATTTAATAATTAATGTTAGTGGTACGAGAAGAGTTAGAAAAATTAATAAAAAGAAAACTTAATAAAAATTATAAAAAAAATTTAAATATTTTAAACTTAACTAAATATATTACTTTTTTAGACTCTAAATAATTGAAACTAAACTTTTATAAAACTTATATTTAACTTTAGAAGGAATATATAGTGTATGTCCTTTTACAAATTTAGTTGACTTTTGATGTATACTACTACTTGTGAAATCAATATATTTTTTTCTAAATACATAATCTTGTTTAGCAATAATTATATCAAGTGGCTTATTTTAATTTTAAAATTTTCTAATATTTGTCATAGAAACTAGTTTTCCTTTTTAAGAGATTCTATTATATTATGATCATCAATTGATTCTTTTGAGGAATGTTCTAATATTATTATAGAAATTAGTTTATTTTATATTTTTCAAAGCAAGTGATTTTTAAAATAACTCCTTTTAAAGTTCGAGATTAGATAATTTTAAATCTTCATTTTTAGTGTAAGGAGAATAAGATATTTATGTACATTTACCATGCATAATTTTCAATGTATCAAAATCATTAGTAAGTCATGCATGATCTATTTTTAGTAAATTATATTTCTTAACAATCTTTTTGAGTTCATCGTATAAATAATTTTTCATGTGATAAGAAAGTTTCAGGAGAATTAAATACCTCATTGTTGAGAGCTACGAAGGCATAATTTGTCACATTTGCATATCACAATTCAATACTTAGTATGATATAAATGAAAAGTATATAGTTTAGTATGTGGATAAGAAATTAAATTTGTGAATGAGATACCCCATTTATGATCATTTGATGACTTGGGTGGGTTGGTAAATTATAATTCAAAATTATAACATTAATGGCTAGTAGAAGATAATAGTTAGATTTAAAACTATTGCATGCACAATAACAATTTTAAAAAATAGGATCTGTTGGGTAAGATATGAAAGAACTCATAGGAGGGAGGCAAGAGTTCCAACCTCTAGATTATTTTCATTGTGTTATGTCTTTTTTTTTATCTCTAATTTATATTATTTTTATATTATATAATGATCAATTACATATTTCTGTTTCATGATATTCATTAACTATAGGTTGATTCATTTTTGATGATTTTTAGCTGAAGGTATTTAAGTTCTATTATTATAATATCATATTTTTTTTTCTAAAAAAGAAAGTAGATCCTGTCACTTAGTTTATTAAAATCTTAGTTGATAATTAATTAGCCATCACCTATATAGCTTAAATGGTACAATGTCTCATTCTTGTAAGCCATGTGTGCTATATTTTGTTTACTCGTATCATTAGCATATGATTTAAGCACAAATGAAAGAATTCCGACAACAGTCTTAGTTAATGGGAAGATAGAGAGATGTGAGGTCCCATGGTGAAAATAATTTTTTTTAATCCTAGAAATATAATTATTATTTTTAAATCTTGGGACTACTAAATAAGTTAATGTTTATTAACTCTTTTGTTAAAAGAAGTAGGAAATATAAAGATCTGGAATTGATGTTTAAATTTTCAAATGAAAAGCATAATATTTGTGACTTACACCACCAAATATTATTGTTGATGCTTAGCGTCTTTTGAATTGTGAATAATAAAATTATAGTATTTTTTTTCTTGCTTTAGCCACATATTTGCTATGAACTATTTAACATGGTTTTTAAAATTTTAATTGGTTACTTTAGAAACTAATTGGTTGTACTAGGTCTTGCGATCAAATATTACGGTGATGGAATCCACAGCTTTTACAAATATATCAAGGTGAGATGTTTGAAATGCATTTATGTTAGTTTATATAAATATATTTTTGATTTATACCTAGTTCTTGTGGATTAAAATCAAGTCAATTAATAGTTATTTTAATACTCACCATCGTAGATTCTAAAAGATTATTCTTATTTTCACTATCTTTCCTTTCCAATTGTTTATCATTTTAAACAAGTAGAAAATAAACAAGGTTAACATTGAGGATTTCTTTTTGGGATTTAGATATTTATAATTGTAGTTTGAAAATAATATATTTATCCTTGTATATTTTAGCCTATCATGTATGCCCTTAGATTCCTCCGGATATATTCTTTTTGTTAACATTTATAGTTGATTAATTTTAACGAAGATTATCTTTATCTAATTTATAAATGTATATATATATATATTAAATTTATAAAATATATAAAATACACTCGATATTTTAAGCGTTAAGACATCTGTGTAAAGGGTAATATTAAATTATAATCCATACAATAACTATGCGTATATGCTTTAAATAAATAATATATATATATGTATATATGTATATATAAGGGTTTATTACAAAATAACTGATTAGATAGGAATATAAATACATTTTTGCTCGCATTTAACAGCAGAGTCGGTACGACTATCAATCCATCGAGGCTTTTATATACTTTTTTTTATTCTTGTTAAGATGGGATTTATTCAACTCTGGTCGGGGTTCGGTGGAGTTACCGCCGCACGCGCGCTATAAAACGCTGACCCGCACCCTCACGCGGCCCCCGGCCCTCCACAGGAAGCGCGAACGCAGGCTTCCACAACACACCCGCAACCGGCGCCGCACCCCTTAGCGCGAACGCAGCCTTCACCCCCCACAACCCACCCGCAATCGGCGCCGCCCCGCCTTGCCGCGCGCCGCCCCACCTGTTCCCCCAACAAGAAGCGCGAACGACCAGGTTTCTCGATGCAGAGTCCAGGTGATGCGTTCCATCCCATACTTCCTCTCTTTTCTTGACTCACTTTGAGTTCTTGAAGGTCCAACACTTCCTCTATTTTCTTGACTCCCTTCGAGTTCTTGAAGGTTCTTTTCTCGACTCCCTTCGAGTTCTTGCTGCCAAGAGAACGAGGAGCCCCAGAGACGATCAGCAGGTTTCTCCATGCGGAGGCGAGGTGATGCGTTTCATCCCATACTTCCTCTCTCTTCTTGATTTCTTTTCTTAAGGGTTTCCTGAATGTTTTCTTCTATGAGATTTTAACTCCGATCACTTGCTGCCAATAAACCAGAGAATAAGCCCGAAATAATCGATCAGAAAGAGCATATTTCTTGAATGCGGATACTAGATGATGCACTTAATCCGATGCTTCTCCTGTTCTCTTGATTCCATTCGAATTCTTGAAGCGATTTCTTTTGTATGGTTTTCTTTTTTATTACTTGGTGCCAATAATTCAGAGAATAAAGTCTCAGAGCCTATGTGTATCCTGTTTTCTTGAATTGCTCGTGTTTCCTATAGACTGTCCCAAATTCATCATCTTGATATCCTGTATCTAAATCTTTTGCAATATTTTCTTCAGGCACTAAAAGAACATATACACCAAGAAATAGATCTAGATAATGTTAATTCCTTTCACATATTCAAAGTTTTTTACTCTAGATCTTTTTCTGGGTTTTCTTTAGATACTACAAGGACACACGCAACAATAAATAGAGCTAGAAAATGTTTGTTGTTTTTACTGATTGAAAGTGTTTACCATGTAGAATTATGTTGAGAAGTCATCAACGAGATTTACTTAGCATTTTATTTCTCAAGAAAAGACCATACAGTCACTTTTGTTAGCATGTAATTTCTGTCATAAGTAGATTCTGACAATGGATCAGGCATAATCAACTGCAAGCGAGGAACATTAAAGATTAAACATATCATTTCACTTGCTTCCTCATACTTTCTCTTTAATGGTCATATTTGCTACTTCTCTTGTTTCTCTGGTATAATTCAAATTATAAGGTCTGTTTTTGCATTGTTTAATATGTGTAGATGTGAGATTGGAGCATAGTTTGATGTGTGGTTTGTTTAGTCTATAAGATGATTTTTTCTAACCTTGATACATAGCATTTTTTTAGTTTATATTAATTAACTGTATTGTAAAACTTAGTGGTTGAATGTTTAGGCTTTGTCACCTAATAGTTATCTTAGAATTTTGTTAATGTTTTGAATTTACTCGTATCATCAATTTAGAAAACTGGGAACAAATATGGCGACGTGAATTTTGATGTATACTTAAATTATTTTAGACCTTCTTAGCATTGTTGCTAGATTCTTAGCTTTTCTTTCCAATATTTTTTTATTGCATCTTTTACTTTCTGAAACTATTGTCCAGTATGTGGTTCATCATCCCCTTATATTACTCTCTAGCATGTTCCAACTATGTTTGTTTGCTTTTAGAAGTAAATTTGAATTATACATTGAATGAAGTAATGAACATTGTACCAAGTGGATTGGAAACAATGGGAACAAGTACTTGTTTAGGCTTTGTCACCTTATAGTTATCTTAGAGAGTTTTGTTATGTTGTTGAATTTACTCACAAGTCACATCATCATTTTAGATAACTGGGAACAAATATGGCCACATGAATTTTGATGTATACTTGAAATTATTTTAGACCTTTTTCTAAGCATTGCTACATTCTTAGCCTTTGTTTCCAATACTTTGTTATTACATCATTTACTTTCTGAAACTATTGTCCAGTATGTGGTTCAGCATCCCCTTATATTATCATCTATCATGTTCGAATTATATTTGTTTGCTTCAAGGAGTAAACTTGATTGATAAATTGAATGAACATTGAACCAAGTGGATTGGAAACATTGATAGCAAGAATTTGATATTCATGTTACATAAAGAAAAGTCAGTTACATGACCTGCCACATGGTCAGTGGTTGGCACTGTCCATGTTGTTGTATCTTCTTCTATAATAATCTCTCTTCCAGGTTGATGTATTTTCTAGTCCATTCCTATTCTATGAAACCTAAAAGGAAATTTCAGTCAACCAAACCTGCTGGTTCACTCCTTTGTAATTTCGAAACCCCATCCACATATGTTGCTCCATGCTGGATGGATGGTACATAGGGTCACACATGGAGCAGTAAATGTGAGACTTCAATATTTGATTTAGATAATAGGTCAATATAACACTTCAGTTGGCAATCCTTATCATTTTGTTCTCTTTATCATTCTTGGTACACAACTAGTACATAGTGTCTGTGAACCTAATGACTTAATTTTGGTAAATTCAACTTAGATTGGTACACATTGTCAAGGCAACACTTTATTGGATAAGTCCTTGCCTTTCCTTTCTATATTTTAATTGTTATATAGCACACGATGCATGTAATTGTTATGATTTATTTTTTTATATAATTCCAACTTAAGTTGGCTTATTCTAGATTATTCCTTTTATCTCAGGAGATGGTGTTTTGATTCATGCTGCATACTCATTGAGTAGTTGATATTTGTTATTTGTGGCATTATATATCGATGTAAATTTCAACTTGGGGTTCTATTACCCTTGTGCTTCTGTCACCCTTTTTCTTCAACTATTCACACTCGTTTATGGATCCTCTAATTCATCATGTACATAACATATTTACATAATTTTCTAGACAATGTTTATGACAACTTACCTTGTCTGGTTCCCAAATTCTGATTTCAACAACAGGCCAAAGGAGGATGGTGCAAAAAGCACTGGTTGAATTATCATGAATCTGCTTATTACAAATGGATTGGTAAAGTTTACAAAATTTTCAATGTGCTGAATATTTTGTCACCAAGTTACTGTTGTAATTAAATATGATACTTCATTATTTCCATATATATTAGTGAATATAGGGTTCATCCTTTTAACAAGTCATGTTGGAATGCTTAATGGATTGTTTGAACATGTTCCACAATTTTTGGAACGTGTTCATTTTTACATGCTAACATTTTTAATCATCACTAGCACTTGCCTGCTTATTTGTAGTGATTGATATGATCCTATTAATTGGTTAGCTAAGACAATGTAATTGTATCTGATTTGCTAGAACCATAGAAATCAATGTTTGAATTTCCAAATCGGATTAAAGCATTTGGTCAAAAGTGGAAATCACTTCTTTACCATTTGATTTTCATTTAGTGCTCTGATTTACAATTTTAGATGTTGGATTGCATGGCTTCATAATAGAATTTTGATATTTAAAGCATTTTGTAAGTCTGTGATTTCCAATGTCCGATTTTGAGGTTGTTCAACAAGATTGAGATATCTACCTACTTACAAAAGGGTAAATTAGTGACAAACCGATGGAATCCCTATATTCTGATACTTCAAAGCAAGAATTGAAATTTCGTACCATACCAGAGTTTCGATACTTTCTCGGTACTGTACGGTACGATATACCAAATGGTATATTTCGATATGTTATTCGTTATATATAATTATAAATATTATATATAATTATATATATATCTCTCTTGTTTTCGGGCGATGTCGCTAAGGCGACGTCGCATATTAAAAAAAAATCACGGGCGACGTTGTCGACGTGATGTCACATATTAAAAAAAAAAACGATGTCGCCTTGCTTCTCGAGCGACATCGCTGAGGCGTCGGCGATGTCGTATATTAAAAAAAAAAGAAAAAAACTTCTCCTCAGGCGTCGTTGAGGCGATGTTGCACAGGCGATATCGCTTCTCGAGGTGATGTCGCTTCTTGAGGCGACATCGCACGGGCGACATCGCCTCCCTTCTTGGCAACATCACCTCGGCAACATCACTCGAGAAGTTGCCTCGGCGATGTCGCCCAAGAAGGGAGGCGACGTCACATATTAAAAAAAATATTTTTTTATTAAAAAATAAAAAAATGATACCGAGCGGTAACGGGTGGTTCGCGTATCGATATCCTGTCGGATCGGTACGTATCGCCCGATTCGGTATTGCATCAAAGTAAGGATTGAAATTTTATACTATACTGAAATTTCGAGGTTTGCTCAGTACGGTACAATATTATGTACTGAGTTGTACGCTAGGGCATACACTTAATTTAGCCATAAATTCTTTCGAAAACATCTGAAAATAAATAAAAGTTAGGATAAAATTTTTAAGTTAGAAATAAATATAGCAATAATATAAGTTTAGCAAAATCAATGTAAATTAGGTAAGAATAGTATCACATACCTTTTACGGACTTTGAGGAATAGCCTTATGCAAAGTTCATATTTTGGTCTATTATGGATTGTCCTTATGTAAATATTGAAATATCTATAGAAAAATTATTTGAATTGTTAGATTAAAATTTTAAAATTTAAATAAATTAAATAATCACATATGTAGAGATACCTGATTGTTGATTCTACCATCAAAACAAACGATGGGCCTCCACAAGTGGTGGATCAGAGTCCTCAATCCTATACATCTGCATATCAATATGATATGTTTATTGGACCCAATCATAAAATTGATTCCACGATAGTGTATTGATACACCGTATGCCATTGGTGTATTAATGTGGTGATGATTGTATGTTGATCATCATGAATTACATTTGTTTGAGGTGGCTCCTAAGACATGTATTGGTGAATGTCAGAGCTTCTAATATCGCTACTGATCTATTGCTTTGTATTATACTATTGCTCAGAGAAGTATGACCAACTATCATCATACTGTGTTGGTCGTATGATTATCCATAATATGACGATTGTGAATACGATGAGTTTCGTTCTATATCTACATTATGTAGGCTTTGTCACATTTACTCAAATTCATCCACTACCTTCCCCTTCCTCTTCCTCTTTCGTGTATAAATTTGACTAGTATTTTGTTGAGTTACATGATCTGAATCTTGGTTGGCATGTGTAAAATATTGCTTCTCGGTCCAAGCACCACCCTTAAGTTGTGTAGACAAGACCAACAACTGCCTGGCATCACTGTCATCATTCGTCGAGGCACTGTTGTCCATGTTGCTGTCATATCTTTGGACCGAGTGAGTTGTTGAATGTGATTGTGAAGGTGTCTCATCACTTGACTCGATTCTTTCTAACGATGTGACTGATGCTATTGTCTTTCCCTTTGCCTTTACACGTTGGCCGGACGACGGTGATCGTTGGGTGTCTTTAGTTTCTCGAATAGTTTGACTCAATATTGTTTGACTCCTACCACATTGTAATCGAGGGGGGTTTTCCACATGCTAGGGTTGTGCTTCCTCTTCTTCAATTCACAAATCGTTATTTTATAGAGTTTAGGAGAGTGCAAATGTGAGAAAAAAAGAATTTGAGATAGTTTAAGAGAGTATGAGAGTGAAATGGAGTAAAATAGGAGAGAAGAAGTGTTTAAAAACCTATGAGAAATGAGGGCCAAGAATCCCTGGCTATAAGATAGTCTTGGGCGACCAAGAGTCCCTAGTGTTATCAAAGCCATACAGAATCTACTTAGTCTCGCTCTAATCGGATTCTCCCAAAGAACTCATTTTCTCTCAATTTGAATGACCTTAGCCAGGGATTTGCTTGAGCAAGAACACGTAGAATGTTCTTCTTATGATATTGTAAGTGGATGATTCTCTATCGATACTCAATTGCTCTTATAAGGTTGGAGACTACCCCTGATAACCGACTATGCTAGATTTGGAACTTTCAGACCTATAAGTCTGGTATCAAAGAGTGTAGTACTCATATATGATATCCTCAAGTCTAAGGATCATATGCACAATTAGGATGACAAAATCGTTATATGATAATAAGGTATCATCAATCATTCAGTATTTTGTGAGTAAATCAATCAGTGAATTTATTCTCCAATGAGTACCTGCACTATATCCCTAGTGTCCCCCATATGAGCACCTATGAGACTAGCCACCTCCATCATATGAACAAGTATACAACACACCAATCTGTCCGGTTATCTCGATGCCACTCTCGAGTAATCTATGACCGAGATTATTTAGGATTTATATTTAAAGGTGAATTAGTCTCATTATCATGATCTCATTATGATCTGATTCCTATTGCACGGATCCATGAACATCATAATAGATGCAACATATAACATAAAGTGAGAAAATATAAATAATAATAATAAACTAAAAGATTACGTAGCGTGTCGCACGAGCCATCACTCATGTGATTGGCTTGTAGAGCACCTATGATTAACATAAAGTACTTGATAATTAGAGAAAGAGAGTTCAGAAATAACTAATGTCAATTGATAACTTGAGTTCCACTATACCGAATGTTGATCCATTCACTTAAGGCCTATAACATAAAGTGTTTGAATAAATATGTTCTTATGATTGGGTTTATGAATAACTCATAAAAGACATGGTGATTTATGTTTGAGTGGATATGATAATTAATATTCTTGCTTACGTACTTAAAGTTATTTATTTTTGATATCCTGTTCATATTTATGTATGTACATATTATGGTTGAATATAATAATAGGATTATCTTAATAAGAGAAAGTATAAGTCATTTTGGACTGCATTAGAAAGAGCTAATATTATTATGGTATATAGAAGGAAGTATGATATTGATAACGTATAACTGTTGTGACTCATAATGTTAGTCAGACTTAATATAATATTATTATATTTATTGAACTTATTAGCCTATTTTATAAAATTTATGCACATATGTAAAATATTTTTTTTTAAATTTTAGAATCTAATTGGATAAAATTATTTTTAAATAAATTTTATTTTTATTTATTTTTTATTTTGAAACCTTTTGTAACTTATTAATTAATGGGTCAAGTGGTCAAGTGATAGAATGTTAGTTATGTGGCCCTATCTAATTAGGTAAGATATGATTGGATTTTAATTAAGATATGAATGGATTCTAATTAAGATTATCGACCAATAAAAAGAAAGTTCAATTATGGTAGGATTCTTTAGGAGATGGTCTTGATGGGAAGAACTCTCCTAATTACTTATCCTATGCTCTCTGTTATTGTCTCTAAATAGGTAGGACATTCTAGGGACTCAAATATAATAAAAACACATAATAATTAAATATGTAAATATACGGATATGCGGGTACATGAATGTGTGGATATGTGACACGATTGAGAGATTATAGATCTTCTCTCAACTCCTCTAGTCATGTGAATCTCTCAATGAGATATTACAAATATTCTCTCATATTTTTTTTCTATAAATTCGTCGATTATAGTAGTCCTACGAAGGATAGAAAGAAGAGAATGCTAGTCTAGTTCTCCTTGTAGATTGGCATCACTATAGATCTTGGATCCGATAATGGTACGCTTATAGATCAGAGAAATATTTTCTAAGCAGCATTGAAAGATAAACTTCATAAATTTAGATATATTATTATTTAATTTTAAAATTTGACATTAAAGTTCTTTTGCTTAATAATAATGTATTATAATTTTTTATGCTGACATCCTCCTCTCCCATTCTTCCATGCCACCCATCCTATTCTCCTCCTTCCCCTTCTCCCCCCTGCTCCTCTTAGGCTCCTTCCTAACCATCTCCTCAAGACCTCATAATGGGAGGAAGAGGTGACAACAACATGTGGAAAAAATTTTATACTAGGATTAAAATCAAATAATATTAGATTAATTTTTTACGATGTGTACCTTTTGATGTCATCTTAAAAGGATCACTGTATGATCTAGGTATCGTCTTTAGATCCAAAGCCCTTGTCAATCTATAAGAAGAACTAGACTTCTCTCTTCCTATCTTTTCATAGGACAACTTAGATTGATGACTTATGGAGGTTGAGAGAGAAATTGTAATCTCTCAATTGCGTCCTCTATGACATGCGTCATATAGTCCTTAGAGGTCCCGTTTATTTATAGGCAAGAGCATAGGGTCTATGTTAAGTTATTATGAGAGTTTCTCTCATCAAGAGTATCTTCTAAGGAATCCTACTATAATATGGACTTCTTTTCTATTAGCTAATAACTGTCATCAAAATCCAATTAGTTCTATTATATATCTTATCAAATTATAAAGGGCCACATAATCTAACATTCTCCCACTTGGCCCATTAATTGATAAGATATAAACGATATTTAAAATTAAAATAAATAAAATAAAATTTGTTTGAAAATAATTTTACCTAATTGGATTCCGAAAAATTTTGAAAAGCATTTTATACATGGCCATGAATTTTTAAAACAAGTTAATAAATCCAATAAACACAATAATACTATATTAAGTCCAACTATTAATACGAGTCATAGCGATTATATATCATCAATGTTATACTCCCTTTTATGTATCATAACATTATTAGTCTTTCCTAATATAGTCCATAATGACCTTTGTAATTTGTCTTGTTAAGACAATCCTATTATCGCATTCAATCGTAATATACATAAACATAAATATAAATAGGATAGCAGAAATAAATAACTTTAATTATGCAAGAAAAAATCAATAATAACATCCATTTAAATATGCATCATCATATCTTTTATGGATTACTCATAAGTCCTATTCGAAGAACATGTTCTTTAAATATTTTACACTATAAAGCTTTAGTAAATGGATCAGCAATCATCATAGTGGTGCTCAAGTTTTCAATTGACACTTATTGTTTCTAGATTCTTTATCTAACCATCAAGTACTTTATCTTGATATGCTTGGAACCACTAAAGTACTTGTCATTCTTAGAGAAGAAAATTGTTGCGGTGTTATTACAAAATATCTTTAGCGACTTGGCAATTGAGTCGACCATACTAAATCCTGAGATAAAATTTCACAACCATAAAGCTTGATTTGTGGCCTCAAAGCATATCACAAATTTAGCTTCTAATGTTGATGATGCAATAAGCGATTGCTTTGCACTTTTCTAAGAAATTGTCCCACCAACTAACATGAATACAAATCTTGAAATGGACTTTCTATTGTCGAGGCAATTTACAAAATCAGCATCTGAATATCTCGTCACTTTAAGCTGAGCTGATCTCTTGTATGTGAGTATATAATCTTTTATCCCTTGCAGATATCTCATTACATTTTTTGTAGCTTTCCAATGTTCTATTCTTGGGTTGCTATGGTATCTATCTAACATTGTAATTGCAAAACTTATATCTAGTCTGGTATAGGTTTGAGCATATAATAGACTTCCAACTGCGCACTCATAAGGAATATTCTTCATTTGATTTTTTTTCTAATTTATTTTTCGAATACTAGTTTTGGTTGAATTTTTCACCTGAGTAATAGGTATATTATTGGCTGAGTAAAGTTGTATATTAAATATCTCTAAGATACGATTAATATATTCTTCCTGAAACATGATAGTAGATAAGATTTCCTCCAAGTGTATGAGGAAATCTCTCTAGTTGTTGAGGGAATCTCTCTAGTTGTTGAGGGAAATTCTCCCTCTTAACCTGTATAAATAGACCTCCTATTGTATTGATCAAATATAAATCATATGTATTCTTGTTTTTACAGTTCAATTCAACATGGTATCAGAGCCCTTGCATTAAGCAAGAGCTTTTTCTTTCATTGTCCCGTACAAAGATCGACACTCTGATATTTCTTTGCGGCGCAGACATCCTCTCGCTCCTCCGCCTCCTCCTCCGGTGCCTCTTGTCGATCCGGGCCTCCACCAAGTAGAGGAATGCCTTGCCCACCGCAGCGGACACGAAGATCTGCCCGCGTGTCGTGTTGAACGACCAATCTCCGTATCCAATCGTCATCACCGACATCACCGATACACGGCGTTCATCCAATCGAGATTCTCCGCAAAAGCACCATCGTCCCCACCCGATAAGAGCAGACGGCCCGACCCGGCCTTGACCCTACCTTCGTGCGGATCCGCATCATCTGCGAGATCGCCACCCAACGACCGCAGCAAGCCCTCGGCGGTGTGGTCCACCACCGCTGCTAGCCCCTTTCTCGGCAGAAGCAGAGTTCTCTCTGCCTCGACAGCCACAGATAGTCTCGCCAACACCGCCCCAGCAGCTTCCACCAAGAGGGTGAGGGGCGTAGGCGGCGGTATCCAACACCCGAGGATCCGCGACCTCCTTCCCCCTCTCCACAGCCGCCGCTACTAGTGACCATTGACGCTAACTACTTCTTCAAACGCCGCGGCGGCGTGCGGTGTGACGCAAACAGGGACAGCGTCATCTCCGCCTCGGCGCTCTCTTCCGACGAACGCTCTCTCGTCGAACTCCACCGAGCGGTGCGATACTTTGGTTGAGTCTTCGACGCATCGTATCATCAAATGGCTTCATCATCTACTTCAATACTTGTCATTGTCCCTACAGGAACAATAACGATTCTCAACCTCCAAGCCTCATCACTATCAATGCTTTGCGGCACTCATTCCTTTCAATCCAAAAGCGGAAATTATGCATCTTGGCGTGCCTAATTTTTAATCTTCTATTTGGATATGACCTTATAGGTTACATCGACGGCTCTCTCCATTGTTCGCCTAGATTGCTTTCTAGTCTAATACCAAATCCACTCACAAACTCGTGTTACGTCAAGACCGTCTCATCCTCCAAGCCATTCAAGCCTCCGTCATTTGGTCGGGTCCGTCGCCCCACTAATATCTTCATGTATGATCATTGCGAAGCATAGTCCAAGTTGCAAACGACATTGGCAAATCGCTCGCGTACTCGCATGCTCTCGGACTCTTATCCAATCGATGAAAGTGAAACAAGAGGGAAGTACTATTGCTGATTACTTACAAAATATCAAAGTGATCATCGATGACTTAACTTTGATAGGTCATTCCCTCGATGAAGAAGAAGTCCTCGTTCATACCCTTAATGGCCTAGGGGATGAATACAAAGAATAGACATTCGAGCACGTGACTCTCCAATATCATTTGAAGAACTTTATGACAAGTTGACCGACTACGAGACATATTTGAAGCCCGACGATAGGCTGCCGGACCAACTATCATAAGTCGATCTAAATCTAAGAGGAAGAGCAACTAATATAATAAGCACGTCAATCACGGTCCGACAAAGCTGCCTCCTGACCCTATGGGTTCCACACCAAACTCCTCTCATCCACATTATCAACACTTTTATCCTCATCGTCAAGGTGATATCCCTATAATCATCGCAAGACTTGCGTCGACCTCGGCGACCATCGCCGAATCATCATCGTCGGGCCAGTGTGATAAGATCGGACACTCAATAAAGTCTGTCGCTCTCAACCTCGACTTCTGCTCCAACACAAGTGGCCTCAAGCCAATCTCACAACTACTCCGACGACTAGTCAACCCAATTGGATTGTGGACTCTGGTGCATCACGTCACATCACCTCCGATCTTCAGAACTTGTCTGTCCACAACAACTATGACGGCGATGAGGATGTCATCATCGGTGATGGTAAAGGACTCCCTATCACTCATACTGGTTCCACAATGCTTAATTCACTCACCACAACATTCACACTTGATGATGTTTTGTGTGCACCCCACATCAAAAGAAACATTATTTCTGTCTCTCAATTCTGCAAGCAAAATAATACCTCCATTGAATTTTTTCCTGACTCCTTTCTTGTCAAGGATTTGAGCACGGGGGCATCCTTAGTCCAAGATCAGAACAAAGACAACATTTATGAGTGGCCATCCGCTTCGTAAACAACCCACCCCACTGTTCACTCCTCAGTTGCTGCTCTAGTTGATGTGTGCCATCGACGTCTTGGTCATCCCTCGTCTCTTATTCAGCAAAAGTTACTTTCTCATTATTCACTTCCTACCTCTACTAGCAACATTTTAACTTATTGTGATGCTTGTCGTAGCAATAAAAGTCATAGACTACCTTTTGGCACATCTTCTATATCTTGTTCTAAACCTTTTGAAATTATTTATACTGATGTTTGGGGTCCTGCACCAACTCTTTCTTTTGACAAGTTTCGTTTTTATGTTATTTTTGTTGACTATTTCACTAAGTACACATGGTTATATCCCCTCCGTCATAAATCTGAAGTTTCAACTGTCTTTACCAACTTTAGAAAGTTGGTCGAGAATTTCTTTCAGTCTTCCATTAAAATAGTTTACTCGATGGCGGAGGTGAATATCAAGCCCTCGCATCTGCTCTTGCACTTGTAGTATACAACACCTCAAGTCACCTCCTCATACTCCCCAATTAGTTGGTTCTCTGGCGAAACATCAACATATAGTTGAAACGGGCTCATACTTCTACATCAGGCCTCATTGCCATCACATTTTTGGACAACAGCCTTTCAAACCGCTGTCTATCTCATAAATCGTATGCTCACTCCAGTCTTACAATAAAAGTCACCATTTGAGAAACTATTCCACAAGCCTCCAAACTTTTATAAACTCAAAGTCTTTGGTTGTCTATGTTATCCGTGGCTATGTCCTTATGCCTCTCATAAACTTACACCACGATCTAAGCCCTGCATTTTTATTGGATACTCTCTTGAATATAATGCTTTTCGATGCTATGAGCCACAAACCCAAAAAGTCTTTCTGTCACGTCACGTTATTTTTGTGGAGTCTTCTTTTCCTTTTCAAAATCATAAGTACTCTACCATGCAAGCTACTCCGACAAACACACATCACTGGAGCATCTCCTCAACCCCGTCACATGAACCTCCTACAACACCATCCAATCCTAACCCTCCTGCTCAGTACACTCCTCCTGTTCAACACCTCCTCCCTACCCCTCCAATCCCTTCTTCACAAGTTTCTCCTATTAATGAAACAATACCCTCAGCTACCTCATCAGGTGCTATTGAAGTACAGCAGACTAGTCCACTTGATCTCGCTGACTCACCACTGATTATGCCGACAACCCAACCAACCACTTCCGTAGCTCCTAGCCATCATATGATAACATGCTCCAAAAGTGATATTGTTAAACCACGTCAAGTTCTTGATCTATATGCCATCACAAACTCTTCCCTTGAAGCTAGTGAACCCACCACAATTAATCAAGCGCAAAAATCTCCACACTGGCGTAAAGCCATGTGTGAAGAATATGATGCTCTTCTTCATAACTCTACAAGGACCCTAGTTCCCTCTTCTCACACACAAAACATCATCGGGTGTAAATGGGTCTTTCGAATTAAGCGGAACCCAGATGGATCTATTGCTCGATATAAAGCACGTCTAGTTGCCAAAGGGTTTCATCAACGACCTGGTGTTGACTTCACAGAGACATTCAGCCCAGTTGTCAAACCAACAATAATACGGTTTATCTTGAGCTTGGCTATCTCAAAAGGCTGGCATATACGACAATTGGATGTTAACAATGCCTTTTTACAGGGGACTCTAACTGAAGATGTCTTCATGCAGCAACCCCCTGGCTTTGTTCATCCACAATATTCAAGGCATGTCTGCAAGCTACAAAAGGTAATTTATGGACTTCGTCAAGCTCCAAGAGCCTGGTATAATGAACTTGGTACATTTTTAACATCCATGGGCTTTATCAACTCCAAGTCTGATACCTCGTTATTCTTACGACAACAAAATAGAACCACAATATATCTTCTCGTATATGTGGATGATATTATTGTTATAGGCAATGATCCCTTGGAGATTCGGACATTCCTAAAGCAATTGGCTGATCGATTCTCCCTCAAAGATCTTGGCACCTTAAGTTACTTTTTGGGAGTTGAAGCAACATTTACATCTTCAGGTCTCCTCCTATCACAAAGAAAATATATTCAAGATCTATTATCCAAAACAAACATGCAGGATGCAAAAGAGGTTACAACTCCCCTCTCTACGAATGAATTACTCAAATTATGTGATGGAAGCCCTGCTTCGGACGCTACTCAATACCGACAAGTACTTGGCTCCTTACAGTACTTACCTCTCACCCGTCCAGATATCTCATTTGCAGTCAATAAATTATCCCAATTCATGCACTAGCCATCTACTATGCATTGGTCTACAGTCAAACGAATTTTACGATATCTTAAAGGGACCCTTCATTATAGTCTCTTTCTCTGCAAACATGCCTCACTTAATCTCCATGCCTTTGTTGATGCTGACTGGGCGGGCAACTTTGATGATAGAACTTCTACGTCAGGGTATATTGTCTTCCTTGGAGCTAATCCTATCATTGGAGTTCTAAGAAGCAAAAACAATCATTGGCTACAACTAAAGCCGAGTACCGTGCCATCGCTATCGCTACTCAAATCAATTGGGTCACAAATCTCCTTAAGGAACTCAATGTCCACTCTACCCTTCCTCCTACAATATATTGTGATAATATTGGAGCTACCTACTTATGTGCCAATCCAGTGTTCCACTCACGCATGAAACACATCGCCATTGACTTCCACTTCGTGCGAGATCAAGTTGTCAGAAATCAACTACGTGTCTCTCATGTACATATAGCTGATCAACCAGCAGATTCACTCATGAAGCCTCTTACCCATAAATTATTTTCATTACATCGATCCAAGATTGGCATCCTTGATAGGAGTACCATCTTGCGGGGGCATGATAGTAGATAAGATTTCCTCCAACTGTATGAGGAAATCTCTCTAGTTGTTGAGGGAATCTCTCTAGTTGTTGAGGGAAATTCTCCCTCTTAACCTGTATAAATAGACCTCCTATTGTATTGATCAAATATAAATCATATGTATTCTTGTTTTTACAGTTCAATTCAACAAAACAGTCCTAATAATTCTTGAGATCTATTCCTTAATATCTTAATGTCAATAATATAGGCTACCTCATTCATATCAACCATCCTAAAGTTCTTGTTGAGAAATATTTTAGTTTCGTGCAATAAATCAAGATCACTACTCACAATTAAAATATCATCAACATATAAGACCAATATAATAAACTTGCTCCTACTTACCTTCAAATATATGCACTGATCAATAGTATTTTTCTTAAATTCGAAGGAAGTAATGGTATCATGAAACTTTCTTAAATTCGAAGAAAGTAATGGTATCATGAAACTTTATATACCATTGTCTGGAAGATTGTTTAAGCCATAAATAAATTTTTTAAGTTTACAAGCTCAATTTTATTTTTCCTTTTCTATGAATCATTCAAATTATTTCATATAGATTTTCTCATCTAGATCCTCATTCAGAAATGTTGTTTTCACATCAGTAACTCAAGATCATAATGAGCTACTACTATCATAACAATTCTCAATGAGTTCTTTCTAGAAACTGAAGAAAAAGTCTCATTGTAGTTAATGTCTTCTTTCTGAGAAAAACCTTTGACCACAAGTCTAGCTTTATATTGTTCGATATTATTCGCTGAATCGTGTTTTGTCTTAAAGACCCATTTACAATTGACTTTTTTATAATTATTGGGCAAATCAACGAGTTTTCAGACATCATTCTAGTCCATTGATTTTAACTCTTCTTTCATTGTATCATACCATTTTTCAGAATTGTTACTTCCTATGTCTTGTGAAAATGATAAAGGGTTTCTTTTTATTCCTATATCATAATCTGATTCTTGTAGATATACCACATAATCATTAGAAATGATATGTTTTCTTTTTCTTTGAGATCATTAATGGCGAGACTAATATCATGTGAGAGTTTATCGATGTTATTTTGTTATTCACCCTCATCAAATCTCTCATTAATTTGAGGAATAATAATTTCTCGAATAGGAGATGATATGAGAGAATTAACTTGAATCTCTTCAATATCAAACTTGATCATTTAAGATTTTTCACTCACATTGATTTCATCATTTTTATGGAATCTTGCATTACCAGATTCTATTCTCCTTGTACTATGATTAGAACAATAAACTGTGTATCTTTTAGATTTTTCTGGATAATCAATAAAATATCCAAAAATGGTTCTTGGATTCAATTTCTTTTCATATAGATTGAATACTCTTATCTCTACAGTACACTCCCAAATATGTAAATATCTCAAATTGGGCTTCCTATCAGTCCATAACTCAAATGGAATTTATGAAATCGACTTAGTAGGTACCTGTTCAAGATATATATAGTTATCATAAGAGTTTCACGCCACATTGACTAAGTATAGAGGAATAACTTATCATGCTTCTAACCATATCCATAAGAGTATGATTTTGCCTTTCAGCAGCATCATTCTGTCATGGCACACCTGGTATGACAAGCACAAATATCCCATTATTCTAGGAATCTAACTAAAGAACTAACATTTTGACCAGATTCATCTGCCATAAAATTCATCACCCTTATCACCGAATTCATCTGCCATAAAATTCACCACTCTTATTAGATCTGATAATTTTAATTTTTTTATCTAATTATCTCTCGACCTCATTTATGTACACTTTAAGTGTGTCAACGACTTAAGATTTTTCATGTATTAGATAAATATAGCAGCCATATATGGACATGTCATTTATAAATGTGATAAAATATATTTTTCCACTAAAACATGGAATATGGAGTGTTCCATAGATATCAATATAAATAATCTCAAGGAGCAAGGAGTTCATTACTTCCTATGGTATTTTTCTGTTTAGTTTATTTTCCCTTAATGCAATCTTATACAAACATCAAAATTAGTAAAGTCTAAATCTTCTAAAATATTATCATTCATTAATCTTTCAATTCTTTCCTTGGATATATGCCTCAATCGTCTATGCTATAATATAGAAGATTTTTTATTATTGAAATTACGTTTTAATCCAACACTTGATTACAAGGCCAATAATGTCATTGCAAACTCATAATTCAAATTAATTTTATACAAACCATCATATAGAATTTCAGAATCAACTTTTATTGAATCATAAAATATACTGAGTTTATCATTATCAAAAGAAAGACAATATCCTAACTCATAAATTCTAGATAGAGAAACTAAATTTCAGAAATAGTAGGAACAAAACATGTGTCAATAAGATATATCAAATGATCCGTCTCTGGGTGTAGGCGAGAAGTCCCTACTGATATCATTTTCGCTTTAAGACGATTTTCCATAATGATGAATCTTTCATGTTCTTTTGGTTTCTGGATTGAAACAAATTGCTGCATATTATTGGTAACATGAGTTGAAGCACTAGAATCAATCTACTGAGTATTAGAAGGAACTTCTGTAATGTTTGATTCGAAACATATAAAGGTCGAGTTTATCCCTTTATTTTCGAACCAAATTTTGCATTTAATGCGATCCTTCTTTATATACCTTTTCTTGCCACAAAAGAAGCACTTTATTATAGAAACTTTCTTTTTATTAGTCTGTTTAACATTTCTAGACTCGACAAATTTCTTTGATGGATGATGCTTCAACTTTTTTTTTTGTTACCAACTCCTTGAGTAGTAGTCATGATATTATATAAACTTTCCTGCCTTAATCATAATTTTTCCTGAACACACATACTAGTTAACTTATTGAAGTTCCACTTATCCTTATTTGTATTGTAGTGAATCTTGAACGGGGAAACTAAGAAGAAAGAAAATTAAGAATGAACTGTACGAAGAAAGACTCATCAACATTAATGTCTAATTCTTTAAGTTTTGTAGCTTTATTAGCCATATTAAGGATGTGATCCTGAATTCCTCTAGTGCCATCATATTGAGCTGTGGTCAGTTCTTTTATTAGTGTGTCAGCCAATGACTTATCAGTAGATTTAAATGTCTTTAATAACCTTTAAATATTCTCATGCATTAGTTGCAATCGGTAATGAAGTCTTTATGTTATTTGCAATCATCATTCTTATGAACATTAAGCTAAGCTTATCAGATCTTGCCTAAGCATTCATTTCATTAACTTGTTCCATAGTACTTTCACCAATTAAGTCTGTGGGCTTTTCAATAAGCAATCCTAAGTTAAGATCTTATACACTTAGTGTGAATTACACATGCTTCCATAAGTTCACATGATTTCAGAAAACTTCATACGATAAAAATCGATTTCGATTAAAAATATATCGGAAGGATGCTAAACTTGAAGCTGTTCATAAGAAAGTGAAGTAGAGTAGCAAAGTAAACAGGTTTACAATAATGTAAATGTAATAAGTAAATGTAAACCAATTTTTATACTGATTCGGTCATTCAACCAATGTCCACTCCCGATTCCTCTTACTTGAGACCATCGGCTTTCTACTAGTAGTCTTCCTTCCAACGGGCAAAGACTAATTCCCTTTTACAGCTCTCTCTTATAGGATTTCCCTCACTCTTCCTTAGAGTACACTTCTCACACAAGGAGGAGGGACACTTTGTTTTTACAAGGGTTTCAACTGAATTTTGGTTCCACATCCTGTTCAATTCTTGCTATTCCAAGCAAGAACACTTGGGGTATTTATAGACCCCAAGAGGATTCAAATTTGGAGCCCAAATTTAAATCACCCTAGATTTTCAGGGTACTGACGGTACCATCGCCTAGACCACCTAGGGAATTGAACCTAGGCGGTTCCACCACCCTAGTCTGGCGGTGCCATTGCTAGACAGGGTTCAACAACCTTGTTTGGGCCTTGAGTCCGACCCAAACCTCTTTGGGTATGGGCCCAATTGACCCATAATTGGATTGACCCAATTACAACCCAATTAGACTACTTCTACTTCGATCTAGACAATTATTATTACAACGTGAATCAAAATATCGCCCAACACGTCATTGGCCCATCGGCGCTTCGTCTGACACTTCGACACATCGTCTTCTCTTGCGGCCTGTTGCCTAATCGGTCGTTGACCTTCGCAACCCCAATGTCCTTGGCACAATTTCGCTCTTCTTGGCTTGATGCTCGATTCCTTTGTTCGAAGCCTTTTGTTGATAGTCGACCGGACCTTTGGCTCGACGTCCAATCTCATGACATGTTCTCCAACGCAACGTCGATTCTTCCTACGTCAATTGTCTAATCCTAATTGAGAGTAGACCTACGTGACTCAAAACGCAGTTAGATAACTAAAACGTAATCAATTAATTTTATCATCAAAATTCGAGATTCAACATATATGAACGGAAGTACCACTGTAAAATATAAAATAACATTAATGCTTTGAGTTTTCAAAATATGATGAACTATTGATATCATCTATATTTTACCTTTGGGTGAAATATAAACATATCTAATATTCACTCAAGATCATCTATAGAGGACTGATAGCATCCTTATGGAATAATGTTGTTATTTTTATGTATATAACCATAAACTACAAGGATATCCAAAATAATATCATTCTACCTAATTACATAACTATTTGAAGTAGATTTTCCTTTGGGATTATCTAAATTTTCTAATTATGTGTGTCATTGTGAATATTATTTCTTTGATGTCATTTAAAACTAGTTCTTTAATATCTTTTTATATATTATTGATCTAGGTCACTTTGATAACTATAAGTCTAATATAATAATATAAAATATAGTTTAAAATATTCTATAAATAACAAGACTTTTATTGTAATTCATATCCTAAAAACCTATTATCCTAGGCCACTTTGGTAACTACTAACCAGAAAAAAACTTAGGGAGATGAGTTATAAATAATATTCATCAAAATTTTTTAATCTAATATATGCTAAAATAGTTCAATAATAGAATAATAAACATAACAATTATTGAACATTAATTAGCAAAAGAAAAAACTCATATAGTAATTGTAAATTATGATAACATATAAATCATGCTTTTATTTGAAATATAAATATTATTTTATAATTTTAAATATATACATGTGAATAACCAGAAATATACAAGAACAATAATTGGATTTTATTTACTACATGTAAAATGTAATCAATAAATCATATGAGAAAATCGTAATTTATATTTTTTAATCAAATAATCAAAATATAATCATAATCAAATTCAATCAAAATTAAAATAAATCATATTTATTAATTTTTAATTGAGGACATAAATTAGAAATTCTCAATTGCATAAGGGCAAAATTATAATTTGGTGACAGGACATAAATTGGAATTTCGACATTTGTCAATGGTAGAACTGTTAAAATATTAAAAGGTATTAATAAAATACAAAAAGACAAAGCTGGCATTTTGATAAAAACCCTAATCTCTATGTGTTCTCGTCGCCTCCTATGTAGTTGTTGCCTATACGGCTGTCGCCGGTGTGGCACGGTCATTGCCTTTGCTCGTGGGCGGGCATCGCTAGTGCAGCCATTGCTTATGAGTGGTTATTGCCCGTGCGACCGTCGCTTGGGCATGACCTGTGCCCGTGCGCGGTTGTCGAGTGTACGCGCTACCGCTCGTACGGCTGCCTACGCGCTTGTGCATGGCTGCTACCCTCGCCCGGTCGTTGCCTGTGCGATCGGCCCAATGCTTTGCCTGCGACCGTTGCCAGTGTGGCCGTCGCGATGCACGGTCACTCGTGGTCGCTATTAATGCTACGACACGCACGTTGCCCGGCACAGCTACTATCGCCAACAGATTCATCGGTCGTACGCAGTACTATCACCAGTGATGTTGCACAACAATCGTCATTGTTTTGCAATCATCAAAGATCGTATTTAAAAAAAATCTAACATCACCCGCAAGCAAGCGACAAGATAGAATAGATAGAAATACAAATTGATAAAATATAGATCATTCAAACATCGTAAATTAGAAAACAACATATCTAAAATATTTGATTTCAAAAACATACCAATTATAGGCATAAAATCTGTAATATGCTATATGTAATGCAAAAAAAATTTTATGCTATGATTGAAATCAAATAATATTAGATCGGTTTTTTACGATGTGTAGCTTTTGATACCATCTGAAAAGGATCTTTGTATGATATGAGTATCGTCTTTAGATTCAAAGCCAATGTCAATCTGTAAGGAAAACTATACTCCTCCTCTCTTTTCTATCTTTTCATAGGATCATTTAGATTGATTACTTATGGAGGTTGAGAGAGAAACTATAATCTCTCAACTACGTCCTCTATGACATATGTCGTTTGGTCCCTAGAGATCCTATCTATTTATAAGCGAGAGCAGAGGGTGTAGGATAAGTTATTAGGAGCGTTTCTCTCATGAAAGACATACCTTAAGAAATCCTATTATAACTTGAACTTCTTTTTTATTAGTCAATATCTATCATTAGAATCTAATCAATTTTATTATATATCTTATCTAATAAGGTAATAGGTGAAGAGGAGATTCTGATGGTAGTGGAGGAGAGGTAGTTTAGATTTTTTTTTTTTTTTGAATTAAGGGCATTGTTTGAGAAAAACTAAAAGATGAGATACTATTTGAACGATATGAATATTTCCTAGAAAAATTACTAAATAGAATAAGATTTCAAAACACAAGTAAACACGTACCAGTTCACTCACAGGTACGTATTTCAAGTAGCCGATCACCTATTTAGCTCATCTTTTTTAAGTTGGTGAAAGTTATTCCTTTACGCATATTTAAAAAGAAATATGTAATATTACACTAACTAACTCAAATCTCTGAACAGAGATACATCTGTATGCACACTGATTCACAATTAACATAAAGTATAATATTTACGATGTACCAAATCTGAGTGTATTACTTCCCCCAACTTGCATCAGCATACCATCTTTGTCAGTCGACTGACTCATTACTTCAATTCCCAGCAGATGTTGGCTGCCTCTATTAATGAAATACGTATGCTCTGCTTCAGAGAACGGGCCTAATGCCCTCCTCTCACAACAGGAGGAGCTTCGTATTATTTCCTTGAATCCGGCATACACATACCAAGGTCCGGCTCTTTGAAGAACTCTAGGAAACCATTCCTTCTTCATCGTTAACGCATTACCCGACAACGAACGTATCTAGTGATGGAACGATGAGTCCCACAGCTGTCACCAATTAGAACGCAGGTATATCGTCGAACGGGTGGGAAACCCAAGAACCAAAATACGAGTGCCCGTTAAAACCCCGCTCTAACATCACAACCTTCAGTAGGCAATCGGACGGACCGCGATGCATGTATCAGCAGCAGAACAAGACAGGACGCTCCCACGGTGGGGTTCAAATTTCAAATTCCGTCTCAACTCTCGACGCCTTGCTTTCTCTTCTTTTCTTCTCCACTGTTGCGTTGTTGGCCCCAAACGAGGGTGCGAGTACGCCACAAGCACTCCATGAGCTCAGGCTTTGGCTGCTAAGGCCATCATCTGACAGTATAGCAAATGGCTGCCGATCCAAACTCGTATGAAGAGCTCCGGAGGCAAAGAGTTCAGCAAAACCTTAAGCATCTCGAGGTAACTCTCCTAGTGAACGGGAAGAGCAAATGGTACACGCCCTGCTTGGTTCATTCTGCATCTCTTTTTCTTTTTCTTCTTCTTCGTTTTAGCTCCGTTCATTCTAGAACAGATGAGATCTTTTCTGTTTGATCATGCGTCTTTTCCTTGAACAGAAAAAAAGATGAACTCTGTTGCATTTGGTAGAGTTTTGACTCTGTATTCCGATTGTAACATGTGCTTTTGGTAATTAAAGCCCTCATATCAATCACTTTTATACGGTTTTGCTGTTCTTTTAGGTTTGTAGATGATTCTTTTAGGCCTCAAATGAGTCGGGTAGTCTATGGAAAGGATTAATAAGATCTTCTGGAAAGTAGATGGCTTTGCTTATCGGTGGAAGGAAACCATACATCATTATAGCTAAACGCATATGGCCAAATGGCTTATGAGTGTAGCTGCAATGAGTATTAAATCCTATCTTTTTCTTTGAAAAACCAGACGTTTCTTTTCTGTTACTCAGAGCTTGAACGTAATGTAAATAGATTTTGTATGACTTTCAATTCCAATCTTGCATCTAATCATGGACTTGTTGCATTCCACCAGACAAAGTTTGCAAAGAACATAACTTATTGGAAATTTTTGACATGACGTGTATGATTCTAATAAAGGTACAAATTTGATGATCAATGGATGTGCTTGACATCCATAGATCATCAAATTGGAAATTCAAAATGTATTTTTGGACATTTCAAGTAAAAAAAAATAAAAAGACCTTAGACGGGGAAAGATAGATTGTTTGGTGACTTGTTTGTAATGGAGTTTCTAAACAACGTAGACGCTGATAATCTGCCTTTTTTTTTTTAGAAGTTAATAATTCTTTGCATTTGACATATCTTGGGAAAGCTTATTCTCATGTAGAAGTTGCAAACTCATCTCTACTCTATTTGAATTTCTTTGAACAACCTTATCTTTAAAAGTGCTTTTATAAAAAGAAACTACCAACTGAGCTTGTAAATATAGGTGGTTTTTCTTATAAGCATTTTCATAAGTATAAACAATGGCAAACAGGGTCTATATGATCCAGTCAAAGTAAGACGAGTTAACAAAGTTCAAAATTTGCTCTAGCCTGATGCTAATAATTACTTGAATGGTGGGATAGGAATCTGAAACACAAATACATATTCAAACAATTGAATGCCAGACCAGAATTGCTTATTCAATACTACAGAATGATAATCTTAACTCGAAAAACCTACTTATTGATATTAGAAATGGGAGCAAACATATTTCACAATGATAACATGAGATGCATGTGAATGATATTGTAGAATGAAGAAAAAAGGCAATATTTTTAATTCTCATAAGTGCATATGTGAATAGCATAAAGACAAGGAATGACCTAGAAAATATGTAGGAATTTAGTACAGATATAAATGAGCAAATATTGTATTTTTGGTCAAGAATATGGTTGGATTAAAAATATTGGCTGAATATTCTTCAAACGGTATTCAGAAGAAGTCATTTGAAATAACATACTGCAAGAAGATTCCAATGAATTCATGACAAAAAGACTTTCCTTGTGATGTTAAAATTTAAGAAAGAAAAACACTGAAAATTGTTGTGGCGATGCTAGCACGTCCCGAAATCAGCAGAGAAGACAAAAGTAGAAATCTGCTCACACAGGCGTAAGAGGGATTTCTCCACATATTCTCCTCAAAGATTTCATTCCTTCCTTATTCCTCTGAGTTTAATGCTTTTCTACAAAATGCTAATATACTTTCACATTACCAAATTGATTCTTATGAAGTTTTCTGTGTATAACATTTGAGTGCACAAGGCTCTTGTTAATGCACACAGCTTTACGTTTAAATATTTAAAGAGACTATTTTCGTAATTTGAATCCTGGTCTCCCAGGTTGCAAAGGAGCAATCTTACTATTATACCAAGGTCTGCCCTCTCAACATTACGAGGATGATAACAAAAGAAAACATATCAATTATAAGATTTATCAGACAAAATGGAGGTACCATGAAATGGGAGGCAACTTCCGTTAGTTGCTGGACATTCACATGAAATTAAAATGCTTATTTCCAAGTTAGAATGTCAAGGAGGGAGATGCATGAGCTCAACCTTTTTATCTTCCTATTAGAACAGAGAAAACATAGGTAAAACTGGTAAGAGGTTAAGTCACTAAGATTTACACTGCAGTTGTGTAAATTGGAGGAGGAAAGTTGTGGGTCTTTGTTTGCCACAGCAACTAAATAGAACAGTGAGACTAGACCATAGAACAACGGTACTATTCCATGATTAGGCTGGGTTCGTACCTATGTACCTATCACAGAAGCAGGTGAGATGCCATATAAGAATAATATATAGATCTGTGTGAAAACAATGTATAAGAGAATAGATAGCAGTAGGAAGCAACCTATTAGTTTAAAATCACTGTAACTTGGGCATTGTGACTTGTAACTTGAATTGATATTAACTATTAGGTGATATACTTCATTATAACTTGTGCATAATGAGATGACTATATATTCTTGAATTAATGTGGAAACAATTTCACCCCATGAATTTGTGAGCTGTAGTCCAATATCTTCAGGGACAACATAGATTTAGCTGAAATTATTCTTTATCTGTAAGGTCAAAACACAATTTCTTACACACAATCGTTTGCTGTTGCTTGTTTTCTGGACTTAACACTGTCGTGTAAATTTAATTATTTTTTAAAAGAAGGATCTAGATGGAATTTGTGACCTGGATTCTAAGTTTTATGACTAATTTTGTGGTAAATGAGAGATGTGTGTTTTCAACTGACCATTGGATGATGTGGTACAAATTCACCATTATTTGGATCAGTTAGTCATGAAGATCCAGGAGATTGATCAAGTTGTCTTGAAAAACACATTCCAAAAAATCTGAATAATATTTTTTAATGATGTGAACATAATTTGTGCTGAGTAAGATGACTAGTATTGAATCACATGTTGAGGAAAACCTTGGGAATATTGGTAATTACAAATTTTCTCTGAATAGCATTTTTTAAAAATTATGCTTACACTTGTAGACATGAGATGCATATGATTCATGGTAAAGATAGTTTCCATGTTGTATCTCTCTGCTAATTTATAATTATTATTTTTAATTCTCTTTGGTGGAGAAGGAATTAGGGATATCACATATCTCAAAAAGCCTCTTAGAAGTTGCAAAGTGCGAGCATAAGCTATTGGTAAGTTCAGCTATGAGCCTGAGGTTCGGTTTATTACTTCTATTGCAATTGAAAAATAACTTGTTTATTATGTATTAATTATAAATCTTGAAAAATCTTGTCAACACAATTGCACTTTTTTAGTCTTATTCAAGAACTTTTTTGTCTGAAGTACATTATTTTTTTTATTTATTCTTGATTATGCAGCCCAATTATTCATCAGATATTCAATGTGAAGATTAGGACATTTGTTTAGAGAACTGAAAGCATTCTCGTTATTTTGCTTCTTGATGCCTTGGTCGCTGCAAAAACATACAACAATTATGCATCTAAATATTCAATATAAATGAATTCTGAAATGTGATGTCTTTTGCATCTTTAGTAGAAGCCATACTCTTAAATTATGTTTATACGAGACCTTGTTGTACTCATTAGTTTTTTTTTATTGCAGAAACCTTGTGCAAGCCCCAAAATGAAGAAAAAATTTGGAAAGATGGAAATAAGGCGTTCTTCAAGAGCTAGAAATCTAGTTCCTTCATATCGTGATCAAGTAAGAATGTGTCATATCATGACAAGAAAAACAAGGCTTGTGTCTTAATTCAAGTACACACATGGCTTGTGGGAAAAAGGAAAAAAATGGTTCACATCGCCAGTGTATATCTTCACATCTGATGTTCAGTTTTGACTGTGGATTTTAATCCAAAACATATCTTTCAATAGTTTCTAGAAATACAAATATCTTTGAAAAAATTAAGTCCACTGATTATGCACAAAAGTTGTCTTCACATATCCTCGTATCCAGCATATCAGAAAACTAAACTTACAAGTGCTATTCTTTGAGATACCATGCAATGCATGTATGTGCACTTGACCCTTTTGTTTATTTTACCAGTTTGGATTAGAAGGAAGGTGTTCAAATTTTCTTTTATAAAGACAAGAGGTCTAGAAAATATGGGTGCTTTCTAGATCTTAGTGTATTTTCTTTTGGCTTGGGAGATGACTGTGAATGAATAGACCAATTGTTGGAAAAGTAAAATTGTACCTTGACCTAGTCTATGGCCGAAATGTCTGGCCAGAAATTCACTGCCTATTTAATGCTAAATGATTTTAGAAGGGGGCTGATTTATGGAAGCACCGTCGTTCTTAACCCAATTCAAAGTAGCACATGAATGTTTATACCCAAAAGTAGGGTATGGTACACTTTGGGTGATTGTAGCCTGTTGCAGTGCCATTCAAATACTGATATTAACCTTATGTGCATAGCAACTGATAGCAGTAGCATGCTCGACGGCCATTGCAAGCCGGTCCAATGAAATTCCAGTACTGCTTGGAGATTTGTAGCAATTTTGTGTAGTAATGCAAATTGTTAGGTTCATCTCAACCGCAACTTCACCACTAATGATAAATGAGTTATCTCCCTTATGTAGCATCAGTGTTGTTTAGTTGATTTAATATGCAAAATGTCAGATTTATCTCTAAGGTGTGGTATAGCTCTTTAGCTCTGAGGCTTAGAAAGAAAGGTAAGTTCATGTCATGACAAGCTGCAAATCCTCTCTCAAACCTGAGGAGCCTGTCACCTGTTATTAATTATTGCTCTCTGCCATTACTTCATGCTGACAATTTCCAATTACAATAGCTAATTCATTAAAGTTCGTAAGAATTTTCCTCAGGTGGATGATATAGAACTTCGATCACATCGCAGAAGGTATCACTTATTGATCTCTACTGCAATGTTTCTTTAAGTATGTTACTATGATGCATTTCATTTTCACCAGATACTGTAAGAGTGAACAGCGTGGAAGGGTGTATACTGGAAGAATTGCATCATACGAAGAACAACATCGTGCTGTAGAGAAGGCCGAGGAACTTCAAAGCAATCTAAATCCAATCTACCCATCTTTTATCAAATCTATGGTTCGGTCGCATGTGTCTAGTTGCTTTTGGCTTGTAAGTTGTTTGCTTAAATATGAAGCTGAGATATATCATAGTTGCCTAAGATAGCATAAAAAGGGTTTATATGCTGTAAAAAGGGTCTTCCGACGAGGTTTTGCAAGGAACATCTTCCTCCATATGAACTGAAAATGGTACTGGAAGATGAGAATGGAAATGAATTTGATGCCATCTACATCGGAAACCGGACTGGTCTAAGTGGTGGATGGAGAGGCTTTGCTATGGAACACAATTTGGAAGATGGGGATGTCTTGGTATTTGAGTTACGGGAACCAGCTAGATTTAAGGTAACTTTTTGTGTACCTTTATGCTCTCATCTTTTGTGTGTCAATTTATTGATCAGTTTGCATATTAAACTGGACTTGAATGCTCTCAACTATTATATCTTGAATACCACTAGGACTGATAATTCTTGCCTTTCATAATATTATATCTGAAACCATTTAACTAGTGGGAATCAATATGTACACACTTGAATATTTGTCTTGTAACAGGATCAAAATTGAATTGTCATGAATAGCAAACTAATCTGATTGTTGGACTTAAATAACATTGAAATAAAGTTTACATTAAAAAAGGGAAGGGGCCTGCTCTTGTGAAAATTGAATTCGGTAGGTAGTGAATCCATTTGATGTCACTCCAGTTTTTGCAGCATACATCTGAGCATATCTAATTATATTACCGAAGGAGAACTTTTACTTATTGGAAGCTGATATCATTCTGACGGATCTAGATTGATAAAAAATACCATACTTTGATGAATGATATTCGAAGAACTCTACCAAGATGACAACCGGATCTTGCCACACCTACATCAATGTTCATGACATTTTAATGCATCAAGTACTGTTGTATATAATTATAACTGGAGTTAGACTTGGGTAGAGTTGTCCATATCTTGGGTGTTGGATGATCAACCATTGACAGTTAAGCCATTTCTTGTCTGATTATCACAACTGCATCAAGTTCATGACATTAATCATCACAACTGCCGTTTCTTGTCTGATTGCAGATTTACATTATAAAAGCCATTGATAGTGAAGCTCACGAGGATAAGATTACGAATAGGCATACAGAAGGCACAGAATCACAGGGAACAGAAGAATCTCCGGAGCAGTTACTTGCTTCTCAAAGTCTCAAATCAAGATCTGGCTCTAGAAGAAAACCCACAAAGACTAAAAAATCTGCCTACAGTTAGATAGTCATTATAAAGAAAGATAGATCATATATTCTAGCATTCATGTCAGTCCATTTTGGAAACATTTTATTGGCCTGTAGAATGTGTGACGTGGTTATCAAGCTGCAGTGAGGTTGCAACCTGGAATAGATTACGATTGAGTTGATTTGATATTTACTGGCTTGGCTGTCACTAGTGATCTATCAGTGAATCACTGTATGAACTCCTAGAGGGAAATGAAAGAGATGTTTTTTACTCACATCAGTCATTTTAAACAATGTCATGTTATGTGCAGTCTTCCTGTAGCCCTAATCATACTGGATCGATTTTGGCTTTGATAGTGGTTTTTTTTTTTTTTTTTTTTTTTTTTTTTTAATGTTGAAGTGATACAGGTAGTAGTGGGAGTGATTTTGAGATAAGATTGCTCTCTTACGACACGACTTAGACTTCATGCGTATGTTCATCTTTTCCAAATCCTAGTGATTTTGTGAAGTGCTTGTTTAAAGCATTCTCGTGGTAGGAAACTTTCATTCTTCTTGTACATGTATTTTGTATCGATTTGGTGTAGATTGAGGATCCATTGTAATGATAAGTAATTTTAGGATTAGATTAATATTTTTATTATTTAGGATGGCAAGGTTTAATACATATTATGTTAGAAAAGAAAAAGAAAAAAAAAGGGTGTTAAGATTTTCAACTTAAGGAGGATGCCTACACCCATGTCTTTTTTTAAACGTGTGTGCGGAGCCATCGTCGTAGGTGATGGTTGCTCATCCTTACCGAGATAATGAGTCTCGAGTTTAGAGATGAAGAGAAAGATCAATCGAGAGATCGACAAGATCTGTTTTATTTCAATTTAACAAGCAGCAGTGTTTATTTCTTCTTTTGATAAACCCTAAAATTTAAACATCTCATATTTTGGTTTTCTGGCTCAGTTTTATAGATATTAATGCCTTCTACTTCAGCTGGCTATGTTTTCCTCGTCGTTAGTGTTTTGTTGTCGACCTTCGGTCTCTATCGAGATTTATTTCCATGAAGAATTGCCTTCTTTATGTTGCTAGTGGATGCCTTGAGGACGTTAACGGTGATAAAATAAACGTAGATAGGGTTCTCTTATTGAAACCACATGATGATGATCAGTTGGAGAGGATGTTGTCACTCCGGGAAACAATTGTGGCGTACGCAAGCCCTCGTCATCCACGTTTAACTTTCCACGGGCCCAACATGGAACTTGGTGAACATGACCATCGAATCGTGTCCACTTATTTTACCAAGCTGGCAAATGTGACGATCGGCTGCTTGTTGATTTACTTAATTGACTTGGCTACAAGATTTCAGGTTTAGCCTTCCAGAAATAGATGAAGAGTTCCTGACACAATAACAAAGTATCCAAGAGCAAGTCCTTTGCATGACGGTGAAGTAACCAAGCGGGAGTGCAAGATTCCGGGATGATACAAAACCTACTGTGTGTGACTTAAACCTTTGAATAGAAGATTATGATCGTATCTTTAAGTTTTTGTGAGATTGTGAATGTGAAGACCACTGTAGAACGAACTGTGTGATAAATGGAATGGACTGACCACAAGGAAAAGTAGCAGATCGATTTATATTTGAATAATTTTGAAGTAAGACCATCTTAAAGAAGGGAAAGATTTGTTTTTATTCTACAATTAAATAACCAAAATTCGTCTCTTATATGGTTGATTGGCTAAAAGATCGGACATGAGGTAGGTTACTTGTCCACTTGTTTTTTAAATGTTTTATAATTTAATTATTATTTTTTAACAATAAAAATCAAGGTAAGCATATATATAATTTTAGCGTTTGGATATGATAAAGTACTATGTACGTTACTTCAAGTACGATGATTCATATCTTTAATCTTATATCATGACACGCTTTTATCATTTGCTAATTTAAACCGATATAATTATTTTAATTATGAATTATTATTTTATTCATGAATCAATATTTATGAAGAGGCATGTATTTATAGCAAGGGACAATGAAGATGAATGATAGACGGAATATATGGATTTATATATTTTGAAATTGGTTTTACATTGTTCAACTACGAAGACTTGTATTTGGTTGTGGATTTCAAAGGTGGTGGTAAACATTTCAACTGGTGAAGAGACAAAGTTTAAGCCCACCAACATGGAAGTGGCACCGAGTGGTGGTATTGTAATTAAAATTATAAAGAAAATATATTATAAAATAAATTCTTTAAAATAATATATGATCATAACGTGAAAAAGATACTCTTGAGATGTAAAACTACGGTTCGACATGCAAGTTAACATTTAAGATCATCAAGATTATTGTCCACAAAGTAAGGTTTGATTCTCCCAGGTTTATATATATATATATATATATATATATATATATATATATATATATATATATATATATATATATATATATATATATATACTATGAAGAGTGAGGAACAACAATTCCTTACATTATAATAAATTATACTTTACACTACAATGTATTAGTTATAATTTTTTCCAACCATAGCTAAAAATATACTATTAATGTAGTTTTGATAAGTGCTGTAATTATCGTCACATAAGGTTTCCATCGCCACAAAGTCATCAACCTTTCCCTCATGTTGCCTCTCCGCCCCTCATCCCCCCATCCCCTACCGTTAAACAGTTGTGACCCTACTTCCTTTCTACATCCCTCCCCTTTGCTATCGTTACGACAACAATGACATGACAGTTTCTCATTATCGTTCCCTTAAAGCGTGTGTATTCCTTGTTTTCTCTTTACCCTTCTCCCCTTATTGCCAATGACTATAGTGCATAAGTTCCCTCAAAGCATTCCCTTACTTTCTCTCCGCCCCCTCATCTTCATTGCCAACTACTACCTTCTACTTGTCAGTGTCGATGGCAATTCACTATTGGCATTGAGTGCTCTCTTCTTCCACCACTCCAACTAATAGCCATGGATGGTCTCAGCATCCTCTCCAGCTCCGTCCCCCCTGTCGTCGATGGTTGTTGTTTTCTACTGTTGTTCCCTCATACCCATGTCTTCCACCCTCCCCCGCCCTCACCCCAGCCAAGATATCAATGAAGCCATGTGATAGAACCTTAGAGGAATTCTATGTAGATTGATATTTGAGGGGGATCAACTATTGGAATGCTATTGAGGTTCCACCCTCCAAGTAGTCGACCTTGTGGTTGTAAAGTAGACTGATCTTTTCTTGTTCAAAAGAGATGGAGGCTACATGCTTATATAGGACTCCAAACCCTAGCCCTAGGGGCTTCTTCCTAAGTGAACTATCCGTTTTGCCCTCAACCTTAACTGACCGGCCCAATAAAAGGGGGTGACAACTAAGAAGCCCAAAGGCCCAAATGTAAACCCTAGCCACTCTTCTTTATAGGATAGAGGTGGCTAGGTGGGGTTTATTATACTCTCACAGGATTTTTATTAGCTGCTACTTGATTGAGTAGGACCCAACCCTGCTAGGGTCCTATCAAGCCCGCCCTCTTCAAATCAGCCTTGTCCTCAAGGCTGAGGTTCCATGAACTTAGGGAACTAGGTCTTCAGCTCCTCATATGATTCCCATATGACATCTTCGGGTGGTAAATTATTCCAATGCACTAGTACTTCAATAGAGGGACATCAACGATGCATCATAATTCTACGATCGAGGATGACTTGTGGTTGGGCTTGAATATCTCCAACATCAATGGTGTTGGGCAATTGAATCTGGGGTGACTTGTGTTTTCTCAACTAGGGCTTCAGGCATGACACGTAGAAGATAGAGTGGATTTTGGCATCCTCAGGTAATTTTTTAATGATGTTGCTAGTCTCTGGATCCTTCTTCTATTCCTCCCTAATGTCCTCGAGGAAGCCGGTGGTAGGAAGAGAGATGACTATTTTTGTTGCTCCGGGGATGATATCTACTGTTCCAAAAATACTTGAGGCTTCTATGGTCGGTTTTAATTTGAAATTGTCGGCCGATCAGTTAGGGTCTTCACTTCGTTACTGTATGCACAATGACGAGCATCTCCTTATTATAGATTAATATTTTTTATAGGAGGGAGATAACGCCTTGCTGGTGTATGCGAGTGGTCGACTATCTTGCATGAGAACGGCTCTAATTCTGACTCCAGATGCGTCGGCCTCAATGATGAAAGGTCGGTTGAAATTTGGTAGTGCTAGCACGAGCGTCATTTTCATGGTTGCCTTAAGTTTATCTAACGCAGCGGAGGTTTCATTTAACCATTGAAAGACATCTTTTTTCAGTAGAGAAGTGAGGGGTGCATTGATCTTCCCATAGTCCTTTACAAATTTTCAGTAGTAGTCTGTTAGTCCAAGGCACTCACGCAGCAATTTTACATTTGTAGGTTTTGGCCAGCCTTGGATGGTTTCGATTTTTGTTGGGTCTACCACCACTCCTTCTGATATTAGGTGTCCAAGGTACTCTACTTTTTACTAGAGAAAGCTGCACTTTGATAGCTTAACAAAAAGAGTATTCTCCTAAAGGATCGTCAGAACAAATCGCAAGTGCTGAAAGTGAGTCTTAAGAGAAGAGTTGTAAATGAGAATATCATCGAAAAATACCAGCACAAATTTACGAAGAAAGCTTCAAAAAATATCGTTCATGAGACTTTGAAAGGTTGAAGGAGCATTAGTAAGTCCAAAAAGCATTACCAAGAATTCATAATTGCTAGTCATATGTGCCCTACAAGCCAATCACATGAGTGATGACACTTGTAACTTGATATACACTTTTTCTCTTTACGTATTAGTAGGTATTTTATTACTTTATCTTGCGTGTTGTATATATTGTGATGTCCTTGGATCTGTGCAATGAGAATCAGATCGTGATGAGATCACAATAATAAGATCGATTCACTTTTAAACATAAACCCTAAATTATCCTGGTCATAGGTTACTCGAGAAGGACATCGAGATAACCAGATAGACTAGTGTGCTGTATAACCGTCCATATGATGGAGGTGGCTGGTCTTATAGCTACTTGTGTGGGGACACTAAGGGCACAGTGCAGGTGCTCATTGGAGAATGAGTTCACTAATTGATCCGCCTACGGAATGCTGGATGGTTATGGATACCTCACGTCAGAAAGCTCTCGGTATCATGAGTGGAATATTCCATGTATTTTTACTTGAACAAATCCATGACCAAGGTTATTCGGATTGAGAAAGAAAGAGTTTTTCGGGAGAATCCGACAAGAGCAAGACTCGAGGAGAGACTGTATGGGCCTGACAACACCATACCCGGTATAGGGTCTCTAGGATATTAGATGGATAAGGGACTATAGATACATAATAACTAAGGACAGATAGGTCCAAAGGATTAGATTCCCCTATATCGTTTGGGGGCTGCGATGTAGTGGCCTAGTACGTCCGCAGTCAATGAGTTGGGTGAATTATTATAAAGATAATAATTCACTAAGTCAGAAGGAGTTTTGACAAGTATGACTCACGGCTAGCTCGATATTGGGCCTAGAGGGTCACACACATATGATAGGTGTTGCGACGAGTAGAGGTTCGGATATGAGATATCCGCTGGAGCTCCTAACTTATTATATGTCTATTAAGCCCCTGAATTATTGGATCCTAAGATGAGATCCAATAATTGCTAATAAGAGATTATTGGGTAGAGACCCACTAATCTAAGAGGCTTGGGTAATTGGATGGAGATCCAATACCCAATAGGACAAGATCCATTAGGGTTTACAGGGGGCTTCTATAAATAGGAGGGAACCAAAGCTCTATAGGGTAGGGGTTTCTTTTAACAGCCACCTTTTGTTCTCCTCTCCCAAGAGAGGTGCATCATCATAATCTCTACCGTGTTGATACCGCTAGAGAGGAGGACGCTTGACCTCTTTCATCCTTCCTATAGATCTGTAGGGATTCAGGGATATACGATCTCCCTAGGTATTTTCTTTTACACATGTAGTTTTCGCGTATTTGTTTTGATGCGCTGATCTTCGCACGACGACGGAACCTTTCTACGGGAAATCTGGGGTGTTTTGTTTTTGTTCTTCCGCTATGCATAAGATGTTGCTCCTCGAAAGGATTTTTCAACAATGGTATCAGAATCAGATTATTCGTGCGAATATCGGATCTTAAACTATGTGTGTTATAATCTAGAACAGGTCTTGTCATCAGAATCGTTGTCGTAAAAGGTGAGAAAGGGCAACAACTGTTGCTACCCTCGCTGCGCTCGTAGAACGGTCACGGCCAAGGCTGCTTGCAGCCATGGCCGTGTGCACGGCGGCAGCCGACAACAAGCGACCTGCATGCAGGTGGTAGCCGGTCGGTGGGCTGCAAACAGGCAGCTCCTGCAGGCTACCTGCGCCGACGGCCTACGGCATGCCTGCAAGGGGCAGGTGGCGCCCGCTTGTCGACGACCTGCCCGAAAGGGTCGGTGCCGCCTGCGGGCGCTGCGACCACCGGTAGAACCTCCCGCGGGCGGGTGGCGCCACCGGGGGGCAAGGCCGCCAAAGGAGGCGTTGCCCGCAGGCCCACGAGGCAGCACCTACGGGCGTTGTGCTCGCATGCAGTGGTGGCGTCGCCCGCAGGCACGGGCAGCGGCACCCTCCTCCCCCTCCCCGCTCGCCCGCCGCAGCGTGGCGCCCGCGCCGGCGGTGGCGGCGGCGGCGCTGCGCCAGCGCATGGTCGCCGCCGGCAGTGGTGGCGCGGCCACCTGTGCCTCGCACAGTGGTCGCCCAGGCAGCGGTGGCGGCGCACAGTAGCGCAACACAATGCAACAACAAGCGATAGAAGAGGGATTAAGGTTTTCTAGGCAAAAAACATTTTTACCCTTAAAAGTTTTGAAATTCTAGATTATCTCCTATGGACGAATGACCAAAATGCCCCTAGGAATTTCAGAAATTTTGATTTCTATCCCTTTGACAGAATAACCAAAATACCCCTCATAATACCCTTAGGAATTCAAAAAATTCCCTCTTTGTCCTTGATTTAAGAAAAATATATATGATAATTAAATAGTTTAATTAACTATTATTTTTTTATCTAGTAGTCCTATAAAATAACATATACATGTGATGTATGATGTGGACAGATGATAATGAACTTGTGATGTGATGTGTGTACATGTGATTATTATTATTGGAGCCTGCGAGCCTCTATTTTTCTTATTTATTATCGGGCCTGTGTGCCTGCGTGCCTGTAATTATGTTGTAATTACATGAGGAGGCGCAGCAATAGCAAGACCCACGAGGCTGAGACGAACGATTCGACGCATGGAGATACGTTGAGATGCCGACGGAACCGACGAAGTGAGAAGGACGATCACAGGGTATGGAGATGTGCCTAAGCACACATAGATCTTGATGTGAGTGATTGGGCCTACTGGTTCAGGCCTGATCACATTAGGATGTGGTCCACGATCATCTAGTGTGATTGCTCATGTGATGTGTGATTGGTTATACATATATATATATATATATATATATTTGTATACGATGTAGATATATATATTAAATATGTATGTGTGTGACACATTATGTTAAGAGACCAAATCAAAATTTTCTTTATTAATAATATTAAGTTGGTAAACGTGAGACAATTAGATTGACCCAAGTGGCCTTCCATCGTTATAGGTAGGAACCGATTCCCGGTATAAGTTGAGTTGGTCAAGTCCCTCGAGACTCGCCTATATCGCGTTTTGCTATCTTATCTACGATATAGAGATGTCACCGGTGACCTGAGGACATAGTATGCTTGGTCGAGTCCCTCGAGAGTATATCACCGAATCAGACTCATCTTGTAACGATGGTGATGACTTAACCGAACATTATGGTTGGTCGAGTCTCTCAAGGCCATGGTGGTTCGGAGGCCGAACAGGATGGGAATCACAAGGAGTTATGATTGACAAGAGTTACCTATCTTTACGGGCTTAACGTGATTAGTTGAGTCCCTCGAGGTTACGTTAAGACACCGATTGGATCCCGATCCCCACTAGAGATCCGTCGGGGGTCTCCAATTCATATACCGAAGGGTGTTATGTGTCTCACAAAAAATTAGTGGGAATATATTAAGATAGAAGTCCTTATCTTAACTGTTTAATTTTTTATAAAGTCTGCATGTTATTTATTTATGTTACATCTTTAATTTCAGAAAAATATCATTTTTAAATCCTTTACATGGCATACTTGATGTCAATCGCTTCACTAGTCTAAATTATATGGATTAGCTTCGCAATCTGAGAATCGTTCTCACAGCGAAGAAAATCGCTTATGTCCTTGATCCCTACGCCCGACGAAGGGGCAAGCGAGGATGAAATCGCTCGTCATGTGAAGTACATAGATGATTCCGCTCTTGCTTAGTGTTATATGTTGGCCTCTATGACTACTGAGTTATAGAGACAACATGAAAATATGGATGCTAATTACATACTCCCGCATCTCCGTAAACTGTTTGAGGAACAGGGAAGAACTCAACGATATGAGATATCAAAGAGTCTTTTTCGTGCTAGGATGATTGAGGGGACACCGGTTTAGAACCATGTCCTTAAGATGATTGAGTGGATCGAGAAACACACAGGTCTAGAAATGGTCCTAGAGGATAACCAGAATGTGGATCTTATGCTTCAGTCCTTACTAGATTCCTTTTCTCAGTTCATAATAAATTTTAATATGAACAAACTTGAGGTGACCCTCAATATGTTGAGAGAAGCAGAGAGAACCATCAAGAAAGAGAAGCTGGTTCTCTATGTTGGTGAGATCAGAAAGAAAAGGAAGGCTGAGAAGACCCTTAAGAAGGGCAAGGGCAAGGGCAAGGGCAAAATGGGCAAGACAAAGGTTACCAAGAAAGACCCAACAAAGGACAAAGGCCAATGCTTCCATTGCTGTAAAGATGGGCACTGGAAGTGGAACTACAAAGAGTACCTTACAGAGAGGGCGAAATAGTAGCTTGGAGAAACTTTAGGTACATTCATGATCAGTCTCCATTTGTCAGAATCTTATGATAATACATGGGTATTGGATACCAAGAGTGCTTATCATATCTATAATTCGTTGTAGGTTTTGACAGGACCTAGGAGATTGAACAAAGGCGAGATAGACCTTAAGATGGACAATGGAGCAAAGGTTACTACAGTGGCTATTGGCAAGATCACCTTACATCTGCATGGTGGAGCTATTATTGCATTAGATACATGCTACTATATTCCTTCCATTATCAAAAATATTATTTCCATTTCATGTTTGACAATTAGTGGATATAAATTAGTTTTTGAGAATAATGGTTGTTCAATAATATTAGATGATGAGATCATCACGAGAGGAACATTGTATAATGGTTTATTTATGCTAGATATAGCTCCACATATCATGAGTATAAGTGAGTCTAAGAGGAAACGAGAAAAGGTGAACAATGCATATCTTTGGTATTATAGGTTAAGTCATATCCACGAGGGAAGGATTCAAAAATTGCTGAAGAATGGATATCTAGATCCATTTGACTATGAGTCATATGCGATATGTGAACATTGCCTTCGGAGAAAGATGACCAACTCTCCATTTAGTGGAACTGGAGAGAGAGCCACTAAGTTACTAGAACTCATACATAGTGATGTATGCGGTCTCATGTCGACTCATGTCATAGGTGGTTACTCCTACTTCATTACTTTCACTGATGATTTCTCAAGATACAGATATATGTACTAAAACCCTTCGATCAGATCGAAGAGGTGAGGACTTAAGTACATAGTTCACCCAATTCCTTAAAGACCATGAGATTTTATCCCAATGGACACCTCCTTATATACCATAGCATAATGATGTATCAGAAAGGAGGAATCACACACTGTTAAACATGGTACGTTCCATAATGTGTTTCGTCAACCTACCCATCTCATTCTGGGGATATGCCCTAGAGACCGCTGCTTACCTTTTGAATAGAATTTCAACTAAGTCAGTGATGTCTACTCCATATGAGATATGGAATGGAAAGAATTTCGATCTTAAGGTTGTTAAGATTTGGGGCTGCCCTACCCACGTCAAGAGACATAACTCCGATAAGTTAAAATCCAAGACAGAACGGTGCAAGATTGTGGGATACCCCAAGGAAACTTATGGGTATTATTTCTACACACTGAAGACCAAAAGTTTTTATAGCCAAGAGAGCAATGTTCCTTAAGAAGGAACACATTCTTGGTGGAGACAATGGGAGCATGATAGAGTTGAGCGAGGTTGGAGATCCTAGCTCAAGCACTATTCTACATCCAGAATCTGTTCAGATACCTAGCACACAAGTTCTAACCTTACGTAGGTCCAGTAGAGTATCCCATCCTCCTAAGAGATATGTGGGACATATCGAAGGAGAGGATGTTGAAGATATTGATCCTCGGACATACGAGGAGACTATTATGAGCATAGACTCCGAGAAATGATAAGAAGCCATGAATTCAGAAATAGATTCCATCTACTCCAACAAGGTTTGGAACTTAGTTGATGCACCCAAGGGTATTGTACCCATTGGCTACAAGTGGATCTTTAAAAAGAAGATTGAAGTAGATGAAAAGGTAGAGACCTATAAAGCAAGGCTAGTAGCTAAGGGGTATTGTTAGAGGTAAGGTGTTGACTATGACGAAACTTTCTCACCTATAGCCATGCTAAAATCCATTCGAATTCTATTGACTATTGCAGCACACTATGATTATGAGATCTGGTAGATGGACGTCAAAACCGCATGCCTTAATGGCAACCTCGAGGAGGAGGTGTATATGTTACAGCCTAAGGGATTCGTGTCTAGGGATAACCTAGATAAGGTATGCAGGTTGCTTAGGTCCATTTATAGACTATAGCAAGCTTCCCGAAGTTGGAATATAAGATTTGATAAGGCGATCAGATCTTATGACTTCGTTAAGAACGAAGATGAGCCTTATGTGTACAGGAAAGTAAGTGGGAGCACTATCACCTTTTTGATATTATATGTGGATGACATCTTGAACATTAGGAATAATGTAGGAATGCTCTCTACAGTAAAGACTTGGTTATTTAGGCACTTCTCCATAAATGACTTAGGGGAAGTATCCTGCATATTGGGGATACGAATCTATAGAGATAGATCCAAGATGATGCTTGACTTGTCTCAATCTCAATCTAGGCACATAGATACCATTGTCAAAAGGTTTAACATGAAAAATTTCAAGAGAGGTCTCATACCAATGAGACATAGAATATCACTTTTTAGAAGTATGTCCCCAAAGACTCTTGAAGAAAGGGCACACATGGATCTGATATCATATGCCTCAGCGATAGGATCTATCATGTATGCTATACTATGTACCAGGCCTGATATAGCGCATGCTCTGAGTGTCACGAGCAGATATAAGGCAGATTCAGGCTTGGAGCACTGGAAAACAGTAAAATGTATCCTTAAGTACTTGAGAAGGACTAAGGATCTTTTACTGGTATATGGAGGTAGTAGCCTCAGGGTTGAGGGCTACACGGACTCGAGCTTCCAGTCCGATATCGATGATAACAAGTCTAATTCAGGGTATATGTTCACCCTAAATGGAGGAGTAATATGTTGGAAGAGTTCCAAGTAAGATACTATTGCTGACTCGACCACAAAGACGGAATACATTGCTGCGACAGAGGCAACAAAGGATGGAGTCTGGATGAAGAAGTTCATCACAGACCTAGGAGTCATGTCAAGTAGCGAGGATATGATTCCCTTATATTGCGACAACTATGGGGTGATTACTTAAATTAGAGAACCCGGGTCTCATCAGAAATGTTCTGAGGAGGTTCTAGCTTATTAAAGAGATTGTGACCCGAAAAGATATAGTAATAGAAAGAATTCCATCCAAAGATAATATTACAAATCCACTAACAAAGCCATTGACTCAAATTATCTTTGAGTGTCACAGAGGTCTAATGGGGATCAGACATATTGGTAATTGGCTTTAGATCAAGTGGGAGATTGCTAGTCATATATGCCCTGTAAGCCAATCACATGAGTGATGATACTTGTAACTTGATATGTACTGTTTCTCTTTGCATATTATTAGGTATTTTAGCACTTTATCATGCGTATTGCATATATTGTGATGTCCTTAGATCTGTGTAATGGGAATCAGATTGTGATGAGATCACGATAATGAGATCGATTCACCTTTAAACACAGACCCTAAATTATCCTGATCATAAGTTACTCGAGAAGAATATCGAGATAACCGGATAGACTGGTGTGCTATATACCCATCCATATGATGGAGGTGGCTGGTCTCATAGCTACTCATATGGGGACACTAAGAGTACAGTGCAAGTGCTCATTGGGGAATGAGTTCACTGATTGATCTGCCTACGGAATGTTGGATGGTTATTGATACCTCATATCAGACAGCAATTTCGTAGTCCCAGTAGTGTATCTGATCCTTAGACTTGAGACACCAAGGATGTCCTGTATAAGTACTCCACTCTTTGATGCCGGACTTATAGGTTTGGAAAGTTTCAGATCTAGTACAGCCGGTTATTGGGAGTAGTAGCCAACTTTACGAGGGCTATTGAGTATCAATAGAGAATCATTCGCTCTCAGTATCATGAGACGAATATCCTATGTATTCTTGCTCGAACAAATCCTTGGCTAAGGTTATTCGGATTGAGAGAAAAAGAGTTCTCTGGGAGAATCCGACAAGAGCAAGACTTGAGGAAAGACCGTATGGGCCTAACAGCACCATGCCCGGTATAGGGTCTCTAGGATTATTAGATGGATAAGAGACTATAGATACATGGTAACTGATGATAGATAGGTCCAAAGGATTGGATTCCCTTGTATCATCTGGGAGCTGCGGCGTAGTAGCCTAGTACATTAGCGGTCGATGAGTTGGGTGAATTATTATAGAGATAATAATTCACTAAGTTAGAAGGAGTTCTGACAAGTATAACTCACGGCCAGCTCGATATTGGGCTTAGAGGGTCACACACATATGGTAGGTGTTACGACGAGTAGAGGTTCGGATATGAGATATTCGCTGGAGCCCCTAACTTATTGGATATCCATTAAGCCCCTGAATTATTGGATCCTAAGATGAGATCCAATAATTGCTAATAAGAGATTATTGGGTAGAGACCCACTAATCCAAGTGGCTTGAGTAATTGGATGGAGATCCAATACCCAATAGTGCAAGATCCATTAGGGTTTACAAGGGGCTTCTATAAATAGGAGGGAACCAAAGCTCTATAGGTTGGGGGTTTCTTTTGGTAGCCATCTTCTGTTCTCCTCTCCCGAGAGAGGTGAATCGTTGCAGTATCTACTATATGGATACCGCTAGAGAGGAGGATGCTTGACCTCCTTCATCCTTCCTACAGATCTATAGGGATTCAGGGATATACGATCTCCTTAGGTATTTTCTTTTACACATGTAGTTTTCACGAATTTGTTTTGACGCACCGATCTTTACACGACGACGGAACCTTTTTACGAAAAATCTAGGGTATTTTATTTTTGTTCTTTCGCTGCACATGAGATATTGCTCCCCAGAAGGATTTCCTAACAATAATGGCCGTTATGTGTGCGGAAAGCAATTTTCGAAATGTCGTCTTCACATACCCGAATTTGGTGGTAACCGAATCAGAGGTCCAACTTCGTAAAGACTCGAGCTCCTTTTAACTCATCAAGAAGTTCATCCACCACTAATATTAGGTACTTATCCTTGATGGTGATGCCATTTAGAGCTCGGTAGTCGATGCATATCTATCAAGTTTTGTCCTTCTTGCATACAATAGCACCGGTGAGGAATAGGGGCGGTAGCTTAGCCGAATCACCCCTGTTTCAAGCATCTCATTTATAATCTTCTCAATTTCATCCTTCTGGAGGTGAGGATAATGATATGGCCGAGTGTTCACTGGTGGTTTGTTCGGAAAAATTGGAATTCAGTGGTCATGTTGCCGAGTGGGAGGAATATCGTGTGGTTCAACAAAAATATCGTCAAATTCAACAAGCAATTGGGCGAGATTTTGATCTTCAATTTCTATTTTCTTCCCCTTTGGTTGCTGCTGGAGATGCATAAAAAAGTCACAATTTATCTTGTGTAAAACTTTCTCCATTCGTTGGTTCGAAAATGTGGTTACATTGATTTCGCGCTTCCCACGTAGGATGACATGTTTGCCTTTGCAGTAGAATTTTATAATTAACTTAGAAAAGTTCCAAAAGATATCACCCAGTATCATCAACCATTCTATGCCCAACACGGCCTCATAATAATCAATTGTTAGGAGAAAGAAGTCGGCAACAATTTCTTGGTCTTGTAGTAATAGTTTCACTTGCGGGCATCTTTGATCGTACTTTAGGATTCGGCTGTCGATGACCTTTACGTCGAACTTGCTACAACCTTCGATATGGAGCACCATCCGAGCAGCAACCTTACTGTTTAAAAAGTTATTAGTGCTGCCCGTATCGATAAGAACAGTGATCAGTTGTTGTTTGAGAAGGCCTCCAACTTTCATCATTTGCAGATTTGAGTAGCTGGTTAATTCGTGTACCATAAAGTTAATCAGTTGTGGCTCTTCTTTTATATTTCTTTCTCATATTCAAGGCTCTCTTCAAGTTGTTCAATGACCTCTTCTTCCACTGGTTCAATCGTAAGAAGTCTCCCTTTTTTACAGTGATGCTCATGGCTCCATGGCTCGTCGCAATGCCAACATAACCCCTTTGCAGATCGCTCCTGAAGCTATTCTCTTATCAAATTTTTTAGTGCAGGAGCTCGTTGGACAGTAGGGGGTGCTAAGGGCTTCGTTATTGTTGGTCAGAGAGTGATCCTAGTCCTTCGGGCTTCATGGTTCAATCGCTTCTCTTGAAGTCGTGCGAAAGAGATGGCTACCATAAGCGTGCACGGTTGTTGCACTTTAACTTATCCCTAAATCTTCAACTTTAAACCCTCAATAAATGTCCCCAATAGTTATTTTTTAGACTAGTCTCAAGTTTGATTAGATAACCTTTTAAACCTAGTTTAATACTCTTGAATGGTGGAGGTTTGTCGGATCTTTACTAGTTGTCTATCAATGTTCTCATAATCGATTGGTCCGAAGCGGATCAGCAGTCCTTCTTTGAATTGTCACCACGAGAGGACTCCATGAGTGTATTCAAACCAATCAAACCACTGTATATCATCTCCTTCAAGATGTATAGCTACAATTTCTACCATAGATGCGTCCACGGTTTTGTGGTACCGAAAATATCGCTCTACGCACGAGATCCAACCAATCGGGTCTCCTTCTTCCCATCTAGGGAAGTCCATCCTTATGCGTGGATAGTAGGGATCGGTCATAGAGTATCCCTTCTCTTGGAAGTCATCTCTTATGTTAGAGCTCTCTCCTTGATGTGATTTCTTCGGGCTCGGTGATCAGTCCAAACTGAGTTCGGTAAAGAGAGTGAATCTTATCCTCTATTCACGTCTCGAAGGCTTTGAATTTAGCATTGATTGTCTCATCATATTCCATAGTATATGCCTCCAAATCTATAATATTAAGATATCTCTTTTGTTGTCGGGTTAAAGGCATGTATTTGTTAAGAGAAGTGGTGGTCGAAAGGGTTAGTGGATTGGAGGATGTAGGCTGCGGTTTAGGATTGTTTTGTGGCTATTTTGGGTGTGGTTTGGGGGTGCAGTTTAATAGAGTTTTAGGGCTTTGATGGTAGTGAATGAAGGTTAAGAAAGATGGTTTTAGATCTATGGTAGATGGCAGCAAAGGTTTGATAGAAATCAATGGAAGTTGCTGCAGATATATACTGTATTGTAAGAGCAGAATTATCGTCAAAGAAACAACCATTTCTCGATGAAATTTCTAGCAAAAACCCAGAGATTTAGGAGAAAATTTGATAGCAAAATCTCAGTTTAGATAACAACAATGATGACAAATTGGATCAAGAAAATTTTGATAGCAATTCGATGAAGTTGTTGTAGATATGTGCTGTCTCGTAAGAGCAGAATTATCGTCGAAGAAACAATGATTTCTCGATAAAATTTTCAGTAAAAATTTCGAGATTTGAGAAGGGAATTTGATAGCAAATTCTTAGTTTAGATAATAGTAATGATGATAAATTAGATCAAGAAAATTTTGGTAGCAATTCAGTAGAAGTTGCTGCAAATATGTGCTGTCTCGTAAGAGCAGAATTATCGTCAAAGAAATAATGATTTCTTGACAAATTATCTAGCAAAAATTCTGAGATTTGAGGAGAGAATTTGATAGCAAATTCTCGATTTAGATAATAGCGATGATGACAAATTGGATCAAGAAAATTTTAGCAGTATAATAGCAAGAAAATTGGTGTAAGTTACGATGATAGAATTCTCGTCAAAAAATTTTAACGGTTTGTGACAAAAATTTATAGCAACACAGGAACGTTTCAGAGATGAATTCTATAATAGATCAATCATAGATGAAAGCTAGGATGATCTATGAAATGCACAAGAAATTTCATTAAAAAAGGATAGCAAATAGATCGATTTAAAGACAGCAATATGCGATTAAAATTTTCTATAGCAATCCTTCGTTCGTAAAGATGATAACTTTTGCGACGAAAGGAATTTGCAGCAAAGGATAGATAGCAATAGTTCTTTTTAGTATTTTGAATGGAAAATTACAGCAACAAAAGGTATTGGTGATAGGGGGATATCATATCTCTGATGCAATTGGAGGTGGCGGTAGTAGATTGATTTGATCTACAACAAAAGATGATAGTGGAGACGACGATGTCAAGAGCAATTGTGGGAATTGCTTGATTGATGGTGGGTGGCAGGGATGGCAGCAAAAGCAGTAAGATCACTGCTCTGATACCAGATGATAGAACCCTAGAGAAATTCTATGTAGATTGATTTTTGAGAGGGATCAACCCTTAGAGACTACATGCTTATATAGGACTTAAAACCTTAGCCCTAGTGGCTGCTTCCTAAGTGAACTACCCATTTTGCCCTCAACCTTAATCGACCGGTCCAATAAAGGGGGGCGACGACTAAGAAGCCCAAAGGCCCAAATGTAAACCCTAGCCACTCTTCTTTATAAGATAGAGACGACTATGTGAGGTTTATTACACTCTCACAAGATTTTTATTAGCTGCTACTTGGTTGAGTAGAACCCAACCTTGCTAAGGTCTTATCATTATGCCCCCGTCTCCATGAGCGAGTAGGTGCACAAGGATCAATAGTTGCGGAGGCCCTCCCATTTGTGAAGCACAGGTCATGGGTGACCCTCCATTATTATTTTCATGGTTCTTTTGTGATAATATTGATTTTTCATATTTTTTTTGGTGAGGTGGGAAAAGGCTTTTTGTGATGTTATTAATTGCATCTCTCACCAATAGCTATTATCGTATCACAATATGCTACTGTTGTATCAGAATATTACTAATTGTTTTACTATCAGAATATGTTACTAGTTTTGCTAATTATTTTGCTATCAAAATATGCCACTGTTATATTAAGGATCAATTTAGGAATAAGTTTTTTTTCCTTGTTGATATTTTTTATAATTAAAACTATTGTGTTATATATTTCTAATGGAAGCCAATTTACAAACACGTCAAAGCAGTTATATTAGAGAGACTCATGATATTCTGCTTAATATGATCAATTTCTTATTATTGTTGTTGTTTTTGTTATGTGGACGCATGATATAATTTTTCATTCCTTTTCAATCGATGAAATATTGTAGATAAAAGTTGGAGTTATAATGATAAATAGAGTTAGTAATGAATAGTTAAAGGTGTCGTGAGCTTCATTAATTTTACATTTGAATAGGTTGCTCAAGAAGGAAATATTCTATATCTATACAAATTATGTTATAATTATTATTGCTATATGAATTATGAACGGTACAAAAATACCTAATATGCTATGGATTTTTAAGAGGATATACTGACTAAATTTGCCATGGAGAATTTGATTTTACTTTCCATTTGGCACCTTCATATTCAAACACAATATGAGAAGAAATTAACTTGCCCATCACATCCATGAATTATTACATAATATTCACATTGGTCACTTAAGTCAACAACAAGAAGAGTTTTTAATGGGAGTTGAAGCACAAGAATATGGTGCATATTCACAAAAATTTGAAGATCTTATACAAGACAAGATGCAAGTAAGGAATTGTACCCGATTTTTATAAGCTTTCCTTCATTGTACATCTTTCTCGTATAAAATATTTTCATGGATGGAGTACCAAGTTATTTAATGCATTACTGGAAATGTTAAATCTTGGATTACCATCTGGAGTTGGGCATTGAAGTCTTGTGTGCGCAACAAAACATATCCTGAAGGATCAATAGTTGAAACATACGCTGCAGAAGAATACAAAATATTTTATTGTAGATACTTTGAAAGTGGTAAGATATAATGCAACCACAGAGACGGAAACATCGATGATAGTGTTACCTAGGCCTATCGCTTACTTCTAACCCATGCTTGAGTCGACCATTTAATGTGGTTTTTGTTGATAATAAAACACCAGTACAAGCATATGGATATATTTTATTTAATCAAAAATCAGAACTGTTTATTGAAGGCATATACTTGCACATCTCGATATCAAGTATAAATTTAATGTTATATTTTATTGATTATTCATAACATGTTTAAATCGGAACTCAAATGAAAAAAATCAGCATCGTCGATTATTAAGAAAGGAGCTACATAAATTGGGTAATGAAGGATTTAGGTCTCATGTAAGTATTTTTTTTTTATCTCATTGCTAAATAAAAATTATTCATGTTTGCACCTTTTAATTAATTATCATTTTCCTATTATGTTGTCAATTGTGTGAGTAACGAACAAATGATCCATGAAATTACATGGCTTGCTCGGGACCTGGATAATGTGGGAAGAGAATTTAAAGACATTATTATTATTATCAATGGTATTTAGTTCCACACAAGAGATTATAAAAAGAATAGATTAACTCGTGAGATTGTTAACATCGTAAAGATTTCAAGCTATGCAAGCACAGGAGATCAAAATCCTATACTAGGAGATTTCACATATTATGATATTTTGATAAATATAATAGAATTAGACCATTATGACTGGTTCAAAGTAGTACTCTTTTAAGTATGATTTGGTTAATGTTGAACATAGAACAAGATTATGTATCGATGAATTTGACTTCATACTAGTAAATTTTTCAAAATTAATACACACTAGAAAGCACCTGAGTGATGATTCATTCGTACTAATCTCTCAAGTACAATAAGCATTTTGTATTCAAGATTCATCAGAGAAAGATTAGTGGGTATTTAATAAAACAAAGGTAAGGAAGTTGATTGACCTAGGCAATGATTCATTATACAAATGATGAGGCATTAGAAGAGATTGAGGAATGTAATTAATATCCATGTAAACCCGATATTGGATGCCACCATCGAGGACAATTGAGATAATTTTAGTTTGGCAAAAGACGACGTCGATGGAACACTAATTGACACACTATTAGTGCTTGATGCAATGGAGAAACAAAAATCATTTAACCAATTATGTTGAAGATGATGATGATAATGATGTCAAGTTTCATATGTGAATTTATGACATACATTGATTTATGCTTAATTTTGTAATTATCTATTTTCTATGTTTTCATGTGTTGTAGTCTGAAATATTAATTTTTGATAATTATCATATTAGATGGTGAATACCATTTTATTTTTTATATTGTTTATGTATCACTTTTTAATTCATAATCTTTGTGATGTAGTTATTCACATTTATTGTTGGTATTTATCAATTCAATTGTTGATTTATCATCATTAATGGAAAAGACTAAGCATGTGCGTTGTGAAGATAAAGATTACAATGCCAAGTTCAAGCTCAAGCAGGAGATGTGTTAGTGAATACACAAGCAAATTCGAGCCGAGCTCCGTGGTCGTGGAGGATGAACATTATATTCGAATGAGTATATGATTCTATTAATATCTTTTCGTTGTGGTAAATTTGATAGGAAAAAAAGAATAAGAGGATATAGTTGATATATAGAGTTCATCACCTGAGAAATGTATCACAGTTGGATTAGGTATAAACCATCAACCTGTAGGTCTTGAAAGAGGCTTACTAGGCGAATTTTTAAGCACAATTAAAGAAATAACATGGAAACAAATGTCTGATTCATCGAAACAAGAAGATATGGTGGAAGTTGCAGAGGTATTTATTAGTTATTTTGAATAAAATAACACAGTAGACTTAACTCCAAATACTTATTTATTAATTGATGTTTATAACATCTTTTTATAGTCAAAGTTTGACTATCCTCGCAGTCAAAACATGAGTAAATGAATACTACAATCAATTAATTCGAAAATAAAGGAATTAAAAAGTGACTTAAAATCCGTTCAAAACTAAATGAAATTTATTCTTAATAAAGTTAATAAACACCAATGAGCCTTTTTTTTTTTTTGCTTGTTAAAACTTTGAGGAAGGGAAGGTATATAAATACTCTTTGGATTCATTTCAGTCAAAGATTTTAGTATCTTGTTATCTTAGATAAACATTGATGTTTGTACTATCATTTTTTTTAATCAATTTAATGGTATTTATTTACTTTTAGAATCTTGGCAAGAGAAATAAGGTCAGCAAATTAAAACAAAAAAAAAATGTCACACACAAATTGAAACAGATTGAAGGATTTATATGATTCGTCCTTTGTCACATGATACATCATCTGTGGAGTTTTGTTGAAGAGAGAAGCGTAGGAATATGTGTTAAATCCAATTATTCATGTTAATAATAAACACATGGCAGATGTATGCGCCAACAATTTTTCATTTGCTATTTTAGAGAAACATGAGTTTGATGTAAAATAAAACCTACTTATAAATAAATTAAGAATTTGATGTAAAATCATGACATTTGTTAATAGGACTAAGGCGTGATCTCAACTCGGTTAATAGGAAAATAGGTAGGAAGCTGGGTTCAGTAAATTGCACTAGTAATTCAGACATTTGTTTAGTCCAATTCCAAAGAAATCAAGGTGATTGATGCTTCTTCTTCTTCAACATTTATTCTGCATTAGACTTCCACCTCATGCCCTTTTAACACCAACCACTGACGTCTATCTCAGCCCTGTTTTAATGGTCACTATTAGCTCGGTTTTCTTAGAAAAGCCAACATGATTCGATAACTTCGGTGTATATTCATTAAAAAAAAATTAAATTATTTACTACGTGAAATCAATTAACATACACTTAAGCTATTCTTGCATGTTGGTTTTATATAAATTTTGAAGAATTTATAATTTTCTTCTTACTCTCGCCAGAAACCCTAAAGAGCACAATCTATATAGTGTGCTGAAGAGAAACTCAATGGTATCCATGATACTCCTCACATCTTATTCCCTCCATCAAAATCTAAATATACATAAAAGAATCAAACGGTATCTTTATCCTTCTTCCAAAAATTTTAAAAGACTATACTTACCAATCCTCTTTGTCCTATTTATTTTAAATGATTGATTCAGTAGACGATTTACTTCGTTCAACCAAAACAAAATGTAACCTCAAATCTTCAAGAGAGTTTAGTTAAAGCTTATAATAAATATTTTAATTTATAAATAATAAAGAAATGAGTATATTTAACCGTTTTATAACTAGATTTTTTTTTATAATGAAAAGGCATTTTATTTAAGAGCTATAATGACAGTGAAAAACGTGACTCGATACAAATAGAGAGGCAAAGCCGAACCCCCCCCACCAAGCAAGAGATGAGCTGCGAGCTCTTGCGACAGCCGCATTGCTGTTACGACACAAATGACTTTATTTGTGTTTACTCACTTTTTTTATCTTTCAAATTATTCAAAGAATATATATAATTATCCATTTCTTTTTCATTGTTCAAATATGACAAATTTCAAACACCGATCCTTTTGGGGTCAAACTGACCCGACCAATTCCATGGCAGCCTTAACACGCACACTCGTCTCTCACGGTCACGGCTGCTTTCTTCCATTATTATTATTGCGGATAAGTGCAGCTTTTCCCAGTAATATGAACAGTGCAAACAGTCCACAGAAGACACCAAAAGAAGCCTCCCCTCCACGACTTACTCCACCTCCAGTTCCGCGAACACCACCGCCACCATCCGAAAGTCTAGTGGGTCGGATCTTGTCCGGGTCGAGGATTCTTGACCCGTTTGGAACAAGCAGGCTTACCACGTGATCTTGTTTCGGCTTATGGGAGGAAGGTGAACCCGACCCACCCACGTCATCACTCGGAGAACAGTGTTACAGAATCACATTTATTATTTCATGTAGCACCAACTTGATAAGACCCCATCAACATCGTCGGCTTTCCTAGGTGGATGGAGATGGGCCCTCAACTGCCCATCCCATGCACCAAAATGCTTACTTGCTGCCTCATCTAATTTTGGATTGTCAATTGCGACATAATTCCTCCTAAACCCTTAAAAATGTTTATATATATATATATTATAATGCTCATTATATTTCTAAGATGAGCTCTAGCTCGTTATATTGCCTCCCTCCCTCCCTCCCCTCGTCACATCTGTCTTCGCCTCCTGCTTTTCCCCGAAGTGACCACTGGTAAGAGCTATGGAGAGAAAAGAGGAAGGGAGAAGGGATTGGGGGACGATGCCGGAGAGATCTGCACCGTTCCCGGCGACGAAGCCGTCCACCTCTCCGCGATTCTGTGGTTCGATCAGCAGGAGGTGATCGGCTTCGACTTCGCATTGGTTCTTGTGGGTTTTGCTTCAAAAGTTTGATTTGACTTCAAATGTGTCTTCTTCTTTTTTTTTTTGTGTTATTGCTGGGATAAATCGAAGAAAAATGCGATTTTCAATATACTTAGTAGTTTTTGGTTTGTGGTCTGTAACGGATGATGAAATGTGGGCAAAGAACGCGCTTTTAATTGCTGTTGTCATCGCCTTACGGCTTTAATGGGGATTAAGCTTGTCTTTAAGTCGTTCAAATGTTTTGCATTTTGCTCCTTCTCAGCCATTTAGGAAGCTCTTTACTGAGCCTCTTTTCCAACCCCTGTTTCTACCTGCGACTACTAATTCTCTGAATATATCTTTACCTTTTGTTTTAACATGAATGTTCTTTAGTTTGAACAAGAAATAAGGGCTCTTTTGATGAATTCTGGTCTGGCAACCTCGTTTGTGGATCGTGTTAGCGGAACTGTGGGCATTGCTGTGTTTCCCATATTGAAAATTATGATTCTTGTGTAGGATATTCTCGGACGTTGATGGGGATTTAACTGTTCATGTGGATGGACAATCATTCTTGTTGCACAAGGTACACACAGTTTAATCAGCTGTAATTCCATTTCTTTAAATTTAAGTGAAAGTAACCTGTGTTTCCAAAATGCTTTATTGATATCTACTTGAGGTTTCTCTTCTGAAAAATTCGATTTTGGTGCTTATAATTTTAGTGGACTTGTTCTTCTGAAGAATCTCATTCCTTTAGGGTTTATTTTGTTTTTGAATTTTATTGGGTGGAGTAGGTTGCACGATTTGGAACTTGACAGGTCTGAGGTCTTATGATTTGAGTATCGACAACTTGCTAAATTGCCAACAGACAATAATTTTTATATTTCCGAGTTGTAATCAGTATCCAAACAGGGAAGACTGTGAATCCACTAGTAAGAGATGTCTCTAAGAGAATTGATTTAACAGGGACATATGAAACTGCAAAAAGGAAATGGCTAGGACTAACTTCCAATGGAACATAGATTTTGCGATCATTCACAAGATCTTTCAAACTTAAATTTTGCTTTCACCAACTTTTTCATGCAAAAGTAGCAGCAATGAAAAAAATATTTAAAAAGAATGTTGTGATGGTGGCAACGAATCGTAAATGCTTTTAATTTGAGTAGGGTGCATTTGTGAAGCTTGCATATATGTTTCTCAAAATGAAGCCCAAACAGATCCATTGGTTGATCGGTCATCGGCCTTGTTAACTTGTGGTCATGTGGCAAAAATCATTTTGTTTTTAATAGGTGCTAGCACCAAACTTATGAATTAATACTAGCTTAATCAATATTAACGCAGATAGTACACACTGATATAAAGGAGAGTGCAAGTTCAATACAGATTTACAATGCTCAAAAGATATAGTTAAAATTTGAATTACTGTATCTAAATGTTTATGTGGTCCAACAGATATCTGCAAGTTCCAGATTGCCATTAGCTTAACTTTTCTAGAATTTGCCACAGCTATCCTTTTCTGGTGTTTGCAGATTACTTGTGTTGCTTATTGTGTGCTCTCAATAAATTAATTCTTCTCAGCAACACAAGTGAAAATGGCAGTAGTCTTTTTTTTGTTGCATAGTTTCTTATTACATCCCGTTGAATCTTAATTCAGTTTACATACTTACTACCTTGATGAAAATCATATATGTTTGATATGCGTTTTATAGTTTCCTCTGGTTTCGCGGAGTGGAAAATTTTGGAAAATGGCAAATGAATCCAGGAATCCAGACCTCTCGAGGTTGGAGCTTCATGGGGTTCCTGGGGGAGCTGAAGCATTCGAACTTGCTGCTAAATTCTGTTATGGAACAAATTTCAAGATCACCCCTAATAATGTTGCAAAACTCCGTTGTATAGCAGAATATCTGGAAATGACAGAACAATATAAGGAATGCAACCTAATTGCCCGAACAGAGACATACTTAGATGAGATTGTATCTCGAAGTGTTGAGAAGTCACTAGAAGTTTTATGTGCATGTGATGGCTTGCATCCCATGGTGGAGGATGTGGGTCTCCTGGACAGATGTATAAACGCAATTGCAAACAATGTTAGCAAGGAGCAATTGGTTTCTGGTTTAGCTCATTTGGAATGTGATAGCAGATCTGAAAAGATGCATTGCCAGTACTGGTGGGTGGAAGAACTTTCTGTACTAAATATTGAACTTTATAAGCGAGTTATAACTGCCATGAGGAGAAAAGGTGTCAGATCAGATAGCATTATTCAATCAATAATGCATTATGCTCAGAACACTCTAAAGGATAGCCAAAAACAACAGCCATGGGATTTTGGCGTTGTTGTTGGTGGCAAGCAGAGAGTAATAGTAGTAGTTCTTGTTGGTCTCTTAGCAACAGAAAAGATCACATCTGTTCCTCTCTACTTTTTGTTTGGAATTTTGAGGATGGCAGTAGAGGTGGATGCAGGTCTTAGCTGTAAGCAGGAGCTTGAAAGGAGGATTGGGTTCCAACTGGAACTGGCTTCACTTGATGATCTCCTCATTCCTTCACTACAAACAAGTGATTCAGTGTTTGATGTTGATACTGTCCACCGGATACTGGTAAATTTCTTGAAAAGAATTGATGAGGAAGACTCCGAGGAATCATCACAGTGTTCATATGAATCACAAGGCCTAAAATCTATTAGTCACAGTTCAGTATTGAAAGTTGGGAGGCTCATTGATGGTTATCTTGCTGAAATTGCACCAGATCCATATCTAAAACTGCCCAAATTCGTGGCACTCATTCAACTTTTGCCAGAATATGCTCGTGTTATTGATGATGGAATTTACAGAGCCATTGACATATACCTAAAGGTACCAATTGAATCTATGAACATACATATGCACTTGTGGTTGTGGCTGCGTCGATGCATGTTCATGTGTGGATGCACGCATATGTGTGCATTGGCATGTACAGGAGTTACATCGTAACAGTGAATATGTTTTGTCATAGCGATATCCAAATATGGCTAATGTTCCATATAATTCTTTTTCTTCTTGAATGAATACCATCTCTTTTTTTTATGCCAAAGATTATTTAGCATTTATCACTAAAGAATTATGTATTGCTTGATGATTTCTATTCTTTCTGATTGAATACCACCTCCCTTTTGTACTAAAGCCCATTTAGCATTTATCACTAGAAAATTATGTGTCATATGACAATTTCTATCCTTATTGATTGACTACCACCTGTTCTTGGTACAAAGGCTCATGTAGCATTTATCACTAAAGAATTATGTATCACTTTATTATTGATACAGTCACTTTGAAGCTTGATGAAGGAAAAACAACTTTCTTCTGAAATATTAACTCTAACTAAGCTTCATTAGAATTCTGAGGGGGTACAATCTGTTCTGCCTGATGTGCAATAGCTGACACACCACTTCAAATGTGCTAATTGGTTTACACTGTGACAGTTGGTGGTTCATTCCTTGCATTATCCTTCCAATTACCAGTGTTCTTAGTCTCACTTGACAAATGAAGTTATCTTCTCAACAAGGTTACCATAAAATGGTACTGACAATCCATACATATGCCTTTTATCAAACTCTAATGGCCATGTTGGACAGCTTCCAGGCACCTGACAGATTCTTTTTGCTCCTAAAGAAGGTAGTAAGACAACTGATGTCCTAAGAACGTCTAACAAGCCTTGGAGACATAGTTCCTGGTGATGATATAATATTTATTCTAACTGTTTGCTATATCTTAATGAAGTTTTTTTGGCCTTCTATAAATCAGAATACAGTTGCGTATCTGGTAAGTTGACCAAATCTGTTTATCCTTTTAGGCCCATCCGTCAATGACTGAGTCTGAATGCAAGAAATTGTGCAAGCTCATAGACTGCCAGAAGCTCTCCCAAGAAGCCTCCAATCATGCAGCCCAAAATGATCGGCTACCACTCCAGATGATTGTTCGTGTCCTATATTATGAGCAGATTCAACTGAAGTCTACCATCTCAGGTAATGATTGTGAGGCATCCTTTTCACAGAGGATGGTCAGCAGCAGTAGTGTAGCATATGCTGCAATCTCTCCCAGAGATAACTATGCCTCTCTAAGGAGGGAAAACCGAGAACTCAAGTTAGAAATATCAAGAATGAGGGTGAGGCTTAGTGACTTGGAGAAAGAACAAGCGTTCATGAAGCAAGGAATGGGGGATAACAGCTCAGCAGAACATAGTAGAGCATTCTTTACATCCATTTCCAAAGGGATTAGCAAGATAGCAATATTTGGCCCCACTCATGGAAAACACTGGAAAAGCACAAGGAAGTCACAAGGATCAGATGGGAAGAGTCGGAGGCGGCAAAGGCAATCTGTCTCACAAAAATACTGAGTTCGATAGCAAATGCACTGACTGAAATGAAGTCAAGTTAGATGATATCAGAGATCATGATGCCCGTGGCATAAGAGCAGCTATAGCTCAAGTAACTGTAGAGAGAGGAGGAAGAGAGGAAGGGGTTTGAATATTATATAGTTTTTCCATACTTGAATGTGCTGGTAATTTGGTTCATGAAAAATATGTGCTTAAGCTTTCGTGTATCTAATTGCATAGTGATGGAATAATGATTTGTTGGAAACTACTATCTGCAAGAGCTGAAGATGATAGATGTATTGATTCTATCATGTATGTTTTGTACATTCCTCCCATGTGGTGCAGCCAGGTAGAGTGGCTTAAGCCTAAATGATGTGGAGAGTCTTGACCAGATCTCCCGGCATAAGAACGACGATTTATCAGTACAAGATGATCAATATATCAAAAGATTAGTACAGTTTCATAAGGAAAGATTGGAACTTCTTTTCTGTTGCTGGATGCTTTTCTAGCATCTTATTTTGATGGGAGAGGTTATTAAATGTGAAAAATCAGGATGAAAACTTTTGTCTCATCGGAAGGATTGAAAGAATTTTTTGTAAGGAGTTTTATAAGACACCAAAAATGGTGAACAAACCTTTTTGCCCCTTGTTTGCTTAATGAAGGGGCTTGAGGAAGTCATAGAGATTAAAGCTCCTGCACTACAACAAACAGTCAACATGCACGGTAAAAGATCACTACAATTATTGTATATAGTTGGTGCTTCTATAGTACATCTTCTTTTTTTCTTTTGTTCTTTTATATATATATATTATATATATAAAATTGGAAAAACTAGAAACGTGAAGGCAAAGGGTTACAACACAAACTCAAGATATTAGGACAAGAAGGAATTCATTGCACATACTAAGAGAGGATGTGTTATAACCATTGTTTGGGTATGACTTGATCCAAAGAAATACATCAAAAAAGGAGGAACATATTTATTTGTGAAAGCTATATTCATGTCCTGGTTATGTTTATCTATGAGAACGGACAGGTCACAATGTGCCTACAGTGCACATAGTTAATTAATCCCACATTAATCATTTTGATAAACATACTTATTTGATGTATTTCTTTGGATCCATCCATATATCACTCTTGTTTGGCTCAAAGAAAACCTTCCCACATCCAAGCCATGCATCACTTCCATTGGCTGCGGTACCTGTGGCCCTTGTGGGCCCTCTGCTGCCGACCAATGGAAGCCCCTGCTCTGTGCACTATGGTCTCCAGCATGTCACGCTCGACCCGAATCCGGGCAAAGAGGAAACAGTGAAGGGGCCCCGCTAGCTTTCCCGAATGTCGACCAATAACTAACTGCCGCGTCATCAGGCAGTGATATGTATCTGGTTACATGGGCTCCTGATCTTTTAACTCCTTTTGACCGTTAGGTAACAGTTATGTATGTCTGTCTTCTGTTTCAGTTCCTGTTTTATATTATGCATATGCATTTATCAATGACCACTGTAAATTTTGATAGATATATATGCATTTGTCACCATCAGTGACATTATATAAAATTCTACATTTTTAATCACATTTAAATTTCATAAAAGTATAAAAGTAATGATGTTTTATAAGGTATAATATAAATTAAACTCTAATTAATTTACAGTAACTAAAGGAGAATAACTACATGTATTTTTTTTTAACGTTTTGAGTGGATATCATATTAGACTAAGATTTAGAGGGACGCATGCGCAATTATGCCATAACAATAAAACAATACATGCTTTCTGCCTCTCGTTGTCGAGGTCCTTACTATCTTTCGCTCCCTCTTAATCCCCACCTCCTCTGGATCGGATCTCGGAAGGCCTCCGGAGGACTCCGATGTCATCAGCGGCGGCTCCCGAATGAGTCACATCTGCAAGAATTCTCCGATTTCCGCGAGGAGTGTCCCGGCGGCGTCGTTGCTGCTGCGGCGGGAGAGGAGCAACGCCAGCCCTCCGATCGGCTCTGTTCTCGAATCCGACGGCCAGGAAGGACCCGGTTGTTTTTCTCATTGAATTTGTTGCTTTTCCTTTTCGCCTCTGCCATCGGTCTTTGTTATGGTTGCTGATTTACCTCTCTCTGATCGTGGTTCCTTCTGTAGAATCGAACGAATCTGTTGGGAAAGTCAAGATTAATTGGAGCGGCATCGACGATTTGCTCGATGCTGACTTCGGGAAGCACGATTATGATTGGTAACTGCTGCAGGATCAATCCTTTTAAACTTCATTCTAAAGTTTTTCTTGAGTTCGTGAACCATTGATGGAAAACACTGCAGCTTTCAGTGTTATGTATGCTAAGTTGCACGCAAGACTCGATTAGGGCACTTATAACACTGGCATACCAGAGTTGCACATGACCAATCAGAAAGCTTATAGTTGGGCATGATTAAGAACCATCATACCAACTACAACTCATTCAATATCGACCAAGCTTACCTCAACTGGGATATACCCTGACGTCTAGATAAAAGGGCGAAGTGTTCGATCACTACCAGCTATTACCCCCTTGTTTAACTCTGACAGGACTTAAGTGCCTGGTCTTGGCCTTTGTGTCCCTACTCAAAACAAAGTACAACCATCCAATTTGACCGGACAAGAACTGATCTGTTAAATGGGAAAATAATGCCAATCTGTAATACTTATTGTAGATTAATTCTTAAATTCTAGAGAAGCATCACTTTGTCATAGCTTTGCAAGCAATATTACTTCTGAAATTCTATCTTCATTTGGTTTGCATCTTGACGAATGCCAGTTCTATCATATTTTTTTTTGGAAATCAATTTCCTACTTAGTGACTTTGCATAGTTTGATTCATATTTCTTTCTACTTCATATTTGGTGCATGTGTTTTATACAAGTGGATGATCCACATATTGCCATTCTTGTCTGTTGTTTATGATTTTGGTATTCACGCATGATATTATTGTAATTGATGTGTAAATATCTGAGGAATGTGCAAATCTATATTTTGATATCTCATATAAGCTCTGTGCCACTGATTTCAAAAAGTTCAAATGTTGTAGTCAGAAGTGGTGTGAGGATACATAGAGGGAAACCAGGAAGACTTTTTACTATAAACAATGATCTAAATGTTCTTGATTTAATTTTAACTATTGCTTCACACAAAGTTCAATGATGGAAAAAGATCCATGTTTGTGACTCCAACTATTTCGGACATTATAACTTGTCATTTTGTGGTGGTTGTGCACAATTTTATCCTCTCGGAAGATGAGTTGACCACACTACTAAGTAAAACTACTTCTGTAACAGAGGATGAATGTGACTCCCTAGAAATGAAATATGCATGATTGCTATTCCCAACTACAGCGATAAGAACTTTTATGTTATTTTTATCATCTTATACTAGTTTGTACTTTTCTTAGTACCAAATTCTCAGATTTTAAGTGGAACTAAATGTCTCCACACTCCAATGTTTCTTAATACATTTAGTATTAAGAAGTTCTATTTAATCTAGTTCTGAACTTCTATAAACAGTTCTATTTTTGCTTAAGCAGAATCACAGCCCCTTCTTGGTTATAACTTTGTTCTTGTGTACTGTAGAATACTAAAAGAAATGATTCCATATTTATCATCATCTTCAATAATGTATATAAGGCAGTTATGACTTTCCAAAGCTGAGTAACTTGCACTATTGGATGAGCAAGTTGTTAATCTATGTGATTTTAAAAATTTAAATTTGATACTTATCTTCAGTAAAACAGTTTGTGGTATAGATGTTGCTAGAATTATATTTTTCAATCTTTTTTTGTGCATTGCAAGTTGACTATCTTTTATCAACATTATTCATGAAATTTTGGAGCTAATTACATGTCAATTTATATTAATTATTAACAGGCTTCTAACTCCCCCTGGACCTCCGCATGCTGCTCCCTTGGTTTCTATTGAGAAACAATTACCTGCTGCTGCACCTAATTATAGCTCTACTGCTAGATCATCCTCAACTGCAAGTGCATCTAAGGTTTGTATTATGTACATCTGAATTTGCTTTTTCAATTACATTTTTCTAAATTATATTCCACTTATAGAATTTTTTATTCATAATGATGATTTGGTATCTTGATTTATGTATCTGTCCCCGTGCCTACTTTTCATTGAAGAAGATAACCACTATCTTTTGATTTAATTGCATACTAGTAACTTCTCTGAAGCATTTGAACTTTTATGTAGTCAATTTTGCCCCTTGCTGTTGAATCTAATCAGATGATTGGTGAGCCTTAATATACATGACTAAAACTAGAAAATTTCCATCACCTGTGAAACATTCAAAGCACTCATGTCACGTTACTAACCTCCATCTGATTGCTCATATTCTTCATGAATTGATGAACATCATGCCTACCTGCATGTTTGGACCAACATCTAAGTTACATCAGACAATCATTCAGTCTTTTTTTCTTTCCAACTTGTTGGATTGGATATGCATAATTTTACTGAAGGATAATCTTTGAGATTTAGTGATTTTCAAAACAACGAGTGAGTTATTGTCTTGCAAGAGGCCTAAACAGGAGGTTTTTACATGCACTTACCCAGAAGGATGGTGAAAGTTTGGAGCACTATGTTGCCATTATTTTGGTAGAAGTTTGGAGCAGCATGTTGCCATTATTTTTCAACTAACACAAGTCCACTAATTTTTATTGAGGTTATGCTTTATGGTAATTATTTTGAAGTATTTTCTTTCTATTGAAGTTACTTTTGCTCCTATTTAGTGGATTGAGATGCTTTATATGGCAGCAAGTATTTAACTTGCAATTTTGTTTTCGTATGATAAATTTTTTCATGTCACAATATCACTTTGGCAAAAGTTTCCTTCTCCATTCATATTGGCACTTCTTGAAATATAAAAAAAAGAACTCATAGTTGAACATAAAGCTGAGATAGAAAGAACATAAGGAGATGAAATCAACATGTTAATTCTTTTCTGCAATTTTGTGAACCACATGAATGTGCAAACTCCTTTAACCCTGTTTGTTTGGATATTGAGAATTCTTGCTCAGGGAGAATTTATTGAATATCTTGCTCTTCTACTATCTACTGTGCAGCTTTCTGCATCTCAAACAGAGAATGGCCATTCTGCAAGGCCTGCCAGAAGTAGTTCGGTCACTCATGCTTCTCTCTCATCTTGCTATGTATCTGATCATAACAAAACCTTGGTCCTTAATGCAAACTCTATCTCAGCCACCTCAAAACCGTCAACCCCAATCAAACGGCCGGTAACCCCTTCGACTGCAAAGACATTGACACCAGTCTCTTATCCATTGCAAACACATTCATTCACTCCTGTCAAAACTCGATCGGCCTCTGGCCCTCCATGTATTAAACCTGAACCATCATATAATTCTAGGCCTGCAACTCCAACTTCTAGATCTCAATTCTCTACCAGTGCAAACTCAAACTCTAGTTTGGTAGCAGCCCATTCAATTTCCCGATCATCAACGGCCACTTGCCTGCCAATTTCTCAGGCAACAACATCAGCCTCGACAGTACGGCGCTCTCCATCTGTTGGGCGGCTTTCAGCTAGTAATGGTCGAATTCCACATTCAGCATCTTCTTCCTGTCCCAGCTCCCCAAATCGACAGCCTCAAGTTCCAAAAGGTTCAGCAGCATTTTCTTCTTGTCCCAGCTCCCCAAATCCATGGTCTCGGGCTCCAGTTTCTTCATCATCTTCTTCTCATCCCAGCTCCCGACCTCGGGCTCCAGTGCAGCCAATTGATTTTCCAGATTTTCCCATTTATGTGCCACCAAATCTTAGGGCAAAGTTGCCTGAACGTTCTGTATCTGCCAGCAGGGCACGACCAGGAATGGCACTTGCTGTCCGGGCAAGTTCAAATTTTGAAGCAGTGGTTCCTTCCAGTTCAAACCGAAAAATTTCCATACCATTTGAATCTCAGGGCAAGTTCCCAGAAAATACACCAAAAGCTTCTCTACACAGCAACATACTTCATTCCAATTTACCTGAGGACCAAAAGCCTATGGCATCTGAAGCTGGACCTTGTAGGACTACTAAACCGGCTTCTTCTACAGAGAGCACTGGATTTGGAAGAACAATTTCAAAGTCATCACTCGACATGGCTATTAAGCATATGGTATATTCCATTTTGTGTATGCCATAATATTTTCATCAAGCATTTAACTTCTTACAGGAGTACTTGTCTCCTAAGTTGAACTAAGATTAGACAAAGCTATAAGGTCATACATGCTTAATGAATAGTAGATCACGCTCCTATGTCTTCGATATGTGAGTGTAGGACATCCGCCAGAGCTTTGGAGGCATTTGGGGCGCATCAGTTTTTCCTCATAGTATTCAGTCTACGATATCCAGTGGCCGAACTGTTGGAGCATCAAAGACGACTGTTCCTGTCACTAATGATGGAATTCTTGTTGAAAATGGTGGTCATAAGGGAACATCTGGGGACTTCAATGGAGCAGTATCGTGCAACATGAACACTGGTTCCAGATCTTCAGATTGGGAAAACCTCATGACAAGGGAGAGAATGGATGATGCAGATCTACATGGTAGCCACAAGTATGACGTGATCTTGATGAAAGAGGACTTGAAGAACACAAGCTGGCTTCTTGGTGCTGACGATAAATCTGACCAGGGCTTGGTGCTTGATCACCAATTTGAGCCTCCTCCTGAACTCTTTGATCCTCTATAGCAAGTTTGTTCTTGTTATCTGTGCACGTTACTTTTTCATTCATAAACGTCTGTTTTGTTGATTTGTGATTGTTCTCTCAAAGGCCTGTTTCTGCTTACAACAAAAGGATGCTGATATTGATATATGTTTTATCCAATTGATTTGAATAGACTACAATTCTTGATCCAGTCCATAATGTATATAGTACATATCCCATCATGGCTTTTAGACTTTGTATTTGCTGGAAAACGTTGGTTTCCTTGTATTTGCTAATTGAACAGATTGATTCTCACTTAAAGTCTTCTGTATGGAACTTGTTTTATCTTATCAGGAATTGATTTTGGTTTATAAATCTTACCTGTACTTGTTGTGTATTCCAATAAAACTTGTTCTTGAGAAAAAAATTATTTGAGGAATAAACAAAAAGATAATAACTTTGATATAGACATTAAATAAAAATACACATTAGTTTTCTTTTATGGTTAATATGTTGGAAAATACAGGTGAAAAATATAACCATTGGTAATTAAGGATGTAAACCATAATATAGTAACAATATGGTGGTGCAGATTGGAATTTTATTTACGTTGTGTCAAGTTGGGTGCTTGCTATCAACGAGCATGCAATATTGTAACATTGACTCCTTCAAACCTCCTCAGGAAGCATTCCATGTTGTAAAAGCTTCGCATCGGCTGGCTACCAACAATTATTGCGTTAAGGATTAAGGAAGTTGGCAAAATAATTATTGCAAAGTAACATAAACTATGGACTGCCTTGATAGGCCTGCCATGTACTAGCAAAGATGACTAATTGCGAATGGTCAAACTTGGGTAAATTAGGATACTCCTTAATGTTCACATGTAGCTCACATTCACAAGCGCATAAACAACCTTCTTTTTACTTGCAAGGATAAGATTACATACAATGTAACTAGATTCCTGCATTAATAAATCTTTATTTTTGATAACCTCATTCGTTGGTCCTCACCCTTTCGTCATAGTCGATTGTGGCCTTCATTGATCACCCACCCTCGCCTCTCCTATTCACCTGCGCCTCCACATACGAGTTGACAAAGTAACATCGATTGCCTCCCTCTCCTCCTCTAGCCACTTTCGCTCTCGCATGTGAGTTGGCAGTGTTAGCTGCCTATGCTTTCGTGTGACGGCCACAACTAACTATGGTGAGAGCCGATGACCTAAGTGACTAGGCGTGAGCAAGGGCATTGCTACTATTACGATGAAAATATTTCAAGTCCTAAGGACAAAATAGTCTTTTCATGTTGCTTGGGGCACTCCATAAGAATTTTTTAAACTTGGAGCGCTCTACTACAAGAAAAACTAAAAATTAGGAATTTTTTTTTCAAAAATTCACATATATATATACATATATATACATATATATATACATATATACATATATATGTATATATATATATACAAATATATGTATATATGTATATATATATATATACATATATATATATATATATATACATATATATACATATATATATATATATATATATATGTATATGTATATGTATGTATATATATATATGTATATATGTATATATATTATATATATATATATATATATATATATATACATATATATATATATATATACATATATATATATACATATATATATATATATATATATACATATATATATATATATATATATATATATATATATATATATATATATATATATATATATATATATATATATATATATATATATATATATATATATATATATATATATATATATATATATATATATTCCACTTCATGTCAAATTGCATCATTCATATGTTTTTTCTAATTGAGAACTACTATTTCTATTACCTTAAAACTATTGGTAGGAAAAAAAAAAGGCCTCAAAATTAGAATAAATTTTTAGAAATTAACATTAAAAGACTATACTAGAAAGCTGATAGAAGATTTATATGATTTGATACTCTTTGCTTGTGTCCACAAAGAAAACTAAATTATTCATCATATAAAATATTAAATACAAAGAGTCACTTGCTCTTGCTCTTGAGTTAACTCAAACTTAATCCCTCGATCTCTTTTACACTCTCATATAAAATTTTAAAAACTAGTATCTCAATCCTCTATATTTACAAGGGATTATGTAAGGGTACCAAAAGTGTGTTTCTCTCTCCTTCTCTTACCAAAATCTTGAGATTTACGGTGTACTTATAGAATAAATTATAATGCACTAGAAACTTTTTTTACTATTTGAATCCATAATCTTAATCATAATATTACAATAAACTAGAATGACTCCTGCAAGTAATTTGAATCTAATTAAAACTCATTAAATACATATCAACCATTAAATAATTAAAATTATTTATGGATAAAAAGTAATTAGCATGATAACAAGGTGATTATGAAAGAGGCATAGTAGGCTACCTTAGCATTCATGTGATGAAATTAAGGTTAGCAAATGAGCTGATGATGTTTGTTGTAATGGATTTTTCTTTTTCATTGTATTCTGTGCTCACATGGCAATGACCACGAAGGGGATTGACCCTCCTTAAATAATTTAACGTAATATTAAAGTTTATAATTAGATAAGATATATAATAAAATTAATTAGATTTTGATGATAGATATTGATTAATAAAAAAAATATATATTATAATAGGATTCCTTAGGGGATGTCCTTGATGAGAGGAACTCTCATAATAATTTATTCTAAACTTTTTTGCTCTTACCTATAAATAGACATAATATCTAGGAACTAAATGATTTATCTCATAGAATATACAACTTAGAGATTATGATTTCTCTCTCAATCTTCAAATCATCAATAACAGTGATCTTATGAAAAGATAGGAAGAAATGATAAGAGGAGTGTCTAATTCTTGTTGCATATCAATGTTACTATGATATTCGGATCCGGAGGATAATGTCTTTACAGACCATATAGAGATTTTTTTCAGATGATATCGAAAGATACATATCGTAAATCTGTTATAATATTATTTGATTTCAATTTTGATATTAGAATTTTTCATATAACTTATAGTATGTCATATATTTTATGCTTACAAAAAACTGCAACATGAGGCAATTGTAGTATATATGCTTACAAAAAACTGCAACATGAGGCAATTGTAGTATATGGCCCTCTTCCACATTGTCATAACTCTAAAGCATATATATATATATATATATATATATATATATATATATATACACCTCATGAAATGCTCATAAATAATCTCAGAATGTTGAGTTGTCATAGGCATCTTTTTTGACAATGAGAAACTTATATCGTTATCAGATAAATCTGACACAGATAAAGCTTTGGATCATATTCACCTAAAAGAAAAATCATATTTACTAGTAACTTCTGCATCAAATGGAAAGTCTTTAGCTTTCTCTATCCTTTCCATCCTCATAGTGTGGTTCAAATGTATAGTTCGCCAATATTTTAACAATAATCTTAGCTGTTGGCGCTGATGTTCGAGAAGGACTCTCAGCTGAGAGGTATTGAAGATTGAATTAAATTCTGTCATGAGTTTGAGAACTATAACGAACCCTAATAACCTTTAAATAAGTATCATTAATGACTTTGCAAAAGAATTAGAATTAGTTTAATGTCTCTTATATTTTCTCTTGTATTATTTGGGCCCATAATTGTTCCATCTATTTTTTCAACAAAAGGATTCTAGGATTGTCAGACTAAGATGAGCCTTTCCATATCCAATAGAAAACAACAAAAAATAATAAAAGAATAAGAGCTACACATTTTAGGGCCATTGCTTGTAGAAACCTCTAAAGATCAGTTTGTTTTTTCACGAAATGTCCTCATATTCTTTATATTTCTACAAAGAGTCTTATTTTGTCTCACTTTATAATTTTACCTTTGTGCTAATAAAATTTCTCTTCAATCGTTTCAGATGGGTTTGGTCTGATTTAGAGATTGCTCCATAGCTGGTTTAGTTTGGGTTAATGTATATTGTATTAATGAATATAATTTACCTCCCTTTCAGTTTGGGTTTGAGCGGTTTGAGATGTGGTTGCTATCCTTTTATTTGAGCAGAAAAGAACACATCATTTTCTCTCCTCCAAACTTTCTCCTTCTACTTCTGCCCCTCCTTATCCTTCCCTTATCTTCTCACACTTTTAGTTCTTCTCATTTTTCTTCTCCGCGGTCTTCTTCTTGGAATCATTATATGTGAAACATCAACGTAAATATATTATTCAAGTTTAGGTATATATTTGATAAATATCTAGGGTTCCTATGGCATTATTTTTATTTTATTCTTTTTTTACTATTTTATTGATATATTAATATTTTATTACTATTTAACTAAATTATTATTATTTTTATTATATTAAAACTATTTATGTGAAAAGTTACTTATCTTCTTGTATTTAGTACTATGTTCTAATGATCTCATTGAAGAGATGATCCTTTTCAATATTTTTTTATTCTTGATGATATTGATAGTTACAATCTAGGTGAGACATTAAGGTTATGTGAAAGAAGTGTTTGATAGCTCACAAAATCTAGACTCAACTTGTCCATTTTATAATGATGAAGATGACGATAATGATGATTTGTTTGAAAACAAAGTGGCTGAAGAAAGGATAAAAGAAGTGATTGAAGCTGACCTAAACATAAATATTTACTCTATTCGATGTTATTAGTGAGGAAGGTGTATTTAGTTATGTATGATAATAATCATGAAGGAACGATGGTTGAATATAGTGTTAGTCAAGATGATGGTTTGATACTAAATGCCATGGTTCTTTATGTTGAAGGCGATGAATTTGCCTCAAATAATCTTTTCACCTATTAGGTATATGTGATATATAGATGTTATTAATGATATTAGGTTATATAATAATGACTTATCTAATTTTAATTATGTATAGGTATTTTGAGACAAAGATGAATCGCAAAAAGCATTGAATAAGTATGTTATTCATAGAAACTTTAAGATCAAACATATTGTAAGTAGAGGATATAAGGTAAAAAAACCCACTGCATAGTTCTTGACTGTGATCGGATAATAGTAACTTGTGATGGAATTGATAGTTTCAAAATTACAAAGTTTATAAAAGTGCACCAATATAATTTGTCAATATTAAATAGGAATCACAAGAATGCAATAGTTCTTTTCATTACAATGAAAATTAAAGAATAAGTTTTGGAAAATGATTATTATACTCTAAATATGATTATTATAGATATTAAAAAAGATTTAAAGTAATTGTATCTTACAAAAATGCTTATCCAAGATATTGTATTTAATAAAGTTTGTTATAACTTTAAGTAGTCAAATACTAATGTAACTTCATTTGTAAAGGAGTTATAAATTCATTACTAGAAGACTCATATTAAAATACTAATGACATCAGAATTACTTTTAAAGAATTTTTGAGCATTCGAAACATGCCTTAAAAGTTTTAAAAGTTATATGCGACTTGTTTCGAGTATTGATATTAAACATATGTTAGGAAATATCCTAGTACTTTAATGTTGACTATAATTATTGATGAAGGTAATAAATGATTTCTAATTACATTTGCTATCATCGAGATTGAAAGTAAAACTTCATGAGAGTAGTTCTTGGTTCCATTGAGAATATATATCATTGAATGTTTTAACATGTCCATTATTAGTAATCATAATCTAAGAATTCTATCAATGGTAAAAAAAAAATTTAAAAACAAATCATACTTATAGCATGGTTCATCATTTGAAAAGTTTTATAATCGAAATGTATGAATTCATTATTAAATTATTCGTGGGTTGCTTATTTCTTATATGATTGAAATGATAAAAAAAAAATTTGGTCGAATGATTCTCTCTATTGTCTAATAGGTGACGGATTAAAAGTTAAATAAGAAGGGATAGTTCTATGGAGTTTTCCTCATTCTAATAATGAATTATAAGTACAGACATTATGTGAGACTATTATGGTAGTTATGAATAAAAGAAATTATTCAAGTAGTCATTTTGATATCTATGGAATTCCATGGTCTCATGTTATGGTGCCTATTCAGTATAAAAATATTAATTCATATTTATTTTGAGAAGAATATTATACAACTGAAACTTACAGGATGACCTATAATGATAAAATCTTTTTCAATAAAATTAAGTAGTATTAGATATAACAAGAAGATGATTTTATATTATTACCATTGAGATGCATGTTATAGAGTAAGAAAGCAATGATTGAATCTATATTAAGAAAAACTATTTCATGTGCTAACAATATGAACATAATCATTGCTCATATAAATTTTCACCTGTATAAGAATTGGTAACAATATTATTATGTTTCATTATGTAATTTTGAGACATTTGAATATGATTATATATTTTGGGTAATTTTTGAAAATTTAACCTATTTATGATTGGATTTTTCAAAAAAAGAGTTACAAAAGTTTCAAAAAATAAAAAAAAAGCATCATTCATGCCCTCATAAGTTATTTTCAAGATTTCCTAAAGGTTTAAAATCAAAACTCAAAAAATGAGGTCAATTATACTTATTTTAAATAGGGCTATACTGATTTTGAAATCATATTAAAAAATGGCATAACCCTATTCAAAATGAGTGCAACTATGGGTTTAAAATTGTTGTTTTGAGGTACAAACATACCACGTGAATAAGTGGACATAATTAAGATGTTTATAACTATGATTTTTTTTGAAAAATTTTAGCCTATTTATGGCTAGATTTTTCAAAAGGAGTTATTAATGTTTCAAAAAATAAAAAATATCATTTAGGCCTTCAAAAGTCATTTTCAAGGTTTCCTAATGATTTGAAAACAAAATGCAAAAACTTGGCCAGTTATACTGATTTTGAATTGGTTTAAACTAATTTTGGGTCCTGTTAAAAAAAAGTATAATCCCATTTAAAACCAGTGTAATTGGGCTTAAATTGATTGTTTTAAGGTACAACTCATGACATAAATAAATAGGCATAATTAAGATGTTGCATGCAAAAAGTTCAACTTGAAACCTCCAAATACTCTTATAAGTGTGATTTTTTAGAAAAAAAAACCTGTTTATTACTGGACCTTTTCAAAATGATATATTAATATTTTAGAAACTCAAAAAAAGCTCATTTAGGACATGCTCGGTCATTTTCAAGGTTTTCTAAAGGTTTGAAATCAAAACTTAAAAAACTAGGTCAATTACATTGATTTTGAATAGATTTACATTGATCTTATAAATCAATTACGAATATTTATCCATCAATGACAAAAATGTCTTTTGACAAATGTCTCTATTAGATTAGCCAACATATTTACAAAATAATTACACAAAATCTCACTTTCAAATATTTGTCCATCATCATATTCATTATCTAACTTATCAATATGCTTTATTGTTACTTTATAAATCACTTACAATAATTTAGTTCTAGATCAGCTATAAATCAATGTCAAATCAAGAGCCATAATTTAGTTATAGAAGTCATTGAATATTTCAAAAAATATTTTTCCATCAGCATTGAATCTGCAATCTGCAATTGGAATCCTTTAATGTCCTCCTACTTGAGTTTTATTGAAAATTTGGAAAGCAAATACTCCCATGTACTTTATTGATCAAAGATGATATAAGCCAAACTCCAATTTGACCTAATTGGAGTTTCAATCAGATTTTAATTCGATCCTAATTAAATCAAACTAAGATCATGCTCAAATCTAAGCTCAAAGACTAGATTCAATGTAGCTCAAGCCTCACTTAAATTCAGCTCAAATCGAGCTGCGAATGAAGTTCAATTCAGCTCAACCTAACTTTGACTCAAACTCCAATTCAAATCCAATGTGGTTAGATATGTATTGAGCTCATTCAAATCTAAAGAGGTTAAGTCCAACCAGAATCGATGTGGCTCTAAATCCTAAAGACATTAGAACTCTTGAAGTCCTAAAGATATTAGAACTCTCAAGGTCTTAACTAGCTAGGACTCCACCCCAGTTATAAAAGAGGGAGGAGAGTTCCATCTAAAGCGTTCTAAAGCAATCTAAGATGTCCCCTTGAGTATCCAATCAACCCTAAGCTAAAAAGAGAGAAGAGAAGAAAAGAAAAGAAAGAGAAAAGGAGGACAACAGGAATGCCCTTCTTTATTTTATCTAGCCTTTTAGCTGACCTAAGACAACTTCCTAACTATGAGTAGTAGTAGAAGAAGAGAAGAAGAGGAAGAGAGCCTTGGCAGCCCTTTTCTAGCAACAACCAAGATCAGCAAGTAATGAATCATCTTCTGATGATCTGCGATGGAATTCTACAACAAAGAACCATTGCAAAACTAGTAACTTTATCTTTGTCCTTGACATCTAAAGATACAATAGCAATCTCAACAAATAACAGCCCTTCCACAGCCCCATTAGAGATACTATCGGATTAGTGAAAGGAGAGAAGGAAGGGAGAATCGACAACAACCTGTATTCTACTAAGAGTGATCTGTCCATGTTTATCCCATAATAATCGTTACCTAGAATCTTTGGTTTAGTTTTCACTTTAAATTTAGAACAATAGTAAATTAAAATTTCCTTTCTAAGTTGTATTTATTGTAGCAAAAATGTCACTCCACCAAAACTTCCATCCAAGAGATGGTTACAAGTTGATGGACTGTCAAACCCATATAGCATATAGATCATTCATGACAAAAATTACACAATCAATCATGGAACATATAAATCAAATATATTAGATTGATGTATTATTTTAACTAAAAATTTTAGAATTACAGACAAGGTTCCTCAATACTTACAGAGAATTTTGTTTTGGACATAATTCCTCCATAGATTTCTATTATTTTCATCCATAACGTTTCAACTAAGCTAAACCAAGGTGTAATTATTTAGTTCAGCTATGGTCAAACTTCTATAAAAAAATAAAAAAAAACACATTTCTAACTAACATTAGAATATTGAACAATAATTATTATTCATTATTAACAAATAATTAAACTTACCTTAATCATGATATCCATGTCTACAAAATTTTTTTTTCCCAAAGTTTTGTCATCATCTATCCGAGTCATATTGTCAACTTAAATGGTAGTATCATCAACTTATTACATAACTCCATATTATAATCAACGTTTGTAATGATTGTATCATTAACTTTATTCTTCTCCTCCATATTCTCCTCATGGTTTTTAATGCCCTCACGAACAATTATAAGAATCTCCTTGACACTCTTCCATTTTTTGTTTATCCAAAATTTTCACCATAATAACTACCTTGAACCCAATTTTATCCCCCTCAAATTTTATGATAGTTTTATCAAACTCAATCTTCTTATTCTTCTTCTCAACACAACAGCTCCCCTTAGTTTTTCCCTTTACTTCCTCAATTTATAAGGACTGCAACTTCTACTTAATTTTATTAGATATATAATTCATTTTTGTTCTAAATTCTTCTCCAAGCTTCCCATGATATCGATAACAAGATTGGCATTAGGAAGTAGTATCACATAGAGTTGACATTGCTATTAGGGCAACCTCAAGTGCAACATCTTCTAACGGGCCTTCATGAAAACTCTTGTATATTTTATATAATAGGTAAAGGGTTAATCATCTTAATATTATAATAATACTATATATTGATGATCAGAAATAATATGAATACATCAAAAGATGGCACGATATTAGTCAACAAAGCTGCCTCACATTCGAAGAGGCATAACTCTTGAATAGTTTATAAAAGAAAGATCAATAATTAGCATATGTTTAGATGATATATAAAGACATTGTATGTCTGTAGGTGAGATATTCGATAATATTTTATTGATTATGTTTTAATATCATATTCTAATTGGCCATTTGTAGTGAAGATTCTACATCATTTGCTAGTTTAAAGCACAACACATGCTTACAAAACCATCACTCTAAGTTAATCATGATAAATATTATCATACTTCATAGAAAGGTGTTTATGAAAATATTTATTAATCATATAAAACAATTTATCATACTTGTAATAGGGGTAAGTAGTCTCTTAAATAATCAACAGATATCATCTTATTTCGTTTGACTCCATATATTTCATCTCTCACTATTAAAATTTTTCTAAAAATGAAAGAGTGGATCGTTATCACCTAGTTGAACTCATTTAAAATAGACAAATTGTTAATAATTAATAATAACGAAACCAATAAACCATAATTACTTTGACAAAATAAGATCTATATATATATATATATATATATATATATATATATATATATATATATATATATATATATATCTTCGTCAAGAGTCATGCAACTTCCAATTAGGTACGATTTAGTATTGAAGATGAAAAATAGTGATTATACAGATTACTCGATGCCTATGCCGTGAAATAAATTATATGACATCTATTTTATAGACAGAGAAGAATATAAACATTGGTCATTTTAAATGATAAATGATCCTCATTTATTATAAATTTGTTATCTTCATCTCGTTACCCATGTATACATGATAAAAGTCCTTGAGAAAGAGCAAAATTTAAGATATTTATGAAATGTGCAAATGAGTTATGCTTTAGAATATCTAAATAACATTATCTTAGTAAAATTAATGCAAAAAAAAAAAAACCTCTGCCATGCTTGGTGGGTCTCATAAAGAAGTATTAAAAATGATATATAAAACTGCCACTGCTCACTATCCAGCTTAGATAAGATTTTTTTCTTCTCTGTCTTTTCATGATTTGATAATTTAGATGGATCAATAAATTACTCAACATATGGAATTATGATTATAATTTTAAAAAAATTCATTGAATATGTGAAATAATATAATTTACTAAATATGAAAGAAAAAACTTACTACTAGATACATCCTTAATATTGTCCTTTTTACAGCTTCTATGAATATAATAAACTCCAAATAACATGACTGAAATTAATTGACAATGATAAATTTATAGCTATTAGATCCTTAAAAGCCTAAAGTTAACTAAAAATAAATTACAGAGAAATTAACTATAATTTCCCCTTTGCTATCAAATTTCAATAAAATACACAAAAATTTATATGAAATATCTACTTAATATCCTTAATTATCAAATTTCATTAAAATATATAGATATTTATATGAAATGCCTATCTATATGAAGTTTGATTTATAGGAACCAACTTAGGATTTTTATGAATGTTGAGAAAACCCTAGAGGATTAATTATAGGGATACCGCAAAGAGAGCTTCGAAAGGAAGATACTATCAACAAAGTCCTTCCATATGAGAGATCGAAGATGAAGAAAAAAAGATCAAAGACGAAGATGAAAAATGTCTAGATAAAGACGTCGTCGATGAATAGTATACATGAAGACAAAGCTAGGGTGAGAGTTCAAATGTCAGTATGACTTTAGAAGAAAAATATCACGTCAGTTTGAGTTTTTAAGAAGAAGACCATGCAAGGAGGAATTTTTTATGATTTAGGGTCAGTTTGAGTTTTTACCTAGTTTGATTCGAATCACTGCCTTCTTAAGACCAAATCTAATTCAAGAATATTTTGCTCTTTTTTAGGAAAATGAGGCTCTCTGTGGGAAAAATAAATAAGGGGACATTTTAAGGAAAAAAAAAATTGAATTTTAGGAATTTTTTTTTAAGGTAATCTCTCAACATTTTATATGCATTTGCAATCCTTTGAGGTGTATATTATACCATCTAATGAACTAAATATTCCTTCACCTAAAGAACTATATTATGAGATGTGGTTGAGTTGTTAAGGAAAATTAAGTAGGCCAATTAATTCCTAGGGTAGGAAGGCACATTAACAAAGGCGGGTTAGCACAAAAAACCAGGACATAATTTATAGCAACATGCTCCAATGCATAACCATCGTCACATGCCCAACCATCTTCATGTTGTGGTGACTTGTTTCACAATCCATTATCACAAAGTCAAGGACGAGCAGGTGGTCCTTCAGACTTCATCTGCCACCAACTGCAATGGCCTTTTTTTTTTTTTTTTTTTTTTTTTTTTAAAGCGAAAATATATATTTTTATAAATGCACTCTTAGGTACAAGTGCTTAGTCAAACCACTGCGTTCTTTAGTTTTAAGTCATAGCGTATGTAAGAAAATCATGTTAATCATAATAGGATACGAGATCCACTTCATTGATGCAAGAGCTTTATAGCTTACATAGAATAGTTAAAACGCAAAGGGAGGCACTAATGTGTATCGTGTCTAGATGAAATTAACTGCAAATATATCTTATGTATGGATATGAGTCAACTATGAGCAGAAACACTAGTTGTGTTATGAGTCAACTAGGCCAAGTACGACAACCCCAGTACATCAAATTTTTACTAATGCAAGGTCTGATGAGGATTAATAATGTACATATTCATATTGCTATAAGCAGAAACACTATTCGTATTATAATTAATTATGATATTATTCTTTAATAATTAAACACAATAAGATGATTTTATTGATTACAACACATAAGCAAGTAACATACATTTGACAATCAAGTAGAACAATAAGCAAATTAATCTCTTTTATGCAATGAGTAGATTGGCAAAGCATGAGATCAAGCATTTAATAAGATGGGATCAATACCAATAATTGTGCTTAAACAAAAGAAGTCCCAGTGTCATCATCCATCACCAATAGCTTAACACAATCACTTTCAGCTCCCGCTGTAACTCTTACAGATCGTGTACCATTAGTTTTCACAATGCCAATGAGAATACCTAATCCCCTCCATTGACTTCTTTGGCATAAACAAAGTGTCTGGTTGAGAACGCCAACAAGTTTCTGTTGGCTTCCTCCAATTTTCTACTCTGGCATCGCTAAGATTCAAAAAGAAACAACCAAAACACACTCATGTCAGCATCTAAAAATTAATGCATTTAAAGTATGCTCACTCCATGGGATTTGTTTTTCCTTCTTTCTAACCACAAACAATTAATGTGATCACATTGGCAACAGTGGGAGTACGAAGGATTCTGCACTGGCTGATTTCTTTCGTGTCATCTTGCGGACTTCCAACCCAATGATGAGTTGTGTACTACTACTACGACTACTGCTACAATCTGACGGCTACGATCACCTCCGTATCGTGATTTCCGACTCGTGTCATGCACGTGACTGAATGCAATGCCAAAATGGTAATTTAGTCATCTTTCTCGGGTGTTTTCCTGAGAAGCCGCCTCCTTTTACCACCCCCCTCTGTTGAGCAGCTCCGAGCTCCAATGGTGGACTCGGTTGCTTGAGGAGCCGATCTCGGGAGAGACGTGGAAAGAGGATCTCGAGGGCGGGAAAGCTTCGTTCGTAGCTCGGGCCGTGGGGAGATATCTAAAGGTGGGATTTTGATGCGGTGTCTGCGGGTTCCGTGAGACGTCTTCCATTTCGGCTCCAGTGGCCGATCGGAAGCTCTAAAAAATCTCGTTTTTAGATTAACTCCGTCGACTCTACGGTGATTGGTGTTGTTTTCGAGGCCCAAGTTGAGGTTCCGGTAAGAACCCCCCGTTTCTTGCTTCGTATCTTGGTGGAGTACACTAACCGTGGAGCAATTGTATTGCGCTGGTCTGTTCAAAGTTCTTTACTAGTTTCAGCTTCAAGGTTCTGGTCGGTACGTTCCAATTCAGTGTTCAGTGACCTTTACAGTCTGCTTTCTTCGAATGTGTCTCGAACGTCTGCATCTCTGCTTGCAGGTTCCTGCAGATCTCGAGAGCTGTAATGGTGATTCCTATGCGAAATGCTTAAGGGAAACAATTGTATGACCATGTTCTCCTCTTTGAATCAGGTCAGAGTCCAAGGCTTGAGCTCCTTCTATTAGAAAATCTGATTCAACTATGCTTATCCTTCTCTCTCTCTCTCTCTCTCTCTCTCTCTCTCTCTCTCTCTCTCTCTCTCTCTCTCTCTCTCTCTCTCGCTCTGGTGGTTTCTGTGTGTGCCTTTTTGATGGGTGGGTCTTCCATGAGCCAGGCTGGTCCATGTTACCACATCCATCGGTTGGTGCAGTCCCCCTGCTTGGTCCAAAGCAAACTCCAAGCTCTTCTTTATTTTGTTGGTAAGAAAAGGGGGAAAGAGAATTATGAATGCGCCTCTGCATTTGATATAGGATGATCTTCTAGTGTAGTGATTGTTTCTTTTCTCAACTGACGCTTCACTATAGGGGATTAGATTAAACGGAGGGTAGATTATGTGGAAAGGCTTGTTGCAGGTTTGCTCCTCTTTCGTTTTGTTGCATGCTGGTACAAATTCTTTGGCCAAGCTTTCTATATGCTTTATAATGAAAATCTTATTTGTGGCTTTTTTTCTCCCTTACCGAAAATTCTGGTGTTCTCTTTGAGAAGAATCTTGTTCATCATCTCCAAAAAAAAAATGATGAATCTTCCACTTTAGTAGTCCATAATCTAGTGCAACTAGACCAGGTTATCTAAGGAATAGTAGAGATAACAGTCGAAGAGAAGAATGCTTTCTTAGGAAATAAAATATTTGAACAATCTGCAGTTTGAGCTGGCTTCCCACCTAGCAGTTATTAGGAAAATTGTATTTGAATTCTTAAAAAGGATCTTTACAGACTAGTGAACTTTGTGCTTATACAGGGAAGTAGAACTTAGGATGTTTGAGAAGATCATGAAGGAGACTTGGAGATAATATATAGGTGCTGGTTGTTGATATGGTGAAATATTTTTACTTCTTTGTTGATTGATAGATTCATTGTAGAAGTATATACTTCTATTTAGTGATGGCAATAAAGTAGGGCCACTTTTTAGCTTTAATGAATTCAATCACTCTTTTCTTCTGACTTTTTTTTTTTCTTCTTTTATGGTTATATTTGACGCTACTGCTGTGAGCATGTTCTAATCCCCTTTCTTTTTCTTCTGTTTGCAGTCGTCAGCAATGGAGATCTGTGGATAATTTCAATTGATTGCAGTTGATGTTCTCTTGTGTCATCACTTCTAGTTAGCTATGGATCGCCAGATTGTTTTCGTATCAATTCCTTTGTTTGTCCTCCTGCTATGTCTTCAAACTTCGGCTGCTGGTAACTTGACTTCTGATATGCAAGCCCTCCTTAAGTTTGCTGCGTCTGTACCTCATGGCCGGAAACTAAACTGGAGTTCTCAGACACCGGTCTGCTCCTCTTGGGTTGGCGTCGCATGCACACCGGATAGAACCCGTGTGCAGAGCCTCCGTCTGCCAGGGATTGGGCTCTTTGGCCAAATCCCTGCTGACACACTGGGTGAGCTTGGTGCCCTGGATACCTTGAGTCTTCGATCCAACCGCCTTGAAGGAGATCTCCCTGCCGATGTCCCACACATTCCTTCTCTTCATTCTATGTATCTTCAGCACAATAACATATCTGGAATTATACCTTCTTCCCTCTCTTCCAATCTCACATTCCTCGACCTCTCCTACAACTCTTTCATTGGAGAAATTCCATTGACAATTCGAAAACTTACTCAGCTGACTGCATTGTATCTCGAGAACAATTCTCTTTCTGGACCCATTCCTGATCTTCAACTTCCCATGCTACAGTATCTGAATCTAAGCTACAACAATTTTAGTGGTTCCATACCAGTATCCCTCCAAAAGTTCCCTGCCGAGTCGTTCTTGGGGAACCCTCTCCTCTGTGGGACTTCTCTAGCACAATGCTTTGCAATTCCTCCATCTCCACAATTATCTCCAACTGCACTACCTATAAAGCCCAAAAAGAGATTTTGGAAGAAACTAAGTACAGGGGTTATAATAACTATTGCTGCTGGAGGATCAAGCCTTCTATTTCTGCTGCTGATTATAATCCTGGGATGCCTTTCGAAGAGAAAAAGTAAAGATGGCAGTGGTGCACCAGAAGGAAAGGCTTCAGTCAGTGGAAGAACTGAGAAAACTGAGGAATACAGCAGTAGTGCTATGGAGGCAGAGAAGAATAAGTTGGTTTTCTTTGAGGGATGTACTTACAGTTTTGACTTAGAAGATCTGTTAAGAGCTTCTGCTGAAGTTCTTGGAAAAGGAAGTTATGGGACAACATATAGAGCTGTTCTTGAAGATGGGGCGACAGTGGTGGTCAAGAGGTTGAAGGAGGTGGGGGTGGGGAAGAGAGAGTTTGAGCAGCAGATGGAAATAATAGGAAGGATTGGGCAACACCAAAATGTAGTGCCACTTCGTTCTTTTTACTACTCCAAGGACGAGAAGCTTTTGGTCTATGACTATGCCCCTTGCGGCAACCTCTCTGCGCTGTTGCATGGTATGATTTCCAAAAATCTACTCTGCTTCTCTCCAATGTTCAGTTTGATAAAAACTTTGTTTGAATCCAATGCTGTCCCTTAATGTTGCATTGAAGTTCTTAACCAAGTTTGCATCATAAATTGCACATATAAGAGTCAAATACTCCTGCTTTTATATGAAATTACTCTGCAAAATTAGAAGTCAGATTGATATATATAATGGCTGTTTGATTATGTTATTTGAGTTTTATTTTGCATACATTATGCTGAGCTTGTGTTTCTCTATATGATGATGAATGCTAAGATTCCTCACCCAATAGAATGCATGGTTACAAAGTCACCTTTAAGCTGACCCTCTATGATGCCTGCAAGTTCTCATGTTCTCTCTCTCTCTCTCTCTCTCTCTCTCTCTCTCTCTCTCTCTCTCTCTCTTTTGTGACCCATAGAATAATGATTCAGTTTGATGGATGTTATTTGCCATTTAACAAACAAATTATCATAATTCTACCTTCTAGTGTGGAAACAAGTACATCAATAATTGAGGGCTTTTTCATAATTGAAGATACCGATATTTACATGTTGAACATAGAAACTTCTTTTGTGCAAATTGCATGTTAAAACCATTAGTTTCTGCTGTTTAGGGTGCTGAAGCTCAGGATCATCTTTCTTGTGAACTTAGAACATTTCTACCATGGTACCACCAAATTATTAAATCCATCAAAGACAAAAATAAAAAGGAGGATCTCAGAATTGCTCTTACCTTTCAACTTTCTAGGCAATTTATCTCTAGCCTCTATCATAATTAAATCATCTGCACTATGTGCTTGGACATCAATGTCGTTTATGGTCATCGAGACTTCTTTCTCATCACATTTTGGACTACATTATATTTAATTCATTGTTCAATACTTCTACTGGAATTTATATGTCCTACTTGCTATTTAATGTATTCTTCTTCATTTGAAGGGATTGTGAGCTAGTTAAGAAAAAGGGAGAATCTTTTTCTGCTAAAACATAGTGATGAAACTCCATAGCCGAGATCATTGATGCGGGATCATATGGTTTATTTTAGTATATCTTCAGGGTCCTTGTTAGGAGAATGACTTTCTTACCCGCACTAGTGAGGTTCCAGTATATTTTAATTTTGCTTCCTTTTCTTGCTATTTCTTTGTAGATCTGCTGGAACAAGGCCTTAGATTTTATCTAAGTTCCTATCCACTACTAATTTTAAACATCTAATACTGGTCAGGAGTCTTAGTAGCCGGATCTAATTCATGGGAGATGTTTTTACTTGAAGCTGCTAAGTGTACATATTATTAAGGTCTGCTTGGGTACCTTTTCAGCTAAAACACCTTACAAAACACAATCAAATCCAAGTTGAATTGGTTTTGATTTGAATTGCGGATATTTAATAGTCTATAATCTTTTCAAATAAAACTCAAGAGTGGAAATTATGGAAAATGAAGTTTAGTTTATAACTGCTAGGGAATGTCAGACATAAGTTGTGACCAGATGGGATGAATGACAGAGAAATAATATGTAAAATGCACATTCAACCAAAATTCCTGCTTCATGATATTTTCTATGGTTGTTAGATGAACCATGTTATTAAGATATGTCCAAGTATAATTTATCATCAGAGTTTACTTTTATACTGAATTTTGAAGATTTCTCTTTTGACATAGAATACCTACTTTCATATAAAATGAAACTTAACGGAATGAATTGCTATTAGGATTGGAGTTTTAAACAACAAATTTCCTGCGTTACCATAATTCTTGAATATCTGAGAGATCAGTCCTGTTTGTCCACTGTAATGTGCAGGAAGTAGAGATGCTGCAAAAACTCCCTTGGACTGGGACTCCAGGATGAAGATCTCACTCGGTGTCGCACGAGGAATTGCCCATATTCATGTTCAAGGAGGTGGAAGGCTCATCCATGGCAACATCAAATCATCAAACGTGCTTCTGACTCAAGAACTCAATGCTTGTGTCTCTGAGTTCGGTCTTGCTGTGCTCATGAATTGTGCAGCAACACCTTCAAGAATTATGGGCTACCGCGCACCTGAAGTCCTTGAGCAACAAAAATCAACTGTGAAGTCTGACGTCTACGGCTTTGGAGTTTTCCTGCTTGAGCTACTCACTGGGAAATCTCCAGTTCAGACTCCGGGCCATGATGAAGTGGTAGACCTACCCAGATGGGTCCAATCTGTGGTCCGAGAGGAGTGGACTGCTGAAGTTTTTGATGTGGAGCTGATGAAGTATCCCAACATCGAGGAGGACATGGTTCAGATGCTTCAGGTTGCAATGCAATGCGTTGCAAGAGTTCCAGATCGACGACCCGCGATGGAAGATGTGGTTAGGATGATTGAGGATGTTCGGCACTCGAACTCAGAGAGCCGACCATCCTCAGAGGAGGGGAAGGCTAAGGATGACAATGACCCAACACCATGAGGTATTCCAGTAGCAGCTTCAGTGATTTAGCAGTTGCTCATCAAGAAATCTCATTTTGTTTGATCACTTGTTGTGCAAGCAAAATAATAGCCTGAGTGCTTGGGGAGATACACATGCATGACTTTTGCTGAGCTTGATTAATGTCGTAGTTGGTTTGGGTTTATTTATACACACTGTGGTTGATAGTTTTCATTGTTCTATTTGTTTCCATCATGTCATAGTATATTTGATTCGTTCACATACTGACATGGAAAATTCTGAAGGTGATCAAGTATAATTGAAGGATCCTTCCAAAGTTGATACAAAGCTACTCTCTTTGGTAGAAATGGTCACTGTAGCCTTATGGTAAGGTTGCTCTGTCTGTGTGATTTTGGTAATTAAGATTTGGGACATCAAACAGTAGTAATTGTTTGAGTTGATACATGAAATAGTGACATAAGGCTTTGAGAGTCATAAATCTGGCAGCTGATAACCCTTCAAAAGCCAGTGGTTTTTATATTCATTTTATATGTATGTATGTATGTGTGTATCTTTCATATTAGTTAATCTCAATTAGCTACAACAAATTATATATTAGTTAAAATTTTAGTTTAGATTAACAATTTTTAAAACTGATTTTGATGTTAAAATTTAAGAGTTTCTAGTGCATTTTATTTTTCATTTTTTTGGCTTAAATAAACTAATTGAATTTTTTGAATGGATATAAATAGCAAGATATAAAGTGTCTTAATATTTTGAGGGATTTACATAGATTGTATTAAAATTTAGAATAAGAAATATGCTATAACTGGACAAGTTTTTCAAAATAGAGTAAAAATTTGGTGGAATCATTTCTTTTTTATTTTTTTCTTTTATTTTAGGGTTTTTTTTAAAAATCCCTTATTTTTTTTCTCGATTATAATCTTTTTTTTTCATTATTCTTATAGAGTGTCTCTTACTTTCTAAAGGATGAAATTGCTCCTAACTTTCGCCTTGCTAGTTGCTACATCCACCCTTCATTACACTTATCATAAGGCATCGACATTGTAGGTTCCTCTCTACTCTTTTTTCATTGTCCTCATTGGTTATTGCTTTTGCCTCTCACTGTGGCTACCTCCACCCTACCTCACCTTCGTTGTTGTTCTCTACTCTACCTTCATCAGCACCCTTGCTCCCACCTTCGTTGTTCACTCTCATGTTGATTATTGTGTTTCGATCACCCCCTATGTCGTTCTATATCCATCAATACTTCTCTTCTCAAGGGTCATTAGTGAGGCATATCGTCCATGTTCGGAGCTTTATTATGGAGGAGAGGACCACCTTGTTGCCTCTATCCAACATTTTTCAAAAGCTATAATCATCTCTCATCTCATGTGCATGGGCAATGAGGGTAAAGGTGTGCAGGCGAAGATGACGATAAAAGCAAATAGGCAAGGATGATGATGAAAGATAAAGACCATGGGTAATCTCATCCATTAGGAAATAAGGGGTGACAATGGAGAAAAAGTGAAAGTAAGAGATTTTTTTAAAAAATTATAGTTTATTTTATATTTGTATAGTTTATATTTTTAATAAAAAAGATATATGATATCATGCTATTGTTGTTTAATTGAAACACATATTTTTGTTCTTGAGAAGTTCGATGTATTATAACTAGCTCTTTTTTTAATGGAGGCGACAAAAGTTCAACCAAATGTAAAAAACAGAGAAAATTTAGGATAAATAGAAAAAAAGGGGGAAAAGATACATAATATAAGCAAAATAAAAAAATAAAAAAAAACGTTTGACCAAAATCACATGATAATTATAGGATCTAAGAAGGCAAATGTCTTAAGTAGATTTATCAAGGATTGTTTTCATCTATGATTGTCAATATATATCGGCCTAATTCCAACATGTTAAATAAATCAAAATGGAGATGATTATTGATACATTATTGACCTATTAACATGTCAAGTTGAGTTCATATAAGATATTTTGGATCATTGATTACGTAGATATCTAGTAGTGGATAGTTAACATAATTTAATGTAGGGCTTAATTTAGGTCAATGGAGTAATTAGACATAATATAAGCCAAATTAAGATGAAAAACTAGATAATGTTTCATCATTTTTTATTATCATTCCTTTATAATAAATTATTATAAATATTACAAGGTTTTCTAAATTATTTAGATCTAAATTCAAGTGAAAATGCAAAGGATAGAATTCTTGTCATAGTTTCTTTTGAAATATGTCAAGACATTTATAATTTTCATCCAAAATCATTCAAATTATCATATTAATAATTTGATAATACCTCTAAACCTATAGTAAAGTTGATATTTATTGTTAGCAAAAATGTCAATTAATTGAAACTTAATTACAATGTTTTTTTTATCAGAGTTATGATATATTAATTTACTGACAAACCTATTGTAAGTCTATTGAAAAAAATTAATTAGAAACTATTTTTTTAAAAATAAAATAAATATTTTAATATTTTTTAAAAGTGTATGCATAAATCTAGGGTTATGTTAAAAAAAAAGAACTTACCATCATTTATTTTGAAATATGTCATAATATTCTTCTTTTCAATTCAAAATCACTCAAGAACTCTCAAATAAAATATTTTATATACTTTAATGAATAAAATAAGGTTAATAATTAATGTTTGTGAGAATTTGAATTAATTAAGATGGAGTTACAACATCTTTGAATAGAGCTATAATGTTCTTAATTCAGTAATAAAAAAAATATTATAGCTGGTTCGATTGAACTGAAATACTATAATCCTATTCAATGTCACTGTATTTAATTATGTTTAATACCGGAATTTTGACCTCTGAACTTCGATGGAAATTAAAAAAAGAAAATTATGAGCTGTCAGTGTAAGTATTTTTATCATTTTAAAAGATAGTGACTCGTCGTCATGAGAAAAAAAAAAAAATCAACGTAGAACCCTTTTTGTTTTGGATTTTTTTTTAAAAACAAAATATCCACTCCAATCATCCACATGTTCTTGACAAGTCAAATATATTAGACAAGGTGTGAATGTGATGCGAGGTTACATCTCGATGAGCTGGTCGCAACACCAGAACATTAGCACACATGGAGTACTCCAAAGTCAGAATGATCTTTCCCAAGTACAATAATCTATATATCGTATGATGATGTATTAATTCAAGAACAAGATCGGAGTCATCCATCTGACGCTACGATGGAGACCAATGGGAATGAATCCATTAGAGAGTCCAAAGTGAGAAAGCCATGAGTCATGGTCATATTCCATTCCCTCTTCCCCGTTCCTGCAGCCTTAGATATCGGCGAAGGGAACAAACAATGCTATACCAAGCTCATAGAACGTGGAAACCCGAGCTCGGCGTGGGGGTCAAATCAATGGAAGATCTCGCTGCATGCATGCTTTCGTCTTGCGTTGACATTACAAGTGCCGTCATCATTCCTGTACTAATTGCCGTCATCGTTGATACATCATCCACGTTATCCTCCTTCATTGAACGGACGTAACCAGAAGTCCAAAAGCCATCGCCATGAAAGCTGCTGCTACTTTCGTCATTGCCATTGTCGCCATCAATTCTGTCGTCATTACCATCATCGACCTCCTTCGACGTGACTTCTTCTTTTACAACACGAGGTGCAATTGACTGCTGTACGCAGTACAAAGTAGCATCCTCCATATGCTGATCGGCTTCCTATGAACATGATTTAGAGGCTTCTTTAGTATTACCAATCACAAGCTAGACTTGCTTCTTGACGGTCTTCTTTTATTAGGTATGTCTTCATATGTCTCATATTTTCACTAAAATATGAGAGAAAAAAGTTCTAGATGCATCTATTCTTCCTTTTATTCTCTATACAAAAAAGCCTCCTCTGACTTCTTTATATCATAAAGAATTAGTATGACGTTGACAAATATTGTACTAAAACCTCGAAAACTTGGTAGCATCGAATGTAATAAATTTACTAATCCATGAGTAGCCAATGTACAATGAGAACTGCTTCGAATCGAAGAAAACATTTATGCGGATATATCGGTATAATGTAAACAGCTTGTGTGTGGAAGAAGTACAAAAATATTAGATCCATCCTTGTACTTGTTATTATATCAAACTGCAACCGTATATAACATAACACACACAAATATAGTATGATTGTACTGAAGCAAATTACATCGTTTAATTTCAGTTCAATGTTTTTCTCAAAGATTGCTTCAAGTCTTATTTTGGACATTCCAAATTGTACAAACTTAAATTTTGTTTGGGATGATACATATTGAATCTCAGATTTTGATGATTAAATTAATTGATAAACTATTGATCTAATCTATATATTGAGAAAGTGATGTAGGTTTAACTACAATTATGAATAAGGTATAAAGAAGATGTTGGGCTGAAGTCAAAGACCGGGTGATATGCTAGAAGTTCGGACGATGCATTAGGGGCTCGTCAAGAGTTCATCGAGAGTTCGCCAAGAGTTTGTCGGAAGCTCATTAGGAGTTTGTTGGGAGTTCGTCGAGAGTTTGTTGGGAGTTCATCGAGAAATTCGTCAGGAGCTTGTCGGGAGTCCGCCAGAAGATCACCGAGAGTCCCCCGGAAGTTTATCGGAAGATCACTGGAAGCTTGCTCGGATTTTGTTAGAAGAACAATTGACATACTAGACAAAGATTGATTAGTTAATACCTTAATTGTTGTAGTTAGGATTTAGATTGAGTTAGGATTGGGAGGTAATCCCACTAATTCAGTTAGAGGCCAATTAGGCCCGAATCAGGACTGATTTGGGCTGGACTGATGGCCCAAACAGTGACCTAGAACCACGTCAAGCAGTGGCACCACCAAGCGGTAGAATCACCTAGGGTTGAATCTCGTAGGAGGTCTAGGCGATAGTACCACTTAGACTAGGCGATGGTATTGCTGACAGTTAATTTTGCTAAGCGATGGTATCACCCAGGTAGGTGGTGGTACCGCCAGAGTCTAGTATCCGAGACTCTATCAAGTGGTAGTACTATCAAACTGGGTAGTGGTATCGCCTAGTATCAGAGAGTGATGGTGGTGGTATTGTCCAGGATTGACGGTGGTACCATCAGTACCCTTAAAACTTGAGATGAGACCTTTTTTGGCTCCATTTTTGAAGTCAATTGGGGCCTATAAATACCCTACACTTTTCTACTTGTCAAGCATGAAAAAGTGAACATCAAACCTGAGATCTAAGTGAAAATGCTGTTGTAATCCTTTGAGAGTTCACCTCCTTTTGTTCAAGTTTAGAATTCTATTTAAGGAGTGAGTAAATTATAACAGGTTGCCTCCTAAACCTATAAAAAGGAGAAAGATCTGTAAAAAGGGGTAGTTGATCTTTGCCCATTGAAGGAAGATCAATAGTAGAAGTCGGTGACCTCGATTGAGGAGGAATCGAAAGTGGTTGTAGGTCATAACGATCGAACAACTATAAATTTGGTGTGCACTCTCTTCCTTCTCCTCTTTGCTATTTAGTCACATTGCATACTGCCTTACTTGCTTATTATCTTTTTATGAATGTTTTTAAGGTTAAACGCTTTTCCGATACTAGTTTTATCGAGCCGAAAGTTTTTCGAATCATCGACATTTTTAACATACGCACTAATTTACCCTCTCCTCTTAGTGATGACTTGATCTTAATAATTAGTATCAGAGTAAGGTTACTCTCAATTTGATTTCAAACCCAATAGAGATGGCTTTTGTTGGTAATCAAGAGGGTTATTTTAGCACTCATCCTCATATATTCAATGTGACGGACTATACGTATTGAAAAATTAGAATGAGAATTTTCTTACTTTCTATAAATTTTGAGTTATGGAATATTATTAAAAATGGATTTCAAAAGTCTTCTAATCTAATGAATAAATGGAATAATTTGGAGAAGAAGACATTCTCTTTGAATACTAAAGCGATGAATGCTTTGTTTTATACTTTATATAAAAATAAATTTAATCGAATTTTTATATGCGAAACTGGACATGAGATTTGTCATACACTCAAAAGTTACACACGAAGGCACAAGTAGGTTAACGAGTCAAAAATTAATCTTTTAGTTCATAGTTATGAGTTGTTTCGTATGAAACCAAGCAAGACCATTGAACACATATACACCCGTTTTACGAATATCACCAATGGTCTAAAAGCACTTAGTAAAAGTTTTTTTAATTTTGAATTTGTTAACAAGGTATTAAGATCCCTTCCAAAAAATTAGGATCCTAAAGTAATAGCAATACAAGAAGGTAAGGACCTAAATAACTTTTCGTTTGAAGAACTTATTGGGTCCTTGATGACCTATGAAATGACATGTATAACACATGACGAACTTGAGAACAACCTTCCAAAGAATAGGAAGGATATGACATTTAGAACCAAAGAAGATCACTTAGGAGAAAACTCAAGTGACGACGATGATGATGATGACTTGGCACTTCTAACCAAAAAGTTTAAAAAATTCTTAAAAAGAAATAAAACAAAATAAGATATTAAGAAAAAAAGTGAACTAAAAAAGGATCAAATAATTTGCTATGTATATAAGAAGCCGAGGTACTTCAAAAAAGATTATCCTAAGTGAAGAAGCTACTGAAGAAAATGAAAGCGCTCAAAGCTACTTAGGATGATTCAAGTGCATTCGAAGATGAGGAGCCAACCAATAAAGAAGTTGCAAACTATGCATTAATGGCGTTGGCGATGAGGTAAGTGACTTAATCGAAGCTCATTTATCTTTTGATGAATTATTAAGTACTTTTCATAATTTATTTGATGAATATAAATTAATTAGTAAAAATATAAATTATTGAAAAAGGATTATGCTTCTCTCTCTAGTGAACTTGAAAAATTAAAAAATGAGCATGATAAGTGTATATTAACTCTTTGTACTCAATGTGAAGAATTAGAGTCATTTAAAAAAGAAAATTTGTTACTACATGAAACATTAGAAAAGTTTAAAATAGATAACAAATATTTATACATGATCCTTGCTAATAAGGGTTATGTTCATAGAAAGGAAGGAATTGGCTTTATGAGTAATACTCAATAAAAGCCGACTATCTTCGCTAAAGGATCCATATTACATGTTTCACCCTGAAACAAATATAATTTCTATAATAAATTTAGACATTATGCCTATAAATGTCCATTTAAAAGATATAGTCCACACAAATTAACTTGGGTTCCTAAAGGAACTATAAATAACTCAATGCAAATTGATAAGTTAGGTAGATCTATTAACGAGGCACCTAAAGTTAAATGAGCATATAAAAGAAAACTCATTTTTTTTAGATATGTTTATAATCATAAGCTAGGAGCAAGAGATGGTACCTTGATAGTGGATGCTTAAGGCACATAACCGGAGATCCATTTCAATTCTCTAAGCTCACTAACCAAGACGAAGGGTATGTCATATTCAGAGACAATAACAAAGATAAAATTATTGGCAAAGGAACCATAGATAACAAGTCAAACATCTTGATTGAAGATATGTTATTAGTAGATGATTGAAAGCATAATCTACTAAGCATTTGTCAATTATGTAATAAAGGATATATCATAAAATTTGAATCTAATGCTTGTATAATTAAAATACCACACAAAAATATATCTATGATTGTCTTGAAGTATAATAATGTGTATACTATTGACATTGATGATCTTTGTAAGAAACATATTTTTCAGCTTTAAACGATGATGCTTGGCTTTGGCATAAGAGATTAGGTCATGCTAGCATGAAACTAATATCTTAAATTTCAACTAGAAAAATTATAAAAGGAATGCCTAGCATCAAGTTTGTCAAAGACAAAGTTTGTGATACATGTCAACTAGGAAAACAAATAAAAAGTAGTTTCAAATCAAAGAATCAAATAAGCACCTCTAAACCATTGTAATTGATCTATACAGATTTATTTGGACCAATTGATACAACAAGCCTATGAGGTAGTAAATACGCCTTTGTAATTATTGATGATTATAGTAGATACATTTGGACATACTTCTTAGTACACAAAAGTGATTACTTTAAATATTTTTTAAAATTTTGTAAACTTGTTCAAAATGAAAAAGGTCTTATGATTTTGTCAATTCATAGTGATCATTGTGGTGAGTTTCAAAATCATGATTTTTAAAATTTTTGTGAGTCAAATGGGTACAACTACAATTTTTCTACTCCAAGAAATCCACAACAAAATAAAGTAGTTAAAAGAAAAAATAGGAGCTTACAAGAAATAGCAAGAACCATATTAAACGAATATAGCCTACCCAAATATTTTTCGGCCAAAGCCGTTAACACTGTATGCTATGTCATGAATAAGGTTCTAGTAAGGCCATTACTTTCTAAAACTCCTTATGAATTATGGAACAACAAAAGACTGAATGTTTCATATTTTAAAGTTTTTGATTGTAAATGTTTTATTTTAAATAAAAAAGATAACTTAGGAAAATTTGATACAAAATTCGATGAAGGTATTTTTCTTAGTTATTCTTCTATTTCTAAAACATTTTGTGTCTTTAATAAGAGAACTTTGGTTATAGAGGAATCTATTCATGTTATTTTTAATGAGATTTTCAAATTTAAGAAAAGTGATTTTGATGATGATTTTGATTTTGATGCTTTAAATTTGAATGAAACCTCTCCTACCCCTAGCAACTTAGATATATCTTCTTCCAAAGTATCCTTACTTAAGGAATGGAAGTATGTAGATGTTCATCCTAAGGAGCTAATTATAGGAAATATATCAAAAGGTGTTCAAACTCGCTCTTTATTTAAAATTTTTTCTACTAACACAGCTTTTTTATCTCAAATTAAATCAAAATGTCTTGACGAAGCTCTAAAATATGATTCATAGGTTATCGTAATGCAAAAAGAGTTAAATCAATTTGAGAGAAATAAGATGTGGAAGCTTATTCCTAGACTAAGTGACCATTTAATAATTGATACTAAATAAGTCTTTAGAAACAAGCAAGATAAACTTAGTATCATGGTTAGAAGCAAGACTAGATTAGTGGCCAAATATTTCAACCAAGAAAAAGATATCGATTATGAAGAAACCTTCGCTCTTGTCGTAAGATTAAAAGCCGTAAGGATACTCTTTGCCTATGCTTATTATAATAATTTTAAGTTATTTCAAATGAATGTTAAAAGTACTTTTCTAAATAGCTTTATTTCTGAAGAAGATTATGTTGAATACCACCTGAATTTGAGAATGCTCTTTTTTCTAATCATGTGTTTAAGTTGAATAATCCCAAAAGCTTGGTATAAGAGACTTAGTTCTTTCTTTATTCAAAATAATTTGTTAAAAAGTAAGGTTAATACTACATTATTTATTAAAAATTTTAAAAATAATTTTTTTATTATTCAAATTTATGTTAATGACATTGCTTTTGGTTCTACGAATGAGTCTTTTTGTGAATCTTTTGCCAAAAGTATAAGCCAAGAGTTCGAAATGAGCTTAATGAGTGAATTAACCTTTTTCTTACGTTTACAAATCAAGCAACTAAGTGATTGAATCTTTCTTAATCAAACTAAATGTGTATTAGATCTGTTAAAACGATTCAATATGGATAGTTCAAAGGCTATCAAAACACCAATGAGCATTTTCACTAAGTTAGATATAGATGATAATGGAGAAGACTTTGATAAAAAAACTTGTAGGGGTATAATAGGTAGTTTACCATACCTCATCGCAATTAGACCAAACATTATGGTTAGTGTTGGACTTTGTGCTAGATTTCAATCTAATCTCAAGCTATCTCACTTTAAAGCTGTTAAAAGAATTTTTAGATATCTAAAAGGAACTCATAATCTAGAATTATGGTATCCAAAATCCAAGAACTTTGAATTAATTACTTATATCGATACTGATTTTGTTGGATGTAGAATAGATAGAAAAAACATATCTGAAATATGTCAATTCTTAGGTCATGCACTTGTCTCTTGGTCTTCTAAGAAACAAAATTTGGTTGCACTATCTATAGCCGAAGCCGAATATATAGCAATAGGTGCATGTTGTGCACAAGTTATATGGATGAAAAACACATTAGAAGATTACAGAATTCACTTAAAAAATATCCCTATAAAATGTGATAACACTAGTGCAATATGTTTAACAAAAAATCTTACTCAATATTATAGAACTAAATATATTGATATTAGGCATCATTTTATAAGAGATCATGTTAATAACCATGATATATCTTTAGAATTTATTGATATAAAATATCAATTAGCTGATATTTTTACAAAACCTTTAAATGAGAAACAATTTGATTTTATTAGAAGAGGATTAGGTATGTTAAATCTTTTGAATGCATAAGTTTCTCTTATATATTTTTTAGATTTTTTGATTTTTGAAAATTAAGTTTTTATCGAGATCATTTCCTATCATCTTCTTGCAATTTTATTCATGGATTTTTGATACACATGATCTGTCATTTGATGATCTTTTCCTATGAATCATTCTTCTTTCTATTTACAAAAATAGGGATTTGATTCATGAACCTTTAATATACACATCTTGATCTTTTATGTGATGAATCCTTTCGCTTTCTATTTACGAAAGTAGAAGTTTGATTCATGGATTTTCGGTTCTTATAGCTTGATTTTTCTTAAGATGAATGAATTCCTCCCTTCTCCTTCTTCTTCTTCTTTTTCGTATGATAAAGTGGAGATATCAAAAAGTGCTTGTATATCTCAAGAAGAACCTTGCTCCAAAAAGTGCTTGCACATCTCAAGAAGAACAAAAAAGTATTTGCATATCTAAAGAGAAGTGCTAGCTTGCCCACTTCAAGAAGCAAAGTTCCTATTTTGTACAAATTTTTGCTTCACTTCACATCTCACAAATTTGCTAGCTTGCTCATTTCAAGAAATAGAAGTTACTATCTTTTGCTTAACTTCATTTTTGCTAGTTTGCATAAAATGATGAAAAACTTACTTGCATGGTTCAAATACTTGTCGAATGTTTAGTGCCATAGTATCAAAGTACTTGTACATCTCCTTTTTGTCGATGACAAAGGGGAAGAAATGATGAATGTTTGGTATCATGCCCAAAATGATAATAATTTTGGTATCATACATGAAGTAAAATTGTGCATGTTATACCTTGAAAGGATGAATGTTAGGTATCTTGCCCAAAATGGTAATAATTTTGGTATCATGCATGAAGTGATGAATACTTTAGTATCATGTAGATCATGCTAAGTTGATTAGTTTTTTTTTTTATAGTATCATACATGAAATTATGCATGTTACACCTTGATAACTTGAAGCTATGATGATTCACAATGTATGTTTTTGATATGATCACTAAGATCAAAATTGGTTAAGCTTAAATTCAAAAGTTATGATTCCTTTTGAATTCAAGTTTTCCTTATCTCAAATATGGCATATAGATAGAGGGAGTTAAGGTTAACTCTATCATCAATTTGTTGTCATCATTCAAAAGGGAGAGATTGTTGAATCTCAAATTTTGATGATTAAATCAATTGATAAACTATTGATCTAATCCATATGTTGAGAAAAGTGATGCAGGTTTAACTACGATCATGAATAAGGCATAAAACAGATATTGGGCCAGAGTCAAAGATTGAGTGATATGCTAGAAGTTCGGATGATGCGTTAGGGGCTTGTCGAGTGTTCGTCGAAAGCTCGCTGGGAGTTCATTTGGAATTCACCGAGAGTTCATCGGAAGCTTGCCAAGAGTTCATTGGGAGTTCGCTGAGAAGTTCGTCAGGAGCTTGCTAGTAGTCTATTGGAAGATTGCTGAGAGTCTGTCGGAAGCCCACCGGAAGGTCGTCGGAAGCTTACCGGGATTTCATTGGAAGAACAATTGACATACCGGACAAAGATTACTTAGTTAATGCATTAATTATCATAGTTAGGACTTAGATTGAGTTAGGATTGGGAGGTAATCTTGCTAACTCATTTAAAGGTCAATTGGGCCCGAATCAGGGCTGGTTTGGGCCGGGCTGAATTGATGGTCCAAACAATGATCTAGAGCCATGTCAAGTGGTGGCACCACTAGGATTAGGCGGTGGAACTGCTCACGGCTTAGTCTCCCAGGAGATTTAGACGATGGTACTGTCGGCTGCTAGTCATATGTGCTCTGTAAGCCAATCACATGAGTAATGACACTTGTGAGTTGGCATGCACTTTTTCTTTTGCTTATTATTATTAGGCATTTTATCACTTTATCTTGCGTGTTGCATATATTGTGATGTCCTTGGATCAGTACAATAGGAATCGGATTATGATGAGATCATGATAATAAAATCGATTCACCTTTAAACGCAGACCCTAAATAATCCCAGTCATAGGTTACTCGAGAAGGACATCGAGAAAACCAGATAGACTGGTATGCTGTATACCCATCCATATGATGGAGGTGGCTGGTCTCATAGCTATTCATGTGGAGACACTAAAGATACAGTATATGTGCTCATTGGAGAATGAGTTTACTGATTGATCCGCTTACAAAATGATGGATGGTTATTGATACCTCATGTCAGATAGTGATTCTGTAGTCCCAGTAGTGTATCTGGTCCTTAGACTTAAGATACCAAGGATGTCCTGTATGAGTACTCCACTCTTTGATACTAGACTTATAGGTTTGGAAGTTCCAAATATAGTACAATCGATTATTGGGAGTGGTAGCCAACCTTATGAGGGTTGTTGAGTGTCAATAGAGGATCGTTCACTCTCGGTTTCATGAGAGGAATATCCCATGTATTCTTGCTAAAACAAATCCTTGGCCAAGGTTATTCGGATTGAGAGGGAAAGAGTTTTCCGAGAGAATCCAATTAGAGCGAAACTCGAGGAGAGACAATATGGGCTTGACAGCACCATGCCTGTTATAGAGTCTCTAGGATATTAGATGGATGAGGGACTATAGATACATGGTAACTGAGGATAGATAAATCTAAAGGATTAGATTCCTCTGTATCATTTGGGGACTGTGGCGCAGTGGCCTAGTATGGTCACAGTCGATGAGTCGAGTGAATTATTATGGATATAATAATTCACTAAGTCAAAAGGAATTCTGATAGGTATGACTCACGGCCAGCTCGATATTGGGCCTAGAGGGTCACACACATATGGTAGGTATCGCAATGAGTAGAGGTTCGGATATGAGATATCCGCCGAAGCCCCTAACTTATTGGATATTCGTTAAGACCTTAAATTATTGGATCCTAAGATGAGATCTAATAAGAGCTAATAAGAGATTATTGGGTAGAGACCCACTAATCCAAGAGGCTTGGATAATTGGATGGAGATCCAATACCCAATAGGGCAGGATCCATTAGGGTTTACAAGGGGCCTCTATAAATAGGAGGGAACCAAAGATCCATAGGCTAGGGTTTTTTGGTAGCCACCTTCTATTCTCCTCTCCCCAAGAGGGGAGCATCGTTGTAGTTCTTGTCGTGTGGATTATCACTAGAGAGGAGGACATTTAAACTCCTTCATCCCATCCTATAGATCTGTAGGGATTTAAGGATATACGATCTCCTTAGATACTTCCTTTTTATACACGTAGTTTTCGGATTCATGAATTTATTTTGACACACCGATCTTCGAACAACAACGAAACCTTTTGTGGAAATTCAGGAGTTTTGTTTTCTGTTCTTCAGCTACGCATGTGATATTGCCCCCTAGATTTTTCAATAGTGGTATCAGAGCCAGGTTGTTTGTGCAAAGATCAAATTTTAACTACGTATGTTGTGAATTAGAGAGACTTTTGACGTTAAAATCATTATTGCAAACATGAAAAAAGGGTAGCAATTGTTGCTACCCTTGTTGCCATCACAGATGGAAGATTTGGCCGCACGTAGGTAGCCGCAGTTCCGACGGTCTGCGAGCTGCAAGCAGGCGTTGACGGTTTGCGGGCTATTGGTAGGCGCCCGCGGGGGCTATGCCGCCTGCGGGCACTGCCCCGTAAGGCCGATGCCCACAGGGGCAACGTCATTTGTGGGCATTGCCCTGCAAGGGTGGTGGCCTACGGGCGCCGTGCCCTCGGGTTGAAGAGCCCGTAGGGGTGGCGCCCGCCCGTTGTGGTAGCCTCGCTTATAGGGGCGACCGCTGCCACGAGCACAATGCTACCAGGGGTGCCCGCCTGCGGGCGAGCAGCCCGCAGCGGTGCCCCCAAGGGTGTGCGCCCGCAAGGGTGGTGCAAGCGGGGGGCGGTGGTCGCCCACAAGGGATAGTACCGCCCGCGGGTAGGGGCTAGAGCACTCGCCATATAATGGCCGCGCAATGACCACAACACAACAGCAAGAAGAGGAGGGAATTAGGTTTTCGGGCAAAAAGATAGTTTTGCCCCTATGAATTTTTGAAATTCTAATTTTGTCCCTTCTAGTAGAATGACCAACATACCCTTCATAATTTAAAAAATTCCCTATATATCTCTATTTTCAGAAAAATATTAATTAATTAAAAAGTTTAATTAACTATTCTTATTTATCTAGTAGTCCTATATAATAACAAGTATATATGATGTATGATGTGGACAGATGATCATAGATCGTGTGATATGATGTGATATGCGTGTACATGTGATTATTATTATTGGGGCCTACGAGCCTCTATTTTTTTCGTTTATTATCGGCCTACATGCCTGTAATTATATTGTAATTACACGTGGAGGCATAGTGGGAGTGGGACCCATGAGGTCGAGACAAACGATCCGACGTATGGAGATGCGTTGAGATGCTGACGGAACCGACGAAGCAAGATGGACGATCACAGGGCATGGAGATGCGTCGAGGCACACATAGATCTTGATGTGAGTGATTGGGTCCACTAGCTCGGGCTTGATTACATTAGAATGTGGTTCATGATCATCTGGTGTGATTACTCATGTGATGTGTGATTGGTTATACACCTACTAGATATGTATATATATTTGTATGCGATGTAGATATATATTAAATATGCATGTGTGTGACACATTATATTAGGAGACCAAATCAAAAATCTCATCTATTAATAATATTAAGTCAGTAAATGTGAGACAATTAGATTGACCCATATGACCTTCTATCATTATAGGTAGGAACCGATTCTTGGTGTAAATTGAGTTAGTCAAGTCCCTTGAGACTCACTCACCTATATCACGATTCACTATCTTATCTACGACATAGAGATGTCACCGGTGACCTGAGGATATGATATGCTTGGTCGAGTCTCTCGAGAGTATATCATCGAGTCAGACTCATCTTGTAACGATGGTGATGACTTAACCGAACATCATGATTGGTCAAGTCCCTCGAGGCCATGGTGGTTCGGAGGCCGAACAGGATAGGAATCACAAGGAGTTGTGATCAGCAAGAGTTGCCTGCCTTTACAGGCTTAACGTGATTGGTTGAATCCCTTAAGGTTACACTAAGACGTCGATTGGATCTCGATCCCCACTAGAGATCCGTCGGGGGTCTCCGATTCATATACCGGAAGGTGTTGTGTGTCTCGTAAAAAAATAGTGAGAGTAGATTAAGATAGAAGTCTTTATCTTAATTATTTAATTTTATAAAGACTGCATGTTATTTATTTATGCTACATCTTTATTTTTTAAAAATGTCGATATTAGGCTCTCTATATGACATAATTGATGTCAACCGCCTCACTGGTCAAAACTATATGGACTGACTCCATAACCTGAGAATAATTCTTACAGTAGAGATAATCATATATGTCCTTGAAATAGTGATGCCAATGCCCAAGGAAGGGGCAAGTGAGGATGAGATTGAAGTAGAGGTTTAAACTAGAAAGAGTATCAAGACTCTTCGATCTAATCGAGAAGGTGAGTACTTGAGTATAGAGTTCACCCAGTTCCTCAAGGACTATGGGATTCTATCCCAATGGACACCTCCTTATACATCCTAGCTCAATGGTGTATTCGAAGAAGGAATCACATACTGTTAGACATAGTGTAGTCCATGATGAGTTTCATCGACCTACCCATCTCAGTTTGGGGATATGCCCTAGAGACCGTAGCTTACCTTCTGAACAGAATTCTAACTAAGTCAGTAGTGTTTACTCCATATCCGATCTTAAGGTTGTTAAGATTTGGGGGTGCCCTGCCCACGTCAAGAGACACAACCCTAGCAAGTTGGAATCCAGGACGGAACGGTGCAAGTTCATAGGATACCCCAAGGAAACTTGTGGGTATTATTTCTATCATCCTGAGGAACAAAAGATCTTTGTAGCCAAGAGAGCAGTGTTCCTTGAGAAGGAACACATTCTTATGGAGACAATGGAAGCATAATAAAGTTGAGTGAGATTGGAGAACCTAGCTCAAGCACCATTCCACAGCCAGAATCTATTCAGGTACCTAGCATATAAGTTTTAACTTTACATAGGTCTAGTAGAGTATCCCATCCTTCTGAGAGATATGTGGGACATATTAGAAGAGAAGATATTAAGAATATTGAGCCTCAGACCTACGAGGAGGCTATTATGAGCATAGACTCCGAGAAATGGTAAGAAGCCATGAATTCAAAAATGGATTCTATGTACTCTAACAAGGTTTAGAATCTGGTTATTATACCCGAGGGTATTGTACCCATTGGTTGCAAGTGGATCTTCAAAAAGAAGATTTGAGTAGATAGAAAGGTAGAGACCTATAAAGCAAGGCTAGTGGTCAAGGGGTATCATCAAAGGCAAGGTGTTGACTATAGAAACATTCTCACCCGTAGCCATGCTAAAATCCATTCGAATTCTATTAGCTATTGTAGCACACTATAATTATGAGATCTGATAGATGGATGTCAAAACTGTATTCCTCAATAGTAACATCGAGGAGGAGGTGTATATGACTCAATCTGAGGGATTGATGTCCAAGGACAGTCTAGATAAAGTGTGCAGGTTGCTTAGGTCCATATATGGACTGAAGCAAGCTTCCCGAAGTTTGAACATAAGATTTGATAAAGCGATCAGATCTTATGACTTTATTAAGAACGAAGACGAGCCTTATGTGTATAAGAAGGTAAGTGAGAGCACTCTCACCTTTTTGGTATTGTATGTGGATGACATCCTGATCAATGGGAATGATGTAGGAATGCTCTCCATAGTAAATTCTTGGCTATCTAGGCACTTCTCCATGAAGGACTTAGGGGAAGCATCCTTTGTATTGGGGATACAAATCTATAGAGATAGATCCAAGAGGATGCTTGGCTTATACCAGTCCAGGTACATAGACACCATTGTCAAAAGATTTGACATGAAAAATTCTAAGAGTGGTCTTATACCAATGAGACATGGAATATCACTTTCCAGGAGTATGTCCCCAAAGACTTTTAAAGAAAGGGCACACATGGATATAATACCATATGTGCTAGTCATATGTGCCATACAAGCCAATCACATGAGTGATGACACTTGTGACTTGATATGCACTTTATCTCTTTGCTTATTATTAGGCATTTTATCACTTTATCTTGCGTGTTGCATATAGATGTCCTTGGATCTGTGTAATGGGAATCGGATCGTGATGAGATCATGATAATGAGACCGATTCACCTATAAACATAGACCCTAAATTATCCTGGTTATAGATTACTCGAGAAGGACATCGAGATAACTGGATAGACTTGTGTGCTGTATACCCGTTCATATGATGGAGGTAGCTGGTCTCATAGCTACTCGTGTGGGGACACTAAGGGTACAGTGCAGGTGCTCATTAGAGAATAAGTTCACTGATTGATTCGCCTACGGAATGCTGGATGATTATTGATACCTCACATCATACAGCGATTCCGTAGTCCCGGTAGTGTATCTGGTCCTTAGACTTGAGACACCAAGGATGTCCTGTATGAGTACTCCACTCTTTGATACCGGACTTATAGGTTTGGAAAGTTCTAGATCTAGTACAACCGGTCATTGGGAGTGGTAGCCAACCTTACGAGGGCTATTGAGTGTCAATAGAGGATCATCCGCTCTTGGTATCATGAGAGGAATATCCTATGTATTCTTGCTCGAACAAATCCTTGGCCAAGGTTATTCGGATTGAGAGAGAGAGGGTTCTCCGGGAGAATCCGACAAGAGCAAGACTCGAGGAGAGACCGTATGGGCCTGACAGCACCATGCCCGGTATAGGGTCTCTGGGATATTGTATGGATGAGAGACTGTAGATACATGATAACTAAGGACAAATAGGTCCAAAGGATTGGATTCCCCTATATCGTTTGGGGGCCGCGACGTAGTGGCCCGGTACGTCCGCAGTAGATAAGTTAAGTGAATTATTATAGAGATAATAATTCACTATATCAGAAGGAGTTCTGACAAGTATAACTCATGGCCAGCTCGATATTGGGCCTAGAGGGTCACACACATATAGTAGGTGTTACGATGAGTAGAGGTTCGGATATGAGATATCCGCTGAACCCCCTATCTTATTGGATATCCATTAAGCCCCTGAATTATTGGATCTTGAGATAAGATCCAATAATTGTTAATAAGAGATTATTAGGTACAGACCCACTAATCCAAAAGGGTTGGGTAATTAGATGGGGTCCAATACTCAATAGAAAAAAGATCCATTAGGGTTGACAGAGGGCCTCTATAAATAGGAGGGAACCAAAGCTCTATAGGCTGAGGGTTTCTTTTGGTAGCCACCTCCTGTTCTCCTCTCCCCAGAGAGAGAGGTGCATTGTTGCAATCCCTACCGTGTGGATACCGCTAGAGAGGAGGACGCTTGACCTCCTTCATCCTCTCTCACAGATCTATAGGAATTCAGGGATATACGATCTCCCTAAATATCTTCTTTTACACGTGCAGTTTTACGGATTTATTTTTGACGCACCGATCTTCGCACAATGACGGAAACTTTCTACGAGAAATCTAGGGTTTTGTTTTTTGTTCTTCCACTGCGCATGTGATGTTGCTCCCCTTGTGCATTTCCCGATAGTGGTATCAGAGCCAGGTTGTTCGTGCGAAGATCAGATCTTAAACTACATGTGTTGTGTTTTAGATCTACTTGTGACGCCAAAATTGTTGGCACAAAAGGGCCAAGAAGGGCAGCAACTGTTGCTGCCCTTGCTGCGCTCGTGCAACGGCCGCAAGGCTGCTTGTAGCCTTGCTGCCTGCATAAGCAACAGCCGCCGCCCAGCGGGCTGCAGGCCATAAGCAGGCTGCTTGCCCGCAGGGGCGTCGGCGTTGCACGCGGGGAAGCGCCTGCGGGCCCTACGCCCGTGAGGCACCAGCGTTGTGCTCGTGAGACAACGCCGCGGGGCACCGGCATTGTGCGCGGGGCAGCGGCGCCAGGGTAGCGCCCCAGGAGCACTAGTGTTGGGCACGGGGCAACGACGTTGGGGCAACGCCCAGGGTATGCGGCGGCGCTGCGCCATTTCATGCAACGACGACATCGCCACCCTCCCCGCATAGGGCCAGGCCGCCGCCGTAGGCACAATAATGGTGAGGGATTAGGTTTTTAGGACAAAAGATGACTTTGCCCCTCGAAATTTCAAAAATTTTAGATTTTTGTCTCTTTTGACAGAATTACCAAAATACCCCTCAAAATTTTAGAAATTTCAGATTATGTCCCCCATTGAGAGAATTACCAAAATACCCTTTTGGTCGGATTACCAAAATACCCCTGAGAATTTAAAAATTCCCTTTATACCCTGATTTCAGAAAAATAAATATGTTAATTAAATAGTTTAATTAACTATTATTTTCTTTATCTAGTAGTCCTATAAAATAACATATACATGTGATGTATGATGTGGATAGATGATCATGGACCTGTGATGTGATGTGTGTACATGTGATTATTATTATTGGGGCCTACAAGCTTCTATTCTTTTCTCATTTATTGTCGGGCTTGCGTGCCTGTAATTATGTTATAATTACATGAGGAGGCACAGCGGTAGCATGACTCACGAGGCCGAGATGGACGATCCGACGCATGGAGATGCGTTGAGATGCCGACGGATCCGACAAAGCGAGATGGACGATCACAGGGCATAGAGATGCGGCTAAGTACACATAGATCTTGATGTGAGTGATTGGGCCCACTGGCTCGGGCCTGATCACATTAAGATATGATCTATGATCATCTGATGTGATTGCTCATGTGATGTATAATTAGATATACACCTACTAGATATGTATATATATATTTGCATGTGATGTAGATATATATATTAAATACGTATGTGTGTGACACATTATGTTAGGAGATCAAACCAAAATCCCCTCTATTAATAATATTAAGTCGGTAAACATGAGACAATTAAATTGATCCACGTGGACTTCTATTGTTATAGGTAGGAACCGATTCCCGGTGTAGGTTGAGTTGGTCGAGTCCCTCGAGACTCACTTATATCGCGTTTCGCTATCTTATCTACGACATAAAGATGTCAGAGGTGACTTGAGGACATGATATGCTTAGTCGAGTCCCTCGAGAGTATATCACTGAATTAGACTCATCTGGTAACGATGGTGATGACTTAACCAAACATCATGGTTGGTTGAGTCCCTCGAGGCCATGGTGGTTCAGAGGCCGAACAGGACGGGAATCACAAGGTGTTGTGATTAACAAGAGTTACCTACCTTTACGAGCTTAACGTGATTAGTTGAGTCTCTCGAGATTACGTTAAGACACCAATTGGATCCTGATCCCCACTAGAGATCCGCCAGGGGTCTCTGATTCACATACCGGAGGGTGTTGTGTCTCACGAAAAATTAGTGGGAATACATTAAGATAGAAGTCCTTATCTTAATTGTTTAAATTTCTACAAAGTCTGCATGTTATTTATTTCTGCTACATCTTTTATTTCAAAAAAATGTCGCTTTCAAATCCTTTACGTGGCATACTTGATGCCAACCGCCTCACTGGTCCAAATTATACAGATTGGCTTCGCAATATGAGAATCGTTCTCACGACGGAGAAAATCGTATATGTCCTTGATACAGTGATCCCTACGCCCGACGAAGGGGTAAGCGAGGATGAGATCGCTCGTTATGTGAAGTACTTAGATGATTCCACTCTTGCTCAGTGTTATATGTTGGCCTCTATGACTACTGAGTTACAGAGATAGCATGAAAATATGGATGCTAATTTCATACTCCTGTATCTCCACAAACTGTTTGAGGAACAGGAAAAAACGTAGCGATATGAGATATCAAAGAGTCTTTTCCGTGCTAGGATGACTGAGGGGACACCGGTTCAGAACCATATCCTTAAGATGATTGAGTGGATCGAGAAACTCACAGGTCTAGGAACGGTCCTAGAGGATAACCTATGTGTGGATCTTATGCTTCAGTCCCTACCAGATTCCTTTTCTTAGTTCATAATAAATTTTAATATGAACAAACTTGAGGTGACCCTCCAAGAGCTCCTCAATATGTTGAGAGAAGCAGAGAGCACCATCAAAAAAGAGAAACCGGTTCTCTACACTGGTGAGACCAGAAAGAAAAGAAAGGTTGAGAAGACCCTTAAGAAGGGCAAGGGTAAGGGCAAAATGGGTAAGGCAAAAGTTGTCAAGAAAGACCCAACAAAGGACAAAGGCCAGTGCTTCCACTGTGGCAAAGATGGGCACTGGAAGAGGAACTGCAAAGAGTACCTTGCAGAGAGGGCGAAATAGAAGCTTGCAGAAGCTTCAGGTACATTCATGATCAGTCTCCATTTGTCAGAATCTTATGATAACACATGGGTATTGGATACCGGGAGTGTTTATCATATCTACAATTCATTGCATGTTCTGGTAGGACCTAGGAGATTGAACAAAGACAAGATGGACCTTAAGATGGGCAATGGAGCAAAGGTTGCTGCAGTAGCTATTGGCAAGGTCACCTTACATCTGCCTGGTGGAGTTATTATTGCATTAGATGCATGCTATTATGTTTCTTCTATTATCAAAAATATTATTTTTATTTCATGTTTGATAGTTAGTGGATATAAATTAGTTTTTGAGAACAATGGTTGTTCAAAAATATTAGATGATGAGATCATCACGAGAGAAACGATGTATAATGGTTTATTTATGCTAGATACAACTTCACATATCATGAGTGTAAGTGAGTCTAAGAGAAACGAGAAGTGGAGAACTAAACAGGAAAGAGTATTAAAACCCTTTGATCAGATCGAGGAGGTGAGTACTTGAGTACAGAGTTCACCCAGTTCCTCAAAGACTATGAGATATTATCCCAATGGACACCTCCTTATACACCATAGCTTAATGGTGTATCAGAAAGGAGGAATCACACACTGTTAGATATGGTGCGTTCTATGATGTGTTTCGCCGACCTACCTATCTCATTCTGGGGATATGCCTTAAAAATCGTAGCTTACCTTCTGAATAGAATTACAACTAAATCAGTGATGTCTACTCCATATGAGATATGGAATCGGAAGAAGCCAGATCTTAAAGTTGTTAAGATTTGGGGCTGCCCTGCCCACGTTAAGAGACACAATCCTAACAAGTTGGAATCTAGGACAGAACGATACAAGTTCATGGGATACCCCAAAGTAACTTGTGGGTATTATTTCTATCACCTTGAGGACCGAAAGGTCTTTATAGCCACGAGAGCAGTGTTCCTTGAGAAGGAACACATTCTTGGTGGAGACAGTGGGAGCATGATAGAGTTGAGCGAGGTTAGAGAACCTAGCTCAAGCACCATTCCAGAATTTGTTCAGATACCTAACATACAAGTTTCAACTTTACGTAGGTCTGATTGAGTATCCCATCCTCCTGAGAGATATGTGGGACATATCAGAAGAGAGGATGTTGAGGATATTGATCCTCAGACCTACGAGGAGGCTATTATGAGTATAGACTCCGGGAAATGGCAAGAAACCATGAATTCAGAAATGGATTCCATGTACTCCAACAAGGTTTGGAACTTAGTTGATGCACCCGAGGGTATTGTACCCATTGGTTGCAAGTGGATCTTCAAAAAGAAAATTGGAGTAGATGGAAAAGTAGAGACCTATAAAGTAAGGCTAGTGGCTAAGGGGTATCATTAAAGGCAAGGTGTTGACTATGATGAAACTTTCTCACCTGTAGCCATGCTAAAATCCATTCGAATTCTATTGACTATTACAGCACACTATGATTATGAGATCTAGCAGATGGATGTCAAAACTGCATTCCTCAATGGCAACCTCGAGGAGGAGGTGTATATGATACAACCTGAGGGATTCATGTCCAGAGATAATCCAGATAAGGTGTGCAGGTTTCTTAGGTCCATTTATGGATTGAAGCAAGCTTCCCGAAGTTGGAATATAAGATCTGATGAGGTGATCAGATCTTATGACTTCGTTAAGAACGAAGATGAGCCTCGTGTGTACAGGAAAGTAAATGGGAGCACTATTACCTTTTTTGGTATTATATGTGGATGACATCCTGATCATTGGGAATGATGTAGGAATGCTCTCCATAGTAAAGACTTGGTTATCTAGGCACTTCTCCATGAAGGACTTAGGGGAAGCATCCTACATATTGGGGATACGGATCTATAGAGATAGATCCAAGAGGATGTTTGGCTTGTCCTAGTCCAGGTACATAGACACCATTGTCAAAAAGTTTGGCATGAAAAATTCTAAGAGAGGTTTCATACCAATGAGACATGGAATATCACTTTCTAGGAGTATGTCCCCAAAGACTCCTGAAGAAAGGGCACACATGGATATGATACCATATGCATCAGCGATATGATCTATCATGTATGCTATGCTATGTACCAGGCCTGATATAGCGCATGCTCTAAGTGTCACGTGCAGATATCAGGCAGATCCAGGCTTGGAGCACTGGAAAGCAGTAAAAGTATCCTTAAGTACTTGAGAAGGACTAAGGATCTTTTACTAGTATATGAAGGTAGTAGCCTCAGGGTTGAGGGCTACACGGACTCGAGCTTCCAGTCCGATGTCGATGAAAGCAAGTCTAATTCAGGGTATGTGTTCACCCTGAATGGAGGAGCAATATACTAGAAGAGTTCCAAGCAAGACACTACTGCTGACTCGATCACAGAGGCGGAATACATTATTGCGGCAGAGGCAGCAAAGGAGGGAGTCTAGATGAAGAAGTTCATCACAGATCTAGGAGTTATCTCAAGCAGCGAGGAGCTGATTCCTTTATATTGTGATAAATACGGGACGATTACTCAAATAAGGGAACCCAAATTTCATCAGAAGTGTTCTGAGGAGGTTCCAACTTATTAGAGAGATCGTGGCCCGAAGAGATGTAGTAATGGAAAGAGTTCCATCTGAAGATAACATTGCAGATCCACTAACAAAGCCATTGACTTAGATTGTCTTTGAGTGTCACAGAGGTCTGATGGGGATCAGACATGTTGGTGATTGGCTTTAGGTCAAGTGGAAGATTGCTAGTCATATGTGCTCTGCAAGCCAATCACATGAGTGATGGCACTTGTGACTTGATATGCACTTTATCTCTTTGCTTATTATTAGGCGTTTTATCACTTTATCTTGCGTATTGCATATACTGTGATGTCCTTGGATCTGTGCAATGGGGATCGGATCGTGATGAGATCACGATAATGAGACCGATTCACCTATAAATATAAACCCTAAATTATCTTGGTCATAGGTTACTCGAGAAGGATATCGAGATAACCGGATAGACTGGTGTACTGTATACCCGTTCATATGATGGATGTAGCTGGTCTCATAGCTACTCATGTGGGGACACTACGGGTATAGTGCAGGTGCTCATTGGAGAATGAGTTCATTGATTGATTCACCGACGGAATGTTGGATGGTTATTGATACCTCACGTCAGACAACGATTCCGTAGTCCCGGTAGTGTATCTGATCCTTAGACTTGAGACACTAAGAATGTCCTGTATGAGTACTCCACTCTTTGATACCGGACTTATAGGTTTGGAAAGTTTCAGATCTAGTACAGCCAGTCATTGGGAGTGGTAGCCAACCTTACGAGGGCTATTGAGTGTCACTAGAGGATCATCCGCTCTCAATATCATGAGAGGAATATCCTATGTGTTCTTGCTCGAACAAATCCTTAGCTAAGGTTATTCGGATTGAGAGAGAAAGGGTTCTCCGGGAGAATCCGACAAGAGCAAGACTCGAGGAGAGACTGTATGGGCCTGACAGCACCATACCTGGTATAGGGTCTCTGAAATATTATATGGATGAGGGACTATAGATACATGGTAACTGAGGACAGATAGGTCCAAAGGATTAGATTCCCCTATATCGTCTGGGGGTCGTGGCGTAGTGGCCTAGTACGTCCGCAATCGATGAGTTGGGTGAATTATTATAGAGATAATAATTCACTATGTCAAAAGGAGTTCTGACAAGTATAACTCACGGCCAGCTCGATATTGGTCCTAGAGGGTCACACACATATGATAGGTGTTGCAACGAGTAGAGGTTCGGATATGAGATATCCATTGAACCCCCTATCTTATTGGATATCCATTAAGCCCCTGAATTATTATTCTGAGATGAGATCCAATAATTACTAATAAGAGATTATTGGGTAGAGACCCACTAATCCAAGAGGCTTGGGTAATTAGATGGAGATCCAATACCCAATAGGGCAAAGATCCATTAGGGTTAACAAGGGCCTCTATAAATTAGAGGCAACCAAAGCTCTATAGGCTGAGGGTTACTTTTGGTAGCCACCTCCTGTTCTCCTCTCCCTAGAGAGAGAGGTGTATCGTTGTAATCCCTGCCGTATAGATATCACTAGAGAGGAGGACGCTTGACCTCCTTCATCCTCTCCCATAGATCTGTAGGAATTCAGGGATATACGATCTCCCTAGGTATCTTCTTTTACACATGCAGTTTTGCAGATTTATTTTTGACGCATCGATCTTCGCACGACGACGGAAACTTTTTACGGAAAATCTGGGGCTTTGTTTTCTGTTCTTCCACTACGCATATGATGTCGCTCCCCTTGTGCATTTTCTAACAATATGCCTTAGTGATAGGGTCTATCAGCTATGCTATGTACTAGGCCTGATATAGCGCATGCTCTGAGTGTCACGAGCAGGTATCAAGCAGATCCAAGCTCGGAGCACTGAAGAGCAGTAAAGTGTATCCTTAGGTACTTAAGAAAGACTAAGGATCTTTTACTAGTATATGGAGAAAATAGCCTTAGGGTTGAGGGCTACACAAACTTGAGTTTTCAATCTAATATCGATGATGGCAAGCCAATTCAGGGCATGTGTTTACCTTGAATGAAAGAGCAGTATGCTGGAAGAGTTCCAAGTAAGATACTACTGTTGACTCGACTATAGAGGCAGAGTATATTACTACGGTAGAGGTAGTAAAAGAGGGAGTTTGGATGAAGTAGTTCATCACATATTTAGAAGTTGTGCCGAGCAACGACGAGCTGATTCCCTTATATTGTGACAACTATAGGACGATTACTCAAATAAGGGAACTCGAGTCTCATTAGAAGTGTTCTGAAGAGGTTTAAGCTTACTAGAGATATCGTGGCCCGAAGAGATGTAGTAGTAGAAAGAGTTTCATCCGAAGATAATATTGTAGATCCACTAACTAAGCCATTATCTCAAATTATCTTTGAGCATCACAGGGGCCTAATGGGGATCAGACATGTAGGTGATTAGCTTTAGGTTAAGTGGAAGATTGCTAGTCATATGTGCCCTATAAGCCAATCACATGAGTAATGACACTTGTGACTTGACATGCACTCTTTTTTTTTCTTATTATTATTAGGTATTTTATCATTTTATCTTGCGTGTTGCATATATTATGATGTCCTTGGATCTGTGTAATGGGAATCAGATCATGATGAGATCATGATAATGAGATTAATTCACCTTTAAACGTAGCCCTAAATAATCCCAATCATAGATTACTCGAGAGGGACATCGAGATAACTGGATAGACTGGTGTGCTGTATACCCATCCATATGATGGAGGTGGCTGATCTAATAGCTACTCGTGTGGAGATACTAAGGATACAGTACAGGTGCTCATTGGAGAATGAGTTCACTGATTGATCCGCTTACAGAATGATGGATGGTTATTGATACCTCACATCAGACAATGATTCCGTAGTCCCAGTAGTGTATCTGATCCTTAGACTTGAGATACTAAGGATGTCCTGTATGAGTACTCCACTCTTGGATACTAGACTTATAGGTTTGAAAGTTCCAGATCTAGTACAACCGGTTATTGGGAGTGGTAGCTAATCTTACGAGGGCTATTAAGTATTAATAGAGGATCATCCACTCTCGGTATCATGAGAGGAATATCCCATGTATCCTTGCTAAAATAAATCCTTGGCCAAGGTTATCAATAGAGCGAGACTCGAGGAGAGACCATATGGGTCTTACAGCACCATGCCTGGTATAGGGTCTCTAGGATATTAGATAGATGAGGGACTATAGATACATGGTAACTGAGGACGGATAGGTCCAAAGGATTGAATTCCCTTATATCGTTTGGGGATTACGGCGTAGTGGCCTAGTACGTCCGTAGTCGATGAGTCAAGTGAATTATTATGGATATAATAATTCACTGAGTCAGAAGGAGTTCTGATAGGTATGACTCATGGCCAGCTTGATATTGGGCCTAGAGGGTCACACGCATATGGTAGGTGTTGCGACGAGTAGAGGATTAGATATGAGATATCCGCCGGAGCCCCTAACTAATTGGATATCTGTTAAGCCCTTGAATTTTTGGATCCTAAGATGAGATCCAATAAGAGCTAATAAGAGATTATTAGGTAGAGACCTACTAATCAAAGAGGCTTAGGTAATTGGATGGAGATCCAATACCCAATAGGGCAGGATCCATTAGGGTTTACAAGGGGCCTCTATAAATAGGAGGGAACCAAAGGTCCATAGGCTGGGGTTTTTCGGTAGCCACCTTCTATTCTTCTCTCCCCAAGAGAGGAGCATCGTTGCAGTCGCTACCATATGGATTATCACTAGAGAGGAGGACATTTGAACTCCTTCATCTAGTCCTACAAATCTACAGGGATTCAGAGATAAATGATCTCCTTATGTACTTTCTTTTTACACACGCAGTTTTCAGATTCGCGAATTTGTTTTTGACGCACTGATCTTCGTACGACAATGGAACCTTTCGTGGAAATCTAGGAGTTTTGTTTTCTGTTCTTCTGCTGCACATGTGATGTCACCCCTTGGATTTCCCAACACTAGCAGTTAATGCTGCCAGGTGGTGGTACCGCCCAAGCAAGCAGTGGTATCACCATAGTTTAGTATCCGAGACTCTTTCAAGCGGTAGTACCACTAGACTGGGCAGTGATACCACCTAGTGTCAGTAAGTAATGGCGGTAGTACCACCCAGGACTAGTGGTGGTACCTCTAGTATCTCAAAAACCTAAGATGAGATATTTTTTGGCTCTATTTTTGAAGCCAATTAGGGCCTATGAATACTCCATACTTTTCTGCTTGTTAAGCACGAAAAAGTAAATAACAAACCTGAGATCTAAGTGAAAATGCTATTGTAATCATTTAAGAGTTCACATCCTTTTGTTCAAGTTTAGAATTCTGTTTAATGAGGAGTAAATTATAAGAGGTTATCTTCTAAACCTATAAAAAGGAGAAAAGATATGTAAAAAGGGGTAGTTGATCTTCGCCTATTGAAGGAAGATCAATAGTATAAGATGGTGACCTCGATGAAGGAGGAATCAGAAGTGGATGTAGGTCACAATGACTGAACTATTAGGATCGGAGCGGCACTAAGGGGAGGGGGGGGGTGAATTAGTACAGCGGATTAAAGTTCATAAACTTAAAACCGATTTCAAAAATAGTTCATTCGTAAGTAAATTTCGATTCGACGAGAGAGATTTTAGCTAAAGTAGTTCGAGCGAATGCAATTGAGAATAGGGAGAAGAAGACCAAACGATTTGTAGCAAGTAAAAGTGAGATGAAGAAATTTAGAATTTTCAAAGTGAGATGCATCGATGTATAGTGGTTCGGTCAAATGACCTACGTCCACTTCCGAAGCCTTCTTCGATGAGGCTCCCAACTTCTACTATCAAACTTCTTCAAAGGGGAAGGACCAAATACCCCTCTTACAACCTTTTATAAGTGGTTCATACTCTTACAGATTTTTTTGCAAAGGAAAAGAGGGAGGTGAACACTTAGCTATCGAAAATAAGACTTTGCTATAGCTTTGACTCAATTTCTAACTTCTCAAAAAGGTGTATTCTCAATTGAGAAAAGAAGGATATTTATAGACTCAATTTGGTTTCAAAATTGGAGCCAAAAAGAGTCACATTTCATGTTTTGGGTTATTAGAGGTACCACCGCTTGATAGAGTCCTTGGGCTTTGTGGTCTGGCGATACCACTGCCTGCCAGGTAATAATTGCTAGTGGTATTACCGCTGACCTGGGGCGGTACCACCGTTTGCCAGGTATTAAAGTCTATAGTACCACCACTGACCTAGATGGTGCCATCGCCTGGGTCTGGCGGTGCCACCACCAGACTGTACCAACAAGGCTGAATGGGCCATAACTTCGGCCCAAATCAGCTCAAATAAGGCCCAATTGACCCCTACAAGGGTTAAACAGGATTATTACCTAATTCTTACCCTAATTACGTGCTAACTATGAAATTGAAACATAATCCTAAGTAAATTAACAACTGACAATGTCGAGTCTTCTTTAGGCGAACTTTCGACGGACTTCCGACGCACCCTCGGATTTCTTCCAGCGGACTCCCAGCAGGCTCCCGGACTTGTGGTGAGTTTGACAAATCTTGGGCAAGCTTCCAAACTTTCTCGGTAAGCTCTGTGAACCTCTGACGATCATTCCGACGAACTTCCGAAACCTTCGACAAGTCCCCGATTCTTTCTCGATTGGTTCCAACAACACTTCTGACGATCCTTCGGACTTCCAGTGGACTCTCAAACTCCCAAAAACTTGACTCTAGTAATTTACTTTATGTCTTCAAGCTATCGTAGTTAATCTTGCACACTTATCTCAATAATATGGATTAGATCAAATAACCTATTAATTGACTTCATCATCAAAATATGAGATTCAATAATCTCCCCCTTTTTGATGATGATAATCAATTGATGATGGAGTTAATTTTAACTCCCCCTATCTATATGCTATATTATGAGAATGAAGAACACTTGAATTCAATCTTCTTGAATTCAAGCCGAAACCGATAAGTTTCATTCATTCAACTTATCGTCATGCTCAACAAGCATGATTTTTCATCCACAAATATGAAACTTCATATTTTTCAAGTCGAATGATAGACATTTATCATTTCGACAAGAGATACTAATTATAATTTGATGTATCAAATGATATCAATAAAGTGCACAAAATCAAGACATGATATCAAATGAAATAATAGTTTATCATATCAATAAAAAAACTTAATTTTTAAACATGATACATTGTGATACGATCTAAATTTTATTATGATGCTTTTAAAGATATCACCAATTTTTAATTATAAAGCATGGCAAAAGTAATTAAATTACAATATAAAACATATAAGATATTTTCATTCCATCATATTGCAATACACAACATATAAGTCATATTCTTCTCAATACTATGCATGCAAGACATTTTATCAAGTTATTTGCTCATGTCATCAATTTATTCGTATATTCTTCTATGTCATTAATTTATTTGCATATTCTTCTATGTCATCAATTTGCACATTCTTCTCCCCTTTTGTCATCAACAAAAAGGAGGTGAATAAAAAAATGGTCATCATAAGGTATTTTTAAGTATTTGAGATACATGTGATACATTATGATACGATCCAAATTTTATTGCGATGCTTTTAAAGATATCACCAATTTTCAATTATATAGCATGGCAAAAGCAATTAAATTGTAATATAAAACATATAAGATATTTTCATTCCATCATATTGCAATATACAACATATAAGTCATATTCTTCTCAATACTATGCATACAAGACATTTTATCAAGTTATTTGCTCATGTCATCAATTTATTTGCACATTCTTCTATGTCATCAATTTATTTGCATATTCTTCTATGTCATCAATTTATTTGCATATTCTTCTATGTCATCAATTTGCACATTCTTCTCCCCCTTTGTCATCAACAAAAAGGAGATGAATAAAAAAAATGTTCATCATAAGGTATTATAATGCACATCAACCATATAAAGAAAATTATAAGAGTAGTCATTTATCAAACACATATGATACATGAGGTTAAGCTTTGCTAAGAAATCGATTTGAACAAAATGTTAGATATGTCATTCTTGATGGATAAATCCGAAAAATGTTTTGATCATTTTTGTTCATGTTGATAAAATCCAGAAAAAGATAAATCATCACTTATCAAGCTATAAAAGATTCATTCATGAAAGAGGATGAAAGGCTTAAGATGCAATTTTAAAAATCCAAGGATAAAATCATGGAAGGATAGATTATTAAAGCCATTCATCAAACATTTCATATTTTAAGGTAAACTCCATGAGAAAGAGATGTCAAAAATTCCTAAAACTTCAACGAATGAAATATATCAATATCAAAAATTTGAATGAAAAATTCAACGTGGCATTCTTGTAGTGATTCATGGGGAGAAAGTCATAAAACCTTGAATCATGGCGATTAGTATAAGAATAAAAATCGGAAATGAACATTTAAGAGCTTAATTTTTTGCACAATTCATGACATTAATTTATGCATATGTTAATCTTCATATAAAATGCAATTCATGAAATTTCTTTAGTCACACTTAAAGGAGGGTATAAAATCAGTTTTTACTCCATTATTAATATCCATTATTTGAAGAAAGAGGAAAACAACATCATGATAGCTTTCATCAAGATTACGAAAGATAACTTCATTAAAATATTACAATCAAAGGATAAAAATGAGAGTGTAAGTATATCATCCAAAATAATGTCAAGGTTGGGATTTATCAAAACCGATTTTACCATTTCATCAAAAGGTATGACATAACTAAAAAATTCATCAATTGAAGAGGAGAATCAAAATATTATGATCGAAGGACAAAAAAAAGAACTTCACTCAAAAGATGATATTGTAAAGATGTCATTCGAAAAATAAGAAGATAATATCAAGATGAGACAATTAAAGCTGAAGTTGAGAAATTTTGAAAAAAGAATATATAACATCTTCATGCATTAGGACAATTTAATATGCCTAATTCTCTTCTAATGAAGTCAAATTATTCTTCATTTAGGGGTTTTGTGAAGATGTTCGCTAATTGATATTTTGTATCAATAAATTCTAGAATGACATCATTATTATTTACATGATCTCATATAAAGTGATGTCTAATGTTAATATGCTTAGTTTTAGAGTGTAGAATTAGATTTTTGGTTAGACAAATAGCATTTGTGTTATCATATTTTATGGGAATGTTATTTAAATGAATTCTATAGTCTTCTAACATATTTTTCATCCAAACAACTTATGCACAATATGCACTTGCAGCTATGTATTCGGCTTCCATCGTAGATAATGCAACCAAATTTTATTTTTTGGAAATCCAAGAAACAAGTGAATGTCTTAAAAATTGGCATGTTTTGGATGTGCTTTTTCTATCTATTCTAGATCCACCAAAATCCGCATCTGCATAGATTTTTAAATCAAAGTCATCGGATTTTGGATACCATAATCCAAGTTAGGAGTTCCTTTAAGATATCTAAGAATTCTTTTAATGGCTTTAAGGTGAGATAACTTAGGATTAGCTTAGAATCTTACACATAGACCTATACTAAACATGATATCGGGTCTAGTTTCGGTGAGGTTAAGTAAGCTACCTATCATTCTCCTATATGTTTTTTGATCAAAATTTTCTCCACTTTTATCCAAGTCTAACTTAGTGGAAGTACTCATAAGAGTGTTGATAGCTTTTGAACCATCCATATTAAATCATTTTAACAATTCCAATGTATACTTTGTTTGATTAAGAAATATACCATCACTAAGTTATTTAATTTGCAATCCTAAAAAGAAAGTTAATTCACCCATTATACTCATTTCAAATTCATGACTCGTACACTTGGTAAATGATTCACATAGTGATTCATTCGAAGAATCAAAAATAATATCATTAACATAGATTTGAATAATAAGAAAGTTATTTTCAAAATGTTTAATAAACAATATAGTATCAACCTTACCTTTAGGAAAATTATTTAAAATAAGAAAGGAACTAAGCCTCTCATACCAAGCTTTAAGGGTTTATTTTAATCCATAGAGAGCCTTAGTTAGTTTAAACATATGATTGGGAAGAAGATAATTTTCAAATTTGGGTGATTGTTCAATATACATTTATTCGAAAATAAAGCCATTTAAGAAAGCACTTTTGTCATCCATTTGAAAAAAAACTTAAAGTTATTACTACTAGCATAGGCAAGGAGCATCCTAATGGCTTCTAATCTTGCCATAGGAGTGAAGGTATCTTCATAATCGATACCTTCTTCTTGGTTGAAACCTTTGGCCACTAATCTAGCCTTGTTTCTAACTATAATACCACATTCATCTTGCTTATTTCTAAAGACCCATTTAGTACTAATAACTAAATGGTCACTAGGTCTAGGAACAAGCTTCCGTACTTCATTCCTCTCAAATTGATTCAACTCTTCTTGTATTGCGATAACCCAAGAATCATCTTTCAAGGCATCGTCAATGCACTTAGGTTTAATTTAAGAAAGAAAAACGGTATGGGCACAAAATTTTTAAAAGAGGAATGAGTTTGAACCCCCTTTTGATGTGTTTGCTATAATTAGCTCCTTAGGATGGGCATCTACATACTTCTATTCCTTAGGTAAGGAAAATTCGAAAAAAGATGCATCCAAGGTGCTATTTTGAGGAGAGGGTTCATTCAAATTTAAACCATCAAAACCAAGATCATCATCAAAATCATTTTTCTTAAATTCAGAAACTTCATTAAAAACTACATGAATAGACTCTTCTATAACTAACATTCTTTTATTAAAAATATGAAAAACTTTAGAAACGGAAGAGTAACCAAGAAAGATGCCTTCATTGGATTTAGCATCGAATTTTCCTAAGGCATCCTTTTCATTCAAGATAAAGCATTTACAACCAAAAGCTCTAAAGTAAGAAACATTAAGTTTTTTATTATTTCACAATTCATATGGAGTCTTGGATAAAGATGATCTTACTAGAACCCTATTTATGGCATAGCAAGTTGTATTAATAGTTTCGGCCCAAAAATATTTGGGTAAGCTATGTTCATTTAATAAGGTTCTTGCTATTTCTTGTAAATTTCTATTCTTTCTTTCTACTACTCAATTTTGTTGAGGATTCCTCAGAGTAGAGAAGTTGTGATTATATCTATTAGATTCACAAAAAGTTTGAAAGTCATAGTTTTGGAATTCTCTACCATGATCACTCCGAATCGATGAAATCATGAAACCCTTTTTGTTTTGAGTAAGTTTACAAAATTTAGAAAAATATTGAAAGTAATCACTTTTGTGAGCCAAAAAATAGGTCCAAGTATATCTACTATAGTCATCTATAATGACAAATGTCTATTTGCTACCTCCTAGACTTATGGGGTCAATTGGTCCAAATAAATCCATATAGATAAGTTGTCATGGTCTAGAGGTGCTTATTTGACTCTTTGATTTGAAGCTAGTTTTTATTTGTTTTCCTAGTTGACATGCATCATATACTTTGTTCTTGACAAACTTGAAATTAGGAATTCCTCATACTAGTTCTCTAGATAAAATTTTAGATATTAGTTTCATGCTTGCATGGTCTAATCTCCTATGCCAAAGCCAAGCATCATCATTTAAAACGGAAAAGCACATTTCATTACTAAGTTCTTCAATGTCAATGGTGTAGACATTATTTTGTTTTAATGCAATCATGGATATGTTGTTGTTTGGTTTTTCAATGATGCAAGCATTAGATTCAAATCTAATGATGTAACATTTATTGCATAATTGACTAATGCTCAAAAGATTATATTTTAATCTATCAACTAGTAACACATCATCAATTGAAAAACTTGATTTGTTACCTATGGTTCCCTTGCCAATGATTTTACCCTTGTTATTGTCTCCGAAGATGACATACCCTTCTTCTTTGCTAGTGAACATAGAGAATTGAGATGGATATCTGGTCATGTGCCTTGAACATCTACTATCAAGATACCATGTCTTACTCCTAGTTTGTGATGGTGAGTATGTCTACAAAAGAGGATGGTTTTTAGGTACCCATTTGATTTTGGGTGTCTCAAAAATCAATCTACTAACTTTGTCATTTAACATTGAATTATTTATGGTTCCTTTAGGAACCCATATCAATTTGTGTGGACTAATTTTCTTAAATAGATATTTATAAATAATATATTTGGATTTATAACAAAAATTACATATCAAACGAGGTGATACATGTAATGTGGGTCCTTTAATGAAGGTGGTAGGATTTTGGTGAGATCCACTCATAAATCTAATTCCATTTCTATTTGTGACGTGACCCTTGTTTGCAAGGATCATGTCCAAGCCCTTGCTACCGACTTTAAACTTGTTTAGGGTCTCTTTAAGTAGCAAGTTTTTATTTTTTATTGCTTCTAAGTTTTCACACTTAGAGCATGGAGGTGAAGAGGGAGTTTGAAGACTATTAAGCTTATCTAGTAATAAAACATACTCCTTCTTTAATAAATTGAACCTCTTACTAATAGTTCTATACTCATTAAATAAATCATGAAAAGCTATTGAAAGTTCGTCGAAAGATAAATCTTCATTAATAAACTCACATACCTCATCTCCTAAAGCCATTAGCACGAAGTTGACCACCTCTTTGTTGCTTGCTTCTTTGTCTTCGGAGCCACTTGAGTCATCCCATGTTACCTTTAAAGCTTTCTTTCTCTTCGGTTGCTTCTTCTTGGCTTAGGGGCATTCATTTTTTAAGTGCCCCAGCTTCTTGCATTCATAATATATTACTTGGTCCTTTTTTGGTTCAAGTTTGTTTTTAGTGTCATTTTTAAATTTGTTCCTTCTTATAAATTTTTTTAAATTTCTGAGTTAAAAGTGCAATGTCATCATCATTGTCCTCGTCACGTGATGTTCTTTTCAAGTGATCTTCCTGGTTCTTAATGCCATATCCTTCCTGCTCTTTGAAAGGGGATTCTCGTGCTCTTCATGAGCATGACATATTATTTTATAGGTCATTAAAGACCTAATGAGTTATTCGAGAGAAAAAGTTTTAAGGTCTTGGGCCTCTTGAATGGCCGTAACTTTTGGATCCCAACTCTTCGCAAGGGATCTTAAAATTTTAGTTACAAGTTCAAAATTAGAAAAACCTTTACCAAGTACTTTGAGTCCATTGATGACATCCGTGAAGCAGGTGTACATGTCTCCGATGGACTCGCTTGGTTTCATTCGAAAAAGTTCGTAAGAATGCACAAGAATATTGATTTTAGACTCTTTCACTCAGCTAGTGCCTTCATGAGTAACCTCAAGAGTACGCCAAATATCAAAAGCCAATTCACAAATCGAAACACGATTAAACTCATTTTTATTAAGTGCACAAAATAAGACATTCATAGCCTTTGCATTTAGATCAAAAACCTTCTTCTCTGATTCATTCCATTCACTCATCGGAAGAGAAGATTTTTGAAATCCATTTTTAATGATATTCCAAAGTTTGAAATCTATAGAAATAAGAAAGATCCTCATATGAGTCTTCCAATATGTGTAATCCGACCCATTGAATATGGGTGGACGTATAATTGAGTGACTCTCTTACATGCCGGAATAAGCCATCTCTCTTAGGTTTTAAACTAGATGAGAGTGACTAAGCTCTGATACCAATTGTTAGGATCAGAGCGACACTAAGAGGGGGGGGGGGGGTGAATTAGTGCAGCGGATTAAAATTTGTAAACTTAAGATAGTTCATTCGTAAGTAAATTTCAATTTGATGAGAGAGATTTTAGCTAAAGTAGTTCGAGCAAATGCAATTGAGAATAGGGAGAAGAAGACTGAACGATTTGCAGTAAGTAAAAGTAAGATACAGAAATTTAGAACTCATACATCCAAAGTACGCAGCGATGTATAGTGGTTCGGTCAAATGACTTACATCCACTTCCGAAGCCTTCTTCGATGAGGCTCCCAACTTCCACTATCAAACTTTTTTGAAGAGGAAGGATCAAATACCCCTCTTACAAACTTTTATAAGTGGTTCACACTTTTACAGATTTTTTCGCAAAGTGAAGAGGGAGGTGAACACTTAGCTATCGAAAATAAGACTTTGCTATAGCTTTGACTTAATTTTTAACTTTTCAAAAAGGTGTATTCTCAGCTGAGAAAAGAGGGGTATTTATAGACTCAATTTGGTTTTAAAATTGAAGCTAAAAAGAGTCACATTGCATATTTTGAGTTACTAGCGGTACCACCGCCTGGCACTAGCGGTACTACCACTTGGCACTAGCGGTACTATCGCCTGATAGAGTCCTCGGGCTTTGTGGTCTGGCAGTACCACTGCTTGCCAGGCGGTACCACCGTTGGCAAGTAATAATTGCCAACGGTACTACCATTGACCTAGGGCGGTACCATCGCCTGCTAGGTATTAAAGTCTACAGTACCACCGTTGACCTGGGGTGGTGCCATCGCTTGGGTCTGGTGGTGCCACCGCTAGACTATACCAGCAAGGCTGAATGGGCCATAACATCGGCCAAAATCAGCTCAAATAAGGCCCAATTGGCCCCTACAAGGGTTAAACAAGATTATTACCTAATTCTTACCCTAATTATATGCTAACTACGAAATTGAAACATAATCCTAAGTAAATTAACAACCAGCAATGTCGAGTCTTCTTCTAGTGAGCTTTCCGGCGAACTTCTGGCGGACTTCCGATGCACCCTCGGATTTCTTCCGATGGACTCCCAGCAGGCTCTCGGACTTGTGGTGAGTTTGACGAATCTTGGGCAAGCTTTCGAACTTTCTCGGTGAGCTCCGCGAACCTCCGACGATCTTTCCAACGAACTTCCGAAACCTTCGACAAGTCCCCGATTCTTTCTTGGTTGGTTTCGGCAGCACTTCCGACGATCCTTCGGACTTCCGGTGGACTCTCGAACTCCCAACAACTTGACTTCGATAATTTGCTTTATGTCTTCAAGCTATTGTAGTTAATTCTACACACTTATCTCAATAATATGGATTAGATTAAATAACCTATCAATTGACTTCATCATCAAAATCTGTGATTCAACACGAACCGCTATAAATTTGGTATGCACTCTCTTCTTTTACCTCTTTGCTATTTAGTCGCATTACATACTGCCTTACTTATTATCCTCTTATGAATATTTTCAAAGTTAAACACTTTTCCAATACGGGTTTTATCGAGATGAAAATTTTTTGAATCAACTTTTTTTAACGTATGCATTAATTTACCTCCCCCTCTAAGTATCGACATAATCATAACAGTACAAACATTGTTAAGAGTGCTTATGACATGGGAATATGAAATTAAAGAAATCTGGTTTAATTCATATTAGGCCCATTATCGTTTGGTACTTTAGGTCAATCACTCTGGCCATTGATTATCATAGTCGGAACCGTAACTCAAGTCTTATTTTATCCACTATTATTATGCTGGTGAAAAAAAAAGTCAAATGTGGAATCCCATGATCACCAGTATGATGAGGTATAAGGCAAGCCCAATAACTTCGCAGAAAGGTATACTATTTTGGTTAACCAAAACTCATGTTTGAATCCTTGATGAGATCAGCATATTAAAAATTTGACCCAAAAATATAGTGGCAGTAATTGCTAGATATATAAAAAAAGAATAAAAGAGATACTAGGGAAAGATGAAATTTTATTGAACCCTCTTGATCTAAATCAATCTAAATTATATATATGTATATATATATATATATGATCTAAATCAAATATGAGTTATATATATATATATAAATATATATATATATAAATAAATAAATAAATAAATAAATATATATATATATATATGTGTGTGTGTGTGTATATGTATATGTATATATACATATACATATATATATATATATACACATACATATATATATATACATATATATATATATATATATATATATATATGACTAAATCAATCTAAATAATATGTTTCCTAATTTTACAAGATGCATTCATACTATGTCAATATTTTGTTCACACCAACCATATAAGGTGTGAACAATATATATATATATATATATATGTATATATGTATATATATGTATATACATATATGTATATATATGTATATATATACATATATTATATGACTAAATCAATCTAATTAATATGTTTCCTAATTTTGCAAGATGCATTCATACTATGTCAATATTTTGTTCGCACCATATAAGGTGTATTTACATCATATTACATAAAATCTCAATCAAATAATCCCTGATAGAAGAATATTATCCCAAGAATCATTTATTTAATTTGCTAGATTATGATTGTTTCTCCACTGAAGAACGAGAAATAGTTGATTGTTTCTATGTCTTCCAAGATATGAGAGAAGGCCCAAGAAAAATGCAATATCCAGATATTGATCTTGTTGTTGTTAGGGATCGAGCGGCACTAAGAGGGGGTGAATTAGTGCATATAAAACGATAGATTTTCAATGATTTCAAACAAGCTTTGGAAACTTCGCATGCGAATGAATGCAATGTTTTGTTTGAACCCGGAAAGATTGCGTTTTAACTTTAAAGCATATATGATAAGGAAGTTGAGTAAGTAAAGTAAAGGCTTGCAAAGTAAAAAAAGAAATTTAACCACTCACATAATCAAGATATGTATAGTGGTTCGGTCAAAGTGACCTACATCCACTATTCTCCGATGAGGCTCCCTTCTTCCTACTAAATCCTTTGAAGGGGAAGGATCAAATACCCCTCTTACAACCCTTTACAAGTGGTTCACACTCTTACAAGATTTCACAAGAAGAATGAGGTGAACACTTAAGCAAATGAAGAACAAGACTTTCCCAAGACTTATTTTCAAACTCTAACTCTCTAAGGGTTGTGTTTTTCAAAAAGGAAGGGGTATTTATAAGCCTCAAAGTGATTCAAATTTGGAGCCTAAACATGGAGCCAAAAATTTGAATCTTTTGAGTTTTTTCGTCTTGTCATCTTGGCAGATGACACACCCAGTATTCTATCCCCCACCAAGCGGTGCTACCGCCGGCTTTCCACGCACCAGCGGTGCTACGCTGACCAGCGGTACTACACGCTGGCTCACGATGCCGGGCGTACTACCGCCCAGTAGCGGTGCTACCGCCTACTACGATGGCCATAATGGCAATCTCTGATGGCCGGGCTACATGATATGCACGTATTGGTTCGGTTTGGGCCAAAATTTTAGCCCAAACTCATCCTAATCAAGGCCCAATGGGCCCCACTTTGGGTTATCTAATTCTAACCCAAAATACGTACTAACTACGAATTTTAAAGACGTTTCCTAAGCTATTACAAAGTCCATATGACAACTTTTTCCGTGAGCTTCCGATCAACTTCCGACGGTCTTCCGACGAACCTTCTGAAACCATTCTCGGACTCACAAAGAAGCTCTCGGACTTCACGATGATCTTGGCGAGTTCCCCGAGCTTCTTTGGCAAGCTCCGATCTTTCTTGGCAAGCTCCATAAACTTCCGACGAACCTCCTGGCAAACTTCCAAAATCCTTCCAAGCTCCCTACTCGTTCTCAACCGGTTCCGACAATGCTCCCAACGAATCTTCGGACTTCCGTTGAACACTCGAACTCCCAACGATTCATCACACTTGTCTTGGCCCTTTGTTTAGCTTTACGTCTTCATTCCTATCGTAGTCACTCCTGCACAAACAAACACCAAAAACTCTACTTCGATATAGACAGCTATTACAACGCGAATTGACATTCGATTTCCCGACATCATTGGTCGGCGCTCGTCCGATCCTTCGGCACATCGCCCTCTCTAGCGGCTTGTTGCCCAATCGACGTTGACCTCCGCAACCTCGATATCCATGGCGCAACTCCGCACTTCTTGGCCCGATGCCCGACGTCGAAGCCTCCTCGCCGATAGTCGAACATCCAATATCCTGACGTGATCTCCTCGGCGCGCCAATTCCTCCAGCGTCAACTATCTAATCCTGATCGATAGTAGACCTGCGTAACTCAAAACACAGTTAAACAACAAAACACAATCAATTAGTTTCATCATCAAAATCCGAGATTCAACAGTTGTAGTTGAACAACCTTCCCAATCAGCATCACATTATTTAGTTAAATTTAGATCATTATTTGCTAAAAACACTAGTTCTTGCCCTGATGTTCCTTTTAAATATCGCAAAACTCAAATTATTGCAACAAGACGTGGTTTTCTATGTTGATGTATAAATTGATTGAGAAGATGTACTGGGTAGGTTATATCGAGTCTTACGATTGTAAGATAAATAAGTCGTCCAATAAGTCTTCTATATTGTGATGGATCTTTTAGAAGTTCACCATCTAATGGAGTGAGCTTCAGGTTTTGTTCAATAGGAAAACTGACTAGGGCAGCTTCAAGGAGACCTATATTATCCAGGACATCTAATGTATATTTTCGTTGTGAAATAAAAATACCTTCTTTAGAATATGATACTTCTATGCGTAGGAAGTATTTTAATTTTCTATGAAGAAATTCTTTTAGAGTTGTTATGACAATGGGGTTATTTTCTATAATGATCATGTCATCTACATAAATTAATACAGTTCTAAAAGAGATTTCACATACCCTTGTGAAAAATAAATAGTCTACCATGGATTGTTTAAAACTAATTTTTTGAATAGTCATAAAACACTTTGAATATCAATTGCGAAAAGTTTGTTTTAACTTATAATGAGATATGTTCAATCGACCAGCCATGTTCTTCCCCTATTGACTATAATCGAGTGGTGGTAGCATACAAACTTCCTCGTCAAGGTCACCAAGAATAAAGATATTTTGGATATCAAGTTGATGGAATGACCATTGTCTTGTGATAGTTATGGTGACTAAGATTCTAACAATGACAAGTTTGGCAACCGGTATAAATGTCTTTGTAGGCAACTAGCTGCCAAAAACATATATATATATATATATATATATATATATATATATATATATATATATATATATATATATATAATCCAAAATAAACAAAGAAATTCAAGAGATAAATAAAACTAATTACAAATAGAAAGTAATATAGGAAGAAGTCACGAAGGTTCTCAACCTTGGATATCCATCATCCATGTTAAGCCATTATATGGTCAACTTGGATGTTCAATAATATTTAGGCTTCAAAATTGGAGGATTTTACCAAAAACTAATGGCATATGAGGCAGCATGACACTATTGTTAATTTTCATGTCTTTTCTTCTTTTAGAGACAAGTCAGTCAGTGAGAGTTGGTATATTAAGTACTATGCAACATTTGATTCTCAATACAAAAGTGCCTACAAACCAACAGAAAAACTATTTGAGAATAGATAGTTGTTAATGTAGGCACATCACAGCAAGATATTAATTTGCTACATTGTAGCAAAGGAATTGATCATCAATTATTTACTATAGAAGAATATGTTAGTGTTGGATAGTAAACCCAATTCAACCCAATTGCCCATAGATCTTTTTTTCTTTTTTTAGACCCTAAGTTTAATTAGGGAGGCTAATTTTACCTACAAAAATTAGGAAAAAATTAGAGCAAAAGGGTAGCGATTTTTGCAGTAACAAAGTAATTCAAAAAGAGGAAAAAAATGACAGAAAAATAAGAGAAAAAGAAAGGGAAGAAGACAAGGATCACACAGAGACTGTTCTCATTCATCCAAATAGTATTCTCATCTTAGGTTAGATTAGATTTGCAGTGAATTTTTACTGTGATTGCTTGGGGAGGTTTTGGATATTGTGCACAGTGACGTGATCCATGTATCTTAGTTATTCTCTTATGATTGTTGTTTGGGTTTTGGGCATGAGATTTTGAAAATTGTACATTTATTATTCCTATAGTAGATTTTCTCTTTTTTGCCCCATGATTTTTACCCTTCACGTTGGAGAGATTTTCCACATAAATCTTGGTATCATATTTGATTGTGATTTTCATTTAATTTTGTTGTGTGTTACGGTCTACTAGTATTTATTAATATACAAAAGTTCTTTCTTGTTATTATTTTTATCCCATCAATTGGTATCAGAGCAAGGTTTGGTGATTTAATTTTTATATTTAAACATAGAGGCCGGTAGTGTTTCTCGCATAATTAGCTTGAACGAAAATAATTGGATGATATGGAAATCAAGAATAGAAGATCTCTTATATTGCAAAGATTTGTATGGACCTTTGTAAGGAGATACTGCAAAACCCACAACTATACAGATGATGAGTGGAAGAGGTTAGACTAAAAAACGGTCGGGTTTATTCGATAGTGGCTCGATGATAGTGTCTTTCACCATGTTTCTATTAAAAGTTATGTATATTTTCTTTGGAAAAAGTTGGAAGGTCTCTATGAAAGAAAAATAGTTTGTAACAAAGCTTTTTTGATTAGAAAACTTGTGAACCTGAAATATAAAGAAGGTGCTTCTATTGTTGAGCATTTGAATGAAATGCAGAGTATTACTAACTAGTTATCTTCTATAAAAATGTCTCTTGATGATAAGTGGTAGGCATTGTTACTTCTTAGTTCATTGCTAGAAAGTTAGGAGATACTAGTGGTTTCCCTCAGTAATTCTTCACCAGATGGTATTGTCACCATGAGTCAAGTAATAAGCAGTTTGTTGAATGAGGAGTTGAGAAGAAAGAACTCAGTAGTATCTCAGATTGATTCACAGGCACTTATCTCAGAGAATAGAGGAAGGTCAAAGTATAAAGATAAAAGCAGTTCACGTATGAGTAGAAGCAGGTCAAGATCAAGAAAAGATATTATTTACTACAATTGTGATGAGAAATGATATTATAAGAATCAATGTAAGCAACCTAAGAAGAGCCAAAAAAAAAGGAAAAGAAGTGGAGTCTATAGAGCCAAAAGAGAATACCATGGCTATAGTGTAGGATGATGATTATTTGATTTTGTCCCATTCTGATGATATTTTTTCTTATGTGTCAGGATCTTGAGTGCATAATTGACATAGAAGCTTCTTATCATGCTATACCATGGAGGGAGTTCTTCACTACCTATAGGTCTGAAAATTTTGGTGTTGTCAAGATGGGTAACTATGGCACAATAGACATCATTGGCATAGGTGACATCCACATATAGACCAACCTTGGCTGCAAGTTGAGGCTTAAGGATGTGAGGCATGTGGTTGACTTGATGCTGAATCTAATTTCAGTTGGAAGACTAGATGATGAAGACTATGATAGTAAGTTTCACCGAGGGCAATAAAAGCTTAGTAAGGGTTCTCTTGTTATAGCTAGTGGAAAGAAATGTCACACTTTGTACAGATTGCAGGCCAAAGCTTGTGGTGAGCAGTTAAATACTACAGAGAAAGACTTCAGCATGGAGTTGTGGCATAGGCGATTGGGACACATAAGCGAGAAGGGACTGCAAGCTTTTTCCAAGAGAGAGGTATTACCTAACCTTAGAGATACACGTTTGAACTCTTGTATTAATTGTTTGGTTGGTAAACAACATAGAGTTTCATTTTCTAGTCCTACTTTGTCTAGAAAAATGTATGTCTTTGACCATGTTTATATAGATATATATGGTCTTTTGAGGACAAAAACTCTTAGTGATTTTATTAATGTTCCTGGCATTAGTGGTGCACTTTATTTTGTTACTTTTATAGATGACTTTTCTGCTAGTTATAGGTGCCCTATAAGCCAATCACGTGAGTGATGGCACCTGTAATACGCTACGTTAATCTCTTTGCTTATGATTATTGGTATTTTCTCACGTTATCTGGATATATATTATGATGTCATTGGATCTACGCAATAGGAATCGGATCATGATGAGACCATGATAATGAGACCGATTCACCTTTAAACACAGACCTTAAATAATCCCGGTCATAGGTTACTCGAGAAAGACATCGAGATAACCAGATAGACTGGTGTGCTGTATACCCATCCATATGATGGAGGTGGTTGGTCTCATAGCTACTTATGTGGGGACACTAAAGATACAGTACAGGTGCTCATTGGAGAATGAGCTCACTGATTGATCTGTTTATAGAATGCTGGATAGTTATTGATACCTCATGTCAGACAACGATTCTATAGTCCTAGTAGTGTATCTGGACCTTAGACTTGAGACACCAAGGATGTCCTATATGAGTACTCCATTCTTTGATGCTGAACTTATAGGTTTGAAAGTTCTAGATCTAGTACAACCGATTATTAGGAGTGGCAACCAACCTTATGAGAGTTATTGAGTGTCAATAGAGGATCATCCACTCTTGATATCATGAGAGGAATATCCCATATGTTCTTGCTTAGGTAAATCCCTAGCCAGGGTCATTCGGATTGAGAGAGAAAGAGTTCTCTGGGAGAATCCGATTAGAGCGAGACTCGATTGGAAATCGTATGGGCTTGACAACACCATGCCCGATATATGGTCTCTGAAATATTAGATGGATGAGGGACTATAGGTATATGGTAATTAAGGACAGATAGGTCTAAAGGATTGGATTCCCCTGTATCGTCTGGGGACTACGTCATAGTGGTCTAGTACGTCTGTAGTCGATGAGTCGAGTGAATTATTATTGAGATAATAATTCACTGAGTCAGAAGGAGTTCTAACATGTATGACTCATGGCTAACTCGATATTGGCCCTAGAGGGTCACACACATATGGTAAGTGTTGCGATGAGTAGAGGTTCGGATATGAGATATCTGCCGGAGCCCCTATCTTATTGGATATCCAATAAGCCCCTGTATTATTGGATCCCATGGATGAGATCCAAAAAGAGCTAGATTATTGGGTAGAGACCTATTGATCTAAGAGGCTTGGGTAATTGGATAGAGATCCAATACCCAATAGGGCTGGATCCATTAGGGTTGACAAGGGACCTCTATAAATAGGAGGGAATAAAAGGCCCATAGGTTGAAATTTTCCTTGTAGCCACCTTCTATTCTCCTCTCCCCAAGAGAGAAGTATTGTTGCAATCTCTACTATGTGGATACCGTTAAAGAGGAGGACACTTGACCTCCTTCATCCTCCCCCATAGATCTGTAGGAATCTCAAGAATATACGATCTCCCTATGTACTATCGTTCTTCTTACACATGTAGTTTTCAGATTCGTGGATTTATTTTTGATGCATCGATCTTTGCACAACAACGGAACCTTTTACAAAAATCTAGGGTGTTTTGTTTTGTATTCTTCCACTACGCACGAGATGTCACCCCCCTATATTTCCTAACATTTTTCAGGAAAGTTTGGGCCTATGCTTTGAAGACCAAGGATCAGGTTATTAATGTCTTCAAAGAGTTTCATGCCAGAGTTAAAAGGGAGACTGAACGACAATTGAAATGCATAAGATCAGATAATGGTGGTGAGTAGACAGGGTTGTTTAATGATTATTGCAGGTCACATGACATCCAATATAAGATAACAGTTCTTAGTACACCTCAGCATAATGCAATTGCAGATAGGATGAACTGTACTATCATAAAAAAGATTAGATGTATGCTTTCATAAGCAAAGCTACCCAAAAAGTTTTGGGATGAGGCTTTGAGGACTACAGTTGATGTGATCAACTTATCTCCCTGTACAGTACTAGATGGTTATGTTGCAGAGCATGTATGGTTAGGGAAAGATGTTTCTTACAAGCATTTGAGAGTGTTTAGTTGTCATGCATTTGCACATGTCCTAGATAATGAGAGGTCCAAGCTAGATGGTAAGACAAAAGAATGTATTTTTCTTAGCTACTTACATGATCAATTTGGTTACAGGTTTTGGGATCCAGAAAAGTAGAAGGTGTTTAGAAGTAGAGATGTGGTCTTCTTTGAGGATCAAACCCTTGAGGATTTGAAGAAGGAGGCACTAGCCAAGACTTCTACAAAAGGATTAGCAGATTGTGACCTAGTTACTCCTCCAGTATATCAAGGTGATGGGGGAGATGTGCAAGAAGATGGGGTAGAGCCAGATGTTAATCTACCTGTAAGACATGTTGAGTAAGAAGAAGTTGAGGAGCAGCTTCCCGTAGAACCTCAATTGAGAAGATCTTCTAAATAATGTCAGCCTTCTAGAAGATACTATGTAGATGAGTATGTGATGCTTACTGATGCAGGTAAACCAGAGAGTTACCAGGAAGAAGTTAAAAGTGAGTAGAAAAAGAAGTGGTTAGTTGTTATGCAGGAATAGATGGATGCTCTACAGAAGAACCACACATATGATTTGGTGCAACTACCACAAGGAATGAAAGCCTTGAGGAACAAGTGGGTTTTCAGGTTGAAGACTCAAGAATATTGTTCTCAATCAAAGTACAAAGCCAAATTGGTTGTGAAAGGCTTTGGTCAAAAGAAAGGTATTGACTTTGAAGAGATTTTTTCTCATGTTGTTAAAATATCTTTTATTCGTGTTGCTCTTGGTATTGCTGCTAGCCAGGACTTGGAGGTTGAGCAGTTAGATGCGAAGACAGCTTTTCTTCATGGTGATTTGGAGAAGAAAATTTATATGGAGCAACCAGAATGTTTCAAAGTCAAAGGTAAAGAAAATTTGATCTACAAGTTGAGAAAAAGTTTGTATGGGTTGAAGCAAGCTCCAAGATAGTGGTATAAAAAGTTTGATTCATTTATGATTGAAAATGGATACAAAAGAACGGTTTTAGATCATTGTGTGTACATTAAATAGTTTGGTGAGGATTTTATTATTCTATTACTTTATGTTGATGATATGCTTATCCTTGGGAAAGATGTGTTCAATTGATAGGTTGAAGAAGGAATTGAGTGAGTCCTTTGTAATGAAGGACATGGGGCCAGCAAAGTTAATACTGGACATGTAGATTTCTTGTGATAGGAAAAACAAGAAGATTTGGTTGTCACAGGAGAAATACATCGAAAAGATATTAGAAAGGTTCACTATAAGCAATGCAAAACCAATTGGTTCTCTTCTTTCAGGTCACTTCAAATTGTGCTCAGAACAAAGTCCGTCAAGTGATGAGGAGAAGGAGAAAATACAAAAAGTTCCTATGATTTAGTAGTTGGAAGTTTAATGTATACAATGGTATGTACGAGGCCAGACATTGCATATGTAGTGGGTGTTACTAGTAGATTTCTTGCAAATCCAAGTAAAGAGCACTGGGCAACAGTGAAGTGGATCTTGAGATATCTCAAAGGAAGCTCAAGGTTTGTTTAAGCTTTAGAGGTTGACTACCTATGCTAACGAGTTACACAGATGCAGATATGGCTAGAGATATTGATATGAGAAAATCCACATCAGGTTTTGTACTTACTTTTGTAGGGGGAGCTGTGTCCTGGTAATCTAGATTATAAAGGTGTATTGCTCTCTCCACCATAGAGGCAAAATATATTACTGCTACAAAGGTTTGCAAAAAATTGTTATGGATAAAAGAATTCTTATAAGAATTAGGGCTAAAATAGAAAAATTATGTGGTGCATTGTGACAGCCAGAGTGCCATCCATTTGTGTAAGAACCAAACTTTTTATTCCAAGTCAAAGCATATAGATTTCAGATATCACTAGATTCAAAATGTACTTGAAGAGAAGTAGTTACAACTTCAGAAAATTTATATAGATGATAATAGAGCAGACATGTTAATAAAGGCCTTACCGAAAGAGAGACAGGAGATGTGCCGATAGTTGGTCGACATGGTTTCACACTGAGGAGTTATGGGATAGCCTTCCTTATGGGCTGAAGGGGGAGGTTGTTGGGCAGTAAGCCCAGTTCAGCCCATATAGGATTTATCAACCCATAGCCCACCTTTTCATTTTCTAAACCCTAAGTTTAATTAGGGGGGCTAATTATGGCTGTGAAAATTAGGAAAAAATTATAGCAAAAGGGCAGCTATTTTTACAGCAGCAAGGTAATTTAAAAAGAGGAGAAAAGGGCAAAAAAATAAGAGGAAAAGAAAGAGAAGAAGATAAGGACCACATAGAGACTATTCTCATTCATCCAAACATTATTCTCATCTCAGGTTAGATCAGATCTATAGTGAATTTTTACTGTGATTGCTTGGGGAGGTTTTGGATATTGTGCATAGTGACGTGATCTTTGTATCCTAGTTATTCTCTTGTGATTGTTGCTTGGGTTTTAGGCAAGAGACTTTGAGAATTATACATTCATTATTCCTATAGTAGATTTTCTCTGGTTTGCCCTATGGGTTTTGTACTTTACGTTGGAGGGATTTTTCATGTAAATCTTGGTGTCATATTTGATTATGATTTCTAATTAATTCTACTGTGTGTTACGATCTACTAATATTTGTTCATATACAAAAGTTCTTCCTTGTTATTATTTTTATCCCATCAATTGGTTAGTCCATATTTACTATCGACTACCTTGGATGCCAGGAGGACAACTCATCAGAAAGGTTGTATATTACGTTGAACAAGAAAAATATGATACATTATGATGTCATTGAGATGTTAGAACTGAATGGAAACTAAATAAGAATAGATTTTTTAACATTAAATGATGAAAATCTAGATATATTGTGAATGCTTGATAGACTACAAGCCAATAGAAAACTAAATAAAATAACAATAATAAAATAAGGAAAAAAATAAAAATAGTGCACCATGGTCTTTCCGAGTTGTAATTATAAAACATTGTTTGACTGTGGTTCTTAAATTGAAGAGGAACAAACACAAGTATTATAGCAAAATAGGACGAGATCAATGACTAAGTAGTGATACTATACGGTAGCATATTAGATCTTGTGATGACAAACTTAAATTTAATGTAGGAAAGTATACAAAGGGTACTTTAAAAACCATCCATTCTACTCACTCTACTTAATTGTCTATTTGATTATTTATTTTTATAAAATCTATATATTATTTATTTCTGTGACATCTTTATTTTCAGAAAAATATTACTTTTAAATCCTTTATATGGCATATTTAATATTATTGAATCTCAAATTTTGATGATGAAATCAATTGATAAAATTATGATCTAATAAGCGTTTGAGTGACACAAGACTAACTTCGATCATGGAAAGACAAATTATTGAAGTAGGAGGATCAGACGTTGGACTAGAGAGCATCATGTTAGAAGATTGATTGATGTGCCAAAAGATATACCGTTGAATCTTGGATTTTGATGATGAAGTCAATTGGTGAAATATTTGTTCTAATCTATATTATCGAGATAAGTGTGCAGGAATAACTACGATGGGATAAAAACATAAAGCGATTTACCGAGGTCAAGTCCGTCGGGTGTTCAAGAGTTCATCAGAAGTCCGAAAAATCGTCGGAAGTATTGCCGGAACCAACCAAGATCGAATCAGGGACTTGCCGAAGTTTTCGAAAGTTCGTCGCAAAGATCGTCGAAGGTTTGCGGAACTTACCAAGAAGATTCGGAAGCTAGCCGAAGACTCATTGAGCTCGCCATATAATCCGGGAGTATGCTGGAAGTCCGTCGGAAGAAATCCGAGGGAAGTGTCGGAAGTCCCTGGAATCTCGCTGTAAAGCTCGCCCGAAGTTGACTTGAAGAATGTCGGGTTAAATCACTTAGAATTATATTTTAATTTTGTAGTTTGCACGTGATTAGAGCAAGAATTTAGAAATAATCCTGCCTAATCTGGTAGGGGCCAACTAGGCTCTTACTGGGCCAACTTAGGCCTTAAACCGCCTTGACTGGGCGGTAGCACACTGGTCAGGCAGTAGTACCGCCCTGGTCGTGTCGGTTGCCAGGCCGACGAGTGGTAGCACTGCCCGACACTGGGAAACTCAAAATAAATTCAAATTTGGAGCCCAAATTTGAATCCATTTTGAGCCTATAAATACCTCCCCTTTCTCAGCTGAAAGGGTAACCCTTGAGAGTTAGAATTTTGAGAAAAAGTCTTTGAAAAGTCTTGACAAAGTCTTGTCTCTTCTTTTGCTTAAGTGTTCACCTCCTTCTTCTCCTTGTGAAATCTTGTAAGAGTGTGAATCTCTTGTAAAGGGTTGTAAGAGGGGTATTTGGTCATTCCCCTTCAAAGGATTTGCTAGTGGAAGTGCGGAGCCTCATCGTGAAGGCTTCAAGAGTGGATGTAGGTCATTTGACCGAACCATTATACATCGTTGTGTTCATGAATGTGTGAGTGTTTAAATTTCTGAATTATTTCATTACTTAGCTGCAAATCACTTAGTTCCTTTCTATTTCCTTTACTCAAGTAACTTCATTCAAGTTCTCTTTCGTCGAATCAAAATTTTCTTACGAACTTGCCTTTTTGCGAAATCGGAATCAAAGTTACGATTTTAATCCGCTGCACTAATTCACCCCCCCTCTTAGTGCCTTTTTGATCCTAACATATACTTTGTGCCATAAGTTTGGGTATCGGGCTAGAAGGATCATACATTGCACCAAGAAGATTGGATGTTATGGGAGGTCAACATACCGATGGATTGAGAGAGGATGATGCATCGAAGGTTCAGACGTAGCACTAGATGAACCAATGACATGTTGGACAACATAGAATTCTTTTTTTGTAATCAGTTATGTATTGATCGAAGTAGTTTAAGTTTTAATTGAGTTGGTTTTGGGCATAATCAGGCTAACACAATTAAGGGCCCATTGAGCTTGAGTTGGAGCTAATTTGGGCCTATTGGAAGGCCCATTCAGTGACCCACAGTTGGGTTAGGTGGTGGCACCACTGGACTGGTAGTAGAATTGCCTATAAGATGGAAAAGTGAAGTATACAGTCTCCCATATTGTCAGGTAGTAGTACCACCCAAACTAAGCGATAGTACTGCTAGCACTTAATGATGGTAAGTGATGGTATCACTTAGGCTAGCGGTAGTATTGCTAGAGCCTGGTCTCCCAAGCTCTGCTAAGCGATAGTACCACCCAATGCAGGCAATGGTTCTAAAATTTAAATTTTTAACTTCATTTTTGAACCTATTTGGGGCCTATAAATACCACACTTATCTCTATTGGATAGACAATAAGATAGAGAGAACTAAAAGGCTGGTGAATCAAAGCTGTAATCTTGAAAAGTGTTGAGAATTTCTCTCTTGTTCAAAAGCTTAGATTTCTATCTAAGGGAAGTGTGAGACTTATAAAGGTTTTCTCCTAAACCTATGAAAAGAAAAAAGAGTTGTAAAATGGTGATTGATCTTTGCCCATTAAAAGAAGATCATTAGTGATAGCCGGTAGCCTCGATGAAGGAGGAATCAGGAGTGGATGTAACTTGCGACAACCGAATTACTATAAATTCGATGTGCATTTCTTTTCTACTCTTCATTGATATTACTTTTTTATTTAATTGCTTATTACACTTACTCTAAGTCAAGCACACTTTTGATATCGATTTTCATGGAATGAAATTTTTAAAATTATCAAAATTTTATGAAAACACTAATTCATATCCCCTCCCTCTTAGTGCCACTTCGATTCTAACAGATGTCAATTGCCACACTGGTCAAAATTATACAGATTGGCTCTGCAACCTAAGAATTATTATTGTACTGGAGAAAATCACATACATCCTTGACATAGTGATGCCTACGCTCAAGGAAGGGGCAAGCGAGGATGAGATCACTCATTACATAAAATACATAGATGACTCCACTCTTACTCAGTACTACATGTTAAGCTCCATGACTCTCGAGTTATAGAGACAGTATGAAAAGATGGATGCTAGATCCATTCTCCTGCATCTTTGTAAATTGTTTGAAGAATAGGAGAGAACTCAATGATATAAGATATCCAAGAGTGTCTTTCATGCTAAAATGATTGAAGAGACATTGGTTCAAAACTATATATTTAAGATGATTGAGTAAATAGAGAAGCTCACGAGTCTAAGAATGGTCCTATAGGATAACCTATGTGTGGATCTTGTGCTTCAGTTTCTACTAGATTTCTTTTCTCAGTTCATTATGAATTATAATATGAACAAGCTTGAAGTGACGCTCCTTGAGCTCCTCAATTTATTGAGGGAGGTTGAGAGCATTATTAAGAAAGAGAAACTAATTCTCTTTGCTTGTGAGACTAGAAAGAAAAGAAAAGCAAAGAAGTCCCTTAAGAAGGGCAAGGGTAAGGCTTGGAGTACTAGAAATCAGTAAAGTGTATCCTTAAATACTTGAGAAGGACTAAGGATCTTTTACTAGAATACGGAAGAGGTAGACTCCAGGTTAAGGGCTACATGGACTTGAGTTTTCAGTTCAATATCAATGATAGTAAGTCTAATTCAGGATATGTGTTCACCATGAATGGATGAGGAATATGTTGGAAGAGTTCCAAGCAAGATACTATTACCGACTCGACCACAAAGGCGGAGTACATTGTGATGAATCTTGGATTTTGATGATGAAACTAATTGATTATATTTTGGTTATCTAATTACATTTTTAGTCACGCAAGTCTACTATTGATCAGGATTAGATAGTTAACATAGAAAGAATTAGCATTGTGCTAGAGATAATCATGTCAAGAGATTGGACGTCGAGCCGGAGGTCCGATCGACAATCGATAGAAGGCTTCAGACAAAGATAACGGGCATCGAGCCAAGAAGAGTGGAGTTGTGCCAAGGAGATCAGGGTTGCAGAGGTCAATCACCGATTAGGTAACAAGCCACAAGAGAGGACAATGCACCAAAGAATCGGATGAAGCACCGACCAATGACGTGTCGGGCAATAGGAAATTGATTCGTTGTAACTATTTAGATCGAAGTAGGGTTAAGGTTTAATTAATGTATAGAATTAACTATGATAACGATGAAGGCATAAAGCAAAAATGAAGTGTCAGAGTTAAGGATGATCGAATCATTGGGAGTTCAAGAGTTAGCCGGATGTCTGAAGGTTCATTGGAAATGCTGCTAGAATTGGTCGAGAGTGAGTCGAGAACTTGACGAAGGGTTCATCAAAAGTTCACTAGAAAGACTTGTTGGAGGTTCGCGGAGCTCGTCGAGAAAGATTAGAGCTTGCCAAAGAAGACTTATCAGAACTCGCCAAGATCATCGTAAAGTCCAGGAGCCTACCGGGAGTTCGTCGAAAGATGTCCGAGAGTTCATCAGAAGTTCGCTAGAAGTTCACCGAAAGCTTGTCGGTAGAAGCCTTGACGTGCCAGATTTAGATTTTCTTAGAAAATATCTTTAATTTCGTAGTTGACACATAACTAGGGTTAATATTGGGAGGTAATCCCCTTAACCCAGATAGGGGCCAATTGGGCCCGAATCAGGACTGTGTTGGGTCGGATGAAAGGCCCAAATAGTGCCCAAGTGCCACGTCAGGCAGTGGCACCACCAGCTAGGTGGTGGAACCGCTTGAAGGCTCAGTCTTCAAGACTGAGTCTGGGCAATGGTACCGCCCATTAATAGTGTGTCTAGGTGGTGGTACCATCCAGTACACTAATAGTGGCAGTGTGTTAGGCGGTGGTACTGTTAGAACCCGATAGACTTGGGAAAAGATGATTTTTTACTCCAAATTTGAATCCAATTAGAGCTTATAAATACCCCTCTCATCCCTGGTTTGAATACACAAGCACACAAACTTTGAAAGGAAGAAAATGTTGTAAAAATCCCTTTAGAAATCCCTCCTATAGTTTTTGTTTGTTTTTAGCAAAAAGAGAGGAGTGTTTGAGTGCTTGTAAGGGTTATCTCCTGAGTCTGTCAAAAGGAGAAGGTATTGTAAGGGAGTCAGTCCTCACCCATTGGAAGGAGGACAACTAGTGGAAAGCCGGTGGCCTCAAGTGAAGAGGAATCGAGAGTGGACATAGGTCATATGATCGAACCACTATAAAAATCAGATTTGCATTTATCTTCTTGCAATTTATCTTTCTACAAACCTCCTTACTTCCTCTGCTTCTCTCACTTGCAAAAGCTTTCAAGTTTAACATCTTTCCGATATGCTTCAATCGAAATCGGTTTTAATCAAAATGATTATTTTTATCATACAAAGTTTTTCGAAAGCATTTAAATCACCGAAATTTATCGTATTTTATCGCTGCATTGATTCACCCCCCCTCTTATTGCCGAACTGATCCTAACAATTGGTATTTGAGTCCAGTATTTCTTTTTTGGATTCACACCCATGAGAAATAGATCTTTTTAGATTTCAAGAGAGTTTTTCGATCGTTCGTCCTCCCTTCTTTAATGGATCGGACTACACTTATTAGAAAATTCAAATGAGAGTTCTCTTGCTTTCTATGAATTTGGATTTATGGAATGTCATTGAAAACGGATTTTAACTTCCCTCTAAACTGATGAACGAATGGTCGAATTTAGAGAGAAAATCTTTTTCTTTAAATGCAAAGGCTATGAATGCCATATTTTACGCCTTAGATAAAAATGAGTTTAATCAAATTTCTTCTTGTGAATTGGCCTTCGATTTTTGGCACACACTTGAAATCACGCACGAGGGCACTAGTAAAGTCAAAGACTTAAAAGTAAACCTCTTAATGTATGATTTTGAGCTTTTCCGAATGGCACCAAGTGAGATTATCGGTGACACGTACACCCGTTTCACAGATGTCATCAATAGTCTAAAAGCTCTTGGTAAATCTTTTTTGAATTTTGAACTTGTTAATAAGATTTTACGTTCTCTTTTGAAAAATTGAGATTCTAAAGTGACCGCTATACAAGAAGCTAAAAATCTAAATAACTATCCTATTGAAGAACTCATTGGGTCTTTAATGACCTATGAAATGACTTTTGAATATGATGAACATATGAACCACCTTCCAAAGAACAGGAAGGGTTGGGAACTTTGAACTATAAAATACCACTTGAGTGATGACTCAAGTGATGAGGACCATGTTGATGATGAACTTGAACCTCGAACACTAAAATTTAATAAGTTTATAAAATGAGAATCTAAAACTAAAAATAAACTTGAACGGAAGAAGAGGTCAAAGAAGATGAAGGAATCCAAGGATGAATCAAGTGACGAAATGACAAAATGTGCTTCGACGGCCTTCGACTACAACGTAAGTAACTCACCCGAAATGTTGTTACATTATTTTGAAATTACATGATTTTTTCATGAGTTGCTTAGTTTAGTTGGTAGGAAATAAAAATTTATTTTAAAAAATTATATCATGCTTTTCTTTCTAGTATTTTTTTTAAATTAAAATAATACTTGGATGATTTGTGATAATGCTTGTACACCTAATAGGATTAATCCATGAATATTTATCTTGACGATTTCCATATGACTACTCATGAATGATGCAGGACTTCTCACACTAAGCTAAAATCATCTTGTTATAACTAATAACAATGAAAGAAAGAATATTAGAATTAAAATGATTTTGATGATGCATTATGAAATCATGCTTAATGATTGTATCATGCTTGATAATTTGAAATCTTGTATTTCGGAATATTGTGCTTTTGGTCTTGATGGTTTTATGATGAAATTTTTAGATAACGTGTCATTTTTTTTACGAAACTTATGTTTTTTATTTTTGACACACATCTTTTATATAAAAAGGAACTTGAGCATGCTTACATGTAATCAAATCTATGTTGCTCCTAACAAATTTTTCGAATGAAAGAGTCTGATAATAATTTCAGATTAATACAATGATGGATGTCTTTATGACAAAAATTGCAAAGTTAAAAGACTTAACTCACATGGCTTTTCCAAATAAAATAAAGGATGATGATGCTTTCGGTTCTAAGTACGATGCTTGGCCCTTGTATGAAAAATTTGAACATGCTCACTCAAATTGAAACTTATAAAAATGAAAAATGCTCTATCATAAGGTTTTATGTTTGATATGTTTTGTCTTGATGGTTTTGATGACAAAACTTATATTTTGGAATTTATACGATGATGATTTGAACATGATTGTATGAAATCAATTGCATGAAATGAAAATATATTTTTGATCTTATTGAAGTTAATGAATTCATTTCATGAATCTTGTGAATCTCTTGAAAATAATAATGATAAATGTTTTGAAAATTAATGTGTGTATCATGTTCTTGGTCTTAATGATTTCTTTTGAAACTTGCTTTTTCAGATCTATACGTTAATAAAAGACAAAAGCATGCTTATATGAAATAAATCATAAAAAGGAAATGTATGTTTCTTAAGATTTTTCTATCTCTAAAGTTTTCAATTTTTGATGAATCCATGTGAATCTCTTGAATCAAATTTTTTGAAAAATGCCACATGCTTAATGTGATTTGACTTAATAATCTTTATGACAAAATTTGCCTTTCCATCTTGAATGATTAAAGGCAAAGACATGCTTATAAGAAGTAAATCACATGAATATAAACTTATAAAAATGAAATGCAATCCTCTACCTCAATCTTATCGATTTTTCAATAAAAAATTCATAAATCTATACTTGTCATGTATGAATTTATTGAATGTGATTTTGAGGATGATTTTGGATTTAACAAATACTTGATTCATATTTATGACGTAAGATACATTTTAAATATGAGTCATGCTTCAATCATGATCAATGCTTCAATCAAGTTCTATCTCTCTTAATTCATTTTGTTCTCCTATATTTCTTTTTTATTTACTAAAGTGGAGAACCTTCCAAATGAATCATGAAATGGATGATTTGATAATATGTTTTTATCAAAAAGTCTATTTATCATTTTGAATATCTAAAAAGTTGATGATGTGATAATAACTTTATTCATGATATGAATCTTGAAAATGATTTTAATTTGATTATAGGTTTCTAGTTGACAAATTGATTTGAATGAGATCTTTTGTTTCAAGCGAATCATGAACTCTCTTTTAATTTCTTGACTTGAGATATTTTTTATGCGAATCGAAATCCTCTTCCTCTATGACTCCTTCATTCTAACATTTATAATAGAAGAAAACAATCCAAGTCTTGATATCTCAATAATTGATACTTGAAATTATTTCTTATGATTCATGATGAAATGAGAGATATTATGCATAAATATAGATATCTTCTTTGTTTTCCTAAGATTTGTGTTGATATCATATCTTTCATAATTTAGAAATGACATGATTACCTTGGCTTGTATGCCTTATGTGATGATTGAAAATTAATTTGCTTTATGATGAATCATGACTTGATCTATGATATTGATATGTTTTTTTTTATCATGATTCTTGGTTGTATACCCTTTATCATGAATTGAAAATTCATGTCAAAAAAAATATTTGCAAATTTTGATCTTGATGACTTGATGCGTGAATCATATTCTCATATGATTATTTCACGAATGAGATAATATGAATCATGTCTTGATCTTGATCTTGCTAAAAAGAACACTTATGAACCATGAATGACATCCTTTAGTATTGATCTTTGTTAATTTTTCATACCCTTCATGACATGATTTCTTTACATTTTTGCCTTGTATGCATCATGTGATAAATGATGTATATTTTGATGCAAATGTATTTGAAAGTGAATGTAAAGAGAACTTTGTATTCTCTCCCTTCTTTTTGATAATGATAAAGGGGGAGATAGTTTGCTATCGTGCACTTCACAAAATAAAGCAATGATCATTAGCTTAATCATTGCAAAGGCACAACTTGCTTGCACTTCTCAAAGGAAAATAGAAAAACTTGCTATCATAAACACTACCAACAATTGCAATCTTGCAATCTAAAGAGAAGCAAAGAATTGCTATCTCAAAAGAAGCAAAAAAATTATAAAACTTAGAAAATTTACAATCTTAGACTTGCTATGCTTCTATGCTTGTATGCTATAATGAAAATTTAGCTTGCATGTTTAAAGTGATGTAAATTATACAAAATTGCTAGCTCATTGCAAATAAGAAACAAGTGCTATCTTGCCTATCGTGAGAAATAAAGTGCAAACTTGCACATATCAAGAAGCAAGTAAAAAATTGCTATGATTGAACTTTAAAACTTACTATGATTGAATGTTGTATATCTTGCTAGCTTGATGTTGTAAAATCTACACATCTTTAAAATAGCTAGAAGCAACTTCTCCTTTTTGTTGATGACAAAGGGGGAGAAGTAGATTGATGGTTTTATGCAATATATATTGTATTGAATATTTTTATATTTGCATGATGTTTTTGATAACATGATTTTGATACATGTTGCTTGGATTTGGCATAATCCAAGTGTTCTATCAATATGGCATATTGATAGGGGGAGATTGTTTAAACTCTGGGGAGTTAAGGTTAACTCTGTCATCAATTAATTGTCATCATAAAAAAGGAGGAGATTATTGAATCTCGAATTTTGATGATAAAACTAATTGATTATGTTTTGGTTATCTAATTATGTTTTGAGTCACGCAAGTCTACTATAGATCAAGATTAGATAGTTGACACAGAAAGAATCAACGTTGTGCCAGAGGTAATCACATCAGGATATTGGACATCGAACCGGAGGTTCAGTCGACAATTGGTAGAAAGCTTCGGATAAAGATATCGGGCATCAAGCTAAGAAGAGTAGAGTTGTGCTTAGGAGATCGGGGTCACGGAGGTCAACCACCTATTGGGCAACATGTCGCAAGAGAGGATAATGTACCGAAGAACCGAATGAAGCACCAACTAATAACGTATCGGGCAACAGGAAGTTGATTCGTTGTAACTGTCTAGATCGAAGTAGGGTTAAGGTTTAATTAATATGTAGGATTAACTATAATAATGATGAATGTATAAAGCAAAAATGAAGTGTTGGAGTCAAGGATGATCGAATCATTGGGAGTTCAAGAGTTAGCCAAAAATTTGAAGGTTCATCAAGAATGCTGCGGGAATTGGCCGAGAGTGAGTCGAGAACTTGACGAAGGGTGAGTCAAAAGTTCATCGAAAAGACTCATCGAAGGTTCTTGGAGCTCACCGAGAAAGATCGGAGCTTGCCAAAGAAGACTCGTCAGAACTTGCTAAGATCATTGTGAAGTCCAAGAGTGTGCTCCCACCGAATGATGTTCGAGAGTTCATCGGAAGTCCACCGAAAGTTCATTGGAAGCTCGCCGAAAGAAACCTTAACGTGCCAGATTTAGATTTGCTTAGAAAATATTTTTAATTTCATAGTTAGCATATAACTAGGGTTAAGATTGGGAGGTAATCCCCTTAACCCAGATAGGGGCCAATTGGGCCCGAATCAGTGCTGTGTTGGGCTGGATAAAAGGTCCAAATAGTGCCCAAGTGTCACATTAGGTGATGGCATCACCAGTTGGGCGATGGAACCTTTTGAAGGCTCAATCTTCAAGACTAAGTCTGGACGATGGTACCGCCCACTAACAGTGTGTTTAGGCGATGGTACCATCACCACTGCCTAGTATACTAACAGTGGCAATGTGTCAGGCGGTGGTACTGTCCAGCATTGGCGATGGTACTACCAGAACCTAGTAGACCCGGGATAGGATGGTTTTTGGCTCCAAGTTTGAATCCAATTGGAGCCTATAAATACCCCTCTCATCCCTAGGTTGAATACATAAGCACATAAACTTTGAAAGGTAGAAAATGCTGTAAAAATCCCTTTAGAAATCCCTCCTCTAGCTTTCATTTATTTTTAGCAAAAAGAGAGAAGTGTGTAAGTGCTTGTAAGGGATATCTCCTGAGCCTGTTAAAAGGAGAAGGCACTATATGGGAGTCAGTCCTCGTCCGTTGGAAGGAGGACAACTAGTAGAAAGCCGATGGCCTCAAGTGAAGAAGAATCGGGAGTGGACATAGGCACTATAAAAATCAGGTTTGCATTTATCTTCTTGCAATTTATCTTTCTACAAACCTCCTTACTTCCTCTGCTTCTCTCATTTGCAAAAGCTTTTGAGTTTAACATCTTTCCATTACGCTTCAATTGAAATTAGTTTTAATCAAAATGATTATTTTTATCATATGAAGTTTTTCGAAAGCATTTAAATCATCAAAATTTATCATATTTTACCACTGCACTAATTCACCCCCCCCCCTCTTAGTGTCGAACTGATCTAACACATTATTGCGGCATAGGCAGCAAAGGAGAAAGTATGGATGAAAAAGTTCATCATAGACATGAATCCCTTAGGCTGAATCGTATACACCTCCTCCTTGAGGTTGCCATTGAGGAATATATTTTTCACATTTATCTGTCAGATCCCATAATCATAGTGTGTTGTAATAGCCAATAAAATTCAGGTGAATTTCAGCTTGGCAATGGGTGAGAAGGTTTCATCATAGTCAAGTCCTTACCTTTGATGATACCCCCTTAGTCACTAGCATCGCCTTATAAGTCTTCACCTTTTCATCTACTCTAATCTTCTTCTTGAAGATCCACTTACAACCAATGGGTATGATACCCTCAGGTGCATCAACTACTAGTCATATGTGCCTTGCAAGTCAATCACGTGAGTGATGACATGAGCGATATGATATACACTTATTTTATTTATTATTTATTTGGTATTTTTTTCACTTTATATTGTCTATTGCATATATTGTGATATCCATGGATCTATGCAACGGGAGTCAGATCATGATGAGATCGCGATAATAAGACTAATTCACTTTTAAATATAGACCATAAATAATCCTGATCATAGGTTACTCGAGAGAGATATGGAGATAACTAGACAGATCGATGTGTTGTATACCTATCCATATAATGGAGGCGATTAGTCTCATAGTTGCTCATATGGGGATACTAGGGATACGGTGCAGGTGCTAATTGAAGAATGAGTTTACTGATTGATCCGCTTACGAAATGTTGGATGGTTGATGATACCTCATTGTCTAATAGTGATTTCATTATCCCAATTGTATATTTGGTCCATAGTTTTAAAATACCAAAGATGTCCTGTATAAATATAAATACTCTACTTTTTAATACTAGACTTATAGGTCAGAAAGCTTTAGATCTAGCACAATTGGTTATCAAAAATAGTAGCTAACTTTACGAGGACAATTGAGTGTCGATAGAAGATCATCCACTCTCAGTGTCATGAGAGGAATATCCCATGTATTCTTGCTCAAGCAAATATCTGGCTAGGGTCATTCGGATTGAAAGAGAAAGAGTTCTCCAAGAGAATTTGATTAGAGTGATACTTAAGTAAAAATTGTATGGGCCTAATAGCACCATGCCCGATATATGGTCTCTAGGATATTAGATGGATGAGAGATTATAGATACACGATAACTGAGGACACATATGCTAGTCATAGGTGTCATGCAAGCCAATCACGTAAGTGATGACATATATGACATGATACACACTCTTTTTTCTTATTATTTATTTGGTATTTTTCTCACTTTATATTGTCTGCTGCATGTGTTGTGATGTCCATAGATCTATGTAATAGGAATCGGATCATGATGAGATCATGATAATGAGATCGATTTACCTTTAAACATAGACCCTAAATAATTTCGATCATAGGTTACTCAAGAGAGAAATCGAGATAATTGGATAGATTGGTGTACTATATACCCATCCATATAACGAAAGTAGCTAGTCTCATAGTTACTCATATGGAGACACTAGGGATATAGTGCAGGTGCTCATTGGAGAATGAGTTCACTAATTGATCCGCTTACAAAATGCTAGATAGTTGATAATATCTCATTGTCAGATAGTGATTCTATCATCTAGTTTTGTATCTAATCTTTAGACTTGAGACACCAAGGATACCTTGTATGAGTACTCCACTCTTTGATACCAAACTCATAGGTCTGGAAGTTCTAGATCTAGTATAGTTGGTCATCGGGAGTGGCAGCCAACCTTAAGAGAATAATTGAGTGTCGATAAAGGATCATCCGCCCTCGTTGTCATGAGAGAAATATCTCATGTGTTCTTGCTCAAGCAAATCCTTAGCTAGGATCATTCGGATTGAGAGAGAAAGAGGTCTTTGAGAGAATCTGATTAGAGTGAGACTCGAGTAGAAACCGTATGGGCCTGACAGCACTATGCTCGATATATGATCTCTGGGAGATTAGATGGATGAGGGAGTATAGATACATGGTAATTGAGGATAGATAGGTCCAATGGATTGGATTTCCCTGTATTGTCTCGGGACTGTAATGTAGTGGCCTAGTACGTCCATAGTCGATGAGTCGAGTAAATTATTATGAAGATAATAGTTCATTAAGTTAGAAGAAGTTATGATAGGTATAACTCACGGCCAGCTCGATATTGGGCCTAGAGGGTCACACACATTTGGTAGGTGCTACAACGAGTAGAGGTTCGGATATGAAATATTCGTTGGAGTCCCTATCTTATTGGATATCTAGTAAGTCCTTGAATTATTTAATCCTATGGATAAGATCCAATAAGAGCTTCTGAGAGATTATTGGGTAAAGATCCATTAATCTTAGAAGCTTGGATAGTTGGATAAAATTTTAGTACCCAATAGGGCAGGATCCATTAGGGTTAAGTTGATATGAGATCTTTATAAATATGAGGAAACCAAAGGGCCATAGGCTAGGCCCTTTTGGCTGCCACCTCCTATTCTCCTCTCCCTCTCTTCTCCTCAGCCAACAACCCTTATTTGGGGCATGTGGACAATAAGATGGCTGGCTCTTTCTTGATTGCATAGTGCACACAATGAGGAGATCATCATACAATAATTTGAGGAGAATCTTTGCAGTTTCTATCATGTAGATCATTGCTAAAGAGGAGGACAGTTGACCTCCTTTCATCGTCACTCATAGATCTATAGGATTTCAGGAATATACGATCTCCCTAGGTAACATACATCCCTTAATATGTGTGATTTTTTGGTTTTACAATTTTTACATACCAATCTTCGCACGATGATGAAATCTTCTTTTTCTGTGAAAATCTAGGACTTTTCTTTTCTATTCTTCCACTACGCATATGATGTCTTCTCAGATTTTCTAATATCAACTAAGTTCCAAACCTTGTTGGAGTATCTAGAATCTATCTTGGAACTCATGGCCTCTTGCCATTCCTTAGAGTCTATGCTCGTAATAAACTCCTCGTAGATTTAAGGATCAATATCCTCAACATCCTCTTATCTGATATGTCCCATATATCTCTCAGGAGAATAGGGCACTCTCCCGAACCTATACAAAGTTGGAACTTGTGTTTCCATAGTTGTCATGTATCTATAATCCTTTATCTATCTAATATCCCAGAAATTATATACCGGGCATAGTATTGTTAAGCTCATATAGAATCGACTTGAGCTTCGCTCTAATCAAATTCTCCTAGAGAACTCTTTCTCTCTTAGTCTGAATAACCCTAGCTAAGGAATTACCTGAGTGAGAACATATGGGACATTCCTCTCGTGACACCAAGAACAGTTGATCTTCTATTAATACTTAATTACCTTCGTAAGGTTATGCTATCACTTCCGATGATTGATTGTGCTAGATCTTGAACTTTCAGACCTATAAGTTTAGTATTAAAGAGTAGAGTACTTATACAGGACATCCTTGGTGTCTTAAGTTTAAGGACCAGATACACAATTGGGATCATGAAACTTTTATCTAACGATGAGGTATTATTAATCATCTAGCATTCCATGAGTGGATCATTAAGTGAACTCATTCTCCAATGAGCACCTGTATTATTTTTCTAGTGTCCCCACACAAATACTGTGTGACTAGTTACCTCCATTATATAGATGGGTTTATAGCACACCGATTTCTCCAGTTATCTTAATCTCCATCTCAAATAACCTATGACCAAGAATATTTAGGGTCTGTGTTTACAAACAAATTGGTCTCATTATCATGATTTCATCATGATTTAATTTCCATTACATAGATTCATGGATATCACAATATATCAATCAGGTAATATAAAGTGAGAAAATATAATAATAATAATAATAACTAAAAAGACTATGTATCATGTCACACGTGTCATCACTCACATGATTGACTTGTAGGGTACTTGTAATTAGCAATACCTAGGCTTAGCTATGCACCTCGGTGAGAAACCTTGAGGGCTGCACCTAGGTCGACTCTACATGCTCCGTAGTTGTGCACTTCGGCATGAAGACCCGAGGGTTACACCTAGGCTGAGCCTATGCACTCCCTAGTCGTGCACCTCAACATGAAGGCTTAAGGGATGCACGTAGGCTGAGCCGCCCAGCTAGTGGTACCACCGTCCAATCTGGGGAGACGGACCTAGGTATTGCCACCACCCCAGTCTGGTGGTGCCACCGCCAGACAAGGTCCAGCACTTTTAGTTGAGCCTTAAACCTAGCCCAAACTAGTCCAATACTGGGCCCAACTTGCTCCTAACTGGGTTGGCCCAATTACAACCCAATTAGTCCTTAATCCTACTTCGATCTAGACAATTATTACAATGCTTAATCGAAATGTTGCCCGACACGTCGTTGGCATATCGACGCTTCATCCGTTTCTTCGATGCATTATCCTTTTTTACAACCTGTTGCGCAATTAGTAGTTGACACCTACAACCTTGATCTTCTTGGCGCAACTCTGCTCTTCCTGGCTCGATGCCCAATTTCTTTGTCCGAAGCCTTCCACCGATCGTCGACCGAACCTTCAGCTCAACGTCCAATCTCCTGACGTGATTTCCTCCGGTGCAATGTCGATTCTTCCTGCGTCAATTATCTAATCCTGATCGAGAGTAGACCTACGTGACTCAAAATGTAGTTAGATAACTGAACACGATTAATTAGTTTCATCATCAAAATCTAAGATTCAACAATCTTCCCATTTTTTATGATGAAAACTAATTGATGATGGAATTAACCTTAACTCCCTGGAGTTTAAACAAACTCCCCCTATCAATATGCTATATTGATAGAACCCTTGGATTATGCCAAATCCAATCAACATGTTATGAAAAACATCAAACCATCATGCAAATATATAAAATATTTAATACTTCATTCATTGCATGAAATCATCAATCTACTTCTCCCCCTTTGTCATTTACAAAAAGAAGAAGTTGCTCTAGCAATTTAAAAGATATGTAAGTCAACATATAAGCTAGATTTACAACATTCAATCATACCATTCAATCATAGCAAGTTTTTAAGTATGTATAATCATGGTAATTCAACACTTGCTTCTTTTGAAATTGCAAGGTGGCAATTTTTTATGTTCAAGATAGGAAGTTCCTTCATTTCAATGATCGAGCTAGCAAATTTTTCATTGAAGTCGCAAGCTAGTAATAAATTTTCTCCCCCTTTGTTTTTGTCAAAAAGAATGGAAGAGTACAATTCTATTCCCTTTACATAAATTTGAAATTATGACAATTAACAAAGATAAATATTCATGGGGTATCAAAAGTTTACATTCATGATTCAAAATCAATTTATGAAAACCAAGTTATGAATCAAAATCAAGTTGCAAATTTAACATGCAAGCTATCTCTTATGGTACTTATTAAGATGCTAGCAATTTTGTGATATGTTAGCAAGAAATTTTGCTTGCTCTAGCAAAATTCTTTTCCTTTTGATGCATAAGCTAACTCCCCTTTTGTTTTTGTCAAAAAGAAGGGAGGACTCAATGGCTAAAAATTTCAATCATTATATAAGCCATATAAAGAAATCATGTCATGATATCAAGAAAGTTCAAGGACATGATTCATTGAAAAATCCTTTTTGTAGTGATTCATCATTAAGCAAATTAATTTTCAATCATCACATAAGGCATGCAAGTCAAGGTAATCATGTTATTTATAAATCATGAAGGATATGATATCAACACGAATCTTAGGAAAACAAGGAAAATATCTAGATTCTTGCATAATATCTCTCATTTCGTCATGAATCATAAGAAATAATTTCAAGCATTAGTTATTGAGATATCAAAACTTGGATTGTTTTCCTCTTTAGTGAATAATAAAATGAAAGAATCATAGAGGAAAAAGATTTTGAGTCCAATTAAAAATATCTTAAGTCATAAGTTCGAGAATCCAAGATCAAGTCATGATAACAAATGCTAATATGTTTTCTTTCCCCTTTTTGTCTTTGTCGAAAAGAAGGGGAACAAAGACTCAAAATAGTTCAATCATGAGGCATACAAGTCATAAAGAAATCATGTCATGAACACCAAAAGACATCTTAAGTTATCATGAATTCATATAAAAAAAAAATTCAAGTAATGAGTTTCGAGAAATCAAAGATAAGTTGCATTTCATTTGAAATATTCTCTTTTGATAACTGGAAGAAGCATGATGAACGATCTTGATATATACATATATATATAACTTCATATTATAATTGTCAAGATCATGATTTCAATAACATTTCTTTATTACAGAATGAAATCTTTTAGAACTTGATTCAAGCATTATATATATCTCAAAAAGTCATGATAGGTAGAGATTAAGGGAAGAGTCAAGAATCATTAACAAGTTTCATTCAAATTCAACTTAACTACTTCATACTTGTCATCAAAATCATTTTCATAGATTCATATAAATGGATACTTTAACACATTATCAAAACCTCATTTATAATTCAAGTGACTCACAAAGTATCATAAATGAATTCATCACTTGTCTTTTATTAAAAAATCAGAAACTTTAGAGAAAGAGAGATGTTCAAGAAACATGCATTTCTCTTTTTGTGATTTCAATTCATGCATTGATTTCATATAAACTTGCCTTTGTCTTTAATAAAAACGATTATCACATTCAAGAGTAAAAGGCAAAATTTATCATAAAAACCATCAAAATGAAACACATCAAGCATAAGACATCATGATAGTACATTTTGTCATTCTTATGTATTTCGTTTGATGTAAATTGATTTCATATAAGCATGATCAAATTTTTCATACAAAAACCATTATCTTGTAAATTTGAGACAAGGTTTCGTTAAATCCATCAAGACCAAGTGCATGAAACACAAAATATCATGATAGTGTATTTTCTCATTTTATGTGTTATATGCTCCCTAGCCGTGTACTCAACATGAAGACCAGAGGGTGGCACGTCGAATGAGTGGAGTTAAAAAGGATTCCTCCCAAGCTAAGCACCTTAGTGTGAAGCCTCGAGAGATGCACCTATACTAAGCTTATATGCTTCTTAGCCATGCACTCGGTATGAAAACCCCAAGATCGTACCTTAATTGGATCGATGTGCTCTTGACACCCTAGCCAATAGACTTCTATTAGAGCATATACCCAACAGAAGAGCACGTAAGTGCGCCCTCTGGAGAGAGTCCCCAAAGGATGCCCTTCTGATGGGGGGCAAATAATAGGGATGATTTTGCCCCATGTTAGTTGACCTACCACAGAGGCCGACACCTAAGTTGTTGAATCTTAAATTTTGATGATGAATTTATTGATGAGTTTGTGATCTAATCTGTATTTTAAGTGATGCAGGATTAGCTTCGATTATGGAGAGACAATTAAAGCAGAAAGAATCAATGTTGGGCCAAAGTGGAATATGTTAGAAGATTGGACATCGAGCCAAGTGATCGACGTATCAGTATAAAGCTTTGTGCCATGAGTTCGAGCATCAGGTCAAGAAGAGTGGACATTGCACTAAGGAGATCAGAGTTACGGAGGTCAACATGTTGATTGGGCATTACACTGCATGAGAGGACGATGCGTCGAAGGGTCAAATGAAGCACCGGATGAACCAATGACATGCCAGATAATATTTGATTAATGCTTTGTAGTAATTGTCAAGATCAAGGTACTTTTAGTTCTAATTAGGTTGGTTAAGGATGTAATTAGGTCAACTCAATTAGGGGCTAATTAAGCCTGAGTTAGGGCTATTTTGGGTCAAGAGGAAGACCCAAATAGTGACCTGGAGCCATGTCAGACAATGGCACCGCTAGGATTGGTGATGGAATTACTTAAGGCTCGGCCTCCTAAGTTGAGTCTAGGTAGTGGTACCACTAGACTGAGCGATGGTACTGCCCAGTGTAAGGATAGATTGGGTGATGGTATCGCTAGTACCTTGAAGACTCAAGATGAGACTAGTTTTAGCTCTAAGTTTAAATCCATTTGAGGCCTATAAATATCCCTCTCATCCCTGCTCATAATACACAAGAACTAAGAGTAAAAACTTGAGAAAACACTATGAAAATCTTGTGAGAATTCCCCTCCTCTAGCTTAAGTGTTGAATTCTATTTTAAGAGAGGGGTAAGTGCTTTGTAAAGGTTATTTCCTAAACTTGTGAAAAAGAAAAGAAGGTTGTAAGAGGATAGTTGGTCTTCGCCTATTGAAGAAAGACCATTAGTGGACGTCGGTGGCCTTTAGTGAAGGAGAATCGGGAGTGGACGTGGTCGGGATAATTGAACCATTATAAAATCTAGTTTGCATTTACTTTACACTTTTCATTCATATTGCAAACAAATTTACTTGCTTAATACACTTGTGAATGTTTTAAGTTCAAACACATCTCTAATACGGCTTTCATTGTATGAAGTTTTCGAATCAATGTCATATTTTGATAGCACTAATTTAGCCCCCTCCCTCTTAGTGTCAACTCAGTCCTAACAGTTGGTATCAGAGTCATATGTATTTCTCGTTTGATTTAACACCGAAGAGAAATGGCTCTTTTTGGATTTCAAGAGGGTCACTCTATTATTCATCCTCTTATATTCAATGGGACGGACTACACATATTAGAACACTCGAATGAGAGTTTTATCGCTTTCTTTGGATTTGAATTTATGGAACATTGTCAAATATGATTTTCAAAAGTCTTCCAAACTAATGAACTAATGGAATGATTTGGAGAAGAACACTTTTTCGTTAAATGCAAAAGCTATGAATGCTTTGTTTTGTGCTTTGGATAAAAATGAATTTAATCATATTTTTATTTGTGAAACTACACATGAGATTTGGCACACTCTTGAAATCACACACAAAGGCACAAGCAGAGTTAAAGAGTTAAAAATTAATCTTTTGATGCATAATTTTGAATTGTTTCATATAAAACCAAGCGAAACCATTGGAGACATGTACACTTGACTTACAGATGTCATCAATGGTTTAAAAAGTCTTAGTAAATATTTTTCTAACCTCGAACTTATAAATAAAATACTAATATCCCTTCCAAAAAGTTGGGATCCGAAAGTGACGACTATACAAGAAACAAAGGACATGAATAATTTTCCTATTGAAGAACTTATCAAGTCTTTAATGACCTATGAAATGATATATTTAGAATATGATAAACATGAGAATAAATTTCTAAAAGAACAGAAAGGATTTGGCACTTCAAACAATAGAAGATCACTTGAGTGATAACTCAAGTGATGATGATGATAACCTTAAACTTATTACAGATGTTGTCAATAGTTTTAAAAGTCTTAGTGAATATTTTTCTAATTTTGAACTTATTAACAAGATTCTAAGATCCCTTCTAAAAAGTTGGGATCTAAAAGTAATCGTTATTTAAGAAACAAATGACTTAAACTGCTATCCTATTAAGAACTTATCGGGTCCTTAATAACCTATGAGATGATATGTATCAAAACGAACATGAGAAGCACCTTCTAAAGAACAGGAAGGATTTAGCACTTCAAACTATAGAAGACCACTCGAGCAAAAGCTCAAGTGATGATAACTTTGTACTCCTAACAATAAAATTTAAATGAAGCGCCACAAGAGAGGATGATGCATCAAAGAATCGAATGAAGCGCCAATGTATCAATGACATGCCGAACAATAATTGATTTAAGCTTTATAATAATTGTCTAGATCAAAGTAGGCTTAAATTATAATTAGGTTGAAATTAGGTCAACTCAATTAGGGACTAATTGGGCCCAAGTTTGAGCGATGTTAAGCTAAGTGAAAGGCCCAAACAATGACTCAACAGGTGGGTCAGGTGATGGCACCACCAGAACAGGTGGTGGAACCATTAGTGGCTTAGCCCCCAAGACATAGTCTCCGAGAGTGTGTTAGGCAATAATACCACCAGACTGGGTGGTGGTACCACCAGACTGGGTGGTGGTACCACCAGACTAGGCGATGGTACTATCCAGTGTCAGACAGACTAGGCGATGGTACCACCTAGTACTCCCAGACAGACTAGGCGATGGTACCACCTAGTACTCCGAAATCTCAGGGTGTTTGAAATTTTGGTTTAAATTTGAATCTATTTAGAGCCTATAAATACCCCTCTCATCTCTGGTTTGAATACATACCAATTGAGAAAAAAAGAGAAAAACACTATTATAATTATGTGAAAATTCCTCTTCTCTAGCTTCAAGTTTTAGTTAAGTTAAGGGAGGGTGAGTGGGATTGAAAAGTTTATTTCCTAAACCTATAAAAAGAAGAAAGACTATTATAAAATTAGTTGATCTTTGCTCGTTGAAAGAAGATCGGTTAGTAGACGCCGGTGGCCTCGAATGAAGAGGAATCGAGAATGAACATAGGTTGGATGATTAAACTATTATAAAATTAGTGTGCCTCCCTTTCTCTACTTGTTTACTTATTTTGCAAGTGTTTTATCTACTCATTACTACTCTTGTAAATATTTTAAGTTTAAATGATTTCTGATACGGCTTTCATCGAAATAGGTTTTTCCAAATCGAACGATTTTATTACTGCACTAATTCATCCCCCCAACCTCCCCCCTCTTAGTGTCGACTGCGATCTTGATAATTAGTATTAGGGTCGGCTTATTTCTCATTTGGTTTATCATCCAAGAGAAATGACTCTTTTTGATTTTCAAGAGGGTTACTCTATCATTCATCCTCCTATGTTCAATGAGACGGACTACACATATTGGAAAACTCTAATGAGAGTTTTCTTGCTCTCTTTGGATTTAAATTTATAGAATATTATCAAAAATAATTTTCAAAAGTCTTCTAAACCAATGAATGAATAAAATGATTTGGAAAAGAAGACTTTCTCTTTAAATACAAAAGCTATGAATGCTTTGTTTTGTGCCTTAAAAAAAATAAATTTTATCATATTTCTATTTGCGAAACTGCACATGAGATTTGGAATATATTTGAAATCACACATGAAGGTACTACTAGAGTTAAAGATTCAAAAATTAATCTTTTGATGTATGATTTTGAATTGTTTCAAATAAAATCAAGTGAAACTATTGGTGACATGTACACCCATTTTATAAATGTCGTCAATAGTTTAAAAAATCTTAGTAAAGGTTTTTTAATTTGAACTTATCAATAAGATTCTAAGATCCCTTCCAAAAAGTTGGGATTTGAAAGTAATTACAAGACAAGAGACAAAGTACCCAAATAACTTTCTACTTAAAAAACTTATTGGGTCATTAATGACATATGAGATGACATATATGATATAAGATGAACATGAGAACTACCTTCCAAAGAATAAGAAAGATTTGATACTTCGAACAATAGAAGATCACTTGAGTGATAACTCAAGTGATGATGATGACCTTGAACTTATCATTATAAAATTTAAAAGTTTATAAAAACAAGAATTAAAAAATAAAAGTGAAGAAGCTAGGGCACAACCACTTGCTATGAATGTAAGAAGCTAAGGTACTCCAAAGATAAATAGATAAAAGTGAAAAAGAAGAAGAAAGCACTCAAGGATGAATTGAGTGATGAAGTTACGAACTTTACTTTGGTGGCTTTTAACAAATAGGTAAGCAACTCAACCAAAACCCTTTTACTTTATAAAATTACTTGATGCATTTTATGAGATTTTTTAGTAAGAAATAAAAAAAATTCAAAAATTCATACTTCTCTTCCTAGTGATTTTGAAAAATTAAAAATTTGATTATGAAAATTGTTTGTTTTATGATAAAGGAACAAAATGTTAGATTTAAATTTATTGAATCTTAGATTTTGATGATGGAACCAATTGATAGGGTTTATGATCTGATCTGTGTTTTGAGTGACACAAGACTAGCTTCAATCAGGAAGAGACAATTAAAACAAGAGGAATCAGAAGTTGGGCCAGAGTGAAATATGACAGAAGATTAGACATCGAGTCGAAGGATCGGTTGACATATCGACAGAAGGCTTTGGACGATGAGTTTGGGCATCAGGCTAAGAAGAGCATATATTGCCCCAAGGAGATTAGGGTTACAGATTTCAATTGGTCGATTGGGTAATAGGCCGCAAGAGAGGATGATGTGTCAAAGAATCGGATAAAACACTAATGAACCAATGACATGCCGGAAAATAATTAATTCAAGCTTTATAATAATTATCTAGGTCGAAGTAGTGTTAAGTTGTAATTAAGTTAGAATAAGACCTACTCAATTAGAGGCCAACTAGGCCCAAGTTTGGTCTATGTTGACCTAAGTGAAAGGCCAAAATAGTAACCCAACAAGTGGGTCAAGCTGTGGCATCACCTGTTCATCGTCGGAATAAGCAGTGGAACCATCGGTGACTTAGTCTGCAAGATAGTCTCCAAGACTATCAGGTGGTGATACCACCAGACTAGGCCATGGTACCGCCCAGTGTTAGGAGATGGTATCGCCTAGTGTCAGACAGGCTGAGCGGTGGTATCGCCCAGTATTGGCAATGGTACCACTAGTACTCGGAAGACCCGAGATGAGACTAGTTTTGACTTCAAGTTTGAATCCATTTAGAACCTATAAATACCTCTCTCATCTCTGGTTAGTACACATAAGCACTTAGAATATAATAGTGGGAAAACGCTATTATAATCACTTGAGAGATCCCTTCCTCTTGTTCTAATTTAGAATTTTGTTTAGAGAGGAATGAGTGCTTATAAAGGTTATCTCTTGAACCTGAGAAAAAGAGAAGAGGGCTATGAAGAGGGTAATTGGTCTTCGCCTATTGAAGGAAGACTGTTAGTAAATGCCGATGGCCTCGATGAAGGAGGAATCGGGAGTGGATGTAGGTCGGGTGACCAAAACACTATAAAATTAGTGTGCTTCCCTTCCCTTTCTCTACTTGTTTATTTATTTTGCAAGTGCTTTACCTACTCATTACTCCGCTTATGAATCCTTTTAAGTTAAATGTTATTTTCGAAATGTGTTTTGATCGAACAAAGTTTTTTGGATCAATGAAATTGATATTTTTACCTCAGCACTAATTCAACCCCACCCCCACCCCCCCCCTCTAGTGCTGACTATGATCCTAACAGTTGATATCAGAGCCATGTTTATTTCTCGTATTAGTTTAACACCTAAGAGAAATGACACTTTTCAGCTTTCAAGAAGGTCATTCTATCATTTGTTCTCCTATGTTCAATGGGACAGACTACTCATATTGAAAAACTTGAATGAGAGTTTTCTTGCTTTCTCTGGATTTAAACTTATGGAATATTATCAAAAATAGTTTTCAAAAGTCTTCTAAACCAATGAATGATTAGAATGATTTGGAAAGAAGATTTTTTCGTTAAATGCAAAAGTGATGAATGCTTTGTTCTGTGCTCTTGATAAGGATGAGTTTAATCATATTTTGATTTGTAAAACTGAACATAAAATTTGGTACACTCTTAAAATCACACACGAAGGCACAAGTAGAATAAAAGATTCTAAAATAAATCTTTTAATATATTATTTTAAATTATTTCGAATGAAACCAAGCGAAATTATTAGTAACATGTATACCCATTTTAGGATGTCGTTACTAGTTTGAAAGCACTTAGTAAATCTTTTTTGAATCTTGAACTTGTTAACAAAATTTTACGTTCTCTTCGTAAAAATTGGAATTTGAAAGTAACTGCAATACAAGAGGCAAAAGACTTAAACAATTTTCCATTGGAAGAACTCATCAGCTCATTGATGACATATGAAATGACTTTCTTGGCACATGATGAACATGAGAATAACCTTCCAAAGAACAAGAAGGATTTGGCGCTTCGAACTATAGAAGACCACTCGAGTGAAAACTCAAGTGATGATGACATAGAACTTTTGATGAGAAAATCTAAAAAATTCAGAAAATAAGAAACTAAGAACAAAAATAAACTTAAAAAGAAGAAGCTACAAAAAATAAAGAAAGCACTTAAGGATGAAACGAGTGCATCCGAAGACAAAGTGGCAAACTACACCTTGACGACTTTCGACAAAAAGGTAAGTGACTTAATCAAATCCTTTTTACCTTACCATGAAAAAACTTAGTACTTTTCATGATTTGATAATTTTAAAGTAGTTAGTAGGAAATATAAAATGCAAAAAAAAATCATGCTTCTCTTTCTAGTAAAATTAAAAAATTTGATCATGACAATTGCATGTCTTTGTTAAATCTCAGATTTTGATTATGAAACTAATTGATTGTATTTTAGTGATCTAATTGTGTTTTAAGTCACACAGGTCTACTCTCGATCAGGATTAGATAATTGAAGTAGGAAGAATTGACATTGTGTCGGAGGAAATTATGTCAGAAGATTAGACGTTGTTAGTTATAGGTTCCCTATAAATCAATCACATGAGTGATGACACTTATAATACATTGTGTCAATCTCTTTGCTTATGATTACTGATATTTTTTCATATTATCTAGATGTATATTATGATGTCCTTGGATCTGTGCAATGGGAATCGAATCGTGATGAGATCATAATAATGAGATCGATTCACCTTTAAACATAGACCCTAAATAATCCTAGTCATAGGTTACTTGAGAGGGACATCGAGATAACCGGATAGACTGGTGTGTTGTATACCCATCCATATGATAGAGGTGGCTGGTCTTATAGCTACTCGTGTGGGGACACTAAGGATACAGTATATGTGCTCATTGGAGAATGAGTTCATTGGTTGATCCACTTACAGAATGTTGGATGGTTATTGACACCTCATGTTATATAGTGATTCCATAGTCCTAGTAGTATATCTGATCCTTAGACTTAAGTCATCAAAGATAACTTGGTTGAGTACTCCACGTCGGACTTATAGGTTTGGAAAGTTCCAAATCTTGTACAATCGGTCCTCGAGAATGGTAGCCAACCTTACGAAGGTAATTAAGTGTCAATAGAGGATCATTTATTCTGGGTATCATGAGAAGAATATCCTATGTATTCTTGCTCAGGCAAATCCCTGGCCAGGGTCATTCAGATTGAGTGAGAAAGAGTTCCCCGAGAGAATCCGATTAGAGCGAGACTCAAGTGGAAACTATATGGGCCTGATAGCACCATGCTCGATATATGATCTTTGGTATATTAGATGAATGAGAGACTATAGGTACATGGTAATTAAGGATAAATAGGTCCAAAGGATTGGATTCCTCTATATCGTTTGGGGACTATAGTGTAGTGGCCTAGTACGTTCATAGTCGATGAGTCGAGTGAATTATTATGAAGATAATAATTCACTGAGTTAGAAAGAATTCTAACAGGTATGACTTATGTCCAGCTCAATATTGAGTCTAGAGGATCACACACATATGGTAAGTGTTGCGATGAGTAGAGGTTCGGATATGAGATATCCGTCGGAGCTCCTATTTTATTAGATATCAAATAAGCCTCTACATTATTGGATCACATGGATGAGATCCAATAAGAGCTACATTATTAGGTAAAGAGCCATTAATCTAAGAGACTTGGGTAATTGGATAGAGATTCAATACCCAATAGGGCAGGATCCATTAGGGTTTACAGGGGGTCTCTATAAATAGGAGGGAACTAAAGGAACATAGGCTAGGTTTTTTGGTAGCTACCTCCTATTCTCCTCTCTCCGGAGAGGAGCATCTTCATAGCCCTATCGTGTGGATCACCATTAGAGAGGAGGACACTTGACCTCCTTCATCCTCCCCTATTGATCTACAGGAACTCAAGGATATATGATCTCCCTATGTACTTTCGTTTTACACACGTAGTTTTCGGATTCGTGAATTTTTTTTGGTACCGATCTTCGCACAATGACGAAACATTTTCATGGAAATCTAAGTATTTTACTTTTCTGTTCTTCCGCTACGCATGTGATGATGCCCTTGGATTTCCTAATAGTGGTATTAGAGCTAGGTTATTCATGCAAAGATCAAATTTTAACTACGTATGTTGTATTTTGGATGTGCTTTGTAGTCAAAATTATTGACGCAAAAGTCGAGGAAGGGCAACGATTGTTGCTACCCTTACTGTGCTTGCATAGTGGCCGAAAGGCTACCTGCAGTGGCAATGGTGGCGGTAGCGGGCAAGGGGCTCGCAGGTAGGTTGCAGGTGGCCGGCAGCCCACCTGCAGCAATAGCCCCTGCAGGGCTACCTACATACATGGGTGGGGAGCACCTATGGGTGCTACACCTATGGGGAAGCAATGCCACCCGCGAGGGGCAAGGCCGCCTGAGGAGGTGGCGCCTGCCCATAGCTGCGCCACCCGTAGGCAAGGGTGGTGCCCCCGTCGTACCCCGCAAAACACACCCCCCCGGACTACGCCCATTGGCTTGGGCTTGATTACATTAGGATGTGGTCTATGATCATCTAGTGTGATTACTCATGTGATATATGATTGCTTATACACCTACTATATTTATATTTATATTTGTATGCGATGTAGATATATATTAAATATATACGTGTGTGACATGCTATATTAGAAGACCAAATCAAAAATCCCCTTTCTCGATAATATTAAGTCAATAAACATGAGGCAATTAGATTGACCCATATGACCTTCCATCATTATAGGTAGAAACCGATTCTCGGTGTTGGTTGAGTTGGTCGAGTCTCTCGAGACTCACTTATGTCGCGATTCGCTATCTTATCTATGACATAGAGATGTCACGGGTGACTTAGAGGACATGATATGTTTGGTCGAGTCCTTTGAGGGTATATCATCGAATCAGACTCATCTTGTAACAATAGTGATGACTTAACCAAACATCATGGTTGGTCGAGTCCCTTGAGGCCATGGTGGTTCAGAGGTCAAACATGATGAAAATTACAAGGAGTTGTGATCAATAAAAGTTGTTTACCTTTTGGGCTTAATGTGATTGGTCGAGTCCCTCGAGGTTACACTAAGATGCTAATTGGATCTCGATCCCACTAGAAGTCTGTCGGAGATTTTCATTTCACGTGCTAAGGGTGTCGTGTGACTTGCTAGAAAAATAGTTGAAGCATGCCAAGATAAAAGTTCATATCTTGATTATTTATATTTTTACGAAATCTGCATGTTATTTCTTTTTGCTGTATCTTTAATTTTAGAAAATATCTCCATTGGACTCTCTATATGGCATACTTGATGCCAACTGCCTCACTGGTCTAAATTATACGGATTGACTTCGCAACCTGAGAATAGTTCTCACTACGAAGAAAGTCGCATATGTCCTTGATATAGTGATCTCTACACCCGACGAAGGGGCAAGCGAGGATGAGATCGCTCGCTATATGAAGTACACAGATGTCTCCACTCTTGCTTAGTATTACATGATTGACTTCATGACTCCTGAGTTATAGAGACAATATGAAAAGATGGATATTAGATCCATACTTCTACATCTCTATAAATTGTTTAACGAATAGGGAAGAACTCACAAGTCCTTAAGATGATTGAGTGAATAGAGAAACTCACTAGTCTAGGAATGGTCCTAGAGGATAACCTGTGTGTGGATCTTATGCTTCAATCCCTACTAAATTCCTTTTTATAGTCCTTTATGATGTAATAAAAATAATAACAAGGAAGAACTTTTGTATATGAACAAATACTAGCAGACTGTAATACATAATGAAATTAAATGAAAATCACAATCAAATATAACACCAAGATTTATGTGGAAAAACCCTCCAACGTGAAGGGTAAAAACTACAGGGCAAACCAGAGAAAATCTACTATAGGAATAATGAATGTATAATTCTCAAAGTCTCTTACCTAAAAAAATCTAAGCAACAATCATAAGAGAATAACTAGGATACAAGGATCATATTACTGTGCACAATATCCAAAACCTCCCCAAGCTATCATAGTAAAAATTCACTGTAGATCTGATCTAACCTGAGATGAGAATACTATTTGGATGAATGAGAACAATCTCTGTGTGGTCCTTGTCTTCTTCCCTTTCTTTTTCTTTTATTTTTCTGCCCTTTTCTCCTCCTTTTGAATCATCTTACTATTACAAAAATTGCTACCCTTTTGCTGTAGTTTTCTCCTTAATTTTCGCAGCCACCATTAGCTCCCTAAGTAAACTTAAAGTTTAGAAAAGGAAAAGGGGGCCTGTGGGCTGATAAAGCCCATATGGGCTGAATTGGGCTTATTGCCCAATACTCTATCCTAGTAAGACCAGAAAGAAAAGGAAGACAAAGAAGTCCCTTAAGAAGGGTAAGGGTAAGGGTAGATCGGGCAAAGCAAAGGTTACTAAGAAGATCTAGAAAAGAACAAAAGTCAGTGCTTCCACTACGGCAAAGACGAGCACTAAAAGAGGAACTGCAAAGAGTACATTACAGAGAAAGTGAAACAAAAGCTTAAAGAAGCTTTATATATACATTCATGATTAGTCTCTATCTATCAGATTCATATGATAACATATATGTATTGGATATCGATAGTGTTTATCATATCTGCAATTCGTTGCAGGTTCTGGAAAGACCTAAGAGATTGATAAGAGGCAAGATGGATCTTAAGATGGGCAAAGGAGTAAGAGTTGCTGTCATTGCTATTGGTGAGGTCACTTTACATTCACTTGGTGGAGTTACTATTGTATTAGATGTATATTATTTTGTTTTCTCTATTATCAAAAATATTATTTTTATTTCATGTTTGATATTAAATAGTTATAAAGTAGTTTTTGAGAACAATAGTTGTTCAATTATTAAGAATGATGAGATCGTCGTGAGAGGAACATTGCATAATGGTTTGATTATGCTAGATACTACTTCATATATCATGAATGTAAGTGAGTCCAAGAGCAAACAAGATGAGATGAACAATGCATACCTATAACATTGTAGACTAGGTCATATCCATAAGGGAAGGACTAAAAAGTTGCTGACAAATGGATACCTAGATCCATTGACTATGAGTCATATGTGACTTACGAATCTTGCTTTCATGGAAAGATGACCAACTCTCCATTTAGTGGAACTAGAGAGAGAGCCATTGAGTTATTGGAACTCATACATAGTGATGTATATGGTCCCATGTCAACTTAGGCCATCAATGGTTATTCCTACTTCATTATTTTCACTAACGATTTTTCTAGGCACGGATATATATACTTGATAAAGTACAAGTCTGAAGCCTTCGAGAAATTCAGGGAGTATGAGAATGAAATAGAGGTTCAGATTGGAAAGAGTATCAAGACTCTTCGATCAAATCGAGGAGGTGAGTACTTGAGTAAAGAGTTCACCCAATTCCTCAAGGACTATAGGATTCTGTCCCAATGGACACCGCCTTATATACCCTAGATCAATAGTATATCTGAAAGGAGGAATTGTATATTGTTAGACAAGGTGTAGTCCATGATGAGTTTCGCTAACCTATTCATCTTATTCTGGTGATATGCTCTAGAGTCCACAGCTTACCTTCTGAACAGAGTTCCAACTAAGTCGGTTGTACCATATGAGATATAAAAAGGGAAGCTTGGTCTTAAGGTTGTTAAGATTTGGGACTGCCCTACCCACATTAAGAGACACAACCATGATAAGTTGGAATCTAGGACAGAACGGTGCAAGTTCGTGGGATACCCCAAGAAAACTTATGGGTATTATTTTTATCACCCCAAGGACCAAAAGGTCTTTATAGCCAAGAGCATAGTATTTTTTGAGAAGGAACATATTCTTGGTGGAGATAGTGAGAGCATGACAGAGTTGAGGTGTTAGGGATCGAGCGGCACTAAGAGGGGGGGTGAATTAGTGCAGCGGATAAAACGATAGTTTTTCAGTGATTTAAAACAAGCTTTGGAAACTTCGTACGAATGAATGCAACGTTTCGTTTGAACCCGGAAAGATTGCGTTTTAACTTTAAAGCATACGTAATAAGATGATAAGGAAGTTGAGTAAGTAAAGTAAAGGCTTGCAGCAGTGTAAAACAGAAATTTAACCACTCACACAATTAAGACGCAGCTATGTATAGTGGTTCGGTCAAAGTGACCTACATCCACTTCCGAAGCCTTCTCCGATGAGGCTCCCTTCTTCCACTACCAAATCCTTTGAAAGGGAAGGATCAAATACCCCTCTTACAACCCTTTACAAGTGGTTCACACTCTTACAAGATTTCACAAGAAGAATGAGGTAAACACTTAAGCAAATGAAGAACAAGACTTTCCCAAGACTTATTTTCAAACTCTAACTCTCTAAGGGTTTTGTTTTTCAGCTGAAAAGGAAGGGGTATTTATAAGCCTCAAAGTGATTCAAATTTGGAGCCTAAACATGGAGCCAAAATTTGAATCTTTTGAGTTTTTCTGTCTTTGTCGGTCTTGGCAGATTGACACACCCAGCGGTTCTACCACTGACCCAAAGCGGTGCTACCGCTGGCTTTCTCACGCACCAAAGCAGTACTTACCGCTTCAAAGCAAGCGGTACTACCGCCCCAGACAGCAGTGCTACCGCTGGCTCACGGCGATACTATCCCCCAGCAAAGAGGTGCTTCCATGGACTCTGATACAGAACTGCTCAAGATAGCATGCACACATAGCATGCATGCACGTAGTTGGTTTGATTTGGGCCAAAATTTTGGCCCAAACTCATCCTAATCAAGGGCCAATGGGCCCCACTTTGGGTTATCTAATCCTAACCCAAAATACATGCTAACTACGAATTTTAAAGACGTTTCCTAAGCTATTACAAAGTCCACATGACAACTTCTTCCGCGAGCTTCCGGTCAACTTCCGACGATCTTCCGACAAACCTTCGAAACCATTCCGCGGACTCACGGCAAGCTTTCGGACTTCACGATGATCTTGGCGAGTTCCCCCGAGCTTCTTTGGCAAGCTCCGATCTTTCTTGGCAAGCTCCGCGAACTTCCGATGAACCTCCCGGCGAACTTCCGAAAACCCTTCGGCAAGCTCCCTACTCGTTCTCGGCCGGTTCGCAACGCTCCCAACGAATCTTCGACTTCGTTGAACACTCGAACTCCCAACGATTCATCACACTTGTCTTGGCCCTTTGTTTCGCTTTTACGTCTTCATTCCTATCGTAGTCACTCCCGCACAAACAAACACCAAAAACTCTACTTCGATCTAGACAGTTATTACAACGCGAATTGACATTCAGTTGCCCAGCACATCATTGGTCGGCGCTTCGTCCGATCCTTCGGCACATCGCCCTCTCTAGCGGCTTGTTGCCCAATCGACGGTTGACCTCCGCAACCTCGATATCCATGGTGCAACTCCGCACCTCTTGGCCCGATGCCCGACGTACGAAGCCTCCTGCCGATAGTCGACCGAACCTCCGGCTCGACATCCAATATCTCGACGTGATCACCTCCGGCAACGCGTCAATTCCTCCAGCGTCAACTGTCTATTCCTGATCGATAGTAGACCTGCGTAACTCAAAATGCAGTTAGACAACAAAACACAATCACACTCAATTAGTTTCATCATCAAAATCGGAGATTCAACAATCTCCCCCTTTTTGATGATGACAACTAATTGATGACTGACGGAGTTAACCATAACTCCCTGAGTTTAACACAAACTCCCCCTATCAATATGCAATTGATAGAACCCTTGGATTATCCCAAATCCAAGTAACATTCATCACAATGTTAAGAGAAAATAACAAAACCATCATGCAAATATATAAAATATCCAAACATCATTACATTGCATGAAGTCATCAATCTACTTCTCCCCCTATGTCATCAACAAAAAGGAGAAATAGCATCATAGCTAGTTTAAAAGATATGCAAGTTTCAACACACTAGCTATTTATCACATCATACAATACAACATCAAATAATACCATTCAATCATAGCAAGTTTCAAAGATGGGCAATGATGGTAATTTTCACTTGCTTGTTGAGATGTGCAAGTTGCACTTTCTTTGCTTCCTTTGCATATTCTAGCTAGCAAAATTTTTCTTTGCAATACATAAGCTAGCAATAATTCTTCTCCCTCTTTGTTTTGTCAAAAAGTAGAGTACAAATAGCCAATGCTTTGATCATGACAAAATAACAAATTTACAATATGAATTTTTAGTATATTAAGTCATGAATTCAAGGGAGTCAAAAATCAAGATATGAGATAAAAAGATGATAAGCAAGCAATCAATAATGATAAGCAAGCTAACATACTTTGCGACACGCAAGTTAGCTTCCTTTCAATTCTTCTCTTTTGTAACTAAGTTTCACCTTTGCAAGCTATCAAAATTTGTTTGCAATGAGCTAGCAATTATGTATGACCACTTTAAACATATATGCTAACTTTTCATTTAAACATACAAACATAAAGGCATGTAACATTTCAAAATTTTGAAGTTTTGCATCTTGCTTCTTTTGATATAGTCAAGATAGCAATATTTGCATCCTTTGAAATAGCAATCATTCTTCTTCTTGTGAAATTGCAAGGTAGCAATTTTTCTCCCCCTTTGTCTTTGTCAAAAAGAAGGGAGGACTAAATGGCTAAGAATTTCAATCATTATACAAGCCATTTTTCATATCAATTATAAATTTGCATCAATAAAAATATACATCAATTGTTCAATCATTACATGATGCAAATAAGACAACAATGCAAAGAAATCATGTCATGACGGATATCAATATATAAATTCAACAAGGATCACAACCAAAAGATATCATTCATGATTCATAATTTTCTTTTAGCAAGATCAAAATTCATATTTATCATTTTTTAATTCAAGATAAATGTCATACAACCAAGAATCATGATATATGAAAGCATATCAATATTAAGGATCAAATCATGATTACAAGTGCTAACATATTTTCTTTTCATTCATTTTTAAACCATGATAAAAGAATAAATCAATGATTCAAGTATTAAGCACAATTCTTTTTCATCAAATTTTCAATCGTATAAGGCTTACATGGCAAATATCAATTCATGATAAAGAGTATACTATCTTGAATCATGATGCATAAAAACATATCATTCTCATAGATCAAGTCATGATTCATTGATTCATCATAAGGCAAATTTCTTTTCAATTATCTATTTTTCAATTGCCACATAAGACATACAAGCCAAAGAATTTTTGTCATTTCTATATTATGAAATATATGATAATAAGACTCATGATTCATTTAAAAAGGTATAGCATAAAGAGTAACTTGATTCAAGTATAAGATTTTTCATCAAGATCACATTTCATAAGAATCAAGATATCAAGATCACAAATTCATAAAAATTCAAGGATTGAATTCCGAGAAATCAAAAGACAAGTTACATTTCATTTAAAGAATTTTCTTTTGATAAAATGAAAAGAGCATGGTAAAAGATCTTGATTTATAAAGAGTTTCAAGTCATAGTTGTCAAGATCATGATTTCAATAAAATTTCTTTATAGCAAAATGAAATCTTTTAGAACTTGATTCAAGCATTAAATATGTCTTAACAAGTCATAATTCTAGAAGATTCAAGAATCATTAAAAGAAAAATCATTCAAGCTCAATTTATCAACTCAAGACTCATAATTAAATTATTATTTTTGAGATTAAAATCATGAATAAAGTCATTACCGTATCATCAAAATCTCATTCGTAAATTCTAATGATTTATAAAATATCATAAATAAATTTATCACTTGCCTTTCATCAAAAATTAAAAATCAAACTTTATCATAAAATTGTCAAGGCATAAATGCAACATATTATTCCAAGACATGAGATTCAATTTATCATGATAATATGTTTCATGTTTCAAAAGATGAGTATCAAATTTTAAAACCAAAACATAAGTTTGTCATCAAGATATAATATCACAAAGTCATTAAGCATGATAACAAACTTCTAATATTTTCATTTCAATGATGATTTCATAATGTATGTTCAAATATTTATGTGGAAGCCATCATTGTATAAATTTGAAATACAAGTTGTCATTTAGCCCATTAAGATCAAAAGCATTACACGTAAAGCATCATGATAGTGTAATTTCTCATTTTTTTATGTGTTCCATTTCAAGTGATTTGACGTTCATATGAGTATACTCATGTTTTTCATATAGGTCCAAAGAGCATGTTTCAAGAGAAATCATTAAGACCGAAAACATGAGGCACATTTTTAAAATATTCATCATGTTTATTTTTATGAGATTCACAAGACTCATAACATGAATTCATTCATCTCAATAGAATGAGAAAAATACATTTTCATTTTAAGCAATTTGATGTGAGCATATTCAAAATTTTTATGAAAACATGTATCAAAATAAAACACAAGCTTAGTCATAAAATCGTCAAGACCAAATATGTAAAAATGATAGCACACTTTCAATTTTTATGTTAAAAGGCCATGTTCAAATTTTTACCAAAATCATGCATCTATTTATAAATTCGAAAATATGTTTCATCATCACAATATGATACTTTATTACTTCAAAAGCTCATGCATGATATAAAATCATCAAGCATCATATTTGGAGACAATGTAAACCATCAAGATACACATGCATGGATTAATCCTAAGCATTATCACAAATCTTGCATCATTCATATTTTTACTTTTCAAAACTATTATAAAGAAAAGCATAGTATAATTTCAAATTTTTTTATTTCTAAAAACACAAGAAAAACATAAAAAAATTCCTACTAACTAAGATAAGCATTCATGGAAATCATCATGTAATTTCAAAATAATTCAAGGAAGTTAAGTTACTTACCTCATTGTCGAAGCCCATGAAAGCGTAGTTTGCTTCTTCTTTCTTTGATTCTTCTTTCTAAGCCTTCTTCTTCTTCTTTGGCCTCTTTCTCCGTTCAAGTTCATTTGTATTTTTTAATTTTTGTTTAATGAACTTGTTAACATTCATTGTTATGTGTTCAATGTCCTCATTGTCCTCATCACTTGAGTCATTACTCAAGTGGCATTTCATAGTTCGGAGTTCAAAACCTTCTTGTTCTTTAGAAGGTTGTTCATGTGCTCATCATGTTTATCATATTCATCATGTTCCATTTTATAGGTCTTTAAGGACCCAATGAGTTCATCAATAGAGTAATTATTTAGATCCTTTGATTCTTGAATCGCCGTTATTTTAGGATCCCACCATTTTGAAAGGGATCTTAAGATCTTGTTAGTGAGTTCAAAATCCAAAAACTTTTACCAAGACTTTTCAAGCTATTGACGACATCCGTGAAGCGGGTGTACATGTCGTCGATAGATTCGCTTGGTGTCATTTGGAATAGCTCAAAATCATGCAACAAGAGGTTTACTTTCGAGTCTTTAACTCTACTAGTTCCCTCATGCGTGATTTCAAGTGTTTGCCATATATCAAAAGCCGTTTAAGAAGAAATTTGATTGAACTCATTTTTGTTCAAAGCACAAAATAAGGCATTCATAGCCTTTGCATTCAAAGAAAAAGATTTTCTCTCTAAGTCCGACCATTCGTTCATCGGTTTAGAGGGAAGTTGAAAGCCGTTTTCAATGATGTTCCACAAATCCAAATCCATTGAAAGCATGAAAACTCTCATTCGAGTTTTCCAATAAGTGTAGTCCGATCCGTTAAAGAACGGTGGACGAAAAATTGAAAAGCCCTCTTGAAAACCATTTAGAGCCATTTCTCACGGATGTAAATCCGAAGAGAAAGAACGTGGCTCGATACCAATTGTTAGGGATCGAGCGGCACTAAGAGGGGGTGAATTAGTGCAGCGGATAAAACGATAGTTTTTCAAATGATTTAAAACAAGCTTTGGAAACTTCGATGCGAATGAATGCAACGCTTCGTTTGAACCCTGAAAGATTGCGTTTTAACTTTAAAGCATACGTAATAATATGATAAGGAAGTTGAGTAAGTAAAGTAAAGGCTTGCAGCAAGTGTAAAACAGAAATTTAACCACTCACACAATTAAGACGCAGCTATGTATAGTGGTTCGGTCAAAGTGACCTACATCCACTTCCTCAAGCCTTCTCCGATGAGGCTCCTTCTTCCACTACCAAATCCTTTGAAAGGGAAGGATCAAATACCCCTCTTACAACCCTTTACAAGTGGTTCACACTCTTACAAGATTTCACAAGAAGAATGAGGTAAACACTTAAGCAAATGAAGAACAAGACTTTCCCAAGACTTATTTTCAAACTCTAACTCTCTAAGGGTTTTGTTTTTCAAATTGAAAAGGAAGGGGTATTTATAAGCCTCAAAGTGATTCAAATTTGGAGCCTAAACATGGAGCCAAAAATTTGAATCTTTTGAGTTTTTTTTTATGTCTTTGCGGTCTTGGCAGATGACACACCCAAGCGGTTTATCGCCACCAGCGGTGCTACCGCTGGCTTTCACGCGCACCAGCGGTACTACCGCTCGGCTACAGAGTCGGGGCGGATACCTACAGCAAAGGCGGCTGCTACCGCTGCTACAAGATGGCCGGCTTATCGCCTGGCAAAGCGCTCTGCTATCCGATGGCTCTGATAAGACTGGCTACCCTCGGTTACAATAGCATGCACATAGCATGCATGCACGTAGCTGGTTCGGTTTGGGCCAAAATTTTGGCCCAAACTCATCCTAATCAAGGGCCAATGGGCCCCCACTTTGGGTTATCTAATCCTAACCCAAAATACATGCTAACTATGAATTTTAAAGACGTTTCCTAAGCTATTACAAAGTCCACATGACAACTTCTTCCGGCGAGCTTCCGGTCAACTTCCGACGATCTTCCGACAAACCTTCTAAACCATTCCGCGGACTCACGGTAAGCTTTCGGACTTCACGATGATCTTGGCGAGTTCCCCCGAGCTTCTTTGGCAAGCTCCGATCTTTCTTGGCAAGCTCCGCGAACTTCCGACGAACCTCCCGGCGAACTTCCGAAAACCCTTCGGCAAGCTCCCTACTCGTTCTCGGCCGGTTCTGGCAACTCTCCCAACGAATCTTCGGACTTCCGTTGAACACTCGAACTCCCAACGATTCATCACACTTGTCTTCGGCCCTTTGTTTCGCTTTACATCTTCATTCCTATCGTAGTCACTCCTGCACAAACAAACACCAAAAACTCTACTTCGATCTAGACAGTTATTACAACGCGAATTGACATTCAGTTGCTTCGGCACATCATTAGTCGGCGCTTGTCCGATCCTTCGGCACATCGCCTCTCTAGCGGCTTGTTGCCCAATCGACGGTTGACCTCCGCAACCTCAATATCCATGGTGCAACTCCGCACCTCTTGGCCTGATGCCCGACGTACGAAGCCTCCTGCCGATAGTCGATCGAACCTCCGGCTCGACATCCAATATCCTGACGTGATCACCTCCGGCGCAACGTCAATTCCTCCAGCGTCAACTGTCTATTCCTGATCGATAGTAGACCTGCGTAACTCAAAACGCAGTTAGACAACAAAACACAATCACACTCAATTAGTTTCATCATCAAAATCCGAGATTCAACATGAGGAAGGTTGGAGAACCTAGCTCAAGCACCATTCCATAGCCAAAGTCTGTTCAGGTACTTAGCACACAAGTTCTAACTTTACGTAGGTTCGGTAGAGTATCCCATCCTCTTGAGAGATATGTGAGACATATCAGAGGAGAATATGTTGAGGATATTGATCTTCAGACCTACAAGAAGGCTATTACAAGTATAGACTCTGGGAAGTGGCAATAAGTCATGAATTCAAAGATGGATTTAATATACTCTAACAAGGTTTAGAATATAGTTGATGCACCCGAGGGTATCGTACCCATTGGTTGCAAGTAGATCTTCAAAAAGAAGATCGGGGTTGATGAAAATGTAGAGACCTATAAATCAAGGCTAGTGGCTAAGGGGTCTCGTCAAAGCCAAGGTGTTGATTATGATAAAACTTTCTCACCCATAGAAATACTAAAATCCATCCGAATTCTATTGGCTATTGTGGCACACCTTGATTATGAGATCTAGTAGATGGACATGAAAATTATGTTCCTTAATGGCAACCTCAAGGAGGAGGTATATATGATATAGCATGGGAGATTTGTGTCCAAGGATAGTCCGGATAGGGTGTGTAGGTTACTTAGATCTATGTATGGACTGAAGCAAGCTTTCTAAAGTTGAAACATAAGATTTGATGAGGCGATCAAATCTTATGACTTCGTTAAGAATGAAGATGAGTCTTGTGTGTACAAGAAGGTAAGTGGGAGCACTATCACCTTCTTGGTGTTGTATGTAGATGACATCCTGATCATTGGGAATGATGTAGGAATGCTTTCCATAATAAAGACTTGGCCATCTAGACAATTCTTCATAAAGGATTTAGGGGAAGCATCCTACATATTGGGGATTTGGATCTATAGAGATAGATCTAAGTGGATACTTGGCTTATCCCAGTTCAGGTACATAAACACCATTGTCAAAAGGTTTAGTATGAAAAATTTCAAGAGAGATCTCATACCGATGAGACGTAGGCTATTACTTTCTAGGAGTATATCTCTAAAGACTCTTGAACAAAAGGGTAGATATGGATAGGATACCCTATGCCTCAACGATAAGGTCTATCATATATGCCATGTACTAGGTCTAATATAGTGCATGCTCTGAGTGTCACAAGTATGTATCAAGCGGATCCAGGCTTAGAGCACTGGAAGTAGTAAAGTATATCCTTAAGTACTTGAGAAAGACTAAGGATCTTTTATTGATATATGGAGAAAGTAGCCTTAGGATTAAGGGCATCACGGACTCGAGCTTCTAATCCGATGTCGATGATGGCTAGTCTAATTTAAGGTATGTGTTCACCCTAAATGGAGGAGCAGTATACTGGAAGAGTTCCAAGCAATATACTACTACTAACTCGACCACAAAGGCAAAGTACATTGCTACAGTAGAGGCAATAAAGGAGGGAGTCTGGATGAAGCAGTTCATCACAGATCTGGGAGTCGTGCCGAGTAGCGAAGAGTTGATTCCCTTATATTATGACAACTATGGGACAATTGCTCAAATAAGGGATCTCGAGTCTCATTAGAAGTGTCCTAAGGAGGTTCCAACTTATTAGATAGATCATGACCCAATGAGATATAGTAGTGAAAAGAGTTCCATCCGATGATAACATTGTAGATCCACTAACAAAGCCATTGACTCAGATTGTCTTTGAGCATCATAGAGGTCTGATGGGGATCAGATACATAGGTGATTGACTTTAGGTCAAGTGGAAGAATGCTAGTTATAGGTGCCCTACAAGCCAATCGCGTGAGTGATGGCACCTATAACACGCTGCTAGTTATAGGTGCCCTACAAGCCAATCACGTAAGTGATGACACTTGTAACACACAGCGTCAATCTCTTTGTTTATGATTATTAGTATTTTCTCACATTATCTGGATGTATATTACGATGTCCTTGGATCTGTGCAATAGGAATCAGATCATGATGAGATCACAATAATGAGACCGATTCACCTTTAAAAATATATCCTAAATAATCCCGATCATAGGTTACTCGAGAGGGACATCGAGATAACCAGACAGACTAGTGTGCTATATACCCATTCATATGATGGAGGTAGTTGGTCTCATAGCTACTCGTGTGAGGACACTAAGGTTACAGTATAAGTGCTCATTAGAGAATAAGTTCACTGATTGATTCGCTTACAGAATGCTGGATAGTTATTGATACCTCACGTTAGATAGCGATTTAGTAGTCTCAGTAATATATCAGGTCCTTAGACTTAAGACACGAAAGATGTCCTATATGAGTACTCTACTCTTTGATACCGGACTTATAGGTTTGGAAGTTCCAGATCTAGTACAATCGGTTATTAGGAGCGACAGCCAACCTTACGAGGGCAATTGAGTGTTAGTAAAGGATCATCCACTCTTGATATCATTAGAAGAATATCTCATGTATTCTTGCTCAAGCAAATCCCTAGCCAGGGTCATTCGAATTGAAAGAGAAAGAGTTCTCCGGGAGAATCCGATTAGAGTGAGACTCGATTAGAAACCGTATAGGCCTGGTAGAACCATGCCCAATATATAGTTTATAGGATATTAGATGGATGAGGGACTATAGGTATATGGTAATTGAGGGTAGATAGGTCTAAAGGATTGGATTCCCCTGTATCATCTAGAGACTACGATGTAGTAGCCTAGTACGTCCATAGTCGATGAGTCGAGTGAATTATTATGGAGATAATAATTCATTGAGTCAGAAGGAGTTCTAATAGGTATGACTCACGGCTAGCTCGATATTGGGCCTAGAGGGTCACACACATATGGTAGATGTTGTGACGAGTAGAGGTTCGGATATAAGATATCCGTCGGAGCCCATATCTTTTTGGATATCCAATAAGCCCCTGTATTATTGGATTCCATGGATAAGATCCAATAAAAGCTAGATTATTGGGTAGAGACCCATTAATCTAAGAGGCTTGGGTAATTGGATGGAGATCCAATACCCAATAGGGCAGGATCCATTAGAGTTTACAAGGGGTATCTATAAATTGGAGGGAACCAAAGGCCCATAGGCTAAGATTTTTCTTGGTAGCCACCTTCTATTCTCCTCTCCCCAAGAGAGGAGCATCGTTGCAGTCCCTACCATGTGGATACTGTTAGAGAGGAGGATGCTTGACCTCCTTCATCCTCCCCTATGGATCTGTAGAAACTAAGGGATATACGATCTCCCTAGGTATTATCGTTCTTTTCATACATGCAGTTTTTCGGATTCGTTGATTTATTTTTTCACATCGATCTTTGCACGATGATGAAACCTTTCGTGAAAATCTGATGTTTTATTTTTTATGTTCTTCCGCTGCGCATGAGATGTCACCCCTTGGATTTCCTAATAGTAGTATTAGAGCTAGGTTGTTTGTATGAAGATCAGATTTTAAATTACGTGTGTTGTGATTTAGAGAGGCTTTTGACGTCAAAATCATTGATCCAATAGCAAGAAAGGGCAGCAACTATTGTTGCCCTTGTAGAACGGCCAAAGGCTGCTTACAGCCTTGGCCACCACCGACGGTCTGCATGTAGTCTGCTGGTGGGGTACGGACCTCAGGCAAGCAACGGTTGCAGGCTACTTATGCAAGCAACCTGTCTGTGCACAGGCACTGCGCTCGCCTGTAGGGACGCAGGGCGAGCGACGCCCACAACGGGCAATGTCGCCTGCGGGCGTCGGACTGTTGTAGGCACTACCCCGTAGTGGCAGCGTGCCCGCGGGCGAGCCGCCCACACTGCGCTAGGAGGAGCGCCCGCCCGCAGGCTGGGGCAACGCTCACCCGCGACGCCGATAGTGCCCACAAGGGCTGTGAGCAACCGGCATCGCCCAACCAGCGGGCAAGCCAATTGCAGGGACGCATACTCGCAAGGATGGTGCTTGTGTGGGCAACGACCGCCAACAGGGTGACGGTGGTCACAGCGCAAGCAAAGCTAGGGATTAGGGTTTTTGACCAGAAGATAGTTTTACCACTCGAAATTTCAAAAATTCTAATTTCTATCCCTTCTGGCCGAATGACCATAATACCCTTTAACATTCAAGAAATTCCTTGTATAACCCTGATTTCAAAACAATGTAGTTAATTAAAAGTATAATTAACTATTATTATTTATCTAGTAATCCTATATAATAACATATACATGTGATGTATGATATGGATAGATGATCATGGATCGTGTGATGTGATGTGTGTACATATGATTATTATTATTGGGGCTTACAAGCCTCTATTTTTCTCACTTATGATCAGGCTTGTGTACCTATAATTATATTGTAATTACATGAAGAGGCGCAACGGGAGCGGGACCCACGAGTTCGAGACGGACGATCCGACGTATGGAGATGCGTTGAGATGCCAACGGAATCAACGAAGCGAGATGGATGATCACAAGGCATGGAGATGTGCCAAGGCACACATAGATCTTGATGTGAGTGATTGGGCCCACTAGCTCGAGATTGATCACATTAAGATGTGGTCCATGATCATCTAGTGTGATTACTCATGTGATGTGTGATTGGTTATACACCTACTAGATATGTATATATATTTGCATGCGATGTAGATATATATTAAATATGTATGTGTGTGGCACATTATATTAGGAGACCATATCAAAAATCCCCTATATTAATAATATTAAGTCGATAAACATGATGTAGTTAGATTGATCCACATAGCTTTCAATCGTTATAGGTAGGAACCAATTCTCGGTATGAGTTGGTTGAGTCCCTCGAAACTCACCTATATCATGAATTGCTATCTTATCTATGACATAGAGATGTCACCGGTGACCTAAGGACATGGTATGCTTGGTCGAGTCCCTCGAGGGTATATCATTGAATTATACTCATCTTGTAACGATGGTAATGACTTAACCGAACATCATGGCTAGTCGAGTCCTTCGAGACCATGGTGGTTCGGAGGCCGAATAGGACGGTAATCATAAGGAGTTATGATTGGTAAGAACTATCTACCTTTTGGGCTTAGTGTGATTGGTCGAGTCCCTCGAGATTACCCTAAGATGCTGATTGGATCTCGATCCCCACTAGAAGTCTACTAGAGACTTTCGTTTCACGTGCTGAAGGTGTTGTGTGTCTCATGAATAATTAGTGGGAGTATATTAAGATAGAAGTCCTTATCTTAACTATTTAGTTTTTATAAAATCTGTATGTTATTTATTTTTGCTACATCTTTAATTTTAGAAAAATGTCGCTTTCAAATCCATTACGTGGCATACTTGATGCCAATTGCCTCACTTGTCTAAATTATACTTGATGCCAACTGCCTCACTTGGCTTCGTAATCTAAGAATCGTTCTCACGATAGAGAAAATCACATACGGCCTTGATATAGTGATCCCTACGCCCAATGAAAGGGCAAGCGAGGATGAGATCGCTCGTTACATGAAGTACGCAAATGACTCCACTCTTGCTCAGTATTATATGTTAGGCTCCATGACTCCCAAGTTATAAAGATAACATAAAAAGATGGATGGCAGATCCATACTCTTGCATCTCCAAAAATTGTTTGAGAAACATAGAAGAACTCAACAATATGAGATATCAAAGAGTCTCTTCCGTGCTAGGATAATTGAGAGGACACCGGTTCAGAACCATGTCCTTAAGATGATTGAGTCGATAGAGAAACTCACAGGTCTAGGAATAGTCCTAAAGGATAACCTATGTGTGGATCTTATGCTTCAGTCCCTTTTAGATTCCTTTTCACAATTTTCTATGCTGGTAAGACTAAAAAGAAAAGGAAGATAGAGAAGTCCCTTGAAAAGGGCAAAGGGCAAGGGTAGATCGGGTAAAGCAAATGTTGCTAAGAAGACCTGGAAGAGGACAAAAACCAGTGCTTCCACTATGGCAAAGACGGGCACTGGAAGAGGAACTGCAAAGAGTACATTGTAAAAAGGTAAAACAAAAGCTTAGAGAAGCTTAAGATATGCATTCATGATTAGTCTCTGTCTGTCAGACTCATATGATAATACATAGGTATTGGATGCCGATAGCATTTATCATATCTGTAATTCGTTGCAGGTTCTGGCAAGACCTAGGAGATTAATAAGAGGCAAGATGAACCTCAAAATAGGCAATGAAGCAAGAGTTGCTACTATTGCTATTAGCGAGGTCACCCTATATCTGCTTGGTGGAGTAACTATTGCATTAGATGCATGCTATTTTGTTCCCTTTATTATCAAAAATCTTATTTTCATTTCATTTTTGACATTGAATGGTTATAAAGTAGTTTTTTGAGAATAATAGTTGTTAAATTATTCAGGATGATAAGATCATCATGAGAGGAACATTGTATAATGGTTTGATTATGCTAGGCACTACTCCACATATCATGAATATAAGTGTGTCCAAGAGGAAACGAGATGAGGTGAACAATACATACCTATGGCATTGTTGGCTAGGTCATATCCATGAGGGAAGAATTCAAAAGTTGCTGATAGATATATATTTAGATCCATTTGACTATGAGTCATATACGATTTGCGAACCTTGCTTTCGTGGAAAGATGACCAACTCTCTATTTAGTGGAATTGGAGAGAGAACCACTAAGTTGTTGGTACTTATACATAGTGATGTATGTTGTTGTTGAAGCTTAGATTTTGATGATAAAACTAATTGATTATGTTTTGTGATCTAATTACATTTTGAGTGACTTAGGTCTACTATCGATCAGGATTAGACAGTTGACGCTGGAGGAATTGATGTTGCACCAGATGATTACGTTGGGATATTAGATGTCGAGCCGGAGGTTCGGTCGGCAATCGACATAAGGCTTCATATGTTGGGCATCGGGCCAAGAAGAGCATGTTGCGCCAAGGATATCGAGGTTGCGGAGGTCAACCACCGATTGGACAACAAAACGTAAGAGAGGACGATGCACCAAAGAATCGGACGAAGTGTTGACCAATGATGTGCCGGGCAATTGAATATCAATTCGCATTGTAATAATTATCTAGATCGAAGTAGAGTTTTGTTTGTGTGTGTGCAGGATTAACTACGATAATGATGAAGATGTAAAGCGAAACAAAGTGCTGGAAGACAAGTGTGATGGGTCATTGGGAGTTCGATGGAAGTTCGAAGATTCGTTGGGAGTGCTGCCAGAACTGGTTAAGAACGAGTAGGGAGCTTGCTGAAGGGTTTTCGAAAGTTTGCTAGAAGGTTCGTTGGAAGTTCATGGAGCTTGCCAAGAAAGATCGAAGCTTGCCAAAGAAGCTCGTTGGAACTCGCCAAGATCATCGTGAAGTCCAGGAGCTTGCCAGGAGTCCACCGGAAGTTCGCTGGAAGCTCGCCGAAAGCTCGTCGGAAGAAGTCTTGACTTGTCAGACTTTATAATAGCTTAGGAAATATCTTTAATTTTAGAGTTAGCACGTTAATTTGGGTTAGGATTAGGTATTAATCCTATAACCCAAGTAAGGGTCAAATGGGTCTTGTTTCAAACTGGTTTGGGTCGAGTTTAAGGCCCAAACCAGTGTGCTGAAAAGGCCCAGGCGGTGGCACCGCCCAAGACTCGAGAGCCCAGGCTAGGCGGTGGCACCACCGCTGGGCAGTAAGCCTAGGCGGTGGCACCGTTGGGCTGGGAGGTGGCACCGCTTAGTACATTGTCAGTGCCTGACACTAATAGGCGGTGGCACCGCCAGCACCGGGAAACATGAAAGTGATTCAAATTTGGTGAATCCTCTTGAGGCCTATAAATATCCCTCTCATTCATGGTTGAAAGAAGGTCTAGAACTAAGAAAGAAAAAGGGAAAACTCTCTTGAAATAATATCAAAATCTTCTCTCTAAGCCTTAAGTGTGTTCTAGTCCAAGAGAGGGGTAAGAGGCCTTATAAGGGTTACCTCTTAAGCCTGTCAAAAGGAAAGGTGCTGTGAGGGAGTTCCTCCTCATTCGTTGGAAAGAGGATAGCTAGTGGAAAAGCCGGTGGCCTTAAGTGAAGAGGAATCGGGAGTGGACGTAGGTCGTTTAACCGAACCACTATAAATCAGTTTGCATTTATATTCTTACAATTTACTTTACTACAAACCATCTTCACTTTGATGCTCTACCTTCTCATCTCCTTCTTATGAATCAATTTACTTCTAAAGCATCTTTCATTACGGATTTAATTGAAGCATCACTTTCAACATATGAAGTTTTCGAAACTGGTTTTAAATCGTAGAAATTTATCATTCTTTACCGTTGCACTAATTCACCCCCCCCCCCTCTTAGTGTAACTCGATCCTTAACAATTGGTATCAGAGCCACGTTATTTCTCATTCAGATTTACATCCGTGCGAAATGGCTCTTTATGGCTTTTAAGAGGGTTTTTCGGTTGTTCGTCCACCGTTCTTTAACGGATCAGACTACACTTATTGGAAAACTCGAATGAGAGTTTTCTTGCTTTCAATGAATTTGGATTTGTGGAACGTTATTGAAAACCATTTTCAACTTCCCTCTAAACCGACGAATGAATGGTCAGACTTGGAGAAGAAATATTTTTCTTTAAATGCAAAGGCTATGAATACCTTATTTTGTGCTTTGGACAAGAACGAGTTCAATCAGATTTCTATGTGTGAAACAACTTTTGAAATTTGGCGAACACTTGAAATCACGTACGAGGGAACTAGTAGAGTCAAAGACTCGAAAGTAAACCTCTTATTGCATGATTTTGAGATTTTTTGAATGAAACCAAGCGAGACTATAGGTGACATGTATACCCGTTTCATGGATGTCGTCAATAGTCTGAAAGCTCTTGGTAAATATTTTTCAAATTTTGAACTCACTAACAAGATCTTAAGATCCCTTGCAAAAAGGTGGGATCCTAAAATAATAGCGATACAAGAAACTAAAGATTTAAATGATTATTCTATTGAAGAACTCATTGGATCCTTAATGACATATGAAATGAGTTTCTTGGAATATGTTGAACATGATGAATATATGAACTACCTTCTAAAGAACAAGAAGGATTTGGAACTCCGAACTATGAAATGCCACTTGAGTGATGATTCAAGTGATGAGGACAATGAAGAGGACATTAAACTTTTAATGAATCTTAATAAGTTCATTAAACAAATATCTATAACTAAAAATAAACTTGAATGGAGGAAGAGTCCAAAGATGAAGAAGAAGCGCAAAGAAAAATCAAATGACGAAACGGCGAATTGGGCTTTGACGAGCTTCGACTACAAGGTTAGCAACTTAACTCCCTTTTGTTATTTTAAAATTTCATGATGTTTTTCATGAGTGCTTAATTTAGTTAGTAGGAAATAAAAATTGTTTTAAAAAACTATTATTTTTCTTTCTAGAAATTTTCAAAAATTAAAAATTTATATGATGATTGCATGATAATGCTTAAAACATCAAATCTTTTGTGAATGATAATTCTTGTACAAGAAAAAAAATTTCATGTATGCTTTCCGTATCAGTTTTTGACTTTAAACATCATGCACATCTATGTATGTTATTCTTGAAAGTGTTTTGATAATAAATGCTTGTATCATGGTTATGATATAAAATCTTCTATTTTAGATTAATTGGTCTAAATTATTTTTATGATGAAATTTTTTAGATGACATGTTACATTTTTTTTTAAACTTGAGTTTTGGTTTTAAACTTGATACACATCTTTTATACAAAAGAAATGAGCTTGCTTACATGTAATAGATCTACGTTGCTCTTTATAAAATTCCCGAATGAAAGATTTTGATGATTTTTTGGAATTACATAATAATGCTCTTGATGCTAAAAGTGATACATGACTTTAGAGTACTCACACTAAACTAGAATCATGTAAGATGGTAAACATCTTGTTATAGTTAACCACAATGAAAGAAAGAGCTTTAGAACTAAAATGATTTTGATGATGTTTTTTACAAAAATTCATGGTTGATAATGATATAAAATGAAAATGTATGTGTATCTTGATGGTTTTGCATCAGTTTTTGGTTTTAAACATGATGCACATCTTTTATACTAAAAACAATTCACAAATAAAAATGAAAAATATACTATCATGATGCTTTATGTTTGATATGTTTTGTCTTGATGGTTTTGATGACAAAACATATATTTTGGAATTTATATGATAATGGTTTGAACATGATCGTATGAAATCAATTACATGAAATGAAAATGCATTTTCTATCCTATTGAAATTAATGAACTCATTTCATGAATCATATGAATCTCTTGAATCAATTTTGAAAAATGCCGCATACTTTATGAGTTACAATTTCATGATCTTTATGACGAAATTTACCTTTTCATCTTGAATATTGACATTTGTTTTTATTAAGGGCAAAAGAATGGTTATAAGAAGCAAATCACATATAAAAACAAAATACAATCCTCTATCTCAATCTTATCGATTTTTCTTGAGGAAATTCAATAAATCTATGCTTGTCATATATGAATTTATTGAATGTGATTTTTGAGGATGATTTCAGATTTGAAAATTGCTTGATTCGTATTTACGACATAAGATATATTTTTATGAATCATGCTTGAATCATGTTATATGCTTCAATCATGTTCTATCTCCCTTAATTTCTTTTATTCTCCTATAATTCCTTTGTTATTTACTAAAGAGGAGAACCTACCAAATGAATCACTTATCGATATATCTTTTTGAAATATCTTTTTAATGTGATGTTGATAACTTGAGATGTCCTTTAGAATTCATGACATGAGATGATTGAATCTTTGACTTACTCTTTTTATCATAGTTTGAAAATGAATATTTAAAATCATGCTTAACAATTTGCTTTATGAGATTTAGCCTTTATGTCTTGAACATTCATGCTTATTTCTATTCAGCATAAAAGAAGACAAAGGCATGTTTATACAAAATCAATGCAAATTATAAAAAAGCAAAATGTATGATTTTTGAAATTTTTGATTTTTCATAAAATACAAGTGATTAATTCATTTATGATAGTTTGTAAATCACTTGAATTATGAATGAGATTTTGATTATGTGTTAAATAATCCATCTATATGAATCTATCAAAATGATTTTAATGATAAGTATGAAGTAGTCAAATTGAACTTGAATGATTTTTCTTTTAGTGATTCTTAAATCTTTTAGAATTATGACTTACTAAGATCTATTTAATGCTTGAATCAAGTTCTAAAAGATTTCATTTTGCTATAAAGAAATTTTATTGAAATCATGATCTTGACAATTATAACTTAAAGTTCTTCATAAATCAAGATCGTTTACCATGCTCCTTCCGATTTATCAAAAGAAAATTCTTTAAATGAAATGTAACTTATCTTTTGATTTCTTAGAATTCAATACTTTAATTTTTATGAATTCATGATCTTGATATCTTGATTCGTATGAAATGTGATCTTGATGAAAATTCTTATGCATAAATCAAGATGCTCTTTGTGCTATCCATTCTCAAATGAATCATGTTCTTCTTGAGCATTGATATTATATCCTAGAAGTGACATGATTTCTTTGCCTTGTGTGGTAAATTAAATATTTGATATAAATAAAATTTACTTTATGATGAATCATTGAATCATGACTTGATCTGTGAGAATGCTATGTTTTTATGTATTATGATTCTTGGTTGTATACCCTTTATCATGAATTGGAAATTGATGCTAAAGAAAATGTTTGTGAATCATGATTTTGATTTCTCGGAACTATACGCTTAGAATTTGTTTTAAAATCATGATCTTGATCTTGCTAAAAAGAATAATTATGAACCATGAATGATATCTTTTGATCCTTGTTGATTTTTCATATTGATATCTTTCATTACATGATATGATTGAATCATTGATTTATTCTTTTTATCATGGTATAAAAATACATGCAAAATATGCTAGCATTGGTATCCATGACTTGAACTTGATTGCATGCTTAAATCGATTTTTTCTCCTATGCTTCAATACTTCTTTGCATGATTCATGACTTGATGATTGAAATATTCTTGTAGAATTTTGATATGAATCACTTGTCATGATTTGAATATTGAAGTAAAAGAAATTGTGTTCTTCTTGAAATCTTTTATGATGAATCACGAATCATGACTCGATCCATTATATTGATATATTTGTATCATGATTTGAAGATTGATGTAAACTTTTTTTATGCAAACTCATGTGAAAAGTTTATATCATTATATTTGATCCTTTCTTTCTTTTTGACATTGATAAAGGGGGAGAAAGTTTATTGCTAGCTTGCACCTTAAATGAAAATTTTGCTAGCTCATTCAAGAGGGAGAAAAATTGCTAGCTTGCGCATTGAAAAAGAAAGCAAAACTTGCAAGCTTGCTCTTCTCAAAAAGAGAAGAAAGAAATTATAAAATTGCATGCATATCGCAAAGGAAGCAAAGAAAATGTAACTTGCACATCTTTAAATACTATTTTCTTGCACTTCTCAAAGGAGAATAGAAAATCTTGCGATCATGAATACCATCACAACAAGTGCTATCTTATATATCTTGAAACTTGCTATAATTGAATGGTATTATTGGATGTTGTATTGCAAAGCTATGCTTAAATGTTGTATAGTGTGATTAATAGCTAATGTGTTATAAAATTTGCATATCTTTTAAACTAGCTATGATGCAACTTTTCCTTTTTGTTGATGACATAAGGGGAGAAGTAGATTGATGACTTCATGCATTGAATTAAATATTTTATATATTTGCATGATGAATTGATGAATTCTCATATTTTATGATGAATGTTGCTTGGATTTGGGATAATCTAAGTATTCTATCAATGGAATATTGATATGAGGTGTTTGGTTAAACTCCGGGGAGTTATGGTTAACTTCGTTAGTCATCAATTAGTTGTCATCATCAAAAAGGGAGAGATTATTGAATCCTAGATTTTGATGATGAAACTAATTGATTATGTTTTATGATCTAACTGTGTTTTGAGTGACGCAGGTCTACTATCAATCAGGATTAGACAGTTGACACTAGAGGAATTGACGTTGCACCGGGTGATTACATCGGGATATTGGATGTCAAGCCAAAGGTTCGATCGACAATCGGTAGAAGGCTTTGGACGTCAAGCATCGAGCCAAGAAGTGCGTGTTGTACCAAGGATATCGGGGATGCGAAGGTCAATCGCTAATTGGGCAACAAAATACAAGAGAGGACGACGTGCCGAAGAATTGGATGAAGCACTGGCCAATGACGTGCCGGGCAACTGAATGTCAATTCGCGTTGTAATAATTGTCTAGATCGAAGTAGAGATTTGTTTGTGTGTGTAGGATTAACTACGATAACGATGAAGACGTAAAGCAAAACAAAGTGCCGGAAGACAAGTGTGATGGATCGTTAGGAGTTCGAGAGTTCGACGGAAGTTCGAAGATTCATTGGGAGTACTACCGGAACTGGCCGAGAACGAGTAGGGAGCTTACCGAAGGGTTTTTGGAAGTTCGCCGGAAGGTTCATCGGAAGTTCACGGAGCTTGCCAAGAAAGATCAGAGCTTACCAAAGAAGCTCGTTGGAATTCGCCATGATCATCGTGAAGTCCAGGAGCTTGCCGGGAGTCCGCAGAATGGTTTTCGAGGGTTCATCGGAAGATCGCCGAAAGTTCATCGGAAGAAGTCTTGACTTGTCGGACTTTGTAATAGCTTAGAAAATATTTTTAATTTTATAGTTAGTACATTAATTTGGGTTAGGATTAGGTATTAATCCTATAACCCAAGTAGGGGCCAAATGGGTTTTGTTTCGAACTGGTTTGGGTCGAGTTTAAGGCCCAAACTAGTGTGCTGAAAAGGCCTGGGCGATGGCATCGCCCAGGACCCGAGAGCCCAAGTTGGGCAGTGGCATCGCCCAGTGCCTGAGAGCCCGAGCAGTGGAACCACTGGGCTGAGCGATGGTACCACCGCTGGGTAGCAAGCCCAGGTGGTGGCACTGCCGGGCTCTCGGGCATCAAGCGTGGCACCGCTTAATCAAATGTCGATGTCACGACACTAACCGGCGGTAGCACCTTTAGCACCAGGAAACATGAAAGTGATTTAAATTTGGGCTCCAAATTTGAATCCTCTTGAGGCCTATAAATACCTCTCTCATTCATGGTTGAAAGGGGGTCTAGAATTGAGAAAGAAAAAGGAAAAACTCTCTTGAAATAGTATCAAAATCTTCTCTCTAAGCCTTAAGTATGTTCTAGTCCAAGAGAGGGGTAAGAGGCCTTGTAAGCGTTACCTCCTAAGCCCATCAAAAGGAGAGGTACTGTAAGGGAGTTCATCCTTGCCCGCTGGAAGGAGGATAGCTAGAGGAAATGCCGGTGGCCTCAAGTGAAGAGGAATCGAGAGTGGACATAGGTCGTATGACTGAACCACTATAAATCAGTTTACGTTTATATTCTTGCAATTTACTTTACTGTAAACCATCTTCATTTTGATGCTCTACCTTCTCATCTCCTTCTTACGAATCAATTTACTTCTAAAGCATCTTTCGTTGCGGATTTAATCGAAGCATCATTTTCAACATATGAAGTTTCTAAAACTTGTTTTAAATCGTAGAAATTTATCATTCTTTACCGCTGCACTAATTCACCCCTCTTAGTGTAACTCGATCCCTAACAATTGGTATCAGAGCCACGTTATTTCTCATTCAAATTTACACTCATGCAAAATGGCTCTTTATGGTTTTCAAAAGGGCTTTTTGATTGTTCATCCACCGTTCTTTAACGGATCGGACTACACTTATTGGAAAACTCGAATGAGAGTTTTCTTGCTTTCAATGGATTTGGATTTATGAAACATTGTCAAAAACCATTTTCAACTTCCCTCTATATCGACGAATAAATAGTTGGACTTGGCGAAGAAATATTTTTCTTTAAATGCAAAGGCTATGAATGCCTTATTTTACACTTTGGACAAAAACGAGTTCAATCAGATTTCTATATGCAAAATGGCTTTTGAAATTTGGCGAACACTTGAAATCATGCGCGAGGGAACTAGTAGAGTTAAAGACTTGAAAGTAAACCTCTTATTGCATGATTTTATGATTTTTCGAATGAAACCAAGTGAGACTATAGGTGACATGTATACCCGTTTCACGGATATCGTCAACAGTCTAAAAGCTCTTAGTAAATATTTTTTAAATTTTGAACTCTCTAATAAGATCTTAAAATCCCTTCCAAAAAGGTGGAATCCTAAAATAATGACGATACAAGAAACTAAAGATTTAAATGATTATTCTATTGAAAAACTTATTGGATCCTTAATGACATATGAAATGAGTTTCTTGGAACATGTTGAACATGATGAACATATAAACCACCTTCTAAAGAACAAGAAGGATTTGAAACTCTGAACTATGAAATGCCACTTGTGTGATGACTCAAGTGATGAGGACAATGAAGAGGACATTGAACTTTTGATGAATCTTAATAAGTTCATTAAATAAAGATCTATAACTAAAAATGAACTTGAACAGAGGAAGCAGCCAAAGATGAAGAAGAAGCGTAAAGAAGAATCAAATGACGAAACGGCAAATTGGGCTTTGACAAGCTTCGACTACAAGGTAAGCAACTTAACTCCCTTGAGTTATTTTAAAATTACATTATGTTTTTCATGAGTCCTAAATTTAGTTAGTAGGAAATAAAAATTATTTTAAAAAATTATACTATGTTTTTCCTTCTAAAAATTTTTAAAAATTAAAAATTTATATGATGATTACATGATAATGCTTAAAACATCAAATCTTTTGTGAATGATAATTCTTATACAAGAAAAAAAATTTCATGTATGCTTTCCATATCAGTTTTTGACTTTAAACATCATGCACATCTATGTATGTTATTCTTGAAAGTGTTTTGATGATAAATGCTTGTATCATGCTTATGATATAAAATCTTCTATTTTAGATTAATTGGTCTATATTGTTTTTATGATGAAATATTTTAGATGACATGTTATATATTTTTTTTAAACTTGAGTTTCGGTTTTAAACTTGATACACATCTTTTATACAAAAGAAATGAGCTTGCTTACATGTAATAGATCTACATTGCTCTTTATAAAATTCCTGAATGAAATATTTTGATGATTTTTTAGAATTACATAATGATGCTCTTGGTGCTAAAAGTGATACATGACTTTAGAGTTCTCACACTAAACTAGAATCATGTAAGATGGTAAACATCTTATTATAGCTAACCACAATGAAAGAAAGAGCTTTAGAACTAAAATGATTTTGATGATGTTTTTTTAAAAAATTCATGGTTGATAATGATATAAAATGAAAATATATGTGTATCTTGATGGTTTTGTATCGGTTTTTGGTTTAAACATGATGCACATCTTCTATACTAAAATCAATTCATATATAAAAATAAAAAATATACTATCATGATGCTTTATGTTTGATATGTTTTGTCTTGATGGTTTTGATGACAAAACATATATTTTGGAATTTATACGATGATAGTTTGAACATGATTGTATGGAATCAATTGCATGAAATGAAAATGCATTTTCTACCCTATTGAAAGTAATGAACTCATTTCATGAATCATATGAATCTCTTGAATCAATTTTGGAAAATGCCGCATACTTAATGAGTTACAATTTCATGATCTTTATGACGAAATTTACCTTTTTGTCTTGAATATTGATATTTATTTTTATTAAGGTCAAAAGCATGGTTATAAGAAGCAAATCGCATATAAAAACAAAATGCAATCCTCTATCTCAATCTTATCAATTTTTCTAGAGGAAATTCAATAAATTTATGCTTGTCATGTATGAATTTATTGAACGTGATTTTTGAGGATAATTTCAGATTTGAAAATTGCTTGATTCATATTTATGACATAAGATACATTTTTATGAATTATGCTTCAATCATGTTATATGCTTCAATCATGTTCTATCTCCCTTAATTTATTTTGTTCTCCTATAATTCTTTTTTTATTTACTAAAGAGGAGAACCTACCAAATAAATCACTTATCGATATATCTTTTTGAAATATCTTTTTAATGTGATGTTGATAACTTGAGATGTCCTTTGGAATTCATGACATGAGATGATTGAATCTTTGACTTACTCTTTTTATCATAGCTTGAAAATGAATATTTAAAATCATGCTTGACAATTTGCTTTATGAGAGTTAGCCTTTATGTCTTGAACATTCATGCTTGTTTTTATTCAACATAAAAGAAGACAAAGGCATGTTTATATGAAATCAATGCAAATCATAAAAAAGCGAAATGTATGATTTTTGAAATTTTTGATTTTTCATGAAATACAAGTGATGAATTCATTTATGATAGTTTGTGAATCACTTGAATTACGAATGAGATTTTGATTATATGTTAAATAATTCATCTATATGAATCTATAAAAATGATTTTAATGATAAGTATGAAGTAGTCAAATTGAACTTGAATGATTTTTCTTTTAGTGATTCTTAAATCTTTTGGAATTATAACTTATTAAGATGTATTTAATGCTTGAATCAAGTTCTAAAAGATTTCATTTTACTATAAAGAAATTTTATTGAAATCATGATCTTGACAATTATAACTTGAAGTTCTTTATAAATCAAGATCGTTTACCATGCTCCTTCCAATTTATCAAAAGAAAATTCTTTAAATGAAATGTAACTTGCCTTTTGATTTCTCGGAATTCAATACTTGAATTTTTATGAATTCGTGATCTTAATATCTTGATTCGTATGAAATGTAATCTTGATGAAAATTCTTATGCATGAATCAAGATGCTCTTTGTGCTATCCATTCTCAAATGAAAAATGTCTTTAATTTCGTAGTTAGCATGTTAATTTAGGTTAGGATTAGGTATTAATCCTATAACCCAAGTAGGGGCCAAATGGGCCTTGTTTCGGACTATTTTAGGCCGAGTTTAAGGCCCAAACCAGTGTGCTAAAAAGGCCCGGGCGGTGGCATCGCCTAAGACCCGAGAGCCCAGGCTGGGCGGTGGCATTGCCCAGTGCCCGAGAGCCCGAGCGGTGGCACCACCGAGCTGGGCGATGGTACCGCTGCTGGCTAGCAAGCCCAGGTGGTGGCATCGCCCAATACACAATCAGTGTCTGACACTGATAGGCGGTGGTACCGCTAGCACTGGGACACACGAAAGTGATTCAAATTTGGCTCCAAATTTGAATCCTCTTGAGGCCTATAAATACCCCTCTCATTCATGGTTGAAAAGGGGTCTAGAACTGAGAAAGAAAAAGGAAAAACTCTTTTGAAATAGTGTCAAAATCTTCCCTCTAAGCCTTAAGTGTATTCTAGTCTAAGAGAGGGGTAAGAGGCCTTGTAAGAGTTACCTCCTAAGCCCGTCAAAAGGAGAGGTACTGTAAGGGAGTTCATCCTCGCCCATTGGAAGGAGAATAGCTAGTGGAAAAGCTAGTGACCTCAAGTGAAGAGGAATCGGGAGCGGACATAGGTCATATGACCGAACCACTATAAATCGATTTGCGTTTATATTCTTACAATTTACTTTACTACAAACTATCTTCACTTTGATGCTTTACCTTCTCATCTCCTTCGTATGAATCAATTTACTTCTAAAGCATCTTTCATTGCGGATTTAATCGAAGCATCATTTTCAACATACGATGTTTCTGAAACTTGTTTTAAATCGTAAAAATTTATCGTTCTTTACCGCTGCACTAATTTAACCCCCCCCTCTCTTAATGTAACTCGATCCCTAACAGTGGTCCCATGTCAACTAAAGCCATTAGTGGTTATTCCTATTTCATTATTTTCACTGACGATTTCTCTAGGTACGAACACGTGTACTTGATGAAGTACAAGTCCGAAGCCTTCAAGAAATTCAGGGAGTATAGGAATGAAGTAGAGGTTTAGACTAGAAAGAGTATCAAGACACTTCGATCAGATCGAGGAGGTGAGTACTTGAGTACAGAGTTCACTCAATTCCTCAAGGATTAGGGGATTCTATCCCAATGGACACCTCCTTATACACCCTAGCTCAATGGTATATTCGAAAGGATGAATCGCACACTGTTAGATATGGTGCAGTCCATGATGAGTTTCGTCGATCTACCCATCTCATTCTGAGGATATGTCCTAGAGTCTATAGCTTATCTTCTGAACAGAGTTCCAACTAAGCTGGTAGTATGTACACCATATAAGATATGAAAAGGGAAGTCCGATCTTAAGGTTGTTAAGATTTGGGGCTGCCTTACCCACGTTAAGAGACACATACCCAATAAGTCGGAATCCAGGACAGAATGGTGCAAGTTCAGGGGATACCCCAAGAAAACTTATGGGCATTATTTCTATCACCCCATCTTTGTCGCTAAGAAAGTAGTGTTCCTTGAGAAGGAACACATTCTTGGTGGAGATAGTGGGAGCATGATAGAGTTGAGCAAGGTTGGAGAACCTAGCTCAAGCACTATTCTATAGCCAGAATCTTTTCAAGTACCTAGCACACAAGTTCCAACTTTACATAGGTGTGGTAGAGTATCACATCCTCTTAAGAGTATATAGGACATATCAGAGGAGCGGATGTTGAGGATATTGATCCTCAGACCTACGAGGAGCCTATTATGAGTAAAGACTCCGGGAAGTGATAAGAAGCCATGAATTCAAAGATGGATTACATATACTCCAACAAGGTTTAGAACTTAGTTGATGCACCTGAGGGTATCATACTCATTGGCTGCAAGTAGATCTTCAAGAAGAAGATCAGAGTAGATGGAAAGATAGAGACCTATAAGGTTAGTAGCTAAGGAGTATCATCAAAGCCAATGTGTTGACTACAACAAAACTTTCTTACCCATAGCCATGCTAAAATCCATCCGAATTCTATTGGCCATTGTAGCACACCTTGATTATGAGATCTGGCAAATCGACATGAAAATTGTGTTCCTCAATAGCAACCTCGAAGAGGAGGTGTATATGATACAACCTGAGAGATTCATGTCCAAGGATAGTCCAAATAAGTTTTACAGGTTGCTTAGGTCTATCTATGGACTGAAGCAAGCTTCCTAAAGTTAGAACATAAGATTTGATGAGGCAATCAGATCGTATGAGTTTGTTAAGAACAAAGATGAGCCTTATGTATACAGAAAGGTAAGTGGGAGCGCTATCACCTTTTTGGTACTGTATGTGGATGACATCATAATCATTAGGAATGATGTAGGAATGCTCTCCACAATAAAGGCTTGGCCATCTAGACATTTCTCTATGAAGGACTTATGGGAAGCATCCTATGTATCGGAGATTCAGATCTATAGAGATAGATCCAAGTGGATGCTTGACTTGTAGTCCAGGTACATAAACACCATTATCAAAAAGTTTGACATGAAAAATTTCAAGAGAAGTTTCGTACCGTTCAGACATAGGCTATCACTTTATAGGAGTATATCCCCAAACACTCTAGAGGAAAGTGAAACATGGATAGGATACCATATGCCTCAGCAATAGGGTCTATCAAGTATACTATGCTATGTACTAGGCCTGATATAGCATATGTTCTGAGTGTCATGAGCAAATATCATGTAGATCCAAGCTTGGAACACTAGAAATCAGTAAAGTATATCCTTAGGTACTTGAGAAGAACTAAGGATCTTTTATTAGTTTCTGGAGAAAGTAGCCTCAGGATTGAGGGCTACATAGACTCGAGCTTCCAGTCCGATGTGAATGATAGCAAGTCTAATTCAGGATATGTGTTTACTCTGAATAAAGGAGTAGTATGCTGGAAGAGTTCCAAGTAAGATACTACTGCTGACTTGACCATAGAGGCGGAGTACATTACTGTAGTAGAGGCATTAAATGAGGAAGTTTAGATGAAGCAGTTCATCACAGATTTGGAAGTCGTGCCGAGCAACAAGGAGCTGATTCCCTTATATTGCGACAACTATGGGACGATTACTCAAATAAGGGAACCCGGGTCTCATCAGAAGTTTTCAAGGAGGTTCCAACTTATTAGAGAGATCGTGGCCTAAAGAGATGTAGTAGTGGAAAGAGTTTCATCCGAAGGTAACATTGCAAATCCACTGACAAAGCCATTGACTCAGATTATCTTTGAGTATCACAAAGGTCTGATGGGGATCAGACACATAGGTGATTAGCTTTAGGTCAAGTGGGAGATTGCAAGTTATAGGTGCCCTACAAGCCAATTGTTAGTTGTATGTGCCCTACAAGCCAATCACATGAGTGATGGAACCTGTGACATGTTACGTCAATCTATTCATATATTATTATTGGTATTTTTCTCACATTATCTGGATAAATATTGTGATGTCCATGGATCTATGTAATAGCAATTAGATCATAATGAGATCACGATAATGAGACAGATATAGCTTTAAACACAGATCCTAATTCATCCTAGTCATAGGTTACTCGATGAGGACATCGAGATAACTGAATAGACTAGTGCACTTTATACTCATCTATATGATGGAGGTGATTGGTCTCATAGTCGCTTGTGTGAGGACACTAGAGATATAGTGCAGGTGCTCATTGAAGAATGAGTTCACTGATTGATCCGCTTATAGAATGCTGTATGGTTAATGGTACCTAATGTCAGACAGTGATTCTGTAGTCCCAATAGTATGTCTGGTCATTAGACTTAAGGCACCAAAGATGTCTTGTTTGAGTACTTCATTCTTTGATGCTAGAATTAAAGGTTTGGAGAGGTCCAGATCTGGTATAACCGGTTCTCAGGAATGTTAGTCAACCTTACAAAGGCAACTGCGTGTCAATAGAGGATTATCCACTCTCGGTATTATGAGAGATATATCCCGCATGTGCTTACTTAAGCAAAATCCCTGGCTAGGGTCGTTCAGATTGAGAGAGAAGTTCTCTAGGAGAATTTGATTAGATCAAGACTCGAATAGGATTCTGTATGGGCTTGACTTTACCATGCCCAATATACGGTCTCTGGGATATTAGATGGATGAGGGACTATAGATACATGGTAACTAAGGATAGACAAGTCCGATGGATTAGATCCTCCTATACCGTCTGGGGACTATGGCGTAGTGGCCTAGTATGTCCATAGTCGATGAGTTGAGTGAATTATTATGGAGATACTAATTTACTATATCAAAAGATATTCTAAGTCAGAAGGAGTTCTGACGGGAGCGACTCACAGCCAACTCGGTATCAGGCCTAGAAGGTCACATACATAAAGTGGATGTTACAATGAATAGAGGTGCGGATATGAGATATCTGTGAAGCCCCTAGTTTGGATCCTGTAGATGAGATCCAATTGGGTAATTAGATGAGATCCAATTAAATGATTGGATAAGATCCAATTGGATGAGATCAAATTAGATCCTGTGGATAAGATCCAACGAGATCCAATTGGATTGAGATCCAGTGTGAATAGGATCTGTTAAGGATAAGCTTCCTCCACCTCTATAAATAGGAGGAACCTCCTGGTTCATAGGCTAATAGCTCTTGGTAGTAATCCTCTTATTCTCCTCAGTCTCCTCTCCTCCTCCTTAGCTCTAGTAGCCTTATGGTGCATATGGAGAGAGATCCCGTGGTGATCTGAGGAGCGTTATTGCTGTATCTGCTGTGTGGATTACCGCTAGAGACGAGTACGCTAATTCTTCTTCATCCTCTTTATCGGATCTAAAATTTCAGGGATATACGATCTCCCCAGGTAACGCTTCTAACATGATACATATAGATTTTTTGAATTTACAATTTTTATGCACCAATCATCACACGACGGCCAAGTATGTAACTATGGGAAATTCGATCTTGTTTATTGTTTTTTGCTACACCTGAGATGTCGAATCTCTCGATTTCCTAGCAGTGGTATCAGAGCTAAGTTCATCATGCGATGATTAGCTTATAAACTGCATGTGTTATATTTTGGATGCTCTTTTGACACCAAAATCATAGTTTGCTTGTAGCTATGGCCGTGCACGCAAGGCCGCCGGTGGCCGTCTACCCGTAGTGGCAGCACTGGCTGCATGCACACAGGGAGCCTGCAAGGGCTGCATCGTAGAGGCAACGTCCGCAAGCAGCGACGGAGCCGCCCGTGGGCGAGCCACCCGTAGGCACGGGCGGTGCCCCCCCCCCGGAATGGGAATTAGGGTTTTCGACCAAACGATAGTTTTGGCCCTCGGAATTTTAGAAATTTTAATTTTAGAATTTTAAAAAAAATCCCTACATGTCCTTGATTTTAGAATCTTAGTTATTTAAAAGGTTTAAGTAATTATTATTATTTATCCAGTAATCCTACATGATATATACATGTGATGTGATGTGATGTGATGTGAGAAGATAATCATAGACTTTGTGATGTGTGTATGTGATTATTGGGGCCTACGAGCCTTCATTTTTTGTTGATTGTTGGGCCTGCGTGCCTGTAATTATGTTATAATTATCCTAGAGGCATGGTAGAAGCCTGGAGGTGGTAGCGGGACCCCTAAGGCCGATTCAGATGATCACGATGCATGGAGATGTGTCGAGGTGCCGGCAAATCCAACGATGACGAGATGGATGATCACCGTGCATAAAGATGCACTGATATACACATAGATCCTGATATAAGTGATTAGGCTTATTGGCTCATGCCTAATCATATTAGGTTTAAGTCCATGATCATCTGGTGTGCTTGTGCATGTGAATGCTATATACCTACTAGATAAATATATATATTTGTATACGATGTAAATATATTAAATATGTATGTGTGTGATACGTCATATTATGAGACCGAACCTAAAACCCCTCCTATGATAATATTAAGTCGGTAAGCGTGAGGTAATAAGATTGACCCATGTGGCTTTCCATTGTTAGGGGCAGGTATCGATTCTCGACGTAGGCTAAGTTGGTCGAGTCCCTCAGGGCTCACCTATTTCGCGTCTCGCTATCTTATCTTCGACATAGAGATGTCACCGGTGACCTGAGGACATGGTATGCTTGGTCGAGTGCCTCGAGGGCATATCACTGAATTAGACTCATCTTGTAATGATGGTGATGACTTAACTGGATATCATGGTTGGTCGAGTCCCTCGAGGCCATGGTGGTTCGGAGGCCAAACAAGATAGGAATCATAAAGAGTTATGATTGGCAAGAGTTGCCTACCTTTTGGGCTTAGTGTGATTGGTCGAGTCCCTCGAGGTTGCGCTAAGATGCCAATTAGATCCCGATCCCCACTAGAAGTCTGTCGGAGACTTCCGTTTCATGTGCATGAGGGTGTCATGTGACTCGCTAGAAAAATTAGTGGGAGCATGTTAAGATAGAAGTCCATATCTTGATTGTTTATTTTTGTAAAATCTGTGTGTTATTCACTTATGCTATATCTCCTGTTTATCGGAAATATGTCGTCATCAAACCCTCAACGTGGCATACTTGATACCAACCGCCTCATTGGTCCAAATTATATGGATTGGCTCCGCAACCTAAGAATAGTTCTTACAGTGGAGAAAATCGCATATGTCCTAGATACGGTCCTGCCCCAACCTAAGGCAGAAGCACCTCAGGAAGAGTTTGGCCAATATGCAAAGTATATAGATGATTCCACTCTCGCCCAGTGTTACATGTTAGCCTCTATGACTCCTGAGTTATAGAGACAATATGAAAATATGGATGCTCATTCCACACTCCTGCACCTCCACAAACTGTTTGAGGAATAGGGAAGAACTCAGCGATGTGAGATATCCAAGAGTTTCTTCTATGCCAGGATGATTGAGGGGACACCAGTTCATAACCATGTCCTAAAGATGATAGAGTGGATTGAAAAACTCACATGTCTAGGATGGTCCAAGATGATAACCTGTGTGTTGATATTATACTTCAGTCCCTACTAGATTTCTTTTCTCAGTTCATCATGAATTTCAATATGAACAAACTTGAGGCATCTCTCCCTAAGCTCCTCAATATATTGAGGGAGGCAGAGAGCACAAATAAGAAAGAGAAATTAGTTCTCTATGTTGGTAAGACCAAAAGGAAAAGGAAGACTAGGAAGACCCTTGAGAAGGGTAAGGGCAAGGGCAAATGGGGTAAGACAAAGGTTGCCAAAATTGACCCAGCAAAGGACAAAGGCCAATGCTTCCACTACGGTCAAGATGGGTATTGGAAGAAGAACTGCAAGGCATATCTTACAGAAAAAGCAAAATAGAAGCTTGAAAAAGCTTCAAGTACTTTCATGATTAGTCTCCATGTGTCAGATTCTTGTGATAATGCATGGGTATTGGATACCGGTAGTGCCTATCATATCTGCAATTTGTTACAGTTTTGACAAGGCATAGAAGATTGGCAAAAGGTGAGATGGACCTCAAGATAGGCAATGGAGCAAGAGTTGTTGTTGTTGCTATCGACGAGGTCACTCTACATCTACCTGATGGAGCTATTATTACATTAGATGCATGTTATTTTATTCCTCCTATTATTAAAAATGTTATTTTCATTTCATGTTTGACATTAAATAGTTATAAAGTGCTTTTTGAGAACAATTGTTATTCAATCAGTGATAATGATAAGATCATCACAAGAGGAACATTGCATAATGGTCTGTTTATGCTAAATACCGCTTCACACATCATGAATGTAAGCATGGCCAAGAAGAAACGAGAAGAGGTAAACTATGTATATTTGTGGCATTCTAGGCTAGGTCATATCCATGAGGGAAGAATTTAAAAGTTGTTGAAAAATGGATACTTAGATCCATTTGACTACGAGTCATATACAACTTGCGAGCCTTGTCGTTGTGGAAAAATGACCAACTCTCCATTTAGTGGAACTGGAGAGAGAGTCATTGAGTTACTAGAACTCATACATAGTGATGCATGTGGTCTTATGTCAACTCATGCCATAGGTGGTTATTTCTACTTCATTACTTTTACTGATGATTTCTCTAGGTATGGACATATGTACTTGATGAAGTATAAGTCTGAAACCTTTAAGAAATTCAGGGAGTATAAGAATGAAGTAGAGAACCAAAGTGGAAAGAGTATTAAAACTCTTTAATCAGATCGAGAAGAAGAATACTTGAGAATAGAATTCACCTAGTTCCTCAAAGGCCATGGGATTCTATCCCAATGGATACCTCCTTATACATCACAGCTCAATTGTATATCAGAAAGGAGGAATCGCACACTATTAGATATGGTGCGGTCCATGATGAGTTTCGCTGACCTACCCATCTCATTTTGGGAATATGCCCTACAGACCACAATTTACCTTCTAAATAGAGTTTCATCTAGATCGGTAGTGCCTATACCATATGAGATATGGAGAGGGAAGAAGTCTGATCTTAAGGTTGTTAAGATTTGGGGCTGCCCTGCCCACGTTAAAAGACACGACCCTGATAAGTTGGAATCTAGGACGGAACGGTGGAAGTTCGTGGGATACCCCAAGGTAACTTGTGGTTATTATTTCTATCACCCTGAGGACCAAAAGGTCTTTGTTACCAAGAGAATAGTGTTTCTTCAGAAGGAACACATTCTTGGTGGAGATAGTGGGAGTATGATAGAATTGAGCGAGATTGGAAAACCTAGCTCAGACACCATTCCAGAGATTAAGTCTGTTCAGGTACCTAACACATAAGTTTCAATTTTACATAGGACTGGTAGAGTGTCACACCCTCCTGAAAGATATATGGGATATATTAGTGGAGAGGACATTCAAGACATTGATCCTTAGATCTACGAGGAGGCTATTATGAGCATAGACTCTGGGAAGTGGCAAGAAGCCATGAATTCTGAGATGGAATCCATGTACTCCAACAAGGTTTGGAACCTTATTGATATACCTGAGGGTATCATACCCATTGGCTGCAAATGGATCTTCAAGAAGAAGATCGGGGTATATAGAAAGGTGGAGATCTATAAGGCAAGGCTAGTGGCTAAGGGATATCTTTAAAGACAATGTGTTGACTATGATGAAACCTTTGCACCCGTAACTATGCTGAAATCCATCCGAATTCTATTGGTAGTTACAGCACATTATAACTATGAGATATGGCAGATGGACATGAAAACTGCATTCCTCAATGACAACCTTGAAGAGGAAGCGTATATGATATAGCCTGAGGGGTTCATGTCCAAGCACAGTCTAGATAAGGTATGCAGACTGCTTAAGTCTATTTATGGACTAAAGCAAGCTTCCCGAAGTTGTAACATAAGATTTGATGAGACAATCAAATCTTATGACTTCATTAAAAAAGAAGATGAGCCTTATGTGTATAGGAAGGTAAGTGGAAGCGCTATCACCTTCTTGGTGTTATATGTGGATGACATCTTAATCATTGGGAATGATGTAGAAATGCTCTCCATAGTAAAAGTTTGGCTATTTAGACACTTCTCCATGAAGGACTTAGGGGAAGCATCCTATATTCTAGGGATTCAGATCTATAGAGATAGATCTAAGAGGATGCTTGGCTTGACTTAGTCTAGGTACATAGACTCCATTGTTAAAAGGTTTGGCATGAAAAATTTCAAGAGAGGTCTCATACCTATGAGACATTGAATATCACTTTCTACGAGTATATCCCCAAAGACTCTTGAAGAAAGGATACACACGGATATAATATCATATGCCTCAGTGATAGGGTCTATCATGTAAGCTATGCTATGTACTAAGCCTGACATAGCGTATGCTCTGAGTGTCACGAGTAGGTATCAGGCAGATCCAGTCTTGGAGTACTGAAAAATAGTAAAGTGTATCCTTAAGTACTTAAGAAGGACTAAGGATCTTTTACTAGCATATGGAGGCAGTAGCCTTAAAGTTGAGGGCTACATGGACTCGAGCTTCCAGTCCAATGTCGATGATAGCAAGTCGAATTCAAGGTATGTCTTCACCCTGACTGGAGGAGTAGTATGCTGAAAAAGTTCCAAATAAGATACTTCTGCTGACTCGACCACAGAGGCGGAATATATTGCTATGGCAGAGGCAGCAAAGGAGGGAGTCTGGATGAAGAAGTTCATCGTAGATCTAGGAGTCATGCCGAACAGTGAGTAGCCAATTACCTTATATTGTAACAACAATGGGGCAATTGCTCAAGCAAAGGAACCTAGGTCTCATTAGAAGTCTAAGCACGTTCTAAGGAGGTTCCACTTGATCTGAGAGATCGTGGCCTAAGAAGATGTAGCAATGGAAAGAGTTCCTTCCAAAGATAACATTGTAAATCCATTGACAAAGCTGTTGACTCAAATTATATTTGAGCATCATAGAGGTCTAATGGGGATCAAACACATAGGTGATTGGCTTTAGGTTAAGTGAGAGATTGTTAGTTCTAGGTGCCCTACAAGCCAATGAGTGATGGCACATGTGGCATGTTATGTCGATCTCTTCACATATTATTATTAGTATTTTTCTCACATTATCTGGATGAATATTGTGATGTCTATGGATCTGTGCAATGGGAATCGAATCATGATGAGATCACGATAATGAGACCGATGTACCATTAAATACAGATCCTAAAACATCTTGGTCATAGGTTACTTGATGAGGACATCAAGATAATCGGATAGACTAGTGCGCTATATACTCGTCTATATGATGGAGGCGACTGGTCTTATAGTCGCTTGTATGGGGATACTAGAGGTACAGTGCAGGTGCTCATTGGAGAATGAGTTCACTAATTGATCCACTTATAGAATATTGTATGGTTAATGATACCTAATGTCAGACAGTAATTTCGTAGTCCTAGTAATGTGTCTGGTCCTTAAACTTGAGGCACCAAAGATGTCTTGTTTGAGTACTCCATTCTTTAATGCCGGACTTACAGGTTTGGAGAGCTCCAGATCTGGTATAATCAGTTCTCGAGAATAGTAGCCAACCTTACAGAGGCAATTGCATGTCAATAGAGGATCATCCACTCTTGGTATCATGAGAGATATATCCCGTATATGCTCGCTCAAGCAAAATCCCTGACCATGATTGTTCGGATTGAGAGAGAAGGAGTTCTCCGGGAGAATCCGATTAGAGTGAGACTCTAACAAGATTTTGTATGGGCCTGACTTTACTATACCTAATATACGGTCTCTGGGATATTAGATGGTTGAGAGACTATAGATACATGATAACTGAGGACAAACAAATCCGATGGATTAGATCCCTTTGTACCATATGGGGACTATGGCATAGTGGCTTAGTACGTCCATAGTTGATGAGTCGAGTGAATTATTATGGAGATAATAATTCACTATACTAGAAGGTGTTCTGAGTCAGAAGGAGTTCTGACAGGAGTGACTCATGGCCAGCTCGATATCGGACCTAGAGGGTCACACACATAAGGTGGATGTTACGACGAGTAGAGGTACGGATATGAGATATCTGCGAAGCCCCTAGTTTGGATCTTATGGATGAGATCCAATTGGGTAATTTGATGAGATCTAATTAAATGATTGAATAAGATCCAATTGGATGAGATCAAATTGGATCCTATGGATAAGATCAAATGAGATCCAATTAGATAGAGATCCATTGTAAACAAGATCTATTAAGGATAAGCTTCCTCCACCTCTATAAATAGGAGGGATCTTCTGGTTCATAGGTTGAGAGCTCTTGGTAGTCATCCTCGTATTCTCCTTAGTCCCCTCTACTCCTTGGCTTCGGCAGCCTTAAGGTATACGTGAAGAGAGATCCCGCGGTGATCTAAGGAGCATCGTTGCTACGTCCGCTATGTGGATTACCGCTAAAGAGGAGTATGCTAGTGCTCCTTCATCCTCTTCATTGGATCTAAAATTTTCAAGGATATACGATCTCCCCAGGTAATGCTTTTGACATGAAACATGCGGATTTTTTAGATTTACAATTTTTGCACACTAATCATCATATGATAGCTAAGTACATAACTATGGGAAATCAGGTCTTGTTTTTTGTTTTCCGTTACGCATGAGATGCAAAATCTCCCGATTTCCCAGCACCAATCACATGAGTGATGACACATGTAACATGCTACGTCAATCTCTTTATTAATGATTATTGACATTTTCTCACACTATCTGGATGTATATTGTGATGTCCTTAGATCTATGCAATAGGATCGGATCATGATAAGATCACGATAATGAGACCGATTCACCATTAAACACAGACCCTAAATAATCCTGGTCATAGGTTACTCGAGAGGAACATCGAGATAACCGGACATACTAGTGTCCGTATAATGGAGGTGGCTAGTCTCATAGCTATTCATGTGGGGACACTAAGGGTACAGGTCCTCATTGGAGAATGAGTTCACTGATTGATCCGCTTATGAAATGTTGGATGGTTATTGATATCTCACGTCAAACAGCAATTCCGTAGTCCCAGTAGTGTATCTGGTCCTTAGACTTGAGACACCAAGAATATCCTATATGAGTACTCCACTCTTTGATACTGGACTTATAGGTTTGGAAGTTCCAGATCTAATATAGCCGGTTATTGGGAGTGGCCACCAACCTTACGAGAGTAATTGAGTGTCAATAAAGGATCATCCACTCTCGGTATTATGAGAGAAATATCCTATGTATTCTTGCTTAGGAAAATCCCTGACCAAGGTCATTTGGATTGAGTGAGAAAGAGTTCTCCGCGAGAATCCAATTAGAGCGAGATTTGATTGGAAACCATATGGGCCTGACAGAACCATGTCTAATATATGATTTCTGGGATATTAGATGGATGAAGGACTATAGGTATATAGTAACTAAGGGCAGATAGGTCCAAAGGATTGGATTCCCCTGTATCGTCTGGGGACTACAGCGTAGTGGCTTAGTAAGTCCGTAGTCGATGAGTCGAGTGAATTATTATGAAGATAATAACTTATCGAGTCAAAAAGAGTTCTGACAGGTATGACTTACGGCTAGCTTGATCAATATCAATATTAGAGGCTCACACACATATAGTAGGTGTTGCGACGAGTAGAGGTTCAAATATGAGATATCTGCTGGAGCTCCTATCTTATTGGATATCCAATAAGCCCCTGTATTATTGGATCCTATGTACGAGATCTAATAAGAACTAGATTATTGGGTAGAGACTTATTAATCTAAGAGGTTTAGATAATTGGATGGAGATCCAATACCCAATAGGGTAGGATCCATTAGGGTTTACATGGGACCTCTATAAATAGGAGAGAACCAAAGGCCCATAGGTTGGGTTTTTTTTTGTAGCCACCTTTTATTCTCCTCTCTCCAAGAGAAGAGCTTCGTTGTAGTCCTTGCCATGTAGATACCACTAGAGAGGAGGATGCATGACCTCCTTCATCCCCCTCATAGATCTACAGGAACTCAGGGATATACAATCTCCCTAGGTACTATCGTTCTTTTCATACAACGATGAAACCTTTCATGAAAATCTAGGATATTTTGTTTTTATTTTCTTCCGCTGCATATGAGATGTCGCCCCTTGGATTTCCTAACACATGCTGTATCAATCTCTTTGCTTATGATTATTGGTATTTTCTCACATTGTCTGGATGTATATTGTGATGTCCTTGGATCTATGCAATGAGAATTAGACCGTGATGAGATCACGATAATGAGATTGATTCACCTTTAAACACAGACCGTAAATAATCCTAGTCATAGGTTACTCGAGAGGGACATCGAGATAACCGAACAGACTAGTGTGCTGTATATCCATCCATATGATGGAGGTGACTAGTCTCATAGCTACTCGTGTGGGGATACTAAGAATACAGTATAGGTGCTCATTAGAGAATGAGTTCATTGATTGATCCACTTACGAAATGTTGGATGGTTATTGATACCTCACGTCAGACAACGATTTCGTAGTCCTAGTAGTGTATATGGTCCTTAGAATTAAGATACCAAAGATGCCTTATATGAGTACTCCATTCTTTGACATCAGACTTATACGTTTGAAAAGTTCTAGATCTAGTATAGTCGATTCTCGAGAATGGTAGCCAATCTTACGAAGGCAATTAAGTGTCAATAAAAGATTATCCACTCTCGGTATCATAAGAGGAAAATCTCGTGTATTCTTGCTCTGGCAAATCCCTAGCCAGGGTCATTTGGATTAAGAGAAAAAGAGTTCTCTAAGAGAATCTGATTAGAGTGAGACTTGAGTGGAAACCGTATGGGCCTGACATCACCATGCCCAATATACAATCTCTGGGATATTAGATGGATGAGAGACTATAGATACATAGTAACTAAGGACAAATAGGTCTAAAGGATTGGATTCCCCTGTATCATCTAGGGACTATAGCGTAGTGGCCTAATACGTCCGCAGTCGATGAGTCGAGTAAATATTATAGAGATAATAATTCACTGAGTTAGAAGGAGTTCTGACAGGTATGACTCACAGCCAACTCGATATTGGGCTTAGAGGGTCACACACTATGGTAGGTGTTGCGATAAGTAGAGGTTCAGATATGAGATATCCGTCGGAGTCCCTATCTTATTGGATATCCAATAAGCCCCTGTATTATTGAATCCCTTGGATGAGATCCAATAAGAGTTAGATTATTGGGTAAAGACTCATTAATCTAAGAGGCTTGGTTAATTGGATGGAGATTCAATATCCAATAGGGTAGGATCCATTAGGGTTTATAGGGGACCTCTATAAATAGCAGGGAACCAAAGGTTCATAGGCTAGGGTTTTTGGTGGCTACCTCCTATTCTCCTTTCTCCAAAGAGGAGCATCTTCACAACCCTGCCGTGTAGATCACTACTAGAGAGGAGGACGCTTGACTTCCTTTATCCTCCCCCATGGATTTATAGAAACTTAGGGATATACAATCTCCCTATATACTTTCTTTTTACACATGTAGTTTTCGGATTCATGGATTTATTTTTACACACCGATCTTCACACAACGATAAAATCGTTTTGCAAAAATTCAAGATTTTTGTTTTCTATTCTTCTATTGCACATGTGATGTCACCCTTGGATTTTTCAACAAACATCAAGCCGGAGGTCCGGTCGACATATCGGCATAAAGCTTCAGATAAAGAAATCAGACATCGGGCCAAAAAGAGCAGAGTTACACCAAGGAAATCAGAGTTACGGAGGACAACAACTGATTGGACAACAGGCCACAAGAGAGGATAATGCGTCGAAGAACCAAACGAAGCGTTGATGGACCAATGACGTACCGGGCAACAGAATATTGATTTACTTTGTAATAATTGTCTAGATCATAGTAGGATTAGGCTTAATTGGGTTAGAATTGAGCCAACTTAGTTATGGGCCAATTGGGCTCGTACTCGAACAGGTTTGGGCTAGATGAAAGTCTCAAACAATGTTTCTGAACCTTGTCTGGCGGTGGAACTACTAGATTGGAGTGATAGTACCACCCATGGTTCAGTCTCCCAAGTGATTTGGACGGTGGTATCGCCTAGTGTCAATGTGCCTGAGTGGTGGTACCATCAGACTAGGTGATGGTACCGCCCAGTATACTGATAGACCAGTAAGCCCAGGCAGTGGTACCACCCAGTGTCAGGGTATACTAGGCGGTGGTATTGCCAGCATCTTGAAATCCAGGGTGATTCAAATTTGGGCTCCAAATTTGAATTTCCTTGAGGCCTATAAATACCCCTCTCATCCATGGGTAGAATACACACAAAAACTGAGAAAGAAAAAAGAAAAACTCTGTTGTAATAGTGTTAAATTCCTCAATCTAAGTCTTAAGTATAATCTAGTTTAAGAGAGGGGTAAGAGGCCTTGTAAAGGTTAACTCCTAAACCTATAAAAGGAGAATTGAGTTGTAAGAGTATTTGATCTTCACCCATTGGAAGGAAGATTGTTAGTAAAAACTGATAGCCTCGATGAAAGAGAAATTGGGAGTAGACATAGGTCGAACAATCGAACCACTATAAAAATCAGTTTACATTTTTGTTCTTGTTATTTATTTTTTTACAAACTATTTTACTTTACTTGCTCCACTTCCTCATCACTTTCTTACAAACGTCTTTAAGTTAAAACACAATCAAAATCGATTTTCATTAAAACTATTCTTTTTGTATGAAGTTTTTCAAAATCACCAAATTTGTCGTGATCTTTACCGTTGTACTAATTCATCCCCACCCCCCCTCCCCTCTCTTAGTGTCGAACTGATCCTAACAATTTTATGATAATACTTACACATTAAATAAGATTAATTCGTTGTAGGTTATAAGAATCATTTATGTGTATCTTGATTATTTTGTATTGCTTTTCAGTTTTAAACATGATGGATGGCTTTTATACGAAAAACTAAAGCATACTTATATGAAATCAATCATATAAAATGAAATACATAAAAAGAAAAATGTATTATCATGATAAATTGAATCTTTTGTTTGAAGATGCCTTATATTTAATGTGTTATATTTCTAGTCTTGATAGTTTTTATGACAAAATTTATTTTTCGATCCTAAACATTGATGCATGATTTTATTTGGTATAAAAAGATAAAGGCATGATTGTATGAAATAAATCACTAAAAAAGGAATGCATTCTTTTTTTGTAAAAATTTCTCTATCTTTAAAGTTTTGGCAATTTTTCAATAAGAGATTGATGAATCTAGTTAGGTCTTTTTGAATCTCTTGAAAATGATTTTGATGATTTGTCAAAATTGAATGATTTGAAAATAAATATTTGTATCATGCTTGATGATTTTATATTTTGAAATTATGCATGATGAGTTGAAGTAATAATGGTTTGAAAATTATTTATTCAAATGCATAAATCAATAATCTTTTTGTCATATGAATCATGATTCCTTCACTTGATACTCGAATTTTTTTTTTGATCTTGATGACTCGATATTTCTTATCCATGAACCAATTTCTCCTATGTTTCTTCTTATCATTTACTAAAGAGGAGAATTTTCTAAATGAATCATAAATGTTTCGGAATTATAACTTAAATTTCTTATGATTCATGATGAATTGAGACACATTTTGCATGAATCGAGATCTCTTCTTTGTTCTCCTATAATTCTACTCACTAGGTATTAAAGAGAAGCATTATTAAAATCATGATCTTGATTTCTCACAATTATAACTTAAATTTTCTTTGAATGAATCAAGATCATTTTCTTTTTAAGAGGAGATTTATTAAAATAAATCATTTTTTTAGTATTCACGATTCGATATTAATATCTTTCTTGACATGATTATGTAATGATTGAAATATTTTGAACCATTGTATTCTTTCCTTCCTTTTGACAATGACAAAAGGGGAGAAAGTAATACTAGCTTGCTCATTATAAAGAAAGCAAAAAAAAAACTGCTAGCTTGCATATCGTAAAGTTTGCTAGTTTGCACATTTCAAGGAGGCAAAAATTTGCTAGCATGCATTTCTCAAAAGAGAAGAAAGAACTTCCTATCTTGAACACCACCAAGAATTGCTAGCTTGTAAAGAAAGGTAAAACTTGTTTGCACTTCTCAAAAGAGAAGAAACAAAAGTTGCTAGCTTGAACATCTCAAAAGGTTGTTATCTCAAAAGAAGCAAAAGTGCAAACTTGCAAAATTTGCAATCTTGCACATCTTTAAAGGTAATGATGATTTGGTGATCATACATGTTGTAAAGTGATATAAAATTAACTAAACTTGCATATCTCAAAAGCTTGGATAGTTGCACTTCTCCTTTTTGTTGATGACAAAGGAGGAGAAGTAATGATGATTTGGTGATCCTGCATGATAATGATTTATACTTTAAAATTTTATGTAATTTAAATTTTCATACATGATATATTTTGATGATTTGAAATCATGATGATTATGTATGAAAAACTTTAAATTCAAAGTTCTATCATTATGGTATATTGATAGAGGGAGTTTGGTTAAAACTCCATTATCAATTAATTATCATCATCAAAAAGGAAGAGATTGTTGAATCTCAGATTTTGATAATGAAACCAATTGATAGGGTTTATGATTTGATTTACATTTTGAGTGACGCAAGACTAGCTTCATTTAGGAAGAGATAATTAAAGCAGGAGGAATCAGTAGTTGGGCTAGAGTAGAACATGTCAGAAGATTGAACGTCGAGCCGAATAATTGGTCGACGTATCGATAGAAGGCTTCGGACAATGAGTTTGGGCATCGGGCCAAGAAGAGCAGACATTGCACTAAGGAGATCGGAGTTACGAAGGTCAATAGGCTGATTGAGCAATAGGTCGCAAGAGAGGATGATGCACCAAAGAATCGGATGAAGCGCCGATGAACCAATGACATGCCGGACAATAATTGATTCAAGCTTTGTAATAATTATCTAGATTGAAGTAGTATTAAGTTATAATTAGATTGAAATTAGACCAACTCAATTCGAGGCCAATTAAGCCCAAGTTTAGGTTGTGTTGGGATAAGTGAAAGGCCCAAATAGTAACCCAACAAGTAGGTCAGGCAGTGGCACCGCCAGAACATGCGGTGGAACCACTGGTAGCTCAGTCTCTAAGACACAATCTCCAAAACTATGTCAGGCAGTGGTACCATCAGACTGGGCGATGGTACCACCAGATTGGGCAGTGGTATCGCTAGTACTTGGAAGACCCAGGATGAGATTGATTTTAGCTCCAAGTTTGAATCCATTTGGAGCTTATAAATACCCCTCTCATCTCTGGTTAGCACACACAAGTACTAAAAATATAATAGTAGGAAAATGCTATTGTAATCACTTGAGAGATCTACTTCTCTTGTTCTAGTTTAGAATTCTATTTAGAGATGAGTGAGTGCTTGTAAGGGTTATCTCCTAAACTTGAGAAAAGGATAAGAGGGCTATAAAGAGGGTAGGTGGCTTCGCCCATTGAATGAAGACCATTAGTGGATGTCGGTGGCCTCAACGAAAGAGGAATCGGGAATGGAGGAACCGAACCGCTATAAAATTAGTGTGCCTCCCTTTCTTTGCTTGTTTATTTATTTTGCAAGTGCTTTACCTACTCATTACTATTCTTACGAATCCTTTTAAGTGAAACATGTTTTGATCAAATGAAGTTTTCCCGATCAACGAAATCGACGATTTTACCTCAGCACTAATTCACAACCCACTCCTTCTCCCCCCCCCCCCCTTAGTGTCGATTGTGATCCTAACAAAATCTAATGATTGTACACCAACTATAATTCCATGTATGTTTTGATGATTTCTGTATCGCTTTTCGGTTTCAAACATGATGCATGCTTTTGACACAAAAAAAGTGAATGACAATTGCATGTTAACTTCTTACACTAAGCTAGATTCATTTAAGAGGAAAAATATCTTGTTATAACTAACAACAATAAAAGAAAGATCATTAGAATTAAAATAATTATGAAGATGCTTTATGAAATTATGCTTGATAATTTTGATGATGCAATGAAAATGTTAAAATTTTTGGTATCATGCTTAATGATTTGAAGTAATGATGATTTGAAATCTTATATTTTGAAGTAATGTATTGAAATAATGTATTATATTTTTGGCCTTGTTGATTTTTATAACGAAACTTGTGTTTCATTTTTAAACGTTAATGCATGTTTTTTATTTGGCATAAAAGACAAATGCATGCTTGTATGAAATAAATCACATAAATTAAAACACATAAAAAGGGAATACATTTTCTATATCTATCTTATTGACCTTTTCAATAAGAGATTAATAAATCTATTTATGTTATTTTGAATCTCTTGAAAGTGATTTTGATGATTTGACAAATTGAATGTTTTGAAAATAAATATATCATGTTTGATGATTTTACATTTTGAAATTATGCATGATGAGTTGAAGTAATGATGATTTGAATGCATGAATCGATAATCTTTTTGTCACATGAAACATGATTCCTTCACTTGATACTTGAAATTTTTTCATGATCTTGATGACTTGATATTTCTTATGCATGAACTAATTTCTCCTATGTTTCTTCTTGTCATTTACTAAAGAAGAGAATTTTCTAAATGAATCATGAATTTTTCGGAATCATAACTTAAATTTCTTATTATTCATGATGAATAGAGACATACTATGCATGAATCGAGATCTCTTCATTGTTCTCCTACGATTCTTCTTGGAGTTACTAAAGAAGAAATTTATGTAAACAATCCATGGTCTTGATAATTATAACTTAAGATTTTTATAAATCAAGGTTGTTCACTATGATTCCTTCATTTTATTAAGAGAGAACGTTTATCCAAATGATCGAAGTAGGTTTAAATTATAATTAGGTTAAAATTAGGCCAACTCAATTAGGGGCCAATTGGGCCCATGTTTAGGTTGTGTTAGGCTAAATGAAAGGCCCAAACAGTGACCTAATAGGTGGGTCAAGCAGTGGAACTACTGGTGGCTCAGTCTCTAAGACACAATCTCCGAGACTATGTCAAGTGGTGGTACCACCCAGTGTCAAGCGGTGGTACTACCAGACTAGGCAGTGATATCACCCAGTGTTAGATAGACTGAGCGATGATACTACCTAGTACTCCGAAATCTCGAGGTATTTAAAATTTTGACTCTAAGTTTAAATCTATTTAGAGCTTATAAATACCTCTCTTATCCCTAGTTAGAGTACATACTAACTGAGAACAAAAAGAGAAAAAATGTAATTATAATTGTGTGAAAATTTCTCTCCTCTAACTTTAAGTTTTGGTTAAGTCTAAGACAAGGATAAGTAGGTTGTAAAGGTTGTCTCCTAAACCTGTAAAATAGAGAAAGGGCTATGATCTTCGCCCGTTGAAAGAAGATCAGTTAGTGGATGTCGGTAGCCTCGAGTGAAGAGGAATCAGAAGTGGATGTAGATTGGATAATCGAACCACTATAAAATTAGTGTGCTCTCTTTCTCTACTTATTTACTTATTTTGTAAATACTTTATCTACTCATTACTACCCTTATAAACATTTTAAGTTTAAATAATTTCTGATACGGCTTCCATTAAAATGGATTTTTTTAAATCGAACAATTTTATCATTACACTAATTTAAAATCTCTCCCCACCGCTCCCACACCCCCCCCCCTCTCGTCCCTCCTCCTCTTAGTGCCGATTACGATCCTAACAATATCAAATATGGCATTTAAGCTTCTGTTTCTTATTTATTATATTAATATGCTCTGAAATATTTTCATGTGCCATTGATATGCTCTAAGATATCTCATATGTCATTGTTATGTTTTGAAATGAATCTTACACCATTGATATATTTTGAAATATTCCATATGCCATTGCTATACTCTGAGATATCTCATCTACTATTGATATGCTCCAAAACATTTCATACATCCTTGATATGCTCCGAAATATTTCATATGCCCTTGATATGCTCCGAAACATTTTATACATTCTTGATATGCTCCGAAATATTTCATATGTCGTTGATATGTTCCAAAATATTTCATATGCCTTTGATATGCCCCGAAATGCTTCTTACATCATTGATATGCTCCTGTTACTCTTTATTTCATTTATTATGAATCAAATATATTTTGAATAAAATGACATTTGTGATTCTGTATCTAATGAAATGATATTCATGAATTATTATATCCTACCTTACATTTTGATACCAATCTTGCTTAAAACTTCTCTTCTTGTCTTGGATATGCTTGCTACTTGTTGAGCTTTATAGCTCACTCCGTTGTTATATAAATCTTTGAGGTTAGTTTATCACTTACTGAAATGCTAGAATTAGGCTAAGGTAGTGGAAAGCCATTTAGATTGTGGGCAAGTCTTTGTGGGTTGTTATGTTATTGTTGTATAAGTGCATTTTATATGTAATGAAATGTTGTCGACAGATTTAAATTAATATATCATGTAGAAGTTTTAAAAAAACCACTCACATTTGGAATTTTGGAATGTTAAGTTTAGTCTACAATGATATGAACTTATAGTAAATGGTTAGTTTTGTGATGGTATATATTCTCATACTGGTGAATTTATACGTATGGTTAATATTTGTTAAGTTGGCTTTGGATTTTATAAATGTTCGAGTGGTGTGATGTATGATTATATACTGCACAGGTTTTATAAATGTGAATTTTAATGTTTGAATGTTTATCAATATTCTCAAATATTAGTTTGGATCCTAGATTGAATTGTTGTTGAATTATAATATTATCAATTTTAAGACAGGGTCATATCTCCTGAATGTGATAATTCGGGAGGGCATGACAAATGTGGTACCATTTCTCTCATCTCTTATTTTTCTTTAATTCATCACTCATAATGGTCCTATGAAAGACACGAAGAGAGGAGAAGGCAAGTCGAGTTCTCCTTACATATCAGTATTGATACAGATTTCGGATCAATGACGATGTACTTGTAAATCAAATAAAGGCTTTCTAAATGAGATCGAAAGGTATGTATCATAAATTTAATTTATTGTTATTTGATTTTAATTTATAACATTAAATTTTCTTAATAACAGTAGCATAATTATAGTTTTTATACTTATAAATTGGTATCAAAGTTATGTTTTCAAATCAAATACTTTAAATTGTAAAAATATTTCAGATTTATTATATATTTATATCAATTTATTAGCACCCTTTGCTTGCGAAAAAGTATTATCTAATTTTGATTTATGGTGCTAATCAAATAAAGGCTTTCTAAATGAGATCGAAAGGTATATATCATAAATTTAATTTATCGTTATTTGATTTTAATTTGTAACATTAAATTTTCTTTATAACAGTAGCATAATTATAGTTTTTATACTTATAAATTAGTATCAAAGTTATGTTTTCAAATCAAATACTTTAAATTGTAAAAGTATTTCAGATTTATTATATATTTATATCAATTTATTAGCACCCTTTGCTTACGAAAAAGTATTATCTAATTTTGATTTATGGTGCTTGAATGATTTATTTGTGATGTCGATCTACTTTCTAGTTAATCCATCATATCACTTGTAGGTAATGCGAAGTTCCTCATGTTTGATCGATAGACAATTATCGACCACTTGCTATCAATGATAGTATTAGTAAGGCGGTGGCTTTCGGTGATGGCTAGCTTAGTCATTGTTAGTTATAGGTGCCCTACAAGCCAATCACATGAGTGATGATACTTGTAACATGCTGTATCAATCTCTTTGCTTATGATAATTGATATTTTCTCATATTATCTGGATGTATATTGTGTATCCTTGGATCTGTGCAATGAGAATCGGATCGTGATGAGATCACGATAATTAGACTGATTCATTTTTAAACACAGACCCTAAATAATCTTAGTCATAGGTTACTCGAGAGGGACATCAAGTTAACCGGACAAACTGGTGTGCTGTATAACTGTTCATATGATGGAGGTAGCTGATCTCATAGCTACTCGTGTGCGGACACTGAGGGTACAGAGCAGGTGCTCATTGGAGAATGAGTTCACTGATTGATACACTTATAGAATGCTGGATAGTTATTGATACCTGACATCATTCAACAACTCCATAGTCCCGATAGTATATCTATTCCTTAGACTTGAGGCACCAAAGATGCCTTGTATGAGTACTCTATTCTTTGATGCCAGACTTATAGGTTTGAAAAGTTCCAAATCTGGTATAGTTGGTTCTCGGGAATGGTAGCCAATCTTATGAAGGCAATTGAGTATCAATAGAGGATCATCCACTCTCGGTATCATGAGAGGAATATCCCATGTGTTCTTGCTCAAGCAAATCCCTAGCCAAGGTCATTCGGATTGAGAGAGAAAGAGTTCTTCGGGAGAATCTGATTAGAGCAAGACTCGATTGAAAATCGTATAGGCCTGACAGCACCATGCCCAATATACGATCTCTGAGATATTAGATGAACAAGGGACTATAGGTACATGGTAACTAAGGACATATAGGTCTAAAGAATTAGATTCCCCTGTATCATTTGGGAACTTCGGTGTAGTGGCCTAATATGTCTGTAGTCGATGAGTCGAGTGAATTATTATAAAGATAATAATTCACTAAGTCAAAAGGAGTTTTGACAGGTATGACTCATGGCCAGCTCGATATTGGGCCTAGAGGTCACACACATATGGTAGGTATTATGATGAGTAGAGGTTCAGATATGAGATATCCGCCGGAGCCCCTATCTTATTGGATATCTAATAAGCCCTTGAATTATTAGATCCCATGAATAAGATCCAATAAGAGCTAATAAGATATTATTGGGTAAAGACTGATTAATTTAATAGGCTTGGATAATTGGATGAAGATCTAGTACCTAACAGGGCATGATCTATTAGGGTTAACAGGGGGCCTCTATAAATTGGAGAAAACCAAAAGCTCATAGGCTAAGGGTTTTCTTAGTAACTATCTCCTATTCGCCTCTCCTCAGAGAGGAGCATCTTCACAATCCATGCCATGTGGATCACTACTAGAGAGGAGGACGCTTGACCTCCTTCATCCTCCCCTATGGATCTACAGAAATCTCAAGGATATACAATCTCCCTATATACTATCTTTCTTGTATATGTAGTTTTCTGATTCGCGAATTTATTTTTATGCATCGATCTTCGCATGATGACGAAACCTTTTCATAAAAATTTAAGATTTTATTTTTTGTTCTTCTGCTACACATGTGATATTACTCCTGAATTTTCCAATAGTGGTATTAGTGCTAGGTTGTTTGTATGAAGATCGAAGTTAAACTACGTGTGTTATGATTAGAGAAGCTTTTGACGTCAAAATCGTTGATGCAAAATCAGAAAAGAGCAACAATTGTTGCTGCTCTTGTTGCCTTCACAAGGTTCCTTGTAGCCTTAGCTACCGTCGGTGGCCTGCTCACAACGGTGGCGGTTGTGGGTGGCGCCGGACGCAAGCGACCTACCCACAAGGGCAGGCGGTGCCTGCACCCGCTTGCAGGCACCCTGCCTACAAGGGGTGGGTGGTGCCTACTTGCAAGCAGCGCTTGTAGGGGCGGGTGACACCCACACAAGTCGCCCACAAGGGGTGGTGACTACAGGCTGCCTACGAGCTCTACACCTACGGGAGGCAACGCCGCCCGTTGCGTTGGCGCCCGCAAAGGGGCGGCGCCAACGGGCACTAGGCCCGCGAACGAGCACCCCTGGGGGCTCTATGCCCACGAGGGGAAGCGCCACCCGCGACAGCTAGCCCGTAAGGGATAGCGCTTGTGGTTGGCCTGCCCGCAAGGAGGGCGACGCAACAAAGGGGGCATCGGCTCGTAGGGGTAGCGCTTGCGGGGGCTACACCCACATGCTGCGTCAGCGCCACCTGCAAGCAAGGGCGGCGCCCCCCGCGCAGAGGCCACCATTGGTAGGGTAGCAGCGGCCACAAGGCAACATGTATAAAGGAGCAAAAGATAGTTTTGCTCTCGTAAATTTCAGAAATTTCAGTTTTATCCTTTTCTTAAATTACCAAAATACCCTACAAAATTTAAAAAATTACCTACATATTCTTAATTTTAGAAAAATATTAGTTAATTAAAATATTTAATTAACTATTATTATTTATCTAGTAGTCCTATATAAAGATATGTGCATGTGATGTATGATGTGAACAAATGATCATGGACCATGTGATGTGTGTACATGTGATTATTATTATTATTGGGGCCTACGAGCCTCTATTTTTCTCATTTATTATCGGGCCTGCATACTTGTAATTATGTTGTAATTGCACGAGGAGACACAACGGTAGTATGAAAGTGATAGTGGGACTCATGAGGTCGAGACGGACGATCGTGACACATGGAGATGCGTTGAGATGTCAATGGAACAAACGAGGTCGAGTTGGACAATCATAGGATATGGAGATGCACCACTGCACACATATATCTTGATGTGAGTGATTGGGCCCACTACCTCAAGCTTAATCATATTAGGATGTGGTCCATGATCATCTAGTGTGATTGCTCATCTGATGTGTGATTGATTATATACCTACTAGATATGTATATATATTTGCATGTGATGTAGATATATATATATATATTAAATATGTATGTGTATAACACGTCATATTAGGAGACCGAATCAAAAATCTCCTCTCTCGATAATATTAAGTCGGTAAACATGAGGCAATTAGATTGACCCACATGGTCTTCTATCGTTATAGGTAGGAACCAATTCTCAGTGCAGGTTGAGTTGGTCGAGTCCCTCGAGGCTCATGTATATCGCGCTTCACTATCTTTCCTTCGATATAAAGAAGTCACCGGTGACCTGAGGACATGGTATGCTTGGTCGAGCCTCTCGAGGGTATGTCATTAAATCAGACTTATCTTGTAACGATGGTGATGACTTAACTGAATATCATGGTTGGTCGAGTCCCTCGAGGTCATAGTGGTTCGAAGGCCAAACAGGACAAGAATCATAAAGAGTTATGATTGGCAAGAGTTGCCTACCTTTTGGGCTTAGTGTGATTGGTCGAGTCCCTCGAGGTTACGCTAAGATGTCGATTGGATCACGATCACCATTAGAGATCCGCCAGTGGTCTCCGATTCACATACTAAAGGGAGTTGTGTGTTTCACGAGAAAATAATGGGAGTATATTAAAATAGAAGTCCTTATCTTGATTGTTTATATTTCTATAATATTTGCATGTTATTTATTTATGCTACATCTTTATTTTTAGAAAATATCGTCATTAGACCCTCTACGTGGCATACTTGATGCCAACCACCTTACTGGTCGAAACTATGTGGATTGGCTCCGTAACTTAAGAAAATAGTTCTTACAATGGAGAAAGTCTCATATGTCCTTGATATAGTGATGCCTACGCCTAAGGAAGGGGCAAGCGAGGATAAGATCACTCACTATGTACACAATGACTCTACTCTTGCTCAATGTTACATGTTAGGCTCCATGACTCTTGAATTACAGAGACAACATAACAAGATGGATGGTTGATCCATACTCTTGCATCTCCATAAATTGTTTGAGGAATAGGAAAGAACTCAACGATATGAGATATCGAAGAGTCTCTTCCATGCTAGGATTACCGAGGGAACATCGATTCATAACCATATCCTTAAAATAATTAGGTAGATAGAGAAACTCAGGTCTAAGAATAATCCTAGAGGAAACCTATGTGTGGATCTTGTGCTTCTGTCCCTATTAGATTCCTTTTCATAGTTTTCTATGCTAGTGAGACCAAAAAGAAAATGAAGATAGAGAAGTCCCTTGAGAAGGGCAAGGGCAAGGGCAAATCGGGTAAAGCAAAGATTGCTACGAAGGACTTAGTAAAGGACAAAGGCCAGTACTTCAATTGCAATAAAGATAGGCACTGAAAGAGGAACTACAAAAAGTATCTTGTAGAGAAAGCAAAACAGAAGCTTGGATAAGTTTTAAGTACATTCATGATTAATCTCTATCTGTCAAACTCATATGATAACACATAGGTATTGGATACCAAGAGTGTTTATTATATCTGTAATTCGTTGCAAGTTCCAACAAGGCCTAGGAGATTGGCGAGAGGCAAGATGAACCTCAAGATGGGCAACAGAATAAGAGTTAATGCTATTGTTGTTAGCGAGGTCACCCTATATCTGCTTGGTGGAGCTACTATTGCATTAGATGCATATTATTTTATTCTCTCTATTATCAAAATATTATTTTCATTTCATGTTTGACATTGAATGATTATAAAGTAGTTTTTTAGAATAATAATTATTCAATTATTAATGATGATTAGATCATCATGAGAGGAACATTGCATAATGCTTTAATTATACTAGACACTACTCTACACATCATGAATGTAAATATGTCTAAGAGAAAACGAGATGAGGTGAACAGTGCATACCTATGATATTGTAGGCTAGGTTATATCCATAAGGGAAGGATTCGAAAGTTGCTAAAGGATGGATACCTAGATCCATTCAACTATGAGTTATATGCGACTTACGAACCTTGCCTTCATAAAAACATGACCAACTCTCCATTTAGTGAAACTAGAGAGTGAGTCACTGAGTTGCTAAAACTCATACATAGTGATGTATATGGTCTTATGTCAACTCAGGCTATAGGTGGTTATTCCTATTTCATTACTTTTACCGACGAAATCTCTAGGTACGAACACATGTACTTGATGAAGTACAAGTCCAAAGCCTTCGAGAAATTCAAAAAGTATAAGAATAAAGTAAAGATTTAGACTAGAAAAAATATTAAGACTATTCAATCAGATCGAGGAGGTGAGTACTTAAGTACAGAGTTCACCTAGTTCCTCAAGGACCATGGGATTTTATCTTAATGGACACCTCCTTATACACCCTAGCTCAATGGTGTATCTAAAAGGAGGAATCACACACTATTAGACATGATACAATCCATGATGAGTTTCACCGACCTACCCATCTCATTCTAGGGATACGCCCTAGACTCCGTAGCTTACCTACTGAACAAAGTTCCAACTAAGTCGATAGTATCTACACTATACGAGATATGGAAAAGGAAAAAACTCAATCTTAAGGTTGTTAAGATTTAGGGTTGTCTTGCCCACATTAAGAGATATAAGCCCGATAAGTTGGAATCTAAGACGAAACGGTACAAGTTCGTGGGATACCCTAAGGAAACTTGTTGGTATTATTTCTATCACCCCAAGGACCAAAAAGTCTTTGTAGCCAAGAGAGTAGTGTTCCTTGAGAATAAACGCATTCTTGGTAGAGATAGTGGGAGTGTGATAGAGTTGAGCGAGGTTGGAGAACTTAGCTTAAGTACCATTCCATAGCTAGAGTCTGTTCAGGTACCTAACACACAAGTTCCGACTTCATATAGGATCGGAAGAGTATCATATCCTCTTAAAATATATGTAGGACATATCAAAGAAGATAATATTGAGGATATTGATCTTTAAACCTACGATGAGGTTATTATGAGTATAGACTCTAGGAAGTGATAAGAAGTCATGAATTTAAAGATGAATTCTATGTACTCTAACAAGGTTTAGAACCTAGTTGATGCACCCGAGGGTATCATACCCATTAGTTGCAAGTGGATCTTTAAGAAGAAGATCGAAGTAGATGGAAAGATAGAGACCTATAAAGCAACACTAGTGGCTAAAGGGTATCGTTAAAGACAAGGTGTTGACTGTGACGAAACCTTCTCACCCATAGTTGTATTAAATCTATCCAAATTCTATTAGCTATTGCAGCACACTATGATTATGAGATCTAGCAAATGAACGTGAAAACCATGTTTTTCAATGGCAACCTTGAAGAGGAGGTGTATATGATACAGCTTGAGGGATTTATACCCAAGGACAATCTAGATAAGGTGTGTAGGTTACTTAGGTCCATCTATGGATTAAAGCAAGCTTCCTAAAATTAAAACATAAGATTTGATAAGATGATCAGATCTTATGACTTCGTTAAGAATGAAAAATGAGTCTTGTGTGTATAGGAAGGTAAGTAAGAGTGCTATCACCTTCTTGGTGTTATATATGGATGATATCCTAATCATTAGGAATAATGTAGGAATACTCTCAATGGTAAAGGCTTAGCTATCTAGACACTTCTCCATGAAGGACTTAGGGAAAGCATCCTATATATTGGAGATTCAGATCTATAGAGATAGATCCAAGAGGATGCTTAGCTTGTCCTAGTCTAGGTACATAGACACTATTGTCAAAAGGTTTGGTATGAAAAATTCCAAGAGAGGTCTCATATCGATGAGACATAGGCTATCACTTTCTAGGAGTATGTCTCCAAAGACTCCTAAAGAAAGGACACGCATTGATAGGATACCCTATGCCTTAGTGATAGGGTCTATCATATATGTTATGCTATATACCAGACCTGATATAGCGTATGCTTCGAGTGTCATAAGAATGTATCAAGCAGATCCAGACTTAGAGCATTGAAAAGAAGTAAAGTGTATCCTTAAGTACTTGAGAAGGACTAAGGATCTTTTATTAATATATGAAGAAAGTAGCCTCAAGATTGAGGGCTACATGACTTGAGCTTTGAGTCTGATGTCAATGAGAGCAAGTCTAATTTAGGGTATGTGTTCACCTTGAATGGAGGAGTAGTATGTTAGAAGAGTTCTAAGCAAGATACTACTACTGACTTGGCCATAGAGGCGGAGTACATTGCTATGATAGAGGCAACAAAGGAATGAGTCTAGATGAATAAGTTCATCACATATTTGGGAGTCGTGCTGGGCAGCGAAGAGCTAATTCTCTTATATTATGATAACTATGAGGTGATTGCTCAAATGAGAGAATCTGGGTCTCATCAGAAGTGTTCTGAGGAGGTATCAACTTATTAGAGAGATCATGGCCTAAAGAGATATAGTAGTGGAAAGAGTTTCATCCATAGATAACATTGTAGATCTACTGACAAAACAATTGACTCAGATTATCTTTTGGTGTCATAGAGGTCTGATGAGGATTAGACACGTAGGTGATTGGCTTTAGGTCAAGTGGGAGATTGTTACTTATAGGTGCCCTACAAGCCAATCACATGTGTGATGGCATTTGTAACACGTTGCATCAATCTCTTTGCTTATGATTATTGATATTTTCTCATATTATCTGGATATATATTATGATATCCTTGGATCTGTGCAATGAGAATCGGATCATGATGAGATCATAATAATGAGACCAATTCACCTTTAAACACAAATCCTAAATAATCCTAGTCATAGGTTACTCAAGAGAGACATTCAGATAACTAGACACACTAGTATGCTATATACCCGTCTATATGATGGAGATGGTTGGTCTCATAGCTACTCATATGCGGACACTAAGGGTACAATGCAGGTGCTCATTGGAGAATGAGTTTACTGATTGATCCGCTTATGGAATATTGGATAGTTATTGATACCTGACATCAGATTATGATTCTGTTGCCCCAAAAGTATATTTAGTCTTTAGACTTAAGACACTAAAGATATCTTATATAAGTATTTCATTCTTTGATGCCAGATTTATAGGTTTGAAAAGTTCCAAATCTAGAATAGATGGTTCTCGGGAATGGTAGCCAACCTTATGAAAGTAATTGAGTATTAATAGAGGATCATCCACACTCAGTATCATGAGAGAAACATCCAATATGTTCTTACTCAGGTAAATCCTTAGCTAGGGTCATTCGAATTGAGAGAGGAGTTTTTCGAGAGAATCTGACTAGAGCGAGACTCGATTGAAAATCGTATGGGCCTGACAGCACCATTCTCGATATATGATCATTGGAATATTAGATGGATGAGGGACTATAGGTACATGGTAACTAAGGGCAGATAGGTCCAAAGGATTAGATTTCCCTGTATCGTCCAGGGACTGTGGTGTAGTGGCATAATACATCCGCAGTCGATGAGTCAAGTGAATTACTATAGAGATAATAATTCACTAAGTTAGAAGGATTTCTGACAGGTATGACTCATAGCTAGCTTGATATAGAGCCTAGAGGGTCACACACATATGGTAGGTATTGTGATGAGTAGAGATTCGTATATGAGATATCCGCTAGAGCCCCTATCTTATTATATATCCAATAAACCCATAAATTATTAGATCCCATGGATGAGATCCAATAAGAGCTAATAAGAGATTATTGGGTAGAGACCTATTAATCTAATAGGCTTGGGTAATTGGATAAAGATCCAATACCCAATAGGGTAGGATCTATTAAGGTTAACAGGAGGGTCTCTATAAATAGGAGGGAACCAAAGATTCATAGGCTAGGAGTTTTCTTGGTAGCCACCTCCTATTCTCCTCTCCTCAGAGAAAAGCATTTTCGCAGTCCCTACCTTGTAGATCACCGCTAGAGTGGAGAACGCCTAACCTCCTTCATTCTCCTCTATGGATCTGCAAGAACTTAAGGATATATGATCTCCCTAGATACTATCTTTCTTATATATATAATTTTCTGATTCATAAATTTATTTTTACACACCGATCTTCGCACGATGATGAAACCTTTCCATGGAAATCTAGGATTTTATTTTCTGTTCTTCCGCTACACATGCACATGTGATGTCAACCTTGGATTTTCCATTATAAGCAGTGGCTACATATGCAATGAAAGCACCATGGGGTCCAATAACCTTATGACGGTCAACCTACCTTGGTTGTGTTGGGAAATCTAGGGGCGACATCACATGCGCAGTGGAAGAACAGAAAATAAAACATCCTAAATTTTCATGAAAAGGTTCCGTTGTTGTACGAAGATCGGTGTGTAAAATAAATCTGCGAATCCAAAAACTATGTATGTAAGAAAAGATAGTACTTAGGAAGATCGTATATTTCTAAATTCTTGTAGATCCATGGGGAGGATGAAGGAGGTCAAGTATCCTCCTCTCTAGCGGTGATCCATATGGTAGGGCTGTAATGATGCTCCTCTCTAGAGAGAGGAGAATAAGAGGTGACTACCAGGAAGCCGTAGCCTATGGACCTTTGGTTCCCTTCTATTTATAGAGGTCCCTTGTAAACCCTAATGGATCATGTCCTATTGGGTATTGGATCTCCATCCAATTACCTAAGCCTCTTAGATTAATGTGTCTCTACCCAATAATCTAGCTCTTATTGGATCTCATCCATGGGATCTAATAATTCAGGGGCTTATTGGATATCTAATAAGATAAGGGTTCCAACGGATATCTCATATTCACACCTCTATTCGTCGCAACACTTACCATATGTGTGTGACCTTCTAGACCTAATATCGAGCTAGCCATGAGTCATACCTGTTAAAACTCTTTCTGACTCAATAAATTATTATCTCCATAATAATTCACTCGACTCATCGATTACGGACGTACTAGGCCACTACGCCATAGTCCCTAGATAATATAGGAGAATCCAATCTTTTGGACCTATCTATTCTCAGTTACCATGTACCTATAGTCTCTCTTCTATTGAATATCCCAGAGACCATATATCGAGCTTGGTACTGTCAAGCCCATATAGTTTCTACTCGAGTCTTACTCTAATTGGATTCTCTCATAGAACTCTTTCTCTCTTAATCCGAATGACCCTAACCAGGGATTTGCCTTAGCAAGAACACATATGATATTTCTCTTATGATACCAAGAGTAGATGATCCTCTATTCATACTCAATTACTTTCGTAAAGTTGGCTACCATTCCCAAGAACCTGCTATACCATATCTAGAACTTTCCAAACCTGTAAGTCCGGCATCAAAGAATGAAGTACTCATACAAGTCATCTTGGTGTCTCAAGTCTAAAGACCACATACACTACTGGGACTACGGAATCGCTGTCTGACATTAAGTATCAATAACCATTCAACATTTCATAAACAGATCAATCAGTGAACTCATTCTCCAATGGGCACCTGTATTGTATCCTTAGTGCCCCCACACGAGTAGCTATAAGACCAACCACCTCCATCATATGGATAGGTATACAGTGTTGAATCTCGGATTTTGATGATGAAGTCAATTGATAGTTATTTAATCTAATTCATTTCTGAGATAAGTGTGCAGGATTAACTATGATAAACATAAAGCAAATTACCAAAGTCAAGTTGCTAAAAGTTCAAGAGTCCACCAGAAGTCCGAAGGATCATCGGAAGTGCTGCCGGAGCCAACCGAGATGAAATCGAGGACTTGCCGAAGGTTTCGAAAGTTCACCAAAAAGATCGTAGGCGATTCGCGGAGATCACCGAGAAGGTTCGGAAGGCTGCGAAAGACTCGTTGAACTCGCCATAGAATTCGGGAGCCTGTTGGGAGTCCGCCGAAAGAAATCTGAGGGAGTATCGGAAGTCCGCCGGAAGATCGCCGGAAAGCTCTTCGGAAAATAACTTGATGATTTTGGTTTAATTTAGTTTTAAGTTCATAGTTAGCACTTAATTAGGGTATAGACTAGGTGTTAATCCTGTCTAAACTTGTAATGGGCCAACTGGGCCTTTAAGGGGCTGTGTTGGGTCGAAATTTAGGCCCACACAGCATCTGGGAAGGGTGGTGGCACAGCCCCAGGTAGGCGGTGGTACCGCCTGACAGGTGGTTGCAACCACCTATGTCAAGTGGTAGTATCGCCAGTGCTAGGCGGTGGTACCGCCAGTGCTAGGCAGTGGTACCGCCAGTGCTAGGCGGTTGTACCGCTTGCACCCCAAAAATTCGGGATAGGACTCTTTTGAGCACCATTTTTAAATTCCAAAAGAGTCTATAAATACCCCTTTACTTCTAACTGGTATAGCACCTTTTTGCAGTGCTAGAATCGAGTCTAAGCTATAGAAAATTCCTGCTTTCAATTGCTCAAGTGTTCACCTCTTTTCTTCTCCTTATTAAAATTTTGTAAAGAGAGGGAACCTCTTGTAAAAGGCTGTAAAGGGGTGTTTGGTCCTTCCCCTTCAAGAGACTTGGTAGTGGAAGTTGGGAGCCTCATTGGAGGAGGCTTCAAGAGTGGACGTAGGTCATTTGACAGAACCACTATACATCGCTGCGTTCATTGGTTGTGAGTGTTTAAATTTCTGTATCGCAAATTTCTTAGCTGCAAATTAATCGAATTTCTTCTCACTACCTTCTATTTCATTTAACTGAATCATTTCAAGTTAAAGTCTCTTTCGTTGAATCAAGTTCCTATACGAATTTTCAGAATCGGTTTTCAAACTTTCTAACTTTAATCCGCTGCACTAATTCACCCCCCCCCCTCTTAGTGCCGCTCCGAACCTGACAATTGATATCAGAGCGAGGTTCACTCTCATATTTGGTTTAAAACCCAAGAGAGATGGCCCATTTCGACATACAAGAGGGTCGCTCCATTACTCGTCCACCTATGTTTAATGGGTCGGATTATACGTATTGGAAGACTCGTATGAGGATCTTTCTTATTTCTATAGATTTTGAGCTTTGGAATATCGTTAAAAATGGTTTTAAAAAATCTTCTCTTCTGATGAGCGAATGGAATGAGTCAGAGAAGAAGGTTTTTGCTTTAAACGTAAAGGCTACGAATGTCTTGTTTTGTGCACTAGACAAAAATGAATTTAATCGCGTTTCGATTTGTGAATCAGCTTTTGATATTTGGCGTACTCTTGAGATCACTCATGAAGGCACTAGCCGAGTGAAGGAGTCCAAAATCAACATTCTTATGCATTCTTATGAGCTTTTTCGAATGAAACCAAGTGAGTCCATTGGAGACATATACACCCGCTTCATGGATGTCATCAATGGACTCAAGGCACTTGGTAAAAAATTTTCAAATTTTGAACTAGTAACAAGAATTTTGAGATCTCTTTTGAAAAGTTGGGATCCAAAGGTTACGACCATTCAAGAGGCCAAGGACCTTAAAACTTTTCTTATCGAAGAACTCATAGGGTCTTTAATGACCTATGAAATGATATGTCATGCTCATGATGAGCTAGAGAACCCCCTTCCAAAGAACAGGAAGGATATGGTATTAAGAACTCAAGAAGACCACGTGAAAGGAACATCAAGTGATGAGGACTTTGACGAAGACATTGCACTCTTAACTAGAAAATTTAAAAAATTTATTAAAAAAAAAATTTAAAATGAATTCAAAAACAAACTTGAACCAAAAAAGAACCAAGTCATATGTTATGAATGCAAGAAGCTGAGGCACTTCAAAAATGAATGTCCCCAAGCCAAGAAGAAGCAACTCAAGAAGAAGAAGGTATTGAAGGCTACATGGGATGACTCGAGTGACTCCGAGGATGAAGAAGCTAGCATCAAAGAGGAGGCCAACTTTGCTCTAATGGCTTTGGGAGAAGAGGTAAGTGATTTACTTAATGAAGATTTATCTTTCGATGAGCTTTTAATTGCTTTCCATGAATTATTTGATGAATGTAGAACTGTTATAAAAAGATTCAATTCTTTAAAAAAGGAATATGCTTTATTGCTAGATAAATTTAAGAGTCTTGAGCATGATTCTCTCCCTCTACTCCCATGCTCTAAGTGTAATCACTTAGAAGCAATCAAAAAGGAGAACTTGCTACTCAAAGAGACCCTAAACAAGTTTAAGGTCAGTAGCAAGAGCTTAGACATGATCCTTGCAAACAAGGGTCATGTCGAAAATAGATGTAGAATTGGATTCGTGAGTGGATCTCACCGAACTCAAACCACCTTCGTTAAAGGGCCAACATTACATGTATCCTCTCATTGAAAATGTAATTTTTGTTGCAAATTCGGACATATTATTTATAAATGTCCATATAGAAAACTTAGCCCACATAAATTAGTATGGGTTCCTAAAGGATCAATTAGGAACTCATTGAATAATGATAAATTTAGTAGATCAGTTTTTAAGGCACCCAAGTCAAAATGGATACCTAAAAACCATCCTTTCTTATAGACAAAAACACTCACTCAAGCTAGGAGCAAGAGATGGTACCTTGATAGTGGATGCTCAAGGCACATGACCGGAGATCCATCTCAATTCTCTAAGCTCTCTAGCTAAGACGAAGGGTTTGTCACTTTTAGAGACAACAATAAGGGTAAAATCATTGGCAAGGGTACTATAGGTAACAAATTAACATTTTCAATTGATAATGTGTTATTAGTAGATGGTTTAAAACATAATCTCTTAAGCATTAGTCAATTATATGATAATGGTTATATTGTAAGATTTGAATCTAATGCTTGTATCATCGAAAAACCACACAACAGCTCATCTATAATTGTAATCAAGCAAAATAACATCTACACTATTAACCTTGATGACCTTAGTAGTGAAATATGTTTTTCGGCTTTGAATGATGATGCTTGACTTTGGCAGAGAAGATTAGGTCATGCTAGCATGAAATTAATCTCTCAAATCACATCTAAAAACCTTGTAAGAGGTATTCCCAAGGTTAAGTTCATTAAAGATAAAGTATGTGATGCTTGTCAACTAGGAAAGCAGATTAAAACTAGCTTCAAGCCAAAAAATCAAATAAGTACCTCTAGACCATTACAGTTAATCAATATGGATTTATTTGGACCAATTGACACAACAAGCCTAGGAGGTAGCAAATATGCCTTTGTGATTATAGATGACTATAGTAGATTCACATGGATCTATTTTTTGACTCACAAAAGTGATTGTTTTAAATATTTTTCTAAATTTTGTAAACTCACTCAAAACAAAAAGGGTTTCATGATTTCATCAATTCGGAGTGATCACGGTGGTGAATTCCAAAACCGTGACTTCCAAAATTTTTGCAAATCAAATGGGTATAACCACAACTTCTTTACTCCAAGGAATCCTCAGCAAAATGGAGTAGTAGAAAGAAAGAATAGAAATTTACAAGAAATGGCAAGAACCATGTTAAATGAACATAGTTTACCCAAATATTTTTATGCTGAAGCCGTAAATACGACTTGCTATGTCATGAATAGGGTTCTAGTAAGACCATCTCTATCCAAGACTCCTTATGAATTATGGAATAACAAAAAACCTAATGTTTCTACTTTAAAGTTTTTGGTTATAAATGCTTTATTTTAAATGAAAAGGATGCCTTAGGAAAATTCGATGCTAAATCCGATAAAGGCATTTTTCTTGGCTACTCTTCCGTTTCTAAAGCTTTTCGTGTTTTTAACAAAAGAACCTTAGTTATAGAAGAGTCTATTCATGTGGTTTTTAATGAAGTTTTCAAAATTAAGAAAAATGATCTTGATGATGATTTCGGTTTTGATAGTTTGAATTTAAATGAACCCTCTCCTCAAAATAGCAACTTAGAAGCATCTTCTTCCGAATTTTCTTTACCTAAGGAATGGAAGTATATAGATGTCCATCCTAAGGAGCTAATTATAGGAGACACATCGAAAGGGGTTCAAACTCGTTTCTCTTTTAAAAATGATTGTGCTCATGTCGCTTTTCTTTCTCAAATTGAGCCTAAAAGCATTGACGAAGCCTTGAAAGATAATTCTTGGGTTATCGCAATGCAAGAGGAATTGAACAGAGAAATGAGGTGTGGAAGCTTGTTCCTAGACCTTGTGACCATTTAGTTATTGGTACTAAATGGGTCTTTAGAAACAAGCAAGATGAATATAGTATCGTGGTTAGAAACAAGGCTAGATTAGTAGCCAAAGGTTTCAACCAAGAAGAATGTATCGATTACAAAGAAACCTTCACTCCTGTGGCTAGATTAGAAGCCACTAGGATGCTCCTTGCCTATGCTAGTAGTAATAACTTTAAGCTTTTTCAAATGGATGTCAAAAGTGCTTTTTTGAATGGCTTTATTTTCGAAGAAGTGTATGTTGAACAACCACCCGGATTTGAAAACTGTCTTCTTCCTAATCATGTTTTTAAACTAACTAAAGCTCTCTATGGATTGAAACAAACCCCTAGAGCTTGGTATGAGAGGCTTAGTTCTTTCTTAATTTCAAATAATTTTACTAAAGGCAAGGTTGATACTACATTGTTTATTAAATGTTTTGAAAATAATTTTCTTATTATTCAAATTTATGTTGATGATATTATTTTTGGTTCTTCGGATGAATCACAATGTGAATCATTTGCTAAGTGTATGAGTCATGAATTTGAAATAAGTCTAATGGGTGAATTAAACTTCTTTTTAGGATTATAAATCAAACAACTTAGTAAGGGTACATTTCTTAATCAAACAAAGTACACATTAGAATTGTTAAAATGATTTAACATGGATAGTTTAAAAGCCATCAACACTCCAATAAGTACTTCCACCAAGTTAGACTTGGATGAAAATGGAGAAAGTTTTGATCAAAAAACATATAGGGGAATGATAGGTAGCTTACTCTATCTCATCGCAACTAGACCGGATATCATGTTTAGTGTAGGTTTATGTATAAGATTCCAAGCTAATCCTAAGTTATCTCACCTTAAAGCTGTTAAAAGAATCCTTAGGTATCTTAAAGGAACTCCTAATCTAGGATTATGGTATCTAAAATCTGATAACTTTGAGTTAAAAGCTTATGCAAATACCGATTTTGGCGGATGTAGAATAGATAAAAAAAGTACATCCGGAACATGCCAATTTCTAGGATATGCACTTGTTTCTTGGACCTGCAAGAAACAAAATTCGGTTGCACTATCTACGACGGAAACCAAATACATAGCTACAAGTGCATGTTGTGCACAAGTTGTTTAAATGAAAAACACTTTAGAAGACTATGGAATTAATTTAAAAAATATTCCCATAAAATGCGATAATATAAGTACTATTTGTCTAACCAAAAATCTCATTCAACACTCAAAAACTAAGCACATTGATATTAGGCATCACTTTATACGAGATCATGTTAATAATAATGATGTCACTTTAGAACTTATTGATACAAAACACCAATTAGCAGACATCTTCACAAAACCACTAAATGAAGAACAATTTGACTTCATTAGAAGAGAATTAGGCATGCTAAATTTGTCCTAATGTTTAAAAGTGTATGTTTGTTTTCCAAAATGTTTAAACTTTGGTTTTGATAGTTTCACCATTATATTATCCATTCGGACTTTCAAATGATATAATGAAACTTTCATTTTTAATCATTGATCTTAATATTTTGTTTTGAATGAAAAACTCATCCTTCGATTGAAATGTTTCAATAAATATTTCTGATGAAGCCTTCATGATGATGTTTTGAATGATTAGAAGATGATGAAGCCTTCATGTTGATAAAACTATTTCAACTTTGGTTTTAATATTCTCATTTTTTTTTAACATCATGCCCTTCAATAAAGATCATGTCTTTTGATAATGTATATATAATATCATACTCTCCTTTGTGATGACTAAATAGATTATATAATTTAAATATGAAACTTGACATATGCATAGATCAATGTCATGAATTCTGTATAAAAATTAAGCTCTTAAATGTTTATTTAAGTTTTTATTCATGTGCTAATCGTTATGATGTTGAATCTCGAATTTTGATGATGAAACTAATTGAGTGTGATTTGTGGTCTAACTGCTTTTGAGTTATGCAGGTCTACTATCGAAAGCGTGATTGACTACGATAGGGATGAAGACGTAAAGCGAAACAAAGGGCCAAGACAAGTGTGATGAATCGTTGGGAGTTCGAGTGTTCAAAGGAAGTCCGAAGATTCGTTGTTTTAACTCGCCGAGAACGAGTAGGAAGCTTGCCGAAGGGTTTTCTTTCGCCGGGAGGTTCGTTTTCGCGGAGCTTGCCAAGAAAGATCGTGCTTGCCAAAGAAGCTCGGGAACTCGCCAAGATCATCGTGAAGTCCGAGAGCTTGCCGTGAGTCCGCGGAATGGTTTCCGGGTTCGCCTAAGACCTTGACCGGAAGCTCACGGAAGAAGTTGTCATGTGGACTTTGTAATAGCTTAGGAAACGTCTTTAAAATTCGTAGTTAGCACGTATTTTGGGTTAGGATTAGATAACCCAAAGTGGGGGCCCATTGGGCCTTGATTAGATGAGTTTGGGCCAAAATTTTGGCCCAAACCGAATCAACTACGCATGCATGCATGCTACGTGCATGCCGCTGAGCCCCGCTATCGTAGCGCGCCCGCTCTGAAGCCATAGCGAGCCCGGATACTGTAGCAGGCTCTCACTGTAGCGAGCCCGGATAGCCCTTCACCGTAGTGCGCCCGGATATCTTGTAGCAGCGGTAGCACCGCCGCTCAGCGTAGCACCGCCTCAAGTGAGCCAAAGCGATCGCTGGTTGGGCGGTAGCACCGCTGGTGCGTGGAAGCCAGCGGTAGCACCGCTTTGGCTGGCGCGTAGAACCGCCTTTGGGTGTCACCGCCAAGAGTTGATCAAGATCGGGGAACTCAAAGGATTCAAATTTTTGGCTCCATGTTTGGGCTCCAAATTTGAATCACTTTGAATTCCTTTTCAAAAGGGAACCCTTTTGAGCAAGAAAAAGTTTGAGTCTTGAGCTTTTGAAGAGTTTGAAAAGTGTTGTATTCTTTGCTAAGTGTTCACCTTTCTTCTTCTTGAGAGATCTTGTACAAGTGTGAACATCTTGTAAAGGGTTGTAAAAAGGGGTGTTTGATCCTTCCCCTTCAAAGGACTTGCTAGTGGAAGAGCGGAGCCTCATCGCAAAGGCTTCAAGAGTGGATGTAGGTCATTTGACCGAACCACTATACATCATTGTGTCCTTAAATGTGTGAGTGTTTATATTTCTGAATCATTTTATTTCTTGGCTGCAAGTTCATAGTTAGTTCCTTTTCACAAGCAATTACTTTCAAGTTCTTTTTCGTCGAATCGAAATCTTCCTACGAACTTGTGTTTCTTTGCGAAATCGGTTTCAAGAATACGAGTTTAATCCGCTGCACTAATTCACCCCCTCTTAGTGCCTTTTGATCCTAACAATTGGTATCGAGCCACGTTCTTTCTTTTTTCGGATTTACACCCGTGAGAAATGGCTCTAAATGGTTTTCAAGAGGGCTTTTCGGTTTTTCGTCCACCGTTCTTTAACGGTACGGACTACACATATTGGAAAACTCGAATGAGAGTTTTTATGCTTTCAATGGATTTGGATTTGTGGAACATCATTGAAAATGGTTTTCAACCTTCCTCTAAACCGACGAACGAATGGTCGGTTTTGGAGAAAAGGTCGTTTTCTTTAAACGCAAAGGCTATGAATGCCTTATTTTGCGCTTTGAACAAGAACGAGTTCAATCGGATTTCTATGTGCGAACGGCTTTTGACATTTGGCTAACTCTTGAAATCACGCATGAGGGAACTAGTAGAGTTAAAGACTCAAAAGTAAACCTCTTGTTGCATGATTTTGAGCTCTTCCAAATGACACCAAGCGAATCTATCGATGACATGTACACCCGCTTCACGGATGTCATCAATAGCTTGAAAAGTCTTGGTAAAAGTTTTTCGAATTTTGAACTCACTAACAAGATCTTAAGATCCCTTTCAAAATGGTGGGATCCTAAAATAACGGCGATTCAAGAATCAAAGGATCTAAATAATTATTCTATTGATGAACTCATTGGGTCTTTAAAGACCTATGAAATGGAACATGATGAATATGAAGAACTTGATGAGCACATGAACAACCTTCTAAAGAACAAGAAGGTTTTTGAACTCCGAACTATGAAATGCCACTTGAGTAATGACTCAAGTGAAGAGGATAATGAGGACATTGAACACATAACAATGAATGTTAACAAGTTCATTAAACAAAAATTAAAAATACAAATGAACTTGAACGAAGAAAGAGGCCAAGAAGAAGAAGGCTTGGAAAGAAGAATCAAAGAAAGAAGAAGCAAACTACGCTTTCATGGGCTTCGACAATGAGGTAAGTAACTTAACTTCCTTGAATTATTTTGAAATTACATGATGATTTCCATGAATGCTTATCTTAGTTAGTAGGAATTTTTTTCTTGTGTTTGTAGAAATTCAAAAAAAAATTCAAATTATACTATGCTCTTCTTTATAGTAGTTTTGAAAAGTAAAAACATGAATGATGCAAGATTTGTGATAATGCTTAGGATTAATCCATACATATGTATCTTGATTATCGCTTGAAAACTTCCATTTTGGCTTAATGGATTTTAACCCTTTTATGATGAAATTTTTATTGATACATGTCTTCATGAAATCAATTATAAAGACCCAACCCACAAATTTTCAAAATGAAAGAAATGTGACTTTTATGTTGCCTTGTATTACATTTGGACTTGATGATTTTCATGACGAAAAGTATTTTTCAGATTTTTAAAATAATGTATGATTTTAGCAAAAGTTTGACCATTGATCATCTTATTATAACAAATGAAAGAAAGAAGTGAAATGATTTCAATGATAAATTCATTTCTAAATATGATGATGCTCTCATGTTTAAATATAATGCATGACATTGATCATTCTTATGAAAGATCAAATCACGTAAATTGAAACTCTTACAAATAAGAAAATACACTATCATAATATTTTATTTTTGATGTGTTTAGTCTTAATGGTTTTATGACTAAACTTGCTTGTTGCTTTGAAAAGTTGATACATGCTCACATGTAATCAATTTATATTGCTCTTATTAAATTTTTGAATGAAAGATTTTGATGCATTTGATCTTAATGGGTTTAATGACAAATTTGTATTTTGAATTTATACAATGATGGCTTCCGTATAAATATTTGAACATACATTATGAAATCATCATTGAAATGAAAATATTAAAAGTTTGTTATCATGCTTAATGACCTTGTGATATCATATCTTGATGACAAACTCATGTTTTGGTCTTAAAATTGATACTCATTTTAGAAACATGAGCACACTTGTATGAAACAAACAACTTAAAAGAAAATATTTTTCCTATCTTATCGAGATTAATGATTTCATGATATTTTGTGAATCTCAAATTGATTTTGATGATTCGATTATGAGTTACAAGTTAATAATTTGATTTGAATGAACTTAAACTACATTGTGATCTTGATAACTTGAGTCTTTCAAGATCTCTCACTTCATACCATGATTCTCCCATGTTGTTGAAGAAAAATCCAAATGAATCATAAGTTATTTTCTCTTCACTTGTTGATACTCAACTTGAGAAAATGTGTTTTGAATGTTGAAACATTACATGTGTAATTTGAACATTTCTCCTATGTTTCAATACACATGACTTGATGATTGAAATATAAATGCAAATGTTTGATATATCACTTGTCATGGTTTGAATATCAATGTACAAGAAATGTTGCTCCTCTTGATATCTTTTATGAATTTGAATAAGACTTATTAAAGATTCTTGATTCATCTCTTAATCTCTTGGAATCATAACTTGACTTGTGTGAATCAAGATGCATGAAACAAATTGTTCTCTTTGCAATTTGCTATCCAATGAATCATGATTGATATTATTGCTATTTTACCTCCTATGATTCATGTTGTAAAATTTTATAAATCATGATGCAATAAAATTATTTATGCAACAATCAAGTGCTCATGTGATTCTTTGCTAATGAAAATACTTTAGTGGAATTATGATCTTGACAACTATGACTTGAAACTCTTTATAAATCAAGATCTTTTACCATGCTCTTTTCATTTTATCAAAAGAAGCAAAATGCAAAACTTCAAAATTTTGAAATGTTACATGCCTTTATATTTGTATGAAAAGTTAGCATATATGTTTAAAATGATCATACATAATTGCTAGCTCATTGCAAACAAAAGTTGATAGCTTGCAAAGGTGAAACTTAGTTACAAAAGAGAAGAATTGAAAGGAAGCTAACTTGCGTGTCGCAAAGTATGTTAGCTTGCTTATCATTATTGATTGCTTGCTTATCATCTTTTATCTCATATCTTGATTTTTGACTCCTTGAATTCATGACTTAATATGCTAAAAATTTATATTGTAAATTTGTTATCTTGTCATGATCAAAGCATTGGCTATTAGTACTCCACTTTTTGACAAAACAAAGGGGGAGAAGAATTATTGCTAGCTTATGTATTGCAAAGAAAAATTTTGCTAGCTAGAACATGCAAAGGAAGCAAAGAAAGTGCAACTTGCACATCTCAACAAGCAAGTGAAAATTACCATCATTGCCCATCTTTGAAACTTCCTATGATTGAATGGTATAACTCAATGTTGTATTGCAAAATGTTGTATGATGTTGTAAAAATCTGCATATCTTGCAAAGTGCAAGCTAGTTTGTTGTAAAAATCTGCATATCTTTTAAACTAGCTATAATGATACTTCTCCTTTTTGTTGATGACATAGGGGGAGAAGTAGATTGATGACTTCATGCATTGATTGAATATTTTATATTTGCATGATGGTTTGTTCTTATTTCACTACATGAATGATACATGTTACTTGGATTTGGGATAATCCAAGGGTTCTATCAATTGCATATTGATAGGGGGAGTTTGTGTTAAACTCCGGGGAGTTATGGTTAACTCCGTCAGTCATCAATTAGTTGTCATCATCAAAAAGGGGGAGATTGTTGAATCTCGGATTTTGATGATGAAACTAATTGAGTGTGATTTGTGGTCTAACTGCGTTTTGAGTTATGCAGGTCTACTATCGAGCAGGATTGACTACGATAGGGATGAAGACGTAAAGCGAAACAAAGGGCCGAAGACAAGTGTGATGAATCGTTGGGAGTTCGAGTGTTCAAAGGAAGTCCGAAGATTCGTTGGGAGCGCTTAATCCGGCCGAGAACGAGTAGGAAGCTTGCCGAAGGGTTTTCGGAAGTTCACGGGAGGTTCGCTCGGAAGTTCGCGGAGCTTGCCAAGAAAGATCGTGCTTGCCAAAGAAGCTCGGGGAACTCGCCAAGATCATCGTGAAGTCCGAGAGCTTGCCGTGAGTCCGCGGAATGGTTTCCGGGTTGTTGCCGGAAGACTGCCGGAGTTGACCGAAGCTCGCCGGAAGAAGTTGTCATGTGGACTTTGTAATAGCTTAGGAAACGTCTTTAAAATTCGTAGTTAGCACGTATTTTGGGTTAGGATTAGATAACCCAAAGTGGGGGCCCATTGGGCCTTGATTAGGATGAGTTTGGGCCAAAATTTTGGCCCAAACCGAACTGGCTACGCATGCATGCATGCTACGTGCATGCTGCTGTAGCCCCGCTACTGTAGCGCGCCCGGATACTGTAGCGAGCCCGTATACTGTAGCAGGCTCTCACTGTAGCGAGCCCGGATACTGTATCAGGCGCTCACTGTAGTGCGCCCGGATACTGTAGCAGGCGGTAGCACCGCCTGCCTGGGGCGGTAGCACCGCCCCAGCTACTGTAGCCAGGCGGTAGCACCGCTGGTGCGTGGAAAGCCAGGCGGTAGCACCGCTGGCTTCGGGCGAAACCGCTCAAGTGTCGATCCGCCAAGAGTTGATCAAGATCACCTCTCAAAGGATTCAAATTTTGGCTCCATGTTTGGGCTCCAAATTTGAATCACTTTGAGGCTTATAAATACCCCTTCCTTTTCAGCTGAAAGGGAACCCTTTTGAGCAAGAAAAAGTTTGAGTCTTGAGCTTTTGAAGAGTTTGAAAAGTGTTGTTTTCTTTGCTAAGTGTTCACCTTTCTTCTTCTTGAGAGATCTTGTACAAGTGTGAACATCTTGTAAAGGGTTGTAAAAGGGTGTTTGATCCTTCCCTTCAAAGGACTTGCTAGTGGAAGAGCGGAGCCTCATCGCAAAGGCTTCAAGAGTGGATGTAGGTCATTTGACCGAACCACTATACATCATTGTGTCCTTAAATGTGTGAGTGTTTATATTTCTGAATCATTTTATTTCTTGGCTGCAAGTTCATAGTTAGTTCCTTTTCACAAGCAATTACTTTCAAGTTCTTTTTAGTTAATCGAAATCTTCCTACGAACTTGTGTTTCTTTGCGAAATCGGTTTCAAGAATACGAGTTTAATCCGCTGCACTAATTCACCCCCTCTTAGTGCCTTTTGATCCTAACATATGACTCAAGGTTTTATGATCTTCTCTATTCATAAATGACAAGTTGAATCTCATCATGAATTTTGATATCTCTCATTTTTTTTTAACATGTTTGATGATTGGCTTTATGTTTATGATATCTTCTCCCTTCACAAATGACAAGTGATGCATCCTTTGGCTTTATGCTTATGCTTGGATTTTTTTTTAAGTCTTGAACCATGAATGATCACCTAAAATTCTTATCCATTTTCGCCTCAATGATCATTTTTCGGATTTCATAAGCATGAATAAAAATGATCAAAATATTTTTCAGATTTGTCTATCGAGAATAACATATTTTGGCATTATGATTTAATCACCTCCTTTTGGTATCAAGTTTCTATTATATACTTTAATCACCTCCTTTTTGTTGATGACAAAGGGGGAGAAAATTGTGAAATTGATGACTTGTTGAATGTAAAATAATTTGATGACTTGATAAATAAAGTGTAATGAAAAAATGTCTCATAAGATTTAATTTTGCAATTCAATTGCTCTTGCCATGCTTTGTGTCAAAAATAGGTTGCAATCCTTAAAAAGTATCGCAATGAACTTTTTAGTACTGCAATACATCACATGCATCACATTTTGAAATTTAAAGTTGGAATTCTTACTATATCATGTTTATCAAATGGCATCTTTCAAATGACATGATAAGTTTTCATCTCATGATGTATCCAATATGATATCACACTTTTCAATCATGAGATCCTTGTAATTTTAAATTATTGGTATCTTTTGTCGAAGTGATAGATGTTTATCATCCTTCGACTTGAAAATTAATGTCATGCATTGATATTTTTCTTATGAATGAAACCTCATGCTTGTTGAGCATTAATGATAAGTTCAACGAATGAAACTTATCAGTTTTGGCTTGAATTCAAGAGATTAAATTCAAATATTTTTACTTTCTCATGATATGACATATAAATAGGGGGAGTTAAGAATAACTCCGTCATCAATTGATTGTCATCATCAAAAAGGAAGAGATTGTTGAATCTCGAATTTTGATGATGAAGTCAATTGATGGTTATTTTATCTAATCCATTTCTGAGATAAGTGTGCAGGATTAACTATGATAAACAAAAAACAAATTACCGGAGTCAAGTCGCTAGAAGTTCAAGAGTCCACCGGAAGTCCGAAGGATCATCGGAAGTGCTGCCGGAGCCAACCGAGATGAAATCGGGGACTTACCGAAGGTTTCGGAAGTTTGCCGAAAAGATCATCGGAGGTTCGCAGAGATCACCGAGAAGGTTCGGAAGGCTGCCAAAGACTCGTTGAACTCGCCATAGAATCCGGGAGCCTATTGGAAGTCCGCCGAAAGAACTCCGAGGGAGTATCGGAAGTCCATCGGAAGATCACCGGAAAGCTCTTCGAAAAATAACTTGACAATGTCAGTTTAATTTTGCTTTAAGTTCATAGTTAGCACTTGATTAATCCTGTCTAAACCTTTAATGGGTTAATTGGGCCTTTAAGGGGTTGTGTTGGGCTAAAATTTAGGCCCACACAGCATTTGGGAAGGTCTGGTGGTGGCATCGCCCCTGGTAGGTGGTGGTACTGCCTGATAGGTGGTTGCAACCACCTGTGTCATGCGGTAGTACCGCTAGTGTCAAGCGGTAGTACCGCCTGACAGGTGGTTTCAACCACCTGTGTCAGGCGATAGTACCACTAGTGCCAGGCGGTTGTACCGCCTACACCCCAAAAATTTAGGATGGGACTCTTTTGAGTGCCATTTTTGAATCCCAAAAAAGTCTATAAATACCCCTTTACTTCTAGCTGGTAGAGCACCTTTTTGCAATGCTAGAATTGAGTCTAAGCTATAGCAAATTCCTGTTTCAATAACTCAAGTGTTCACCTCTTTTCTTCTCCTTGTAAAAATTCTGTAAAGAGAAGGAACCTCTTGTAAAAGGCTGTAAAGTGGTGTTTGGTCCTTCCCCTTCAAGAGACTTGGTAGTGGAAGTTGGGAGCCTCATTGGAGGAGGCTTCAAGAGTGGACGTAGGTCATTTGATCGAACCACTATACATCGCTGGGTTCATTGGTTGTGAGTGTTTAAATTTCTGTATCGTAAATTTCTTAGCTGCAAATTGATCGAATTTCTTCTCGCTATCTTCTATTTCATTTAACTGAATCATTTCAAGTTAAAGTCTCTTTCGTTGAATCAAGTTCCTATACGAATTTTCAGAATCGGATTTCAAACTTTCTAACTTTAATCCGCTGCACTAATTCACCCCCCCCCCTCTTACTGCTGCTCCGAACCTGACATACAGCACACCGGTCTGTTTGGTTATCTCGATATCCCTCTCGAGTAACCTATGACCAAGATTATTAAGGGTTTATGTTTAAAGGTGAATCGATCTTATTATCGTGATCTCATCACAATCTGATTCCCATTGCAGAGATGTAAGGACTTCATAATATACATTCGGATAATGTAAGAAAATACCAATAATCATAAGCAAAAAGATTGATGCAGTGTATTACTGGTGCCATCACTCACATAATTAGCTTGTAGGGCACCTATAACCAGTAAGTTGAAGGCAGTTGTAGTCGTCCTACCGCCTACGATGGTTATAGTGACAACAGTAGTGCCACTGCATGTGGTGATTGCAGTAGTGTCACTGACTGTCGAGGCAACAGCAACATCATTAGCAGTAGCATCGATGCTGCCTACAGTAACTACAAGAATGTCGTACGGCATTTGTTGGCCGTAGCCAACGTCGACTAGACGCCCAAGCTTTTGGTACCTAGTGGCTATGCAGCGGACTTATAAGCACCACCATGCATTGTTGTAATGGTGTGGTCATTGGTTGGCATATGTGTACGGCCACGCGATGGGATGATTTATCGATAGCACTCAGGTAGTGGCACACCATGGAGGTGTTCCATTGATGAGGAATGTGGTGGCATGGCACAACGATCAATGACGTCATCGGTCGACCACATGAGAAGAGGCGTGCCACCATGAGCGGTGTGCAAGCAATAGATTATCGCTTTACCATCAACTAGTGCACGTGGGCACAATGGCACATAGCAATAGTAACGATGGTGGCTACAAGGGGTTAGAGTTTTATTTATTAAAATTATAATTTTGCCCTTATAAGTCTTTTAACCCCAATTTATGTCCTTTTAACAATTTTGCCCTTTAAAAAATATTTTTTTATTATATATCCTAAGTAAAATTATAGTTTTACCCTTCAAAAATTAAAATTATTTGACTTATGTCCTTGATTATGGAATTAACTAATTTGATTTATTTTAATAAAATATTTTGATTGGACTTGATTCGATAATTATTATAGTTATTATTTTATTATTATTTAATTATTTTAACATATATTAGATTGAAAATATTTAATGAATATTATTTGTAACTAATATCTCTAAGTTTTATCTGACTAGCAATTGTCAAAGTGGCGTAGAATGATAAGCCTATAGGATATAAATTACAATAAATGTTTTATCATTTAAAAAATATTTTAAATTATATTTTATATTATTATATTAGTTGTATAAGTCGCCAAAGTGACATAGACTAATAACTTATAAAATTATATAGAATTAGTCCTGAATGGTATTAAAAAAAATAATATTCTAATAGTATACATAATTAGGAGACTTAAATAATTCTAAAGGAGAATCTACTTCAAATAATTATGTGATTAAGTAGAATGATATTATTTTAAATATATTTACTATTTATGATTATATACCCAAATATAGTAATATTATTCCACAAAGATTGTATCAATCCTTTATAAATAATTTTGAGTGAATACTAGATATGTCAATATTTCACTCAAAGATGAAATAGAAATGATATCAATAGTTTAACATCTACTATAAAAAAACTCAAAGCACTAATATTATTTTATTTTATTACAGTAATACTCTCTTCATTATATTCTTAAAAATATCCCTATATTTTCTAGATAAAATTATTATAAACAGCATAAGCATATATAATTTACTCTCGATGTGTTAGACCTTAATCTGACTAGTTAAAAGGATCACGTATAACTACTAAAAATTCTATTGAACAATTAATTTAGATAAAAAGATCAAATAGATTTAAAAGACTCAAATTTATGATAAATATTAATAATATTTAGAATTCATTATGGTTTATAATTAATGTACTAAAATATTTTAAAGATAAATTTAAATTTATTGACAAGTGATTGGCTAACATATTTATAAAAGAACTGATTGAAATTTAATATGATAGCATTTGAAAATTTTAAGATTATATCTTCAATATGGCTAACAAAACTATAAGCTCAAGAATATTAGGCATAAATATAGTTGAGTTCGTTTTCGTATAATTTATTTTTAATTTTATTTCTTCTTAATTTGGTTTATTTAAAATTTACTATAATAAAATTATGAATAAGTGATACTTAAATAAGTTGACTAATATATATGTTTAAAAAGAATTAAGATTAAAGTAGAAAAGACTTTTTTAATAATATTTTGGGTATCAACTTAAAGAGTGGATAATAATAATAAAAAATTTAAGCGTAAATTACTTGAATTTATAAATCCTATATAAACTCATAAAAGAAAAATCTTCATAGTAAAGTGCAACTTCTGTAACAAGAATGCTAATGTGAAGATGGACTATAAGGCTTGGTTCGAAAAGGAAAAATTATAAGTTTGACTTTTTTTATGTTTTGAATCAAATATTACAAAAGTCTTTTTCTAATATTAGTGGATTTATACTAATGTTTCAACTTATACTATCAATAATAGAGAATCATTTTAATATGAGAACCAAAATAGTATAAAATATTCATCAAGAATCATATCAAAGTGAAATCGATAGTAGTTGGTACTTATCACTTATGCTTAGAGATGATTCTTCTGATGCTATGCTCCTATAATTCTAAAAATTTAGTTTTTTATCTAGAATTGTTAGGATATTATTTCTCTTTTATTAGAGGTAAACTCATCATGATTTATTAAAAATTAACTTTTAAATTTTATATGATGGTTACTATAGAATCAATATGAATCTTGAGTTTATAATGATCCTATAATCAAATTTTAGATGAAACATAGTTTCATGAATTCCTTAAGATTATATATGCTTATATCTATAGTTCCTTTCATATTTCTTATTTTAGTGTAGAGAGACATTTTATTATCTTTATATATTAGTTGTTGAGATATGAATATCTAAGGTGTCAGACTTTTGATAGTCTTATGTATACATAAATGAAGTTAAAATATAAGTAAATAGAAAAGTTAAAATTATTAGATTTGATAAGGGTAATAAATTTTGTGATACTTATAATGAGCTCGATTATAATTTTAGTTCTTTTACTATCTTCTTGAAAAAGTAAAATATTTGTACTCAATATATTTTACCAAATGTGTCATAATAGAATAGGATTACTGAAAGATGAAATCATTTTATTATGGATATAGTTAGTAGTATGATAGATTATTCTTTTATACTTGAATTAATGAGAGAATAATTTCTAAGAATAGTTATGTATATCTTGAACAAGGTTCCTAGTAAGTCAATTTCATTAATTTCTTTTGAGTTATCAAGTAGTAAGAAACTAATAGGACCCTAGTAGGGTTGGGTCCTACTCAACCAAGTAGCAACTAATAAAAACTCTGTGAGAGTATAATAAACCCCACCTAGCCACCTCTATCCTATAAAAAAGAGTGGCTAGGATTTACATTTGGGCCTTTAGGCTTCTTAGCCACCGCCCCCCCTTTACTGGGTCGGTTAGCTAAGGTTGAGGGTAAAATGGGTAGTTCACTTAGGAAGTAGCCCTTAGAGCTAGGATTTGGAGTCCTATATAAGCATGTAGTATCCACCTCTTTTTAACAAGAAAAGATCAATCTATTTTACAGCCACAAGGTCGACTACTTGGAGAGTGAAACCCCTATAGCGTTCCAATGGTTGATCCCCCTCAAAGATCAATCTACATAGAATTCCTCTGGAGTTCTATCATCTACTATCAGAGCAGTGATCTTGCTGCTTTTGCTACCATCCCTGTCACCCATCATCAACCAAGCAATTCCCATAATTACTCTTGACGTCACCGTCTCCATCGTTATCTTCTACCATAGATCAAATCAATCTACTACTGTCACCTCCAATTTCATCAGAGATCTAGTATTCTCTTTTCACCAATACCTTTTCCTGCTATAATTTTTCATTCAAAATATCAAAAAGAAGTATTGCTATCTATCCTTTTCTGTGAATTCCTTTCATCGCAAAATTTATCATCTTTGCGAACGAAGGATTGCTGCAGAAAATTTTAGTCGCATATTATTGCATTTAAACTAATCTATTTGCTATCCTTTTTGAACGAAATTTCTTGTGCACTTCATAGATCATCTTGGCTTTCATCTATGATTGATCTATTATGGAATTCATCTCTGAAACATTCCTGTGTTGCTGCAAATTTTCATCATAAACCGTTGAAATTTTTCGACGAGAATTCTGCCATCATAACTTGCAACAATTTCCTTGCTGTTATGCTGCCAAAATTTTCTTGATCCAATTTGTCATCATCACTGTTATCTAAACCAAGAATTTGCTATTTTCTCCTCAAATCTTAGAATTTTTGTTGGAAAATTCGTCAAAAAATCGCTATTTCTTCAACGACAATTCTGCTCTTACGAGGTAGCACATATCTGTAATAACTTCTACTGAATTGCTACCAAAATTTTCTTGATCCAATTTGTCATCATTGCAGTTATCTAAACTGAGATTTTGCTGTCAAATTTTCTCCTCAAATCTCTGGGTTTTTGCTAAAAATTTCGTCGAGAAATCGCTGTTTCTTCGACGATAATTCTGCTCTTACGAGACCACATATCTGCAGCAACTTCCACTGATTTCTGCCAAACCTTTGCTACCATCTACCATAGATCTACAACCCTCTTCCCTAACCTTCATCCACTACTATCACAGTCCTAAAACTCTATCAAACCGTACCCCTAAACTTCACCTAAAATAGCCACAAAACAAGCCTAAACCGTAGCTAACATCCTCCATTCCACCAATCCTTTCAGCCACCACTTCTCTTAACCAATACATGCGTTTAACCCGACAACAAAAGAGAGATCTTAATATTATAAATTTGGAGATATATACTATGACATCTGAGGAGACAATCAATGCTAAATTCGAAGCCTTCAAGATGCGAATAGAGGATAAGATTCAGACTCTCTTTACCGAACTCAGTTTGGGCCGATCACCAAGTCTGAAGAAATCACATCAAGGAGAGAGCTCTAATAGAAGAGATGACTTCCAAGAGATGGGAGGCTCTATGACTGATCCCTACTATCCACGCATGAGGGTGGACTTCCCTAGATGGGAAGAATGAGACCCGATTAGTTGGATCTCGTGCGCAAAGTGATATTTTCGGTACCACAAGACCACGGACGCATCTATGGTAGAAATTACAGCTATACATCTTAAAGGGGATACTATACAATGGTTTGATTGATTTGAACATACTCATAGAGTCCTCTCATAGCAATAATTCAAAGAAGGACTGCTGATCTGCTTCGGACCAACCGATTATAAGAACATTGACAGACAACTAGTAAAGATCCAACAAACCTCTACCATTCAAGAGTATCAAATCAGGTTTGAAAGGTTATCTAATCAAACTCATGATTGGTCTGAAAAATAGCTATTGGGGACATTTATTGAGGGCTTGAAACTAGAGATCCGGGGAGAAGTTAAAATATGACAACCGTACACGCTCATGGCAGCCATCTCTTTCACATGACTTCAAGAGGAGCGATTGAACCATAAAGCCCAAAAGACTAGGGTCACTCCCCGACCAAAAATATTGAAGCCCTCAACCTTCTCTACTATCAACCAAGCCCCTGCACCAAAAAAGTTGACAAGAGAAGAGCTTCGGGAATGATCTACGAAGGAGTTATTTTAGCATTGTGACGAGCCGTGGAGTCACAAGCATCACTGTAAAAAAGGGAGACTTCTTGTGATTGAACCAATGGAAGAAGAGGTCATTGAACAGTTAGAAGAGAGCCTTGAACATAAAGAAGAAGATGCAGAAGAAGAGCCACAACTGATCGACTTTATGGTACACGCGTTAGCCGGCTACTCAAATCCACAAACGATGAAAGTTGGAGGCCTTCTCAAACAACAACCGATCATTATTTTCATCGATACAAGCAGCACTAATAACTTCTTAAACAGTAAGGTTGTTGCTCGGATGGTGTGCCATATCGAAGGTTGCAGCAAGTTCGATGTAAAGGTCACCGACGACCGAATCCTAAAGTACAACCAAAGATGCCCACATGTGAAACTATTACTGCAAGACCAAGAAATTATTACTGACTTCTTCCTCCTACCAATTGATGATTATGAGGTCATGCTGGGCATAGAATGGCTAACAATACTAGATGACATCTCTTGGAACTTTTCTGAGTTAATTATGAAATTCTACTGCAAAGGCAAATATGTTATCCTACGCGGGAAGTGCGGAAGCAACGTAACCACCGTTTCGACCCAACGAATGGAGAAAGTCAAAATCTCGCCCAATTACTAGCTGAATTTTCAGTCATCTCTCTTCCTACCACCGGCTTCCTCGAGGACATTAGGGAGGAATGAAAGAAGGATCTAGAGACCAGCAACATCATTAAAAAATTGGAAGAGGATCCAAGTGTAATAGCGTACTATACTTGGGATTCGAAGGATCTATGCTATAAAGGTCGTATTGTACTTATACCCGACTCCTCTTATATCAAAGTCATTCTGCACGAAATGCACTCTACACCTTTAGTAGGGCACTCCAGATTTCTGAGAACCTACAAAAGAGTAAAGCAAAATTTTTATTGGAGAGGGATGAAAAAAATTATTTCTGAATGCGTAGCACAATGTGATGTATGTCAACAACAAAAGGGTGAAACAGTGGCGAGTCTAGGGAAACTACAATCACTACCCATACCGGACTTAGTGTGAACTGATATCTCCATAGACTTCATTGAAGGGCTGCCACCTTCCAAAGGTAAAAGCATGATCCTTGTGGTGGTTGATCGACTTACGAAATATGCTCATTTTTGTACTGTACGAAATCCCTATACTATTGCTAGTATTGCTTAGATTTTTATAAAAAATATTATTAAACTACATGGGATGCCAAGGCCTATTGTAAGTAATCAAGACAAGGTCTTCACTAGTAAAGTTTGGACTGAGTTATTTCAGTTGCAGGGCACCAAACTTAATATGAGTACAGCAAATCATCCACAAATTGACGGCCAAACAAAGGTGGTGAATAGGTGTTTAGAGATGTACCTTCAATGTTTATGGGTTAAATGGTGGTATAATACTACGTATCATTCCTTTACAAAATGTATCTCATATGAAGCATTGTATGGTCGACCGACCCTTATGATTCCAAAGTATATAATTGGCTTGGCCAAGGTAGATCAGGTAGATCAAGATTTAATTGATAGGAACAAACTCCTACAGCTGCTAAAGGATAATCTCTCTACCGCTCAAGCCATAATGAAGCAGCAAGCCGACACACAACGAAGTGAAAGAGAATTTTCAGTAGGAGATTGGGATTATCTTTGCCTACAGCCATACAAGCAACTCTCCATCAACACACGAGCCTCCATGAAGCTATCCCTACATTTTTATGGGTCCTATCAGATCATAGAGCGTATTGAAGCTGTGGCGTATAAACTTAAATTGTCTGAGGATGCTAAAATCCATCATGTCTTCCATGTGTCATGCTTGAAGCTCAAGTTAGGAAAACATGAGTCACCCCAGATTCAATTGCCCAACACCACTGATGATGGAGATATTCAAGCCCAACCACAAGCCATCCTCGACCGTAGAATCGTGATACATCACCGACGTCCCTCTACAGAAGTACTAGTGTATTGGAATAATTGACCACCCGAAGATGCCACATGGGAATCATATAAGGAGCTAAAGACTCGGTTCTCTGAGTTCATGGAACCTCAGCCTTGAGAATAAGGTTGATTTGAAGAGGGCGGGCTTTGATAGGACCCTAACAAGGTTGGGTCCTACTCAACCAAGTAGCAACTAATAAAAACCTTGTGAGAGTATAATAAACCCCACCTAGCCACCTCTATCCTATAAAGAAGAGTGGCTAGGATTTACATTTGGGCCTTTGGGCTTCTTAGCTGCTGTCGTCCCCCCCCCTATTGGGTCGGTTGGCTAAGGTTAAGGGTAAAATGAGTAGTTCACTTGGGAAGCAACCCCTAGGGCTAGGGTTTGGAGTCCTATATAAGCATGTAGCCTCTACCTCTTTTTAACAAGAAAAGATCAATCTACTTTGTAACCACAAAGCCAATTACTTGGAGGGTGGAACTCCTATAGCGTTCCAAGGGTTGATCCCCCTCAAAGATCAATCTATATAGAATTCCTTTGGGATTCTATCAAAAACTTAACTTGAGACATTTACATATTTAGAATTATCCTATATAAATAAGGGTTTTCAATTCACATAAAAAAAATAGATTCAAGAAATATTTTTAAATATTTTATTATTTATCTAAAAAAATAAAAGTGGTATAGATTTTATTACCTTAATTACAATACAAGGATAGTTGAATATGATAATGTTAGATTTCTAAAGAATAATATATCAATGAGAGTGATAATTTCAAAATTTAATCTTGAAATTGATGAAATACAAGTTAATATTTCTTTATCATTTGATACTCGAGAGACTATTGATCCTGAAATCACTAAAATAATTGATGTGGTTTAATAACAAAATAACATTGATGAACTATCATATAATATTGATATCGCTGCTAATGAATTTATAAAATAATCATAATCGATAGTTTTCATAATCTCTCAAAGGAAAAGGAGACATGCTAATTTTTTTTATTATTATATGATATATCTATAAGAATTATATTATGACATATAAATTAAAGTATCCCTCATTATTTTCATAAGTTATGAAAGATAATGATTCTAAAAAATGGTATGATGTAATAAAAGAAGAGTTAAAATTAATGGATCAGAATTTTGTTTGAGAATTCATTGAATTATCTAGTAACTATAAAAGAATCTATTATATAAATATGACTCAAAGGATAATATCGAATAATATAATAGTCTGACTTATGGTCAAAAATTTTACTCATAAAGAATACATTAACTATAATGAGATATTTTTTATTTTTTTAAATAAACTCATTAAGAATTGTAATAACATTAGATGCTTATTATGATTTTGAAGTTACATCACATGAATATAAAAACAAGTTTTCTAAATAAAGATCTAAATTTATATGAATTAAGCTGAATGATTTACATAAAAAATAAAAGAAATATAAAATTTAGTATGTAAATTTAGAAAATCCATTTATAACTTTAAACAAGCCTCCATATAATGATATATAAAGTTTTTTTATACCATTACTTTCTTCATATTTAGGAAAAATATTATTGATCAATATTTATATCTGAAAGTCAATAAGAGCTAGTTTATTATATTTGTTTATTATACCAAATTAAAAAAATTCTCATCAAAAATTTTAAGACGGTTGATATGAATAAGACATCTTATATTATTAGTATTTAGATATTCAAAGATAAATCTCAAGGATTACTAGGACTCTCTCAAAAAGGATATATTGATCGAGTCTTGAAGAGAATTAGTATATAGTTTTATTTAGCAAATAATAAAAGTAGAAATTTCATTCAAAAAAAGTATTTTTAAAATAAATTAGAAAAGAGTCATATAAAGAAAAATATTTGTTATGTATGTGTAGTTAGAAGTTTATTATATACTCAAGCTTATACTAGTTTAGATATCAATTTTATAGTCAGAATACTGAGTAGATATTAGAGCAATCTTGGAATGAAGCATAAAAAAGGCTAAAAAAAAAATAAAATATCTAAAAGAGATAAATAATTATATGTTCACATATATGAAACTTAATCAACTTGACATAATGATATTTTCATATGGTAATTCTATAAATTGCTTCAATAGCGGTGACTCACTTTATATTTTATATTTATATTTGTTGTAGAGAGAATTTATAAGAAAATTATAAAGTAATATTTTATTACATTATCAAAATCAAAAGTTGATTTTATAGCATGCTTTAAAGCCACTAATCAAGTTTTATTACTGCAAAATTTAATATCATGTGTTAGTATAGTTAAACTCAATTGCCAAGTCACTAAAGATACTTTGTGACATATCCAATATTTTTTCTCTAAGAATATAAAGTATTTTAGTTAAAATACTTAATGGTTAGAGAAAAAGAGTCTAGAAACAATTAATGTCAATTAAGAACTTGAGATCTATTATATTAATTACTGACTCATTCACTTAGGATTTACTACTAAGAGTATTTGAAAGAATATATTCTTATGATTGAGTTTGTGAGTAACTCATAAAAATATAGTTATGCATATTTGAATAGATATTATAATTAATATTTTTATTTATGTAATTAAAGTTATTTATTTCTATCATCCTATTCACCTTTATATATATATTATAGTTGAATATGTATAAAAGGATTATCTTGACATGACAAATTATAGAAGTCATTTTAGACTTATTAGGATAAACTATTATTATTGTAGTACATAGGAAGTATGACATTGATGACATATAATTATTATGACTCGCATTTGTAGTTAGACTTAATGTGATATTATTATATTTATTTAATTTATTAGCCTATTTTGTAAAATTTGTTTACATGCATAAAATATTTTTTTCAAAGCTTCAGAATCCAACTAAATAAAATTATTTTTAAATAACCTTTATTTATTTATTTATTTTAATTTTTAATTTTTTATATCTTACCAATTAATAGGACAAGTGGGAGACTACTAAATTATATGACCTTATCTAATTAGGAAGATATATTATAAATATGAATGAATTCTAATTATGGTTAATAACCAATAGAATAGAAGTCCAATTTTAATATGATCCCTTAGAAGATGACCTTAATATGAGAGACTCTTCTAATTACTTATCTTAGACTCTTTGCTCTTGTTTATAAATATATAGGACCTCCTAGGGACATAATATGGATACATGACATAACGCTATTGAGATATTATAAATCTTTTCTCATCTCTCCTTTGTTCCTAATCTATTGCTCATAACGATCCTTTATAAGATAGAAAGAGAGAAGAATGTAAGTCGAATTCTCCTTGCAGATTAGCATTGTTGTAGCTTTTAGATCGGACAATGGTGCTCTTACAGATCAAATAATTTTTTTTAAATGATATTTAAAGATACGTATCATAAATTTGATCAATCATTATTTAATTTTAATTTTTGATATTAAAATTTTTTGTATAGCAATAGTATAATCATGATTATTATGCTTACATATTTCATTAAACTTAACCAAAAGAACTCGTACATACTTTTATCATGTATGCATGAAATCTTGTCATTCGGGTTGCATTTCTCCTAATGAATTGGGATCAAAAGGTGCTTCATCTTAGCTATTGCCATCTTTGTTATAGCATGTAGATTAATTACCATAAAATTTTTATTGTGTCAATACAATTTTCTTTAATCTCACTTGGCTTGAATTTTCCTTACTGCAAAACTCATTGCATATGCACTGAAAAATTCAATTAATTGAGAAAAACAAAGAAAGATAGCTATATTTATAAAAGAGGCAGGAAGTGCTGTAGCTTTATCCTTGGTGTTGAAAGAAATATTTGGTTGTAATGATCGCAGAAGCTACTGCAGATGCACCTACAAGGAGGACAAAGGTTGCCAAGCAGCAAAACAAGTGCAGCAACAAGGCTACGTCGACCGACTCTTGTTACTGGTCACCTACAAGAAAGAACACACATGCAACACAGTATCTACAGCTGCTTACCACCAACAGCAGAAGCAGCAGCAGCAGAACTGCACTATCCCACCCTTAGTCGCCGATGACAGAGAGTACGCATGCAATGCCACATTCGACACTGCTCATCCACTGGAGCCATTCTTTGATTCTCAAGCTTGTGAGATGGAACATTCCAAATGTTCCATAGGAAGCTACGGTCTAAAGAAGAATGAATCCACTTTGTTAGGCAAGCCGCATTGAGTCCTCCGATAGACCAGACCTTAGTGGTTGACTCCGATTCTACCGACGAATTTCGGTATGAGACCTCATCAACCAGCTCTCCAGGATGGGACATCAACAACGTGATGGTGGATTCTCGCCTTTAAATTTATGTCATGGAGTTGGCTCAACTCAAGCACCAGTGCGGGAGAAATCAGCAAAAAAATAACACTTCTTCGTAGATTAATTGCTTGTCCATATTGATAGAAAATTAGATTTCTTTGATTGTATGCTTGTCCATATTGATAGAAAATTAGATTTCTTTGATCGTACGAGAAAATCTCGATGTTCAGTTGAGAAAAATCTCCTCCCTCAACCTGTATAAATAGGCATTATATTCACCTAAATGAAATATATTTTTATCTTTATTTTATATTTTATTATGGTATCATAGCCTCTTGTCTAGAGCAAATTCTCTTCTTGCTGTCCAATGATAAAAATCGCTTCTCATCGGAGTCCTGGCACCTCTCGGAAGTTGCGTTCTTATTGCTGTCGTCATCATTGCAACTGTGGCTCCGGAAGTCCCCCACTTTCCCTTGCTGTCGTCGAGCATGAACTCTGTGAGTGTTGTAGGTGAAGCAGCCCCAGTGTCGTTGCACTCCACCTGGCCGGACCCATAGTCGCCGATGGCGCAAGAGTCACGTCCGGCCATGTCGAACGAGCACCCCGTGCGAGCCCAAAAGTGCTCGGACCAACCGGAAAGGACTGGCAGGGTGATAGAGATTTCCTCCTTCCTCGCTGTCCAACGATAGAGATTACTCTAATCTCCTCGACAACATAGACAAACTTTTGGTTGTTGTCGCTCATCTCTGACAGTAGAGCATCGTGGACTTCATATCGCTGCTATCACCCTTTCAACCACTGAACCAGGCTGAATGCTATGATCTACACTAATCGCAACCGTCGTCGCCTGATTTGCAACAAACAGTCACCCGCCTCCTCCTACAATCATTCTCTGGGAACCGGTAGGGAAGTGGAGCTTCCCGTAAGATGCTACCAGCTACACTGCCATCCAGTTCTACGACATCCAAGACCGCCTCGGCTATGACCGCCCTAGCAAGGCCATCGACTAGCTCATCAAGAACGCCAAGGCCGCTATCGTCGTCGCCCATGCCACATCTTCCTCCCATCCTCCTCCTTCGCCTTCCAGTCAGTCCCTCTCGACCGAGCAAGGCATTGGGGAGCTAGGCAAGGGACCAATTGTAGCAGTTGAATCAGTTATCTCTATTGGCTTTCGATAACAGCAATGAAAGTCCAAGATTTCTGCCACCATCTTTGGACACTAACTACATTGCTGATACTATCAAGTTGTTCTTCTTAGTGATAGCGGCGAAGCTTCCTGTGTATGCTTCTTCCTCTTCTGATTTGCCTCACTAGCGACGAGAGAGAGCAGTCGCAGCCCTCTGCTGCTACTCTCTAAATGCGTTCCAGGAGGCGATTGAGGCCTACCTCATTCGTCGTTCTGCTCCAGAAATCAATAGTTGCAACTTTCCCTTGCTTCATCTCTTGCCTCCACATCTCTGGCAACACTCCCACCACTACTGTTGCAATGTTGATCTACCAAATCAGTATGCTTTCCTCTTCAGCAAAGCTCCGGAGAGTTCCTTCCTCAAGTTTCTCCTCGACATCAATCGCATCCTCAAAATCGATAGCCTGCCCACTATCAACAAGATCTAAGTGAACAACTAGTCTCTGTGACGGAGGAAAATAACATAGGAAACAATTGAAAGGTGAACAACTAATCATCATGATGGAGGCAAACAACACAAGAAACAATTGACAGGTGACGGAGAGGAAGCCAAGGCCACACAAGGAGAAGATCTACAGTTTTACTCAGGATGAAGCATGACACACTGCACCTAGTTGCAGCTATACTCTCACTCTATAACTGAAGATGCCCACCTTACCTCTAGAAATTGGTACATAGTTTCAACATGTCTTCATCATTACCTCTGATGCTCCAGTTACTATCCTTATAGGGAACCATAGCACTCCTCAACATTCAGGCCTTATCTTCATCAATGCTACAACACTCGTCCCCTTCAGTTATACAAAAGTGGCAACTATGCATTCTGGCATATACAATTTTCTAATCTCTTATTTGGTTATAATTTACTAGGCTACGCTAACGGCTCTCTCTGTTGTCCACTAACAATGCTAAACATCCTAGGAGCACCTAGTATAATACCAAATCCTAACCACAAATTATGGTTACGTCAAGATCGTCTCATCCTCTAAGTAATTCAAGCCTTAATTACTAGATCCCTCACTCCACTCATATCTTCATGTGATACCGTTGCCGAAGCCAGGTGCAAACTACAAACCACCTTAGCAAATCGTTCACGTACTCGCATGCTCAATCTTCTATCCAGTTTCATAAAAACAAAATAAGAGGGAAGTCCTATTACTGATTATTTACAAAATATAAAAGTTATCATTGATAACTTGGCCTTGAGAGGTCATTACCTCAGTAATGAAAAAGTCATTGTATACACCTTCAATGGCCTAGGGGATGAGTATAAGGAATTAGCAGTAGCAATACATCCATGCGACTCACCGATATAATTTGAAGAACTCTATGACAAGTTGACTAACTATGAGATATATCTCAAGCATGAGGACAAATTGCTAGGACCATCTATTATAACTCAAGTCAGTCAAGAATCCAAGAAGAGGGGCAACCAGTATAATAAGATGATCAATAAAGATTTGGACAAAATTGCTAGTCATATATGCCCTGCAAGCCAATCACATGAGTGATGGTACTTGTGACTTGATATGCACTTTTTCTCTTTGCATATTATTAGGCATTTTATCACTTTATCTTGTGTGTTACATATATTATGATTTTCTTGGATCTGTGCAAAGGGAATCGAATCGTGATGAGATCACGATAATGAGACCGATTCACCTTTAAACACAGACCCTGAATTATCCTGGTCATAGGATACTCGAGAAGGACATCAAGATAACCGGATAGACTAGTGTACTGCATACCCGTCTATATGATGGAGGTAGCTGGTCTCATAGCTACTCGTGTGGGGACACTAAGGATATAGTACAGATGCTCATTGGGGAATGAGTTCACTGATTGATCTGCCTATGGAATGCTGGATGGTTATTGATACCTCACGTTAGACAGTGATTCTATAGTCCCAGTAGTGTATTTGGTCCTTAGACTTGAGACACCAAGGATATCCTGTATGAGTACTCCACTCTTTGATACCGGACTTATAGGTTTGGAAAGTTTCAGATCTAGTACAATCGGTTATAGGGAGTGGTAGCCAACCTTATGAGGGCTATTGAGTATCAATAGAGGATCATCCACTCTCGGTATCATGAGAGGAATATCCAATATGTTCTTGCTCGAACAAATCCTTGGCCAAGATTATTCAGATTGAGAGAGAAAGAGTTCTCCGGGAGAATCTGACAAGAGCAAGACTCGAGGAGAGACCGTATAGGCCTGACAGCACCATGCCCGGTATAGGGTCTCTGGGATATTGGATGGATGAGGGACTATAGATATATGGTAATTGAGGACAGATAGGTCCGAAGGATTGGATTCCCCTGTATCGTTTGGAGGCCATGGCGTAGTGGCCTGGTACGTCCGTAGTCGATGAGTTTGGTGAATTATTATAGAGATAATAATTCACTAAGTCAGAAGGAGTTCTGACAACTATGACTCACGGCCAGCTCGATATTGGGCCTAGAGGGTCACACACATATGGTAGGTGTTGCGACGAGTAGAGGTTCGGATATGAGATATCCGCTAAACCCCCTATCTTATTGGATATCCATTAAGCCCCTGAATTATTGGATCCTGAGATGAGATCTAATAATTGCTAATAAGAGATTATTGGGTAGAGACCCACTAATCCAAGAGACTTGGGTAATTGGTGTAAGGATCGGAGCGGCACTAAGGGGGGGGTGAATTAGTGCAGCGGATTAAAATGAATAAAGCTTAAAAACCGATTCCGGAAATTTGCTTAAGAACTTGATTCACCGAAAGAGACTTTATCTTGAAAATATTCAGGTAAATGAAAGTTGAAGTAGGGAGAAGAAATTTGATCAGTTTGTGGCTTAAGAAATTTACGATGAAGAATTTTAAGTACTCACACAGCAAGTAAACACAGCGATGTATAGTGGTTCGGTCAAATGACCTACGTCCACTCTTGAAGCCTCCTCCAATGAGGCTCCCAACTTCCACTAGCAAGTCTCTTGAAGGGGAAGGACCAAACACCCCTTTACAGCCTTTTACAATAGGTTCCCTCTCTTTACAGAATTTTTATAAGTAGAAGAAGGAGGTGAACACTTGAGCAATTGAAAGCAAGAATTAGCTATAGCTTAGACTCAATTCTAACACTGCAAAAGGTAACCCAACCAGCTAGAAGTAAAGGGGTATCTATAGAGCATTTTGGATTCCAAAATCTCGCTAAAAAAAAAGTCTTGTCCGAAATTTTGGACTGTAGGCGGTACTACCGCCTGACACTGGCAGTACTACTGCTCGACATCAAGCGATACTACCGCGACATCTGTGATACTACTGCTGACACAGTGGTTGCAACACACTGTCAGGCGGTGCCACCGCTGCCTCAAGCGGTACTACCGCTCGACACGAGTGGTTGCAACCACTGTCGCCGTGTGGTGCCACCGCTGCTTGGGGCGGTACTTACCGCTAGGTTCGATCAACAGCGGTGCTACCGCTGGTCCGGCGGTACTATACCGTCGGCCCTTGCCGAAAATCAGATGGGCCTTACCTTTGGCCCAATACAGCCCAATAAAGGCCCAATTGGCCCAATACAGGTCTAGATAGGATTAACACCTATTCTATACCCTAATTAAGTGCTAACCATGATCTTCTAAAGCCAAATTATACCAACACCATCAAGTTATCTTCCGAAGAGCTTTCGGGCGATCTTTCGGCAGACTTCCGACAATCCCTCGGATTTCTTCCGGCGGACTCCCAACTGGCTCTCGGATTCTATAGCGAGTTCAACGAGTCTTTGGCACCCTTCCGAACCTTCTCGATTATCTCCGCAAACCACCGACGATCTTTCCGGCGAACTTCCGAAACCTTCGGCAAGTCCCTGATTTCATCTCGGTTGGCTCCAGCAGCACTTCCGATGATCCTTCGGACTTCGGTGGACTCTTGAACTTCCAGCAACTTGACTTTGGTAATTTGCTCTATCATAGTTAATCCTGCACACTTATCTCAAAAATAGATTAGATCAAATAACCATCAATTGACTTCATCATCAAAATCTGAGATTCAACAATCTCCCCCTTTTTAATGATGACAATCAATTGATGACGGAGTTATTCTTAACTCCCCCTATCTATAAGCCATATAATGAGAAAGTAAAAACACTTGAATTAATCTCTTGAATTTAACCAAAACCGATAAGTTCCTTGAATTGAACTTATCATCATGATCAATCAGCATGAGGTTTCATTTGTAAGTATTATCAAAGCATGACATTTAATTTCAAGTCGAAAGATGATAAACATTTATCATTCTGATAAAAGATACCAAAAATTTTGAGATTACAACAAGGATCTCATGATTGAAAAGCGTAACAACATATTAGATAAATTATGAGATGAAAATTTATCTTATCAATCGAAAGATGCCATTTGATAAACATGATATAGTAAGAATCTTTCAACTATAGAATTGCAATGTGATGTATTGCATTCATTGCAATGCTTTTTAAGGATTGCAACCTGATTTTGACACTACGCATGGCAAGAGCAATTGAATTGCAATAACAAATCTTATGACACATTTTTCAATTCATTACACTGTATCAAATTATCAAAATATTTTGCTCATAAAAGTCACATTTAACAAGTCATCAATTTCACATTTTTCCCCCTTTGTCATCAACAAAAAGTGGAGTACTAATAGTCAATACTTTGATCATGACAAAATAACAAATTTACAACATGAATTTTCAGCATATTAAGTCATGAATTTAAGAGAGTCAAAAATCATGATATGAGAGAAAAAGATGATAAGCAAGCAATTAATAATGATAAGCAAGCTAACATACTTTACGACATGCAAGTTAGCTTCCTTTCAATTCTTCTCTTTTATAACTAGGTTTCGCCTTTGCAAGCTATCAACTTTTTGTTAGCAATTATGTATATTCACTTTAAACATATATGCTAACTTTTCATTAAACATACAAACATAACGGCATGGCAAGTGTAACATTCCAAATTTTCAAAATTTTACATTTTGCCCCTTTTTTTTTTGAGATAGTCAAGATAGCAATATTTGCATCCTTTGAGATAGCAATCCTGAACTTCTTGTGAAATTGTAAGGTAGCAATATTTCTCCCCCTTTATCTTTGTCAAAAAAAAAGAGGACTAAATGGCTAAAAATTTCAATCATTATACAAGCCATTTTTCATATCAATTATAAATTTGCATCAATGAAAAATATACATCAATTGTTCAATCATTACATGATGCAAATAAGACAACAATGCAAAGAAATCATGTCATGAAGGATATCAATATATAAATTTAACAAGGATTAAAACCAATAGATATCATTCATTATTCATAATTTTCTTTTTAGCAAGATCAAAATTCATATTTATCAATTTTTAATTCAAGATAAATATCATACAACCAAGAATTATGATATATAAAAGCATATCAATATCAAGGATTAAATCATGATTACAAGTGCTAACATATTTTCTTTTCATTCACTTTCAAGCCATGATAAAAGATATGCAACCTAGAATCATGATGCATAAGAGCATAGCATTCTCATAGATCAAGTCATGATTCAATGATTCTTCATCATAAAGCAAATTTTATTTATCAAATATTCAATTTACCACACAAGGCAAAGAAATCATATCACTTCTAGGATCATGAAATATATGACATCAAGGCTCATGATCCATTTGAAAAGATATAGCACAAAGAGTAATTAGATTCATGTATAAGAATTTCAAGTATCAAATATCAAAATATCAAGACTTGGATTATGACAAAGCTCATTCAAGTTCGAATCATCAAAATCATTAACATAGTTTGTGAGATTCACAAATGACATAAACTTGAATTGTTTTTCTCTTTAGTAACTGATAAAAAAGCAATCATAGAGGAGAATATTTTGATTCCCAAAATATCTCAATCAAGAATTCAAGGTTATGATTTCAAGAGATCAAGAGATGAATCAAGAATCTTTAATAAGTCTTATTCAAATTCATAAAAGATATCAAGTCAAGCAAAATTTCTTTTAAATCAATATTCAAATCATGACAAGTGATATTTTAAGTGTTTGTATTAATATTTCAATCATCAAGTCATGTGTATTGAAACATAAGAGAAAAATCAAATTGTGCATGCAATGTTTCAATCTTCAAAACATATTTTCTCAAGTTGAGTATCAATAAGTTAAGAGAAAATAATTTATGATTCATTTGGATTTTTCTTCAACAACATGGGAGAATCATGGTATGAAGTGAGAGATCTTGAAAGACTTAAGTTATCAAGATCACAATGTAGTTTAAGCTCATTCAAATCAAATTATTAACTTTAATCATCAAAATCAATTTCGAGATTCATAAAATATCATGAAATCATTAATCTCGACAAGATAGGAAAAATATCTTTTTTTAAGTTGTTTATTTCATACAAGTGTGCTCATGTTTCTAAAATGAGTATCAAATTCAAGACCAAAACATGAGTTTGTCATCAAGATATAATGCCTTTAAATACTCATGATATCATAAAATCATTAAGCATGGCAACCAACTATCATTATCAATGATGATTACATAAGGTATGTCCAATTATTTATATGAAAGTCATCATTGTATTACTTTGAAATATAAGTTATCATTTAGCCCATTAAGATCAAAAGCATTACATGTAAAGCATCATGATAGTGCATTTTCTCATTTTTTATGTGTTCCATTTCAAGTGATTTGACATTCATATGAGTATATTCATGTTTTTCATATAGGTCCAAAGAGCAAGTTTCAAGAAAAAATCATTAAAACCGAAAACATGAGGCATATTTATTTTTTTAAAAAAAATATTCATCATGTTTATTTTCATGAGATTCACAAGTCTTATAACATGAATTCATTCATCTCAATAGAATGAAAAAAAAATATATTTTCATTTTAAGCAATTTGATGTGAGTATATTCAAAATTTTTATGAAAACATGTATCAAAACAAAACACAAGCTTAGTCATAAAACGTCAAGACCAAATACATAAAAATGATAGCACACTTTCAATTTTTATGTAAAAAGGTCATGTTCAAATTTTTGCCAAAATCATGCATCTATTTATAAATTTGAAAAATAAGTTTCATCATCACAATATGACACTTCATTACTTCAAAAGCTCATGCATGATATAAAATCATCAAGCATCATGTTTAGAGACAATGTAAACCATCAAGATACTCATGCATGAGTTGATTCTATTAGGTGTCTAAACATTATCACAAATCATACAATCATCATTTATATTTTTACTTTTCAAAAATACTATAAAGAAAAGCATAGTATAATTTTTAAAATATTTTTTAATTTCTAAAAGCACAAGAAAAGCATGAAAAAAAAATTCCTACTAACTAAGTTAAGCATTCATGGAAAGCATCATGTAATTTCAAAATAAGGTAGAAGCAACTTGGGTGAGTTTCTTACCTTATTATCGAAAACCGTCAAAGCCCATTTTGCCTCTTCTCTACTTGATTCTTCTTTGCAAGTCTTCTTCTTCTTCTTTGGCCTCTTCCTCCGTTCAAGTTCATTATCTATTTTAGATTTTTGTTTAATGAGCTTATTAAGATTCATTAAAAGTTCAATGTCCTCATTGTCCTCATCACTTGAGTCATCACTCAAGTGGCATTCATTTGTCCGATGTTCCAAATCCTTCTTGTTCTTTAGAAGGTGGTTCATATGTTCATTATGTTCCAAATGTTTGAAGAAACTCATTTCATATATCATTAATGAACCGATTAGTTCTTCCAATGAAAAATTATTTAAATTTTTAGTCTCTTGTATTGCGGTTACTTTTGGATCCCAACTCTTTGGGAGGGATCTTAAAATCTTGTTAGTGAGTTCAAAATTCGAAAAACATTTACCAAGACTTTTCAAGCTATTGACGACATCCGTGAGGCGGGTGTACATATCGCCAATAGTTTCGCTTGGTGTCATTCAGAATAGCTCAAAATCATGCAATAAGAGGTTTACTTTCGAGTCTTTAACTCTACTTGTTCCCTCGTGCATGATTTCAAGTGTTCGCCAAATATCGAAAGCCGTTTCACACATTGAAATTTGATTGAACTCGTTCTTATCTAAAGCGCAAAATAAGACATTCATAGCCTTTGCATTTAAAGAAAAAGACCTTTTCTCCAAATCCGACCATTCGTTCGTCAGTTTAGAGGAAGGTTGAAAGCTATTTTCGATGATGTTCCATAAATCCAAATTCATTGAAAGCATGAAAACTCTCATTCGAGTTTTCCAATATGTGTAGTCCGAACCGTTAAAGAACGGTGGACGAAAAACCGAAAAGCCCTCTTGAAAACCATTTAGAGCCATTTCTCACGGGTGTAAGTCCGAAAGAGAAAGAACGTGGCTCTGATATAAATTGTAAGGATCAGAGCGGCACTAAGAGGGGGGGGTGAATTAGTACACCGGATTAAAATGAATAAAGCTTGAAAACTGATTCCGGAAATTTGCTTAAGAACTTGATTCACCGAAAGAGACTTTAACTTGAAAATATTCAGGTAAATGAAAGTTGAAGTAGGGAGAAGAAATCTGATCAGTTTGCGGCTTAAGAAATTTACGATGCAGAATTTTAAGTACTCACACAGCAAGTAAACGCAGTGACGTATAGTGGTTCGGTCAAATGACCTACGTCCACTCTTGAAGCCTCCTCTAATGAGGCTCCCAACTTCCACTAGCAAGTCTCTTGAAGGGGAAGGACCAAACACCCCTTTATAGCCTTTTACAAGAGGTTCCCTCTCTTTACATAATTTTTACAAATAGAAGAAGGAGGTGAACACTTGAGCAATTGAAAGCAGGAATTAGCTATAGTTTAGACTCAATTCTAACACTGCAAAAGGTAACCCAACTAGCTAGAAGTAAGGGGGTATTTATAGAGCTTTTTGGATTCAAAAATCCCACTCAAAAAAAGTCTTGTCCGAATTTTGATCGTAGGCGATTTACCGCTGGCACTTGTGGTACTACCGCCGACACACCTTTGCGTGTGTACTCTGCTGCGGTACACACCTTTGACAGTGTGGTTGCAACCACTGTGTCAGCGGTGCCACCGCCGCTTTGGGGCGGTACTACCGCCTGACACAGGTGGTTGCAACCACCTGTCAAGCGGTGCCACCGCCTGCTTGGGGCGGTACTACCGCCTGACACAGGTGGTTGCAACCACCTATCAGGCGATGCCACCGCCTACCTGGGGCGGTACTACCGCCTGGGTTCAGTCAACAGGCGGTGCTACCGCCGGCCCTTGCCAGAAACTGTATGGGCCTTACCTTCGGCCCAATACAACCCAATAAAGGCCCAATTGGCCCAATACAGGTCTAGATAAGATTAACACCTATTCTATACCCTAATTAAGTACTAACTATGATCTTCTAAAGACAAATTATACTAACACCATCAAGTTATCTTCTGAAGAGCTTTCCGACGATCTTCTGGCAGACTTTCGATAATCCCTCGGATTCCTTCCGACGGACTCCCAACTGGCTCCCGGATTCTATGGCGAGTTCAACGAGTCTTTGGCACCCTTCCGAACCTTCTCGGTTATCTCCGCGAACCTCCGACAATCTTTCCGGCGAACTTCCGAAACCTTCGACAAGTCCCCGATTTCATCTCGGTTGGCTCCGGCAGCACTTCCGATGATCCTTCGGACTTCTGGTGAACTCTTGAACTTCCAGCAACTTGACTTTGGTAATTTGCTCTATCATAGTTAATCCTGCACACTTATCTCAAAAATGGATTAGATCAAATAACCATCAATTGACTTCATCATCAAAATCCAAGATTCAACAATTGGATGAAGATCTAATACCCAATAGGGCAAAAGATCCATTAGGGTTTTTAAGGGGCCTCTATAAATAGGAGGGAACCAAAGCTCTATAGGTTGAGGGTTTCTTTTGGTAGCCATCTCCACTTCTCCTCTCCCTAGAGAGAGAGGTGCATCGTTGCAATCCCTACCGTGTGGATACCGCTAGAGAGGAGGACGCTTGACCTCCTTCATCCTTTCCCACAGATCTGTAGGAATTCAGGGATATACGATCTTCCTAGGTATCTTCTTTTACATGTGCAGTTTTTGCGAATTTGTTTTTGATGCACCGATCTTCGCACGACAATGGAAACTTTCTACGAGAAATCTGGAGTTTTATTTTCTGTTCTTCTGAGGCACATGTGATGTCGCTCCCCTTAAGGATTTCCCAACAGTGGTATTAGAGCGAGGTTGTTCATGTAAAGATCGAATCTTAAACTGCGTGTGTTGTGTTTTGGATCTGCTTTTGATACTAAAATCGTTGGTGCAAAAGGGCCAAGAAGGGCAGCAACTGTTGCTACCCTTGCTGCGCTCGTGCAGCTGCTGCAAGGCTGCTTGCAGCCTTGCTGCCTGCATAGGCAGCAACCGCCGGCCGACGGGCTGTTGGCCGTAGGCAGGCTGCCTGCACCGGTGGCTTGGGGCCCGCCCATAGGGGCCCCAGCGGACGCTGCGCTAGCGCGCAAAGGCACCGGCGCTGGGCACCCGCACCCGCGAGTGCTCTGCTCGTGGGGCAACGGCGGCGTCGCCGCCCTCCCCGCGCACAAGGGGCGCCGCCGATAGGGTGGCAACAGCCACAAGCGCAATAAGGGTGAGGGATTAGGGTTTTAAGGCAAAAGATAGTTTTATGCCTCAAAATTTTAGAAATTCTAGATTCTGTCCCTTTTGACAGAATTACCAAAATACTCTTTTGGTCAAATTACCAAAATACCCCTGGGAATTCAAAAATTTTCTTTGTCCCTGATTTCAGGAAAAAAAATAAAAATATTAATTAAATAGTTTAATTAACTATTATTTTATTTATCTAGTAGTCCTATAAAATAACATATACATGTGATGTATGATGTGGACAGATGATCATGGACCTGTAATGTGATGTGTGTACATGTGATTATTATTATTAGGGCCTGCGAGCCTCTATTCTTTTTTCATTTATTGTCGGGCTTACGTGCCTGTAATTATATTATAATTACATGAGGAGGCGCAGTGGTAGCGTGACTCACGAGGTCGAGACGGATGATCCGACGAAGCGAGATGGACGATCACAGGGCATAGAAATGCGCCGAAGCACACATAGATCTTAATGTGAGTGATTGGGCCCACTGGCTCGGGCCTGATCACATTAGGATATGGTCCATGATCATCTGGTGTGATTGCTCATGCGGTGTATGATTAGATATACACCTACTAGATATGTATATATATATATATATATATTTGCATGCGATGTAAATATATATATTAAATACGTATGTGTGGGACACATTATGTTAGGAGCCTAATAAAAAATCCTCTCCATTAATAATATTAAGTCAGTAAACCTGAGGCAATTAGATTGACCCACAAGGCCTTCCATCATTATAGCTAGGAATCGATTCCCGGTGTAGGTTGAGTTGGTCAAGTCCCTCGAGACTCACCTATGTCGTGTCTCGCTATCTTATCTACGACATAGAGATGTCACTGGTGACCTGATGACATGGTATGCTTGGTCGAGTCCCTCAAGAGTATATCACCGAATCAGACTCATCTTGTAACGATGGTGATGACTTAACCGAACATCATGGTTGGTCGAGTCCCTCGAGGCCATGGTGGTTCGGAGGTCGAACAGGACGGGAATCACAAGGAGTTGTGATTGGCAAGAGTTGCCTACCTTTACGGGCTTAACGTGATTGGTCGAGTCCCTCGAGGTTACGTTAAGACGCCGATTGGATCCCGATCCCCACTAGAGATCTATTGGAGGTCTCCGATTCACATACTGGAGGGTGTTGTGTGTCTCGCGAAAAATTAGTGGAAGTACATTAAGATAGAAGTCCTTATATTAACTATTTAATTTTTGCAAAGTCTGCATGTTATTTATTTCTGTTATATCTTTAATTTCAGAAAATGTCGCTTTAAAATCCTTTACATGGCATACTTGATGCCAACCGCCTCACTGGTCCAAATTATACGGATTGGCTTCGCAATCTGAGAATCATTTTCACTGTAGAGAAAATCGCGTATGTCCTTGATACAGTGATCCCTACACCCGACGAAGGGGCAAGCGAGGATGACATCACTCGTTATATGAAGTACTTAGATGATTCCACTCTTGCTCAGTGTTATATGTTGGCCTCTATGACTACTGAGTTACAGAGACAACATGAAAATATGGATACTAATTCCATACTCCTACATCTCCGTAAACTGTTTGAGGAATAGGGAAGAACTCAATGATATGAGATATCAAAGAGTCTTTTCCATGCTAGGATGACTGAGGGGACACCGGTTCAGAACCATATCCTTAAGATGATTGAGTGGATCGAGAAACTCACAGGTCTAGGAATTGTCCTAGAGGATAACCTATGTGTGGATCTTGTGCTTCAATCTCTACCAGATTCCTTTTCTCAGTTCACAATGAATTTTAATATGAACAAACTTGAGGTGACCCTCCCAGAGCTCCTTAATATGTTGAGAGAAGCAGAGAACACGATCAAGAAAGAGAAGCTGGTTCTCTACACTGGTGAGACCAGAAAGAAAAGGAAGGCTAAGAAGACCCTTAAGAAGGGCAAGGGCAAAATGGATAAGGCAAAGGTTGCCAAGAAAGACCTAACAAAGGACAAAGGTCAGTGCTTCCACTACGGCAAAGATGGGCATTGGAAGAGGAACTGCAAAGAGTACCTTGTAGAAAGGGCGAAACATAAGCTTAGAGAAGCTTCAGGTATATTCATGATCAGTCTCCATTTGTCATAATCTTATGATAACACATGGGTATTGGATATCGAGAGTGCTTATCATATCTGTAATTCGTTGTAGGTTCTGGTAGGACCTAGGAGATTGAACAAAGGTGAGATGGACCTTAAGATGGGCAATGGAGCAAAGGTTGCTGTAGTGGCTATTGGCAAGGTCACTTTACATCTGTCTGGTGGAGCTATTATTGCATTAGATGCATGCTATTATGTTCCTTCTATTATCAAAAATATTATTTCCATTTCATGTTTGATAGTTAGTGAATATAAATTAGTTTTTGAGAATAATGGTTGTTCAATAATATTAGATGATCAGATCATCACGAGAGGAACATTGCATAATGGTTTATTTATGCTAGATACAACTCCACATATCATGAGTGTAAGTGAGTCTAAGAGGAAACGAGAAGAGGTGAACAATGTATATCTTTAGCATTATAGGCTAAGTCACATCCATGAGGGAAGGATTCAAAAGTTGCTAAAAGATGGATATCTAGATCCATTTAACTATGAGTCATATGCGACATGTGAACCTTGTCTTCGGGGAAAGATGACCAACTCTCCATTTAGTGGAACTAGAGAGAGAGCCACTGAGTTACTAGAACTTATACATAGTGATGTATGCGGTCCTATGTCGACTCATGCCATAGGTAGTTACTCCTACTTCATCACTTTCATTGATAATTTCTCAAGATAAGGATATGTGTACTTGGTGAAGTACAAGTCTGAAGCTTTTGAGAAATTCAGAGAATATAAAAATAAAGTGGAGAACCAAACATGAAAGAGTATTAAAACCCTTCGATCAGATCGAGGAGGTGAGTACTTGAGTATAGAGTTCACCTAGTTCCTCAAAGACTATGGGATCTTATCCCAATGGACACCTCCTTATACACCACAGCTTAATGGTATATCAGAAAGGAGGAATCGCACACTGTTAGACATGGTGTGTTCCATGATGTGTTTCGCCGACCTACCCATCTCATTCTGGGGATATGCCCTAGAGACCACAGCTTACCTTCTGAACAGAATTCTAACCAAGTCAGTGATGTCTACTCCATATGAGATATGCAATGGGAAGATGCTTGATTTTAAGATTGTTAAGATTTGGGGCTGCCCTGCCCACGTTAAGAGACACAACCCTGACAAGTTGGAATCCAGAACGGAACAGTGCAAGTTCGTGGGATACCCCAAGGAAACTTGTGGGTATTATTTCTATCACCCTGAGGACCAAAAGGTCTTTGTAGCCAAGAGAGCAGTGTTCCTTGAGAAGGAACACATTCTTGGTGGAGACAGTGGGAGCATGATAGAATTGAGTGAGGTTGGAGAACCTAGCTCAAGCACCATTCCACAGCTAGAGTCTGTTCAGATACCTAACACACAAGTTCCAACTTTATGTAGGTCTGATAGAATATCTCATCCTCTTGAGAGAGATGTAAGACATATCAGAAGAGAGGATGTTGAGGATATTGATCCTCAGACCTACGGGAGGCTATTATAAGCATACACTCCGGGAAATGGCAAGAAGCCATGAATTCAAAAATGGATTCCATGTACTCCAATAAGGTTTGGAACCTAGTTAATGCACCCGATGGTAATGTATCCATTGGCTGTAAGTAGATCTTCAAAAAGAAGATTGGAGTAGACAGAAAGGTAGAGACCTATAAAGCAAGGCTAGTGGCTAAGGGGTATCGTCAAAGGTAAGGTGTTAACTATGACGAAACTTTCTCACCTGTAGCCATGCTAAAATTCATTCGAATTCTATTGGCTATTGCAGCACACTATGATTATGAGATCTAGCAGATGGACATCAAAACAACATTCCTTAATGGTAACCTCGAGGAGGAGGTGTATATGATACAGCCTGAGGGATTCGTGTCCAGGGATAACCCAGATAAGGTGTGCAGGTTGCTTAGGTCCATTTATGGATTGAAGCAAGCTTCCCGAAGTTAGAACATAAGATTTAATGAGGTGATCAGATCTTATGACTTCATTAAGAACAAAGATGAGCCTTGTGTGTACAGGAAAGTAAGTGGGAGCACTATCACCTTTTTGGTATTATATGTGGATGACATCCTAATAATTGGGAATGATGTAGGGATGCTTTTCACAGTAAAGACTTGGTTATCTAGGCACTTCTCCATGAAGGACTTAGGGGAAGCATCCTACATATTGGAGATACGGATCTATAGAGATAGATCCAAGAGGATGCTTAGCTTGTCCCAGTCAAGGTACATAGACACCATTGTCAAAAAGTTTGGCATGGAAAATTCCAAGAGAGGTCTCATACCAATGAGACATGGAATATTACTTTCTAGGAGTATGTCCCCAAAAACTCCTAAAGAAAGGTCACACATGGATATGATACCATATGCATCAGCGATAAGATCTATCATGTATGCTATGCTATATACCAAGCCTGATATAGCGCATGCTCTGAGTGTCATGAGCAGATATCAGGCAGATCCAAGCTTTGAGCATTGGAAAGCAGTAAAAAGTATCCTTAAGTACTTGAGAAGGACTAAGGTTCTTTTACTGGTATATGAAGGTAGTAGCCTCAGGGTTGAGAGCTACACGGACTCGAGCTTCCAATCCGATGTCGATGATAGCAAATCTAATTCAGGGTATGTGTTCATCCTGAATGGAGGAGCAGTATGCTAGAAGAGTTCCAAGCAAGAAGCTACTGCTGACTCAACCATAGAGACGAAATACATTACTGTCATAAAAGCAGCAAAGGAGGGAGTCTGGATGAAGAAGTTCATCACAGATCTAGGAGTCATCCCGAGCAACGAGGAGCTGATTCCTTTATATTACGACAAATACGGAATGATTACTCAAATAAGAGAACCCGGGTCTCATCAGAAGTGTTCTGAGGAGGTTCCAACTTATTAGAGAGATCGTGGCCCGAAGAGATGTAGTAATGGAAAGAGTTCCATCCGAAGATAACATTGCAGATCCACTGACAAAGCCATTGACTCAAATTGTCTTTGAGCGTCACAAAGGTCTGATGGGGATCAGATATGTTGGTGATTGGCTTTAGGTCAAGTGGGAGATTGCTAGTCATATGTGCCCTACAAGCCAATCACATGAGTGATGGCACTTGTGACTTGATATACACTTTTTCTCTTTGCTTATTATTAGGTATTTTATCACTTTATTTTGCGTGTTGCATATATTGTGATATCCTTGGATCTGTGCAATGGGAATCGGATCGTGATGAGATCATGATAATGAGACCGATTCACCTTTAAACACAGACCCTGAATTATCCTGGTCATAGGTTACTCGAGAAGGACATCGATATAACCAGATAGACTGGTGTGCTATATACCCGTCCATATGATGGAGGTAGCTGGTCTTATAGCTACTCGTGTGGGGACACTAAGGGTACAGTGCAGGTGCTCATTGGGGAATGAGTTCACTGATTGATCCGCCTACGGAATGCTGGATGGTTATTGATACCTCACGTTAGACAGCGATTCCGTAGTCCTAGTAGTATATCTGGTCCTTAGACTTGAGACACCAAGGATATCCTATATGAGTACTCCACTCTTTGATACCAGACTTATAGGTTTGGAAAGTTCCAGATCTAGTACAGTAGGTTATTGGGAGTGGTAGCTAACCTTACGAGGGCTATTGAGTGTCAATAGAGGATCATCTGCTCTCGGTATCATGAGAGGAATATCCCATGTGTTCTTGCTTGAACAAATCCTTAGCCAAGGTTATTCGGATTGAGAGAGAAAGAGTTCTTCGGGAGAATCCGACAAGAGCAAGACTCGAGGAGAGACCGTATGGGCTTGACAACACCATGCCCAGTATAGAGTCTTTGGGATATTAGATGGATGAGGGATTATAGATACATGGTAACTGAAGACAGATAGATCCAAAGAATTGGATTCCCCTATATCGTCTGGAGGCCGCAGCATAGTGGCCTGGTATGTCCGTAGTCGATGAGTTGGGTGAATTATTATAGAGATAATAATTCACTAAGTCAGAAGGAGTTTTAACAAGTATAACTCATGGCCAGCTCGATATTGGGCCTAGAGGGTCACACACATATGGTAGGTGTTGCGACGAGTAGAGGTTCGGATATGAGATATCCGCTGAACCCCCTAGCTTATTGGATATCTATTAAGCCCCTGAATTATTGGATCCTGAGATAAGATCCAATAATTGCTAATAAGAGATTATTGGGTAGACACCTACTAATCCAAGAGGCTTGGGTAATTGGATGGAGATCCAATACCCAATAGGGTAAAAGATTCATTAGGGTTTTCAAGGGGCCTCTATAAATAGGAGGGAACCAAAGCTCTATAGGCTAACGGTTTCTTTTGGTAGTCACCTCCTGTTCTCCTCTCCCCAGAGAGAGAGGTGCATCGTTGTAATCCCTGAAGAGGAGGATGCTTGACCTCCTTCATCCTCTCTCACAGATCTGCAGGAATTCAGGGATATACGATCTCCCTATGTATCTTCTTTTACACGTGTAGTTTTTACGGATTTGTTTTTGGCGATCTTCGCACGACGACTGAAACTTTCTACGGGAAATCTGGGGTTTTGTTTTCTATTCCTCCGTTGCGCATGTGATGTCGCTCCCCTTAAGAATTTCCCAACAAGAATGCCTCATGAACTTATGAGCTCCAAACAAGCATCCCCTCCACCACATCATTAATATTTTAGTCACAACTATCAATATGGCTACTTCAATTATCCTTAATCTTGGCATCTTGACTACACAAATCAATAAAATGTTGTCTGCCAGTTGTGTGACAAAGTCAACTACTCTGCCAAAGTCTGTCGGTCTCGATCTAGACTTCTTCCTCCATCACATTGGCCTCAAGTAAATCTCACAACTACTCCAAATACAAGTCAACAAAATTAGATTATGGACTCCAGTGAATCTCATCACATTATCTCCGATCTACAGAACTTGTCCATCCACAACAACTATGGTGGAAATGAAGACATTATCATCGGTGACGGTAAAGGAATCCCCATTACTGATAATGGTTCCACAATGCTTAATTCACATGGCACAACTTTTATACTCGATAATATTCTATGCGCACCTCACATTAAACGAAATCTTATTTCTGTTTCCCAATTTTGCAAACACAATAATACCTCAATTGATTTTTTCCTAATTCTTTTGTTGTCAAGGATTTGAGCACGGGAGCATCCTTGGTCCGAGGCCAAAGTAAGGACAATATCTAGGTGTGACTATCCATTCCACAAATCAACCAGCCCATTGCTTACTCTTCAGTTGCAACTTCAATTGATGTATGACATCATCATCTTGGTCATCCCTCATCCTATATCCAACAAAAATTACTTTCTCATTATTCTCTTCCTACTCTTAAAACTAGTAGCATTATAACTCACTATGATGCTAGTTTTAATAATAAAAGTCATAAACTCCCTTTTGGAATATCCTCATATCTTGTTTCAAACCATTTAAAATTATTTATACTGATGTTTGGGGCCTTGCCTCAATCACTTCTTTTGACAATTTCAGATTTTATATTATTTTTGTAGACTATTTTACCAAATATACATGGTTATACCCTCTCCATCATAAATATGAAGTTTTAACAATCTTTACCAACTTTAGAAAGCTGGTCGAAAATTTCTTTCAGTCTATAATTAAAATAGTTTACTATGATGGTGGAGATGAATATCAAGCCCTCACATCCTATCTCTCAACTTGTGGCATACAACACCTTAAGTTACCCCTACATACTCCTCAATTAGTTAGCTCTGTTGAACGCAAACATCAATATATCATTGAAACTAGTCTCACACTTCTATATCAAGCCTTCATCACAGCCACCTTTTGGTCTGTAGCATTTCAAACTGCTGTCTACCTCATTAATCATATGCCTACCCCAGTCCTCCAATACTAATCACCATTTGAAACACTATTTCATAAATCTCTAAACCTTTAAAAACTTAAAGTATTTAGTTGTTTATGTTATCCATAGCTACGTCCCTATACTAAACATAAGATAACATCAAGATTTAAGCCTTGCATTTTCATATGATACTCTCTTGAACATAATGTTTTTCGATGCTATAAACTTCAAACTAAAAAGGTTTTCATATCACGTCATGTTATTTTTGTAGTCTATCTTTTCTTTTCAAAACCATGAGTCTCCTACCATGCAAGCTACTCCAACAAATATATATCATTGGAGTATACCGTCGATCCCATAAAAAGAACCTCATACTACACCATTTAGTCCTTTACCTCAGGATCCATACTCTCTCATTCTTCTAATTCAAAGGTGCTTCACCCCCTCTATTATTCCCCTCCCTTCTTCATAAGTTTCTCCTACTATTGAAGTAATGACCTCAAAAATATAATCACTTTCTTTACCTTCTTCTGAATCCAATGGAACTGACATATTTTAGCCTGCCCCAACCCATGTTAGTGCCTCTCTGTCACCCATACCAACAATACAACCTATAGCCCTTGGACATCTAATGACCACACATTCCAAAAATGGTATCTTCAAACCACATTAAATTCTTGACCTATATGTTATCACAAAATTCTCTCCCGAGACTAATGAACTTACCACAATTACTCAAGCCCAAAAATCTCTACATTGGCATAAAGCCATGTGTGAAAAATATGATGCTCTCCTTCACAACTCTATATGGACCCTTGTACCCTTTCATCCTACACAAAACATCATCGGGTGTAAATGGGTCTATTGAATTAAGCAAAACCCAGATGGATCCATTACTCAATATAAAGCATGTCTAGTAGCAAAAAGGTTTCATCAATGACCTGGTATTGACTTCACAGGGACATTAAGTCCCGTTATTAAACCCATAATAATCTGGATTATCTTAAGTTTAGCCATCTCAAAAGTCTAGCACTTTCGATAATTGGATATTAACAATGCCTTGTTATAGGGGATTCTAACTGAAGATGTCTTCATACAACAATCCCTTGGTTTCATTCATCCTGAGTATCCACAACATGTCTGTAAACTACAAAACGCTATTTACGACCTTCGTCAAGCTCCAAGAGCTTGGTATACTGAACTTGGCATGTTTCTGATATCAACTAACTTCATCAACTCCAAGTCTGATACCTCGTTATTTTTTTGACAACAAAGTGGAAACACAATATATCTTCTAGTGTATGTAGATGATATCATTGTCACAGGCAATGATCCCTTGGAGATTCAAACATTCCTAAAGTAATTGGCTAATCGATTCTCTCTCAAAGATCTAACACCCTTGAATTACTTTCTTGGAGTAGAAGCAACATTTACATTTGTCGATCTCCTCCTATCACAAAGAAAGTATATTCAAGACCTATTATCAAAGATAAATATGCAAGATGTAAAAGAAATTACAACTCTCCTTTCGACTAGTGCATTACTCAAATTATGTGATGGAAGCCCTACTATAGACTCTACTCAATATCAATAAGTACTTAGCTCCTTACAGTACCTATCTCTCACTCGTCCAGATATCTCTTTTGTAGTAAATAAATTATCCAAATTTATACATTGATCATCCACTATGCATTAGTCTGTGGTCAAACGAATTTTATGGTATCTTAAAGAGACCCTCAATTATGGCATCTTTCTCTATAAACATAGCCCACTTAATCTCTATGCCTTTGTTGATGCTGACTGGGTAGAAAATTTTGATAATAGAACATCTACGTTAGGGTATATTGTCTTCCTTGGAGCTAATCCAATTAGTTAGAGTTCTAAAAAGCAAAAGACAATCGCCCGATCTACAATTGAAACTGGATACCGTGCCATTGCCACTACTGCTGCTGAATTTAATTGGATCACAAATCTCCTCAAGGAACTCAACGCCAACTCTACCCTTACTCCTACAATATATTATGATAATGTTGGAACTACCTACTTATGTGCAAATCTAGTATTCCACTCATTCATGAAACACATTGTTATAAACAATTTTCATACGAGATCAAGTTGTCAGAAATCAACTATGTGTCTCTTACGTATATACAGTTGATCAACTAGCAGACTCACTCATGAAGCCTCTCGTTCATAAACTATTTTCGTTACTTCGATCCAAGATCGACATCCTTAACATGAGCTCCATCTTATAGGGGCATGATAGAAGATGAGATTTTCCCCAATCGTATGAGGAAATCTCGACATTCAATTGAGAAAAATCATCTCCCTTAACTTGTATAAATAGGCATTGTATTCACCTGAATGAAGTATGCTTTCTATCTTTATTTTACATTTTATCACATATTGTTAAAGCTTCATTTTTATATAAGAGACATTCATTCAATCAAACTAATAAAATATTATTCTTTGACAGGAGTTAGTGAATGGCATGTAGAAGTGATAAGTCAATCTATATTAAAGAGTTATTGAAGGACCTGACTGAAGAAATGCTAGTAGTGTTTGTTAGTACAAAAGGTTATTTGCTTTCCACAGAAAACTGTTAACAATCATCGCTCATTTGACTGGCTTTAATTAGGAGAAAAATTTTCTAATAAAATTGGTTGATTGTGCAAAAAAAAAAATTGTTCAATTTATCTGCATTTTCATAGAAAAGCTTTATAAATGTCTGGCATTTTCTCTTTGGATGAATAAGATAAAATCTATAGTTCAGGATACTAAAAAAGGTCAAAAAAATAAAAAGTATTTTCTAATTATAATTATATATATATATATATATGTATGTTTATATATACATTGGAATAGATGACTGTACTTGCTGTGAGATTGAATTGAATTAGTACGACACTTGAAAGACATCATGTGTTAGTTGTTTGTGTGCAATTAAAAGGGCTACTTAATCATAAAAAAATTTGAAACAAAATCAAATTATTAGTAAAAAATTTTACATCAAGAAGGAACAGATATCTCACAGGCGAAGAAAGAACAAACAAATCATCAAAGATAATAAAATAAACTTGATGCTTGACATTTTGGATTACTGCAAATGGTAGAGATATACAATAATCCATTATTATCATTTGAACCATAAAGTTGATGTGTGGCGTTACAACATGCATGTCATTAGGGAGGTAGACATCTCTTGCATCATTTATTGTTTTCATGGTATCAATCTTTTTACGAGAGTTATGTTCATACTTCATGTAAAGGGCTTTATCCTAAAAGCTATCCTCTATTGAGAACTCAATTTCTTATGTTAATTGAGAATTCAATCATACCGGTGATCATGGGACTCCATAATTGATATTATTCTACAACATAAAAATAACGGAGCGTGAAACCTGAGTTACATTTCCATTTAGTATAAATAGTTAAAAGAGAGAATCGAAACCTCTCTTACCTGAACACATGGGTAAAAGAATTGTAATCTCCTGATGATGGAGATTACAAGGGTGATGAGAAGTAGAGTTAAATAGTAAATTTTATATGTTATACATGATTAAGGTGTATGAATGTGATCATCAAAATTGAGTATTGTAATTCATGCCCTACAAATAGATGAGATTTCTCATGAACAAGTCAAAGAAAATCTAAAGATATGTGAAGAAGAAATAAAGTTCTTATTTGCCTCTTGCATCAAATTTTCTGACCTTTTCCTCTCTTCTCTCTTTTTTTCTTTTCTTATTACCTTCATCTATCGAAATAGTTAAAAAGTTATTTAAAATGGCACAAATACTATTTGGTTTCAAGAGTCTGATGAGGAGTTTAGGGAGGCCATCCTACTAATAATACACCTCAATTAGAGAATGCAATCTAACTAATAAGTTTTCTCCTAGAATAGTGATAAGGAAGGCGAAGGTTGTTGTTAGACCTATTGAATTTTTTTTTTTTGGTGAAAATATTTTATGAGCGAATATTTGTCGCCATCACTATCTCTAAGAATCATGAAGTGCAGCAAGTTACTGATAACAGAGGTCTAGAATCATCTCAGCAGCTTTGTTAACCAAGTGTTGTTTAGCTCACCTACCACAAGAACAAATTGTCAAATTTCTTATGTTATTATATATGCTAACAGGCAGTCAAATAATATATAAAAATATTTCTTGATTATTATTGTCATAATTATTATATTTGATTCCCACATGGAACATGTCTCTTTGATTTCTCATTCTTGTGGTATTTAGATCTAACTATAAGACAAAAAAAATCATATTCTATGGGTTAGTCATAACTATAGAAGTATCTCCCTACACTTAGATTCTTCTCTTAAAGTTGAAAAACTTTCACGAGTGCATTAGTTCTAAGTTTTTTGTGTATTTCAAGTGAAACTGTGACTATTAATTACTCTATAGTTTTCTTGTATTCTCTGTTGTGATTCTACAATTTCATCATCTTTGATATATTTTGAACTCTGGACTAATATGCTATTGATGATGATAATATCTAAATTATTTACTTATTCTAGATGCTAGATGTTGATCTATCCACTGTAAGGTTCTATTAGGTGAAATTTTTACAATAAATATTTATATTTGATATATCCTCAACCAATAAATAATCACATTTGTTAATGTGCTTCAAGAAGCGATAATAAGTACTTCCTTAAAATCATTAACCATAATTGAACTAATACATGTCATGCAAAAGCTTCTTGATATCCTCACGCATGCCATGGTCTTCTAATCGAACAAATAAACACTCTAAAAAAATGCTAAAACATGACAAAAATCTGATAAATAAACTGTTAGTTAATCATTTAAAAAATAAATTTTCTAGAAAGTAATTATATTTAAACTATATGAGTTGCAACTACAACAGATTGGTATACAAAGTGTGATGTATCGCAATCAATGAATAAAAAGGATTTTGACTACAAAAACCACTAAGGATATTTCGAGGTCTCAGTGATGACGAATTATTTTGAAAATATTAACTAAGAAATGCAGTAAAATAGGTTTAGGTTGACGGATTAAACCCAAAATGATAAGGCCATTAAATGCACGTAAAACCTGAATAGGCATTACAACATGCAAATTGCTTTGTCTATGAATAAGAAAATAAGCTCTCTTGTTTTCCCAGAACTATGCCTCTGCTCACGGAAATTGACACAAAAAACGAAAAACAAAATAGAATTAACTTGTTGGGCCTCAACATTTCATCAATCCACACCAAATCTTCAAAAAATAATAAAAACAAGAGATATTTATAGTGCAATCCTTATTTGTTTTTAAAGATCCAATTGGATACATCATATCTCATACGAGGGAAGAAAATACTATCACCAGTGACCCAGCATGGGATAGAGCTTTTGTTGTAGAGGATAAGAAGTAACCCGAGGAAAAGATGAAATAGTCTAATGATGGGAATCAGGACCTCTAAATCTGATCAGATTTACAAAACTTAGTACGATTAACTAACCAATGAGCACATCAATTGGCTTCTTGAAAAATACGACACGAGTTCAATTCAACATAGCTACCGGCAAAGGTGTAGGTCAGAAACTCGTACTCATGGATCGATGAGCACTCGCTATAACTTCATGTCCTTGCTACATGTTTTTTTATTTTTTTTTAATGTTATGTTTATCTGAATAATGTAAGCAACATAAATTGCTCATAATAAGTCATATGAAGTTAGAAGAGGTGGCTTCTTTCACAGAGAGAGAAAAAATAACAAGAGGAGAATGCAATTACAAGCAGAAATTACAAGAAGTCACCGACCTGAAGATGTCATATTTAGAAGAAATGCCTCGAGGAAGAAAGTGTAGCTATTGATTGGTAGAAGATCTGCTGTGGAGACTTCCATCACTAACAAATAGTGTTGCCATGCAATATCAAATTAGTAATACTAATCCAGCCTCTAACATGTACACAACAAGCTGTTCAGCAGCAGCAGGTAGATGTCGCCACTGTATCACCTTTTGGCCATATCTGTGGAGCTTTTGGTGACCACGACACCATTCCTGGCTTCCTGTGAATCCTTGTTTCCGAGCAATGTGCTTAGTGCATGCATAGGAGAAGGGTAATGTGATGATGACGACGACGACAATGATGACGGCAAACACGACAGAAATGATGACGATACACATAATGACGAAAGCAACGACAGTTTCCTCGTTCAATGAGTTTGACTCGAGGATTTGACGGCCTTTACAGGAATGGGAAAGAAGTAATAGAATACGACTCTATGGATTTCCCACTTGTCTCACCTGCAATTGTTTCTCTTGGATTCTCCATTGGCTTCCAACTGGTCTCCATCATGTTGACAAATGCCGCAGCTTGTCAAGTTAACAAACAGTGTTTGATCCATGGAAAACAAGATTCTATTCAGACTAGTAACACTTTTCTAAGCATGTATGAGGAAAAGATTCAGAACCGGCAGTGAAGATTATGGTGAAATCCGGAAAAGGTTACCAAGAAATGTTCTTCTTGTGAATGTAATTTGGACATCAGTTACTTTGGAGATCTTTCAGGTCTCTAAAAACCTTGTTGCCACAGTTTCATATTTTCTCATCCTTTTTATTTCACAAGTTAATATGTTTTTTTTTTTTTGCTTGAATTGGAATGACTATTATCAACAATAGTTTATGATGGTAATTACTGACAATTACTTTTCCAAGAATTGATAAATCATTATGAGTAGGACATGATCTTGGTAAGTTCTTGAAGACATCATTCTGACTTGGAATATTTTGGAAAAAGAAATCTAATATAGTGTTTCATTATGTTAGAAAGAGACATTATGAAATGGTGTAAAAAAATAAGATTTCACTTTGAAAAGGAATCATAATGAAAATGTGCAGAAAAAAAAATTATATTTGTGAAAAATTTTAAATATATATATTTTTTTGTGAGAATATTTTAGAGATTTATTTCTTATCTCCACCGAGTCTCACCACTCTCTCTCTCTCTCTCTCTCTCTCTCTCTCTCTCTCTCTCTCTCTCTCTCTCTCTCTCTTGTCTCTTCTTTTTTTTATAAACTTATTGATGTGTTTCAATCACAATTTGCATTATATAAAACTATGCACAACTTACTTAATCTTCATGTGGTGAGGAGGAATGCGTCAGTAATGAATCTGAAAAAGTGAAGCTTTCATCTCTTCATCATTCAACCGGTTCATTTCAAGGGGAAATGATGCCTTTACCTAGGACACCTGGGAGTAACTTCACATCACACATCACGTTCTCACATTTCCTTCATTAATTGATTGCTACTAAAGCAGCACCTGATGTTAACTTATTATGTTATCCACAGTTCCTACCGGCCCAGGCGGTGTCTGAACCCTTTTTCTTAATCTGTCTACCTTATAAATCATATGGATGATCTGAGTGAACATTATGTTTTTGAGGGGGGGAAGAGGAAAATGTTAGGGTTTTAAATGAGATAGTACCGAAGGATTGCTTGCAAATGGTCTTTGTAGTAGAGTAGGTTTCATCCTCATTACAAATGGCTTCATTCTGAGAACTCCACTTGCTATTTCCCACTAGATTTTGTTTTCGTTTCTGTCTTGGATGTTGCAAAACTACTGATCATCTCCCATTAAAAAACTGCGCAAATTATCATGTTATGATCTTTCCAGTGGACAGAGCTAAATTGGTCGAAAACAAATTATAAATTCTTGTGAAGGTTAATGTGTTGTATTTAAAGTTAGTGAGTGTCTTGAAATTCCATATAGTTCAGCAAATAAAACAAATGGTTAGGGTTCTCATTAGTGGGATTGAAGATCAGAAACAAAAGTGGAGATTACTGTAATCAGAGGTTGAATGAGAAGATATAAATATAATTTCTCATACTGCAACTTTTCAGGATGAAGATACTCTACAAGCATAAATCGGTTGCTGTCATTTAATTCCATGACAATAATGAACTGAAGCAATCTCTTGATGCCAGAGCTACAAGATATATCTCAACAAACCTTATTAATTAAGCAAAGATTAGCTCTTTCTTTATTATTTTCCTGTCCTTTTTCCATTCAAGGGATGGGGATGGAACGATAAAATAGGTAAATAGCAAAATAAAAGTCATTATATATATATATATATATATATATGTATGTATGCATGTATGTATGTATATATGTCATTCTTCAATCTGAATGGGATTTTTTTTTCATTTTATAGCTTTTAACATGGAATATGCAGCTTTAATCTCTGATTTTAGTGGTGATTAGATCTGACTTTAAGACATAAATAAAGATCATGTTCTATAATTTAGTCATGACTGTAGAACTAGCTTTACAGACATAAAGATCTGACTTTAAAAGCTAATTGAGTTCGTATTCTTACCTATAAACTACAATTGTGTTCACATCTCATCCTCCTCGGTTCAGTACAATTCGCAACAGGCCATAAGAAGTCGGGAGAGTTGACTTCAAGTAGAGCAAAAAAGGAAGCAAGAAGAGGAAGATGCAAAAAGAACAAACTAATAGCAGAATCCAGCTAGAGCTTCTTTTTTGCTTCTTTTTTTTTTATAGTGAAAAGTGAGAAGGCATAAATATCTTCTTTTGAATCCATGAGATATGAAAGAAAAAAATAATTCTAAGATGTTCACAAAAATACAAGTAGAGCAGTTGATCATTACCAACCAAAAAAAGTCAGATGGGACTCCCAGTAGCACATATGGAGCGGAAACTTCCATCCTAATCTGCCCCATCAATTATGTACATAATAATTTCAGTTGGATGTCACCATGGACTCGATCGCATTTTGGACTTCTTGTAATTCCTAAGTTATTCACAGCTTCCAGTTAATCCTTGTTTCCGAACAATGTGCTTTGTGTCGAAGAAACACAAGATGATGATGACGACCGCAACGATGACGGCAATCACCACAGAAACGATGACGACATTGGTGATGGCAAAGCAAGACGAAAGCAACAGTACCACCTTCCATTATTAATGCTTGCTCTCTCCTGATAACCGGTTTCCAGGGTCAATGAGTTGGACATGTGCATTCGACAGCCCTTTGTCCCCTTCGCTAATCTCCAAGCCTTGCTGTTCCACGACCCTAATTATACGTTAGAATATTACAGGAATGGGGGGAACAAGTAATAATAGCATATGACTTTATGGGTTCACTCGCTGTCACACGTCGACACTTGTCCAATGTGTACTCGAAGAAAACAGGGACGCCTTCAAACGTGTTCTGTTCTTCTTTCCTTCAGCTTGTTTCAAAGAGGAACGATGCCTTTTCCTTGAAGCTGCCATCGTGCCACAGCTTGCCACATTTCCCTCATTGTTTAGTGGAAAAGCAGCAGCTGATGCTGACTTGTTTATTCTATCCAATAGAACTTGCCTGCCTCAGGTGGTGTCCGAGCACCTTCTTTTAATCTATTTGCCCTGGAGAGTACATGAGCATTTCTTATAAAAATATATGAAAATAAATCATTGATCAAATATAGTAGATGGTAACAAAGGATATGAAGATAAGGGTTTTGGATCAAGAATTCCTTCTTAATTTGGTCTATATGGATTCTACACCGATGGAGTCGATTAAATCATTAATCTGATTCAAGGTTCTAAATATTTGAAGCAACATTAATATGTTTATTATATTAGGAGGTGAAGGATATCGAAAGCTCTATAGGAGAATGAATTAAAATTAACATTGATTCTCGAAAGTTGATAAATCTTTTAGAGAAAGGATGTTTGTATTAAATATATTAATTTGACGTATTCATGGGGCCATATAAACGCAACATATTGAGAGACATAAAGTTGGTGTCTTATCATTTTTCTTCTTTGTATTGTATTATAGTTCTATCACTCTTCCTATTCGTTAACAGATATTTGCATCTTTAAATTTTACGGTTTTCATGCGATTTTCTCAAATATTTCTATTTTCTAATTTTTGATGTATTGCTCTTGTTTATTTTTTGTTTAAATTAAATTTCTTTTCTTCTTTAATTATCCTAAAATTTTCTCTATTTTTGTTTCTTAAAGACATTTTTTATTGAACTGTCTCTTCTTGTTAAGAAATATGGGGTTAGTTTCAATAGTCTAATCTGATCTAGAAGAGAGATGTTTTTGTTTGAATATGCAGTAATTTGGCACAAGAAAGACGACCTTATAACACTATTACAAACCCTTCTTACCATCAATTGTGGCGTTTGGGAATGTGGATTTCACTTGCTCTCACAAACCTTGTCCTAATCGTGATTGTATAATTAAATGGTTATAGAACATTTACTTAATCCCAGCTGCATCATCAATGGAGACAGCACAAGATGGTTGACTCTAACCATGAGTTAAGAAGCTTGCAAAACATGTGGAACTCTGAGGCTTTTTTAAACATATCTCAACATAGTGATTATCATAAACAATGATTCTCTGAATCATTGTATCCAAAAGCTTAAAGCTCTACAAGCTTGTTTATATCGATCAATTATTGCCAATCTATATACACACAGACACACAATATATTGGCTTCTTCAAGGGTTCAATTACAAGTATTGTTAGTTCCATGATTCCAATGATAGGACTTAAAACTTCATTATAAGGAAAAAAAATTTCTAAAAATATTTTGTTTCAAGAAATTGACAAGGATTATCTACCATAGCAATACAAATGATAGTACATCTCACCTAGAGAAGTATAAGTTTACCAGAAGTTGTCTCCAATACAGCACTGACAAATGATGGGCAAGTAGTTGATTAGATAGATGAAATTTCTCATATTGCACTTACAATGTTAAAATTTTCCTCTTTGAATTCAAGGTGAAGGTATTCCATCAGCACATATAGGTTGCTCTCGATATCTCTGACAATTACGAAATGGGGGCAATTTCTTGATATTAAAGCTGCCACATATTTATTAATATACTATCCTATCTACTATACTATCTTAACATAGAGAAAAGTAATAATTATATTAAACTTTCAACAACAATCATCAAAAGAAATCACCTTTCTGCACATTATGAATATTAATTGTCATAATTAGCAGACAATTTGACGATTAGCAAGATCCTAATCTCTAATATAACACAGCATTATAAATTACGTGTGGAAGTTGAAGTAGGAATTGGTTCTCTCTCTAGATCTATTATAACACAGCATTACAAAGAGATTCTAAATCTTTTTTTTTTCATGATCAAATGTTAATTTGATTGCATAATTTTTTGATGAATCAGATAAGGAGGCCTTTGATCAGCTCTATGCCATCAGAACCTAAACTCCAAGAAGTCCATGTCCAATCCCACTGAGCATGGCGAGGAGACTTCATCCAGAACAGTATCAAAGTAGAAGCCACAAATAGCTGACAAGCTTGGTTGTGGTGGCTCCATGGAATCAGCCTCTGACTCCACCTTGCTCGATGAAATGCCCATGGTGGTTCCTTCGACCACGCTTCTTCTCGTCCTATTCGTGTGCGAGGGGAGACGCTTGCTGTGCTCCGTGGAATCAAAGCGAAGCAGACACGGCTCGACTGGAGGAGTTACTGCTGTAATGTGAGCAAAGGGCTGCTCATCGTAGTCCTGCAACTGCACCCGTCTTGCTGTTGGGAAGTCCTGCAGCATAAGCTGAGCATCCTCAGCCGTAGACCAGGATGGTGTGCATGTGTGTTCTCCCTTGTAGACGACAAGAAACAAGAATGGGGCGCCACAGTCTTGTTGTTGCACCTGCTTCTTTGCGTTGCATCTTTGATCATGGCTGTAGGTGCACCGGTAGTAGCTCCTGCCAAATTTGTCATACAAGTCAAGTAAGACGAAGAAAAGAGCCATGCTTAATCAGTAGAGAATTCTGTATTTAATTGATTAGGTACAGAAGGAAATATAAAACAAGGTTATCGGCCTTGGAGGTTCCGTCTCCGAATGAGCTGGAGAAGAAGATTAAAGCATTTGTTCTGATTCCTTCGCAATTTCATGATGAACTTTGATATATATGTTGAACTCTATCCTCTCTATACATGAAAAAACTGAAAATTTATGCAACAAAGGAAAAAGGAAAAGGCAGCACAGAAGTACATGACTTTAATTATGATATCATATGCATTTATACAAATAAAAATAAAAATGTTTGAAACAATATAGTATAAAAGTCAAAAAATAAATTGTGGAACAATAAGAAAGAAGTCTGAAAAACAGCTTCTGATGATTTGCAAAATCCCAAAAAAGCTGAAGATAGTTGAACAAATAGCATACTCCTGGAAAGCGAAAAATAGACACAAAGATCCAAGATTTGATCCTGAAAGCACATCATAAGTAAATAGCAATCCTCCCTTTGCTTGAAAATAATAAAAGAAATTGAAGTGTAATTACAGTCATCTGAATCTATATAATCTAATTAGCTAGAGATGATGACTACTTGTTTCAATTACAGCGATTACAAGTGGTAAGTAATGGTAGCAAACCTTTTGAAGGTGCAGCCTTTTATACTCTTTTCCCCGTATTTTCTCCATTGGTAACCATCATTATAAGGTGTAGCTGTTATTTCTTCTCGTTCGTAGCTGTTTAAAGGACAGACATCACACAAAGCATATGAAATAACTTTAATGGAAGAAAATTGCTGAAAGATCTTCAAAATATTTGTTATCTACTCTCTTACCTTCTCGGATCTCTTCGCATTGGACCTTGAAGCGCAGCCAGATCTTGACTTGCAAGCTCAATCGCCGCGCTGTTTCTCCGTGGTACTGCAATAGCCCCACCGGAGTTTAACATGGAGCGGGTAGCGTTGCAGGACTGCAGTATCTCCTCTAAGACCACCAGGGCCGACTCCTTCTCTGTATCACTGCAGTTGACGAGCTCGACGAGGGACTGAAGCTTGGCTGTGCGATCAAACGCTTGTTCCATCTCTTGGATCACAGAGTCAATGATCTTATTCTCCATGAGCTGTTTCTTCTCCGGTCTCTTCAACTCCACCAAAGGTTGCCTGCATCTCAGATCGTGCATCTCTCCATATATAAATAGAGATAAGCCATGCCTGGATCCAGAACATCTATAGAAAACTAAGTCTAAATTTTCGTCTAGAGATCAGTCCATAAGATATGGAAGCATTCTGTTAATTTATTCCCCTCGAGAAGAAAAAGAAATATTCTGAAACTTTACATGATTATCATATTCCCACATGATGTGGTTTCCCAGCCATTTTGGCAGTCTCTGCAAGACTTCATTTGGGTCTTACATGATGCTGTTTCCTGTCAAAGATGTCCAAGTCAGTCATATATGGCGAGACCTAATTTTCACACTTGTGTACATGTTGATAGAATGAAAATACAATTATAAAAGCCTGTTATAATTAATAGAATATGAGGTCTATTTATATAAATTTAGGAGGGAGAATTTTTCTCAATAAAATAACGAGATTTCCTCATGCAGTTGAGAAAATCTTATCTGCTATCATGCCCCCGCAAAATGGTGCTCTTGTCAAGGATGTCAATCTTAGACCGATGTAATGAAAATAGTTTATGAGCAAGAGGCTTCGTGAATGAGTTTGCTAGTTGATCAGTCATATGTATGTGAGAAATACGTAGTTAATGTCGGATAACTTGATCTCGCACAAAGTAGAAGTCGATGATAATATCATGCGGGAGTGGAACACTAGATTGAGGCATAGATAGATAGCTCCGACATTATCATAATAGATTGTAGGAGTAAGAGTGGAGTTGATGTTGAGTTCCTTGAACAGGTTTATGACCCAATTGAGTTCTACAGCAGTGGTGGCGATGACACGGTATTCAGCTTTAGTTTTTGACCGTGCGATTGTCTTTTGCTTCTTAGAACTCCAACTGATTGGATTAGCTCCAAAGAAGATAATATACCCTGACGTAGATGTTTTGTCATCAAAGTTTCTTGCCTAATCAGTATCGGCAAAAGTATGGAGATGAAGTGGAGAATGTTTGCGGAGAAAGAGACTATAATTGAGGGTCCCTTTAAGATATCACAAGATTCGTTTGACTGCAGACCAATACATAGTAGATGACTGATATATAAATTGTGATACCTTGTTGACTGCAAATGAAACGTCTGAACAGGTGAGAGCTAAGTACTCTAAGGAGCCAACTACTTGTCGATATTAAGTAGGTTCTGTAGCAGGACTACCATCACATAATTTGAGTGATTTAGTAAAGAGAGGAGTTGTAAACTCCTTTGCGTCCTGCATATTTATTCTTAATAATAAATCTTGAATGTACTTTCTTTGTGATAGAAAAAGACCTGAAGGTGTGTATGTTGCTTCTACTCCTAAAAAGCAGCTTAAGGTACCTACATTTTAAGGGAAAATTGATCTGTTAATTACTTGATAAATACGTGGATCTCTATAGGATTATTATCCGTAAAAATAATATCATCTACATATACTAGAAGATATATTATGCCTCCATTTTATTATTATAGAAATAACGATATATCAGACTTGGAGTTGTTAAAGGCAATTGAAATAAAAAAAATGAGTCAAGTTCATTGTACCAAGCTCTTGGAGCTTAACGAAGTCCATAAATACCTTTTTGTAGTTTGTAAACATGCCTTGGATACTGAGGATGAAAGAAACTAAGAGGTTGCTGCATAAAGACGTCTTTAGTTAGAATCTCCTATAAAAAAGGTATTATTAATATCCAATTATCGTAATTGCTAGCCTTTAATGGTGGCCAAACTGAGGATAAGTCGGATTGTTATGGATTTAACAATGAGACTAAATGTCTCTGATGAAGACACAAGGCTTAGATCATGATGTTATCTTATGGGAGGCATAGGGACATAACCATGGATAATATAAATAGTCAAATACTTTGAGTTTATGAATGTTTGAAGATTTGTGAATTAGTATTTCAAATGAGGACTGATATTGTAAGATTAGAGTAAGCATATGATTGATAAGATAGACTGCAGTTTGAAATACTGCTGACCAAAAGATTAGAGGCATGGAGGCCTGATGTAGTATTATGAGACTGGTTTCAACTATATGTCGATGTTTGTGTTCAACAAAGCTAACTAGTTGAGGAGTATATATGGGTGACTTGAGGTGTTGTATACTACAAGCTGAGAGACAGGATGTCAAGGCTTGATATTCACCTCCACCATCAGAGTAAACTATTTTTATGGTAGACTGAAAGTAATTTTCAATCAACTTTCTAAAGTTAGTAAAGACTATGAAAACTTCAGATTTATAGTGAAGAGGGTACAACAATGTGTACTTAGTAAAATAATCTACAAAAATGATATAAAATCTGAATTTGTCAAAAGAAATGGTGGGAACAGAGCCTCAAACATCTATATAAATAATTTCAAAAGTTTTAGAGCAAGATATGGACGATGTACCAAAGGGTTGTCTATGACTTTTATTACTAAGACAAGCATCACAATGAATTATAAAGTTACTTGATTTAAAATTGGGAAAAGAATAACGAGAAAGTTATTTTTGCTGGATAAGGGACGAGGGATGACCAATACGACGATGCCACATATCAATTGAAGCTGCAACCGAAGAGTGAACAACGGGCTGGGTTATTTGTGGGGTTGATAGTCATTCATAAATATTACCTCTACTCTAGTCATGGACCAAGGATACTCCCATGTTCAAATCCTTGACAAGAAAAGAATCAGGAAAGAATTCAATAGAAGTATTATTGTGTTTGCAGAATTAAGAAATGGAAATGAGGTTTCGCTTAATGTGAGGTGCACATAGAATATCATCGAATGTAAAACTTATGATATATGAATTAAGATTATGAAACTAATATGAGTAATAAGAATTACTTTACTGTCACCGATAATAATATCTTCATTACCGTCATAGTTGTTGTGGATGGACAAGTTCTAAAGATCAGAAGTGATGTGATGAGAGGCGCTAGAGTCCACAATCTAATTATGTTAATTTATAGCCGGTGTAGTCATGAGATTCACTTGAGGCCACCATGATGGAGTAGGGAGTTTGGGTCGAGTCCGATAGACTTTTGCGAAGTGTTCGACTTTATCACACAACTGACAGACAACTCTTTGTTGTGTTGTGAAGTCAAGATGCCAGGGCTGATGGTTATTGGAGTTGCCACCTTGATAGAAATATTAAGGAGGTGGAGTAAAGAGAGTTTGTTTGGGACCCATAGTGTCACGCACTTAGCTGGAATTGCCTAAGTGGTAAGGCACCCTTGCGGCAAACACGGACTTAGCTGGAGTTGCCTAAGTCAAGAATCACCTTTGCGTCCACTTCAATCAGACTTAGCTTGGATTGCCTAAGTCTTGAGGTGCCCTTGCGACGTATACATCCGCAAAGGGTCAGCTGAACTACAACCTTATGCAGGTCCCATAGGATCTGTAAAAAGAGAAGTTTATTAGTTTTGAAAACGAGCGACGGACAAGTCCCGACATCTCGCGAAGAGGGAAGCTTTACAAGTAATTGAGCGAGCACTTGGAGTGCAGGAAAGTAGAGAAAGAGAGGAGGAAAATAAGGACTTTAGAAGGGTGAATGAGTAGTTGTAAGTCCACAAATAACTACTCCCCAAGTACCGGGCATGAAGGCAAATTTCCGTCAAGTTGACGTGCAAACTTGTGAAAGTGTTCAACGCCCGACACTATACTGAAGACCCATCTAGCCATGTGCCACCCAGGGGGTTCCTGGGTACTGAGATGGCTGACAAAATTTGGGTGGCTGCGGGCTATAGAAATCAGCTCGCGGCACACAAAAACGAAGCTATTTTGGGGGTTTCTGGGCAGATGCAGCGAGCGATCATTCTGCAGCACTACGAGCTATTGTTTCTTACATTTTTATAGGGAAAACACACCAAAACATGGCAAAACAGGCTACCAAGGATATGTACATACATGGGTAAGTGACGAACAGGATGTTGAATGAAGTTGTTGCGAGTGTGCGATGACCATTCGTGACATTCTCCCCCACTTAAACTGTCGGCGCCCTCGTCGACGCTTGTTGGTAAGCTTTGATGGTTGCTTCTTCATGTTGGAGGGCACTTTTTGGCTCCCAACTAGCTTCGGTTCTGGGAAGCTTCTGCCACTTCACCAAGTATTCGATTTGTTCAGCTCCATTGGGTAGATTTGTCTTGTGATATGCTAAAATGGTCTCAACATGCTTCTCGTAAGAGGCTCTGGTGGGAGGTTGTCAAGTTGAAATGTCTCAGAAAGCATCTTGCGGATCGGAGTGGTAGGCTTTCAAGTTGTTGGCATGGAAAACATTATGAATCTTGAGCCACGCCAGTAGCTGCAACTTATAGGAGACGTTGCCCACCCTATTGATAATTGGGAAGGGGCCATCATACTTACATACCAATCCTTTGTGCACCTTGTTTCTAAAGAATTGGAGTGATGCTGGTTGAAACTTCACCAACATCAAATCGTCGACTTTGTATTCCTGGGGTCGCCTTCCCAAGTCTGCCCACCTCTTCATCTTTCTAGCCGCCTTCTCCAAGTAGACCCATGCAATATCTGTATTTCGATGTCATTCTTTTGTCAAGTGATATGATAACGGACTACTCCCTGTATATCCAATAGCCAAAGTGTGAGGAGTCGACTGTTATTATCCTGTGATAATCTCAAAGGGGCTCTTGTTGGATGCAGAGCTCCATTGCAGGTTATAGGAGAATTAGGCTATGTCCAATAGTTTCACCCAATCTCGTTGGTTGGCACTCATGTAGTGCCGAAGATATTGCTCTAGGAGCGAGTTTATTCTCTTAGTTTGGCCATCCGTCTGAGGGTGGAGGCTTGTAGAGAAGTATAGCTTCGACCCCAATAATTTGAATAGCTCGGTTCAGAATCATCCCAGAAACCGAGCATCTCGATCACTTATGATATTGTACGGGACTCTCCAATACTTCACCACATTCTTCATCATTAGCTTCGTCGGTTCCTCTACTGAACAGTGTAGGGGTGCAGCAATGAAGGTTACATACTTCGAAAATTGATTGACCACCACAAGTATCGATCCGAGTCCCCCTACTACCAACAAGCTTGATATGAAGTCCAGAGAAATACTCTCCCACGGCCTTTTTGATATGGGCAACGGCTCTAAAAGTCCCACCGGCTTCCGCTACTCCACCTTATCTTGTTGACATGTTTGGCACATTCGAACATATTCCTCCATATCCGTCCCCATCTTCGGCCAATAGAAGGCCCTCTCCACGAGAGCCAATGTTCGGTGAATGTCCGGATGTCCTACCCAAAGGGAATCGTGACACTCCTTCAAGAGTTCACGTCTTAAATTGTCCACTCGAGGGACATAAACTCTGTTCCCTTTGGTGTAGACGAGTCCCTCCTGGACCCAAAATCATCGTGCCTTGCCTTCTTGGATTAGTTGCATCAAGGTTACTGCCTGAGGATCACTATACAGTCCATCCTTGATCCGAGAAAGGAAGTTGGAGTACAACTGACTTGCTTGGCCTCTGCCCTCCAGTTGCATAGCATTCACTCGCTCCACCTTCTGACTCAACGCATCGGCTACGACATTTACTTTTCCGAGCTTGTACTCTATTACCATATCAAATTCCGCTACGAAGTCCTGCCATCGTGCTTGCTTTGGAGAGAGCTTCTTTTGAGTCTGAAAGTAACTCAAAGCGATATTATCTGTCCTTAGTACAAATCGCAATCCGAGAAGGTAGTGTCGCCACCCTCGTAAATAGTGGATCACCGCTGTCATCTCCTTCTCGTGCACTGGATACCATCGCTCGGTCTCGTTGAGTTTACGGCTTTCGTAGGCTACTAGGTGGCTCTCCTACATGAGTACTCCCCCAATAGCGAAGTCTAAAGCATCTGTATGGACTTTGAAGGGCTTCTCATAATCTGGCAATTTGAGCATAGGTTCTTTCATAACGTTAGACTTTAGGTCTTGGAATGCCGCTTCGCATTTGTCGGACCATCTCCAAGGCTATTCCTTTTTTAGCAACTCCGTCAGTGGAGTTGCACGCTTCGAATACCCCATTATGAAGCTCCGATAGTAGTTCACAAAACCAAGGAAGGATCTCAGCTCTAGCACCTTCCTTGGAGTACTCCATTCTATCACAGCTTGCACCTTTGACTTATCCATTCGAATGGAACCATTGCCGATTCGATGCCCCAAGAATAAGATCTCCGTCTGAGCAAAGTAGTACTTCTCTCTTTTCCCGAACAAAGTATTCTTCCTGAGAACTTTGAAGATTGTTCGAAGGTGCTCAATATGCTCCTCAAGTGTTCGGCTATAGACGACGATATCGTCCAAGTAGACGACCACAAACTTGTCTAAATACTCCTTGAATAGCTGGTTCATAAGAGTACAGAATGTGGCTAGAGCGTTGGTTAAGCCGAAAGGCATCACCAAGAACTCAAACGCTCCATACTTGGTCACACAAGTAGTCTTCGCTTCATCACCTTCAGCAATATGCACCTACCAATACCCCGACCGAAGGTCGAGTTTGGAGAAATACTTTGCTTTGCCCAGTTGGTCGAACAAGTCCACAATGAGTGGGATTGGATATATGTTCTTCACGGTCACCTTGTTAAGGGCTCGATAATCGATGTATAGTCGAAGACTCCCATCTTGTTTCTTTTGGAAGAGAACTAGAGCTCCGAATGGTGCTTTAGAACTGCGGATGAGACCACCGCTTAGCAGTTCATCTAACTGCTTTCTGAGCTCGGCCAACTCAGGAGAGGGCATGCGGTATGGTGGTCTCGCTGGAGGCTTCACTCCCGGCTCCAACTCAATAAGATGATCCACGCCTTTGCGTGGTGGCAGAGTTTTCGGCAACTCAAGTGGCATAACATCTGTGAACTCCTTCAGAACGTTTGCCACCGCAGTAGGTTCTTTAATGGCCTCCCTGTCAAGTGGTTCTAGCTTCATCGCAGCCACAAAGGTTAACTCTCCTTTACGTACACCTTTCTTCAATTGCAACGCCGATAGTTGTTGGGGATCCTGGGTTCCTCTCCGAGAGACGGACGGAAATCACACAGGGGTTGTCGCCTCCCATTAGACATATGAAGTCTATGAATGGCATCGGTACCAACTTTGCTGCGTGCATGAACTCCATTCCAAGAATCACTTGGAAGTCATCTAATGGCACCGTCATCATGTTTATGCGCCCGCTCCATGGTCCGATCTTGATGGAGACTCCCTTTGCTAGCCCGGAGATCCGCTTGGCTTCCGAGTTGACCGCCTTCATCCAACTTGGGTTCTTCTCCAAGATTAGTTCAAGCCGCTTTGCTTCTCGATCGGCAATGAAGTTGTGAGTAGTACCCATGTCCACCATTGCCCGGGTGGTTTGGTCGTTGAGTCTGATGTTTACATACATTAGCTCACTGCTTCCTGCTTTTTGTTACTTCGGCTTCATGTTCTCCCCCACTTGACCCCGCAATGCATTCAATAAATGCATCTCACCCATTTGAGGTCCTTACGACTTCTTATCGTCGCTACCCAATTCAGAGCTACTCGAACTGAGAGCAACTGCCTTACCCTTGTCTGGCTTGGGGGGATTGATGGAAGTCGACAAGGCATTGAGTGCCTACTTTTGTGGGCACTCCCACACCTTATGTGGCCCTCTGCACAAGAAGTATCTACTAGGTCTTGAGGCCTTGCCGTTTGAGTTTGGCCCCTTATGGAAACTCTTCTTCCTTTGCTCGCCCGCAGATTCCTTCCCAAGAGGATGCTTTGGATGGTGATTTCCTGTAGACTATTTCTTCTTTCTCGGGTCCTCTGAAGAAACAAAGTCGGTGAGCCTTTCGGCGGCTACAATTGCTCCGATCACATCAGTGACATTCCATCGATGAAGTTCCTGTTGAGCCCATGGCTTTAGGCCATCAAGAAAGCTGAATAGCTTATCTTTTTCAGACATGTCTTGAATGTCCAGCATCAGTGCAGAAAATTGCTTCACATATTCCCGAATGAAAGTCATTTGGTGGAGTTGTCTCAACTTCTTCCTTGGACGAACTCAGTGTTCTCAGGCAGGAATTGAGTTCTCAACTCACGCTTCAAGTCATCCCATGTGTCCACTCAGCTCTGACCTTGTTGAATCTCTTCCCAACGGGTTCTCCACCTAAGCTTTGCATCTCCGTTCAGACACATGGTCACTATCAAAACTTTGGTGTCCTCAGAGTCTGGCCTCGTAGCTCAGAAGTACTGTTCCATATCAAATAGGAAATTCTCGAGCTCCTTCGCATCTCTAGCACCCTCATAACAATATGAGTCGAGCGCTCTGAAGCTTTGTGTCTGCGCAACACGAGTGTTGCTTCCCGCATTTAGCGCCCTTGTGAGCACTATCACTTTGGAAGTAAGTTCTACCACCATTTCTCGCAGATGTTGTACGGAGTCCTTGGTGTCATCCATTAGTCGGTCAACTAAGGTTTCAATCTTGTTGATCCGAGATTTGACTTCCTCTTGCAAGCTCTCTACCCTAAGAAGCCTATATTGGCCTTGGTAGAGTTCCTCCAAGCTCGCTTCAAGAACATCCAAGCGGGTTTCTGCCGCTGTGATTCTTTCTCTATGGCTCATTTTCCCAGTCGGTGCTCCAGATTGCGCCTCCTCCGCTTGCGGCAAGTAGCCAACTTCTCGCTCATCATGTCCACTACCCTACTCTTCCTAAGCGGCACTAGCAGTGAGGGAGTGAGTTTGCACATGCAGCCCACCTGCGGCTGCTTGGGGCAACAATCTAGCTTGCCCCGTCTTGCTCGACTCATCACGATGTTTCACCATGGCGAGATTGCGAAGTTTCTTTGCTGCTTTCTTAAGTTGCTTGCTTGCTCTGATACCATAATGTCACGCACTTAGCTAGAATTGCCTAAGTGGTGAGGCACCCTTGTGGCAAACACGGACTTAGTTGGAGTTGCCTAAGTCAAGAATCACCTTTGTGCCCACTTCGATCAGACTTAGCTTAGATTGCCTAAGTCTTGAGGCGCCCTTGCGACATATGCATCTGCAAAGGGTCAGCCAAATTGCAACCTCATGCAGGTCCCGTAAGACTTGTAAAAAGAGAAGTTGATTAGTTTTGAAAACGAGCGGCGGACAAGTTCCGACGTCTCGCAAAGAGGGAAGCTTTACAAGCAATTGAGCGAGCACTTGGAGTGCAGGAAAACAAAGAAAAAGAGGAGGAAAATAAGGACTTTAGAAGAGTAAATGAGCAGCTGCAAGTCTGCAAACAACTACTCCCCAAGTGCCGGGCGCAAAGGCAAGTTTCTGTTAAGTTAACGTGCAAACTTATGAAAGTATTCAACGCCCGACACTATACCGAAGACCCATCCAGCCATGTGCCACCCGGGGGGTTCCTGGGTGCTGAGATGGCTGACAAAATTTGGGTGGCTGTGGGCTGCAGAAATCAGCCCGCGACATACAAAAACTGAGCTGTTTGGGGGGTTTCTAGGTAGATACAGCGAGCGATCATTCTGTAGCACTGCGAGCTGCTGTTTCTTATATTTTTATAGGGAAAACATACCAAAACATGGCAAAACAGGCTGCCAAGGATATGTACATGTATGAGCAAGCAACGAACGAAACGTTGAACGAAGTTGTTGCGAGTGTGCGATGACCGTTCGTGACAATAGGGTCAAGAGTCATTTTGGCTAAACCTTTATTGATTTGCTTCTTATATTGGTTGCTCTTTCTCTTGGACTTTTGACTGACTTGAGCTATGGTGGTTGGTCCAAGCAGCTTATCCTCATACTTCAAATATGTCTTGTAGTTAGTCAACTTATCATAGAGTTCTTCGAATGATATTGGTGAGTCACGTGCCCGAATTGCGACTGCCAATTCCTTGTACTCATCTCCTAGGCTATTGAGGGTATGGATTATAACTTCTTCGTCATAAAGAGAATAACATATCAAAGTAAAGTCATCGATGATAACTTTGATATTTTGTAGATAATCAGCAATAGTACTTCTCTCTTATTTGGTTTTTATTTGACTAGATAGTAGGCTGAGCATGCAAGTATGTGAACAATTTGCTAAGGTTGTTTGCAACTTGTACCATGCTTCTACAACAGTCATATATGAAGATATCAATGGTACGATGAATCTAGCAACTGAAGCTTAAAAGCTTGGAGGATGAGACGATCTTGACGTAACTATATTTTATGAGCTGGATTTGGTAATGGGTTCTCTAGGGATATTCGTCATTACTGGTGGACAACTGAGAGAGCCGTCGATGTAGCCTAGTAAGTTATATCCAAATAGGATGTTGGTAAATTGGGCTCGTCAAGATGCGTAGTTGTCGCCTTTAGATAACTTAAAAAGGATTAGCATTGTAGCATTGATGGAGATAAATCCTGTATGTGGAGAAGCACTATGATTCCCTATAGAAACAGTAATTGGAACATCAGAAGTAGACGATGAAGAAATTCTAAGTATGTATACTGATCCGAGAGCTTAGAGTTCATGACAGAATAGTATGGATCTTTGCCGGAGAAGGAGTTCGGGTAAGCAATTATTGATGATTTGAAAGTGATGCCTGTGATCAGAAAATAAGCTGAGCTTGAAGGAGAAGTAGCACCTTCACGATGTGCGGATCTGCGGGTCAGTACAGGATGTGCGGATCCTATTCCAGCTAAAGCGAACGTTTAGGTTCGTTACCTTCGTTTACCCCGAGACGATGAAGCTAATCCTGGCTAAATGCAATCCCCACTTTGTCTGCGGATGCTTAGTTCTCGTCAAGCCTTATAAGGAGAAAGGAAAAAGGTCCCGACAAGTGCAGAAAGCAGCAACAACCGCAGACTGAGAGGGGTGACTTCGCAGCTTATGAATTGGAGGTAGAAGCTGGAAAAAGCAACTGGTACTAGCACTATTCATGGATGAGCTTTCACCTTGAACGATGTGCATTGTCTTGGGTGGTAGGTGGGTTTGCTGAGAGAGGAGCTGAGGAGAACAAAGTCAGCGCTGGATACAGCAAACAATAAGCTGAGCTTGAAGGAGAAGCTAGCAAAGACTGCGATGGCTGCTCAGGCTACCGCAAAAGCAACCTTACGGCTGGCGGACAAGAGGGCAACTGGGCGTGGAGAACAGCAAAAGAGAGAGGATCAGAGTGAAGGTGGGTGAGGTATGTCTGTTGGCCATGGCAAGCCTTTAGAGTCGCGCCCGCTGCTCGAGCGGGTTCCAGAAGCAGGGAAAGGAGGAGGAGGATGATGCTACCTGAAATGGAGGCTTAGAAGATAGATTACTTGTGCAATAGTAAGCGCTAGAGCTGCAGCAAGCTTGAGCTCTTACAAAGGGTTCTGTGCGAGGGAGCAGGAAGCAGTGAAGCAAGAAGCAATGAAGCTGCACTCACCTCGTTAGAGCTTCGCCAAAGGCCACACCTAGTGCACTATTGCATTGCAGACTGAGCCCAACAAATGTTTGCAAATGATGGCTGCTTCCTGGAAGTGCGGTAGTGACCGGGAATCAGCAGCGATGAGTAAGAAGAAGAGAGCAGCTCACAATCAAAAGATCATAGTTGCCAAAGAAAGAAGGTGCAGATTTCTTGGGAAGAGTTTCTCGTCGATGAAGAAGAGGTGCAGAAATAATTCGACTGTAGCTTGGAGTCGAATCCAATGGCTTTTGTAGTCTCTGGAGTAGGGGCGGGATCAGTGCTGAAGATTGCACACTATTGTTGCCTTCGGCACAAAGATGGTGATACTGTTGATGGAGAAACCGAGCTGGGAGATGAGGGAGAGCTGCCTGACTCTAAGTCCCACGAGCCCACTGATCCTAATGCTGAAGGTGTCGCTGCTCTGATGAGAGCACCTGAAGGTGATCTTGGAGATGGCAATATCGGTGTCGAGCTCACAGTAGCATATTGCATCTGTAGGGAATAGACACAGAAAGAGGGATGCAGCACCGCTGGCTGCCTTGCACTCGCTTGAGAGGAGGAGGGTGCTTGCACAGCAGATGCAGCAGCATAGGATCTCTGATAACCGATGCAAGTTTTCAAGGTCTTGGTGCTAGTACAGCAGGAGAAGGCGCTTCTCGGGTGCGATAGTACGGAGCTACTAGATCGAGAATAAGGAGGAGGAGAAAGCGAGAGGGAGAGTAGGGACAAAACAAGCATCGATGGTGGAAGAAATCCTATGCTTTTGCAGAATCTACCATCTTACAGCGTAATGTCATGTACTTAGTAAGAATTGCCTAAGTGGTGAGGCACCCTTGCGGCAAGCCACCGATTTAGCTGAAGTTGCCTAAGTCAAGAACCGCCTTTGCGCCCATTTCGATCGGACTTAGCTTGGATTGCCTAAGTCTTGAGGCGCCCTTGCGACATACGCGTCCGAGAAAGGGTCACCGAGTCAGAACCTCGTCAGGTGTCCCGTAGGACTGTAAAAAGAGAAGTTGATTAGTTGTTGGAACGAGCGACGGACAAGTCCCGACGTCTCGCGAAGAGGGAAGCTTTACAAGCAATTGAGCGAGCACTTGGAGTGCAAGAAAGCAGAGAAAGAGAGGAGGAAAACAAGGACTTTAGAGGGGTGAATGAGCAACTGCAAGTCCGCAAACAACTACTCCCCAAGTGCCGGGCGCGAAGACAAGTTTCCGTCAAGTTGACGTGCAAACTTGTGAAAGTGTTCAACGCCCGACACTATACTTGAGCCCCATCCAGCCATGTGCCACCTGGGGTTCCAGTCTTGAGATGGTGACAAAATTTTCATGGCGCGACCTACGTAAATCAGCCCGCGCACATGAAAACGGAGCTGTTTTGGGTTCCTAAGCGGATGCAGCGAATGCGATCGTTACGCGCACAGCTGCGATTCTTTGCTTCCTATATTTTTACAAGGAAAAACACACCAAAACATGGCAAAACAGGCTGCCAAGGATATGTACAAGCATGGGCAAGCGACGAACGGAACGTTGAACGAAGTTGCTGCGAGTGTGCGACGACCGTTCGTGACATTCTCCCCCACTTAAGCTGTCGACGCCCTCGTTGACACTCTTTGATAGGCTTTGATAGCTACTTCTTCATGTCGGAGGGTGTCTTCTGGCTCCCAACTGGCTTCGGTTTTGGGAAGTTTTCGCCACTTCACCAAGTATTCAATCTGTTCAGCTCCATTGGGTAGCATTGTCCTGCGATCTGCTAAAATGGTTTCAACTCGCTTCTCGTAGGAAGCTCTGGTGGGAGGTGGACGAGTTGAAACGCCTCGAGAAGCATCTTGCGGATCGGAGTGGTAGGCTTTCAAGTTGCTGGCATGGAAAACATTATGAATCTTGAGCCACGCCGGCAGTTGCAACTTGTAGGAAATGTTGCCCACCCTACTGATAATTGGGAAGGGGCCATCATACTTGCGCACTAATCCTTTATGCACCTTGTTTCTAAAGAATTGGAGTGATGCTGGTTGGAGCTTCACCAACACCAAATCGCCGACTTTGTATTCCTAGGGTTGCCTTCCCAAGTCTGCCCACTTCTTCATCTTTCTGGCCGCCTTCTCCAAGTAGGCCCACACAATATCTGCATTTCAATATCATTCTTTTGCCAAGTGATATGCGGACGGACTACTCCCTGTATATCCAATAGCCAAAGTGTGAGGAGTCGACGGCTGTTGTCTAGTGATGATCTCAAAGGGGCTCTTGTTGGATGCAGAGCTCCGCTGCAGGTTGTAGGAGAATTGGGCTATGTCCAACAACTTCACCCAATTTCGTTGGTTGGCACTCACGTAGTGCTGAAGATATTGTTCTATGAGAGAGTTTATTCTCTCAGTTTGGCCATTCGTTTGGGGGTGGAGGCTTGTGGAGAAGTATAGCTTCGACCCCAATAATTTGAACAACTCGGTCCAGAATCGTCCCAGAAACCGAGCATCTCGATCACTTATAATATTATGCGGGACTCCCCAATACTTCACCACATTCTTCATCATTAGCTTCGCCGCTTCCTCTCGCCGAACAAAGGTAGGGTGCGGCAATGAAGGTTGCATACTTCGAAAATCGATCGACCACCACAAGTATCGATCCGAGTCCCCCTACTGCCGGCAAGCTAGATATGAAATCCAGAGAAATGCTCTCCCACGGCCTTTCTGGTACAGGCAACGGCTCTAAAAGTCCCACCGGCTTCCGTTGCTCCACTTTGTCTTGTTGACAAGTTAGGCACGTCCGAACATATTCCTCCACATCTGTCCCCATCTTTGGCCAATATAAGGCCCTCTCCATGAGAGCCAATGTTCGATGAATACCCGGATGTCCTACCCAAAGGGAATCATGACACTCCTTCAAAAGCTCACACCTCAGATTATCCACCCGAGGAACATAAACTCTATTCCCTTTGGTGTAGACGAGCCCCTCCTAGACCCAAAATCGTCGTGCCTTACCTTCTTGGATCAATTGCATCAAGGTTACTGCTTGGGGATCACTGTGCAGTCCATCCTTGATTCGGGAAAGAAAGTTGGATTGCAACTGACTTGTTTGGCCTTTGCCCTCTAGTTGCATAGCATTCACGGCTTCCACTTTTCGACTCAAGGCATCAGCTACGACATTTGCTCTTCCGGGTTTGTACTCCATTGCCATGTCAAATTCCGCCAGGAAGTCCTGCCATCGTGCCTGCTTTGGGGAGAGTTTCTTTTGAGTCTGAAAGTAACTCAAAGCGATGTTGTCTGTCCTCAGTACAAATCGCGATCCAAGAAGGTAGTGTCGCCACACTCGTAAGCAGTGGATCACCGCTGTCATCTCCTTCTCGTGCACAGGATACCGTCGCTCGGTCTCATTGAGCTTACGGCTTTCATAGGCCACCGGATGGCCCTCCTGCATAAGTACTCCCCCAATAGCGAAGTCTGAAGCATCTGTATGGACTTCGAAGGGCTTCCCATAGTCTGACAATTTGAGCACTGGTTCTTCCAGAATGGTAGCCTTTAGGTCTTGGAATGCCACTTCACATTTGTCGGACCATCTCCAAGGCTGCTCTTTCTTCAGTAACTCTGTTAGTGGAGTTGCACGCTTCGAATACCCCAGTATGAAGCGTCAATAGTAGTTCACAAACCCAAGGAAGGATCTCAGTCCACAACTACTTGCACCTTTGCTTTATCCATATGAATGGAACCGTCGCCGATCCGATGCCCCAAGAACAAGATCTCTTTCAAAGCAAAGTAGCACTTCTCTTTTTTTACGAACAAAGAATTCTCCTTGAGAACTTTGAAGATTGTTCGGAGGTGTTCAATATGCTCCTCAAGTGTTCGACTGTAGACGACGATATCGTCCAAGTAGACGACCACAAACTTATCCAGATACTCCTTGAATAGCTGGTTCATAAGAGTACAAAATATGGCTGGAGCATTGGTTAAGCCGAAAGGCATCACTAAGAACTCAAACACTCCATACCTGGTCACACAGGTAGTCTTCGCTTCATCACCTTCAGCAATACGCACCTGCTAATATCCCGACCGAAGGTCGAGTTTTGAGAAATACTTTGCTTTGCCCAGTTGGTCGAACAAGTCCGCAATGAAAGGGATGGGATATTTGTTCTTCACAGTCACCTTGTTAAGGGCTCGATAATCGACACATAGTCGGAGACTCCCATCTTGTTTCTTCTGGAAGAGAACTGGAGCTTCGAATGGTGCTTTGGAACTACGAATGAGACCACCGCTTAGTAGTTCATCCAACTGCTTTCTGAGCTCTGCCAACTCAGGAGGGTGTATGCGGTATGGTGGTCTCGCTGGAGGCTTCACTCCTGGTTCCAGCTCAATAAGATGATCCACGTCTCTACGTGGTGGCAGAGTTTTTGGCAACTCAGGTGGCATAACATCTTCGAACTCCTTCAGGACATTTGCCACCGCAGTAGGTTCTTTATGGGCTTCCCCATCAAGTGTTTCTAACTTCATCACAGCCACAAAAGTTAACTCTCCTTTGCATACCCCCTTCTTCAGTTGCAACGCTGATAGTTGCTGGGAATCCTGGGTTCCTCTTCGAGTGACAGAAACCATACAGGGGTTGTCACCTCCCATTAGACATATGGAGTCTAGGAACGGCATCGGCACCAACTTTACTGCATGCATAAACTCCATTCCAAGAATCACTTGGAAGTCATCCAATGGCACCGCCATCATGTTTGTGCGCCCGCTCCACGATCCGATCTTGATGGAGACTCCCTTAGCTAGTCCAGAGATTTGCTTAGCCTCCGAGTTAACCGCCTTCATCCGACTTGGGTTCTTCTCTAAGATTAACCTAAGCCGCTTTGCTTCTCGGTCGACGATGAAGTTGTGAGTAGCACCCGTGTCCACCATTGCTCGAGTGGTTTGGCCATTGAGTTTGATGTTTACGTACATCAACTCACTACTTCCTGCTTTTTGTTGCTTCGGCTTCAGGTTCTCCCCCACTTGACCCCGTAATGTATTCAACAAACGCATTGCACCCATTCGGGGTCCTTGCGACTTCTCATCGTCGCTGCCCGACTCGGAGCTACTCGAACTGAGGGCAACTACCTTGCCCTTGTCTAGCTTAGGGGGTTTGATGGAAGCCGACAAGGCATTGAGTGCCTGTTTTTGCGGGCACTCCCATACACTGTGTGGTCCTCCGCACAAGAAACATCTCCTAGGTTTTGAGGTCTTACCGTTTGAGTTCGGCCCCTTATGGAAACTCTTCTTCCGTTGGTCACCCCTAGATTCCTTCCCATGAGGGTGCCTTGGTTGGTGATTTCCTGTGGACTGCTTCTTCTTCCTCGGGTCCTCTGAAGAAGCAAAGTCGATAAGCCTTCTCACGGCAGAATTGCTCGACCAAATCGGTGACATTCCGTCGATGAAGTTCTGTTGAGCCCATGGCTTCAGGCCATCAAGAAAGCCGAATGCGACTTATCTTTTTCAGACATATCTTGAATGTCCAACATTAGTGCAGAAAATTACTTCACATAGTCCCGAATGGAAGTCGTTTGGTGGAGTTGTCTCAACTTCCTCCTTGCGATGAACTCAGTGTTTTCGGGTAGGAATTGAGTTCTCAACTCACGCTTCAAGTCGTCCCATGTGTCCACTCGGCACCGACCTTGCTGATCTCTTCCCAACGGGTTCTCCACCAAAGCTTTGCATCACCGTTCAGATACATAGTCACTATCGAAACTTTAGTGTCCTCAGAGTCTGGCCTCGTAGCTCGAAAGTACTGTTCCATATCAAATAGGAAATTCTCGAGCTCCTTCGCATCTCTAGCGCCCCTATAACAATGTGGGTCAGGCGCCCTGAAGCTTTGTGTTGGCGCAACGCGGGTGCTGCTTCCTCCCGCATTCAACGCCCTTGTGAGCATCGCCACTTTGGAAGTGAGTTCCGTCACCATTTCTTGCAAGTGTTGTACGGAGTCCTTTGTGTCATCCGTCAGTCGGTCGACTAAGGCTTCAACCTTGTCGATCCGGGATTCAGCTTCTTCTTGCGAGCTCTCTACGCTAAGAAGCCTACTTTGGCCTTGGTAGAGTTCATCCAAGCTCGCTTCGAGAACATCCAAGCGGGTTTCCACCGCTGTGACCCTCTCTCTATGGCTCTTTCTTCCGGTTGGCGCTCCAGATTACGCCTCCTCCGCTCGTGGTGAGCAGCCCACTTCTCGCTCTTCATGCTCACTGCCCCGCTCCTCATGAGCGGCTCCTGCAGCGTGAGAGCGAGTTTGCACATGCAGCCCTCCTGTAGCTGCTTGGGGCAACATTCCGACTTGCCCCATCTTGCTCGATTCACCACGTTGTTTCGCCATGGCGAGATTGCGAAATTTCTTCGCTACTTGCTCAAATTGCTTGCTTGCTCTGATACCACAATGTCACGCACTTAGCAAGAATTGCCTAAGTGGTGAGGCACCCTTGCAGCAAGCCACCGACTTAGCTGAAGTTGCCTAAGTCAAGAACCGCCTTTGCGCCCACTTCGATCGGACTTAGCTTGGATTGCCTAAGTCTTGAGGCGCCCTTGTGACATACGCGTCCATGCAAAGGGTCACCGAGCCGCAACCTCGTCGCAGTCCCCCGTAGGACCAGAAACGAGAAGTTGATTAGTTGTTGGAACGAGCGACGGACAAGTCCCGACGTCTCGTGAAGAGGGAAGCTTTACAAGCAATTAAGCGAGCACTTGGAGTGCAAGAAAGCAGAGAAAGAGAGGAGAAAAACAAGGACTTTAGAGGGGTGAATGAGCAGCTGTAAGTCTGCAAACAACTACTCCCCAAGTGCCGGGCGCGAAGGCAAGTTTCCGTCAAGTTGACGTGCAAACTTGTGAAAGTGTTCAACACCCGACACTATACTGAAGCCCCATCCAGCCATGTGCCACCCGGGGGGTTCCAGGGTGCTGAGATGGCTGACAAAATTTTCATGACCGCGGCTTACAGAAATCAACCCGCGGCATACGAAAACGGAGCTGTTTTTGGGTTCCTAGGCAGATGCAGTGAGCGATCGTTCTGCTGCACTACAACTACTGTTTCCTACATTTTTACAAGGAAAAACACACCAAAACATGGCAAAACAGGCTGCCAAGGATATGTACAAGCATGGGCAAGCGACGAACGGAACGTTGAACGAAGTTGCTGTGAGTGTGCGACGACCGTTCGTGACAGTAAGGAGAGAGACCTCTGCGAGGTAAAGGTTGAGATCGTCCTTCGCGTTTGCATGCTCTCGAATCCCACAATCGATGGCCACTGCGATGCACTACCCGGGCTGTTCTCATTGGTCATCAAGGACAAAGTCCGTGCCGATGGTGCCGCTCGAGGAGGATAACACTGGGTTTCCAGCATGATTTCCTAGGTCAAGAGAAAGGAAAGAAGCAGCAACAGACATGCTAGCGACGAGCGACCTATGACGGTAGGTGAGAAGAGAAACGTAGCTTCTTGGAAGGTGACAAGGCTCGGTGAGGACCAATTACTGTCTTCGGACAGTGAGAAGAGAGCTTGCTCTTAGGCAAGCGACTCTAATACCATGATAGAATGGAAATATAATTGTAAAAGCCTATTACAACTAGTAGAATTTGAGGTTTATTTATATAAGTTTAAGAGAGAGGATTTCTCTCAAGCAGTGAGATTTTCTTGTGCAGTTGAGGAAATCTTATCAGCTATCACATGTATCTTTTGTGGTAGCAATTACCTGCTAAAACATAGCGTCCCTCAAACAGAGCATTTCATATTGCATTTCCTCCAAACTAAGCATCTGCTGCCATCCCCTCGTGTGCACTTCATATGTCGAAGTTTCCCAAGGAAAACAAATTCACATGATGTTATGGTGTTAATCTTCTCAAATAACAGCTGGTTTATGGTGTCTACGTGCAGAGTATGTTTTGGAAGTCAACTGGATGAAGAGATTACGTACCATGAAAGATATGATGATCCATGGAGTTTTTTTTTTTATCCATAAAGTATTTCGATAACTTCAGGTGCGCTGCCAAAAAATGTACTAGGTGCAGAAGCAAACGTAATTGAACTATGGTTCTTTAGGCTTGCTGAAGGAATGACACTATTTTAAGGATAATTTTAACAGAGTTTAATTAATGTTAAAGATGTTAAGATATGAGTTTAATTGATCTATGATGCCTAATTTAGATGGAATTATGATCAAACCAGATTGACGGAAGATCATGTTGCCAAGTATTGGTTGAGTAGCCTAATCAGATTTTTTTAATAAAATTTTTCATGTTTTAAATTATTCTGATTCTTTTTATTGGTGTTTGATTTGTTTTATCTCCTCTTCTCTGAATAAAATTAAGATAATAATAATAAACAAAAGTAACTCATCTCTCCGTTCCTTTTTATTGGGATTAGTCAATATTTTGAAATTTATGAAAATAGTATTCTAGGATAACAAGAAATCTTAGTACTAGAAGGAATCCTCACGAGAAAAGAAAACCTGCATAATAAATTTCTTATATATCTCTAAGTATATTTGTGATGGATGAGAGCAAAAATATAAGGAGTATTTTTGTTACTTTTAGATTTTTCTCTAATGTGGGTGTTATCTAGGTTTCAAAAAGAGTGAAAAAAAATTAATTCTTTAAAAATTATATAAAATTGTATAAAAAAATTTATACTTGAGCAAATATAACTAAGGGTTTTGTAATTAATCTCACATGGTGAAATTTTTTATTTTTCTTCGTAGGAAGAAATAATTGAATCATATTAATTTTTGATATATTATTATTTATTAATCTATGATAAATTTCTCTTTCCATTTTGAAATTATTCTTATTCCTTTTTTTTTTGTTTTTTAATTCATTGTCACTTTCTGACCTTGAGACATACATGGCGATCTTAGCAGCTAGTGTGTGCTGGCTGCATTGGGTGGTCAAGCCGCTGCCTGCTCGCTGTTTCTATGGGAGCTAATTGCGCCATGGGTGCGTGGAAGTAGAATGGAGTAAATAAATCAGTAGCAGGTGAAGAAGAGGATAAGCTATGGCTGGAGTAATCTCCAATGATGCAGGTGGGAGGGAATACACGCTAGTGTGAAGGCGTTCCTGAGACCCAGAGTTCATGGGGGACAACGGGGACCAAGTTCACATGCCACATCCATTGAACGCTGTATTTATTGGCTATTCTTAACTTGCATGGAAGACGGTGTGGAAGCCGCAAGTGTTTGAACGAAGACCAGCGTTTACTACATTTTCGTTTTGTCCTCGTGATCGTCAACCTAATCATGACATCACTATCATCACCAGCAGATTGAGCAAACAACTTTTGTGAGTCTAACGAGACGTTTCGGTTCAGACAAGACGGTGAACTAGCACCAATATAAAATACTTATCGGATTTGATGTACCAGCCTCTGCATCGGACAAAAACAGCATAATTGATATAAGTCTTATGTTATTTTACATTGGATGAATTTTGCAAAAAAAACATCATCTTTGTTATTTATTCTTGAAAAGTATTTTTTTAATCTAATAATTAAAATATTTTTTCTTTCCTTATGAACTAATTAATATCTTTTTCTTTTCATTATAATATTTTTATATTATATTATAGTATTTTCAATAATATAAGAAAAATATTATGATATAATATAAAAATAATATAACATAGTATTTTGCATAAATTTTATAAAAATATTGTAAGCATAGTGTTTTTACACTGTTACATTATTTTTAACAAAATAAAAAAAATACTTTAACGTAATACAAAGACACTATAATATAGTATTCTTTTAGTATTACTAAAGATATTATAATACATTATAAAAATATTATAACTAAATTGGTTCACTAGTTTATTGGAAAAGATGGGGAATGAGAGGAAAATGGATCGGTGGCAGGGGTCTTTCAGATATTAGATTTAAAAAAATATTATTAGAAAATTTCAAAAATAAGAGATTTTTTTGACAAAAGTCCAGAGAGAGAGAGAGAGAGAGCTTTTTCTGTCTGTACTTTTTTTTTTTCACCTTTTCACGATCGGAAAAAATGCTACGTTTGACCAGCAAAGCCAATAAAACATAAACTGGCCGAGAGCGGCAATTTTGAGTTTAGTCTTAATCTAAACTTCACTCTTCTCTATGTTATTTGAGAAGAGCAGCCTGTAATTTCACCTATCTTCTACTTTATTCTAGTAATGGATATTATCTTTGGGATCTTGCTACTCCTTGGACAAGTTTTAATAGGGACTATAATTTAGAAGATAGAGGTTTTAAATCAATACCTTTTATTGCATTAATTTAGATCAAATGCGATGTTTCCGAAATTTAAACCTTCCTTCATTTCCCATCTCATTGCCCTTATATATCATATCTTCCTCCTCATGTTATATTATACTTCCATCTTTGATAGAACAGACACTTTCTCTTAAGAGGACTCAATATGTTTACAAGCTGTATTTCTGTGTTACATTCAATCTGGATTGGACAGACACATCAAATTTAACTCAAGTGCATGGTTTAAATTAATTAAGAAGAAAGGCATTGCGCAAGTATTGGTTAAACATAGGAGACAAATACAAGTTTTGAATTTATAATCTGCCCCGATTACATGATGCACATTTTTTTTCTGAAAGAAAAATTATTTAATCAAATCGAAGCTACAGGAGCCTCCCAAGGTGCAAAGTTTTCCTCTTTTTTTTTTAGGATTACAATAACTTCTTGCTGCGTTGGCAAGAGAGCGTTCAACAATATTAAGATATCTATTGATGCATAATCAACCCAACATATTAATTTCCTTGGCCAGCAATAATATATCTTTACAAAGAATTCTTGCAGATCAAAGAGCCAGATGAGTGTGATTAAGAATAAATATCAGTTCAAGTGAGTCACATAAAAAAAATTTTGAAGGGTTTTTGGCCCAATGTTCAACCTATACGATGCATTTTGCTTCGTGCACAAACGTGATGCAGATTTTAATCGAATGATCAATAATGTAAAAAACCTAAGCTTTTATGAGAGAGGCTCCAATTCATTTATAGAATCTTTAATACCCTTTGATCTTCTTTTTATTTTCAATGATAAGTTTCCGTCTTTTCTTTCGATGATTTGCATCGATCTTCCATTTTTTTTCTCAACCTATAGGGTCCCTTGTATATTTGCTATCTCCCGTTGACCTTTTGTTTCCTTTACTCATTCATCTTCTCTCTTCAATGCAAACTATTTTTTCGTTCGTATCTCACGTCCACTTGTCATTTTTCATTTTGACTTGTTCCACCTTTCCTTTCTGTTAAGTATGTTTAGTTTCATATCGATTAAAAAATAGAAAAATAAATACCTTATGAGAGTCGAAGTTATCTCTACCCTCATCTTTTATGAGACATCGTTCTCCACACATTAGGCACCTAATTTCACGTCCTTTTTGATGTGGTCACCAACATTGATAAATTCAAGCATCATCTACTACATCTTTCACTTGCCAACATTAGAAAAGCAGACAATTCAAAAGATCATTGTCTTCAATTTAACACCAGATTATTCGCACAAAATAGATCTACCAGTTATTGAACTGTCTCGATTTTCTCCTCCTGCTAACATCCTAAATTTATTGCAGAACCTATCTATGGATTAAACAAGGCTGGTCCTTCTCCTCATACCTACAAACACTAGTACTCTACGTCATCAAAATCGAATACCGAGAAATCCATGTCCAACGCAACTGAGCTCAAGGAATCGATGCGGCCAATCGTCGAGGAGCTCTCTACAGATTCATGGAATGTGGGATCGGCTGATTCCAGCTTCCCCAAAGAAGTCTGAACCATATCTTTCCTCACATAACTCTTATTCTCTTCCATCTTATAATCATCTCCTGAATGAAAACGCAGCAGGAATGGCTCGACTGGCGGAGTCATCTCTGTGACATGAGAAGCTGAAGGATTGACCGTGTCATCGTCATCAGTTCTAGAGGAGGAAGTTCTGCACGTGTGTCGTCCTGCGTGAGTGACGAGAAACAAAGATGGGGTCTGTTGTTGGACTTGCATTTTCGCTGTGCATCCTTGATCCTCGCTGTAAGTGCACCTGTAGTAGCTCCTGTAACATGGGCATGCGAAGACAGTAAAGACTAATAGATTACAGAAAAAATAAAGGAGGGATGTTTACAAAGATAAATGCTTCAGAATAAAGGCTGGAAATCCCAAATCAACCGGATGATTATGTGTAAATAATAAAACACTGAAGGAAAAAAAATCATTGTTGCATAAACAAGGACTGGAGAAATGAATTCGTTATCTCTGTAGGAAACCCAAACACCAATACTATAAAAGGACCCGAGAAATGAATAAAAGAGCCACACATAAGAGAATGAATTCTACCTCTATTTTTATAAAGCTAAACTTCCAAGAGTCGGACCATTCAAACTCTTCAAAAACTTAACCTATACAAACTCAAACACTAAACAATATTCAAATCGAATTATCTAATTCAACATTAGTAATATAAGGATCATGTTGAGATGTGACAATATGGTATCCATATCATCTCATTTCGGACCTCAGATACCTTAGGTCTGATGTACAACACCAATGGAATCATGATACCAATACTACAGTGAGTTCAATTATTATAGGGGTTATTTCCAAGGTCCATCAGGATTTGGCCCACTTATTTTCTCAGAACCCTTATTTTATTTATCAAAACAGAAGAAGGTGATGAAATAAAAAAAAAAGAAAAAGAAAATGGTGGTAGATAAAATTTATCTATTATATATACCTTCATAAAAGAGAGAAAAAGAGTCTCAAGTTCATAGATATGGGTAGACACTTTGTCCCTATTTGTCCAAAAGTGAACATCATCTTGCTCTTTGTCAATGTTGTCATCGTTGGCACTACTGGCCGCCACTAACGATGTCTGCCACTTTATTGACGCCTTCCTTCGAAGAGAAAAAAAAAAGAAGAGGAGGTAGAAAACGAAGAAGACGGTACTTACGTTCATTTATAAAGGACAATTTAAAAATATTAAAAATTTTAAAATAAGATTATCATAGTAAAGAGAAAGTTACAAATAGCAATCTCGAAGGAAGAAAAAACAACAGCTTTAACCCTATTTATAAGGCTAAAACTTAAGATTCCTATTTATTGCCATGATCTCAAACACACAGTACTGTCACAATTTTGTAAAGAAATACAACAAACCAACCTGCTAAAGATGCAGCCAGTGATCTTCTTTTCCCCATACTTTCTCCACTGGTGATCATGATCAAAAGGTGTTGCTGTGATTTCTCTTCGTACATAGCTGTTGATACGATAAACAACCAAAAAGCTTCTTTCACATACGCATGCATGCTTGCTTGTGGAGAAAACATACAAGTGATGGAATCGATTGCAGAACTTACATTTTTCTTCGATCGATTCGGACCGGGACATCAAGCGAAGCCATGGGTTTCTTCTGTGGTTTGACATCGTTCTTCCGAGACCTCACTATCTGCAGTAGATCATCCTCGAGGACCCTCACGAGTTCTTTCAGCCTATCACTGCAGCTGCCAAGCTCGACGTGGGACTGAAGCTTTTTAGTGAGATCGAACGCGTGTTCTATCTCTTGGATCACCGAATCGAAGATCAGCGAATTTTCCATTGTCCCAAAATTGTCTAGATATAGGATATGGCATATATATATATATATATATATATATATATATATATATATATATATATATATATATATATATATATATATATATATATGGAGAGAGAGAGAGAGAGAGAGAGAGAGAGAGAGAGAGAGACGTAGGTTGGTCTAGAATCGCTATCCAGGAGACTAATGGGAAGCTTCCGCTACAAGGTAAACTATTCCGATATTATATGATACCTTTACTTAGTGGTATTAGCAGTATCTACACGACTTTGTTTAGGTCTTATATGATATTTCCTGTAAAATATGACCAAGTCAATCTCACGGTGGAAGGATGTAACATGGAATTCATCACATAAACTGTGAGAGCAATGTAAGGACAAAATTGAAATTGAGGAAGTTTTAAGCCACAGTTAAGAGCATAGGATTAATCATACTAACACAAGAAAATTTCCTGTAAAATGAAAGCCTCGTATCTTGCAAAGAGCATCTTTGCAATGGGAAGTGCTATAATCCGACAGAAGTAATTAAAATAGAAGTACTGCTATCGACATAAACAGCAAAGATTTGGATATGACGTTTCTTGGAAGATTGATTCTGTGACTTAACTATGCTTTCAGACCTGTCAAGCACACTCAGGTGATTCAGCCTGATGGTGAGGTAGGTATAGAAGACACTGTTCCATATGCAAATCTGGAACATATCGAATTTTATACTCTAATTAAGATATATAATAATCCCTGTAAAACAAACATATCTACATATTTTTTCACCAGTCTCTTTGCCTAAACTTTTTCCTCTCCAGGTTTTCATGGCGAACACGAAGGACGCATTATGGACATGTGAAAGCTGCAGCGTTCGAAGTTGATATCTTTTGTCCTTATTATCGTCATCGCCATGACAGCACCATTGGCGACGTCATTGGTGTGATGTATGTCACCACGGCAGCATGCGTAGCAGGCACATTAAATAAGAAATAGTGGGAGGCTATAGCGAGGAAATTGGGTTCAGCTAGCCATGTGTAGAAAGTTGATGCTTAGTCAACATTGTACAGTATAAAGATAAAGCAAAGGGATACGAGGACGAATGGCCGAGGCACGTACGTCCTCAAGAACGAGATTTGGCCAAAAAAAAAATCATTAAACTATCTTAAGGCACCTGTTCGATGGAGACAAGTGAGTCAGGCAACTGTTTATGGTCGTCATATTCTATTCCCATTTCTATAATCTACTAAGAGATGATCATGGACGAGGAACAGCAAATGTTGGAGATTGGCGAAGGAGACAAAGGGTTGTCGAACGCACATGTCCCAACTCATTGACCATGGAAAACGGTGATAAGGCGACGCAATCAATGACCGAGGGAGGGAAGTATCCATGGAAGGTGGTGTTGCGTTCGCCTTGCTTTGTCATTACGAGCCTCGTCATCATTTCTGCCGTGGTTGCCGTCATCCTTGTCGTCGTCATCGTCACGTCGTCCTTCTTCGACGTTTCCCGGCTGCAACACTGCCCATGGACCATGGGAAGGAGGACTAATGGGAATTTATCATGTGGTTGTATATATTTAAATATTCGTGAGTTTTCGATGGATTTGATTGCTTGAATAGCACGTAGATTTATATATCACATATAATATTATCTCGAATTCTATTTTTTTATATTACTACTCTCTTGCTAACCCCTATAGCTTTTTAGTGAATAAATTCAGTTAAATTAGAGCAAGTATACAAACAAGAGCCAAATGTGCAAGAGTAAACTTTAGAGAATAAGAGATCATTTTATATTAAATTTTTTTACTATTGCACTCACTCATAATTTAATATAGGAGACAGTTATAATTATAAATAAAATCATTGCTAACATTGATAATGTATAAGTTAATTATGTGAGTGATGACACATGTGATACATTGTTTAGTTTATTTATTAATTATTATTATTAAGTTTTTTTTACTTTATATTATATATTATATATATTATGATATCTATGGATCTGTATAATAAGATCATGATAATTTGACCGATTCACCTTTAAACATAAACTCTAAATAATTTCGATCATAGGTTACTTGAGAGGGATATCGAGATAACTAAACAAATTGATGTGCTATATACCCATTTATATGATGGAGGTAATTGGACTTATAACAAGGCTCGTGTAGGAATACTAAGGATACAGTCAAAGTGCTTCTTGGAGAATGAGTTCACTGATTGATCTACTCATAAAATGCTGGATGGTTGATGACCCTTCATTATCAGACAGTGATTTTGTTGTCCTAGTTATGGATTTAGTCCTTAGACTTGAGATATCAAGGATGTCCTATATGAGTATTCTGTTCTTTGATATCAAACTTGTAGGTTTGAAAGTTTCAGATCTAGCATAACCGGTCATTGGAAGTGGTAGTCAATTTTACGAGGGCAATTGAGTGTCGATAAAGAATCATTCACTCTCCATGTCATGAGAGAAATATCTTATGTATTCTTACTCAGGAAAATTCATAATTGTGGTCATTCGAATTGAGAGAGAAAGAGTTCTTCGGAAGAATCCAATTAGAACAAGACTCAAGTAGATTCTGTATGAACCTAATAATACCATGCCCGATATATATTATCTAGGATATTAGATAGATGAGGGACTATAGATGCTAGTCATAGGTGCCCTATAAGCCAATCACGTAAGTGATGACATGTGTGACATACTATATACTCTTTTTGCTTATTAATATTTATTGATATTTTTTCTCACTTTATGTTGTATTTTGCATATAATGTGATTTTCATATATCTATGCAATGAGATTCAGATTGTGATATAATCATGATAATGAGATCGATTCGCCTTTAAACATATATCCTAAAAAATCTTGATCATAGGAGAAGGATATCGAGATAACTAAATAGATTTGAGTGGTGTATACCTGTCCATATGATGGAGACATCTGGTCTCATAGCTACTCATGTGGGGGCACTAAGAATATAATACAGGTGCTTATTGGAGAATGAGTTCACTGATTGATCCGCTCACATAATACTAGATGGTTGATAATACCTCATTATTAGATAACGATTTTATTATCCTAGTTGTGTATCTAGTCCTTAGACCTATTAGGATTAGTTTGGTACTAAGAGGGGGGGGGGGGGCGGAGAGGGTGAATTAGTGCAATGAAAGATTACGTCAAATTCGTGATTTCGAAAAACCATTTTGTTTGAAAAGAATCGTTTCAATGAAAGTCGTATTGGAAACATGTTTAACTTGAAAGTGATTGTAAGAAAGTGATGAGGAAATGGAGCAAGTAAAGTGAAGGGTTTGCAGCAAGATAAATAGCAAGAAATAAATGCAAACCAGATTTTATAGTGGTTTGGTCATCCGACCTACGTCCACTCCCAATTTCTCCTTCGTCGAGGCCACCGGCTTTCGCTATTATTCTTTTTTCCAATGGGTGAAGATCAAACACCCATACAATACTTTCTCCTTTTGACAGGCTTAGGAGAGAACCCTTATAAGCACTCACTCTTCTCATTTAAATCGAAAGCGAGTAAAGACTAGAGGAGGGATTTCTCAAGTGATTTCTATAGCATTTTCTCACTTTTAAACTTTCTGTGCTTGTATGTTCTATCTTGGGATGAGAAGGGTATTTATAGACTCCAAATTGATTCAAATCTAGAGCCAAAACTAATCTCATCCCAGGTCTTTCAGGTACTAACGGTACCATCGTCCAAGCTTTCTGCCACTAGATGGTACCATCACCTAGTCTGGCGATACCATCGCTTGGCACACTGGGCTGATAGTGTATTAGGCAGTACCACCGTCCTAGTCTAACGGTACCATTGCTCAGATACACTATCATTGGATGGTACCACCACCTAGACTCAGTCTAGAAGACTAAGCCTTCAAGAGATTCCACCGCCAACTCTAGTGATGCCACCGCTTGACGTGGCATTAGAGCACTATTTAAGCCTTTCATCCGGCCCAACACAACCTTGAATCGAGTCCAATTGGCCCCTAATTGAGTTAGCCAAATTTTAATCTAATTAAACATAATCCTACTTAGATCTAAATAATTATTACAAAGTGAATCAAATTTATTGCCCGGCACGTCATTGGTCCATCGGCGCTTTGTCCGATTCTTCGATGCATCGTCCTCTCTTACGGCCTGTTGCCCAATCGATAGTTATCCTCCGCAACTCCGATATTCTTGGTGTAATTCTGCTCTTCATGGCCCGATGCCCGAATATTTTGTCCGAAGCCTTCTGCCGATATGTCGATCGATCCTTTGATCGATGTCCAATCTTTTGACATGTTTTTCTCTGGCGCAACATCGATCCTTCTTGCTTCAATTGTCTAATCTTGATCGAAAGTAGACTTGCGTCACTTAAAATATAGTTAGATCATAAAACATTATTAATTGGTTTCATTATCAAAATCTGAGATTCAACAATCTCCCCCTTTTTTATTATGACAACTATTGATGATGAAGTTTAGACAAACTCCCCCTGTTAATATGCCATATTGATAGAACCTTTAGATTTCAAACAATCTAAGTAACATGTCATAAAAAAAATATATAATATTTTAAAATATTCAATACATCATACAATGCATAGTATCATCAATATACTTCTCCCCCTTTGTCATCAACAAAAAGAAGAAATTGCATCTAGCTAGTTTTAAGGATATACAAGTTTTTATAATATACTAGTAATTCATCACTTTACAACATTCAATCATAGCAAGTTTTAAGTTTGTGCAAGTATAGCATTTTTTACTTGTTTTTTGAGACGTGCAAGTTTGCACTTTTTCTTCTTAAGATAAATAAGATAACACTTTTGCTTCTTTTTGGCGATATTCTAAGCTAGCTCCTTTTATTTTCTTCTCTTTTGAGAAGTGTAAGCTTGGCAAATTCTTTGAGCTAGCAATTTTGTAAAATTTATATCTTTTTAAACATGCAAGCTGACAAGTTTAGAAAATGTGCAACTTTATAATTTCTTTCTTCTCTTTTGAGAAGTGTAAGCTTTGCCTTTCTTTGCAAGTTCTAGCTAGTAATATTTCTTTTTCTTGTGATACATAAGCTAGCAAACTATCTCCCCCTTTGTTTTTATCAAAAAGAAGGAAAGAGTATACTATTGTAATTCTTTTCCCATTACATGAATTTTGAAGTCATGATAATCAATAAAGATAAATATTTATCAAGAGTGATCAATGAGGTATAAAAAATTTACATCTATGATTCAATCATCAAAATTAAGTTATGAAAATCAATTTAACATTCAAGCTAACACTTAAGGTTCTCTTTAAGATGCTAGCAATTTTCTTTCTTCCCCTTTTATTAAAAAAGGAAAAAAAATGAAAAGGAAAGAGAAGAATTCAAACCTACAAAAATTTCAACCATGATGAATACAAGCCAAAGAAATCATGTTATTTTTTTGTCATGAGAGATATGATATCAACAAAAATCTTAGGTATCAAGATCATGATTCATTTGGCAATAAATAGCAAAAAGAGTAACTTGATTCATGTATAAGAATTCTCATCAAGATCACATTTCATAAAAAATAATTTCAAGTATCAAATATCAAGATATCAAGATAATGACTTGGATTGTTTTTCTCTTTTAGTAAATGGTAAAAAGAAGGAATCATAGAGGAAAAAGATTTCAATTCCCATAAAAAATATCTCAAGTCAAAAAATCAAAAGAAAGTTCATGTTTCGCTTGAAAAAAAATCTCATTCAAATCAATTCATCAATTCCAAATTCATTATCAAAATTACTTTAGAGATTCATAAAATATCATAAATAGATTCATTAGCACATCATTAAAATCTCTTTCATAATTTACAAGATTCACAAAATATCATAAATTAATTCATTAATCTCGATAAGATAGGAAATGTACTTTCTTTTCAAGTGATTCATTTCATATAAGCATGCCTCTGTCTTTTTATGCCAAATCAAATAGAAACATATATCTATGTTTAAAATTGATTCACAAGTTTCATCATAAAAATCATTAAGACATATTAATCCAAAATATAAGATTTCAAATTATAAAATCAAACATGATTTCTTAAAGCATCATTAAATCATTTTAATTCTAATATTATTTTTTTCATTATTGTTAGTTATAACAAAATGTTTTCATTCTTACATGATTCTAGCTTAGTGTGAGAAATCAATAGTCATGCATCATTGTATAAAACCGAAAGCATCATCAATATCACTTTTCTTTTATTTGAAAAATTTTTAAAAGCAATGTAGGTTAATTTCATATAAGCATGCTCAAGTCTTTTATGAAAACATATATCAACATTTAAAACAGAAAAGCAACTTTCATCATAAAGATTATCAATACCAAAAACGTCATTTTAAAAGAATTTCTTCATAAAAATGATTAAGACTAAAAACAAATATAACATATTAGTCCAAAATATAAGATTCACTCATCATGCGTAGTTTTAAAACGTAAAATCATCAAGCATGATACAAACATTTTCAAGTTTTTCATATGAAAGCCATCATCATATAAATTCGAAATACAAGTTTCATCATCAAGATCAAAAACACATTATTCCAAAACATGAGAGTTCAAGTCATCATTATTTCAAATACTCATGCTTGATATAAAATCGTCAAGCATCATGTTTAAAATCGAAAAACAATTCAAAGTCATCATGATAACATTAATGCTTCTTAAGACATACATAAGATTAGTCTTGGTTGGTGTACAAATATTACTTTTAATTTTAACATTTTATTTCTTTGTCATGAAGCATGCAATTGTTATGTTCAATATATTTAAACAATCACTAGAAAGAAAAACATGACATATATATATATTATATCCTATAAGTTAAATTAAACAACTCATGAAAAACATCAAGTAATTTCATAATTATATAAAAACATTTCAGGTGAGTTACTTACCTTGTTGTCGAAAGTCGTCAAAGTATAATTCGCCATCTCGCCTTTGGATGCACTTGATTCTTCTTTGCATACTTTCTTCTTCTTCTTCATTTTTGTATACTTGTCTTTGGAACACCTCGGCTCCTTGCATTCATAGCAAGAGGTTGTGTTTTTTTTAGGTTCATTTTTATTTTTTGATTCTTGTTTAATGAACCTTCTAAATTTCATTATTATGAGGTCAAGGTCATCATCACTTGATCTTTCGCTCAAGTGGCCTTCTATAGTCCGAAGTCCCAAATCCTTCTTGTTCTTTAGAAGGTGGTTATCATATTCATCAAGTTCCATGAATGTCATTTCATAGGTTATCAAAGACCAAATAAGTTCTTCCAATGAAAAAATATTCAAGTTCTTTGTTTCTTGTATCGTCGTTATTTTTGGATCCTAGCTTTTTGGAAGGGATCTTAAATTTTTTTTATAAGTTTAAAATTTAAAAAAATATTTACTAAGACTTTTCAAACTATTGACAACATCCGTGAAATGGGTGTACATGTCACCAATAGTTTCGCTTCGTGCCATTCGAAAAAGTTCAAAATCATATATCAAAATATTTACTTTCGAGTCTTTGACTCTACTTGTGCCTTCGTGCATGATTTCAAGTGTGTGCTAAATGTCAAAAGTCATTTCGCAAGTCAAAATCTGATTAAACTCAATTTTATCCAATGTACAAAATAAAACATTCATAGCCTTTGTATTTAATAAAAAAGATTTTTTTTCTTCAAAATCCATCCATTCGTTCATAGGTTTCGAGGGATGTTGAAAACCATATTCGACTATATTCCATAAATTCAAATTCAAAGAAAGTAAGAAAACTCTCATTCGAGTTTTCCAATAGATGTAGTCTGTCCCATTAAACATAGGAGGATGAATGATAGAAAACTCTCTTGAAATCCGAAAAGAGCTATTTCTCTTGAGTGTAAATCCAAATGAGAAATATTGTGCTCTGATACCAACTGTTAGGATTAGTTCAGCACTAGAGGAGGGGGGTGTGAATTAGTGCAGCGGTAAAGATTATCAAATTCATGATTTCGAAAAACTATTTCGTACGAAAAGAATCGTTTCGATGAAAGCTATATCGAAAACGTGTTTAACTTGAAAGTGATTGTAAGAAAGTGATGAGGAAGTGGAGCAAGTAAAGTGAAAGGTTTGTAGAAAAGTAAATAGCAAGAAATAAATATAAACCAGATTTTATAGTGGTTTGGTGATCCGACCTACGTCCACTCCCGATTCCTCTTTCGTCAAGGCCACCAGCTTTCACTATCGATCTTCTTTTCAATGAACGAAAATCAAATACCCTTATAGCACTTTCTCGTTTTGATAGGCTCAGGAGAGAACCCTTACAAGCACTCACTCCTCTCTTTTATCGAGAGCAAGTAAAGACTAGAGGGATTTTTCAAGTGATTTATACAGTGTTTTCTCACTTTTAAACTTTTTATGCTTGTATATTTGATCCTGAGAAGAGAGGGGTATTTATAAGCTCCAAATGGATTCAAATTTGGAGCCAAAACCAATCCCATCTTGGGTCTTCCGGGTACTGGCGGTACCATCGCCAGTGATGAGCGGTACCATTGCCCAGACATACTATCACTGGGCGGTACCATCGCCCAGACTCAGTTTAGAAGATTGAGATTTCAGACGGTTCCACCGCCAACTCTGGCAATATCATTGCTTGACATGGCACCAGAGCACTATTTAGGTCATTCATCTGGCCCAACACAGCCCTGAATCGGGCCCAATTGGCCCCTAATTTAGTTGGCCTAATTCTAACCTAATTAGACCTAATCCTACTTTGATCTTGATAATTATTACAAAGCGAATCAAATTTGTTGCCCGACATATCATTGGTCCATCGGCGCTTCGTCCGATTCTTCGACGCATCATCCTCTCTTGTAGTCTATTGCCCAATCGACAGTTGTCCTCCGCAACTCTAATATTCTTGGTATAACTTCACTCTTCTTGGCCCGATGCCCAAATCCTTTGTTCGAAGCATTCCGCCAATACATCGATCGATCCTTTGATCGACGTCCAATCTTCTGACATATTTTTCTCCAGCACAACATCGATCTTTCCTGGTTCAATTGTCTAATCCTGATCGAAAGTAAACCTACATCACTCAAAATGTAGTTAGATCATAAAATATTATCAATTGGTTTCATCATCAAAATCCGAGATTCAACAAGACCTAAGACACTAAGGATATCCTATATGAGTACTCTGCTCTTTGATACTATATGTCTAGACCTAAAAATTTCAGATCTAACACAATTAGTCATCAAGAGTGGCATCCAACCTTACAAGGGTAATTGAGTGTCGATAGAGGATCATCTACCCTTGGTGTCATGAGAGGAATATCTTCTGTGTTCTTACTTAGAAAAATCCCTAGTTAGGGTCATTCGGATTTAGAGAGAAAGAGTTCTCTGAGAGATTCTGATTAGAATGAGACTTTAGTAGAAACCATATGGGCTTGACAGCACCATGCCCAGCATACGATTTTTGGGATATTAGATGGATGAGAGACCATAAATACATAGTAACTAAAGATAGATAGGTCCAATAAATTAGATTCCCTTATATTATTTATGGACTGTGGTGTAATGACCTAGTATGTTGGTAATCGATAAGTCGAGTGAATTATTATGGAGATAATAATTCACTGAATTAGAAGGAGTTCTGATAGGTATGACTTATGACCAGCTCGATATTGAGCCTAGAGGGTCATACATATATGATAGGTGTTGCGATAGTAGATGCTCGAATATGAGATATTCGCTGGAGCCCCTATTTTATTGGATATCCAATAAGTCTCTGAATTATTAGATCCTATGAATGAGATCTAATAAGAGCTAATGAGAGATTATTGGATAAAAATATATTAATCTAAGAGGCTTAGATAGTTGGATGGAGATCCAATATCTAATAGGGCAGGATCCACTAAGGTTAAGTTGATAGGGACCTCTATAAATAGGAGGGAACCAAAAGGGCATAGGCTAGACTCTTTTTGACTATCATCTCTTATTCTCCTCTCTCCCTCTCCTCCTTAGCCGATAGTCTTAGTTTGGGGCATGTGGACAGTAAGGAGGGCCAGCCCTTTTTTGATCACGTGGTGTGTGTGGAGAAGAAGATTATCCATCGATGAGAAGCGTCTTCACCACATTTATCATGTGGATCATTGCTAGAGAGGAGAATAGTTGACCTCCTTCATTCAGTCCTATAGATCTAAAAATTTTCAAGGATATATGATCTTCCTTGGTAATACATTTTTCATGATATGTGTGATTTTCAATTTTCAATTTTGTTTTGCACATCAAGCTTCGCATGACGATGAGAACTATTTTCTTTAGGAAATTTGGGATTTTGTTTTTCTATTCTTCCACCATGCATGTGATATTTTGTCTAGGTTTCCTAACAATCATAATGTTTCGAGCATGATATTATGTTATTCACATGATAGTTAGATAATAGCCACATAACAAGGGGGTGTTAGTCATGTGGTAGTGTGAGCTATTGATTATGTTATGGTGAAGTGTTAATTATATTATGATAAATATCGATCATGTGATAGTTAGGTGTTAATCACGTGATGATGTGGTATAGACAGTCATATATACTTTGAGAATATCTCTAATTCTCAATCTGTTAGCCTTATTGCCCCTTTCACCGATAGACAAATATGGTTAGCTATTAAATATTTGGCATGGGCAAAAGCTTTAGCCCTAATAGATTTACTACTGAATGCTACTAATACTATTGGGATATTACAGGGGATTCGATGTTTCAAGCTTTCCGATGCCTCCATTCTAATGCTAAACTTCCTAAGGATTAGACAAACAAATTTCTTGATTTTATCTTTATATGCAAAAAATCCATTTTGGATTATAGAATTCTGACCCATTTTATCGTGTAATATAAACTATAGGGTTCTTGCCAAACTCCTTGCTAATAGAACTTAACTTTTGTTTAACTATGTGATCTCTCTTAAATAGTGGACATTTGTGGTTGGACATAATATTCATAACAATATCTTAATTACCTAGGAGGTCGTTGTTGTTTTTATTCAATTCTAGGGGTAAGAACCAGTATGTGATGATCAAAATGGAAAAAGTCTATGATCATGTATCTTGTCAAGTTACTCTTAACACTTTTAACTATCTTAGAAGTTTCCTTCTTTTTTTCATTTAATGGATTGAAGAGTGTGTCACTTAAGTTATCCCCAATGTGCTTCTTACATTAATGGCACTCAATCTAATTTTTTTTCTACTAATTGTGGTGTGGTGATCCCCTCTCCCCATATTTATTATTGTTGTCTAAATCCTTTTATTTGTTATCAAAGGCACAAAATTTTAAGAATTTTATAATATTTAATATTAAAAATAGGATGAGAATCCCACATCTTATGTATGCTAATGATGTTCTTCTTGTGTTTTGTGCCAATCCCAAATTATATATGACTAGAAGACCTTTAAGCAATTTGAAGATCTTAATAATCTCATAATCAACACCCTCAAATACGCTATTTACTTCCCTAGAAAAACTAAAATCTGTAACTTATTTAATATACACAAATCCTTGATCTCAGCTTTTAATAAGGTTACCCAAAAATTCAAAATCGACTTGAGAATTGGGCAGATTCTATCCTTTCTCAAGCTAGAAGGATCACCCTTATTAATTCGGTTCTTCTAGTTAGACACATTCATGTTCTTAACGTCTCTCGGATGCATGAGGTGTTAGATAGAATTGAATAGAATGTTAGAGATTTTTTGTGGCAAAAATCCAATTGGGCTAAAGGTATGGCTTGTATTGCTTGGGATAAGATCACCATGACTAAATATGTGGGGCTTTGGGATTCATGATCTAAACCTTTATAGTCAGGCCCTTCATGTTAAGATGATGCATGCTTACTTAAATAAGAAAGATAGTCTTTCGTACAATATAGTATACTCCTTTTGGGAATAATGTTGTTGGTAAAGTGAGTTGGTGCTGGAGATTATTTCTTAAAGCTTATAAGCAATTTGGGGATGGTTTTGGTTATGTCATATGTGATGATAATTCTGTTAATGTCATGCATGACCAATGGTTTCTTAATACTCCTATTTGTTTAAAGCCAGTGTTTATTTTAATACGATGGTTTCTTATGGTTTCTGAGTTGAATTTTGATGGCAAGTGAAATCAACAAGGTAAATATTTTACTTGGACTAGTCTCTGCTCAGGTAATCCAGAACATGACTTTGAAAGTCCCACCTTCCTTAAGATGATGGTAAATAAGGGACGATCATCCACCTACAGTGAGTGTGCTTATATGATTCAACTGCCCATGTATGCTTTCTCTATGATTCAAATCTGGATGAACAAAATCGTATGTTCTGTTAGTTTGGCAAGTCCTATTTTAGTCCCACATCGAGAAAATTAAGTTTATTATTTTCTATTATAACTATAAATAAGGGCTTGAGTTTTGAAATCAAATACACCACAAAAAAGTCTAATAATTTGCTTTGAGTTTAATTTTTATTAAGCCAACACTTAGTTAAAATACATTGGGCTTTTTCTTGTTTAGTGGTTTTGGGTATTTTATGACATAGGAATATTTTCCTAAGGTATTTGTAATTGTCTCTTTTATAGTAGAGTTTTGCTTCTCCTCCATCCGTGGACCTAGATCAATTGATCGAACCACGTAAATTTGGTATTCCTGTCTCTTTTATTTTTTTTCTGCTTTATTGTCTTTATTGGGTTGTCAAATTACTCTTCGGTAAATTTTCTGAGGCCAGCTCTAACAAACTGGTATCAAAGCTTGGTTTCAAGATCTTTTGGCAACGATGACAATAACAAAGATCGTTGTCGAGAAATTCAATAGACATGTCAACTTTGACATATAACAGCTCAAGATGGAAACTATTCTGGTTCAGGATGAAGTTGATTTAACACTACAGGGAGCTGAAAAAATTTCAGATGGTACATCAAAGAAAGATCTTGTGGGTATGGATAAGAAGGCCCGATCAAGCAGTATCCTAAATCTCTCTGACGAGGTTTTACGGGAGATAGCTACGGAGACTACGACTAAGAGTATGTGAGATAAGCTTAAAGCCTTGTATATGAAGAGGACAGTGAAGAACCGTCTCTACTTGAAGCAGAGTTTGTATATACTTCGGATGACTGAAGGTACATCTATACTCTCACATCTTAATAAATTTGATTCCTTAGTTATGGATTTGGAGAATATAGATGCGAAAATTGATGACGAGGATAAGGTCCTATTACTTTTGTGTTCTCTTCCCCAATCCTTTAAGTATTTTCATGATACTATGATTTATGAAAAAGAAATAATTTCGTATCAGAAAATTAAATCTGTATTAAAATCTAAGGAGCAGATAGATAGGGATATCATTGGGGAGAGTAGTAGGAATCAGGCTGAGGGTCTGGTTGTCAAGGGTAGAACTAATAAAAGGGAATTTAACAATAGTAGATCTAAATCTAGATCTAAATCCAGACTTAGAAATTTGGAGTATAGATATTGTCATAAAATGAGACACATTAAGGCTTATTGCTTTAAATTAAAAAATAAATTAAAGTAAAAGAAAAAAATTATTGAGAAAACTACTAAGTCTGCTAAAGCTAGTGTAGCAGTTGATGAAAATGATAAAAATATTTTCTTTGCTACTAATGACAAGACGAGGTCTAAAAATGAATAGATTTTAGATTCGGATTGTTCTTATCACATGTGTCCCAATAGAGATTTGTTTTCCACATATGAATCTTATAATTATGGAATTATTTTGATGGGCAATAATACCACGTATGATGTTATTGGTCAAGACACAATCTGAATTAAAATGCATGATGGTATTGTGAGGACGCTCACTAATGTTAGACATGTTCCTATTTTAAAAAAGAATATCATCTCTTTAGGCACCCTAGAGGCTTTTGGGTGTAAATACGCAGCTGAATGTTGAGTTATTAAAGTTTCTAGAGGTGTCCTTATTGTTATGAAAGCTTATAGGTTTGGTAGCTTTTTGTAGGGAACTACTATCACAGGCTCAATTGCAATCTCATCACCATCATTGTCTGATTCTGACATCATCAAATTATGGCATATGCATTTGGATTATATGAGCGAAAATTATTTGAACATATTAAGCAAAAGAGGTCTTCTTTGTGGGCAGAGTACTGGGCCACTAGATTTATGTAAACACTGCATTTTTGGAAAGCAGAAAATAGTCGGCTTCAATTCTCCGATTGTTCATAAAACAAAAGGTACTCTTGATTATATTCATTCAGACCTTTGGGGTCCAGCTCGTGTTTAGTCTAAAAGTGGTGCCAGGTATATGTTGACTTTCATTGATGATTATTCCAGGAAAGTTTAGGTTTATTTTCTGAAGCATAAAAAATGATATTTTTTTAATTTTTAAACAATAGAAGACTTTGATTAAGAAGCAAATAGGTAAACAGATTAAGTGTCTTCGAATAGATAATAGCATGAAATTTTATGAATGTGACTTTGATGAATTTTACAAAAATGAAGGAATTGTTCAGCATTGCACTATTAGGATGATGCCTTAGCAAAATGGTGTAGCCGAACATATGAACAGAATACTCTTAGAGAGAGCAAGGTGTATGATCTCAAATGTAGGGTTGACAAAGAACTTTTGGGCAGAGGCGATTAATATGGCATGTTACGTTGTCAACCACACTCCTTCTGCAGCACTTAATTTTAAAACTCCAGAGGAAGTTTGGTCAGGTACTCCTGCTGATTACTCTGATTTAAAAATTTTTGGGTGTCCAGCATACATGCATGTAAATGAAGGTAAATTAGAGCCTTGAGTTAAAAAGTACATTTTCATTAGGTATGCTTCTGGGGTGAAAGGATATAGATTATGGTGTCCTAATCCCAAATCTCTAAAATTTATAATCAGTAGAGATGTTACTTTTGATGAATTGTCTATGTTATCTTCCAAAGAGGAATCTATTAGTTATATAAATGATAGTGTGCAGAAGTAGGTAGAGCTTGAGATTAGTAGTTCTGATTCTTTTCAATCAGACTCTTTTACTTAAAGAATGCTAGTAGATAGTCCCGAGTCTACTAATGAAGATGATCCATAGGAAGAGCAATATTCCATAGCTAAGGATAAACCATGGAGAGATATTCGACCACCACAAACATATGCATATTTGGTTGCATATATTTTGTTTGTTGTAGAAGAAATAGGTGGAGTTGATGAGCCTACTACCTACTCAGATGTAGTTTTTTGTGATGATTCCACTAAGTGGTTGATTGCAATGAATGAAGAAATTGAATCTCTCAATCAGAATAGAACTTGAGATCTTGTGAAGCCGCCTTCGGGTAGAAAATTGTTGGATACAAATGGGTCTTCAAAAGGAAGGAAGGTATTCTAAGGGTTGAAGATGCAAGGTACAAAGTACGATTGGTTGCAAAAAGCTATAGTCAGGTACATAGTGTTGATTTTAATAACATATTTTCACATGTTGTTAAACATAGCTCTATTCGTGTTTTACTTGCTTTAGTTGTCATGTATGATTTGGAATTGGAGCAACTTGATGTCAAGACAACTTTCTTACATGGTAAACTTGAAGAGCAAATTTACATGGAGTAACCTCATGGATTTGAAGTTAACAGTAAGGAAGACCATATTTGCTTGTTAAAGAAATCTTTGTACGGATTAAAGCAATCTCCAAGATAGTGGTATAAGAAGTTTGATTCTTTTATGTTGGGTCATGGTTACACGAGAAGCATGTATGATAGTTATGTCTACTTCCGGAAGTTAAATGATGGCTCTTTTGTGTATTTGTTGCTTTATGTTGATGACATGCTTATTGCAGCTAAGAATTTGTCAGAAATTCACACTTTGAAAATACAACTGAGTAGTGAATTTGAAATGAAAGATTTGGGAGCAGCTAAGAAGATTCTTAGCATGGAGATCAAAAGAGATCGAGGAGTTGGAAAATTATTTCTTACCCAGAAAAATTACCTCGAGAAAGTCTTGGAGAGGTTTGGCATGAAAAACGCTAAGCTAGTGGGTACTCCTCTTGCTAGCCATCTTCGACTATCTACTGCTCAGTCACCACAATCAATTGAAGAGGAAGAATATATGGTGCAAGTTCCATATTCCAGAGTCATCGGTAGTATTATATATGCAATGGTTTATACTCGTCCAGATATTTCACAAGCAGTCAGTGTGGTTAGCAAATATATGTCACGCCCAGGTAAAATACATTGACAGGTTGTGAAGTAGATTCTCAAATACTTACAAGGGATTTCAGATGCTTATTTGGAGTTTGGAAAAAATAGTGACACTTTGATTAGTTTCGTCGACTCTGATTATGCTACGGATCTTGATAAATGAATATCTTTGATAGGCTATATATTTTGCGTTGGCAGTTGTACAGTTAATTGGAAAACTTATTTACAACCTGTCGTGGCTTTATCTACTATAGAGGTAGAATATATGACAGTAACAAAGATGATCAAAGAAGTTTTATGGTTAAGAGGTTTGTTCGGCGAATTATGTCTACATCAAGGTGTTACTACAATTTACTGTGATAATTAAAGTGCATTCATTTGACTAAAACTAGATGTATCATGAGAGGACTAAACATATCGATATGAAGTTTCATTTTATTCGGGATACCATTACCGAGGGAAAGGTCTTTGTTTAGAAAATTCATACGAAGGACAATCCAGCTGATATGCTTACGAAGCCTCTTCCGATTTACAAGTTCAAGCAATGGTTAGACTTGGTTAATATTCATTGTTGGTGATTGCCCGTTGGGGCTTTTGTAAAGAAGGTGAAGCAAGTTTACTAATTGTCAATGTTGGAACATGCCAAGGTGGAGATTTATTAATTTGACAAGTCTCATTTTAGTCTTACATAGGGAAAATCAAACTTGTTATTTCCTATTGCAACTATAAATAAGGGCTTGGGCTTTGAAGCTAAATGCACCATAAGAAAAGCCTAATAGTTTGCTTTGGACTTAATTTCTATTAATCCCATACTTAGTTAAAATACTTTGGATTTTTTTTGTTTAGTAGTTTTGAGTGTTTTATGACCTAGGAACATTTTCCTAAGACATTTATAATTATCTATTTTATAATAAAGTTTTACTCATTTTTCGTCCGTGGACATAAGTCAATTAATCGAATCACATAAATTTGATATCTCTATCTCTTTTATTTTATTATTTTATTATTTTTATTGGGTTGCGTAAAGCATTTGTTTGGTTGACTAAAGCACGTAAGGTTGGGTTAACTAAAACACGTAAAGTTGGGTTGACTAAAGCACTTATTGCTGATCTGGATGGCCCGTAATGATGCATGCTTTAATAACAAACGAACCACGCTCCTTGTTAAGGGTAGTAGGGATTGTTATGAACGGAACTATGCTGCCTACTTGTGAAGGAATACAGAGGGACACAAATCTTATCACAAATAAATATTTTTTTAATACACAAATTTTTTATACATTCAATAATGCTTTCAAAATATACATAAATACAAAATCTTTCAAGTTTACGAAACATCAATTTCACATGCATATCAAATCATGACTTGCTAATAATATCTTTTAAAGTAGAATATATTTAAATATATTTTCATAATTAAAATCACAAGTATAACTACCATTCATGTCAAAACTATAATTCATATAAATATAGTTAAGATGTACATGTTAAAACAAAACTCGTAGTAGTATTAATGGCAACGATCATACACCCTTATGACAAGACCTAGAATTATATTTAATCCCTATGATACAAGTCACCTCCTAGAAGAAATTAATGTTTGAAATATATTTCAATATATAACCCTCATTGATAAGGTCCAGATCAAAGTTATACTGAGCAGACAACTGTTATATTATGAAAAATAATATATCAATTACCTTTTACCAAACTAAGTGTTTAGACAAATATTTTGTATATCATTTCAAAACCAAACATTTTTAATTCTTTTAAAATATAATGCTGAATGAATATTTCATATAAACCAAATAATACAAATCAATATACTTATAACATAATAAATAGTTATTCAAATCATATTTTTTTCAGTTAGCATATAAATTCTTTTGTAATGCTTTTAAATAATAAATTGCTTATAATTCATTTAAATCATATATATTTATAATTTTAAACATATACATTCATAATTTTAAAAGTAGACTATATGAAATTATCGGATACTCATCTTGATCGCATACCCTCAATACAAAGATACAATTATAATCTTTTCTTTTCCTTCACATATTTATCACAAAATAATCATTCTTCCCTTTATAATATAAATATCAAATTAATTAAGAACATCAAAATTAATTAAGCAATAATCCTATACCCTAATCTAATTAATAGAAATGAATGGGTATTCAAAAACTTATGCAACATAATTTTTTTAGACTTGATCTAAATTCATTTGATATCAAAATGAATCCCTAACAAAATTTTCCCTATTTTTAATTTTTTTTCTCCTCTCCTTTATTCTCACAATCAAAGCCTTTTCCCTATCTTCTCTCTTCCTTTCCTCTCTCTCTCTCTCTCTCTCTCTCTCTCTCTCTCTCTCTCTCACCAGATACAAACAAGTGGTATCGAGCTAAAACAATAAAGTCAAAGATCAAAATCAATTGGAATATTAAGATATAATGTGGTAAAATCCTTAATTAATTGAGGGAAACATCCATAGGCAAGCTAAGATGTATTGACTAGAAAAAGATGGGAGTAAAACTTTCTCTCTAATATAAAGATAAACATGACACTTTCTCTCTTATAATAGTTATAAGGAGAAACTGAGAAAGAGAAACTCGTTATGGGGAAAACCAAGGAACCAAAAGCAGAAGACTTACTCTTCTCACTTCTCTCATCCTTCCTCTCTCTTTCTCTCTACACTTTGCACTGCTTTAGATAGATTAGAATACTACATCTTGGTTATATAAGTACGGGAGGGGTTGAACTCCTCCATGCCACCTTGCGTCGAAGGTTACAACCATACAAGAGAGATAAGATTGTGTGGGTTGCAACCACCCCACACACAGTATGAGATCATGAGAGGTTGCAACTGCACAATCTCTCATCCTATCTTATTATTATTTTTTAAATATGTTTTATCTCTTCACAATCTCTCATTTTAAACAAAAATAAAAATAAAATAAAAAACCTCTATCCTTGCTGGTCAAGACCTCTTGCTTACATCATCATCGGGTCATAAAAAAATATACTCTACATGAACTTATAACCGTTGATTGGCTTTACCATAACATCTGCTAGGTTGTACATTGTGTTGATCTTCTGCATATCTATGCTACTATCCTCCACTACTTCAGGAATGAAGTGATATTGGACTCCTATGTGCATTGTCCTAAAACAGAAGGTAGGATTCCTTACAATATATAAGGCACTTTGACTATCACAATGGAAGGGAATAGTATCCTACTTGTGCTCGAATTCTTCTATTAACCTCCTAATCTTGATTGCCTCCTTGCAAGCGTATATAGTTGCAATGTCTTGTACTTCTGTAGTAGATAGAGCTACAAAAGTCTACAGCTTCAAAATCTAGTTCACTACTCTTTTTACAAGTGTAAATACAGCTTAATGTGGATTTTCTTTCGTCAATGTCACTTATAAAATCAGAATCAATATAATCTCTAATAATAAAGTTTGATCCTCTATAACATAATATAACATTTGAGGTCTCTCTAATATATCTCAAAATCCTTTAACCATATTCTAATGCTCTCTACTAAGATTTGCCATGAACCGACTAACCATGCCAACTGGTTGTGTAATATTTGCTCTTGTACGTATCATAGTAAGCATTAAGTTGTCGACCATTGATACATATGTTACTTAAGATATTTTCATCCTCTCTGTTTCATTGCTATGACACATACTTGATAATTTTAAATTCACAGGAAGTGGGACAAAAACTGCTTACAATTTTGAATTTTGAAGTGTCGAAAGACTTTTCTAAAGTAATTCTTTTAAAATAGTCATATCTTTCCTTCTTTTTTTTTATCTCAATGAATTTGTATCCCTAGAATCTTGTTTGTTATTTATAAGTCCTTCTTATCCTTCAAGTTTGATCTTTGTTGGGGCTTGTCACCAACATGTCATCAATATACAGTAGTATGATAATAAAATTATCATCATCAAATCTCTTGTAATAAGCACATTGGTCTAAATTGAGCCTATTTATATTCAAGGCTAACGAAAAAAGAATCAAATCTATTGTACCGATACCTTAGCACCTGCTTTAAATCATATAGAGATTTATTCAACCTACAAACTAAGTTATCTTTTTCTTCTTTAGCAACACTCTTTGGTTGGTGTATATAAATCTCTTCTTCAAGTTTATCCAGAAAAATATATGATTTTCACATCTAACTACTCTAGATGTAAGCCAAATATAACACACAAATCTAGAACTATTTGAACTGTATTAAGTCGAACAACAAGGGAAAATATTTCATTAAAATCAATATCTTCTTTCTAAGTACATCCTTTCACCATTAATCATGCACAGTATCGCTCCACTTGGTCATTATTGTCTCTTTTTATCTTCTATTTCTAATAGTTTATCTTTCTTGTAGTAGTGGTATAAGTTCTCATATTCTATTCTTGTATAGAGCTTTAATTTTTCATTGCATTACTGTCATCCATAGAGACGCATTTGAACTACATATAACATCCTAAAAAATTGATGGCTCTTTCATTCTCTGTTAAAAAATAGTATGCAATATTGCCCTCCAAAACACACACGTTGTGCCAAGCCTGTGGTACCCTTTTGCGTGTTGACTGTCAGATTTCTTGAGCCTTGGACTGGATTAGTACTTACTCATCATGCTCCGGTGCTACTTTAAGAAAATCCTTTTTTCTAGAATTTAATAATTTTTGAACTTTCTATCCTTGTGCCATCACTTTTATCCCTTTGTAGATCTTCGACAAAGATGACATCCTTGCTGCTGATTACCTTGTGGTCGGTGAGGTTTCATAGGCGATATCCCTTCACTCCATCAGCATATTCTAAGAATATACATTTTGCGGACTTAGAATCAAGTTTTGTTCTTTCCTAGACATTATTTATTACATATAGTAAACATTCAAAAATATGCAAGGAAGAATAATTAGCTGGCTGATCAGTCCACATCTCCATAGGTGTCTTCAACTCAATTGTTGCTGAATGAGACCTATTGATAACATAACTAGCAATTTTTACTGGCTTCTGCCCAAAACGACTTTGCCACCCCTGCAGTACCTAGTACTGCTGTGGTTCTCTCCAAAAGAGTCCTCTTCATTCGCTTTATCACACCATTCTATTAAGAATTGTAGACACTGTAAGTTGCCTCCCAATGCCTTTTTTGCTTGCAAAAAGTATCAAATTTTAATCTATGTTGCTTACTTATATTATAATGCATACAAAAGGGTATTAGTTACCGATTTGAATTCAAAAATGAGGTTTTTGTCAAAGAGAATCATCAGGTCTCGTTCTGACATATGTCCCAATCTTTATTACCACAACATTGTAGATTCTTCTTCAAAGCTGGATGATGCAATAGATGCATCTGCCTCATGCAGTGTTTCTCCCAAAAGTATGCATAGATTAGCTAGGATCTTCTTTGTCTTCATGACAAGGAGTGCTCCCTTGATAATATTCATAATCCTGTTTTCACTGAGTCCTATAGCCAAACTCATCCAACCATCTGGTCGATAGCAAATTTTTCTTCAAGTTTTTGGCATATCGTACCCCTTGAATGGTGCGACCCATACCATGATTTATTTTTATCCTAATGGTGCTAATGTCGACAATCTCTAAGGTATAATCATTATCCAGAGAAACAGATCCTCCTGAAATATGTTATACAAATGGAACCATTCTCTCGTAAAGGTCATATGCTAAAATACTGTGAATTTACTAGCCAAACATCCATAACCTCTTTTCTTCCTTTGGAAACTATTGTTACCCCACTATAGAACATTTCACCTTCACTTGAGGTATTGACTGTACAGCTCTAAGAATCTTTGGATCAGTTTTTTTCTTTATGTCTATATTTTTCTTGTTTTTCCAACACTCTTTGATGTGCCTCATCTTGTTACAATTAGAGCACTTGATATTCTTTATTTTTCTAGACTTTGATCTACTATGTTCGTTGCTCCCACTAGAGACACTCTATTGATCCTTCTTTTGTTGTAGATAACACCTTAGCCTACTATAACATTACCAATTTGTCTCCCTTATTTTTATACCTATTTTCTTCTTCTAAAACTATGGCTATAATAACATCAAATTCTAATTGCTCATTTTGTTAGACAGGTTGATAATGAGTTGATCATATAAATTAGGTAGACTTTGAAGAAGAAGCTTGGAGAAACTTGGCATGTTCTATCTCTTCAATATTATGATCCACGGTAAAAAGTTAAAAGAATAACAAATTAAGAGTATTGATATAATATGTTATCAATGTGGATCCCAACATATGAAGTGTAAAGCCTTCTCCGTAAGAAAATCTTGCTATGAAGTGACTTGGCTTTTTATAACCCTTATTAGACTATCCCAAATCTCTTTTGTTGTTGTTTTCTTTATGATACTAGATAAAACTTCATCCGCTAATGTCAGATGTAAGTTGGCGATTGTGTTGTCATCCTTCTCCACCCACGTTTTATCATTTATGATATCTTTGAATCTATCTCCAATTGCCACCAAACAACTATTCTTCCTCATAAATGCCTTTATTTTCATCTTCCAAAGGAGAAATTACTTCCATTAAATTTTTCGATCTCAAATTTTGTGGTTATTATTTCACTTAATCTTCTTTCCCCCTTAAATCGGCTCTCTCAATTTACTATGAACAGCAACTCTGCAACTTTTGGTTTTTTGAACTATTAGCTCTTATACAACTATTGAGAAAAAAAAAGAAATAAAAATTAAAACTAGATACCAACAATCAACATCATGCTAAAATAATAAAGCTGAATATCAAAATATGTTAAGATCTTAATAAGACTAAGATGGAAGAGTAAATTAGTGCTCTCAAAATATCCATTAATATTCTAATATTTCATATATACATATAGTATAATCTAAAAAAAAGAAAGAATTTAAAAAATCAACATATAAGTAATATAAAAGAAGAACTAGAATAATAAATAAAAAAATTATTAATAAAGGAACCAGAAGAGCCCTGTAGCCCAATCATCATTCTTCTCTCAATCTGACTTAATAAATTTATAAGAAGAGATTGACCCTTTATATATATATATATATATATATATATATATATATATATATATATATATATATATATAATATAATTAAATCTTGAAGACTCATATTTGGTTTATAACTCGTATTCCTTTATAGTTCAACCTCAATTTCATATGGTATCTATGTAACTAAATACATTGCTAGCTTGTTTTTATTAGCACTTTGGAGGGAGGATATTATACCTAACTTGTCTTTCTTAGTACTTTGAGCTTCAAAAGGACATCGTAAGTGATAAAGTGAACTTGTCCCCACCATCCATCATAACAGAACAAGTCCCATACATCTTGCTTGACTCATATTTAATTTTGACATCGTTGATTTCTTTCTATATATTAATCTTACTTATAGGATGATGAGGGCAAATATATATATATATATATATATATATATATATATATATATATCGCTTCTTAAAGTAATGCATTTTCTACTTCTTTGGAAAATAAAATCACAAATGCATTATGGTATGAATAAATTTATCGCTATTTAAATAATCAAACTCTTATATTTTAAATTTTAGATAATTTTAATTTCAAAATACATAACTCTAAGTCATTTATATCCAATTTTTCTTCTATTTAGTTTCTAAATATCCTCCAATGCAATTATATAATTGATCCATATTAGACTTGGTTCACCTAAACCAAGCCTACATAGGTTTAGTCTAAATATTGACGTTGGTTTAGATAAAGTTACTAAGCACACAAATCTTTAAATGATAAAACTTTTCCCTTTTTATAATTTACATTTCCATGGATAAACAGCCAATTCGGGCTGCTAAATTTGTAAAATTTTCAATTAAGATCAATTCAACGTGAAGCTCATTGTTTTATTCTTTTTAATTCAAGCTCAGGTTGATGAACTTTTAAAATGTTTAACAACTAAGTTAACTTTGCTCCTTACAAATAATTATGCCTTAGTCGGCACATAATTGATATGAGTCGATCTAAATCCTTTTCATTGAGTTTTAGATGGATGAGTCTAATTGCTAAATTGTAAACGATGCTCACTTTTTTCAGTCGAATTGAACCACGATCAAATCAAGACATCACCGATACTCCATTTCATCGACTGCCATATCAATCCATGATTGTGATCGGCCAAGTGCTACAATGAGTTCCAATTGATTGATATGGTCAATAATTCAAACGACATGCAGAGCCCAATGAACCAATTCTATCACCTCATGACGATATAGAGGAATTTTGTTATTCCAGAAACATTCCCCCTTAATCTATCAGTTATGGTTCTAGATTTGAAAATTTTCAACTCTCATCTCAGATTTCTCAGTATCTTATGGTCAGAGTTGATCATGTCCAACACATACTGGGGGCTAGTTTTGCACATAAGTCATTTTAAAGAACTCATATGAAATATATATATATATATATATATGTATATATATATGTATATATATATATGTATATATATATATGTATATATATATATATATATATTCCAACCAACGAAAATCTAATTCTCAGATCATGATTATTCTTAGAAATTAGGTCAGGTCCAGTAATATGGATGGCCGACCAATTTTGATATTCAAATTGCTACAGGAAAAATGCACAAATATGCTATAAAAAGCGAAGTGGCATTTCTAACGTAAAGAACTCATGTTAAAGAAGTATCAAATTCTTTGGAAATTCAATTCTCATAAATTGGATCGGATTGACTCGTCTCAATAATATGGATCGATGATCAATTCTAACTATCTCATTGCTACAGACAAAATGCAACATGTTATTGCCTAATCTGCAATTGTTTATTTTGTAGTATGAATCCACCTCTTAACTATAACCCACAAGTCTTCATTAAACACCCATCCATTATATTCTGTCATTCTGCTTCTAGATAAAGTCCAGGTCACAAGCTGATGGCATCACGACACTCGATGGCGATCACTGTAACATTGACAAGCAAAACGATAATGATGATAATGTTCAATAGATCTGACATGTGAATTAGTTCGCTTTTGTCAACCATGACTTCTCAGTCTACTTATGTCCCGCTTCACATTGTTATGTCCTCGGCCGAAGCTAATTTTCTTCAGTTGTGTGATGACAATCCAACTGGCCGGTCGAAAAGCAACTTCATCATACACTCCACGACATCAGCACTGTCATGCAATTAATTTCCTTCTCATTTATCAATCTCTGCCTCCCCACTTGCAGATCCATTCATTCCATGATGAATTTAATAACGATGCTGACAATGATGATGATGATGATATATATATATATATATATATATATATATATATATATATATATATATATATATATATATATATATATATATATATATAAAGCAAAATAACTTAAAATATAAAAAATTTCATCAAAGAAATCAACTGACAGCCTCTCAATCGATACTTTACTATTCGTATACTCCTTCTCACCCAATTTGAGTTGTGCTCTGAAGCCATATCCTTATTTATAGTCAAGACTAAATATATTAGGATCCCTCCTAAGTTTATTTAAATTAGTCATCCTAAATCAATTAAACTTTTATCTTAGTAAATCTAATTTAATTTAATCATTAATATTATCTTTGACACTCCTCCATAATGTTAATATCTTTACTTATAAGTTTGTCCCTTCAAAATAAAAAAAAACATTCTCTACTTGCACAGGTTGATCTTTTGTTTTTGTTTTTTTTTTTTAACATCAGAACTTGTCATGCTTTGAAAATTGGTGATAGATTGAGTTCTCGAGAATGGCAATTGTAATCTTATCGAAAAAAAATCTTCCTCTAAAATTATTGTCAAAATGTTGACTGGATTTTTTATATCACTCACCAGAAAATAAAAAGTCATCATCCTCAATCTATTTGAATCAGTATTGCTTCTTTCTCATGTAGATAACAGTGGAACACTGATGATGATTATAACTATAACAGAATAGAACAAGCTGATGCTAGGCATCATAAGAGCAGATCACATTCCTATCTATGGTCTAGATTTATCTTTAGTCTAGACTATTTATAGTCTAAAGAGATTAGAGCTCATCTTAATCCTATCTAGATTAGGTATTATAGATTTATTAAAATCTTATCTTAACAATCCCAAATTAATTAAATTTGACTGGAATCAACATTATATAAGACTTAAACAAAGTCGTTCAGATACTGCCAAAACTACAAGGAATTACGGTATCAGAACATTTCAACTTGTAGTACAAGCTTCCGATTAATCAACTGGAGCCATTCAAGGTAGACCAATCTATATCTATACATGAAGAGATGCCAGATCCTGAACCAAGGCAACCTTTGGTGGAGCAGAAGAGACGGATCAGAAACATCCTATGGAGACTTCAGTACTCCTCGGCTCCGTGATCCGGGAGATGGAACGAGCGTCTGAGCTCACAACAAAGCTTCAGTCCCTTGTTGAGCTTGGCAACTGCAGTGACACGGCGAAGGAGTCGGCCAGGGTGCTCTCCGAAGAGCTACTGCAGGCATGCAATGCCACTCTCTCCATGTTGAAGTCTCGGAGAACCAATGTCAGGATCAAGTCTGGAAGTCGAAACGTCGCTCCGCATGATGTTCTTGTCCGAAGAGATTCAAGAAGAAAGTAAGTTCTTCTTACTGAGCAACCATACAAATGTATTTAAGAAACATTTCTACTGATTGAAAGGTGATTTCATATGCTCCCTTTTCCTTCTCTGCTTCCTATCAACAGCTACGTGCGAAAAGTGGTAACAACTGCACCTTTTAATGATGGACACCAATGGAGAAAATACGGGGAAAAGACCATCGCAGGCTGCATCTTTCCGAGGTTTGTTGCATCAATTATCCAAATAGTTAATCCTGTAACTGAGACGTGGGAATCATTCCATTATACCTGTGAAAGCTAACTAATTAGGGATATAGATATTATCTTCTTTATCTTTTTATTCTTGATCAATCAGCTGTATTTGGCATCCTACGAACAACCTTCACAGGATATATTTTTGACATCTCGGCCTGTATTTTGATACTATTATGTTTTAATATTTTACATGCACTCGCCTCGGAAGCTGCATGATTAAGGTTCCTTTTCTATTTAGATTCAACAATTTGGCGTCTTTTGCAAATCTATATCATGTTGCAAGAATAACTACCCTATTTCTTTCTCTTTTCTTCTTCACATGAGGCCTCTCCTGAAGTCTGATCCTCCATCTACCTATTTGCTAATTAGTTCAAAGTTGGAAAAAATGAGTACTGCATCCAATAATTCTTTCTTGTATATCTTTTTTCCATGAAGGATGGCCAAAGATGCCTGCCAGGGCATTAAAATAACACGTCTCAAAGTCCATAAAAATGTCAATGTCAATGCTCTTTTGTAAACCCAATTTCACTTGTAAGCTTGTTCTACAGGAGCTACTACCGGTGCACCTACAGCAAGGATCAAAGATGTGAAGCGAAGAAGCAGGTGCAACAACAGGACTGTGGCCTCCCTTCCTTGTTTCTCGTCATCTACAAGGGAGAACACACATGCAAATCTATGCTGCTGCGTGGTTGCCAACCACTAGAACAGCCGTAACTTCAGGGCTGTCGAGAATACACGTGCAACCCTTCCTTTCCCTTGAAGGTTACCGTAACAGCAACTCCAGCTCATTCATTCTCGCTTCGATTTGATTCAGAAGATCGTTTCTCCGGCATGAATACTATGAGGAAAAGTGTGGATGAAGGAACCATTATATGGCGAAGTGAGGAAGTAGCCACTTCGTCAAGCAAGGTTGCATCGCCAGATCTAACGTTCCTTGAATCCATGGAAACACTACAGTCAAGTTTGTCGGCTGTTCATGACGTTGACGACGAAGGCTCCTCACTCAGATCACTCGGTTTCGACATTGACTTGTTGCGATCTGATCTTGATGACATACAATAATTCAAATTACTGCGATTTATCCAATAATTCTGCGATAAGTTAAGAGGTTATCATCAGAAGAGAGAGAGAGAGAGAGAGAGAGAGAGAGAGAGAGAGAGAGAGGGGGCGGGGGGGGGGCGGGCGGGCGGGGTGGGTGGTGGGCCGGGGGCGGTGGGGTGGGGCCGGTCAAATTACTATTCCAAATATTTGTGATTTGTTGTGTGAAATTCTCGTGTTAAACTAAAGTTAAAGTTGGAATATTTTAGGTGGCAATTCATGACTATTATATTATTATTGCAATAAAATAAAATAGTACATCATACTCCAAACATATCAGATTGAAACCATTAAACACCTAATTAGATGACAAACTATGGTAAGCAATAGAAATTGCCAAGTTACAAAAAGGAACAAAAAATAAAAAAAAAAGAAGAAGAAGAAGAATAACCCATCCATTTTTCTACTAATAATCTTCTAACTAGCTCACAACAAGAGAGAGGTATAAAAGATTTTTGTGTTTTTTTTACTTAACAAAAGAGAAGATAAGAGAGCACTACAAGTAGATTCGAGAACACTAAAATAAAAAATGGAACTGTTTTTGTGCATAGATATTTAAAGTGAAGATAGAAAATGTATTTTGGATAACCTTAGAGGAAATTTATGAAACAGCTATATTTTCTGCAGCATGACTGAAAAAACTAGAAGAAGAATATGATTAGCATTATCATAATTAGAGAAGGCAAAAAAATAGTATCACATTACATCAAATTTCATCCGGTATGTTTAACGATTCCCCTGATAATATATTTGAATTGATGATGCTAAGATTGTGGAAGAATAATATTGTAGCTGTGACATGGCTAGCAATGAAAATTTTGTTTGTAGTAAGAAATTGCTTAAAGAGATGGTCCATAATTGTGACGAGATTAATTTAGTTATTGGAGACCAAAACGAGAAGTTTGTAATCGATCAAGATAAAAACAAATTGAGCATATGAGTGGTTCGTCTTGTTATCATTGTATAACTTTCAATATCTCACTGAGACCTCTACATAAGTTGACAGTATCAAATTCTCACGATACTAAAGATTAATTTGGAGAAAGGCATTCGAACATCAATTAAACCTTGGTTACAACCGGAGTTTGATTAATAGTGGAAATGCTATAGATTTTGGTTAGAGCATAGTCTTTATACTTATATTATGGGTTTGTGATAAAATAAGAGAGATTAAGTGACTTTGATCTGAAAGCATTAATAGGTCAGTTTGTAGATGTTTGAAATCTTCATTGATTTTATTTATTTATTTATTTTTGTGATAATGGGGAGTAGTGATGCACAAACAATGTGATGACACATTACCCACCAATAACTCTATGAAACTCCCATATTGCCCCAACCATCATCTCACAACTGACGCCGACTCTATGCCAACATACTTGTCCATCCATCTTGACATGTTAGTACGAGTCATTCGGTATATGTCTTTGAAATCGAATAGTGATCGCATATTAATATTTATTTTATTTTAATGATTATCTAAACTAGTTATAAAAATATCTTTTAGCCCATCTACGAACACTAACTTATGTTTCTATTTTACAAATCTTCATGAACATTTGTCGGTATGATTCTGATGTAGTTTATGTAAGGTTCAAATCCTTTATTGCCCCAAGATCAAACTTATGGTAAGCTTGAATGCTTAATCTAGATTTGATCCAAATCCCTAATAACTAAGATGTAGAGGCTACAATTGGATAAAGAAAATTAGGTCGATATTTCATACGATCATTATTAGATCATCGTTCTTGTCTTATATGATATTTCTTTTGATAATTTTTCACATAATTATATTTCCAGATGCTAGCAAGCCCTCAATATTGGAAATCTTTTTTTATAATGTCTAAATAGAATTACTAGTAGCTTACAGCTTGAGACAAGAGAAAATAATTCTGACACAAGTCAAAAGAAATGTCACTTGGTAAGAGTTGAATGCTTTTAGATGCGGAGGAGAAAACCTTAGATTGGTTCTCTCTATCTATCTGTCGATTGTCCCACATTGAATTAAGGTAGTGATAGATAGATTTGAACACCTTGGATTGAAAACCCGAGAGAAGTGAACCAAATGACTCCTACTGGCCTAAATTAGAGCGTGAACAATAGGTGAAATTGAGAATATAATTGTATGGAAGGAATATGGCTTGTAAACTTAATGTATTACATGAAAATTCCTTTTTTATTTTGTTTACGCAAATGAAGAATCCCTTCATTAATTTCCGTCAACGTAGAAAACTATTGTTAACTAACTTGACCACACTAGTCCCTTGAGTATTGGTATTTGAATGATCAAGGACGTAAAAGAATACAGAAAGGTCCAATTTAGTAGTCTTATTCGACTTGTAATCTATTCATTTTCATTTTTATTTGATGAAATTGGGGATAAAATACCTATCGATTTTCACAAATGATTAGGGTGACACTGTTCTTTCTAATTGTGCTTCCTCTACTCCAAATTGTGAAATGGTGATTTCTATAGTTGAGAAGAGACACCGTCAGCCTCTGTTCTTGGAGTTGCGATTTTGAAAAAAAAAGGCTGGATTTTTGTTCCCATACGTTGGTTGTCAGGGTGAAATTGATTCCAAATCAATTTTATAAAATTAAATGTAATTTTAAAAAATTAAAAAATTGTTCCCAAGTTAAATATAATTAAAAAAATCAAATATTAATTCATATTTGAAATGTGCAATGCACATTTCAAATATGTTTTCCAATGCATCCTAAATCTATGATCAAATATATAAGAATTTTAAAACAGTTTTATGATCTATTAAATGCTAAAAGTATGACAATTTTTTTACAAGAAAAGATGAAAAACAAAATTATGTTAGGACAAAAGTGTTACAACTATGAGTGTTCGCTTTATGGTGAACCAAAACCAAACAATTTGCTCTTTCTTGCATAAAGAACCAACCAGTTTGCTGCTTGATTGTCATCTCTCAAAACATACAAAAACTTAGTCTCTATAAATTTCTAAAAAAGAGTATAATATTCCAAATGGCATTCATAATAGGCGAATTGAAAGGAGAGTTCTTCATCAATTTTTCAATCATGATCATCGAGTCTGTTTCAATATGCAATCAAAGGAATTTGTCCATCCTTAGCTAACCAAAGTCCTTCCAAGAGAGCAAGAGCTTCACATCAAAACAAATAGACGAATCAAATAGAAAAAGAAAGATAATAATAATAAATAATAAAAAATAATTACCAAACTCATTTTGTCCTAAGGAGAATATTTTGAAGACAAAGATATCATACTATAGTATGTCTTATATCAATGAAATCATTCCATCAGAAAAATATTTATGACCTCGCACCACTCATGCAAAATGTGAAAAAAATTGACTCAATTCATTGATCTTTTTATTGTTCATTATAATCTTATAACTTATTTTTATAGGTGTAAGTACAAGAAAAATAATAATATAAAAATAGAATTTCATCAAATCAAATATATGATTGGTTCATCTTTACGAAAAAGATAATATTCGTGAGAGATCAATCTTCATAAATCTTTAATCAGAATTTATAATCTTTAATCATAATTATAATTTAACTTTTTTTATTGTTTTAATGTTCATTGAGTAAACTATAAAACTTGATTAGAATTATTGTGATGTTACTATGACCTATGATATATGCAAAATAATTCTTAAATTAATTAATTAATTTAAATAAATGATAAACTAGATTGGTTTAGCATCGAAAGGTATCATCCCTGAAAACCTTCGTAGCGAGGGAGTCAACAAATAATCTTATTATACTCACCAAGTATGGCAGGACACTAAATAATCTTATTAAACTGGTTTGCACTTTCTCCTGAGCTTGCGTCCTCATTAAATATACAATAAAATGAACACAAAGTCCCTCGCTGCTCTCCTTCTCATCCTCATCGGATGTGGTGACCATGCATGCATGTGGTGCATGACATCAAACCAATGACGTTGATAACGGTGGTGTCATCACGCTGATGATAATGACGAAGATACATTAAAAGCTTCTTTCAACGCTGCTGCTGGCTTTCTTTTTTTTTATTCCCAACCGAGTACGAGTAGCCAGCTTAGGACTTAATGGAGGGAGACGTGTGAATCTGGTCCCTGCTGTTCCCATCGCAGTTCCTTTCACACTGGTGCATATAAAACCAAGTAACAGTTGCCAGCTTATGGCTTGATGGAGATGACATGTGAACCTGATGCCGCCTGTTCCCATTGCATGCAGCCCCTGTCAACGTCATCCTGATCCATCTTATTTAATTTCAATATCTATCTGACACACTCAGACTCAGTGTGTCAGGAACTAGATCTTAACTGGTGACAAGAAGATTTTTTATTCCTCTGTTTTACCGAGTTATCTATCCCCATCATTTTTCCTGCATGAGGGACAAAAAGATAATGAAAAAATAATAAGTGTACAGGATAATGATATGGATAGTAAATGGTTCATATTCTTTGCCCATATATATCCATTTGTGTAGTTCTATCTGAATTGGGATGGGATCTAAGGATTTTGATTCGAATCAAACCATATATTGAATAAGAAAGATAATAAATTTTGTTTGAATCGAACTATTAATGTAAAAAAATATAAAAAGGTTTTTTTTAATGGGGATAGAGAGACTTGAACCCTCATTATTTCTAAAAATCGATAAAATTTTCTCTTATTATGAATTTCATTGTTATCGATGGTGGCAGAATGGCATTCTTTCTTTTTCTGGTGGGATTAATCAGTTTCTCGAATGCCACATGATGATTGGATAGAAAGAAAAGAAAAAGTTCATTACAAATACATGCAGATAGGTTTTACAGGAATTATGCTCTTAGTCAAGAGGATAATTGTTAATTTCCATAACTGAATGAAGTCTTCGTTTTATTTGGAGAAATGATGATCCTTCTCGTTCTATCAGCATCAAAAGGAGTGCAAAGTATATGCATGGCAGACGCTCTCATCTTAATAATCTTTCTGACTCGAATAAAAAAAAACTAGATATTGCAAAGTTAATAGACCAATAAAATGAAAAGTTGAAAAGTGCGGATGAGAAGGACTTCTGCATAAAAATTTGCATTCCTTTGAAAGTTTGATAGGCTTTTTGTAAGTGCTTCTGCACCCGCTTTATTATTTGGCAGCCCACGCAGATACATACTTTATGAAGTAGCTAATCTTCACACGTTTTGTGTTGACTATACTCTATGCATATGATACATTATATAACAACTGGTGCTTAAGAAGTGTGAAAACACAGCTTCATCACACGAAATGAAGAGATATCAAATAAATTCTTTTTTTGGAAACGTCATATGGATTTCTTTAGGATGACGATTAAAATGCTTTTGGAAACGTCGTGTGAGAGGATTTTGACTTTAAAACCTCATCGAACAAAGACAAAGCGGACATTGTCAACTGTTGAGGTCATCTTCCTTTCTGTCTAACCTGCAAGCTTTCTCTTGTGAATCGTCTAATTCACCTCTTAGCACAGAATTCTTGGATCAATCTCCCATCAATTCTTGCTGTTAGATTATGTCCAAGTCAGAACCCGATGCTGACGATTGCAGCAATGATGTTGATGATGATCTGATGAAGAAATAAACAACAGTAAGACTTCATGGGAGCCACCTTCCCAGCTTGTGAAAGCATCTTCCTAAGTAGCTTCCGGGATTTGGGCATAAAGCTCGGACAGAACAGCTCATCCAAGCCTTTTATTTTGATGTACACTTACATCAGATACGACCAAAACAAAGTCTTATATGTACTGCCAAAACTACCAGGAAACATATTTTAATTTGTAGTAGAAGCTTCCGATTAATCTACTGAAGCCTGCCAGCCATCCTCTACTTATATTAGGAGAGACGCCAGATCTGAAACCTGGACAACCTTCGGTGGAGTCGAAGAGACGGATCAGAAACATTTCATGGAGAATTCGCTCGTCGACTCTGTGATCCGAGAGATGGAACAAGCGTTTGAGCTCACAACAAAGCTTCAGTCGCTCGTTGAGCTTGGCAACTACAGTGATACACAGAAGGAGTCAGCCAGGATGGTCTCCCGAGAGCTGCTGCAGACCTGCAATGCTACGCTTTCCATGTTGAAGTCTCGCAAAACTAATGTCAAGATCGAGTATGGAAGTCAATACCAGCTCGCTCCCCGGAAGGTTCCCATCCGAAGAGATCGAAGAAGACAGTAAGCCCTAAAATGAATCAAAAGTTGCAGATAACTCAGAAATGTTTAGGATCTCATGGTATCCTATTTCCTTCTGTGATCCTTTTCTTGACTTGACTTGATTTGTTTGTGTCAGCAGCTATCCAAGAAAAGTGGTAACTGTTACACCTTATAGTGACGGCCACCAATGGAGAAAATACGGGGAAAAGAAGATCAATGGCTGCATCTTTCCCAGGTTTGTTTGCTTATTTACACAATTACATATATAAACCGAAGATTTTTGTAGATTAATCATCTGTTTTCTGGATCTACTTCACAGTATGCTTACCGTTTCTATTTCCTGGACTTCTCAAACTGCATGATAAGACTTATATATAATTATGATGCAATGTTTTACTTGTTCAACTACACACACACATATATATATAAGCCATCCATTTCATTTTCTTTTTCAATATAGATGATGACTACGAGGGTACTCATGAAATCTTATCGTAAGCGGATGGAGTTCATGATGGAAACTCTATCCAGGAATTCTTGATAGTTAATCTCTTTCCCATAAAGGATAGTGATAGATGCCTGCCTGGACAGTAAAATAACACATTTAATATGCCAATCAACGGCTACAGAAATGTCATTGTCACTGCTCTTTTAATAGTCCTATTTGACTTGTATGCCCGTTCTACAGGAGCTACTACAGATGCACCTACAGCGAGGATCAAAGATGTGAAGCGAAGAAGCAGGTGCAGCAACAGGACCGTGGCGTCCCATCTTTGTTTCTCGTCATCTACAAGGAAGAACACACATGCAAACCTATGGCAGTGGAAGATTGCCAATCAATAGAACAGCTGCAACTGCAGGGCTGTGGAGAATACACCTGCAATACTTCCTTCCCTTTAACTCAAGTTACAGCATCGGCAACTCCTCCACCAGTTGATTCATTCTCGCTTCGATTTGATGATTCAGAAGACTCACTAATGAGCACTGCAGTGAGAAGCATCACCGAAGGAACCATTGCATGGCGCCGGAACGACAAAGGCAGCGTTTCCTGTAGCGAGCTTGCCTCTGCAGACCTGGCGTTCCTTGATTCCACGGAACCACTGCACCCAAGCTTGTCGGTTGTTCATGATGTTGACGACGAAGACCACTCACCAAGATCACTTGGCTTCGACACGGATTTCTTGGGATTCGATCTTGATGACATAGAACTGTTTGGAACTCCGTACTAGGTGAGAAATAAGGGTCTTCTCGTCTGATTCATCCACGAATTCTGTAGTGAATTTAGGGAGCGAGAGCAGTAGCTTAGTCAATATTCTTAGCCATCAAAGTGTCACTTTGGATTGATGACCTCCCTTGAGATAGGCATTCTCGTAGTTTTCATTTATTTTCTTCTTTGTTGATCTTCGTTTATGTTGTTCAATTTGGCGGGGAACTTCTTCTATGATCCAATCTTGATACATAAACTTCTTCTTTTATCTTCTTAAGAACTACTGTTCCACAAATTATTACTAAAAGCATAACAAAATATATGGGACTAACAGACTGTGAAGTTGCAATTATTGCAAGATTTTTTTTTCTTTTGATAAAAAATGTAGATAAAAGAGATCTAAATTGACTAATTATAATCCAATCTTGTTTAAGCACAATAGCAAATATTGTTACTTATGGATTATAGTAACCAAGGAATTTATAAGTTGAATTGACATAAACTTATATTTAAATTCCTCGAAATCACAATACAAATGTTTTCCAGCAAGCCTTGAATGAATGACTGATCTACAAAGCCCATTGAAGATTTTTCTTGAGATGATCTCGAACAAAGGATGAATTTGTAGAAGAGGAGTGATCTGTTTGTGGTCTTCTTAGTGCAAATTAGGTGGATGTGATCATTCAATATGTTGCATGTAGAATTGCACTGTATATGCGATTAGCATGTAATTTCCAATCCACCTTCTCGAGTAATGAGTTCAATATTATTCATTAGCCTGCCATTAGGTTCTTTTTATTTGGGATCTACTTGGCATTGCAGTTTGATTAGATTAATTTTGGACCATATAATGGATGACAATGCTGATGACGAGGACAATAATGACGAAGCTAGAAACAATTAATAACATTTTTAAGCGTGTGATATTCTCACATTAAGGTGTTCTACGAATTTGACATGGACATTTGCTGATTCTTCGTTCCCAAGCTAATCTCGAAGACACTAATCTCCTTGATTTCTTCCACGCCTTTACATTGATATCCCACTTGAGACTACAAAATTTGAACATATTGGTTCTTTAATTTGAATCTGATCCAAACCATAATTTATTTCAACCTCTGTGATGAATGAAAGAAGACTTTGAGAGAATTGATATTTAACTTATCAAAGACCGTTTAATGATAAACCATGCGGAAAAATGTCAGAAGTCCATATGCATCTACAGATGTAAGGCATGACTCATACCTAAATGTGTCAAAAATTCATGCCTTACCATCACATTTTAATTAACAGTAGTAGTATAATAATTAGATATGAAAGCAAATTTCCAAAATTCAAATAATATAATGCAAGACAGTCCTAAGACACATATAATTATTGGTCTAAAAAGACAGATTTGGAGAATGATGAAGAATATATGGCTACTATGTTGATTTGAAGTCCGTATCCTGTATATCTTGAAATTTCATAGCTACTTTGTTATAAGACTGGTGTAAGTATGTAGCTTTAAATGATATATAATATTAAAAAACAGATTAGATTGGATCGATAAATATTGATGATCCAAATTGACCGTATCGTTAATCAATAAAATCAAGAAATTTTTTTTTCTAAAACTAATTTAGAATAGTACATCAAGGTAAACATGTGAATCACCAAAGTTGAACCACCTCCCACTTGAACACACCGTCTTCTCTTTTCCCCCAACGCACTGTACCGAGAATTCTGAATGAGACACTATTCCTTGTATATTCTCAGTAATGTTTCCTCAGCAAATGCACAGGACCACATGCTAAGATTCAGAAAGAGACGGACATCGCCCAGGCAACATGAATGGTGTGGGAGAATTGTCTGTCCATCACTCCGATTCTTAATATATTATCTACAGCTTCTTCCCACTTTGCTTTAAATTGTACACCTCATGTTGGGTTGGGTTAGGCATAAGATTATAATGGTGACGATCGATGATGATGGCAGCAAATAAGAATAAAATAAAATGGGCGTGATCAGTCTCACACCATAATCATAAAATATGATTATTTAACATTAAGTATGTAAGTCTCTAAGTTTTTACAGATAATTTTTTATAAATTATAAATTATTTAGTTAGATTCTAAATGAACTAGAGATGGATAGTCAATTGATCTCCATTTCTAAGTTTATATCAAATTAAAAAAAAATTATGTCTAAACTAAAATCGTACCAGCATTGCCTCGAGGGCATACCCAATAAGATACATATGATTCTTAAGTATGACTGGATTTGAAGATTTCAATTAAAGATTGAAACTATAAAAAATAATTAATCTTAAAAAATATCATTCAATTAAGGTTATGTGACCATCATCAATGTTGACTATCGTCAATAATTATACACATAAGCGAGATTGTTAAAGTTATGTATTATGCCTACGTCGACAGATGCAAAGTAATAGATAATTTCATTGATGTTATGTGACCAACCAAGTGGCGATGTGCTTATCTCCGAGCCCTATGCAATACATTGGTCGAATGGGATTGTGATGCGTGCGTGGACGAGTGACTCCAAACAGAAAATTTTAGGACTACGCGATTTCGGAAAAATAGGCGTAACTTCCTCAATACAGGTCAGATTGACCCGATTCCAAAAGCCACCGATCAAGGACTCGTAGATCTACAACTTTTGTGTTTTGAGTTCCCACAAATGAGTTCTGTGGAGTGAGCGATTCTGGGAGGAAGTGGACGAGACACTGTATTTGTGGGGATGTAAATAACTCTAGGATATGGAAGGTTTATCACCTAAGCCTAGAGGCACAAGCCACCAGCCAAGGAAAAAAGGACCGAGATAATTGCAGTTCACCACCAAGGCTTAAAGGAAATTCCATCGGCCAAGGATAAAGAACTGTTTGATTCACCACCAAGTATGTTGGATAAAGAATCGAGATAAAATTCAACTCACAAGAGGAATTTTTATTCATTCAACCAGTCCCCTTACAAATGAGAATATGTCTCATTATATAGATATTAGACTCAGAAAACAACATGGGAACTACCCAAACATTAAAGACTAACAAGACTGAAAAAGCATTAAAGGTCTAGGAACTAGGGAATGCGATAAATGACATGGGGACTAAGAGCCTTAACTCTTCAATCTTCAAAATTCGTTCACCAACAATAACCAGCAAATATCCACTTCCAAAGAGCATTAAATCACTTTAGAACTTATCCTGAATAACTCCTCTTTGATATAGCATCAATCAGCAACGAATTTTGATATTGGTATCATCATTCCTTATCCCATCGAAGTAAGTTGTAACCGAAGTTAGTTTTGGCATGAATAAGTACCGATAGTGTTTGTTTTGCCGAAGGAATCAGCTCATGACTTAAGGATTGATCAGTAGTCTCGGATGCTCCCGCATCAGGACTTAAGGATTGATCAGTAGTTTCGGATGCTCCCGCATCATTCTCCCCGGGTTGTTTGAGATTTGTCCTCAAATCTGACAAGTCATCATCGTCCAAGTAAGGAGAAAGATCACCTACATTAAAAGTTGCCAAAACTCCATATTCTCCAGGAAGATCAATCTTGTAAGCATTTTCGTCAATTCTCTCGAGAACTTCAAATGGACCGTCAGCTCTGGGCATAAGCTTATTCTTCCGTTGAGAAGGAAATCTTTCCTTCCTTAAATGTAATCACACAAGATCACCTGGTTGGAAATGAGTCTTCCTCCGATGTTTATTAGCTTTCTTCCTATAAGACTCGTTAGCCTTCTCGTTCTTACTTCGAATCTGCTCATGGAGTTTTTTTTATTGATTCAGCTCGCTCTTTGCCATCAAAGTTCACTTGTGAATTGGATGGAATAAGAATTAAATCAATCGGTGTGAGCGGATTGATTCCATACACAATTTCGAAGGGTGATCGACCAATAGTATAACTCGGCGATCGATTATAAGCGAACTCAGCATGTGCAAGCTTCAAATCCCAATCTTTTAGGGATTTACTAACCATTCCTCGAAGTAACGTAGTGAGAGTGCGATTGGTTACCTCCATTTGGCCATCAGTTTGAGGATGACAAGTGGTGCTGAATAGAAGTCTGGTTCCAAGCATTCTCCATAAGGTCTTCCAGAAATAACTTAAAAATTTAGAATCACGATCAGATACAATGGTCTTTGGTACTCCATGAAGGCGAATGATCTCCTTGAAATAAAGATCAACCACATGAGATGCATCATCCGTCTTGTGGCATGGAATAAAATGGGCCATTTTAGAAAACTGATCAACAACCACCATAATGGCATCTTTTCCCCTCTGAGTTCTTGGAAGAGCCACAATAAAATCCATGCTCACATCTTCCCAAGGCTGTAATGGTATTGGAAGGGGAGTATACAGCCCTTGGTGGAAATGACTCTTTGCTCTTTGACAAGTTGTACACCTCAAGATGATAGCATGTACGTCTCTACTCATCTTTGGCCAATAAAAGTGCTCTTGAAGGATTTCAAGAGTTTTGTTCATGCCGAAGTGACCAGCCAAACCTCCACCATGTGCTTCTCAGATCAACAATTCTCTAAATGAACTCTTCGGCACACATAATCGATTTCCCTTGAAAAGAAAACCATTTTGGACAGAATATGTACCTTGAATTCCATGTTTGCAACTATCGATAATAGTAGAGAACTCCAGGTCTTCAGAATATAGTTCTTTCATGGATTGAAAACTAAGAATTCTAGAATCAAGAATAGCAAGCATAGAGTATCTTCTTGATAAAGCATCCGCAACAACATTAGTATGGCCAGGTTTATATTTCGAAACGAAAGAAAAGGATTGAAGAAATTCTACCCATTTGGCATGCCTTGAGTTGAGCTTGCGTTGGCCACTAATAAACTTCAAAGCCTCATGGTCAGAATGAAGTACAAACTGTTTAGGCCTTAAATGGTGACTCCAATGATCAAGAGCTCTCACAATGGCGTAGAACTCCTTATCATAAGTTGAGTAGTTCTTCTTCGAATCGGTTAACTTTTCACTGAAATATGCCAATGGCCTTTGTTCTTGAACAAGAACAGCTCCAATGCCAACTCCACTTGCATCACATTCAACTTCAAATACTCTATCAAAATTAGGAAGGGCAAGAATGGGGGACTCACATAGCTTCAGTTTGATGAGTTCAAAAGTGGCATGAGCAGCTCTTGTCCATTCAAAAGAACCCTTCTTCATGCATTCGGTGATAGGGGCCATGATTGTACTGAAGTTCTTCACAAAACGATGATAGAAAGAAGCAAGGCCATGAAAACTCCTTACATCGGTGATGGATTTCGGAACCGGCCAGGTTTTCATTGCATCCACTTTCAATTGATCAACGGAAATTCCATCTTTCGAAACCACATATCCAAGGAATATAATGCTGGAAGAGAAGAACTCACACTTCTCCATTTTGGCATAAAGCTTCTGTTCTCTCAAGGCTTTAAAGACCTGTTTCAAATGAGAAATATGCTCCTCCTCGCTTTGACTATAAACAAGGATATCGTCAAAGTATACAACAACAAATCGACCAATGAAGGAACGAAGAACCTCGTTCATAAGCCTCATGAACGTACTTGGAGCATTAGAAAGTCTGAATGGCATAACCAACCATTCATATAAACCTCCCTTAGTCTTGAAAACTGTTTTCCACTCATCTCCTTTCTGCATTCGGATTTGGTGATAGCCACTTCGCAAATCTATCTTCGAAAACACAGTAGAACCATATAATTCATCAAGCATATCATCAAGTCTAGGTATAGGATACTTGTACTTAATAGTGATGTTGTTGATGGCTCGGCTATCGACACACATTCTGAATGTTCCATCCTTCTTTGGTACGAGTAGAGCCGGAACAGAACATGGGCTCATACTTTCTCGAACATATCCCTTGTCAATAAGTTCATTGACTTATCTTTGCAACTCTTTTGTTTCCTCCGGGTTGCATCTATATGCTGCTTTGTTTGGTAGAGGGGCAATGGGTAGCAAGTCAATTTGGTGCTCAATACCTCTTATTGGAGGTAATCCAGATGGTAATTCTTCGGGGAACACATCTGCAAAGTCTCTTAACAAGGAATACATTTTCGGATGTATAGGTCTCTCTTTCTCACTCTTTTTCTCAACCATAAGCAAAGCAAATATATTTTTCTGTTTGGTAATGGCTCTCTTAACCTGTGTTTCACTCAAGAAGAGATTTTCCTTACTAGTGTTTCCCTTCCTAGGTTGATTTCGATGTATCATGCTCGGTTTCAAAGATTCAAGAGTAATGCACTTTCGTTCCTTGTGAAAAGAGTATGTGTTTTTATGCCCATCATGTACAGTCTTTCTATCATATTGCCAAGGTCTACCTAATAACAAGTGACAAGCATCCATGGGAATAACATCGCATAGAACTTCATCTTGATAATTCTTCCCAATGGAAAATGATATAAGGGCTCGTTTGGTTACCTTCACATCACTTCCTTTGCTAAGCCACTGAAGCTTGTAAGGTTGAGGATGTTTTGATGTTGGTAGCTTTAGTTTTTCAATCATGGTTGTCGAGGCGACATTGGTGCAGCTTCCTCCATCGATAATCATCATACACACCTTCCCGTTAATAGTGCAACGGGTGTGGAAGATGTTCTCCCTTTGCTCATTCTCTTCGGGAGATATCTCAGCATGTAATGCTCTCCGTATCACCAACAACTCACCATCATCAGCTTTATCAATGATATTCTCGGATTCTTTAGCTTTAGAATCATTCTGGTTATGTTCATCATTGGCCTCTTGAAGTTCCAAATCGATCTTCTCAATTTCTTGAAGAGTCATAACTCTCCGATTTGGACAATTAGCTTGCAAATGCCCATAGCCATGACACTTAAAACACTTCCTTGTGTCACCATCAACTTTCTTGCTGGTTCCTTTGATGGGTTCCACCAACTTCTCTTTACCCTTAGCGTTCGACGAAACACCTTCATATTTGCTTGAGGAAGCACCCCTAAAGTAGGATGTCCCCTTCGAGGAGGTTCTGGAAGAAAACCTCTTGCTACTCTTTAGTTGTTTCTCAACCTTCATTGCTAGCTTGCAAACATCTTCGAAGGACCAATAAGGCTGAAGTTCAACCAAATCAGCAATTTCCCGATTCATGCCACCAAGGAATCGAGCGATGGTTTGCTCGGGAACTTCTGAAACTTCGCATCTCATCATGAGTTGTTCGAACTCATGAATATATTCTTCAATACTCATCCCTTGTTGTCTTAGGGAATTCAACTTGAGAAACAGATCTTGCTTATAGGTATCGGGCAAGAACCTTTTCTTCATAAGTTTCTTGAGTTTATCCCAAGACTTGATTCGACTTTTTTCTTCTCTAGCTCGCTGACGCTTTAAATTCTCCCACCATAGAGAAGCATATTTAGTGAGTTTCAGAACAGCGACCTTGCACCTCTTCTCATCCGAGTATGACTTGAAGTCAAAAATTCATTCAATGGCAAGGAGCCAATCAACAAAGTTGTCAGGATTGAGACTACCCTCGAACTCAGGTGCATCTGCTTTAATCTCACGGTCATTCTTATGGTATCTTCTTCTTCTTCTCCGAACTCGGTGCTCAGAAGCACTAGAGTTGCCTCCAGCAAAATCAGAATCATCATTAGAATTGTGATGCGAATCTGATTCATCATGGTGTCGCTGATCATTGGGACGCCTTGCTGGTTGCTCTTGTCTCTCCGGGTTCTCCAGGAGATTGAGAACTCGCTCCATTTGCCTTTGGAGATTCTCTATAGCACGATCTCGCCTTAGGTCGTGCGCTTGCTCCAAAGTCAAGCCTCATGGAACTTGTTCGTCACCCATGGTAAGTAGAAGATAAAAACACAAAGGAATCACTCAAGATAAGTTCAACCTTGAGCTCTGATACCAACTTGATGCGTGCGTGGGCGAGTGACTTCGAACAGAAAATTTCAGGACTGCGCGATTTTGGGAAAATGAGTGTAACTTCCTCAATACAGGTCGGATTGACCCGATTCCAAAAGCCACCGATCAAGGACTCGTAGATCTACGACTTTTGTGTTTTGAGTTCCCACAAATGAGTTCTGTGGAGTGAGCGATTCTGGGAGGAAGTGGACGAGGTACTATGTTTGTGGGGATGTAAATAACTCCAGGATATGGAAGGTTTATCACCTAAGCCTAGAGGCACAAGCCACCAGCCAAGGAAAAAAGGACCGAGATAATTACAGTTCACCACCAAGGCTTAAAGGAAATTCCACCGGCCAAGGATAAAGAACTGTTTGATTCACCACCAACGATGTTGGATAAAGAATCGAGATAAAATTCAACTCACAAGAAGAATTTTCATTCATTCAACCAGTCCCCTTACAAATGAGAATATGTCTCATTATATAGATATTAGACTCAGAAAACAACATGGGAACTACCCAAACATTAAAGACTAACAAGACTGAAAAAGCATTAAAGGTCTAGGAACTAGGGAATGCGATAAATGACATGGGGACTAGGAGCCTTAACTCTTCAGTCTTCAAAATTCGTTCACCAATAATAACCAGCAAATATCCACTTCCAAAGAGCATTAAATCACTTTGGAACTTATCCTGAATAACTCCTCTTTGATATAGCATCAATCAGCAATGAATTTTGATATTGGTATCATCATTCCTTATCCCATCGAAGTAAGTTGTAACCGAAGTTAATTTTGGCATGAATAAGTACCGATAGTGTTTGTTTTGCCGAAGTAATCAGCTCATGACTTAAGGATTGATCAGTAGTCTCGGATGCTCCTGCATCAGATTGTCATGTCAGTGTGAATACAACACGTCAGCATGATGACTGCTGATCTCCATGTCATATTTTTTATCATTAATAATGTTCAAAAGCAATGGCTATTGCAAATAAAAAAAATAAAGAAAGATTCCGATCTCGATAATTGCGCTTCGAAATGACCCCAAACGTTGTTCACATCTCACGATGCAGGCGGTCTAATTAAACACCTGATTTTGGTCAACCTCTATCACTAACCAAAGTTTCCACGTGCCGAAATGCTTAACAATACATGTAAGGTAGTATTCTTCCTAATCTAATGCCTCACGTTTCGTTTAGTCACATGCATATTATTATTACCATTATTATTACAAGCTTAAAACATACATGATTATAAGGTGAAAAAGCAAAAGCTCGCTACTAAAATTTGAATACGATGTATCTTTTTTTTTATAAATTCTTGAAAAGAATTTTAATTCCTACATAATACTTTTATTTTTATTAAAAAAATAATTTTACCCTTGCCTCTCATATGGATTGTTACCTTCACATATTTTCTCGTACCCTCTACTTACCATCATCGTGCGTCCTAGTTATCTTCATATTTGTCTCCATGTCCACCTTTATTAATCATTGTGTCCACGATAACTAAAGAGAATATACAAGGATTGCCTCCGTGTTTATGTTGCATCATCGCCTCACCAACTTACATTATCACCCTAGCATTTCCTCTCTTGTACCATGGATGCAATGGGGGTGGAACCACGCACAAACATGGGCCCCTGGTCGCCTCCCCTCGCACCATTACCCTAGCCTCTCCTCCTCTTTGCCAAGGATCACAACTGGATGGGGGGCTATGCAAGGGTGGGGGGCCATTGCTCTAGCCTCCCCTCCCCTCCCGAGTTATATAGGTAACATGAAAAGATGGATGCCAAATCTACTCTCCTATATCTTCATAAATTGTTTGAGGAATATGAAAGGACTCAACAATATGAGATATCCAAGAGTCTTTTTCAACCAGGATGACTAAGAGGACATCGGTTCAGAACCATGTCCTTAAGGTGATTATGTAGATATAAAAGCTTATGAGACTAGGAATGGTCCTAGAAGATAACATAAGTGTGAATTTTATATTTAAGTCTCTTCTAGATTTCTTTTTATAGTTTATTATTATTAAATCATGGATTTTGATAATGAAATCAATTGATAAATTATTAATCTAATCCATCTATTAAGAAAAGTGTTGTCGGATTAACTACGATAATGAATAAGGCATAAAGCAGATGATGGGCCGGAGTCAAAGATCGGATAATTTGTCGGGAGTTCGTCGGAGCTCGCTGAGAAGTTCGTCGGGAGCTCTCTAAGAAGCTCATCGGGAGTTCACCGAGAAGTTTGTCGGGAGTTTGCCGGAGCTCGCCAAGAAGTTCGTCGAGAGCTCGCCAAGAAGTTTATCGGGAGTTCATCGAAAAGTTCATCAGGAGTTCGTCGAGAAGTTCATTAAGAGTTCACCAGAGCTCATCGAGAAGTTCATCGAGAGCTCATCGAGAAGTTCATCAGGAGTTTGCTGAGAGGATCATCAAGAGTTTAAGAGCTTACCGAGAGTCCACCAGAAGATTACCGAGAGTCTGTTCGAAGCCTGCCGGAAGATTATCGGAAGAACGATTGATATAACGAACATAAAATACTTAGTTAATGTCTTAATTTTTATAATTAGGACTTAGTTTGAGTTAGGATTGGGAGATAATCCCACTAACTCAATTAGGGGTCAATTAGGCTTGAATCAGGATTGGTTTGGTCGGACTGATGGCACAAATAATAACCTAGAACCAAGATAGAGGTGGCACCATTAGGACTGGGCGGTGGAACCTCCCAAGGCTTAGTCTTCCAGGAGGTCTGGGTAGTGGTACCACTTGGGTCCAATAGCAAAGACTTTGTTTGGCGATAGTACCGCTAGACTAGGCAATGGTACCGCCCAATGTCAGAGAGTATTGGCGGTGGTACCCAAAAATCCAAGATGAGACCTTTTTTGGTTCTATTTTTAAGTCAATTAAGGCCTATAAATACCCCATTCTCTTTTGCTTATGGAACAAAGAAAAGTGAACAAAAATTTTGAGATCTAAGAGAAAACGCTATTGTAATCCCTTGAGAGTTCATCTCCTCTTATTCTAGTTTAGAAATTTATTTTAGGAGGAGTAACCAAAGTGTAAAAGGTTGTCTCCTAAACCTATTAAAAGGAGAAATGATCTATAAAGGGGTAGTTGATCTTCACCTATTGAAGGAAGATTAATAGTGTAAGCTAGTGACCTTGACGGAGGAAGAATCGAAAGTGGACGTAAGTCACAATGATCGAACTACTATAAATTTTGGTGTGCACTCTCTTTCTTCTCTTCTTTGCTATTTGGTTATACTACATACTGCCTTACCTACTTTACAAATGTTTTTAAAGTTAAATACTTTTTTGAAATGATTTTATCAATACAAAAGAATTTCGAATCGCAAACGATTTTTTACATACACACTAATTCACCCCCCCCTCTTAGTGCTAACTTGATCATAACAATTGGTATCAGAGTGAAGTTACTTTCAATTTGATTTAAAATCTAAGAGAATGACTTTTTTCCAATAATTAAGAGGGTTATTCTATCACACGTCTTTTTATGTTCAATAGGACAGACTACATGTATTGAAAAACTAGAATGCAATTTTTTTTGATTTATATGAATTTCGAGTTATGTAATATTATTGAAAATGGATTTCAAAAGTCTTCTAATCCAATGAATGAATGAAATGATTTAGTGAAGAAGACTTTCTCTTTGAATGCCAAAGTCATGAATGCCTTATTTTGTGCTTTAAAAAAAAATGAATTCAATCGGGTTTCTATTTGCGAAACTGCATATGAGATTTGGCATACACTTAAAATCATACACGAAGGCACAAGTAGGGTTAAGGAGTCAAAAATTAATCTTTTGGTTCGTAGCTATGAATTGTTTCATATGAAACCAAGTGAGACCATTGGAGACATGTACACTTGGTTTACGGATATCGTCAATGATCTAAATGTACTTAGTAAAAGTTTTTCTAATTTTGAACTTGCTAAAAAGATATTAAAATCCCTTCCAAAAAGTTGAGATCCTAAAGTAATGGTAATACAAGAAGCCAAGGACTTGAATAACTTTCTGCTTGAAGAACTTATCAGGTTTTTGATAACCTATGAAATGACATGCATTACACATGATGAACTTGAGAATAACCTTCCAAAGAACAGGAATGATTTGGTACTTAGAACTCAAGAAGATCACTTGAGAGAAAACTCAAGTGAAGATGATGATGGTGATGATGACTCGGCACTTCTTACAAGGAAATTTAAAAAATTTATAAAAAGAAACAAAACTAAACATGACACTAAAAATAAAAGTGAAATAAAAAAAGAAGAAATAATTTGCTATGAATGTAAGAAGCCGAGGCACTTCAAAAATGAATGTCCCCAAGTGAAGAAGAAGCAACCGAAGAAAAAGAAAGTGCCCAAAGCTACTTGAGATGATTTAAGCATGTCCGAAGACGAGGAGCCAAGCAACAAAGAAGTTGCTAACTACGCATTAATGGCGTTTGGCGACGAGTTAAGTAACACAACTGAAGCTCATTTATCTTTTGATAAGTTATTATGTGCTTTTCATGATTTATATGATGAATGTAAATTAGTTGGTAAAAAATATAAATTGTTAAAAAAGGAGTATGCCTCTCTTGTCAGTGAATTTGATAGATTAAAAATTGAGCATGATAATGAGATGTTGCCTCCTTGCACTAAATGTGAAGAATTAGAGATATTTTTTTAAAAAAATTATTATTACAACAGACTCTAGAAAAGTTTAAAATCAGAAGCAATTCCTTAAATATGATCATTGCTAATAATGGTCATGTTCATAAAAAGAAAAGAATCGACTTTGTAAATAATACTCATCAAAAGCCAACCATCTTTGTTAAAGGCCCAACTTTACATGTGTCACCCCGAAACAAATATAACTTTTATTGTAAATTTGGATATTATGCTTATAAATGTTCATTTAAGAGGTATAGTCCATATAAGTTAATTTGGGTTCCTAAAGGAACCATAAATGACTCGATACAAATTAATAAGTTAGGCAGATCGATTAATGAGGCACCCAATATTAAATGGGTACCTAAAAGAAAACTCTATTTCTTATAGATATGTTTAAAATCATAAGCTAGGAGCAAGAGATGGTATCTCGATAGTTGATGCTCAAGGCATATGAACGGAGATCCAACTTAATTCGCTATGCTCACTAACTAAAACAACAACGAAAGATTATTTGAATGATTGCCAAATAATTAAAACATGTTGATGAACTTTTTGATCGTTTATACATTAACTTTCGGTCTTGAATGATGATGCTAGTATTAAAACTAAAGGATACTAGCAATTCTTAAGAAACTATCTAAATTATCTTCGTTAGATTTCTTAAGAAGTGATTTTGATGATGACCTTGATTTTACTCATATGAGATAATATGTTGGTATTTAAGTTTTCATGATTTTCAAAAATGTTTGTCCAAACTATTCTTAATTCTTTCACTTGATATTTAATAATTAAGATAATTAGATTAACTACTCTCCTATGATTCCTCTTGGTGTTAAAAAGATTTAACCAAATAAATTAAATTATATTACTAAACTTTTTGATAGTCATGACATTAAATTTCATTATCTACAATTTCCCTGTTTTATGATTTGTATTTCTCATAATTGAATCACATTGTAAAAGAAATTTGATAGGATGCACTTCTAAAACAAAATGAAAAGCTTGCTTTGATTCATAAACAAAAAAGACTTGAATAAATAATATTAATTCACTTGAATGATTGCTTGATGATTGGTTCAAATATTAAATATTAGCATCACTATAAGGTAGATGTTAAATGAGGAAGCTTAAATGGTTAAGTGATAAAAATTACAGCCTCAAATCAGCCGAAGGTAGTGCACCAGCGGTAGCATCGCCAGGGCACACTGCCCATAAGCGTTAGCACCACCAAGTTGGCCGTAGCACCGCTCGAGACCCTACCTTATAAAAGGGCCTTTTAGGGCCGACGGTGGAACCACCCCCAATCACTCCTCTACCGCTTTAAGTGTCTCTTCGCCTCTCATTCCCCCTTCTCTCCCTCTAGAAACTCAAGAGAGCTCCTTTCTTCTACAAACTTTAGGATCAATCTCAATCCTCCTAGAGTTCACTACAAAGGTAATCCTTGAAGCTTCTCCCTTGATTTATTGCTTGATTTTGCTTCTTATATGTAGTTATTTCATTGATAATATATATAGTTCTATGGCACCTAGAAGATCCTCAAGGGACAAAGGGAAGAGAAGATTTAATGAAACCTATGACCCTATACTTTTTGATTCCAATGAGCATGCTCTTAAATTTTTAATCTTTGAATTTAGAAGTGTTCATAAGGAAAACATGTAGATCTAGAAGAGTTAAGGAATTTGGATCCAATTCAATGGTTTGCTAACCTAGATGTCCTTCCCATCCTACAAATTAGTGAACCCATTTATCCTAGACTTGTTCGATTATTTTACAATAATTTATATATAGATGAAGATGATAGGGTGTCAACTTACCTCTTAGGGCATCACATACCCATTACGGATAGTGTAATTTATAATCTTATATAAATTCCTAAGAAAAGAAAATGTTGCTACTTTAAAGGACAATGGGACACATAATAAGTTGGAATTACATACTCTGAAGCCTTAAGTATTATTTTTAAAAACTCAAATTTGTCTATCGTCCCAAAGAGTTGTGAACATTTGCTATCCTTAATACAAAAGTGCTTCATCATATCATGATAAGTATTTTACTTCCAAAACAACACCATCATGATGAAGTTAGTCAAATGAAATTAGGAATGATATCTTGGATTATGACAGTACATGATAACTGTTTTGGATACCTAACACAACAAAACATAGTTCAATTATTAACGAAAGATATGATGCTTCCATATGGTGATTTAATCACTAGACTAATACATGCACATGATATTGTAATTCCACCATATGAGGAAATTATAAAGCTAGATAGATTTAATGTTATCAATAGAAACATTCTAAAAAGATTAAAATTTATAATAAGAAATAGCATTTGGACTAGACTACCTAGGAGACCTGTTCCTCCCCCACCTGAACCAAAACCTGAAACACTTGTATATAGGAGAAATTAATCTCCTCCTACTAGTCTCTTTGAGGTAACACCTTGGACGGATCTAGCACTCTCCTTATCTATCGACCCCATAGTGACTCGATTGAATCAAGTTGAACTACGTCAAGATTAGATCTTAACCAAAATGTAGCAAATTCATCATTAAATCAATACTTTGTTTAGACATTCTGGTTTACCACCAAATGAATAGCTTGTATATTTCTACTTTCTTCCTATTAAGGAGGAAGAACTCGTTCTGTACTCCTTATGTTGTGCTTCTTATCTTAGTGTACTTACTCTATGACGTTATGTGTTTTGTCAATATTATGATACACTTCTTAATATTATGATTGCGACACTATATGATTCAATTAGGTATGATAAATCTTCTGAATGCATGAGTTTCTCTTATATATTTTTTGGACTTTTTAGATTTTCAAAAATGGAGCTTTTATCGAGTTCATTTCCTATCTTCTTCTTGCAATCTCATTCAAGGATTTTTGATAGACTTGTTTTGTCATTTGATGAGCTTTTCCAATAACACCCCTATACTTACAAAAGAAAAGTTTTCATTTATGGATTTCTAGTATACTTGAGTCTTGTGCGATGACCATGAATCCTTCCATTTACAAATATAGTGATTTGATTCATGAACCCTTAATATACACATCTTGATCATTTACGTGATGAATCTTTTTGCTTTCTATTTACAAAAGTAGAAGTTTGATTCATGGATTCTCGATGTGATCCCTCCATTCTCCTTCTTTTTCTTCTTTCTCATATGACAAATGGGAGATACCAAAAAGTGCTTATACATCTCAAGAAGAACCTTGCACATCTAAAGAGAAGTACTAGCTTATCTATTTCAAAAAGCAAAAGCTGCTATCTTGTAGAAATTTTTGCTTAATTTTATCTTTGCTAGCTTGCCTACTTCAAAGCTAAAGAGAAGTGCAAGCAAAAGTAGTGCTAGCTTGTATATCTAAAAGCAAAAAGTTGCTATCTTGCAGAGATTTTGCTAGCTTGTTGATTTAAGGAAATAAACGTTGCTATCTCTTGCTTAATTCTATTTTTGTTAAGCTTGTATAAAATTATATACTACTATCTTGCATGTTGAATGTTTGGTGTAATGGTATCAAAGTGTTTGCACATTTCATTTTTGTTGATGACAAAGGGGAAGAAATGATGAATGCTTGGAATCATAATAAATGGTATGATGAGAATCATGATAAATGCTTGGTATCATGCTTAAATGATGAATGTTTGGCATCATACTTAAATATTTGAAATGATATCATAATAAATGTTTGAAATGATAAATTTTGGTATTATGCATGAAGTGAAGATTGCCAAGTTGATTAGTTTCTAGTATCATACATGAAATTATGCATGTTACACCTTGATAACTTGAAACTATAATGATGCATAATACATGAAATTTTTGATTAAAATTAGTTAATACTTGAATTCAACGGTTGTGAATTCAAGTTTGTCTTTTCTCAAGTATGGCATATAGATAGGGGGAGTTAAGGCTAACTTCATCATCAATTGATTGTCATCATAAAAAAGAGAGAGATTGTTGAATCTTGAATTTTGATGATGAAATCAGTTGATAAATTATTAATCTAATCCATATGTTGAGAAAAGTGTTGCAAGATTAACTACGATCATGAATAATGCATAAAGTAGATGATGGGCCGAAGTTAAAGATCAGATGATTTTGTCGGGAGTTCGTCGAAGCTCGCCAAGAAGTTTGTTGGGAGCTTGCCGAGAAGCTCGTCGGGAGTTCACCAATTAGTTCATTAGGAGTTCGTCGGTGCTTGATGAAAAGTTCATCGGGAGTTCGTCGAGGAGTTTGTCGGGAGCTCACTGAGAAGTTCATCAGGAGCTCGCCAAAAAGTTCATCAAGAGTTTATCGAGAAGATTGTTAAGAGTTCAAGAGCTTGTCGAGAATCCACTAGAAGATCGTCGAGAGTCCGCTAGAAGTTCTCGAGAAGATCACTGAAAGCTTGTCAGAATTTTGCCAAAAGAACGATTGATATATCAAACATAAAATACTTAGTTAATGCTATAATTATCATAGTTAGGACTTAGTTTGAGTTAAAATTGGGGGGTAATCTCACTAACTCAATTAAGGGGCCAATCGGGCCCGAAAATCTAGGATGGGACTTTTTTGACTCCATTTTTGAAGTCAATTGAGGCCTATAAATGTTGAAAAATCTATGGCGACATCATATGCGTAGTAGAAGAATAGAAACAAAAATCATAGATTTTTCACAGAAAAAGAGGTTCTTATCGTTGTGCAAAAGTTGGTGCATAAAATCTATGAAATCGAAAAAACTGTGCGTAAGAAAATTACATAGGGAGATCGTATATCCCTGAATTCCTACAGATATGTAGGAATGGATGAAGTTTAAATGTCCTTCTCTCTAGTGATAATCCACATGACAAGGGCTATGACGACGCTTCTCAAATCATTGCTCAAATCTCCTCACTGTGTGTACTATACGATCAAGAAGGGGTCAGCCCTTCTTGTTTTCCACATGCCCTAAACTAGGGCTGTTGGTTAAGGCAGAGAGGGGGAGGAGAATAGGAGGTCACTACTAAAAAATCCTAGCATATGGGCTTTTGATTCCCTCATATTTATAGAGGTCCCTTGTCAACTTAATCCTAATGGATCTTGCCCTGTTGGGTATTGGATCTCCATACAATTACCTAAGCCTCTTAGATTAGCAGGTCTCTACCCAATAATCTCTTATTAGCTCTTATTGGATCTCATATTTAAGATCCAATAATTCAGGGGCTTAACAGATATCCAATAAGATAGGGGCTCCGGCGATATCTCATATCTGAACCTCTACTCGTTGCAACACCTACCATATGTATGTGATCCTCTAGGCCTGATACCGAACTAGCCGTGAACTCCTTCTGACTCAATAAATTATTATTTTCATAATAATTTACTCGACTCATCGACTGTAAATGTACTAGGCCACTACGCCGTAATCCCTAGACGATATAGGGGAATCCAATCCTTTGAACATATCTATCCTTAGTTACCATGTATCTATAGTCCCTCATCTATCTAATATTCTAGAGACCCTATACCGGGTATGGTGCTATTAGGCCCATACGGTCTCTTCTCGAGTCTTGCTCTAATCGGATTCTCTCAAAGAACTCTTTCTCTCTTAATATGAACAACCTTGGCCAATGATTTGTTTGAGTAAGAACATATATGATATTCCTCTTACGATACCAAGAGCAGATAATCATCTATTGACACTCAATAGCCCTCGTAAGACTGGTTACCACTCCCAATGACTGGTTATACTATATCTAAAGCTTCCAAACCTATAAGTCTAGTACCAAAGAGTGGAGTACTCATACAGAACATCCTTAGTGTCTCAAGTCTAAGGACCAGATACACTACTAGGATTACGGAATCGCTATCTTGCAATAAGGTATCATCAACCATCTAGCATTCCGTGGGTAGATCAATCAGTGAACTCATTCTCCAATGAGCACCTGCATTATATCCTTAATGTCCTCACATGAGCAACTATAAGATCAACCGCCTCTATCATATAGACAGGTATACAGTACATTAGTCTATCCGGTTATCTCGATGTCCTTCTCGAGTAACCTATAATTGGGATTATTTAGGATCTGTGTTTAAAGGTGACTCGGTCTTATTATCGTGATCTCATCACGATCCGACTCCTATTGCATCTATCTATAGACATCACAATATATGTAACATATAAAATAAAGTGATAAAATACTAAATAATAATAATAAACAAAAAGAGTGCATGTCAAGTCACATGTGCCATCACTCACGTGATTGGCTTACAAGGCACATATGACTAGTAATCTCTTATTTGACTAAAGCCAATCACCTACATGTCTGATCCCTATCAGACCTCTATGATGCTTAAAGATAATTTGAGATAACGACTTTGTTAGTAGATCTGCAATGTTATTTTCAGATGAAACTCTTTCCACTATTATATCTTTTCAGGTGATAATATCTCTTATTAAGTGGAACCTCCTCAAAATGTGCTTTGATTTATGATGAGACTTGGATTCCTTCGCTTGAGCAATCGCCTCGTTGTTGTCACAATATAAGGGAATTGACTCCTCACTGCTCGATATGACTCTTAAATCTGTGATGAACTTCTTCATCCAGACTCTCTCCTTTGTTGCCTCTACTACAATAATGTACTTCACCTTTGTGGTCGAGTTAGCAGTAGTATCTTACTTCGACCTCTTCCAACACACTGCTCCTCTATTCAGGATGAACACATACCCTGAATTAGACTTGCTATCATCGATATCGGACTGGAAGCTTGAGTCTGTGTAGCCCTCAACCTTGAGGCTACTGCCTCCATATACTAGTAAAAGATCTTTAGTCATTCTTAAGTACTTAAGGATACACTTTACTGCTTTCTAGTGCTCTAAGCCTGGATCTGCCTGATCCCTGCTCATGGCACTCAGAGCATGCACTATATTAGGTTTGGTACATAGCATAGTATACATGATAAACCTTATCATTGAGGCATAATGTGTCCTATCTATGTGTGTCCTTTCTTTAGGAGTATTTGGGGATATACTTGCTTGTCATATGTGCCTTGCAAGCCAATCACATAAGTGATGACACTTGTGACTTGATATGCACTTTTTCTCTTTGCGTATTATTAGGCGTTTTATCACTTTATCTTGCATGTTACATATATTATGATATCCTTGGATCTATGTAATGGGAATCGAATCGTGATGAGATCACGATAATGAGACCGATTTACCTTAAACACAGACCCTAAATTATCCTGGTCATAGGTTACTCGAGAGAGACATCGAGATAACTAGATAGACTGGTGTGCTGTATACCCGTCCATATGATGGAGGTAGCTGGTCTCATAGCTACTCGTGTGGGGACACTAAGGGTATAGTGCAGGTGCTCATTGGGGAATGAGTTCATTGATTGATCCGCCTACGGAATGCTGGATGGTTATTGATACCTCACATCAGACAGTGATTCCGTCGTCCCAATAGTGTATCTGGTCGTTAGACTTAAGACACCAAGGATGTCCTGTATGAGTACTCCACTCTTTGATACCAGACTTATAGGTTTAGAAAGTTTCAGATCTAGTACAATCGGTTATTGGGAGTGGTAGCCAACCTTACGAGGGTTATTGAGTGTCAATAGAGGATCATCCGCTCTCGATATCATGAGAGGAATATCCCATGTATTCTTGCTCAAACAAATCCTTGGCCAAAGTTATTTAAATTAAGAGAGAAAGAGTTTTCTGGGAGAATCCGACAAGAGCAAGACTCGAGGAGAGATCGTATGGGCCTGACAACACCATGCTTGGTATAGGATCGTTGGGATATTAGATAGATGAGGGACTATAGATACATGGTAACTAAAGACAGATAGGTCCAAAGGATTGGATTCCCCTGTATCGTCTCGAGGCTACGGTGTAGTGGCCTAGTACGTCCGTAGTCGATGAGTTAGGTGAATTATTATAGAGATAATAATTTACTAAGTCAGAAGGAGTTCTGACAAGTATAACTCACGGCCAGCTCGATACTAGGCCTAGAGAGTCACACACGTATGATTGGTGTTGCGACGAGTAAAGGTTCAGATATGAGATATCCACTAGAGCCCCTAACTTATTGGATATCTATTAAGCCCCTGAATTATTGGATCTTAAAATGAGATCCAACAATTGCTAATAAGAGATTATTGGGTAGAGACCCACTAATCCAAGAGGCTTGGGTAATTGGATGGAGATCCAATACCCAACAGGGCAAGATCCATTAGGGTTTACAATGGGCCTCTATAAATAGGAGGGAACCAAAGCTCTATAGGCTGAGGGTTTCTTTTGGTAGCCACCTTCTGTTCTCCTATTCTTAGAGAGGTGCATCGTCGCAGTCCCTACCGTGTGGATACCGCTAGAGAGGAGGATGCTTGACCTTCTTCATCCTCTCCTACAGATCTTTAGGGATTCAGGGATATACGATCTCCCTAGGTATTTTCTTTTACACATGCAGTTTTCGTGGATTTGTTTTGACGCATCGATCTTCGCATGATAACGGAACCTTTCTTTGGGAAATCTAGGGTGTTTTGTTTTTGTTCTTCTGCTACGCATGAGATGTTGCTCCCCAAAAGTATTTCCCAACAATACTCCTAGAAAGTGATATTCCATGTCTCATTGGTATGAGACCTCTCTTGAAATTTTTCATGCCAAACCTTTTGATAATAGTGTTTATGTATCTGGACTAGGACAAGCCAAGCATCCTCTTGGATCTATCTCTATAGATCCGTATCCCCAATATGCTGGATGCTTCCCCTAAGTCCTTCATGGAGAAGTGCCTAGATAACCAAGTCTTTACTATGAAGAGCATTTCTACCTCATTCCCAATGATCAGGATGTCATCTATATATAATACCAAAAAGGTGATAGTGCTCCCACTTACTTTCCTATATACACAAGGCTCATCTTCGTTCTTAACGAAGTCATAAGATCTGATCGCCTCATCAAATCTTATATTCTAACTTTGAGAAGCTTGCTTCAGTCCATAAATGGACCTAAGCAATCTACACACCTTATTTGGACTATCTCTAGACACGAATCCCTCAGGCTGTATTATATACACCACCTCCTCGAGGTTGCCATTGAGGAATATGATTTTCATATCCATCTACCAGATTTCATAATCATACTATGCTGTAATAGCCAATAGAATTCAAATGGATTTTAGCATGACTGCGGGTGAGAAAGTTTCGTCATATTCAACACATTGCCTTTGACGAGACCCCTTAGCCACTAGCATTGCTTTATAAGTCTCTACCTTTCTATCTATTCCAATCTTCTTTTTGAAGATCCATTTGTAGCCAATGGGTACAATACCCTCGGGTGCATCAACTAGGTTTCAAACCTTGTTGGAGTACATGAAATCCATCTCTAAATTCATGGCTTCTTACAACTTCCTGGGGTCTATACTTATAATAACCTCCTCGTAGATCCGAGGATCAATATCTTCAACATCCTCTCTTCTAATATATCTCACATATCTCTCAGGATGATGGGATACTCTACCAGACCTACACAAAGTTGAAACTTATGTACTAGGTACCTTAACAGACTCTAGTTATGGAATGGTGCTTGAGCTAGGTTCTCCAACCTTGCTCAACTCTATCATGCTCCCACTATCTCCACCAAGAATGTGTTCATTCTCAAGGAACACTGCTCTCTTAGCTACAAAGACCTTTTGGTCATCAAGATGATAGAAATAATACTCCTAAGTTTCCTTGGGGTATCCCACGAACTTGCACTGTTCCGTTTTGGATTCCAACTTGTCGGGGTTACATCTCTTTACGTGGGCAGCGCAGCCCCAAATCTTAACAACCCTAAGATTGAGCTTCTTGCCTTTCTATATCTCATATGGAGTAGACACCACTGACTTAGTTGTAATTCTATTCAGAAAGTAAGTTATAGTCTCTAGGGCATATCCCCAGAATGAGATGGGTAGGTCGGTAAAACTTATCATAGATCACACCATGTCTAATAGTATGTGATTCATCTTTTTTGATATACCATTGAGCTGTGGTGTATGAGATGTCTATTGGGACAAAATCCCATGGTCTATGAGGAATTGGGTGAACTCTGGACTCAAGTACTGACCTCCTCGATTTGACCAAAGGGTTTTGATATTCTTTCTAGTCTGGTTCTCCACTTCATTCTTATATTCCCTAAATTTCTCAAAGGCATCAGATTTGTACTTCATTAAGTATATATATCCGTATCTTGAGAAATCATCAGTGAAAGTAATAAAGTAGGAGTAACCACCTATGGCATGAGTTGATATGGGACCACATACATCACTATGTATGAGTTTCAACAACTCAATAGCTCTCTCTCCAGCTCTACTAAATGGAGAGTTAGTCATATTTTCATGAAGGCAAGGTTCGCAAGTCGCATATGACTCATAGTCGAATGGATCTAGATATTCATCCTTAAGCAACTTTTGAATCCTTCCCTCATGGATGTGACCTAGCCTATAATGTCATAAATATGCACTGTTCACTTCTTCTCATTTCATCTTAGACTCACTTACACTAATGATATGTGGAGCTGTGTCTAGCGTAAATAAACCATTATGCAATGTTCCTCTCATGTTAATCTCATTATCTAATAATATTGAACAACCATTGTTCTCAAAAACTAATTTATATCCACTAACTATCAAACATGAAATGAAAATAATATTTTTGATAATAGAAGGAATGTAATAGCATGCATCTAATACAATAATAGCTCTACCAGACAGATGTAGGGTGACCTCGCCAATAGCCACTGTAGTAACTTTTGCTCCATTACCTATATTGAGGTCTATCTCACCTCTCTTCAATCTTCTAGGTCTTGCTAGAACCTACAACGAATTGCAGATGTGATAAGTATTGAATCTCAGATTTTGATAATGAAATCAATTGATTAATTATTGATCTAATCTATATACTGAGAAAAGTGTATAAGATTAACTACGATAACGATGAAGGCCTAAAGCAAAACGAAGTGCCAGAGTCAAGATCGAATGATTCGTTGAGAGTCCGAGAGTTCGTCAGGAGTCCAAAAAGTTTATCGGGAGTGTTGCCAGAATTTACTAAGAGTTCATTGGGAACTCGCCAAAGTAAATGTCGGAAGTTCACTGAGAAGATTGTCGGAAGTTCGCCAGAGGTCACCGAGAAGATCAGAGATTACCAAAGAAGCTTGTCAGAACATGCTAAGTAGATTATCATGAAGTCCAGAAGCTTGTCAGGAGTCTGCTGGAAGATTATTGAGAGTTCGTCGAAAGTCCGTCGGAAGATCGTTGGAAGCTCGTCGGAAGAAACTTAGACTTACAAGATTTGTTTTCTTTAGTATATGCCTTAATTGTCAAAGTTAGCACATAATTAGGGTTAGATTTGGGAGGTAATCCCACTAATTCTATTAGGGGCCAACTAGGCTCGTAATTGGACTGGTTTGGGCCGGACTCATGGCCTAAACAAGTTGTTGAATCTTGCCTACGATGGCACCGCCAGACTCGGGCAGTGGAACCGCCCAGAGTTCAGTCTCCTAGGTGGTCTGGGCAGTGGTACTACCCATACTGGGTGGTGGTACTACCAGGCAGTTATTAACTGCCAAGCAGTAGTACTGCCCAATTCCAATAGCCAAGAATTTGTTTAGTGGTAGTACCACCAGATTGGGCGATGGTACTACCTAGTGTTAGGGTCAACTGACGGTGGTACCATCAGAACTGGCGATGGTACCACCAGTACCCCAGAAATCTAGGATGAGACCTTTTTTGGTTTTACTTTTGAAGCCAATTGAGGCCTATAAATACCCCTTACTTCTCGATTTGCTGAACACAGAGAAATGAACAAAAAGAATTGAGACTATAGTAAAATTAATTGTAAATATTATGAGTTCATCTCCTCCGAGTCTAAGTGTTAGAAGCTTGTATAAAGAGAGTGAGCAGCTTGTAAAGAGTACTGTAAGGGATGATTGATCTTTGCTCTTGAAGAAAGATCAATAGTGGAAGCCGATGACCTCGACAAAGGAGGAATCAGGAGTAGACATAGGTCAGATGACCGAACCACTATAAAAATCCGGTGTGTTTTGTTCTTTTTTGTTTTGCTCCTTACAATTTTGATTCCATGCTTTTCATTACTACCATTATTCACTTACGAATCTCTTTAAGTTTACGCATGATCGATATATTTTTATTAAATAAAATATTTTTAACGTATAAAGTTTTCTAAAATCGCACAAATCATCATTTTTAACCGCTGCACTAATTCCCCCCCACCCCCCTCTTAGTGCCATTCTTAATCCTAACAATTGGTATCAGAGCAAGGTCACTCTCATTTTGGTTTAAAACCCAAGAGAGATGGCATTTGCCGGCAACCAAGAGAGTTATTCAACCACACGTCCACCCATATTTAATGGGATGGATTACATGTATTAGAAAACTAGGATAAGAATCTTTTTAATTTCTATGGACTTTGAGTTATGGAATATTATCAAAAATAATTTTCAAAAGTCTTCTCTTCCAATGAAGGATTGGAATGAGTTGGAGAAGAAGACTTTCTTTTTAAATGCCAAGGCTATGAATGCCTTATTTTGCACTTTAGATAAAAATGAATTCAATCGAGTGTCTATTTGCGAAATAGCTTTTGATATTTGGCACATACTCGAAATCACACATGAAGGCACTAGTAGAGTAAAGGAGTTTAAAATAAATCTTTTTATTCATAGTTATCAATTGTTTTGGATAAAACCAAGTGAGACCATTGGAGACATGTACACCCTGTTTACGGATATCGTTAATGGTCTAAAAGCTCTTAGTAAAAGTTTTTTTAACTTTGAACTTGTTAATAAAATATTAAGATCCCTTCTAAAGAGTTGAGATCCTAAAGTAACGAACAATCAAGAGCTAAGGATTTGAACAATTTTTCACTTGAAGAACTTATCGGGTCTTTAATGACCTATGAGATAACTTGCAATGCTCATAAAGAGCTTGAGAACAACCTTTCAAAAAATAGGATGGATATGACACTAAGAGATCATGAAGACCACTTGAAAGAAAGCTCAAGTGATAAGGATAATGATGATGACTTGGCACTCTTAACAAGAAAGTTTAAAAAATTCATAAGAAGAAACAAATCTAAAAATGATATTAAAAATAAAATTGAACTCAAGAAAGAATAAGTTATATGCTATGAATGCAAGAAGCCAGGACACTTCAAAAGTGAATGTCCTCAAGTGAAGAAGAAACAACCAAAGAAGAAGAAGGCACTCAAAGCAATATGGGATGATTCGAGTGCTTCTGAAGACGAAGAGCAAAGCAACAAGGAGATCGCTAACTATGTGCTAATGACAATCAGAGATGAGGTAAGTAGTTCATTAGATGCAAATTTATCTTTCAATGAACTTTTGAGTGCTTTTCATGATTTATTTGATGAATGTAGATTAATTAGCAAAAAGTATAGTTCTTTGAAAAAGGAGCATGCCTTTCTAAATAATGAATTTGAAAAACTTAAGCATGACAATGCTTTATTACTTCCATGCACCAAGTGTGAACACTTGGAGGCACTTAAAAAAGAAAACTTGCTACTTAATAAAACTCTAGAAAAGTTTAAAATTGGTAGCAAGTCCTTGAATATGATCCTTGCTAATAAGGGTTGTGTTTATAGAAGAGATGTAATCGGTTTTGTGAGTAGTTCTCATCAAAAGCCAACCATCTTTAGTAAAGGCCCTACCTTGTATCTATCACCCTACACCAAATGCAACTTTTATTACAAACTCGGATATTTTGCTCATAAATGTCCATTTAAGAAATATAGTCCACACAAGTTAATTTAGGTTTCTAAAGGAACCATAAAGAATTATATAAAAAATGATAAATTGAGTAGATTGATTTTTGAGGCACCCAAGGTCAAATGGGTACCTAAAAATTACCCTTTTTTAGAAATGTTTACCATCACAAGCTAGGAGAAAGTGATGGTACCTTAATGAAGTATAATTATAATCAAGCTCACTAGCTCAAACAATGAAAGATCATTGATTGCCTAATGATTGAAATGTGTTGATCCTTTATACATTAACCTTCCACCTTGAACAACAATGTTAAAGCATACTAGTGTTGAGACTAAGGGACACTAGGTAAATTGATCTTGATAGACCTCTTGAAAAATGATTTTGATGATGATCTTGATGTTGATATTCAAGCTTCTCGAAAACACTTATATAAACTCCTCTCTTAATGTTTAAGTTATCAATTTTCTCATAAATCGTTCTCCCTTGATCCTCCTAAAGAAAATGTTCTTGAAGTCTTTTGATGATCATAACATCTCTTTATATGATTGAATCTCTTTATGTTAAAAAGATTTGGTGAGTTATCTTTTTCAAAAGAAAATGTAAAGTTTATTTAAATTGAACTTAAATGATTTCACTTGATTAATTGCATGATAATTAAGTTGAACATTCGATATTAGACTCACTATAAAATAGATGTTAAATGCGAAAGATTAATTGATCAAGTGATAAAAGTGTTGTAGCCCCAATTGAGCCTAAGGGAATGTACTAGCGGTGGCACCACTGGAATTAGCGGTAACACCGCCAGGACATTCTGTCCTTAGGTGGTGGCACCGCCCAGCTGGCGGTGGCATTGCCCAAGACTGCCCTATAAAGGGCACTTTAGGGTTGGTGGTAGGACCGACCCCAACACCTGCCTCATCTCTAAAAAACCCTCTCCTACCTCCCACTCTTCATCCTCCTCCTCTAGAAAACCAAGAAGGGCTCTCTACTCCATAAATTTTAGGATCAATCTCAACTTCTAAGAAGATCACCATAAAGGTATTCTTTGAAATCCTTCCCTTGAATTCATGAATTATTTCTGCCCTTTTACATTGGTTTCTTTTATTATCGACATTTGTAAACCAATGGCACCTAGAAGATCATCTAGGGATAAGGGGAAGAGGAGAGTAGATGAATCATATGACCCCATTCTTTTCTACTCAAATGAAAATGCCAATAGGTTTCCTAACTTTGAATATAGGAATATACACAAAGGAAAATATATAGATCTAGAAGAATTAGGAGACTTAGAGCCTATCCAATGGTTTGCTAACCTATATGTTTTACCTATTTTATAAATTAGTGAACTAATATACCCTAAGCTTGTTCGTTTATTTTATAATAACTTGAATGTAGACGAAGACGATAATGTATCAACTTACTTCCTAGGGCACTATATACCTATTACGGATAGTGTAATTTGCAACCTCATAAGAATTTTTGAGAAAAGAAGAAGTTGCTGCTTTAGAGGTCAATGAGACTTAGATGCAATTGGAGTCACCTATTCCAAAGCTTTATGTATCATTTTTGGAAACCTGAACTTATCGATTGTTCCTAAGAGTTGTGAACACATGCTGCCCTTTAACTCTAAGTTACTTCATCATATCATAATAAGAATTTTACTCCTAAAGCAATATCATAATGATAAGATAAGTCAAATGGAGCTAGGAATAATGTATTGGATCATGATCGGACATCAAAATTGTTTTGGGTATTTAATATGACAAAACATGATCGACCTTTCAACTAAAGATTTAATGCTTCCTTATGGTGGTTTAATCACTAGGCTATTATATGCAAATAATATTATGTAACCACCAAATGAAAAGATCATTAAGGTGGATAGATACAATATAATCAATAAAAACCTTCTTAGACAATTAAGGTGCACATTAAGAAATGGAATTTGGACTAAGTTACCTAGAAGAACTAATCCTCCCGCTCCCGAACCTAAACCAAAAACACATATATTTAGAGATAATCAGTCTCCTCTCCCTAGTCCCTTTGAGGTAGCATCGACGGATCCAACACCTTCATCATCTGCCAACCTAATTATGACTCAACTGGATCAACTTGAATCACAGCAAGCTCAACTTAAAATGCAACAAGATAAGATCTTAACTGAAGTGCGATAAGTTAATCATCAAATTAATACCTTGTTTAGACACTTTGGTGTACCACCTAATAAGTAGCTTGTATTTTTGAACTCTATGTTGTACTTCTTGACTTTATGTGTTGTAATACACTTCTACACTCTCTATGTTGTAATGGTGCACATTTCCTTTTAAGTTTCATAATACACTAATTAAGAATGTTAAATTGTCTGATTGCATGAGTTGTTGTATACTTTTTCGGACTTTTTTGATTTATCATAATTGAGGCCTTTTATCAAATTTATTTCATATCATCTTTCTCTTATTTTGGTATCGAGTTTATTTCATATGATACCCTTGCTCCATCACTTGATATATCGTTCACAGATTTTATCTTGATACTCTTAAAACCCTCCCCTCATTCATGGATTTTATTGACTCATTCTCGGATTTCATGCTTGTGCAAGTTTTAGCAATATTTATGAATGAGTTTATTTGATAAAGATGGCATTCATAGATTTTATTCATGAACTTTACTTCATGAAAATGTCATTCACGGATCTTATTTGATAAAAGTATCATTTGATAGAAATATTATTTATAGATTTCAATGATACTTGATTCTTGTGCGAATCTTTGCAATACGAATGAATTTTATTTGATAAAAGTGACATTCATGGATTTTATAGAAATATCATTTACATCATGAAGTGATACACTTGACTCTTGTATGAATTTTGGTCATAAGCTCTTGATAAAAAGTAGAAGTTCTATGAATTTTTGATAGCTTGAATGATTTCTTTTCCTTCCACTACATTAATTTTATTTGATAAAAATATGGATTTCATTCACATCTTTAGCTCTTATTGTGAATCTCTTTCTTTCTATATCATGAGTTCTTGATGAAATGAATTTTAAGTAGCTCGAACGGATTGTTTTCCTTGTATTATTCATGGGCTTTTAAATATCTCGATTCTTCTTGATGAATGGATTTTTCCTTCTCCTTTTTCCCTTTCAAGAAGAATCTTATCGCAACATCTAAAATTTTGCTTATGTAAAATGATTGCCTATTTCCTTTTTGTTGATGACAAAGGGGGAGAAAGTGGCAAATTGATGAAAACTTAAGATGTATCATGCTTAGTATTATGAATGCTTGAAATGTGATTGGTATCATCAAATGCATCGCAAATACTTGAAATGTATCAAAATGCTTGAAATATGCTTTGTATCATAAAAGCATAAAATGTATCGTATGTATCGTAAATGTATCATAAATACTTGGATACATCATGAATGTTTGAAATGCATTATAAATGCTTGAAATATAGCATGGATACTTGAAAAAGTTTCATACTTAAAATCATGCTCATTATCGGTATCGAAGTGTTAAATGTCTATCATTATAATTTGGTATCGAACTTATCATACTTAACATTGAATGCTTGAAATGCATTATAAATGCTTGAAATATAGCATGGATACTTGAAAAAGTTTCATACTTAAAATCATGCCCATTATTGGTATCAAAGTGTTAAATATTTATTATTATGATTTGGTATCAAACTGATTGTGTAACATGCTACTTGAAATTGGTATCATGCCTTGATATGATGAATTATCATTTGGTATTAAACTTGAAGTTTGAATTATGCTAAAATTATATTTGAAGTTGGTATCATGCTTTGAAATGATAATTGTCTATCAACATTTGATATTAGACTTGAAAATGATTATCATGCTTTGACATCATTTTGGTATTATGAAAAATATGTGATATCATATTTTGAAATGAAGAAACATGCTTAGTATCATATTGTGTATATTGATAAGTTGAAATGAATAGAACTTATCAATTGGAGTTTGAATTCAAAGGCTTTGAATTCAAGTATGTCTTTTCTCAAGTATAGCATATAGATAGGGAGAGTTAAGGTTAACTTCGTCATCAATTGGTTATCATCATAAAAAAGGAGGAGATTATTGAATCTCAGATTTTGATGATAAAATCAATTGATTAATTATTGATCTAATCTATATATTGAGAAAAGTGTGCTGGATTAACTATGATACCTATGAAGGCATAAAGCAAAATGAAGTGCTAAAGTTAAGATCGAACGATTCGTTGGGAGTCCGAGAGTTCATTGGGAGTGTTGCTAGAACTTGTCAAGAGTTCGTCGGGAACTTGCCGAAGTAAACGTTGGAAGTTCGTCGGAGCTTGCCGAGAAGATCGAAGGTTACCAAAGAAGCTTGTCAGAACTCACCAAGTAGATCATTGTGTAGTCCAGGAGCTTGTCGGGAGTTTGCTAGAAGATTACTGAGAGTTCGTTGGAAGTCTGTCGGAAGATTGCTGGAAGAAACTTAGACTTACTGGACTTGTTTTCTTTAGTATATGTTTAATTATCATAGTTAGCACATAATTATGGTTAGATTTAGGAGGTAATCATATTAACTCTATTAGGGGTCAATTAGGCTCATAATTGGACTAGTTTGGGCTAGACTCATAGTCCAAACAAGTTATTGAACCCTATCTAACGGTGGCACCTCTAGACTGGGGCGGTGGAACCACCCAGGATTTAATCTCCTAGGTGGTCTGGGCGATGGTACCACTAGGCAGTTATTAGCTGCCAAGCAATGGTACCGCCCAATTCTAGTAGCCAGGATTTTGTTTAGTGGTAGTACCGTCAAACTAAGCAGTGGTACTACCTAGTGTCAGGGTCAACTAGTAGTGGTACTTCCAGAATTGACAGTGGTATCGCTAGAACTAGCAATGGTACTACCAGTACCCCGGAAATCCGGGATGGAACCTTTTTTGGCTCCATTTTTGAAGCCAATTGAAGCCTATAAATATCCCTTACTTCTCAGCTTGCTGAACACAGAGAAGTGAACAAAAAGAATTGAGACTATAGTGAAATTGATTATAAACATTATGAGTTCACCTCCTCTGAGTCTAAGTGTTAGAAGCTTATATAAGGAGAGTGAGTAGCTTGTAAAGAGTAACATAAGGGGTGATTGATCTTTACCCTTAAAGAAAGATCAATAGTGGAAGCCGATGACCTCGATGAAGGAGGAATCAAGAGTGGACGTAGGTCGGACGATCGAACCACTATAAAAATCTGGTGTGTTCTATTCTTTTCTGATTTGCTCCTTACAATTTTGATTCCATACTTTTCATTACTATCATTATTCACTTACGAGTATCTTTAAGTTTAAGCATGATCGATATCATTTTTATTGATCTTAGTGTTATTCTTAATTTTAACAATATGTACTCCCGGTATCTAATACTCATGTGCTATCATAAGATTATGACAAATGGAGACTAATCATGAATGTATCTGAAGCTTCTCCAAGCTTCTATTTCACCCTCTCTGCAAGGTACTCTTTGTAGTTCCTCTTCTAGTGCTCATCTTTGCTATAGTGGAAGCATTGACCTTTGTCCTTTGTTGGGTCTTTTCTAGCAACCTTTGCCTTATCCGGTTTGCCCTTACCCTTACCCTTCTTAAGAAACTTCTCAGCATTTCTTTTCTTTTTGGTCTTACTAGCATAGAGAACTGGCTTCTCTTTCTTGATGGTGCTCTTTACTTCTCTCAACATATTAAGGAGCTCTGGGAGGGTCACCTCAAGCTTGTTCATATTGAAATTTATTATGAATTGAGAAAAGGAATCTGGTAGGGACTGAAGCACAAGATCCACACACAGGTTATTCTCTAGGACCATTCCTAGACCTGTGAGTTTTTTTATCCACTCAATCATCTTAAGGACATGGTTCTGAATCGGTGTCCCCTCAGTCATCCTAGCGTGAAAAAGACTCTTCGATATCTCATATCGCTGAGTTCTTCCCTATTTCTCAAACAGTTTATGGAGATGTAGAGTATGGAATTGGCATCCATATTTTCATGTTGTCTCTATAACTCAGGAGTTATAGAGGCCAACATATAATACTGAGCAAGAGTGGAATCATCTATGTACTTCACATAGAGAGCGATCTCATCCTTGTTTGCCCCTTCATTGGGCATAAGGATCACTATATCAAGGACATACATGATTTTCTCCGTCGTGAGAACGATTCTCAGATTACGAAACCAATCCATATAATTTGGACCAGTAAGGCAATTGGCATCAAGTATGCCATGTAAAGGATTTGAAAGCGATATTTTTTTGAAATTAAAAATGTAGCAGATATAAATAACATGTAGCCTTCACAAAAATTAAATAATTAAGATAAGGACTTCTATCTTAATCTACTCCCACTATTTTTTTGTGAAACATGCAATTCCCTCCAGTTTGTGAATCGAAGACCCTCGACGGGTCTCTAGTAGGGATCGGGATCCAATCGGTGCCTTAACGTAACCTCGAGGGACTCGACCAATCATGTTCAACCCATAAAGGTAGGCAACTCTTGCCAATCACAACTCCTTGTGATTCCTATCCTATTTGGCCTTCGAACCACCATAGCCTCGAGGGACTCGACCAACCATGATGTTCGGTTAAGTCATCACCATCATTACAAGATGAGTCTGATTCGATGATATTCCCTCGAGGGACTCGACCAAGCATAACATGTCCTAAGGTCACTGGTGACATCTCTATGTCGTAGGCAAGATAGCGATTCACGTGATAGGTGAGTCTCGAGGGACTCTACCAACCCAACCCATATCAAGAATCGGTTCCTACCTATAACGATAGAAGGCCACATGGGTTAATCTAATTGCCTCATGTTTACCGACTTAGTATTATTAATAGAGGGGATTTTTTGATTCGGTCTCCTAATATAACGTGTCACACATATACATATTTAATATATATCTACATCGCATGTAAATATATATGCATCTAGTATGTGTATATATAATCACACATTATATGAGCAATCACACTAGATAATCATGGACCACATCCTAATATGATCAAGCCCAAGCCAGTGGGCTCAATCACTTACATCAAGATCTATGTGTCCAACGGTGCATCTCCATACCCTATGATCATCCATCTCATCCTCTTCAGTTCTGTCGGTATCTCGATGCATCTCCATGCATCGCGATCATCCGTTTCGCCCTCATGGGTCCCACTATCGCTTCCACGCTCCCACTGTCTTCTCATGTAATTAGAACTTAATTATAAGCACGTAGACCCGACAATAAATAAGAAAAAAATAGAGGCTCGCAGGCCCTAATAATAATAATAATTACATGTACAAACATATCACACGGTCCATGATCATCCGTCCATAGCATACATCACATGTACACATCATCATCAAGTAGGACTACTAGATAATAATAATTATAATTAATTAAATTATTTAATTAATTACTTTGCTGTCCTTTGGGGTTACCCTACCATAGGGTATCATTATATGGTAGGAAGTCCTTTATGTAGCTAGGAGATCTCAGCCACTAAGGACCCCCTTGTGGCTAGGAATCTTAGGCTATAGGACTACCTTGCATGGCTAGAAAACCCTAGCATCAAGGAGTCCCTTACAACTAGGAAACCTTGGCTACAAGGCAACCTTGGGCGGCCAGGAAACCTGGCTACCAGCTTGCCCCATGCGGCCAGGAGTCTTGGCCGCTAGGGCAACCCCTGCGTCCAGAAAACCCTAGTCGCCAAGGGTGCCCCTTATAGCCGAGAAACCTGGCTTTAGGGGCTTGAGCATCTACTATCAAGGTGCTATCTCTTGCTCCTAGCTTGTGATTGTAGATAAATCTACAAGAAAAGGGGATTTTCTTTTAGGTACCCATTTGACTTTGGGTGCCTCAATAATCGATTTACCTAACTTATCAATTTGCATTGAGTCTTTTATGGTTCCTTTAGGAACCCAAGTCAATATATGTGGACTATATCTTTTAAATGGACATTTATAAGTATAATGTCTAAATTTACAACAAAAGTTGCATTTGTTTCAGGGTGAAATATGTAAAGTTGGGCCTTGAACGAAGATGGTTGGCTTTTGATAAGTGTTACTTACAAATCCAATTCCATCCTTTCTATGAACATAACCCTTATTAGCAAGGATTATGTTTAAGGATTTGCTTTCGATTTTATTATATATTTTATTTATCTTCCATGTTATTAAAGAGAAAATATATCCAAATGCATCATAAGTTGTTTTCTCTTGATTTTTTGATACTTACAACTTGAGAAAGTATGTTTGATGATTGAAATATTGCATGCATAAATTGATTTTTCTCCTATGTTTCAATACTCCTTTGTATTTGTGATTTATAAACCTCATGATATGATGAAAATTTATGATGTAAATTTATTATTTTTGTCATGATTAGAACATTAATGCAAAAGAAAAATTGTATTCTTCCTTTCTTTTTGACAAAGACAAAGGGGGAGATAGTTTGCTAGCTTGTGCATCATAAAAGAAAGAAAAATTACTAGCTCGCACTTCTCAAAAGAGAAGAAAGAACTTGCTATCTTGAACATCACCAAGAATTGCTAGCTTGCAAAGAAAGATAAAACTTGTTTGCACTTCTTAAAAGAGAAGAAATAAAATTTTCTAGCATGAATAACATAAAGAGAAGTAAAAAGTTGTTATCTCAAGAGAAGCAAAAGCTTGCCTATCTCAAGAAGCAAATTTGCAAACTTGCACATCTCAAAAAGAAAAACAAGAATTGCTAGAGAAGAAAGAACTTATTAGATTGCATGTTGTAAAGTGATTGCTAGCTTGAATATTGTAAAACTTGCATATCTCAAACACTTGCTAGATACACTTCTCCTTTTTTTTGATGACAAAGGGGAAGAAGATATGAGGATCATGCATGAAATGTTGAATTGAAATTTTGATTATGCATGATTTTATGATGACATGTTGTTTGGAATTTTGAATTCAAAAGTTTTATCAATATGGCAATATTGATAGGGGGAGTTTGTTTAAATTTCATCATCAATTAGTTGTCATCATAAAAAAGGAGAGATTATTGAATCTCAGATTTTAATAATAAAACCAATTGATAGTGGTTAATATCTGATCTATGTTTTAAGTGATGTAGGAAGTTTTGATCAGGGAGAGACAATTAAAGTAGAAAGAATCCATGTTGGGCTAGAGGAGAACATGTTGGAAGATTGAACGTCGAGCCAAAGGATCAGTCAATGTATTGGTAGAAGGTTTTAGATGATGAGTTCGGGCATCGGGCCAAGAAGAGTAAAATTACACCAAGGAGATCAGAGTTGCAAAGTTCAATTGGCCGATTGGGCAATAGGCCGCAAGAGAGGATGATGCGCGAAGAATCGAACGAAGCACCGATGGACTAATGACATGCCAGACAATAAATTGATTCATACTTTATAATAATTGTCTAGATCCAAATAGGTTTTAGGTGTAATTGGGTTGAAATTGAGCTAACTCAATTAGGGGCCATTTGGGCTCAAGTTTGGGCTATGTTGGGCTAAGTGAAAGGCCCAAACAATGACCCAATAGGTGGGTTAGGCAGTGGCACCGCCAAAATAGGCGGTGAAACCATCGATGGCTCGATCTCCAAGACATAGTCTTCAAGACTATATCGATAGAAGGCTTCGGACGATGAGTTCATGCATCAGATCAAGAAGAGCGGATATTGCACTAAGGAGATCAGAGTTACAAAGGTCAACTAGCCAATTGGACAATAGGCCGCAAGAGAGGATGATGCGTTGAAGAATCAGACGAAGCGCCAGATGAACCAATGACATTCTAGATAACATTTGATTAAGCTTTGTAATAATTGTCTAGATCGAAGTAGGTTTTAGGTGTAATTAGGTTAGAATTGGGTCAACTCAATTAAGGACTAATTGGGCTCAAGTTTGAGTTATGTTGGATTAAGTGAAAGACCCAAATAATGACCTAATAGAGGTGGATCAGGCGATGGCACCACCAAAATAGGTGGTAGAATCGCTAGTGGCTCAGTCTCTAAGACATAGTCTCCGAGACTATGTCAAGCAGTGGTACCGCCAAACTGGATGGTGGTACCGCTCAGTTTCAGGTGGTGGTACCGCCAGACTAGGTGGTGGTACTATCCAATGTTACGACAAACTGGGTGGTGGTACCTATTTGGATCGCAGTCGACACTAAGAGGGGGGGGGGTGAATTAGTGTAGCGATAAAAACATCATCGATTTTAGAAAACTTTGTTCGATCAAAACTTTCGATGATTAAGTCCATATCGATAATGCTTTAAACTTATGATAGCAGTAAGTAAGTAAGGTGATTTAAACTTATGAAAGCAGTGAGTAAGTAACTCAGACGGAATATGAATGAAAAGTATAAAATAAAAGAGCACAAAAGAGATCACACTAGATTTTACAATGGTTCGGTTGTCCGACCCATGTCCACTTTTGATTCCTCCTTCATTAAGGCCACTGGCATCCACTAGTTGTCTTCCTTCAATAGGCGAAGACCAACCAACCTCTTACAAACTCTTTCTTTTATAAGTGTTCCCTCACACACCTCTCTTAAGAGCTAACTTTAAGATTTAGGAGGAGGGATTTCTATAATTAGAATCATAGAGTTTTTCCTTTCTTTTCTTGCTTAATTCTTGCTGTCCTAAGTAAGAATAGTTGGAGTATTTATAGACCCCAAGTGGCTTAAAAAATTAGAGCTAAAATTCAAACACTGAGATTTCGGGGTACTAGTGGTATAACCACTTATGTTGGGTGGTACCACCACCCAGTCTAATAGTACCATCACCTAACACTGGGTGGTACCACTGCCTGACACAGTCTTGGAGGCTATGTCTCAGAGACTAAGCCACCAGGAGTTCCACTGCATATTCTAGCTATGCGGTGGCCTGATCCACCTGTTGGGTCACTATTTGGACCTTTCACTTGGCCCAACATAATCCAAACTTGGACCCATCTAGCCCCTAATTGAGTTGACCCAATTCTAACCTAATTACACCTAAAATTACTTTAATCTAGATAATTATTACAAAGCTTTGAATCAATTATTGTCCGACATGTCATTGGTCCATTGGCGCTTCGTCCAATTCTTTGGCGCATCGTCCTCTCTTATGGCCTATTGCCTAATCAGCCAGTTGACCTCCGTAACTTCAATTTTTTTAGTGTAATTTTTGCTCTTCTTGGCCCGATGCCCGAACCCATGGCACAGAGCCTTATGCCAATACGTCGATTGATCCTTTGGCTTGACGTTCAATCATCTAACATGTTTCACTCCGACCCAACTTTTGATTCCTTCTGCTTTAATTATCTCTTCTTGATTGAAGCTAGTCCTACGTCACTCAAAACATAGATTAGTTCATAAACACTATCAATTGGTTTTATTATCAAAATCTAAGATTCAATAATCTTCTCCTTTTTTATGATGACAACCAATTGATGACGGAGTTTAAACAAACTCTCCTTATCAATATGCCATATTGATAGAAACATGAATTTATAAATAAATTGTGAATCCAAGCAACGTATCATCATTAAAATTATGCATAATCAAAATATTCAATATATCATACAATGCATGAAATTATCACCATATTTCTCCCCCTTTATTATCAACAAAAAGGAGAAGTGCATCTAGCTAATTTTTGAGATATGCAAGTTTTACAACATGCTAGCAATTTATCACTTTACAACATGCATTCATAGCAAGTTTTAAAGATGTGCAATTTGGCTTTTTGAGATGTGCAAGTTTGCACTTTTCCTTCTTGAGTTTGCAAGCTAGCAATTCTTGGTGATGTTCAAGATGGCAAGTTCTTTCTTCTCTCTTGAGAAGTGCAAGCTTAACAAATTTTGCTTCCTTTGCAATGATCAAGTTAGCAAATTTTCTCTTATTGAAGTATGCAAGCTGGCAATTCTTGCTCCCCCTTTGTCATTGTCAATAAGAATGGAAGAATGCAATGATATAGTTTCTTCTTTTTATAACAACTTTTCACATCAATATTTCAATCATCACATGAGGCATACAAACCATAAATATAAAGAAATCATGTCATGAAGGATATAATATCAAAGATCATGAAGGATTAAGTCATGAATACCAAAAAGACATGATTTATTTTGACAAATCTCATTTTTGCAAATAACGAAAAGAAACTTTAGGAGATCAAAGATCTTGAAAAAATCTCAATTATTAAGTATTAAGAACATGGATTGTTTGCATAAATTTCTTCTTTAGTGACTCCAAGAAAAATCGTAAGAGAGCAATGAAAAATCTTGATTCATGTAGCATAAATCTTAGTTCAAACGAAAGAGTCAAGATTCATTTAGATAGGTCTTCTCTTTAATGAATGGCAACAAAAAACATGGGAGATCAAAAATCTTACTTTATATATATAAAAAATCATAAGTATTAAATATCAAGAAATCAAGATCATGAATCGTAAATATTCTCTTTAGCAAAAATTCATGCATATCATATCTCAATTCATCATGATTCATAAAAAAAATTTCAAGTGTCAAGTATAAGATTCAGATAAAACTCATTTAAATTTAAATCAAATCATTAAAATAACTTTCTAAAGATTTAAAATGACAGAAATGGATTTTAATAAAACTCATCATCAAATCATCAAAATCACCTTCAAGAGATTCAAAGTATAAAAAATAAAGTTATTAATCTCTTATTGAAAAAATTGATAAGATAGAGATAAAAAATACATTGTGTTTTAATTTTTTTGATTTATTTTATATAAGCATACTTTTGTTTTTTATGTCAAATAAAAACATGTATCAATGTTTAAGGCTGAAAAATAAATTTCATCATAAAGATCATCAAGACCAAAAATATAATACGTTATTTCAAAACATAAGATTTCAAGTTATCATTACTTCAAATCCTCGTGCATAATATGAAATCATCAAGTATGATACCATAACTTTTAACATTTTCATTACATCATCAAAATTATCGAGCATGATTTCATGAAGTATTGTCAAAATTATTTTAATTCCAATAATCTTTTTTTTATTATCGTTAGTTATAATAAGATATTTTTCTTCTTAAATGAATCTAGCTTAGTGCGAGAAGTTAACATGCAATTATCATTCACTTTTTTTTTATGTAAAAACATGCATTATGTTTGAAACCGAAAAGTGATACAAAAATCACAAACATACATGGAATTGTATTTGATGTACAACAATTAGATTTAAATCTAAGATTTTGTTCCTTTATCATAGAATATATAATTTTCATGATCAAATTTTTTATTTTTTAAAATCACTAGAAAGAGAAGCATAAATTTTTATATTTTTTATTTCTTACTAATTTAAAAAAAATTCATAGAATACATCAAGTAATTTCATGGTAAAGTAAAAACATTTCGGGTGAGTTACTTACCTCATTGTTGAAAGGCACCAAAGCGTAGTTCGTCATTTCATCTTCGGATGCACTCGATTCATCCTTGAGTGCTTTCTTCTTCTTCACTTTTATATGTTAGGATCTAGAGCAGCACTAAGAGGGGGGTGAATTAGTACAGCAGATAAAGATGATAAATTTCAGTGATTTAAACACTTGTTTGGAAAATTTCGTACAATTAAAAGCAACATTTCGTTTGAACCCGGAAAGGAATAATGCTTTAAACTTAAAGCCGATTGTAAGAAGGAGAAATAGAGGAAGTAAAGCGAAGATGGTTTGTAAAAATGTAAATAACAATAATAGAAATGCAAACCAGAATTTTTATAGTGGTTCGGTCATAAGACCTACGTCCACTCCTGATTCCTCTTCTCTTGAGGCCATTGGCTTTTCCACTAGCTATCCTCCTTCCAACGGGCGAGGACTAACTCCCTTACAACACTCTTCTTTTGATGGGCTTAGGAGGCAACCCTTACAAACACTCACTCATCTCTTTTTAACTTGAAAATAAGTAAGGATTAGAGGAGGGGATTTCTAAAGATTTAAACAGAGTTTCTCTACTTTCAAAGTGTATGTGCATGTGTATTCTAACCAGGGATGAGAGGGGTATTTATAGACCCTAAGAGCATTCAAATTTGGAGCCCAAATTTGAATCACTTTAGGTTTCAGGGGTAATAGCGGTACCACCGCCAATGTTGGGCGGTACCATTGCCCAGGATTTTTGCCCATGTCAGTGTACTGGGCAGTGCCATCGCCCAGCCTAGCGGTACCACCGCTTGGCACACTGACATGGTCAGTGTACTGGGTAGTACCATCACCCATTAGGGCGGTGCCACCGCTCGGGCACTCTGCCCCAGGGTGGTACCATCGCCTAGATGTTCTGGGGAATTGGACCTGGGCAGTGCCACCACCAGACAAGATCTAATACTTCTAGTTGGGCCTTAAACCCGGCCCAAACTAGTCCAATACAGGGTCCAGTTGGCCCCTAACAGGGTTAAAGGATTAACACCTAATCCTAACCCTAATTATATACTAACTATGAAATTAAAAATATTTTCTAAGCTATTACAAAGTCCGCAAGTCAAGACTTCTTTCTCCAACAAGCTTTCGGTGAACTTCCGGTGGTCTTCCGATGAACCCTCGGATACCATTCTGTGGACTCCCGGTAACCTCCTAGACTTCATGATGATCTTAGCGAGTTCTGACGAGCTTCTTCGGTAAGCTCCGATCTTTCTCGGTGAACTCTGTTGAATCTTTGGACTTCCATCGAACTCTTGAACTGCCAACGATTCATCACACTTGACTCCGACACTTTGTTTCACTTTATGTCTTCATCGTTATCATAGTTAATCCTGCATACAAGCCAAAAATCTACTTCGATCTAGATAGTTATTAAAACACGAATTGACATTATGTTGCTCGTCATGTCATTGGCCTATCGGCGCTTCATTTACTTCTTCGACGTATCGTCTTCCCTTGTGACCTATTGCCTAATCGGTGGTTGACCTCTGTAATTCCAATATCCTTAGCGCAACACCACTCTTCTTGGCCCGATGCCTGATGTCTAAAGCCTTCTGCCGATTGTCGACCGGATCTCTAGCACGACATCCAATATCCTAATGTGTTCCTCCGGCACAATGTCTATTCCTCCTGCATCAACTATCTAATCCTAATCGAGTAGACCTTCATGACTTAAAACATAGTTAGATAAATAAAACACAATCAATTAGTTTCATCATTAAAATTCGAGATTCAACAATCTCCCCCTTTTTGATGATGACAACTAATTGATGACTGACGGAGTTAACCTTAACTCCTCAGAGTTCAACCAAATTCCCCTTGTCAATATGCCATTGATAGAACACTTGGATTAACCTAAATCCAAGCAACATGTATCAAATATCATGTCAACAAAAATCATACAAATATATAAAACATTCAAAACATCACACATTGCATGATATCATCACATTAATCCAATTCTCCCCCTTTGTCATTAACAAAAAGGAGAAGTTGCTCTAGCAATTTAAAAGATATGCAAGTCAATATATAAACTAGATTTACAATATACAAACATAGAAGCATGACAAGTGTAAGATTGTAAATTTTCTAAGTTTCACACTATCAAGTGCAACTTACAAGTTTTGCTTCTTTTGCATGCTAGCAAAGCTAGAAAGTTGTAAGATGGTAATTTTTTATGTTCAAGATAGGAAGTTTATTCATTTCAATGATCGAGCTAGCAAATTCCTTATTGAAGTCGCAAGCTAGTAATAAATTTTCTCCCCCTTTGTTTTTGTCAAAAAGAAGGGAAGAGTACAATTCTTTTCCCTTTACATGAATTATGAAATTATGATAATTAACAAAGATAAATATTCATGGGGTATCAAAAGTTTACATTCATGATTGAAAATCAATTTATGAAAATCAAGTTATGAATCATAATCAACTTGCAAATTTAACATTCAAGCTATCTCTTATGGTACTTATTAATATGTTAACAATTTTGCGATACGTTAGCAAGTAATTTTTGCTTTCTCTAGTAAAATTCTCTCTCGTGATGCATAAGCTAGCAAGTATTTGCCTTAAGTTAGTAATCTTTCTCCCCCTATGTCATTGTCAAAAAGAAGGGATGAATAATATTTCAATCAAATAATTTTGCATCAATTAATATTTCAATTTTTATATGATGCAAACAAGCCATAGATGCAAAGAATTCATGAAAGATATCAATATGAAACATCAACAAAGATCAAGAGATATCATACATGGTTCACAAATGTCCTTTTTCAACAAAATCAAGATCAAGATTCAATGATTCATCCTAACATAAATTTTCTCTTATATCAATTTTTAATTATCACATAAGCCATATAAAGCAAAGAAATCATGTCATTTCTATATCATGAAGGATATAATCAGTAGGCTCAAGAAGAACATGATTCATCATAAAAGATATCAAGATCACATTTTATAAAGAAGGATTTCAATCATCAAGATATCAAGATCATGACTTCATAATAAAAATTTTAGAATTATAATTTTGAGAAATAAAAATCATGATTCATGAAACTCATTCAAGTCATCAAAATCACGAGATTCATAAACAACATAGATAGTCTTGGATCGTTTTCCTCTTTAGTGAATAAATAAGATGAAAGAATCATAGAGGAAAATGATTTCGATTCTTGTTAAAAATATCTCAAGTTATCAACATCACCTTAAAAAGATATTTCAAAAAGATATATCGATAAGTAATTCATTTGTATCATTTAATTCGAATTCATGATTCATTTGGAAGGTTCTCTTCTTTAATAAATAAAAAGAAATTATAGGAGAACAAAATGAATTAAGAGAGATAGAACATGATTGAAGCATTGAAGCATGATTCATATTTAAAATATATCTTATGTCGTAAATATGAATCAAGTATTTGTTAAATCCGAAATCATCTTTAAATTCACATTCAATAAATTCATACATGACAAGCATGGATTCATAAATTTCCTATAGAAAAATCGATAAGATTGAGATAAAGGATTGCATTTTGTTTTTATATGCAATTTGCTTCTTATAACCATGTTTTTGCCCTTAATAAAAAACAAATGTCATCATTCAAGATGAAAAGGCAAATTTTGTCATAAAGATCATTAAGTCGAATCACATTAAGCATGTGGCATTTTCCAAAAGATTCGATTCAAGAGATTCACATGGATTCATCAAAATCGAATACTTTAGAGATAGAAAAATTTTTAAGATCATGTATTTCCTTTTTATGGTTTATTTTAAATAAGCATGCCTTTGTCTTTTAATGTCAAATTGAGACAATCATGAAAGTTCAAGACATAAAGGCAAAATTCCATCAAAAAGATCATCAAGAGCAAAAAATATAGCACATTACCCACAAGGCATAAAATTCAATTCAAATCATATTATGGTTGATGAGATTTATCAATAATGGCATGAGTTCATCACTTGTCTTTTATTAAAAATTTTAGAGAAAGAGAGATGTTCAAGAAACATGCATTTCTCTTTTAGTGATTTCAATTCATGCATTAATAAATATACATTTGCCTTTAATGAAAATGAGTATCACATTCAAGAGCAAGCGGCAAAGTTTATCATAAAAACCATCAAGATGAAACACATCAAGCATAAGACATCATGATAGTACTCTTTGTCATTCTTATGTATTTCATTTGATGCAAATTGATTTCATATAAGCATGATCAAAAAATTTTTATACGAAAACCATTATCTTATAAATTTGAGACAAGGTTTCGTTAAAGCCATCAAGACCAAGCGCATGAAACACAAATCATCATGATAGTACATTTTCTCATTTTATGTGTTTCAATTTGAGTTAGCATGTTCAGATTTTCACACAAGGGTCAAGCATCGTATTTAGAACCAAAAGCATCATCAAATCCACTTTTAATTCTATCATTCTTTCTTTCATTGTTATTAGTTATAACAAAATTTTTCTTCTTACATGATTCTAGCCCAAAAAAAATCAAGAGTCATGCTCAAATTTTGCCAAAATCATGTAATAATTTATAAATCCAAAAGATAACTTTTGTCATGAAAACCATCAATACCAAAAACATATTGTTCCAAAACGTAGGATTTTAATTTTCAAATCCTCATGCATGATATGAAATCGTCAAGCATCATGTTTGGAACTGATATCATCATGAAGATTATCAAGACAATCACATTATTTCAAAATATGAGATTTCAAGTTATTATTTCAAATCCTCATGTATTATCAAGTTCATTTTAAATCTTTCTTTTATTAGTTATAACAAGATTATCAATGCTCAAATTTTTGCTAAAATCATGCATCATTTTATAAATCTAAAAAATAATTTTCATCATGAAAACCATAGAGTTCAAAAACATATTATTCCAAAATGTAGTATTTCAATTTTCATTACTTCAATTCCTCATTAAGCATGATACAAAAAATTAAAGATCAAGCATAATAGCATAAAGCATCTTCAAAATTTTTATATGAAAGCCAAGCATTAACACATAAGATTCGCTCATCATACATAGTTTTAAAATGTAAAGTCATCAAGATAGATGTTCATTGATTTTATCTTGTTAGGTGTATAATCATGAGATGCAATTATCATTAAGACACTTTCAAGAATAACATACATAGATATGCATTAAGTTTAAGACCGAAATCTGATACGGAAAGCATACATGGAATTTATGCATTATCACAAATTAACCAATTATCATTCATAATTTTCACTTTTAAAAAATACTAGAAAGAAAAGCATAATATAATTTTTAAAAATAATTTTTTATTTCTATCTAAATTAAGTACTCATAAAAAACATCATGTAATTTCAAAATAAGGTAAAAACATAATGGGTGAGTTACTTCCTCATTGACGAAATTTGTCAAAGCCCAATTTGCCTCTTCTTTACTTGATTCGCCCTTGAGTGTCTTTCTCTTCTTTGGCCTCTTCCTCCGTTCAAGTTCATTTTTGATTTTAGATTTTTATTTAATGAACTTGTTAAGTTTTAATGTACGAAGTTCAAGTTCATCATTGTCCTCATCACTTAAGTCATCACTCAAGTGGCATTCATTTGTCTAAAGTTCCAAATCTTTCCTATTCTTTGGAAGGTAGTTCATGTGTTCATTATGTTCAACATATTCCAAGAAACTCATTTCATAGGTCATTAAAGACCCGATTAGTTCTTCAAGTGAATAAATATTCAAGTCTTTAGACTTTTGAATAGCTGTTATTTTTGGATCCGAACTAATTGGAAGGGATCTTAAAATCTTGTTAATGAGATCAAAACTCGAAAAAGATTTACTAAGACTTTTCAAATTATTGATGACATCCGTGAAATGGGTGTATATATCGCCGATACTCTCGCTTGATTTCATTTAAAAAAGCTCAAAATCGTGCATCAAAATGTTAACTTTCGAGTCTTTGACTCTACTCATTTCTTCGTGTGTGATTTCAAGTATGTTCCAAATATTGAAAGCCATTTCGTACATAGAAATTCGATTGAACTCATTTTTATCTAAAGTATAAAATAAGACATTCATAGCCTTTGCATTTAACGAAAAAGATTTTCTCTCTAAGTCTGACCATTCGTTCGTCGGTTTAGAGGGAAGTTGAAAACCGTTTTCAATAATGCTCCATAAATCCAAATTTAAAGAAATCAAGAAAACTCTTATTCGAGTTTTCCAATATGTGTAGTCTGATTCGTTAAAGAACGATGGACGAACAACTGAAAAGCCCTCTTGAAAGCCATGAAGAGCCATTTCTCATGGGTGTGAATCTGAATGATAAATAACATGGCTCTGATATGAATTGTTGGGATCTATAGCGGCACTAAGAGGGGGGGGGGTGAATTAGTGCAGCAGATAAAGACGATAAATTTCGGTGATTTAAACACTTGTTCGGAAAACTTCATACAATTAAAAACAATGTTTCGTTTGAACCCGGAAAGGAATGATGCTTTAAACTTAAAGCCAATTGTAAGAAGGAGAAATAGAGGAAGTAAAGTGAAGATGGTTTGCAGAAATATAAATAAAAATAATAGAAATGCAAACCAGAATTTTTATAGTGGTTCAGTCATACGACCTACGTCCACTCCTGATTCCTCTTTTCTTGAAGCCACCGACTTTTTCACTAGCTATCCTCCTTCCAACAGGTGAGGACCAACTCCCTTACAGCACTCTCCTTTTGATGGGCTTAGGAGGCAATCCTTACAAGCACTCACTCCTCTTTTTTTAACTTGAAAATAAGTAAGGACTAGAGGAGGGGATTTCTAAAGATTTAAATAGAATTTTTCTACTTTCAAAGTGTATATGCTTGTGTATTCTAATCAAGGATGAGAGAAGTATTTATAGACCCAAAGAGGATTCAAATTTAGAGCCCAAATTTAAATCAACCTAGATTTTAGGGGTACTAGCGGTACCACCACCAGTGCTGGGCGATACCACCACCAAAGCTTTTTGCCCCTGTTAGTGTACTGGGCAGTACCGTCGCCCAGCCTGGCGATACTACCGCCTGGCACACTGACATGGTCAGTGTACTAGGCGGTGCCATAACTCGGGCACTCTGCCCCAGGGTGGTACTATTAGGGATCGAGCGGCACTAAGAGGGGGGGGGGTGAATTAGTATAGCGGTTAATACCGATAACTTTTCGACGATTTAAAACAACCTCGAAAACTTTGTATGATAAAATTTTATTTCGATGGAATCCAGTTTCGATTGAGTATAAACTTAAAGTGATTCGTAAGAAAGTGAAGAAGAAGCTGAGTAAGTAAATGAACAAGTTTGCAGAAATGTAAATAACAATGTTGAAACATAAACCAGAATTTTTATAGTGGTTAGGTCATACGACCTATGTCCACTCTTGATTCATCTTCTCTTGAGGCCATCGGCTTTCCACTAGGTGTCTTCCTTCCAAGGAGGAAGACCAATTCCCTTTTACAGCACTTTCTCCTTTTGACGAGCTCAGGAGACAACCTTTATAAGCACTCTCTCCTTTCTTTAGAATCGAATACAAGAGAAAACTAAAGGAGGGATTTTCAGAGAGATTTGAACAGTGTTTTCTAGCTTTCAAAGTATATGTGCCTACATACCCCAACCCAGGGATGGGAGGGGTTTTTATAGGCTCCAAGAGGATTCAAATTTGGAGCCCAAATTTGAATCTTCTTGGTTTTTCAGGCTATTGGTGATACCACCACCTGACAGAGTCCTCGGGCTCTGTGGTCTGGCGGTACCACCGCCTGCCAGGCATTAAAGTCGATTGTACCACCACTGACCTGGGCGGTGCCACCGCTTGGAACATCTGGGATTTCGGTCTCTGGGCGGTGCCATCGCTTGGGTCTAGTAGTGCCACCGCCAGTCTATTCCAGCAAGGCTGAATGGGCCTTGACTTCGGCCCAAATCAGGCCACATAAGGCCCAATTGGCCCCTACAAGGGTTAAATAGGATTATTACCTAATCCTTACCCTAATTACGTACTAACTATAAATTAAAATATAATTCTAAGCAAACTAACAATCGGCAATGTCGAGTCTTCTTCTGGCGAGCTTTCTAACGAACTTTCGACCGACTTCTGACACATCCTGGATTTCTTCAGATGGACTCCCAACAGGCTCTCGGACTCTGTGGCGAGTTTGATGAGTCTTTGGTAAGCTTTAGAACCTTCTCGGTGAGCTCCACGAACCTCCGACGATCTTTTTGGCGAACTTCCGAAACCTTCTCCCCCTTTTTGATGATGACAATCAATTGATGACGGAGTTTATCTTAACTCCCCCTATCTATATGCTATATAATGAGAAAGAAGATGCTTGAATTCAATCTCTTTGAATTCAAACTAAAATCGATAAGTTTCATCCGATGAACTTATCATTATGCTCAACAAGCATGATTTTGTCATCTTCAAATACGAAACTTCATATTTTTCAAGTCGAATTTAGACATTTATCATTTACACAAAAGATACCAATCATAAATTAAAATATAACAAGGATCAGATGGTATCAATAAAGTACACAAAATCAAGGCATGATATCAAATAAAATAATAGCTTATCATATCAATAAAAAGAACCTAATGATATGATGTTGATTTCTCAAAAATTTATATTTTAAGCGTTTGAGATATATTACGATACTTTTTAAGGATAGCAATCAAATTTTTATTACAAAGCATGGCACAAGCAATCATAAAAAAATCAATTTATTTTGGCATTATTTTTCTCAATGCGATTAAGTCATCATTTCATGCTACATTCTTCTCCCCCTTTGTCATCAACAAAAAAAGGAGGTGAATCGTAATAAATAAAAATGAGACTATTATATGTCATCGAGAATGGATAAGCCAAAAAGTGATTTGATATTTTCTAAACATATTTATGAAATCCGAAAAATGACCAATCTTCATTTATCAAGCTATGATGGATTCACACATGAAATTAATCAATTCGAGAGAATGAGATATCAAAATTCATCAAGCTTCAACTTGGCATTTATGAATTTTTGAAATGAAACATGCTTAAAGTTACACTATCATTAAGATCCATCACCAAATTATTCAAGATATTTCAACATTATGAAAGCGTCATTAAGATTAAAAATATTACGATCGAAGGACAAAAAAAAGAGAACTCCATTCAAAAGATGTTGTTCAAAATCCAAATAGATGATATCATAAAGATACCCAAAGTAGAAAAATTTTGAAAAGAAACATACAACATCATACATTAGGATAATTTCAAAAGTATGTCAAAGTAGCATAGAGGTTTACAAGAGTCAAAAAGTTTAATACAACAGTTATTCCTTGGGTGGAATACCAAAATGCTTATACAAGTGATCTAGCTTTCGGTTCATCTTTCGTACTTTACTCAAAATTTTAGCTTGCCGTGATTTGAGTTGATTTATTTCTGTCATGATTAGATCTTCAGAAGATGGAGCAGGAGTTGATTCTGATGATGCTGCACCAAAGGGACTAGGAGGAGGAGATTTACTTTCCCTAAAAACTAGTGTTTCATGTTGTTCTAGTAGAGGGGGAGCTGGATCGATCCTTCTAGGCTGCCTAGTCCATATTACATTTGTAAAAATGCACCTAAGTCTCTTGAATAGGGTTCTGTTAATAGTGTTATATCTGTCTACTTTTATCACTTCTTCATCTGATGATATTTTGATATTATGGGCATGTAGCAATCTAGTGATTAATCCCCCGTATGGTAATATCAAGTCTTTAGACATTATTTTCATTATATGATGTCAGATCAGGTATCCAAAATAGTTATTTTATTCAGTCATTATCCAATACATGGTTCCTAACTCTAATTGACTAATCTCATCATGGTGATATTGTTTAGGAATAAGGATGCTTATGATGATGTGATGAAGAATTTTAGAACTGAAAGGTAACAAATGCTCACAACTTTTAGAGACTATGCCTAGGTTAGGATTTGCAAAAATAGTTTCTAAAGCCTCGGAGGAGGTTACTCCGATTGTATTAATATCCCACTATCCTCTGAAATACCAACTCCTATCCTTTTCAGAGATTTCAATTAGCTCATATATCGTACTATCAAAAATTTAAATTCGGGTTCCTAAAAGGTAGGTTGTCATGTTATCATCATCCAAACTTAAATTTACAAAAATAACCTAACTAACCTAAGGTAAATTGGTTCATCGATTTGTAAGATAGGCAAGACATCCAAATCGGTAAATCACCTAATGGGTTCTAGGTTTCCTAGTTCACCGAAATCGACATATTTTCACTTATGCACCATTCTTGCTTCGAAACTAGGGTACTTAAGGGCTACTTTATTAGATATAAAAAGTGAAGGGTTATGTGAATCTCCTACCATCCTTTTTCCTTTGTCCCTTGATGATCTCCTAGGAGCTATATCTAATCATGATGATAGAGTAAGAAAAAATTTTAAAGAAAAGGTCATGTATTGAGAAGAAATGGAAAATTTTAATTCTTACCTTAAATGAGATTTCTTGGGAGGTAGAAGTCTTGATCCAATATGGAACCCTCTCTTAGTCTATTAGAGGGAGAAGATAAGGTTTGGGAGCATTTAGAGAGGATGAGAAGAGGGTTTAGGTGTGTTTCCATGGGTTGGGGGTGGTTCCACCGTCGACCCTAACCCCCCCTTTTATGTAAGGGGGCTCTCGAGCGGTGCCACTGTCAACCGAGCGGTGCCACCACTTGGGACCCGAAAGCTCAAGCGGTGCTACCGCCAGTCCTCGCGGTGCCACCACCGGCACATTTTTTTTAATTTTTTTTATTTTTATCCTTTGTTTCACAGAAGTTTAATGTGTTTGATTAAAATAGAATGGTATCTTGTATCACTCTTTAAGATGTCATAAGATAATAGAAAATAAAAAACAGATGAAGTCAAATTCACGAAAGCCGAAAAGATGATGAAAAATTTTTAAAAGGCATAAAATAAATTCATTCATGAGGATAATTCAACATGCCTAATTCCCTTCTAATGAAGTCAAATTGTTCTTCATTTAAGGGTTTTGTGAAAATGTTAGTAATTGATGTTTTGTATCAATGAATTTTAGAATGACATCGTTATTATTTACGTGATCTCGTATAAGTGATGCCTAATGTCAATGTACTTAGTTCTAGAGTATTGAATGAGATTTTTGGTTAGACAAATAGTACTTGTGTTATCACAATTTATGAGAATATTCTTTAAATGAATTCCATAGCCTTCTAAAGTGTTTTTCATCCAAACAACTTGTGCATAGCATGCACTAGCAGCTATATATTCGACTTCGACCGTAGATAGTGCAACCGAGTTTTGTTTCTTGGAAGACCAAGAAACAAGTGCATGTCCTAAAAATTGGCATGTTTCAGATGTAGTTTTTCTATCTATTCTACATCCGCCAAAATCCATATCTGTATAGGCTTTTAAATCAAGGTCATCAGATTTTGGATACCATAATCCTAAGTTAGGAGTGCCTTTAAGGTATCTAAGAATTCTTTTAATAGCTTTAAGATGAAACAACTTAGGATTAGCTTGAAATCGTATATAAAGCACTACACTAAATATGATATCCGGTCTAGTTGCGGTGAGGTAAAGTAGACTACCTATCATTCCCATATATGTTTTTTGATCAAAATTTTTTTCACTTTCATCCATGTCTAACTTAGTGGAGGTACTCATAGAAGTGTTTATAACTTTTGAACCATCCATGTTAAATCGTTTTAACAATTCTAATGTATATTTAGATTGATTAAGAAATATACCATTACTAAGTTGTTTAATTTGCAATCCTAGAAAGAAGATTAGTTACACCCATTAAACTCATTTCAAATTCATGATTCATACACTTGGCGAATGATTCACATAGTAATTCATTTGAAGAACCAAAAATAATATCATCAACATAAATTTAAACAATAAGAAAATTATTTTCAAAATATTTAATAAACAATATAGTATCAACCTTGCCTTTAGTAAAATTATTTAAAATAAGAAAGGAACTAAGCCTCTCATACCAAGCTCTAGGGGCTTGTTTTAATCCATAGAGAGCCTTAGTTAGTTTAAATACATGATTGGGAAGAAGAGAGTTTTCAAATCCAGGTGGTTGTTCAACATATACTTCTTCGGAAATAAAGCCATTTAAGAAGACACTTTTGACATCCATTTGAAAAAGCTTAAAGTTATTACTACTAGCATAGGCAAGAAGCATCCTAATGGCTTCTAATCTAGCCACAAGAGTGAAGTTTTTTTCGTAATCGATACCTTCTTCTTGGTTGAAACCTTTGGCTACTAATCTAGCCTTGTTTCTAACTATGATACTATGTTCATCTTGCTTGTTTCTAAAGACCCATTTAGTACCAATAACTAAATAGTCACTTGGTCTAGGAATAAGCTTTTATACCTCATTCCTCTCAAATTGATTTAATTCTTCTTGCATTGTGATAACCCAAGAATCATCTTTCAAGGCATCGTCAATGCACTTAGGTTCAATTTGAGAAAGAAAAGTGGCATGGGCACAAAAATTTTTAAAACAAGAACGAGTTTGAACCCCTTTCGATGTGTCTCTTATAATTAACTCTTTTGGATGGGCATCTATATACTTCCATTCCTTGGGTAAAGAAATTTGGGAAGAAGATGCATCCAAGTTACTATTTTGAGAAGAGGGTTCATTTAAATTTAAACCATCAAAACCAAGATCATTATCAAAATCATTTTTCTTAAGTTTGGAAACTTTATTAAAAACTACATGAATAGACTCTTCTATAACTAACGTTCTTTTGTTAAAAATACGAAAAACTTTAGAAATGGAATAGTAACCAAGAAAGATGCCTTCATCGGATTTAGCATCGAATTTTCCTAAGGTATCCTTTTCATTCAAGATAAAACATTTGCAACCGAAAACTTTAAAATAAGAAACATTTAGTTTTTTGTTATTCCATAATTCATAGGGGGTTTTGGATAGAGATGGTCTTACTAGAATCCTATTCATGACATAGCAAGTCATATTAACGGCTTTGGCCCAAAAGTATTTAGGTAAAATATGTTCATTTAACATGGATTTTGTCATTTCTTGTGAATTTCTATTCTTTCTTTCTACTACTCCATTTTGTTGAGGATTTGTTGGAGTAGAGAAGTTGTGGTTATACCCATTAGATTCACAAAAATTTTGGAAGTCATGGTTTTGGAATTCTCCACCATGATCACTCCGAATTGATGAAATCATGAAATCCTTTTCATTTTGAGTAAGTTTACAAAATTTAAAAAAACATTTAAAGCAATCACTTTTGTGAGCCAAAAAATAGGTCCAAGTGTATCTACTATAGTCATCTGCAATGACAAATGCATATTTGCTGCCTCTTAGACTTGTTGTATTGATTGATCCAAATAAATCCATATGGATCAATTATAATGGTCTAGAGGTGCTTATTTGATTCTTTGATTTGAAGCTTGTTTTTATTTGTTTTCCTAGTTGACATGCATCACATACTTTAACCTTGACAAACTTGATATTAGGAATTCCTCGTACTAGTTCTCTAGATGAAATTTTAGATATTAGTTTCATGCTTGTATGACCTAATCTCCTATGCCAAAGCCAAGCATCATCATTTAAAATGGAAAAGCATATTTCATTACTAAGTTCTTCAATGTTAATGGTATAGACATTATTTTATTTTAACGCAATCATGGATATGTTGTTGTTTGGTTTTTCAATGATGCAAGCATTAAATTCAAATCTAACAATGTAACATTTATCGCATAATTAACTAATGCTCAAAAGATTATGTTTTAATCCATTAACTAATAATACACCATCAATTGAAAAACTTGATTTATTACCTATGGTTCCCTTGCTAATGATTTTACCCTTGTTATTGTCTCCGAAGGTGACATACCCTTCTTCTTTGCTAGTGAGCATAGAGAATTGAGATGGATCTCCGGTCATGTGCCTTGAGCATCCACTATCAAGATACCATCTCTTGCTTCTAGCTTGTGAGTGTGTCTACAAAAGAGGACGGTTTTTAGGTACCCATTTGATTTTGGGTGCCTCAAAAATTGATCTACTAACTTTGTCATTTAGCATTGAATTATTTATGGTTCCTCTAGGAACCCATATCAATTTGTGTGGACTAATTTTTTTAAATAGACATTTGTAAACAACATGTCTGGATTTACAACAATAATTGCATTTCAAACGAGGTGATACATGTAGTGTGGGTCCTTTAATGAAGGCGGTAGGATTTTGGTGAGATCCACTCATAAATCCAATTCCACTTCTATTTGTGACGTGACCCTTGTTTGCAAGGATCATCTCCAAGCCCTTGCTACTGACCTTAAACTTGTTTAGGGTCTCTTTAAGTAGTAAGTTCTTATTTTTTATTACTTCTAAGTGTTCATACTTCGAGCATAGAGGTGAAGAGAGAGTTTGAAGACTATCAAGTTTATCTAGTAACAAAGCATGCTCCTTTTTTAATAAATTGAACTTCTTACTAATAGTTCTACACTCATCAAATAATTCATGAAAAGTTATTGAAAGTTCGTCGAAAGATAAATCTTCATTAATTAAATCACATACCTCTTCTCCTAAAGCCATTAGCGTGAAGTTGGCCTCCTCTTTATTGCTTGTTTCTTCATTCTTGGAGTCACTTGAGTCGTCCCACGTCGCCTTTAAAGCTTTCTTCTTCTTTGGTTCTTCTTCTTGCTTGTGGGCATTCATTTTTGAAGTGCCTCGGCTTCTTGTATTCATAATATATGACTTGGTCCTTCTTTAGTTCAAGTTTGTTTTTAGTATTATTTTTAAATTTATTCCTTCTTATGAATTTTTTAAATTTTCGAGTTAAGAGTGCAGTGTCATCATCACTGTCCTCATCACTTGATATTCCTTTCAAGTGGTTTTCTTATGTTCTTAATGTCATATCCTTTCTGTTCTTTGGAAAGAGATTCTCGAGCTCTTCATGAGCATGACATGTCATTTTGTAGGTCATTAGAGACCCAAGTTCTTCGAGAGGAAAGGTTTTAAGGTCCTTGGCCTCTTGAATGGTCGTAACTTTTGGATCCCAACTCTTTAGAAGGGATCATAAAATTTTAGTTACAAGTTCAAAATTATAAAAACCTTTACCAAGTGTTTTGAGTCCATTGATGACATCCATAAAGCGGGTGTACATGTCTCCGATAGACTCACTTGGTTTCATTCGAAAAAGTTCGTAAGAATGCACAAGAATGTTGATTTTGGACTCTTTCACTTGGCTAGTGCCTTCATGAGTGATCTTAAGATTACGCCAAATATCAAAAGACGATTCATAAATCAAAATATGATTAAACTCATTTTTATCAAGTGCACAAAACAAGGCATTCATAGCCTTTGCATTTAAAGCAAAAACCTTCTTCTCTGATTTATTCCATTCGCTCATTGGAAGAGAAGATTTTTGAAACCCATTTTCAACGATATTCCAAAGCTCAAAATCCATAGAAATAAGAAAGACCCTTATACGAGTCTTCCAATACGTGTAATCCGACCCATTGAACATGGGTGGATGTGTAATTGAGTGATTCTCTTGTATTCTAGAATAAGCCATCTCTCTCGGGTGTAAATCCGAAATGAGAAATATCGGGCTCTGATACCAATTGTTAGGGATTGAGCGGCACTAAGAGGGGGGGGGTGAATTAGTGCTGTGATTAATACCGATAACTTTTCAGTGATTTAAAACAACCTCGGAAACTTTATGCAATAAAATTACTTTTCGATGGAATCCAGTTTCGATTGCATATAAACTTAAAGTGATTCGTAAGAAAGTGAGGAGGAAGCAGAGTAAGTAAATGAACAAGTTTGCTGAAATGTAAATAACATTGTTTAAACATAAACCAGAATTTTTATAGTGGTTCGGTTATATGACCTACGTCCACTCTCGATTCCTCTTCTCATGAGGCCATCGGCTTTTCACTAGGTATCTTCCTTCCAAGAGAGAAGACCAATTCCCTTTTACAGTACTTTCTCCTTTTGACGGGCTTAGGAGACAACCCTTACAAGCACTCTCTCCTTCCTTTAGAATCGAATACAAGAGAAAACTAAATGAGGGATTTCTAGAGAGATTTGAACAGCATTTTCTAGCTTTCAAAGTGTATGTGCTTACATACCTCAACCCAGGGATGGGAGGGGTTTTTATAGGCTCCAAGATGATTCAAATTTGGAGCCTAAATTTGAATCTTCTCGATTTTTTAGGCTACTAGCGGTACCACCGCTTGACATTGACGGTACCACCGCCTAACAGAGTCCTCAGGCTTTGTGCTCTAGCGGTACCACCGCCTGCCAAGCATTAAAGTTGACGGTACCATTGTTGACTTAGGCAGTGCCACCACTTGGAACACCTAGGATTTCAGTCTCTGGACGGTGCCACCGCCAGACTATTCCAGCAAGGCTGAATGGGCCCTGACTTCGGCCTAAATCAACCCACATAAGGCCTAGTTGGCCCCTACAAGGGTTAAATAGGATTATTACCTAATCCTTACCCTAATTACATGCTAACTATAAAATTGAAACATAATTCTAAGCAAACTAACAACCGACAATGTCGAGTCTTCCTCCGATGAGCTTTCCAGCGAAATTCTGGCCGACTTCCGATGCACCCTCGGATTTCTTTCGGTGGACTCCCAGCAGACTCTGGGACTCTATGGTGAGTTCGACAAGTCTTTGGCAAGCTTTTAAACCTTCTCGGTGAGCTCCACGAACCTCCGACGATCTTTTCGATGAACTTCCGAAAACTTCGGCAAGTTCCCGATTCTTTCTCGATTGGTTTCGGTAGCACCTTCGATGATCCTTTGGACTTTCGATGAACTCTCGAACTTCTAACTACTTGACTCTAGTAATTTGCTTTAAGTCTTCAAGCTATCTTAGTTAATCTTGCACACTTTGTTTCACTCTACTTGACTCCGGCACTTTGTTTCACTTTATGTCTTCATCGTTATCATAGTTAATCCTACACACAAGCCAAAAATCTACTTCGATCTAGATAGTTATTATAATATGAATTGACATTATATTGCTCGACACATCATTGGCCTATCGGCGCTTCGTCTACTTCTTCGACGTATCATTCTCTCTTACAACTTGTTGCCTAATCGGTGGTTGACCTCTGTAACCCCGATATCCTTAGCACAACACCACTGTTCTTGGCCTGATGCCCGACATCTAAAGCCTTTTGCCGATTATCGATCGGACCTCTGGCATGACATCCAATATCCTCATATGTTCCTTCGGCGCAATGTCAATTCCTCCTGCGTTAACTATCTAATCCTGATTGAGTAGATCTGCATGACTTAAAATAAAGTTAGATGACCAAAACATAATCAATTAGTTTCATTATCAAAATCTGAGATTCAACATTGTATACTTGTCTTTGGAGCACCCCAGCTTCTTGTATTCATAGTAAGTGGTTGTGTCTGGATTGAGTTCATTTTCATTCTTTAATTCTTGTTTTATAAATTTTTTAAATTTTATAGTGATAAGTTCAAGATCATCATCATCATCACTTGAGTTATTACTCAAGTGGTCATCTATAGTTCGAAGTGCCAAATCCTTCCTGTTCTTTGGAAGGTGGTTCTCATGTTCATCTTGTTCCAAGTAAGTCATTTTATATGTCATCAATGAGCCAATGAGTTCTTCCAATGGAAAATTATTTAAATTCTTTATTTCTTATATCGTCATTACTTTTAGATCTTAACTTTTTGAAAGTGATCTTAGTATTTTGTTAACAAGATCAAAATTAGAAAAATTTTTACTAAGACTTTTTAAACTATTGATGACTTCCGTAAAACGAGTGTACATGTCACTAATAGTTTCACTTGGTGCCATTCGAAACAATTCAAAATCATACATCAAAAGATTTATTTTAGAATCTTGAACTCTACTAATGCCTTCATGAATAATTTTAAGTGTATGCCAAATATCATGTGTAGTTTCACAAATTGAAGCATAATTAAACTCATTCTTATCAAGAGCACAAAATAAAGTGTCCATCGCTTTCGCATTTAACGAAAAAATCTTCTTTTCCAAATCATTCCATTTATTCATTGGTTTGAAAAACTTTTGAAAGTCATTTTTGATAATATTCCATAAGTTCAAATCTAATGAAAGCAAGAAAACTCTCATTCGAGTTTTCCAATATGTGTAGTCCATCCCATTGAAACATAGGAGGATGAATGATAGAGTGACCCTCTTAAAAGCCGAAAAGAGTCATTTCTATTAGGTGTTAAACTAAATGAGAAATAACATAGCTCTGATACCAACTGTTAGAATCGTAGTTGGTACTAATAAGGGGGTGAATTAGTGCAGTGATAAAAATGTCATCGATTTTGGAAAATTTCGTTCAATCAAAACTTTTGACGATTAAGTCTATATCAAAAATGCTTTAAACTTATGAGAGTAGTAAGTAAGTAAGGTGATTTAAACTTATGAGAGTAGTGAGCAAGTAACTCAGTTGGAATATGAATAAAAAGCATAGAGTAAAAGAGCACATACGAGATCACACTGGATTTTATAGTAGTTCGATCGTCTGACCTACATCCACTCCCGATTCCTCCTTTGTCGAGGCCACCAACATCCAATAACAGTTTTCCTTTAATGGGTGAAAACCAATCACCCTCTTACAAACTTTTTCTTTTATAAGTGTTCCCTCACACACCTCTCTTAGGATCTAACTTTAAGATCTAGGAGGAGAGATTTCTACACTTAGAATCATAGAGTTTTCCCTTTCTTTTCTTGCTCAATTCTTGCTATGAGGTATTTATAGACCCCAACTGGCTTAAAAAATTAGAGCCAAAATTCAAACACCTCGAGATTTCGGGGTATCAGCGATACCACTGCTTGTGTTGGGCGGTACCACTGCCTAGTCTAGCGGTACCAATGCTTGATAATCTTAGAGATTGTGTTTTAGAGACTGAGCCACTAGCAATTTCACCATCTATTCTGGCGGTGCTATCGCTTGACCCACTTATTGGGTCACTATTTGGGTTTTTCACTTAGCCCAACATAGCCTAAACTTGGGCCTAATTGGCCTCTAATTGAGTTGGCCCAATTTCAACTCAATTACATATGAAACTACTTCAATCTAGATACTTATTACAAAGCTTTGAATCAATTATTATCTGGCATGTCATTGGTCCATCGACGCTTCGTCCGATTCTTCGTCGCTTCGTCCTTTCTTGTGGCCTATTACCTAATCGATCAGTTGACCTCCGCAACTCCAATTTTCTTAGTACAATTTTCACTTTTCTTGGCCCGATGCCCGAACCCATGGCACAAATCATTCTACCGATAAGTTGACTGATCCTTTGGCTTGACATCCATTTATTTGACATGTTTCACTCTGACCCAATGTCTGATTCCTCCTCCTTTAATTATCTCTTCCTGATTGGAGCTAGTCTTGCATCACTCAAAATATAGATTAGATCATAAATACTATGAATTGGTTTCATCATCAATATCTGAGATTCAATAGTACCACCCAGTACTGGTGGTGGTACTGCCAATACCTTGAAGACTCAAGATGATTCAAATTTTAGCTCTAAGTTTGAATCTTCTTGAGGCCTATAAATACCCCTCTCATCCTTGGTTAGCACACACACCAAATGAGAACAAAAAGAGGGAAAACTCTATTGTAATTGTCTGAAAATTTCTCCTCTCTAGCTTTAAGTCTAAGAGAGGGGTGAGTAGGGTTATAAAGGTTATCTCCTAAGCCTATAAAAATGAGAAAAAGTTGTAAAGGGTAGTTGATCTTCGCTCATTGAAAGAAGATCGGTTAGTGGATGTCGGTGACCTTAACGAAGGAGGAATTGGGAATAGACATAGGTCGGATGACCGAACCACTATAAATTGGTGTGCTCTCTTTCTGTGATATCTTCCTTACGTTTACTCTTACTACAAAATAATTTTACTTTCTCACTACACTCTCACGTTTAAAGCATTTCCGATACAGACTTAATCGTTAAAAGTTTTTATTGTACGAAGTATTCTCAAATCGTAAATGTCTTTTTATTGCTGCACTAATTCACCCCCCCCTTAGTGCCCACTGTGATCCTAACAAGTATCACCCAGATTGGACGATGGTACCGTTAGTGCTCAGTGCTATAGGTAGTGGTACCGCTAGTACTCCGAAAACCTAAGATAAGACATTTTTGGATTTATTTTTGAAACTATTTAGGGCCTATAAATATCTCACTCATCTCTATTGGGTTTATAGAGGAAAAGAGCTCGAAAAATTTATAATTCTAAGTGTGCAATTTCTATTGGAAAAGTTGAGCCCTTCCTCCTCAAATCCTCTAAGTCATACTAAGGGGGTTGTGAGGACTACTTATAAAAAGAGTTATAAAGGTTCTCTCTTAAACCTGTGAAAAGGAGAAAAGAGTTATAAAAAGGGTGGTTGATCTTCATCCATTGAAAGAAAATTGTTAGTGAAAGTCAGTGGCCTCAATAGAGGAGTAATCGGAAGTGAACATAGGTCACGATGACCAAACCATTATAAATTCAGTGTGCTTTTCCTTTTATGCTCTTCATTACTATTGCTTTCTAATTTAATTACTTATTATACTTACTTATATTCTAAGTCAATCATATTTTTGATGTTAGTTTCATCGAATGAATTTTTAAATCATAATTTCTTAAAAGCACTAATTCACCCGCCCCCCTCTAATACCTTTACAGTCCTAATAGTTGGTATCAGAGCTAAATTCAATCTGTTGGTTTAACACTTAAGAGAGATTAAATAGCTTTTACTAACAATCAAGAGAGTCACTCTATCACTTGTTCTCCTATGTTCAATGAGACGGACTGCATATATTGAAAAACATGAATAAGGATTTTTTTTTTATTTTTATGGACTTTAATTTATGGAATATTACTGAATGTGATTATCAAAAATCCTCTAGACCAACGAATGAATGGAATGATCTAGAAAAAAAATTATTTTCTTTAAATGCTAAAGCTATGAACACTTTATTTTGTGCTTTAGATAAGAATGAGTTTAATCATGTTTCTATATGTGAAACTGCACACAATATTTAGTATACACTTAAAGTTACTTATGAAGGCACAAGTAGAGTAAAAGAATCTAAGATAAATATTTTAGTACATAGTTACGAATTGCTTAGAATGAAGCCAAATGAAACTATTGGTGACATGTATACCTATTTTACAGATGTCAATGGTTGGAAAGCTTTTAGTAAATATTTTACTAATTTTGAACTTGTTAATAAAATTCTAAGATCCCTTCTAAAAAGTTGGGATCCAAAAGTGACAACAATCCAAGAAGCAAATTACTTAAATAATTTTTTGCTAAGAAATCAGAAGATTTGACATCTCATGTGCAGCGAAAAATAAAAACAAAATCAGATTTTTCATAGTTATGTACTTGGCCATCGTGCGATGATTTGTCACGAACTTACCTAGTTTTGCTTAAGCCGTGCGACACCATTGCATGTCAATTCGCAAAGGTTAGCCTCCCCGAAGCCTCCTACGATCCCTTAGGACCTACAAAGGAGAAGACAGAACAAAGAAAGTGCTTCACACGGAATCCACAAGCAACCCTTTAAGCAAATACTTTATAGCCAATACAAATTTTAATCATGCATATCACAAGCTCAGAATGGTTACACAACAAAGGTATAAAATTGGTCCACTATAGACCAAAATCTAATACAAGTATCCATATGACACCATCATTATGTACAAGCCTATAATGGCCGTCAAACTCACTCAACTAGGGCTCTTAAGCCTTTGGCTAGCCCTTTACAAGCTTTACAAAGCTAGAACAAATTGAAAAGATTTGGACATACATAAGCATTACACCGAACAAGCTATTTACAATTTGTCCATGACATTCTCCCCCACTTATTCCTTTGACGTCCTCGTCGAAGCCTTTGTTGACGTTGCAACTCCTTGCCTTTGCTGGATCTTTAATTTTCTGCTCCTGTTGCAATACGACCCTCGGCTCCCAGTTGTTCTCCGCATTGTTGTTGTCGAGTCGTTAAACTTTAATCCGCCATATTGCTTCAACTCGCTAATGACTCTGACTCTGGTGTGGGGTCGACAAAGTTGGGCTGACCCTTGTTGGTTCTTGTGGATTCTTCAAGTAAAGGAAAAGACCATCCTTGATATGTGCTAGTCTTCAAATACCTCTTGTCACTTGAACTGGGTGGATGCTTGTTAGAGCTTTAACGAGTATCGCCTCATAAACATTAAAGTTTTTAGGTCCTTCCTTCGTAAAATTTATCCATCGAATCTTCTTCCACTTAGTTGTCTTGTCCAAGAAGGTTCGCATCACTTTTACTTTCGATTGGCATTTAGTTAGGAAATAAAGCGGACAATCTACTCTCAATAGCACTGATCACTATTGGTGACGACTTGACAACTGTTGTCTTCCATTAGTCTCTTCAAAGGGTCTTCAAATTTGTACAGAGCTCCTTTGCTGGATAACTAAGAGGGATGGGGTACTCGGTTTCGTCCATTCTTTTGAGAGTTGAGAAGGCAAAGGTTACTTGACTTCATCCGCCTCCTTGAGGTTATACTTCGTGAGTCGAGCTGGTTACTAGACTTCGCCTACTCTTAGCTCACACTTCTAAAGCACTTGAAGTGTTTGCAATCCTTGCACTGAGTTAGTTACTGTGATTCACCTTCTCAATGCCATTGAACTTCTGGAATGCAACAAGTTATCACTCCAATTTGGAGCAAGTCTCCAATAGATTTGGTCGTCTTTGGGATTGTACCGCCTTCTCCATCATTCCTGTCGCCTACTCCTCTAAGTAGCAAAGGTACAGCACCATGTACTACCTACTTCGTTCCTTAGTCCTGTACTCTTACATCGACCCGAAGTCCTTCACTTACGACAATCTCGATGAGAAGTCCATTGACACTGGTTTTATGAAGTTCTTTGGCCTTTTCCCTTCAGCCTTGTCATGGTACATGGAGTTTTCCAATGCATTCTCTTCTTCTACGGCCCATATCACGACCAAGCGCTCTCTCTCTATGAGAGCAAGGGATCGATGACTCTTCGGAAGTCCCACCTCTACGGTACCATGGCACTCAATGCTCATGGCACTACTATCAGTCATGTCGCATCTGCATCCCTTCTTCACGATCGATAGATCCGCCTCTATGGCACTATGGCACTCCTCTGAGTCCACCTTCATTCTAACCGATGACTGATCTTGGGTAGCTGAGACCCTCTGGACTCATCATTACTTTCTCACCCTTTTTCAACCACCTGCTTCAACACCTTTGTGTTCTCTGAGCAGTTCCGCTTGGTCGATGGAAAGACAGACTGCAACTCTCATGAATGGCCTCCACCATCATGTTGACTCCCATATATGACCTTCGCCATCATGTTGCAGGGCTTGCACCACATCTGTTCTCCTTAGCTTCATTGGTCGCAACGTTCACTTACTCGGCCTTGTCCTTTGACTTGTCGGGCTCCTTTAAGCGAATGTGAGCTCTGAAGCAGTCCAACTCTTCAGCCGCTCTGATCATATCTCTGCATGATCCAATCCCCCCATGTGATTTACTGGTACTTGCATCTGAACTTCTTCCTCGATAGTGCATAGCCCCTATAAGCTAATGTCCAAGGCTTCCATTCAATGCAACCTTCGATGCACACACGAAAGACCCACCTCTGTGGTTCCATGGCATTCCTTGCTTGACTCCATAGCCTTTCTTGTCATCATGTCGCTCACCGAAGTGGAGCTCCCAGTCGTGCTCCCGATCATATCTCTGCATAATCCAGTCCCCCCATGGGACTCACTAGTACTTGCATCTGAACTTCTTTCTCGATAGCGCACCGCCCCCATAAGCTGATGCCCAAGGCTTCCGTTCAATGCAGCATTCGATACATGCACGGAAGACCCGCCTCTGCGGTACCATGGCATTCACTACTTGAATCCATAGCTCTTCTTGCTGTCATGTTGTTCACCGAAGTGGAGCTCGCAATCGTGCTTCCGATCATACCTCTGCATGATCCAGTCCCCCCATGGGACTCACTTTGTGTGTCGCCTTGCCACGAACCATTCCACTATGATTCGCTATATTATGTCACCTCCTAGTGACATCTTCTTGCATTCTGATCCCTGTGGTATGAACTCGAACTGTGATATCTCCATGTGTAGACTCTGCCAACACATCATAGGGCCTTTGCCACCTTCAATTCTGTTCACTTCTTTGGCAATCGACCTTCGTCCACCCACTCTCGAGTCACACTCGGACAAAGCCTAGCTCTAGGATAGTCCATCACCTAGCAGCTCCTTTAAAGTCCCCTAACTTTGTTGAAATTGGTGCACCATTATTTAGATCCTGGGCCTATGCCCCTGCCAGCACAATCTCCGCTATGCACTGCTTTCCTCATGGCAACTCAAATAGCAATACTGTAGAATATTCTTCAAGAGCACTTGCCTCTAAATTCTCTTACCCCATGCCAAGTCCTTCTAACACCAACTTTGCCTCTATAAGATGCGAAGTGTCCTGCAAGCCAATCACATGAGTGATGGCACTTGTGACTTGATATGCACTTTTTTTTTACTTATTATTAGGCGTTTTATCACTTTATCTTGCGTGTTGCATATATTGTGATGTCCTTGGATTTGTGTAATGGGAATCGGATCGTGATGAGATCACGATAATGAGACCAATTCACCTTTAAACACAGACCCTGAATTATCCTGGTAATAGGTTACTCGAGAAGGACATCGAGATAACCGGATAGGTTGGTGTGCTGTATACCTGTCCATATGATGGAGGTAGCTGGTCTCATAGCTACTCATGTGGGGAAGCTAAGGGTATAGTGCAGGTGCTCATAGGGGAATGAGTTCACTGATTTATCCACCTACGGAATGCTGGATGGTTATTGATACCTCATGTTAGAAAGCGATTCCATAGTCCCAGTAGTATATCTAGTCCTTAGACTTGAGACACTAAGGATGTCCTGTATGAGTACTGAACTCTTTGATACCGAACTTATAGGTTTGGAAAGTTTCAGATGTAGTACAGCCGTTTATTGGGAGTGGTATCCAACCTTACGAGGGCTATTGAGTGTCAATAGAGGATCATCCGCTCTCGGTATCATGAGAGGAATATCCCATGTGTTCTTGCTCGAACAAATCCTTAGCCAAGGTTATTCGGATTGAGAGAGAAAGAGTTCTCCGAGAGAATCCGACAAGAGCAAGATTCGAGGAGAGAACGTATGGGCCTGACAGCACCATGCCCGATATAGGGTCTCTGGGATATTGGATGGATGAGGGACTATAGATACATGGTAACTGAGGATAGATAGGTCCAAAGGATTGGATTCCCCTGTATCGTCTGGGGGTCGCGGCATAGTGGCCTGGTACGTCCACAATCGATGAGTTGGGTGAATTATTATAGAGATAATAATTCACTAAGTCAGAAGGAGTTCTGACAAGTATGACTCACAGCCAGCTCGATATTGGGCCTAGAGAGTCACACACATATGGTAGGTGTTGCGATGAGTAGAGGTTCAGATATGAGATATCTGTTGAACCCCCTATCTTATTGGATATCCATTAAGCCCCTAAATTATTAGATCTTGAGATGAGATCTAATAATTACTAATAAGAGATTATTGGGTAGAGACCCGCTAATCCAAGAAGCTTGGGTAATTGGATGGAGATCCAATACCCAATAGGGCAATAGATCCATTAGGATTTTCAGGGGGTCTCTATAAATAGGAGGGAACTAAAGCTCTATAGGCTGAGGGTTTCTTTTGGTAGCCACCTCCTATTCTCCTCTCCCCAGAGAGAGAGGTGCATCATTGCAATCCTTGCCATGTGGATACCGCTAGAGAGGAGGACGCTTGACCTCCTTCATCCTCTCCCACAGATCTGCAGGAATCCAAGGATATATGATCTCCCTAGGTATCTTCTTTTACACAAGCAGTTTTGCGGATTTATTTTTGATGCACTGATCTTCGCACGACGATAGAGACTTTCTATGAAAAATCTGGGGTTTTGTTTTCTATTCTTCCGCTGCGCATGTGATGTCGCTCCCCTGATGGATTTCCCAATAGTGGTATTAGAGCCAGGTTGTTCGTGCTAAGATCGGATCTTAAACTACGTGTGTTGTGTTTTGGATCTACATTTGACACTAAAATCGTTGGCACAAAAGGGCCAAGAAGGGCAGCAACTGTTGCTGCCCTTGCTATGCTCTTGTAGCGGCCACAAGGCTGCTTGTAGCCTTGCTGCCTGCATAGGCAATAGCCGTCGGCCGACGGGCTGCTGGTCGCAGGTAGGCTGCCTACGTCCTGCCCGCAGCGATGGCGCGGCGATACTCTGCTGGCGCGAGGGCACCAACAGCTACTCGCAAGCGGCGCAGATGCATGCCACAGAAGCGGCGCCGTGCATACCTGCGAGCGCTTACTCCCCAGATGTGGGCGCGCGCCGCACCGCCCGCATGGACGGTAGGTGCCGCCACCCCGACGCCCTCCCCGCGCACAGGGGCCACCGCTAAGAAGGTGGCGGTGGTCGCAGCTGCAACGCAGGCAGTTAGGGGTGAGGAGTTAGGGTTTTAGGGCAAAAGATGATTTTGCCCCTCGGAATTTTAGAAATTCCAGATTCTGCTCCCTTTTGATAGAATTAACAAAATACCCCTCGGAATTTCAAAAATTTCAAATTCTGTCGCCCCTTTGATAGAATTACCAAAATACCCTTTTGGTCGAATTATTGAAATACCCTTAGGAATTCAAAAATTTCCTTTATGTCCCTAATTTTAGAAAATTAAATATATTAATTAAATAGTTTAATTAACTATTATTTTTGTCTAGTAGTCCTATAAAATAACATATAAATGTGATATATGATGTGGATAGATAATTATGGACCTGTGATGTGATGTGTGTACATGTGATTATTATTATTGGGGCCTGCGAGCCTCTATTCTTTTCTCATTTATTGTCGGGCCTGCGTGCCTGTAATTATGTTGTAATTACATGAGGAGATGCAATAGTAGCATGACTCACGAGGCTGAGACAGACGATCCGACGCATGGAGATGTGTTGAGATGCCGACGGATCCGACGAAGCGAGATGGACGATCACAGAGCATAGAGATACGCTGAAGTACACATAAATCTTGATGTGAGTGATTGGGCCCACTAGCTCAGGCCTGATCATATTAGGATGTGGTCCATGATCATCTGGTGTGATTGCTCATGTGATGTGTGATTAGATATACACCTACTAGATATGTATATATATATATATTTGCATACGATGTAGATATATATATATATATATTAAATACGTATATGTGTGACACATTATGTTAGGAGACCAAATAAAAAATCCTCTCTATTAATAATATTAAGTCAGTAAATGTAAGACAATTAGATTGACCCACGTGGCTTTCCATCGTTATAGCTAGGAACTGATTCCCGGTGTAGGTTGAGTTGGTCGAGTCCCTCGAGACTCACCTATATCGCGTTTCGCTATCTTATCTACGACATAGAGATGTCACCGGTGACCTGAGGACATGGTATGCTTGGTCGAGTCTCTCGAGAGTATATCACCGAATTAGACACATCTTGTAACGATGGTGATGACTTAACCGAACATCATGGTTGGTCGAGTCTCTCGAGGCCATGGTAGTTCGAAGGCCGAACAGGATGGGAATCACAAGGAGTTGTGATTGGTAAGAGTTGCCTACCTTTACGGGCTTACCGTGGTTGTTCAATAATATTAGATGATCAGATCATCACGAGAGGAACATTGCATAATGATTTATTTATGCTAGATACAGCTCCACATATCACGAGTGTATGTAACTCTAAGAGAAAACGAGAAGAGGTGAACAATGCATATCTTTGGCATTGTAGGCTAGGTCACATCCACGAGGAAAGGATTCAAAAGTTGCTAAAAGATCGATATCTAGATCCATTTGATTATGAGTCATATGCGACATGTGAACCTTGCCTTCGGGGAAAGATGACCAACTCTCCATTTAGTGGAACTGGAGAGAGAGCCACTAAGTTACTAGAACTCATACATAGTGATGTATGCGGTCCCATGTCGACTCATGCTATAGGTGGTTACTCTTACTTCATTACTTTCATTGATGACTTCTCAAGATACGGACATGTGTACTTGATAAAGTATAAGTCTGAAGCTTTTGAGAAATTCAGGGAATATAAAAATGAAGTGGAGATCCAAATAGAAAAGAATATTAAAACCTTTGATCAGATCGAGGAGGTGAGTACTTGAGTACAGAGTTCACCCAATTCCTCAAAGACTATGGGATCTTATCCCAATGGATACCTCCTTATACACCACAGCTTAATAGTGTATCAGAAAAGAGGAATCGCACACTGTTAGACATAGTACATTCCATGATGTGTTTCCCCGACCTACCCATCTCATTCTGGGGATATGCCCTAGAGACAGCAGCTTACCTTCTGAATAAAATTTCAACCAAGTCAGTGATGTCTACTCCATATGAGATATAGAATGGGAAGATGCATGATCTTAAGATTGTTAAGATTTGGGGCTGTCCTGCCCACGTTAAGAGACACAACCCTGACAAGTTAGAATCCAGAATGGAACAGTACAAGTTTGTGGGATACCCCAAGGAAACTTGTGGGTATTATTTCTATCACCCTAAGGATCAAAAGGTCTTTGTAACCAAGAGAGCAGTGTTCCTTGAGAAGGAACACATTCTTGGTGGAGATAGTGGGAGCATGATAGAATTGAGTGAGCTTGGAGAACCTAGCTTAAGCACCATTCCACAGCCAGAGTCTGTTCAAATAACTAACACACAAGTTCCAACTTTACGTAGGTCGAATAGAGTATCCCATCCTCCTAAGAGATATGTGGGATATATCAGAAGAGAGGATGTTGAGGATATTGATCCTCAGACCTACAAGGAGGCTATTATGAGCATAGACTCCTGGAAATGGCAAGAAGCCATGAATTCAAAAATGGATTCCATGTACTCCAATAAGGTTTGAAACCTAGTTAATGCACCCAAGGGTATTGTACCCATTGGCTGCAAGTGGATTTTCAAAAAGAAGATTGGAGTAGATAGAAAGATAGAGACCTATAAAGCAAGGTTAGTGGCTAAAGGGTATCATCAAAGGAAAGGTGTTGACTATAACGAAACTTTCTCACCTATAGCTATGCTAAAATCCATTCAAATTCTATTGGCTATTATAGCACACTATGATTATGAGATCTGACAGATGGACATCAAAACCGAATTCCTCAATGGTAACCTCGAGGAGGAGGTGTATATGATACAGCCTGAGGGATTCGTGTCTAGGGATAACCCAGATAAGGTGTGCAAGTTGCTTAGGTCCATTTATGGATTGAAGCAAGCTTCCCGAAGTTGGAACATAAGATTTGATAATGCGATCAGATCTTATGACTTCGTTAAGAACGAAGATGAGCTTTGTGTATACAGGAAAGTAAGTGAGAGCACTATCACCTTTTTGGTATTATATGTAGATGACATCTTGATCATTGGGAATGATGTAGGAATGCTCTCCACAGTAAAGACTTGGTTATCTAGGCACTTCTCCATGAAGGACTTAGGGGAAGCATCCTGCATATTGGGGATACGGATCTATAGAGATAGATCCAAGAGGATTCTTGGCTTGTCCCAGTCCAAGTACATAGACACCATTGTCAAAAGGTTTGGCATGAAAAATTTTAAGAGAGGTCTCATACCAATGAGACATGGAATATCACTTTCTAGGAGTATATCCCCAAAGACTCCTAAAGAAAGGGCACACATGGATATGATACCATATACATCACCGATAGGATCTATCATATATGCTATGCTATGTACCATGCCTGATATAGCGCATGCTCTGAGTGTCACAAGCAGATATCCGGCAGATCCAGGCTTGGAGCACTAGAAAGCAGTAAAATATATCATTAAATACTTGAGAAGGACTAAGGATCTTTTACTAATATATGGAGATAGTAGTCTCAGGGTTAAGAGCTACACGAACTCGAGCTTCCAGTCCGATGTCGATGATAGTAAGTCTAATTCAGAGTATGTGTTCATCCCGAATGGAGGAGTAGTATGCTAGAAGAGTTCCAAACAAGACACTCTGTGACTCGACCACCGAGGCGGAATACATTCTTTGCGACAGAGAGGCAAGAAAGGAGGAGTCCGGATGAAGAAATTCATCACAGATCTCGGAGTCGTCCCAAGTAGCGAGGAGCTAATTCCCTTATAATGCGATAACTACGGGGCGATTACTCAAATAAGAGAACCCGAGTCTCATCAGAAGTGTTCTGAGGAGGTTCCAACTTATTAGAGAGATCGTGGCCTGAAAAGATGTAGTAATGGAGAGAGTTTCATTCGAAGATAACATTGTAGATCCATTGATAAAGCCATTGACTCATATTGTCTTTAAGCCTCACAGAGGCCTGATGAGAATCAAACATGTTGGTGATTGGCTTTCGGTCAAGTGGGAGATTGCTAGTCATATGTGCCCTGCAAGCCAATCACATGAGTGATGACACTTGTGACTTGATATGCACTTTTTCTCTTTGCTTATTATTAGGCGTTTTATCACTTTATCTTGCGTGTTGCATATATTGTGATGTCCTTGGATCTGTGCAATAGGAATCGGATCGTGATGAGATTACCATAATGAGCCCGATTCACCTTTAAACACAAACCCTGAATTATCCTAGTCATAGGTTACTTGAGAAGGACATCGAGATAATCGGATAGATTGGTGTGCTATATACCCGTCCATATGATGGAGGTAGCCGGTCTCATAGCTACTCATGTGGGGACACTAAGGGTACAGTGCAGGTGCTTATTGGGGAATGAGTTCACTGATTGATCCGCCTACGGAATGCTGGATGGTTATTGATAGCTCACGTCAGATAGTGATTCCATAGTCCTAGTAGTATATCTGGTCCTTAGACTTGAGACTCCAAGGATGTCCTATATGAGTACTCCACTCTTTGATACCAGACTTATAGGTTTGGAAAGTTTCAGATCTAGTACAACCGGTTATTGGGAGTGGTAGCCAACCTTACGAGGGCTTTTGAGTGTCAATAGAGGATCATCCACTCTTAGTATCATGAGAGGAATATCCCATGTGTTCTTGCTCGAATAAATCCTTGGCCAAGGTTATTTGGATTGAGAGAGAAAGAGTTCTTCGGGAGAATTCCACAAGAACAAGATTCGAGGAGAGACTGTATAAGCCTAACAGCACCATGCCCGGTATAGGGTCTCTGGGATATTGGATGGATGAGGGACTATATATACATGGTAACTAAGGACAGATATTTCTAAAGGATTGGATTCCCCTATATCGACTGGGGACCACGGCGTAGTGTCCTGGTACATCTGCAGTCGATGAGTTGTGTGAATTATTATAGAGATAATAATTCACTAAGTCAGAAGAAGTTCTGACAAGTATGACCTACGGCCAGCTCGATATTGGGCTTAGAGGGTCACACACATATGGTAAGTATTGCGACGAGTAGAGGTTCGGATATGAGATATCCGCTGAACCCCCTATCTTATTGGATATCCATTAAGCCCTTGAATTATTGGATCCTGAGATGAGATCCAATAATTGCTAATAAGAGATTATTGGGTAGAGACCCACTAATCCAAGAAGCTTGGGTAATTGGATGGAGATCCAATGCCTAATAGGACAAAAGATCCATTAGGGTTTTCAAGGGGCCTCTATAAATAGGAGGAAACCAAAGCTCTATAGGCTGAGGGTTTCTTTTGGTAACCACCTCCTGTTCTCCTCTCCCCAAAGAGAGAGGTGCATCGTTGCAATCCCTGTCGTATGGATACCGCTAGAGAGGAGGACGCTTGACCTCCTTTATCCTCTCATACAGATTTGCAGGAATCCAGGGATATACGATCTCCCTAGGTATCTTCTTTTATACATGCAGTTTTGTGAATTTATTTTTGACGTACCGATCTTCGCACGACGACAGAAACATTCTATGGGAAATCTGGGGTTTTGTTTTCTATTCTTTCGCTACAATATGATGTCGCTCCCTTGAAGGATTTCCCAACAAGTTCCTCCGTCAAATGCTTCACCGAGATATGGTGCATGTGTCTCAAAGTTTCCTTCGTCTTTGGTACCATACAAGATGAGTCTGCTTCATCAGAATAAGAAATCCATGGAACGACATGAGCCTGCTCCTGCCTCTGCAATAGTCCACATCCTTGACCTTTGTCTAAGGAAAGCTCCATGCCTTCGCTCCATGTTTTATCTTCTATGCCAACTCCCTTCATGTGGTTTGGGTACTTCACCAAGTTACCCCCAAGTTGCTCTACTACTCAATTTGCATAGAGTTAATGGTAGCCCTCACGCCCACCATTTCATGGGTCAGCCCTCTGTTGAGTCTGATCTCTATATCGGCTCCAAGTGTGCTTTCGCTTTGTGTTGCCTTGGGTCACTCCCCCACTTGATCTCACTATATGTTTACCAATGCATTATCACTTACGAGATCATGTGACGGCTCCTTGTTGCTCGCTCGATCCATCGAGCTTTGTCTTGAGGTACTCCTCAACCGGTGCGGTTCATTGCACATGATTCTCCCTCTAGAGAACTAGGACTTATCCCTCTTGGATATCTGCCCCATTAGAGCAACTTCTCTCCTCGCATTCTTTCCTCTGGAAGTTTTAGAGACCATCATCCCCTTGGACTACTTCGCCTTTACTGAACAAACTGTGCCCTATTCTGCCTCCGCAAACGCACTTGCTAGATTATGACACTTTGCCAATATAGCTAGCACTGCACCCCTCTAGGTCTAGCAACATGTTGAACCTACCGCACACTTCAGCCTCTTACGAAAGTATCCTACACATGCCAAAGAGAAAGTTTCAATGCTCCATGGCGCCGACCTTCGGTCGCCTTGGGATGGCCATGAACAGTCCATCGTTTGCATGTAAGCCCTTACATGAGTATCAGATTCCTTGAGTTTGCAACTCCCCTCACCTCTGTGAGCTTTGCACAACTCTTTCGATCGTTGAACAACCCAATCCACCTTGCACGGTCTCATCCTTTGCCAAGCACCCTGCTTGTCTCGAGCACCGTCAAGTTTGGGTGCCAACATCGAGCCACTGTTCGAACTCAACCATCCCAACCTTTGTGTGCTACGTAATTCTTCTTAGCTTGTTTGTCCTTGTGGTGCCTCTTGTGCAAAGGGTTGGCCATTCTTCTGAATGCCATTCTCGAATGCCCACTCCTTTGAGCGACTCCTTCCCCTACAACTCTATGTCCGTTTCCTAAATGGTTGCGCATGTTGGCTGCCTTCAACGTAGCCCTACTAGGTCCCCCACATTTGCATGCTAAGTGTTTCTAAGTGAGCTTGTCCCTCACTGATACTATCTGTCATGGACTTAGCTGGTTTTGCCTAAGCCATGCGACACAATTACGTATCAATCCACAAAGGTCGACCTCCCCGAAGCCTCCTATGATCCCTTAGGACCTACAAAAGAGAAGACGAGATAGAGAAAGCGCTTTACACGGGATCCACAAGCAACCCTTTAAGCAAACATTTTATAGCCAATGCAAATTCTAACCATGCACATCACAAGCTCAGAACGGTTGCAAAACAAAGGTATAAAATTGGTACACTACAGACCGAAATCTAGTACAAGTGTCCATATGACACCATCATTATATACAAGCCAACAATGGCTACCAAACTCACTTAAATAAGGTCTTAAACCTTTGGCTAGCCCTTTACAAGCTTTACAAAGCTAGAACAAACCGAAAAGACATGGACATGCATAAGCATTACACCGAACAAGCCGTTTATAATTTGTCCATGATAGATTGGTGCGCAAAAATCACAAATATGAAAAATCCATATGTATCATGTCTGAAGCGTTACCTGGGGAGATCGTACATCCTCGAAAATTCTAGATCCGATGAAGAGGATGAAGGAACACTAGCGTACTCCTCTCTAACAGTAATCTACATAACAGACGCAGCAATAATGCTCCTTAGATCACCGCGAGATCTCTCTCTACGTACACCATAAGGCTGTCGGAGCCAAGGAGGAGGAGAGGAGACTGAGGAGAATAGGAGGATGACTACTAAGAACTCTCAGCCTATGAACCAGGAGGTTCGTCCTATTTATAGAGGTGGAGGAAGCTTATCCTTAACAGATCCTGTTCACACTGGATCTCTATCCAATTGGATCTCATTAGATCTTATCCAAAGGATCCAATTTGATCTCATCCAATTGGATCTCATCCCATCATTTAATTGGATCTCATCCAAAAGATCCAAACTAGGGGCTTCATAGATATCACATATCTGCACCTCTACTCATCACAACATCCACCTTATGTGTGTGACCCTCTAGGCCCGATACCGAGCTGGCCGTGAGTCGCTCTCATCATAACTCATTCTGACTCAGAACACCTTATGATATAGTGAATTATTATCTCCATAATAATTTACTCGACTCATCGATTATGGACGTACTATGCCACTGTGCCATAGTTCCCAGACGGTACAGGGGGATATAATCCATCGGACCTGTCTATCCTCAGTTACCATGTATCTATAGTCCCTCATCTATCTAATATCTCAGAGACCATATTTTGGGCATGGTAAAGCCAGGCCCATATGGAAACCTGTTCGAGTCTCACTTTAATCAGATTCTCTGGGAGAACTCCTCTCTCAATCCGAACGACCCTAACTAGAGATTTTTCCTGAGCGAGCATATGCGGGATATATCTCTCATGATAACGAGAGTGGATGATCCTCGATTGGCACGCAATTGCCTTCGTAAGATTGGTTACCATTCTCGAGAACCAGCTATACTAGATCTAGAGCTCTCCAAACTTGTAAGTCCAACATCAAAGAATGGAGTACTCAAACAAGGCATCTTTGGTGCCTCAAGTCTAAGGACCAGACACACTGCTAGGACTACGGAATCACTGTCTGACATTAGGTATCATTAACCATATAACATTTTATAAGCGGATCAATCAGTGAACTCATTCTTCGATGAGCACCTGCACTGTACCTCTAGTGTCCCCACACAAGCGACTATGAGACCAATTGTCTCCATCATATAGACAAGTATATAGCGCACCAGTCTATATGATTATCTCGATGTTCTCATCAAGTAACCTATGACCAAGATGATATAGGATCTGTGTTTAAAGGTATATCGGTCTCATTATTGTGATCTCATCACGATCTGATTCCCATTGCATAAATCCATGGACTTCACAATATTCATCTAGATAATGTGACAAAAATGTCAATAATAATATGTGAAGAGATCGACATAATATGTCACAGGTGCCATCACTCACGTGATTGGCTTATAGGGCACCTACAACTAATAATCTCTCACTTGATCTAAAGCCAATCACCTATGTGTCTGATCCCCATCAGACTCCTGTGATGCTCAAATATAATCTGAGTCAACGACTTTGTCAGTGAATCTGCAATGTTATCTTTGGATGGAACTCTTTCTATTGCTACATCTCCTCAGGCCACAATCTCTCTAATAAAGTGGAACCTCCTCAAAACGTGCTTAGACTTCTGATGGGACCTAGGTTCCTTTGCTTGAGCAATTACCCCATTATTATCGTAATATAAGGTAATTGGCTCCTCGTTGTTCAGCATGACTCCTAGATTTGCGATGAACTTCTTCATCCAGACTCCCTCCTTTGCTGTCTTTGCCGTAGTAGTGTAATCCACCTCTATGGTCATAGTATCTTGCTTAGAACTTTTCTAGCATACTGCTCCTCCATTCAGGGTGAAGACATACCTTGAATTCAACTTGCTATTATCGATATCAGACTAAAAGCTTGAGTCCGTGTAGCCCTCAATTCTGAGGCTACTGCCTCCATATACCAATAAAAGATCCTTAGTCCTTATCAAGTATTTAAGGATACACTTTACTATTTTCCAATACTCCAAGCCTGGATCTACCTGACTATGTACCAGGCTTGATATAGCGTATGCTTTGAGTGTCACGAGTAGGTATCAGGCAGATCCAGGCTTGGAGCATTGAAAAATAGTAAAGTGTATCCTTAAGTACTTGAGAAGGACTAAGGATCTTTTACTGGTATATGAAGGCAGTAGCCTTAGAGTTGAGGGCTACACGGACTCGAGCCTCCAATCCGATGTTGATGATAGCAAGTCAAATTTAGGGTATATCTTCACCCTAAATGGAGAAGCAGTATGCCAAAAAAATTCCAAGCAAGATACTACTACTGACTTAACCATAGAGGCGGAATACATTGCTGCGATAGAGGCAATAAAGGAGGGAGTCTATATGAAAAGTTCATCATGGATTTGGGAATCGTATTAGGTAGCGTGAAACTGATTCCCATATAGGGCAATAATAATAGGGCAATCGATCAAGTAGGGGAACCCAGGTCTTGTCAGAGTCTTTTGAGGAGGTTCCACTTGATCAGAGAAATCGTGGCCCGAGGAGATGTAGCAGTGGAAAGAGTTCCATCTGAAGATAACATTGCAGATCCACTAACAAAGCTATTGACTCAAATTATATTTAAGCTTCATAGGAGTCTGATGGGGATCAGACACGTAGATGATTGGCTTTAGGTCAAGTGGGAGATTGTTGGTTGTAGGTGCCCTACAAGCCAATCACGTGAGTGATGGCACCTATGACATGTTATGTCGATCTCTTCGTATATTATTATTGATATTTTCTCATATTATTTGGATGAATATTGTGATGTCCATAAATTTGTGCAATGGGAATCGGATCGTGATGAGATCACGATAATGAGATCGATATACTTTTAAACATAGATCCTAAATTATCTTGGTCATAGGTTATTTGATGAGGACATCGAGATAATCGGATAGACTGGTGCACTATATACTCGTCTATATAATGGAGGCGACTGATCTCATAGTCACTTGTGTGAGGACACTAGAGGTACAGTGTAGGTGCTCATTGGAGAATGAGTTCACTGATTGATCCGCTTACAAAATGCTGTATGGTTAATGATATCTAATGTCAGACAATAATTCCATAGTCCCAATAATGTGTCTGGTCCTTAGACTTGAGGTACCAAAGATGCCTTATTTGAGTACTCCATTCTTTGATGTCAGACTTATAGGTTTGGAAAGCTCTAGATCTTGTATAACCAGTTCTCGGGAATGGTAGCCAACCTTACGAAGACAATTGCATGTCAATAGAGGATCAATCACTCTTAGTATCGTGAGAGATATATCCCACGTGTGCTCGCTCAAGCAAAATCCCTGGCTAGGGTTGTTCGGATTGAGAGAGAAGGAGTTCTCTAGGAGAATCCAATTAGAGCAAGACTCGAACAAGATTCCGTATAGGCCTGACATTACCATGCCTAATATACGGTCTCTGGGATATTAGATCGATGAGGGACTATAGATACATGGTAACTGAGGACAGACAGGTTCGATGGATTAGATCTCCCTGTACTATCTAGGGACTATGGCATAGTGGCCTAGTACATCCATAGTCGATGAGTTGAGTGAATTATTATGGAGATAATAATTCACTATATCAGAAGGTGTTCTGAGTCGGAAGAAGTTCTAACGGGAGTGACTCATGACCAACTCAGTATCGGGCCTAGAGGGTCACACATAAGGTGGATGTGCAATGAGTAGAGGTGCGGATATGAGATATCTATGAAGCCTCTAGTTTGGATCCTGTGGATGAGATCCAATTGGGCAATTGGATAAGATCCAATTAAATTATTGGATAAGATCCAATTGGATGAGATCAAATTGGATTATATGGATAAGATCCAATGAGATCCAATTGGATAGAGATCCAATGTGAACAAGATCTATTAAGGATAAGCTTCCTCCACCTCTATAAATAGGAGGAATCTCCTAGTTCATAGGCTGAGAGCTCTTGGTAATCATCCTCCTATTCTCCTCAGTCTCCTCTCCTCCTCCTTGGCTCCGACAGCCTTGTTGTGTATGTGGAGAGAGATCCCGCGGTGATCTGAGGAGCATCGTTGTTGCGTACGTTGTGTGGATTACCGTTAGAGATTAGTACACTAGTACTCTTTCATCCTCTTCATTAGATATAAAATTTTTGAGGCTATACGATCTTCCCAGGTAATACTTTTAACATGATACATGCAGATTTTTTGAATTTAGGATTTTTTCGCACCAATCGTTGCACGACGGCCAAGTACGTAACTATGAAAAATCTGATCTTATTTTTTATTTTTCGCTGCGCATGAGATGTCGAATCTCCCAATTTCCTAGCAAAACCCTAGCTTTATGGCAGCCTTCAATAACTAGGAAAACTGGCCACCTACTTGCCCCTTGCGGTCAGGAATCTTGGCCGCTAGGGTGTCTTTAGTAGCTAGGAAACCTTAGCCGCCAGAGGTGCCCCTTGCAACCAGGAAACCATGGCTGCAGGGGCTACCAATGCCTAGTCCATGAGTAGCCTTGTTGCTCTTGGCCTTGTTGCCTTTGGCTAGGCCGAGAGTAGCAAGGTGCTCTTGACTAAGGCTGCAAGCAATCTTCAACCAAACCGTAGGGTAGCAATAGTTACAGCCCTTTTTCCTTTATTCTGTGATAACAATTTTGGTGACAAAGCATTGATCTAAAGCACATTTTAATAGTGAGAGGACATGCAGCCTAGATCTCAAAACTAATTACAAAAATCATAGCAATCGTGTAAAAACAATCCTATGTGATTAAACACAACACATGAAGATTAAAAAACCAATCTTTTATACAAGCAACCTAGCTCTGATACCACTATTAGAAAATCTGGGGTGACTGTTGGGAAATCTGTGGTGACATCATATGTGCAACGGAAGAACAAAAATAAAAATCATGGATTTCCAGTAGAAAAAGAGGTTCTTATTGTCGTGAAAAAGTTGGTGCACAAAACCCGTGAAACCGAAAAACTGCACATAAGAGAATTACCTTGGGAGATTGTATATTTTTAAATTCCTACAGATTTGTGGGACTGGATGAAGAAGTTCAAATGTCCTCCTCTCTAGCGATAATCCACATAGTTGGGGCTACGACGACGCTCCTCAAATCGCTACTCAAATCTCCTCGCTACATGCTCTACGTAATCAAGAAGCGGCTGACCCTTCTTGCTGTCCACATGCCCCAAACTAGGACTGCTAGCTGAGGAGGAGAGGGGGAGGAGAATAGAAGGCGACTGGCAAAAGCCCTGGTCTATGGGCCTTTGGTTCCCTCCTATTTATAGAGATCCCCTATCAACTTAACCCTAATAGATCTTATCCTATTAGGTATTGGATCTCCATCCAATTACCCAAGTCTCTTAGATTAATGGGTCTCTACCCAATAATCTCTTATTAGCTCTTATTGGATCTCATTTGTAGGATCCAATAATTCAGGGGCTTAACGGATATCCAATAAGATAGGGGCTCTGGCGAATATCTCATATCTGAACCTCTACTCGTCGTAACACCTACCATATGTGTGTGATCCTCTAGGCCCAATAACTTGTTAGCCGTGAGTCATACTTGTCAGAAATCCTTCTAGCTCAGTGAATTATTATCTCTATAATAATTCACTCGACTCATTGACTATAGACATACTAGGCCACTTAGTTGCAGTCCTCGAACGATACAGGGGAATCCAATCCTTTAGACCTATCTATCCTCAATTACTATGTACCTATAGTCCCTCATCCATCTAATATCCCAAAGACCCTATATCAGGCATGGTGTTGTTGGGCCCATACGGTCTCTCATCGAGTCTTGCTCTAATCAGATTCTCTCGAAGAACTCTTTCTCTCTCAATCCGAATAACCTTGGCTAAGGAATTGTTTAAGCAAGAGCATATGGGATATTCCTCTCATGATACCCAAAGCAGATAATCCTCTATCAACACTCAATAGCCCTCGTAAGGTTGGCTATCACTCCCAATGACTGATTGTACTAGATCTAGAGCTTCAAAAACTATAAGTTCGGTATCAAAGAGTGGAGTACTCATACAAGACATCCATGATATTTCAAGTCTAAGGATCAGATACATAACTAGGACTACGGAATCATTATCTAACAATAAAGTATCATCAACCATCCAGTATTCTATGGGCAGATCAGTCAATGAACTCATTCTCCAATAAGCACCTATACTATATCCTTAGTGTCCCCACATGAGTAGCTATGAGACCAACCACATGTATCATATGGACGAATATATAATACACCAGTCTGTTTGGTTATCTTGATGTCCTTCTCGAGTAGTAACCTATGACTAGGATTATTTAGGATCTGTGTTTAAAGGTAAATTGGTCTCATTATCATGATCTCATTGTGATTTGACTCCCATTACACAGATCTATAGATATCATAATATATGTAACTCACAAAATAAAGTGATAAAATATCAAATAATAATAAACAAAAAGAGTGTATGTCAAGTCACATGTACCATCACTCACGTGATTGGCTTATGTTGGGTCTAAGATTTTGATGATGAAACTAATTGATAGTGTTTTGTTGTCTAACTACATCTTGAGTGATGTAAGTCTACTCGATCAGGATTAGATAGTTGACACAGAATGAATCAGCATTACACCGAAAGAGATCACATCAGGATATTGGACATCGAGCCGAAAGTTTGGTCGACAATCGACAGAAGGCTTCGGATATCGAGCATCGAGCCAAGAAGAGTGGTGTTGCGCCAAGGATATTGGGGTTGTGGAGGTCAATCGTCGATTGGGAAATAAGTTACAAGAGAGGACGATGCACCGAAGAATTGGACAAAGCGCCGACGAATAATGTGTCGGGCAACAGGAGGTTGATTTGTGTAACTGACTAGATCAAAGTAGAGTTAAGTTTTATGTATGTAGGATTAACTATAATAACGATGAAGATATAAAGCAAAACAAAGTATCGGAGTTAAGTATGATGGAATCATTGGGAGTTTGAGAGTTCAACAGAAGTCTGAAGATTTATCGAGAGTGCTGCCGGAACTGGCCGAGAATGAGTAGGGATCTTGCTGAAGGGTTTTCGGAAGTTCACCAGAAGGTTTGTTTGAAATTCACAAAGCTCATCGAGAACGATCGGAGCTTGTCAAAAAAGCTCGTCGAAACTCACCAAGATCAATCGTGAAGTCTAGGAGCTTGTTGGGAGTCCGCAGAATGGTATTCGAGAGTTCGTCGGAAGACTACCGAAAGTTCACCGGAAGCTCACCGGGAGAAGTCTTAACTTGCAGAATTTGTAATAGCTTAGGAATGTCTTTAATTTCATAGTTAGCACATAAATAGGGTTAGGATTAGGTGTTAATCCTTTAACCTTGTTAGGGGTCAACTAGGCCTTGTATTGGATCAGTTTGGCCAATTTTAAGGCCCAACCAGGAGTGCTAGACACTGTCTGGCGGTGGCATCACCCAGGTCCAGCTTCCCAGGTAGTCTAGGGTGATGGTACCGTCAGACTAAGCGATGGTACAACCTAGTGTCAGAGTCAGACTAGCGGTGGTACCGCCAATGACAAGCGATGGTACCGTCAGAACTTGGTAGACCCAGGATGGGATATTTTTGGCTCCAAGTTTAAATCAAATTGGAGCCTATAAAAACCCCTCCTATCCTAGGGTTGAAGCAACAAGCACACTGAACCTAAAGTAGGAAAACGCTATTGAAATCCTTTCTCTCCTCTAGTCTTTAGTTGAGTTCAGCTTAAAGAGAGGAGTGTGTGTGAGTGCTTGTAAAAGGGTTACCTCCTAAGCCCATCAAAAGGAGAATATTGTAAGGGAGTTGGTACTCGCCCGTTGGAAGGAGGATAGCTAGTGGAAAAGCCGATGGCCTCATGAGAAGAGGAATCAGGAGTGGACGTAGGTCATATGGCCGAACCACTATAAAAATTCTGGTTTGCATTTCTATTATTGTTATTTACACTTCTGCAAACCATCTTTGCTTTACTTCCTCTATTTCTCCTTCTTACAATTGTATTCAAGTTTAAAGCATCATTCCTTTCGGGGTTCAAATGAAATGTTGCTTTTAATCGTATGAAGTTTTTGAAACTAGTTTAAATTATCGAAATTTATCATCTTTATCCACTGCACTAATTCACCCCCCCCTCTTAGTGCCGCTCTAGATCCTAACAATTGGTATCAAAGCCTCATTATTTCTCATTCGGATTCACACCCATGAGAAATGGCTCTTCACGGCTTTCAAGAGGGTTTTTCGATTGTTCATCCCTCGTTCTTTAATGGTTCGGACTACACATATTGAAAAACTCGAATGAGAGTTTTCTTAATTTCTCTTGATTCAAACTTGTGGAATATTATTGAATACGGCTTTCGACTTCCCTCTAAACCGATGAACGAATAGTCGAATTTGGAGAAAAAAATCTTTTTCTTTAAATGCTAAGGCTCTGAATGCCTTATTTTGCGCTTTGGATAAAAACAAGTTCAATTGGATTTCTATATGCGAAATGGCTTTTGATATTTGGTAGACACTTGAAATCACGCACGAGAGAACTAGTAGAGTTCAAAACTCAAAAGTAAACCTCTTATTGCATGAATTTGAGCTTTTTCGAATGCAACCAAGCGAGACTATAGGCGACATGTACACCCGTTTCACGGATGTCGTCGATAGTCTAAAAGTTCTTGGTAAATCTTTTTCGAATTTTGATCTCATAAACAAGATTTTAATATCCCTTTCAAAAAGGAAGGATCTTAAAGTAACCACAATACAAGAAGCTAAAAATCTAAATGACCTTCTGATAGAAGAACTCATTGGCTCATTAATAACGTATGCAATGAGTTTTTTGAAACTTGATGAACACTTGAACTGCCTTCTAAAGAACAGGAAGGATTTGGAACTTCAAACAAATGAATACCACTTGAGTGCTGACTCAAGTGATAAGGACATTGAACACATAACAATGAATGTTAATAAGTTCATTAAACAAAAATCAAAATAAAAAATAAACTTGAACGGAGGAAGAGGCCAAAGAAAAGGAAGACACCCAAGGGCGAATCAAGAACTTCCAAAAGGCAAATGGTAAATTACACTTTGACAGGCTTCGACTACAAGGTAAGCAACTCAACCAAAGCCCCTTTGCTTTATGAAATTACTTGAAATTTTTCATGAGTGCTTAATTTAGGTAGTAGGAAATAAAAAATCATTTTCAAAAAATTATATCATGCTTTTCTTTCTAGTACTTTTGAAAAGTAAAAATTATGGTTGATGATTGGATGATTCTATGAATGCTTAAGATTTTCATATCGGATTTGATGTATAGTTTTGACACGAAAATTAATTATGTTAATCCATGATTGAGTATTTCGATTTTCATGCTTAATGATATTATGCATGAGGATTTGAATTAATGATATCCTATGTTTTGGAATGATGACTTGATGGTTTTTATAATGAAAATTAATTTTTTTTCATATTTATAAAATGATGCATGATTTTAGCAAAAATTTGAACATTGAACATCTTGTTATAACTAATGAAAGAGAGAATTAAAATGATGAAATCATGCTTAATGATTGTATCATGCTTGATAATTTAAAATCTTATATTTCAGAATATTGTGCTTTTAGTCTTAACGGTTTTATGATGAAATTTTTTAGATAACTCACCATATTTTTTATAATGAAACTTGTCTCGACTTTAAACTTGATACTCATCCCTTATACAAAAGGACTTGAGCATGCTTACATATGTAATCAATCTATATTGCTCTTAATAAATTTTCCGAATGAAACTTCTCAATGTTGATTTCAGACTTATACGATAATGCATATTGTGATTTATTTTACAAAATTTGCCTTCACTCTTGAATGTGATACTCGTTTTTATTAAAGGCAAAGATATGCTTACATGAAGTAAATCATAAAAGGAAAATACATATTTCTTGAAATTTGTCTATCTCTAAAGTTCTCGATTTTTGATAAAAGACAAATAATGAGTCTCTAGAAAATAATTTTGATAATGTTTCAAAAATCATGATTGATAACGACATAGATGAAAATGTTTAATGTATGTATAGTGATGATTTCATTCTCAACATGATGCATGACTTTTATATGAAAATTTGAATATGGTTATTTGAGATTAACCACATAAAATAAAACATATAAAAATTAAAAATGTATTATCATGATGTTTTATGTTTGATGCATTTGATCTTAATGACAAAACTTGTATTTTAAATTTATATGATGATGGCTTTCATGCAAATATTAGAACATATCTTATGAAATCACCATTGATAATAATGAAATGAAAATATTAAAAGTTTGTTATCATACTTAATGACTTTATGATATCATATCTTGATAACAAAACTCATGTGTTGGTTTTAAACATGATACTCATCTTTTAAAACATGAGCATACTTATATGAAACAAATAACTTAATAAAACACATTATGTATGATGAGTGACTCTCACATTTTTAACTAATGTGTATTTGGTCTTAATCATTTTTACGATAAGTTTTTATATGACGTGTTATATCTTTCGATTTTAAAAATCTTGATGATAGTTTTTGCCTTTACGTCTTGAACTTTCATGTTTATCTCAATTTGATATTAAAAGACAAAGATATGCTCATATGAAATGAATCATAAAATAGAAATACATATTTCTTGAAATCTTTCTTCTAGAGTGTTTTGATTTTTTCATATAAAAACAAGTGATGAATTCATTTATGATATTTTGTGAATCACTTGAATTATGAATGAGATTTTGATGATGTGTTAAAAGAATCACTTAAAAAGAAAATGCTTTTCCCATCTTATTGAGAGTAATGATTTCATGATATCTTATGAATCTCGTAAATTATGAAAGTAATTTTGATGATTTATTTATGAGTTTGGAGTTGATGAATTGAACTAGAATGAGTCTTATCTATATCGTGATCTTGATAACTTAAGTTTTTCAAGATCTCTTACTCCATACTCTTTTATGATTCTCCTATGTTATTGAAGAAAAATGCAAATGAATCATAAATTGTCTTCTCTTGATTTTTTGATACTAAACCTGAGAAAATGTGCTTTGATGATTGAAACATTGCATGTGTAATTTGATTTTTTTCTCCTATATTTCAATACTTCTTTGTATACTTCATGACTTGATGTTTGAAATGTTGATGTAGATCTTTGATGTATCACTTGTCATGATTTATGCAAATTGCTAGCATTTTGAATCTCGAAAATGATTTTGACTTGATTATGGGTTTCAAGTTGTCAAATTGGTATCAAGCAAATCATGAACTCTCTAATGAATTCTTGCCTTGAGATATTTTATGCAAATTGAAATGCTCTCCTTAATGATTACTTCTTTTTTCACTTACTAAAGAGGAAAGCAATCCAAGTTTTGATATATCGATAAGTGATACTTGAAATTATTTTTATGATTCATGATGAATTTAGATCTATCATGCATAAATCAAGTTATTCCTTTTTACTACCAAATGAATCATGACTTGATCTTTGATATTGATATTTCTTTTATCATGATCCTTGGTTGTATAATTCTTTTACTTTATTAAAAAGATTTGTCAAATGAATCATATATTTCTTGAATTTTCTTGATATCATGATATGATTTCTTTATATGGCTTGAAATTTTTAGCCATTGAGTCCTCCACTTCATTTTGACAATAACTAAGGGGGACCTAGCTTGTTGGCTTGAATGTTAAATTCATGATTTGAATTTTGATGATAAAAACATTTATGTCAATATTTGTTTCTAATATCTCATTTGCCATTTTGATGAAAAAGGAAATCAATTACAACATTACATCCTCTCTTCTTTTTTAGAGTGATAAAGGGGGAGAAAAATTGCTAGCTTGAAGCAAAATTACTAGCTTAGAAAAAACTTGCTAACTTGTGTATCACAAGAAAAAGTGACAAAAGTAGCTAGCTAAAACTTGCAAAAATTGCTACCTTGCAATTTCACGAGAAGCTAAGAATTACTATATCAAAGGATGTAAATATTGCTATCTTGCCTATCTCAAGAAGAGAAAATGCAAAACTTAGAAAATTTGCATTCCTACTCTTACCATGCTTGTATGTTGTAATGAAAATTTGGCATGCATGTTTAAAGTGATTATACAAAATTGCTAGCTCATTGTAAACAAAAAGTTGATAGCTTGTAAAGGCAAAACTTAGAAAGGTGCTAGCATGAAGTATTGCAAAAAGAAGCAAAATGCTATCTTGCCTATCATGAGAAACTTGCCATGATTGAATGTTGATGAAAATCTAGCTCGTATGATTGTAAAACTTGCATAACTTTTAAACTAGCTATAATGTTACTTCCCCTTTTTGTTGATAACAAAGGGGTAGAAGTAGATTGATGAGTTCATGCAATGTAATGTTGTTTGAATATTTTATATGTTTGCATGATGGTTTGATATTTTTTTATACATGTTGCTTGGATTTGGGATAATTCAAGTGTTCTATCAATGGTATATTGATAGGGGGAGTTTGGTTAAACTCTGAGGAGTTAAGGTTAACTCCGTCAGTCATCAATTTGTTATCATCATAAAAAAGGGAGACACTATTGGGTCTCAGATTTTGATGATGATGAATATTTGAGGACACTAACAATCATTCAAGTCATAAATCACATCCAACATCCATAACTTCATAAAACATTATGCAATTTATAATCCATATACCACTCGAATTTACAACAAAATTGAGCTTGATAGAATCCAGGATCCACATATTGAGGACACTAACTCCGGGACTCATAAAATTTCAAAGCCAACTCAACTAAACAATATCCACATCATAAAATCCACGAGGAAATCCATATAGCTACAAAACTAACATTTACCACACATTTATATCATCATACCATTTAAACTTCATATTTCAAGTTCTAACATGAGAGGTCCTCCAACCTTTACATAACATATAAGTTCAGGTTCACCATCGACATTTCACTAAACACAAAATATACTTATACAACAAAAACATATCAACCACTAAAGATCATCCCAAAATCTTCTAGCTTTCCCTTCCTCAGCACAATTTAAACATCCCAAAGTCTGAAAAGCTAACCTGAAAATATTATATAACAACGGGGTGAGCATGACAAAGCTCAGAAGTGACTAACATATCCATAGGGAAGGAGAATAGCTTTCAATAAGCTGATATCAAAATGCAAGGCCCGATACAAGGAAACATATATATCATCATATCATAATCACGAATGTCTTAATCAACTCATTTAATTCATAACAAATAGGGTAAGGAATAATTAGAGCATATCAGATGATGATAATGGTAAGTTGAAGCATATCCAATGACACACAGGACAATATGAAGCATATCAATGGTGCATGGGTGATCTCTCAGAACATATCAGAATAACAAACAAATAACAGAAGTTCAAATGTTAAATCTGATCATTCACTTTCATATCATCCAAAGCGCACATGTACACACAAATAATGCTTTGGATATCATATCAAAAACACAGAGGGTGCAGTGGGATCTCAAATAATATCTCCCACGTCTGGAAGAGTCATCATCCACGTCTGGATGAAGCCGAATAGGGGCGGCGAGCATCGCAGGCTCTATGCACAAATACCCTTTACCATTTCTGGCAAAGGTCCAAATAATCCCTTTACCATTTCTAGCAAAGGTCCAAATAATCCCACAGACACCAGAGTACAAAAGGACAGGTATGAACAATAATTTGACACATATCGGAAGCACATGCGAAACAATAAAACGTACATGCGCCTTTACAAAATAGTACGATGCAAGCATATTCTTTCACAATGCATTCAAATTTGAAATGAACATAATGACATGTGTATACAAGGGTTTGAAATGATGGTATAAAGCTCAACTGAATGAAGGACTTTAGCTGAATTCAGTTTCAACAAAAAGGACAAAATAAGAATAGGCAAACTTGACAAAAATCTGGTCCTGGCAGAATTCGAAAGGTATAATTCCTGAATTGTTTGAATAACCAAATATACTCCAATTCACTCTAAATTAGTGTCATTTGAAAGATATAATAATCTAGATTCGGGTTAACAAAGTTTGGTATGAATTAGAGGTCTTCACAGGAAGTTACAAATAATTTAGTGACAACAGGTCAGAAAACTTCATCTCTGTTTTACAGAATGTATAGGGTCGACTAAATAGACGTTTTCAGTTGGTATCTGCACTCCAAATATTTCAAATAAGATATGCACAGAAAGCTTTATGAGTCTACTTTCCAATAAGGTTAATTTTATCACCATTGAATCTGTTCACAGTGAGTTACAAGTGATAGAATGCCCAAAGGTCAGAACTCAGAATCTCTATTTTACAGATTCTATAGGGTCAATTCAAACAGAAGTTTAGATAGGCAATTGAACTCCAAATTCATACATCTTGGTCTCAAAATGAAGATATACAAGTATACTTTCGGATGGATTTAATTTTACTTAAATACGAATCCAGTACAGAGAGTTATAGACATGATAAGGCAGAAAGGACAGAATCTGGAAAAAAATCCAGATTTGCGGTTTGATACATAAATTGCGGAAATATCATTATGAAACTTCAAACTTCTAAAATTTTCAGGATTAAGATGAAAACAAGGAACCAACTAACTGTAGGAAAGGGTTAGAACACTTGCCTTTGATCAATTTTGATCCCAATGAAAAGTATTGAGCCCAAGAACCCTAAATCCCTAATTCTCCTTCTCTTTTTCTTCTTATCTTCTTCTCTCTTTCTCTCCCTTTCTTCTCCACGTATGCTGCCTTCTCAGTTTCCTTAGGAACGAAGGCAGAGACTCTTAAACAGTGGGATTTGTTATTTTGTGCATTTTGCAGTTTAGTCCTTGTTTTATATATTTTTACAATTAAGTCCTCCGAATTTTACAAATAGGTCCTCAGAATTTTACAAACAGATCCTCACATCTTATAAATAGGTTTTCAATTCCATTCAAACTCATCTATCAAATTTAAAATGGATAGTAACTTTGCTATTAAACTCTTATACTGAAAATTTAGAAACAAGGAATGCGAGGATGTTACACTCTCCCCCTTAAAAGAAATTTAGTCCTCTAAATTTATCATACCTCTATCAATGACAAGATGAGGATAAACTTTCTTCATTTCCTCCTCTAGCTCCCAAGTTGTTTCTTCTCCAGAATGATGTCTCCATTTCACTTTAACGAGAGGGATGACCCGATTCCTTAAGATTTTATCCTTCCTATCAATAATTTGAGTGGGCTCCTCCGATAGGATAAGTCTTTATCAATCACAATCGGCTCATAATTTATGATATGAGAGGGATCATGCACATACTTTCTAAGCATTGAAACATGAAAAATATCATGGATCTGACCTAAGGATGGTGGCAAGACAATCCTGTAAGCGACAGAACCAATTCTTTCAAGGATTTCAAAAGTCCAATAAACCTTGGGCTTAATTTTCCTTTCTTCCCAAATCTTGCTACGCCTTTAGAAGGGGAAACCTTCAAAATACAAAATCCCCTACTTGAAACTCAATATCTCTTCGTCGGTTATCAGCATAGCTCTTTTGGCGACTCTGAGCAGTCTTTAGCCTTTTTCTTATAACTTGGATCTTTTCAGTAGTCTCTTGTACTTTATCTGGTGCTAACAACTTTTTATCGCCAACTTCCTCCCAACATATAGGCGTTCTACACTTTCGCCCATACAAAGCTTCATAGGGAGCCATCTGAATGCTTGAATGGTAACTATTATTGTAAGTGAACTCAATAAGGGAAATATCTTTATCCCATTCACCTCTCCAATCCATGACATAGGCTCTAAGCAAATCCTCAAGTATTTGAATTGTTCTTTCAGATTGACCATCGGTCTGAGGGTGATAGGCGGTGCTAAACTTTACTTTGGTGCCCATAGACTCTTGTAATCTCCTCCACAATCTAGAAAGAAATCTAGAGTCTCTGTCAGAGATGATCTCCTTTGGAACACCATGAAGTCTTACTATTTCATCAACATATAAATCAGCAAGTCGATCAAGCGAATAAGTCATATTGATTGGTAAGAAATGTGCAGATTTGGTTAACCTATCAATAATGACCCAAACAGCATCATGTTTCCTAGAGGTTCTGGGTAGTCCTGAAACAAAGTCCATGGTAACACATTCCCATTTCCATTCAGGAATATTTAAAGGCTGTAACAAACCTCCAGGTCTTTGATGTTCTGCTTTGATTTGCTGACAAGTCAAACACTTCGAAACATACATTGCAATCTCCTTTTTCATGCCTTCCCACCAATAATGACTTTGGAGATCCTATACATTTTAGTGCTACCAGGATGCATGGTGTATTTGAATTGTGACCCTCCATCAGAATTTGATTCTTGATATCTGAGTTATTAGGAACACATATTCTATCCCCAAACCTCAAGAGGCCATCCTCTAAAATTTGAAAATTTGGCTTCAATCCTTTTCAACTTCATTTCTAAAGTATATTAAATGTGGATCTTGTAGTTGCCCTTCTTTAATTTGTTGCGTAAGATCAGACCGCACTTGAATAGAGGCCATCAACATCATTGAATTTTGCCCTTTTCTCATGACATTCAAATCACAATTTTCTTCTAAGAACCTCCATTGTTTCACAATCAGACTAGCCATAAAGCTTGTAGATTTTCTACTAAGCGCATCAGCTACAACATTAGCTTTACCTGGGTGATAACGGATGGTACAATCATAATCCTTCAGAAGTTCTATCCATCTTCGTTGCCTCATATTCAACTCTTTCTGAGTAAAAATATACTTTAAACTTTTGTGATCATAAGGATTTCAAATGTTCGCCCATATAAAATGTCTCCAAATTTTTAGAGCAAAGATGATTGCTTTGCTAATTCCGATCATGAGTTGGATAATTGACTTCATAACTCTTTAGCTGCCTAGAAGCATAAGCAATTACTCTCCCTTCCTGCATTAGAACACATCCCAGGCCCTTTCTTGAAGCATCGGTATAAACTACAAATCCCTCATTACCACTTGGAATAGTGAGAATAGGGGCACTGGTCAATCTTCTTTTTAGCTCTTGGAAACTTTGCTCACAATCATCACCCCATTCAAATTTCATATTCTTCCGAGTCAGTTTGGTAAGGGGAGAAGCGATTCGAGAAAATCCCTCCACAAATCTCCTGTAATAACCTGCCATGCCTAGGAAACTTCTAACTTCAGTTACATTTGTTGGTACTTCCCACTTAACCACTGCTTCTACCTTCTTTGGATCAACAGATATGCCTTTCCCTGAAATCACATGGCCTAAGAAAGCAATTTCCTTCACCAAAATTCACATTTACTAAACTTTGCATACAATTTCTTTTCTCTTAGTATGGATAATCGTTTCTCAAGTGTTCCTCATGCTCTTGATTACTCTTTGAATACACCAATATGTCATCAATGAACACAATTACACAGTCATCCAAGAGTGGCTGAAATATCCTGTTCATCAATTCCATAAAAGCTGCAGGGGCATTAGTCAAGCCAAAAGGCATTACCAAGAATTCATAGTGTCCATATCGGGTCCTGAAGGCAGTTTTTGGAATATCCTCTTTCTTGATCTTTAACTGATAATAACCTGACCTTAGATCGATCTTAGAGAACACTTGTGCACCCTGCAATTGATCAAACAAGTCATCGATTCTTGGAAGAGGATACTTGTTTTTAATGGTCACCAAATTCAACTGTCTATAGTCAATACAAAGCCTCAATGTCCCATCCTTCTTCTTAACTAATAGCACTGGAGCACCCCATGGTGAGACGCTGGGTCGAATGAAACCCTTATCTAACAATTCTTGTATTTGCTTCTTCAACTCCTCTAACTCGAGAGGAGCCATTCTATATGGAGGCTTAGATATTGGGGTTGTCCCGGACTACTTCAATAACAAATTCACCATCCCTCCTGGTGGTAATCCAGGCAAGTCATCCTAGGAAATACATCGGGAACTCTTTAACCACCAAAGTTTCATTTAGTTGAGTTTCTTGATCTGAATGATCCTTTACACATATAAGATAACAAAAACAACCCTTTTGCATAAGACGATGAGCTTGAAGTGCTGATACCAGATAAAGAGGCATATCATGTCGGATTCCCTCAAAATAAAAGATGGGCTGACCCGGTAGGCAAAAGGTGATCATTTTTGTATAACAATTGATACTAGCATGATAGGAAGATAGCCAATCCATGCCAAGTATAATATCAAAACCTTGGATCTCTAGGAGGATCAAATCGGCAAGGAATTCATGCTCTCCAATAGAAATCAAACAGGATGGATATATCAAGTTTGCTATCAAAGAATTCCCCACAGCAGTAGTTACATACAACATATAATCCAGTGGTCTAGGTAGAACACTCAAATGACAAGCAAAATGTGGTGAAACAAAGGATAGATTAGAGCCAGGATCAAACAAAACTTTTGCATTTTTATTAGAAACATGAAGAATACCTTCGACCACTTTATTTAGAGGCTCTAGCATCCTGCTCAGTGATAGCATATACTCTAGCATGGGCTGCTGATCTGGGAGGTAGTGGTTCTTCCTTTTTCTTAAAGGGACAGTCCTTTATTTTGTGACCTAACTTTCCACAACCAAAGCAGGCTCCAGTCACCCAAAAACACCTATTAGTCTCATGATTGCTTCCACATTTTGTACATAATGGAATCCCTTGTGGTAGCTTCCTCATCTCATATCCAGATACCTTTACCCTCTTGTTACTTCTCTCAGGTTCATTTCCTCTCCTATTTTTATAGAAAAACTTATCCATACTATTCTTGCTCATGATTTCTTGGATCTCTTCTAAATCTTTTTCAATTATGAAGGCTCTTTCCACCACCTCAGAATATGCCTGAAGTTTTAAAGCTGATATTCGGCTCCTTATGGCTGGCCTTAATCCCCTCTCAAACCTCCTTGCTTTTCTAGATTCATCATCAATCATATGTGTGGCAAATCTGGAGAGCTCAGTGAATTTAGATTCATATTTGGCCACCGTTAAATTTCCCTGAATGAGATTCAAGAACTCCAATTCTTTCTGCTCTCTAATGCAATCTGGGAAATATTTATCGTTGAACTTTTCTGTAAATGTCTTCCAAGTGAATGGCTCATGTCTAATTTCAGAAATCCTCCTCATTGTTCTCCACCAGTGTTCAGCCTCTCCCTCTAACATAAAGGTAGCAAGAGAAACCTTCGATCATCAGGGCAATTTAAAACGTCAAATATTTTCTCTATCCGCATTATCCATTGTTCTGCTACCATTGGATCAGGCTCACCACTAAAACTGGGAGGACTGAGCTTCTTAAACTGTTCAATTCCTAACCCAATCCGATTTGAAGTCCCTGCTCCATCATCTCTTTCCGGTCGAACTTGTTGTTGCATTACTTGTGTCATAGCCTCTAGAGTCTTCATGATTCCACTCAATTGATCAGAAGTAGATGCAACAGGAGAACCAGACGATCTCGTCATTCTCGCTTCCTAAAAAAAACAACAAAAGAGGAATTTTGATCAATCTCTAAATAAAATCACTAAACCTCAAAATTTATTATGCATCTAGCATATCAAAATTCTTAGTGATCCTCAAATCATGCTCTGATACCACCTCTGTCACGCCCCCCCCTGAAATTTAATCTCATTCAGGAGGTGTGACCCTGTCTCAAAATTCATAACATTATTATTTTAGCAACAAAACGATCCCAGGATCCACATCGATATTTGAGGACACTAACAATCATTCAAGTCATAAATCACATCCAACATCCATAACTTCATAAAACCTGTGCAATTTATAATCCATATACCACATCACTCCAGGACTCATAAAATTTCAAAGCCAACTCAACTAAACAATATCCACATCATAAAATCCACGAGGAAATCCATATAGCTACAAAACTAACATTTACCACACATTTATATCATCATACCATTTAAACTTCATATTTCAAGTTCTAACATGAGAGGTCCTCCAACCTTTACATAACATATAAGTTCAGGTTCACCATCGACATTTCACTAAACACAAAATATACTTATACAACAAAAACATATCAACCACTAAAGATCATCCCAAAATCTTCTAGCTTTCCCTTCCTCAGCACAATTTAAACATCCCAGAGTCTGAAAAGCTAACCTGAAAATATTATATAACAACGGGGTGAGCATGACAAAGCTCAGCAAGTGACTAACATATCCATAGGGAAGGAGAATAGCTTTCAATAAGCTGATATCAAAATGCAAGGCCCGATACAAGGAAACATATATATCATCATATCATAATCACGAATGTCCTCTTAATCAACTCATTTAATTCATAACAAATAGGGTAAGGAATAATTAGAGCATATCAGATGATGATAATGGTAAGTTGAAGCATATCCAATGACACACACGACAATATGAAGCATATCAATGGTGCATGGGTGATCTCTCAGAACATATCAGAATAACAAACAAATAACAGAAGTTCAAATGTTAAATCTGATCATTCACTTTCATATCATCCAAAGCGCACATGTACACACAAATAATGCTTTGGATATCATATCAAAAACACAGAGAGGGTGCAGTGGGATCTCAAATAATATCTCCCACGTCTGGAAGAGTCATCATCCACGTCTGGATGAAGCCGAATAGGGGGCGGCGAGCATCGCAGAGCTCTATGCACAAATACCCTTTACCATTTCTGGCAAAGGTCCAAATAATCCCTTTACCATTTCTAGCAAAGGTCCAAATAATCCCACAGACACCAGAGTACAAAAGGACAGGTATGAACAATAATTTGACACATATCGGAAGCACATGCGAAACAATAAAACGTACATGCGCCTTTACAAATAGTACGATGCAAGCATATTCTTTCACAATGCATTCAAATTTGAAATGAACATAATGACATGTGTATACAAGGGTTTGAAATGATGGTATAAAGCTCAACTGAATGAAGGACTTTAGCTGAATTCAGTTTCCAACAAAAAGGACAAAATAAGAATAGGCAAACTTGACAAAAATCTGGTCCTGGCAGAATTCGAAAGGTATAATTCCTGAATTGTTTGAATAACCAAATATACTCCAATTCACTCTAAATTAGTGTCATTTGAAAGATATAATAATCTAGATTCAGGTTAACAAAGTTTGGTATGAATTAGAGGTCTTCACAGGAAGTTACAAATAATTTAGTGACAACAGGTCAGAAAACTTCATCTCTGTTTTACAGAATGTATAGGGTCGACTAAATAGACGTTTTCAGTTGGTATCTGCACTCCAAATATTTCAAATAAGATATGCACAGAAAGCTTTATGAGTCTACTTTCCAATAAGGTTAATTTTATCACCATTGAATCTGTTCACAGTGAGTTACAAGTGATAGAATGCCCAAAGGTCAGAACTCAGAATCTCTATTTTACAGATTCTATAGGGTCAATTCAAACAGAAGTTTAGATAGGCAATTGAACTCCAAATTCATACATCTTGGTCTCAAAATGAAGATATACAAGTATACTTTCGGATGGATTTAATTTTACTTAAATACGAATCCAGTACAGAGAGTTATAGACATGATAAGGCAGAAAGGACAGAATCTGGAAAAAAATCCAGATTTGCGGTTTGATACATAAATTGCGGAAATATCATTATGAAACTTCAAACTTCTAAAATTTTCAGGATTAAGATGAAAACAAGGAACCAACTAACTGTAGGAAAGGGTTAGAACACTTGCCTTTGATCAATTTTGATCCCAATGAAAAGTATTGAGCCCAAGAACCCTAAATCCCTAATTCTCCTTCTCTTTTTCTTCTTATCTTCTTCTCTCTTTCTCTCCTTTCTTCTCCACGTATGCTGCCTTCTCAGTTTCCTTAGGAACGAAGGCAGAGACTCTTAAACGGTGGGATTTGTTATTTTGTGCATTTTGCAGTTTAGTCCTTGTTTTATATATTTTTACAATTAAGTCCTCCGAATTTTACAAATAGGTCCTCAGAATTTTACAAACAGATCCTCACATCTTATAAATAGGTTTTCAATTCCATTCAAACTCATCTATCAAATTTAAAATGGATAGTAACTTTGCTATTAAACTCTTATACGAAAATTTAGAAACAAGGAATTGGACGAACAAAAGTAAAAACGCTTATTGAAATTTTTTTCTCCCTCTAGTCTTTATTTGCTGCGTCGAGTTGAACTTAAAGAGAGGTGTGTGTGAGTGCTTGTAAAACGGGTTAAGAGAATAGGAATTGGCCTCAGAGAATAGGAATTGGGAGTCGACATAGGTCGTATGATCGAACCACTATAAAAATTCTGGTTTGTATTTCTATTATTGTTATTTACACTTCTGTAAACCATCTTTGCTTTACTTCCTCTATTTCTCCTTCTTACAATCGGATTCAAGTTTAAAGCATCATTCCTTTCGGGGTTCAAATGAAACATTACTTTTAATCATACAAAGTTTTCGAAACTTATTTAAATCACCAAAATTTATTATCTTTATCCGTTGCACTAATTCACCTCCCCTTTTAGTGCCGCTCTATATCCTAACAGCTTATAGGGTACTTATGATTAGCAATCTCCCACTTGACCAAAAGCTAATCACCTACGTGTTTGATCCCCATCAGATCCCTGTGATGCTCAAAGACAATCTGAGACAATAGCTTCGTTAGTAGATCTATAATGTTATCTTCAGATGGAACTCTTTTCACTACAATATCTTTTCGGGTGACAATCGCTCTTATCAGGTGGAACCTCCTCAGAATGTGCTTTGACTTCTGATGAGACTTGAGTTCTTTAAGTTGAGCAATTGCCCCATTGTTATCATAATATAAGGGAATCAGCTCCTCGTTGCTCGACATGACTCCTAGATCTATAATGAACTTCTTTATCTAGACTCTTTCCTTTGTTGCCTCTGTCGTAGTAATATACTCCGCCTCTATGATCGAGTCAGCAGTAGTATCTTGCTTGAAACTCTTCTAGCACACTACTCTTCCATTCAGGGTGAATATATATCCTGAATTAGACTTGCTATCATCAACATTGGATTGGAAGCTTGAGTCCGTGTAGCCCTCAACCCTAAGGCTACAGCCTCCATATACTATTAAAAGATCCTTAGTCCTTCTCAAGTACTTAAGGATACACTTTACTGCTTTCCAGTGCTCCAAGCCAAGATCTGTCTGATACCTTCTCGTGACACTCAAAGCATGCGCTATATCAGACATGGTATATAGCATAGCATACATGATAGACTCTATGGCTAAAGCATAGGATATCCTATCCATGTCTGTCATTTCTTCAAGATTCTTTTGGGGACATACTCCCTAGAAAGTGATATTTCATATCTCATTTGTATGAGATCTCTTTTGAAATTTTTCTTACAAAACCTTTTGACTATGGTATCTATGTACTTAGATTGAGATAAGCCAAGCATCCTCTTGGATCTATCTCTATAGATCTGAATTCCCAATATGTAGGATGCTTCCCCTAAGTTCTTTATGAAAAAATGTCTAAAAATCCAAGCCTTTATTGTGGAGAGCATTCCTACATCATTTCCAATGATTAGGATATCATCCACATATAATACCATAAAGGTGATAGCACTCCCACTTACCTTTCTGTACACACAAGGCTCATCTTCATTCTTAACAAAGTCATAAGATCTGATTGATTCATCAAACCTTATGTTCCAAACTTTGAGAAGCTTGCTTCAGTTTATAGATAGACCTAAACAACCTTCACACTTTTTCTGGACTATCCCTAGACATGAATCCCTTAGGTTGTATTATATATACCTCCTCCTCGAGGTTGCCATTGAGGAATGTGATTTTTTATGTCCATCTGACAGATCTTATAATCATAGTGTACTATAATAGCCAATAGAATTCAGATGGATTTTAGCATAGCTACGAGTGAGGAGGTTCCGTCATTGTCAACACCTTGCCTTTGATGATACCCCTTAGCCATTAGCCTTGCTTTATAGGTATCTACCTTTTTACATACTCCAATCTTCTTTTTTGAAGATGTACTTGTAGCCAATGGATATAATACCCTTGGGTGTATCAACCAGGTTTTAAACCTTGTTCGAGTACATGAAATCCATCTTTGAATTCATGGCTTCTTATCATTTTCCGGAGTCTATACTCATAATAGCCTCCTCATAGGTTTGAGGATCAATATCCTCAACATCCTCTCTTCTGATATGTCCCATATATCTCTTAGGAGGATAGGATACTCTCCGAATCTAAGTAAAGTCGAAACTTGTGTGCTAGGTACCTGAACAGACTCTAGTTGTGGAATAGTACTTGAATTAGGTTCTCCAAACTCGCTCATCTCTATCACACTCCTACTATCTCTACCAAGAATATGTTCATTCTCAAAGAACACTGCTCTCTTAGCTACAAAGATCTTTTGGTCCTCAGGGTGATAGAAATAATACCCATAAGTTTTCTTGGGATATCCCACGAACTTGCACCGTTCCATCCTAGATTCCAACTTGTCGGGGTTGTGTCTCTTAACGTGAGCAGTATAGTCCCAAATCTTAACAATCTTAAGATCAGACTTCTTTCCTTTTCATATCTCATATAGAGTAGACACCACTGACCTAGTTGGAATTCTGATCAAAAGGTAAGCTGTGGTCTCTAGGGCATTGATAGAACCCCAGAGGAATTCTATCGAGATTGATCTTTGAGGGGGATCAACCCTTGGAACGCTATAGGGGTTCCACCCTCCAAGTAGCCTAGTGGCTGCAATTGTAGATTGATCTTTCTTATTCCAAAGAGGTGGAGGCTACAAGCTTATATAGAGCTCCAAACCCTAACCCTAGGGGTTGCTTCCTAAGTGAACTACCCAATTTGCCCTCAACCTTAGCGGGCCGGCCCAGTAACAAGGGGGGCGGCGGCTAAGAAGCCCAAAGACCCAAATATAAACCCTAGCCTCTCTTCTTCATAGGATAGAGGTGGCTAGGTGGGGTTTATTACATTCTCATAGGGTTTTTATTAGCTGTTACATGGTTGAGTAGGACCTAACCCTGCTAGGGTCCTATCAAGCCCGCCCTCTTCAAATCAGCCTTGTCCTCAAGGCTGGGGTTCCATGAACTCAGGGAACCGGGACTTCAGCTCCTCATATGATTCCCATGTGGCATCTTCAAGTGGTAAATTAGTCCAATGTACTAGTACTTCAGTAGAGGGACGTCGATGACGCATCACGACTCTGCGGTCGAGGATGGCTTGTGGTTGGGCTTGAATATTTCCATCATCAGTGGTGTTGGGCGCTTGGATCAGGATACCTCGTGTTCTCCCAACTTGGGCTTCAAGCATGACACGTGGAAGACAGGGTGAATTTTGGCATCTTTAGGTAATTTAAGTCTGTACGCCACAGCTCCAATACGCTCTATGATCTGATAGGGCCCATAAAAACGTGGAGATAGCTTCATGGAGGCTCGTGTGTTGATGGATAGTTGCTTGTATGGTTGTAGGCGAAGATAAACCCAATCTCCTACTAAAAATTCTCTTTCACTTCTTCGTGTGTCAAACTTGTCGCTTCATTCTAGCTTCAGCGGTAGAGAGATTATTCTTTAGCAAATGTAGGAGTTTATCCTGTCAATTAAATCTTGGTCGACTGATCTACCTTAGTGAGCCAATTACATACTTTGGAATCACAGAGAAGCGGCCGACCATATAATGCTTCATATGGGGTACATTTTGTAGATGAATGATATGTAGTATTATACCACCATTCGGCCCAGGGGAGCCATTTCGTCCACTCCTTTGGTCGATCACTAGCGAAACACCGAAGGTATGTCTCTAAACATCTGTTCACCACTTCTGTTTGGCCGTCAGTTTGTGGATGATATGCAGTGCTCATCTTGAGTTTGGTGCCTCAGAATCAAATAACTCGGTCCAAAATTTACTAGTGAAGACCCTATCACGATCACTTACGATGGACCTTGGCATCCCATGTAGTTTAACAATATTTTCTATGAAAATCTGAGCAATACTAATAGCAGTGTAGGGATTTCGCACAGCACAAAAATGAGCATATTTCGTAAGTCGATCAACCACCACAAGGATTGTGCTTTTACCTTTGGAAGGTGGCAACCCTTCGATGAAGTCCATAGAGATGTCACCATACCGAGTCAGGTATAGGTAGTGGTTGTAGTTTCCCTGGACTCGCCATTGTTTCACCTTTTTGCTGTTGACATACATCACATTGTGCTACGTATTCAGAAATAATTTTTTTCATCCCTTTCCAATAAAAGTTTTGCTTCACTCTTTTGTAGGTTCTTAGAAATCCGAGTGCCCTGCAAAGGTGTGGAGTGCATTTCGTGCAGAATGACTTTGATGCAAGGGAGTTTGGTATAAGCACAATACGACCTTTATAGCATAGATCCCTCGAATCCCAAGTATAGTGAGCTATTGCGCTTGGATCCTCCTCTAATTTTTGATGATGTTGCTGGTTTCTGGATCCTTCTTCCATTCCTCCCCCTCTGGTTGGTGCTTTGGAGATGCATAAGAAAGCCACCATTTATCTTGTGTAAAACTTTCTCCATTCGTTGGGTTGAAATGGTGGTTACGTTGCTTCCACGCTTCCTGCGTAGGGTGACCTGTTTACCTTTGCAATAGAATTTCATAATCAATTTGGAAAAGTTCCAAGAGACATCACCTAGTGTCGTTAGCCACTCTATGCCCAGCATAGCCTCATAATCATTAATTGGTAGGAGGAAGAAGTCGGCAACAATTTCTTGGCCCTGCAGTAATAGTTTTACCTGTGGGCATCTTTGGTCGCATTTTAGGATTCGGCCGTCGGCAACCTTTACGTCGAACTTGCTGCAACCTTCGATATAGAGCGCCATCCGAGCAGCAACCTTACTATTTAGAAAATTATTAGTACTGCCTGTATCGATGAGAACAGTGATTGGTTGTTGTTTGAGCAGGCCTCCAACTTTCATCGTTTGCGGATTTGAGTAGCCGGCTAGCGCATGTACCATAAAGTTGGTTGATCGTGGCTCTTCTTCCACATCTTCATCCTCATGTTCAAGACTCTCGTCTGCCTGTTCACTGATCTTTTCTTCCACTGGTTCAATCACAAGAAGTCTCCCCTTTTTACAACGATGCTCGCGGCTCCACAGCTCGTCACAATGCCAACATAACCCCTTAGCGGATCGGTCTCAAGCTCTTCTCTTGTCAACCTTTTTTGGTGCAGGAGCTCGGTGATAGTAGGCGGGCCGAGGGCTTCAATATTTCTGGTCGGGAGCGACCCTAGTCCTCCGGGCTTCATGGTTCAATCGCTCCTCCTGAAGTCGTGCGAAAGAGGTGGCTGCCATAAGCGTGTACGGTTGTCGCGCTTTAACTTCTCCCCGGATCTCCGGCTTCAAGCCCTCAATAAATGTCCCCAATAACTATTTTTCAGACCAATCATGAGTTTGATTAGATAACCTTTCAAATCTGGTTTGATACTCCTGGATGGCGGAGGTTTGTCGGATCTTTGCTAGTTGTCCGTCGATGTTCTCGTAATCGGTTGGTCCGAAATGGATCAGCAGTCCTTCTTTGAATTGTCGCCATGAGAGGACTCCATGAGTATGTTCAAACCAATCAAACCATTGTATGGCATCTCCTTCAAGATGTATAGCTGCAATTTCTACCATAGATGCATCTGCGGTTTTGTGGTACCGAAAATATCGCTCCGCGCGCGAGATCCAACCAATCGGGTCTCCTTCTTCCCATCTAGGGAAGTCCACCCTCATGCGTGGATAGTAGGGATCGATCATAGAGCCTCCCTTCTCTTGGGAGTCATCTCTTCGGTCAGAGCTCTCTCCTTGATGAGATTTCTTTGGGCTCGGTGTTCTACCGAAACTGAGTTCGGCAAAGAGAGCCCGAATCTTATCCTCCATTCGCGTCTCGAAGGCTTCGAATTTAGCATTTATCGCCTCCTCGGATGCCATAGTATATGACTCCAGATCTGTAATATTAAGATCTCTCTTTTGTTGCCGGGTTAAAGGCATGAATTGTTTGAGGGAAGTGGTGGTTGAAAGGGTTTGTGGATCGGTGGATGTAGGTTACGGTTTAGGCTTGTTTTGTGGCTGTTTTGGGTGCTGTTTGGGGCTGCGATTTGATGGAGTTTTGGGCTGAGATGGTAGTGGATAAAGGTTAGGGAAGAGGGTTTTAGATCTGTGGTAGATCGCAGCAAAGATTTGACAAAAATCAGTAGCAATTGCTGCCTATGTGCGCTGCCTCGTAAGAGAAGAATTGTCGTCGAAGAAATAGCGATTTCTCGACGAAATTTCCAGCGAAAACTCAGGGATTTGAGGAGGGGTTTTGATGGTAGAATCTTAGTTTAGATAGCAACAAGGATAACAAATTGGATCAAGAAATTTCGGCAGCAAAGCAGTAAGAAATCGGTGCAAGTTGCGATAGCAGAATTCTCGTCAAAAAATTTCAGCAGTTTGTGACGAGAGATTGCAGCAACACACGAATTTGTTTTTGTGATGAATTCCACAATAGATCAATCATGGATGGGAGCCAAGATGATCTATGAGGTGCACAAAAAATTTCGTTCAAAAAGGATAACAATTAGATCGGTTAAAGGCAGCAACACGCGGCTGAAATTTTCTGCAGCAATCCTTCGTTCGCAAAGATGGTAACTTTTGCGACGCAAGGAATTCGCAGCAAGGGATCGATAGAAAATCTTCTTTTTGATATTTTAGATGAAAATTTGCAGCAGCAAAAGGTATTGGTGGTAGAGAAATACCAGATCTCTGATGCAATTGGAGGTGGCGACTGTAGATTGATTTGATCTACGTCAAGAGATGATGGTGGAGACGACGACGTCAAGAGCAATTGTGGGAATTGCTTGGATAATGGTGGGCGGCAGGGATGGCAGCAAAAGCAGCAAGATCGCTGCTCTGATACCAGATGATAGAACCCCAGAGGAATTCTATCGAGATTAATCTTTGAGGGGGATCAACCCTTGGAACGCTATAGGGGTTCCACCCTCCAAGTAGCCTAGTGGCTGCAATTGTAGATTGATCTTTCTTATTCCAAAGAGGTGGAGGCTACAAGCTTATATAGAGCTCCAAACCCTAACCCTAGGGGTTGCTTCCTAAGTGAACTACCCAATTTGCCCTCAACCTTAGCGGGCCGGCCCAGTAACAAGGGGGGCGGCGGCTAAGAAGCCCAAAGACCCAAATATAAACCCTAGCCTCTCTTCTTCATAGGATAGAGGTGGCTAGGTGGGGTTTATTACATTCTCACAGGATTTTTATTAGCTATTACATGGTTGAGTAGGACCTAACCCTGCTAGGGTCCTATCAGGCATATCCCCCAAAATGAGATGAGTAGGTCGGTGAAACTCATTATGGATCACACCATGTCTAATAGTATGCGATTCCTCCTTTTAGATATATCATTAAGCTATGGTGTATAAGGAGGTGTTCACTGGGATAGAATCCCATGGTTCTTGAGGAATTGGGTGAACTCTATACTTAAGTATTCACCTCCTTGATCTGATCGAAGAGTTTTGATACTCTTTCTAGTCTGGTTCTCTACTTCATTCTTATATTCCTTGAATTTCATAAAGGCCTCAGACTTGTACTTCATCAAGACACATATCCATACCTTGAGAAATCATCAGTAAAAGTAATGAAGTAGGAGTAACCACCTATGGCATGAGTTGACATGGGATCATATACATCACTATGTATGAGTTCTAATAACTTAGTGACTCTCTCTCCAATTCTACTAAATAGAGAGTTGGTCATCTTTCCATAAAGGCAAGGTACGTAAATTGCATATAACTCATAGTCGAATAAATCTAGATATCCATCTTTTAGCAACTTTTGAATCTTTCTCTTATAGATATGATCTAGCCTACAATACCACAGATATGCACTGTTCATCTCTTCTCATTTCTTCTTAGACTCACTTACATTCATGATGTATAGAGCTGTGCTTAGCATAAACAAACCATTATGCAATGTTTTTCTTATGATGATCTTATCATCTAATAATATTGAACAATTATTATTCTCAAAAAATAATTTATATTCACTAACTATCAAATAGAAAATAAAAATAATATTTTTGATAATAGAAGGAACATAATAGCATGCATCTAATGTAATAATAGCTCCACTAAGCAAATGTAGGGTGATCTCACCAATAGCCACTATAGCAACTTTTGCTCCATTGCCTATCTTGAGGTCCATCTTGCCTCTCTTCAATCTCCTAGGTCCTGCCAGAACCTACAACAAATTATAAATGTGATAAGCACTTTCGGTATCCAATACCCATGTGTTATCATAAAATTCTAACAAATGGAGACTGATCATGAATATACCTAAAGCTTCTCTAAGCTTCTGTTTTGTCCTCTCTACAAGGTACTCTTTGTAGTTTTTCTTCTAGTGCCCATCTTTACCGCAATGGAAACACTAGTCTTTGTCCTTTGTTGGGTCTTTCCTAGCAACCTTTACCTTACCTAGTTTGCTCTTGCCCTTCTTAAGGGACTTCTCAGCCTTCCTTTTCTTTATGGTCTCACTAGCATAGAGAACTGGCTTTTCTTTCTTGATGATACTATATGCTTCTCTCAATATATTGAGGAGCTTTGGGAGGGTCACCTCATGCTTGTTCATATTGAAATTCATTATGAATTAAGAAAATGAATCTAGTAGGGAAGGAAGCACATTCTCTTTCAATATCTTATATGGTGTAGACACTACCGACTTAGTTAGAACTCTGTTCAGATGTTAAGCTGCGGACTCTAAGGTATATCCCTAGAATGAGATTAGTAGGTCAACAAAACTCATCATGGATTACTCCATGTCTAACAATTTGTGATTCATCCTTTCCAATATACCATTGAGTTGAGGTGTATAAAAAGGTATCTATTGGGATAAAATCTCATGGTCTTTGAGGAATTGGGTGAATTTATACTTAAGTATTTTCCTTCTTGATCTAATCCAAGAATCTTGATACTCTTTCTAGTATGGTTTTCTACCTCATTCTTATATTCCTTGAATTACTTGAAGGCCTTGGACTTATACTTCATCAAGTACATATGTTCGTACCTAGAGAAATCATCAATGAATGTAATGAAATAAGAATAACCTCCTATAACTTGAGTGGACATGGGACCACATGCATTATTATATATGAGTTCCAGCAACTCGGTGGCTCTTTCTCTAGTTTCACTAAATGGAGAGTTAGTCAACTTTTCACGAAGGCAATGCTCGTAAATTGTATATCACTCATAGTCGAATTGATCGAGGTGTCCATCCTTAAAAAACTTTTGAATCCCTCCCTCATGGATATGACATATCTTACAATGCCACAAGTATGTATTGTTCACCTCATCTCATTTCCTCTTGGACACACTTATATTCATGATATGTGGAGCAATATCTAGCATAAATAAACCTTTATGTAACATTCCTTTAGTGATGATATTATCATCTAGTATTATTAAATAGCCATTGTTTTCAAAAACTAATTTATATCCACTATTTTTCAAACATAAAATAAAAATAATATTTTTGATAATAGAAGGAATAAAGTAACATGCATCTAATGCAATAGTAGCTCCACCAAGCAAATGTAGAGAGACCTTGACAATAGCCACTACAGTAACTTTTGCTCCATTACTTATCTTAAGGTCCATCTCACCTTTTGTAAATCTCTTAGATCCTAGCAGATTCTCCAATGAATTATAGATGCGATAAACATTATCAGTATCTAATACGCATGTGTTATCAAAAGAATATGACAAGTAGAGATTGATCATGAATGTACCTGAAGCTTCTTCACGCTTCTGATTTGCCTTCTCTACAAGGTACTCTTTGTAGTTCCTCTTTCAATGCCCATCTTTACCATAGTGGAAGCCCTAGTCTTTGTACTTTACCAGGTCCTTCTTAGTAATATTTATTTTACCTAGTTTGCCCTTGCCCTTTTAAGGGACTTCTCTACTTTTATTTTCTTTCTAGCGTCACCAACATAGAGAACTAGCTTCTCTTTCTTGACAGTGCTCTCAGCCTCTCTTAACATATTGAGGAGCTCAGGAAGAATCACCTCAAGCTTGTTTATATTAAAATTCATAATGAACTAAGAAAAGGAAACTAGTAAGGCTGAAGTATAAGATCCATAAACAAGTTATTCTCTAGGACCATTCCTAGATCCGTGAGTTTCTATATCCACTCAATCATCTTAAGGACATGGTTCTAAACTAGTGTCTCCTCAGTCATCTTAGCGCAGAAGAGACTCTTAGATATCTCATGTTGCTAAGTTCTTCCCTATTCCATAAATAGTTTGTGGAGATGCAGAAGAATGAATCTGGCATCCATCTTTTCATACTACCTCTGTAACTCGAGAGTCCTAGAGCCTAATATATAACATTAAGCAAGAGTGGAGTCATCTATGTGCTTTATATAATGAGCAATCTGATTCTCGCTTACCCCTTCCTCGGGCGTAGACATCACTGTATAAAAAACATGCATGATTTTCTCCATCATGAGAATGATTCTCAAGTTGCAAGACTAATCTGTGTAATTTGGTCCAATGAGGTGATTGGCATCAAGTATACCACATAAGGGATTTGAAAGCGATATTTTCTAAAAATAAATATATAACAGAAATAAATAATATATAATTTTTATAAAATATAAATAATTAAGATAAGGACTTCTATCTTAATTTACTACCAATATTTTCTTATGAATCACACAACTCCCTTTGTTATATGAATCGGAGACCCTTAGTTGATCTCTAGTAGGGATCATAATCCAATCGACATCTTAGCATAACCTCGAGGGACTCGACCAACCATTCTAAGCTCGGAAAGGTAAGCAACTTTTATCAATCATAATTCTTTGTGATTCTTGTCCTTTTCGACCTTTGAAACATCATGGCCTCGAGGCACTCGACCAAACATGATATTCGATTAAGTCATCACCATTGTTACAAGATGAGTCTGATTCGATGATATGTACTCGAGGGACTCGGCTAAGTATACCATGTCCTCAAGTCACCGGTGACATCGCTATGTTATAGGCAAGATCTCGAATTGCAGTATAAGTGAGCCTTGAGGGACTCAATCAACTCATCCTACGTCGGGAATCGATTTCTTCCTATAACGATGGAAGGCCACATGGGCCAATCTAATTGCCTCATATTTATTGACTTAATATTATCGAGAGAAGATATTTTAGTTTGATCTCCTAATATGACATGTCACACACATACATATTTAATATATATCTTCATCGCATATAAATATATATACATGTCTAGTAGGTATATAAGTAATCACACATCATATAAACAATCACACCAGATGATCATAGATCATAGCCTAATGTGATCAAGCCTGAGTCAATGGGCCTAAACACTCATATTATGATTTATGTGTGCATCGACGCATCTCCATGCTATGTGATTATCCATCTCATCTTTATCAATTTTGTTAGTATTTTGACGTATCTCCATATGTTACAATCATCCATCTCAGCCTCATGGGTCATATTATCAACTCCACGCTCCCGCTGCACCTCTTCGTATAATTACAACATAATCACAAGTATGTAGGCACAACAATAAACAAGAAAAATTGGAGGCTCGCAAGCCTCAATAATAATAATAATAATCATATCACATGTACACATTTATCACACAATCCATGGTTATCGGTCCACATCACACATTACATGTATGCATCATCATGTAGGACTACTAGATAATTATAATAATAATTAATCTAATATCGATGATAGCAAATTCAAGGTACATGTTCACCCTGAATGGAGGAGTAGTGTGCTAGAAGAGTTCCAAGCAAGACATTATTGACTTGACCATAAAAGCAGAGTACATTACTGTGACAAAAGCAACAAAAGAGAAAGTCTGGATAAAGAAGTTCATTATAGATCTAAGAGTCATGTTGGGCAACGAGGAGCCAATTTCCTTATATTAGAACAACAATGGGGTGATTGCTCAAGCAAAAGAACCCAGGTCTTAACAGAAGTCGAAGCATGTTCTGAGGAGGTTCCACCTGATCAGAGAGATTGTCGCCTAAAGAGATGTAACATCATAGATCTATTCACAAAGCCATTGTCTCAGATTATCTTTGAGCATCACAAGGGTCTAATGGGGATCAGACACGTAAGTGATTGACTTTAGGTCAAGTGGGAGATTATTAGTCATAGGTGCCCTACAAGCCAATCACATAGGTGATAGCATATATGACTCGACATGCATTCTTTTTGCTTATTATTATTTAGTATTTTATCACTTTATCTTACATGTTGTATATATTGTGATGTCCATGAATCTGTGCTATGAGAATTGGATCATGATAAGATCACGATAATGAGACTGATTTGCCTTTAAACATAGATCTTAAATAATCCCGATCATAGGTTACTTGAGAAGGACATCAAAATAATCGAACAGACTGGTGTGCTATATACCCGTCCATATAATGGAGGTATCTTATCTCATATCTGCTCGTGTGGAGACAATAAAGATATAGTGCAAATGCTCATTGGAGAATGAGTTCACTGATTGATCCGCTCACGGAATGCTGGATGGTTGATGATACCTCATTGTCAGCCAATGATTCTGTAGTCCCAGTAGTGTATCTGATTCTTAGAGTTAAGACACCAAGAATGTTTTGAATGAGTACTCCACTCTTTGAATTGACATATTCTAGATGTGCTTTTTCTATCTATTCTATATCTAGTATAATCAGCATCAGCAAAAGTAGTTAATTCAAAGTTTTCAAATTTTGGATACCATAATCCTAGATTGGGAGTTCCTTTTAGGTATCTAAGAATCTTTTTAACAGCTTTAAAATAAGATAGCTTCAGATTAGACTGAAATCTAGTACAAAGTCATATACTAAACATAATGTCTGGTTTAGTTGCAGTAAGGTATAGTAAACTACCCATCATACCCATATAAGTTTTCTGATCAAAGCTTTCTCTACTATCGTCCATATCTAACTTAGTGAAAATACTCATTGGTGTATTTTCACTATCCATATTGAATCGTTTTAGCAATTTTAATGTATATTTGGTTTTACTTAGAAAAATTTCATCACTAGGTTGTTTGATTTGTAAGCTTAAAAAGAAGGTTAGTTCACCCATTAAGCTCATTTCGAACTCTTGGCTCATACTTTTGGCAAATGATTCGCATAAGGACTCATTTGTGGAACAAAAAACAATGTCATCAATATAAATTTGAACAACAAAAAAATTATTTTTAAAATTTTTAATAAACGATGTAATATCAACCTTGTATTTTGAGAAATTATTTTGAATATGAAATGAGCTAAGTCTCTCATACCAAGCCCTTAGGGCTTGTTTTAATCCATAGAGAGCCTTAGTTAACTTAAACACATGATTAGGGAAAAAAGTATTCTTAAATCCGGGAGGTTGTTCAGCATAAACTTCTTTAGAAATAAAGTTATTTAAAAAAAATACTTTTAACATCTATTTGAAATAACTTAAAATTATTACAACAAGCATAGGCAAAGAGCATCCTTATAGCTTCTAATCTTGCCACAAGAGGGAAGGTTTCTTCATAATCAATATCTTCTTCTTTGTTGAAACCTTTGGCCACTAATCTAGCCTTGTTTCTAACAACGATATAAAATTTATCTTGCTTGTTTCTAAAGACCCATTTAGTACCAATCACTAAATGGTCACTAGGTCTAGGAATAAGCTTCCACACTTCATTTTTCTCAAATTGATTCAACTTTTTTGGTATTGCGATAACCCATGAATCATCTTTTAAGGCCTTGTCAATGTATTTATATTCAATTTGAGATAGAAAAGTGATGTTAGCACAAAATTTTTTAAAGGAAGAGCAAGTTTGAACACCTTTTGATGTGTCTCCTATGATTAACTTCTTAGGATGAGCATCTACATACTTCTATTCCTTAGGTAAAGATGTTTCGGAAGAAGATGCATCCAAGTTGCTAATGAAAGGAGAGGTTTCATTCAAATTTAAAGCATCAAAATCAAGATCATTTTTCTTAAATTCGAAAACTTCATTAAAAACAACATGAATAGATTCTTTTATAACTAAAATTCTTTTATTAAAGACACGAAAAGCTTTAGAAGTAGAAGAATAACTAAGAAAAATGCCTTCATCAGATTTTGCATCAAACTTTCCTAATGCATCTTTTTCATTTAAGATAAAATATTTACAATAAAAAACTTTAAAATAAAAAATATTAGGTTTTTTGTTATTCCATAATTCATAAGGAGTTTGAAAAGTAATGGTCTAACTAGAACCTTATTCATGACATAGCATGTCGTGTTAATGGCTTCGGCCCAAAAATATTTGGGTAGGCTATATTCATTCAATATAGTTCTTGTCATTTCTTGTAAGCTCCTATTCTTTCTTTCAACTACTCCATTTTGTTGTGGGTTTCTTGGAGTAGAGAAATTGTGGTTGTACCCATTTAATTCATAAAAATCTTTGAAAATCACAGTTTTGAAACTCACCACCATTATCACTATGAATCGATGAAATTATAAAACCTTTTTTTTTATTTTGAATAAGTTTACAAAATTTCAAAAATCACTTGAAACAATCACTTTTGTGTGTTAAGAAGTATGCCCAAGTGTATCTACTATAATCGTCTACAATTACAAAGGTGTATTTGCTACCTCCTAGGTTTGTTATATCAATTGATCCAAATAAATCTATATGGATCAATTGCAATGGTCTAGAGGTGCTTATTTGATTATTTGATTTGAAATTACCTTTTATTTATTTTCCTAGTTGACATGCATCACACACTTTGTCTTTGATAAACTTAATATTAGGGATTCCGCTTATAAGTTATCTAGATGAGATTTGAGAGATTAGTTTCATGCTAGCATGACCTAACCTCCTATGCCAAAGTCAAGCATCATCGATTAAAACCGAAAAGCACATTTTATTACAAAGATCATTAATGTCAATAGTATATATGTTATTATATTTTAAGGCAATCATAGATGTGTTTTGTTAGGATCTAGAGCAGCACTAAGAGAGGGGGGGGGTGAATTAGTACAGTGGACAAAAATTGTAAATTCAAAATGATTCTGAAAAGGGTTGTGCATTGAGAAATTTTGGTTCGACGAAAATGAGTTTAGTAAGTTGATTCAAGTGAGTGTGATAGAAAGTAGAGAGGAGGAGATCAAGAGATTGTAGCTAAGTAAATATTGAAGTGCTGCAATTTAAAACTTACACATCTAGAGAAGTATGTAGCGATGTATAGTGATTCGGTCAAATGACCTACGAACACTTCTAAAACCTTTTCCGGTTCCCAACTTCTATTATCAAATCTTCTTAAAGGGGAAGGACTAAGCACCTCTCTTACAGACTTTTACAGGTGGTTCACACTCTCTTAAAGAACTTTTACAAATTAGACTAGGAAGGTGAACATTGAAGCTTTCAAATGTAATTTTACTAGAGTTTTGACATAGTTTATATCACTTCTCAATGTGCTTAGCCAGCTAAGTAGTAAAGGGTATTTATAGAGTCAATTAGCTTTAGAATTAGAGTAAAAAAGAGTCACATCCTGGATTCCAAGTACTGGTAGTACCACCGCTTGGCACTAGCGGTACCACCGCTAGTTGACCCTACTCTGTCAGTATACTAGGCAATAAGATCGCCTAGTCTGATGGTACTACCACTTGATAGGGTCCTTGGATTCTATAGAGGGGTGGTACCACTGCATGTCAGGTGGTACCACCGTTGATAGGTGATAATTGTCAGTGGTACCACCGCTAACCTGGGGCTGTACCATCACCCATACCACTTGGGAACCAATTCCCGGGGCAGTGCCACAGCCCTAGTCTAGTGATGCCACCATAAGACATGGTTCAGCACTACTGAATGGGCCTTGAATCTAGCCCAATTCAGTCCAATTAAGACCAAATTGTCCCCTACTAGGGTTAATTAGGATTATCACCTAATCCTAATCCTAATTACATGCTAACTATAAAATTGAAACATATTTCTAAGCAAATTATAATCCGACAATGTCGAGTCTTCTTGCAGCGAGCTTCCAGTGAAATTCCGATGGACTTCCGACACACCCTCGGATATCTTCCGACAGACTCCCAACAGGCTCCTGACTTTATGGCGAGTTTAACGAATCTTTTGGAAAGCTTTTGATCTTTCTTAGCAGGCTCCGTGAACCTCCAACAAACCTTTCGGTGAACTTCCGAAACCTTCAGTAAGTCCCCGATTTATTCTCGGCTAGTTCCAGCAGCACTTCCGATGATACTTCAGACTTCCGACCAACTCTCGAACTCCTAACGTACTTGACTCCGATAATTTGCTTTATGTCTTAATTGCTATCGTAGTTAATCCTGTACACTTATCTCAATAATATGGATTAGATCAAATAACCTATTAATTGACTTCATCATCAAAATTCGAGATTTAACAATCTCTTCCTTTTTTATGATGACAATTAATTGATGGTGGAGTTAACCTTAACTCCCCCTATCTATATGTCATATTTTGAAAAAGGAAACACTTGAATTCAATCTCCTTGAATTCAAGTCGAAACCGATAAGTTTCTTTCGTTGAACTTATCATTATGCTCAACAAGCATGAACTTTCATCCATAAATACGAAACTTCATATTTTTCTCAATTGAAAATAATGTCAAGGCATGACACCCATTTTCAAGTTCAATGTCAAATGATGATAGACATGTACCACTTCGACAAATGATACCAATTATAATTTTAAAATGTAGCAAGGATCAAATGATATCAAAATAAAATGCACCAAGGCAAGGCATAATATCATTTTACAATACATCATCAAATGAAATGATAACTTATCATATCAAATACTAAATTTAAATATGATATGATAATGATCTTTCAAAAATTTATATTTTAAGCATGTATAAGCTATTTGCGATGCATATGATACGCTACATATAATTGCGATACATACAAGGCATTTATCAAGTCATCAATTCATTTTGCCACATTCTTCTCCCCCTTTGTCATCAACAAAAAAAGAAAGGAGGTTTTTAAAAAATGATAAAAAGAGAAGGATAAATCCGAAGAGCGATTTGTTTATTCTTATTTAAAATTCATGTTTATGAAATCATAAGATAGATCATCGAGGCCAAAATTCATAAGAATTTCTAAGAGCTCATAAAAGATTCATGCATAAAAAATTAAGAGTTAATTCTCCATAATAATTCTTGAAGCATAAAAGTGAATTATTCAAGTCATTAAAAAGCTTACAAGAATTATTTCTACCAAATGAAATTAGTGAGGTAGAAAAGAGATCATTTGAATATAAAATTCATAAAACTCATGATAAGAATTATGAATGTTCATTCAAGAGAGATTGAGATAAAAAGTTCAAGAGACACTTTGATTAAAAATTCAAGCATAAAATCATAAAGTGAAAAGGTAGATCATTAAAGCCAAGACATTCATCAAGCATATCATCAAGAGCTCCTGACATTCATTCAAGAGAAAATTCGTGAGGAAGAAAAGAGAGATCATTTAAGCTCAAAACTCATAATTGTTAGGGATTGAGCAGCACTATGAGGGGGGTGAATTAGTGCAGCGATAAGGAATGATAAATTTTCAGCGATTTGAACAAGTTTTGGAAACTACGTATGGTGAAAACTTCATTTCGTATGAACCCGGAAAGATTGCGTTTTAACTTTAAAGCATACGTAAGAAGATGAAGAGGAAGTTGAGTAAGGTAGCAAATGAAGATGGTTTGCAGCAAAGTAAATAGCAAGAACGTAAATGCAAACTAGATTTTTATAGTGGTTCGGTCATCCGACCTACGTCCACTCCTGATTCCTCTTGCTTGAGGCTACCAGCTTTCCACTAGCTATCCTCCTTCCAGCAGGCAAGGATGAACTCCCTCATAGCATCTCTCCTTTTGATGGGCTTAGGAGATAACCCTTACAAAGCCTTTCACCCCTCTCTTGGACTAGAACACTCCTAAAACTTTGAGGGAAGATTTGACATACTTTCAAGAGAGTTTTTCCCTTTTTTTCTTAGTTCTAGACATCCCCTAAACTCTGAATGAGTGGGGTATTTATAGGCCTCAAAGTGTTTCAAATTTGGAGCCCAAACTTTGAGCCAAAATTTGAACCATTTTGAATTTCCCGGTGCGGGCAGTACTGGGCGGTGCCACCACCCAAGGCAGCAGTACTATCGCCGCTGCACACAGGCGCTGGGCGGTACTACCACCCCAGGCTGGGTGGTACTACCGCCCAGCACTCGGCCTCTGGGCAGTGCTACCGCCCAGGTCATTTTCAGCATAGTGGTTTCGACCGAAAACTCGACCGAAATAGGTCCAAATGAAGTTCAAATTGGCCCAAATTTGGTTTATAGGATTAACACTGAATCCTAAATCAAATTATGTGCTAACTACGAATTTTAAAGATATTTTTTAAGCTATTTCAAAGTCCACAAGACAAAACTTCTTTCAGTGAGCTTTCGGTGAACTTCCGACGGTCTTCCGACGAATTCTCAGAAACCATTCTGTGGACTCCCGGCAAGCTCTCGGACTTCACGATGATCTTCGTGAGTTCCAACGAGCTTCATTGGCAAGCTCCGATCTTTCTTGGCAAGCTCCGTGAACTTCCGACAAACCTTTCGACGAACTTCCGAAAACCCTTCGGTAAGCTCCCTACTCATTCTCGGTCGGTTCTGGCAACACTTCCAACGAATCTTCAGACTTCCGTCAAACTCTTGAACTCCCAACCATCCATCACACTTGTCTTCCGGCACTTTGTTTCACTTTATGTCGTTATCTTCATCGTAGTTAATCCTGCATATAAACAAACAAACACTTTACTTCGATCTAGATAGTTATTACAACGCGAATTGACTTTCAGTTGCCCGGCACATCATTGGTCGGCGCTTCGTCCGATCCTTCGGCACATCATCCTCTCTTACGATCCATTGCCCAATCGGCGGATGACCTCCACAACCCCAATATCCTTGGCGCAACATGCATCTTGGTCCGATGCCCGACATACGAAGCCTTCAACCGATTGTCGACCGAACCTTCGGCTCGACATCCAATATCCTCACGTGATCACCTCTAGCACAACGTCAATTCCTCTAGCGTTAACTGTCTAATCCTGATCGATAGTAGACCTGCGTAACTCAAAACGCAGTTAGACCACAAATCACAATCAATTAGTTTCATCATCAAAATTCGAGATTCAATAATCTCTTCCTTTTTGATGATGACAACTAATTGATGACTAACAGAGTTAACCATAACTCCCCGGAGTTTAACCAAACTCTCCTTATCAATATGCCATTGATAGAATACTTGAATTATCCCAAATCCTATCAGCATTCATCACAATGTTATGAGAATACATTTAAACCATCATGCAAATATATAAAATATTCAATACAATGCATGAAGTCATCAATCTGCTTCTCCCCCTATGTCATCAACAAAAAGGAGAAGTTGCATCATAGCTAGTTTTCAAGGATATGCAAATTTACACTCATACTAGCTATCAATCAAGATATTCAACATACATTATGGCATTTAAAGATGTCCAAGCATAGCAAATGAACACTTGCTTCTTGTGCAAGTTTGCACTTTGATTTCCTTAAATTTGCAAGATAGCAATTTTTGATATTTCAAGATAGCAAGTTCTTTTCCTCTTTTGTTGCAAGCAAGATAGCAATTTTCTTCCTCTTGAATGAGCTAGCAAATTTTTCATGCAAGCTAGCAATAAGCTTTTTCCCCCTTTATCAATGTCAAAAAGAAAGGGAAGATCAAATACTTCAAATAATCTTGCATGAGATTCAACAATAATTTGTAACAAAAATGTAAGCAATTTTGTTGAAAAAGTGAAGTTGAGCAAGATTTTTGCCTCTCTTGAGATAGCAACTTTTTGCTTCTCAATGTTTAAGCTAGCAAATTTTTCTCTTTTGATGCACAAGCTAGCAATTTATCTCCCCCTTTTATCATTATCAAAAGAAAGGGAGAAACCAATGATCAATTATAAATTTGCATCAATCAATATATCAATCATCACATGATGCATACAAGATGGTATTAAAATATGAGAAATTATGTCATGAAGGATATCAATATGTAAATTCAACAAGAATCAAAACTAAAAGATATCATTCATGATTCATAACTTTTCATTTTAGCAAGTTCAAGATCATGATTTTAAAACAAATTCTAAGCATATAGTTCCGAGAAATCAAAATCATGATTCATAAATATTTTTTTTAGCATCAAGTTCCAATTCATGATAAAGGGTATACAATCAAGAATCATGATACATAAAAAAAAGGTTCTCATAGATTAAGTCATGATTCGATGATACATCATAAGGCAAATTTAATTTTCAATCATCACACAAGGCATACAAGGCAAAGAAATCTTGTCATTTCTATATCATGAAATACATGACATCAAGGCTCATGATTCATTTGAAAAGATATAGCACAAAGGGCAACTTGATTCATGCATAAGAATTTCAAGTATCAAATATCAAGATAAATATCATACAACCAAGAATCATGATATATAAAAGCATATCAATATCAAGGATTAAGTCATGATTATAAGTGCTAACATATTTTCTTTTCGTTCATTTTTAAGCCATGATAAAAGAATAAATCAATGATTCAAATATTAAGCACATTTCTTTTTCATCAAATTTTCAATCATCACATAAGGCATTCAAGGAAGTATTGAAACAATAAAAAAAAAATCAATTTTAGCATATAATGTTTCAATCTTTGATCTTGAGTCATGAATCCAAAAGTCATAAATCAAAAGGTTCATGAATCATTTTGACAAGTCTCCTTTTTAGGAAATAACAAGTGGAAGTCTTAGGAGATCAAACACAAGATCTTGATTCATACATAAGAATTTTTACCAAGATCACATTTCATAAGAATCAAGACACGAATTCATAAACATTTAAGTATTGAATTCCGAGAAATCAAAAGACAAGTTACATTTCAGTTAAAGAATTTTTTTTTGATAAAATGGAAGGATCATGGTAAACGATCTTGATTTATAAAGAACTTCAAGTTATAGTTGTCAAGATCATGATTTCAATAAAATTTCTTTATAGCAAAATGAAATCTTTTAGAACTTGATTCAAGCATTAAATACGTCTTAACAAGTCATAATTCCAAAAGATTCAAGAATCATTAAAAGAAAAATCATTCAAGTTCAATTCATCAACTCAAGACTCATAATCAAATTATCATTTTTGAGATTCATAACATGAATAAAGTCATTACCGTATCATCAAAATCTCATTCATAATTCAAGTGATTTACAAAATATCATAAGTGAATTTATCACTTGTCTTTCATCAAAAATCGAAAACTTTAGAGATAGAAAGATTTCAAGAAACATGCATTTCTATTTTATGATTTATTTCATATGAGCATGCCTTTGTCTTTTAATGTCAAATAAAATAGAAATATCAACATTCAATATTGAAAGACAAACTTCATCATAAAATTCATCAAGTTAAAAATATAACACATTATGAGATTCAATTTATTATGATAATGTGTTTCATTTTGTTTCAAACAAGTGTGCTCATATTTCAAAAGATGAGTATCAAATTTAAGACCAAAACATGAGTTTGTCATCAAGATATGATATCACAAAGTCATTAAGCATGATAACAAACTTTTAATATTTTCATTTCAATGATGATTTCATAATATATGTTCAAACATTTATATGAAAACCATCATTGTATAAATTCAAAATACAAGTTTGTCATTAAACCCACTAAGATTAAATACATCAAAATCTTTCATTCGAAAATTTTAATAAGAGCAACATAAATTGATTACGTATGAGCACGTATCAACTTTTCAAAGCAAGACGTAAGTTTCGTCATAAAGACCGTTAAGACCAAACACATCAAAAATAAAATATCATGATTAAAATATTTTTAACTTTCGTGTTTTATTTTATGTGGTTGATCTTATATATATGCATGTTCAAATTTTCATGTAAAAACGAAATTATCAATATGCTTGCTTCTATCTTTTAATCATATTTGGTGTGCAAGTATTATCTTGAAACATTCTATTAATTTTTTGTGTCAAAAATCATGCATCTTGTTTGAAATCAAAAGTAATGTAAAATCATCAAGATTCATGAATTTATCATGATCATACGTATGGAGCATTTTCATTTATCAAATAAGATTTCACATAAGCATTCCCAAAAACTTTTTGCATGAAAGATATGTATCAAGTTTAAAGCCAAAAAGTGATATGAAAATCATCAAGATTCATGGATTCATTATGAATATATTATTTCAAAATATGAGATTTCAAGTCATCAAGTATGATACCATCATTAAGCATGTTTTCATAATGCATCATCAAAATCATTTTAATTCTTTCTTTCATTTGTTATAACAAGATGATCAATGCTCAAACTTTTGCTAAAATCATACATCATTTTAAAATTTTAAAAAATAATTTTTATCATGAAAATCATCAAGTCCAAATATAATACAAGGCAACATCAAAACCACATTTCTTTCATTTGGAAAATTTGTGGGTTAGGTCTTTTAGTTTTGCAATTGATTTCATGAAGACATGCATCATCTAAAAACTTAATCATAAAAAGGATTAAGACACATTAATCCAAGATAGACATTTTAAAATTAACATTACTTCAAATCCTCATTGCATGAAAACCAAAGTACACAATCATGGATTAACCCTATTAAACATAATTATGCTAATTAACTTTTGTGTCAAACCATGCATCAAAATACGATATGGAAATCATAAACTAAGCAATCATCATTCATAATCATTCAAAGTTTTGAATCATAACATGCATGAAACTTTAACAATATAGTTTTTCATTATCATTTTTATAATTTTTAAAAAATGCTAGAAGGAAAAAACATAGCATAATTTTTTAAAACAATTTGTTTTAATTTCCAAAAACATAAAAAAACTACTAACTAAGTTAAGCATTCATGAAAAGCATCATGTAATTTCAAAATAAGGTAAAAGCAACTTGGGTGAGTTTCTTACCTCATTGTCGAAAACCGTCAAAGCCCATTTCGCCTCTTCTTTACTTGATTTTTCTTTGCAAGCCTTCTTCTTTTTTGGCCTCATCCTCCGTTCAAGTTCATTGTTCATTTTATATTTTTGTTTAATGAACTTATTAAGATTAATTAAAAGTTCAATGTCCTCTTCATTGTCCTCATCACTTGAGTCATCACTCAAGTGGCATTTCATAGTTCGGAGTTCCAAAACCTTCTTATTCTTTAGAAGGTAGTTCATATGTTCATCATGTTCAAGATGTTCTAGGAAACTCATTTCATATATCATTAGTGAGCCAATTAGTTCTTCAATCGGATGGTCATTTAGATTTCTAACTTCTTATATTACGGTTACTTTAGGATCCCACCTTTTTGGAAGGGATCTTAAGATCTTGCTTACGAGTTCAAAATTCGAAAAAGATTTACCAAGAGCTCTTAGACTATTGATGACATCCATGAACTGGGTGTACATGTCATCGATAGATTCACTTGGTGTCATTTGGAAGTGCTCAAAATCATCCAATAAGAGGTTTACTTTCGAGTTTTTAACTCTACTAGTTCCCTCGTATGTGATTTCAAGTATTCGCCAAATGTTAAAAGCCGTTTTGCACATAGAAATTCGATTGAACTCATTCTTGTCCAAAGTGAAAAATAAGGCATTCACTGCCTTTGCATTCAAAGAAAAGGATTTTTTCTCTAAATTCGACCATTCTGTCACGGACAAAATTGTAAACGGCTTGTTCGGTGTAATGCTTGCTTGTCCGTGTCCCTTTTGGTTTGTTATTACTTGTAAAGGGCTTGCCAAAGGCTAAATGCCCCATTTGAGTGAGTTTGGCAGCCATTGTCGGTTTGTACAGAAAGTTTGTGTCATGTGGACACTTGTACTAGAATTCGGTCTATAGTGGACCAATTTTATACCTTTGTTGTGCAACTGTTCTGAGCTTGTAATATCCTTGGTTGGAATGTGCATCGGCTATAAAGTGTTTGCTAAAAGAGTGGCTTGCGGATTCCGTGTGAAGCGCTTTCTCTGTCCCGTCTTCTCTTTCGTTGGTCCTAAGGGATTGTAGGAGATTTCGGGGAGGCTGACCTTTGCGGTGATACGCATTGGTGCCGCACGGCTTAGGCAAAACCAGCTAAGTCTGTGACAGTTGGTATCAGAGCGGGACAAGCCCACTTAGAAACACTTAGCATGCATACGTGGGGGACCTAGCGAGGCACCACGAGGACAACAAGCTAAGAAGAATTACGGAGCGCACAAAGTTCGGGATGGCTGAGTTTGAGCAGTGGCTCGACAGTGGCACCCAAACTTGATGGTGCTCAAAGCAAGCGGAGTGCTTGGCATAGGATGAGACCGTGCAAGGCGGAGTGGGTTGTTCAATGATCGAAAGAGTTGTGCAAAGCTCACAGAGGTGAGGGGAGTTGCAAACTCAAGGAATTCGATACTCATGCAAGGGCTTGCATGCGGACGATGGACTGTCCGTGGCTATCCCAAGGCGACCGAAGGTCGGCGCCATGGAGCATTGAAACTTTCTCTTCGACATGTGCAGGATACTTTCGTAAGATGCTGAAGTGTGCAGTAGGTTCAGCATGTTGCTACACCTAGAGGGTGCAAAGGTCGAGCTGTATTGGTGAAGTGTCACAATCTAGCAAGTGCATTTGCAATGGCAGAATGGGCACATTTGTTCAAGCAGAGGCGAAGTAGTCCAAGGGGATAGTGGTCTCCAAAACTTCCTAAGGGAAGGATGCGAAGAGAGAAGTTGCTCCAACGGGGCAGATATCCAGGAGGGATAAGTCCCGGTTCTCCAGAGGGAGAATTATGTGCAATGAACTGCACCAGTTGAGGAGTACCTCAAGACAAAGCTCGATGGATCGAGCGAGCGACGAGGAGTTGTCGCATGATCTCGCAAGTGGTGATGCGTTGGTGGGCGATAGCGAGATTAAGTGGGGAGCAACCAGGGCAACACAAAGTGAAGGCACACTTGGAGCCGATAGTGAGATCGGTCTCAACAGAGGGCTAACCCGTGGAATAGTGGGCGCGAGGGCCACCATCAACGCAATGCAAATCGAGAAGCAAAGCAACTTGGGGGTAACTTGGTGAAGTACCCAGGCCGCATGAAGGGAGTTGGTTTAGAAGATGGAATGTGGAGCGGAGGCTTGGAGCTTTCCCTAGACAGAGGTCAAGGACATGGACTCTTGCAGAGGCAGGAATCGGATCATGTCATTCCATGGGTTTCATATTCAGATGGAGCCGACTCGTCTTGCATAGTGCCAAAGACAAAGGGAGCTTTGAGGCACATGCACTTTATCTCGATGAAGCATTTGGTGGAGATTCTAAGGCGACGCAGTTTGCTGAGGCAAAGTTGGTGTCAAAAGGCCTTGACACGGGGCAAGAGGATGTAGAGGCAGTTACTCTTGAAGAATATGCCACGGTGTTGCCATTCGAGTTGCCATGAGGAAAGGGTGCGCAGCGGAGATTGTGCTGGTAGGAGTAGAGTCCCAGGATCCAGACAATGGTGCACCTATTTCAGCGAAGTCATGGGACTTCAGAGGAGCTGCTAGGTAATGGATTGTCCTAGAGCTAGCCTTCGTCCGCGTGTGACCCGAGAGTGGGTGGACGAAGGTCGATTGCCAAAGGAGCGAACAGAATCGAAGCTGGCGAAGGCCCTGCGATGTGTTGGCGGAGTCCACACATGGAGATATCGCAGTTCGAGTTCATACCACAGGGATCAGAATGCAGAGAGATGTCACCAGGCGGCGACATGATGCAGCAGATCGTGGTGGAATGGTTCGTGGCAAGGCGACACACATAGTGAGTCCCATGGGGGGGACTAGATCGTACAGAGGTATGATCAGGAGCGCAACTAGGAGCTCCACATCGGTGAACAACACGACGGCAAGAAGAGCTATGGATTCAAGCAGTGAATGCCATGGTACTGCAGAGGCGGGTCTTCGGTGCGTGCACCGAATGTTGCATTGAATGGAAGCCTTGGACATCAGCTTATGGGGGCTGTGCACTCTCAAGGAAGAAGTTCAGATGCAAATACCAGAGAGTCCCATGGTGGGGACCTCGATCATGCAGAGGTATGATCGGAGCTGCTGAAGAGTGGAACTACTTCAGAGCTCACATTCGCTTAAGGGAGCCCGGCAAGCCAGAGGACAAGGCCGAGTAAGCGAACATTGCAGCCAATGAAGCTAAGGAGAACAGAATTGGTGCAAGTCCTGCAACATGAGTGGCGGTGGCCATACATGGGAGTTGCAGTCTGTCTTTCCATCGACCAAGTAGAACTGCTCAGAGAACACAGAGGGTGTTGAAGCAGATGGTCGAAAAGGGCGAGGAAGCAATGACGAGTCCAGAGGGACTCAGCTACCCAAGATCAGTCATCGGTTAGATTGAAGGTGAACTCAGAGGAGTGTCACAATGCCGCAGAGGCAGATCTACCGAACATGAAGAAGGGATGCAGATGCGAGACAACGGATAGTAGTGCCATGGGCGTTGCAGTGCCATGGTACCGCTGAGGCGGGACTTCCGGGGAGTCATCAATCCCTTGCTCTCTTAGAGGGAGAGCACTTGGTCGTGATATGGGCTGTGGAGGAGGAGAATGCTTTGGCAAACTCTATGTACCAAGACAAGGCTGAAGGGCGATGGCCAGAGAACTTCGTAAGACCAGTGTCAACAGACTTTCCATCAAGATAGCCGTGAGTGAAGGACTTCGGGTCGATGCAAGAGTGCATGACCAAGGATCGAAGCGAGCGATGCAGCAGTCTTTGTACCTTTGCTACTCAGAGGAGTCGGCGATAGAAAAGATGGAGAAGGCGGTACAATCCCAAAGGCGACCGAATCTATCGGAGACTTACTCTAAGTTGGAGTGAAAACTTCTTACATTCCAGAAGTTCAATGGCAATGAGAAGGTGAATCATAGTAGCTAACTCAGCGCAAGGATTGCAAACACTTCAAGTGCTTCGGAAGTGTGAGCTAAGAGCAAGCGAAGTCTAGTAACCAGCTTGACGCACGAAGTACAAACTCGAGGAGGCGGGCGAAGACAAGTAACCTTTGCCTTCTCAACTCTCAAGAGAATGGGTGAAACCGAGTACCCCAGCTCTCTTAGTTATCTAGCAGAGGAGCTCTGCACAAATTTGAAGACCCTTCGAAGAGACTACTGGGAGACAGCAGTTGTCAAGTCCTCACCCGCGGTGATCAGTGCTACTGAGAGTAGATTGTCCGCTTCATTTCCTAATTGAATACCAATCAAAAGCGGAAGTGATGCGAGCCTACTTGGGCAAGACAACTAAGTGGAAGAAGATTCGATGGGCAAATTTTGCGAAGGAAGGACTTGAAAACTTTAAAGGTTGCGAGGCGATGCTCGTTAAAGCTCCAACAAGCATCTATCCAGTTCAAGAGACTAGAAGAAATTGAAGACTGGCGCATATCAAAGATGGTCTTTTTCCTTCATCAGAGGTATCCGCAAGAACCAATAAGGATCAGCACAACTCTGCCAACCCCACACCAAAGTCAGAGTCATTGGCGAGTTGAAGCAGCATGGCGGATTAAAGTTCGACGACTCAACAACAACAAGCGGAGAACAATTGGGAGTCAAAGGGGCGCATCGCAGCAGGAGCAGAAGATCGAAGATCCAACAAAGAAAAGAAGTTGTAGCGTTAGCAAAGGCTTCAACGAGGACGTTGAAGGAATAAGTGGGGGAGAATGTCACGGACAAAATTGTAAACGGCGTGTTCGGTGTAATGGTTGCTTGTCCGTGTCCCTTTTGGTTTGTTATTACTTGTAAAGGGCTTGCCAAAGGCTAAATGCCCCATTTGAGTGAGTTTGGCAGCCATTGTCGGCTTGACATGCAAAAGTTTGTGTCATGTGGACACTTGTACTAGAATTCGGTCTGTAGTGGACCAATTTTATACCTTTGTTGTGCAACTGTTCTGAGCTTGTAATATCCATGGTTGGAATGTGCATCGGCTATAAAGTGTTTGCTAAAAGAGTGGCTTACGGATCCCGTGTGAAGCGCTTTCTCTGTCCCGTCTTCTCTTTCGTTGGTCCTAAGGGATTGTAGGAGATTTCGGGGAGGCTGACCTTTGCGGTGATACGCATTGGTGCCGCACAGCTTAGGCAAAACCAGCTAAGTCCGTGACAATTCGTTCGTCGGTTTAGAGGGAAGTTGAAATCCATTTTCAATGATGTTCCATAAGTTTAAATCGAGAGAAATAAAAAAAACTCTCATTCGAGTTTTCCAATATATGTAGTCTGAACCGTTAAAGAACGGTGGATGAAAAACCGAAAAGCCCTCTTGAAAGCCATGAAGAGCCATTTCTTACGGGTGTAAATCCAAATGAGAAATAACGTGGCTCTGATACCAATTGTTAGGGATTGAGCAGCACTAAGAGGGGGGGTGAATTAGTGCAGCGGTAAGGAATGATAAATTTTCAGCGATTTGAACAAGTTTCGGAAACTTCATACGGTGTAAACTTCATTTCATATGAACCCGGAAAGATTGCGTTTTAACTTTAAAGCATACGTAAGAAGATGAAGAGGAAGTTGAGTAAGTAAGGCAGCAAATAAAGATGGTTTGCAGCAAAGTAAATAGCAAGAACGTAAATACAAACCAAATTTTTATAGTGGTTCGGTCATCCGACCTACGTCCACTCTTGATTCCTCTTGCTTGAGGCTACCGGCTTTCCACTAGCTATCCTCCTTCCAACGGATGAGGATGAACTCCCTCACAGCACCTCTCCTTTTGACAGGCATAGGAGATAACCCTTACAAAGCCTTTCACCCCTCTCTTGGACTAGAACACTCCTAAAACTTAGAGGGAAGATTTGACACACTTTCAAGAGAGTTTCTCCCTTTTTTTCTTAGTTCTAGACACCCCCTAAACTCTGAATGAGTGGAGTATTTATAGGCCTTAAAGTGATTCAAATTTGGAGCCCAAACTTGGAGCCAAAATTTGAACTATTTTGAATTTCTCGGTGCGGGCAGTACTAGGCGGTGCCACCGCCCAAGGCAGCGGTACTACCGCCACTGCACACAGGCGCTGGGCGGTACTACCGCCCTAGGCTTGGTGGTACTATCGCCCAGCACTCGGCCTCTGGGCGGTGCTACCGCCCAGGTCATTTTCAGCATAGTGGTTTCGGCCGAAAACTCGGTCGAAACAGGTCCAAATGAAGTCCGAATTAGCCCAAATTTGGTTTATAGGATTAACACCTAATCCTAAACCAAATTATGTGCTAACTATGAATTTTAAAGATATTTTTTAATATATTTCAAAGTCCACAAGACAAGACTTCTTTCGGCTAGCTTTTGGCAAACTTCCGGTGGTCTTCCGATGAACCCTTGGAAACTATTCTGCGGACTCCCGGCAAGCTCCCGGACTTCACTATGATCTTGGTGAGTTCCAAAGAGCTTCATTGGCAAGCTCTGATCTTTCTTGGCAAGCTTCGTGAACTTCCGACAAATCTTTCGGTGAACTTCCGAAAACCCTTCTGTAAGCTCCCTACTTGTTCTCGGCCAGTTCCGGCAACACTCTCAATGAATCTTTGGACTTTCGTCAAACTCTTGAACTCCCAACCATCCATCACACTTGTCTTCCGGCACTTTGTTTCACTTTATGTCTTTATCTTCATCGTAGTTAATCCTGCACACAAACAAACAAACACTTTACTTCGATCTAGATAGTTATTACAATGCGAATTGACTTTCAGTTGCCTAGCACGTCATTGGTCGGTGCTTCGTCCGATCCTTCAGTACATCATCCTCTCTTGCGGTCCGTTATCCAATCGGCGGATGACCTATACAACCCCGATATCCTTGGCACAACATGCATCTTGGCCCGATGCCCGACGTACGAAGCCTTCAGCCGATTATTGATCGAACCTCCGGCTCGACATCCAATATCCTGACGTGATCACCTCCGGCACAACGTCAATTCCTCCAGTGTCAACTGTCTAATCCTGATCGATAGTAGACCTGCGTAACTCAAAACGCAATTAGACCACAAATCACAATCAATTAGTTTCATCATCAAAATTCGAGATTCAATAATAACAAGAGTGATGATGATAAAAAGTCATCCAAAAATTTTAAAAAAGGGCTAACCTAGTATTCTCATAAGAAGGAATTTATGAAGGCTAACTTGGCATTATCATTCATCAAGTTGAAAATAACCAATCAAGCCATTAAAGCTCAAGACATAGAATTTTGCACACGAGTTAAAGAATTCATTGTATTCATATGAATGAAATCTGAAGAGAGTATAAAAACTTGAGAGCTTCTTCTTTATGCAAGGTTTATGACATAAAGATATATATAGTGGTATGTGTCATGAAGAGAAAATCAATAAATTTCAAATAATACGAAAGTGTGGAAAATTATGAAATCCATTTATTCATGCCAATTGAGGTAGAGGGAGTATAAAATTGATAGAATCAATTTTACCAAGACATTAAAAGGGCATGATATTAATTTAAAGATCATCAATGAAGAATCATGTACATGATGCTAAAATTATTAATCGAAGAAGGAGTATCAATTACATGATCGAAGGAAGATAAAAATGAGGGCTCTGTTCAAAATACAATATCAAAAAGATGTCATCCAAAATCCGAAAAGATAATATCAAGATGAGTTCATGAAAATCGAAGTCAAAAAATTTCAAAAAAACATACAACAACTTCATGCATTAGGATAATTTAGCATGCCTAATTCTCTTCTAATGAAGTCAAATTATTCTTCATTTAAAGGTTTTGTGAAGATGTCTGCTAATTGATATTTTATGTCAATAAATTCTAGAGTAATATCATTGTTATTGGCATGATCTCGTATAAAGTGATGCCTAATTTCAATATGCTTAGTTCTAGAGTGTTGAATGTGATTTTTGGTTAAACAAATAGCACTTATGTTATCACATTTTATAAAAATATTCTTTAAATGAATTCCATAGTCTTCTAAAGTATTTTTCATCCAAACAACTTATGCACAATATGCACTTGCGGCTATGTATTCGGCTTCCATCGTAGATAGTGCAACCGTGTTTTGTTTCTTGGAAGTCAAAGAAACAAGTGCATGTCCTAAAAATTAATATGTTCTAGATGTATTTTTTCTATCTATTCTACATCCGGCAAAATCTGCATCCGCATAATCTATTAACTCAAAGTTATCGGATTTTGGATACCATAATCCTAGGTTAGGAGTTCCTTTAAGGTATCTAAGGATTCTTTTAATAGCTTTAATATGAGATAACTTAGGATTAGCTTGAAATCTAGTATAAAGTCCTACACTAAACATGATATTCGGTCTAGTTACGGTGAGGTAAAATAAACTACCTATCATTCCCCTATATGTTTTTTATCAAAATTTTCTCCACTTTCATCCATGTCTATTTTAGTGGAGGTACTCATAGGAGTGTTTATGGCTTTTGAACCATCCATGTTAAATCATTTTAACAATTCTAATGTATATTTAGTTTGATTAAGAAATATGCCACCGCTAAGTTATTTAATTTGCAACCCTAGAAAGAAGGTTAGTTCACCCATTAGACTCATTTCAAACTCATGACTCATACACTTGGAAAATGATTCACATAGTGATTCGTTTGTAGAACCAAAGATAATATCATCAACATAAATTTAAACAATAAGAAAGTTATTTTTGGAATGTTTAATAAACAATGTAGTATCAACCTTACCTTTAGTAAAATTATTTGAAATGAGAAAAGAGCTAAGTCTCTCATACCAAAGCCCTTGGGGCTTGTTTTAACCCATAGAGAGTCTTAGTTAATTTAAACATATGATTAGGAAAAAGAGAGTTTTCAAAACCAAGTGGTTGTTTAACAAATACTACTTTGAAAATGAAACCATTTAAGAAAGCACTTTTGACATCCATTTGAAACAACTTAAAATTATTACTACTAGCATAGGCAAGGAGCATCCTAATAGCTTCTAATCTTACCATAGGAGCGAAGGTCTCTTCGTAATCAATACCTTCTTCTTAGTTAAAATTCTTGGCCACTAATCTAGCCTTGTTGCTAACCACGATACCAAATTCATCTTGTTTGTTTCTAAATACTCATTTAGAACTAATAACTAAATAGTCATGAGGTCTAGGAACAAGTTTTCACACCTCATTCCTCTTAAATTGATTCAATTCCTCTTGCATTGCGATAACCCAAGAATCATCTTTCAAAGCTTCGTCAATGCACTTAGTTTCAATTTAAGAAAGAAAAATGGTGTTGACACAAAAATTCTTAAAAGAAGAATGAGTTTGAACTCCTTTTGATGTGTCTCCTATAAGTAACTCCTTTGGATGGGCATCTATATACTTCCATTCCTTAGGTAAGAAAATTTAGGAAGAAGATACATCCAAGTTGCTATTTAAAGGAGAGGTTTCATTCAAATTTAAACCATTAAAATCAAAATCATCATCAAAATCATTTTTCTTAAATTTGAAAACTTCATTGAAAACAACATGAATAGATTCTTCTATAACCAAGGTTCTTTCATTAAAAATATAAAAAACTTTAGAAATATAAGAGTAACAAGAAAGATACCTTCATCGGATTTCACATCAAGCTTTCCTAAGGCATCCTTTTCATTCAAGATAAAGCATTTGCAATCGAATACTTTAAAATAAGAAACATTTGATTTTTTGTTATTCCATAATTCATAAGGAGTTTTAGAGAGAGATGGTTTTATTAGAACCCTATTGATGACATAGCAAGCTGTATTAATGGCTTCGACCCAAAAGTATTTGAGTAAATTATGTTCATTTAATATGGTTCTTGCCATTTCTTGTAAATTCCTATTCTTTCTTTTTACTACTCCATTTTGTTGAGGATTCCTTGGAGTAGAGATATTATGGTTATATCCATTTGATTCAAAAAAATTTTGGAAGTTACTATTTTGAAACTCACCACAATGATTACTCCGAATTGATGAAATCATAAAACCCTTTTTGTTTTGAGCAAGTTTATAAAACTTAAAAAAATATTTAAAGCAATCACTTTTGTGAGCCAAGAAATAGGTCCAAGTGTATCTACTATAGTCGTCTATGATTACAAAGGTATATTTACTACCTCTTAAGCTCATTATGTCAATTGGTCCAAATAAATCCATATGGATCAATTGTAAAAGTCTAGAGGTGCTTATTTGATTCTTTGGTTTGAAACTACTTATTTGTTTTCCTATTTGACAAGCATCACACACTTTGTCTTTAATAAACTTAACATTGGGAATGCCTCTTACAAGTTCTTTAGATGTGATTTGAGAGACTAGTTTCATGCTAGCATGACCTAATCTCCTATGCCAAAGCCAAGCATCATCATTTAAAGCCGAAAAGCATATTTTATTGCTAAGCTCATCAATGTTTATGGTATAGATATTATTTTATTTTGGTGCAATCATAAATGTGTTGTGTGATTTTTCAATAATGCAAGCATTAGATTCAAACTTTATGATATATCCTTTATCACACAATTGACTAATGCTCAAAAGATTATGCTTTAAATAATCTGCTAACAACACATCATCAATTAAAAAGCTAGATTTGATACCTATGGTTCCCTTGCCAATGATTTTACTATTGTTGTTGTCTCTAAAGATGACATACCCTTCGTCTTGACTAGTGAGCTTAGAGAATTAAGATGAATCTATGGTCATATGCCTTGAGCATCCACTATCAAGGTATCATCTCTTACTCTAAACTTGTGTGGGTGAATGTGTCGACTAAAGAGGATGGTTTTTAGGTACCCGTTTGATTTTGGGTGCCTCAAAAATTGATCTACTAATCTTGTCATTTGTCATTGAGTTCCTTATAGTTCCTTTAGGAACCCATATCAAGTTATGTAGGCTTAGTTTCTTAAACGGACATTTGTAAATAACATATCTAGGTTTACAACAAAAGTTATATTTTAAGTGAGATAATACATGTAGAGTAGGTTCTTTAATGAAGGTGGTAGGATTTTATTGAGATCCACTCACAAATCCAATTCCACTTCTTTTTTCGACATGACTCTTGTTTGCAAGGATCAAGTCCAAGCCCCTGCTACCGACCTTAAACTTATTTAAAGTCTCTTTAAGTAGCAAGTCTTCCTTTTTAATTGCCTCTAAGTGTTCACACTTAGAGCATGGAGGTAAAGAGAGAGTATCAAGTTTAAAACTATCAAGTTTATCGATTAAGAGAGCATGCTCCTTTTTTAATAAATTAAACTTTTTACTAATAGCTCTACACTCATCAAATAATTCATGAAAGGCAATTGAAAGTTCGTCGAAAGTTAAATCTTCTTTAAATAACTCACATACCTCTTCTTCGAAAGTCATCAATGTGAAGTTTGTCACCTCCTTGTTGCTTGCTTCTTCATCTTCGGAGCCACTTGAGTCGTCCCATGTTACCTTTAAAGCATTCTTCTACTTTGGTTACTTCTTCTTGGTTTGGGGGCATTCACTTTTGAAGTGCCCAGATTTCTTACATTCATAGCATATTACTTATTCCTTTTTGGGTTTAAGTTTATTTTTAGTGTCATTTTTAAATTTATTCCTTCTTATAAATTTTTTGAATTTTTGAGTCAAGGGTACAAGTTCATCATCAAGGTCCTCATCACTTGAAGATTCTTTCCAGTGATCTTCTTGTGTTCTCAATATTATATCATTTCTATTCTTTGGAAGGGAGTTCTCAAGCTCATCATGAGCATAATATGTCATTTCGTAGATCATCAATGACACAATGAGTTCTTCAAGAGAAAATTTGTTTAGATCCTTGGCCTCTTGAATGACCGTCACTTTTAGATCCCAACTTTTTGGGAAGGATCTTAAGATTTTAGTTACAAGTTTAAAATTAGAAAAATATTTCCCAAATGCTTTGAGTCCATTGATGATATTCGTAAAACGGGTGTACATGTCTCCGATGGACTCATTTGGTTTCATCGAAAATAATTCGTAAGAATGCATCAAAAGGTTGATTTTAGACTCTTTCACTCAACTAGTGCCTTCATGAGTAATTTCAAGAGTATGCCAAATATCAAAAGCCAATTTACAAATCAAAATATGATTAAACTCATTTTTATCAAGAGCACAAAACAATGCATTCATAGCCTTTGCATTAAGAGTAAAAACCTTCTTCTCCGATTCATTCCATTCGTTCATCGAAAGAGAAGATTTTTGAAATTCATTTTCAATAATATTCTAAAGTTCAAAATCCATGGAAATAAGAAAAATCTTCATGCAAGTCTTCCAATAGATGTAATCCATCCCATTGAACATAGGCAGACGTGTAATTGAATGACCCTCTTGCATGCCAGAATACATCATCTTTCTTGGGTTTTAAACCAAATGAGAGTGACCTTGCTCTGATACCAATTGTTAGAATTTAGAGTGGCACTAAGAGGGGGGGGAGGTGAATTAGTGCAGTGTATAAAAATCATAAATTTAAAATGATTCCAAAAAGAGTTATGCATTAAGAAGTTTTGGTCCGACGAAAATGAGTTCAGCTAGTTAATTCGAGTGAGTACGATAGAAAGTAGAGAGGAGGAGATCGAGATATTGCTGCTAAGTAAAGATTGAAATGCAACAATTTAAAACTCACACATCAAGAGAAGTACGCAGCGATATATAGTGGTTTAGTCAAATGACCTACGTCCACTTCCGAAACCTCCTCTAATGAGGTTCCTGACTTCCACTATTAAATCTTATTGAAGGGGAAGGACCAAGCACCCCTCTTACAGACTTTTACAGGTGGTTCACAATCTCTTATAGAACTTTTACAAATCAGACTAGGGAGGTGAACACTCAAGCTTTCGAATGTAATTTTGCTAGAGTTTTGACTCAATTTTTATCACTTCTCAATGTGCTTAGCCAGCTGAGAAGTAAGGAGTATTTATAGACTCAATTAGTTTCAGAATTAGAGCCAAAAAATAATCACATCTCAAATTTTCGGGTATTAATGGTGCCATCGTCAATTGACCCTGCTCTGTTAGTGTACTGGGCAGTACCACCGTTTGTCAGGTGGTACCACCGTTGACAAGTAATAACTGTTAGTGGTACCACCACCCAAACCACCTAGAAACTTATTCCCGGGGCAGTGCCATGGCCAGACATGGTCCAGCACTATTGAATGGGCCTTGAATCTAGCCCAATTTAGTCCAATTAAGGCCCATTTGGCCCCTACTAGGGTTAATTAGGATTATTACCTAATTCTAACCCTAATTACATGCAAACTATGAAATTGAAATATATTTCTAAGTAAATTATAATCTGGCAATGTCGAGTCTTCTTACGGTGAGCTTTTGGCGAACTTCTGACGGACTTCCGACACACCCTCAGATATCTTCCGATGGACTCCTAGCAGGCTCCCGGACTTTATGAAGAGTTCGATAAATCTTTTGGCAAACTTTTGATCTTTCTTGGTGAGCTCCACGAACCTCCGACGGACCTTCCGGCGAACTTTTGAAACCTTTGGTAAGTCCCTGATTCATTCTCGGCTAGTTCCAGTAGCACTTCAAATGATACTTCAGACTTCCGGTGGACTCTCAAATTCCCAACGTACTTGACTCCGACGATTTGCTTTATGTTGTTATTGCTATCGTAGTTAATCTTGCATACTTATCTCAATAATATGGATTAGATCACATAACCTATCAATTGACTTCATCATCAAAATCTGAGACTCAACATATTTTTGTATGGTATTTCAACAATACAAGTATTAGATTCAAATCTTATGATGTATCCTTTATCACACAATTAACTAATGCTCAAAAAATTATACTTTAAGCTATATACTAATAACACATCTTTAATTAAGAAGTTTGATTTATTACCTATGGTTCCTTTGCCAATGATTTTACCTTTGTTGTTGTCTCCAAAGGTGATACCCTTCATCTTGGCTAGTGAGCTTAGAGAATTGAGTTAGATCTCTAGTCATGTGCCTTGAGTATCAACTATCAAGGTACCATATCTTGCTCATAGCTTATGATTGTAAATATATCTACAAGAAAAGAGAGTTTTTAGGTACCCATTTGACTTTGGGTGTCTCATAAATCGATCTTCCTAACTTATCATTTTGCATTGAGTCCTTTATGGTTCCTTTAGGAACCCGAATTAACTTATGTGGACTATATCTCTTAAATGGACATTTATGAGTATAATATCCAAGTTTGAAACAAAAGTTACATTTGTTGTAGGGTGAAACATGCAAAGTTGGGCCTTCACCGAAGGTGGTTGGCTTTTGGTGAGTGTTACTTATAAAACTAATTTCATTTCTTCTATGAACATGACCATTATTAGTAAGGATCATGTTTAATGATTTGCTACCTATATTAAATTTTTCTAAAGTTCCATTTAGTAGCAAGTTTTCCTTTTTAAGTACCTCTAAATATTCACATTTTGCACACAGAGGCGATATCTCATATCATTCTTAATCATCAATTTGCATGCTCTTTTTTTAATAATTTATACTTTTTGCTAACTAATTTGCATTCATCGAATAAGTCATGAAAAGCACTTAATAATTCATCGAAAGATAAATTAGCTTCAAATGAACTGCTTACCTCATTGCCAAATGCCATTAGCATATAGTTTGCTACCTCCTTATTGTTTTGCTCCTTGTCTTCAAAAGCACTCGAATCATCCCACATAGCTTTGACCACTTTCTTTTTCTTCGGTTGCTTCTTCTTCACTTAGCGACATTTGCTTTTGAAGTATCCTGGCTTTTTGCATTCGTAGCAAATAATTTTGTCCTACTTGAGTTCATTTTTGTTTTTAATGTCATGTTTAGTTTTGTTTCTTTTTATGAATTTTATGAATTTTCTTGTTAAAAGTGCTAAGTCATCATCATCATTATCCTCATCACTTGAGCTTTCTCTCAAGTGGTCTTCATAAGTTCTAAGCGTCAAATTCTTCTTGTTCTTTGGAAGGTTGTTCTCAAGTTCTTCATGTGCAACTACAAGTCATTTCGTAGGTCATTAGAGACCCGATAAGTTCTTCGAGTAGAAAGTTGTTCAAGTCCTTGGCTTCTTGAATAGTCGTTACATTAGGGACCCAATTCTTTGGAAGGGATATTAATATCTTTTTAACAAGTTCAAAATTAGAAAAACTTTCATCAAGTGCTTTTAGACCATTGACGATATATGTAAACTGAGTGTACATGTCTCCAATGGTCTCGCTTGGTTTCATACGAAACAATTCGTAATTATGAACCAAAAGATTGATTTTAGACTCCTTTACTCTACTTGTCCCTTCGTGTGTGATTTCAAGTGTATGCCAAATGTTATAAGTCATTTCTTAAATAGAATCTCGATTGAATTCATTCTTATCTAAAGTACAAAACAAGGCATTTATAGCCTTGGCATTTTAAAAAAAAGTTCTCTTCTCCAAATCATTTCAATTGTTCATTGGAAGAGAAGACTTTTAAAATCTATTTTCTATGATATTCCACAACTCAAAATTCATAGAAATCAAGAAAGTCCTCATTCTAGTTTTCTAATATATGTAATCCGTCCCATTGAACATGGGTGGATGTGTGATTGAATGACCCTCTTAATTACAGGTAAAAGTCATATCTTTTTAGTTTTAGACCAAATCGAGAGACACTTTGCTCTGATACCAATTATTATCAGAGTACCACTTGAGTGATAACTCAAGTGATGATGATGATGACTTTGAACTTATCACTATAAAATTTAAAAAATTCATAGAACATGAAATTAAGAACAAAAATAAACTTAATCGGAGGAAGGTGCCAAAGAAGAATAGAGAACTCAAGGACAAATCGAGTACATTTGAAGACGAAGATGCAAACTATGCCTTGACAGCTCACAACGATAAGGTATGTGACTCACCCGAAATGTTTCTATCTTATTATGAAATTACTTGATCTTTTCATGAGTTGTTTGATTTAGTTTGTAAGAAATAAAAAAAGGCTACAAAAGTATATCATACTTTTCATGATTTTATTAGCTTAATAAAATAATAATAATAGAAATAAAATATATATTTTTCATGTTTTATGATAATGCTTGCACATCAAATAAGATTAAATCTATATATGTCTTAAGAAGTAATTATCGTGATGATTTTGAATTACTTTCGATTCTAAACATGATGCTTAGCCTTTGTATGAAAATTTTGATATTTGAAATCAAATTGTAAAAATTAAAACACATAAAAAGAGGAATATTTTTGTAAAAATTCTCTATCTTTAAAGTTTTGACGAATTTCTCAATAAGAGATTGATGAATCGAGTTATATCATCTTGAATCTTTTGAAAGTGATTTATTGAATGAAAATGATGAACATTTTGACAATAAATGTTTGTATCATGCTTGATGATTTTACTTTTTGAAACTATGCATGATGAGTGAATCTTATGTTTTGGATTAATGTGGTTTTGGTCTTAATAATTTTTTTTTCGAAACTTGTGAATCGGTCTTAAATATTAATACATGTTTTTATTTGACATAAAAAACAAAGACATGCTTATATAAAATAAATCACAAAAATTGAAACACATAAAAAGGAAATGCATTTTCAATCTCTTTCGTATCAAAATCCTTAATGATGAATCTATGTTTGTTATTTATAAATTTCTTGAATGTGATTTTGATGATGATTTCAGATTTGACAAATATTTGATTTATTTGTGTTTACAACTTGAGATGTATTTTAACATGAATCATTCTCAATGCCTCTTCTTTCTCAATTTATTTTGTTCTCCCATGTTTCTTTTTGCCATTCAAAAAAGAGGAGATCTATCTAAATGAATCTTGACTCTTTCATTTAAACTAAGATTTATGATTCAAGATTTTTCTCCATAATTCTTCTTGGAGTCACTAAAGAAGAAACTTATGCATAAATCAAGATCTCTTATGTTTGATTTTGCTAAAGAGAACATTTATGAATCATGATCTTGATTTCTCGATATTTAATACTTATGATTTTTTTTAAAATTCAAGATCTTTGATCTTCTAAGGTTTCTTTTTGTTGTTTGCTAAAAGAGGAGATTTGACAAAAATGAATGATGTCTTTTGGTATTCATGAATTGATTTTTATTAATTTTTTATATTAATATCTTTCATGACATGACTCCCTTATAATGATGATTATATACCTTATGTGATGTTTGGAACATTGATTTTTCTTTCATTGTATATCTCATTAAGAAATTGGTTTTTCTTGATATCTTTTATGATGAATCATTGTTGTAAAAGGAAAAACTATCTCATTGTATTCCTCCATTCTTTTTTACAAAGACAAAGGGAGAGATAGTTTGCTAGTTTGTACATCATAAGAGAAAGATTGCTAACTCGAACATCGCAAAGAAAACAAATTGCTAGCTTACAACAGAAGAAGCAAACTTGCTAGCTTAAACATCGAGAAGCAAAAAGTTGTTATCTCAGGAGAGACAAAAATTTTACTTAACTTCACTTTCTAAAAAAATTGCTAGCTTGTAAAAGCAAAACTTGCTTACACTTCTCAAAAAGAGAAGAAACAAAAGTTGCTAGCTTGGAATATCGCAAAGAGAAGCAAAGAGTTACTATCTTAAGAAGGAAGAATTGCAAACTTGCACATTTAAAACTTATTAGCTTACATTTTTAAGTGATGTAAATCTTGCTAAATTGCAAGCTAGTATGTTGTGAAAAACTAGCTAGATGCACTTCTCCTTTTTGTTAATGACAAAGGGAGAGAAGTATGATGATTTCATGCATTGTATGATATATTGAACATTTTGATTATTGCATGATTTTTGAATTCAAAAGTTCTATCAATATGGCAATATTGATAGGGGGAGTTAGGGTTAACTCCGTCATCAATTGGTTATCATTATCAAAAAGGGGGAGATTATTGAATCTTGAATTTTGATGATGAAACCAATTGATAGTATTTGTGATCTAACTGCCTTTTGAGTGACGTAGGACTACCTTCAATCAGGAATAGACAATTGAAGTAGGAAAAATCGAACATTGTACCAGAGGAGAACATGTCAGAAGATTGGATATCGAGCCAAAAGATCGATCGACATATCAACAAAAGGCTTCGGACGTGAGTTCGAGCATCAGGCCAAGAAGAGTGGAATTATGCCAAGAAGATCGAAGCTGTGAAGGACAATTGTCGATTAGGCAATAGATTGCAAGAGAGGACGATGCGCTAAAGAATCGAACGGAGCACCGATGGACCAATGACATGCTGAACAAATTGATTCATGTTTTGTAATAATTGTCTAGATCAAAGTAAGTTTTAGGTCTAATTGAGTTGGAATTGGGCCAACTCAATTAGGGGCCAATTAGGCCTAAGTATGGGCTATGTTGGGCCAAGTGAAAGGCCCAAACAATGACCTAACAAGTGGGTCAGGCGGTGGCATAATTAGAATAGGCGGTGGAAGCATCGGTGGCTTAGTCTCCAAGATACAATCTTCAAGAAAATGTCAGGCGATGGTACTGCCAAACTGGGTGATGGTACCGCATAGTGTTAGTGTGTATTAGGCAGTGGTACCGCCTAGCATAAGCTATAAATACCCAAGCTATTCTTACTTGGGATAGCAAGAATTGTGAAAGAAAAGAGAGCAAAATTCTACGAATCAGCAATTGAGACCCTTATAAAAGTATAGAGTCCCTCGTCCTTAAGCATAGAGATAATTCTTAGAGAGAGTATGAGGAAAACCTTGTAAAAGAGGGTTATAAAAAGATGATTAGACTTCGCCTATTGAAGGAAGACTACTAGTGGATATCGGTGGCCTCGACGAAAGAGGAATCGGGAGTGGACGTAGGTCGGATGACCGAACCACTATAAAAATCTAATGTATTCTTTCCTTTCTATGCTTTGCTGTTTATCTTCATTGCTCTTTTACCTAATTTTAAACTACTATACTTCCTCTCTACTCTTTTGCGATTGTCTTTGAAGTTAGATGATTTATGATACGATTTCTATCGAGCGAAAGCATTTTGAATCAAACAAGTTTTTCGAAATCGACACAAATATATTTTTATTACTGTGCTAATTCACCCCCCCCCCTCTCTTAGTTCTGTATTGATCATAACACTTTGGATTTGAATTTATGAAATATTATCGAAAATAGTTTTCAAAAGTCTTCTAAACCAATGAACTTATGGAATAATTTGGAGAAGACTTTTTCATTAAATACTAAAGTGATGTACGCTTTATTTTGAGCTCTTCATAAAAATGAATTTAATCAGATTTCGATTTCTGAAACTACACATGAAATTTGGCACACTCTTGAAATCACTCATGAAAGCACTAGTTGAGTCAAAGATTCAAAAATTAATCTTTTGATGCATGATTTTGAATTGTTTCAAATGAAACTAAGCGAAACTATTAGTGAAATGTTCACCCGTTTTACAGATGTTGTCAATGGTTTAAAAAGTCTTGATAAATACTTTTCTAATCTTAATCTTGTAAACAAGATTCTAAGATCTTTTTCAAAAAAAAAAGGGATCCTAAAGTAATGACAATACAAGAAGCAAATGACTTAAATAATTTTTCGCTCAAAGAACTTATCGGGTCCTTAATGATGTATGAAATGACTCATTTGGTACATAATGAACATGAGAACTACCTTCCAAAGAATATAAAGGATTTGACACTTCAAACAATAGAAGACCATTTGAGTGATAGCTCAAGTGATGATGATGACTTTAAACTTATCATTGTAAAATTTAAAATATTTATAAAATAAGAAACTAAGAACAAAAATAAACTTAAAAAGAAGAAGCTGTCAAAAAGAAAGAAAGCACTTAAGGATGAATCAGGTGTATCTGAAGATGAAGTGACGAACTACGCCTTGACAACTTTCGACAACAAGGTAAGTGACTCAATCAAATCCTTTTTACTTTACCATAAAATTACTTAGTGTTTTTCATGATTTGATGAATTTAAATTAGTTTTAAAAAATTATCATGACAATTGCATGTTAAAGGAATAAAATATTAAAATTAAATCTAATGCTTGTACTCCAAATATAATTCCATGTATGTTTATCTTGAGGACTTCCGTATCGCTTTTCAATTTTAAACAATGATGCATGATTTGGCTTAAAAGATAAATGCATGCTTATATGAAATCAATCGCATGATTGAAACTAAAAAGAAGAAAGCATTTTTCTTAAAAATTTTACTATTTTTAAAGCTTTTTAATTTTTTAATAAAAGATTAATGAATCCATGTATATTATCTTTTATGAATCTCTTAAAAGTGATTTTAATGATTTGATGAATTGAATTTGAATGAGCTAAAAATAATGATAAATGTTTTGAAAATAAATATCATGCTTGATAATTTTGATGATGTTAAAAGTTTTGGTATCATGTTTGATGATTTTATATTATGCATGAGGACTTGAAGTAATAATGTTTGAAATGTTATGTTTTGGAATAATGTGTTATATATATTTTTTGGCCTTAATGATCTTTAGGATGAAACTTTTGTTTCAGTTTTAAACATTGAAGCATATTTTTATTTGGATAAAAGACTTGAGCATGCTTGCATGAAATCAATCACAAAATTTGGAACTAAAAGAACCTTAGCTACTTTTAATCTTATAGGAATTAATCTACGTTGCTTTCAATAAATATCCTGAATGAAAGAAAAGTGATTTTGATGATGATTTCAGATTTGGCAAATATTTGATTTATTCATGTTTAAAACTTAGAGATATATTTTAAGATGAATCATTTTCGATGCTTCTATCTTTCTCAATTCATTTTGTTCTCCTATGTTTCTTCTTGTTATTCACTAAAGAGGAAACTTATCCTAAAAATGGTGGAGATCTTTCATTCATGACATGTCACTTGACATCTTGATAATTATGACTTGAAATTTTTTATATATCAAGATCGTTAACCATGATTCTTCCATTTTATTAAAGAGAATGTTTATCCAATTAAATCATGATTGTTCTGAAAAGTGATTTTGATGATGATTTCAGATTTGACAAACATTTGATTTATTCATGTTTAAAACTTAGAGATATATTTTAAGATGAATCATTTTCGATGCTTCTATCTTTCTCAATTCATTTTGTTCTCCTATGTTTCTTCTTGTTATTCACTAAAGAGGAAACTTATCCTAAAAATGGTGGAGATCTTTCATTCATGACATGTCACTTGACATCTTGATAATTATGACTTGAAATTTTTTATATATCAAGATCGTTAACCATGATTCTTCCATTTTATTAAAGATAATGTTTATCCAATTAAATCATGATTGTTCTTTTGATTTCTCATATTTACAACTCAAATTCTTTATGTAAATTAAGATCATTTTCTATTAGATCTCCTAAGATCTTTTTTTGTTATTTAAGAGGAGATTTATCAAAATGATTCATGAACTTTTGGATTCTATCATTATCCTTCATTTGTTCACATGTTAGTTAAAATATTTGCACCCTTGAATTCTTCCCTTCTCCTTTCCTTCTTTTTCATGACAAAAGGGGGGAGAGAAAAAGTGCTTGCTTGAATGATAAATTGGTATTCATGACTTGATTTAAATATTAATGCAAATTTTTGATACCTCATTTATCATTATTTGAAAATTGATATAAAGGGAAAAGAATTACAACATTGTATTCTTCCCCTCTTTTTGACAATAACAAAGGGGGAAAAAGAACTTGCTAGCTTACATACTTCAAAGAGAAAAATTGCTGGCTCGAACATTGCAAAAGGAAGTAAGAACTTGCTAGCTTGCAATCTTAAGAGAAGTAAAAGTGCTATCTTGCTCATCTCAAGAGGAAAAACTTAGCAAACTTGCATATCTCATAGGAGAAGCAAATTAATATATCTCAAAAGAGAAGCAAAAATTGCTAACTTGCAAAACTCAAAATTGTTGCTAGCTTGTATGTTGTAAAACTTACACTTCTCCTTTTTGTTGATGACAAAGGGGGAGAAGTATGATGATTTGAATTATGCATGATATAATGTACTTTTATGTTTTGAAACATTATATGATTTCTTAAAGGATCTATCAATATAACATATTGATAGAGGGAGTTAAGGTTAACTCCGTCATCAATTGATTGTCATCATCAAAAAAAGAGAGATTATTAAACCTCAAATTTTGATGTGAAAATCAATTGATATGGTTTATGATCTAATCTGTGTTTTGAGTGACACAAGACTAGCTTTGATCAGAAAAAGATAATTAAAGCAAGATGAATCAGAAGTTGGGCTGGAGTGGATCATATTAGAAAATTGGATATCGAGCCGGAGGATCTATCGACATATCAGCAAAAGACATCAGCCATCAATTCAAGCACCGAGCTAAGAAGAGTGAAAATTATACTAAGGAGATCAGAGTTGTGGGGTCAATATGTCGATTGGGCAATAGGCTGTAAAAAAAGATGATGAGTCGAAGGATTGGATGAAGCACCGATGAACCAATGACATACCGGACAACAAATGATTCAAGCTTTGTAATAATTATCTAGATCGATGTAGTGTTAAGTTATAATTGGGTTGAAATTAGGCCAACTCAATTAAGGGCCAACTAGGCCCAAATCAAGGCTATGTTGGGCTGGATAGAAGGCCCAAACAGTGACTTGGAGCCACGTCAAGCGATAGCACTACCAAGGTTGGTAGTGGAACCGCTTAAAGGCTCGGCCTCCCAGGCTAAGTTTGGGTAGTGGTACCGCCTAGACACAATCTCCCAGAGTATGTCAGGCGGTGGTACCACCCAGTGTCACTGCTGAAGGTGGTGGTATTGCCCGACACATGCAGTGGTACCGCTAGTACCCCGAAATCTCGTGGTGTTTAAATTTTAGCTCCAATTCTTGAAGTCATTTTGGGTCTATAAATACCCCAGCTATTCTTTCTTGGCACAGCAAGAATTGTGAAAGAAAAGAAAGTAAAAACTTTATGATTTTAAGGTTATAACCCTTGTAAAGTATAGAGTCCCTCCTCCTAAAGCATAGAGAGTATTTTAAGGAAGAGTGTGAGAGAAACTTTGTAAAAGAGGGTTGTAAAAGGATAGTTGGTCTTCCCCCATTGAAGGAAGATCGTTAGTGGATATCGGTGGTCTTAACGAAGGAGGAATCAGGAGTGGACATAGGTCGAATGATCGAACCACTATAAAATCAATGTTGAATCTCAGATTTTGATGATGAAACTAATTGATTGTGTTTTGATGATCTAACTATGTTTTGAGTCACGCAAGTTTACTCTTAATTAGGATTAGACAATTGAAGTAGGAAGAATTGAGATTGCATTGGAGGAAAACATATCAGGAGATTGGACGTTAAGTCATAGGTTCGATCGACGATCGGTAGAAGGCTTTAGATAAAGAAATCGAGCATCAGACCAAGAAGAGTGGAGTTGTGCCAAGGAGATTGGATTTATGGAGGTCAACTACCGATTGGCCAATAGGCTATAAGAGAGGATGATGCGTTGAAGAAATGGATGAAGTGTCGATGGACCAATAACATTTCGGGCATCTAATTATGATTTACTTTATAATAATTATCTAGATCGAAGTAGGATTAGGTCTAAGTGGGTTGGAGTTGGGCCAACCCTGTTAGGGGCCAATTGGGCTGGTACTCAAACAGGTTTAAGCCAGACTTAAGGCCCAAATAGTAATGTTCAACCCTATCTAGCGGTGGCACTGCCAGACTAAGGCGATGGAACCGCTTGGGTTCAGTTCCCTAGGTGGTTTGGGTAGTGGTATCGCCTAATATCAATATACCTGGGCGGTGGTACCGCCCAATACACTGATAGTGGTAGAAAGCCTGGGTGGTGGTACCACCCAACACTGGTGATGGTACCGTCAGTACCCGAAAAACCCGGGATGAGATGGATTTTGGCTCCAAGTTTGAATCCATTTGGGACCTATAAATACCCTTCTCATCGCTGGGTAGAACAAGCAAGCACATAAACTTTAAAAGTGAGAAAACTCTACAGAAAACTCTTTAGAAATCTCCTCCTCTAGTCTTAACTTATTTTCAGCCTAAAGAGAGGAGTGAGTGCTTGTACGGGTTATCTCCTAAGCCCATCAAAAAGAGGTGTTATAAGGGAGTTAGTCTTCGCCCATTAGAATGGAGACTATTAGTGAAAGTCGATGACCTCAAGTGAAGAGGAATCGGGAGTGAATGTAGGTCGGATGACCAAACTACTATAAAAAAATGGGTTTGCGTTTACTTCATGCAATTTATCTTTCTGCAAACCCTTTACCTTATTGCAATCACTCGGATCCTTCTCTTTCACTTATGAATCCTTTCAAGCTTAACACATTTTCGATACAACTTTCATCGAAATGATTTTTATCATACAGGGTTTTTCGAAATCGCTCGAACTTGTCGTATTTTACTACTGCACTAATTCACCCCCCTAGTGCTGAACCGATCCTAACAATCAGTTTGCTACCTTTCTTTGTTGTTTACCTTTATTGCAAATCACTTTACTTGCTTACTACTCTCACAAGTTTAAAGCATTTCCAATATGGACTTAATTGTTGATAGTTTTGATCGAATGAAGTTTTTTTAAATCAAACATTTTTATCGATAGAACTAAGCAATTTCCAATTGCAACAACATTGTGAGAAATATGGTGATTCTAGGGTTTTCGTACATAATATAGTGTAGACTACTTGAAATTGTTATGATCAAGTTTGGCACTTGTTGAATCTCAGATTTTAATGATGAAATTAATTGATCGTGTTTAGTTATCTAACTATATTTTGAGTCACACAAGTCTACTCTCAATTAGGATTAGATAATTGATGTAGATAGAGTCGACGTTGTGCTAGAGGAAGTTATGTTAGGAGATTGGATGTCGAGCCAGAGGTCTGGTCGACGATTGACATAAGGTTTCGGATAAAAATCAGACATCGGGCCAAGAGGAGCGGAGTTGTACCAAGGAAATCGGGGCTGCGGAAGTTAGCTGTTGATTGGGCAACAAACCACAAGAGAAGATGATGCATCGAAGTGTTGGATGAAGCGCCGATGAACCAATGATGTGCTGGGCAACTAATTACGATTTGCATTGTAATAATTGTCTAGATCGAAGTAGGATTGAGTCAAAATTGAGTTGGTTTTAGGTGAAATAATACTAACTCAATTAGGGGTCAATTAGACTTAAATTGGGACTGATTTAGGCTCATTGGGAGGCCCATTCAGTGGCCCAAAATTTACTATAGGCGATGGAACCGCCTATGAGCTGGAAAAGTGAAAAAGCACACTTTTCTAGGCTATAGGTGGTGGTACCGCCTAGCATTAATGCTGCAGTGGTGGTATCGCCCCAGGCTAGTGATAGTACTGTCAGTGTCAGAATTAGACTGGCGGTGGTACTGCCAATGTCAGGCGATGGTACCGCCAGCACATGGAAATCCGAGATGATTCAAATTTGGGCTCCAAATTTGAATCACCGTGAGGCTTATAAATATCCTTCTCATCCATGGTTGAAATACATACAACCTAGAATGAAATAGAGGGAAAATTCTATTATAAACTTGAGAGAAATCCTCCCCTCAAATTCTAAGTGTTGGAAAAGTTCAAGAGAGGGGTGGGAGGCTTTGTAAGGGTTACCTCCTAAGCCCGTCAAAAGGAGAGTGCTATAAAAGGGAGTCAATCCTTGCCCATTAGAAAGAAGATAGCTAGTGGAAAGTTGGTGGCCTCAAGAGAAGAGGAATCAAGAGTAGACATAGATCGTATGACCGAACTACTATAAAATCGAGTTTGCATTTTCTTATTGTCATTTACATTGCTGCAAGCCTTTACTTTACTTGCTCGACTTCCACTACATCATCTTACATATGTATTCAAGTTAAACCTAATTGAAATGCTTTTAATCAAAATATTGCTTTGAATCATATGAAGTTTTTAAACTTGTTTTAAATCGTCAAAATTTGTCATATTTATCTGCTGCACTAATTCACCCTCCCTCTTAGTGCTACTCTAGATCCCAACAATTGGTATTAGAGCCTCGTTATTTCTCCTTTGGATTCACACCCACGAGAAATGGCTCTTCATGGTTTTCAAGAGGGTTTTTTGATTGTTCATCCTCTGTTGTTTAATAGTTTAGACTACACTTGTTGGAAAACTCGAATGAGAGTTTTCTTGATTTCTATGAATTTGGATTTATGGAATATTATTGAAAATAGCTTTCAACTTCCCTCTAAACTAATGAACGAATGGTCGGACTTAGAGAGAAAATCTTTCTTATTAAATGCAAAGGCTATGAATGCTTTATTTTGCACTTTAGATAAAAAAAAGAGTTTGATACATGCGAAAAAGCTTTTGATATTTGGTGGACTATTAAAATCATGAATGAGGGAACTAGTAGAGTTAAAGACTCGAAAGTAAACCTCTTATTGAATGATTTTGAGCTCTTCCAAATGATACCAAGCGAGTCTATTGGTGACATGTACACCCGTTTCACGGATGTCGTCAATAGCTTGAAAATTCTTGGCAAATGTTTTTCAAATTTTGAACTCACAAACAAGATCTTAAGATTCCTTCCAAAAAGGTGGGATCCTAAAGTAACCGCAATACAAGAGACTAAAAATTTAAATGATTTTTCATTGAAAGAACTCATTGGCTCTTTAATGATGTATGAAATGAGTTTCTTGGAACATATTGAACTCAATGAACACATGAACCACCTTCCAAAGAATAGGAAGGATTTGACACTTTGAACAAGAGAATGCCACTTGAGTGATGACTCAAGTGATGAGGACAATGTTGAGGACATTGAACGTTTGACGTTAAAATTTAAAATATTCATTAAACAAGAATTGAAAAACACAAATGAACTTAAAAAGAACACCAACTCTTGATATGAATGCAAGAAGCCGAAGAGCTCCAAAGATGAGCACACAAAAGAAAAGAAGAAGAGGCCAAAGATGAAGATGAAACGCAATGAAGAATCAAGTAACGAAACGACGAATTGGGCTTTGATAGGTTTCAACAACAAGGTAAGTAACTCATCTAAGATGTTCTTACATTGTTTTGAAATTACATGATCCATTCATGAATTTTTTTTATGTTTTTCTTTCTAGTATTTTTGAAAAGTAAAAAAAATTATGAATGATAATTGCTTAATTTGTGATAATGCATAAATTTCATGTATTCTTACCGTATCGGATTTCAGTCTTAAACTTAATGCATATCTATGTATGTTATTCTTGAAAGTATCTTTATGATAATTGTATCTCATGCTTGCACACCTAACAAAATAAAATCAATGAACATCTATCTTGATGACTTTACATTTTAAAACTATGCGAGCGAATCTTATGTGTTAATGGCTCTCGTATAAAATTTTTTGAAGATGCTTTATGGTATTATGCTTGATTTTTAAATTTTTGTATCATGCTTAATGAGGAATTGAAGTAATGAAAATTGAAATCCTACATTTTGAACTAAAGTGTATTTGGTCTTAATCATTTTTACGATGAATTTTTATATGATGTGTTATATCTTTCGATTTTAAAAATCTTGATGATGGTTTTTGCCTTTATATCTTGAACTTTCATGCTTATCTCTATTTGACATTAAAAGACAAAGGCATGCTCATATGAAATGAATCATAAAATGGAAATGCATATTTCTTAAAACCTTTCTCTCTAGAGTTTTTTGATTTTTTTCATAAAAGACAAGTGATGAATTCATTTATGATATTTTGTGAATCACTTAAATTATGAATGAGATTTTGATGATGTGTTAAAAGAATCACTTAAAAAGAAAATGCTTTTCTCATCTTATTGAGATTAATGATTTTATGATATCTTATGAATCTCGTAAATTATGAAAGTAATTTTGATGATTTGTTTATGAGTTCGGAGTTGATGAATTGAACTAAAATGAGACTTATCTATATCGTGATCTTGATAACTTGAGTTTTTTAAGATCTCTTACTCCATACTCTTTTATGGTTCTCCCATATTATTGAAGAAAAATGCAAGTGAATCATAAATTATCTTCTCTTTACTTTTCGGTACTAAACTAGAGAAAATATGCTTTGATGATTGAAACATTGTATGTGTAATTTATTTTGGTCTCCTATGTTTCAATACTTCTTTATATGCTTCATGACTTGATGATTGAAATGTTGATGTAGACCTTTAATATATCACTTGTCATGATTTATGTAAATTGCTAGCATTTTGAATCTCGAAAATGATTTTGATTTGATTATGGGTTTCAAGTTGTCAAATTGGTTTGAATAAGATTTTTGTTTCAAGCAAATCATGAACTCTCTAATGAATTCTTGGATATTTTATGCAAATTGAAATACTTTCCTCTATGATTACTTTTTTTTTTACTTACTAAAGAGGAAAATAATCCAAGTCTTGATATATCGATAAGTGATACTTAAAATTATTTTTATGATTCATGATGAATTTAGATCTATCATGCTTAAATCAAGTTGTTCCTTTTTACTACCAAATGAATCATCTTTGATATTGATATTTTTTTTATCATGATCCTTGGTTGTATAATTCTTTTGCTTTATTAAAAAGATTTATCAAATGAATCATGTCTTTCTTGAATTTTCTTGATATCATGATATGATATCTTTATATGGTTTAAAATTTTTAGCTATTGAGTCCTCTACTTCATTTTTACAATAACTAAGGGGGAGCTAGCTTGTTGGCTTGAACATTAAATTCATGATTTGAATTTTGATGATAGAAACCTTTATGTCAATATTTGTTTCTAATATCTCATTTGCCATTTTGATGAAAAAGGAAATCAATTACAACATTGCATCCTCCCTTCTTTTTGAGAATGATAAAGGGGGAGAAAAATTGCTAGCTTGAAGCAAAATTACTAGCTTAAAAAAAACTTGCTAGCTCGTGTATCACAAGAAAAGGTGGCAAAAGTAGCTAGCTAAAACTTGCAAAAATTGCTACCTTGCAATTTCACGAGAAGCTAAGAATTATTATCTCAAAGGATGAAAATATTGCTAACTTGCCTATCTCAAGAAGAGAAAATACAAAACTTAGAAAATTTGTATTCCTACACTTGCCATGCTTGTATGTTAGAATGAAAATTTGGCATGCATATTTAAAGTGATTATACTAAATTGCTAGCTCATTGCAAACAAGAAGTTGATAGCTTGCAAAGGCAAAACTTAGAAAGGTGCTAGCATGAAGTATTGCAAAAAGAAGCAAAATGCTATCTTGCCTATCATGAGAAACTTACCATAATTGAATGTTAATAAAAATCTAACTAGTATGATTGTAAAACTTGCATATCTTTTAAACTAGCTATAATATTACTTCTCCTTTTTGTTGATAATAAAGGGGGAGAAGTAGATTGATGAGTTCATGCAATGTAATGTTGTTTGAATATTTTATATGTTTGCATGATTGTTTGATGGTTTTCATAACATACTGCTTGGATTTAGCATAATCTAAGGGTTCTATCAATATGGCATATTGACAGGGGGAGTTTGTTTAAACTCCGGGGAGTTAAGGTTAATTCTATCATCAATTAGTTGTCATCATAAAAAAGGAGAAGACTATTGAATCTTAGATTTTGATGATGAAACTAATTGATCGTGTTTAGTTATCTAACTACGTTTTGAGTCACGCAAGTCTACTCTTGATCAAGATTAGATAATTGATGCAGGAAGAATTGACATTGTGCTAGAGGAAGTCATGTTACGAGATTGGACGTCGAGCCGAAGGTCCGGTCGACGATGATAGAAGGCTTCGGACAAAAAATCGGGTATCGGGCCACGAGGAGTCGAGATGCACCAAGGAGATCGGCGCTACGGAGGTTAGCTGCTGATTGGGCAACAAACCGCAAGAGAGGATGATGCATTAAAGTGTTGGATGAAGCGCCGATGAACCAATGATGTGCCGGGCAACTAATTACGATTCATGTTATAATAATTGTCTAGATCGAAGTATGATTGAGTCAAAATTGAGTTGGTTTTAGGTGAAATAATACCAACTTAATTAGAGGCCAATTGAGCCTAAATTGGGATTAATTTGGGCTCATTGGGAGGCCCATTCAATGGCCCAAAAGTTATTATAGGCTGTGGCACCGCCAAACTGGTGGTGGAACCTCCTATGAGTTGAAAAAGTGAAAAAGCATACTTTTCCAAGCTACAGGCAGTGGTACTACCCAGCATTAAAGCTGCAGTAGTAGTATCGCTCTAGGCTAGTGGTAGTACCACCAGTGTCAGAATCAGACTTGTGGTGGTACCGCCAGTGTCAAGCGATGGTACCGCCAGCACTTGAAAATCCAGGATGATTCAAATTTGGGCTCCAAATTTGAATCACCTTGAGGCCTATAAATATCCCTCTCATTCATAGTTAAAATACACAACCTAGAATGAAATAGAGGAAAAATTCTGTTGTAAACTTAAGAGAAATCCTCCCTTCAAATTCTAAGTGTTGGAAAGTTCAAGAGAGGGGTGAGAGGCTTTGTAAGGGTTACCTCCTACACCCGTCAAAAGGAGAGTACTGTAAAAGGGAGTCAATCCTTGCCCGTTGGAAGGAGGATAGCTAGTGGAAAGCCAATGGCCTCAAGAGAAGAGGAATCGGGAGTGGACGTAGATCGTATGACTGAACCACTATAAAATTGGGTTTGGATTTTCTTATTATCATTTACATTACTGTAAGCCTTTACTTTACTTGCTCCACTTCCACTTCATCATCTTACATATGTGTTCAAGTTAAACTTAATCGAAATGCTTTTAATTGAAATATTATTTTGAATCGTATGAAGTTTTTAAACTTATTTTAAATCATTGAAATTTGTTATCTTTATCCACTCTACTAATTCACCCCCCCCCCCCTCTTAGTGCCATTCTAGATCCCAACAGTACTAAGAGAGGGAGGGATCTGAATTAGTGCAGCGGTTAAAAACATCGATTTCAAAAAACCGTTTTGGTGAAAATTTTCATTCAATGAAAACATATTTCAGCAAAGATGTTTAACTTTGAACACATTTGTAAGTGAGTAGAGAAGAAGTTGAGTAGTTGCAGTTAGGCAAAAAATAGAATGTAGTTAAGAAAAAAAGTGCACAAGGAAAGAACACATCGATTTATAGTGGTTTGGTCCTCTGACCTATGTCAACTCCCGATACCTCCTTCGTTAAGGTTATTGGCTTCCACTATTGATCTTTCTTCAATGGGCAAAGATCAATCACCCCTTTACAGATCTCTTTACAAGTTGTTCACTCTCCTTATACAAATTTCTAACACTTAGAATCGATGGAGGTGAACTCTTAAGTTTACTAGCAGCGATTTCACTATAATCTCAGTTCTTTTGTTCACTTCTCTATGTCCAACAAGCTGAGAAGTATGAGATATTTATAGGCCTCAATTGGCTTCAAAAAAGAAGACAAAAAAGGTCTTGTCCCAGATTTTCTAGGTACTGATGGTACCATCGCCTATCCCTGGCAGTACCACTACTAGTGGACTCTGACACAAGGTGATAATATCACCCAATCTGGTGATACTACTGCTAGACAGAGTCTCAGCTATTAGACCTAGGTGATACCACCACCTGGTAGTTAATAACTGTCGGTGGTACCACCGCCTAAACACCTAGGAGATTGAGCCCTGGGTAGTTCCACCACCCAATTCTAGTTGTGCCAACACCAAATAGGATTTAACACACTATTTGGGCCAAGAGTCTGGCCCAAACCAGTCCGGATACAAGCCTAGTTGGCCCCTAACTGAGTTAGTGGGATTACCTCCCAAACCTAACTCTAATTACACCCTAATTATAATAATTAAGACATATACTTAAGCAAATAAGTTTGGTACGTCAAAAGTTCTTCCGGCGATCTTCCGGTGGATTTTCGATGGACTCTCGGTGATCTTCCAGCGGACTCCAAGCAAGCTCTTGAATTCTCGACAATCTTCTCGGCGAACTCTAACGAGCTTCTTAGGTAAGCTTTGATCTTCTCAACAAGCTCTGATGAACTTCTCGACGAACTCCCAACATACTATTCAGCAAGCTTCCGACGTGCTTCTCGGTAAGTTCCGGCAACACTCTCGATGAACTTTTTACGAACTCCCGACAAATCATCTGATCTCCGACACTATATTTGTATAATGCCTTATTCGCTATCATAGTTAATCCTGCACACTCTTCTCAACATATAGATTAAATCAATAATTTATCAATTGATTTCATTATCAAAATTCGAGATTCAACAATCTCTCCCTTTTTGATAATGACAACCAATTGATGATGGAGTTAACCTTAACTCCCCCTATCTATATGCCAAACTTGAGAAAAGACACTCTTGAATTCAAAACCTTTGAATTCAATCTTAACTAATAAGTTACATGCGTTTCAACTTATCAACTTGTACAAAATGATACTAGAAGCATGATACTAAACATGATCATGATTCTTCATTTCAAATATAATATCACGTATTTATTATGATACCAAAATTTATCAATACGATGCCAAAGCATGATAACCATTCATGATGCTAAGCATGATACATATTTTAAGTTTGATATCAAATGATGATAGACATTCATTATTTCAATGGAAAGATACCAATTTCAAACATGATATTGAGCATGATACAAACTTCAAGTTCGATACCAAATGATGATAGACATTCATTATTTCAATGGCATGATACCAATTTTAAGCATGATATCAATCTCTAAGTTCGATACAAGATTATTAACATGATGATAGACATTCATCATTTCAATGCACGATACCAATTTCAAGTTTGATACCAAATCATGATGATAGACATTCATCATTTCGATACCAACTTGAAATACTATAGTAAGCATGATGCCAATTTCTAAGCATGATAAAAATTTATCATTTCAAGTATGAAACTTTTTAAACATTCACAATACCAAGCATTTCAATACATTCAAGCATTTACGATACTATTCATGATACCAAGCATATTTCAAGCATTCATAATACTAAGCATGATACAGTTCAAGCATTTACGATACCATTCATGATATCAAGCATATTTCAAGTATGATAAAAATTTATCGTTCCAAGTAATGTATCATTTTAAGTGTAAAACTTTTCAAGCATTCATCAATTTACCATTTTCTCTCCCTTTGTCATCAACAAAAAGAAAATAGGTAATCATTTCACGCAAGCAAAATTTTATATTATTGCGATAGTAAGATAGTGACTTTTCATTTGTAGCCAAGAAAAGAGGAAATGTACAAACTAGCACTACTCATGCTGGCATAATTTTGAGGTAGGTAAGTTAGCAAAGATGAAATAACAAACTAGCATAACTTTGCTAGTACTTAGCAGGATTCTTCTTGAAAATGAAAAGGAGAGAGTATAAGGAAAAGTCCATTCATTAAGAAGGATCGTTTAGTTCAAACATCAAGAAGGATTGAGCAATCAAAAGTCCATGAATAGTACAAGGAAAAGAATTCATTCAAGCTATCGAAAATTTATCAAACTTCTACTTTCATCAAGAGCTAAAGGACTCATAAAAAAAATATGAATAGAAAGAAGAGATTCATACAAAAATCAAGTGTATCAATGAAATTCGTAAATAACATTTCTATTGGTGAATGTCACTTTTATCAAATAAAATCCATGAATGACATTTCTATTGAATAAAATCCATTCATAATCATTGTAAAAATTCACACAAGAATCAAGAATATCAATGAAATTCTTGAAAGACATTTTTATCAATAAGAAGGGGGTTGTAAAAATCATTAAGTGATGAAGTAAGAGTATTAAAAATCCATGAAATAAACTATTAAATCTCGGATTTTGATGATGAAATCAATTGGTAAATTGTTTGATCTAATCTATATATTGAAAAAAGTGTGTAGGATTAACTACGATAATGATAAAGGCATAAAACAAAATGAAATGCCGGAGTCAAAGTTCGATCCATTCGTTGGTGTTGAATCTTGGATTTTGATGATGAAACTAATTGAGTATGTTTAGTTATCTAATTATGTTTTGAGTCATGCAGGTCTACTCTCGATCAGGATTAGACAATTAAAGTAGGATGAATAAACATTGTGTTGGAGAAAATCACATCGAGAAATTGGGCGTCGAGCCGGAGGTCCGATCGACAATCGACAAAAGATTTCAGACAAAGATATTAGGCATTGGGCCAGGAAAAGCATAGTTGTACCGAGAATATTGGGGTTACAGAGGTCAATCACCGATTGGCAAAAGGCCATAAGAGAGGACGATACACCGAAGAACTGGATGAAGCACCGACTAATGACGTACCGGGCAATAGGATGTTGATTCGTATTGTAATTGTTTAGATCGAAGTAGAGTTAAGACTTAATTAGTATATAGGATTAACTATGATAGTGATAAAGACATAAAGCAAAATGAAGTACCGGAGTCAAGTACGATTGAATCGTTGGGAGTTCAAGAGTTCATCGGGAGTCCGAGGTTTCGTCGGGAGTACTACCGGAATTGGCCGAGAAAGATCGGAGCTTGCCAAAGGAGCTCCTCAGAACTTGCCAAGTTCATCATGAAGTCTAGGAGCTTGCTGGGAGTCCATTGGAAAGTATCCGAGGGTTTATCGGAAGACCACCGAAAGTTTGTCGAAAGCTCGTCGAAGGAAGACTTGATATGCCGGACTTCATTTTAATTAGAAAATATCTTTAAATTTATAGTTAGCATGTAATTAGGGTTAAGATTGGGAGGTAATCCCCTTAACCCAGATAGGGGCCAACTGAGCCTGAACCAGGGCTATGTTGGACCGAATGAAAGGCCCAAATAGTACCCAAGTGCCACGTTAGGTAGTGGCACCACCAAAAGGCTCAATCTTCTAGACTGAGTCTAGGCAATAGTATTGCCTAGTGTTAGTGTACCCGGGCGATGGTACCGCCTAGTACACTAACAAAGCAGTATGCCTAGGCAGTGGTACCTCTAGACTGCACGATCATACTACCCAATGTCATGGTGTACTAGGCGGTGGTATCATCCAGTACTGGTGGTGGTATCGCCAGAACCCGATAGACTCAGGATGGGATGGTTTTTAGCTTCAAGTTTGAATCCAATTAGAGCCTATAAAGACCCCTCTCATCCCTGGGTTGAATACATAAGCACACAAACTTTAAAAGGAGAAAAATGTTGTAAAAATCCCTTTAGCAATCCCTCCTCTAGCTTTCATTTATTTTTAGCAAAAAGAGAGGAGTGTATGAGTACTTGTAAGGGTTATCTCCTGAGCCCATTAAAAGGAGAAGGTACTGTAAGGGGCTTTGTCTTCATCCGTTGGAAGGAAGACAACTAGTGAAAAGCCGGTAGCCTCAAGTGAAAAGGAATCGGGAGTGGACGTAAGTCAGATGACTGAACCACTATAAAATTGGGTTTGCATTTATCTTCTTACAATTTACATTACTGTAAACTATCTTTTCTTCACTGCTCAACTTCCTCATCACTGCCCTTCTTCTTTAAATGCTCTCAAGTTTAATCACTTCCGATATGAATTCAATTGAAAACAAATTTAATCAAAACATGGTTTTTATCGTTCGAAATCTTTTAAATCACTGAAATTTATCATTCTTAACTGCTACACTAATTCACCCCCCCCCCTTTTAGTGTCGCTCTTAATCCTAATAGTTGGTATCAGAGTATGGTATTTCTCATTTGGATTTATACTCAAGAGAAATGGCTCTTTTCGGATTTCAAGAGGATTTTTAATTATTCGTCCTTCCTTGTTTAACTAGTTAGACTACACTTATTAAAAAACTCGAATGAGAGTTTTCTTACTTTCTTTGGATTTAGATTTGGATTTGTGGAATATCATTGAAAACCATTTTCAAACTCCCTCTAAACTAGTGAACGAATAGTCGAATTTAGAGAAAAAATCTTTTTCATTAAATGCAAAGACTATGAATGCCTTATTTTGTTCTTTGGACAAAACCAAGTTTAATCGTGTTTCTACTTATGAAACGGCTTTCGATATTTGGCAAATACTTGAAATCACTTATGAAGGCACTAGTAGAGTCAAAAACTCGAAAGCAAATCTTCTAATGCACGATTTTAAGCTTTTTCAAATGGAACTAAGCGAGACTATTGGTGACATATACATCCATTTCACGGATGTCATCAATAGTCTAAGAGCACTTGGTAAATATTTTTTAAATTTTGAACTCACTAATAAGATCTTAAGATCCCTTCCAAAAAGGTGGGATCCTAAAGTAACGACGATACAAGAAACTAAAGATCTAAATGATTTTCTATTGGAAGAACTAAGCGGGTCATTAATGACCTATGAGATGACATTCTTGGAACACAACGAACATGATGAACATATGAACCACCTTTCAAAGAGTAAGAAGGATTTGGAATTTCAAACTATGGAATACCACTTAAGCTGAGAAAGCTCAAGTGATGAGGACGATGAAGATGAGAACTTTGAACTTTGTCAATGAACTTTAAAAAATTTATAAAACAAAAATTAAAGAACAAAAATAAAGTTGAAAAGAAGAAAAGGCCATCAAAGATGAAGAAAGTATCGAAAGACAAATCAAGTGACGGAGTTGCAAAATGTGCTTTGACGGCTTTCGACTACAAGGTAAGTAACTCTCCCAAATTGTGTTTACCTTATTTTGAGATTACTTGATGTTTTTTCATAAGTTGCTTGATTTAGTTTGTAGGAAATTTTTTTATCATGCTTCTCTTTCTAACACTTTTGAAAAATTAAAAAAGTTTATCATGAAAATTATATGTTTTTATTTTAAAGTTTCATGCATGTTATGATTTAAAATTTTGAATAATGTACGTAACATTATGAATGATAATTACATGATGTGTGATAATGCAATTCCGTGCATATGATTTCCATATCGGTTTTTGGTTTCAATCTTAATGTATAGTTTTGACATAAAAAATTAATATCATGATAATTACATCTCATGCTTGTACACCTAACAAGATTAAATCCATGAATATTTATCTTGATGATTTATTTTATGAAATTTATTTTTTGGTTTTTAACTTGATACACATCGTTTATACAAAAGAAATGAGCTTGCTTACATGTAATCTATTTACATTGCTCTTAATAAAATTCCTGAATGAAAGATTTTGATGATTTTTTTTTTGGAATTACATAATGATGCTTTCAGTGCTAAAAATGATGCACGACTATAGAGTTCTCACACTAATCTAGAATCATGTAAGATGGTAAATATCTTGTTATAACTGACAACAATGAAAGAAAGAGCATTAGAATTAAAATGATTTTGATGATGTTTTAAGAAATCATGGTTGATAACGATATAAATGAAAATGTATGTGTATCTTGATGATTTTGTATTGGTTTTTGGTTTAAACATGATGCACATCTTTTATACTAAAAACAATTTGCATGAAATGAAACACATAAAAATGGAAAACATACTATCATGATATTTCATTTGAAGATATTTCATGTTATATTTGAACTTGATGGTTTTTATGACGAAACTTGCTTTTTGGATGATACATGATTTTTTTAAAAAAAATTTGAACATTCCAATGTGAAATCAAATTACATGAAATGAAAATGCATTTTTGAATTCATTCCATAAATCTTGTGAATCTCATGAAAATAATCATGATGAATGTTTTGAAAATAAATGTGTGTATCATGCTCTTGGTCTTAATGATTTCTCTTGAAACTTGCTTTTATTAAAAGACAAAGGCATGCTTATATGAAATAAATTATAAAAAGGAAGCACATGATTCTTGAAATTTGTTTATCTATAAAGTTTTTGATTTTTTGATGAAAAACAAATGATGAATCCATGTATATCATATTTTGTGAATCTCTTGAATTTGAATAAGATTTCTTAATGATTCTTGACTCTGGTCTTATTCTCTTGGAATCATGACTTTTTGAGATATATATAATGCATGAATCAAGTTCTAAAAGATTTCATTTTGCTATAAAGAAATTTTGTTGAAATCATGATCTTGACAATTATAACTTGAAGTTCTTTGTAAATCAAGATCGTTTACCATGCCTCTTCTAGTTATCAAAAGAGAATTTGTCAAATGAAATACAACTGGTTTTTTGATTTCTCGAAACTCAATACTTGAATTTTTATGAATTCATGATCTTGATAATTTGAGAATTTTTACACATGAATCATGATTTTTTTGCTCTCCTATGCTTCTTCTTTACAAAAGAAGAGACTTATTTGAATTAATCATGATATGTTATTTGACTTCTTGATACTCATGACATGATTGAAGTATGGATAAAATTTGTGATGCCTCATTTGTCATAACTTGAAAATGGGTGTAAAGAAAATTTTTTATCATTGCATCCTCCCTTTCTTTTCGACAATGACAAAGAGGAAAGAAAATATGTTAGCATTTGTAATCATGACTTGATCTTTGATATTAATATATTTTCATATATTATGATTCTTAGTTGTATACCCTTTACCATGAACTGAAAAATGATGCTAAAGAAAATATGTATAAATCATGATCTTGATACTTCCTAAAAGGAATATTTATGAACCACGAATGATATCTTTTGATATTGATTCTTGTTGATTTTTCATATTGATATCCTTCATGACATGATTTCCCTACATTGTTATCTTGCATGCATCATTGTTGTAAATTTTTATTGATGCAATTTTGTAACTGATATAAAAATTTTATATCATTATATTCCCTCCTTTCTTTTTGACAATGACAAAGGGGGAGAAAAAAAAACTTGCTAGCTTGTGTATCACAAGAGAAAGTGGCAAAAGTAGCTAGCTAGAATTTGCAAAGAAAGGGAAAGCTTGCAATCTCCATAGTAGAAAACTTGCTATCTTGAAATTGTAATCTTACAATCTCAAGAGAAGAAAAATTGGCTATCTTGCCTATCTTTAGAATAAAAAGTTCAAATTTGAACATCTTTGAAATCTTGCATGTCTAAAGTAATTGAATCTAGCTTGTATATTGTAAAATTTAGACATCTTTAAATACTTCCTAAATGCCGCTTCTCCTTTTTGTTGATGACAAAGGGGGAGAAGAAGATTGATGATCTCTCATGCATTGTAATGACGATTGAATATTTTTTGAAATATTGCATGATATTTTTAATAACATGTTACTTGGATTTTTGAAATCCAAGGGTCCTATCAATATAGCATATTGATAAGGGGAGTTTGTTTAAACTCCAAGGAGTTAAGATTAACTCTGTCATCAATTAGTTGTCATCATAAAAAAGGAGGAGATTGTTGAATCTCATATTTTGATGATAAAACTAATTGAGTATGTTTGGTTATCTAACTGCATTTTGAGTCATGCAGGTCTACTCTCGATTAGGATTAGACAATTAAAGCAAAATGAATCAATGTTGTGCCAGAGGAAATCACATTAGGAAATTGGGCATCTAGCTAGAGGTCTGGTCGATAATCGATAAAAGGATTTAGATAAAGATATCAAGCATCAGGCCAAGAAGAGCAGAGTTGCACCAAGGAGATCAGGGTTACAGAGCTTAACCGCCGATTAGGCAATAGGCCGCAAGAGAAGACAATGCACTGAAGAACCGAACGAAGCACCGACCAATAATGTGTCAGGCAACAAGATGTTGATTCGTGTTGTAATTGTCCAGATCGAAGTAGGGTTAAGACTTAATTAGTGTGCAAAATTAATTATGATAGTGATAAAGGCATAAAGCGAAACGAAGTGCTAGAGTCAAGTACGATCAAATCATTGGAAGTTCAAGAATTCATCGGGAGTCCAAGGATTCATTAGGAGTGCCACCAGAATTGACCGAGAAAGATCGGAGCTTGCCAAAGGAGCTTCTTGGAACTTGCCAAGATCATCATGAAGTTTAGGAGCTTGTTGGGAGTCCGTTGAAAGGTATTCAAGGGTTTGTCAAAAGACCGCTAGAAGTTCATCGGAAGCTCATTGGAGGAAGACTTGACATGCCAAACTTTGTTTTACTTAGAAAATATTCTTAAATTTATAGTTAGCATGTAATTAGGGTTAAGATTGGGAGGCAATCCCCTTAACCTAGATAGAGGCCAACTAGGCCCGAACCAAGATTGTGTTCGACCGAATGAAAGGCCGAAACAGTGCCCAAGTGCCACGTCAGGAGGTGGCACCACCAAGGTTGGTGGTGGCACCGCCAAGGTTGGTGGTGGCACCGCCAAGGTTGGTGGTGGCACCACCAAAAGGCTCAGTCTTCTAGATTGAGTTTGGGCGGTGGTATCGCCTAGTGTTAGTGTACCTAGGCGATGGTACCGCCTAATGGATAGTGGTGGTACCACCCAGTACAATAATAGAGCAGTGTGCCCAAGCGATGGTACCGCCTAGTGTCAGGGTGTACTGGGCGGTGGTACCGGCCAATATAGGTAGTGGTACCACCAAAACTCGGTAGACTTATGATAGGATGGTTTTTAGCTTCAAGTTTGAATCCAATTGGAGCCTATAAATACCCCTTCTCATTCCTAGGTTGAATACACAAGCACACAAACTTTAAAAGGAAGAAAACGATGTAAAAATACCTTTATAAATCTCTCCTCTAGCTTTCATTTGTTTTCAGCAAAAAGAGAGGAGTGTGTGAGTGCTTGTGAGGGTTATCTCCTAAGCCCATCAAAAGGAGAAGGTGTTGAGGGACTTTGTCTTCACCCATTGGAAGGAAGAGAACTAGTGGAAAGCCGGTGGCCTCAAGTGAAGAGGAATCGAGAGTGAATATAGGTCGGATGATCGAACCACTATAAAATCGGGTTTGCATTTATCTTCTTGCAATTTACATTACTACAAACCATCTTTTCTTCATTGTTTGACTTCCTCATCATTGCCCTTCTTCTTCTCTAAACTCTCTCAAGTTTAAGCACTTTCAATATGAATTCAATCGAAAATAGTTTTAATCAAAACATGATTTTTATCGTCCAAAATCCTTTAAATCGCTGAAATTTATCATTCTTAACCGCTACACTAATTCACCCCCCCCTCTTAGTACCACTCTTAATCCTAATAGTTGGGAGTTTGAGAGTTCACCGAAAGTTCGAAGGTTCATCGGAGTGCTGTCGAAATTGACCGAGAATTCATCGGGAGGTTGCCGAAGGGTTCGTCGGAAGTTTGCCGGAAAGTTCGTCAGAAGTTTGTGGAGTTCGCTGAGAAGGTCGAAGCTTGCCAAAGAAGCTTGTCAAAACTTGCCAAGAAGATTGTGTGATGTCTAGGAGCTTACCAACGGTCCATTGGAAGATGTCCGAGAGTCATCGAAAGTCCACCAGAAGTTTGCCGGAAGCTCGTCGGAAGAAGCCTAGATTTACCAAACTTATTTTTTCTTTAGTATATGCCTTAATTATTGTAGTTAGCATATAATTAGGGTTAGGTTTGGGAGGTAATTCCACTAACCCTGTTAGGGGCCAATTGGGCCTGGAATTGGATAGGTTTAGGCCGGATTCAAGGCCCAACCAAGCTACTGAACCTTGTCTGGTGGTGGCACTACTAGACTGGGTGGTGGAACCATCTCAGGCTCAGTCTCCTAGGAGCCTGGGTGGTGGTATTATCTAGACTGAGGGGTGGTATCGTCGATAGTTAATAACTGCCAAGTAGTTGTACCGCCCCATTCCAATACCCAAGACTCTATTTGGCGGTGGTACCATCAATACCCCAGAAATCCAGGATATGACATTTTTTGGCTTCATTTTTGAAGCCAATTGAGGCTTATAAATACCCCCTTTCCTCTCAGTTGGCTAAGCATAGACAAGTGATCAAACTGAACCGAAACTATAGTGAAATAGCTTGCAAAGTTAAGAGTTCACCACTACTGTTTCAAAGTGTAAAAATTTGTGAAAAGAGAGTGAACCACTTGTAAAAGTTCTGTAATGGGGTGATTGATCTTTGCCCTTCAAGAAAGATCAATAGTTGAAGTCAGTGACCTCATCGGATGAGGTATCGGAAGTAGACGTAGGTCGAACGTCTGAACCACTATAAAATTGGCTTATTCTTCTCTTGATGCGTACTTTACCTTTGCTACATTCTATTTTACTTCATTGCAACTATCCAATCTCCTCTTCTCTACTCACTTACAAACTTGTTTGAATCAAACATCTTTTTGAAATAGTTTTCATCGAACAAAAATTTATATCATACGAAGTTTCTTAAACCATTTGTTTTATCCACTACACTAATTCACCCACCCCCTCTAGTGTCGTTCTTGATCTTAACAATTGGTATCAGAGTGAGGTTACTCTCATTTTGGTTTTAAACCTAAGAGAGATGGCATTTGCTGGCAACCAAGAGGGCCATTCAGTCACATGTCCACTCATGTTCAATGGGTCGGATTATACCTATTCGAAAACTCTCATGAGATTTTTTTTATTTCTATGAATTTTGAGTTATAGAACATTATCGAAAATGGTTTTCAAAAGTCTTCTCTTCTAATGAAGGATTGGAATGAGTTAGAGAAAAAGACTATTTTTAAATGAAGGCTATGAATGTCTTATTTTGCGCTTTAGATAAGAATGAGTTCAATCAAGTTTCTATTTGTGAAACAGCTTTCAATATTTGGTATATATTCGAAGTCACACATGAAGGCACTAGTAGAGTAAAGGAGTCCAAAATAAATCATTTAGTTCATACTTATGAATTGTTTCGGATGAAACCAAGTGAGTTCATTGGAGACATATACACCCGATTTACGGATGTCGTTAATGGACTAAAAGTGTTTAGTAAAAGTTTTTCTAACTTTAAATTTGTTAATAAAATATTGAGATCCCTTCCAAAGAGTTGGGACCCTAAATTAATAGCTATTTAAGAGGCTAAGGACTTGAATAATTTTCCTTTCGAAGAACTTATCGGGACTTTAATGACCTATGAGGTGACTTACAATGCTCATGAAGAGCTTGAGAATAACCTTCCAAAGTACAAGAAGGATATAGCACTAAGAACTCATGAAGACCGCTTGAAAGAAAGTTCAAGTGATGAGGACTATGATGATGACTTGCTTGACAAGAAGGTTCAAAAAATTCATAAAAATAAATAAATCTAAGAATGATACTAAAAATAAAATTGAACCTAAGAATGAACAAGTTATATGCTACGAATGCAAGAAGCCAGGATATTTCAAAAGTGAATATCTCCAAGTGAAGAAGAAATAACCAAAGAAGAAGAAGACACTCAAAGCTGGGATGATTTGAGCTCCTCCGAAGATGAAGAACAAAGCAATTAGGAGATCACCAACTACGTACTAATGGCTATCAGCAAAGAGGTAAGTAGTTCATTAGATGCAAATTTATCTTTCGATGAGCTTTTAAGTGCTTTTCATAATTTGTTCGATGAATGTAGAATAATGAGCAAAAAGTATAATTTATTAAAAAAGGAGCATGCCCTTTTAACTAGTGAATTCAAAAAACTTAAGCATGACAATACCTTATCACCTTCATGCACTAAGTGTGAACACCTAGAGGCACTTGAGAAGGAAAACTTGCTACTCAAAGAAACTCTTAAAAAGTTTAAGGTTGGTAGCAAGTCCTTGAACATGATCCTTGCAATAAGGGTCATGTTCATAAAGAGGTGGAATCGGATTTGTGAATGGTTCTCACCGAAATCCAACCACCTTTGTTAAAGGCCCTACCTTGCATATATCACCTCACACCAAATGCAACTTTTATTGCAAACTCGAACATTTTGCTTATAAATGTTCATTTAGGAAATATAGTCCATACAAATTGATTTGGGTTCTTATACGAACCGTAAAGAAATCTATGCAAAATAATAAGATGAGTAGATCAATTTTTTAGGCACCCAAGGTCAAATGGGTACCTAAAAATCATCCTTCTTTGTAGACAACTTTACCATTACTAGCTAGGAGCAAGAAATTATCCCTCAATGATGCATGATCATAATCAAGCTCACTAGCTTAAACAATAAAAGATCATTGATTACATAATGATTTAAATATGATGATCGATAACTTTTGACCGTGAATAACAATGCCAAAACACATTAGTATTGAGACTAAGGGATATTAGATAAATTGACCTTTCACCATGAATAACCTCTTGAAGAATGATTTTGATGATGATTTAGATTTCACTATGTTGAATCTCAAGCTTTCGTGACTTTCGAAAATATTTATCTAAATTATTCGAGTCATCAATTTCTTATTTATCATTCTCCCTTGATCCTCCTGAGGAAAATGTTCTTGATATCTTTTGATGATCATGACATTTTCTTGTATGATCAAATTTATGCTAAAAGGGTTTGATAAGTCATCTTTCTTAAGAGAAATAACTTCATAAACAATAAGGGATCAGAGTGATTTAAATGATATTATTTCACTTAACCAAATGCATGATAATTAAGTTGAACATTCAATATTGGAATCTCTATAAAATAGATGTTAAGTGAGGAAGATCAATTGATCAAATGATCAAAGTATTGCTGCCCCAAATTGCCTAAGTGAATGTGCCAGTGGTGGCGCCACTGGAACTGGTGGTAGCACCACCAAGACATTCTGTTCCTAGGCGGTGGCATCGCCCAGCTGGCGGTGGCACCTCCCGAAAAGTGCCCTATATAAAGGCACTTTAGGGTCGGCAGTAGAACCGACCCCCTCTTTTGCTGCAACCCTCAAAAACCTTCTCCCACCTCTCAAATTCTAGGATCAATCTCAAGTTCTAAGGAGATCATCGCAAAGGTATTCTTTGAATCCTTCCCTTGAATTCATGAATGATTTCTGCCCTTTTACATTTGTTCTTTTTTTTAAAATATTTGTAGACTAATAGCACCTAGAAGATCATCTAGGGACAAGGGGAAGAGGAGAGTAGAAGAATCATATGACTCATCTCTATTTAACTCAAATGATAGTACCCTTAGGTTCCCTAACTTTGAATCTAGAAGTATACATAAAGGTAAATATATAGATCTAGAAGAATTAGGATGCTTAGAGCCTATCTGATGGTTTACTAATCTAGATATTTTACTTATTTTGTAAATTTATGAACCGATATGCCCTAAGCTTGTTCGCTTGTTTTATAATAACTTAAATGAGGACGAAGATGATAATGTATCTATTGAATCTTGGATTTTGATGATGAAGTCAATTGATACGTTATTCAATCTAATCTATATGTTGAGAAAAGTGTATAGGATTAACTATGATAGCGATAAAGGCATAAAGCAAAATGAAGTACCAGAGTCAAGTATGATCGAATCGTTGGGAGTTCAAGAGTCCGCCGGAAGTCCAAAGGTTCGTCTGAAATGTTGTCAGAATTGACCAAGAATGAATCAGGAGCTTGCTGAAGGGTTGTCAGAAGTTCGCCGAAAGGTTCATCAAAAGTTCGCGGAGCTCACCGAGAAAGATCAGAGCTTGCTAAGAAGACTCGTCATAACTAACCAAGGTCGTCGTAAAGTCTAGAAGCATGCTAGGAGTCCATCGGAAGATGTCCAAGATTTTGTTGGAAGTCCGCCAAAAGTTTGCTAGAAGCTCATCGGAAGAAGTCTTGACGTGCTGGATTATGTTTTTGTTTAAGAAAATATCTTTAATTTTATAGTTAGCATGTAATTAGGGTTAAGATTAGGAGGTAATCCCATTAGCCTTGGTAGGGGTCAATTGGGCCCAAGATTGAACTGAATTAGGTTAGATTCAAGGCCCATCTAGGTTGCTAGACCTTGTCTGGCGATGGCACTGCCAGACTGGGGCGGTGGAACTACCCAGGGTTCAGATTCCCATGTGCTTGGCCGGTGGTACTACCTAGGTTAAGCGGTGCTACCGCTAGTAGTTATTAACTGTCAAATAGTGGTACTACCTATTAGGTGATGGTATCGCCCAACCACAGAACCTGAGGCTTTGCTCTAGTGATAGTACTGTCAGATTGGGTGGTGGCACTGCCTAGTGTCAGGGTCAACTAGCAGTGGTACCACCAGTGATAGGCCGTAGTACCACCAACTTCAGAAAATCTGAGATGAGACCTTTTTTGGCTCATTTTTTGAAGTCAATTGAGGCTATAAATACCCCTTACTTCTCAGCTAGTTGAGCACAATGAGAAATGATAAGAAATGAGTTGAAACTATAGTGAAATATCTTTGGAAAATTTGAGTGTTCACCTCTCCAATTCTCTAAGTGTCAAAAGTCTGTAAAAGGAGAGTGAGCCACTATAAAGTTTTGTAAAATGGGGTGATTGATCTTTCCTCTTCAAGAAAGATTGATAATGGAAGCCAGTGACCTCATCAAAGGAGGTATCAGGAGTAGAGGTAGGTCAATCGATCGAACCACTATAAAATTATTGTATTCTTCTCTTGGTGCATAAATTTAATTTACTGCATTTAATTTTTTACTTGGCTACAATCTTTCAATCTCCCCTTCTCTACTCTCTTATGTATTCACTCAAATCATTTTCTTTACCAAAATCATTTTCATCGGATGAAACTTTCTCAAACGCATAAAGTTTTCAAAATCGAATTAAGCCATCGATTTTTATCCATTGTACTAATTTACCCCCCCCCCCTCTTAGTGCCGCTCTTGATCCTAACAGTTGATATCAGAGTAAGGTTACTCTCATTCTGGTTTAAAACCTAAGAGAGATGGTATTTGCTGGCATGCAAGAGGGTCACTCAATCACATGTCCACATATGTTCAATGGGTCGGATTACACTTATTGAAAAATTAGCATGTGAATTTTTCTTATTTCTATGGATTTTAAACTTTGGAATATTGTTGAAAATGGCTTCCAAAATTCTTATCTTCCGATGAACGATTGGAATGAGTCGGAGAAGAAGACTTTCGCTCTTAATGTTAAGGCTATGAATACCTTATTTTGCACCTTAGACAAAAATAAATTTAATCATATTTTAATTTATGAAATGACTTTGATATTTGGCATATTTTTGAAATCACTCACGAAAGTACTAGTCAAGTGAAAGAGTCCAAAATCAATCTTTTAGTTCATTCTTATGAGTTATTTCGGATGAAATCAAGTGAGTCCATTGGAGACATGTACACTCGGTTTACGGATATCATCAATGGATTAAAAGTGCTTGGCAAAAGTTATTCTAATTTTGAACTTGTAACTATAATCTTAAGATCCCTTCTAAAGAGTTGGGATCCTAAAGTAACGGCCATTCAAGAGGCCAAGGACTTAAAGAACTTTTCTCTCGAAGAACTAATTGGGTCATTAATGACCTATGAGATGATTTACAATGCTCATAATGAGCTTGAGAACTTCCTTCCAAAGAACAGGAAGGATATGGCATTGAGAACACAAGAAGACCACTTGAAAGAAACTTCGAGTGATTAGGACTATGATGACGAACTTGTACTCTTGACACGAAAATTTAAAAAATTCCTAAGATGAAATAAAACTAAAAATGACTTTAAAAATAAACTTGAACCCAAGAAAGAACAAGTGATATGTTATGAATACAAGAAGTCAGGGCATTTCAAAAGAGAATGTCCCCAAGTAAAAAAGAAGCAACTGAAGAAGAAGAAAGCACTAAAGGCAACATTGGATGATTCAAGCGACTCTGAAGATGAAGAACCAAGCAACAAGGAGGTCGCCAACTACGCCTTAATGGCTATCGAATAAGAGACACATTCACCATCACAAGCTAGGAGCAAGAGATGATATCTTGATAATGGATGCTCAAGGCATATTACCGAAGATCCATCTCAATTCTCTAAGCTCACTAGCCAAGACGAAGGGTATGTTACCTTTGGAGACAACAAGGGTAAAATCATTGGCAAGGGAATCATAGGTAATAAATCAAAATTTTTAAAATATGATATGTTGTTAGTAGATGGCTTAAAACATAATCTTTTGAGCATTAGTCAATTGTGTGATAAAGGATACATCATAAGAATTGAATCTAATGCGTGAATTATTGAAAAACTACACAACAACATATCTATGATTGCCTTAAAACAAAATATTATCTACACTATTAACATTGATGAACTTAGTAATAAAATATGCTTTTCGATTTTGAATGATGAAACAAAATAATATTTACACTATTAACATTGATGAACTTAGTAATGAAATGTGCTTTTCAGTTTTGAATGATGATGCTTGGCTTTGGCATAGGAGATTAGGTCATGCAAGTGTGAAACTAATCTCTCAAATCACATCTAGAGAACTAGTAAGAGACATTCCTAATATTAAGTTTGTTGAAGACAAAGTATGTGATGCATATCAACTAGGAAAATAAATAAAAAGTAGTTTCAAATCAAAGAATCAAATAAGTACCTCTAGACTATTGTAATTGATCTATATAGACTTATTTGGACCAATTGATATAACAAGACTAAGAGGTAGCAAATACATCTTTGTAATTATAGATGACTATAGTAGATACACTTGGATATACTTTTTGGCATACAGAAGTAATTATTTTAAGTGTTTTTCAGAGTTTTGTAAACTTGTTCAAAATTAAAAAGATTTTATGATTTCATCGATTCGGAGTGATCACTGTGGTAAATTTCAAAACCATGATTTCCAAAACTTTTGTGAATTTAAAGGATATAACAATAACTTCTCTACTTCGAGGAATCCTCAACAAAATAGAGTAGTATAAAGAAAGAATGAGAGTTTACAAGAAATGATAAGAACCATGTTGAATGAACATAGCCTACCTATATATTTTTGGGTCGAAGCTGTTAATACAGCATGCTATGTCATGAATAAGGTTCTAGTAAGACCATCTCTCTCCAAAACTCCCTATGAATTATGGAATAATAAAAAGCTAAATATTTCATATTTTAAAGTTTTCGGTTGCAAATGCTTTATATTGAATGAAAAAGATGCAAAGGAAAGTTTAATGCAAAATCCGATGAAGGTATTTTTCTTGGTTATTCTTCTATTTCTAAACTTTTTGTATCTTTAATAAAAGAACCTTGGTTATAGAAGAATCTATTCATGTTGTCTTTAATGAAGTTTCTGAATTTAAAAAAAATAATTTTGATGTCGATTTTAATTTTGATGCTTTGAATTTGAATGAAACATCTCCTCCAAATAGCAACTTGGATGCATCTTCTTCCGAAACTTCCTTACCCAAGGAATGGAAGTATGTAGATACTCATCCTAAGGAGTTAATTTTAGGAGATACATCAAAAGAAATTCAAACTCGTTCTTCTCTTAAAAAATTTTATACGAATGTCGCTTTTCTTTCTCAAATTGAACCTAAATGTATTGATGAGGCCTTAAAAGATGATTCATGGGTCATTACAACACAAGTGGAATTAAATCAATTTGATAGAAATAAGGTGTGGAAGCTTGTTCCTAGACCTAGTGACCATTTAGTTATTAGTACTAAATTTGTCACTAGAAACAAGCAAGATGAATTTGATATCATGGTTAGAAACAAGACTAGATTAATGGTTAAAGGTTTCAATCAAGAAGAAGGTATTGATTACGAAGAAACCTTCACTCCTATGACAAGATTAGAAGCCATAAGGATGCTCCTTGCCTATAATAGTAGTAATAATTTGAAGTTATTTCAAATAGATGTTAAAAGCGCTTTCTTAAATGGCTTTATTTTCGAAAAAGTGTATGTTGAATAACCACCCAGATTCGAGAACTCGCTTTTTCCTAATCATATGTTTAAATTGACTAAGGCTCTTTATGGATTAAAACAAGCCCCAAGGGCTTAGTATGAAAGACTTAGCTCTTTTCTTATTCAAAATAATTTCTCTAAAGGCAAGGTCAATACTACATTGTTTATTAAAAATTTTAAAAATAATTTCCTTATTGTTCAAATTTATGTTAATGATATTATCTTCGGTTCTACAAATGAATCATTATGTGAATTATTTGCCAAGTGCATAAGCTAAGAATTTAAAATGAGTCTAATGGGTGAACTAACATTCTTTTTAGGATTACAAATCAAACAACTTAGTGATGATATATTTCTTAGTTAAACCAAGTATGCATTAGAATTATTAAAACATTTTAATATGAATGGTTCAAAGGTCATCAATACTCCTATGAGTACCTCCACTAAGTTAGATATGGACGAAAGTGGAGAAGGTTTTGATCAAAAAATATATAGAGGGATGATAGGTAGTTTACTATACCTCACCACAACTAGACCAGATATCATGTTTAGTGTAGGACTTTGTGCTAGATTTCAAGCTAATCCAAATTTATCTCATCTTAAAGTCGTTAAAAGAATCCTTAGATATCTTAAAGGAACTCCTAACCTAGGATTATAGTATCTAAAATCTAATAACTTTGATTTAATAGCGTATGCAAATGCAAATTTTGTCAGAGATAGAATAGATAAAAAAAATACATCTAGGACATGTTAATTTTTAGGACATACACTTGTTTCTTGATCTTCTAAGAAATAAAACTCGATTGTATTATATATGGTCGAAGTCGAGTACATAGCCACAAGTGCATATTGTGCACAAATTGTATGGATGAAAAATATATTAGAAGATTTCAAAATTCATCTAAAGAGTATTCCCATAAAATGTGATAATACAAGTGCTATATGTTTAACTAAAAAACCTATTCAACACTCTAGAACTAAACATATTAATATTAGGCATCATTTTATACTAGATCATGTCAATAACAATAATATAACTCTAGATTTTATTGATACAAAACAATAATTAGTGAACATCTTCACAAAACCTTTAAATGAAGAATAATTTGACTTCATTAGAAGGGAATTAGGCATGCTAAATTGTACTAATGCATGAGTGTGTTATATGTCATTTTTCCTGAATTTTTTGATTTCGTAATATCATCTTTTCGATTTCGTAAATGAAGTTTTCATGAACTTATCTTCCTCCTATCTCGGTTTGATACTCTTGATTCCATCGTTCAATGAATTTTTGAATTGGTATTATGCACATTTGATGACTTTCCTCCCCTCATTCACAATATTCTTCTTCTTGATTCCATCGTTAAACGAATTTTTGAATTGGTATTATGCACATTTGATGACTTTCCTCCCCTCATTCACAATATTCTTCTTCTTTATATCATCACTCTTGGATTTCATCCAAGCTCTAGCAATGTTTTGAAAAGAGTAAAAATATCACTCATGAATCTTAATTGATAAATATACCATTTATCATTTACCGATTTTAATGATACTTGATTTTTGCAATAACAACGGATTTTATAAAAGTGACATTCCAAGATTCTATGAAATGATATATATTAGCTCTTGATGAACTCAATTGCTTTCATGATTCATTTTTTGCATTTTTTTTAGATTTTGATGAAAAATAGAAGTTATATAAATACTTGATAAATTGAATGACTTGCTTTCATGACTCTTGGACTTCTTCTTTATACATATTTTATGTCATGAATTCTATACGAAAAGAAGAAGCTCCCATAAATTTTTATAGCTTGAATACTCTCTTGAATTCAATTCAGATTTCATTCACTTCTCTAAATGCGAATTTAATGATTTCTTAACTCTTGTATGAATTTTTATGTAATGAGTCCTTATGATTTTTTTGATAAAATGGTTCATTCCTCTTCTACTTCATGAATTTTATTTGATTGAAATATATGCCATGAGCTTTTATGAATTTTTCATGACTTGAATAATTTTTTTTTAAGAATTTTATGGAAATGTCAAGTTAGCTCTTATCACAAATCTCTATGACATGAATTTTCGATCATTCAAACAAATTGTTTCTTGTACTTTTCATATCTTGATTCTTCTTGTTGGTTTCATAAACTTTTCCCTCTATCTTTATCCTCTCAAGAAGAATCCTATCGTAATGATTTGTATCGCAACAATTGGCAGCAATACCAAATTTTGCTTCCTTAAAATTTTGGCACAGTTCCTTTTTGTTGATGACAAAGGGGGAGAAATATGACACAATTGATGACATGCTTTGTATCATAAAAATAAAATTGATAACTTGATTGTATCATAAAAAAATTGCCATGCTTTGTATCATAAAATGTAATTTGTAAAATGCTTTGTATCATAAAAGCAAATTGATGACATACTTTTAATCGTAAAACAATTGTCATGCCTTGCATCGTAAAATGCTTGTTATCATCAAAAGCATTGCAAATATTTGAAGTGTATTACAATGTATCACAAATGTATAAAATGTATCGTATGCATCGCAAATGACTCATGTATACTTAAAATGTTAATTTTTCTATGATCATTATCATATCATGCTTATTTATCCTATTTGAATTTGGTATCATGCCTTGATACGATAATTTGATTTCATTTTTGTATCATTGAATGATGTATCGTTAATTGATATCATGCCTTGGACTTGTGAACTATTATTTGATATCATTTGATTCTTGCTAAATTTCAAAATTAAAGTTGGTATCATTTGTTGAAATGATGATTGTCTATCATCATTCAACATTGGACTTGAAAATGGATGTCATGCCTTGACATCATTTTCATATTGTGAAACATATGAAGTATCATATTTTGGATAAAAAATCATACTTGTTGAGCATGTCGATAAGTTCGAATGTATGTAACTTATCGGTTTGGGCTTGAATTCAAGGGGTTTGAATTCAAGTATTTCTTTTCTCAAGTATAGCATATAGATAGGAGGAGTTAAGGTTAACTCCATTATCAATTGATTGTCATCATAAAAAAGGGAGAGATTGTTGAATCTCAAATTTTGATGATGAAGTCAATTGATAATTTATTTAATTTAATCTATATATTAAGAAAAGTGTGTAAGATTAATTACGATAGCGATAAAGGCATAAAGCAAAATAAAGTGCCTGAGTCAAGCATGATCGAATCATTGGGAGTTCGAGAGTCCATCGAAAGTCCGAAGGTTCATCAGAAGTGCTGCCAGAATTGGCCAAGAATGAATCGGGAGCTTACCGAAGGGTTATCAGAAGTTCGCCGGAAGGTTCATTGGAAGTTCGCGAAGCTCACCGAGAAAGATCGGAGCTTGCCAAGAAGACTCGTCGGAACTAACCAAGGTCATCATAAAGTCTAGAAGCCTACCGGGAGTCCGTCGAAAGATATCTGAAAGTTTGTTAGAAGTTCGCCGGAAGAAGTCTTGATATGCCGGATTGTGTTTTTGTTTAAGAAAATATCTTTAATTACATAGTTAGCACGTAATTAGTGTTAAGATTGAGAGGTAATCCCATTAACCCTGGTAAGGGCCAATTGGGCTTGAGATTGAACTGAATTGGGCCGGATTCAAGGCCCATCCAAGTTGTTGGACCTTGTCTGTGCTAGTTATAGGTGCCCTACAAGCCAATCACGTGAGTGATGGCACTTGTAACACGTTACGTCAATCTCTTTGCTTATGATTATTAGCATTTTCTCACATTATCTAGATGTATAATGTGATAACCTTGGATCTGTGCAATGGGAATCAGATCATGATGAGATCACGAAAATGAGATCGATTCACCTTTAAATACATATCCTAAATAATCCCGGTCAAAGATTACTCGAGAGGGACATCGAGATAACCGGATAGACTGGTGTGATGTATACTCATCCATATGATGAAGGTGACTAGTCTCATAGCTACTCATGTGGGGACACTAAGGATACAATATAGGTGCTCATTAGAGAATGAGTTCACTAATTGATCTGCTTACGGAATGCTGGATAGTTCTTGATACCTTACATTAGACAGCAATTTCGTAGTCCCAGTAGTGTATATGGTCCTTAGACTTGAGACACCAAGGATGTCCTATATGAGTACTCTACTCTTTGATAACAAACTTATAGGTTTGGAAGTTCCAGATCTAGTACAACCGATTATTGGGAGTGGTAACCAACCTTACGAGGGCTATTGAGTGTTAATAAAGGATCATCCACTCTCGGTATCATGACAGGTATATCCCATGTGTTCTTGCTCAAGCAAATCCCTGGCCAAGGTCATTCGAATTGAGAGAGAAAGAGTTCTCCGGAAGAATCCGATTAGAGTGAGACTCGATTGGAAATCGTATAGGCCTGACTACACCATACCTGATATATGGTCTTTGGGATATTAGATGGATGAGGGACTATAGGTACATAGTAATTGAGGATAGATAGGTCCAAATGATTGGATTCTCCTGTATCGTTTGGGGACTGCGGCGTAGTAGCCTAGTACGTCCGCAGTCGATAAATCGAGTAAATTATTATAGAGATAATAATTCACTTAGTCAGAAGGAGTTCTGATATATATGACTCATGGCCAGCTCGATATTAGGCCTAGAGGGTCACATACATATGGTAGGTGTTGTGACGAGTAGAGGTTCGGATATAAGATATCCGCTGGAGCCCCTATCTTATTGGATATCCAATAAGCCCTTGTATTATTGGATCCCATGGATTAGATCCAATAAGAGCTAGATTATTGGGTAGAGGCCCATTGATCTAAGAGGCTTGGGTAATTGGATAGAGATCCAATACCTAATAGGGCAGGATCCATTAGGGTTGACAAGGGGCCTCTATAAATAAGAGGGAACCAAAGTCTCATAGGCTGGGGTTTTTTTATGGCCACCTCTTGTTCTCCTCTCCCTAGAGAGGAGCATCATTACAGTTCCTACCGTGTGGATACCACTAGAGAGGAGGACTCTTGACCTCCTTCATCCTCCCCCATGGATTTATAGGAACTCAGGGATATACGATCTCCCTAGGTACTATCTTTCTTGTTACATACGTAGATTTTGGATTTGTGGATTTGTTTTTAACGCATCAATCTTTGCATGACGACGGAACCTTTTACAAAAATCTATGATGTTTTTGTTTTTATGTTCTTCCGCTGCGCATATGATGTCGTCCCCTTGGATTTCCCAATAGTGGTATCAGAGCCAGATTATTCATGTGAAGATCGGATCTTAAACTGCATGTGTTGTGATTTAAAATAGTTTTTATCATCAAAATTATTTGCGAAAAGTGGTGAGAAAGGGCAGCAACTGTTGCTACCATTGCTGCCCTTACACAGTGGCCGCAAGTAGCCTTGCTGCCTGCAATGGCAGCGGCGGCAGCTACGGGCAAGGGGCCCGTAGGTTGGCTTGCCTGCAAGAGCCGATGGTGCCTGCAAAGGCAACGCCGCCTGCAGGCACTGCCCCGCAAGGGCAGCACCTGCGATGGCCTACACCGGCCCGCGCGTAGAAGAACCCATAGGGGTGGCGTGCGCTCACTGTGGCGACCTCACCCGCAGGGGCGATTGCCGTCGTGGGCACAGTGTCGTAGGGCTAGTGCGCGCCCGCTGTGGCAGCCTCACCCGTAGGGGCGACCGCCGCTGCCCATAGGGCGCCCGCGGGAAGGCCCGCAGGGCAACACCTACGAGCGCTACGCTCGCATGCAACGACGACAACCGCAGCCGCAACATAGTAGTAAGAAGAAGAGGGAATAGGGTTTTTAGGGCAAAAGATAATTTTGCCCCTAGGAATTTTTGAAATTCTAATTTTATCTCTTTTGGTCAAATGACCAAAATGCCCTTTAAATTTTAAAAAATTCCCTATATATCCCTATTTTCAGAAAATATTAGTTAATTAAAATGTTTAATTAACTATTATTATTTATCTAGTAGTTCTATATAATAACATATATATATGATATAGGATGTGGACAGATGATCATGGACTATGTGATGTGATGTGTGTACATGTGATTATTATTATTAGGGCCTACAAGCCTCTATTTTTCTCATTTATTATCGGGCTTGCGTGCTTGTAATTATATTATAATTACAAGATGAGGCACAGCGGGAGTGGGACCCAAGAGGTCGAGACGGACAATCCAATGCATGGAGATGCATTGAGATGCCGACGGAACCGACGAAGCGAGATGGACGATCACATGGCATGGAGATATGCCAAAGCATACATAGATCTTGATGCGAGTTATTAGGCCCCACTAGCTCAGGCTTGATCATATTAGGATGTGGTCCATGATCATCTAGTATGATTGCTCATGTGATGTGTGATTGATTATACACCTACTAGATATGTATATATATTTACATATGATGTAGATATATATTAAATATATATGTGTGTGACACATTATATTAGAAGACCGAATCAAAAATCCCCTTTCTCGATAATATTAAGTCGGTAAACGTGAGGCAATTAGATTGACCCATGTGGCCTTCCATCGTTATAGGTAGGAACCGATTCCGGGTATAGGTTGAGTTGGTCAAGTCCCTCGAGACTCACCTATATCGGGATTTGCTATCTTATCTATGACATAGAGATGTCACCAGTGAATAGAGGACATGGTATGCTTGGTCGAGTCCCTCGAGGGTATATCATCGAATCAAACTAATCTTGTAACAATGGTGATGACTTAACCGAACATCATGGATGGTCGAATCCCTCGAGGCCATAGTGGTTCGGAGGTCGAACAGGACAAGAATCATAAGGAGTTGTGATCGGCAAGAGTTGCCTACCTTTTGAGCTTAGTATAATTGGTCAAGTCCCTTAAGGTTACTATTGAATCTTGGATTTTTATGATGAACTCAATTGATAGGTTATTTGATCTAATCCATATTATTAAGAAAAGTGTGCAGGATTAACTACGATAGCTTGAAGACATAAAGCAATTTACCGAAGTCAAGTTGTTGGGAGTTCGAGAGTCCACTGGAAGTCCGAAGAATCATCGGAAGTGCTACTAGAACCAACCGAGAAAGAATCGGGGACTTGCCGAAGGTTTCAGAAGTTCACTAAAAAGATCGTCGGAGGTTCGCAGAGCTCACCGAGAAGGTTCGAAAGCTTGCCAAAGATTCATCGAACTCGCCATAAAGTCTGGGAGCCTATTGGGAGTCCATCGGAAGAAATCCGACGGTGCGTCAGAAGTTTACTGAAAGAAAACTTGAAGCTGTCGGTTTAGTCTTTGCTTAGAATTATATCTAAAATTCGTAGTTAGCATATAATTAGGATAAAGATTAGATAATAATCTTGTTTAACCTTGGTAGGGGCCAACTGGACCTTTTTTGGACTCAATTGGTTCGGATTCAAGGCCCATTCAGAAGTTCTAGACCAAGTCTGGTGGTGGCATCGCCAGACTGGGGTGATGGCACCGGCCCTGGAACAACTTCCCAGATGGTTTGGGTAGTGGTACCGCCCCAGGTTAGTAGTGGTATCGTTGGCAGTTATTACCTGCCAGTGATGGTACCGCTTGACAAGCGATGGTACCACCAGTCCACAGAGCCCAAGGACTTTATCAGGCGATGGTACCGCTAGTCTAGGCGGTGGTACTGCCCAGTACACTAACAGAGCAAAGTGAACAGACGGTGGTACCGTCAGTAACCAAAAATCTAGGATGTGACTCTTTTTGGCTCCATTTTTTAAAGTCAATTGAGTCTATAAATACCCCTCTTTTCTCTGCTTGTAAAGTACCTTTTGAGAAGTTGAAAACTGAGTCAAAGCTATAGCAAAATTTTGTTTCAATAGCTTGAGCATTCACCTCCCTCTTTTTCCTTGTAAAAATCTGTAAGAGTGTGAACCATTTGTAAAAGTTTGTAAGAGGGGTGTTTGGTCCTTCCCCTTCAAAGAAGTTAATAGTGAAAGTTGGGAGCCTCATCGAAGGAAGCTTCGGAAGTGGACGTAGGTCATTTGACCAAACCACTATATATCGCTGCGTACTTTGAATGTGTGAGCTTTTAAATTTCTACATCTTACCTTTACTTAGCTGCAAATCGTTCGGTCTTCTTCTACCTACTCTCATTTACATTCACTCAAACTATTTTAGCTGAAACTTCTTTCGTCGAATCGAAATTTCCTTACAAACCATCTCTGAAATCGGTTTCAAGTTTATAAGTTTTAATCCGCTGCACTAATTCGCGCCCCCCCCCCTTCTTAGTGCCACCAGATCCTAATAATTGGTATCAGAGCTTGGTCACTCTCATTTGGTTTAAAACCCAAGAGAGATGACTTATTACAGTATGCAAGAGGGTCATTCCATTACACATCCGTCTATATTTAATGGGTCGAATTACACCTATTGGAAGACTCGTATGAAGATTTTTTATGATATCCATGGATTTTGAGCTTTAGAATATTGTCAAAAATGGATTTCAAAAATCTTCTCTTCTGATGAGAGAATGGAATAAATCGGAGAAGAAGGTTTTTGCTTTAAATACAAAGGCTCTGAGTGCCTTATTTTGTGCACTTGATAAAAATGAGTTTAATCATGTTTCGATTTATGAATCGGCTGCACTTATTTGACATATTCTTAAAATCACTCATGAAGGCACTAGCCGAGTTAAAGAGTCCAAAATAAATCTCTTGGTGCATTCTTACGAACTTTTTCGAATGAAACCAAGTGAATCCATCAGAGACATGTACACCCGTTTCACGGATGTCATCAATGGACTCAAAGCACTTAGTAAAGGTATTTTTAATTTCGAGCTTGTCACTGAAATTTTAAGATCCCTTCCAAAGAGTTGGGATCTAAAAGTTATGGCCATTCAAGAGGCCAAGGACCTCAAAACATTTCCTCTCGAAGAACTCATTGGTTCATTTGATGACCTACGAAAGACATGCCATGCTCATGATGAGCTAGAGAACCCCCTTCCAAAGAATAGAAAGGATATGACATTGAGAATACAAGAAGACCACTTGAAGGAAGTTTTAAGTGATGAGGACCTTGATGATGAACTTGCACTCTTAACATGAAAATTTAAAAAATTTATAAGAAAGAATAAATTTAAAAATAATACTAAGAACAAACTTGAACCAAAGAAGGACCAAGTCATATATTACAAATGCAAGAAGCTGGGCCACTTCAAAAGTGAATTCTCCCAAGCCAAGAAGAAGCTACCAAAGAAGAAGAAAGCTCTAAAGGCGACATGGGATGACTCAAGTGGCTCCGAGGATGAAGAAGCAAGCAACAAAGAGGAGGCCAACTTCGCGCTAATGGCTTTAGGAGATAAGGTAAGTGAGTTATTTAAAGAAGATTTATCTTTCGATGAACTTTTGATTGCTTTTCATGAATTGTTTGATGAGTGTAGAAGTATTAGTAAGAAGTTCAATTTATTAAAGAAGGAGCATACTTTATTACAAGATAAACTTAGTAGTCTTTGAACTCCCTCTTTATCCCCATGCTCTAACAAAAACTTGCTACTCAAGGAGACCCTAAACAAGTTTAAGGTTGGTAGCAAGGGCTTAGACATGATCCTTACAAACAAGGGTCATGTCGGAAAAAGAAGTGGAATTGGATTCGTGAGTGGATCTCACCAAACTCAAACCACCTTCATTAAAGGACCAACACTACATGTATCATCTCATTTGAAATGCAACCTTTGTTGCAAATTCGAACATGTTGCTTACAAATGTTCATATAAAAAACTTAGCCCACATAGGTTAATATGGGTTCCTAAAGGAATGATAAGGAACTCAATGAACAATGATAAGTTTAGTAGATTAATTTTTGAGGCACCTAAGTTCAAATGGATACCTAAAAACTATCCATTTTTGTACACACTCACCCACACAAGCTAGGAGCGGGTAATAATATAATTCTTGATTGTGATCAAGCTCACTAGCCCAAGTAATAAATGATCTTTGAGTGTTATACATTATGTACCATAACTTCCATTAAGTCTCTTGAAAATTGATTTCGGTAGAAATAATTGTGTCACCTTACAATTTGAAATCCTTTGTTTTTAAACTATGTGATTTTTTTTTTGTTATCTTCCTTGAACATCAATGTGGATTAACTCATCTAAAAATCCCTGTATATAATTGAGATGATGAATTTCTCAAAATGATTCATGAATTCAAATTCTTAGAATCACAAACTTCATAAATTTCTTGACTCATTGAAACCACTTGATTCTCCCAACGCATAAATCACGTACTCACTTGTTGTTTACAACTGCAATATATTCTCCTTAAAATGCCTAGTGATGTATGCTTTAAAATCATATTTGATGATCTTTTACCTATCTTGATATAATTTATGATAAGTAATGCAATGGTACTCCTTCACCCAATATCTCGAATGCTTAATCTAAGATAATATGAGAAAGACATCTTTTATTTACATTCTTTATGATAAAAAAATTTTATCATTGTTGATACACAAGTCTTTGTAACCTTCGCAAATCTTCTTTCATTCATTATTTAAAAATTTCCTATATTTATGTTCTCTCTCGATCCACTTAAATTTTTTATTTAAAATGACTCTTGATAACAATTTGATGAGTCATTGTGCGTAACTTCTTTTTGTTGTATAATTATCATGTGATTGGAAGCAATAGAATGAAATCACTCCATAAAAATATAGCGATCAGATGAATGAAAAACAAATAAAGAAATTTGATCAAAACAAGATGTTGCAGCCCTCCCTAAAAAGTCTTTAGTCATGGTGCCAGTGGTGGCACCGCCAGGGCTAGTGGTAGCACCACCTAGGCATTTTGTTCATAGGCGGTGGCACCGCCTGAGAACCCCCCCCCCCCCCTTATAAAGGGGACTTAGGGCTAGCGGTGGAACCGCCCCCAAGTCTTGAGGCTGCTCCCAAATTCACCTCCCTCCCTCTTAAACTTCATCTTCTCTCTCAAGACGACCAAGAGAGGCTTCCATCACCTTGAATCTTGGATTAAGACCCTCACTTCTCAAGTAACCTCATCTAAGGTAACATTTAATTCTCCCTCTTTATTTTCTCAAATACATGGCTGCTTCCTTAAAATTTTCTTATTCTATCATCATGCTTTGATAAATGGTTCCTAAGAGATCATCTAGGGACAAAGGGAAGAGGAGGGAAGGAGATTCATTTGACCAATCCCTCTTTAGCTCAAATGAAACAGCCCTTAGGTACCATAATCTTGAAGCTAGAACTGTACACAAGGGAAAACATGTTAATTTAGGTGAACTAGAAAACCTAGAGCCCATCAGGTAACTAAAACAGAAATGTTGTCTAGTCATGATCCAATATAAGGTACCTAATTCAGTGAAACTGATCTCATCATGATGAAACTGCTTAGGAATAACAATGCTTATTAGAATGTGATGCAAAATTTTAGAGTTAAAAGGTAATAAATGTTCACAACTCTTGGGAATTATTCCTAAATTTGGGTTTGCAAACACAGTTTCTAAAGCTTCAGAGTGAGTGGCACCAACTGTGTCCATATCCCATTTTCCTCGAAAATAACACCCTAGCTCTCTTTCAACAATTCCAATTAATGAGTATATAGTATTATCACATATTTGAATCTCATTACCTAGAAGATAAGTTGACAAGCCATCATCATTCACAGTTAAATTAGCATAGAACAACTTAACTAAACGTGGATAAATAGGTTCAATAATTTGCAGAATAGGTAAAGCCTCTAAGTTTGCAAACCACATGATAGGTTCTAAGTTTCATAATTGATTCAAATCAACATACTTTCCTTTATGAATGGGTCTAGAACCAAATTCAGAAAATCTAAGGGAGGCTTCTTGTGATTTAAACAAGGATTGGTCAAATGAATCTACCTCCATCCTTTTTCCTTTGTCTCTTGATGTTCTTCTAGGAGCCATTTCTATTCAGGAATGATCAAAAATCAATTGAAGAAAGGAATGAAACTTCACAAGAAAAGGAAAGAGAAATAATTCTGTTTTTATCTTAGATTGGTTCTTTGAGATGTAGGAAGCTTGAATCAAGATAAAATCTCCTCCTTAGGCTTCTAGATGGGAAGAAATGACACCAATTTGAAGTTTGGAAGTGTTTGGAAGAGTGAGGAGAGGCGGTTCTACCGTTGGCCCTAACACACTTTATAGCAGGGTGTTCGGGCGGTACTACACTTTCCAAAGAAAGGCGGTTCCACCGCTGGAGGTGACTACCAGACGGTTCCACCGCCGGTATGCATGCTACTCGTAGCACAAAACAAATTCGTATTTCATGTTTTTCCCTTTTTTTTTAAAGAAAAATCTCAAAGATGGGATGAAGTCAAAAGGAATAAATCCATGGGAAAATCCAAATCAAATCGATGGAAATCATAGTTTAAACATAATTTCAAGAAAAGACATCATAAAAAAAGCTTACTTACTTGGACAGTTTAGCATGCCTAATTCCCTTCTAATAAAATCAAAATTTTCCTCATTTAAAGGTTTCGTAAAAATGTCCGCTAATTGATGATTTGTATCAACAAAATCAAGAGTGACATTTCTACTACTTACCTGATCACGTATAAAGTGATGCCTGATGTCAATGTGCTTAGTGCGAGAGTGTTGGATTAGATTTTTAGTTAGACAAATTGCACTCGTGTTATCACACTTTATAGGAATATTTTTTAAGTAGATTCCATAGTCCTCTAGTGTATTTTTCATCCAAATAACTTGTGCACAGCATGCACTAGCAGCTATATATTCAAACCTGCTTAGATAGTGCAATCGAATTTTGTTTCTTGGAAGTCCAAGAAACAAGTGCATGTCCTAGAAATTGGCATGTTCCAGATGTGCTTTTTCTATCTATTTTACATCCACCAAAATCTGCATCTGCATAAGCTTTCAAACTAAAATTTTCAGATTTTGGATACCATAATCCAAGATTAGGGGTCCCTTTAAGATATCTAAGAATCCTCTTGACAGCTTTCAAGTGAGATAGCTTAGGATTAGCTTGGAATCTTGCACATAGCCCTACACCGAACATGATGTCAAGTCAGTTTGCGATGAGATAAAGCAGCTACCTATCATGCCCCTATAAGTTTTTTAATCAAAACTTTCTCCATTTTCAACCATATCTAATTTAGTGGAGGTGCTCATAGGAGTGCTAATTTCTTTTGATCCATCCATATTAAATCGTTTTAACAATTCCAATGTGTATTTTGATTGATTTAGAAATATATCATCACTTAGTTGCTTGATTTGAAGTCCTAAAAAGAAATTTAGTTCTCCCATTAGGCTCATCTCAAATTCATCACTCATATCCTTAGCAAATAATTCACATAGTGATTTATTACAAGATCTGAAAATAATATCATCAACATAAATTTGAACAATAAGAAAATTGTTTTCAAAATGTTTAATAAACAATGTAGTATCAACCTTGCCTTTAGTGAAATTATTTGAAATCAAGAAGGAACTAAGCCTCTCATACCAAGCCCTAGGGGCTTGTTTAAGACCATATAAGGCCTTAGTTAGCTTAAACACATGGTTAGGAAATAGAGAGTTTTCGAATCCGGGTGGTTGTTCAACATAAACTTCTTCGGAAATAAAACCATTTAAGAATGTACTTTTGACATCCATTTGAAATAACTTAAATCTTTACTACTAGCATAGGCAAGGAGCATCCTAATGGCTTCCAATCTTGCCACCGGAGTGAAGGTTTCTTCATAATCGATACCTTCTTCTTGGTTGAAACCTTTGGCCACTAGTCTAGCCTTGTTTCTAACCACGATACCGCATTCATCTTGCTTGTTTCTAAAGACCCACTTAGTACCAATAACTAAGTGGTCATCAGGTCTAGGAACAAGCTTCCATACCTCATTCCTCTCAAATTGATTCAATTCTTCTTGCATTGCGATAACCCAAGAATCATCTTTTAGGGCATCAACAATGCATTTTGGTTCAACTTGAGAAAGAAAGGCAGCATGGGCATAAAAATTTTTGAAAGAAGAGCGAGTTTGAACCCCTTTCGATGCATCTCCTATAATTAACTCCTTGGGATGAGCATCTACATACTTCCATTCCTTTGGTAAGGAAGTTTGGGAAGAAGATGCATCCAAGATGTTATTTTGAGGAGAGGGTTCATTCAAATTCAAATCATCAAGACCAAAATCATCATCAAAATCTTTTTCTTAAATTCGGAAACTTCATTAAAAATCACATGAATAGATTCTTCTATAAGTAAGGTTCTCTTGTTGAAAACACGAAAAGCCTTAGAAACGGAAAGAATAACCAAGAAATATGCCTTCATTGGATTTTGCATCGAATTTTCCTAAGGCATCCTTTTCATTCAAAATAAAGCATTTGCAACCAAAAACTTTAAAGTAAGAAACATTGGGTTTTTATCATTCCATAATTCATATGGAGTTTTGGATAGGGATGGTCTCACTAGAACTCTATTCATCACATAGCAAGCCGTATTCACGGCTTCGCCCAAAAATATTTTGGTAAATTATATTTATTTAACATGGTTCTAGCCATTTCTTGCAAACTTCTATTTTTCCTTTCTACTACTCCATTTTGTTGTGGATTTCTTGGAGTAGAGAAGTTGTGATTGTATCCGTTTGTTTCACAAAAATTTTGGAAGTCATGATTTTGAAATTCACCTCCATGATCACTTCGAATTGATGAGATCATAAAGCCTTTTTCATTTTGAGTGAGTTTACAAAATTTAGAGAAATATTTGAAGCAATCACTTTTATGAGCCAAAAAATAGGTCCAAGTGTATCTACTATAGTCATCCACAATTACAAAGGCATATTTGCTACCTCCTAAGCTTGTTATGTCAATTGGTCCAAATAAGTCCAAGTGGATCAATTGCAATGGTCTAGTGGTGCTAATGTGATTTTTGATTTGAAACTAGTCTTTATTTGTTTTCCTAGTTGACATGCATCACATACCTTATCCTTAACAAATTTCGTGTTTGGGATACCTCTTACTAAATCTCTAGATGAAATCTTAGAGATTAGTTTCATGCTTGCATGGCCTAGCCTCCTATGCCAAAGCCAAGCGTCATCATTCAAAACCGAAAAACACATTTCATTACTTAATTTATCAATATTTATTGTGTAGACATTGTTTTGTTTTAAGGCAATCATGGATATGTTGTTGTTGGGTTTTTCAATAATGCAAACATTGGATTCAAATCTAACAACATAACCTTTATCACATAGTTGACTAATACTTAAAAGATTATGTTTTAAACCATCAACTAGTAACACATCATCAATTGAAAAACTCGATTTGTTACCTATGGTTCCCTTGCCAATGATTTTACCCTTGTTGTTGTCTCCGAAAGTGACATATCCTTCTTCTTTGCTAGAGAGCATAGAGAAATGAGATGGATCTCCGGTCATGTGCCTTGAGCATCCACTATCAAGATACCATTTCTTGCTCCTAGCTTGTGAGTTTGTCTACAAAAGAGGATTGTTTTTAGGTACCCATTTGATTTTGGGTGCCTTACAAATTAATCTACTTACTTTGTAATTTATCATTGAATCGTTTATGGTTCCTTTAGGAACCCATATCAACTTTTGTGGACTAATTTTCTTGAATGGACATTTGTAGGTAACATGTCCCGTTTTGCAACAAAAATTACATTTCAAATGGGGTGATACATGCAATGTAGGCCCTTTAACAAAGGTGGTGGGATTTTGGTGAGAACCTCTCACAAATCCAATACCACTTCTATTTCCGACATGACCTTTGTTAGCAAGAATCATGTCTAAGCCCTTGCTACCGACCTTAAACTTGTTTAGGGTCTCTTTGAGTAGCAAGTTCTCCCTTTTTGTTGCATCTAAGTCTTCACACTTAGAGCATGGGGGTAGAGAAGGGTTTTGAAGACTATTGAATTTACTTTGTAATAAAGCATGCTCTTTCTTAAGCAAATTGAACTTCTTACTAATAGTTCTACATTCATCAAACAACTCATGAAAAGCCATAGAAAGTTCATCGAAAGATAACTCTTCATTAAGTAACTCACTAACCTCTTCTCCAAATGCCATTAGAGCGAAGTTTGCCTCCTCTTTGTTGCTAGCCTCTTCAACCTCGGAGTCACTTGAATCATCCCACGTGGCCTTCAAGGCTTTTTTCTTCTTGAATTGCTTCTTCTTGGCTTGAGGGCATTCATTCTTGAAGTGTCCTGGCTTCTTGCATTCGTAGCAAATGACTTGGTCCTTTTTGTGTTCAAATTTGCTTTTTGTGTCATTTTTGAATTTGTTCTTTCTTATGAATTTCTTAAACTTTTGAGTTAGAAGTGCAATGTCATTGTCACTATCCTCATCACTTGATGTTCCTTTCAAGTGGTCTTCTTGTGTTCTAAGTGCCATATCCTTCCTGTTCTTTGGAAGGGGGTTCTCAAGCTCTTCATGAGCATGGCACGTCATCTCGTAAGTCATTAGAGATCCAATAAGTTCTTCAATGGGAAATACTTTAAGATCCTTGGCCTCTTGAATGGCCGTGACCTTTGATCCCAACACTTTGGAAGGATCTTAAAATCTTAGTTACCAATTCAAAATTCGAAAAGCCTTTACCAAGAGCTTTAAGTCCATTGATGACATCCGTAAAGCGGGTGTACATGTCTCCAATGGACTCATTTGGTTTCATCCGAAAAAGTTCGTAGGAATGCACAAGAATGTTGATTTTGGACTCCTTCACTCGGCTAGTGCCTTCATGAGTGATTTCAAGAGTGCGCCAAATATCAAAAGCCGATTCACAAACGGAAACCCGATTAAACTCATTCTTATCAAGTGCACAAAATAAGGCATTCATAGCCTTTGCATTGAGAGCGAAAATCTTCCTCTCCGACTCATTCCATTCACTCATCGGAAGAGAAGATTTTGCGAAGCCATTTTCGACAATGTTCCAAAGTTCGAAGTCCATGGAAATAAGAAAAATCCTCATACGAGTCTTCCAATACGTATAATCCGACCCATTGAACATAGGTGGACGAGTAATGGAGAGACCCTCTTGCATACCGGAGTAGGCCATCTCTCTTGGGTTTTAAACCAATATGAGAGCAAACCTTGCTCGATACCAATTGAAAGGATCAAAAGGCACTAAGAGGGGGTGAATTAGTGCAATGGATTAAACTCGTATTCTTGAAACCGATTTCGCAAAGAAACACAAGTTCGTAGGAAGATTTTGATTCGACGAAAGAGAACTTGAAAGTAATTGCTTGTGAAAAGGAACTAACTATGAACTTGCAGCCAAGAAATGAAATGATTCAGAAATATAAACACTCACACATTTAAGGACACAATGATGTATAGTGGTTCGGTCAAATGACCTACATCCACTCTTGAAGCCTTTGCGATGAGGCTCCGCTCTTCTACTAGCAAGTCCTTTGAAGGGGAAGGATCAAACACCCCTTTTTACAACCCTTTACAAGATGTTCACACTTGTACAAGATCTCTCAAGAAGAAGAAGAAGGTGAACACTTAGCAAAGAAAATAACACTTTTCAAAACTCTTCAAAAGCTCAAGACTCAAACTTTTTCTTGCTCAAAAGGGTGCACTTTCAGCTGAGAAAGGGGGGGTATTTATAGATCCAAAGTGGATTCAAAATTGGGCTCCAAATTCCAAGTGAATTTGGAGTTCCCATGTTTACTGTGGTTAAGGCGGTGCCACCCGCACTGTCGGCGGTGCCACGCCGTGTCGATCTTTGGCCGACGTCTGAAAGCGGTGCCACCGCCCAGCAGCGGTGCTACCGCTCGATCGATGGCCCGAAGCGGTGCCACGCCCGACCAGCGTTCCACCGCCGTCGATATCTGGCGGTGCTACGCTTGCATAAGCGTTCCACCGCTTTGTGTGTGCGTCGCGGCGGTGCTACGCGCCCAGTGGCGGTTCCACCACCCCAGGCTTGGCGCCCCACCGCCCCAGGCTTGGCGGTTCCACCGCTGCCCCCATTCGAACAGAGCCGAATGGGGCTGTTTAGATCTCAACTTGACACATGAGTGGCCCGGTTGGCTCCTACTGAATTTTGGGCAGGATTTATTTCTTAAATCCTTGCTCTACTCATGTGCAAATTACGAACATAACTTAACGTGATTTGATCGGACACCCTTCAAGTCGACTTCCGGAGTTCTACGGCGAGATTCCGGAGCCTCCGATGCTTCCCTCGGTTGCTACCGGTGGTCTCCCAAAGATACTCCGGCGAGCTCAACTAGTCTTGGTGGTTTCGAATCTTCCGGAAGTTCCACGAACCTTCGACGATCTTTGAAATGGACTTTCAAAACTTCGACAAGTCCCTGATTTGATCTTGGATGGTTCCGGCAACTCTTCCGAAAATCTCTCGGACTTCCGATTAACTCTTGAACCCCCGACGGACTTGGCCTCGGTAAATCACGTTATGTTTTCTTTCCATCGTAGTTATTCCTGCACACTCATCTCAACAAAGAGATTAGTACAAATATTTCACCAATTGATTTCATCATCAAAATCCGAGATTTAACAGAATTATCATTTGATATCATATTTGAAGTTTGAATCTTGCTAAACTTTATATTTGAAGTTTATATCATACTTAGAAATGATGGTTGTCTATCATCATTATTGGACTTGAAAATGGATATCATGCTTTATCATCATTTTTGTATCAGTGATAAATATGTGATATCGTATTTTGAAATAAAAAATCATGATTGGTGTCATGTTGTAAATGTCAATAAGTTTAAATGTTTGTAACTTATCGGTTTGGTGCTTGAATTCAAAGGGTTTGAATTCAAGTATGTCTTTTCTCAAGTATAGCATATAGATAGGGGGAGTTAAGGTTAACTCCGTCATTAATTAGTTGTCATCATCTAAAAGGGAAAGATTATTGAATCTCAGATTTTGATGATGAAATCAATTGGTAAATTATTTGATCTAATCTATATGTTGAGAAAAATATGTAGGATTAACTATAATAATGATAAAAGCATAAAGCAAAATGAAGTGCCAGAGTCAAAGTTCGATTGATCCGTTGGGAGTTCGAGAGTTTGCCGGAAGTCCGAAGGTTCATCGGAGTGCTATCGGAATTGGCCGAGAATGCATCGGGAGCTTGCCAAAGAGTTCATCGGAAGTTCACAGAGTTCACCGAGAAGGTCGGAGCTTGCCAAAGAAGCTCATCGGAACTCGCTAAGAAGATTGTCGTGAAGTCCAGGAGCTTACCGGGAGTCTACTGGAAGATGTTCGAGAGTTCGTCAAAAGTCCATTGAAAGTTCACTAGAAGCTCACCAGAAGAAGCCTAGACTTACTAGACTTATTTTTTTCTTTAGTATATACCTTAATTATTGTAGTTAGCATGTAATTAGGGTTAGGTTTAGGAGATAATTTCACTAACCCTGTTAGGGGCCAATTAGGCCTAGAATTGGACAGGTTTTGGTTGGATTCAAGGCCCATCCAAGTTGTTGAACCCTATTTGGTGGTAGCACCGCTAGACTGGGGCAGTGGAATCACCCCAGGTTTAATCTCCCAGGAGCTTGGGCGGTGGTACTACTCAGATTGGGTGGTGGTACCACTAATAGTTAATAACTGCTAGGCGGTGGTACTATCTCATTCCAATACTCGAGAATTTGTCTAGTGGTAGTACCATCAGACTAAGCAGTAGTACCACCTAATGTTAAAGTCAACTAGTAGTGATACCGTTAGTATCCTGGAAATCTGAGATGAGACCTTTTTTGGCTCCATTTTTGAAGTTAAATGAGGCCTATAAATACTTAGAATCGGTGGAGATGAACTCTCAAGGTTATAAGTAGTGATTTCACTATAATCTCAATTCTTTTGTTCACTTCTCTGTATCCAACAAGTTAAAAAGTATGGGGTATTTATAAGCCTCAATTGGCTTAAAAAATAGAGCTAAAAAAGGAATTGTTCTGGATTTTCAAGGTACTGGCGATACCACCGCTAGTGGACTCTAACATTGGGCGGTACCACTGTCTAGTTTGGCGATACTACCATCAGACAAAGTCTTGGCTACTGGACCTGGGCGGTACCATCGCTTGGCAGTTAATAATTACCGATGATACCACCTCCCAAACACCTAGGAGATTGAGCCCTGGGCGGTTCCATTACCAGATAGGGTTCAGCACAGTATTTAGGTCAAGAGTCCGACCTAAACTAGTCCGGATACAAGCCTAGTTGGCCCCTAACTGAGTTAGTGTGATTACCTCCCAAACCTAACTCTAATTGCACTCTAAATATGATAATTATAACATCTACTTAAGCAGCTAAGTCTAGTAGGTCAAAAGTTCTTCTAGCAAGCTTTTGATGATCTTCCGACAAACTTCCAATGGACTCTAGGTGATTTTTCATCAGACTCCCAATAAGCTCTTGAATTCTCGATCTTTTCGGTGAACTCCAACGAGCTTCTTTAGCGAGCTCCGATCTTCTCAACAAGCTCGATGAACTTCAAACGAACTTCTTGGTGAACTCCTAATATACTATTCGGCAAGCTCTCGACGTGCTTCTCGGTAAGTTCCGACAATACTTTCGATGAACTTTTGGTAAACTCCCAACAAACTCTCGGACTCATGACAAATCATCCGATCTCCGGCACTATATTTACTTAATGTCTTATTCGCTATTGTAGTTAATCCTGTAAACTTTTTTTAATATATAAATTAGATCAACAATTTATCAATTGATTTCATTATAAAAATCCGAGATTCAACAAAAACAAAAGCAATCCACTTAGCAATCCACATATATACTAGTACGTACCATATGTTTTATACCCTTTCAGATGGTATGATGAATTTTGCTGCATATGTAATTTTGTTTGATGGATATTATCTTCAATCATTTTGTTTTAGAAAATCAAAACTTTGTCAGAAAAGGAAACGGATAAGCTTTACTTAATTTTGTTGGATCATCTTTTTTCCTCTTTCCTAGGTGTTCATATTGTGATAGAAGTAGCATTATTTGTAACATAAAAGAATATCAATGATCACAAAACTCGTTTTTAAGATATGCATTAGTGGGAGTAAATGTGCTTACAAAAGCTTGCGATCAGCTTTGTACAACAGAAACTTCCACATGACTTATTATATCTTTTCATAAGACATTCTAGTTTTAGTACTTATTATATCACTTCATAAGGCATTCTAGTTTTAGTTTAAATTAGGGTATTAAATCAAATTTTAGCAACAGATCGACAATAATATCTTAATAGTGATTTTTTATGATTTTAAAATTTTTTAAATCTAAATTGATATATTTCGGATTGATTTTTTGAATGAGTGGAATCATGTTCTTCTAATCATTTAACTCTGAAATGGACAAATACTTATCTATTACACCTCAAGATTTTAAAGCAAATAAGAAATAAAATTTCAATAATGAATACACAGGATTTACTATTTTTATGTTTTTATATATTTTAAATCTAATTTGACATAATTCTAAGTTGATTTTACAAATGAGTTTAAACCCATACATCTATTGGATAATATTTATTTCATCTCAAAAATTCATCAAATATGGGTAATAGTATCTTTATAATGAATTGATATTTTTTCTTTTTTTGTTTGGTGATTTTAGAGATTTTAAAGCCTAATTTGAGATGTTTTAGATTAATTTGAACAATAAATATAACCACATTCATTATTTAGTGTTAATTTATAAGTATGACAACTAAAATGATGATGAATGATAGAAAAGGCTAATGGTGTTAGTGGAGAAGGAAGGAGGAGTTCCCATATGGGGTAAGTTTGGTTTAAATGAATTAATATGATTCATTTCACAATCGAATAATCTAAAGTATATATAAACCTTAACGAATAAAAGCATAGTTATCATATCACCATATTTGTCGATACAATATATAATGATATTTTACTTTTTGTTATCCCCACTCTATATATAAATAAACTAGGTTATCGAATATATATATATATATATAACATATTCTTTAATTATACTTGTAATAAAAAAATAATTTGATCAAATATCTATGTTCTACATTAGAAAATAGGAGGAAAAGTAGGTTGATGTTCTTTAAATTTATATTTATATAAAATTAAAGTATGTTTTTTAATTTTATATTTATATAAGATCATTTATGTTCATATTTTTATGTGATGAAATGAGTAAAGTATGTTAAAATTAGCAAGGGACAAGATCAATTATAGTGTTTTGATAATGTTTTTAATCACTTGTGATATATGGATGACAAAATATAAATTTATATTGTTACTTGAGATGACACAAGGTACGTTTGGATGTAAAATCCATTAGATACATAATTTATGTGAATAAAGATTTTAATAGTTTAACATTAAAATTAAGATATATTATAATTTGAGATTCATAACCTAGTGAATTAATAAAAACACTATCAGTTTATAGATATTAACTTAAAATTGATAGTGTTAGCAGATCCCAAAAATTCAAAAATGAAAATAAAAAAAATTCGAAATAAAGATTTTTCTTTTTTAGAGACAAATAAAAGAATATCAAATCTCATTATATTAATAATAATTTTAGTAGTTTAAAAACATTGCTTCCGAAGACGTACAAATAAATGCCACATCTTGTTTCTTTAACATACAAATTCTAAAACAAAAGAATAAGGTACACGAAATTTAACGTAGATGATATCTGTCTATAACGGTGTGATGTCAAACTACCCGCTACGTAGATTGGGTAAATATAACGGAACGATTTTAGAATGTAACCCTTGGGCTGGTTGCATTTATATAAGCAGAGGGCCCACTCTATTGCAAACACAACAAAGTCTCCCCTCTCGTGCGCCCTCCTCTCGGTTCTCGGTGATCTCGTCGTTCTGTGAAAGTCGGAGCTACTCTCCAACGAACACTAATGGGCACAGCTGCGAGGGTCCTCCCCTTCGATTTTTATTACGGTGATCTCATTCCTTTCTTTTTTTTTTCTTGAGGTTTCGTTTCGTTTCGCTTGGTTCTTCATCCGTCGAAATTTTGATTCGGGTTCAGGATTTGTTGGATTTAATTTAGCTTGGTTGTAATCGATCATAATTGACGTTTTCCGTGACTAAAGATCAGAATTTTTGTTATCCTTGGGGTTCTTTTGATCGATTCTTGGTTGTTGAGTTTCTTCTGGGAAGATCGAGCTTTTTGGTTTTCTCGATCGTTTTTCGTCACCTAACCGGTCTCGTTCTGGTTTCGATTGGAAAATATGTCTTCTTCGCGTTCTAGGCGCGTGGAATACGACCGCTTCATCCCGTTCCGGTCGGCGATGGATATGGACTACGCACGCTTTGCCCTAACCGGGCCTTCAAGACCGCAGCGTGATGCTTTGAGGGAATCCCCATCGAGCGTGGCGTACCAAAAGCTACTTGATAACTGCATTTTGAAGATCAGGTCTCGTATCCTCGCTTTCAAGACGAAGCAGCGCCGGCCAGCAAGCTACCCCTTTGTCCGGCCAGCAAGCTGCCCCTTCGTCCGGCCAGCAAGCTGCCCTAATTTGACGAGGCCATTTGACCGCAGAAAAGCAGCTGAGGTGAATCCCTAAGGAATCAGAGAGGGTTTTGGTTCTCAACGGCATGTTGGATGGTGATGGTTTGAATCTCCTCGACTGGGGAATCAATAATGTGTTGGCGATTGGCCTTGAGAATGTAGTGTATCTCTGGGATGTTTGCTGCAAACGAGTCGACTAAGCTTCTACAAGGCGTAGAAGATAGCGGACCAATCACTTGCATCCGCTGGTCGCTAGACTGTGCAGTTCTTGCTGTCGCATTAGGTAATTCAGATTTATCCCTGATTGAGGATGAGAACCAGTCTCCTGTGTCGTCACTTGCATGGAGAAGTAATTCAATCTTGACAGTTGGAAGATTTGATGGCACTGTCGTTGATTATGACTTTAGAAAGGATGACATGTTCATCTGTTCCTATAATGGGCATCGGCGTGGAGTTTGTAGTCTTAAATGGTCCGAGCTATCGGGGCGGTATTTGGCGAGTGGAGGGTTGGACAAACTAGTGCACATATGGGATGCCTGCATTCCTGTCTCATGTCACCATCCACGTCAACGTCAATGGCTTCACAGGATCAACAGCCACACTTCCATTGTGAAGGCCGTTGACTGGTGCCCAACTCGGAGCAACCTGCCGGCTTCTGGTGGAGGTTGCAATGATCATTGCGTTAAGTTTTGGAACACTGTTAATGGTGCTTGCTTGAATTCGATTGATGCTGGCTCTGAATTTTGTGCATTGCTTTGGGACAAGAACAAATCTGAATTACTGACCTCCCATGGTTCGCCGAACAATCAACTCACCTTGTGGAATTACCCATCAATGACGAGAGTGGCAGAGCTTTCTGGTCATTCATCCCGGGTTCTTTCCTTGTCTGGGAGCCCACTGGGAGGTGTAGTAGCTTCTGTAGCAGCAGATGAGACAGTCAGGTTTTGGAATATCTTTGAGACTCCCAAAATAACAAAACCTGAACTGCCCTTTGCCCAATATGTCATAAGATGAAAAGGCTGATGGGTGGAAATGATTAAGATTGCAAAATGGGAGACTTCTCTAGTGCTTGACATGAAGATCTGCTGTTGGTAGCATCACAATGGGAAGTTTCGCGGTGTCAAAGAGGCAGTGCATTCTCATACAAGCGTATGGATTCGAGATCTTCAAATATGAGCGCAACTGCCTACGATAAGTTAGAAGCCTTACAGCCTTTTCCAGCATTTTAGTAGGCTTATTTATAACATGACTGTGATTGCAGCTACAAGTCTGATTTCTGTTCCCTCTTTATTGTTTAGCTTTTCATAGTTATCAATATGATTATTGCCCATTTGATGAAACATGCGATCTATAATTATTGCCCAATTGTTATAATCAAATTATGTGGTTTAAAGCGATTTGATTTTGCTTCTATTGTGTTTCTCTTTTGTAAGTTTCTATCTTTGTCTCTTTTTTGTTTGAGAATTTTTGTGCAGACTTTGTATTTTGTTGTGTATGCTAATCATCCATAATTAGATCATACTGGTAGATGCTTGTTGTTTTCTTTTTTTCAGTTGAGATTTCTTATAATATTCAATATGGCCTTGGTATCACATGAAGACATCACATTGCACTTCTATAAGTGTGTTTGACAATCAAGAGATCTATGCATTATAAGAGGTAATTGCCTATGGCCCTATGTTTCTATTTTCTTTTCTGACTACAAGTTTCCTATGATATTAGTTAAACTTCAGAATTTTATATTCTTTTAGGACCATTAAGAAACTTTGAAGATTGAACTGTGTAGCTCTACTACCAAACAAAAGTACTTTCACATTATGAAATTAAAATCTTGCTATGATGTCTTTGCTATATCTTTATTCACAGATACAAGGATATTAAAGGATCTTTGGATTTGCTTAGAGTGTAAAAATATGGAAACATATGGTGTTGCACAACTATAATGATGTTCAACAACTAAGAGATCTATGCATAATTTTGATCTAAGATGTAACTTCTTATGTCTTTATTTGTTGGTTGACTAAAGGCAAGGTATGCGATTTAAAATTTTATCTTGCCGATCTGGCGATGCGTCTGCGATCCGACAGTACCGATGCAGCGGACCGCCCTCTACCGGCGATACGCTGGTATCTCCGTGATCGGTTGATACGGAGATATATCGAGCGATAACGGTCGAAATTTCGACCGTTACCGCCAAGACGCGGTAACTAGTAGCGATTTCGATTTATTATTACCGCCGACCTGGCTTCGGTAACGTCGATTTCGGCCGTTACCGACTGGTATAACAGATACTCAACGGTCAATTTGACCGTTGGAGCCCTTTCGGTACACCCGTAATGCTCGGTATGCCCGTGTGCATCGCTCGAGACGCCCGTCTGCATCTTGTCTTAGAGCAACTCTCGATTACACCGATGCAGATGCGGTATTATGGACCACGACTAAAGGTTCCCTAAGATATCAATTAGCCTTCAGATTTTTTATGTTCTTTTAGGACCATCAAGAACCTGTGAAAACTTTTATTTGGTGTAGATCTTATTTCACTATGGAGTACTTCATTTCACTTGAAATAGTGTCTTTGTTTTATGTTTATTTGCATATACAAAGATACTAAAGTATCTCAGGATTTTGTTTAGACGGTGAAAAAATTTGGAAAATTGTGGAGTTGCAAAACTAGAATTGTGTTTGACAATCAAAAGAACTGTGCTGATCAACCACTCAGATATTGTTCAAAAAACTGTTCATGAAATGCATAATTTCCAATTTGAAATGTTTCGTAAATAAAGATAAGTTCAAGAGTGAAATCCAAGCCTAAAATTTTCTGATTTTAGTAAGATGTGTCATAATTTCTGTAGAAAGCAGTTATTCAACCTATGAGAACTGTAAACCACATTATATACTATAATAGTAAAGAGATACCAAACAAATAAATCTGTGAGCTTGGTAAAGGTGAGGCATTGTAATTCTTTTTATTATGTTTTTCCCTGTGAAATGAACAAAAATATCGAATTTACATGTCTATCCATGAATAGACTAGGTCTTCTGCAACATAGAGACACTTCTGGTCCTAAGATAAGGTTTGAAAAATGGTGTCAAATGGGATATAATGCAGGTTCTAAATTTTAGAAGTTAGCATACCAGACCAACAGTTCACAAATGCTTTGTGATAGTGATAGTGGAGTAGTTCGGGTCCTTCCGATTAGCAGGATCTTCATTGAACCTGAATGTTCTGATTTGTGATTGTTTGTCTATGGGATTTATCTTGCTGAAACAGCTGTAGTTGTAGCAGAGTGGTAGCAATGTTCATGAGCTTGATAGACAAGCTTGCTATGTTTCATATAAATGTTAACCAATTAATGACATGGCTACTATTTCAGTATTTTTTCAATTCTTCTGTTGTGGCCATTTACCACGAGTTTCAGCATCCAAGCGCTATAGCTGAAATTTGCCTTTTGTAAGTATAACACTGACCTTTGAGTTGGTATTTCTTGTTTCCAACTTCCCTGTTTGTTTACTGAGATTAAGGTAGCAGCTGTTGTTGTGATTATTTATTGCAATTCTAGTAATATCACATGTGGTACCAAGTTTGAATTTGACACGATAATTCCGATTGAAATATTTAAATCATCAATTTTTTTAATAATCTATTGATGATCTTGTTGGTTGTAATGGAGAAACAAAATGAATATTGGGTAAGCATTTGAAGTTTCCATCACCAAAGTTACCATCCCTTCCAGCACCTCTGCCTCTGTGCCCCTTGCCACCACCATGTACATCTTGTAAACTATCATTGGCCTTATGGACAAGGCTAATGCAGTGGAGATTGATGATCCTCAGAAAGCTCCAGAGCCTGATAGAGACAAACAAGAAGCTGCAGAGAAGCTCGTGGCCAACGGTGCGTGGACCCTTTACAACAAGGGGAAGGTGCATATATAACCTTCGTTTTCTCTTGATTAGTGGTTGTTGGTGTTTGAATTGTAAAACTAGAAATCAGTTTTATGTTGCGAAATTATGTGTCAAAGAACAAGAGAATGAAAGTATTACCAATTACCAATGAGATCATCTAATATTTTTTTTATTGATGCACATATGGTTAGCTCACCCTTTTTATCCAGAATGATAATTATTCATACTGGTCAGATTTTCTTGTTTCCCCCTATGTTTCAAATGGTCTGAATATTTCGTACCTGAGGTAGAGTCATCCAGAAAAGATCCATCTACTAGGTGCTTGTTAATGTTTGACTTGAAGCCTCACATTTTGAATAAAAATTTGAGAGAATTTGTACATGAATGAACAACCAGTTTACTTTTTTTTTTTCCCCAAAAGTGGACGAATTTATATAAAATCTCCAAGCTGATATGCTAGATATTGTTTGTCATAAATGAACTAACAAAATGAAAGAAAGCAGGAAGACCTCACAAGATTCTGAACGTTACATCATTCAAACAAGAAGATCAGCTTAACAACACACTTTACCTTCATTTGAATTAATGAATTGGTTCCCCCTCTCTCTGTTAAGCCTTCTGAACGTCTTAATGAAATCTTGTAAATTATTCTGAAGAGTTCAATTATTCCAAGAATTACTTCAATGCATTTGAGTGATATACTAAGTGAACTGGTTTTGCAAAAAATATACAAGTCATCTGTTACATTTTTGTTGAGCCTGCATATCGATTTTAAGAAGGAATATGGATACCATTTTTAAGTTCCATCATATTTTTTCAGCTTCATACAATGAGATTTTGCCTAACATCACTATGATTATAGATTAAGTTGTTAGCAAATTGCTTCATGCTTAAAGATATTTCAACTCCAACAATTTTCTCATATACTGCCATTTGTGATGCTTCAGTCATATGTTAGGCTTACCTTTCATTCATGTTATGATCAGGGCACATTCCTTCTTTTTTTTTTCATTCAGGGACAAAGAGACTTAGAGCATTGATGCTTCATTTACTGGAATTTGAGAATCAGGTTCAAGTATCCTTTTTTTGTCGAATCTTTTGGTTACTCCTTTACTAGAAAGTATCTATGGTGGTTTAATTTTATCATTGAAAAGTCTAGTGCTCTAATTAATTCTCTTTCTTGTCTAACTTTTGGCCTGCCCCTTAACATTATGTAATCTTTTTATTAAATTAGTTATAATTACTAATAAAGAATTGTTACTTCTATTAGTCTTTCTGTTATGTAAGAAATAAAAAAAGAGATCTTATCAAATTCTGGAATTGCATTTTAGATATTGCTCTTTTATTACAGATCATTCATCAATGATATTTTTAGACATGTTTCGATTCCTTTAGACTTCGCTTTTTCTCCTTTTGTTATATTATTCATCAATAATAACATTCTGCAATCTTTCAAACAAAATTAGTTATCATTGCTAACAAAGAATTGTGACTTCTATTAGTCTTTCTGTTCTATAAGAAAGAAAAAAAGAGACCTATCAAATTCTAGAATTGCATTTTAGATGCTGCTCTTTTATTACAAATCATTCATCAATAATATTTTTAGACATATTTTGATTCCTTTAGACTTTATTTTTTCTCCTTTATTTGTGTTTTCCACTTTGCACTTTTCTGGCTATATATTCTGTAGCTGATATTTAACTAATCGTTTCATCATTTTAAAACTAATAAATTATCATATTAAGAATATAGGTTTTCCTACCTTATTGGATTTGCATGTAAAGGTACTGAATATAATACCTTCGCTATTGATGAATCACTTAAAGACTTCGCACAATTAGCTGTTGGACTTTCAGTTGTTGGCTCCACTTTTAAAAATTATTTTTTTCCCCACATTTGAACATGAGGCAACAAATAGTTTCCTCATTGCTCTAAGCATGCATTTCTAGATGTCTACAACCTAGGAGTCTGTTGTTGCTTTGGCTATCATGAATATAGAAATTCAGAAAATAGATCTTTTTGAGATATTATTCTTCTACTGTTATGTAGTCCATTCTCTAATCTTATATAGGAAATATTTTATCGATATCAGTCATCTAGTTTTACATGACATGTCCTATTTAGTAATTTGTGCATCTCTTTGTATTTGCCTCGTTCAAGATTCAGATGATTCATTGTACCAACAACAAGTGAAGACTTCATGGGTAGTTACTGTCATTTTCTAAAATGTTGTATGATTGGTTATAACTATTGGGTGTCATACAATATTCAATTTTTCAACAGTGGTGATTTAGATTTATTTACTCATAAGTGTTGGTGTTATCAGTTTCTTTGGTTATGTTAATGTTACTCTGAGCTTGGAATTAGGTCAGAAATTATTTTTAAAAAATTAAAAAGAATCTCAAGAAGTGAGAAATCATGAAGACAAATGTCAATCTTTAAATATTTTTATTATTTTAAATAGATATTAAATACAAAGCTACCTTTTTTTGTGATCTTAGAGTTTTCTCTAGGTGATTGTTATTTGCCATATTTTGATGAGGATTAGTGGTCAGAAGACACTCCCATAATAGGGGTTATTTCCCTTTTAATTTTAAAATTTACTATCAAGGAGATATTAATATAGACAAAATCCAACGAGACTCTCCTTGACCTTGAGGTGTTAATGTTAGTGTTTGTCCTAATGAAATTAGGGATTCATTTGCTAATGGTTTCACTTTAGTCCTTTCTCAGATGATGACGATTGCAATATGTGGATGCGGAATTATGGGATAGTGTCACTTGGTAGAACGTCTTTTCTTTGGTTATTAGCTCTTATGTTGTCTAGTTATAATTTCTAGTGGCATTTTGTAGTTCTTGTGATCAAGATTTTAGTTATGCTCACTGATATGAAGTTTTTGTTTAGGCTAGCTTATCCAAATTGAGAGAGCTCTAGAAATGTTGCTGAAGCCAAGTGTGCAATTTGTGCCCTTGATGTTGGAAGTATAATTTTTTATGATGTGTTGCCAACAAGAAGTTCTTATGCATTTATGATGTTATTATTGCTTTAGTTAATAAGGTTTTATAATGTGATATTTTATATTTCTTGCTATGCTTTAGCTAAATTGACTTTACTCATAACTCTAGACTCAAAAAACATCTTTATGTAGTTTTTGTAGTCTTTTTGCTTATCATGGTATTACTTCTCTAAAATAATTAATTTGTAATTCTCTAATGGTAAATGCATAATGTGAAATATTAAGTGCAAATAAAATATCACACAAATTGAAATGACCAGCAAAGCAAATTATAAAGGTATCGTATAAAGCTAGTTATTAATTGGAACATATTTGTGCATACTTCAGTAAAAGATGCTTCTTAATCAAGTTAAAACACATGAACTTATCTATACATTTTGAAGGGACACTTAATCAATTGTGTTTCGATTTGGTATTCGAAGCTTTTATTTTTAGTTTCCATCGGTTGAGCCTTTGTAGAATCACTAGATTTGTCCATTTGGGTATAAAAATAGATGTATAACTGAATCATGACACCATTGTCTCATTTCACATTCTTTTATATCACTAAATAGGAAGCTAGCTCCTCAGTTTTGATTAACATCTTCTATTATTTATAAAGCAAATCGTCATGCCCTTTAATTCTTTATGTTGTTATTCTTTTTTTTTTCATGTAATATGGTATCAAAATAAAAACCTTCAGGAGTATTCCTATTGACTGAGTCTGTACTTACTCAAACTAAAATGTAGTTACCTAAAAAGGGACATAACTAGTGTGTATTGGGGCTTCTACCCAAACTCCATTAACTTGGACAAACATAGTTTACTCGATCAAGGATCTTTGCTAATCTCCTTGCCCTCAAACACTTATTGCATCAATGATAACATATTTTATAATTTAAAAGATAAAATCAGCAAAGAAAAAATATTTTTAACATGTCTTCTCAGTTTTGATGTAATGCATCACTTAGTTTTTAAGGAATGAACATTTTGATTTTTTAAAAAATAGATGTAATTGAAATAAATTTTACCAAAGGTAGAATATAGTTCTTAAAAATTCTTGTTAAGTGGTTAAAATATGTTAATTGTTGCCATTTAGTATGTCTTCTTTAAGAAGTAACTAGAAAAAACACAGTTATCATTTAATAAATATAAGGCATTGTTAGAGATCACATTTTAGAGGAAAGGAAATGCATAGTTGAAAAGGACATTTTATAAATATAAAGTATTATTAGAGCTCATATTTTAGCGGAAGAGAAGCACAGTTAAAATTTGAAAAAATCCACCAAGTTTTCTTTCAAGTTGAAAAAACAGTTAACAATGTTTGATGATGTCTATCTTCTATTATCTATCGTCTGAATGAAAGTATCTTTCTTTTTCATTTAAATTTGTCAGTGATGTTTCTATAATGTAAAAAAGGACTAATAACTTGTTTGTATACCAGACAAAATATGTTGGTATACTATTTGATATATCAGTACCATACTGCTCTGATATATTATTGAAGCTGATATCAAACTGAGATTGAAAATCTTATTTTTTGGTGTGTATTTTATTTATTTCAATTTGTTTACAAGAGTAGTTCTAATGCATTTTTATGGGTATTAATTTTATTTCTAGTAACATGTGGAATTTTACTACAAGACAACTACGCTATCTGGAGAGGGCTCCTGGTGAGGGATGTTAGGGTTTGTGATATAATTATGCAACATCTCTTCTTAATATCTTCAACTAAAACACTGTAGATTTCATGAAGCAATTTTACAAGCAAGTTTGCCCACATGGGAACTGATTTTAGTTACTAAGACTTTTAGTCAAAAGCAAAGGCATTTCAATTTTAGTTATTCTGGGTTTCACAGAGTCAATTTTTTGTTTCTAAGACTTCCTAAGCATACATTTATTATTCATTATGCGTTTTTGACTTCTTTATATTGGATAAGTTGCTAAACCTAAAAATATATATATATTGGGATAGAATCCTATAGAAACAAGATATAGTCTGACTTGTTTATGTCATCTAATCTAGACAAAAGTAAGCAAATAATGGGTCAGTCGGATATTTACATTATATGATTCAAGTTGCAAAAATTTTATATATTCTTGCAAAACTCTTAGGATATGCTGAAATAAAAGTTGCATATGACCACAACAACAAAATAAATATAACTTAATTCCTCAATGGTGTGAGAAAATTTGAACTTTTTTTAATTACAATATCTCTTTAACTCAATGCTTTGATAGTTTGATCAATTTATTTGTCTTCTTTTATATAAATTACTATCAGAAAGAGTCTTCTAGTCTCCCTATATTTTCTTAATTTTTGATTTTTTTTCTTTTAGTACACTTGTTAATAGAGCTGTCTCTTGATCTTTCAAGGCTTTCCCTCATTAAGATATTAGGGCATACTACCCAGTTGATATATGGATTTGAAAATTGAATAGAAGTTGCACACAGATACTATTATCATATAAGGTCTCATTTGTGTGATTTAGGAGAAAATAATATATAATACTTGGACATGTTTCCGGAGTAAATCACTTGTTGACAAATTTATCTTATATAAGTATTTGTTAGACTTAAATACATTTTTGCTTAGTTGCAAACAAGATGAAACATATTCAATCTAGTAGTGTTATTATGTTGATGTAAATGCCTCAATCGAGAACTTCATTTTCTCTAGGACTTTCTTCATTGGAAGCCATTGTGTCATAGGTTAGTGATATGTTCTGAGATGGTTATATGCTTAATTGCCCTCTTTTCTCACCAAAATCAAAATCATAGAGAAAACAAACTTTCTTATGTTTTTATGCATTGGCAAAAATTTCTTTTTTTTATTATGTTTAAAAAAGCGGGTAGTGCCATGATTTAAAGGCCTCTTTGTTGTCTAATTAGACAAAACTATATATATATATATATATATATATATATATATATATATATATATATATCGAACCTACAATTGGCACTTTTAAATTTCTACTAGGTGTTTCAGTTTCAGTTTTTATCTTTCTCAAAGAAAATTAGTTTCTTTAATTGATTTTTTGTTATGAGTACTAATATTTTTAACATCGCCAATATCGATCCCAAGCTCGAATGAAAAAGGTAGAGGATTGGTTAAGGCCATAAAAAGCTAGCGTTGAAAACATGTTAGTACTCATAAGTATGATATTAACTGTTTCATAGTAAGACTACTCCGTCGTAGTAAATTGATGCAACATATATTGACCTCTCCAATTATTATGAGAAATAGAGTTTTTTATTCCTAATTCTGGCATCTAAAGTGCCCATTAGTTTTTTAAATGACTTCTTTTATGGACTAACATGTAAACTTCAAGACCATGCAACTTGTGTATTATGGACTAGCATTATCCATAACAACGTTTGCAATTTCATACCATACTAGAGTTTCGATATTTCTTTGGTATGGTACGGTATGATATCATATACCGAACGATATGTTTAGGTGTACCGTTCGATATATATATATATATATGTATATATATATATATATATATATATATATATATATATATATATATATATATATATATATATATATATATATATATATATATATATATATATATATATATATATATATATATATATATATGTATATGTATGTATGTATATGTATGTATGTATATGTATGTATATGTATGTATGTATATGTATGTATGTATATGTATGTATATATATATAATTGTATATATGTATATATATATAATTATAAATATTATATATATATATATTATATATATAATTATATATGCGACGTTGCGGAGGTAACGTCGCATATTAAAAAAAAAAAGCTACGTCGCCCGAGGCGATGTCACATCGCTTCTCGAGCAACGTCGCCAAGGCGTCAGCGATGTCGCATATTAAAAAAAAGAAAAAAGTGACATCACTGAGGGAGAAGTCGCCTCCTGTGGCTCGGGTGACATCACCTATTAAAAAAATAAAAAATATAATTTTTTTATTAAAAAATTAAAAAAATTAATTTTTTCTATTAGAAAATAAAAAAATAATACCGAGCGGTAGCGGGCGATCCGCGTACCGATATCCTGTCAGACCGATATGTATCGCCCATACATGATGGTATCATTCGGTATTGTAAACCATGGTCCATAATACAAGATACTCATCTAGGAAACCATCAAGCATGCTTTTTGTGGATGATAATTTTTGGGATGGGAAACCACAGCTCATGTGGATAAGGCTCTTAATGATGAGGTTTTTATAGGATGGATCAAGATTGACAATCCTTGGAACATGATGAGATTAATTTTAGTAAACTCCTTTGATTTACTTTTAGATTTATATAGTTTTATATGTTGTAGTTCTACTCCACTCTATTTGACTGTGTGAACTAAAACTTGATGGTTGATTTTTTTTGTTTACTTTTTTTTGATAGCTACAATGATATATGTGAATCTCCAACTGAACTGTGAGAGACACAATGGCTATGCAGGTCCATCTTCTCAAAGGATTTGGATTGCCATTTACAAGGATTCTCTACAGTGGCAGTTACAGATGTTCTGTTTCTTCTTTGCATTTTGTTCGATTATATTGTGTTAAACATTGAAATAACTATAGATGATGTGTTCCATGTCACTTAATAATAATTCTTTTGCTTTCCACATGCTCAGAATTGTTGCTTTCTTAGTTTAGAGGATTCCACAATAAGATTATGAAGAAACTAATGTTAATTAAATTATTTTTTCATGCATATTATGTGAATAGATATGGATTCTTATCAAATCAATTTATGGCCTGATTTGGCAATTTTGTACTTGAATAGTTGGGTCTGACTTCAATATTTGATAAAATTGTTAAAACTAAAATAACCAGGCATATGCAACAAGCTTGTTGGGGAAAGAATTCAAATTACCTAAAAATTATTGGGATGCTTCTTATTAGAATGCCTTGGATATATTTGCAATGGAAGAAGATAATCTCTATGTCTTATTTGGATGTGCTTCATAACTATGTTCAAAATAGTTACCTACCATATAATATTTTTTAAACTAATTATCCTATCTTTTTCCTACCAAAGGTGTTCAAACACAAGCAATCTCCAAGAGTCATTTCTATACTTGAATAAAGCCCTGATCTCTTGAATTTGATCCTGATCATGATAGCATTTATTATGAAATTAAAACTTTTGTCCGTTGGATTGGAGTTTTCCTTTTTTTTCTAGATTGCAAATAAAGAATCTACTGTTTGAGTGTTCTGATGATACAACTGTGACAGCTTTGTGCAGAGTTCTTTAGAGTGCTGTGCTCAACTCTTATGGGACTTTTATGGACCAATATAACTACTACGATAGCTTGGATAGCTATATATTTCTTAAAGGGTAGTAAATTATTTTTTATTACATGTTTCTTAGATGCCAATATACACTTAAAATGTTTTTCTATATTTTTGTGAAGTTTGGTCATATTAATTGTTCATCTCCTTTCTTGCGCCCTACTTTGTTTTGTCGATCACCTCCCTCTTTTCTTAAACATAGGAGCTTGGTTCACTAACTGTTATATCCAGGATACACCTTGATTGTATGATTTCGTAAAACTTAGTTTACCAAGGTCACAAAAAAGGATAATAAGTCGTATCACATATTATAATTTATAGACTGGCAAAGGACCTTGCATTTGATTAGGTACTGAGATCTTACTAATACTTACTACATTATAATGTTAATTTTTTATTGATATCATCGAGCTTTTTTTGGATATGCACAATTGGTAAAAAAAAATCAGTTGGATCCTGATGCAATACCTTATTTTTGTGGCAGTACATGATGGATCTAGTAACAGGTTTTAGTATGAAATTACCTCTTTCTGAGTTCCACACATTGTAGCTAGCAACACGCATGTGACAACTCTCTTGCCCATTTTCACTATGTTGTTTCTAAGTCTAATGAAGTTTTAGCTCCTAATTTTTTTTAAGCTACAATAAAATATTTTCTTTATGAAACCATATATTCTAACTTCTAAGAACCTACAATAGAATATTTTTAGTGCCTCGTTTTCTACAGGTACATTTGAGGAAAAGAGCATTTCCTGTTGTTTACCTATAGTAGATCATGTATCTTATGCAGGATAAGATTTTTTTCATGCAGCTTTTATACATGAAACAATAAGGATCATACTTGTGAATTTGGAATTAGTTATGGTTGATTTATTCAAATCCTATGAATGCAAGTGCTTTAGTTCTAGTTATTGTCATTTAGTACTTTCTAGTTTATGAACCTTGTCTTTAGCGTTCATCTTTCATTTGTGTGCTCAAGAAATTGTGAAATTCATCACAGTGCCCTAGATATTATCCAAATTCTACCTACTTCCTCCTGAATAAAAATTCAAGAAAAGGGAAAACAAATCTTGATATACTTCTATATGACACATTATGCACTTATTTTTATGCTTTATGTTTGGTTGACTTTATTCATAATGCCTCTACCAAGGTGTTCCACAATCTGTTGGTCATGTTCGTGCTACTTTGAAGTATATCTTGTTGGCCTTGTCTCAGTATATGGATTATGTACTATCAAAATATAAGGTTTGACCTTCTGTTAAAGTATCAAGCATAAATTTTTAGCTTACTGTTTCCGGTTAGATAGATGATGCTTTTACCATTTATGTAGGAATTTAAACATAGGCTTCTATTTGTTTTAGAGATACGAGAACCCTTGATCCTATGATTACTGGAACAAAGAATACAAATTCTGAAGATACTTTTGATATACACTTGGAAAAACAGAAGAACTGTTCTAATAGCATTCAACATTATACGTACTGCATTATGAAGGCCTACCATTCTTCCTTTTGTAGAAACTAAATAGTGACATGGATTTATTGCACCAAGGTCTACTATAACAGCATATGATAATATCATAGGAAAAATAAAAAAGTTCAACGTTTTTATAGTTTGTACTTTATAGCAAGGTTTGTAATTTCATATTATACCAACGTTTCAAGCTTTGCTTAGTACAATATGGTATGAGCATACTGAGTGGTATGCCAGGGTGTACTGCTTGATATGTATACATATATAATATAAAAATATAAAAATTAATATATAAAATATAAAAATAATATTAAAAAATTTAGAAAAAGGAGGTGTATGCTACTTTGGCAATGTCGTCTCCTTTTTTTCTCCTCATCGCATCATATGAGGAGAATAACACGGTCTTCTCCTCATTCGCAGCATTTGGCGAAGACGTCAAAGGTCGAAGACATCTTCGACCTTTAGTGAAGAACGAAACAAAAGCTGCAGACGTCTCTAGCCTTCGACAAAGAATGCGGTGAAGAAGAAGTTAAGTTGCCACCTCTCTGCTACCTCTTGGATCGGGATCATCGAGGGAAGGTGGCATCGGATCGAGAAGCGTCGAGGTTTTCTCGACTCTCTCTTCCTCGAGTGCCTACTCCCTCTTTTTCCCTCGATGCTTTTTTTCCCTCATTGTAGCTAGGTCGTAGCTCGGTTGATACTGCCCGGTAGCAGGCGGCGACGGTCGAAATCGACCATTACTACCTGATACAATCACGTATCATCCAATATGGGGCTTGATCAATGGTACCACCCGATAGCGGGTGGTCTATGTATCGATCTACTGGTGAATCGATATGTACCTCCTAGTACGGGCGGTATTATTCGGTATTGTAATCCTTGCTTTATAGTGCTTATTTTTGGAAGATACAAAATGAGAGAATGAAGTGATTGGTAAAGACGGCAGCTTAAAAAGATGTGAGAGTTAAAAAAAGAAATTGTTTTTTTTTTTTTGCAACAATAGGAATCTAATCAAATGCACCTTGTTGGTTGTTACATTACTTGGTTTTCATTTAGCTGACAATATATTGTCTTCACTGTCTTTCTATATTGCAGTGTACTTCTTTCTGTTCTAGGGCCACACATGCCATTACCTTCAGATGTTGACCTTTGTAAATATTCATTTCATAAGTGGCTGATCAAGAGTCTTTAGCTGTTTCTTTAGTGGCTGATCAAATGCAACTTGTTGGTTGTTACATTACTTGGTTTTCATTTAGCTAACAATATACTGTCTTCATTGTCTTTCTATATTGCAGTGTACTTCTTTCTGTTCTGGGGCCACACATGGCATTACCTTCAGATATTGACCTTTGTAAATGTTCATTTCCTAAAGTGACTGATCAAGAGTCTTTAGTTGTTTCTTTTGACTCTATGATCTGTTCTCATGGAGCTTCTAGCATATCCAATAGTCTGGATGAAGCAAAGAGAAAGATTGATGCATCTGAAGCTGCTACAAGAAAAGATGTACTCCAAGATGCTAAGCTGCAGTTTGCTCCTAGAGATTTGTCAAAAATTGTTCTGACAAGTGTTTCCAACTATTTTACTGGGGACTCTACCAACTTGAATTCTGGTTGTGGTGTTTCAAAGGTGAATAAGATTTCAAATAACAACTTTTAGTTGAATACTGGTTTCTTTGCTGACTACTTGTATTCACAAGCAGATCATCTACAACTTGTAAACCATCAAGATTCGATATTTAGGGCTTCTGAATTTGAATCCTCTTTCTACTGCATTCAACAACTGAGGTATCCTGTTCTGCAGAGAATGTTAATGACATTATGCTGCAGTCAACTGCAAATCTTAGTGGACAACTTACATCTTTGTACACCCAACTGAAAGCAGGAAACATACAGGTTGAAATGGAAAAGTTACATGGGTTGTGAAGGCGCTAGGCACTTCTTGAAGGATTGGTAATAACATCTTCTGGAAATGATGAACGGACATATCCCATTGGCATCGAAAGTGCTGGTTTCATCTACAGAACTTTAGTTCCACTTTCATCGTGGATGCAGTAAATATCTTGATTTCCAAGTTGCACATGTCTATTTTCTATATTTTTAAGATAGACATTAGTATCTCAAAATGCAAAGCAATACTTGAAGGAACACTTGTTTATTGGCTATCTTTCATAAATTTCATCATTTTTATCAATTTTTGCAGATGAGTTAGCACTTACAGATAATTTAGTAAACAAAAATTGAATCTGCATATTCATATCCATAAGGTACCAAAACACACTCCCAAGTTGATAAGGAATTTGAGTCTTCTGATTAGTCATATTCTAAACTATCATTTCAAGTACTTTTTCCTCACCTGCATATGTTATTCCCAAACATGAGAAAGCAGTTTGGTGAGTGTTGGTATGCAATTAAAATCTCTTCCATACAGTGCTGTTCCAGACATCCTTTGCTAGTTTGTTGACCTTTGTTTGTGGTCATATCTAGAAACAATAAGGAGCCATCTTCATGTTAAAAAAATGCTAATCTTTTGAGAGGTCATATCGTTAAAAATACTAAGGCTTTTATTTTTTACGTGCTCAAATCGATTACTGTTGAGCACATGGAAGCACTGGTTAATGAAATGCCTAGGGTAGCTTACATCTTTTGGCAAGTAGCATGTGCTATGCTTGATTATCTATTCAAGTTGCCTGAGAACATTACTTTCTCCTTTAGTTTCTTCTCTATGTTCTATAATTTTGATCTTCTATTGTAATGCATTAAAAATTTCATGATATTTGCAGACTAATAAATGGTTATCATCATTATTTGAAAGCGGCATTGATAACCTTAGTAGGAAATTGGTAATGAGATTTCATTGGTGGATTTATTATGTACAATGTTAAGTCATTCAGAACCAAAATAGTGATATATTGCATTGTGTCATCTTGGGAGAATTGTCGAACTAGGTAGCTACAATGGTGTGAATGAACTGCTTTATATGGTTAAATAAAATTTGGTTTGCTCTCGGTTAGTGAGGGTTCTTTATGAATCAATAGCTTCTATTTTAGTTACAAAGACTTGGGATAGAGTAGTGGTAATAGCATCTTCTAACCCTTCAATGCTGTAGCGAACACATGCAATGGTGCTCTTACTAGCCTTTGTCCCATATGCATAGAGAGTTCAACTGCAATCCTTATAGCCACTCGTACCATCCTTCGAGGAATGGGCAAAGTTACCAATTCAATGGAAGTAGGTCAATTAACAAGACTCTCATTTCACATTCTGGCAAATGCATGTTTTTATTCTCCTACTAAAAATATTATTTTGATACCAAATGTGAATGTCTAAGATAGGTACTTGCATATATTTCTTTACATATTTCCTGATGTTTGTTTCCAAATATATGTTGTAATGTAATAACTTAAGAGTATCATTGTTATAACGTATTCAAAGATATTATCTTGAATAATCACTTATATAATTTCTATGTTAGAAATTTGTTAGATAAAAAATTTCTAGACCATTAGGATTTTTTTTTTAATTTCAAGCATGCTTAATGACAAAGAAAATTTTGTGTCTATCTTTATGTAAACTTATAAATGAATTTGATGATGTAAAATCAATGTATTTGTCATATCTATTTAATGGTTGGTTTTGACATCGTATTATGTAAAATAAATTATTTTGATTTTTAATCTATTTTTTCATAACTTTATGGTTTGTTCGTTATGGATTTTCTTAGTTTTTATTTTTTTTATAGAAGGTTATGAAAAAAGTGCTATCATGCAGCTCTATAGGGAAGTCAAGTGATCACGACTTTCAAAGCATTCAGGAGATAATTCTTCAAGTTGGGTACTATGATAGATTTTTTTTTTTTTTTTTTGTGAAGGTAAGGTATTATCCATCCATGTAGATGATTTACTTGGTTTGAGCACTTAGTGATAAGGCCATGTTTAGATTTCGGATCCAATTAGTTTTTTGACTGGTTCATTCCACTATCTTACATGAGTCGGTTCTCCTAGCACACACTGATTCAACAGTAACTAAGGCCCACAAGTTAGATTTTATGAAAGAGCCATAGTATGAGTTACTTTTGAACAGGAATTTTGAGCCAAAGTATTGTTTGTTTTATGGGTCCCTATTTTTGCCTATATTATTTTGTGAGACCCCACGTATACTTAGATACATGGTTTTAAACATGGCCCAATATTGATCTATATTATTTATATATAATCTTTTAGGATGATATCGGGTGGTACAGTTCTGTGTACTGCTCAGTATATGATCATATCAGATCAGAATATTATTGATACTGGAATTTGATCAAGATTTAAATTCTTAGTTTCAAATACCATAGCATATGGACCATACTGTGGTGGTATACACTTGAATTGATTGTACAAGTATGCATGCCAAACAACTTTTAGTAGCACAGTCCAATAAGACATTAGGGGTACTCCATAATATTCAGAATTTTATGGCTAGTGGTAAGTGGTAACGAAGAAATATAATTTTGGGTATAAGATTCGTACAGGTCCAACTATGGACAAGTAGGGTCTGGTGCATATTGTCATATCAACACTCGATATGTCATTATGTACCATTCTATGGGAAGAAGAAGCCCATCACAGTTTATTGTTTGCATATAGGCATCTTGCCATACTTTAATACTTACGATACCATAATCCTCATAATACATATCTTTTGATTTTGGACTAAAACAATTACTTCACATGGTTTTTCTTTTAGAATTATCTCCTTAAACTATTAATTGCCTATTAGTTTGTTTTCCTTGAATTTTTTTATATCTTATGTTGTTAAAATTAGTCTTATTAGCATCTAAGTCCCCTAATCTTGGTTGTTTGCTGATGGTTTCCGTCCAGTTATATTTTTCTTTGAGTACATTCGGAGTTTAGTTTTGAAAGTGTATGTGACATCTAAATTAGATATTCCTCAACCATGCATATGATTTTGCATAATTAATTATCCAACAAAATATAATGATAATTTTCGTTTTTGAAAATATTTTTGGTATCTCTGAGGGTACTGGTGGAAAAATTAATGCTAAAGGGGCATATACATAAAATATTTGTATCTTCAAAATGGTACATTTGCAAAACACTGAAAGACAATATACAAAATTCTTACTGGAAATGATTTGTTCATAAAAAAAAAAGAAAGGTCATAAGCCTTTTGGAACTTTCTGATACTAGTTGAAGGCAAACACACAATAAAATCTTATTTTTATTATGTTATTGGGCTCATTCCCAATGTCGTGCATTTTCAATATATAGTGGACTTATTGTTATTTAATTCCTAGACCAACTATATTGTTTATATATGAAAAGTAATTTTGAATTATGTCAATGTTTATTCAATATCACACACCCTCTAGTTTAATTTATAGTTGGTATGAAGATTCTTTTTGCCAACAAAAGGTTCTATTTAGATTCAAAAGTATAACTTCAGATATATATTCTGGACCAAAGATAAAGAATGCCCTTAAACCAAAATAAATAATATATTATTTTGAGTTTTTTTGAAGTTAATTAGGATTCTCTAAGCTTAAGGCTCAAATACTTTTCACATCTTTAAAATTTACATCTTTTGATTTTTAAAGCTACTATAAATGAATTAATATTTTATAATTATATATAATTCATTGTCTATTGTTTATATAAGGTGCTATGTGATCCGTATATGACCCAAAGATTATGTTACCAATGCGTACTACCCGATATGGACAGTATGTATCGGTTTGAGAGGTTCTTAGCATATGGATTGCCCTCTACCAAACGGTGCTAATCTTTTGATCTCATATCGAGTAATAATGATTGAAATTCGATCATTATCGACTTGTATTAAATAGTAATGGTCGATTTCGATCGTTATCGATCTGCATTATGTGGTAACAGTCAAACTCTGACTATTATTAACCTATTCCGATTAGTAGCAGTCGATTCTCAATCATTACTAATCAAAGGATGAGATTGTCCTATTTTAAATAATTAATTTAATTTCTATCAAATTATTCAAGCCTCTTAGATTAGTGGATCTCTACCCAATAATCTCTCATTAGTTCTTATTGGAGCTCATCCATAGGATCCAATAATTCAGAGACTTACTTGATATCCAATAAGATAGGGGCTTCAGCGGATATCTCATATTTGAAACTTTAATCATCGCAATACTTACCATATGTGTATGACCCTCTAGGCCCAATATTGAGCTAGCCATGAGTTATACTTATCAGAATTCCTTCTGACTCAATGAATTATTATCTTCATAATAATTCACTTAACTCATCGACTACAGATGTACTAAGCCATTACGTCATAGTCCCTAAACGATGCAAAGGAATCCAATCCATTGGACTTATTTGTCCTTAGTTACCATATATATATAGTCTTTCATCAATCTAATATCTCAGAGACTGTATTCTAGGCATGGTGCTATCAGGTCCATATGATTTCTACTCAAGTCTCACTCTAATCGGATTCTCTCGAAGAATTCTTTCTTTTTCAATTTGAATGACCCTAGCTAGGGGTTTGCTTGAGCAAGAATACATGGGATATTTCTCTTATAATACTGAGAGTGGATAATCCTTTATCAATACCATATTTCCCTTATAAGGTTGGTTGACACTCTCGATGACCGACTGTGCTAGATCGAGGGCTTCTAGACTTATAAGTTCGGCATTAAAGAGTGGAGTACTCATACAGAACATCCTTAGTATCTCAAGTTTAAGGACCAGATACACAACTAGTATGACAGAATTATTGTTTGATAATAAGGTATCATCAACCATCTAGCATTCCATTAATAGATCAACTAGTGAACTCATTCTCTAATGAGTACCTACACTGTATCCCTAGTGTCCCAACACAAACAGCTATGAGACCAATCACCTCTATCATATGGAAGGGTATATAATATATTAGTATATTCGGTTATCTCTATTAGGATCAGTTCGGCACTAGGGGGGGTTGAATTAGTGTAGTGGTTAAGATACGACAAATTCGACGATTTAAAGTGATTTGGGAAAACTTCGTACGAAAAGAATCACATTTCGATTAAAACTATATCGAAAATGTGTTTATCTTGAAATCATTTAGAGAAGATGATGAGGAAGTAGAGTAAGTAAAGTAAAGACTTGCAGCAAAGATAAGCAACAATAAGTAAACGCAAACCCGATTTTTATAGTGGTTCAGTCATTCGACCTGGGTCCACTCCCGATTCCTTTTCACTTAAGGCCACCGACCTTCACTAGTTGTCTTCCTTCCAATGGGTGAAGACTAACTCCCTTTTACAGCCCTCTCTTATAAGATTTCCCTTACTCTCCCTTAAAGTTACACTTCTATGCTTAAGGAGGAGGGACACTTTAATTTTATAAGGCTTTCAATAGAGTTTTGGCTCCTTTTTTTTTCTCAATTCTTGCTATCCCAAGCAAGAATGGCTAAGGTATTTATATATCCTAAGTAGATTCAAATTTGGATCCCAAATTTGAATCATCCTGGATTTCTAGGGTACTGACGGTACCACCGCTAGTGTTGGGCAGTACCATCGCCCAAGCTTTTTGCCCCTGTCAGTGTACTGGACGATACCACCACCTAGCCAGCAGTACCACTACCCAAGTACACTAACATTGGGTAGTACCATCACCTAGACAACTTAAGAGACTGAGCCCTGGGCAGTACCACCACCCCAGTCTAGCGGTGCCACTGCTAGACAAGGTTCAGTAACCCTATTTGGGCCTTGAGTTTGGCCCAAACTTATCCGGGTATTGGCCCAACTGACTCCTAATTGGGTTGGCCCAAACCCAATTAGTCCTAATCCTACTTTGATCTAGATAATTATTATTACAACATGAATCAAAATATCGCCCGACATGTCATTGGCCCATTGGTGCTTCGTCCGTTTCTTCGGTCCATCGTCCTCTCTTATGGCATGTTGCCCAATCGATAGTTGACCTTTGCAACTCCGATCTCCTTAGCACAACTCCGCTCTTCTTGGCTCGATGCCCGATTTCTTTGTCCGAAGCCTTCTACTGATCATTGACCAGACCTCCGACTCGACATCCAATCTCTTGATGTGTTCTCCTCTAGCACAACGTCGATTCTTCCTACGTCAATTGTCTAATCCTGATCGAGAGTAGACCTGTGTGACTCAAAACGTAATTAGATCACAAAATATAATCAATTAGTTTCATCATCAAAATATGAGATTCAACAATCTCTTCTTTTTTGATGATGACAACTAATTGATGATGGAGTTAACCTTAACTTTCGGAGTTTAAACAAACTCCTTCTATCAATATGCCATATTGATAGAACCTTTGGATTTCAAAAAATCTAAGTAACATGTCATCAAGAAAATCATGCAAATATATAAAATGTTCAATATAGTGCATGATGTCATCAATCTACTTCTCCCCCTTTGTCATCAACGAAAAGGAGAAGTTGCATCTAACTAGTTTAAAAGATATGCAAATTTCTACAATCATACTAGCAAGATTTATAACATACAAGTGTAGAAGCATAGTAGGCAAGATAGCAACTTCTCTTTTGAGAAGTGTAAGCTATTCCATTGCCTCTTGAGATGTGCAAGTTTGTACTTTTCTTTCTAAAGACAAGTAAGATAGCAATTTCTCTTTTGAGAAGTGCAAGTTAGCAAGTCTTCTTTTGCAATGATTGAGATAGCACTTTTGCTTCCTCAAGCTAGTAACTCTAGTTTGTAATGAGCTAGCAATTTAGTAAACTTTACATCACTTTAAACATGCAAGCTAACAAGTTAAAAATATGTAACTTTGTAATTTCTTTCTTTTCTTTTGAGATGTGCAAGCTTACAAGTTTTGCTTCCTTTGCATGATAACAATTTGCTTTCATTTGCAATGCACAAGCTAGCAAACTCTTCTCCCCCTTTATCAATGTCAAAAAGAAAGGGAAGATTAATAAATAATTTTGCATAAGATTCAACAATTGGTCACAAAAATGTAAGCGATTTTGCTTTCATTACAACGACATAGTTTTCTTCCTTTTTACAACAACTTTTCACATCAAATAATTTTGCATTAATCAATATTTCAATCATCACATGATGCATACAAAGAAGTATTGAAACATAGGAGAAAAATCGATTTAAGCATGCAATGTTTCAATCATCAAATTCAAGTCATGAATACCAATGCTAGCATATTTTCTTTCCCCTTTTTATCATAAAAGCATGCAATGTTTTAACTTCAAAGGTACAAAGATTTCAACTATCATATGAATTTAAGTCATGAATCCAAAAGTCAAAAATCAAAAGGTTGATGAATCATTTTGGCAAGTCTACTTTTTAGTAAATAACAAAAGTAAGTCTTAGGAGATCAAACACAAGATCTTGATTTATATGTAGGAATTCTCAAGTCATCAAGATCATGATTTCGTAAAAAAATTTCAAATATATAGTTCCAAGAAAATCACGATTCATAAAACTTATTCAAATCATCAAAATCACTTTTAAGAGATTCATAAAATAATATGAATTCATCACTTGTCCATGAAAAATAAAAAACTTTAGAGATAAAGAGATTTCAAGAAACATCAAATTATTTCAAGAAGCATGCATTTTCTTTTTATAATTTATTTCATATAAGCATCCCTTTGTCTTTAATAGAAATAAGTATCAACGTTCAAGAGGGAAAGACAAACTTCATCATAAAAACCATCAAGTTGAAAGATATAACACATTAAGCATGTGGCATCTTCCAACAAAAATTCAATTTATCATGATAATATGTTTCATTTTAAGTTGTATATTTCATGAAAGTGTGCTTAAGTTTTACATATGAAACCCATCATCATATAAATTTGAAATATAAGATTTCGTCAAAACCAGCAAGACCAAAAACACATTATTCCAAAACATAAGATTTCAATTATCCTTACTTCAAATCCTCATGCATGATACCATACAATCATTAAGCATGATAACAACCTTTTAATCTTTTCATTGTTAAGGATAATTTCATAAGGTATTTTCAAAATTTTCATTCGAAAGCCATGTATCATCATATAAATTAGAAATTATCATCAAAATCTTTCATTCAGAAATTTTATTTGGTACAATGTAGATTGATTATATATAAGCATACTTAAGTCCTTTTTCTATAGAAGATGTATACCAAATTTAAAACCAAATTGGTGATTTCATCATCAAAATGATTAAGATCAAACACATCAAACATAAAACATCATGATAGCACATTTTCTCATTTTTATGTGTTTTATTTCATATGATTGATCTCATACGAGTATGTTCAAATTTTTATATAAAAACTAAGCATCATGTTGAGAATCAAAATCATCAATATACTTGCTTCTAATTTTTTAATCTGATTTGGTGTGCAAGCATTACCATGAAATGTGCAAAAAATTTTGTGTCTTATCCATACATGAAGATTGAAACAAAAACCAATACATAAAGTATATGAAAAGCATACATGGAAGCATACATGAAAGAATACATGAAATTATCCAATCATCATTCAAAATTTTTCTTTTCAAAAATACTAGAGAAGCATGATATAATTTTTTGAAAACCATCTTTATTTCCTACTAACTAAATTAACAACTCATGAAATGATCAAGTAATTTCATAATAATGAAAAAATAATTCAGGTGAGTAACTTACCTTGTAGTCGAAAGCTATCAAGGTGTGGTTCGTCACTTCGTCACATGATTCTTCTTTGCAAGGTTTCTTCTTTTTCTTCACTTTTGTGTGCTCATCTTTGGAGCTCTTCGGCTTCTTATGTTTATAGCAAAAGTTGGTATTCTTTTTAGGTTTATTTGTGTTTTTTAATTCTTGTTTTATGAACTTATTAAATTTAATAGTGAATAGTCCAAGGTCATCATCGTCATCATCACTTGAGTTATCACTCAAGCGGTACTCTTTTGTTCGAAGTTCCAAACCCTTCTTGTTCTTTGGAAGGTGATTCTCATGTTCATCAAATTTAAAGAAGCTCATTTTATATGTTATCAATGAGCTAATGAGTTCTTCAATAAGAAGGTCATTTAGATCTTTAGCTTCTTGTATAGCGGTTACTTTTGGATCCCATCTTTTTAGAAAGGATCTTAAGATCTTGTTTACAATTCTGACATGAGAAAAATATTTACCAAGACTTTTTAAACTATTGATGACATCCATGAAATGGGTGTACATGTCGTCGATAGTTTCGCTTGGTGTCATTCGGAAAAGCTCAAAATCATACATTAAAAGGTTTACTTTCGAGTCTTTGACTCTACTAGTACCTTCGTGTATGATTTTAAGAGTACACCAAATATCAAAAGCCATTTCACAAGTAGAAACATGATTAAACTTGGTTTTGTTCAAAGCATAAAATAAGGCATTCATAGCCTTTGCATTTAAACAAAATGATTTTTTCTTAAGTTCATTCCATTTGGACCTAGGTTTAGAAGGAGTTTAAAAATCATTTTCAATAATGTTCCATAAATCCAAATCCAAAGAAAGCAAGAAAACTATAATTCAAGTTTTTCAATAAGTGTAGTCCGACCCGTTAAACAAGAGAGGACGAACGATCGAAAAACCCTCTTGAAATTCGAAAAGAGATATTTCTCTTGGGTGTAAATCCAAATAAGAAATATCAGGCTCTGATACCAACTATTAGGATTAGTTCGGCACTAGGGGGGGTGAATTAGTACAGTGGTTAAGATATGACAAATTCGATGATTTAAAATAGTTTGGAAAAACTTCATACGAAAAGAATTATGTTTTGATGAAAACCAATTTTGATTGCAAGCATATCGGAAACATGTTTATCTTGAAACTGTTTAGAGAAGATGATGAAGAAGTAGAGTAAGTAAAGTAAAGGCTTGCAGCAAAGATAAGCAATAATAAGTAAATGGAAACCTGATTTTTATAGTGGTTTGGTCATCCAACCTACGTCCACTCTCGATTTCTCTTCACTTGAGGCCACCAGCTTCCACCAGTTGTCTTCCTTCTAATGAGCGAAGACTAACTCCCTTTTATAGCCCTTTCTTATAAGATTTCCTTCACTCTCCCTTAGAGTTATACTTCTATGCTTAAGGAGGAGGGACACTTTAATTTTACAAGGCTTTCAATAGAGTTTTGGCTCCTTTCTTTTTCTTAATTCTTGCTATCCCAAGCAAGAATGGTTGGGGTATTTATATACCCTAAGTGGATTCAAATTTAGAGTCCAAATTTGAATTATCCTAGATTTTTAGGGTATTGATGGTACTACCGCCTAGGCTTTTTGCCCCTTGTCAGTGTACTGGGTGGTACCATCGCCCAAGTACACTGATAATGGGTGGTACCACCTCCTAGTCTGGGTGGTACCATAGCCCAGACAACCTAGGAGACCAAGCCCTGGGTGGTACCACCCCCCTAGTCTGACGATGCCACCACAAGATAGTGTTCAATAACCCTATTTAGGCCTTGAGTCCAGCCCTATCCTATTTGGGTACAGGCCTAGTTGGCCCCTAACTGGGTTAGTCCAAACCCAATTAGTCCTAATTCTACTTTGATCTAGACAATTATTATTACAATGTAAATCAAAATATCACCCGGCACATCATTGGCCCATCGGTTCTTCGTCCGTTTCTTTGGTGCATCGTCCTATCTTGCATTGCCTAATTGACAATTGACCTCTACAACAACAATCTCCTTAGTGCAACTTCGTTTTTCTTGGCCCGATGCTCGATTTTTTTGTCCGAAGCCTTTTGTCGATCACCGATCGGACCTCTAACTCGACATCCAATCTCCTGACATGTTCTCCTCTGGCGCAATGTCGATTCTTCCTGTGTCAATTGTCTAATCCTGATCGAGAGTAGACCTGCGTGACTCAAAATATAGTTAAATCACAAAACATAATCAATTAGTTTCATTATCAAAATCCGAGATTCAACAATCTCGATGTTTCTCTCGAGTAACCTATGATCGGGATTATTTAGGATCTATATTAAAGGTGAATTAGTCTCATTATCATGATCTCATCACAATCTTATTCCCATTGCATAGATTTATATATGTCATAATACATGCAATAAGCAACATAAAGTGTGCAAAATGTCAAATAAATAATAAGCAAAAAGAGTGTGTAACATATCACACATACCATCACTTATGTGATTAGCTTATAGAGCACCTATGACTAGCAATCTCCTACTTGACCTGAAGTCAATCACCTGTGTCTGATCTTCATCAGACCCCTATGATGCTCAAAGATAATATGAGACAACGACTTCATTAGTGGATCTACGATGTTATCTTTAGATGGAACTCTTTCTACTACTATATCTCCTTGAGCTACTATCTCTCTGATCAGGTGGAACCTTCTTAAGACATGCTTAGATTTCTATGTGACCTAGGTTCCTTCATTTGAGTAATTGCTTCGATGTTGTCATAGTACAAGGGAATCGACTCCTCGTTGCCTGGTATAACTCTTAGATCTGTGATGAACGTTTTATCCAGACTCTCTCCTTTGCTGCCTTTGTCGTAGTAATGTACTTCACCTCTATGGCTAGGTCAATAGTAGTATCTTACTTGGAACTCTTCTAGTATATTGATCCTCCATTCAGGTGAATACATACCCTAAATTGAACTTGCTATCATCGACATCGGACTAGAAACTCGAGTTTGTGTAGCCCTCAAACTAGAGACTTCCTCCTCTGTATACTAGTAAAAGATCCTTAGTCCTTCTTAAGTACTTATAGATACACTTTACTGTTTTCTAATGCTCGAAGCCTGGATCCACCTAATACCTGCTTATGACACTTAGAGCATGCACTATATCAGGTTGGTACATAACATAGCATATATGATAGATCCTATCACCGAGGCATAGTGTATTATATTCATGTTTGCTTTTTCTTCAAGAGTATTTAGGGACATACTCCTAGAAAGTAATATTTCATGTCTCATCGACATGAAACTTTTCTCAAAATTTTTCATGCCAAACCTTTTAACAATGGTGTCTATGTACCTAGATTGAGATAAGCTAAGTATCAGTTAGGATCGTGAATGACATTAAGAAGAGGGTGGGGGGGGGGTGAATTAGTACTTCTAGAAACTTTCGTCGATTCGAAAACTTTGTTCATTAAAATCATATCGGAAATGCGTTTTGACTTGGAAAGTAAGTAAAGTGGATTGAGCAGCGAAACCAGTAAGCAATATAAAGAAAAAGCATAAAGTGAAAGAGCACACTAGATTTATAGTGGTTCGGTCGTTGTTACCTATTTCCACTCTTGATTCCTCCACTTGAGGCCACCAGCTTCCACTACTGATCTTCTTTCCAACGGGCAAATATCAACTATCCTTTGTTACAACTCTTTCTCCTTTTCATAGGCTAAGAGAAAACCTTTACACCTATTTTTTTTATAAGTATTCATTCACACACCACCCTTAGGATAATTTCTAAGCTCTAGGAGGAGAGACTTTATATTTTAAAAGAGTTTATAACCTTAGAATCATAGAGTTTTTGTTCTACTTTCTTGCTACCTCAAGCAGGAAAGAGTGGGGTATTTATAGGCCCCAAATAAGTTAGAAAATTGAGCCAAAAATTTAAATCTCCAAGATTTCAAGGTACTAGCAATACCATCTCCTGCAGCACTGACCACTGATGGTACCACCACCCAACCTGGGGGGTACTACCATCTGATAGCATAGAAGATTATGTACTGGTGGTACCATCGTCAGTTCTTTTGGAAAACATACACTTCATACATTCTAGCTCATAGGCGGTTCCATTTGTTGGGATCTAGAGCGGCACTAAGAGGAGAGGGATGAATTAATGCAGCGGTTAAGAACGATAAATTTCGACGATTTAAAACTTCATACAATAAAAATTATGTTTTGATTAAATCCGTAACGAATGATACTTTAAACTTGAAGTGATTCATAAGAAGGAGATGAGAAAGTGGAGTAGCAAATAAATAAGGTTTGCTGAAATATAAAGAATAATAAGTAAATGCAAACCCGATTTTTATAGTGGTTTGATTATACGACCTACGTCCACTCTCGATTCCTCTTCTCTTGAGGCCATCGGCTTTTCCACTAGTTGTCTTCCTTCCAACAGGTGAAGATGAACTCCCTTATAGAACCTCTCCTTTTGACGAGCTCAGGAGATAACCCTTACAGGCACTCTCTCCTCTCTTTTAACTTGAATACAAGTAAGGATTAGAGGAGGGAATTCTAGAGAGATTTGAACATCGGTTTTCTATTTTCAAAGTGTATATGCTTGTGTGTTCAACTCAGGGATGGAAGGGGTTTTTATAGGCTCTAATCTGATTCAAACTTAGAGCCAAAAACCTTCTTATCCTGAGTTTATCAGGTACTAACGATACCACCACTTGTCACTCGTGGAACCACCGCCAGTGCACATTGACATGTCAGTGTACTAGGCGGTACCATCGCCTATTGGGCAATACCACCACCCAGGTACACTAACACTGGGCGATACTACCATCTAGACTCAGTCTAGAAGATTGAGCCTTCTGGCTATGCCACCGCCTAACATAGCACTTGGGCACTATTTAGGTCTTTTATTCAGCCCATCATAACCCCAATGTAGGCCTAGTTGGCCCCTAACTAGGTTGGGCCAACTACAACCCAATTAAGCTAATCCTACTCTGATCTAGATAATTATTATAACATGAATCATAATTAGTTATCTGGCACATCCTTGGTTTACCGACGCTTCGTCAAACACTTTGGTGCATCGTCCCTTTTTGTGGCTTGTTACCCAATCAGCAACTTACCTCCGCAGCCCCGATCTCCTTAGCGCAACTCCACTCCTCTTAGCTTGATACCCGATTTCTTTGTTCAAAGCCTTCTACCAATTGTTGACTGGACCTTCAGCTCGACGTCCAATCTCCTGACGTAATTTCCTTCAACGCAACATCAATTCTTCCTACGTCAATTGTCTAATCCTGATCGAGAGTATACCTACATGACTCAAAATATAATTAAATTATCAAAACATAATCAATTAGTTTATCATTAAAATTCAAGATTCAATAATCTCTCCTTTTTTTTGATGATAACTAATTGATGACAGAGTTAACTTTAACTCCTGGAGTTTAACCAAACTCCCCCTATCAATACTCCATATTGATAGGACCCTTGGATTATACTAAATGTAAGTAATATTCATCATATGTTATCAAAAAATCATAAAAATATTCAATACATCATATGTTGTATGAAATCATCAATCTACTTCTCCCCCTTTGTCATCAACAAAATGGAGAAGTTGCATTATAGCTAGTAGTAAGGATATGCAAGTTTTACAATCATACTAGTTACAAGATATATAACATTTAATCATAATAAGTATTTAAGTTCAATCATGATAATTTGTACTTGCTTCTTGAGATATGCAAGTTGCACTTTCTTTACTTCCTTTGTGATATGCATGCAATTTATGTAAAGATTCTATCACTTTAAATATGCAAGCTAAATTTTCATTACAACATACAAGCATAGAAGCATAGTACATACACAGGTTATCTTCTAGGACTATTTCTAGACTTGTAAGTTTCCCTATCCACTCAATCATCTTAAAGATATAGTTTTGAACTAGTGTCCCCTCAGTTATCCTAGCACAGAAGAGACTTTTCGATATCTCATATTGTTGGGTTCTTCTCTGTTCCTCAAATAGTTTATGGAGATATAGGAGTATGGAACTGGTATCCATGTTTTCATACTGTCTCTATAACTTAGGAGTCATAGAGGCCAACATGTAGCACTAAGTAAGAGTAGAATCATCTATGTACTTTCCATAGCGAGCGATCTCATCCTCGCTTGCCCCTTTATCAGGCATAGGGATCACTATATTAAGGACGTGTATAATTTTCTCTATTATGAGAATGTTTCTCATGTTATGGAGCCAATTCATATAATTTAAACCAGTGAGGAGGTCAGCATCAAGTATGCCACGTAAAGGATTTGAAAGCAATATTTTTCTGAAAATAAAGATGTAGTAGAAATAAATAACATGCAGATTTCATAAAAATTAAATAATTAAGATAATGACTTCTATCTTAATCTACTCCCACTATTTTTTTGTGAAACACACAACTCCCTCTGGTATGTGAATTGGAGACCCCCGGCAGATCTCTAGTGGGGATTGGGATCTAATCCGTGTCTTAATGTAACCTCAAGGGACTCGACCAATCATGTTAAGCCCGTAAAGGTAGGTAACTCTTGCCAATCACAACTCCTTATGATTCTTGTCCTATTCGGTCTCTGAACCACTATGGCCTCGAGGGACTCGACCAACCATGATGTTCAGTTAAGTCATCACCATCATTATACGATGAGTCCGATTCGATGATATGCCCTCGAGGGACTCGACCAAGTATATCCTGTCCTTAAGTCACCGATGATATCTCTATGTCATAGACAAGATAACAAATCATGATATAGGTGAGTCTCGAGGGACTCAACCAACTCAACCCATATTGGGAATCAGTTCCTACCTATAACGATGGAAGGCTATATGGGTCAGTCAATCTAATTGCCTCACGTTTACCGATTTAATATTATCGAGAGATGGGATTTTTTATTTGGTTTCCTATGACGTGTCACACATATATATATTTAATATATATCTACATTACATGCAAATATATATTTATCTAGTAGGTGTATATATAATTGCTAGGGATTGAGCAGCACTAAGAGGGGGGGGTGGTGAATTAGTGCAGCGGTAAAGATGATAGATTTTCAGTGATTTAAACCAACTTCAGAAACTTAGTACGATAAAAATCATGTTTTTGACTAAAATTAATTCTGATTAAAGGGTAATGGAAAGTGCTTAAAGTAGGAAGTATTTAGAGAGGAAGAAGGCAGTGATGAATAAGTTGAGCAATGAAGAGAATGCCATTTACAGAAAGGTAAATGCAAGAACGTAAAGGCAAACCGTTTTTATAGTGGTTCAGTCATCCGACCTACATCCACTTCTGATTCCTCTTTGCTTGAGGCCACCGGCTTTTCACTAGTTGCCTTCCTTTTAATGGGCGAAAACAAACTCCCTTTTACAAACTCTGTTTACAAAGCTTCCCTCAACACCTCTCTTAAGAACACTTCTAAACTTTGGAGGAGAGACTTCTACTTCAAATGGTAGAGTTTTCTCTTAGTTTTCTTGCACACTTCTTGAACTTCAAGCAAGAACACTTGGGGTATTTATAGACCCCAATAGGATTCAAGTTTGGAGCCCAAATTTGAATTGCCTCGGTTTTCCTAATTCTGGCGGTATTGGGCGATGCCATCGCCCATCTAGTGGTGGCATCGCTAGTGCCCTCGGGTGCTGGGTGGTGCCACCACTAGCCTGGGCGGTGCCACCACCCAGCTCTCGGCCTCTGGGCAGTGCCACCGCCTAGGTCATTTCAGCACACTTGTTTGGGCTAAAAACTCGGCCCAAACTAGTCTAAATGAAGTCCGAATTGGCTCAAATTTGGTTTATAGGATTAACACCTAATCCTAAATCAAATTATATGCTAACTATGAATTTTAAAGATATTTTCTAAGCTATTACAAAGTCCACAAGACAAGACTTCTTTCGATGAGTTTTTGGTGAACTTCTGACGGTCTTCCAAAGAACCCTCGGAAACCATTCTACGGACTCCCGGCAAGCTCCCGGACTACACAATGATCTTGGTGAGTTCCAACGAGCTTCATTGGCAAGCTCTAATCTTTTTTGGCAAGCTCCGTGAACTTTCGACAAACCTTTCGACGAACTTCCGAAAACCCTTTGGTAACCTCCCTACTCGTTCTCGATCGATTTCGGTAATACTCCTAACAAATCTTTAGACTTCCATTGAACTCTCAAACTCCCAACGATCCATCCCACTTATCTTCTGTGTTGGGAAATCCTTCAGGGGAGCGATATCACAAGCGCAGCGGAAAAACAAAAAACAGAACCCCAGATTTCCTGTAGAAAGTTTCCGTCGTCGTGAGGCTCACCAATAGGTGTGATCCTCATCACAAGCCAATCACCAACATGTCTGATCCTCATCAGACCTCTATGAGGCTCAAAGATAATCTGAGTCAATGGCTTTGTCAGTGAATCTACAATGTTATCTTCGAATGGAACTCTTTCCATTCCTACATCTTTTCGAGCCACGATCTCTCTAATAAGTTGGAACCTCCTCAGAACACTTCTGATGAGACCTGGGTTCTCTTATTTGAGTAATCACCCCGTAGTTGTCGCATTATAAGGGAATCAGCTCCTCGCTGTTCAGGACAACTCCGAGATCTGTGATGAACTTCTTCATCCAGACTCCCTCCTTTACTGCCTCTGTCACAGCAATGTATTCCGCTTCAGTGGTCGAGTCAGCAATAGTATCTTGTTTGGAATTCTTCCAGCATACTGCTCCTCCATTCAGGGTGAACACATATCCTAAATTAGACTTGCTATCATCGACATCGTACTAGAAGCTCGAGTTAGTGTAGCCCTCAACCTTGAGGCTACTATTTCCATATACCAATAAAAGATTCTTAGTCCTTCTCAAGTACTTAAGGATACATCTTACTACTTTCCAGTGCTCCAAGCCTAGATCTGCCTAATATCTGCTCGTGACACTCAGAGCATACGCTATATCGGCCTGGTACAAGTATAGCATACATGATAGATCCTATCACTGATGCATATGGTATAATATCCATGTGTGCCCTTTCTTTAGGAGTCTTTGGGGACATACTCCTAGAAAGTGATATTCCATGTCTCATTGGTATGAGACCTCTCTTGGAATTTTTTATGCTAAACCTTTTGACAATGGTGTCTATGTACCTGGACTGGGACAAGCCAAGCATCCTCTTGGATCTATCTCTATAGATCCATATCCCCAATATGCAAGATGCTTCCCCTAAGTCCTTCATGGAGAAGTGCCTAGATAACCAAATCTTTACTGTAGAGAGCATTCCTACATCATTCCCAATGATCAGGATGTCATCCACATATAATACCAAAAAGGTGATAGTGCTCCCACTTACTTTCCTGTACACACAAGGCTTATCTTCATTCTTAACGAAGTCATAAGATCTGATCGTATCATCAAATCTTATGTTTCAACTTCGGGAAGCTTGCTTCAATCCATAAATGGACCTAAGCAACCTACACACCTTATCTGGGTTATCCCTGGACACAAATCCCTCAGGCTGTATCATATACGCCTCCTCCTCGAGGTTACCATTGAGGAATACGATTTTGACATCCATCTGCTAGATCTCATCATCATAGTGTGCTGCAATAGCCAATAGAATTTGAATGGATTTTAGCATGGCTACAGGTGAGAAAGTTTCGTCATAGTTAACACTTTGCCTTTGACGATACCCTTTAGCCACTAGCCTTGCTTTATAGGTCTCTACCTTTCCATCTACTCCAATCTTCTTTTTAAAGATCCACTTGCAACCAATGGGTACAATACCCTCGGTTTTATTAACTAGTTTCCAAACCTTGTTGGAGTACATGGAATCCATTTCTGAATTTATGGCTTCTTGCCATTTCCCGGAGTCTATGCTCATAATAGCCTCCTCGTAGGTCTGAGTTTCAATATCCTCAACATCCTCTCTTTTGATATATCCCCCATATCTCTCAGGAGGATAGGATACTCTATCAGACCTACATAAAGTTGGAACTTGTGTGCTAGGTATCTAAACAGACTCTGGTTGTGGAATGGTGCTTAAGCTAGGTTCTCCAACCTCATTCAACTCTATCATGCTCCCACTGTCTCTACCAAGAATGTGTTCCTTCTCAAGGAATACTGGTCTCTTGGCTACAAAGACCTTTTGGTCCTTAGGGTGATAGAAATAATACCCATAAGTTTCCTTGGGGTATCCCACGAACTTGCATCGTTCCGTTCTGGATTCCAACTTGTTAGGGTTGTGTCTCTTAACGTGGGCAGGGCAGCCTCAAATCTTAACAATCTTAAGATCATGCATCTTCTCATTCTATATCTCATATAGAGTAGATATCACTGACTTGGTTAGAATTCTGTTCAGAAGGTAAGCTACGGTCTCTAGAGCATATCCCTAGAATGAGATAGGTAGGTCGGCGAAACACACCATGGAACACACCATGTCTAACATTGTGTGATTCCTCCTTTCTGATATACCATTAAGCTGTGGTGTATAAGGAGGTATCCATTGGGATAAGATTCCATAGTCTTTGAGGAACTGGGTGAACTCTGTACTCAAGTACTCACCTCCTCGATCTGATCGAAGGGTTTTAATACTCTTTCCTGTTTGGTTCTCCACTTCATTTTTATATTTCCTGAATTTCTCAAAAGCTTCAAACTTGTACGTCATCAAGTACACATGTCCGTATCTTGAAAAATCATCACTGAAAGTAATGAAGTAGGAGTAACCACCTATGGCATGAGTCGACATGGGACCGCATACATCACTATGTATAAGTTCTAGTAACTCAGTGGATCTCTCTCCAGTTCCACTAAATGGAGAGTTGGTCATCTTTCCCCGAAGGCAAAGTTCACATGTCACATATGACTCATAGTCAAATGGATCTAGATATCCATCTTTTAGCAACTTTTGAATCCTTCCCTCGTGGATGTGACCTAGCCTACAATGCCAAAGATATGCATTGTTCACCTCTTCTCGTTTCCTCTTAGACTCACTTACACTCATGAAATATGGAGCTATATCTAGCGTAAATAAACCATTATGCAATGTTCCTCTCATGATGATCCGGTCATCTAATATTATTGAACAACCATTGTTCTCAAAAACTAATTTATATCCAATAACTGTCAAACACGAAATGGAAATAATATTTTTGATAATAGAAGGAACATAATAGCATCCATCTAATGCAATAATAGCTCCGTCAGGAAGATGTAAGGTGACCTTGCCAACAGCCACTGCAGCAACCTTTGCTCCATTACCCATCTTAAGGTCCATCTCATCTCTGTTCAATCTCCTAGGTCCTGCCAAAACCTTCAACGAATTACAAATATGATAAGCACTCCTGGTATCCAATACCCATGTGTTATCAAAAGATTTTGACAAATGGAGACTGATCATGAATGTACTTGAAGCTTATGCAAGCTTCTGTTTCGCCCTCTCTACAAGGTACTCTTTGTAGTTCCTCTTTCAGTGCCCATCTTTGCCGTAGTGGAAGCACTGGCCTTTGTCCTTTGTTGGGTCTTTCTTGGTAACCTTTGCCTTATCCATTTTGCCCTTGCCCTTGCCCTTCTTAAGGGTCTTCTCAGCCTTCCTTTTCTTTCTAGTCTCACTAGTGTAGAGAACCGGCTTCTCTTTCTTGATGGTGCTCTCTGCTTCTCTCAATATATTGAGGAGCTCTGAGAGGGTCACTTTAAGTTTATTTATATTAAAATTCATTATGAATTGAGAAAAGGAATCTGGTAGGGATTGAAGCACAAGATCCACACACAGGTTATCCTCTAGGACCATTCCTAGACCTATGAGTTTCTCAATCCACTCAATCATCTTAAGGACATGGTTCTTAACCGGTGTCCCCTCAGTCATCCTGGCACGAAAAAGACTCTTTGATATCTCATATCGCTGAGTTCTTCCCTGTTCCTCAAATAGTTTACGGAGATGCAAGAGTATGGAATTAGCATCCATATTTTTATGCAGTCTCTGTAACTCAAAAGTCATAGAGGCCAACATATAACACTGAGCAAGATTGGAATCATCTAAGTACTTCACATAACAAGCGATCTTATCCTCGCTTGCCCCTTCGTTAGGCGTAGGGATCACTGTATCAAGGACATACGTGATTTTCTCAACCGTGAGAATGATTCTCATATTGCGAAGCCAATCCATATAATTTGGACCAGTGAGGCGGTTGGCATCAAGTATGCCACGTAAAGGATTTGAAAGCGATATTTTTCTGAAATTAAAGATATAGCAGAAATAAATAACATATAGACTTTGCAAAAATTAAACAATTAAGATAAGGATTTCTATCTTAATATACTCCCACTAATTTTTCGCGAGACACATAACACCCTCCGGTATGTGAATTGGAGACCCTCGGCGGATCTCTAGTGGGGATCGGGATCCAATCGGTGTCTTAACATAACCTCGAGGGACTCGACCAATCACGTTAAGCCCGTAAAGGTAGGCAACTCTTGCCAATCACAACTCCTTGTGATTCCCGTCCTATTCAACCTTCGAACCACCATGGCCTCGAGGGACTCGACCAACCATGATGTTCGGTTAAGTCATCACCATCATACCAAGATGAGTCTAATTCGGTGATATACTCTCGAGGGACTGGACCAAGCATACTATGTCCTCAGGTCACTAGTGATATCTTTATGTCGTAGATAAGATAGTGAAACGTGATATAGGTGAGTCTCGAGGGACTCAACTAACTCAACATACACCGGGAATCGATTCCTAGCTATAACGATGGAAGGCCACCTGGATCAATCTAATTGCCTCACGTTTACCGACTTAATATTATTAATGGAGAGAATTTTTGATTTGGTCTCCTAACATAATGTGTCACACACATACGTATTTAATATATATATCTACATCTCATGCAAATATATATATATATACATATATAATATGTGTATATCTAATCACACATCACATGAGCAATCACACCAGATGATCATGGACCACATTCTAATGTGATCAAGCCCGAGCCAATGGGCCCAATCACTCACATTAAGATCTATGTATACTTCGACGCATCTCTGTCTTGTGATCGTCCATCTCGTTTCATCGGATCCGTCGGTATCTCAACGCATCTCCATGCGTCGGATCGTCCGTCTCAGCCTCGTGAGTCATGCTACCACTGCGCCTCCTCATGTAATTATAACATAATTACAAGTACGTAGGTCCGACAATAAATGAGAAAAAAATAGAGGCTCGCAGGCCCCAATAATAATAATCACATGTACATACATCACATCACAGGTCCATGATCATCTATCCACATCATACATCACATGTATATGTTATTTTATAGGACTACTAGATAAAAATAATAGTTAATTAAACTATTTAATTAACATATTTAATTTTCTGAAATCAGGGACAAAGAGAAATTTTAAATTCCCAAGGGTATTTTAGTAATTTGGCCAAAAGGATATTTTGGTAATTCTATCAAAAGGGGCAGAATATAAAATTTCTAAAATTTTGAGGGGCAAAATCATCTTTTGTCCTAAAACCCTAACTCCTCACCCTAAATTAATAGCTATTCAAGAGGCTAAGGACTTGAATAATTTTCCTTTCGAAAAATTTATCGGGACTTTAATGACCTATGAGGTGACTTACAATGCTCATGACGAGCTTGAGAACAACCTTCCAAAGTACAAGAAGGATATAGCACTAAGAACTCATGAAGATCGCTTGAAAGAAAGTTCAAGTGATGAGGACTATGATGATGACTTGCTTGACAAGAAGGTTCAAAAAATTTATAAAAAGAAATAAATCTAAGAATGATACTAAAAATAAAATCGAACCTAAGAAAGAACAAGTTATATGCTACGAATGCAAGAAGCCAGGACATTTCAAAAGTGAATATCCCCAAGCGAAGAAGAAACAATAAAAGAAGAAGAAGACACTCAAAGCTGGGATGATTTGAGCTCCTCCGAAGATGAAAAACAAAGCAATAAGGAGATCACCAACTACGTGCTAATGGCTATCGACGAAGAGGTAAGTAGTTCATTAGATGCAAATTTATCTTTCGATGAGCTTCTAAGTGCTTTTCATGATTTGTTCAATGAATGTAGAATAATGAGCAAAAAGTATAATTCTTTAAAAAAGGAGCATGCCCTTTTAACTAGCGAATTCAAAAAACTTAAGCATGACAATACCTTATTACCTTCATGCACTAAGTGTGAACACCTAGAGGCACTTGAGAAGGAAAACTTGCTACTCAAAGAAACTCTTGAAAATTTTAAGGTTGGTAACAAGTCCTTGAATATGATCCTTGCAATAAGGGTCACGTTCATAAAGAGGTGGAATCGGATTTGTGAATGGTTCTCACCAAAATCCAACCACCTTTGTTAAAGGCCCTACCTTGCATATATCACCTTACACCAAATGTAACTTTTATTGCAAACTTGGACATTTTGCTTATAAATGTCCATTTAGGAAATACAGTCCATACAAATTGATTTGGGTTCCTAAACGAATCGTAAAGAAATCTATGAAAAATGATAAGATGAGTAGATCAATTTTTTAGGCACCTAAAAATCATCCTTCTTTGTAGACAACTTTACCATTACTAGCTAGGAGCAAGAATTGTCCCTCAATGATGCATGATCATAATCAAGCTCACTAGCTTAAACAATAAAAGATCATTGATTACATAATGATTTAAATATGATGATCGATAACTTTTGACCGTGAATAACGATGCCAAAACACCCTAGTATTGAGACTAAGGGATATTATATAAATTGACCTTTCACCATGAATAACCTCTTGAAGAATGATTTTGATGATGATTTAGATTTCACTATGTTGATGCTCAAGCTTTCGTGACTTTCAAAAATATTTATCTAAATTATTCGAGTCATCAATTTCTTATTTATCATTCTCCCTTGATCCTCCTGAGGAAAATGTTCTTGATATCTTTTGATGATCATGACATTTTCTTGTATGATCAAATTTATGCTAAAAGGGTTTGATAAGTCATCTTTCTTAAGAGAAATAACTTCATAAACAATAAGGGATCGGAGTGATTTAAATGATATTATTTCACTTAACCAAATGCATGATAATTAAGTCGAACATTCAATATTGAAATCTCTATAAAATAGATGTTAAGTGAGGAAGATCAATTGATCGAATGATCAAAGTGTTGTTGCCCCAAATTGCCTAAGTGAATGTGCTAGTGGTGGCGCCGCTGGAACTGGCGGTAGCACCACCAAGACATTCTGTTCCTAGGCGGTGGCATCGCCCAGCTGGCAGTGGCACCTCCAGAAAAGTGCCCTATATAAAGGCACTTTAGGGTCGGCAGTAGAACCGACCCCGTCTTTTGCTGCAACCCTCAAAAACCTTCTCCCATCTCCCACTCTTCATCCTCCTTCTCTAGAAAACCAAGAACGACGCTTCATTTCTCAAATTCTAGGATCAATCTCAAGTTCTAAGGAGATCACCGCAAAGGTATTCTTTGAAATCCTTCCCTTGAATTCATGAATGATTTCTACCCTTTTACATTTGTTTTTTTTTTAATATTTGTAGACCAATAGCACCTAGAAGATCATCTAGGGACAAGGGGAAGAGGAGAGTAGAAGAATCATATGACTCCTCTCTATTTAACTCAAATGATAGTACCTTTAGGTTCCCTAACTTTAAATCTAGAAGTGTACACAAAGGTAAATATATAGATCTAGAAGAATTAAGAGACTTAGAGCCAATCCGATGGTTTGCTAATCTAGATATTTTACTTATTTTGTAAATTTGTGAACCGATATACCCTAGGCTTGTTTACTTGTTTTATAACAACTTAAATGTGGATGAAGATGATAATGTATCTATTGAATTTTGGATTTTGATGATGAAGTCAATTGATAAATTATTCAATCTAATCTTTATGTTGAGAAAAGTGTACAGGATTAACTATGATAGCGATAAAGGCATAAAGCAAAATGAAGTACCAGAGTCAAGTATGATCGAATCGTTGGGAGTTTGAGAGTCCGCTGAAAGTCCAAAGGTTCATCAGAAGTGTTGTCGGAATTGACCAAGAATGAATCAGGAACTTGCCGAAGGGTTGTCAGAAGTTCACCGAAAGGTTCATCGAAAGTTCACAGAGCTCACCGAGAAAGATCGGAGCTTACTAAGAAGACTCGTCATAACTAACTAAGGTCGTTGTAAAGTCCAGAAGCATGCTAGGAGTCCATCGAAAGATGTTTGAGATTTTATCGAAAGTCCGCCAAAAGTTTGCTAGAAGCTCATTGGAAGAAGTCTTGATGTGCCGGATTATGTTTTTGTTTAAGAAAATATCTTTAATTTTATAGTTAGCATGTAATTAGGGTTAAAATTAGGAGATAATCCCATTAACCTTGGTAGGGGTTAATTGGGCCCAAGATTGAACTGAATTGGGTCAGATTCAAGGCCCATCCAGGTTGCTAGACCTTGTCTGGCGATGGCACTGCCAGACTGGGACGGTGGAACTGCCTAGGGTTCAGATTCCCATGTGCTTGGCCAGTGGTATCGCCTAGGTCAAGCGGTGCTACCGCCAGTAGTTATTAACTGTCAAGTAGTGGTACTGTCTGTTAGGTGATGGTATCGCCCAACCACAGAACCTGAGGCTTTGCTCTAGTGATAGTACTATCAGATTGGGCGGTGGCACTGCTTAGTGTCAGGGTCAACTAGTAGTGGTACAACCAGTGATAGGTCATAGTACCGCCAGCTCCGAGAAATCTGAGATGAGACCCTTTTTGGTTCAAATTTTGAAGCTAATTAAGGCTATAAATACCCCTTACTTCTCAACTAGTTGAGCACATTGAGAAGTGATAAGAATTGAGCTGAAACTATAGTGAAATATCTTTGGAAAATTTGAGTGTTCACCTCTCCAATTCTCTAAGTGTCAAAAGTCTGTAAAAAGAGAGTGAGATACTATAAAGTTTTGTAAAATGGGGTGATTGATCTTTCCTCTTCAAGAAAGATTGATAATGGAAGCCAGTGACCTCATCAGAGGAGGTATCAGGAGTAGAGGTAGGTCAATCGATCGAATCACTGTAAAATTACTATGTTCTTCTGTTAGGACTCTAGCTATGAGAGTCCTAATTTAGTTTCATTGATAAGGGCATTCATGTAAATCCTATCTAGCCGACCCTTATTAAAGAGGTGAAGAGGCCGGCTAGGTTAGGGTTAGGTTACTTCTTAGGAAAGGAGTCCTATTAGAGAAAGAATCCTATTAGAAGTAGGAGTTCTATTAGGAAAAGAGTCCTATTAGAAGTAGGAGTCCTATTAGGAAAAGAGTCCTATTAGAAGTAGGAGTCCTATTAGGAAAAGAGTCCTATTAGAAGTAGGAGTCCTATTAGGAAAAGAGTCCTATTAGAAGTAGGAGTCCTATTAGGGAAAGAGTCCTATTAGAAGTAGAAGTCCTATTAGGAAAAAAGTCCTATTAGAATTAGGAATCCTACTAGAGAAGGAGTCCTAATTAGAAGTTGGTTAGAAGTAGGAGTCTTGAGTAAGAGTCTTATTAGGAGTTGGGGCTTAGAAGCCCTATAAATAATCATGTATTCATCCTCTTTTAATCAATGAATAGATCAATCCTTTAGCAGCCTTTGTGCAGCAACTTGGAGGAAGGAACCCCTATAGAGTTCCAAGGAGGCCGATCCCCTATAAAGATCAACCCCAAGCTTAGAATCCGCAGAGGGTTCAATCACTTGGTATCAGAGCAGCGTTCTTGGCATCTCGCTGCCCTTCCACAGCCATCCACCAGCCCTCCACAACCGCGCAAAGCAATTCCCACAATTGCTTAGAAGATCATCGCTGAATTCTGCCGTCATCTCCACCACCGTAGATCATCCTTTGATCTTCCCGTGAATTGCAACAGGTTCTGGTTATCTACCCTACTGTTGCTGCAATTTAGTTATCCTTATTCAAAAAATCCAAAAAAATTCGTTCCTATAATTGCTGCATAAACTTTTCATCGCAAAGTTTTCATCTCTACAACGAAAGTCACACTGTAGAATTTCATCCGCATAGCACTGCCTTTTTGATCTTGCTACTGTGTTTTTTCTATCCAAATCTCTATGAAATTTTTATGGTGGCTTTGACACTTCCTAACAGTGGTTTTCCCTTTGGTTTTGTCGAAAAATTCTCAATAAAAACCACTTATCTTTTACGTACAATCTGCTGCACTTTAGACGTAAAAATCTGCTATAATACCTCTCCGTGATTCTCAATTTTGCCAAACCTCTTGCTATCGTTTCTTCCTACGAAATTTTTTACAGTATTACCTCTTCCTTATCAGTAGATCCCCTTTGAGTTTTACTTGAATCTCTTTTGAAAATTTCTAGAAAAATTACATCTTTACTGCTGGAATTTTTTCGGTGAAAAATCTTGTATTGCACCTTGGTCCTTTTTTCTTCTCCGTAACCTACCAAACCCTAGCCACCTTGCTACCACAAACCAAGATGTCTTTAGGGCATCCCTCTAGCCTCAAGATGCAGCCATCATAACCTAGTTTCATAACCCTAACAGCATCAAAAACCACAGCCCAAAACAGTAAACCATTACAGCTGAACCTTTCAATCACCGATCTATTGTCCGAACCTTCCACCACCCCATGCCATTAACCCATCAACAGAAAAAAGACAAGGGCATCTCTGATCTACAGACCTATGCTATGGCTTTCCAAGATCCAGTTGATGTCAAATTTGAAGCATGGGAATCTCGGATTGAATCATGGCTTGAATCGCGCTTGGAAGACAAATTGCGCGCTTTGTTTGCAGAATTCAGAATTGGACAACCATCGAGTCCAACCAAACTACAGCAAGGAGAGAATTTAGAAAGGACCCCAGAGAAGGAGGGACAGCCCTCGAACGTGCTTCAGCCACGCATGAGGGTGGACTTCCCACGATGGGAAGAAGGAGACCCAGCAGGGTGGATTTCGCCTGAGCGTTAACGTTACTTTCGCTACTACCGAACGTCGGATAATGCTATGGTGGAGATTGCTGTCATCCACCTTGAAGGAGATGCTATTCAATGGTACAATTGGCTGAAATATAATCATGGGGCTCCAACATGGAATTAATTTAAGAATGCGCTGCTGAACCATTTCAGACCTACGGAGTATGAAAATATCGACGGCCAACTCGCAAAGATTCGACAAACCTCTACGATTCAAGAGTACCAAACCAGGTTTGAGAAGCTATCTTACCTTGCTCATGATTGGACTGACTGTCAATTGTTAGGAACATTTATCGAAGGACTCAAACCAGAGATAAAAGGGGAATTTAAGGCACGATAGCCCCGTACCGTGATGGCTGCGATTTCTTTTGCCCGAATACAAGAAGAACGACTCAACCAAGATTCTCGGAGGATGGGAACCACTCCTAGAACCTCAACATATAAACCCCCTTCTGCTCCCAGCCATCCTTCGCTGCCCAAAAAATTGACAAGAGAAGAACTACGTGATCGATCAGCAAAGGGTCTTTGTTGGCATTGCGACGAGTCGTGGAACCACGATCATTGCTGCAAAAGGGGCTGCCTCCTATTGATCGAACCTCTTGAAGACAAGGAAGAGGAGGTCCAGGAGCATGAGGAAGAGGTCACGGATGAAGAACAGCAGCCAATTGATGTTACGATGCATGCCCTTACCGGTTATGCGAACCCGCAAATAATGAAAGTGGGAGGATTTCTGAAGCAACAACCAATTACCATTCTTATTGACACCGGGAGCACTAATAATTTTATGAATAGCAAGGTTGCTGTCTGGATGGCCTTACCTATTGAGAATTGCAGCAGGTTCGATGTTAAAGTTGCAGATGGACGAATTTTGAAGTGTGATCGTAAGTGCCCACGGGTGAAATTGTTGCTACAGGACCAAGAGATAATTGCAGATTTTTTCCTCCTCTCTCTCGATGATTATGAGACCGTGCTTGGCATCGAATGGTTGACAACATTAGGTGATGTTTCCTGGAATTTTTTGAAATTAATTATGAAATTTTACAGCAAGGGGAAACAGGTGATATTGTACGGGAAACGTGGGGGCGACGTAACGACAATTTGCACACAACGAATAGAGAAAATTTTGCACAAAGCATGCAGTGGCTTTTTGGTACAACTTAAGCAACAAAAATGGGTAACAAAGCCTCTTGGATATGATTATGAAATAACTTACAAAAAAGGGAAAGATAATGTTATTACAGATGCGCTTTCACAACTACCCGAGCAAGCTGAATTTTTGGCTATTTCACTTCCGACCAGCGACTTCCTTGAGGATGTTAGGAGGGAATGATAAGATAATCCAGAAATGAGTAAAATCATAAAAAAAATTAAAGGAAGCACCAAGCTCTATGGCTCATTACAGTTGGGACTCAAAGGACTTGCGATATAAAGGACGCATTGTGCTTGTGCCAAATTCTACTTGCATAAAGACCATCCTTCAAGAGATGCATTCCACACCTACAACCGGGCACTCCGGGTTCCTTAGAACCTATAAAAGAATTAAGCAAAATTTTTATTGGATAGGGATGAAAAATATTATTGCTGAATTTGTAGCACAATGTGATATATGTCAACGACACAAAGGTGAGACAAAGGGCAAGTCCCTAAAGTTACAACCTCTACCCATCCCAGAATTAATATGGACTGATATATCAATGGATTTCATCGAAGGGCTTCCCTCATCACAAGGAAAAGGTACAATTTTTGTCGTGGTTGATTGCCTTACAAAGTATGCTCACTTTTGTGCCATCCATAATCCCTACACTGCTTCTAGTATTGCTTGAATCTTTATGGAGAATATTGTAAAATTACATGGGATGCCGAGATCTATTGTAAGTGATCATGATAGGGTCTTCACAAGCAAATTTTGGACAGAGTTATTCTAGATGCAAGGCACTAAATTAAAGATGAGTATGACATATCACCCACAAATCGATGGCCAAACTGAAGTGGTGAACAGGTGCTTGGAGACATACCTTAGATGCTTCACCAGTGACCGACCAAAAGAATGGACAAAGTGGCTTCCCTGGGCCGAGTGGTGGTATAATACAACTTATCATTCCTCTACAAAATGTACTCCCTATGAGGCCATGTATGGCCGACCCCCCCTGTAATTCCAAAATATGTATTGGGCACCTCTAAAGTAGAACAAGTAGACAGGGAACTACAAGATAGAGACAAAATGCTGAAGTTGCTAAAAGATAATCTCACTACAGCTCAAGCAAGGATGAAACAACAATATGATCAACACAGAGGCGAAAGAGAATTTTCAGTAGGAGATTGGGTCTTCCTACGGCTCTAGCCATACAAGCAAACATCAATCCAAACTAGAGCATCTATGAAGCTTTCACCTCGGTTCTATGGATCCTACCAGATTTTGGAGCACATCGGAGCAGTAGCATACAGATTGGACTTACCCGCCAGCTCCCGAATCCATCCAGTCTTCTATGTATCATGTTTGAAGCTCAAGTTGAGACAACACGAGACAGCCCAAAGCCATCTACCAAATATAACTACCCAAGGAGAGCTCCAGACCCAACCAAGTGCCATTATTAACCGATGAATCGTGACTCGACAACAACGACCTGCTACTGAAGTGTTAATACAGTGGGCAAACCTACCAGCAGAAGATGCCACTTAGGAGAACTACGATGACTTGAAGATCAAATTTTCAGAATTCATGGAACGTCAGCCTCGAGGACAAGACTGATTTGAAGAGGGCGGGTCTGTTAGGACTCTAGCTATGAGAGTCCTAATTTAGTTTCATTGATAAGGGCATTTATGTAAATCCTATCTAGTCGACCCTTATTAAAGAGGTGAAGAGGCCGGCTAGGTTAGGATTAGGTTACTTCTTAGGAAAGGAGTCCTATTAGAGAAAGAATCCTATTAGAAGTAGGAGTTCTATTAGGAAAAGAGTCATATTAGAAGTAGGAGCCCTATTAGGAAAAGAGTCCTATTAGAAGTAGGAGTCCTATTAGGAAAAGAGTCATATTAAAAGTAAGAGTCCTATTAGAAAAAGAGTCCTATTAGAAGTAGAAGTCCTATTAGGGAAAGAGTCCTATTAGAAGTAGAAGTTCTATTAGGGAAAAAATCCTATTAGAATTAGGAATCCTACTAGAGAAGGAGTCCTAATTAGAAGTTGGTTAGAAGTAGGAGTCTTGAGTAAGAGTCCTATTAGGAGTTGGGGCTTAGAAGCCCTATAAATAACCATGTATTCATCATCTTTTAATCAATGAATAGATCAATCCTTTAGCAGCCTTTGTACAGCAACTTGGAGGAAGGAACCACTATAGAGTTCCAAGGAGGCCGATCCCCTATAGAGATCAACCCCAGCGGAGGGTTCTAACATCTTCTCTTGGTGCATAAATTTAATTTACTGCATTTAATTTTTTACTTGGCTGCAATCTTTCAATCTCCCCTTCTCTACTCTCTTACGTATTCACTCAAATCATTTTCTTTACCAAAATCATTTTCATCGGATGAAACTTTCTCCAACGCATAAAGTTTTTAAAATCGAATTAAGCCATCGATTTTTATCCACTGCACTAATTCACCCCCCCCCCCTCTTAGTGCTGCTCTTGATCCTAACAGTTGATATCAGAGCAAGGTTACTCTCATTCTGGTTTAAAACCTAAGAGAGATGGCATTTGCTGGCATGCTAGAGAGTCACTCAATCGCACGTCCACCTATGTTCAATGGGTCGGATTACACTTATTGGAAAACTAGCATGTGAATTTTTCTTATATCTATGGATTTTAAACTTTGGAATATTATTGAAAATGGCTTCCATAATTCTTATCTTCCGATGAACGATTGGAATGAGTCGGAGAAGAAGAGTTTCGCTCTTAATGTTAAGGCTATAAATACCTTATTTTGCACCTTAGACAAAAATAAATTTAATCATATTTTAATTTACGAAATGACTTTGATATTTGGTATATTCTTGAAATCACTCACGAAAGTACTAGTCAAGTGAAAGAGTCCAAAATCAATCTTTTAGTTCATTCTTACGAGTTATTTCGGATGAAATCAAGTGAGTCCATTAAAGACATGTACACCCGGTTTACGGATATCGTCAATGGACTAAAAGTGCTTGGCAAAAGTTTTTCTAATTTTGAACTTGTAACTATAATCTTAAGATCCCTTTTAAAGAGTTGGGATCCTAAAGTAACGGCCATTCAAGAGGCCAAGGACTTAAAGAACTTTCCTCTCGAAGAATTAATTGGATCATTAATGACCTATGTGATGATTTACAATGCTCATAATGAGCTTAAGAACTCCCTTCCAAAGAACAAGAAGGATATGACATTAAGAACATAAGAAGACCACTTGAAAGAAACTTCGAGTGATGAGGACTATGATGACGAACTTGTACTCTTGACACAAAAATTTAAAAAAATTCATAAGAAGAAATAAAGCTAAAAATGACTTTAAAAATAAACTTGAACCCAAGAAAGAACAAATGATATGCTATAAATGCAAGAAGCTGAGGCATTTTAAAAGAGAATGTCCCCAAGAAAAAAAGAAGCAGCTGAAGAAGAAGAAAGCACTAAAGGCAACATTAGATGATACAAGCAGCTCTGAAGACGAAGAACCAAGCAACAAGGAGGTTGCCAACTACGTCTTAATAGCTATCGAAGAAGAGACACATTCACCATCACAAGCTAGGAGCAAGAGATGGTACCTTGATAGTGGATGCTCAAGGCATATTACCGAAGATCTATATCAATTCTCTAAGCTCACTAACCAAGATGAAGGGTATATTACCTTTAGAGACAACAATAAGGGTAAAATCATTAGCAAGAGAATCATAGGTAATAAATTAAACTTTCTAAAATATGATGTATTGTTCGTAGATGACTTAAAACATAATCTTTTGAGCATTAGTCAATTGTATGATAAAGGATACATCATAAGAATTGAATCTAATTCGTGAATTATTGAAAAACTACACAACAACACATCTATGATTGCCTTAAAACAAAATATTATCTACACTATTAACAGTGATGAACTTAGTAATGAAATGTGCTTTTCGGTTTTGAATGATGAAACAAAATAATATTTACACTATTAACATTGATGAACTTAGTAATGAAATGTACTTTTCAGTTTTGAATGATGAAACAAAATAATATTTACACTATTAATATTGATGAACTTAGTAATGAAATGTGCTTTTCAGTTTTGAATGATAATGCTTGGCTTTGGCATAGGAGATTAGGTCATGCAAGCATGAAACTAATCTCTCAAATCACATCTAGAGAACTAGTAAGAGACATTCCTAATATTAAGTTTGTTGAAAACAAAGTATGCGATGCATATCAATTAGGAAAACAAATAAAAAGTAGTTTCAAATCAAAGAATCAAATAAGTACCTCTAGACTATTGTAATTGATCTATATAGACTTATTAGACCAATTGATATAACAAGACTAAGAGGTAGCAAATACGTCTTTGTAATTATAGATGACTATAGTAGATACACTTGGATATACTTCTTGGCACACAAAAGTAATTGTTTTAAGTGTTTTTCAAAGTTTTGTAAACTTATTTAAAATTAAAAAGATTTTATGATTTCATCAATTCGGAGTGATCACTGTGGTAAATTTCAAAACCATGATTTTCAAAACTTTTGTGAATCTAATGGATATAACAATAACTTCTTTACTTCGAGGAATCCTCAACAAAATAGAGTAATATAAAGAAAGAATGAGAGTTTATAAGAAATGATAAGAACTATGTTGAATGAACATAGCCTACCCATATATTTTTGGGCCGAAGTTGTTAATAAGGCATGCTATATCATGAATAAGGTTCTAGTAAGACCATCTCTCTTCAAAACTCCCTATGAATTATGGAATAATAAAAAACCAAGTATTTTATATTTTAAATTTTTCGGTTGCAAATGCTTTATATTGAATGAAAAAGATGCCAAGGAAAGTTTAATGCAAAATCCGATGAAGGTATTTTTCTTGGTTATTCTTCTATTTCTAAACTTTTCATATCTTTAATAAAAGAACCTTGGTTATAGAAGAATCCATTCATGTTGTCTTTAATGAAGTTTTTAAATTTAAGAAAAATAATTTTGATGTCGATTTTAATTTTGATGCTTTGAATTTGAATGAAACATCTCCTCCAAATAGCAACTTGGATGCATCTTCTTCCGAAACTTCCTTACCCAAGGAATGGAAGTATATAGATGCTCATCCTAAGGAGTTAATTTTAGGAGACACATCAGAAAGAATTCAAACTCGTTCTTCTTTTAAAAAATTTTATACCAACGCCGCTTTTCTTTCTCAAATTGAACCTAAATGTATTGATGAGGCCTTGAAAGATGATTCATGGGTCATTACAACACAAGTTGAATTAAACCAATTTGATAGAAATAAGGTGTGGAAGCTTGTTCGAAATAAGGTGTGGAAGCTTGTTCCTAGACCTAGTGACCATTTAGTTATTAGTACTAAATTTGTCATTAGAAACAAGCAAGATGAATTTGATATCATAGTTAGAAACAACATTAGATTAGTGGTCAAAGGTTTCAATCAAGAAGAAGGTATTGATTACGAAGAAACCTTCGCTCCTATGACAACATTAGAAGCCATAAGGATGCTCCTTGCCTATGATAGTAGTAATAATTTGAAGTTATTTTAAATAGATGTTAAAAGCACTTTCTTAAATGGCTTTATTTCTGAAGAAGTGTATGTTGAATAACCACCCAGATTCGAGAACTCTCTTTTTCCTAATCATATATTTAAATTGACTAAGACTCTCTATGGATTAAAACAAGCCCCAAGGGCTTGGTATGAGAGACTTAGCACTTTTCTTATTCAAAATAATTTTTCTAAAGGCAAGGTTAATGCTACATTGTTTATTAAAAATTTTAAAAATAATTTCCTTATTGTTCAAATTTATGTTAATGATATTATCTTTGGTTCTACAAATGAATCATTATGTGAATTATTTGCCAAGTGCATGAGCTAAGAATTTGAAATAAGTCTAATGGGTGAACTAACATTCTTTTTAGGATTACAAATCAAACAACTTAGTGATGATATATTTCTTAGTTAAACCAAGTATGCATTAGAATTATTAAAACAATTTAATATGAATGGTTCAAAGATCATCAATACTCATATGAGTACCTCCACTAAGTTAGACATAGACGAAAGTGGAGAAGGTTTTGATAAAAAAATATATAGGGGGATGATAGGTAGTTTACTATATCTCACCACAACTAGACCAGATATCATGTTTGGTGTAGGACTTTGTGATAGATTTCAAGCTAATCCTAAGTTATCTCATCTTAAAGCCGTTAAAGGAATCCTTAGATATCTTAAAGGAATTTCTAATCTAGGATTATGGTATCCAAAATCTGATAACTTTAATTTAATAACGTATGTGGATGCGAATTTTGTCAGATATAGAATAGATAAAAAAAATACATCTGAAACATGTTAATTTTTAAGACATGCACTTGTTTCTTGATCTTCCAAGAAATAAAACTCGATTGTACTATCTATGGCCGAAGTCGAGTACATAGCTGCAATTGCATATTGTGCACAAGTTGTATGGATGAAAAATATATTAGAAGATTTTGAAATTCATCTAAAGAGTATTACCATAAAATGTGATAATACAAGTGCTATATGTTTAACTAAAAAACCTATTCTACACTCTAGAACTAAACATATTGACATTAGGCATCATTTTATACTAGATCATGTTAATAACAATAATGTAACTCTAGATTTTATTGATACAAAACACTAATTAGTGGACATCTTCACAAAACCTTTAAATGAATAATAATTTGACTTCATTAGAAGGGAATTAGGCATGCTAAATTGTCCTAATGCATGAGTGTGTTATATGTCATTTTTCCTGAATTTTTTGATTTCATAATATCATCTTTTCGATTTCGTAAATGAAGTTTTCATGAACTTATCTTCCTCCTATCTCGGTTTGATACTCTTGATTCCATCATTCAATGAATTTTTGAATTGGTATTATGCACATTTGATGACTTTCCTCCCCTCATTCACAATATTCTTCTTTTTGATTCCATCGTTAAACGAATTTTTGAATTGGTATTATGCACATTTAATGACTTTCCTCCCCTCATTCACAATATTCTTCTTCTTTATATCATCACTCTTGGATTTCATCCAAGCTCTAGCAATGTTTTTGAAAAGAGTAAAAATTTCACTCATGAATCTTAATTGATAAATGTACCATTTATCATTTACCGATTTCAATGATACTTGAATTTTGCAATAACAACGGATTTTATATAAGTGACATTCCAAGATTCTATGAAATGATATATATTAGCTCTTGATGAACTCAATTGCTTTCATGATTCATTTTTCACAATTTTTTTTAGATTTTGATGAAAAATAGAAGTTATATAAATTCATGATAAATTGAATGACTTGCTTTCATGACTCTCGGACTTCTTCTTTATACATATTTTATGTCATGAATTCTATACGAAAAGAAGAAGCTCCCATAAATTTTTATAGCTTGAATACTCTCTTGAATTCAATTCGGATTTCATTCACTTCTCTAAATGCGAATTTAATGATTTCTTAACTCTTGTATGAATTCTTATGTAATGAGTCCTTATGATTTTTTGATAACTTGAATGGTTCATTCCTCTTCTACTTCATGAATTTTATTTGATTGAAATATGTGCCATGAGCTTTATGAATTTTTCATGACTTGAATAATTTTTTTAAGAATTTTATGGAAATGTCAAGTTAGCTCTTATCACATATCTCTATGACATGAATTTTCAATCATTCAAACAAATTGTTTATTGTACTTTTCATATCTTGATTCTTCTTGTTGGTTTTGTAAACTTTTCCCTCTATCTTTGTCCTCTCAAGAAGAATCCTATCGTAATGATTTGTATCGCAACAATTGGCAGCAATACCAAATTTTGCTTCCTTAAAATTTTGGCACACTTCCTTTTTGTTGATGACAAAGGGGGAGAAATATGACATAATTGATGACATGCTTTGTATCATAAAAATAAAATTGATAACTTGATTGTATCATAAAACAATTGCCATGCTTTGTATCATAAAATGTAATTTGTAAAATGCTTTGTATCATAAAAGCAAATTGATGACATACTTTTAATCGTAAAACAATTACATGCCTTGCATCGTAAAATGCTTGTTATCATCAAAAGCATTGCAAATATTTGAAGTGTATTACAATGTATCACAAATGTATAAAATGTATCATATGCATCGCAAATGACTCATGTATACTTAAAATGTTAATTTTTCTATGATCATTATCGTATCATGCTTATTTATCCTATTTGAATTTGGTATCATGCCTTGATATGATAATTTGGTTTCATTTTTGTATCATTGAATGATGTATCATTAATTGATATCATGCCTTGGACTTATGAACTATTATTTGATATCATTTGATTCTTGCTAAATTTTAAAATTAAAGTTGGTATCATTTGTTGAAATGATGATTGTCTATCATCATTCAACATTGGACTAGAAAATGGATGTCATGCCTTGACATCATTTTCGTATTGTGAAACATATGAAGTATCATATTATGGATAAAAAATCATACTTGTTGAGCATGTCAATAAGTTTGAATGTATGTAACTTATTGGTTTGGGCTTGAATTCAAGGGGTTTGAATTCAAATATTTCTTTTCTCAAGTATAGCATATAGATAGGAGGAGTTAAGGTTAACTCCATTATCAATTGATTGTCATCATAAAAAAGGGGGAGATTGTTGAATCTCAAATTTTGATGATGAAGTCAATTGATAAATTATTTAATTTAATCTATATGTTAAGAAAAGTGTGTAAGATTAATTACGATAGCGATAAAGGCATAAAGCAAAACAAAGTACCGGAGTCAAGTATGATCGAATCATTGGGAGTTCGAGAGTCCGTCGGAAGTCCGAAGGTTCGTCGGAAGTGCTGCCAACATTAGCCAAGAATGAATCGGGAGCTTGCCAAAGAGTTATCAGAAGTTCACCGGAAGGTTCATTGGAAATTTGCGGAGCTCACCGAGAAAGATCGGAACTTGCCGAGAAGACTCGTCAGAACTAACCAAGGTCGTCATAAAGTCCAAAAGCCTACCGGGAGTCCATCGGAAGATGTCCAAAAGTTTGTTAGAAGTTCGCCGAAAGAAGTCTTGATATGCCGGATTGTGTTTTTGTTTAAGAAAATATCTTTAATTACATAATTAGCACGTAATTAGTGTTAAGATTAGAAGATAATCCCATTAACCCTGGTAAGGGCCAATTGGGCTTGAGATTAAACTAAATTGGGCCGGATTCATGGCCCATCCAAGTTGTTGAACCCTGTTTGTGCTAGTTATAGGTGCCCTACAAGCCAATCACGTGAGTGATAGCACCTATAACGCGTTATGTCATTCTCTTTGCTTATGATTATTAGCATTTTCTCACATTATCTGGATGTATATTGTGATATCCTTGGATCTGTGCAATGGGAATCAGATCATAATGAGACCACGATAATGAGATTGATTCACCTTTAAATATATATCCTAAATAATCCCGGTCAAAGGTTACTCGAGAGGGGCATCGAGATAACCGGATAGATTGGTGTGCTGTATACTCGTCCATATGATGGAGGTGACTAGTCTCATAGTTACTCGTATGGGGACACTAAGGATGCAATACAGGTGCTCATTAGAGAATGAGTTCACTAATTGATCTACTTACGGAATGCTAGATGGTTATTGATACCTCACGTCAGACAATGATTTCGTAGTCCCAATAGTGTATATGGTCCTTAGACTTGAGACACCAAGGATGTCCTGTATGAGTACTCCACTCTTTGACACCAGACTTATAGGTTTGGAAGTTCCAGATCTAGTACAACTGGTTATTGGGAGTGGCAACCAACCTTACGAGGGCTATTGAGTGTTAATAAAGGATCATCCACTCTCGGTATCATGACAGATATATCCCATATGTTCTTGCTCAAGCAAATCCCTAGCCAGGGTCATTCAGATTGAGAGAGAAAGAGTTCTCCGAGAGAATCCAATTAGAGCAAGACTCGATTGGAAATTGTATAGGCCTGACAACACCATACCTGATATACGGTCTCTAGGATATTAGATGGATGAGGGACTATAGGTACATGGTAGCTGAGGACAGATAGGTCCAAATGATTGGATTACCCTGTATCGTCTGGGGACTGCGACGTAGTGGCTTAGTACGTTCATAGTCGATAAGTCGAGTAAATTATTATAGAGATAATAATTCACTAAGTCAGAAGGAGTTCTGATAGGTATAACTCACGGCCAGCTCGATATTAGGCCTAGAGGGTCACATACATATAGTAGGTGTTATGACGAGTAGAGGTTTGGATATAAGATATCCATCAGCTCCTGTCTTATTGGATATCCAATAAGCCCATGTATTGTTGGATCCGATGGATGAGATCTAATAAGAGCTAGATTATTGGATAAAGGCCCATTGATCTAAGAGACTTGGGTAATTGGATAGAGATCCAATACCTAATAGGGCTGGATCCATTAGGGTTGACAAGGGGCCTCTATAAATAGGAGGGAACCAAAGGCTCATAGGCTGGGGTTTTTTGGTGGCCACCTCTTGTTCTCCTCTCTCCAGAGAGGAGCATCGTTGTAGTCCCTACCATTTAGATATTGCTAGAGAGGAGGACGCTTGACCTCCTTCATCCTCCCCCATGGATCTATAGGAACTCAGGGATATACGATCTCCCTAGGTACTATCTTTCTTGTTACACACATAATTTTCGGATTCACGGATTTATTTTTGATGCATCAATCTTCGCATGACGATGGAACCTTTTACAAAAATCTATGGTGTTTTTGTTTTTATGTTCTTCTGCTGCGCGTATGATGTCGCCCCCTTGGATTTCCCAATAGTGGTATCAGAGCCAGATTATTCATGCGAAGATCGGATCTTAAACTGCATGTGTTGTCATTTGAATAGTTTTTATCATCAAAATTGTTTGTGAAAACTGGTGAGGAAGGGCAGCAACTGTTGCTGCCATTGTTGTGCTTGCACAATGGCTGCAAGTAGCCTTGCTGCCTGCAACGGTAACAGCGAGATCTACGGGCAAGGGGTTCGTAGGCTGGCCTGCCCATAAGAGCCAGCGGTGCCCGCCGAGGCAATGCTGCTTGCGGGCACTGCCCCGTAAGGGCGGCACCTATGATAGCCTATGCCGACCCGCGTGCAAAAGAACCCATAGGGGTGGCGTGAGCCCACTGTGGCAACCTCACCCGCAGGGGCAATTGCCGCCGCAGGCACAGCATCACAGGGCTAGCGTGCGCCCGTTGTGGTGGCCTCACCTGTAGGGGCGACCACCGCTGCGGGCACAGTGCCGCAAGGGCACCCGCGGGAAGGCCTTGCTGTGCCCGCAGGGGCGCCCGCGGGAAGGCCCACAAGGCAACACCTACGAGCGCTACGCTCGCATACAACGGCAAAGACCATAACCGCAATGCAGTAGTAAGAAGAGGAGGGAATAGGGTTTTTAGGGCAAAAGATAATTTTGCCCCTAGGAATTTTTGAAATTCTAATTTTATCCCTTATGGTCAAATGACCAAAAATGCCCTTTAAAATTTAAAAAATTTCCTATATATCCCTATTTTCAGAAAATATTAGTTAATTAAAATATTTAATTAACTATTATTATTTATCTAGTAGTTCTATATAATAACATATATATATATGATATAGGATGTGGACAGATGATCATGGATTGTGTGATGTGATGTGTGTACATATGATTATTATTATTGGGGCCTACGAGCCTCTATTTTTCTCATTTATTATTGGGCTTGCGTGCTTGTAATTATATTATAATTACAAGATGAGGCACAGCGGGAGCGGGACCCAAGAGGTCGAGACAGATAATCCAACGCATGGAGATGCGTTGAGATGTCGACGGAACCGACAAAGCGAGATGGACAATCACATGGCATGGAGATGCGCCAAAGCACACATAGATCTTGATGTGAGTTATTAGGCCCACTGGCTCAGGCTTGATCATATTAGGATGTGATCCATGATCATCTAGTGTGATTGCTCATGTGATGTGTGATTGGTTATACACCTACTAGATATGTATATATATTTACATGCGATGTAGATATATATTAAATATGTATGTGTATGACACATTATATTAAGAGACCGAATCAAAAATCCCCTTTCTCGATAATATTAAGTCGGTAAACGTGAGACAATTAGATTAGCCCATGTGGCCTTCCATCGTTATAGGTAAGAACCGATTCCGGGTGTAGGTTGAGTTGGTTGAGTCCCTCAAGACTCACCTATATCATGATTCGTTATCTTATCTATGACATAGAGATGTCACCAGTGACTAGAGGACATGGTATGCTTGGTCGAGTCCCTCGAGGGTATATCATCAAATCAGACTAATCTTGTAACAATGGTGATGACTTAACCGAACATCATGGATGGTCGAATCCCTCGAGGCTATAGTGGTTCGGAGGTCAAACAGGACGAGAATCATAAGGAGTTGTGATCGGCAAGAGTTGCCCACCTTTTAGGCTTAGTATAATTGGTTAAGTCCCTCAAGGTTACTATTGAATCTTGGATTTTTATGATGAACTCAATTGATAGGTTAATTGATCTAATCCATATTATTGAGATAAGTGTACAGGATTAACTACGATAGCTTGAAGACATAAAGCAATTTATCGAAGTCAAATTGTTGGGAATTCGAGAGTCCACCGGAAGTCTAAAGAATCATCGGAAGTGTTGCTAGAACCAACCGAGAAAGAATTGGGGACTTGCTGAAGGTTTCAGAAGTTCACTAGAAAGATTGTCGGAGGTTCGCGGAGCTCACTAAGAAGGTTTAAAAGTTTGCCAAAGATTCGTCGAACTCGCCATAAAGTCTGGGAGCCTGTTGGGAGTCCATCGGAAGAAATCCGAGGGTGCGTCAGAAGTTTGCCGGAAGAAAACTTGAAGCTGTCGGTTTAGTCTTTGCTTAGAATTATATCTAAAATTCATAGTTAGCATGTAATCAGGATAAGGATTAGATAATAATCTTATTTAACCTTGGTAGGGGCCAATTGGACCTTGTTTGGACTCAATTGGGTTGAATTCAAGGCCCATTCAGAAGTTCTAAACCAGGTCTGGTGGTGGCATCGCCAGACTAGGGCGGTGGCACCGACCCGGGAATAACTTCCTAGATGGTTTGGGCGATGGTACTGCCCCAGGTCAGTAGTGGTATCGCTAGCAGTTATTACCTGCCAGCGGTGGTACCGCTTGACAGGCGATGGTACCACCAGTCCACAGAGCCCAAGGACTTTATCAATCGGTGGTACCACCAGTCTAGGCGATGGTACCGCCCAATACACTAACAGAGTAGAGTGAACAGATGGTGGTACCGCTAGTAACCGAAAATCTAGAATGTGACTCTTTTTGGCTCCATTTTTTAAAGTCAATTGAGTCTATAAATACTTCTCTTTTCTCTGCTTGTAAAGCACCTTTTAAGAAGTTGAAAACTGAGTCAAAGCTATAGCAAAATTTTGTTTCAATTGCTTGAGTGTTCACCTCCCTCTTTTTCCTTGTAAAAATATGTAAGAGTGTGAACCAGTTGTAAAAGTTTGTAAGAGGGGTGTTTGGTCCTTCCCCTTCAAAGAAATTAATAGTGAAAGTTGGGAGCCTCATCGAAGGAGGCTTCGGAAGTGGACGTAGGTCATTTGACCAAACCACTATACATCGCTATGTACTTTGAATGTGTGAGGTTTTAAATTTCTGCATCTTACCTTTACTTAGCTGCAAATCATTCGGTCTTCTTCTCCCTACTCTCATTTACATTCACTCAAACTATTTTAGCTGAAACTTCTTTCGTCGAATCGAAATTTTCTTACAAACCAACTATCTCTGAAATTGGTTTCAAGTTTACAAGTTTTAATCCGCTGCACTAATTCACCCCCCCACCCACCCCTCCCTTTCTTAGTGCCACCAGATCCTAACAATTGGTATCAGAGTTTGGTCACTCTCATTTGGTTTAAAACCCAAGAGAGATGACTTATTGCAGCATGCAAGAGGGCCATTCCATTACACATCCGTCTATATTTAATGGGTCGGATTATACCTATTGGAAGACTCGTATGAAGATTTTTTATGATTTTCATGGATTTTGAGCTTTGAAATATTGTCAAAAATGGATTTCAAAAATCTTCTCTTCCGATGAGAGAATGGAATGAATCAGAGAAGAAGGATTTTGCTTTAAATATAAAGGCTATGAATGCCTTATTTTGTGCACTTGATAAAAATGAGTTTAATCGCGTTTCGATTTATGAATTGGCTTTTGATATTTAACGTATTCTTAAAATCACATATGAAGGCACTAGCCGAGTGAAAGAGTCCAAAATAAATCTCTTGGTGCATTCTTACAAACTTTTTCGAATGAAACCAAGTGAATCCATCGAAGACATGTACACCCGTTTCATGGATGTCGTCAATAGACTCAAAGCACTTGGTAAAGGTTTTTTTAATTTTGAACTTGTCACTAAAATTTTAAGATCCCTTCCAAAGAGTTGGGATCCAAAAGTTATGGCCATTCAAGAGGCCAAGGACCTCAAAACATTTCCTCTCGAAGAACTCATTGGTTCTTTGATGACCTACGAAATGATATGCCATGCTCATGATGAACTAGAGAACCCCCTTCCAAAGAATAGAAAGAATATGGCATTGAGAATACAAGAAGACCACTTGAAGAAAGTTTCAAGTGATGAGGACCTTGATAATGAAGTTGCACTCTTAACACGAAAGTTTAAAAAATTTATAAGAAAGAATAAATTTAAAAATGATACTAAAAATAAACTTGAACCAAAGAAGGACCAAGTCATATGTTACAAATGCAAGAAGCCGGGCCACTTCAAAAGTGAATTCCCCCAAATCAAGAAGAAGCTACCAAAGAAGCAGAAAGTTCTAAAGGCAACATGGGACGACTCAAGTGGCTCCGAGGATGAAGAAGCAAGCAACAAAGAGGAGGCCAACTTCGCGCTAATGGCTTTAGAAGATAAGGTAAGTGAGTTATTTAATGAAGATTTATCTTTTGCTGAATTTTCGATTGCTTTTCATGAATTGTTTAATGAGTGTAGAAGTATTAGTAAGAAGTTCAATTTATTAAAGAAGGAGCATGCTTTATTACAAGATAAACTTAGTAGCCTTCAAACTCTCTCTTTATCCTCATGCTCTAACAAAAACTTGCTACTCAAGGAGACCCTAAACAAGTTTAAGGTCAGTAGCAAGGGCTTAGACATGATCCTTACAAACAAGGGTCATGTCGGAAAAAGAAGTAGAATTGGATTCGTGAGTGGATCTCACCAAACTCAAACCACCTTCATTAAAATACCAACACTACATGTATCATCTCATTTGAAATGTAACTTTTGTTACAAATTTGAACATGTTGCTTACAAATGTCCGTATAAAAAACTTAGCCCACATCGGTTAATATGGGTTCCTAAAGGAATGATAAGGAACTCAATGAACAATGATAAGTTTAGTAGATTAATTTTTGAGGTGCCTAAGTTCAAATGGGTACCTAAAAACTATCCATTTTTGTAGACACACTCACCCACACAAGCTAGGAGCGGGTAATAATATAATTCTTGATCGTGATCAAGCTCACTAGCCCAAGTAATAAATGATCCTTGAGTGTTATACATTATATACCATAACTTCCATTAAGTCTCTTGAAAATTGATTTCGGTAGAAATAATTGTCACCTTACAATTTGAAATCCTTTGTTTTTAAACTATGTGATATTTTTTTTTTGTTATCTTCCTTAAACATCAATGTGGATTAACTCATTTGAAAATCCCTGTATATAATTGAGTTGATGAATTTCTCAAAATGATTCATGAATTCAAATTCTTGGAATCGTAAACTTCATAAATTTCTTGACTCGTTAAAACCACTTGATTCTCCCAACGCATAAATCACGTACTCACTTGTTGTTTACAATTGTAATATATTCTCCTTAAAATGCCTAGTGATGTATGCTTTAAAATCATATTTGATGATCTTTTACCTATCTTGATATAATTTATGATAAGTAATGCAATGGTACTCCTTCACCCAATATCTCGAATGCTTAATCTAAGATAATGTGAGAAAGACATCTTTTGTTTACCTTCTTCATGATAAAAAATTTTATCATTGTTGATACACAAGTCTTTGTAACCTTTGCAAATCTTCTTTCATTCATCATTTGAAAATTTCCTATATCTATGTTCTCTCTCGATCCACTTAAATTTTTTATTTAAAATGACTCTTGATAACAATTCGATGAGTCATTGTGCGTAACTTCTTTTTGTCGCATAATTATCATGTGATTGGAAGCAATAGAATGAAATCACTCTATAAAAATATAGTGATTAGATGAATGAAAAATAAATAAAGAAATTTGATCAAAACAAGATGTTGCAGCCCTCCCTAAAAAGTCTTAAGTCAGGGTGCCAGCGGTGGCACTGCCAGGGCTGGCGATAGCAGCACCTAGGTATTTTGTTCCCAGGCGATGGCACCGCATGAGAACACCCCCTTATAAAGGGGACTTAGGGCCAGCGGTGGAACCGCCCCCAAGTCTTGAGGCTACTCCCAAATTCACCTCCATCCCTCTTAAACTTCATCTTCCCTCTCAAGAAGACCAAGAGAGGCTTCCATCACCTTGAATCTTAGATTAAGACTCTCACTTCTCAAGTAACCTCACCTAAGGTAACATTTAATTCTCCCTCTTTGTTTTCTTAAATACATAGTTGCTTCCTTAAAATTTTCTTATTCTATCATCATGCTTAGATAAATGGCTCCTAAGAGATTATCCAGGGACAAAGGGAAGAGGAGGGAAGGAGATTCATTTGACCAATCCCTCTTTAGCTCAAATGAAACAGCCCTTAGGTATCATAATCTTGAAGCTAGAACCATACACAAGGGAAAACATATTGATTTAGGTGAACTAGGAAACCTAGAGCCTATCAGGTGGTTTGCCGAATTGGATGTCTTGCCCTTATTGAAAATCAACGAACCAATTTACCCTAGATTAGTTAGGTTGTTTTATGCCAACATGAGCCTAGATAGATAATATGTCAACCTACCTTTTAGGAAACCAAATTCGAATTATAGATAGCATAATATGTGATTTAATTGGAATCTCCGAAAAGGATAGAGGTTGCTACTTTAGAGGATAATGGGATATGGGTGTAATCGGAGTAACCTCCTCCGAGGCTTTATGGACCATTTTTACAAATCCCAACCTAGCTATAGTTCCTAAAAGCTGTGAGCACTTATTACTTTTTAGCTCCAAGATCCTTCATCATATCATCATAAGTATCCTTATTCCTAAACAGTATCACCATGATGAGATTAGTCAAATAGAGTTAGGTACCATGTACTGGATAATTTTGGGCAAAATAATTATTTTAGATACCTGATTCAGCAATATATGTTAGAAATACTTTCTAAAGACTTAATGTTACCATATCGGGGATTAATCACTAGAATGTTACATACATATAATATTAGATTACCACCCGACGAAGAAGTGATAAAAGTATATAGATATAACACCATAAATAGAAACCTGCTTAAGAGAATGAGGTGCATTTTTAGAAATGAAATATGGACTAGGCAGCCTAGAAGGATCGATCCAGCTCCTCCCAGTAGAACAACCTGAAACACCAGTTTTTAGGGGTAGTGAATCTCCTCCTCCTAGTCCCTTTGGTGCAGCACCATCAAAACCAGCATCTACTCCATTTACTGAAGATTCGATCATGTTAGAGATAAATCAAATCAAATCACAGCAAGCTGAAATTTTGAGTGAAGTACGATAGATGAATCGGAAGTTAGATTACTTGTATAGGCATTTCGGTATTCCACCTAAGGAATAGTTATTATAATGAATCTTTTGACTTCTGTTCTGTAAACCTCTATTATATTGTGATACACTTTTGAGATTGTCCTAATGCATGATGTTGTATGTTTCCTTTTAAAATGTTTCAACTTTGATTTTGATAGTCTCACCTTTATATTATATTTTCAGATTTTTTATGACATCTTTATATCATTTATTTATGAAGCTCTCATTTGTTATCCTTGATCATAATATTTTGATTTGAATGGAGCGTTCATGATGTTGTAATATTTTGAATAATTTGAATGAGACTTTCATGATTTGAATGTTACTCTCCTCCTTCTTCAAATGATGGATCTCAATGATATAGTAAAAATTGATTTTATACTCCCTCCACCTCCTTTAAGCATGACTAAAGAAATTTCATAACTTGCATTTCACATGAAGCTTAACATATGCATAAATTAATGTTAAGAATTTTGCTTAAAAATTAAGCTATTAATGTTCATTTTGGATTTTTATTCTTGTGCTAATTCGAGGTTTTAAGACTTAATATCTTTTACCTCATGTTTTCTATGAGAATGTCAAGTTGAATCTTTCTATGAAATTTTTTATGTTGATATATTTCACTTCATGAATTCGTAAATGTTAAGTTAAAGCCTTATGAATTTTGACATCTCTTTCTCATAGATTTTTTTTTTGGACATCATTTTCCGGATTTCATGAACATGAATTAAAATGAAGATCAAAACATTTTTTTGATTTATCGGTTGAGGGTGACATATTTTGCATTATAATTTCTAAGCAAATATTAGCCTCATGTATCGTATGTGTTTGATATGCTTGATAAATGACTATTTTTACATTTTTTTTTTCATATGATATGATACCTTATGATGACTACTTCATCTCCTTTTTGTTGATGACAAAGGGGGAGAAGATTGTGCAAATAAATTGATGATATGTGCAAATGACTTGATAAAATTTCTTGCATATATCGTATTAAGAAGAATATGACAAATAAATGAGTTATATGTATCGTATCGAATTGCAATGACTTATATGTTGTGTATTGCAATATGATAAAATAAAAAATATCTTATATGCTTTAAATTGCAATATGATTGCCTTTGCCATGCTTTATAATCAAAAATTGGTTGATGTCTTTAAAAGCATCGCAATAAAATTTGTATCATATCGCAATGTATCGTAATGTATCGCAAATGCTTAACCTTTTTGAAAAATTATTATCATTTTTAAAATTTGGTATCCTTTATTGATATGATAAGATATCATCTCATTTGATAATGTATCAAAAATGATATCATGCCTTGCATTTGTGCTCTTTATATCGATATCATTTTATCCATGTTGTATTTCAAATTATAATTGGTATCTCTTGTCGAAGTGATAAATGTCTATCATTCAACTTGAAAATAAGTGTCATGACATACGAAGTTTCATATTTATAGATAAAAGATCATGCTTGTTAAGCATGACGATAAGTTCTACGGATGGAACTTATCTGTTTTGCCTGAATTCAAGGAAATTGAATTCAAGTTTTTTCTTTCTCATAATATGAAATATAGATAGGGGGAGTTAAGATTAACTCCATCATCAATTGATTGTCATCATAAAAAAGGGAGAGATTGTTGAATCTCGGATTTTGATGGTGAAGTCAATTGATAGGTTATTTGATCTAATCCATGTTATTAAGATAAGTTTGCAGGATTAACTATGATAGCTTGAAGACATAAAGCAGTTTATTGGAGTCAAGTTGTTGGGAGTTCAAGGGTCTACCGGAAGTCCGAAGGATCATCAAAAGTATTGCCAGAACCAACCGAGAAAGAATAGGGGACTTACCGAAGGATTTGAAAGTTCGCTGGAAAGATCGTCGGAGGTTCGCAGAGCTCACTGAGAAGGTTTGGAAGCTTGCCAAAGATTCATCAAACTCGTTATAATGTCCGAGAGCCTGTTGGGAGTCCATCGAAAGAAATCCAAGGTGCATCGGAAGTTCGCTAGAAGCTAGCTGGAAGAAAACTCGAAGCTATCGATTTAGTATTTGCTTAGAATTATGTCTAAAATTCATAGTTAGCATATAATTAGAATAAATATTAGGTAATAATCCTATTTAACCCTGGTAGGGGCCAATTGGACCTTGTTTGGACTCAATTGGGCCGGATTCAGGGCCCATTCAAAAGTTCTGGACCAGGTCTGGCGGTGGCACCGCTAGATTGGGGCGGTGGCACTGCCTCGAGAATAACTTTCTAGATGGTCTGGGTGGTGGTACCACCCCAGGTTAACGATGGTACCATTGGTAGTTATTACCTGCCAATAGTGGTACCGCTTGACAAGCGATGGTATTGCCAGTCCACAAAGCCTGAGGACTCTATCAGGTGGTGGTATCGTCAGTCTGGGTGGTGGTACTACCCAATACACTGACAAAGCAGAGTGAACAGGCGGTGGTATCGCCAGTGCCAGGCGGTGGTACTGCTAGTACCCGAAAATCCGGGATGTGACTCTTTTTGGCTCTAGTTTTGAAAGCCAATTGAGTCTATAAATATCCTACTTTTCTCTACTGGTAAAGCACCTTTTGAGAAGTTGAAAACTGAGTCAAAGCTATAGAAAAATCTTGTTTCAATAGCTTGAGTGTTCACCTCCCTCTTTTTCCTTGTAAAAATCTATAAGAGCGTGAACCACTTGTAAAAGTTTATAAGAGGGGTGTTTGGTCCTTCTCCTTCAAAGAAGTTTGATAATGGAAGTTGGGAGCCTCGTCGAAGGAGGCTTTAGAAGTGAACATAGGTCATTTGACTGAACCACTATATGTCACTGCATACTTTGAATGTGTGAGCTTTTAAATTTCTGCATCTTACCTTTACTTAGCTACAAATTGTTCGGTCTTCTTCTCCCTACTCTCATTTATATTCACTCAAACTATTTTAGCTGAAACTTTTTTTGTTGAATCAAAATTTTTTTACGAACCAACTATCTCCGAAATCGGTTTCAAGTTTACAAGTTGTAATCCGCTACACTAATTCACCCCCCCCCCCTTCTCTTAGTGCCGCTCAGATCCTAACAGTTATACTAAGATATTGATTAGATATCAATCCCCATTAGAAGTCTGTCGGAGACTTCCGTTTCACGTGCTTAGGGTGTCGCATGACTCGCTAGAAATATAGTGGGAGTATATCAAGATAGAAGTCCATATCTTGATTATTTATATTTCTGTAAAATCTGTATGTTATTTATTAATGCTACATCTTTATTTTTTAGAAAATATCACTATTAGACTCTCTACATGGCATACTTGATGCCAACCGCCTCAGTGGTCAAAATTATATGGATTGGCTCCGTAAGCTGGGAATCGTTCTCATGACAGAGAAAATCGTATATGTCCTTGAAATAGTGATGTCTATGCCCAAGGAAAAGGGAAGTGAGGATGAGATCACTCGCTATGTGAAGTACGCAGATGACTCCACTCTTGCTCAGTATTACATGTTAGGCTCCATGACTTCCGAGTTATATAGACAACATAAAATGATGGATGACAGATCCATACTCTTTTATCTCTATAAATTGTTTGAGGAACAGGGAAGAACTTAATGATATGAGATATCAAAGAGTCTCTTCCATGCCATGATGACTGAGAGGACACTGGTTCAGAACTATGTCCTTAAGATGATTGAGTGGATAAAGACACTCACAAGTCTAGGAATGATCCTAGAGGATAACCTGTGTGTGGATCTTGTGCTTCAATCCCTACTCGATTCTTTTTCACAGTTCTCTATGTTAGTAAGACCAGAAAGAAAAGAAAGATAGAGAAGTCCCTTAAGAAGGGCAAAGGGTAAGGGCAGATTGGGTAAAGCAAAGGTTGCTAAGAAGACCCGAAGAGGACAAAAGTCAGTGCTTCCATTGTGGCAAAGACGGACATTAGAAGAGGAACTACAAAGAGTATATTATAGAGAATGTGAAACTGAAGCTTAGAGAAGCTTCAGATATGCATTCATGATTAGTCTCTATCTATCAGACGCAAGATAAACCTCAAGATGGGTAATGAAGCAAGAGTTGCTGCTATTGCTATTAGCAAGGTTACTATACATTTGCCTATTGGAGTTACTATTGCATTAGATGCATCTTATTTTGTTCTCTCTATCATTAAAAATATTATTTCTATTTTATATTTGACATTAAATGGTTATGAAGTAGTTTTTGAGAACAATAGTTATTCAACTATTGAGGATGATAAGATTATCATGAGAGGAACATTGCATAATGGTTTAATTATGCTAGATACTACTCCACATTTCATGAATGTAATTGAGTCTAGGAGGAAATGAGATGAAGTGAACAGTGTAAACCTATAGCATTGTAGGCTAGGTCATATCTATGAGGGAAGGATTCAAAAGTTGCTGATAGATTGATACCTAGATCCATTTGACTATGAGTCATATGTGACTTGTGAACCTTGCTTTCGTGGAAAGATGACCAACTCTTCATTTGGTGGAACTAGAGAGAGAGCCACTGAGTTGTTGGTACTTATACATAGTGATGTATGTGATTTCATGTCAACTCAGGCCATCAGTAGTTATTACTATATTATTTTCACTGATGATTTCTCTAAGTATGGACATTTGTACTTGATGAAGTATAAGTCTGAAGCCTATGAGAAATTTAGGGAGTATAAGAATGAAGTAGAGGTTCAAACTGGAAAGAGTATCAAGACTCATCGATCAAATCGATGAGGTGAGTACTTAAGTATAGAGTTCACCCAATTCCTCAAGGACTAGGGGATTCTATCCTAATGGACACCTCCTTATACACCCTAGCTCAATGGTATATTTAAAAAGAGGAATTGCATACTATTAGACATAGTGTAGTCCATGATGAGTTTCATCGACCTACTTGTCTCATTCTGGGGATATGCCATAGAGTCCGCAACTTATATTCTGAATAGAGTTCCAACTAAGTCGGTAGTGTCTACACCATATGAGATATGGAAAGGGAAGTCCGATCTTAAGGTTGTTAAGATTTGGGGCTACCTTGCCCACGTTAAGAGACACATACCCGATAAGTTGAAATCCAAGATGGAATGGTACACGTTCGTGGGATACCCTAAGAAAACTTATGGGTATTATTTCTGTCACCCCATCTTTGTAGCTAAGAGAGTAGTATTCCTTGAGAAGGATCATATTCTTGGTGGAGACAGTGAGAGCATGATAGAATTAAGTAAGATTGGAGAACCTAGCTCAAGCACCATTCCATAGGTAGAGTCTGTTCAAGTACCTAGCACACAAGTTCCAACTTTACGTAGGTGCGGTAGAGTATCTCATCCTCCTAAGAGTATGTGGGATATATCAAAAGAGCAAATGTTGAGGATACTAATTCTTAGACCTACGAGGAGGCTATTACGAGTATAGACTCCGGGAAGTGGCAATAAGCCATGAATTTAAAGATGGATTCCATGTACTCTAACTAGATTTCAAACCTAATTGATGCACTCGAGGGTATCATACCCATTAGCTGCAAGTGGATCTTCAAAAAGAAGATCAGAGTAGATGGAAAGGTAGAGACCTATAAAGCAAGGCTAATGGCTAAGGAATATCATCAAAGCCAAGGTGTTGACTATGACAAAACCTTCTTACCTGTAGTAGCCATGCTAAAATCTATCCGAATTCTATTAGCTATTGTAGCACACTATGATTATGAGATCTGGCAGATGGATATGATAACTGCATTCCTCAATGACAACCTCGACGAGGAGGTGTATATGATATAGCTTGAAGGATTCGTGTCCAAGAATAGTCCAGATAAGGTATGCAAGTTGCATAGGTCCATCTATGGACTGAAGCAAGCTTCCTAAAGTTAGAACATAAGATTTGATGAGGTGATCAAATCTTATGACTTCGTTAAGAACGAAGATGAGCCTTGTGTGTACAGGAAGGTAAGTGGGAGCACTATCACCTTTTTGGTACTATATGTGGATGACATCCTAATTATTGAGAATGATATAGGAATGTTCTCCAAGTAAAGGTTTGGCCATCTAGATACTTCTCCATGAAGGACTTAGGGAAAGCATCCTACTTATTGGGGATTCAGATTTATAGAGATAGATCCAAGTAGATGCTTAGTTTGTCCTAGTCTAGGTACATAGACACCATTATCAAAAGGTTTGATATAGAAAATTTCAAGAGAGGTCTCATACCGATAAAACAGGCTATCACTTTCTAGGAATATGCCCCCAAAGACTTCTGAAGAAAAGACAAACATGGATAGGATACCCTATGCCTCAGCGATAGGGTCTATCATGTATGTTATGCTATATACCAAGCCTGATATAGTGTATGCTCTGAGTGTCACGAGCAGGTATCAAGAGAATCTAGACTTAAAGTACTGAAAAGCAGTAAAGTGTATCCTTAAGTACTTGAGAATGACTAAGGATCTTTTACTAGTATATGGAGAAAGTAGCCCTAGGGTTTAGGGCTACACGGACTCGAGCATTTAGTCCGATATCGATGATGGCGAGTCTAATTCAGTGTTTACCTTGAATAAAGGAGCGATATACTAGAAGAGTTTCAAGCAAGATACTACTACTGACTCAACCATAGAGGTGGAGTATATTGCTGCAGTAGAGGCAGTAAAGGAGCGAGTCTGGATGAAGCAGTTCATCACAGATTTAGGAGTCGTGCCGAGCAGTGAGGAGCTGATTCCCTTATATTATGACAACTATAGGGAGATTACTCAAATAAGAGAATCTGGGTCTTATCAGAAGTGTTCTAAGGAGGTTCCAGCTTATTAGAGATATCGTAGCCCGAAGAGATGTAGTAGTGGAAAGAGTTTCATCTGAAGATAACATTGTAGATCCACTAATAAACCATTGACTCAAATTATTTTTGAGCATCACAAAGGTCTGATTGGGATCAAATACATAGGCGATTGGCTTTAGGTCAAGTAGGAGATTGCTAGTTATAGGTACCCTACAAGCCAATTACGTGAGTGATGGCACCTGTAACATGCTGCATCAATCTCTTTGCTTATGATTATTAATATTTTCTCACATTATCTGGATGTATATTATGATGTCCTTGGATCTGTACAATGGGAATCAGATCGTGATGAGATAATGATAATAAGACTGATTCACCTTTAAACACATACCCTAAATAATACTGGTCAAAGGTTACTCGAGAGGGACATCAAGATAATCGGATAAACTGATGTTCTGTATACCCGTCCATATGATGGAGATGGCTGGTCTCATAGCTACTCGTGTGGGGACACTAAGGATACAGTACAAGTGCTAATTAGAGAATGAGTTCACTGATTGATCCGCTTACAGAATGTTAGATGGTTATTGATACCTCGTGTCAGACAGCGATTCCATAGTCCCAATAGTGTATTTGGTCCTTAGACTTAAGACACCAAGGATGTCCTGTATGAGCACTCCACTCTTTAATACCAGACTTATAGGTTTGGAAGTTTCAGATCTAGTACAACCGATTATTGGGAGTGGCAACCAGCCTTACGAGGGCTATTGAGTATCAATAAATGATCATCCACTCTTGGTATCATGAGAGGTATATCCCATGTATTCTTGCTCAAGCAAATCCCTATCCAGAGTCATTCGGATTGAGAGAGAAAGAGTTCTCCGGGAGAATCTGATTAGAGCGAGACTCAATTGAAAATCGTATGGGCCTAACAACACTATGCCTAATATACGGTCTCTAGGATATTAGATGGATGAGGGACTATAGGTATATGGTAATTGAGGACAGATAGGTCCAAAGGATTGGATTCCCCTGTATCGTCTGAGGACTGTGGCGTAGTGACATAATATGTCTGTAATCGATGAGTCAAGTGAATTATTATAGAGATAATAATTCACTAAGTTAGAAGGAGTTCTAATAGGTATGACTGATGGCCAGCTTGATATTGGGCCTAGAACATCATACACATATGGTAGATGTTTCGACGAGTAGAGGTTTGGATATAAGATATCCATCAGCTCCTGTCTTATTGGATATCCAATAAGCCCATGTATTGTTGGATCCGATGGATGAGATCTAATAAGAGCTAGATTATTGGATAAAGGCCCATTGATCTAAGAGACTTGGGTAATTGGATAGAGATCCAATACCTAATAGGGCTGGATCCATTAGGGTTGACAAGGGGCCTCTATAAATAGGAGGGAACCAAAGGCTCATAGGCTGGAGTTTTTTGGTAGCCACCTCTTGTTCTCCTCTCTCCAGAGAGGAGCATCGTTGTAGTCCCTACCATTTAGATATTGCTAGAGAGAAGGACGCTTGACCTCCTTCATCCTCTCCCATGGATCTATAGGAACTCAGGGATATACGATCTCCCTTGGTACTATCTTTCTTGTTACACATGCAGTTTTTGGATTCATAGATTTGTTTTTGATGCACCGATCTTCGCTTGATGATGGAACCTTTTACGGAAATCTGGGGTGTTTTTATTTTTATGTTCTTCCATTGTGCATGTGATGTCATCATCTTGGATTTCCCAACAATCTGGTGATGGTATCGCTAGACTAGGGCGGTGGAACCACCCAAGGTTTAGATTCCCAAGTGCTTAGGCGGTGGTACCACCCAAGTCAAGTAGTGGTATCGCCAATCGTCATTAATTGCCAAATGACTTTACTCTAGCGATAGTATCGCCTAATGTTAGGGTCAACTAGCGGTGGTACTGCCAGTGATAGATGGTGGTACCACCAGTGACAGGCGATGGTACCACTAGCTTTGGAAAATCCAAGATGAGACCTTTTTTTGCTCCAATTTTAAAGCCAATTGAGGCTATAAATACTCCTTACTTCTCAACTAGTTAAGTGCATAAATTTAATTTACTGCATTTAATTTTTTACTTGGCTGTAATCTTTCAATCTCCACTTCTCTACGCACTTATGTATTCACTCGAATCATTCTCTTTACTGAAATCATTTTCATCAAACGAAATGTTCTCAAACGCATAAAGTTTTCAAAATCGGATTAAGCTGTTGATTTTTATCCGCTGTACTAATTCACACACACCCCCCCCCCCCTCTTCTTAGTTCCGCTTTTGATCCTAATAGTATCAGCCTATCTCTTAGGGCACCATATACCTATTACGGATAGTATAATTTACAATCTTATAAGAATTGTTGAGAAAAGAAGATGTTGCTATTTTAGAGGTCAATGGGATTTAGATGCAATTGGTGTCACCTATTCTGAAGCTTTAGGTATTATTTTTGAAAATCCAAACTTGTCGATTATTTCTAAAAGTTGTGAACACATACTGTCCTTCAACTCTAAAGTACTCCATCATATCATTATAAGTATCTTGTTTCCAAAACAATATCACCATGATGAGATAAATCAAATGGAGTTAGGTACAATATATTGGATCATGGCCGAATAATAAAATTACTTTGGATAGTTAATACAATAAAATATGATCGACATATCAACTAAGGATTTAATGCTTCCATATGGTGGGTTAATCACAAGGCTATTGCATGCACATAACATTATGATACCATCGAATAAGGAAAGAATAAAAGTCAATAGATACAATGTAATCAATAGAAACCTACTTAAACGACTAAGGTGCACACTTAGAAATGAAATTTGGACTAGGCTACATAAAAAAACCGATCCTCCCCCTCATGAACCCAAACTTGAAATACATATATTTAGGGGGTAGTCAGTCTCCTCTCCCTAGTCCCTTTGATGCTGCACTAACAGATCCAGCACCTTCATCTTCTGTCGATCCAATAATGACTCAACTGGATCAACTCAAATCATAGTAAGCTGAACTCAAATTGTAATAAGATTAGATCTTAACTGAAGTGCGACAAGTATATCACAAAATTGATACCTTGTATAGACACTTTGGTATACCACCCGAGAAGTAGTTTGTACTTTTTAAGAACTCTATGTATTATGACCGTATGTGTTGTAATGAAGTTCTTAACTCCCTCTATACTCTTTATGCTGCAATAGTACACTTTCACTCTAAGTTTCGTGTAATGCAATAATCGAGAATGTTGAATTGAATGTATGAGTTTATTGTATGCCTTTTCCGGAATTCTTCTATTTCGTATCATCTTGGTATCATCTTTTCGATTTTGTAAATGGAGCTTTCATGAATTTATTTTGTTTCTATCTTCTTCCTATCTCGGTATCGAATTTACTTCATGAATGTTTGATACTCTTGCTATATTGTTTGATAACTTCTTGAATTGGTATCATACATGTTTGATGACTTTTTGAATTAGTAACATACATTGTTTGATGACTTTTTGAATTAGTATCAAATTCACTTCCATCGTTTGATGACTTTCCTCTCCTCATTCATGATTTTTTTTCTTTGTATCACTCACGGATTTCATGCTTGCATAAGTTTTTAGCGATGTTTTTTAATGGAGTAGAAATGGTGCTCATGAACTTTAATTGATAGAAATAGCATTCACGAATTTCATTGATGGATTTTATTTCATAAAAATATTCACAGATTCTACATCATGAAATAATACACTTTAGCTCTTGATGAACTCAATTTCCGTTAGCTTGAATGGATTGCCTTCTTCATATGTCACGAGCTCTTTTCTCTTTATTCACATGTCATGAGTTCTTGATGAAAAGAATGAATTCTTTGGCTTGAATCATTTCTTTTGATATCTACTTCCTAAATTTAATATGGATTTCTTCAATGTCATGATTTCATTGATAAAAGTGATGTATGAATTTTTATGTATAGAAACATCATTTACATCATTCATGAATGGACATTCATGACTCTTGTATGAATTTTTATGTCACAAAATTTCTTATCCTTATTCACATCTTTGTGTCATGAGTTCTTGTGAAAAGAAGAAGTTTTATGAATCTTTATTAACTTAAATGATTTTTTTTCTACTTCATAAATTTTATGAAAATACATAATTAGCTCTTATTGCAAATCTCTTTCATTCTATCTCATGAATTTTCAATAGCATGAACGGATTGTTTTCCATTGTAATATTCATTAAATTTTAATATCACGATTCTTCTTGATAAATGCACTATTCATGGATTTTTTTTTTCTTCTTCTTTTTCCCTTTCAAGAAGAATCCTATTGCAACAAGTAAAATTTGCTTTTGTAAAATGATTGCCCACTTCTTTTTTTGTTGATGACAAAGGGGGAAAAAGTGATAAATTGATGAAAATTTGATATGTATGCTTGAAAGATGCTTTGTATCACAATTGTGTAAAATGCATCATATGTATCGTAAATACTTGAATATATTGTGAATGATTGAAATGTGATTGGTATCATTAAATGCATTGCAAATACTTGAAATATATCACATGAATCATAAATGCATCGTATGCATCGCAAATGATTGAAATGTATCATGCTCATTATCAAAATGATGAATATCTATCATTATCATGTGGTATCAAATTTATCATGCTTATTTATCCTACTTGAAATTAGTATCATTCCTTGATATGATAAATTATGATATTTGAAGTTTGTATAATGCTTAATTTCATACTTACAATTGGTATCATGCCTCAGAATGATGAATTATTATTTGATATCATATTTGAAGTTTGAATCTTGCTAAACTTTATATTTGAAGTTTATATCATACTTAGAAATGATGGTTGTCTATCATCATTATTGGACTTGAAAATAGATATCATACTTTGACATCATTTTTGTATCATGATAAATATGTGATATCATATTTTGAAATAAAAAATCATAATCGGTGTCATGTTGTGAATGTCAATAAGTTTAAATGTTTGTAACTTATCGGTTTGGTGCTTGAATTCAAAGAGTTTGAATTCAAGTATGTCTTTTCTCAAGTATAGCATATAGATAGGGGGAGTTAAGGTTAACTCCGTCATTAATTAGTTATCATCATCTAAAAGGGAGAGATTATTGAATCTCAGATTTTGATGATGAAATCAATTGGTAAATTATTTGATCTAATCTATATGTTGAGAAAAATATGCAGGATTAACTACAATAATAATAAAAAGCATAAAGCAAAACGAAGTGCCGGAGTCAAAGTTCGATTGATCTGTTGGGAGTTCGAGAGTTTGCCGGAAGTCTGAAGGTTCATCGAAGTGCTACTGGAATTAGCCGAGAATGCATCGGGAGCTTGCCAAAGGGTTCATCGGAAGTTCGCAGAGTTCACCGAGAAGGTCGAAGCTTGCCAAAGAAGCTCATCGGAACTCGCCAAGAAGATTATCGTGAAGTCTAGGAGCTTATCGAGAGTCTACTGGAAGATGTTCGAGAGTTCATCAGAAGTCTGTCGAAAGTTCACCAGAAGCTCACCAGAAGAAGCCTAGACTTACTAGACTTGTTTTTTCTTTAGTATATGCCTTAATTATTGTAGTTAGCATGTAATTAGGGTTAGGTTTGGGAGATAATTTTACTAACCCTATTAGGAGCCAATTAGGCCTAGAATTGGACAGGTTTTGGTCGGATTCAAGGCTCAACCAAGCTGTTGAACCCTGTTTGACGGTAGCACCGCTAGACTGGAGTAGTGGAACCACCCCAGGTTTAGTCTTCCAGGAGCTTGGGCGATGGTACTACTCAGATTAGGTGGTGGTACCACCAGTAGTTAATATCTGCTAAGCAGTGGTACTGCCCCATTTTAGTACCCGAGACTTTGTCTAGTGGTAGTACCTCCAGACTAAGTAGTGGTACCACCTAATGTTAAAGTCAACTAGTAATGATACCGTTAGTATCCTGGAAATCCAAGATGAGACCTTATTTGGCTCTATTTTTGAAGTCAAATGAGGCCTATAAATACTTAGAATCTGTGGAGGTGAACTCTCAAGGTTATAAGTAGTGATTTCACTATAATCTCAGTTCTTTTGTTCATTTCTCTGTATCCAACAAGCTAAAAAGTATGAGGTATTTATAGGCCTCAATTGGCTTTAAAAATAGAGCCAAAAAAGGTCTTGTCTTGAATTTTCAAGGTACTGGCGATACCACCGCTAGTGGACTCTAACATTGGGCGGTACCACTGCCTAGTTTGATAGTACTATCGTCAAACAAAGTCTTGGCTACTAGACCTGGGCAGTACCATCGCTTGGTAGTTAATAATTACCGATGGTACCACCTCCCAAACACCTAGGAGATTGAGCCCTGGGCGATTCCATTACTAGACAGGGTTTAGCACAGTGTTTGGGTTAAGAGTCCAGCCCAAACTAATCCGGATACGAGCCTAGTTGGCCCCTAACTGAGTTAGGGTGATTACCTCCCAAACCTAACTCTAATTACACCCTAATTATGATAATTAAGACATCTACTTAAGCAATAGGTCAAAAGTTCTTCTAGCAAGCTTTTGATAATCTTCCGACGGACTTCCAATGGACTCTAGGTAATTTTTCATCAAACTCCCGGCAAGCTCTTAAACTCTCGATTCTCTCGGTGAACTCCAACGAGCTTCTTTAGCGAGCTCCGATCTTCTCGACGAGCTCGACGAACTTCTAATGAACTTCTTGGTGAACTCCTAATGTACTATTCAGTAAGCTCTCGATGTGCTTCTCGGTAAGTTCCAACAATACTCTCGATGAACTTTTGGTAAACTCCCAACAAACTCTCGGACTCCCGACAAATCATCCGATCTCCGGCACTATATTTACTTAATGTCTTATTTGCTATTGTAGTTAATCCTACATACTTTTTTTAATATATAAATTAGATCAACAATTTATCAGTTGATTTTATCATCAAAATCCGAGATTAAAAAAAAAACAAAAGCAATCCACATATATACTAGTACGTACCATATGTTTTATACCCTTTCAGATGGTATGATGATTTTTGCTGCATATGTAATTTTTTTTGATGGATATTATCTTCAATCATTTTGTTTTAGAAAATCAAAACTTTGTCAGAAAAGGAAACGGATAAGCTTTACTTAATTTTGTTGGATCATCTTTTTTCCTCTTTCCTAAGTGTTCATATTGTGATAGAAGTAGCATTATTTGTAGCATAAAAGAATATCAATGATCACAAAACTCGTTTTTAAGATATGCATTAGTGGGAGTAAATGTGCTTACAAAAGCTTGCGATCAGCTTTGTACAACAGAAACTTCCACATGACTTATTATATCTTTTCATAAGACATTCTAGTTTTAGTACTTATTATATCACTTCATAAGGCATTCTAGTTTTAGTTTAAATTAGGGTATTAAATCAAATTTTAGCAACAGATTGACAATAATATCTTAATAGTGATTTTTTATGATTTTAAAATTTTTTAAATCTAAATTGATATATTTCGGATTGATTTTTTGAATGAGTGGAATCATGTTCTTCTAATCGTTTAACTCTGAAATGGACAAATACTTATCTATTACACCTCAAGATTTTAAAGCAAATAAGAAATAAAATTTCAATAATGAATACACAGGATTTACTATTTTATGTTTTTATATATTTTAAATCTAATTTGACTTAATTCTAAGTTGACTTTACAAATGAGTTTAAACCCATACATCTATTGGATAATATTCATTTCATCTCAAAATTTCATCAAATATGGGTAATAGTATCTTTATAATGAATTGATATTTTTTCTTTTTTTGTTTGGTGATTTTAGATATTTTAAAGCCTAATCTGAGATGTTTTAGATTAATTTGAACAATAAATATAACCACATTCATTATTTAGTGTTAATTTATAAGTATGACAACTAAAACGATGATGAATGATAGAAAAGGCTAATGGTGTTAGTGGAGAAGGAAGGAGGAGTTCCCATATGGGGTAAGTTTGGTTTAAATGAATTAATATGATTCATTTCACAATCGAATAATCTAAAGTATATATAAACCTTAATGAATAAAAGCATAGTTATCATATCACCATATTTGCCGATACAATATATAATGATATTTACTTTTTGTTATCCCCACTCTATATATAAATAAACTAGGTTATCGAATATATATATATATAACATATTCTTTAATTATGCTTGTAATAAAAAAATAATTTGATCAAATATCTATGTTCTACATTAGAAAATAGGAGGAAAAGTAGGTTGATGTTCTTTAAATTTATATTTATATAAAATTAAAGTATGTTTTTTAATTTTATATTTATATAAGATCATTTATGTTCATATTTTTATGTGATGAAATGAGTAAAGTATGTTAAAATTAGCAAGGGACAGGATCAATTATAGTGTTTTGATAATGTTTTTAATCATTTATGATATATGAATGACAAGATATAAATTTATATTATTACTTGAGATGACAATGTAAAATCCATTAGATACATAATTTATGTGAATAAAGATTTTAATAGTTTAACGTTAAAATTAAGATATATTATAATTTGAGATTCATAACCTAGTGAATTAATAAAAACACTATCAGTTTATAGATATTAACTTAAAATTGATAGTGTCAGCAGATCCCAAAAATTCAAAAATGAAAATAAAAAAAATCGAAAATAAAGATTTTCTTTTTTAGAGACAAATAAAAGAATATCAAATCTCGTTATATTAATAATAATTTTAGCAGTTCAAAAACATTGCTTCCGAAGACGTACAAAAAATGTCACGTCTTGTTTCTTTAACATACAAATTCTAAAACAAAAAAGTAAGATACACGAAATTTAACGTAGATGATATCTGTCTATAACGGTGTGATGTCAAACTACCCACTACGTAGATTGGGTAAATATAACGGAACGATTTTAGAATGTAACCCTTGGGCTGGTTGCATTTATATAAGCCGAGGGCCCACTCTGTTGCAAACACAACAAAGTCTCCCCTCTCGCGCGCCCTCCTTTCGGCTCTCAGTGATCTCGTCGTTCTGCGAAAGTCGGAGCTACTCTCCGACGAACACTAATGGGCACAGCTACAAGGGTCCTCCCCTTCGATTTTTATTGCGGTGATCTCATTCCTTTCTTTTTTTTTCTTAAGGATTCGTTTCGTTTTGTTTTGCTTGGTTCTTCATCCGTCGAAATTTTGATTCGGGTTCAGGATTTGTTGGATTTAATTTAGCTTGGTTGTAATCGATCATACTTGATGTTTTCCGTGACTAAATATCAGAATTTTTGTTGTCCTTGGGGTTCTTTTGATCGATTCTTGGTTGTCGAGTTTCTTTTGGGAAGATCGATCTTTTTGGTTTTCTCGATCGTTTTTCGTCACCTAACCGGTCTCGTTCTGGTTTCGATTAGAAAATATGTCTTCTTCGCGTTTTAGGCGCGTGGAATACGACCGTTTCATCCCGTTCCGGTCAGCGATGGACATGGACTACGCACGCTTTGCCCTAACCAGGCCTTCGAGGTCGCAGCGTGATGATTCGAGGGAATCCCCATCGAGCGTGGCATATCAAAAGCTACTTGATGACTGTATTTTGAAGAACAAGTCTCGTATCTTTGCTTTTAAGACTGCAGAAGTACCGGCCAGCAAGCTGCCCCATTTTGATGAGGCCATTCGGCCACAGAAGAAGCAACAGAGGCGAATCCCTAAGGAACCAGAGAGGGTTTTGGTTCTCAACGGCATGTTGGATGGTGATGGTTTGAATCTCCTCGACTGGGGAAGCAATAATGTGTTGGCGATTGGCCTTGAGAACGCAGTGTATCTTTGGGATGCTGCAAACGAGTCGACTAAGCTTCTACAAGGTGTAGAAGACAACAGACCTATCACTTGCATCCACTGGTCGCCAGACTGTGCAGTTCTTGCTGTCACATTAGGCAATTTAGATTTATCCCTGATTGATCCAACAATAGGATATGTCGTGGATGGGATGGAGGATGGGAACCAGTCCCCTATGTCATCACTTGCATGGAGAAGTAATTCAATCTTGACAATTGGAAGATTTGATAGTACTCTTGTTGATTATGACTTTAGAAAGGATGACATGTTCATTTGTTCTTATAATGGGCATCGGCGTGGAGTTTGTAGTCTTAAATGGTCCGGGCTATCGAGGCGGTATTTGGCGAGTGGAGGGCTGGACAAACTAGTGCACATATGGGATGCCTGCATTCCTGTCTCACGTCACCATCCACGTCAACGTCAATGGCTTCACAGGATCAACAGCCACACTTCCATTGTGAAGGCTGTTGACTAGTGCCCAACTCGGAGCAACCTGCTGGCTTCTGGTGGAGGTTGCAATAATCATTGCGTTAAGTTTTGGAACACCGTTAATGGTGCTTGCTTGAATTCGATTGATGCTGGCTCTGAAGTTTGTGCATTGCTTTGGGACAAGAACAAATCTGAATTACTGACCTCCCATGGTTCGCCGAACAATCAACTCACCTTGTGGAATTACCCATCAATGACGAGAGTGGCAGAGCTTTCTGGTCATTCATCCCGGGTTCTTTCCTTGTCTGGGAGCCCACTGGGAGGTGTAGTAGCTTCTGCAGCAGCAGATGAGACAGTCAGGTTTTGGAATATCTTTGAGACTCCCAAAATTACAAAACCTGAACTGCCCTTTGCCCAATATGTCATAAGATGAAAAGGCTGATGGGTGGAAATGATTAAGATTGCAAAATGGGAGACTTCTCTAGTGCTTGACATGAAGATCTGCTGTTGGTAGCATCACAATGGGAAGTTTCGTGGTGTCAAAGAGGCAGTGCATTCTCATACAAGCGTATGGATTCGAGATCTTCAAATATGAGCACAACTTCCTACGGTAAGTTAGAAGCCTTACAGCCTTTTCCAGCATTTTAGTAGGCTTATTTATAACATGACTGTGATTGCAGCTACAAGTCTGATTTCTGTTCCCTCTTTATTGTTTAGCTTTTCATAGTTATCAATATGATTATTGCCCATTTGATGAAACATGCGATCTATAATTATTGCCCAATTGTTATAATCTAATTATGTGGTTTAAAGCGATTTGATTTTGCTTCTATTGTGTTTCTCTTTTGTAAGTTTCTATCTTTGTCTCTTTTTTGTTTGAGAATTTTTGTGCAGACTTTGTATTTTGTTGTGTATGCTAATCATCCATAATTAGATCATACTGGTCGATGCTTGTTGTTTTATTTTTTTCAGTTGAGATTTCTTATAATATTCAATATGGCCTTGGTATCACATGAAGACATCACATTGCACTTCTATAAGTGTGTTTGACAATCAAGAGATCTATGCATTATAAGAGGTAATTGCCTATGGCCCTATGTTTCTATTTTCTTTTCTGACTACAAGTTTCCTATGATATTAGTTAAACTTGAGAATTTTATATTCTTTTAGGACCATTAAGAAACTTTGAAGATTGAACTGTGTAGCTCTACTACCAAACAAAAGTACTTTCACATTATGAAATTAAAATCTTGCTATGGTGTCTTTGCTATATCTTTATTCACAGATACAAGGATATTAAAGGATCTTTGGATTTGCTTAGAGTGTAAAAATATGGAAACGTATGGTGTTGCACAACTATAATGATGTTCAACAACTGAGAGATCTATGCATAATTTTGATCTAAGATGTAACTTCTTATGTCTTTATTTGTTGGTTGACTAAAGGTTCCCTAAGATATCAATTAGCCTTCAGATTTTTTATGTTCTTTTAGGACCATCAAGAACCTGTGAAAACTTTTATTTGGTGTAGATCTTATTTCACTATGGAGTACTTCATTTCACTTGAAATAGTGTCTTTGTTTTATGTTTATTTGCATATACAAAGATACTAAAGTATCTCAGGATTTTGTTTAGAGGGTGAAAAAATTTGGAAAATTGTGGAGTTGCAAAACTAGAATTGTGTTTGACAATCAAAAGAACTGTGCTGATCAACCACTCAGATATTGCTCAAAAAACTGTTCATGAAATGCATAATTTCCAATTTGAAATGTTTCGTAAATAAAGATAAATTCAAGAGTGAAATCCAAGCCTAAAATTTTCTGATTTTAGTAAGATGTGTCATAATTTCTGTAGAAAGCAGTTATTCAACCTATGAGAACTGTAAACCACATTATATACTATAATAGTAAAGAGATACCAAACAAATAAATCTGTGAGCTTGGTAAAGGTGAGGCATTGTAATTCTTTTTATTATGTTTTTCCCTGTGAAATGAACAAAAATATCAAATTTACATGTCTTTCCATGAATAGACTAGGTCTTCTGCAACATAGAGACACTTCTGGTCCTAAGATAAGGTTTGAAAAATGGTGTCAAATGGGATATAATGCAGGTTCTAAATTTTAGAAGTTAGCTTACTAGACCAACAGTTCACAAATGCTTTGTGATAGTGATAGTGGAGTAGTTCGGGTCCTTCTGATTAACAGGATCTTCATTGGACCTGAATGTTCTGATTTGTGATTGTTTGTCTATGGGATTTATCTTGCTAAAACAGCTGTAGTTGTAGCAGAGTGGTAGCAATGTTCATGAGCTTGATAGACAAGCTTGCTATGTTTCATATAAATGTTAACCAATTAATGACATGGCTACTATTTCAGTATTTTTTCAATTCTTCTGTTGTGGCCATTTACCACGAGTTTCAGCATCCAAGCGCTATAGCTGAAATTTGCCTTTTGTAAGTATAACACTGACCTTTGAGTTGGTATTTCTTGTTTCCAACTTCCCTGTTTGTTTACTGAGATTAAGGTAGCAGCTGCTGTTGTGATTATTTATTGCAATTCTAGTAATATCACATGTGGTACCAAGTTTGAATTTGACACGATAATTCCGATTGAAATATTTAAATCATCAATTTTTTTAATAATCTATTGATGATCTTGTTGGTTGTAATGGAGAAACAAAATGAATATTGGGTAAGCATTTGAAGTTTCCATCACCAAAGTTACCATCCCTTCCAGCACCTCTGCCTCTGTGCCCCTTGCCACCACCATGTACATCTTGTAAACTATCATTGGCCTTATGGCCAAGGCTAATGCAGTGGAGATTGATGATCCTCAGAAAGCTCCAGAGCCTGATAGAGACAAACAAGAAGCTGCAGAGAAGCTCGTGGCCAACAGTGCATGGACCCTTTGCAACAAGGGGAAGGTGCATATATAACCTTCTTTTTCTCTTGATTAGTGGTTGTTGGTGTTCGAATTGTAAAACTAGAAATCAGTTTTATGTTGCGAAATTATGTATCAAAGAACAAGAGAATGAAAGTATTACCAATTACCAATGAGATCATCTAGTATTTTTTTTTATTGATGCACATATGGTTAGCTCACCCTTTTTATCCAAAATGATAATTATTCATACTGGTCAGATTTTCTTGTTTCCCCCTATGTTTCAAATGGTCTGAATATTTCGTACCTGACGTAGTCATCCAGAAAAGATCCATCTACTAGGTGCTTGTTAATGTTTGACTTGAAGCCTCACATTTTGAATAAAAATTTGAGAGAATTTGTACATGAATGAACAACCAGTTTACTTTTTTTTTTCCCAAAAATGGACGAATTTATATAAAATCTCCAAGCTGATATGCTAGATATTGTTTGTCATAAATGAACTAACAAAATGAAAGAAAGCAGGAAGACCTCACAAGATTCTGAACGTTACATCATTCAAACAAGAAGATCAGCTTAACAACACACTTTACCTTCATTTGAATTAATGAATTGGTTCCCCCTCTCTCTGTTAAGCCTTCTGAACGTCTTAATGAAATCTTGTAAATTATTCTGAAGAGTTCAATTATTCCAAGAATTACTTCAATGCATTTGAGTGATATACTAAGTGAACTGGTTTTGCAAAAAATATACAAGTCATCTGTTACATTTTTGTTGAGCCTGCATATGGATTTTAAGAAGGAATATCGAGACCATTTTTAAGTTCCATCATATTTTTTCAGCTTCATACAATGAGATTTTGCCTAACATCACTATGATTATAGATTAAGTTGTTAGCAAATTGCTTCATGCTTAAAGATATTTCACCTCCAACAATTTTCTCATATACTGCCATTTGTGATGCTTCAGTCATATGTTAGGCTTACCTTTCATTCATGTTATGATCAAGGCACATTCCTTTTTTTTTCCATTCAGGGACAAAGAGACTTATAGCATTGATGCTTCATTTACTGGAATTTGAGAATCAGGTTCAAGTATCCTTTTTTTGTCAAATCTTTTGGTTAGTCCTTTACTAGAAAGTATCTATGGTGGTTTAATTTTATCATTGAAAAGTCTAGTGCTCTAATTAATTCTCTTTCTTGTCTAACTTTTGGCCTACCCCTTAACATTATGTAATCTTTTTATTAAATTAGTTATAATTACTAACAAAGAATTGTTACTTCTATTAGTCTCTGTTATGTAAGAAATAAAAAAAGAGATCTTATCAAATTCTGGAATTGCATTTTAATATTGCTCTTTTATTACATATCATTCATCAATGATATTTTTAGACATGTTTTGATTCCTTTAGACTTCGCTTTTTCTCCTTTTGTTATATTATTCATCAATAATAACATTCTGTAATCTTTCGAACAAAATTAGTTATCATTGCTAACAAAGAATTGTGACTTCTATTAGTCTTTCTGTTCTATAAGAAAGAAAAAAAGAGACCTATCAAATTCTAGAATTGCATTTTAGATACTGCTCTTTTATTACAAATCATTCATCAATAATATTTTTAGACATTTTTTTATTCCTTTAGACTTTATTTTTTTCTCCTTTATTTGTGTGTTTTCCACTTTGCACTTTTCTGGCTATATATTCTGTAGCTGATATTTAACTAATCGTTTCATCATTTTAAAACTAACAAATTATCATATTAAGAATATAGGTTTTCTTACCTTGTTGGATTTGCATGTAAAGGTACTGAATATAATACCTTCGTTATTGATGAATCACTTATAGACTTCGCACAATTAGTTGTTGGACTTTCAGTTGTTGGCTCCATTTTTAAAAATTATTTTTTTCCCTACATTTGAACATGATGCAACAAATAGTTTCCTCATTGCTCTAAGTATGCATTTCTAGATGTCTACAACCTAGGAGTCTGTTGCTGCTTTGGCTATCATGAATATAGAAATTCAGAAAATAGATCTTTTTGAAATATTATTCTTCTACTGTTATGTAGTCCATTCTCTAATCTTATATAGGAAATATTTTATCGATGTCAGTCATCTAGTTTTACATGACATGTCCTATTTAGTAATTTGTGCATCTCTTTGTATTTGTCTTGTTCAAGATTCAGATGGTTCATTATACCAACAACAACAAGTGAAGACTTTATGGGTAGTTACTGTCATTTTCTAAAATGCTATATGATTGGTTATAACTATTGGGTGTCATACAATATTTAATTTTTCAACAGTGATGATTTAGATTTATTTACTCTTAAGTGTTGGTGCTATCAATTTCTTTGGTTATGTTAATATTACTCTGAGCTTGGAATTAGGTCAGAAATTGTTTTTAAAAAATTAAAGAGAATCTCAAGAAGTGAGAAATCATGAAGATAAATGTCAATCTTTAAATATTTTTATTATTTTAAATGGATATTAAATACAAAGCTACCTTTTTTTGTGATCTTAGAGTTTTCTCTAGGTGATTGTTATTTGCCATATTTTGATAAGGATTAGTGGTCAAATGACACTCCCATAATAGGGGTTATTTCCCGTTTAATTTTAAAATTTACTATCAAGGAGATGTTAATATAGACAAAATCCAATGAGACTCTCCTTGACCTTGAGGTGTTAATGTTGGTGTTTGTCCTAATAAAATTAGGGATTCATTTGCTAATGGTTTCACTTTAGTCCTTTCTCAGATGATGACGATTGCAATATGTGGATATGGAATTATGGGATAGTGTCACTAGGTAGAATGTCTTTTCTTTGGTTATTAGCTCTTATGTTGTCTAGTTATAACTTCTAGTGGCATTTTGTAGTTCTTGTGATCAAGATTTTAGTTATGCTCACTGATATGAAGTTTTTGTTTAGGCTAGCTTATTCAAATTGAGAGAGCTCTAGAAATGTTGCTGAAGTCAAGTGTGCAATTTGTGCCTTTGATGTTGGAAGTATAATTTTTTATGATGTGTTGCCAACAAGTTCTTATGCATTTATGATGTAATTATTGCTTTAGTTAATAAGGTTTTATAATGTGATATTTTATATTTCTTACTATGCTTTAGCTAAATTGACTTTACTCATGAGTCTAGACTCAAAAAACATCTTTATGTAGTTTTTGTAGTCTTTTTTGCTTATCATGGTATTACTTCTCTAAAATAATTAATTTGTAATTCTCTAATAGTAAATGCATAATGTGAAATATTAAGTGCAATTAAAATATCACACAAATTGAAATAACTAGCAAAGCAAATTATAAAGGTATTATATAAAGCTAGTTGTTAATTGGAACATATTTGTGCATACTTAAGTAAAAGATGCTTCTTAATCAAGTTAAAACACATGAACTTATCTGTACATTTTGAAGGGACACTCAATCAATTGTGTTTTGATTTAGTATTTGAAGCTTTTATTTTTAGTTTCCATCGGTTGAGCCTTTGTAGAATCACTAGATTTGGCCATTTGGATATAAAAATAGATGTATAACTAAATCATGACACCATTGTCTCATTTCACATTCTTTTATATCACTAAATAGGAAGCTAGCTCCTCGTAACATCTTCTATTATTTATAAAGCAAATCGTCATGCCCTTTAATTCTTTATGTTGTTATTCTTCTTTTTTTTCATGTAATATGGTATCAAAATAAAAACCTTCGAGAGTATTCTTATTGACTGAGTCTGTACTTTCAAGTTAAAACGTAGTTACCCAATAAGGAACATAACGAGTGTGTATTGGGGCTTCTACCCGAACTCCATTAACTTGGACAAACATAATTTACTCGATCAAGGATCTTTGCTAATCTCCTTATCCTCAAACACTTATTGCATCAATGATAACATATTTTATAATTTAAAAGATAAAATCAGCAAAGAAAAAATATTTTTAACATGTCTTCTCAGTTTTGATGTAATGCATCACTTAGTTTTTAAGGAATGAACATTTTGATTTTTTAAAAAATAGATGTAATTGAAATAAATTTTACCAAAGGTAGAATATAGTTCTTAAAAATTCTTGTTAAGTGGTTAAAATATATTAATTGTTGCCATTTATTATGTCTTCTTTAAGAAGTAACTAGTAAAAACACAGTTGTCATTTAATAAATATAATGCATTGTTAGAGATCACATTTTAGAGGAAGGGAAATGCATAGTTGAAAAGGACATTTTATAAATATAAAGTAGTATTAGAGCTCACATTTTAGTGGAAGAGAAGCACAGTTGAAATTTGAAAAAATCCACCAAGTTTTCTTTCAAGTCTGGAGTATCACATTCTAAATAAAGATCTTAACGATGTTTGATGATGTCTATCTTCTATTGTTTATCGTTTGAATGAAAGTATCTTTCTCTTTCATTTAAATTTGTTAGTGATGTTTCTGTAATGTAAAAAAGGACTAATAACTTATTTGTATACCAGACAGAATATGTTGGTATACTATTTGATATATCAGTACCATACTGCTTTGATATATTATTAAAAATGATATCAAACTGAGATTGAAAATCATGTTTTTTGTTGTGTATTTTATTTATTTCAATTTGTTTACAAGAGTAGTTCTAATGCATTTTTATGGGTATTAATTTTATTTCTAGTAACATGTGGAATTTTACTACAAGACAACTACGCTATCTAGAGAGGGCACCTGATGAGGGATGTTAGGGTTTCTGATATAATTATGCAACATCTCTTCTTCTTAATATCTTCAACTAAAACACTATAGATTTCATGAAGCAGTTTTACAAGCAAGTTTGCCCAGATGGGAACTGATTTTAGTTATATAGACTTTTAGTCAAAAGCAAAGGCTTTTCAATTTTAGTTATTCTGGATTTCACAAAGTTAATTTTTTGTTTCTAAGACTTCCTAAATGTACATTTATTATTCATTATGTGTTTTTGACTTCTTTATATTGGATCTTAAGTTGTTAAACCTAAATATATATATATATATATATATATATATATATATATATATATATATATGGGATAGAATCCTATAGAAACAAGATATAGTCTGACTTGTTTATGTCAACTAATCTAGACAAAAGTAAGCAAATAATAGGTCAGTCGGATATTTACATTACATGATTCAAGTTGCAAAAATTTTACATATTCTTGCAAAACTCTTAGGATATGCTGAAATAAAAGTTGCAGTTGACCACAACAACAAAATAAATATAACTTAATTCCTCAATGGTGTGAGAAAATTTGAACTTTTTTTTATTATAATGTCTCTTTAACTCAATTCTTTGATAGTTTAATCAATTTATTTTTCTTTTATATAAATTACTATCAGAAAGAGTCTTCTAGTCTCCCTATATTTTCTTAATTTTTGATTTTTTTTTTCTTTTAGTACACTTGTTAATAGAGCTGTCTCTTGATCTTTCAAGGCCTTCCCTCATTAAGATATTAGGACACAGATACAGTTGATATATGGATCTGAAAATTGAATAGAAGTTGCACACAGATACTATTATCATATAAGGTCTCATTTGTGTGATTTAGGAGAAAATAATGTACAATACTTGGACATGTTTCCAGAGTAAATCACTTGTTGACAAATTTATCTTATATAAGTATGTGTTAGACTTAAATACATTTTTGCTTAGTTGCAAATAAGATGAAACATATTCAATCTAGTAGTGTTATTATGTTGATGTGAATGCCTCAATCGAGAACTTCATTTTCTCTAGGACTTTCTGCATTAGAAGCCATTGTGTCATAGGTTAGTAATATGTTCTGAGATGGTTATATGCTTAATTGCCCTCTTTTCTCACCAAAATCAAAATCATAGAGAAAACAAACTTTCTTATGTTTTTATGCATTGGCAAAAATTACTTTTTTTGTTATGTTTAAAAAAGCGGGTAGTGCCATGATTCAAAGGCCTCTTTGTTGTCTAATTAGATGAAACTATATATATCTTTTTTTCGAACCTACAATTGGCACTTTTAAATTTCTACTAGGTGTTTCAGTTTTAGTTTTTACCTTTCTCAAAGAAAATTAGTTTCTTTACTTGATTTTTTGTTATGAGTACTAATATTTTTAACATTGCCGATATCGATCCCAAGCTCGAATGAAAAAGGTGGAGGGTTGGTTAAGGCCATAAAAAGCTAGCGTTGAAAACATGTTAGTACTCATAAGCATGATATTAACTGTTTCATAGTAAGACTACTCCGTCACAATAAATTGATGCAACATATATTGACCTCTCCAATTATTATAAGAAATAGAGTTTCTTATTCCTAATTCTGGCATTTAAATTACCCATTAGTTTTTTAAATGACTTCTTTTATGGACTAACATGTAAACATCGGGACCATGCAACTTGTGTATTATGGACTAGCATTATCCATAACAACGTCTGCAATTTCATACCGTACTAGAGTTTTGATATTTCTTTGGTATGGTACGGTACGATACCATATACCGAACGGTACGATACATATATATATACATATACACATATATGTATATATATAATTATAAATATTATATATATATATAAATATTATATATATATATATATAATTATATATGCGACGTTGCGAAGGCGACGTCGCATTACTTCTCGAGCAACGTCGTCAGGGCATTAGCGATGTCACATATTAAAAAAAAAGTGACATCACTGAGGGAGACGTCGCCTCCTGTGGCTCGGGTGACATCGCCTATTAAAAAAAATAAAAAATATAATTTTTTCTATTAAAAAATTTAAAAAATATTTTTTTATTAGAAAATAAAAAAAATGATACCGAGCGGTAGCGAGCGATCTGCGTACCGGTATCTTGTTGAACCGGTACGTATCGCCCATACATGATGATATCATTCGGTATTGCAGACCATGGTCCATAATACAAGATACTCATCTAGGAAACCATTAAGCATGCTTTTTGCGGATGATAATTTTTGGGATGGGAAACCATAGCTCATGTGGATAAGGCTCTTAATGATGAGGTTTTTATAGGATGGATCAAGATTAACAATCCTTGGAACATGATGAGATTGATTTTAGTAAACTCCTTTAATTTACTTTTAGATTTATATAGTTTTATATGTTATAGTTCTACTCCACTCTATTTCACTATGTGAACTAAAACTTGATGGTTGATTTTTTCTGTTTACTTTTTTTTGGTAGCTACAATGACGTATGTGAATCTCCAACTGAATTGTGAGAGACAATGGTTATGCAGGTCCATCTTCTCAAAGGATTTGGATTGTCATTTACAAGGATAATTCTCTACGGTGGCAGTTACAGATGTTCTATTTCTTCTTTGCATTTTGTTCTATTATATTGTGTTAAACATTGAAATAACTATAGATGATGTGTTCTATGTCACCTAATAATAATTCTTTTGCTTTATGGCTTTCCACATGCTCAGAATTGTTGCTTTCTTAGTTTAGAGGATTCCACAATAAGTTTATGAAGAAACTAATGTTAATTAAATTATTTTTTCACGCATATTATGTGAATGGATATGGATTCTTATCAAATCAATTTATGGCCTAATTTGGCAATTTTGTACTTGAATAGTTGGGTCTGACTTCAATATTTGATAAAATTGTTAAAACTAAAATAACCAGGCATATGCAACAAGCTTGTTGGGGAAAGAATTCAAATTACCTAAAAATTATTGGGATGCTTCTTATTGGAATGTCTTGGATATATTTGCAATGGAAGAAGGCAATCTCTTTGTCTTATTTGGATGTGCTTCATAAGTATGTTCAAAATGGTTACCTACCATATAATATTTTTTAAACTAATTATCCTATCTTTTTCCTACCAAAGGTGTTCAAACACAAGCAATCTCTAGGAGTCATTTCTATACTTGAATAAAGCCCTGATCTCTTGAATTTGATCCTGATCATGATAGCATTTATTATGAAATTGAAACTTTTGTCCGTTGGATTGGAGTTTTCCTTTTTTTTCTAGATTGCAAATAAAGAACCTACTGTTTGAGTGTTCTGATGATACAACTGTGACACAGCTTTGTACAGAGTTCTTTAGAGTGCTGTGCTCAACTCTTATGGGACTTTTATGGACCAATATAACTACTACGATGGCTAGGATAGCTATATTTTTCTTAAAGGGTAGAAAATTATTTTTTATTACATGTTTCTTAGATGCCAATATACACTTAAAATGTTTTTCTATATTTTCGTGAAGTTTGGTCATATTAATTTTTCATCTCCTTTCTTGCACCCTACTTTGTTTTGTCAATCACCTCCCTCTTTTCTTAAACATAGGAGCTTGGTTTACTAACTGTTATGTCCAGGATACATCTTGATTGTATGATTTCGTAAAACTTAGTTTACCAAGGTCATAAAAAAGGATAATAAGTCGTATCACATATTATAATTTATAGACTGGCCAAGGACCTTGCATTTGATTAGGTACTGAGATCTTATTGATACTTACTACATTATAATGTTAATTTTTTACTGATATCATCGAGGTGTTTTTGGATATGCACAATTGGTAAAAAAAAAAATCAGTTGAGTCCTGATACAATACCTTATTTTTGTGGCAGTACATGATGGATCTAGCAACAGGTTTTAGTATGAAATTGCCTCTTTCTGAGTTTCACACATTGTATCTAGCAACACGCATGTGACAACTCTCTTGCCCATTTTCACTATGTTGTTTCTAAGTCTAATGAAGTTTTAGCTCCTGATTTTTTTTAAGCTACAATAAAATGTTTTCTTTATGGAACCATATATTCTAACTTTTAAGAACCTACAATAGAATATTTTTAGTGCCTCGTTTTCTGCAGGCATATTTGAGGAAAAGAGCATTTCCTGTTGTTTACCTATGGTAGATCATGTATCTTATGCAGGATAAGATTTTTTTCATGCAGCTTTTATACATGAAACAATAAGAATCCTACTTGTGAATTTGGAATTAGTTATGGTTGGTTTATTCAAATCCTATGAATGCAAGTGCTTTAGTTCTAGTTATTGTCATTTAGTACTTTCTAGTTTATGAACCATGTCTTTAGCGTCCATCTTTCATCTGTGTGCTCAAGAAACTGTGAAATTCATCATAATGCCCCAGTTATTATCCAAATTCTAATTACTTCCTCCTGAATAAAAATTCAAGAAAAGGGAAAACAAATCTTGATATACTTCTATATAACACATTATGCACTTATTTTTATGCTTTATGTTTGGTTGACTTTATTTATAATGCCCCTACCAAGGTGTTCCACAATCTGCTGGTCATGTTCATGCTACTTTGAAGTATATCTTGTTGGCCTTGTCTCAGCATATGGATTATGTACTATCAAAATATAAGGTTTGACCATCTGTTGAAGTATCAAGCATAAATTTTTAGCTTACTGTTTCCAGTTAGATCGATGATACTTTTACCATCTTTGTAGGAATTTAAACATAGGCTTCTATTTGTTTTAGAGATGCTAGAACCCTTGATCCTATGATTATTGGAACAAAGAATACAACTTCTGAAGATACTTTTGATATACATTTGGAAAAACAAAAGAACTGTTCTAATAGCATTCAACATTATACGTATTACATTATGAAGGCCTGCCATTCTTCTTCTATAGAAACTGAATAGTGACATGGATTTATTGCACCAAGGTCTACTATAACAGCATATGATAATATCATAGGAAAAATAAAAAAGTTCAACGTTTTTATAGTTCGTACTTTATAGCAAGGTTTGTAATTTTATATTATACCAATGTTTCAAGCTTTGCTTAGTACAATATGGTACGAGTGTACTGAGTGGTATGCCAGGGTGTACCGCTTGGTATGTATACATATATAATATAAAAATATTAAAATTAATATATAAAATATAAAAATAATATTAAAAAATTTAGAAAAAGGAGGTGTATGCTACTTTGACAACGTCGTCTCTTTTTTTCTCCTCATCGCGTCATACGAGGAGAATAACACGGTCTTTTCTCATTCGCAGCATTTGACGAAGATGTCAAAGGCCGAAGACATCTCCGACCTTCAGTGAAGAACGCAACGAAAGCTACAGATGTCCCTAGACTTCGACAAAGAATGCGGCGAAGAAGAAGTTAAGTCCCCACCTTTTCGCTACCTCTTGGATCGAGATCGTCGAGGGAAGGTGGCGTCGGATCGAGAAGCGTCGAGGTTTTCCCGACTCTCTCTTCCTCAAGTGCCTGCTCCCTCTTTTCCCTCGACGCTTCTTTTTCCTCATCACAGCTAGGCCATAGCTAGGTTGATACTGCCCGGTAGCAGGCGACGACGGTCGAAATTGACTGTTACTACCTGATACAATCACGTATCGTCCAATATGGGGCTTGATCAATGGTACCACCTGATAGCGGGTGGTCTGTGTATCGATCTGCTGGTTAATCGATATGTATCGCCTAGTACAGGCGGTATCATTCGGTATTGTAATCTTTGCTTTATAGTGCTTATTTTTGGAAGATACAAAACGAGAGAATGAAGTGATTGGTAAAGACTGCAGCTTAAAAAGATGTGAGTAAAAAAAAGAAATTGTTTTTTTTTTTGCAACAATAGGAATCTAATCAAATGCACCTTGTTGGTTGTTACATTACTTGGTTTTCATTTAGCTGACAATATATTGTCTTCACTGTCTTTCTATATTGCAGTGTACTTCTTTCTGTTCTAGGGCCACACATGCCATTACCTTCAGATGTTGACCTTTGTAAATATTCATTTCATAAGTGGCTGATCAAGAGTCTTTAGCTGTTTCTTTAGTGGCTGATCAAATGCAACTTGTTGGTTGTTACATTACTTGGTTTTCATTTAGCTAACAATATACTGTCTTCATTGTCTTTCTATATTGCAGTGTACTTCTTTCTGTTCTGGGGCCACACATGGCATTACCTTCAGATATTGACCTTTGTAAATGTTCATTTCCTAAAGTGACTGATCAAGAGTCTTTAGTTGTTTCTTTTGACTCTATGATCTGTTCTCATGGAGCTTCTAGCATATCCAATAGTCTGGATGAAGCAAAGAGAAAGATTGATGCATCTGAAGCTGCTACAAGAAAAGATGTACTCCAAGATGCTAAGCTGCAGTTTGCTCCTAGAGATTTGTCAAAAATTGTTCTGACAAGTGTTTCCAACTATTTTACTGGGGACTCTACCAACTTGAATTCTGGTTGTGGTGTTTCAAAGGTGAATAAGATTTCAAATAACAACTTTTAGTTGAATACTGGTTTCTTTGCTGACTACTTGTATTCACAAGCAGATCATCTACAACTTGTAAACCATCAAGATTCGATATTTAGGGCTTCTGAATTTGAATCCTCTTTCTACTGCATTCAACAACTGAGTTATCCTGTTCTGCAGAGAATGTTAATGACATTATGCTGCAGTCAACTGCAAATCTTAGTGGACAACTTACATCTTTGTACACCCAACTGAAAGCAGGAAACATACAGGTTGAAATGGAAAAGTTACATGGGTTGTGAAGGCGCTAGGCACTTCTTGAAGGATTGGTAATAACATCTTCTGGAAATGATGAACGGACATATCCCATTGGCATCGAAAGTGCTGGTTTCATCTACAGAACTTTAGTTCCACTTTCATCGTGGATGCAGTAAATATCTTGATTTCCAAGTTGCACATGTCTATTTTCTATATTTTTAAGATAGACATTAGTATCTCAAAATGCAAAGCAATACTTGAAGGAACACTTGTTTATTGGCTATCTTTCATAAATTTCATCATTTTTATCAATTTTTGCAGATGAGTTAGCACTTACAGATAATTTAGTAAACAAAAATTGAATCTGCATATTCATATCCATAAGGTACCAAAACACACTCCCAAGTTGATAAGGAATTTGAGTCTTCTGATTAGTCATATTCTAAACTATCATTTCAAGTACTTTTTCCTCACCTGCATATGTTATTCCCAAACATGAGAAAGCAGTTTGGTGAGTGTTGGTATGCAATTAAAATCTCTTCCATACAGTGCTATTCCAAACATCCTTTGCTAGTTTGTTGACCTTTGTTTGTGGTCATATCTAGAAATAATAAGGAGCCATCTTCATGTTAAAAAAATGTTAATCTTTTGAGAGGTCATATTGTTAAAAATACTAAGGCTTTTATTTTTTACGTGCTTAAATCGATTACTATTGAGCACATGGAAGCTCTGGTTAATGAAATGCCTAGGGTAGCTTACATCTTTTGGCAAGTAGCATATGCTATGCTTGATTATCTATTCAAGTTGCATGAGAACATTACTTTCTCCTTTAGTTTCTTCTCTATGTTCTATAATCTTGATCTTCTGTTATAATGTATTAAAATTTTCATAATATTTGTAGACTAATAAATGGTTATCATCATTATTTGAAAGCGGCATTGATAACCTTAGTAGTAAATTGGTAATGAGATTTCATTGGTGGATTTATTATATACAATGTTGAGTCATTCAGAACCAAAATAGTGATATGTTGCATTGTGTCATCTTGGGAGAATTGTCGAACTAGGTAGCTACATTGGTGTGAATGAACTGCTTTATATAGTTAAATAAAATTTGGTTTGCTCTCTGTTAGTGAGGGTTCTTTATGAATCAATAGCTTCTATTTTATTTATAAAGACTTGGGATAGAGTGGTGGTAGTAGCATCTTCTAACCCTTCAATGCTGTAGTGAACACATGCAATGGTGCTGTTACTAGCCTTTGTCCCGTATGCATAGAGAGCTCAACTACAATCCTTATAGCCACTCATACCATCCTTCGAGGAATGGGCAAAGTTACCAATTCAATGGAAGTAGGTCAATTAACAAGACTCTCATTTCACATTCTGGCAAATGCATGTTTTTATTCTCCTACTAAAAATATTATTTTGATACCAAATGTGAATGTCTAAGGCAAGTACTTGCATATATTTCTTTATATATTTCTTGATGTTTGTTTCCAAATATATGTTGTAATGTAATAACTTAAGGGTATCATTGTTATAACGTATTCAAAGATATCATCTTGAATAATCACTTATATAATTTCTGTGTTAGAAATTTTTTAGATAAAAAAATTTTAGACCATTAGGATTTTTTTTTAATTTCAAGCATGCTTAATGATAGAGAAAATTTTATGTCTATCTTTATGTAAACTTATAAATGAATTTGATGATGTAAAATCAATGTATTTGTCATATCTGTTTAATGGTTGGTTTTGACATCTTATTATGTAAAATAAATTATTTTGATTTTTAATCTATTTTTTCATAACTTTATGGTTTGTTCGTTATAGATTTTCTTAGTTTTTATTTTTTTTTATAGAAGGTTATGAAAAAAGTGCTATCATGCAGCTCTATAGGGAAGTCAAGTGATCATGACTTTCAAAGCATTCGGGAGATAATTCTTCAAGTTGGGTACTATGATAGATTTTTTTTTCTTTTTTTTTTTTTTTGGTGAAGGAAAGGTATTATCCATCCATGGAGATGATTTACTTGGTTTGAGCACTTAGTGATAAGGCCATGTTTAGATTTCGGATCCAATTAGTTTTTTGACTGATTCATTCCACTATCTTACATGAGTCGATTCTCCTAGCACACACTGATTCAACAGTAACTAAGGCCCACAAGTTAGATTTTATGAAAGAGCCATATTATGAGTTACTTTTGAACAGAAATTTTGAGCCAAAGTATTGTTTGTTTTATGGGTCCCTATTTTTGCCTATATTATTTTGTGAGACCTCACGTATACTTAGATACATGGTTTCAAACATGGCCCAATATTGATCTATATTATTTATATATAATCTTTTTGGATGATATCGGGTGGTACAGTTCTGTGTACTGCTCAGTATATGATCATATCAGATCAAAAGATTATTGATACTGGAATTTGATTAAGATTTAAATTCTTAGTTTCAAATACCATAGCATATGGACCATACTGTGGTGGTATACACTTGAATTGATTGTACAAGTATGCATGCCAAACAACTTTTAGTAGCACAGTCCAATAAGACATTAGGGGTACTCCATAATATTCAGAATTTTATGGCTAGTGGTAAGTGGTAACGAAGAAATATAATTTTGGGTATAAGATTCGTACCAGTCCAACTATGGACAAGTAGGGTCTGGTGCATATTGTCATATCAACACTCGATATGTCATTATGTACCATTCTATGGGAAGAAGAAGCCCATCACAGTTTATTGTTTGCATATAGGCATCTTGCCATACTTTAATACTTATGATACCATAATCCTCATAATACATATCTTTTGATTTTGGACTAAAACAATTACTTCACATGGTTTTTCTTTTAGAATTATCTCCTTAAACTATTAATTGCCTATTAGTTTGTTTTCCTTGAATTTTTTTATATCTTATGTTGTTAAAATTAGTCTTATTAGCATCTAAGTCCCCTAATCTTGGTTGTTTGCTGATGGTTTCCGTCCAGTTATATTTTTCTTTGAGTACTTTCGGAGTTTAGTTTTGAAAGTGTATGTGACATCTAAATTTGATATTCCTCAACCATGCATATGATTTCGCATAATTAATTATCCAACAAAATATAATGATAATTTTCGTTTTTGAAAATATTTTTGGTATCTCTGAGGGTACTGGTGGAAAAATTAATGCTAAAGGGGCATATACATAAAATATTTGTATCTTCAAAATGGTACATTTGCAAAACACTGAAAGACAATATACAAAATCCTTACTGGAAATGATTTGTTCATTAAAAAAAAAAGAATGGTCATAATACTAGTTGCTAATATTATGGAAGGCAAACACACAATAAAATCTTATTTTTAGTATGTTATTGGGCATTGGGCTCATTCCCAATGTCCTGCATTTTCAATATATAGTGGACTTATTGTTATTTAATTCCTAGACCAACTATACTGTTTATATATGAAAAGTAATTTTGAATTATGTCAATGTTTATTCAATATTACACACCCTCTAGTTTAATTTACAGTTGGTATGAAGATTTTTTTTTGCCAACAAAAGGTTCTATTTAGATTCAAAAGTATAACGTCTGATAGATATTCTGGACCAAAGATAAAGAATGCCCTTAAACCAAAATAAACAATATATTCTTTTGAGTTTTTTTGAAGTTAATTAGGATTCTCTGAGCTTAATGCTCAAATACTTTTCACATCTTTAAAAGTTACATCTTTTGATTTTTAAAGCTACTATAAATGAATTAATATTTTATAATTATATATAATTCATTATCTATTATTTATATAAGGTGCTATATGATCCGCATATGACCCAAAGATTATGTTACCAATGCGTACTACCCGGTATGGATAGTATGTATCGGTTTGAGAGGTTCTTAGCATATGGATTGCCCTCTACCAAACGGTGCTAATCTTTTGACCTCATATCGAGCAATAATGATTGAAATTCGATTATTTTCGACTTGTATCAAATAGTAATGATTGATTTCGATCGTTATCGACCTGCATTATGTGGTAATAGTCAAACTTTGACTATTATTAACCTATTCCGATTAGTAGCAGTCGATTCTCGATCATTACTAATCAAGGGATGAGATTGTCCTATTTTAAATAATCAATTTGATTTCTATCAAATTATTCAAGCATCTTAGATTAGTGGATCTCTACCCAATAATCTCTCATTGGTTCTTATTGGAGCTCACCCATAGGATCCAATAATTCAGGGACTTACTTGATATCCAATAAAATAGGGGCTTCAATAGATATCTCAGATTTGAAACTTTAATCATCGCAATACTTACCATATGTGTGTGACCCTCTAGGCCCAATATTGAGCTAGTCATGAGTTATACTTATTAGAATTCCTTCTGACTCATTGAATTATTATCTCCATAATAATTCACTTAACTCATCGACTACGGATGTACTAAGCCATTACGTCGTAGTCCCTAAACGATGCAGAGGAATCCAATCCATTGGACTTATTTGTTCTTAGTTACCATGTATATATAGTCTTTCATCAATCTAATATCTCAAAGACTGTATTCCAAGCATGGTGCTATCAGGTCCATATGATTTCACTCAAGCGGTACTCTTTTGTTCGAAGTTCCAAACCCTTCTTGTTCTTTGGAAGGTGGTTCTCATGTTCATCAAATTCAAAGAAGCTCATTTTATATGTTATCAATGAGCTAATGAGTTTTTTAATAAGAAGGTTATTTAGATTTTTAGCTTCTTGTATAACGGTTACTTTTAGATCCCATCTTTTTAGAAGGGATCTTAAGATCTTGTTTACAATTTCGACAAGAGAAAAATATTTATCAAGACTTTTTAAACTATTGATGACATCCATGAAATGGGTGTATATGTCGTCGATAGTCTCGCTTGGTGTCATTCGGAAAAGCTCAAAATCATGCATTAAAAGATTTAGTTTCGAGTCTTTGACTCTACTAGTGCCTTCGTGTATGATTTCAAGTATACACCAAATATCAAAAGCCGTTTCACAAGTAGAAACATGATTAAACTCAGTTTTGTTCAAAGCGCAAAATAAGGCATTAATAGCTTTTGCATTTAAAGAAAATGATTTTTTCTTAAGTTCATTCCATTTGGACCTAGGTTTAGAAGGAGTTTGAAAATCATTTTCAACAATGTTCCATAAATCCAAATCCAAAGAAAACAAGAAAACTATCATTCAAGTTTTTCAATAAGTGTAGTCCGACCCGTTAAACAAGAGAGGACGAACGATAAAAAAACCCTCTTGAAATCTGAAAAGAGATATTTCTCTTGGGTGTAAATCTAAATAAGAAATATTGAGCTCTGATACCAACTATTAGGATCAATTCGGCACTAAGGGGGGTGAATTAGTACAATGGTTAAGATATGACAAATTCGGTGATTTAAAATAGTTTGGGAAAACTTCATACGAAAAGAATCATGTTTTGATGAAAACCAATTTCGATTGCAAGCATATCGGAAACATGTTTATCTTGAAAGTGTTTAGAGAAGATGATGAAGAAGTAGAGTAAGTAAAGTAAAGGCTTGTAGCAAAGATAAGCAACAATAAGTAAATGCAAACCTGATTTTTATAGTGGTTTGATCATCCAACTTACGTCCAATCTCGAATCCTCTTCACTTGAGGCCACCGGCTTCCACCAGTTGTCTTCCTTCCAATGGGTGAAGACTAACTCCCTTTTATAGCCCTTTTTTATAAGATTTCCTTCACTCTCCCTTAGAGTTATACTTATATGCTTAAGGAGGAGGGACACTTTAATTTTACAAGACTTTCAATAGAGTTTTGGCTCCTTTCTTTTTCTCAATTCTTGCTATCCCAAGCAAGAATGGCTGGGGTATTTATATACCCTAAGTGGATTCAAATTTGGACTCATCCTAGATTTCTAGGGTACTGACGGTACTACCGCCCAGGCTTTTTGCCCCTTGTCAGTGTATTGGGTGGTACCATCGCCCAAGTACATTGACAATGGGTGGTACCACCTCCTAGTCTGATGATGCCACCGCTAGATAAGGTTCAATAACCCTGTTTGGGCCTTGAGTCCAGCCCAATCCTATCTGGGTACGGGCCTAGTTGGCCCCTAACTGGGTTAGCCCAAACCCAATTAGTCCTAATTCTACTTCGATCTAGACAATTATTATTACAATGTAAATCAAAATATCGCCCGGCACATCATTGGCCCATCGGTGCTTCATTCGTTTCTTTAGTGCATCGTCCTATTGCCTAATCGATAATTGAATTCCACAACTCTAATCTCCTTAGTGCAACTCCATTTTTCTTGGCCTGATGCTTGATTTTTTTGTCCGAAGCCTTTTGCTGATCACCGACCGAACCTCCGACTCGACATCCAATCTCCTGACATGTTCTCCTCCGGCGCAATATTGATTCTTCTTGCATCAATTGTCTAATCCTGATCGAGAGTAAACCTGTGTGACTCAAAATGTAGTTAGATCACAAAACACAATCAATTAATTTCATCATCAAAATCTGAGATTCAACAATCTCGATGTTTCTCTCGAGTAACCTATGACCGGGATTATTTAGGATCTATGTTAAAGGTGAATTAGTCTCATTATCATGATCTCATCAGAATTTTATTCCCATTGCATAGATTTATGGACATCATAATATATGCAACAAGCAACATAAAGTGAGCAAAATGCCAAATAAATAATAAGTAAAAAGAGTGTGTAACATATCACACGTGCCATCACTTATGTGATTAGCTTATAGAGCACCTATGACTAGCAATCTCTTACTTGACCTAAACACAATCACCTATGTGTCTGATCTCCATCAGACTCCTATGACGCTCAAAGATAATATGAGACAACGACTTCGTTAGTGGATCTATGATGTTATCTTCGGATGGAACTCTTTCTACTACTATATCTCCTTGAGCTACTATCTCTCTGATTAGGTGGAACCTTCTTAAGACATGCTTAGATTTCTGATGTGACCTAGGTTCCTTCGTTTGAGTAATTGCTTCGTTGTTGTCACAATACAAGGGAATCGACTCCTTGTTGCCTGGTATGACTCTTAGATCTGTGATGAACTTTTTATCCAGACTCTCTCCTTTGCTGCCTTTGTCGTAGTAATGTACTTCACCTCTGTGGCCAAGTCAGTGTAGTATCTTACTTGAAACTCTTCTAGCATATTGCTCCTCCATTCAGGTGAATACATACCCTGAATTGAACTTGCTATCATCGATATCGGACTAGAAACTCGAGTTTGTGTAGCCCTTAAACTAGAGACTTCCTCCTCTGTATACTAGTAAAAGATCCTTAGTCCTTCTTAAGTACTTATAGATACACTTTACTGTTTTCTAGTGCTCGAAGCCTGGATCCACCTAATACCTGCTTATAACACTTAGAGCATGCACTATATCAGGCTGGTACATAACATAGCATACATGATAGATCCTATCACCGAGGCATAGTATATTATATTCATGTTTGTCTTTTCTTCAGGAGTATTTAGGGACATACTCCTAGAAAGTAATATTTCATGTCTCATCGACATGAAACCTTTCTCAAAATTTTTCATGCCAAATCTTTTAACAATGGTATCTATGTACCTAGATTGAGATAAGCTAAGTATCAGTTAGGATCGTGAATGACACTAAGAAGAGGGTGGGGGGGTGAATTAGTACTTTTGAAAACTTTCGTTAATTCGAAAACTTCATTCGTTAAAATCATATCAGAAATGCGTTTTGACTTGGAAAGTAAGTAAAGTGGAGTGAGCAGCCAAATCAGTAAGCAATATAAAGAAAAAGTATAAAGTAAAAGAGCACACCAGATTTATAGTGGTTCGATCGTCGTTACCTATTTCCACTCTCGATTCCTCCACTTGAGGCCATCGGCTTCCATTACCGATCTTCTTTCCAATGGACAAATATCAACTATCCTTTGTTACAACTCTTTCTCCTTTTCATAAGCTAAGAGAAAACCTTTACACCCCTTTTTTTATAAGTATTCATTCACACACCACCCTTAGGATAATTTCTAAGCTCTAGGAGGAGAGACTTTATATTTTAAAAGAGTTTATAATCTTAAAATCATAGAATTTTTGTTCTACTTTCTGCTGCCTTAAGCAGGAAAGAGTGGGGTATTTATAGGCCTCAAATAACTTAGAAAATCGAGCCAAAAATTTAAATCTCCAAGATTTCAAGGTACTAGTAGTACCATCTCCTGCAGCACTGACCACTGATGGTACCACCACCCAACCTGGGGGGTACTACCACCTGATAGCATAGAAGATTGTGTACTGGTGGTACCACCATCAGTTCTTTGGAAAACATACACTTCATACGTTCTAGCTCATAGGTGGTTCTATTTGTTGGGATCTAGAGCGGCACTAAGAGGAGGGGGATGAATTAGTGCAGCGGTTAAGAATGATAAATTTTGGCGATTTAAAACTTCATACAATAAAAATTATGTTTCGATTAAATCTGTAACGAAGGATGCTTTAAACTTGAAGTGATTAATAAGAAGGAGATGAGAAATTGGAGTAGCAAATAAATAAGGTTTGCTGAAATATAAAGAACAATAAGTAAATGCAAACCCAGTTTTTATAGTAGTTCGATCATATGACCTATGTCCACTCCCGATTCCTCTTCTCTTGAGGCCATCGGCTTTTCCACTAGTTGTCTTTCTTCCAACAGGTGAAGATGAACTCCCTTACAAAACCTCTCCTTTTAACGAGCTCAGGAGATAACCCTTACAAGCACTCTCTCCTCTCTTTTAACTTGAATACAAGTAAGGATTAGAGGAGGGGAATTCTAGAGAGATTTGAACAGCGTTTTTCTACTTTCAAAGTGTATGTGCTTGTGTGTTCAACTCAGAGATGGAAGGGGTTTTTATAGGCTCTAATCTAATTCAAACTTAGAGACAAAAATCTTCTCATCCTGAGTGTACCAAGTACTGACGATACCACCACTAGTCACTCGCAGTACCACCGCCAGTGCACATTGTCATGTCAGTGTACTAGGTGGTACCACCGCCCATTGGGCAATATCACTGCCCAGGTACACTAACACTAGGTGGTACTACCGTCTTGACTCAGTCTAGAAGATTGAGCCTTTTAGCGATGCCACCGCTTAACATGGTACTTGGGCACTGTTTAGGCCTTTTATTCATCCCAACATAACCCCAATGTAGGCCTAGTTGGCCCCTAACTAGATTGGGCCAACTACAACCCAATTAAGCTAATCCTACTCCGATCTAAACAATTATTATAACACAAATCATAATTAGTTGTCCGGCACATCCTTGGTTTATCGGTGCTTCGTTTGACACTTTGGCGCATCGTCCTCTTTTGTGGCTTGTTGCCCAATCAGCAACTTACCTTCGCAGCCCCGATCTCCTTGGCGCAACTCCACTCCTCTTAGCTCGATGCCCGATTTCTTTGTCCGAAGCCTTCTACCAATTTTTGACTGGACCTTCAACTCGATGTCCAATCTCCTGACGTAATTTCCTTCAACGCAACATCAATTCTTCCTGCGTCAATTGTCTAATCCTGATCGAGAGTATACCTACATGACTCAAAATATAATTAAATTATCAAAACATAATCAATTAGTTTCATCATCAAAATCCAAGATTCAACAATCTTCCCTTTTTTTATGATGATAACTAATTGATAACGGAGTTAACTTTAACTTCTAGAGTTTAACCAAACTCCCTCTATCAATATACCATATTGATAGGACCCTTGGATTATACTAAATGTAAGTAATATTCATCATATGTTATCAAAAAATCATAAAAATATTCAATACATCATATGTTGTATGAAATCATCAATCTACTTCTCCCCCTTTGTCATCAACAAAATGGAGAAGTTGCATTATAGCTAGTAGTAAGGATATGCAAGTTTTACAATCATACTAGCTATCAAGATATATAACATTCAATCATAACAAGTGTTTAAGTTCAATCATGACAATTTTTACTTGCTTCTTGAGATATACAAGTTGCACTTTCTTTGCTTCCTTTATGACATGCATGCAATTTATGTAAAGATCCTATCACTTTAATTATGTAAGCTAAATTTTCATTACAACATACAAGCATAGAAGCATAGCACATACACAAGTTATCTTCTAGGACTATTTCTAGACTTGTGAGTTTCTATATCTACTCAATCATCTTAAGGATATGGTTCTGAACTAGTGTCCCCTCAGTTATCCTAGCATAGAAGAGACTTTTCGATATCTCATATTGTTGGGTTCTTCCCTGTTCCTCAAATAGTTTGTGGAGATATAGGAGTATGGAACTGGCATCCATATTTTCATGCTGTCTCTATAACTTAGGAGTCATAGAGGCCAACATGTAGCACTAAGCAAGAGTAGAATCATCTATGTACTTTACATAGCGAGCGATCTCATCTTTGCTTGCCCCTTCATCGGGCATAGGGATTATTATATCAAGTACGTGTGTAATTTTCTCCATTGTGAGAACATTTCTCATGTTACGGAGCTAATCCGTATAATTTAAACTAGTGAGGAGGTTGGCATCAAGTATGCCATGTAAAGGATTTGAAAGTAATATTTTTCTAAAAATAAAGATGTAGTAGAAATAAATAATATGTAGATTTCGTAAAAATTAAACAATTAAGATAAGGACTTATATCTTAATCTACTTCCACTATTTTTTTGTGAAATACACAACTCCCTTTGGTATGTGAATTGGAGACCCCTAGTAGATCTCTAGTGGGGATTGGGATCCAATCGGTGTCTTAACATAACATCAAGGGACTCGACCAATCATGTTAAGCCCGTAAAGGTAGGTAACTCTTGCCCATCACAACTCCTTATGATTCTTGTCCTATTCGGCCTCCGAACCACTATGGCCTCGAGGGATTCGACCAATCATGATGTTTAGTTAAGTCATCACCATTGTTACAAGATGAGTCTGATTCGATGATATGCCCTCGAGGGACTCGACCAAGTATATCATGTCCTTAAGTCACCGATGATATCTCTATGTCATAGGCAAGATAACAAATCATGATATAGGTGAGTCTCTAGGGACTCAACTAACTCAACCCACATTGGGAATCAGTTCCTACCTATAATGATGGAAGGCTATGTGGGTCAATCTAATTGCCTCACGTTTACCGACTTAATATTATTGAGAGAGGGAATTTTTTATTTGGTCTCCTATGACGTCACACATATATATATATATATATATATTTAATATATATCTACATTACATGCAAATATATATTTATCTAGTAGGTGTATATATAATTGTTAGGGATTGAGCGACACTAAGAGGGGGGGGGGTGAATTAGTATAGCGGTAAAGATGATAGATTTTCAGTGATTTAAACCAACTTCGAAAACTTAGTATGATAAAAATCATGTTTTTGACTAAAACCGATTCTGATTAAAGGGTAATGGAAAGTGCTTAAAGTAGGGAGTATTTAGAGAGGAAGAAGGCAGTGATGAGTAAGTTGAGCAATGAAGAGAATATGGTTTATAGAAAGGTAAATACAAGAACGTAAAGGCAAATCGTTTTTATAGTGGTTCAATTATCCGACCTATATCTACTCTCGATTCCTCTTCGCTTGAAGCCACCGGCTTTCCACTAGCTGCCTTCCTTTTAACGGATGAAGACAAACTCCCTTTTACAAACTCTGTTTACAAAGCTTCCCTCAATACCTCTCTTAAGAATACTTCTAAACTTTGGAGGAGTGACTTCTACTTCAAATGACAGAGTTTTCCCTTAGTTTTCTTACACGCTTCTTGCACTTCAAGCAAGAACACTTGGGGTATTTATAGACCCCAAGAGGATTCAAGTTTGGAGCCCAAATTTGAATTACCTCGGTTTTCCCGATTTTGGCGGTACTGGGTGATGCCACCGCCCATCCAGTGGTGGCACCGCTGGTGCCCTCGGGTGCTGGGCGATGCCACCGCCAGCCTGGGTAGTGCTATCGCCCAGCTCTCGGACTTCATTTGGACTAGTTTGGGCCAAGTTTTTAGCCCAAACTAGTGTGCTGAAATGACCTGGGCGGTGCCATCGCCCAGCTCTCGGCCTCTGGGCGATGCCACCGCCTAGGTCATTTCAGCACACTGGTTTGGGCTAAAAACTCGGCCCAAACTAGTCCAAATGAAGTCCGAATTGGCCCAAATTATGTTTATAGGATTAACACCTAATCCTAAACCAAATTACATGCTAAATATGAATTTTAAAGATATTTTCTAAGCTATTACAAAGTCCACAAGAAAAGACTTCTTTCGGCAAGCTTCCGACGAACTTCCGACGGTCTTCCGACGAACCCTCGAAAACCATTTTACCGACTCCTGGCAAGCTCCCAGACTACACGATGATCTTGGCGAGTTCTAACGAGCTTCATTGGCAAGCTTCGATCTTTCTTGGCATGCTCCGTGAACTTTTAACAAACCTTCCGACGAACTTCCGAAAACCCTTCGGCAAGCTCCCTACTCGTTCTCGGCTGGTTCTGATAATACTCCCAATAAATCTTCGGACTATCGTTGAACTCTTGAACTCCCAACGATCCATCCCACTTGTCTTTTGTGTTGGGAAAACCTTCAGGGGAGTGACATCACAAGTGCAGCGGAAGAACAAAAAACAAAACCCCAGATTTCCCGTAGAAAGTTTCCGTCATCATGCGAAAATCAGTGCGTCAAAAATAAATCTGCAAAGCTACACATGTAAAAGAAGATACATAAGGAGATCATATATCTCTGAATTTCTACAGATCTGTAGGAGAGGATGAAGGAGGTCAAGCATCCTCTTCTCTAGTGGTATCCATATGGTAGGGATTACGACGATGTACCTCTCTATCTGGGGAGAGGAGAATAGGAGGTGGCTACCAAAAGAAACCCTTAGCCTATAGAGCTTTGGTTCCCTCCTATTTATAGAGGCCCCCTGAAATCCCTAATGGATCTTTTGCCCTATTGGGTATTAGATCTCCATCCAATTATCCAAGCCTTTTGGATTAGTGGGTCTCTACCCAATAATCTCTTATTAGCAATTATTGGATCTCATCTCAAGATCCAATAATTCAAGGGCTTAATGGATATCCAATAAGATAGGGGGTTCAGCGGATATCTCATATCCGAACCTCTACTCGTCGTAATACCTACCATATGTGTGTGATCCTCTAGGCCCAATATCGAGCTGGCCGTGAGTCATACTTATCAGAACTCCTTCTGACTTAGTGATTATTATTTCTATAATAATTCACCCAACTCATCAACTACGGACGTATAGGCCACTATGCCGCAGCCCCCAGACGATACAGGGGAATCCAATCCTTTGGACCTATATGTTCTCAGTTACCATGTATCTATAGTCCCTCATCCATCCAATATCCCAGAGACCCTATATCGGGCACGGTGCTGTCAGGCCCATACGGTCACCCCTCGAGTCTTGCACTTGTCGGATTCTCCCGGAGAACTCTTTCTCTCTTAATCCGAATAACTTTGGCCAAGGATTTGTTCGAGCAAGAACACATGAGATATTCCTCTCATGATACTGAGAGCAGATGATCCTCTATTGACACTCAATAGCCCTCGTAAGGTTGGCTACCACTCTAAATAACCGGCTGTACTAGATCCGGAACTTTCTAAACCTATAAGTCCGGTATGAAAGAGTGGAGTACTCATACAGGACATCCTTGGTGTCTCAAGTCTAAGGACTAGATACACTACTGGGACTACGGAATCGCTGTCTGACATGAGGTATCAATAACCATCTAGTATTTCGTAGGCGGATCAATCAGTAAACTCATTCCCCAATGAGCACTTGCACTGTACCCTTAGTGTCCCCACACGAGTAGCTATGAGACCAACTACCTCTATTATATAGATGGGTATACAGCACACCAGTCTATCCGATTATCTCAATGTCCTTCTCGAGTAACCTATGACTAGGATAATTCAGGGTTTATGTTTAAAGGTGAATCGATCTCATTATCATAATCTCATCACGATCCAATTCCCATTGCACAGATCCAAGGACATCACAATATATGCAACACGCAAGATAAAGTGATAAAATACCTAATAATAAGCAAAGAGAAAAAGTGCATATCAAGTCACAAGTGCCATCACTCATGTGATTGACTAGCAATCTCCCACTTGACCGAAAGCCAATCACCAACATGTTTGATTCTCATCAGGCCTCTGTGAGGCTTAAAGACAATATGAGTCAATGGCTTTATCAATGGATCTACAATGTTATCTTCGAATGAAACTCTTTCCATTACTACATCTTTTCAGGCCACGATCTCTCTAATAAGTTGGAACCTCCTCAGAACACTTCTGATGAGACTCGGGTTCTCTTATTTGAGTAATCGCCCCGTAGTTATCGCATTATAAGGGAATTAGCTCCTCGCTACTTGGGACGACTCCGAGATCTGTGATGAATTTCTTCATCCAGACTCCCTCCTTTACTGTCTCTGTCGCAGCAATGTATTCCGCCTCAGTGGTCGAGTCAGCAGTAGTGTCTTGTTTGGAACTCTTCTAGCATACTACTCCTCCATTCAGGATGAACACATACTCTGAATTAGACTTACTATCATCGACATCGGACTGGAAGCTCGAGTTCGTGTAGCTCTTAACCCTGAGACTACTATCTCCATATATTAGTAAAAGATCCTTAGTCCTTCTCAAGTATTTAATGATATATTTTACTGCTTTCTAGTGCTCCAAGCCTGGATCTGCCGGATATCTGCTTGTGACACTCAGAGCATGCGCTATATCAGGCATGGTACATAGCATAGCATATATGATAGATCCTATCGGTGATGTATATGGTATCATATCCATGTGTGCCCTTTCTTTAGGAGTCTTTGGGGATATACTCCTAGAAAGTGATATTCCATGTCTCATTGGTATGAGACCTCTCTTAAAATTTTTCATGCCAAACCTTTTGACAATGGTGTCTATGTACTTGGATTGGGACAAGCCAAGAATCCTCTTGGATCTATCTCTATAGATCCGTATCCCCAATATGCAGGATGCTTCCCCTAAGTCCTTCATGGAGAAGTGCCTAGATAACCAAGTCTTTACTGTGGAGAGCATTCCTACATCATTCCCAATGATCAAGATGTCATCTACATATAATACCAAAAAGGTGATAGTGCTCTCACTTACTTTCCTGTATACACAAAGCTCATCTTCGTTCTTAACGAAGTCATAAGATCTGATCGCATTATCAAATCTTATGTTCTAACTTCGGAAAGCTTGCTTCAATCCATAAATGGACCTAAGCAACCTGCACACCTCATCTGGGTTATCCCTGGACATGAATCCCTCAGGCTGTATCATATACACCTCCTCGAGATTACCATTGAGGAATGCGATTTTGACGTCCATCTGCCAGATCTCATAATCATAGCTAATAGAATTCGATTGGATTTTAGCATGGCTACAAGTGAGAAAGTCATAGTCAACACCTTGCCTTTGATGATACCCTTTAACCACTAGCCTTGCTTTAAAGGTCTCTACCTTTCCATCTACTCCAATCTTCTTTTTGAAGATCCACTTACAGCCAATGGGTATAATACCCTCGGGTGTATTAACTAGGTTCCAAACCTTGTTGGAGTACATGGAATCCATTTTTGAATTCATGGCTTCTTGCCATTTCCCGGAGTCTATGCTCATAATAGTCTCCTTGTAGATTTGAGGATCAATATCCTCAATATCCTCTCTTCTGATATATCCCACATATCTCTCAGGAGGATAGGATACTCTATCGGACCTACGTAAAGTTAGAACTTGTGTGCTAGGTATCTAAACAGACTCTGGCTGTGGAATGATGCTTGAGCTAGGTTCTCCAACCTCACTCAACTCTATCATGCTCCTACTGTCTCCACCAAGAATGTGTTCCTTCTCAAGGAACACTGCTCTCTTGGCTACAAAGACCTTTTGGTCCTTAGGGTGATAGAAATAATACCCACAAGTTTCCTTGGTGTATCCCACGAACTTGCATTGTTCTATTCTGGATTCTAACTTGTCAAGGTTGTGTCTCTTAACGTGGGCAGGGCAGCCCCAAATCTTAATAATCTTAAGATCAGGCATCTTCTCATTCCATATCTCATATGAAGTAGACATCACTGACTTGGTTGGAATTCTGTTCAGAAGATAAGCTACGATCTCTAGGGCATATCCCTAGAATAAGATGGGTAGGTCGGTGAAATACATCATGGAACGTACCATGTCTAACAGTGTGCGATTCCTCCTTTCTAATACACCATTAAGCTGTGGTGTATAAGGAGGTGTCCATTGGGATAAGATCCCGTAGTCTTTGAGGAACTGGGTGAACTCTATACTCAAGTACTCACCTCCTCGATCTGATCGAAGGATTTTAATACTCTTTCCTGTTTGGTTCTCCACTTCATTTTTATATTTCCTGAATTTCTCAAAAGCTTCAGACTTGTAATTCATCAAGTACACATATCCGTATCTTGAGAAATCATCAGTGAAAGTAATGAAGTAGGAGTAACCACCTATGGCATGAGTCGACATGGGACCGCATACATCACTATGTATGAGTTCTAGTAACTCAGTAGCTCTCTCTCCAGTTCCACTAAATGGAGAGTTAGTCATCTTTCCCTGAAGGCAAGGTTCACATATCGCATATGACTCATAGTCAAATGGATCTAGATATCCATCTTTTAGCAACTTTTGAATCCTTCCCTCGTGGATGTGACCAAGCCTATAATGCCAAAGATATGCATTGTTCACCTCTTCTCGTTTCCTCTTAGACTCACTTATACTCATGAAATATGGAGCTGTATATAGCATAAATAAACCATTATGCAATGTTCCTCTCGTGATGATCTGGTCATCTAATATTATTGAACAGCCATTGTTCTCAAAAACTAATTTATATCCAATAACTATCAAACACGAAATGGAAATAATATTTTTGATAATAGAAGGAACATAATAATATGCATCTAATGCAATAATAGCTCCGCCAGGCAGATGTAAGGTGACATTGTCAACAGCCACTGCAGCAACCTTTGCTCCATTGCCCATCTTAAAGTCCATCTCGCCTCTGTTCAATCTCCTAGGTCCTGCCAGAACCTTCAATGAATTGCAAATATGATAAGCACTCCCGGTATCCAATACCCATGTGTTATCAAAAGATTATGACAAATGGAGACTGATCATGAATGTACCTGAAGCTTCTGCAAGCTTCTGTTTCGCCCTCTCTGCAAGGTACTCTTTGCAGTTCCTATTCCAGTGCCCATCTTTGCCATAGTGGAAGTACTGGCCTTTATCTTTTGTTAGGTCTTTCTTAGCAACCTTTGCCTTACCCATTTTGCCCTTGCCCTTCTTAAGAGTCTTCTCAGCCTTCCTTTTCTTTCTGGTCTCACTAGTGTAGAGAACTGGCTTCTCTTTCTTGATGGTGCTCTCTGCTTCTCTCAACATATTGAGGAGCTCTGAGAGGGTCACCTCAAGTTTGTTCATATTAAAATTTATTATGAACTAAGAAAATGAATCTGGTAGGGACTAAAGCACAAGATCCATACACAGGTTATCCTCTAGGACCATTCCTTGACCTATGAGTTTCTCGATCCACTCAATCATCTTAAGGAATGGTTCTGAACCGGTGTCCCCTCAGGCAACCTGGTACGGAAAAGACTCTTTGATATCTCATATCGTTGAGTTCTTCCTTGTTCCTCAAACAGTTTGCGGAGATGCAGGAGTATAGAATTAGCATCCAAATTTTCATGCTGTCTCTGTAACTCAGTAGTCATAGAGGCCAACATATAACACTGAGCAAGATTAGAATCATCTAAGTACTTCACATAACGAGCGATCTCATCCTCGCTTGCCCCTTCGTCGGGCGTAGGGATCATTGTATCAAGGACATACGTGATTTTCTCCACTGTGAGAATGATTCTCAGATTATGAAGCCAATCCGTATAATTTGGACCAATGAGGCGGTTGGCATCAAGTATGTCACGTAAAGGATTTGAAAGCGATATTTTTCTGAAATTAAAGATGTAGTAGAAATAAATAACATGCAGACTTTATAAAAATTAAATAATTAAGATAAAGACTTTTATCTTGATGTATTCCCACTAATTTTTCATGAGACACACAATACCCTCTAGTATGTGAATTGGAAACCCCCGACGGATCTCTAGTGGGGATTAGGATCCAATCGGCATCTTAACGTAACCTCGACGGACTCGACCAATCACGTTAACCCCGTAAAGGTAGGTAACTCTTACTAATCACAACTCCTTGTGATTCCTGTCCTGTTCGGCCTTCGAACCACTATGGCCTTGAGGGACTCGACCAACCATGATGTTCAGTTAAATCATCACCATCGTTACAAGATGAGTCTGATTCGGTGATATACTCTCGAGAGACTCGACCAAGCATACCATGTCCTCAAGTTACCAGTGACATCTCTATGTCGTAGATAAGATAGCGAAATGCGATATAGGTGAGTCTCGAGGTACTCAACCAACTCAACCTACACCGAGAATCGGTTCCGAGCTATAACGATGGAAGGCCATGTGGGTTAATCTAATTGCCTTACGTTTACCGACTTAATATTATTAATGGAGAGGATTTTTGATTTGGTCTCCTAATATAATGTGTCACACACATATATATTTAATATATATATATCTACATCTCATGCAAATATATATACATATATAGTAGGTGTATCTCTAATCACACATCACATGAGCAATCACACCAGATGATCATGGACTACATCCTATTGTGATCAGGCCCGAGCCAATGGGCCCAATCACTTACATCAAGATCTATATGTACTTCGGCGCATCTCTATGCTCTGTGATTGTCCATCTCGCTTTGTCGGATCCGTCGACATCTCAACGCATCTCCATGCGTCGGATCGTTCGTCTCGGCCTCGTGAGTCAGGCTACCGCTGTGCCTCTTCATATAATCATAACATAATTACAGGCACACAGGCCCGACAATAAATGAGAAAAGAATAGAGGCTCGCAGGCCCCAATAATAATAATCATATGTACATACATCACATCACAAGTCCATGATCATTTGTCCACATCATACATCATATGTATATGTTATTTTATAGGACTACTAGACAAAAATAATAGTTAATTAAACTATTGAATTAATATATTTAATTTTTTAAAATCAGGGATATAAAAGAAAATTTTGAATTCCTAGGGGTATTTTGGTAATTCGACCAAAAGGGTATTTTGGTAATTCTATCAAAAGGGGCAGAATATAGACTTTCTAAAATTCTGAGGGGCAAAATCATCTTTTGTCTTAAAACCCTAACTCCTCACCCCTAGCTCCCTGTGTTGCGACTGCGGTTGCCGCCACCTTCCCGGCGGTGGCCCCTACGCGGGGAGGGTGCCGAGGTGGCGGCGCCTGCCATCTATGCGGGCGGCGCCACCGCTGCCCTGCAAGCACAGCGTCGTCGCTCCACGGGCATAGCGCTCGCAGGCGCTGCCCCGCGGGCATGCGTCGATGCTGCCCTGCAAGTAGCCCGCCGGTGCCCCTACGGCCATTAGCCCGCCTGCGCCCCTGCGGGCAGGCCGCAAGCAGCCTGCCTACGGCCAGCAGCCCGTCGGCCGGTGATTATTGCCTGTGCAGGCAACAAGGCTGCAAGTAGCCTTGCGCTTGTAGCCTTGCGATCGCTGCACGAACATAGAAAGGGCAGCAATAGTTGCTGCCCTTCCTGGCCCTTTTGTGCTAACGATTTTGGCATCAAAAGCAAATCCAAAACACAGCATACGTAGTTTAAGATCCGATCTTCGCACGAACAATCTGGCTATGATACCACTGTTGGAAATCCTTCAGGGGAGCGATATCACATGCACAACGGAAGAACAGAAAATAAAATCCCAGATTTTTCATAGAAAGTTTTCGTTGTCGTGCGAAGATCGGTGAGTCAAAAATAAATCCGCAAAACTTCATGTGTAAAAGAAGATACCTAGGGAGATCGTATAACCCTGAATTCCTACAGATCTATGAGAGAGGATGAAGGAGGTCAAGCGTCCACCTCTCTAGCGGTATCCACATGGCAGGGATTGCGATGATGCACCTCTCTCTCTAGGGAAAGGTGAATAAGAGGTGGCTACCAAAAGAAACCCTCAGCCTATAGAGCTTTGGTTCCCTCCTATTTATATAGGCCCCCTAAAAATCCTAATAGATCTTTTGCCCTATTGGGTATTGGATCTCCATCTAATTAACCAAGCCTCTTGGATTAGTGGGTCTCTATCTAATAATCTCTTATTAGCAATTATTGGATCTCATCTCAGGATCCAATAATTTAGGGGCTTAATGGATATCCAATAAGATAGGCGGTTCAGCAGATATCTCATTTCCAAACCTCTTCTCGTCGCAATACCTACCATATGTGTGTGACCCTCTAGGCCTAATATCGAGCTGGTCGTGAGTCATACTTGTCAGAACTCCTTTTCACTTAGTGAATTATTATCTCTATAATAATTCACCCAACTCATCGACTGCGGACGTACCAAGCCACTACGCCACAGCCCCCAGACGATACAAGGGAATCCAATCCTTTGGACCTATCTGTCCTCAGTTATCATGTATCTATAGTCCCTCATCCATCCAATATCCCAGAGACCCTATACCGGGCATGGTGCTATCAGGCCCATACAGTCACTCGTCGAGTCTTGCTCTTGTCGGATTCTCCCAAAGAACTCTTTCTCTCTCAATCTGAATAACCTTGGTCAAGGATTTGTTCGAGCAAGAACACATGGGATATTCCTCTCATGATACTGAGAGCGGATGATCCTCTATTGACACTCAATAGCCCTCGTAAGGTTGGCTACCACTCCCAATAATCGGCTGTACTAGATCTGAAACTTTCCAAACCTATAAGTTCGATATCAAAAAGTGGAGTACTCATATAGGACATCCTTGGTGTCTCAAGTCTAAGGACCAGATACACTACTGGGACTATGGAATCGCTGTTTGACGTGAGGTATCAATAACCATCCAATATTCCGTAGGTGAATCAATCAGTGAACTCATTCCCCAATAAGCACCTGCACTATACCCTTAGTGTCCCCACACGAGTAGCTATGAGACCAGCTACCTCCATCATATGGACAAGTATACAGCATACCTGTCTATCCGATTATCTCGATGTCCTTCTCGAGTATCCTATGACCAGGATAATTCGGGGTCTGTGTTTAAAGATGAATCGGTCTCATTATCGTGAACTCATCACGATCTAATTCCCATTGTACAGATCCAAGGACATCACAATATATGCAACACACAAGATAAAGTGATAAAACGCCTAATAATAAGCAAAGAGAAAAAGTGTATATCAAGTCACAAGTGCCATCACTCATGTGATTGGCTTGCAGGACATATATGACTAGCATTTTGACACTTTGTTTCACTTTACAACTTTATCATCATTGTAGTTAATCCTGCACACATAAACTAAAACTCTACTTCGATCTAGATAATTATTACAACGCAAATTGACATTCAGTTGCTTGGCATGTCATTGGCTTATCGGCGCTTCGTCCGATTCTTCGACACATCGTCCTCTCTAGCGATCCGTTGCCCAATCGGCAATTGACCTCCACAACCCCGATATCTTTGGTGTAACATTCTCTTCTTGGCCTGATGCCCGACGTACAAAGCCTTCCGCCGATTGTCGACCGAACCTCCGACTCGACATCCAATATCCAAACGTGATCACCCAACGCAACGTCAATTCCTCTAGCGTCAACTGTCTAATCCTGATTGATAGTAGACCTGTGTAACTCAAAACGTAGTTAGACTACAAAACACAATCAATTAGTTTCATCATCAAAATTTGAGATTCAACAATCTCCCCCTTTTTGGTGATGACAACTAATTGATGACTAACGGAGTTAACCATAACTCCCCGGAGTTTAACCAAACTCCCCCTATCAATATGTCATTGATAGAACATTTGGATTATCCCAAATCTAAGCAACATTCATCACAATATATGAGAATTATCAAATCATCATACAAATATATAAAATATTCAATTCAATGCATGAAGTCATCAATCTATTTCTCCCCCTATGTCATCAACAAAAAGGAGAAGTAATCATCATAGCTAGTTTAAAAGATATGCAAGTTTTACAATCATACTAGCTATCAAGTTATACAACATTCAATCATAGCAAATTTCAAATTCTCTCTAAAGATAAGAAAGATTTAAGTTCAAGCATGACAAGTTTTACTTGCTTCTTATGCAATTTTGCACTTTCTTAGCTTCCTTTGCGATATGCATGTAATTTTATAATTTCTTTCTTCTCTTTTGAGAAGAAGAAGCTTGCAAGTTTTGCTTTCTTTGCATGCTAAGAATTTTATCAATGTCAAAGCTAGCAAAGGCCTTCTTCCTCTTTATCAATGTCAAAAAAAAGGGAGGATCAAATACTTCAAATAATCTTGCATGAGATTCAACAATAATTTGTAACAAAAATGCAAGCAATTTTGTTGAAAAAGTGAAGTTGAGCAAGATTTTTGCCTCTCTTGAGATAGCAACATTTTGCTTCTCAATGTTCAAACTAGCAATTTTTTCTCTCTTGATGCACAAGCTAGCAATTTAACTCCCCCTTATCATTATCGAAAAGAAGGGAGGAACCAATGATCAATTATAAATTTACATCAATCAATATATCAATTATCACATGATGCATACAAGCCATAGATGCAAAGAATTCATGAAAGCAAGCTAAAGTAATCATGTCATGATATCAAGAAAAATTCAAGAAGGACATAATTCATTTGACTATTCCGTTTAATAGAGTAAAAGAATTATACAATCAAGGATCATGATAAAAGTATATCAATATCATAGATCAAGTCATGATTCATGATTAATCATAAAGAAAATTAATTTTCAATCATCACACAAGGCAAAGAAATCATATCATTTCTAGGATATGATATCAAGGCTCAAGAAGAACTTGATTCAATTGAGAATGAATAGCACAAAGAGCACCTTGATTCATGCATAAGATTTTTCATCAAGATCATATTTCATAAGAATCAAGATATCAAGATCACAAATTCATAAAAATTCAAGTATTGAATTCCGAGAAATCAAAAGACAAGATACAAACGATCTTGATTTATAAAGAACTTCAAGTTATAATTTGCAAGATCATGATTTCACTAAAGTATTTTCTTTAGCAAAGAATCACATGAGTACTTGATTGTTGCATAAGCAATTTTATTGCATCATAATTTATAAAAGTTTACAACATGAATCATAGGAGGTAAAATAGCAATAATATCAATCATGATTCATTTGATAGAAAATAGCAAAGAGAACAATTTGTTTCATGCATCTTGATTCACACAAGTCAAGTTATGATTCCAAGCGTTTAAGAGATGAATCAAGAATCTTTAACAAGTCTTATTCAAATTCATAAAAGATATCAAGAAGAGCAAAATTTCTCTTACATTGATATTCAAACCATGACAAGTGATATATCAAACGTTTGTATTAATATTTCAATCATCAAAGCACATTTTCTCAAGTTGAGTATCGAAAAGTCAAGAGAAAATAATTTATGATTCATTTGCATTTTTCTAAAATAACATGGGAGAATCATAAATGAGTATGGAGCAAGAGATCTTGAAGAACTCAAGTTATCAAGATTATGATATAGATAAGACTCATTCTAGTTCAAATCATCAACTCCGAACTCAAACAAATCATCAAAATCACTTTCGTAATTTACGAGATTCATAAGATATCATAAAATCATTAATCTCAATAATATAGTAAATATAATTTCTTTATGTTTCATCATATAAGTATGTCTTTTGCCTTTATATGCCAAATCAAAATATTCAAAACTGAAAGACAAACTTTATTATAAAAATTATCAAGACAACAATATAACACATTATGAGATTTAATTTATCATGATAATGTGTTTCATTTTGTTTCAAACAAGTGTGCTCATGTTTCAAAAGATGAGTATCAAATTTAAGACCAAAACATGAGTTTGTCATCAAGATATGATATCACAAATTCATTAAGCATGATAACAAACTTTTAATATTTTCATTTCAATGATGATTTCATAATGTATGTTCAAACATTTATATGGAACCCATCATTGTATAAATTCAAAATACAAGTTTGTCATTAAACCCATTAAGATCAAATGCATCAAAATCTTTTATTCGAAAATTTTAATAAGAGCAACATAAATTGATTACATGTGAGCATGTATCAACTTTTCAAAGCAAGACGTAAGTTTTGTCATAAAGACCGTTAAGACCAAACACATCAAAAATAAAACATCATGATTAAATTATTTTTAACTTTTGTGTTTTATTTTATGTGGTTGATCTTATATATAAGTATGTTCAAATTTTCATGTAAAAATGAAATCATCAATATGCTTGCTTTTATTTTTAATCATATTTGGTGTGCAAGCATTATCTTGAAACATGCTATTAATTTTTTATATCAAAAATCATGCATCTTGTTTAAAATCAAAAGCAATGTAAAATCATCAAGATTCATGAATTTATCATGATCATACGTATGGAGCATTTTCATTTATCAAATAAGATTTCACATAAGCATGCCCAAAAACATTTTGCATGAAGGATATGTATCAAGTTTAAAGCCAAAAAATGATACGAAAATCATCAAGATTCATAGATTCATTATGAATATATTATTTCAAAATATGAGATTTCAAGTCATCAAGTATGATACAATTATTAAGCATGTTTTCATAATGTATCATCAAAATCATTTTAATTCTTTCTTTCATTTATAATAACAAGATGATCAATGCTCAAATTTTTGCTAAAATACACACATTTGAGGTCACTAAGAAAACATTCAGATCAAAATCTCACCTCTATAGTCTACAATTCATAACCCATGTGCAATTCATAAACATATCACACGTCACTCGATAATTCATACAACCTTTGAACTCAACTCATCAAAATAATAACCGCATAACATAAATTCACAAGTGGGAAAGACTATGCAGTCACCAAGCCAACGATTACCATAAGATCATATCATTACATGAATTTAACATAACATTCCAAAATCCTATACATGAGGATCCTTTATCTTACACAAAATCCACGGTTTAGATTCATCGTCACATTTCATAAGATGTAGAGTATCTTATACAACAAATACACATATGCTAACAAAGATCTGCCCAAAATCATCTAAACTTTCCACCGCCTCATTAATCTCTTAACATTTAAGCAAGCGTCGCGCTATCTGAAAAATTTATCAACAAGCGGGGTGAGCATAAAGAGCTCAACTCGACAAGTGACTAACATGTCCATATCAAATAATACAATTTCCAAAGAGATACAAGTTTCAAATTACAAGTCGAATATACAAGTCGAATATACGAATTCGTAGACAAAATATCATTAGGAGCGAAACACAATTGTCCTTTCAATCTTACATATTTGGTTCTGACGGATGGGGCATAGAGTAATTGGAGCATATCAAGAACAAAGGGAACACATCGGAGCTTACCGATGGCATATAAAATGTTCAAAGCATATCAATGGCATATGGAACATTTGAAGCAAAATCATCGATGAATGAAGCATTTGAGCATAATCAATAACAAATATCGTCATGAAGCTTAAACGTCGTCCTTGACGTTGCAATCATATCATTCTTATCCGAGCATGAACAGAAACAACACACCAAAACTCTGGATGTCATATCAAACATATAGAAGGTGTAGTGGGATCTCAGTCAGAATGTGATTCATCCATTTCTGAATGACCACCTGACAAAAGTCTCCCACGTCTGGGAGCTCCATCCACCCACGTCTAGGTGAAGTCGGAAGGGGCGGCGAGCATCGCGGGCTCTAAGCACATACCCTTTACCATTTCTCGGCAAGGTCGAGAATATCCCACATAGCGGGACCCCACATAGCGGGCAATAAGCACATACCCTTTACCATTTCTGGCAAAGGTCCGACAATCCCACACACCGAGTACAAGAGGGCAGTTTTAACAATAAGTAGCATATATCGGAAGCACACGCGAACAACAAAACGTGCATGTGCCTTTTCGAGACAATACGAAACAAAGAACAAATCTCTACGCAAATGTATTCAGATTTGAAATGAAATGAAAATAAGAGTGTACAGGGATTCCAAGCAGTAATATTAGCTCAATTCCAATAAGAAGGTTAGATGAATTCAAATATCCAAAGGAACGGAAGAATACGCGAAATCGACCAAAGCTCGATTTCGGACAGAATTCCAGTGGCACATCAAACAAATATTTCCGAATATCAATTATGCTCCAATACCCATAAGAAAGCTATGGTCGAACCATATATCAATCTATATTCTGATGGAACAAATTTCATATGAAACAGGGTTCCCAACACGGAATTACCTTTGATTTGGTAACACCAGGTCAAAAACACAATCACTGTTTTGCAGAATATGTAGGGTCGGATTCAACAGATAATAGGGTAGGCTATTGAATTCCAAAATTTTCAAACTATATGTCAAAAGAAAGATTTGCAAGTCTAGTTTCAAATAAAATCAGTTTGGTACAAATCCAAATTTTCAATGGGGAGTTATAGGCATTTTAATATCGACAGGTCAGAAATCTTGAACCCTGTTTTACAGCGTCTATAGGCTCATTCGAAACAGATGCTTGGGTAAGTATTCGGTGTCCAAAATCTACAAAATCAGTTTCAAAAGGAAGATATAAGAGTCTAATTTCAAACAAATTAGTTCCTGTCCGAATTCACATTTTGTACTAAAACTTATAGCTGAAACAGTGTATAGGGGTCAGTTTACAAAAACTTCAGAATCCATGGTTCTATGTCCAAGGGAGAGACATATCAGTTTCTAAGTAGAAATCCTTCAATTTATTTTGAATCAACATAAAAACAGAGACTAAAAATTCTGTAGGAAGGGGTTAGAACACTTGCCCTTGAGAATTTTGACCAAGTGGAAGGATTTAAGCAAGAACCCTAAAAGCCCCAATTTTTTTTCTCTTCTTCTTCTTCTTCTTCTTTCTTTCTTTCTTTCTTTCTTTCTTTCCCTGATCACCCACGAGCTGCCTTCTCTGCTTCCTTAAGAATGAAGGCAGAGAGGCTTAAACGGTGGAAATTGTCATTTAGTGCATTTTGCATTTCAGTCCTTGTTTTTATCATATTCACGATTTGGTCCTTAGGGTTTACATATAGGTCCTCATATTCTTTCTCTTTTTTTTTTTTTTTTTTTAACAGATCTCCCAAATCTTATAATTAAGTTACTTCTGTTTCATACTCTATTTCTTTTGTCAATTTAAACTAAATGCTTACATTATCACCAAAAATTTATACGAAAATTCGAAAATGAGGGGTGTTACACTCTCCCCCCCTTAAAAAAAAAAATTTAGTCCTCTAAATTTATCGTACCTCTATCGATGAAAAGACTGGGATACACCATTTTCATTTCCTCCTCTAGTTCCCAAGTTGTCTCCTCTCCAGAATGATGTCTCCAAATTACTTGAACCAGTGGGATGACCCGATTCCTTAGGACTTTTTCTTTCCTATCAACAATCTGAATAGGCTCTTCCACATAAGATAAATCTTTATCGATCTCCACCAGCTCATACTCAATGATGTGAGAAGGGTCATATATATACTTTCTAATCATCGAGACATGGAATATATCGTGGACATGGCACAATCTGGTGGCAAGGCAATCCCATGTTTAGCGTAACCAACCCTCTCAAGAACCTCAGGTCCAATAAATCTTGGGCTTAATTTCCCTTTCTTCCCAAACCTTATAATGCCTTTGGAAGGGGAGACTTTTAAGAATACAAAATCTCCGATTTCAAACTCAATATCTCGTCTTCTATTGTCGGCATAACTCTTTTGACGACTCTGAGCAGTTTTTAACCTCTTCCTTATAACTTGAATTTTCTCGGTAGTTTCTTGTACCTTGTCCGGTGCTAACAGCTTTCTGTCACCAACTTCCTCCCAACATATAGGTGTTATGCACTTTCGCCCATATAAAGCTTCATAAGGAGCCATCTGAATACTTGAATGATAACTATTATTATACGTGAACTCAACAAGTGAAATATCCTTATCCCATTCACCTTTCCAATCCATAACATAGGCTCTAAGCAAATCCTCAAGTGTTTGAATTGTTCTTTCTGACTGACCATCAGTTTGAGGATGATATGTGATACTAAACTTAACTTTAGTGCCCATCGACTCCTGCAATCTTCTCCAGAATCTAGAGAGAAATCTGGAGTCTCTATCAGAGATGATCTCCTTTGGAATACCATGAAGTCTTACAATTTCATTGATATATAAATCTGCAAGTTTATCAAGCGAATAAGTCATATTAATCGGTAGGAAGTGTGCAGATTTTGTTAACCTATCAATGATAACCCAAATAGCATCATGCTTCCTCGAGGTTCTGGGTAGTCCCGAAACAAAATCCATAGTAATACATTCCCATTTCCATTCAGGAATAACTAAAGGTTGCAACAACCCTCCAGGTCTTTGGTGTTCTACTTTGATTTGTTGACAAGTCAAACATTTTGAAACATACATTGCAATTTCTTTCTTCATGCCTTTCCACCAATAATGACTTTGAAGATCTCTATACATCTTAGTGCTCCCAGGGTGTAGGGTGTACTTTGAAGTATGACTTTCATTTAGGATTTGATTCTTGATATCTGGTTCATTTGGTACACATACTCTCTCCCCAAATCTCAATAGGCCATCCTTTGAAACTTGAAATTGTGGCTTCAATTCCTTTTCTACTTCACTCCTCAAGTAGATTAGATGTGGATCTCGTAATTGTCCTTCCTTAATTTGTTGAATAAGATCGGATTGCACTTGAATGGAGGCCATCAATATCATCGAGTCTTGCTCTTTCCTCAAAGCTTTCAAATCAAAATTTTCTTCAAATGACTTCCATTGCTTCACGACCAGACTAGCCATAAAACTTGTAGATTTCCTACTAAGTGCATCAGCTACAACATTGGCCTTGCCCGGGTGATAACGGATGGCACAATCATAATCCTTCGAAGTTCTATCCATCTTCGCTGCCTCATGTTTAACTCTTTCTGAGTGAAAATATATTTTAAACTCTTATGATCAGGATAGATTTCAAACTCGCCGGCCATACAAATAATGTCTCCAAATCTTTAAAGCAAAAATAATTGCTGCCAATTCCAAATCATGAGTTGGATAATTCAATTCATAACCTTTAAGTTGCCTAGAAGCATACGCGATTACTCTCCCTTCCTGCATCAAAACACATCCTAGGCCCTTTCTTGAAGCATCGGTATAAACTACAAACTCACCACTACCACTTGGAATAGTAAGAATAGGGGCACTAGTCAATCTTCTTTTTAACTCTTGAAAACTTTGCTCACAATCATCACCCCATACAAATTTCATATTCTTCTTAGTGAGTTTGGTGAGAGGTTGAGCAATTCGAGAAAATCCCTCCACAAATCTCCTGTAATAACTGCCATGCCCAAGAAGCTTCTAACTTCCGTTACATTTGTTGGTACTCCCCATTCAACTACAGCTTCTATTTTCCTTGGATCAACAGATATACCCTTCCCTGAAATCACATGGCCTAAGAAAGCAACTTCTTTCAACCAAAATTCACATTTGCTGAACTTTGCATACAACTTCTTTTCTCTTAGTATGGACAATACATTTCTCAAGTGTTCCTCATGCTCTTGTTTACTCCTCGAATACACCAATATGTCGTCAATAAATATAATTACACAGATATCCAAGAGCGGTTGAAATATCCTATTCATTAGTTCCATAAAAGCTGCAGGGGCATTTGTCAAACCAAAAGGCATTACTAAGAATTCATAATGACCATATCGAGTTCTGAAAGCTGTTTTTGAAATATCCTCCTCCTTGATCTTCAACTGATAGTAACCTGACCTCAGGTCAATCTTAGAGAATACTTGTGCACCCTGCAGTTGATCAAACAAATCATCAATTCTAGGTATGGGATACTTGTTTTTGATGGTCACCTGATTCAACTGTCTATAATCAATACAAAGCCTCAATGTTCCATCCTTCTTCTTCACTAATAGTACCGGAGCACCCCATGGGGATACACTGGGTCGTATGAAACCCTTATCTAATAATTCTTGTATTTGCTTCTTTAACTCCTCTAGCTCGAGTGGTGCCATTCTGTAGGGAGGCTTGGATATTGGGGTTGTACTGGGGACTAGATCAATAGCAAATTCACCCTCTCTATCTAGAGGTAAACCAGGCAAGTCATCTGGGAATACATCAGGGAATTCCTTGACCACTTCAATTTCATCTAGGTGGGTTTCCTGATTTGAATGCTCCTTTACACACACCATATAACAAAAACAACCTTTCTGCATAAGACGATAAACTTGAAGTGCGATATCAAGCAAGGAGGCAAATCATGCCTAATGCCCTCAAAGAAAAATATAGGCTGATCTGGTATGCAGAAAGTAATTATTTTTTTGTAACAATCAATACTAGCGTGATGAGAAGATAACCAATCCATGCCAAGTATAATATCAAAGCCCTGGATCTCTAGGAGAATCAAATCAGCAAGGAGTTCGTGTTCTCCAATAGAGATCAAGCAAGATGGGTAAACCAAGTTTGTTGCCAATGAATCTCCAACAGCAGTTGTTACATATAACATATAATCCAGGGTCTAGGTAGAATATCCAAGTGACAAGCAAAGTGTTGTGAAACAAACGATAAGTTGGAGCCGGGATCAAACAAAACTTTTGCATTTCTTTTAGAAACATGAAGAATACCTTCCACTATTGATTTAGAAGCTTTAGAATCTTGTTCAGTGATAGCGTACACTCTAGCATGGGCTGAGGGTCTAGGAGACAGTGGCTCTTTCTTCCTTTTCAGTGGGCAATCTCTTAATTGATGATCTAGCTTTCCACAACCAAAACATGCTCCAGTCACCCGAAAACACTGACTTGTTTCATGATTTAATCCACATTTTGCACATAACTGAGTCCTCCCCAATGGTTTCCTTTTCTCAAATCCAGATGTCTTAAACCTCTTGTTACTAGCTTCATATTCATATTCCCTCCTGCTTTTGCCAGTATATTTGTCCCTTTTGTTCTTGCCAATGATTTCTTGAATTTCCTCTATGTCTCTTTCAATTTTCAAAGCTCTTTCTCTGTATCAGCATATGTTTGAAATTTTAAAGTGACACATTCGGCTTCTTATTGCTGGCCGTAATCCCCCTTCAAACCTTCTTGCTTTTCTAGATTCATCATCAGATCATATGTGTGGCAAACCTGAGAGCTCAAAGTGAATTTAGATTCATACTTTGTAATCTGTCATACTTCCTGGATAAGATTCAAGAACTCCAATTCTTTTGCTCTCTCATACAAATGGAAAATATTTATCGTTAAACTTTTCTTGGAATAACTTCCATGTCATTGGCTCATGTTTGATTTCAGACATCCTCTTAATCATTCTCCACGGTGTTCAAATTTCTCCTTCCAAAGCATAAAGGTGGCAAGAAAAACCTTCGATCATCGGGGTAATTTAAAGCATCAAATATTTTCTCTATCTCATCATCATCCATCGTTCTCGCCACCATTGGATCAGATTCACCACTAAAACCGGGAGGACTAAGCTTCTTAAATTGTCCAATTCCCAACCCCGTCTGGTTTGATGTCTCTGTTGCATCATTACTTCCTTGTTGGACAGTCGTTGTTGTTGTTTGCATCACCTGTGTCATAGTCTCTCCAAAGTCCGCATGATACCACTCAATTGATCAGCAGATGATGCAGCAGGAGAACCAGATGATCTCGTCATCCTTGCTTCCTAAAACATCAAAGGAATTTTCTTTGATCAATCTCTAAATGAATAGTCAATAAACCACAAAACATATATATATTTTTTTTTCATCAAGTACGTAAAAAAAATATTCATAGTGATTCTCAAATCATGCTCTGATACCACCTCTGTCACGACCCTCAAAATATCGACAATATTTAAAAATTTTCATCACAACTATCCCAGGATCCAAACACACATTTGAGGTCACTAAGAAAACATTCAGATCAAAATCTCACCTCTATAGTCTACCAATTCATAACCCTGTGCAATTCATAAACATATCACACGTCACTCGATAATTCATACAACCTGAACTCAACTCATCAAAATAATAACCGCAACATAAATTCACAAGTGGGGAAAGACTATGCAGTCACCAAGCCAACGATTACCATAAGATCATATCATTACATGAATTTAACATAACATTCCAAAATCCTATACATGAGGGATCCTTTATCTTACACAAAATCCACAGGTTTAGATTCATCGTCACATTTCATAAGATGTAGAGTATCTTATACAACAAATACACATATGCTAACAAAGATCTGCCCAAAATCATCTAAACTTTCCACCGCCATTGATCTTAACATTTAAGCAAGCGATACGCTATCCTGAAAAATTTATCAACAAGCGGGGTGAGCATAAAGAGCTCGACAAGTGACTAACATGTCCATATCAAATAATACAATTTCCAAAGAGATACTGATTTCAAATTACAAGTCGAATATACGAATTCGTAGACAAAATATCATTAGGAGCGAAACACAATTGTCCTTTCAATCTTACATATTTGGTTCTGACGGATGGGGCATAGAGTAATTGGAGCATATCAAGAACAAAGGGAACACATCGGAGCTTACGATGGCATATAAAATGTTCAAGCATATCAATGGCATATGGAACATTTCAAGCAAAATCATCGATGAATGAAGCATTTGAGCATAATCAATAACAAATATCGTGCGAAGCTTAAACGTCGTCCCTTGACGTTGCAATCATATCATTCTTATCCGAGCATGAACGAAACAACACACCAAAACTCGGATGTCATATCAAACATATAGAAGGTGTAGTGGGATCTCGGTCGAATGTGATTCATCCATTTCTGAATGACCACCGACAAAAGTCTCCCACGTCTGGGAGCTCCATCCACCCACGTCTAGGTGAAGTCAGAAGGGGCCGGCAGAGCATCGCAGGCTCTAAGCACATACCCTTTACCATTTCTGGCAAAGGTCCAGAATATCCCACATAGCGGGACCCCACATAGCGGGCAATAAGCACATACCCTTTACCATTTCTGGCAAAGGTCCAGACAATCCCACACACCAGAGTACAAGAGGGCAGTTTTAACAATAAGTAGCATATATCGGAAGCACACGCGGAACAACAAAACGTGCATGTGCCTTTTCGAGACAATACGAAACAAAGAACAAATCTCTCGCAAATGTATTCAGATTTGAAATGAAATGAAAATAAGAGTGTACAGGGATTCCAAGCAGTAATATTAGCTCAATTCCAATAAGAAGGTTAGATGAATTCAAATATCCAAAGGAACGGAACAGAATACGCGAAATCGACCAAAGCTCGATTTCGGACAGAATTCCAGTGGCACATCAAACAAATATTTCCGAATATCAATTATGCTCCAATACCCATAAGAAAGCTATGGTCGAACCATATATCAATCTATATTCTGATGGAACAAATTTCATATGAAACAGGGTTCCCAACACGGAATTACCTTTGATTTGGTAACACCAGGTCAAAAACACAATCACTGTTTTGCAGAATATGTAGGGTCGGATTCAACAGATAATAGGGTAGGCTATTGAATTCCAAAATTTTCAAACTATATGTCAAAAGAAAGATTTGCAAGTCTAGTTTCAAATAAAATCAGTTTGGTACAAATCCAAATTTTCAATGGGGAGTTATAGGCATTTTAATATCGACAGGTCAGAAATCTTGAACCCTGTTTTACAGCGTCTATAGGCTCATTCGAAACAGATGCTTGGGTAAGTATTCGGTGTCCAAAATCTACAAAATCAGTTTCAAAAGGAAGATATAAGAGTCTAATTTCAAACAAATTAGTTCCTGTCCGAATTCACATTTTGTACTAAAACTTATAGCTGAAACAGTGTATAGGGGTCAGTTTACCGAAAAACTTCAGAATCCATGGTTCTATGTCCAAGGGAGAGACATATCAGTTTCTAAGTAGAAATCCTTCAATTTATTTTGAATCAACATAAAAACAGAGACTAAAAATTCTGTAGGAAGGGGTTAGAACACTTGCCCTTGAGAATTTTGACCCGAAGTGGAAGGATTTAAGCAAGAACCCTAAAAGCCCCAATTTTTTTCTCTTCTTCTTCTTCTTCTTCTTCTTTCTTTCTTTCTTTCTTTCTTTCCCTGATCACCCACGAGCTGCCTTCTCTGCTTCCTTAAGAATGAAGGCAGAGAGGCTTAAACGGTGGAAATTGTCATTTAGTGCATTTTGCATTTCAGTCCTTGTTTTTATCATATTCACGATTTGGTCCTTAGGGTTTACATATAGGTCCTCATATTCTTTCTCTTTTTTTTTTTTTTTTTTTTTTGAACAGATCTCCCAAATCTTATAATTAAGTTACTTCTGTTTCATACTCTATTTCTTTTGTCAATTTAAACTAAATGCTTACATTATCAATAAGGCATTCATAGCCTTTGCATTTAAAGAAAACGATCTTTTCTCCAAATCTAACCATTCGTTCGTCGATTTAGAGGAAAGTTAAAATCCATTTTCAACGATGTTCAATAAGTTTAAATTGAGAGAAATCAAAAAAACTCTCATTGGAGTTTTCCAATATGTGTAGTCCGAACTGTTAAAGAACGGTAGATAAAAAATCGAAAAGCCATCTTGAAAGCCATGAAGAGTCATTTCGTACGGGTGTAAATCCGAATGAGAAATAACGTAGCTCTGATACCAATTGTTAGGGATCGAGCGGCACTAAGAGGGGGGTGAATTAGTGCAGTGGTAAAGATGATAGATTTTCAGCGATTTAAACCAACTTCGGATACTTAGTACGATAAAAATCATATTTTTGACTAAAACTGATTCCAATTAAAGTGTAATGGAAAGTGCTTAAAGTAGAGAATATTTAGATAGGAAGAAGGAAGTGATGAGTAAGTTGAGCAGTGAAGAGAATGCAGTTTGCAGAAAGGTAAATGAAAGAACGTAAAGGCAAACCATTTTTATAGTGGTTCGATCATCCGACCTACATCCACTCCCGATTCCTCTTCACTTGAGGCCATCGGCTTTCTACTAGCTACCTTCCTTCCAATGGGCGAAGACAAACTCCCTTTTACAAACTCTGTTTACAAAGCTTCTCTCAACACCTCTCTTAAGAACACTTCTAAACTTTGGAGGAGGGACTTCTACTTCAAATGACAGAGTTTTCCCTTAGTTTTCTTGCACACTTCTTGCACTTCAAGCAAGAACACTTGGGGTATTTATAGACCCCAAGAGGATTTAAGTTTGGAGCCCAAATTTGAATTGCCTCGGTTTTCCTAATTCTAGCAGTACTGGGTGGTGCCACCGCTGGTGCCCTCGGGTGCTGAGCAGTGCCACCGCTAGCCTGGGCGGTGCCACCGCCCAGCTCTTGGCCTCTAGGTGGTGCCACTGCCTAGGTCATTTCAGCACACTGGTTTGGGCCAAAAACTCGGCCCAAACCGGTCCAAATGAAGTCCGAATTGGCCCAAATTTGGTTTATAGGATTAACACCTAATCCTAAACCAAATTACGTGCTAACTATGAATTTTAAAGATAGTTTCTAAGCTATTACAAAGTCCACAAGACAAGACTTCTTTCGGCAAGCTTCCGACGAACTTCCGATGGTCTTCCGACGAACCCTCGGAAATCATTCTACGGACTCCCGGCAAGCTCCCGGACTACACGATCTTGGCGAGTTCCAACGAGCTTCATTGGCAAGCTTCGATCTTTCTTGGCAAACTCTATGAACTTCTGACAAACCTTCGGGCGAACTTCTGAAAACCCTTCGGCAAGCTCCCTACTCGTTCTCGGCCGGTTCTGGCAATACTCCCAATGAATCTTCGGACTTCCGTCGAACTCTCGAACTCCCAATGATCCATCCCACTTATCTTTCGGCACTTTGTTTCACTTTATATCTTCAACGTCATCATAGTTAATCCTACACACATAAACCAAAACTCTACTTCGATCTAGATAATTATTACAACGCGAATTGACATTCAGTTGCCCGGCACGTCATTGGCTTACCGATGCTTCATTTGATTCTTCGGCACATCGTCCTCTCTAGCGATCTGTTGCCCAATCGATGGTTGACCTTCGTAACCCCGATATCCTTGGCACAACACGCTCTTCTTGGCCCGATGCCCGACGTACGAAGCCTTCCGTCGATTGTCGACCGAACCTCCGGCTTGACTTCCAATATCCAGACATGATCACCCGGCGCAATGTCAATTCCTCCAGTATCAACTGTCTAATCCTGATTGACAATAGACCTGCATAACTCAAAACACAGTTAGACCACAAAACACAATCAATTAGTTTCATCATCAAAATTCGAGATTCAACAATAATCACACATCACATGAGCAATCACACCAGATGATCATGGACAACATCTTAATATGATCAAGCTCGAGCTAGTGGGCTGAATCACTCACATTAAGATCTATGTATGCAGCGGTGCATCTCCATACCCTATGATCATCCATCTCATCCTCATCGGTTTCGTCGACAACTTGACACATCTCCATACATCGCGATCATCTGTTTCGCCCTCGTGGGTCTCGCTATCACTTCCATGCTTCCATCGTGCCTCCTCATATAATTACAACTTAATTACAGGCATGCAGGCCCGACAATAAACGAGAAAAAAAATTGAGGCTTACAAGCCTCAATAATAATAATAATCATATGTACACACATATCATATGGTCCATGATCATCCGTCCCCATCATATATTACATGTACACATTATCATCTTGTAGGACTACTAGAAAATAATAATTCTAATTAATTAAATTATTTAATTAATTATTTTGCTGCCCTTATGTGACCAAGAAACCCTAGCTGTAGGGGCTGCCATGCAGCAGGTTTCGAGCAGCCTTGAGTCATACTTGTCGGAATTCCTTTTGGCTTAGTGAATTATTATGTCTATAATAATTCACTCGACTTATTGATCGCGAACGTACTATGCCACTATGTTATAGTTCCCAAATGATATAGGGAAATCCAATCATTTAGATTTATCTATCCTTAGTTACCATGTACCTATAGTCCCTCATCCATCTAATATCCCAGAGACTCTATACCGGGTATGGTGCTGTTAGGCCCATACGGTCTCTTCTCCAGTCTCTCTCTAATCAAATTCTCTCGAAGAACTCTTTCTCTCTCAATTTGAACAACCTTAGCTAAGGATTTGTTTGAGTAAGAACATATGAGATATTCCTCTCATGATACTGAGAGCGAATGATCCTCTATCGATACTCAATAGCCCTTGTAAGGTTGGCTATCACTCGTAATGACCAGTTGTACTAGATCTGGAGCTTCCAAACCTATAAGTCTGGTATTAAAGAGTGGAGTACTCATACAAGACATCCTTGGTGTCTCAAGTCTAAGGATTAGACACACTCCTAGGACTACGGAATCATTGTCTGACAATAAGGTATCATCAACCATCCAATATTTCGTGGGTAGATCAATAAGTGAAATCATTCTCCAATGAACACTTGTATTGTATCCTTAGTGTCCCCACACGAGTAGCTATGAGACCAGCCACCTCAATCATATGGACGGATATATAGGACACCAATTTGTTTAATTATCTCAATATCTTTCTCGAGTAATCTATGACCGAGATTATTTAGGATCTATGTTTAAATGTAAATAGGTCTTATTATTGTGATCTCATTATGATCTATCTCCCATTGCATAGATCCATGAGTATCATAATATATGCAATACGCAAGATAAAGTAATAAAATACCAAATAATAATAAGCTAAAAGAGTACATGTTAAGTCACACATGTCATCACTCACGTGATTGGCTTGTAGGGCACTTATGACTAACAATGACATCACATAGGTAATAGAAGAATAGAAATAAAAATTATAGATTTTCCACATAAAAGGAGTTTCTTGTCATTGTACAAAAATTGGCACGTAAAAATCATAAAATCGAAAAACTATGCATATAAGGGAACTGTTACCTAGGGAGATCATGTATCCTTGAATTCCTACAAATCTATAGGAGAGGATGAAGGAGGTCTACTATCCTCCTCTCTATTAGTGATCCATATGGCAGGGGCTGTGAAGACACTCCTCAAATCACTACTCAATTATCCTCTTTGCGTACACCATACAATCAAGAAGGCAGCTAGCCCTTCCTACTATCCACATGTCCCAAATAGGGATGGCTAGCTGAGGAGGAGAAGGAGAGAGGAGAATAGTAGGTGGCAACTAAAAAAGCCCTAGCCTATGGGCTTTTAGTTCTCACCTATTTATAAAGGTCTTATGTCAATTAAACCATAATGGATCCTACCCTATTGGGTACTGGATCTCCATCCAACTACCCAAGCCTCTTAGATTAGTGGATCTCTACCTAATAATCTCTTATTAGCTCTTATTGGATCTTATCCATAGGATTCAATAATTCAATGGCTTATTGGATATCCATAAGATAGAAGCTCCAGTGGATATCTCATATCTAAACCTCTACTCATCGTAGCACCTACCAAATGTGTGTGACTCTTTAGGCCCAATATCGTGCTGGCCATGAGTTATACCTATTAGAACTCCTTTTGGCTCGATAAATTATTATCTCCATAATAATTTACTCGACTCATCGATTATGAATGTACTTGGCCACTACGCCATATTCCCCAAACAATACAGGGGAATCCAATCATTTGGACTTATCTGTTCTCAGTTATCATGTACCTATATTCCTCAGTTACCATGTACCTATACTACACATGAGCAGTTATCTCGATGTTCCTCTCGAGTAACTTATGACCGAGATTATTTAGGGTTCGTATTTAAAAGAAAATCGGTCTCATTATCATGATCTCATCATGATCCGATTCTCATTATATAGATCCAAGGGCATCACAATATATATAATAGACAATGTAAAGTAAAAAAATAATAATAATAAGCAAAAAGAGTGCGTATCATATCACACATGACATCACTCACATGGTTGGTTTGTAGGGTACTTATGACTAGCATTATATGATGAATTTAAATTAGTTGATAAGAAATATAAATTATTAAAAAAGATCATGCTTCTCTCTAGTAAATTTAAAAAATCAAAAAATGAGTATGACAATTACATGTTAACCTCTTGTACTAAATGTGAAGAATTAGATTCAATCAAAAGGAAAATATGATATCATAACAAATACTAAAAAAATTTAAAATTAGGAATAAATCATTAAACATGATCATTGCTAACAAAAATCGTACACATAGAAACGAAAGAATCGGCTTTATGAGTATTAACACTGAATAAAAGCTGACTATATTTATTAAAGGACCCACATTACATGTTTCTCCTAAAATTAAATGTAATTTTTTTGTAGATATGATCATTATGCCTATAAATATTTATTTAAAAAATATAACTCACATAAATTAGTTTGGATTCTTTACCTAAGGAATAGAAGTATGTAGATACATATCTTAAGGAGCCAATCATTAGGGATACATCAAATGGTGTTCAAGCTCATTGTAAAAATTTTAAGTTATTTCAAATGGAAATCAAGAGTACTTTTCTTAATGACTTTATTTCCAAAGAAGTTTATGTTAAGCAACCACTCGATTTAGAAAACGTTCTTTTTTCAAATTATGTTTATAAGTTATTTCCTCATTCAAAATAACTACTTGAAAGGCAAGATCGATATCACATTATTTATTAAAAATTTTAAAAATAATTTTTTATTATTCAAATTTATGTTGATAATATTATTTTTGGTTTTACAAATAAATCTCGGTATGAATCATTTGCCAAAAGTCTAAGCTAAGAATTTGAAATGAGTTTAATGGGTGAATTGATATTATTTTTAGGATTACAAATTAAGCAATTAAGTGATGAAATTTTATTAATCAATCTAAATATGCTTTGGATCTATTAAAATGATTTCATATGGATAGTGTAAAGGTCATTAACACACCAATAAATACCATTACAAAATTAGATATAAACAATGAAGGAGAATATTTTGATCAAAAGACTTATAGAGGTATGATAGGTAGTTTGCTATATCTTACTGCAACTAGACCTGATATTATGTTTAGTGTTAGACTTTGTACTAGATTTTAATCTAATCCTAAATAATCTCATTATAAAGCAGTTAAAAAGATTTTTAGATACTTAAAAGAAACTTCTAATTTAGGATTATAGTCTCCAAAATCTAGAAATTTTGAATTAATTACTTATGCTGATGCAGACTTTGCTAGATGTAGAAAAGATAGCAAAAGCACATTTGGAACATGTCAACTCTATAGATAGAAAAAGCACTTATTTCTTTATCTTTTAAGAAATAAAATTGTATTACATTTTCTACATCAACGATTTAAAATTCTACATCAATCATCACATAAAAGATATCAAAAATCATGAAAGATCAATTCGTGAAGGATCAAGTCGTGAATATTGAAAAGTCATGATTTATTTTGATAAATCTCTTTTTTTGTAAATAGCAAAAAAAAAGAATCATAGTAATGATTTTGATTCAAAAGAAAAATCAAGTCATGAAAATAAAAAATCAAGATAATGATTAAAAAAATATGAGAAGAGTTCATGCATTTGAAAGATTTAACATACCCAATTCTCTTCTAATAAAATCGAATTGTTTCTCATTCAATGGTTTAGTAAAAATATCTGCTAATTGATGTTTTGTGCAATAAAATCTAAAGATATATTATGATTATTAACATAATCCCTAATAAAATGATGTCTAATATTAATATATTTAGTTCTTGAGTGTTGAATGAGATTCTTTGTTAAATAAATTATACTAGTATTATCATATTTTATAGGGATGTTTTTTAAGTAAAGTTTGTAGTCTTCTAAAGTGTTTTTCAACTAACTTGTGCATAACATGCACTTGCTACTACATATTCAACCTCAATTATAGATAATGTAATAGAATTTTGTTTCTTAAAAGACCAAGAAACAAGTGCTTTTTCTATCTATTCTAGAAATGCAATAGAATTGACAATAGAATAGAAATAAGTGCTTTTTCTATCTATTCTAGAAATGCAATAGAATTCGATTATAGAAAATGTAATACAATTTTATTTCTTAAAAAACAAAGAAATAAGTGCTTTTTCTATCTATAGAGTTGACATGTTCCAGATGTGCTTTTGCTATCTATTCTACATCTAGCAAAGTCTACATCAGCATAAGTAATTAATTCAAAATTTTTAGATTTTGGAGACTATAATCCTAAATTAGAAGTTCCTTTTAAGTATCTAAAAATCTTTTTAACTGCTTTATAATGAGATTATTTAGGATTAGAATAAAATCTAGTACAAAGTCTAACTCTAAACATAATATCAGGTCTAGTTGCAGTAAGATATAGCAAACTACTTATCATACCTCTATAAGTCTTTTGATCACAATATTCTCCTTTATTATTCATATCTAATTTTGTAATGGTATTCATTGGTGTGTTAATGACCTTTACACTATCCATATGAAATTATTTTAATAGATCCAAAGCATATTTAGATTGACTAATAAAAGTTCCATCACTTAATTGCTTAATTTGTAATCCTAAAAATAATATCAATTCACCCATTAAACTCATTTCAAATTCTTAGCTTAGACATTTTAGCAAATGATTCATACTGAGATTCATTTGTAAAACCAAAAATAATATTATCAACATAAATTTGAATAATAAAAAATTATTTTTAAAATTTTTAATAAATAATGTGATATCGATCTTGCCTTTCAAGTAGTTATTTTGAATGAGGAAATAACTTATAAACATAATTTTAAAAAAGAACATTTTCTAAACCGGGTGGTTGCTTAACATAAACTTCTTTGGAAATAAAGTCATTAAGAAAAGCACTCTTGATTTCCATTTGAAATAACTTAAAATTTTTACAATGAGCTTGAACACCTTTTGATGTATCCCTAATGATTGGCTCCTTAAGATGTGTATCTACATACTTCTATTCCTTAGGTAAAGAATCTAAACTAATTTATGTGAGTTATATTTTTTAAATAAATATTTATAGACATAATGACCATATCTACAAAAAAAATTACATTTAATTTTAGGAGAAACATGTAATGTGGGTCCTTTAATAAATATAATCAGCTTTTATTAAGTGTTAATACTCATAAAGCTAATTCTTTTGTTTCTATGTATACGACTTTTGTTAGCAATGATCATGTTTAATGATTTATTCCTAATTTTAAATTTTTTTAATATTTATTATAATATCATATTTTCCTTTTTGGAGATAATAATTTACCGAGCCAGAAGGAGTTTTAATATGTATGACTCATGACCAGCCTAAAGAGTCACATACATTTGGTAGGTGCTGCGATGAGTAGAGGTTTAGATATGAGATATCCACTGTAGCTTCTATCTTATGGATATCCAATAAGCCATTGAATTATTGAATCCTATGGATGAGATCCAATAAAAGCTAATAAGAGATTATTGGGTAGAAATCCACTAATCTAAGAGGCTTGGGTAGTTGGATGGAGATCCAGTACCCAATAGGGTAGGATCCATTAGGGTTTAGTTGACATGAGACCTTTATAAATAGGAGAGAACCAAAAGCCCATAGGCTAGGGCTTTTTTAGTTGCCACCTACTATTCTCCTCTCTCCTTCTCCTCCTCAGCTAGCCATCCCTATTTGGGACATGTGGATAGCAAGAAGGGCTAGCTGCCTTCTTGATTGCATGGTGTACGCAAAGAGGATAATTGAGTAGTGATTTGAGGAGCGTCTTCATAGCCCTTACCATGTGAATCACTACTAGAGAGGAGGATAGTAGACCTCCTTCATCCTCTCTTATAGATTTGTAGGAATTCAGGGATACATGATCTCCCTAGGTAACAGTTCCCTTATATGCGTAGTTTTTTTATTTTATGATTTTTACGTGCCAATTTTTGTACAATGACAAGAAACTCCTTTTATGTTGAAAATCTATAATTTTTTATTTCTATTCTTCTATTGCCTATGTGATGTCATTGTTAGTCATAAGTGCCCTACAAGCCAATCACGTGAGTGATGACATATGTGACTTAACATGTACTCTTTTTGCTTATTATTATTTGGTATTTTATTACTTTATCTTGCGTATTGCATATATTGTGATACTCATAGATCTATGCAATGGGAGTTAGATCATAATGAGATCACAATAATAAGACCTATTCACATTTAAACACAGATCCTAAATAATCTCGGTCATAGATTACTCGAGAAAGATATCGAGATAATCAAACAAATTGGTGTTCTATATATCCGTCTATATGATTGAGGTGGCTGGTCTCATAGCTACTCGTGTGGGGACACTAAGGATACAGTACAAGTGCTCATTGGAGAATGATTTCACTTATTGATCTGCCCATGAAATGTTGGATGGTTGATGATACCTTATTGTCAGACAACAATTCCATAGTCCTAAGAGTATGTCTAATCCTTAGACTTGAGACACCAAGGATGTCTTGTATGAGTACTCCACTCTTTAATACCATATTTATAGGTTTGGAAGCTCCAGATATAGTACAGCCAGTCATTACGAGTGATAGCCAACCTTACGAGGGCTACTGAGTATCGATAGAGGATCATTCGCTCTCGGTATCATGAGAGGAATATCTTATATATTCTTACTCAAACAAATCCTTAGCTAAGATTGTTCAGATTAAGAGAGAAAGAGTTCTTCGAGAGAATTTGATTAGAGAGAGACTCGAGAAGAGACTGTATGGGCCTAATAGCACCATACCCGGTATAGGGTCTCTAAGATATTAGATGGATGAGAGATTATAGGTACATGGTAACTAAGGATAGATAGATCTAAATAATTGGATTCCCCTATATCATTTGGGAACTACAACGTAGTGGCCTAGTACGTCCGTGATCAATAAGTCGAGTGAATTATTATAGACATAATAATTCACTAAGACAAAAGGAGTTCCTACAAGTATAACTCATGGCTAGCTCGATATTGGGCCTAGAGGATCACAGACATATAATAAGTATTGCGATGAGTAGAGGTTTCGATATGAGATATTCGCTAAAGCCCCTATTTATTGGATCTCCGTTAAGCCCCTGAATTATTGGATCCTATAGATGAGATCCAATAAGAGCTAATAAGAGATTATTGGGTAGAGACCCACTAATCTAAGAGGCTTGAGTAATTAGATGGAGATCCAATACCTAATAGGGCAAGATCCATTCGGGTTAAGTTGAAAAGGAACCTCTATAAATAGGAGGGGACCAAAGGCCCATAGGCTAGGATTTTTTGGTAGCCACCTCCTATTCTCCTTCCCCTCTCGTCCTCAACCAGTAGCCCAAGTTTGGGGCATGTAGATAATAAGAAGGGCCGGCCCCTTCTTGATTACGTAGCGTGCGCAACGAGGAGACTTGAGCAACAATTTGAAAAGCGTCATCGTAGCCCCTGCCATGTGGATTATCGCTAGAGAGGAGGAAATTTGAACTCCTTCATCCAGTCTCATAGATCTGTATGAATTTAGAGATATATGATCTTCTTAGGTAATTCTCTTACATGTAGTTTTTTGGTTTTGCAGGTTTTGTGCACCAACTTTTGGCATGATGATAAGAACCACTTTTTCTATAGAAAATATGTGATTTTTATTTCTATTCTTTTGCTGCACATATGATGTCACTGTAGATTTCCCAACAGTGGTATCAGAGCTAGGTTACTCACACAAAAGATTGGCTTTTAAACTGCATGTGTTGTGTTCAATTGTGTAAGAATTATTTTACACGATTGCTATGAGTTTTTGTCGTAGATATCAAATCTGTGCTACAATTTTTCTCTATTATGAGGTGTTTTACAAAGGGCTTTTGATGTCAAATATGTTTGCATAAAAGATGAAGAAAGGGTAGCAATTGTTACTGCCATTTAGATTGGCCAAAGGCTGCTTGCAGCCTTGGCCAAGATCTTTTCTTGCTGCTCTCAGCTTAGCCAAAAGCAGTAGGAATGAGAGCAGTAAGGTTGCTCTCAACCTGCTGCATGGCAGCCCCTGCAGCTAGGGTTTCTTGGTCACATAAGGGCAGCAAAATAATTAATTAAATAATTTAATTAATTAGAATTATTATTTTCTAATAGTCCTACAAGATGATAATGTGTACATGTAATATATGATGGGGACGGATGATCATGGACCATATGATATGTGTGTACATATGATTATTATTATTGAGGCTTGTAAGCCTTAATTTTTTTTCTTGTTTATTGTCGGGCCTGCATGCCTGTAATTAAGTTGTAATTATATGAGGAGGCATGATGGGAGCATGGAAGCGATAACGGGACCCACGAGGGCGAAACAGATGATCGCGATGTATGGAGATGTGTCAAGATGCCGACGGAACCGATGAGGATGAGATGGATGGTCATAGGATATGGAGATGCACCGCTGTATACATAGATCTTAATGTGAGTGATTTAGCCCACTAGCTCGAGCTTGATCATATTAAGATGTTGTCCATGATCATCTAGTGTGATTGCTCATGTGATGTGTGATTATTGTTGAATCTCGGATTTTGATGATGAAACTAATTGATTGTGTTTTGTGGTCTAACTGTGTTTTGAGTTACGCAGGTCTATTGTTGATCAGGATTAGACAGTTGACGCTGGAGGAATTGACGTTGTGCCGGGTGATCATGTCTGGATATTGGATGTCGAGCCGGAGGTTCGGTCGACAATCGGCGGAAGGCTTCGTACGTCGGGCATCGGGCCAAGAAGAGTGTGTTGCGCCAAGGATATCGGGGTTGTGAAGGTCAACCGTTGATTGGGCAATAGATCGCTAGAGAGGACGATGTGTCAAAGAATTGGATGAAGCGTCGATAAGCCAATGACATGCCGGGCAACTGAATGTCAATTCGCGTTGTAATAATTGTCTAGATCGAAGTAGAGTTTTGGTTTATGTGTGCAGGATTAACTATGATGACATTGAAAATGTAAAGCGAAACAAAGTGCCGGAAGACAAGTGGGATGGATCGTTGGGAGTTCGAGAGTTCGACGGAAGTCCGAAGATTCGTTGGGAGTATTGCCGGAACCGGCCGAGAATGAGTAGGGAGCTTGCCGAAGGGTTTTCGAAAGTTCGCCGGAAGGTTTGTCAGAAGTTCGCAGAGCTTGCCAAGAAAGATCGAAACTTGCCAATGAAGCTCATTGGAACTCACCAAGATCATATAGTCTGGGAGCTTGCCGGGAGTCCGTAGAATGATTTCCGAGGGTTCGTCAGAAGACCGTCGGAAGTTCACCGAAAGCTTATCGAAAGAATTCTTGTCTTGTGGACTTTGTAATAACTTAGAAAATATCTTTAAAATTCATAGTTAGCACATAATTTGATTTAGGATTAGGTGTTAATCCTATAAACCAAATTTGGGCCAATTCGGACTTCATTTGGACTAGTTAGGCCGAGTTTTTGGCCCAAACTAGTGTGCTGAAATGACCTCGACGGTGACACCGCCTAGAGGCTGAGAGCTAGGCGGTGTTACCGCCCAGGCTAGCTGTGGCACTACTCAGCACCCGAGGGCACCAGCGCTGGCATCGTTGGATGGGCGGTGGCACCACCCAATACCGCCAGAATTAGGAAAACCGAGGCAATTCAAATTTGGGCTCCAAATTTGGGCTCCAAACTTAAATCCTCTTGGGGTCTATAAATACCCCAAGTGTTCTTGCTTGAAGTGCAAGAAGTGTGCAAGAAAACTAAGCGAAAACTTTGTCATTTGAAGTAGAAGTCCCTCCTCCAAAGTTTAGAAGTGTTCTTAAGAGAGGTGTTGAGGGAAGCTTTATAAACAGAGTTTGTAAAAGGGAGTTTGTCTTCGCCCGTTGGAAGGAAGGTAGCTAGTGAAAAGCCGGTAGCCTCAAGTGAAGAGGAATCAGGAGTGGATGTAGGTCAGATGACCGAACCACTATAAAAACGGTTTGCCTTTACGTTCTTGCATTTACCTTTCTGCAAACCGCATTCTCTTCACTGCTCAACTTACTCATCACTGCCTTCTTCCTCTCTAAATATTTCCTACTTTAAGCACTTTCCATTACCCTTTAATTGGAATCAGTTTTAGTCAAAAACATGATTTTTATCGTACTAAGTTTCCGAAGTTAGTTTAAATCGCTGAAAATCTATCATCTTTACCACTGCACTAATTCACCCCCCCCCCTCTTAGTGCCGCTCGATCCCTAACAATTGGTATCAGAATCACATTATTTCTCATTCGGATTTACACTCGTACGAAATGGCTCTTCATGGCTTTCAAGAGGGCTTTTCGATTTTTCGTCTACCGTTCTTTAATGGTTCGGACTACACATATTGGAAAACTCCAATGAGAGTTTTCTTGATTTCTCTCAATTTAAACTTATTGAACATCATTGAAAATGGATTTCAACTCTCCTCTAAACCGACGAACGAATGGTTGGATTTGGAGAAAAGATCATTTTCTTTAAATGCAAAGGCTATGAATGCCTTATTTTGTGCTTTAGACAACAATGAGTTCAACCGGATTTCTACATGTGAAACGGCTTTTGACATTTGGCAAACTCTCAAAATCACACACGAAGGAATGAGTAGAGTCAAAGACTCGAAAGTTAATATTTTAATGCATGATTTTGAGGTTTTTCGAATGGCACCAAGTGAGACTATCGATAACATGTTCTCCCATTTCTCGAATGCCATCAATAGTCTAAAATCTCTTGGTAAATGTTTTTCGGATTTTGAACTCGTAAGCAAGATTTTAAGATCCCTTCCAAAAAGATGGGATCCTAAAGTAACCATAATACAAGATGCTAAATATTTAAATAATTTACCTATTGAAGAACTAATTGGCTCACTAATGACACGAAATGAGCCTCCTAGAATATTTTGAACTTAATGAACACTTGAACCACCTTCCAAAGAACAGGAAGGATTTGGAACTTCGAACTATGAAATGCCACTTGAGTGATGACTCAAGTGATGAGGATAATGAGAACTTTGAACTTCGAACACTAAATCTTAATAAGTTTATTAAACAAAAATCTAAAATAGATAATGAACTTGAATAGAGGAAGAGGCCAAAGAAGAAGAAGAAGGCTTGCAAAGAAGAATCAAGTAAAGAAGAGGCGAAATGGGCTTTGACGATTTTCGACAATGAGGTAAGAAACTCACCCAAGTTGCTTTTACCTTATTTTGAAATTACATGATGCTTTCCATGAATGCTTAACTTAGTTAGTAGGAATTTTTTCATGCTTTTCTTGTGTTTTTAGAAATTTAAAAAAATTATTTTAAAATTATACTATACTTTTCTTTCTAGTATTTTTGAAAAGTAAAAATTATGAATGATACTTGCATGATTTGTGATATTGCCTAGGATTAATCCATTCATTTGTATCTTGATGTTTTATATTTCATTTCTAAACATGATGCTTGATCTTTAAATTTTTGTATCATACTTAATAAGGAATTGAAATGATGAAGATTAAAATCCTACATTTTGGAATAATGTATATTCAGACTTGATGGTTTTCATGATGAAATTATTTTTCATATTTATAAAATGATGCATGATTTTAGCAAAAATTTGAGCATTGATCATCTTGTTATTATAAACGAAAGAAAGAATTAAAATGATTTTGATGATGCCTTATGAAAACACGCTTAATAATTGTATCATACTTGATGACTTGAAATCTCATATTTTGAAATAATATATTCATAATGAATCTATGAATCTTGATGATTTTCGTATCACTTTTTAGCTTTAAACTTGATACATATCCTTCATGCAAAATGTTTGTGGGCATGCTTATGTGAAATCTTATTTGATAAATGAAAATGCTCTATACGTATGATCATGATAAATTCATGAATCTTGAATTCATGAATTTATATACTATCTATATACTATACTTGAGAAAAGACATACTTGAATTCAACCCCAAACCGATAAGTTACATTTATTTGAACTTATCGACATACTTAACAAGCATGATTTTTCATCCCAAAATACGATACATGGTATCGTTCATAATACAAAAATGATGTCAAGGCATGACATCCATTTTAAAGTCTAATTTTGAATGATGATAGACAATCATCATTTTAACAAATAATACCAACTACAATTTTAAAATTTATCAAGATTCAAAATAATAAATCACCATTCCAAGGCATGATATCAATTGATAATTTATCATTCAATAGTATGATACAAACTTCAAATATGCAACCAAATCTGTGGTGTTAGAATTTTTCATACCAATTTTTCATGGAATATCTACTCAACCCACTTAGATTATTGGATCTCTACCCAATAATCTCTTATTAGTTCTTATTGGATCTCATCCATAGGATTCAATAATTCAATGGCTTATTGGATATCCATAAGATAGAAGCTCCAATGGATATCTTATATCTAAACCTCTACTCATCGCAGCACCTACCAAATGTGTGTGACTCTTTAGGCCCAATATCGTGCTGGCCATGAGTCATATATATTAGAACTCCTTCTGGCATGGTAAATTATTATCTCCATAATAATTCACTCGACTCATCGATTATGGATGTACTTGGCCACTACGCCATATTCCCCAAACAATACAGGGGAATCCAATCATTTGGACTTATCTGTCCTCAGTTATCATGTACTTATAGTCCTTAGTTACCATGTACCTATACTACACACGAGCAGTTATCTCGATGTTCCTCTCGAGTAACTTATGATCGAGATTATTTAGGGTTCGTATTTAAAGAAAAATCGGTCTCATTATCATGATCTCATCATGATCCGATTCTCATTACATAGATCCAAGGGCATCACAATATATGTAATAGACAATATAAAGTAAAATAATAATAATAATAAGCAAAAAGAATACGTATCATATCACATATGATATCACTCACATGGTTGGTTTGTAAAGTACTTATGACTAGCATTATATGATGAATTTAAATAAGTTGATAAGAAATATAAATTATTTAAAAAGGATCATGCTTCTCTCTAGTAAATTAAAAAAATCAAAAAATGAGTATGACAATTACATGTTAACCTCTTGTACTAAATGTGAAGAATTTGATTCAATCAAAAAGAAAAATATGATATTATAACAAATATTGAAAAATTTTAAAATTAGGAATAAATCATTAAACATTATCATTGCTAACAAAAGTCGTATACATAGAAACGAAAGAATCGGCTTTATGAGTATTAACACTTAATAAAAGCTGACTATATTTATTAAAGGACCCACATTACATGTTTCTCCTAAAATTAAATGTAATTTTTTTATATATATGGTCATTATGCCTATAAATATTTATTTAAAAAATATAACTCACATAAATTAGTTTAGATTCTTTACCTAAGGAATAGAATTATGTAGATACACATCTTAAGGAGCCAAACATTAGGGATACATCAAAAGGTGTTCAAGCTCATTGTAAAAATTTTAAGTTATTTCAAATGGAAATCAAGAGTGCTTTTCTTAATGACTTTATTTCCAAAGAAGTTTATGTTAAGAAACCACCCGGTTTAGAAAACGTTCTTTTTTCAAATTATGTTTATAAGTTATTTCCTCATTCAAAATAACTACTTGAAAGGCAAGATCGATATCACATTATTTATTAAAAATTTTAAAAATAATTTTTTATTATTCAAATTTATGTTGATAATATTATTTTTGATTCTACAAATAAATCTCGGTATGAATCATTTGCCAAAAGTCTAAGCTAAGAATTTGAAATGAGTTTAATGGGTGAATTGATATTATTTTTAGGATTACAAATTAAGCAATTAAGTGATGAAATTTTATTAGTCAATCTAAATATGCTTTGGATCTATTAAAATGATTTCATATGGATAGTGTAAAGGTCATTAACACACCAATGAATACCATTACAAAATTAGATATGAACAATGAAGGAGAATATTTTGATCAAAAGACTTATAGAGGTATGATAGGTAGTTTGCTATATCTTATTATAACTAGACCTGATATTATGTTTAGTGTTAGACTTTGTACTAGATTTTAATCTAATCCTAAATAATCTCATTATAAAGTAGTTAAAAAGATTTTTAGATACTTAAAAGGAACTTCTAATTTAGGATTATAGTCTCCAAAATCTAAAAATTTTGAATTAATTACTTATGCTGATGCAGACTTTGCTAGATGTAGAATAGATAGCAAAAGCACATCTGGAACATGTTAACTCTATAGATAGAAAAAGCACTTATTTCTTTGTCTTTTAAGAAATAAAATTGTATTACATTTTCTACAATCGAATTCTATTACATTTCTAGAATAGATAGAAAAAACACTTGTTTCTATTTTATTGTCAATTCTATTGCATTTCTAGAATAGATAGAAAAAGCACTTGTTTCTTGGTCTTTTAAGAAATAAAATTCTATTACATTATCTATAATTGAGGTTGAATATGTAGTAGCAAGTGTATGTTATGCACAAGTTAGATGAAAAACACTTTAGAAGACTACAAACTTTACTTAAAAAACATCCCTATAAAATATAATAATACTAGTATAATTTGTTTAACAAAGAATCTCATTCAACACTCAAGAACTAAATACATTAATATTAGACATCATTTTATTAGGGATTATGTTAATAATCATAATATATCTTTAGATTTTATTGACACAAAACATCAATTATCAAATATTTTTACGAAACCATTGAATGAGAAACAATTCGATTTTATTAGAAGAGAATTGGGTATGTTAAATCTTTCAAATGCTTGAACTCTTCTCATATTTTTTTAATCATTATCTTGATTTCTTGATTTTTTTATTTTCATGACTTGATTTTTCTTTTGAATCAAGATCATTACTATGATTCTTCTTTTTTTTGTATTTACAAAAAAAGAGATTTATCAAAATAAATCATGACTTTTCAGTATTCACGACTTGATCCTTCACGAATTGATCTTTCATGATCTTTGATATCTTTTATGTGATGATTGATGTAGAATTTTGCACCACTGTATCCTTCCCTTCTCTTTTTTTTTAATGATAAAGGGGAGATAGAGAAGTAAAACTTGCTAGTTTGTACATCTCAAGAGAAATAAAACTAGCTAGCCTTCATACTTCAAAGAGAAGTAAAACTTGCTAAGCTTGCATGTTTCAAAAACTTGCTAGGCTTGCATGTTTCAAAAACTTGCTAGTTGCACTTTTCTCTTTTTTTATGACAAAGGGGGAGAAGTAATGATAATTTAAAATTTTTATGTTTTAGAATTATGCTTGATGATTTAGAATCTTAACTCATACTTTGATATTATGATGATGATGTATGCAATGATTGGATGTTGGATGTACTAAGATTGGATGTTGTGGGAGTCAATATGTCGACGGATAAGACAATACGTCGAAGGAAAGCACGATGCACCGAGAGTTCGGATGCACCAATGACATGCCGGATAACATAAGATTTATGTTTTATAATTATTTATGTCTTGATTGTTATAGTTTAGGTCTTAAATGAGTTAGTTTTTGGTATAACTATGCTAACTCAATTAGAGGCCCATTGGGCCTGAATCAGGACTGATTTGGGCCTATTGGAAGGCCTATTCAATGACCTATAATTGAGTCAAGCGGTGAAACTACCTATGAGCTAAAACATACAAAGTGTACATTTTTCATAAGACCTAGCAATGGTACTGCTAGTATATAGTCTTTTAGGGTGTCAAGCAATAGTACTGCCCAGATTGGGTGGTGGCACCGCTAGTGCTCAATGCTACAGATAGTGGTACGACCCAGTATTGGTGGTGGTACCATTAGTACCCCGAAAACCCAGGTTGAGATATTTTTAGTTTTATTTTTAAAGCCATTTGGGGCCTATAAATACCCTACTCATCTCTGTTAGGTTTATAGAAGAAAAGAGCTCAAAAAACTTATGATTCTAAGTATGCAATTTCTGTTGAAAGAGTTAAGTCCTTCCTTCTCAAACCCTCTAAGTCATACTTGTTAAGATCAAGAACGGCACTAAGAAGGGGGGGGGGGGAATTAGTGTAGTGGATAAAACTCTCAACGATTTAAATGATTTCGAAAAACTTCATATGATGGAAATTTTTCATTCAACAAAAATTGTTTCAGAAAGACGATGACTCGAGTGAGTTTATAAGAGAGTAGAGAAGAAGAGATTGGATAGTTGCAATGAAGTATAAATTAAATGCAGGAAAAGCAAATTACGCACCAAGAGAACGCATCAATTTTATAGTGATTCAGTCGTCCGACCTATCTCCACTTCTGATACCTCCTCCGATGAGGTCACCGGCTTCCACTATCAATCTTTCTTAAAGGGCAAAGATCAATCACCCATTTATAGAACTTTTACAAGTGGCTCACTCTCCTTTTATATTTTGAAACGGTGGAGGTGAACTCTCAACTTTCTATAAGTTATTTCACTATAGTTTCGATACTAACTTGTTTACTTCTCTATGTATAAGTAGCTGAGACGTAAGAGGTATTTATAGGCCTCAATTGGCCTCAATAAGTGATATTCCATATCTCATTGGTATGAGACCTCTCTTGAAATTTTTCATGTCAAACCTTTTGACAATTGTGTCTATGTACCTAGACTAAGACAAGCCAAGTATCCTCTTGGATCTATCTCTATAGATCCATATCCCCAATATGCAGGATGCTTCCCCTAAGTCCTTTATGGAGAAGTGCCTAGATAACCAAGTTTTTACTGTGGAGAGCATTCCTACATCATTCCCAATGATCAGGATGTCATCCACATATAATACCAAAAAGGTGATAATGCTCCCACTTACTTTCCTGTACACACAAGGCTCATCTTTGTTCTTAACGAAGTCATAAGATCTGATCACCTCATCAAATCTTATGTTACAACTTTGGGAAGCTTGCTTCAATCTATAAATGGACCTAAGTAACTTACACACCTTATCTGGGTTATCCTTGGACATGAATTCCTCAGGCTGTATCATATACACCTCCTCATCGAGGTTACCATTGAGGAATATGATTTTGACGTCCATCTGCTAGATCTCATAATCATAGTGTGCTGTAATAGCCAATAGAATTCGAATAGATTTTAGCATGGCTACAGGTGAGAAAGTTTCGTCATAGTCAACACCTTGCCTTTGACGATACCCCTTAGCCACTAGCCTTACTTTATAGGTCTCTACCTATCCATCTACTCCAATCTTCTTTTTGAAGATCCACTTGCAACCAATGGGTACAATACCCTCGGGTGCATCAATTATGTTCCAAACCTTGTTGGAGTATATGGAATCCATTTCTGAATTCATGGCTTCTTGCCATTTCCCGGAGTATATGCTCATAATAGCCTCCTCGTAGGTCTGAAGATAAATATCCTCAACATCCTCTCTTCTGATATGTCCCACATATCTCTCAAGAGGATGAGATACTCTATCGGACCTACGTAAAGTTGAAACTTATGTGTTAGGTATCTGAACAGATTTTGGAATGGTGCTTGAGCTAGGTTCTCCAACCTCGCTCAACTTTATCATGCTCCCACTGTCTCCACCAAGAGTGTGTTCCTTCTCAAGAAACACTGCTCTCTTGGCTACAAAGACCTTTCGGTCCTCAAGATGATAGAAATAATACCCACAAGTTTCTTTGGGGTATCCTACGAACTTGCACCATTCCATCCTAGATTCCAACTTGTCAGGGTTGTGTCTCTTAACGTAGGCAGGGCAGCCCCAAATCTTAACAACTTTAAGATCGGGCTTCTTCTCATTCCATATCTTATATGGAGTAGACATCACTGATTTAGTTGGAATTCTATTCAGAAGGTAAGCTGCGGTCTCTAGGGCATATCCCCAGAATGAGATGGGTAGGTCGGTGAAACACATCATGGAACGCACCATATCTAACAGTGTGCGATTCCTCCTTTCTAATACACCATTAAGCTGTGATGTATAAGGAGGTGTCCATTGGGATAAAATCCTATAGTTTTCGAGGAACTAGGTGAACTATGTACTCAAGTACTCACCTCCTTAATCTGATCGAAGGGTTTTAATACTCTTTCCTGTTTGGTTCTCCACTTCTCGTTTCCTCTTAGACTCATATACACTCATGATATGTGGAGCTACATTTAGTATAAATAAACTATTATGCACTGTTCCTCTCGTGATGATCTCATCATCTAATATTATTGAACAACCATTTTTCTTAAAAACTAATTTATATCTACTAACTGTCAAACTTGAAATGGAAATAATATTTTTGATAATAGAAGGAACATAATAGCATGCATCTAATGCAATAATAGCTCCACCAGGCAGATGTAAGGTGACCTTGCCAACAGCTAGTACAGCAACCTTTGCTCCATTGCCCATCTTAAGGTCCATCTCGCCTCTGTTCAATCTCCTAGGTCCTGCCAGAACCTGCAACGAATTGCAAATGTGATAAGCACTCCCGGTATCTAATACCCATGTGTTATCACAAGATTCTGACAAATGGAGACTAATCATGAATGTACTTGAAACCTCTCCAAGCTTCTGTTTCGCCCTTTCTATAAGGTACTCTTTGCAGTTCCTCTTCCAGTGCCCATCTTTGCCGTAGTGGAAGCATTGGCCTTTGTCCTTTATTGGGTCTTTCTTGGCAACCTTTACCTTACCCATTTTGCCATTGCCCTTGCCCTTCTTAAGGGTCTTCTCAGCCTTCCTTTTCTTTCTGGTCTCACCAGTGTAGAGAACCGGCTTCTCTTTCTTGAAGGTGCTCTCTGCTTCTCTCAACATATTGAGGAGTTCTGGGAGGGTCACCTCAAGTTTGTTCATATTAAAATTCATTATGAACTGAGAAAAGGAATCTGGTAGGGACTGAAGTACAAGATCCACACACAGGTTATCCTCTAGGACCATTCCTAGACTTGTGAGTTTTTTGATCCACTCAATCATCTTAAGGACATGGTTCTAAACCGGTGTCCCCTCAGTCATCCTAGCACGGAAAAGACTCTTTGATATCTCATATTGCTGAGTTCTTCCCTGTTCCTCAAACAGTTTATGGAGATGTAGGAGTATGGAATTAGCATCTATATTTTCATGCTGTCTTTATAACTTAGTAGTCATAGAGACCAACATATAACACTGAGTAAGAGTGGAATCATCTAAGTACTTCACATAACGAGCGATCTCATCCTTGCTTGCCCCTTCGTCGGGTGTAGGGATCACTGTATCAAGGACATACGCGATTTTCTCCACCGTGCGAATGATTCTCAGATTGCGAAGCTAATCCATATAATTTGGACCAGTGAGGTGGTTGGCATTAAGTATGCCACGTAAAGGATTTGAAAGCGATATTTTTCTGAAATAAAAAATGAAGCACAAATAAATAACATGCGGACTTTGTAGAAATTTAAACAATTAAGATAAGGACTTTTATCTTAATGTATTCCCACTAATTTTTCGTGAGACACACAACACCCTCTAGTATATGAATCGGAGACCCCCGGCGGATCTCTAGTGAGGATCAGGATCCAATCGACGTCTTAACGTAACCTCGAGGGACTCGACCAATCACGTTAAGCCCGTAAAGGTAGGCAACTCTTGTCAATCATAACTCCTTGTGATTCCCGTCCTGTTCGGCCTCAGAACCACCATGGCCTCTAGGGACTCGACCAACCATGATGTTCAGTTAAGTCATTAACATCGTTACCAGATGAGTCTGATTAGGTGATATACTCTCGAGGGACTCGACCAAGTATACCATGTCCTCATGTCACCTTTGACATCTCTATATCGTAGATAAGATGGCGAGACGCGATATAGGTGAGTCTCGAGGGACTCGACCAACTCAACCTACACCGGGAATCGGCTCCTAGCTATAACGATGAAAGGCCACGTGGGTCAATCTAATCACGTTTACCGACTTAATATTATTAATGGAGAGGATTTTTGATTTGGTCTCCTAACATAATGTGTCACACACATACGTATTTAATATATACATCTACATCGCATGCAAATATATATATATATATATACATATACATATCTAGTATGTGTATAACTAATCACACATCACATGAGCAATCACACTAGATGATCATGGACCATATCCTAATGTGATCAGGCCAGAGCCAGTGGGCCCAATCACTCACATCAAGATCTATGTATACTTTGGCGCATCTCTGTGCCTTGTGATCGTCCATCTCGCTTCGTCGGATCCATCAATATCTCAATGCATATCCATGCGTCGGATCATCCGTCTCGGCCTCGTGAGCTCTACCACTGCGCCTCCTCATGTAATTACAACATAATTACAGGCACGCAGGCCTGACAGTAAATGAGAAAAAATAGAGGCTCGCAGGCCCCAATAATAATAATCACATGTACACACATCACATCACAAGTCCATGATCATTTGTCCACATCATACATCACATGTATATATTATTTTATAGGACTACTAGATAAAAATTAATAGTTAATTAAACTATTTAATTAACATATTTGATTTTTTGAAATCAGGGACATAAAGGGAATTTTTTGAATTCCTAGGGGTATTTCGATAATTCAGCCAAAGGGTATTTTGGTAATTCTGTCAAAAGGGATAGAATATGGAATTTTTGAAATTTCGAAGGGCAAAACCATCTTTTGCCCAAAACCCTAATGCCTTTCCCTTCTGTAGAGTTCCGCCACCCTGCCAGCGGTGGCCACTACGGCCGGGCGCGTCGCCCTTGCTCGCGGGCATAGCGCCCGTAGGCGGTCTGTCCGCGGGCGGCGTTGCCCCTTGTGCGAGGGGAGGGAGGCGGCGCCGCCGCTGCCCCTTGAGCGTAGCGTCCGCCGCCACCCACCCGATTCTTGGCGTGCGGCAAGACGGCTGCGAAGGCGCGCGCAGCGCGCCGCAGCGCCGCCCCCCGAGAGCGGTGGGCACCGCTCGCGCAAGCGCCACCCACGGGGCAGCGCCCGTAGGCACCCCGTGGGCAACCCGCCGGCGCCCCAACGGCGTTGGCCCGCGGGCGCGGACGCCCAGCGCCGACGCAGGTAGCAAGGCTGCCCTGGTGTCGCTGCCCCGCTGGCGGGCGCTGCCTTGTTGGCAGCCCGCCGGCGCCCTTACGGGCTGGCCCGCAGGTCGACGGCTGCTGCCTGTGTAGGCAGCAAGGCTACAAGCAGCCTTGCGGTTGCTGCACAAGCGGGTAGCAATAGTTGCTGCCCTTTCTCGCTCTTCGCGCCAACGATTTTGACGTCAAAAGCAGATCTAAAACATAACACACACAATTTAAGATCTGATCTTCGCACAAACAACCTGGTTCTAATATCACTGTTGGGAAATCCGTCATGGGGAGCGACATCACATGCGCAGCGGAAGAACAGAAAACAAAACCCTAGATTCCCCATAGAAAGTTTCTGTCGTCGTGCGAAGATCGGTGCGTCAAAAACAAATTCGCGAAAACTGCACATATAAAAGTAGATACCTAGGGAGATCGTATATCCTTGAATTCCTGCAGATCTGTGGGAGAGGATGAAGGAGGTCAAGCATCCTCCTCTCCAGCGGTATCCATACAGCAGGGATTGCGACGATGCACCTCTCTCTCTTGGGAGAGGAGAACAAGAGGTGGCTACCAGAAACCCTCAGCCTAAAGAACTCTGGTTCCCTCCTATTTATAGAGGCCCCCTGAAAAATCCTAATGGATCTTTTGCACTATTGGGTATTGGATCTTCATCCAATTACCCAAGCCTCTTGGATTAGTGGGTTTCTACCCAATAATCTCTTATTAGCAATTATTGGATCTCATCTCAGGATCCAATAATTCAGAGGCTTAATGGATATTCAATAAGATAGGAGGTTCAGTGGATATCTCATATCTGAACCTCTGCTCGTCGCAATACCTACCATATGTGTGTGACCCTCTAGGCCCAATATCGAGCTAGCCGTGAGTTATACTTGTTAGAACTCCTTCTGACATAGTGAATTATTATCTCTATAATAATTCACCCAACTCATCGACTATGGACGTACCAGGCCACTACGCCACGGCCCCTAGATGATACAGGGGAATCCAATCCTTTGGACCTATCTGTCCTCAGTTACCATGTATCTATAATCTCTCATCCATCTAATATCCCAGAGACCCTATACCGGGCATGGTACTGTCAGGCCCATACGGTCTCTTCTCGAATCTTGCTCTTATCGGATTCTCCCGGAGAACCCTTTCTCTCTCAATCCGAATAACCTTGGCCAAGGATTTGTTCGAGCAAGAACACATGGGATATTCTTCTCATGATACTGAGAGCGGATGATCCTTTATTGACACTCAATAGCCCTCGTAAGGTTGGCTACCACTCCCAATGACCGGCTGTACTAGATATGAAACTTTCCAAACCTATAAGTCCGGTATCAAAGAGTGGAGTACTCATATAGGACATCCTTGGTGTCACAAGTCTAAAGACTAGATACACTACTAGGACTACGGAATCGCTGTTTGACTTGAGGTATCAATAACCATCCAGCATTCCATAGGCGGATCAATCAGTGAACTCATTCTCCAATGAGCACCTGCATTATACCCTTAGTGTCCCCACATTAGTAGCTATGAGACCAGCTACCTCTATCATATGAATAGGTATATAGCACACCAGTCTATCCGGTTATCTCGATGTCCTTTTCGAGTAACCTATGACCAGGATAATTTAGGGTCTGTGTTTAAAGTGAATCGGTCTCATTATCGTAATCTCATCACGATCCAATTCCCATTGCACAGCTCCAAGGACATCACAATATACATCTAGATAATGTGAGATAATTCCAATAATTATAAGCAAAGAGATTGACGCAGCGTGTTACAGGTGCAATCACTCATGTGATTGGCTTGTAGGGCACCTATAACTAGCAATCAAGGCATGATACCAATTTCAAATAAGATAATTAAGCATCATAACGATCATAGAAAAATTATCATTTTAAGCATACATGATTCATTTCAATCATTTGTGATGCATACAATATATTTCATATATTTGTGATATATTACAATACACTTCAAGTATTTGCGATGCTTTTGATGATACCAAGCTTTTTACGATACAAAGCATGGCAAGTTGTCATCAATTTGCCACATTTCTCCTCCTTTGTTATCAACAAAAAGGAAATGGGCCATTGTTTTAAGCAAGATATCAATTGTTATGATAGAATTCTTCTTGAAGGGGCACAAAGAGAAGGAAAAATCCATGATACCCTCAAGAAGAATTAAACTTTCATGAATCATACAACGGAAAACAATCCATTCGTGCTCTTGAAAATTCATACAAAAAGGATTTGCAATAAGAGCTAATTTTGCATTTCCATCAAGTTGTTAAAAATTGTTAGAAAAAGAGATCATTCAAGTTGTTAAAAATTCTTTAAAAATTTCTACTTTCCATCAAGAGCTCATGACATAAAGAAAAAATTTCATACATGAGGCATGAATGTCCGTTCATGAGTGAATGAAATCCGTATGGAGTTCAAGAAAAAGAGAACATTCAAACAATTAAAAATTTATAAAAACTTCTTCTTTTCATAAAGAACTCATGACATTAAAAAAAATTGAATAAAGAGATGAAAATCCGAGACATAAGAATTCATACAAGAGAAGTGTGTCACTTCATCACGTAAATGATATTTCCATAAAATCCATGAATGAAACTTAGTGAATGAGGGGAGGATTTATGAAGTGTCAAAAGTCATCAAATGATAGAATCGAGTTTGACACTAATTTAAAAAGTTATTAAATGTGTATGATACCAATTCAAAAAATCATCAAATGATGAAACAAGAGTATCAAATATTCATGAAGTAAATTTGATACAAAGATAGGAGGAAGATAGAAAAATAAGTTCATAAAAGCTCCATTTACGAAATTGAAAAGATGATACCATGATAGTACGAAATCAAAAAATTTCAAAAAAGGCATAGAACAAACTCATGCATTTGGACAATTTAGCATGCCTAATTCCCTTCTAATGAAATCAAATTATTCTTCATTTAAAGATTTTATGAAGATATCTACTAATTGGTGTTTTGTATTAATAAATTCTAAAGTTACATCATTGTTATTGATATAATCTCATATAAAGTGATGTCTAACGTTAATATATTTAGTTCTAGAGTATTAATAGAATTTTTGGTTAAATATATAGCACTTGTGTTATCACATTTTATGAGAATATTTTTTAAATAAATTTTGTAATCTTCTAATGTATTTTTCATCCATACAACTTGTGCACAATATGCACTTGTGGCTATGTATTCAGCTTCGACTGTAGATAGTGCAATCTAGTTTTATTTCTTGGAAGACCAAGAGACAAGTGCATGTCCTAAGAATTGATATGTTCCAGATGTTCTTTTTCTATCTATTCTACATTTGGCAAAATCGGCATCTACATAGATAATTAAATTAAAGTTTTTGGATTTTGGATACCATAATCCTAGGTTAGGGGTTCCTTTAAGATATCTAAGAATTCTTTTAACAGCTTTAAGGTGAGATAACTTAGGATTAGCTTGAAAGATAATATAAAGTCCTACACTAAACATGATGTCCAATCTAGTTGTGGTAAGGTATAGTAAACTACCTATCATACCCCTATAAATTTTTTTATCAAAGCTTTCTCCACTTTCGTCTATGTCTAACTTAGTGGAGGTACTTGTACGAGTATTGATTACTTTTAATACATCCATATTAAATAGGTTTATCAATTCTAATGCATATTTGGTTTGACTAAGAAAAATATCATCACTAAGTTGTTTGATTTGTAAGCCTAAAAAGAAAGTTAGTTCACCCATTAAACTCATTTCAATCTCTTGGCTTATACTCTTGGCAAATGATTCACATAAGAATTAATTTGTAGAACCAAAAATAATATCGTCAACATAAATTTGAATAACAAGAAAATTATTTTTAAAATTTTTAATAAATAATGTAGTATCGACCTTGCCTTTAGAGAAATTATTTTGAATAAAAAAAGAGCTAAGTCTCTCAAACCAAGTCTTTGGGGCTTATTTTAATCCATAAAGAGCCTTAGTTAACTTAAACACATGATTAGAAAAAAAAAAAGAGTTTTCAAATCTGGGTGGTTGTTCAACATACACTTCTTCGAAAATGAAACTATTTAAAAAAGTACTTTTAACATCCATTTGAAATAGCTTAAAATTATTACTACTAGCATAGGCAAAGAGCATCCTTATGGCTTCTAATCTTGCCACAAGAGCAAAGGTTTCTTCATAATCGATACCTTTTCTTAGTTGAAACCCTTGGCCTCTAATCTAGCCTTGTTTCTAACTATGATACCAAATTCATCTTGCTTGTTTCTAAAGACCCATTTAGTATCAATAACTAAATGGTTACTAGGTCTAGGAACAAGCTTCCGCACCTCATTTCTCTCAAATTGATTTAATTTCTCTTGCATTACGATAACTCAATAATCATCTTTTAAGGCCTCGTTAATACATTTAAGTTTAATTTGATAAAAAAAAGTGGCATTGGCATAAAATTTTTTAAAAGAATGACAAGTTTAAACTTCTTTTGATGTGTCTCCTATTATTAGCTCATTAGGATGGACATCTATATACTTTCATTCCTTAAGTAAGGAAGTTTCGAAAGAAGATGCATCTAAGTTGTTATTTGGAGGAGATATTTCCTTCAAATTCAAACCATTAAAATCAAGATCATCATCAAAATCGTTTTTCTTAAATTCAAAAACTTTATTGAAAACAACATGAATAGATTCTTCTATAACCAAAGTTCTTTTAATTAAAGACATAAAAGGCCTTAGAAATAGGAGAATAAGCAAGAAAAATGCCTTCATCGGATTTTACATTAAATTTTCCTAAGGTATCTTTTTTATTCAAGATAAAACACTTACAACCGAAAACTTTAAAATATGAAACATTGGGTTTTTTTGTTATTTCATAATTCATAAGGAGTTTTAAAGAGTAATGGTCTTACTAGAACCCTATTCATGATATAGCATGATGTATTAACGGCTTTGGTCCAAAAATATTTGAGTAGGTTATATTCGTTCAACATGGTTCTTGTCATTTCTTGTAAACTCCTATTATTTCTTTCCACTACTGCATTTTGTTGATGATTCCTTGAAATAGAGAAATTATGGTTGTATCCATTAGATTCATAAAAGTTTTGAAAATCATGGTTTTGAAATTCACTACCGTGATCACTCCGAATTGATGAAATCATAAAGCCTTTTTTATTTTGAACAAGTTTACAAAATTTTAAAAAACATTTAAAGTAATCACTTTTGTGTGCTAAGAAATATGTCTAAGTGTATCTACTATAGTCGTCTACAATTACAAAGGCATATTTGTTATCTCCTAGGCTTGTTGTATCAATTGATTCAGACAAATCCATATGGATCAATTGCAATGGTCTAGAGGTGCTTATTTGATTCTTTGATTTGAAACTACCTTCTATTTGTTTTTCTAGTTGACATGCATCACACACTTTGTCTTTAATAAACTTAATGTTAGGAATACCTCTTACTAGTTCTCTAGATGAGATTTGAGATATTAGTTTTATGCTAGTATGACCTAATCTCCTATGCCAAAACCAAGCATTGTTATTCAAAATCGAAAAACATATTTCATTACAAAGATCATTAATGTCAATAGTGTATACATTATTTTATTTTAGGACAATCATAGATGTGTTTTTGTGAGGTTTTTCAATAATGCAAGCATCGGATTCAAATCTAATGATGTATCCTTTATCACACAATTGACTAATACTCAAAAGATTATGCTTTAAGCCATCAACTAACAATATATCTTCAATCAAAAAGATAGATTTATTACCTATGGTTCCTTTGTCAATTATTTTACTATTGTTATTGTCTCTGAAGGTGACATATACTTCATCTTGACTGGTGAGCTTAGAAAATTAAGATGGATCTCTGATCATATGCCTTGAGCATCTACTATCAAGATACCATCTCTTGCTTCTAGCTTGCGATTATGTCTATAAAAAAGGATAGTTTTTAAGTACCCACTTGAACTTAGGTGCCTCAAAAATTGATCTACTTAAATTGTCATTTTACATAGAGCTCTTTATGGTTCTCTTAGGAACCCAAATCAATTTGTATGGCCTATATTTTCTAAATGGACATTTATAAGCGAAATGTCCGGGTTTACAACAAAATTTACATTTAGTGTAAGGTGATATATATATATATAAGGTAGGGCCTTTAACAAAAGTGGTTGGATTTCGGTGAGAGCCACTCACAAATCCGATTCTACCTCTTCTATGAATGTGACCCTTATTTGCAAGGATCATGTTCAAAGACTTGTTATCAACCATAAATTTTTCTAGAGTTTCTTTGAGTAGCAATTTTTCTTTCTCAAGTGCCTCAAAGTATTCACACTTAGTGCATGGAGGCAAAGAAGGAGTGTCATGTTTAAGTTTTTCAAAATCATTAATTAAAAGGGTATGCTCCTTTTTCAATAAATAAAACTTCTTACTAATTATTCTATACTCATTAAACAAATCATGAAACACATTCAAAATCTCATCGAAAGTTAAATTTTCATCTAATAAACTACTTACCTCTTCTTCGATAGCCATTAGAGTGTAGTTAGCGATCTCCTTGTTGCTTTGTTCTTTATCTTCGGAGCCGCTCGAATCATCCCACATTGCTTTGTGTGCCTTCTTCTTCTTTAGTTGTTTCTTCTTTGCATTGGGACATTCACTTTTGAAATGCCCTGGCTTCTTGCATTCGTAGCATATGACTTGTTCTTTCTTGGGTTCAATTTTATTTTTAGAGTCATTTTTATCTTTATTTCTTATAAATTTTTTAAACTTTTATATCAAGAGTGCCAAATCATCATCATAGTCCTCATCACTTGAACTATCTTTCAAATGGTCTTCATGAGTTCTTAGTATCATATCCTTCCTATTCTTTGGAAAGGAGTTCTCAAGCTCTTCATAAGCGTTCATGTCATCTTATAGGTCATTAAAGACCCAATTAATTCTTTGAGAGGAAAATTATTTAAGTCCTTGGCCTCTTGAATGACCGTTGCTTTAGGATCCCAACTCTTTGGAATGGATCTTAAAATTTTATTTACAAGTTTAAAGTTAGAAAAACTTTTACTAAGCACTTTTAATCCATTGACAACATCCATAAACCGGGTGTATATGTCTCCAATAGATTCACTTGGTTTCATCCGAAACAATTCATAAGCATGAACTAAGAGATTTATTTTAGACTCCTTTACTCGACTAGTGCATTCATGTGTGACTTCAAGTGTATGCCAAATATCAAAAGTCATTTCACAAATTGAAACATAATTAAATTTATTTTTATCTAAAGCGCAAAACAAGGCATTCATAGCCTTGGCATTTAGAGCGAAAGTCTTCTTCTCCAACTCATTCCAATCATTTATCGGAAGAGAAGACTATTGAAAATCATTTTTGACAATGTTTCATAATTCAAAATCCATAGAAATAAGAAAAATTATTATGCGAGTTTTCCAATGGGTGTAATCCATCCCATTGAACATGGGTGGATGTGTGATTGAGTGACCCTCTTGGATGCCGGCAAATGCCATCTCTCTTATGTTTTAAACCAAAATGAGAGTGACCTTGCTCTGATACCAACTATTAGGATCAAGAATGACACTAAGAGGGAGAGGGGGGTGAATTAATGCAACGGATAAAACTCAACAATTTAAACAATTTTGGAAAACTTCATACAATAAAAATTTTTCATTCGATGAAAATCATTTTAGAAAGATGTTGACTTGATTGTGTTTGTAAGAGGATAGAGAAGAGGAGAATGGATAGTTGCAATGAAGTATAAATTAAATGCAACAAAAGCAAATTACCCACCAAGAGAAGAACGCATCAATTTTATAGTGGTTCGATTGTTCGACCGACCTCCACTTCTGATACCTCCTCTAATGAGGTCACCGACTTCCACTATCAATCTTTCTTGAAGGGCAAAGATCAATCACCTCTTTATAGAACTTTTACAAGTGGCTCACTCTCCTTTTACACTTTGAAATTATGGAGGTAAACTCTCAACTTTTTACAAGCTTTTTCACTATTGTTTTAGTTCTAACTTGTTCACTTCTCTATGCATAAGCAGTTGAGAAGTAAGGGATATTTATAGGCCTCAATTGGCTTCAAAAATAAAGTCAAAATTTAAATTTTTAGATCTTTTGGGTACGGGCGGTACCACCGCCTGCATTGGGCAGTGCCACCGCCCATAAAACCTCAAACAAAGGTTCTGATGATGCTACCACTAGCTTGGGGCGATACCCCGATCTAGCAACTTTAATGCTGGGCGGTACCACCGCTTGTAGCTTAGAAATATGTACTTTTTCACTTTTCCAACTCATAGGTGGTTCCACCGCCTACAGTAACTTTTGAGCTACTAAATGAGCCTCCCAATGAGCTCAAATCAATCCCAATTTAGGCCCAATTGGCCTCTAATTGAGTTAGTATGATTACATCCAAAACCAACTCAATTTTGACCTAACTTTCGACAATTAAGATATTAAGTGCCAACAACTTAGTGGCTCTCTCTCCAGTTCCACTAAATGGAGAGTTGGTCATCTTTCCACGAAAGCAAGGTTCGTAAGTCGCATATGACTAATAGTTAAATGGATCTAGGTATCCATTTGTCAGCAACTTTTGAATCATTCCCTCACAGATATGACCCAGCCTATAATGCCATAGGTTTGCACTGTTCACCTCATCCTGTTTCCTCTTGGACACACTTACATTCATGATACATGGAGAAGTGTCTAGATAGCCAAGCTTTTAGTGTGGAGAGCATTCCTACATCATTCTCAATGATTAGGATATCATCCATATATAGCACCAAAAAGGTGTTAGTACTCCCACTTACCTTCCTTTACACACAAGGCTCATCTTCGTTCTTAACGAAGTCATAAGATCTGATCATCTCATCAAATCTTATGTTCCAACTTCAGGAAGCTTGCTTCAGTCCATAGATGGACCTAAACAACCTGCACACCTTATCTGGACTGTCTTTGGTTATGAATCCCTCATGTTGTATTATATACACATCCTCCTCGAGGTTATCATTTTGGATGTACTTTTGACACCAAAATTATTGACGTAAAGAACGTAAGAGGGCAGCAACAATTACTACCCTCGCAGTATGGCCGAAGCTGCTTGTAGCCATGGCCGTGCACGCAGGGGCCGCCAGCGGTCGACGTTGGCTGCTAGGCAAGTAGCGTTTGTAGACAGCCTGTGCAAGCACCTTGCCTGCAAGGGGCGGGCGGCGCCCGTAGGGGCGACCGCCACCACCCGTAGGGGCGACCGTCGTCGCCCATGGCCCGGCAGGCAGCGCCTACACCCACCCATAGGGGCGGTTCCCATGGGGCCCAAGGCCGCTTAAGGAGGCGATGCTCGCAAGCGGTCCCCTGCAAGGGCGGCGTCCGCGGGGCAACACCACAGGGGTGTGCCACACCCGCCCCCCCCCCCCCTGAATTACAGAAGACATTTTTGCCCCTGGCAGAAATTCTTATTTTGTCCCTTTTGGCCGAATGACCAAAATACCCTTCAAAATTTTAAAATTTCTTCTATGTCCCTAATTTCAAAAAAATATTAGTTAATTAAAATATTTAATTAATTATTATTATTATTTATCTAGTAGTCTTATATAATAACATATACATGTAATGTATGATGTGGACAGATAATCATGGACCATGTGATGTGATGTGTGTGTACATGTGATTATTATTATTGGAGCTTGCGAACCTCTATTTTTCTCGTTTATTGTCAGGTCTATATGCTTGTAATTATATTGTAATTACACGATGAGATGTAATGGGAGCGTGGAAGCGATAGTAGGACCCACGAGGCTGAGACGATCCGATGCATGGAGATGCATTGAGATGCGGACGGAATCGACAAAGCGACATGGACGATCACAGGGCATGGAGATGCGCCGAGGCACACATAGATCTTGATATGAGTGATTGGGCCCACTGGCTCAGGCTTGATCACATTATGATGTAATCCATGATCATCTGATGTGATTGCTCATGTGATATGTGATTGATTATACACCTACTAAATACGTATATATATTTGCATGCAATGTAGATATATATTAAATATGTATGTGTGTGACACATCATATTAGGAGACTGAATTAAAAATCTCTTTTCTCGATAATATTAAGTCGGTAAACGTGAGGCACTTAGATTGACCAACGTGGCCTTCCATCATTATAGGTAGGAACCGATTCCCGGTGTAGGTTGAGTTGGTCGAGTCCCTCGAGACTCACCTATATCATGATTCGCTATCTTATCTACAACATATAGATATCACCGGTGATCTAAGGACATGGTATGCTTGGTCGAGTCCCTCGAGGGTATATCTTCGAATCAGACTCATCTTGTAACGATGGTAATGACTTAACCAAACATCATGATTGATCGAGCCCTCGAGGCCATGGTGGTTTGGAGACCGAACAAAATGAGAATCATAAGGAGTTGTGATCGGCAATAATTGCCCACCTTTAGGGCTTAGTGTGATTGGTCGAGTCCCTCGAGATTACACTAAGATATTGATTGGATCTTGATCCCCACTAGAAGTCTATCAGAGACTTCCATTTCACGTACTGAGGGTATTGCGTGACTCGCTAAAAAAATAATAGAAGTATATCAAGATAGAAGTCCATATCTTAATTATTTATATTTATACAAAATCTGCATGTTATTTATTTATGCTACATCTTTATTCTTTGAAAATGTCGCTGTTAGACTCTCTATGTGGTATATTGATGCCAATCGCCTCCCTGGTCAAAACTATGCGAACTGACTCTGTAACCTAAGAATAGTTTTCATAGTATAGAAAATCACATATGTCCTTGAAATAGTGATGCCTATGCCTAAGGAATGGGCAAGTGAGAATGAGATCGCTCGCTACGTGAAGTACACAGATGACTCCACTCTTGCTCAATATTATATGTTGGGCTCCATGACTCCCGAGTTATAGAGACAATATAAAAGGATGGATGACAGATCTATACTCCTGCATCTCCACAAATTATTTGAGGAACAGGGAAGAACTTAACGATATGAGATATCGAAGAGTCTCTTCCATGCCAAGATGACTAAGAGGACACTGATTCAGAGCCATGTCCTTAAGATGATTGAGTAGATAAAGAGACTCACAGGTCTAGGAATGGTCCTAGAGGATAACCTATATGTGGATCTTGTGCTTCAGTCCCTACTTGATTCCTTTTCATAGTTCTCTATGCTGGTAAGACCAGAAAGAAAAGAAAGACAGAGAAGTCCCTTGAGAAGGGCAAAGGATAAGGGCAGATCGGGTAAAGCAAAGGTTGCTAAGAAGACCCGAAAGAGGATAAAAGCCAGTGCTTCCACTATGGTAAAGATAGGCATTGGAAGAGGAACTGCAAAGAGTATATTGCAGAGAAGGTGAAATAGAAGCTTCAGATATGCATTCATTATTAGTCTCTATCTATCAGACTCATATGATAATATATAGGTATTGGATATCGATAGTGTTTATCATATCTGTAATCTGTTGTAGGTTCTGGCAGGAACTAGAAGATTGATGAGAGGCAAGATGGACCTCAAGATGGGTAATGAAGTAAGAGTTGCTACTATTACTATTGGCGAGGTCACCCTAATCTGCTTGGTGGAGCTACTATTGCATTAGATGCATATTATTTTATTTCCTCTATTATCAAAAATATTATTTCCATTTCATTTTTGACATTGAATGGTTATAAAGTAGTTTTTGAGAACAATAGTTGTTCAATTCTTAAGGATGATGAGATCATCACGAGAGGAACATTGCATAATAGTTTGATTATGCTAGACACTACTTCATGTATCATGAATGTAAGTGTGTCCAAGAGGAAACAAGATGAGATGAACAGTGCAAACCTATGGCATTATAGGCTAGGTCATATCTGTGAGGGAATGATTTAAAACTTGCTGACAACTGAATACCTAGATCTATTTGACTATGAGTCATATGCGACTTGCGAACCTTGCTTTCATGGAAAGATGATCAACTCTTTATTTAGTAGAACTAGAGAGAGAGCCACTGAGTTGTTGGCACTTATACATAGTGATGAATATGGTCCCATGTCAACTCAGGTCATCAGTGGTTATTCCTACTTCATTATTTTCACTGACAATTTCTCTAAGTACGGACATAGGTACTTGATGAAGTACAAGTTCGAAGCCTTCGAAAAATTCAGGGAGTATGAGAATAAAGTAGAGGTTCAGACTGAAAAGAGTATCAAGACTCTTCGATCAAATCGAGGAGGTGAGTAATTGAGTACAGAGTTCACCCAGTTCCTCAAGGACCAGGGGATTCTATCCCAATGGACACTTCCTTATACACCCTAGCTCAATGGTGTATTCGAAAGGAGGAATCACATATTGTTAGATATGGTGCAGTCCATGATGAGTTTTGTTAACCTCCCCATCTCATTCTAGGGATATGCCCTAGAGTCTGCAGCTTGCCTTCTAAACAGAGTTTCAACTAAGTCGATAGTATCTACACCATATAAGATATGGAAAGGGAAGCCCGATCTTAAGGTTGTTAAGATTTGGGGCTACCCTACCTACGTTAAGAGACACATACCCGATAAGTTAGAATCCAGGATGGAATAGTACAAGTTCATGGGATGCCCCAAGAAAAGTTGTGGGTATTATTTCTATCACCCCATCTTTGTAGCTAAGAAAATAGTATTCCTTGAGAATGAATACATTCTTGTTTAAGACAGTGGGAGCAAGATAGAGTTGAGCGAGGTTGGAGAACCTAGCTCAAGCACCATTCCACAATCAGAATTTGTTTAGGTACCTAGCACACAAGTTCCAACTTTACGTAGGTCCGGTAGAGTATCTCATCCTCAAGAGTATGTGGGACATATCAGAGGAGCAGATGTTGAGGATATTGATCCTCAGACTTACGAGGAGCCTATTATGAGTATAGACTTCGGGAAATGGCAAGAAGCCATAAATTCAAAGATGGATTCCATGTACTCCAACTAGGTTTGGAACCTAGTTGATGCACTTGAGGGTATCATACCCATTAGCTACAAGTAGATCTTTAAGAAGAGGATCAGAGTAGATGGAAAGGTAGAAACCTATAAAGCAAGGCTAATGGCTAAGGGGTATCATCAAAGGCAAGATGTTGACTATGACAAAACTTTCTCACCCGTAGCCATGCTAAAATCCATTCGAATTCTATTAGCTATTGTAGCACACTATAATTATAAGATCTAGCATATGAACGTCAAAATCTCATTTCTCAATGGTAACCTCAAGGAGGAGGTGTATATAATATAACTTGAGGGATTCATGTCCAAGAAAAATCCAGTTAAGATGTGCAGGTTGCTTAGGTCCATCTATGGATTGAAGCAAGGTTTTCGAAGTTAGAACATAAGATTTGATAAGGCGATTAGATTTTATGACTTCGTTAAGAACGAAGATGAGCCTTGTGTGTAAAGGAAGGTAAGTGAGAGCACTATCACCTTTTTGGTGTTGTATATGGATGACATCCTAATCATTAAGAATGATGTAGGAATGATCTATATGCTAAAAGCTTGGCTATCTAGACACTTCTCCATGAAGGACTTCGGGGAAGCATCCTACTTATTGGGGATTCAGATCTATAGAGATAGATCCAAGTAGATACTTAGCTTGTCCTAGTCCAAGTACATAGACACCATTGTCAAAAGATTTGACATGAAAAATTCCAAGATAGGTCTTATACCGATGAGACATAGGTTATCACTTTCTAGGAGTATATCCCCAAAGGCTCCCAAAAAGGGCACACATGGATAGGATACCTTATGCCTTAGCGATATGATCTATCATATATGCTATGCTATATGCCAGGCCTAATATAGCGCATACTCTGAGTGTCTCAAGCAAGTATCAAGCAGATCCAGGCTTGGAGCACTAGAAAACAGTAAAGAGTATCATTAAGTACTTGAGGAGGATTAAGGATTATTTACTGGTATATGGAGAAAGTAGCCTCAGGGTTAAGGGTTGCATGGACTCGACCTTCCAGTCCGATGTTGATGATGGCAAGCCAATTCAAGGCATGTGTTTACCCTGAATGAAGGAGCAGTATATTGGAAGAGTTCCAAGCAAGATACTACTACTGACTCGACCATAGAGGCGGAGTACATTCTGCAATAGAGACAGTAAAGGAGGGAGTCTGGATGAAGTAGTTCATCACAAATTTGAGAGTCGTGCCGAGCAACGAGGAGCTGATTATTACGATAACTATGGAGCGATTACTCAAATAAGGGAACTCGAGTCTTATCAAAAGTATTCTGAGGAGGTTCTAGCTTATTAGAGAGATCGTGGCCTAAAGATATATAGTAATGGAAAGAGTTTCATCCGAAGATAACATTGCAGATCCACTGACAAAGCCATTAACTCATATTATCTTTGAGCATCATAGAGGTCTGATGGGGATCAGACATATAGGTGATTGGCTTTAGGTCAAGTGGGAGATTGCTAGTTATAGGTGCCCTACAAGCCAATTACGTGAGTGATGGCACCTGTAACATGCTGCAGCAATCTCTTTGCTTATGATTATTGGTATTTTCTCACATTATCTAGATGTATATTGTGATGTCCTTGGATCCGTGCAATGGGAATTGGATCATGATGAGATCACGATAATGAGACTGATTCACCTTTAAACATAGACCTTAAATAATCTCGGTCATAGATTACTCGAGAGGACATCGAGATAACCGAATAGACTGGTGTACTATATACCCATCTATATGATGGAGGTGGCTAGTCTTATAACTACTCATGTGGGGACACTAAGGATATAGTATAAGTGCTCATTGGAGAATGAGTTCACTGATTGATCCGCTTACGAAATACTGGATGGTTATTGATATCTCATATCAGACAACAATTCTGTAGTCCCAGTAGTGTATTTGGTCTTTAGACTTGAGACACCGAGGATGTCCTGTATGAGTACTCCACTCTTTGATACCGAACTTATAGGTTTAAAAGTTTCAGATCTAGTACAATCGGTTATTGAGAGTGGCAGCCAACCTTACGAGGGCAATTAATTATCAATAAAGGATCATCCACTCTCAATATCATAAGAGAAATATCCCATGTGTTCTTGCTCAGGCAAATCCCTGGCCAGGGTCATTTGGATTAAGAGAGAAAGAGTTCTCCGGGAGAATCCGATTAGAGTGAGACTTGATTGAAAATTATATGGGCCTGACAGTACCATGCCCGATATATGATCTCTAGGATATTAGATAGATGAGAGACTATAGGTACATGGTAACTAAGGACAGATATGTCCAAAGGATTAGATTCCCCTGTATCGTCTAGGGACTGTGGCGTAGTTGCCTAGTATGTCCGTAGTCGATGAGTCGAGTGAATTATTATAGAGATAATAATTCACTGAGTCAGAAGGAGTTCTGATAGGTATAACTCATAGCCAGCTCGATATTGGGCCTAGAGGGTCACACACATATGGTAGGTGTTGCGACGAGTAGATGTTCGGATATGAGATATCCACTAGAGTCCCTATCTTATTGGATATCCAATAATTCCCTATATTATTAAATCCTATGGATGAGATCCAACAAGAGCTAGATTATTGGGTAGAGACCCATTGATCTAAGAGACTTGGGTAATTGGATTGAGATCCAATACCCAATAGGGCTGGATCTATTAGGGTTGACAGGAGGCCTCTAAAATAGGAGGGAACCAAAGGCCCATAGGCTAGGGTTTTTTGGTAGCCACCTTCTATTCTTCTCTCCCTAAGAGAGGAGCATCGTTGTAGTCCCTATCGTGTAGATACCGCTAGAGAGGAGGACACTTGTCCTCTTTCATCCATCCCACAGATCTATAGAAATTCAGGGATATACGATCTTCCTAGGTACTATCGTTCTTCTTACACATGCAGTTTTCGGATTCGTGGATTTATTTTTGACGCTCCAATCTTCGCACGATGATGGAACATTTTACGGAATTCTAAGGTGTTTTGTTTTCTATTCTTCCGCTACGCATGAGATGTCGCCCCCTGGATTTCCCAACAGACATAAACAACTACAAGACATGAATTTAAGTTATCCAACATGTCATTGGTTCTCCCGGTGAACTTCCAGCGATCTTTCGGTGAACTTCCGGTGCATCGTTCGAACTTTCGGTGTATTGCTCGATCCACTAACATGTTAACTCTTACAATATATGCTCTCGACGCATTATCCGATTCTTCCGACCCGACGATGCCCGAACTTTAACTCTGGCCCAATGTTTGATTCTTCTTACTTTAATTATTTTGTCTTTTTTGATCGAAGTTAGTTCTGCATCACTTATCTCAAATCATAGATTAGATAATAAACTTATCAATTGATTTTATCATCAAAATTCGAGATTCAACAATACTTAGAGAGTTGTGAAGACTACATATAAAAAGAATTATAAAAGTTCTCTCCTAAACCTATGAAAAGGAGAAAAGAGTTGTAACAAGGATGGTTTATCTTTGCCTATTGAAAGAAGATCATTAGTAAAAGTCAATGGCCTCAGTGAAGGAGGAATCAGGAGTGGACATAGGTCGCGACGATTGGACCACTATAAATTTGATGTACTTTTCCTTTTATACTCTTTATTGCTATTATTTTCTAATTTAATTACTTATTATACTTATATTCTAAGTCAAGTATATTTTCGATATCGGTTTCATTGAATAAATTTTCAAATCAAAATTTCTTGAAAGCATTAATTCACCCCCCCCCACACCCCTCCCACCCCTCTTAGTGCCTTTATGGTCCTAACAATTCTACCATCATAAATACCTCAAACAATATATTCAAGAATATAGAATATGCTTAATCATCTCATAAATCATCAAAAATTGAGAAAATATATATACCTTTAATTAGAGAGTTTTTTCTTTAAATTAGGTGTTAATTCTTCTTAATTAACCATTTAAATTTGATCCAATCCATAAATCATAGCTTTGTAGAGTTCACCAGAATACAAATGAGAAAACAAGAGAAATATGTGAGTGCTAAAATGATTGAGTGAGTACACGAGTTAGTGAGAGTAAAAAGGGAGAGAATGAAAGGGCAAAAAGAGTTTAAAAACCCTTAGATTTGATTTAAATGATCAAATGGATCATTTGAATTCAATAATTCTTAGCCATTGATATGTATCAATTGAAATATGATAGTTATTGATCGGTATAGGTTAGTAACAATCAAATTTTAATTATTTCGATTAGTATAAATCTTATACCGGGTGATATGGGATTATGATTCACTTGGTACAGGGTGGTCTGCATGCTAGTCCCCTATCGGATCAATACATGTGCTTGTATCACCTGGTATAGATTGGCATGATAAACCATACTTGTGGAATTTTGATCATTAAGCATAGTTCTTATTTTAGACACTATATTGGCGATGTAGGATAAGTAATAACTAGATTTCCTTTTGATGATAAAAGAATGGAGACAAAGAAGAGGAAGATAATAATGACAAGATAATTGAAAATTTTCAAGAAAGTTATCAAACTTACTTTAGCTCAAGAAAAACACTTCTAACGTGAAGTCCTGCACATGATGTGAGAACAGAATTCAAATTCATTGTATAGTGCAACCTTGATGACTACTGAGAAGTAGAATAATCATTACTATATTATTACTATGAACCATGGAAGGTCTCATATTTGGCAAATTGGAATCAATTGTTAACATCATATTTGGGCATGCATGTGAAATCCGTATAAAAAAAACAAAAATAATTTAATTAAAATAGTGCATATTCACAATTCGGTGACCCATCTGATTGCATGTTGCATTCACTTTTTTAGGCTGCACCAGTTTACAAAATTTTATATAAATTTTCCATGAAGTCTCGTTCTAGCATACAACATAACCGGTTGTGATGTTCTGAATGTGCTTCTTCTTGTTTGGACATCTGACGTAACTATTCGGACCATGTTTTCAGGTTTGAACTAACGAAAAGGAGGGTTTTCCTGTTGGTGAAGCTCTATTTCAACCATCTATGTTGGGTCTAGAAGAGTATGGTCTGGTAGAACAGCTGGTTTGTAGCATCTCAACCATTTCTTCCGAGAACCGTCGTCAACTTCTTGAAAATACCATGTCACGTGGCACAGCTTCTATCACTGGTAGGTTTTCCTGCTTTGGGGGTTTGTTTTTCATATGTTTATAATTTTATTAAAAAAATAGTTATACAGATAACTTCTTTTTCTATGTGTAACATATATAAGATCCATACAAAATTATGATTACCTTTCATCCATTCTTGAAAATTTCTCAATTTTGCATATGTCGAGAATTTATCCTTTATCATGTTATTTTTCCTCAAATACAGACGTATTTTCTTTTCATTCACCATTACTGCAAACAAATTTATTTATTTTTATTTATTTTACCTTTGACATGAATGACCATGTGACCCCTGCCAGCTGGCATACCTCGTGCCAATAAATAATAATCAGCAGTAGAGTGAGTGCCTTTTATTCAGATTTTTATTTATTTTTCTCATAAGCTGACACCCTACTGTCAAATCCTAGCTATCTCCTCTCAGATTGCCTATCTCCCAACAATCCCTTGGTATACTACCCCTGAACACTTAACTTTAGTCCTTCCGCCCTTTATGGATTGATGAAAGCATTAGATCTTAGGGCAAATTGTCTTTCCAAACTTATGATTTTAAAGTCTGAATAAGGGAGTTAGACCTTTCACTATTTAGCCCAGATGATACAAATTCTTGTTTGCGTAAAAATAGAACTGGCTGGAGAGCTATGTTAACTATTGACTACTGCTTGGTTGTGTACATTATCTGCAGTGGAAGTGTCTCTCCATAATGATGAAGTTTTATAACTAAGTATTTTTACGGCTGTCACCATTCATTGTCATCGTTAGTTGCTGAATATTCATTGTTCTGCAACCTCACAGTGCTTCGTATCTGGTCACCTTTTTCCTGTTGCTAAATTGTGTTTGCCAGCCACCATTGTTATTGTTTAGTCTCAAATTAAAGCAGGTATTAGAATATCAAGACCAAATATTTCTCATACCAACCTACTGAAAGTTTGAATTGATTTCCTGATTTAAGCTGATTATGTTGGTAAACCACATCAAATGTTAGCCTAGATGGTGTTCTTGAGAGAGTGATTCAGCTGACTTAAGGACATATCAACAGGGTGTTGCCTGCCTACAATCCTTTTGTGAAACACCTCTTCAGCCTTGGGTTACTTTTTTCTCAGTTGATTGACACTGTATCCTCGAGAGGGATTGTGGAGAACAGCATAACTTGTCCAGTGGGAAGAATAGATAACAGGGTTCTGAGAAGAATGTAGCGCAGGATTTGGCAAAGGCTACTTGTTCGAAATGAAACTGCCTTTGCTGCTGATTACCCTTTCCCAAGTAGACACCAATTTGTTGGCATGCAGGGACAAGCTGGGGACATTTTGGTTGATATCTCCAGTATGGTAACCTTTTTGTCATTAGGTCATCGTTTCAGAAGGCAAATTGATCCTAGCTTTTAATTGAACAATTCACATGCACATACATCTTTTTCTATATATATATATATATATATATATATATATATATATATATATATATATATATATATATATAGACGCACATATATAAGATTATCTGAACCAGAGACCTTGTGAAGTAGGCATTGCATCTGTGCATGTTAGAATCCTTAACTTTCCCCGCCGGTTTAGTCTGGTTAGAAAAAGACAGAATACATTCGTCATTCATGGATGCAGAAATTGCAGACATTTAATTTTCACCATTTTATGTAACCTTTTTAGGCTCTTTTTCCGCAAAAAGTAACAGCCACATATTTCTGCCCATTTTTCTGATTAGGGAATCCTTCGTGACAGCCCCCGAGAATACATGCCAGAGAACATATCAAAGAATTCAGCCCAGATGGGTGGTGCCATATTGGCCAAAGTTGTTTTCCCTCAGAACCAGCATGTGACGAAGGCGAAGGCAGATTACAATAAATGTATGTTGTACATATCTCTGTAATTACTGTGTAGCATTTTGTTGTACCTGCGTTTGTAATCACTATAAAACTCTTTCTCTCACCTCTCTCGCTGATGCTTGTGTAGCATTTTGTTATACCTGTTGTATATATCTTTGAAATCACTGTAAAGGGTGGCAAACACGATGCACCACCTGGTTTTCTTTTGTGGATCTTTTTGTCTCCTTTCCTGATGTGAAAATGCCATGTTGTGGTAATGGTAAAACTCTCTAGCGTGCAAATGCCATGTGAAAATGTCATGCTATGTGAAAATGTCATGATCCTAATAGTTAATATTGTCAGACAGAATCTCGGTTATTAGCCCCAAGCAGTATCATCACTTGCTTGAGTTGATGGTTTTTGCACAGAAACCTCTAATTTTTTGGCATGGCAAAAGAGACATTTAATAAATTTTTATAACTAAATCGGTTCAATCAATCTAAACCTTGTATCAATTCAAAATAAATTATACTAAATAATTTACTGATATATATATATATATATTAATTTATATTATTAAAAATAATTAATAAATATATAAAATATAATATATTATAAAAAAAATAAATAATATAAATAATAAATTTAAAAATAATTTTATTAATTATAAAGTAAAGAATAAAATGATAAAAATATTTAAAAATTTAAAAAAACTTGAAAGTGAATTTGAAAGGCCTATAAGCTTTTAAAATATTTTTTTTGGCTGATTTTGACTTTTAAAAAGTTATTTATTCAAAAAAATCAAAAAATTAGTATTTAAATTTCCGAAAAGAGAAATGTTTGGATAAATTTTTATCTAAAAAATTTAATATTTAAATATCTAAAAAAGGACAAGTTAATTGAGACAAAGCTTGGTTAAAATAAGGTGAAATTTTTAGGATGAAATTTTCAAAACACCTTGAATGACAACCATATAGATATATGAGAAACTTTTTTGTTTTTAGAGATTTTTTTTCATATTTTTTAGATTATTCAAAATTTGAACCATCTATCTTTTTCTAATTTCTCCTATTTTAATTTTCACAAAAATGTATTGGATCTTGTTAGGATTAGTACAATAAATTTAACGATTTAAACGATTTTGAAAAACCCTATTTCGTACGAAAAGAATCATTTCGATTAAATCCGGAAAGGAATGATACTTTAAACTTAAAGCCGATTATAAGAAGGAGAAGTAGAGGAAGTAAGATGGTTTGCAGAAATATAAATGATAAGAACAGAAATGCAAACCCGATTTTTATATTGGTTCAGTCAGACCTACGTTCACTCTCAATTCCTCTTTACTTGAGGCCATCGGTTTTCCACTAGTAGTCCTCCTTCCAACAGGTGAGGACTAAGTCTCTTACAGCTCAATTCTCCTTTTATAGGTTCTAGAGATCAATCTCTTACAAACACTTCACTCCTCTCTTTAGATGGAATACAAATGAGAGCTAGAGGAGGGATTTCTAAAGAGAATTCTATAATGTTTTCTTGCTTTTAAAGTATGTGTGCTTATGTGTTTAACCCAGGGATGAGAGGGGTTTTTATAGGCTCTAATTGGATTCAAACTTTGAGCCAAAAATCATCTCATCCCGAGTCTACCGGGTTCTGATGGTACCACCGCTTATCATTGGCGATACCACCGCCAACACACTAGTTCTGTCAAGAGAGATGGCTTATACCGACATGTAAGAGGGTCATTCTATTACACATCTGTTTATATTTAATAGGTCGGATTATGCTTATTAGAAGACTCGTATAAATTTTTTTTTGATTTCTATGGATTTCAAACTTTGGAATATCGTTGAAAATGGATTTCAAAAATCTTCTTTCCGATGAATGAATGGAATGAATCGGAGAAGAAGGTTTTCGCTCTAAATGCAAAGGCTGTGAATGCCTTATTTTATGCACTTGATAAAAATGAGTTTAATCATATTTTGATTTGTGAATCGGCCTTTGATATTTGATGTACTCTTGAAATCACTCATGAAGGCACTAGCCGAGTGAAAGAGTCCAAAATCTTTCTCTTGGTGCATTCTTATGAATTGTTTCGAATGAAACCAAGTGAGTCCATCGGAGACATATACACCCGTTTCATGGATGTCGTCAATGGACTCAAAGCACTTGGTAAAGGTTTTTCTAATTTTAAACTTGTAACTAAAATTTTAAGATCTCTTTCAAAGAGTTGGGATTCAAAAGTTATGGTCATTCAAGAGGCCAAGGACTTTAAAACTTTTCCTCTCGAAGAACTCATTAGGTCTTTAATGACCTACGAAATGACATGTCATACTCATAATGAGCTAGAGAACCCCATTCTAAAGAATAAGAATAATATGATATTTAAAATACAAGAGGATCACTTGAAGGAATCTTCAAGTGATGAGGACCTTGATGATGAATTTGCACTCTTAACTCAGAAATTTAAAAAAATTATAAGAATGAATAAATTTAAAAACGACACTAAAAACAAACTTGAACAAAAAAGAGACCAAGTCATATGTTACAAATGCAAGAAGTCGAAACACTTCAAAAGTGAATGCCCCCAAGCCAAGAAGAAACTACCAAAGAGGAAGAAAGCTCTAAAGGCGACGTGGGATGATTCAAGTGGCTCCAAAGATAAAGAAGCAAGCAACAAAGAAGAGGCCAACTTCACGCTAATGACTTTAAGAGATATCGTATATGAGTTAATTAATGAAGATTTATATTTCGACGAACTATCAATGGCTTTTCATGAATTATTTGTTGAGTGTAGAACTATTAATAAGAAGTTTAATTTATTAAAGAAGGAGCATGCTTTATTATAAGATAAGCTTGATAGTCTTCAAACTCCCTCTTTACCCTCATGCTCTAATTGTGAACACTTAGAGATAATAAAAAATGAGAACTTATTACTTAAAGAGACCCTAAACAAGTTTAAGGTATGTAGCAAGGGCTTGGACATAATCCTTGCAAACAAGGGTCATGTTGAAAAAAAGAGTGGTATTGGATTCGTGAGTGGATCTCACCGAACTCCAACCACTTTTATTAAAGGACCCACACTACATGTATCATCTCATTTGAAATACAACTTTTGTTGCAAATCCGGACATATTGCTTACAAATATCCGTATAAGAAACTTAGCTCACATATGTTAATATGGGTTCCTAAAGGAATAATAAGAAAATTAATGAATAATAATAAGTTTAGTAGATCAATTTTTGAGGCACTCAAGTTCAAATGAATACCTAAAAATCATCCTCGCTTGTAGACACATTCACCCACACAAGCTAAGAGCAAGAGATGGTACCTTGATAGTGGATGCTCAAGGTATATGACCGGAGATTCATCTCAATTCTCTAAGCTCACTAGCCAAGACGAAGGGTATGTCATATTTGGAGACAACAACAAGAGTAAAATCATTGACAAGGGAACTATAGGTAACAATTCAAGTTTTTCAATTGATAATGTATTATTGGTAGATGGTTTAAAGCACAATCTTTTGAGCATTAGTCAATTATGTGATAAGGGATATATTGTGAAATTTGAATCTAATGCTTGTATTATTGAAAAATCACACAACAACACATTTATAATTACACTAAAATAAAATAATGTCTATACCATAAACATTGATGATTTTAGTAACGAAATATGTCTTTCGATTTTGAATGATTATGCTTAACTTTGGCATAGGAGATTGGGTCATGCAAGCATGAAACTAATTTCTCAAATCACATCTAAAGGACTTGTAAGAGGCATTCCCAATATTAAGTTCATTAAAGACAAAATATGTAATGCATATCAACTAGGAAAGCAAATAAAAACTAGCTTCAAAATAAAGAATCAAATAAGCACCTCTAGACTATTATAATTGATCCATATGGATTTATTTGGACCAATTGACATAACAAGTATTGGAGGTAGCAAATATGCATTTTTCATTGTAGATGACTATAGTAGATACACTTGGACCTATTTCTTGGCTCACAAAAGTGATTGTTTTAAATATTTTTCTAAATTTTGTAAACTTGTTCAAAACAAAAAGGGTTTCATGATTTCATCAATTCAGAGTGATTATGGTGATGAATTCCAAAACCATGGCTTCCAAAATTTTTGTGAATCTAATAAATATAACCATAACTACTCTACTCCGAGGAATCCTTAACAAAATGGAGCAGTAGAAAGAAAGAATAAAAATTTACAAGAAATGGTAAGAACCATATTAAATGAACATAGTTATCTAAATACTTTTGGGCCAAAGCCGTTAATACAGCTTGATATGTCATGAATAGGGTTCTAGTAAGATCATCTCTATCCAGAACCCCTTATGAATTATGGAATAATAAAAAACCAAATGTTTCTTATTTTAAAGTTTTTGGTTGCAAATATTTTATCTTGAATGAAAAGGATGCCTTAGGAAAATTCGATGCTAAATCTGATGAAGGCATCTTTCTTGGTTACTCTTCCGTTTCTAAAGCCTTTCGTATTTTCAACAAAAGAACTTTGATTATAGAAGAGTCTATTCATATAGTTTTTAATGAAGTTTCTGAATTTAAGAAAAATAATTTTGATGATGATCTTGGTTTTGATGGTTTGAATTTGAATGAACCCTCTCCTCAAAATAGCAACTTGGATGCATCTTCTTCCCAAATTTTCTTACCTAAGGAATGGAAGTATATAGATGCCTATCCAAAGGAGCTAATTATAGGAGACAAACTCGTTCCTCTTTTAAGAATTTTTGTGCCAACATCGCTTTCCTTTCTCAAGTTGACCTAAGTGCATTGACGAAGTCTTAAAAGATGATTCTTAGGTTATCGCAATGTAAGAGGAATTAAACTAATTTGAGAGGAATGAGGTGTAGAAGCTTGTATCTAGACCTAGTGATCATTTAGTTATTAGTGCTAAATGGGTTTTTAGAAACAAGTAAGATGAATTTGGTATCGTGGTTCAAAATAAGACTAGATTAGTGGTCCAAGGTTTCAACCAAGAAGAAGGTATCGACTATGAAGAAACCTTCACTCCTATAGCAAAATTAGAAGCCATTAGGATGCTCCTTGCCTATGCTAGTAGTAATAATTTTAAATTATTTCAAATGGATGTCAAAAGTGCTTTCTTGAATGGTTTTATTTCCGAAGAAGTGTTTGTTGAATAACCAATTAGTTTCAAAAACTCTCTTTTTCCTAATCATATGTTTAAATTGACTAAGGCTCTTTATGGGTTAAAACAAGCCACAAGCGCTTGGTATAAGAGGCTTAGTTCTTTTCTTATTTCAAATAATTTCACTAAAGACAAGGTCGATACTACATTGTTTATTAAATATTTTGAAAAAAAATTTCTTGTTGTTTAAATTTATGTTGATGATATTATCTTTAGTTCTACAAACGAATCATTATGTGAATCATTTGCCAAGTGTATAAGCCAAGAATTTGAAATGAGTCTAATGGGTGAACTAACATTCTTTTTAGGATTACAAATTAAACAACTTAGTGATAGTATATTTCTTAGTCAAACCAAATATACTTTATAATTATTAAAATGATTTAATATGAATGATTCAAAAGCTATCAACACTCCTATGAGTACCTCCACTAAGTTAGACAGACGAAAGTAGAAAAAGTTTTGATCAAAAAACATATAGGGGAATGATAGGTAGTTTACTTTACCTCACCACAACTAGACCGGATATCATATTTAGCATAGGACTTTGTGCTAGATTTTAAGTTAATCCTAAGTTGTCTCATCTTAAAGCAGTTAAAAGAATCCTTAGATATCTTAAAAGAACTCCTAATTCTAGGATTATGGTATCCAAAATCCAATAACTTTGATTTAATAGCTTATACAGATGCCGATTTTGGTAGATGTAGAATAGATATAAAAAACACATTCGAAACATGTTAATTTTTAGGACATGCACTTATTTCTTAGTCTTCCAAGAAATAAAACTCGGTTGCACTATCTATGGCTGAAGCCAAATACATAGCCACAAGTGCATGTTGTGCATAAGTTATTTGGATGAAAAATATATTAAAAAATTATGAAATTTATTTAAAGAATATTCTCATAAAATATGATAATACAAGTACAATTTGTCTAACCAAAAATCCTATTCAGTACTCTAGAACTAAAGATATTGACATTAGACATCACTTTATACAAGATCATGTTAATAATAATGATGTTATTCTAGAATTTATTGATACAAAACACTAATTAGTGGACATCTTCACAAAACCCCTAAATGAAGAATAATTTGACTTCATTAGAAGAGAATTAGACATGCTAAATTGTTCTAATGCATGAAGATGTTGTATGTTCCTTTTTCGAAAATTTTCAACCTCAGCTTATATAATCTCAACTTGATATTATTTTTGGATTTTGGATGACATCTTTTTGATATCATATTTTGAATGAAGCTCTCATTTTTATCCTTCAATCATAACATTTTGATTCTCCTCCTTCGATTAATGAAGATCATACCTTTTGATGAAGTATTAAAATTAGTTTTATACTCCTTCTACCTTTATTGGAATGATTAAATGAATCTCATGATTTTTGTATCATTTGAAGCTTAATGTCATGATATTTTTGCATAATGATTAAGCTCTCAAGAGTTTATTATACTCTCTTCGGACTTTATTTTTAACTCTTGATCTTTTATGACTTGATTGTTTTTTCTTTTCCTTCACAGAATACCAAGTTGAATCTCTCTTTATGAAACTCTTGATGTTGATGCGCTGCACTTCATAAATGCCAAGTTGAACTTTTTTTCATGAACTTTATCATGATCTTTCTCTCACAATTTTTTTATGAGCTCTTATTAGTATATTTGATGAATGACTAAATGTTTGATGAATGGCTTCAATGATCTATATTTCTAATTTATAATTTTATGTTTGAATTTTTAAAATTATATCTTGAACCTCTTTCATGTATGAATCCTTCATAACTTGATCATTTTCCAGATTTCATAGACATGAATAAAAATGATCAAATCATTTTTCAGATTTATCCGTCTCGGATGACACATTTTGCATTATGTTTAACTCAATTTCTAAGTAAATATTAGCCTCACGTATAAAATGTTTTTGATATGTTTGATAAATGATATTTATCATGATACCTTATAATGATTTTTTTTTAATTTACCTTTTTTTTATGATAAAGGGGGAGAAGTAAGTAATGATGAATGATTGAAAAGTAATGATGAAGTAAGTAATGATGAATGATTGAAAATCTTAATATTTTGATATCATGTATATTATACCTAAAGTGATGTTGATTTATTGTGATTGTGCATATTGTACTTCGATGATTTGAAATTATGATGCACAATATATGAAATCTTGATTACAATATATTATATATGATCAAAATTATTTTACTTGAATTCAAAAGTTATTATTACTTTTGAATTCAAGTTTACCTTTTTTCGATATGGCATATAGATAGGGGGAGTTGAGTTTAACTCCATCAATTAGTTGTCATTATCAAAAAGGGGGAGATTGTTGAATCTCGAATTTTGATGATGAAATCAATTGATAAGTTTGTTATCTAATCTATGCTTTAAGATAAGTGATGCAGGACTAACCTTGATCAAAAGAGATAAAACAATTAAAGTAAGAAGAATCAAGTGTTGGGCTGGAGTTAAAGTTCAGGCATCAGGTCGAAAGAATCGGACAATGCGCCAAGAACGGATGTTGTAGGAGTCAATATGCCGGTGGATCGGGTACTACACCGAAGGTTCGGACGATGCATCGGAAGCTCACCGGAAGATCACTGGAAGGTCGTTGGGAGTTTACTAGGAGAACCAATGACATGCTGAATAACTTAGATTTATAGCTTGTAATTGTTTACATCTTAATGGTCGAAGGTTAGGTCAAAATCGAGTTAGTTTTAGGTAAAATTATATCAACTCAATTAGGGACCAATTGGGCCCAAATTAGGACTGATTTGGGCTTATTAAGAGGCCCATTCAGTAGCCCAAACATTGTTGCAGATAGTGGCACTGCCAAACTGGCGGTAGAACTGCCTATGAGCTGGAAAAGTGAAAAAATGTACTTTTCCAAGCTGTAAGCAGTGGTACCGCCCAACAGTAAAGCTGCAACGATGGTACCACTCCAGGCTGGCGATAGTACTGCTAGAACCTCTATTTTTGAGGTTCTGCAGGCAATGGTACCACCCAGTGCAGGTGGTAGTACCGCTCGTACCTGGAAGACTCAAAAATTTAAATTTTGGCTTCGTTTTTTGGAGCCATTTGGGGTCTATAAATACCTCACTCATCCCTACAAGGATTACACAAGAAAAAGTAAGCTAAAACTCTGGTGAATCAAGTTGTAATCTTGAAAAATCCTTGAGTGTTCTCTCCCTCATCTTGAAAAGTTTAGAAGTTTATCTAAAGGAGATGTGAGACTTGTAGAGGTTATCTCCTATACCTTTGAAAAAGAGAAAGAGTTATAAAAGGGTGGTTGATCTTCACCCATTGAAAGAAGATCATTAATGAAAGCCAGTGACCTCAACGAAGGAGGAATCGGGAGTGGACGTAGGTCGAATGACCGAACCATTATAAAATCGATTTGCGTTTCTTTTCTAGAAATTTATATTTATGTAAATTTTTTTACCTTATTGCAATCACTCGAATCCTTATCTTTCACTTACGTATCTCTTTAAGTTAAAATACACTTGAAGTTAGTTTTCATTGAAACGTGATTCTTATCAAACGAAGTCTTCTGAAATCTCATAAATCAATATTTTTAACCGCTACACTAATTCACTCCTCCTCTTAGTGCCGCTCTAGATCCTAATAGTTGGCCCCTGATAGGGTTAAAGGGATTACCCTCTATTCTTAACCCTAATTATATACTAACTATGAAATTAAAGTATTTTCTAAGCAAAACAAAATCCAGCAAGTCAAGTTTTCTTCCGATGAGCTTCCGGCAAACTTCCGGTAGTCTTCCGATGAACCCTCGAACACCTTCCTACGGACTCCCGACAAGCTCCTGGACTTCATGACGATCTTGGCGAGTTCCGATGAGCTTCTTTGGCAAGCTCCGATCTTTCTCGGTGAGCTCCGCGAACTTCCGACGAATCTTTCCGGCAAACTTCTGATGAACCCTTCGGCAAGCTCTCGGCTCATTCTCTACCAATTCCGGCAACACTCCCGATGAATCTTCGAACTCCCGGCAAACTCTTGAACTCCCAACGATTCAATTGTACTTGACTCCAATACTTCGTTTCGCTTTATGCCTTCATCGCTATCATAATTAATCATGCACACTAATTAAGTCTTAACCCTACTTCAATCTAGACAATTACAATACGAATCAATATCCTGTTGCCCAATATGTCATTGGTTGGTGCTTCGTTCGGTTTTTTGGTGCATCGTCATCTCTTGCGACCTATTGTCCAATCGTTGGTTGACCTCCATAACACCGATTTCCTTGGTGCAACTCCACTCTTCTTAGCCCAATGCCCGATATCTTTGTCTGAAGCCTTCTACCGATTGTCGATCGGACCTCGAGTAATCTCTTGACATGTTCTCTTTTGGCGTAACGTTGATTTATCTTGTATCAACTATCTAATTCTAATCAAAAGTAGACCTACGTGACTCAAAATATAGTTAAATCATAAATCACACCCAATTAGTTTCATCATTAAAAATCTGAGATTCAATAGATCTATATAATGTTTTTTGATATTAGAGCTTCTAAATAGGTGAAAATATATATGACAAAAACTTGATCCACAAAAACCTAAGCCCTAATATCAGTTACACTATTTCTAGGTCTATTTCAAAAATAGTATAACTGATGCAAAGATTAGTCAAAATGTTGGGAAATTTTTATGAAACTTTTGAATGACATCTAGATGGACATTTATGATTTTTTTATTATAATGTTTTTTTCTAGGTTATTTAACATTTGAACAATCTATCTTTTTTCTAATTTTTTCAATTTTTCATTTCTATCAAAATGTAATGGATCCATGCAATGTTTTTTAATACTTGAGTTTCTAAATAGATGAAAAACCTATGGTAAAAATTTGATCCAAAAAAACCTAAGCCCTAATATCAAATACATTATTTTTGGGCGAAATAGAAAAAGTATATATGATACAAGGATTGTTCAAATACTATGAATTTTTTATAAAACCTTTGAATGACACCTAGATGGACATTTATTACATTATTTATTTTAGAGGATTTTTGATATTTTTCCTAGTTATTCAGCATCTGATTAGTTTATATTTTTTTAATTTTTCTATTTTTTTATTTTCACCAAAATATGATAGATTATAACATTTTTTTTTGACACTTAAGCCTCTAAATAAGTGAGAAACTTATGGTAAAAAATTGATTCAAGAAAATCCAAGCCCTGGGTGAAATAAAAAAATAATATATCTAATACAAGGACTAGTCAAAATGACATAAAATTTTCATGAAACCTTTGAATAACACCCAGATAGATATGTATGATATTTTTTCTATTTTAGAGAATTTTTGATATTTTTAAAATATTCAATATGTGAATAGTCTATCTTTTTTTAAAAAGAATTATCTAAGTTTTTGTTCATTTCCATCAAATGACGGATTTATGCAATGTTTTTTAACATTTGAGTTTTTAAATAAGTAAAAAAATTATGTTAAAAATTTAATCCAGAAAACCCAAGCCCTAGTATTAGATATACTATTTGTAGGGTAAAATAAAAAAAATCTAATATAAAAACCTTTAAAATAAAAAATAATGGCCATGTAGACTTTTCAAATTTATTTTTAAGTTTTTCTAACTATTTTTTATTTTATTTTATTTTATTTTATTTATTTATTTTTATTATTATATTATTATTATTTAATTTACTATTGATAAAATTATTTTTAAATTTATTATTTATATTGTAATATTGCGCTTGACTTTATAGTTAAAAATTAGTTTTAAATTTATTATTTTTATAATTTCATATAATTTTAAAATATAAATTGATAAATATCAGTAAATTATTTAATATAATTTATTTAAAATCAATTCTAAGTTTTAGGTTAATTGAATCGGCTCATGGTTCATTAAAAGATAAAAAGAAACGATCCAACTTTTAAGGGAAAAAAATAAAATATTATTAAAGGATTATTTTTGTCATTTTGAGAAATTGAGGTTCGAAAGTTCTTAAGGAATTTTTAAAACTAATTTTTTAATATAAATATAAAATTATAATATATATATATATATTTATTTATTTATTTATATAGTGTGGATCTCCTCGTAGCCGAGAAAAAAACGAATCTTTCTTTTTTTGTCGCGTCCGTTGTGACACAATTGATGCGCCAACAATCTCTTAAGATTTGTCTTTGGTTTGCCTGTCTTTGCCCCTTGCCAGGTGCGATACTAATTTTCGCAACCCTCGGGCCCTATTTGATTCCTGCTGCGTGCCCGCGTGTTTTGGCGACCCAGATTTGATCCTTAGGGTTCGACGGAGATGAGTTCCAAGCAGGCGACAGCGGGCGAAGATTTAGGCCTGTTGATCGAAGGTAAGTATTTGCGTAACCAAATTCACTTGTCTTTTGCAGTTTCGCAATGGCATAAAGTTGCTGTTTTGGCCCAGGGTTTTGTCTGGGGGTGGAGAATATGTATTGATTTAGAATCGGCGATGCTTCGATTTTTGGCTTTTTTTTATCCCTTTCTTTCTTTTTGAATAATATCTTCGTCGTCAGCGAAGTGCTAACACTGTTGGCATTGTGTATAGATATTTCATCCTGGTGGAATGGGCAGGAAATTTCATTGAGATGGTTAAAGATTTTTGTTTACATTAGCAGCATTGTCTTTTCGCTGATGGATAGATGGGAATCATTTGACATTTGATTTGATTAAAAGGCTAAACGTAACATGTAAAACTCAACTTGTTGAGTTTTTGAGAGATGTTTGGAAAGTTGGGCAGGTTGGTAGGAGACCTAATTCATTGTCAATCCTGCATTAATTAGTCTTCATGGATCTATCCTCTTGTTTCATGCAACATTGAGGGCACATTTTCCCTTCTGTTAGACTAATTTGGACTAAAAATATGGATCTGAAGTTCTCATGAATCTTATCCACAAAATACTACTTCTAGTTTCCATTGGTGGTCTCTGAACAATGTTTGGATATAATTGTTTAAATTGAATTATAACATGAATCTGATGGTCTTTTAAGTAAATGGATATGGTTTTTAATCTGGTAGGTAAGTAGCTAGACATTTATGAATTATCTATGTACCAATTTAAGAACTAACTCTTACTCTTTTCCCATTATGCAGAACAAAAATTGTTTTTACTTTGGAGGTCATTATAGTTTTTGTTACTGGAAACTGGATAACACAAATTCTTAGATTTATTATATATTTCCAGGAGCTTAGCTGTATACTAGATTAGAATTTTAATTTGATAATGTCAATTTTTAAGTCAAAACAAAAAAGATTGAACTTATGATTGACTGACTGATAACTTGTGATCGAGTTCCATTGCTGCTCTTAAATATCATTTGAATATTCACTGATATGGTTTTTAAGACAATATTATAAAAGTCCAGTACCATACCACTAGTGGTCTGATCTTTGACTATAGTCGTCGAGATTGACATCTTGGACAAATTATTATTTTTTATGATATGGTTAGATGTATTACATCAGTTAGTACATATAAACCTGATAAGATATTGATATGACACTTGCTTATGGAAGAAACTGCAAATATGCCTTTGGTTTCCTGCCAGCATAACATCTCAATTACATCTCCTGCCCTCTATTCAGCATCTTGGATTGACCATCAATGTGATTGTGGCAGGAGTAATCATCCTGATTTTAGTTCTTTGTGTGGAAAATAATTCATGCTAGAAGTTAAGACAATTATCTTATTTCGGCCATGCATGATGGGATGTGACATGTTATGCAGGTGGCCACATACTCTTGCCAATCTTGGCAATGGTTGCCATGCTAGGATGTGTCCACATCAAAGCAAAATTTTATTTTGGAACAACAATAGCATATATATTGATGAAAATGATTTTCTGCTGTTTTGTTGAAAATTATTAGCTATTCCTAAACTTCTAGTAATGTTCAATTAGATTTTAGATAATTTGTATCTTAAGTTTGTAATTTTCAGTTGCAGAACTCAAGAAAAGACATCAAAGGGATTTGCAGAACTTAACATTGACAACTCAACCCTTGAAGACAATGTGGCTTTTCTTGTTTGCCACATTGCAAAATCTTAGGCAGACACTTCTATATGTTTTAAGGAAAGGTGATTGGCTTGTGGCATTGACTATCTTGGTAACAGCTTTTGGTCTCTTTCTTGTGAATGGTGATGGTTCTAAGGAAAAGGTATTTGTTAAATTATTATAAGCTTCTTAGAAGAACAATTTTCTAAATATTTTTTATGATTATGTTCACTCACTTCTATGCTCAAGGATTATGACTGTATGGAACAATAATTGTTGTTTTGTTGGACGTCGAGAAACGTAAATAATATAGAGATTTTTGCCAACTAGATGATAACTTTATACCCTGTTGGAATTACTATGCAGATTTCAGCTAACCTTGCTAATTTGTTGTTCAAATAATCTTTTTATTCAATTTATTTTTGACCATGCTCATATTATTGATTGCAGCACGTTCAAGAGTTCCTAAACTACACAACATTTGGTTTGTGGTGGATAGCACTTGGGGTGACATCATCAATTGGTTTGGGTAAGTGGATGTTGCATTTAGGAGTTGAGTGAATTTGATTATGCAACCTGTTCATTAATTTGGGCTGATAAACATCTGCCAAGAAGATTTATAAGAAGCATCTTAAGTATCATCTTGGTTCACAATATAGCTTTTCTCTGTCTAATGGCATATAGCCTTTTGTAAGTGATTAAGTAGAGTGAGAAACACTTATCAAGTTATCTTGCAGCTTCAGGGCTAATACACAATGGAACATTTTAGGAATTATCAACTAAACAAAATAACGTCAACAACTGCAATATAAGCTTCCTTTTGCACAAGTCCAATATATAATTATTAAATTTTGTGTATTCATTAAATGTATTGATTCTATCAGAGCTGTCTGCATGTGCCAAAATCAATGCACTATTTTACTCTAATTAAATTATTCCTAGGCTAATTTAGTGTTTATCTGCTGTATGAAGTATGGAACTAGTTCATAATGAAATGCTCATCAACTTTCCTTGCTTTTTGACAGGGTCTGGATTGCACACATTTGTGTTGTATTTGGGTCCCCATATTGCATTTTTTACAATCAAGGCCATGAATTGTGGTCGAGTTGATCTCAAAACTGCTTTATATGACACTATACAGTTGAAAAGGAGACCTTCATGGCTTGAAAAGGACTGTTCTGAGTTTGGACCACCATTATATGAATCATTACCTGGTTCCCTAGTCAGGGTTCCCATCAGCAGTATCCTTCCTCAGGTTCAGCTAGAGGCCATTCTTTGGGGGTTGGGTACTGCCCTTGGAGAGCTTCCTCCTTATTTCATTTCAAGAGCAGGTATCTTTTGATATTTTTCAATACATAAACCTCAATTTGGGTTCTTAAAAATCTTTCTGTCAGCAATTTTAGTTGTAATTATTGAGCTAAAGCAATTAACATTTAATTTCACAAGGTTTTGAGAGTAGGATATAGTGTTTCTACAATTTTGGTTCTCTTGTAACATGGCTTCTGAACATTTATATTTTGTCCTTACCAGCTAGTTGTCCTTTTAATATCTGTCTTTCTATCATTATTTTAAGACATTTGCTTTCTCTTTAACTTCCATTCAACAAGATGGAGAGATTGATGAAAATATTATTCATAGAGTAAAAACATGATGATTAAAATGGCAAGAGGCGTCAGAAGTCTTATGTGATCATCGGATACCTTTGAAATTAAAAAAAAAAAATTTATAAGATAGTTATGAGATCAACAATATTTTATGGATCTGAGTATTGGGTAGCGAAGAAGCAACATATACAAAAAAGTTTATATTACCGAGATGAGAATGTTGAGATGAATGTGTGGAGTAACTAGGAAAGATAAGAAAAGAAATTCTTTTTTTCGTGAACAATTAAGTATCGCTTTGACATAGAATAAGACGAGAGATAATCATTTAGGATGGTATAGGCATATGCTTGGAAGACTTCCAGATATGGTAATTAGAAGAGGCAAAATGATTAATGTTAGTTGTTTGTGGTACAATGAGAGGTAGAGAAAGACCTAAAAAGACCTTAATAGAAACTATAAATAAGGATTGAAGTACTGTAAACTTAACTAAACATATGACTTTTGACATATTCTAATGATGACAAAAGATCCATGTAGCCGACCCCAATTAATTGGGACTTATGGCTTTGTTATTGTTTTTGTTATATATGTTTTATGCTAGATGCATAAATTCTAAATAACTACATTTTGGGTGAGGATCATGCACTATGCCTTAGGTAAAAGGTACAAAGGCTTATTCATATTGTTGTTATATTTGTCCTTTTTTGTTATGTTGTTTGATACAAATGACTATTAGACTAAAGAGAAATAGCTCTAAAAACAAAATGCAAGATATTTGAAGAAATACAATTTGCATTAATACTTCAGGTTAGTCAGTTGTCCAGAACCCACCTCCTCTACTAGAGAGGGCAGCCTGCTAAAGCCAATCTGCAGCACGGTTCTGATCCATGAAGACCAAATAAAGCACCTTTAGAGGAGAATGCTTTGAGAAGAAGGTGAACATCCTTGAGGATATTTCTGCAGAAACCACCTTTGACTCCCAACAGAAATAATCTCTTAAGTCTGAAGAATCACCTTCAATTTAAAGAGCTGTGAAAATCTTAAAAACAATAAGAGTCCTTCACAAAGAGCCCTAAATTCATCTTCATGTTCACATGCTATCAGAGAACATCTTCTCCAAAAGATCTCTGTCAGAATGGTCTCCATGCTAGCTTCGCCAACACCCACAGAGGAACACTATTGGAATTGATTTTAACACAAGACTAATTGGAATCCTTTTGAGCATCTAATTTGGTTTTCACTAGACTGAAATATATAATTGTCAAGTATCATGTATCTTTTTGTCATTGATCCTCCCAGATCTTGCATTGGCATCAGCAGGAGCCTTGTGCACAGGGTTGGTTCATCTTGTTACCCTTGTAGGAATACAAAAAAAATGAATTTGCCACTTTGCGATAGGAAAGTGAGACTCTATCTTGTCTCTGACAGCCAACAAGTTTTCCTCCAATGAATTCCTTTTTTCTTGGTATTGGTGGTGAGATAGGCCTCATAGCATGGTCTTTAGACCTAGGTTTGCAACACGAAATGGCATGGTACAAACAACATTTAGCAGTCCAAGGACCAGGGTAGACAATACTATTGATTGGTACACTTGGTACAAGGCCTATGCCGCCTAGTAAAGTATGGTACAAGCCCTATACTTGCCTTGTTTTTGGGTTTTCAGTTTTTTTCAGTCATTTTTCCGAAACTTGGAGTACATACTAGCATATTAACATGCTGTACATTGGTAAGGACCTGTATGGTACTGGTCTGTGCCCTGACCAATACAATATCAGTACACGAAATTGCAAATCTCGTTTTAGACAAAGTTATAATAGATGCATGGATTATATGATTATTTAATGAACCATCAGAGGCTATTCATCACAAATCATATTGTTATGTGTTGACGTCGTATTAGGTGCTGTTGTCATGGATTGAATATGATAGTAGCTTAAGCATGACTTCGAAGTAGTGGAAAATGCAAGTATGTTGTCCAGACCTGAACCAGCAAAATTGGGGCTGAATGGGTGATATTTAGTAGCTGAATATCTGATCTGTTGCATCTTTCCATGATTACACCATTGCTTTTCTCTTTCTAGTTTACTATTTTACATTAAAAAAAATCTTCATTTTTTATTGTTATATTCTATGATCTAGTTTTATGGTCATTTAAGTATTTAGAAGTTATTTGACATTAATATTTGTTTGGTATTTTTCTACTGATTTCTTTTTTCTTTCCAATTTTAGACTAGTCAGTTTGATATTTGTTTGTATAACACAAAATGCAATGCAGCAAGCTTGTCTGGAAGCAAATTGGAAATGGAGGAATTTAATGCAGCTTCACCAGAAGATGGTTTTCTGTCTGCTTATGTGAATCAAATTAAATGCTGGCTCCTCACTCACTCCCAGTATCTTAACTTTTTAACAATATTAGTGCTTGCTTCAGTAAGCTTTCTTCCTTTTTCATAAATAATATAAGTATAATATTTCATTTGTTGCATATTCTCCTTAATGCTAATTTGAATTTTTGTTTCTTTTAGATCTTGAGTATGTAACTTGTGGTGTCATTTTATTTCTATCATGGACAAATTTTCTTCTTTTCTTCTGCTACTTCTTTTAGTTCAAATTTTAATTTTAGTATTTATAAATGAAGCTGCTCAATTTGTAGACATAATTATTATGTGAATATTGCATCAATATTTCATGATCGGTGCTCAGTGCAACTCAGGTGCCAAACCCACTTTTTAACAATATCTTAACTTTTTAACAATATTAGTGCTTGCTTCAGTAAGCTTTCTTCCTTTTGCATAAATAATATAAGTATAATATTTCATTTGTTGCATATTCTTCTTAATGCTAATTTGAATTTTTGTTTCTTTTAGATCTTGAGTATGTAACTTGTGGTGTCATTTTATTTCTATCATGGACAAATTTTCTTCTTTTCTTCTGCTACATCTGTTAGTTCAAATTTTAATTTTAGTACTTATAAATGAAGCTGCTCAATTTGTAGACATAATTATTATGTGAATATTGCATCAATATTTCATGGCCGGTGCTCAATGCAACTCAGGTGCCAAACCCACTTTTTGATCTTGCTGGTATAATGTGTGGGCAATTTGGAATCCCATTTTGGAAATTCTTCCTGGCTACCCTGATTGGAAAGGCATTGATAAAGACTCACATTCAGGTAAGTTGTTGACCCTTGATTATTTTGAATTGTTCAGCATTTTGTGGAGTGAAGTTGCATTCTTCATATAGAATATGTGAACATTTTCTTCCTTTGATGACTTCGTGCTTCATTCACTTTTTATTCATTGTTTTATGAACTTTCTGTTTAATATTTATCAATAACAGTGAAATAGTTTTCTTTCATTCACCATATATTATGATGTACTTTTAGGCTGTGGTTGACTACCTAGGGAGAAGTTTCAATTGAGAACATTTTCGATGGAATTTCATCATCAGTCCATGGGATGCAAATGCGTCTCACAGAAATTTAATCGAACACGTTAACCCAATCCATGTATAATGTATTTAAATTTTAAAAAAGGGAAACTTTTTAAGACATGACCTGTGGTCTCAGGGCACGATGATATGTTCCTTGGCTGGCCACAGCCTCAAGAGTGGAGAAGAGGTGTACTCCAGTTATCCTTGCTTGAGCATTTTGTTCATTGCCGCCTGCTTTAGCTCTGCTCCATACAAACCATCTTTCCCCTTCTACTGCTGCTGATCATCTCAGCCACCTACTATACGTCTCCATTACATGCTGCTCCATGGTCCAATGTTGCAGCACTGTCATCAGTGCCGCCTCCTATGCCATGAACACCAACGATGGTGTTGGGCCTGACACCTGCTTCAGATGTGCTCTGACAACTGATGTGCGAAACTCTTCTCCTTCCTAATCCCTTACCAATGTGTAGTGTCCATCCACCTCCTTTCATCACCACCTCCCTCTCCTTTCTCAACAACATCTTTCACCAACAACAAGAGTAACATCAAGCATCACAAAATGCATAACCTAATGAAGGAAAACTCATCCAGATGTGCTCTGACACCTTGCTTGTCCCCTATGTCACTGCCTTACAAGCTTTCCAAAGAAGTTGAATGGCAGTGATGGAGTGACAGATCAACAGAGTAGCATTGGAGCAACGTCTATGGAAGATAGGTAACTTTGAAAATCCTTGATGAACACTCAACATGGTATTCTCGAAGGCAGCATGGTGTCTAAGGCTTCCACAATGCTGGATTTTAAGTGGGTCAATATATGCAGCTTTATCCTGTCACAAAAATAGGTTATTTCTTAGACTCAAATCCCAATAACTTGGATTGTAGAGGAGCGACCTTATTGTGACACTAGTCCTATATTAACTTTCTACCCAGAAATACAGAAAAAGGGACCAGAGGTATTTTTTCCCATAGAAACCCAGTTTTATCCAATCAATTATTTCCTAACTATTTGGTTTTTTGTCCCCAGCAGGCCTGATCCCATGCAAATTCTAGGTAATCCAAACAAGCTCATAATTGTTTAAAGCTTAAAGTCATAGGAGGGCTTACGGACCTATATTTATGGCAGCATGAGTTGCACTATTTTTATAACTATAGGCTATATGCTTTTTTTAATGAGCATTTGTAATTGATTTTGTAGATAATTTTTTAGCATTGCCCTGTATTGTATTGTTTGGATGTACCAAGCTTTTATATGCTTTTGCAGACAGTTTTTATTATTTCTTTGTGCAATAATCAACTCTTGGAATGGTTGGAGAATGAGTTGATATGGGTGCTTGGTCTCTTCCCGGGTCTCCCTTCTGTGCTGCCCAATTTAATTGCCAAATTGCACATGGTTCAGCAGAAGTATTTGTCAACTCCAGTCCCAGAACCAACTCTCACAGATGGAAGGGTAAGCCGATTTAGGATAGGAGTTATCTTATCCCAGCCATCACACTTGTTTTGCTTCTTGTTATTCTATTTCAGTGCAAATAAGCACTTTTATCATGGTACCATATTGATCTGATCTTTCTGATCCTTTAGGCAAAGCAGTGGAACCTTTCCGTAACTATGATATGGAATATTGTCATATGGCTTGTGCTCGTGAGCTTCTTCGTGAAAATAGTGACTGCTACAGCAAAAGGATACCTCAAGGAGCAGCAAGAATTGGAATTGACTAAAAGGAAACTGGCACTAAAATCTACCTGAGTCAAGCATGGGGTTTTTCTCACCAATTTCTTTCCAGTCAAGCAGCATTATGTTAAGATTCAACAACTGTTTTTGTTCCATGCCATCAGTGAAGCTCACTGTTTTACAAGAAAATTATAAGTTGTACAGGGTCAGTATTCTTAGATGGCAGGTCCTTTTTTATTCACCTGCCTGAAAACACGTTGTGCATTCAATTCCGCTCCTTTTAATTTTTGAAACGTGATAATCGCAATAGCAGCAGCAGCAGCTAATCATAAGTTATCTGACCGTTGATTGTTTTCATAAGAGATTGAAGAATTAGTACCCATTATTTTTGTCGGTGCTTCTGTTGTGCAGTGAGTTTTTTGTTTACTAGTGCAAATTTAATGAAGCAGAAAACTAATGTGCTGATACGGGTAATGGGGATCGATGCTCATGCCTTTGTTGCTTTTACATTCCGTTTATAATTGGGACATTTGGATTGCATGTCACTGTTTCTTCTCCTCCCCTTTTTTTTATTTGGTGGAAACCACATGCATGACTGTTCTAAACAAATTCCAGAACAGAAACCTCAATGTGTCGAACAAAATTTAGCATTACTGCAGTACCTTCAACTCACTTGGCCCGTATGAAAAGTTCTGGCTCCATCGCCGCGTGCAGTCCCCATGACATCATTCTCCGCACGTAGATCTCAGCAAGCTCCTGGGAATCAGAAAGTTAATCGACCGACTTCTAATTGCATCCTAACTTCATCATTTAGTAAATATTTGAGACTTTGATCAGTATAAGAAACTATATCTGGTAATTTGTATGACATATGGATTACTTTTGAATGCGTGACAAAGATGATTGCATAGCAGTTCTCCTCTGACATCCAGAACAGTTTTTTGGCATCACTGGTGGTGAGTGATGGAAAAATTTCTGGCAAGGCCTTCGCCACTGCACACAAGATGTCGACCATTATATGTGACTGCAAACTAGATAATGCTCATGGGGAATTTTGGACTAACGCAATCTACCAATGGAAAAGAAAGTTATAGGCTATGAACCATCTATGCTTCATTACCAAGCACTTCATTATGGCGATCGTCGCTGATCAACAAAATATTGTAGAAATTTCCATGGTGATTTGCTATCCTTTTCCCATGCCCTCGCTCATGACCACCTAGAGAATCAAATCAAGGTCAGGAGGTTATCATGATGATCAATCAGTTCTGTTGACAGACCACTAGATGCCAAGCCAGAGAAGACAAATAGAATATGTTGTTTCATAAATTGCAGCTATTAAGAAATCAACTGACACTGATTTAACTCGCATGCATTAGTCATTCTCGAACCAAATGCAAAATCATTCTGTGTGAGAGCAAACATTACAAGAACAACATGGGGGAAATGAGAATTAAATTGATCCAAATTGAGTGATCGTTATTGGAGTCCCAAAAATAATATTTTTGTTTGCAAGGTAAGACAACATATATTAGTCATCCTCAAATTCTGAAATTAATGCGTTTTGTGCATTATATTGACTTTTTTCAAATAACAAAGTGATAATTGGACTCTTAAATGTATAATAAGCTCTAGTAAATTCATCCTTCTACACACACCCATATATCATGCCTGTTCTAGTGACCACAGTTCCATACATCATCAAGAAGCAAATCAATAACAACTTACATCGAAGGGACAACTTTAGGATGATGATTGAGTTCTTTACAATCCTTTAAATTCTAGAGTGATTTTTTTGCATATTTAAAGTATTTGAAAAAAAACTTACCGAGAAAACACACTTGATGGCAGATTGTGGTAGCAATTGTTTTCTTTGTTTTTCAGGAATAAAGTGATTGATAGTAGGGCGTCTCAACAATCAAGTAATTGGCCATTATGACTTAGGCACTAGGTGGTGCTGATTAGAAGGATGTAACCATACAACAGTGCAACTAATGCCAAGCACAAAAAAGTAAAAGATTTTATCATATGTTCAACACAAACAATGTACTGGATCTTAAAAAGCATGGGAATGCGTAAACATGTCAAGATCTATTCAGAAAAAGGAAAACTAAACAATATCAACCATTTCCTTGTGCTGCATCTGATGTATTGGTTTGTGATGAAGAGTTTCAGTGCAGATTTATTTCGAAGTAACTGAAAGATAATAGGTTATTGGAGAAAAAGCTACAGGATTAAATAAATAGCTCCTAAGCAATTCCATAACATAAGTTTCAAAAGTACCTAGGAAATACACAGGATTTACTCCAATTAGGTCTCAAGAATTCCCAAGAAATTCCATAAATAAATCGATGTCGCGCCTTATCTATATAAGATAGATGAGATAAAGTCCGAGAAAAACTCAGATGCAAACACAAATGATTAACTATATTTCATTATGCTAACCCTCCTAATTAAAACTTAAAGTTTGATTTTCAATACTTTTCAAAGGTCACTCAAACTAAAATACCTTCACACTGTTTTTTGTCATGCCTCAATTTAACTCCAAGTACAAAACGTAGAATAGGCCAAGAACTTTGGCATATGTGTGTGTACATCAGACAGCTTTTATTCAGTGTTCAAAAATCCTTTGATCAACAAAGTACATTTTATTTTAGTGCACATGCTGAAGACAGAAACATGATAAATGGTAAATCAATTGTCATTTTTGACAGAATTACTTTTGTAGAATAGGACAATAACTTTGGCATATGTGTGTGTACATCAGACAGCTTTTAGTCAGTGTTCAAAAATCCTTTGATCAACAAAGTACATTTTATTTTAGTGCACACGGTGAAGACAGAAACATGATAAATGGCAAATCAATTGTCATTTTTGACAGAATCACTTTTGTAGAATAGGACAATAACTTTGGCATATGTGTGTGTACGTCAGACAGCTTTTAGTCAGTGTTCAAAAATCCTTTGATCAACAAAGTACATTTTATTTATTGCACACAGTGAATACAGAAACATGATAAATGGTAAATCAATTGTCATTTTTGACAGAATCAGTCAAAGTGGCCATACCAGAGAGAGAGAGAGAGAGAGAGAGAGAGAGAGAGAGAGAGAGATTTAAACATGGTAGCAATTTTCAAATTATAGATGATTTCTTATTCACTAATTTCAGTCAAACGTGGTGGACAAACCATCAGCATTAACTGTATACCTTGTTAAAGATTGTTAATCCAAAGATAAAGAACTGCTCCTAACTTCTGTTAGTTTACAAAGGCCCTTACAAAACCAAAAACGGACTCTATCATCGCTTCAACAAAGCTAAAGATTGCAGAGAAGAATTAGATAACACCATCTGCTAGGTTTGGAGGAGGAACAATGCCGATAGACAAAACCAATCAAAGAAATAATCAGCTTTTAATAGTCTACTACTTCAAAGATCGCAAATGTTACGATGGTGAGATGCTCTCGAGTTCCTGTTAATCTGCGAAACATCAGCAGATCAACACCAGGACAAGTGGTAACATGTTCAATCACAACAACCACAATATCACCCCCGAATCAGCAAACTGGACATCAACTTCACTTCGAGAAAGCTAAAGACCGAAGAGAAGAATGCCAGAAAGATAAAAAGTACGACCAAAAAAGGATGAAAGATCACCGTCTGCTAAAGATTCCAGTAGGGGAGCACACTGAGGAGTGCGGACGGGTGGCGGCGGCTCCAAGAAGGGGAACTTGGTGCTGGAGAGATCCAACTTGGCACATTCGCACATCATTGGCGCCGACCTCTGTCGCGCTCCCAGAAACGGAGCGAAGACCGTGGATGCGGCGCAGAGCGAGGGCTTCGAGAGCTCGAAGGGAGGGCTGGCCGTGGCAGCCATCAGGAATCGGATCGCCATGAGAGAAAGAGAGGGTATTTTGTTTGCTAGGGATCGGAGGCGACGGGTTTTGAAGCGGTTTTCGAGTGAAGGGCAGGGGGAACGGTTGGTCACCTGGGAGGGCATATATAGGTAGAGACACAGTAGGGAACGACAGTCTTGGTAATTGGGACTTGCAATTTTATTTTTGTCTACATTCATATGATTAGTGTATAACTTTCAATCGAGGATTAATATTGTTCAACAATTGGCAGATTGTTGTTAATCTATTTAGAAAACATTTGCCAGTTTTGGTCAGCTAGAAAGGTATATTGGTAAGAGAATGCTGGGTGTCTTGTTGAGATACCCTAGACAGGTTTTATTTTCGTGTGGAGTCATGTACTTGATATAATATACTAATTATGATAAAATAAATTTCTTTAGGAGGATCCCGAGCTCACCACTTTCATCCTTCAACCGTCCAAACTTTAAACTCTAATCCGTAAAAGAAGTCATTAAACTGAGCCCCTCAAACCCTAAGAACACTCCTGCACCCTTCTGTCTTGTCAATTAAAAACCAACACCTAAAACTTCATAATTGTCATTCAATATTTTAGTCTCATTTTCTTAAGGAGTACTCTAGGTTTTTAGAATTATTTTTTTAATTTTTTGCATCCGCTCTTTTGGTCTTAATTAGAAACGATACATCCTCAAAAAATTTTATATGCAAATAAATTTTTTAATCCTTTAAAATAAAATAATGTATGAGCCCATAAGCTTTGTAAATTTTTGGCTTTAGCATGACGCATAAGTTTGTTCCTTAATTTTAATGAATGAGCCCGAATAAGCTTTTAATGAATCGAATTTTGGATTACTCTCAAACAACTTGACTCATATACAATCCCAGATTTTCCTTCTTTTCTTTTTTTTTTTTGGCACTGCTTGGTGCCCTTTACAATAGGACATGGGAGAGTCTCATCCTCAATTATCTCTTTTGATTAGGCGAAGAGCCTATTACCCTATTCATACAAAAATGGGAACTAAAGATAGGAATGTTCCCATTTACATAAACAAAAGAGTTTATATAGAGTCCACCAATCCTCTAGGAAATAACAAGCAATAGTTGCAGACTCATCATATAACTAATAGCACAACGATCCTCGGTGAATGTTCTCAGCCTTCACGGAGCTGAATGAGATCACATATATTTTCTCTTTTTTTTTTTTGTAAAAAGCCACAATATCCTGCGAGCTTCTTTCCAACTGGGTTTGTAGATGACAACGGCTTTCTTCGTCTACTTTTCCGAGACCGGAAAAAACAAGTTCTCACGACTTCTAACAAGATTTTTCGCAGAAGAAGCTGTTAATCGTGAATTTAAGAAATTTTACAACACCTTGACGAGTCAAGCATCATTAGCTTGATGTAAATGATTATGGTAACGCATCAAGTTTCAGCCTTCATTAATTCCTGTTTTAAAGTCTGGGCTCATGGCACCAAGCAGTCCCCTGGGGCCATTCCCAGCACCATTTCCTCAGCAAACTCCTATTCATGAGAAAAGCTAATGGACCATTAATAAGATGAACACCAGTTTTGGATGCAGGAGAATTATCTAATTATAAGATTTTATTGTCTATAGAACAAACTTTATGATTTGAATGTCGCTGTTTTTATTGCTACGAAACGGTTAAATCTGATTTGACGTAAAATTCATACAAGATTTATAATTTACCTTGCAAAAAGTAAAGTAGAGAACTGCACAGCACTTCTTCCTTGATATCTGGAACAGCTTCTTGGCCATCTAGATATTTATATTTGCGAAATATTTGGGAATTCGGTCTCCACTGTAAACAAGAAATTATGACTGTTGTTTCAGAACGTAAACTAGGACAATTTAACTAAAAGAAATCTACTAAAAAGAAAAGAATACCTAGGGAGATAATCTACGTTGATCAACAAAACTTCGTAGAGAATTCTTGGTACATCGTCACCCCCTATGGAATCAATCAAATCAGCTTTGTACACAATTTGCAACAGGTTATCGAGCCGATCAGTTCACAGAAAACTTGATGCTAACCAATGATGCATAAAATTTATTGCTCAATAAATTTAGATGCATAACAAGTTGTATCTATTAGGAAGTCAACTAAAAAGATTCCAGCTCCAAATAATTCTTTTCTGCAAGAGAAAAGAAGAAAATAATATTGCAAAATGATAGATAAGAACAGAAATTTGTCAATAGCTCCAGTAAATCAATTGTTCTATATATGCTCCCACATGTCATAGTGATTCTAATCACACTCAAGTGAACACGTCATCAAGAGATGATTTTATGGGGTTTTTTTTTTTTTTTGGGTGGACGGAGTATATGAAGTGATTATAACTTGCATCATAGAATCAGTTGCTGGAAAATGCAGGCGCAAACATATAAACAATAGCTACATTGTATTTGATTGACTCTCCTAATCAAAACTTAATGTTGAATTATAAACAGAATTTTAATAGGAATTCTAAAATTTCACCCAGTTGACAGTCCAATATCATTGGCACAAATATCTTGTAAAGTACTCAACCAGTTTTCACGAAGGCTCAGATCAAAACTAAGGCATTTTCTTTGGTACATACAACTCATAAAATTTGCAGTGAGCCTTTGCAAATCCTGTGATCAAAAGAGGGCATTTCAATTTGGATCACGGGGGAAAGCAGAAATGTAGATGATAAATACTTAATCATTTCAGAAAAAAGCAATCCAACAGACCACAAAGAAAGAAGTTAGTAATCGCAGACATAGTAACAACCTTCAGTTGCTAAAGCTCCTCTAAATTTATATACATAATGCTACCACAAGTCATAATGATTCTAGTGGCGCAACAGATTGGTTCATCATGAAAAGATAAAGTCCTACACATCTGGTAGGTATAACTTATACCAAGGGATCAATTACCAAAAAATGCAGATGCAACCACATAGAATAGCTCTATTGCATTTGGATGCTTCTCCAAATCAAAACTTAAAAGTTGAATAATAAGAAAAATAGAGGCAATTCTCAATTATCTCCACCAGACTGTCCACCACATCTCAGTTTAACTTCTAAGCACGATTTTGCACAACAGGTAAATATCATTGTCGTATATATCTTGTAAAATACTCCGCGTGTGTTTCCACAAACCCTTTCATCGACATCGGGTACTCTCAATTTCCACTTAGTTTCCGTAAACCGCTTTTTATCAAGTAAGGTGAGATCAAAGGGGGGAGGCGGAAGGTGCAATAGATGATAATCAATTCTCATTTTAAACAAAATCAATCCCAGAGACTATGGAGAAAGATATTATTATGTTTACAAATTCTACTAATTTACGTGACACCAATAAAATCAACGTGCTATATATCAAGCTTAGCAATATACTGTCATATCAAATTACTCTTTATGGTCATCAAACGTACATACTCTCTTGCACATCACCAAGTTAAGAAAGTTAAAGATTATGAACACAGTTGTGGGAGAATCAGATTGTCCATGAAAAACGAGAGAAGGCCATCTCAGTCCTCAACTGGAACAATGCCCAAAATATATGATCTGCAGTTTCTAAATCTCCTTTACGGAAAAGACAGTCCTCTGATCCTCACGGTCATCTCTTCAGCAAAGCATCCTTATTAAAGAGTCTGCTCCTCAGTATCAACCAAGAAAAGATTTATGTATAGAGGATCCACGATTTTCCAAGTTACGCTCCACTGAAGTGAGTCAAACTAAATTGAGTAATTATCAGATTTAGTATTTCTGTTCTTTAAGTATAGCATTTGAATACTCCGTTCTTCATCATTTTCATGTGTTAAAACAATGCTAAACCAAAAGAAAAACCCAATCATAATTCAAGAAAGATATAGATTATTAAAAAAGAATAATAGAAATCATGACAAATAACATCTATAGATATTGTGAATCTTAAGAAAATAAATGATAAGTCAATATTTAGTCATCGTTAGTATGATCCCGTAGGCTCGCAAAGAACTATCCGCTTTGAGCATAAACCTCTAAGGGTAAGGGTGACTTGACGGGCTTCTAAGCTCTTGGTTCCCCTACTCTTTAATTAATGTGGGACTTAATGTTTATATTAGTGCTCCCTCATAAGAGAACTAAGAGCTCATGACCTTCTTCTAGCGTCAATCTGATAAATCAATATTTGATTGTCATTAGTGTGACTCCATAGGCTCGCAAAGAATTGGCTGCTTTGGGAATGTCTACACGATTTTACCCTTTTGGTGCCTTTGAGGGTAAAGGTGACCCGATGGACTTCTGACTCATTGGTTCCCTTACTCCTCAACCAATATGAGACTAAATGTTTTTATCAGTGCTCCTCCCCATAGAAGAGCTAAGGGCTCATGACTCTTCTTCTTGATAAGGACATTTTGACTATCCTTGTCGAGTCCCTCGAAGCCATCATGGTTCGGAAGTTGAACAGAATAAGAATCACAAGGACTTATGATTGGTAAGAGTTGCCTATCTTTACGGGCTTAATGTAATTGGTCGAGTCCCTCGAGGTTACGTTAAGATGCTGATTGGATCCCAATCCTCACTAGAGATCCATCGAGGGTCTTCGATTCACATATCGGAGGGAGTTATATGTTTTGCAAGAAAATAATAGAAATAGATTAAGATAGAAATCCTTATCTTAATTACTTATTTTTTATAAAATCTTATATTATTTATTTATTCTGTATTTTTATTTTCAGAAAAATATCGCTTTCGAATTCTTTATATTGCATACTTGATGCCAACCACCTCACTAGTCCAAATTATATGAATTGGCTCTGTAACCTGAGAATCATTATCACGGTAGAGAAAATCGCATATGTCCATGATGCAGTGATCTCTACGCCTGATGAAGAAGCAAGCGAGGATGAGATCACTCACTACATGAAGTACATGAAGTACATAGATGGCTCCACTCTCGCTTAGTATTACATATTGAGCTCTATGACTCCTGAGTTACAAAGATAGCATGAAAACATGGATACCAGTTCCATACTCCTGCATCTCCGTAAACCGTTTGAGGAACAGGGAAGAACTCAGCGATATGAGATATCGAAGAGTCTCTTCTATGCTAGAATGACTGAGGGGACACTGGTTCAGAACCATGTCCTTAAAATGATTAAGTGGATAGAGAAACTCATAGGTCTAGGAATGGTCCTAGAGGATAACCTATGTGTGGACCTTGTGCTTCAGTCCCTACCAGATTCCTTTTCTCAATTTGAATTTTAATATGAACAAACTTGAGGTGACTCTTCCAGAGCTCCTCAATATATGGAGGGAAGCAGAGAGTACCATCAAGAAAGGAAAGCCAGTTCTCTATGCTGATGAGACCAGAAAGAAAAGGAAGGCAAAGAAGTCCCTTAAGAAGGGCAAGAGCGTGGGCAAGCCCAATAAAGCAAAGGTTGCTAAGAAGGACCCGATAAAGGACAAAGGCCAATGCTTCTACTATGGCAAGATGGGTACTAGAAGAGAAACTACAAAGAGTACCTTGTAGAAAGGGCGAAAGAGAAGCTTGGAAAAGCTTCAGGTACATTCATGATTAGTTTTTATTTTTCAAAATCTTATGATAACATATACGTATTGGATACCGAGAGTGCTTATCATATTTGTAATTCGTTACAGGTTCTGGCTATTAGTTATAGGTGTCTTACAAGCCAATCACGGAGTGATGGCACCTGTAACATGTTACGTCAATTGCTTTGCTTATGATTATTAGCATTTTCTTATATTATCTGAATATATATTGTGATGTCCTTGGATCTATATAATGGGAATTGGATCGTGATGAGATCATGATAATGAGACCGATTCACCTTTAACACAGACCCTAAATAATCTCGGTCATAGGTTACTCGAGAGGGACATCGGGATAACCGGATAGACTAGTGTATTGTATACCCATCCATATGATGAAGGTAGCTAGTCTTATAGCTACTCGTGTATGGATACTAAGGATATAATGCAAGTGCTCATTGGAGAATGAGTTAATTGATTGATTTGTTTACGGAATACTATATGGTTATTGATACCTGATGTCAAATAGCGATTCTATAGTTCTAGTTGTGTGTCTAGTCCTTAGACTTGAGACACCAAAGATACCTTGTATAAGTACTCCATTCTTTGACGCCAAACTTATAGGTTTGGAAGTTCTAGATATGGTACAATTAGTTCTTGGGAATGGTAGCAAATCTTATGAAGGCAATTGAGTATCAATAGAAGATCATCCACTCTCAGTATCATGAGAGGAATATCTCATATGTTCTTACTTAAGTAAATCCCTGGCTAGGGTCATTCGAATTGAGAGAGAAAGAGTTCTCCGAGAGAATTCAATTAGAGTGAGACTCAACTAGAAACCATATAGGCTTGACAACACTATGCCTGATATACGATCTCTAGGATATTAGATGGATGAGAGACTACAAGTACATGACAACTGAGGACAGATAGGTTTAAAGGATTAGATTCTCTTGTATCATCTAGGGACTACGGCGTAGTGGCCTAGTACGTCCGTAGTCGACGAGTCAAGTGAATTATTATGAAGATAATAATTCATTGAATCAAAAGGAGTTCTGATAGGTATGACTCATGGCCAGCTCGATATTGGGTCTAGAGAGTCATACACATATAGTATGTGTTACGATGAGTAGAGGTACGGATATGAGATATCCGTTAGAGCCCCAATTTTATTGGATATCCAATAAGCCCTTGAATTAATGGATCATATGGATGAGATCCAATAAGAGCTAAAAAGAGATTATTGGGTAGCGACCCATTAATTTAAGAGGCTTAGGTAATTGGATAGAGATCCAATACTTAATAAGGTAGGATCCATTAGGGTTGACAAGGGACTTCTATAAATAGGAGAGAACCAAAGGTCCATAGGCTATGGTTTTCTTGATGGCTACCTCCTATTCTATTCTCCCTAGAGAGAAGCATCTTCTTACCTCCGGCCGTGTGGATCACCACTATAGAAGAGGATACTTGACCTCCTTCATCCTTTCATGTAGATCTGCAAGAATCTCAGGGATATACGATCTCCCTAGGTCGTATCTTTCTTATATACATAATTTTTTTTATTTCACAAATTTTTGCGCATTGATTTTCACATGACGATAAAATCTTTTCGCGAAAATATAAGATTTTATTTTATTTTCTGTTCTTCCGCTACGCATGTGATGTCGCCTCTAGATTTTCCAATAGTGGCAAGATCTAGGAGATTGACGAGAGGCAAGATGGATCTCAAGATGAGCAATAGAGTAAAAGTTATTACAGTGGTTGTTGACGAGGTCACCCTATATCTGTCTAGTGGAGTAATTATTGCATTAGATATATGCTGTTATGTTTTTTCTATTATCAAAAATATTATTTTCATTTCATGTTTGACTGTTAGTGGATATAAATTAGTTTTTGAGAATAATAGTTGTTTAATATTATTATATGATAATATTAACACAAGAAGAACATTGCATAATGGTTTGTTTATACTAGACACAACTCCACACATCATGAGTGCAAGAGGAAGCGAGATGAGGTGAACAATGCATATTTGTGGTATTGTAGGCTAGGTCACATCCATGAGGGAAGGATTCAAAAATTGCCAAAAGATAAATACCTAAATCTATTCGACTATGAGTCATATGCGACTTGTAAACCTTACCTTCATAAAAAACTAACCAACTCTCCATTTAGTGGAACTAGAGAGAAAGCTACTGAGTTATTGGAACTCATACATAGTGATGTATGTGGTCCCATGTCAACTCATGCCATAGGTGGTTATTTCTACTTCATTACTTTTACTAACGATTAATCTCAAGGTATGGACATGTATACTTGATGAAGTATATGTTAGAATCGAAATCGACATTAAGAAGGGGGGGGGTGAATTAGTGGTTACGTAAAATATCGGTTTGGAAAAATTTTCATTCGATAAAGCCCGTATCGAAAAGTGTTTAAATGTAGAGTGCAGGTAAGAGTAGTAGATAGTTAAATCAATAAGCAATGACATAAAAAATAGAATAGAAATTGCATACCAGATTTATAATGGTTCGGTCATCGCGACCTACATCCACTCCTGACTCCTCTTCTGTCGAGGCCATAAGCTTTCACTAATGATCTTCTTTCAATCGGTGAAGATCAATTATCCTCTATTAGGAAATCCTTCAAGGGAGCGACATCACAAGCGCAGCAGAAGAACATAAAACAAAACACCCCAGATTTCCCATAGAAAGTATCCATCATCGTGCGAAGATCGATGCATCAAAACAAATCCACAAAAACTATATGTGTTAAAGAAAATACCTAGGGAGATCGTATATCTCTGAATCCCTGTAGATCTGTAAGAGAGGATGAAGAAGGTCAAGTGTTCTCCTCTCTAATGATATCCACATGGTAGGGACTGTGACGATGCACTTCTTTGGGGAGAAGAGAATAGGAGGTGGCTACCAAGAGAACTCTCAGCCTATAGAACTTTGGATCCCGCCTATTTATAGAGGCCCCTTGTCAACCCTAATGGATCTTGCCCTGTTGGGTATTGGATCTCCATCCAATTACCCAAGCCTTTTGGATTAGTGGGTCTCTACCCAATAATCTCTTATTAGCAATTATTGGATCTCATCTTAGGATCCAATAATTCAGAGGCTTAATGGATATCCAATAAGTTAAGGGCTCCAACGGATATCTTATATCCGAACCTCTACTCGTCACAATACCTACCATATGTGTGTGACCCTCTAGGCCTAATATCGAGCTGGCCGTGAGTCATATTTGTCAGAACTCCTTCTGACTTAGTGAATTATTATCTCTATAATAATTCACCCAACTCATTGACTGCAGACGTACTAGGACACTACGCCATAGCCCCTAGACGATATAGGGGAATCCAATCCTTTAGACCTATCTGTCCTCAGTTACCATGTATCTATAGTCCCTCATCCATCTAATATCCCAAAGACCCTATACTGGGTATAGTACTATCATGCCCATACGGTCTCTCCTCGAGTCTTCCTCTTATCGGATTCTCCCGAAAAACTCTTTCTCTCTCAATCCGAATAATCTTGGCCAAGGATTTGTTCGAGCAAGAACACATGGGATATTCTTCTCATGATACCGAGAATGGATGATCCTCTATTAACACTCAATAGCCCTTGTAAGGTTGGCTATCGCTCCCAAGAATCGGCTGTACAAGATCTGAAACTTTCCAAACCTATAAGTCCGGTATCAAAGAGTTGAGTACTCATATAGGACATCCTTGGTGTCTCAAGTCTAAGGACCAGATACACTACTAGGACTACGGAATCGCTGTCTGATGTGAAGTATCAATAACCATCCAGCATTCCGTAGGCGGATTAATCAGTGAACTCATTCCCCAATGAGCACTTATACTGTACCCTTAGTATCCCCACACGAGTAGCTATGAGACCAGCCACCTCCATCATATGGACGGGTATACAGCACACCAGTCTATCCGGTTTTCTCGATGTCCTTCTCGAATAACCTATGACCAGGATAATTTAGTGTCTGTGTTTAAAGGTGAATCGGTCTCATTATCGTGATCTCATCACGATCCGATTCCCATTGCACAGATCCAAGGACATCACAATATATGCAACATTCAAGATAAAGTGACAAAATGCCTAATAATACTCAAAGAGAAAAAGTGCATATCAAGTCATAAGTGTCATCACTCATGTGATTGACTTGCAGGGCACATATGACTAACAATCTCCCACTTGACCTAAAGCGAATCACCAACATGTCTGATCCTCATCAGATCTCCATGACGCTTAAAGATAATCTGAGTCAATGGCTTTGTCAGTGGATTTGCAATGTTATCTTTGGATGGAACTCTTTCCACCACTATATCTTTTCTAGCGATAATCTCTCTTATCAAGTGGAACCTCCTCAGAACGTGCTTTGACTTCTGATGAGACCTAGGTTCCTTCGCTTGAGCAATTGCCCCGTTGTTGTCGCAATATAAGGGAATCGTGATAGAACCCCAGAGGAATTCTATGGAGATTGATCTTTGAGGGGGATCATCCCTTGGAACGCTATAGGGGTTCCACCCTCCAAGTAGCCTAGTGGCTGCAATTCTAGATTGATCTTTTTTTATTCCAAAGAGGTAGAGGCTACAAGCTTATATAGAGCTCCAAACCCTAGCCCTAGGGGCTGCTTCCTAAGTGAATTATCCAATTTGCCCTCAACCTTAGTGGGCCGACCCAGTAACAAGGGAGGCGACGGCTAAGAAGCCCAAAGACCCAAATATAAACCCTAGCCTCTCTTCTTTATAGGATAGAGGCAGCTAGGTGGGGTTTATTACACTCTCACAGGGTTTTATTAGATGCTACATGGTTGAGTAGGACCCAACCCTGCTAGGGTCCTATCAAGCCTGCCCTCTTCGAATCTGTTGGGAAATCCGCACAAGGGGGGAGCGACATCACATACGCAGCGGAAGAACAGAAAACAAAACACCCCAGATTTTTCATAGAAAGTTTCCGTCATCGTGCGAAGATCAGTGCATCAAAAATAAATCCGTAAAACTACACATGTAAAATAAGATACCTAGGGAGATCGTATATCCCTGAATTCCTGTAGATCTGTGGGAGAGGATGAAGGAAGTCAAGTGTCCTCCTCTTTAGCGGTATCCACACAGCAGGGATTACGACGATGCACCTCTCTCTCTGGGGAGAAGCGAATAGGAGGTGGCTACCAAAAACCCTAAGCTTATAGAACTCTGGTTCCCTCTTATTTATAGAGGCCCCCTGAAAAACCCTAATGGATCTTTTGCCATATTGGGTATTGGATCTTCATCCAATTACCCAAGCATCTTGGATTAGTGGGTTTCTACCCAATAATCTCTTATTAGCAATTATTGGATCTCATCTTAGGATCCAATAATTCAGGAGCTTAATGGATATCCAATAAGATAGGGGGTTCAGCGGATATCTTATATCCGAACCTCTACTCGTCGCAACACCTAGCATATAATCTCTCATCCATCTATTATCCTAGAGACCCTATACCGGGCATGGTACTGTTAGGCCCATACGGTCTCTCCTCGAGTCTTACACTTGTCGGATTCTCCCGGAGAACTCTTTCTCTCTCAATCCGAATAACCTTGGCCAAGGATTTATTCGAGCAAGGACACATGGGATATTCCTCTCATAATACCGAGAGCGAATGATCCTCTATTGACACTCAATAGCCATCGTAAGGTTGGCTACCACTCCCAATGACCGGCTGTACTAGATATGGAGCTTTCCAAACCTATAAGTCTGATATCAAAGAGTGGAGTACTCATACAGGACATCATTGGTGTCTCAAGTCTAAGGACCAAATACACTACTGGGACTACAGAATCGATGTCTGACATGAGTTATCAATAACCATCCAGCATTCCGTAAGTAGATCATTCAGTGAACTCATTCTCCAATAAGCACCTGCACTGTACCCTTAGTGTCCCCACACGAGTAGCTATGAGACCAGCTACCTCCATCATATGAACGGGTATACAGCACACTAGTCTATCTGGTTATCTCTCGAGTAACCTATGACCAGGATAATTTAGGGTCTGTGTTTAAAGGTGAATCAGTCTCATTATCGTAATCTCATCACGATCCAATTCCCATTGCATAGATCCAAGGACATCACAATATACATCTAGATAATGTGAGATAATGCCAATAATCATAAGCAAAGAGATTGACGCAGCATGTTACAGGTGCTATCACTCATGTGATTGGCTTGTAGGGCACCTATAACTAGTAGAATCAGCCTTGTCCTCAAGGCTGGGGTTCCATGAACTCAGGGAACCGAGTCTTCAACTCCTCATATGATTCCTATGTGGCGTCTTCGAGTGGTAAATTAGTCCAATGTACTAGTACTTCAGTAGAGGGACGTCGATGATGCATCACGACTCTGCGGTCGAGGATGGCTTGTAGTTGGGCTTGAATATTTTCATCATCAGTAGTGTTGGGTAGTTGGATCTGGGGTGTCTCGTGTTCTCCCAACTTGGGCTTCAAGCATGATACGTGGAAGACAGGGTGAATTTTGGCATCTTCAGGTAATTTAAGTCTATACGCCACAGCTCCAATATGCTCTATGATCTGATAGGGCCTATAAAAATGTGGAGATAGTTTCATGGAGGCTCGTGTACTGATGGATAGTTGTTTGTATGGCTGTAGGCGAAGATAAACCCAATCTCCTACAAAAAATTCTCTTTCGCTTCTTCGTGTGTTAGCTTGTTGCTTCATTCTAGCTTGAGCGGTAGAGAGATTATCCTTTAGCAGCTGTAGGAGTTTGTCCCTATCAATTAAATCTTGGTCGACCTGATCTACCTTAGCTGAGCCAATTACATACTTTGGAATCACAGGAGCCGGCCGACCATATAATGCTTCATATGGGGTACATTTTGTAGATGAATGATATGTAGTATTGTACCACCATTCGGCCCAGGGGAGCCATTTCGTCCACTCCTTTGGCCGATCACTGGCAAAACACCAAAGGTATGTCTCTAAACACCTGTTCACCACTTCTGTTTGGTCGTCAATTTGTGGATGATATACAGTGCTCATCTTAAGTTTGGTTCCCTACAACTGAAATAACTCGGTCCAAAATTTACTAGTGAAGACCCTGTCATGATCACTTACAATGGACCTTGGCATCCCATGTAGTTTAACAATATTTTCTATGAAAATCTGAGCAATACTAACAACAGTGTAGGGATTTCGCACAGCATAAAAATGAGCATATTTCGTAAGTCGATCAACCACCACAAGGATTGTACTTTTACCTTTGGAAGATGGCAGCCCTTCAATGAAGTCCATGGAGATGTCAGTCCACACCGAGTCAGGTATGGGTAGTGGTTGTAGTTTCCCTGGACTCGCCACTATTTCACCTTTTTGCTATTGACATACATCACATTATGCTATGTATTCAAAAATAATTTTTTTCATCCCTTTCCAATAAAAGTTTTGCTTCACTCTTTTATAGGTTCTTAGAAATCCAGAGTGCCCTGCTAAAGGTGTGGAGTGCATTTCATGCAAAATAACTTTGATGCAAGGGGAGTTTGGTATAAGCACAATACGACCTTTATAGCGTAGATCCCTCGAATCCCAAGTATAGTGAGCTATTACGCTTGGATCCTCCTCTAATTTTTTTATAATATTGCTATTTTCTGGATCTTTCTTCCATTCCTCCCTAATTCCCTTGAGGAAGCTGGTGGTAGGAAGAGAGATGGCCGAAAATTCAGCTTGTTGAGGGAGCCATGAGAGTGCATTTGCAACAACGTTTTCTTTTCCCTTTTTATAAATAAGTTCATAATCAAATTCGAGAAGTTTGGTTACCCATTTTTGCAACTCCAGGGATGATATCTTCTACTCCAAAAAGTACTTAAGACTTCTATGGTCGGTTTTAATCTAAAATCGTCAGCCAATCAGGTAGGGTCTCCACTTTGTTACTGCGTGCACAATGGCGAGCATCTCCTTATCATAGATAGACATTTTTTGATGGGAGGGAGATAACGCCTTGCTAGTGTATGCGAGTAATCGACCATCTTGCATGAGAATGGCTCTAATTCTAACTCTCGATGCATCGGCCTCAATGATGAAGGGTCGATTGAAATCTGGTAGCGCTAGCACCGGTGTCGTTGTCATGGCTACCTTAAGTCTGTCGAAGGCAGCGGAGGTTTTGTTTAACCATAGAAAGGCATCTTTTTTAGTAGAGAAGTGAGGGGGGCACTAATCTTCCCATAGTCTTTCACGAATTTTCGGTAGTAGCCCGTTAGTCCAAGGAACCCACGCAGTAATTTCACATTTGTAGGATTTGGCCAGCCTTGTATTGCTTCGAATTTTTTTAGGTCTACGACCACTCCTTCTGATATTATATGCCCAATGTACTTTACTTTTTGCTGGAGAAAGCTACACTTTGATAGCTTAATAAAAAAAGTATTCTCTTGAAGGATCGTCAAAACAATTCGCAAGTGCTGAAAGTGAGTCTCAAGAGAAGGGCTATAAATGAGAATATCATCAAAAAATACCAGCACAAATTTATGAAGAAAGCTCCAAAAAATATCGTTCATGAGACTTTGGAAGGTTGAAGAAGCATTAGTGAGTCCAAAGGGCATTACCAAGAATTCATAATGGCCGTTATGAGTGCGGAAAGCAGTTTTTGGGATGTCGCCTTCACATACCCGAATTTGGTGATAACCGGATCGAAGATCCAACTTCGTGAAGACTCGAGCTCCTTTTAATTCATCAAGAAGTTCATCCACCACTGGTATTGGGTACTTATCCTTGACAGTGATGTCATTTAGAGCTCGGTAGTCGATGAACATCCGCCAAGTTTCGTCTTTCTTGCACACAAGTAGCACTGGTGAGGAGTAGGTGCTGCAGCTTGGCCGAATCACCCCTGTTTCAAGCATTTCCTTCACGATCTTCTCAATTTCATCTTTCTGGAGGTGAGGATAGAGGTAAGGCCGAGTGTTTGCTAGTGGTTTGCCCGGAAGGATTGGAATTCGATAGTCATGTTGCCGAGTAGGAGGAAGACCGCGCGGTTTAGCAAAAACATCATCAAATTCAATAAGCAGTTGGGTGATATTTTGATCTTTAATTTATGTTTTCTCCCCCTCTAGTTGCTACTGGAGATGCATAAGAAAGCCACCATTTATCTTGTGTAAAAATTTCTCCATTCGTTGGGTTGAAACGGTCATTACGTTGCTTCTGCGCTTCCCGCGTAGGGTGACTTTTTTGCCTTTGCAATAGAATTTTATAATTAATTTGGAAAAGTTCCAAGAGACATCACCTAGTGTCATCAGCCATTCTATGCCCAGCATAGCCTCATAATCATCAATTGGTAGGAGGAAGAAGTCGGCAACAATTTCTTGATCCTGCAGTAATAGTTTTACATGTGGGCATCTTTGGTCGCATTTTAGGATTCGGTTGTCGGCGACCTTTACGTCGAACTTGCTACAACCTTTGATGTGGAGTGCCATCCGAGCAGTAACCTTACTATTTAGAAAGTTATTAGTGCTACCTATATCGATGAGAATGGTGATCGGTTGTTGTTTGAGCAGGCCTCCAACTTTCATCGTTTGTAGATTTGAGTAGCCGGCTAGCGCATGTACCATAAAGTCAGTCGATTGTGGCTCTTCTTTCATATCTTTATCCTTATGTTCAAGACTCTCTTCTGGCTGTTCACTGATCTCTTCTTCCACTGGTTCAATCACAAGAAGTCTCCCCTTTTTTCAGCGATGCTCACAGCTCCATGGCTCGTCACAATGCCATCATAACCCCTTGGCAGATTGGTCTCGAAGCTCTTCTCTTGTCAACCTTTTTGGTGCAGGAGCTCGGCTGATAGTAGGGGGGTCTGAGGGCTTCGATATTGCTGGTCGGGGAGTGACCCTAGTCCTTCGGGCTTCGTGGTTCAATCGCTCCTCCTGAAGTCGTGTGAAAGAGATGGCTGCCATAAGCGTGTACGGTTGTCGCACTTTAACTTCTCCCCGGATCTCCGGCTTCAAGCTCTTAATAAATGTCCCCAATAACTGTTTTTCGGACTAATCATGAGTTTGATTAGATAACCTTTCAAACCTGGTTTGATACTCCTGGATGGTGGAGGTTTGTCGGATCTTTGCTAGTTGTCCGTCGATGTTCTCGTAATCGGTTGGTCCGAAACGGATCAGCAGTCCTTCTTTGAATTGTCACCATGAGAGGACTCTATGAGTGTATTCAAACCAATCAAACCATTGTATGGCATCCCCTTCAAGATGTATAGCTGCAATTTCTACCATAGATGCATCTGCGGTTTTGTGGTACCGAAAATATCGCTCCGCGCGTGAGATCCAACCAATCGTGTCTCCTTCTTCCCATCTAGGGAAGTCCACCCTCATGCGTGGATAGTGGAGATCAGTCATAGAGCCTCCTCTCTCCTGGAGGTCATCTCTTCGATTAGAGCTCTCTCCTTGATGTGATTTCTTTAGGCTCGGTGGTCGACCCAAACTAAGTTCAGCAAAGAGAGTTCGAATCTTCTCCTCCATTCATGTCTCGAAGGCTTCGAATTTAGCATCAATTGCCTCCTCGGATGCCATAGCATATGTCTCCAAATCTGTAATATTAAGATCTCTTTTTTGCTATCGGGTTAAAGGCATGTATTGGTTGAGAGAAGTGGTGGTTGAAAGGGTTAGTGGATTGGTGAATGTAGGCTGCGGTTTAGACTTGTTTTGTGGCTATTTTGGGTGCAGTTTAGGGCTACGATTTGATGGAGTTTTTGGACTATGATGGTAGTGGATGAAAGTTAGAGAAGAGGGTTTTAGATCTGTGGTAGATTACAGTAAAGATTTGACAACAATCAGTGGCAATTGCTGCCTATATGCGCTGTCTCATAAGAGCAGAATTATCATCGAAGAAATAGTGATTTCTCGATGAAATTTCTAGTGAAAACTCAGGGGTTTAAGGAGGGGGTTTGACGGTAGAATCTTAGTTTAGATAACAAATTGGATCAAGAAATTTTGGCAGCAAAGCAGTAAAGAAATCGGTGCAAGTTGCGATAGCAGAATTCTCGTCGAAAAATTTCAGCAGTTTACGACAAGAGATTACAGCAACACACGAATTTTTTTTTTGATGAATTCCACAATAGATCAATCATAGATGAGAGCCAAGATGATCTATGAGGTGCATAAAAAATTTCGTTCAAAAAGGATAACAATTAGATCGGTTAAAGGTAGCAACACGCGGTTGAAATTTTCTGCAGAGATCCTTCATTCGCAAAGATGGTAACTTTTACGACGCAAGGAATTCATAGGCAAGGGATCGATAGAAAAACTTCTTTTTGATATTTTAGATGAAAAATTACAGTAGCAAAAGGTATTTGTGGTAGAAAAATACCAGATCTCTGATGCAATTGGAGGTGGCGACTGTAGATTGAATTGATCTACGTCAAGAGATGACGGTGGAGATGACGACGTCAAGAGCAATTTGTGGGAATTGCTTGGCTGATGGTGGGCGGCAGGGATAGCAGCAAAAGTAGCAAGATTATTGCTCTGATACCAGATGATAGAACCCCAGAGGAATTCTATGGAGATTGATCTTTGAGGGGGATCAACCCTTGGAATGCTATAGGGGTTCCACCCTCAAAGTAGCCTAGTGGCTGCAATTCTAGATTGATCTTTTTTTATTCCAAAGAGGTGGAAGCTATAAGCTTATATAGAGTTCCAAACCCTAGCCCTAGGGGTTGCTTCCTAAGTGAACTACCCAATTTGCCCTCAACCTTAGCGGGCCGGCCTAGTAACAAGGGAGGCGGCGGCTAAGAAGCCCAAAGACCTAAATATAAACCCTAGCCGCTCTTCTTTATAGGATAGAGGCAGCTAGGTGGGGTTTATTATACTCTCACAGGATTTTTATTAGATGCTACATGGTTGAGTAGGACCCAACCTTGCTATGGTCCTATCAATCGGCTCCTCGCTGCTCGGGATGACTCCTAGATCTGTGATGAACTTCTTCATCCAGACTCCCTCCTTTGTTGCCTCTACCATAGCAATGTATTCCACCTCTGTGGTCGAGTCAGCAGTAGTGTCTTGCTTGGAACTCTTCTAGCATACTGCTCTTCCATTCAGGGTGAACACATACCCTGAATTAGACTTGCTATAATCGATATCGGACTGGAAGCTCGAGTCCGTATAGCCCTCAACTCTGAGGCTACTACCTCCATATACCAGTAAAAGATCCTTAGTCCTTCTCAAGTACTTAAGGATACATTTTACTGCTTTCTAGTGCTCCAAGCCTGGATCTGCCTGATATCTGCTCGTGACACTCAGAGTATGTGCTATATCAGGCCTGGTATATAGCATAGTATACATGATAGATCCTATCACTGAGACATATGGTATCATATCCATGTGTGTCATTTCTTTAGGAGTCTTTAGGGACATACTCCTAGAAAGTGATATTCCATGTCTCATTGGTATGAGACCTCTCTTGGAATTTTCTATGTCAAACCTTTTGACAATGGTGTCTATGTACCTAGACTAGGACAAGCCAAGCATCCTCTTGGATCTATCTCTATAGATCTGTATCCCAAATATGTAGGATGCTTCCCCTAAGTCCTTCATGGAGAAGTGCCTAGATAACCAAGTTTTTACTATAGAGAGCATTCCTACATCATTCCCAATGATCAGGATGTCATCCACATATAATACCAAAAAGGTGATAGTGCTCCTACTTACTTTCCTATACATACAAGGCTCATCTTCGTTCTTAACGAAGTCATAAGATCTGATCGCCTCATCAAATCTTATGTTCCAACTTCGAGAAGCTTGCTTAAGTCTATAAATGAACCTAAGCAACCTGCACACCTTATCTGGGTTATCCCTAGACATGAATCCCTAAAGCTGTATCATATACACCTCCTCCTTAAGATTGCCATTGAGGAATGCGGTTTTGATGTCCATCTATCAGATCTCATAATCATAGTGTGCTGCAATAGCCAATAGAATTTGAATGGATTTTAGCATGGCTACAGGTGAGAAAGTTTTGTCATAGTCAACACCTTACCTTTGACGATACCCCTTAGCCACTAGCCTTGCTTTATAGGTCTCTACCTTTCCATCTACTCCAATCTCATTTTTGAAGATCCAATTGCAGCCAATGGGTACAATACCCTCGGGTGCATCAACTAGGTTCCAAACCTTATTAGAGTTCATAGAATGCATTTCTGAATTCATAACTTCTTGCCATTTCCTAGAGTCTATGCTCATAATCGCCTCCTCATATGCAAAGTATATAGATGATTCCACTCTCGCTCAGTATTACATGTTAGCCTTTATGACTCCTGAGTTATAAAGACAACATGAAAATATAGATACTCAATCCATACTCCTACATCTTCGCAAACTGTTTGAAGACATAGAAGAACTTAGCGATATGAGATATCCAAGAGTCTCTTCCGTAATAGGATGACAAAGGGGACATCGGTTTATAACCATGTCCTAAAGATGATAGAGTGGATTGAAAAACTCACAGGTCTAGAAATGGTCCTAGATGATAACATGTGCGTTGATCTTATACTTCAGTCCCTACCAGATTCCTTTTCTCAGTTTATCATGAATTTTAATATAAACAAATTTGAGGTGACTCTCTCTGAGCTCCTCAATATGTTGAGGGAGGCAAAGAGCACAATCAAGAAAGAGAAACTAGTTCTCTATATTGGTGAGACCAAGAGGAAAAGAAAAGCTAAGAAGACCCTTAAGAAGAGCAAGGGCAAGGGCAAACGGGATAAAGCAAAGGTTACCAAAATTGACCTAGCAAAGGACAAAGGCTAATATTTCCATTGTGGTCAAGATGTGCATTAGAAAAGAAACTACAAGGTGTATCTTGCAGAAAAATCGAAACAGAAGCTTGAAGAAGCTTCAAGTACATTCATGATTAGTCTCCATGTGTCAGATACTTGTAATAATGTATGGGTATTGGATACTGGTAGTGCTTATCACATCTATAATTTATTATAGGCTCTGGCAAGACCTAGGAGATTGGCAAAAGGCTAGATGGGCAATGGAGCAAGAGTTGCTACTAGTACTATCAGTGAGTCACTTCATATATGCCTGATAGGGCTACTATTGCATTAGATGCATATTATTTTGTTCCCTCTATTATCAAAAATGCTATATCCATTTCATGTTTAACATTAAATAGTTATATAGTGGTTTTTTAGAATAATAGTTGTTCAATTAATGAGAATGATAAGATCATCACTAGAGGGACATTACATAATGGTTTGATTATGCTAAATACTACTCCACATATCATGAACATAAGCATATCCAAGAGGAAGTGGACTGGAAAAAGTATTCAGACTCTTCGATTGGATTGACGAGGAGAATACTTGAGTACGAAATTCATCCAGTTCCTCAAGGATCAGAGGATTCTATCCCAATGGACATCTTCTTATACACCACAGCTCAATGGTGTATCAAGAAGGAGGAATTGTACACTATTAGATATGGTGCGGTCCATGATGAGTTTTGTTGACCTACCCATCTCATTTTGGAGATATGCCCTAGAGACCACAGCTTACCTTCTAAACAGAGTTCCATCTAGATAGGTAGTGTCTACACCATATGAGATATGGAGAGGAAAGAAGTCCGATCTTAAGGTTGTTAAGATTTAGAGCTGCCTTGCCCATATTAAAAGACATGACCCCAATCAGTTGGAATCCAAGATGGAACGGTGCAAGTTCATGGGATACCCCAAGGAAATTTGTGGTTATCATTTCTTTCACCCCGAGGACCAAAAGGTCTTTGTTGCCAAGAGAGTAGTGTTTCTTGAGAAGGAACACATTCTTGGTGGAGGTAGTGGGAGCTTGATAGAGTTGAGCGAGGTTGGAGAACCTAGCTCAGGGACCATTCCAGAGACCGTGTCTGTTCATGTACATAACACACAAGTTCCAACTTTACGTAGGACTGGTAGAGTGTCGCACCCTCCTGAGAGACATGTGGGACATATCAGTGGAGAGGACACTTAGGAAATTGATCCTCAGACCTACGAGGAGGTTATTATAAGTATAGACTCTAGGAAGTAGCAAGAAACTATAAATTCTAAGATGGAATCCATGTACTCTAACAAGGTTTGGAACCTTGTCGATGTACCTGAGGGTATCGTACCCATCGATTGTAAATGGATCTTCAAGAAGAAGATCGGGGTAGATGGAAAGATGAAGACCTATAAGGCAAGGCTAGTGGCTAGGGGTATCGTCAAAGGCAAGGTATTTACTATGATGAAACCTTCGCACCCGTAGCTATGCTGAAATCCATCCAAATTCTATTAGCTATTGCAGCACATTATGACTATAAGATCTGGCAGATGGATGTGAAAACTGCATTCCACAATGGCAACCTCAAAGATGAAGTGTATATGATACAGCCTGAGGGGTTCATGTCCAAGCAGAGTCCAGATAAGATGTGCAGATTGCTTAAGTCTATTTATGGACAAAAGCATGCTTCCTGAAGTTGAAACATAAGGTTTGATAAGGTAATCAGATCTTATGACTTCATTAAGAACGAAGATGAGTCTTGTGTGTGCAGGAAGGTAAGTGGGAGTGCTATCACCTTCTTGGTATTGTATGTGGATGACATCCTAATCATTAGGAATGATGTAGAAATGCTCTCCATAGCAAAAGCTTGGCTATCTAGACACTTCTTCATGAAGGACTTAAGGGAAGCATCTTATATTTTGGGGGTTTAGATCTATAGAGATAAATTCAAAATTATGCTTGGCTTGTCCCAGTCGAAGTATATACAATTTCTCAAAGTATGTCCCCAAAAACTCTTGGAGAAATGGCAAACATGGATACGATACCCTATGTGATAGGATCTATCATATATGTCATACTATGTACAAGGCCTAATGTAGTGCATGCTCTGATTGTCACGAGCAAGGATCAAGCACATCCAAACTTAGAGCACTAGAAGGCAGTAAAGTGTATCCTTAAGTACTTGAGAAGGACTAAGGATCTTTTACTGGTATTTAGAGGAGGTAGTTTCTAGATTGAGGGCTACACGAACTCGAGTTTCTAGTCTGATATCGATGATAGTAAATCGAATTCAAGGTATCTATTCACCCTGAATGGAGCAATAGTAAGTTGGAAGAGTTCCAAGCAAGATATTACTATTGACTCGACCATAGAGGTAGAATACATTGTTACAACAGAAGCAACAAAAGAGGATGTCTGGATGAAGAAGTTCATCATGGATTTGGGAATCATATCGAGCAGCGTGAAACTAATTCCCATATAGGGTGATAATAACAGGGCAATCGATCAAACTGGGGAACTCGAGTCTCGTCAGAAGTGTTCTGAGGAGGTTTCACATAATCAGAGAGATCGTAGCCCGTGGAGATGTAGCAATGGAAAGAGTTCCATTTGAAGATAACATTACAGATCCACTGACAAAGCCGTTGACTCAGATTGTATTTGAGCGTCATAGAAGTCTGATAGGGATCTGACACGTGGGTGATTGGCTTTAGATCAAGTGAGAGATTGTTAGTTATAGGTGCCCTATAAGCCAATCACGTGAGTGATAGCATCTATGACACGCTGCATTGATTTCTTTGTATATTATTACTGGCATTTTCTCACATTATCTGGATGAATATTATGATGTCCTTGGATCTATGCAATGGGAATCAGATCGTGATGAGATCACGATAATGAGACCGATATACCTTTAAACATAGATCCTAAATCATCCTGGTCATAGGTTACTCAATGAGGATATTGAGATAACCGAATAGATTGATATGTTATATACTCGTCTATATGATGGAGGTGATTGGTCTCATAATCGCTTGTGTGGGGACACTAGAGGTACAATGCAGGTACTCATTAGAGAATGAGTTCACTGATTGATCCGCTTATAGAATGCTGGATGGTTAATGATACCTAATGTCAAACAGCGATTCCGTAGCCACAGTAGTATGTCTGGTCCTTAGACTTGAGACACCAAAGTTGCCTTGTATGAGTACTCCATTCTTTGATGCCGGACTTACAGGTATAGAAAGCTCTAGATCTAATACAACCGATTCTCGGGAATGGTAGCCAACCTTACGAAGATAATTGTGTGTCAATAGAGGATCATCCACTCTCAGTATCATGAGAGATATATCTCGTGTGTGCTCACTCAAGCAAAATCCCTAGTCAGGATCGTTCAGATTGAGAGAGGAGTTCTCTGGGAAAATTCGATTAGAGCAAGACTCAGACAGGATTCTATATGGGCCTAACATTATCATACCCAATATATGATCTCAAGGATATTAGATAGATGAGGGACTATATATATATGGTAACTGAGGACACACAGGTCTGATGGATTAGATCCCCTTGTACCGTTTGGGGATTATAGCATAGTAACCTAGTACATCCATAGTCGATAAGTCGAGTGAATTACTATGAAGATAATAATTTACTATATCAGAAGGAGTTTTGAGTTAAAAGGAATTATGATGAGAGCGACTCACGACCAACTCGATATTGGGCCTAGAGGGTCACACACATTAGGTAGATGCTGCGTTGACTAGAGGTGCGGATATGAGATATCTACGAAGCCTCTAGTTTGGATCCTATGGATAAGATCCAATCAGATAATTGGATGAGATCTAACTGGATGATTGGATAGAGATCCAATGTGAACAAGATAGAGATCTAGTGTGAACAGGATCTGTTAAGGATAAGCTTCCTACACCTTTATAAATAGGAGGAACTACCTGATTCATAAGCTAGAGCACTTGGAAGTCACCCCTCCTATTCTCCTCAGCCTCCTCCCCTCCTCTTTGGCACCGGTAGCCTTATAGTGCAGTGGAGAGGGAGATCCCGCAATAATCTGAGGAGCGTCATCACTACATCCGCTATGTGGATTATCGCTAGAGAGGAGTACGCCAGTGCTCCTTTATCCTCTTCATTGCATCTGAAAAATTCGAGGATATACAATCTCCCCAGGTAATGCTTCTGACATGATACGTGCGGTTTTTTGGATTTATAATTTTTCACGCACCAATCGTTGCACAACAGCCAAGTACGTAACAATGGGAAATCTAGTCAATTCATCGATTTCCCAACAGTTCTTAGACCTAGTGACTATTTAGTAATTAGCACTAAATGAATTTTTAGAAACAAGCAAGATGAACTTGGTATCGGGGTTCAAAACAAGATTAGATTAGTAGCCAAATGTTTCAACTAGGAAGAAGGTATCGATTATGAAGAAACCTTCACTCCTATGGGAAGACTAGAAGCCATAAGGATACTCCTTACCTATGTTTGTTGTAAAAATTTTAAGTTATTTTAAATAGATGTTAAAAGTGCTTTTCTCAATAGCTTTATTTTTTAAGAAGTTTATGTTGAACAACTATCCAGATTTAAGAATGTTCTTTTACCCAACCATGTGTTTAAGTTATCTGAGGCTTTCTATGGATTAAAATAAGCCCCAAGGGCTTGTTATAAGAGGCTTAGTTTTTTCCTTATTTAAAATAATTTCTCAAAAGATAAGGTCGATACTACATTATTTATTACAAATTTTAAAAATAATTTTCTTGTTATTCAAATTTATGTTGATGATATTATTTTTGGTTCTATGAATAAACCTTTATATAAATCTTTTGTCAAAAGTATGAGTTAAGAATTCAAAATGAGCTTAATGGATGAATTAACTTTTTTCTTAGGATTACAAATTAAGTAATTAAGTGATGGAACCTTTGTTAGTCAAACTAAGCATGCTTTAGATCTATTAAAATGATTCAATATGGATAGTGCTAAGGCTATTAACACACCAATGAGCACTTCTACAAAATTAGATTTGGACCAAGATGAATATTGTTTTGATCAAAAGACTTATAGGGGTATGATAGGTAGTTTACTATACCTTATTACCACTAGACCTAATATTACATTTAGTATTGGACTTTGTACTAGATTTTAATTTAATCCCAAGTAATCTCACTTTAAAGCTGTTAAAAAGATTTTTAGATATCTAAAAGGAACTCCTAATCTAGGATTATGGTATCCAAAATCCAAAAAATTTGAATTGATTGTTTATGCCAATGCGGACTTTGTTGGATGTAAAATAAAATTCTTATGGAATCTAGTCTTTCCATCTTGCCGATGCGGACTTGTCTCTTGGTCTTCTAAGAAATAAAGTTCGGTTGCATTATCTACAACTAAAGCTAAATATATAGTAGCAAGTGAATATTATGTACAAGTTATTTGAATGAAAAATACTTTAGAAGATTATGGAATTCACTTAAAAAACATTCCTATAAAATGCAATAACACTAGTGCAATATGTTTAATAAAGAATCTCATTCAATACTCTAGAACTAAACACATTGATATTAGACATCATTTTATTAGGGATCATATTAATAATCATAATAATCATGATATATCTTTAGAATTTATTGACATGAAACATCAATTAGTAGATATTTTTACAAAACCATTGAATGAGGAACAATTTGATTTCATTAGAAGAGAATTAGGCATGTTAAATCTTTTAAATGTAATTTTTTTTGGATCGTTATCTTAATTGCTCAATTTTTATGACTTAAGTTTTCTTTTGAATCAAGATCGTATCCTATGACTCTTCCTTTTGCTAAAGAGAAGATTTTTTTTCAAACGAATCATGATCCTTCTCTTGATTTCTCGATATTTTTGACTTGAGCTTTCTCTTGAATTAAGATCGCTTACTATGAGTCCTTCCTTTTTCTATTAATAAAAGTAGAGCTTTGATTCATGGACTTTTGGTATTCATAACTTGATCTTTCATGTGATATGATCATTTCCTATGATTCCTTCCTCTTTTACTATTTATAAAACAAAACTTGTCAAAATGATTCATGATATTTCGGACCCTTTATTTTTCATGTGATGATGTAAATTTTTGTACTCTTCTCCTCTTCTTCTTTCTTTTTTTAATGACAAAGGGGATAAAGAAAATTGCACATCTCAAGAGAAGCAAAAGTGCTAGGTTGTCCATCTCAAGATACAAAACTTGTAAACTTGCACATCTCAAAAGTAAAGCAAGAATTACTAGCTTGCACATTTCAAATAGAAACAAATATTGCTAACTTTCACATCTCTAAAACTTACTAGCTTGCATGTTATAAAGTAATGTAAAACTTGCATATTTCAAAAACTTGCTAGTTATATTTTTCTCCTTTTTATTGATGACAAAGAGGAAGAAGTTATGATGATGATTTGAAATTTGAATCATGTATGGTATGATGTCCTTTGATATTTTAAAATTATGATGATTTAAAATTATATACGTTGATGCTTTATTTCAATACGTCATATAGATAGGGGGAGTTTAGTTATAACTCCATCATCAATTGGTTGTCATCATCAAAAAGGGAGAGATTGTTGAATCTCAAATTTTGATAATGAAACCAATTGATAGTGCTTGTGATCTAACTATTTTTGAATGATGTAGGACTACCTTCAATCAGGAATAGACAATTGAAATAGGAAGAATTAGACATTGAGCCGGAGGAGAACATGTGAGAAGATTGGATGTTGAGCCGGATTGGTTGACGTATCGGCAGAAGGCTTTGGACGATAGATTCAGATATCGGGCCAAGAAGAGCGGAATTACACTAAGGAGATTAGAGTTACGGAGGTTAATTGTGGATTGGGCAATAGGCCGCAAGAGAGAATGATACACCGAAGAATCAGATAAAATACTATATGAACAAATGATATGTCGAACAATATTCGATCATGCTTTGTAATAATTATCTAGATCAAAGTAGGATTAAGGTGTAATTGAGTTGGAATTAGCCAACTAAGCCCAAGTTTGGGTTGTATTGGACTAAGTGAAAGACTCAAACAATAACCTAAGAGGTGGATCAGGTGGTGGCACCACCAGAACAGGCGGTGGAACCACCGCCTGGCACAGTCATCAAGACACAATTTCCGAGACTGTGTCAGGTGGTGGTATTGCCTAGTGTCATTGCAGATTGGGTGGTGGTACCGCTTAGTACTGATAATGGTACCACCAGCACTCTAAAGACCCAGGATGATTTAAATTTTGGCTTCAAGTTTGAATCCCTTGAGGCCTATAAATACCCTTCTCATCACTGGTTAGACCACACACCAACTGAGAACAAAAAGAGAAAAAATTCTATTGTAATCTTATGAGAAATCCTCCTCTTTAGCTCTAAGTCTTGGTCAAATATCATAGAAGGGTGAGTGGGGATGTAAAGGTTCTCTCTTGAACCTATCAAAAAGAGAATTAAGTTGTAAGGATAGTTAGTCTTCACTCGTTTGAAAGAAGACTACTAGTGAAAGCCAATGGCTTTGACGAAGAAAGAATCAGGAGTGGACATAGGTCGGATGACTGAACCACTATAAATCGATTTATAATTTTTGTTATGCTTTTTATTTATATTGCAAATTACTTTACTTACTCACTGCTCTACTTCTTCATCACTCATTTGTAAATACTTTCAAGTTAGAGCATTTCCAATACGATTTCACCGATATGGACTTAATTGTCAAAACATGTTTTAAATCGAACCGAAGTTTTTCAAAACGTAATCATCATTTTCACCGTTGCACTAATTCATACCACCCCCCCCCCCTCCCCTATTAGTGTCAAACTTAATCCTAACATTTGGTATTAGAGTCTCGTTATTTCTCATTTGGATTAACACCCAAGAGAAATGGCTCTTTTCAGCTTTTAAAAGGGTTTTTCTATCGTTCATCCTCCTATGTTCAATAGGACGGACTACATATATTAGAAAACTTGAATAAAGTTTTATTACTTTCTTTGGATTTGGATTTATGGAATATCATTGAAAATGATTTTCAAACACCCTCTAAAACTATGAATGAATGGAATAATTTTGAGAAAAGTTATTTTCTTTAAAAAGGTTATGAATGTCTTGTTTTGTGCCTTGGACAAAAACAAGTTTAATCAGATTTCTATTTACGAAATGGCTTATGACATTTGGCATAAAGTTGAAATCACACACGAAGGCACTAGTAGAGTTTGATGCACAATTTTGGACTTTTTCAAATGGCACCAAGCGAAATTATTAGTGACATGTACACCCATTTTATAGATATCATCAATAGTTTGAAAAGTCTTGGTAAATATTTTTTTAATTTCAAACTTGTAAACAAGATTTTAAGATCCCTTCCAAAGAGTTGGGATCCGAAAGTGACAACTATACGAGAAGCGAAGAATCTAAATAACTTTCCTATCAAAGAACTTATCAGGTCATCAATAACCTATGAGATGACACTTAGAACATGATGAACATTAGAACCACCTTCCAAAGAACAGGAAGGATTTGATACTTCGAACTATAAAAGACCACTCAAGTGAAAGCTTAAGTGATGATGAACTTAAACTTATAATAATAAAATTTAAAATATTCATAAAATAATAATTAAAAAATAAAAATGAACTCAATCCAGACACAACCACTTACTATAAATGCAAAAAAATAGAGCACCTCAAAAGCAAATATCTGCAACAAAAGAAGAAGAATGCACTCAAGGATAAATCAAGTGACGAACCACGCTTTGACGGCTTTTGACAACAAGGTAAGTAACTCAATCAATTTGATTTTACCTTACCATGAAGTTACTTAGTATTTTTCCATGATTTGAATTAGTTTAAAAAAATAAATAAATAATATTATTTTATTATGCTTTTCTTTCTAGTGATTTTTGAAAATTAAAAATTATGAATGATGATTGCATGTTTTGTGATAATGCTTGCACACCAAATAAGATTAAATCTATATATGTTTTAAGAAGCAAGTATCTTGAAGATTTTATTGCTTTTCGTTTTAAACATAATGCTTAACTTTCATATGAAAAACTTAAGTATGCTTATATGAAATCAAAGCGCATAAATTAAAACATATAAAAAGAAAAATATATTATCATGATAAATCAAATCTTTTATTTGAAGATAACGTATATTTGATGTGTTATATTTTTTGCCTCGATGATCTTTAAGGCGAAATTTGCCTTTCGGTCTTGAACGTTGATGTTTGTTTTTATTTAGTATTAAAGATAAAAATATGCTTGTATGAAACAAACAACTTAAAATGAAACACATAAAAAGGTTAGTGTATTATCATAATGAATCGAATCTTTTGTTTAAAGATGCTTTATATTTAATGTTTTTGGTCTTGATGATTTTTATGACGAAATTTATTTTTTAGTCTTAAACATTGATACATATTTTTATTTGGCACAAAAAAAAATAAAAACAAAAACATGCTTATAAGAAGTAAATCACATAAAAAGGAAATGCATTTTCTATCTCCATCTTATCAATTTTTCAATAAGAAATTAATGAATCTATTTATATTATTTTATGAATCTCATGAACTATGAAACTAATTTTGATAACTTGATGATTTGAATTTGAATGATTTTTTTTTTCAAATGATTCATGACTCTTCTCTTAATCTCTCAGAATCATGATTTATTTTTAAGAATCATGATGAATTGAGATATGTTATGCATGAATTTTTTTGCTAAAGAGAATATTTACGATCCATGATCTTGATTTCTCGATACTTAATACTTGTGATTTTTTTTATAAATCAAGATTTTTTATCTCCCATGTTTCTTTTTGCCATTCATTAAAGAGGAGATCCATCTAAATGAATCTTAACTCTTTCGTTTGAACTAAGATTTATGATTCAAGATTTTTCTCCTATGATTCTTCTTGGAATCACTAAAGAAAAAATTTATGCAAACAATTCATGTTCTTGATATTTAATACTTGAGATATTTTCAAGATCTTTGATCTTCTAAGGTTTATTTTCGTTGTTTACTAAAAGAGGAGATATGTCAAAATGAATGATGTCTTTTAGTATTCACGAATTAATCTTTGTTAATTTTTCATGTTAATATCTTTCATGACAAAATTCCTTTATATGTATGGCTTATATACTTCATGATATGATTGAATCATTGATTTATCCTTGTTGTTAATCTTTGTCATGACTTGAAAATTGATGTAAAAGAAATTGGTTTTTCTTGATATCTTTTATGATGAATCATTGTTGTAAAAAGAAAAATTATATCATTGTATTCCTCCATTCTTTTTGACAATAACAAATGGAGAGAAAGACTTGCTAGCTCAAACATTGCAATGGAACCAAAATTGCTTACTTGAAAGGCACAATTGTTAGAAAGGCAAAACTTGCTAGCTTGCACTTCTTAAATGAGAATAAAGAACTTGCTATCATGAACACCACCAAAAATTGCAAGCTTGCAATCTCAAGAGAAGCAAAGTGCTATCTTGCCTATCTTAATAAGCAAAAATGCAAACTTACATACCTCAAGAAACAAGTGATAAATTGCTATGCTTGCACATCTTTAAAACTTATTGTGCTTGCATGTTGTAAAGTGATGCAAATCTTGCTAGTATATTGTAAAATTTGTATATCTTTAAAAACTTATTGGATGCACTTCTCCTTTTTGTTGATGACAAAGGGGGAGAAGTATGATGAAATACTAATCATGCATTGTATGTTGAATTAAAATTTTGATTATGCATGATTTTATGATGACATGTTGCTTGGATTTTTTTATCAATATGGCAATATTAATAGGGAGAGTTAAGATTAACTCTGTCATCAATTGGTTGTCATCATAAAAAAGAGAGAGATTATTGAATCTTAAGTTTTGATAATGAAACTAATTGATTATGTTTAAGATCTAATCTATATTTTGAGTGACATAGGTAGCTTCGATCAGGAATAGAAAATTAATGCAAGAAGATTCGACGTTGGGCCAGAGGAGAACATGTGAGAAGATTGGACGCTGAGCCAAAGGATCGGTCGACGTATTGGCAAAAGGATTTAGACGATGGATTCAGGCATTGGACCAAGAAGAATAGAATTGTGCCAAAGAGATCAGAGTTATAGAGGTCAACTACCGATTGGGCAATAGGCCGCAAAAGAGGATGATGCACCAAAGAATCGAACGAAGCACCGAATGAACCAATGACATGTCAGACAACATTTGATCATACTTTATAATAATTGTCTAGATCGAATTAGGATTAAGGTATAATTGAGTTGGAATTAGACCAACTCAATTAAGGGTCAACTAGGCCCAAGTTTGGGCTATGTTGGGCCAAATGAAAGGTCCAAACAGTGACCTAAGAGGTAGGTCAAGCGATGACACCACTAAATCAGGTGGTGGAACCACCAGTGACTCAGTCATTAAGACATAGGGCAGACTAGGCAGTGGTACTGCCCAGTACTACTGCCAGCACCCTAAAGACCCGGGGTGATTCAAATTTAGGCTCCAAGTTTGAATCCCCTTGAGGCCTATAAATACTCATCTCATCCCTGGTTAGACCACACACTAACTGAGAACAAAAGGAGGGAAAATTTTATTATAATCTTGTGAGAAATCCTCTCCTCTAGCTCTAAGTCTTGGTCAAGTTTAAGAGAGGGGTGAGTGGGAGTGTAAAGGTTCTCTACTAAACCTATCAAAAGGAGAATTGAGTTGTAAGGATAGTTAGTCTTCGCTCATTTAAAAGAAGATTGTTAGTGAAAGCTGGTGGCCTTAATGAAGGAGGAATCAGGAGTGGACGTAGGTCGGATGACTGAACCACTATAAATCTGTTTGTAATTTCTGTTCTGCTTTTTATTTATATTATAAATTATTTTACTTGCTCACTGCTCTACTTCCTCATCACTCATTTGTAAACACTTTCAAGTTAGAGCATTTCCAATATAATTTCACTGATACAAACTTAATTGTTGAAACGTGTTTTGAATCGAATTGAAGTTTTTTGAAATGCAATCGTCATTTTTACCGCTGCACTAATTCACCCCCCCCCCTCCTAGTTTTGAACTTGATTCTAACACCACCGCCTGTGCTTTCTAATACTGAGCGATACCACTGCCCAATCTAGTAGTACTACCATTAGATAGAATCTCAGCTACTAGACCTAGGTGGTACCATCGCTTGCTTGGGTAGTACTATCACTTGGCAGTTATTAACTGCTAGTGGTACCACTGCCCAGTTTGGACAGTACCATCGCCCAAACCTCCTAGGAGACTAGACTTTGGGCGGTTCCACCACCCAGTCCTAGTGGTGCCACCACCAGATAGGGTCCAAGATATTGTTTGGGTCATCAGTCCGGCTTAAACCAGTCCTGATTCGGGCCCAATTGGTCGCTAACTGAGTTAGTAGGATTATATCCCAATCCTAACTCAAGTTACATCATAACTATAATAATTAAGATATTAACTAAGTAAATTAAGCCTAATTAGTCAAAAGTTCTTCTAGCGATCTTTCGACGGACTCTCGGACTCCTGATGAATCATCTAATTTTTTACTCTAGCACAACATCTATTTTATGCCTTATTCGTTATCATAGTTAATCCTGCACACTTTTCTCAATACATGGATTAGATCAATAATTTATCAATTGATTTTATTATCAAAATCCGAGATTCAACAATCTCTCACTTTTTGATAATGACAACCAATTGATGACGGAGTTAGCCTTAACTTCCCCTATCTATATGTCATACTTGAGAAAAGATACACTTGAATTCACAACCTTTAAATTCAAGCTTTAACTAATTTTTAGTGATAAGTATAATGCATTATGCATCAATATAGTTTCAAATTATCAAGGTATAACATGCATAATTTCATGTATGATACTAGAAATATACATGATGCCAAGCATTAAGCATGATCATGATTCATCATGCACGATATCAAGCATTCATCATGATACCAAATATTTAGGCATAATAAAATTTATCATTTCAAACTAATCAATCACTTTATGCATAATACCAAAATGTATCATTATGATACCATTTCAAACAGATGCCAAACATTCATGATAAGCATTCATCATTTAAGTATGATACTAAGCACGATATCATTTCAAGTATGATACTAAGCATGATATCATTTATTTCAAGTATGATACTAAGCATGATAATTTCAATTATAATACTAGGCACGATACCAATTTCTCCCCCTTTGTTATTAACAAAAAGGAAATGTGCAATCATTTTTACATTATTACATCAAACATGCAAGATAGTTTTACACCATTGTGATTGCAAGATAGCGACTTTTCCTTTTGCTAATAAGATAGCAACTTTTCCATTATGATAACAAAAAGGAAATATGCAAACTAGCACTACTCTTACTAGCACTTCTCTTTAGCTTTGAAGTAGGCAAGCTAGCAAAGATGAAGAGAAGAGAGGAGTTCATTCATCACAAGAAATCCAAGCTATCAAAAATTTATGAATCATTCATCACAAGAAAAATTAAGCTATCGAAAATCCATCAAACTTCTACTTTCGTAAATAGAGAGCTAAGGGATTTATCATAAAAAAATGTGAATATTCAAGATTCATGAATTAAGTCCCTATTTTGGTAGGTAGAAAGAAGAAGTGTTGATAAATCAAGTATACTAAAAAATCCGTAAATAAAACTTCTTCTTTCGTAAGTATAGAGGGATCAAAGGAAAAGATTATGATGGAGCAAGTGCATCAAAAATCCATGAATGAGATAAGAAGAAGATAGGAAATGAACTCGATAAAAACTTCATTTATGAAAATCAAAAAATCTGAAAAATGTATACAAGAAACTTATGCATTCAGAAGATTTAACATGCCTAATTAAATCATAGAGTATTGCATGCATCATAATATCATCAAGACGTGTATCATAATATTGAAAAGTACATAATGTCTTAAAGTACATCATGGAGTGCAAGATAAGGAGTACAACATATGAAGGAGCACAATAAAAAAGAAAGGAGTTCTTCCTCCTTTGTCATCAATAACAAAGAGATGAAATGTACAAGCTTTACTTCTCTTTTGAGATGTGTAGGGCATCAATTTTCTATCCTTGTATATCATGAGATATATAAATCATAAAATCAAAAAGTCAATTGATATATCATGGTTTAATTGGACAAATTTCTTCTTTAGTAACTCCAAGAAGAATCGTAAGAGAACAAAAAAATCTTGATTCATAAGTATCAAGTGAAAGAGTCAAGATTCATTTAGATAAGTCTCCTCTTTAGTGAAAGAAGGAAAAAGAATTGATTCATAAGTCATAATTCTGAGAAGTCAAAGGAAAAATCATGATTCATTAAATTTCCTTTTTAGTAGATGGCAAAACGAACATCGGAGATCAAATAACGAGATCTTAACAAAAAAGGATCTCAAGTATTAAGTGAAGGAATTATGATTCATGTGGATAAATATTATTTTTTAATAAATAAAAGAATCAAACGAAAGGTTGTTGTTTCATGCATTTGAATAAATATTTTTTAAATCATCATTATTTCAACTCATCATGTATAATTTCAAGATATAAAATCATTAAGCATGATACAAAAATATTTATTTTTAAAATATTCTTCATTATTTTCAACTCATTAAAATCAATCTTCCAATTAAGCAATCATTCAAGCGAATAATATTAATCTTATATTTAGAATTCAAGTCACTCTTTGCTTATTGTATAGCGTAAGTTTTTCATTTCTTTTAAGAAGTGCAACCCATCAAATATCTCTACTTTTATAATAGTGATTCAATTACATTATGAGAAATATAAAGTACAAAGAAATTTTACATAGTGAAGTTCAAGTTATAGACATCAAGAAGTTTAGTGACATATTTTGGTACATTTAAATGAATCTTTTCCTTAGTCAACAACTAGAAGAATCATAGGAGAGAAACTTAAAATTTTCTCAATCTTTAAATATCAAGTAAAAAAAATAAGAATTGTTTGGATAAAATTTTCAAGAGTCATGAAAAATTGTTTTATGTACTATACATCTTAGATTAAAGATGCCGATATATTATCTCATGTGAAAAAAATTTATCATCAAAATTACGTTTCAAGAAATCCATTATAGGTAATGCTATTAGTTTCTTATTAAATTAAAAATAACTAGTAACCTTTAGCGTTAATACTAGTATGCTCAAGTATTCCATCATGTATCATCATTTGAGAAAAATACAAACAATCAAAAATTTATCATAACAATACTCAACGTGTTTCAATCATTACGCAATCATTCAAATGATCTTGCCTAATTTAACTAGTGAGGTTGAAAGATATGTTAGTTCTTCTGATCATGAGAATGAGGTACCATTTCTTACTCCTAGCTTGTGATTGTAAATACATCTATAAGAAATGGGGTTTTCTTTTAGGTAACCATTTGACTTTGGGTGCCTCATTAATCGATCTACCTAACTTATCATTTTGCATTGAGTCCTTTATGGTTCCCTTCGGAACCCAAATTAACTTATGTAGACTATACTTCTTAAATGAACACTTATTAGTATAATGTCCAAATTTGTAACAAAAGTTGTATTTGTTTCAGGGTGAAACATGCAAAGTTGGGTCTTTAACGAAGATGGTTGGCTTTTAGTGAGTGTTACTCACAAAGCCGATTTCATCCCATCTATGAACATGACCCTTATTAGCAAGGATCATGTTTAAGGATTTACTACTTATTTTAAATTTTTTTAAAGTTTCATTTAGTAGTAAATTTTCCTTTCTAAGCGTTTCTAGTTCTTCACATTTAGTGCATGGAGGCAATATCTCATTATCATGCTCAATATTTAATTTATCAAATTTGCTAACTAGAGAGGCATGCTCTTTTTTAATAATTTATACTTTTTACTAACTAATTTGCATTCATCAAATAAGTTAAGAAAAGCATTCAACAATTCATCAAAAGATAAATTAGCTTCAAATGAACTACTTATCTCGTCGCCAAGTGCCATTAGCGTGTAGTCTACAACTTTCTTGTTGATTTACTCCTCGTCTTCATATGTGCTTGAATAGTGCCATGTAGCTTTGAGCGCTTTATTCTTCTTCGGTTACTTCTTCTTCACTTGGGGGACATTCACTTTTGAAGTGCCCTACCTTTTTGCATTCATAGCAAATTATTTGGTCCTTTTTTAGTTTATTTTTATTTTTAGTGTCATATTTAGTTTTGTTTCTTTTTAAAAAAAAATTAAATTTTCTTGTTAGAAGTGCCAAGTCATCATCATCATTGTCATCATCACTTGAGCTTTCTCTCAAGTGGTCTTCATGAGTTCTAAGTGTCAAATCCTTCCTATTCTTTGGAAGGTTGTTCTCAAGTTTTTCGTATGCATTGTAATTCATTTCATAGGTCATTAAAGACCCGATAAGTTCTTCAAGTGGAAAGTTGTTGAAGTCCTTGGCTTCTTGAAATGTAATTATTTTAGGATCCCAACTCTTTGGAAGGGACCTTAATATCTTATTAACAAGTTTGAATTTAGAAAAAAATTTATCAAGTGCTTTTAGACCATTGGCGACATCCATAAACCGGGTGTACATGTCTCCAATGGTCTCGCTTGATTTCATGAGAGACAATTTGTAACTATGAACTAAAAGATTGATTTTTGACTTTTTAACTCTACTTGTGCCTTCGTGTGTAATTTCAAGTGTATGCCAAATGTCATAAGCCATTTTACAAATAGAAACTTGATTGAATTTATTCTTATCCAAAGTACAAAATAAAGCATTTATAGCTTTGGCATTCAAAGAAAAAATCTTCTTTTCCAAATCATTCCAATTGTTCTTTGGAAGAGAAGAGTTTTGAAATCCATTTTCGACGATATTCCATAACTCAAAATCCATAGAAATCAAAAAAATCCTCATTCTAGTTTTCCGATATCTATAATTCATCCTATTGAACATGGAAGGATGTGTGATAAAATGACCATCTTGATTACTAGCGAAAGTCATCTTTTAGGTTTTAACTAAATTGAGAGTGACCTCACTCAAATACCAATTGTCAAGATCAATACGGTACTAAGAGGGGGGGAGGGGTGAATTAGTACAGTAATAAAAATGATGTTTACGATTCAAAATCTTTTTGAGTTGATAAAAAAATGTAAGCAAAGAAACTGTACCGAGAAGATGTTGACTTGAAGTAAATGTAGAATGTAGCTAAGTAATGAAAATATACAGCAAGGAATGAACACATCGATTTGTAGTGGTTCGGTCGTCCGACCTACGTCCACTCCCGATTCCTCCTCCATCGAGATCATCGGCTTCCACTATTGATCTTCCTTCAATGGGCAAAGATTAATCACCCCTTTATAGATCTCTTCTCCTTTTAACATGTTCAAGAGATAACCTTTTCACAATTCGCTCACTTCTCCTTATACAAAAATCTAAGTTTGAATCGGTGGAGGTGAACTCTCAAAATTATAACAGCGATTTCACTATAATCTCAAATTTTTTTATTCACTTTTTTATATCCCACAAGCAGAGAAGTGTGGGATATTTATAGGCCTCAATTGGCTTCAAAAATGGAGCCAAAAAAGGTCTTGTCCTAGATTTTTAGGGTGCTAGCGATACCACCACCTATACCGGGCAGTACAATTACCCAATCTAGCGGTACTACTGTTAGATAGACTCTCGGCTACTGGACCCAAGTGGTACCATCACCTAGTAGTTATTAACTACCAACGGTACCACTACCCACACCTCCTAGGAGACTAGGCTTTGGATGGTTCCACTGCCCAGTCCTGGTGATACCACTGCTAGATAGGGTCCAGGATACTATTTGGGCCATCAGTATGGCCCAAACCAATCCTGATTTGGGTCCAATTAGCTCCTAACTAAATTAGTGGGATTACCTCCTAATCTTAACTCAAATTACATCCTAACTATAATAATTAAGTTATTAACTAAGTAAATTAAGCTCGGTTAGTCAAAAGTTCTTCCGGCGAGCTTTCCATGATCTTCCAGCAGACTTTTGATAGACTCTCAACAATCTTCCAATAGACTTCTAGCAAGTTCTTGAACTCTCGACAAGCTCTAACAAGCTTCTCGGTGAGCTCCTTATGAACCTCTCGATGTATCATTAAGCATGATACAAAAATATTTATTTTTAAAATATTCTTCATTATTTTCAACTCATTAAAATCAATCTTCCAATTAAGCAATCATTCAAGCGAATAATATTAACCTTATATTTAGAATTCAAGTCACTCTTTGCTTATTGTATAGCATAAGTTTTTCATTTCTTTTAAGAAGTGCAACCCATCAAATATCTCTACTTTTATAATAGTGATTCAATTACATTATGAGAAATATAAAGTACAAAGAAATTTTACATAGTGAAGTTCAAGTTATAGACATCAAGAAGTTTAGTGACATATTTTGGTACATTTAAATGAATCTTTTCCTTAGTCAACAACTAGAAGAATCATAGGAGAGAAACTTAAAATTTTCTCAATCTTTAAATATCAAGTAAAAAAAATAAGAATTGTTTGGATAAACTTTTCAAGAGTCATGAAAAATTGTTTTATGTACTATACATCTTAGAGTAAAGATGCCGATATATTATCTCATGTGAAAAAAATTTATCATCAAAATTACGTTTCAAGAAATCCATTGTAGGTAATGCTATTAGTTTCTTATTAAATTAAAAATAACTAGTAACCTTTAGCGTTAATACTAGTATGCTCTAGTATTCCATCATGTATCATCATTTGAGAAAAAATACAAACAATCAAAAAGTTTATCATAACAATACTCAACGTGTTTCAATCATTACGCAATCATTCAAATGATCTTGCCTAATTTAACTAGTGAGCTTGAAAGATATGTTAGTTCTTCTGATCATGAGAATGAGGTACCATTTCTTACTCCTAGCTTGTGATTGTAAATACATCTATAAGAAATGGGGTTTTCTTTTAGGTAACCATTTGACTTTGGGTGCCTCATTAATTGATCTACCTAACTTATCATTTTGCATTGAGTCCTTTTTGGTTCCCTTCGGAACCCAAATTAACTTATGTAGACTATACTTCTTAAATGAACACTTATTAGTATAATGTCCAAATTTGTAACAAAAGTTGTATTTGTTATAGGGTGAAACATGCAAAGTTGGGTCTTTAACGAAGATGGTTGGCTTTTAGTGAGTGTTACTCACAAAGCCGATTCCATCCCATCTATGAACATGACCCTTATTAGCAAGGATCATGTTTAAGGATTTACTACTTATTTTAAAATTTTTTAAAGTTTCATTTAGTAGTAAATTTTCCTTTCTAAGCGTTTCTAGTTCTTCACATTTAGTGCATGGAGGCAATATCTCATTATCATGCTCAATATTTAATTTATCAAATTTGCTAACTAGAGAGGCATGCTCTTTTTTAATAATTTATACTTTTTACTAACTAATTTGCATTCATCAAATAAGTTAAGAAAAGCATTCAACAATTCATCAAAAGATAAATTAGCTTCAAATGAACTACTTATCTCGTCGCCAAGTGCCATTAGCATGTAGTCTGCAACTTTCTTGTTGATTTACTCCTCGTCTTCATATGTGCTCGAATAGTGCCATGTAGCTTTGAGCGCTTTATTCTTCTTCGGTTGCTTCTTCTTCACTTGGGGGGACATTCACTTTTGAAGTGCCCAACCTTTTTGCATTCATATTAAATTATTTGGTCCTTTTTTAGTTTATTTTTATTTTTAGTGTCATATTTAGTTTTGTTTCTTTTTAAAAAAAATTTAAATTTTCTTGTTAGAAGTGCCAAGTCATCATCATCATTGTCATCATCACTTGAGCTTTCTCTCAAGTGGTCTTTATGAGTTCTAAGTGTCAAATCCTTCCTATTCTTTGGAAGGTTGTTCTCAAGTTTTTCATATGCATTGTAAGTCATTTCATAGGTCATTAAAGACCCGATAAATTCTTCAAGTGGAAAGTTGTTGAAGTCCTTGGCTTCTTGAAATGTAATTATTTTAGGATCCCAACTCTTTGGAAGGGACCTTAATATCTTATTAACAAGTTTGAATTTAGAAAAAAATTTATCAAGTGCTTTTAGACCATTGGCGACATCCATAAACCGGGTGTACATGTCTCCAATGGTCTCGCTTGATTTCATGAGAGACAATTTGTAACTATGAACCAAAAGATTGATTTTTGACTTTTTAACTCTACTTGTGCCTTCGTGTGTGATTTCAAATGTATGCCAAATGTCATAAGCCATTTTACAAATAGAAACTTGATTGAATTTATTCTTATCCAAAGTACAAAATAAAGCATTTATAGCTTTGGCGTTCAAAGAAAAAATCTTCTTTTCTAAATCATTCCAATTGTTCTTTGGAAGAGAAGAGTTTTGAAATCCATTTTTGACGATATTCCATAACTCAAAATCCATAGAAATCAAAAAAATCCTCATTCTAGTTTTCCGATATCTATAATTCATCCCATTGAACATGGAAGGATGTGTGATAAAATGACCATCTTGATTACTAGCAAAAGTCATCTTTTAGGTTTTAACTAAATTGAGAGTGACCTCACTCAAATACCAATTGTCAAGATCAATACGGTACTAAGAGGGGGGGAGGGGTGAATTAGTACAGCAATAAAAATGATGTTTACGATTCAAAATCATTTTGAGTTGATAAAAAAATGTAAGCAAAGAAACTGTACCGAGAAGATGTTGACTTGAAGTAAATGTAGAATGTAGCTAAGTAATGAAAATATACAGCAAGGAATGAACACATCGATTTGTAGTGGTTCGGTCGTCCGACCTACGTCCACTCTCGATTCCTCCTCCGTCGAGATCATCGACTTCCACTATTGATCTTCCTTCAATGGGCAAAGATTAATCACCCCTTTATAGATCTCTTCTCCTTTTAACATGTTCAAGAGATAACCTTTTCACAATTCGCTCACTTCTCCTTATACAAAAATCTAAGTTTGAATCGGTAGAGGTGAACTCTCAAAATTATAACAGCGATTTCGCTATAATCTCAAATTTTTTTATTTACTTTTTTATATCCCCCAAGCAGGGAAGTGTGGGGTATTTATAGGCCTCAATTGGCTTCAAAAATGGAACCAAAAAAGGTCTTGTCCTAGATTTTTAGGGTGCTAGCGATACCACCACTTATGCCGGGCAGTACAATTACCCAATCTAGCGGTACTACTGTCAGATAGACTCTCGGCTACTGGACCCAAGTGGTACCATCGCCTAGTAGTTATTAACTACCAACGGTACCACTAGGAGGTGGGCTTTGGATGGTTCCACTGCCTAGTCCTGGCAATACCACCGTTAGATAGGGTCCAGGATACTATTTGGGCCATCAGTATGGCCCAAACCTATCCTGATTACCTCCTAATCTTAACTCAAATTACATCCTAACTATAATAATTAAGACATTAACTAAGTAAATTAAGCCCGCTTAGTCAAAAGTTCTTCCGGTGAGCTTTCGATGATCTTCTAGTAGACTTTTGATAGACTCTCAACAATCTTCCAACAGACTTTTGGCAAGCTCTTGAACTCTCGACAAGCTCTAACAAGCTTCTCGGTGAGCTCCTGATGAACCTCTCGGTGAGCTCCGGTTAACTTCCAATGAACTTTTCAACGAGCTCCTGACGAACTTCTTGGCAAACTCCGACAACACTCCCGAGTGACAAGCTTCTTAATGAACTCCTGATGAACTCTCAGACTCTCGATGAATCGTTCGATCTTTGACTCCAGCACAACATCTGCTTTGTGTTATTCGTTATCGTAGTTAATCCTATATACTTTTTTCAACATATGGATTAGATCAATAATTTATCAATTAATTTCATCATCAAAATTCAAGATACAACACACTCATCCCTACTCAGTTTATAGAAGAACTTGAACAAAAAGTATGTGAAAACTCTATTAAATCTTGTGAGAATTCCCCTCCTTTTCTCTAAGTTTGATTTCTGTTTAAGAGAGGGTTGAGAGAATTGTAAAAGTTATCTTCTAAAGCTATAAAAAGAAGAAAAGAATTGTAAGAGGGTAGTTGATCTTCACCCATTAAAAGAAGATCGATAATAGAAGCTGATGACTTTGATAGAGGAGGAATCGGGAGTGGACGTAGGTCACGATAATCAAACCACTATAAATCCAGTGTGTAATTTCTATTATATTTTTCATTATCATTGCTTATTGATTTAACTATCTACTACTCTTACTTACACTCTACGTTTAAACATTTTTCTGATATGGGCTTTATCGAATGAAGTTTTTCCAAACTCCAAACCAATAGTTTTACTAAAGCACTAATTCACCCTCCCCCCTCACCCCTCTTAGTACTAATTTCGATCATAATAGTCACATCTCTCATTACCTTCTTAAAAGAATCATTTTTCCATAATGTTTTGAGGAGATTATCATGAAGGTCAATTTAGTTTCAGAATAATTTGATACTAGCTTATAGAAACAACAGTTAAAACTATCATTTGACAAATCACCATGTCCAAAACTTGTATTTATTATGGAATTAATAGGTTGTTATTTAAATAACAAATCATTATGTATGAAAAAATAATAAAGGGATAATTGGCGTTACCATAATCAGATACCAAAACTGTCAAATTCCCCTTAGAATTGTTGAATCTTGGATTTTGATTATGAAACTAATTGATTATATTTTCATTATCTAACTACATTTTAAGTCATGTAGGTCTACTCTTGATCAGGATTAGATAATTGATGCAGGAAGAATCAGCGTTGCGTCGGAGGAGAATACGTAAAAAGATTGGATATTGAGCTAGAGGTCCGATCGACGATCGGCAGAAGGCTTCAGACAAAGAAATCGAGCACCGAGCCAAGAAGAGCAGAGTTGCACTAAGAAGATCATAGTTACAAAGGTCAACTGTCGATTAGGCAATAAGCCACAAGAGAGGATGATGCGTCAAAGAATCGGACGAAGCGTCAATGGGCTAATGATATGCCGGATAATATTTTAATTCATATTGTAATAATAATTATCTAAATCGAAGTAGGATTAGGTCTAATTGGGTTGTATTTGAGCCAACCTAGTTAGGGGCCAATTGGGCCCATACCTGAACAGGTTTGGGCTAGACTTAAGATGCAAACAGGGTTGCTGAACCTTGTATAGTGGTGGCACCGCTAGACTAGGGTGGTGGTACCACCTAGGGCTCGGTCTCCCAGGTTGTTTGGGCGATGGTATCGCCCAAATTGGGTGGTGGTACTATTGGCTGAGCGGTGGTATCGCCTAGTACAATGACAGTGGCAGAAAGCCTAGGTGATGGTACCGCCCAGCATTAACGGTGGTATCGCTAGTACCCTTGAAATCCATGGTGATTCAAATTTAGGCTCCAAATTTGAATTACCTTGAGACCTATAAATATCTCTCTTATCCATGGTTGAGATACACACAAAAACTGAGAAAGAAAAAGGGAAAACTCTACTGTAACAGTGTCAAAATCCTCCCTCTAAATCTTAAGTGTGATCTAGTGTAAGAGAGGGGTGAGAAGCCTTATAAGGGTTATCTCCTAAGCCTGTCAAAAGAAGAAAGCGATGTAAGAGAGTTAGTCTTCACCCATTGGAAGGAAGACAACTAGTGAAAGTCGGTGGCCTCAAGTGAAGAGGAATCGGGAGTTGACGTAGGTCGTATGATCGAACCACTATAAAAATCGATTTGTATTTCTATTCTTGCTATTTACATTTTTGTAAACCTTTCCATATTACTTGATCACTATCATTTCTCTTTTCTAAATGCTTTCAAGTTAAATACGCTTCAATCGAAATCGAATTTCATCGAAACGAATATTTTATTATATGGGATTTTTCGAAATCGCTCGAACTTGTCGTATTTTACCACTGATATAACATGCATGTTATTTTGCCGATGATAGCTTATAGTCATTAAAAGAATATAATTATTATAAAGTTTCATATATTTAGAGTGTTTTTTAGCTTAAATTGATGTCTTCCTCAAATCTTGTCTTGCTTAAAGAGGCATAAGAACAAGTTCAAGATGTATAAGTATTGGCTCATGTACATGAAGATTGTCTAGTCTAATTGTATTAATTATGATTGTAGATTTTTTTCTTGCTTTTAGTTTACAAGAGGATACTGTAATATTAAATTACCGCAATATTAGATAATTAGTTGGTTTTGAAAGTTGTAGCAGAATTAGAAGTTTTATTAAACTAAATTAAGAAACAGTGATTCTATCTATTGAGCTTAGGAAAGATGAGAAAAGTGTCACTAGTGTTTTGTTTTTTTTTATGTGTTTTCCCTCTATTATCTCTATTCTATGAATAAGTAAGATTTACCGCCATCTGAGTCTTTTTTTTTCAAACAAATCTCAGATAAATTCTCATCTATCAACAATACTATTAACACTGGAGGTCTATTCTAAATATGATTAGTAAGTATATTGATTACCAATATAAAAGAATAAATACTAGTGATGACAAACTTACAGACATTTTCTACAATACTGATACTAGTGACAACTCTATCATAAATTTTCATGTTATAAATCTAATTATTGGATTTTTCATATCCTAGATTAAACTTATCATCACAACAAATCTTAGATATTTATTGTGGATTTTCTAACTCAACTAAAATCACATAAAAATATTTATCTTCTCTTTATTTTTTTTCTATCTAATGCATAAATCGTAGTTAATGGTTAATTTTTCATACATAGAACTAAAATAAACTCTTTATCTATTGTTCTTCTTTCAATTAATTATCTAAAAATTCATAGTATGACTCTTTGACTTAATTTCTTTACGATTGTGACAACTTTTAATATCTTGACACCAAAGAATTTTTTTTCTCCGTTATTTGATATATTTCTAGTTCATTAATCAATTTTCCACCTAAATCTCAATAATGTTACCATTGGTTCCTAAAAATTTATCTTTTTTTCATTTTCTTTATTCTTTTTTTACCTAAAACTAGTGGTTTCTGAACTTACTAAAATTCGCTATTTTCATTAAATTTTCCTTTTTTCTATTTTTCATCCTTTAAATTTCTAAGACTATATAAATAACTACTCTTTCTTTTTCTAACTTGGACGGCCACAGAAATATTCTCTCTCATCCTCGGTAACTTGCTTGCCATAACTATCTACTCTAGGTAGTGTATATATAGCTTTCTTGGTGTTTAATTTTTCTCATATTTATAATCATGCCATGGAAAAGTAGTCTTCTTTTTCGTTAAGTGTTTGAAGAATTCTTTACCGCAAATCATGATAAAATACTCAACAAATGTATTTCTAAACTTGTTAGTTAGTTTTGGTAGGATTCTTCTTATTAACAGTATCCTTAACTTTGTAGAGCTCTTCTTATTAATAGTGTCCTTGACTTTTTATATCTTCACACTCTTTCAAGCAATAGGAGAAAGGATTATAAACAAAATTATTAACATAACAAACAACTTCTCTATTTACTCCATTAATAGAGAAAGGAATCCATTCATAGGTGGCTATCTCCTCAAAGTGGATTGGTAGCCTTGAGATTTATGATCTATCTATACTCTGTATCTCCCTTTAAACTAAGAGTATGACTAATTTTTAATAGGAAAGAAACTCTTTAGAGCATAATTACTCATATCAAATATTGGCAAATCAATTTATGGGCTAAAACTATCCAAGAAATACAAGTTGGTGCTATAGGCTCTTCTTAAAATCAATGTTTTATCTCATGAGGATTTATTGAACATATAGTTGATGGATCTAAAACCAAAATTCTTAGAGATAACTAAATTTTTCCCATCCCACTCGTAAAAATATTTAATTTTATCTAAACTCTAAGAGGATACCTTCTTTGATTCAATTGGGATGTTGGGATATCCAATTGCTATTAAATCATTTTGTCCCCTTTTGTTGAATAAGATTTTAAGATGATTTTTAAATAAGTTTCAAATAATGTATTTGGATTTGGGAACTTGATCATAAGAGTTTTGCGAGTACCGAAGCTAGATATAAGTTTCTTTTTAATTCAGGATCACTCGTAAATCATTAGGAAAATAGAAGTACCATCCGGAACCTACTTGTTACAAAAAGAATCCATGCCCTCCGATGGAATCTTTTACGTTTAAAACTCCCACTTTTGATTGTCTTGCTAGGCTCAACATCACTTCATGTCAAAATTATGCTCTTTGTGATCTTTCCTTAGAATATGTTGAACATCTTTTTTTAATTCTGTTTTCTCTTTGGTTGTAAATAATTTAGGATTTTAGTTTTAGTTCTTGGATGATTTAGTGAATGGCTGAGATTAACGAGAGAGAAAATTTACCCCATCATGAGTTTCTTCATGCTTTATTAGCTACCATTCTATTTAGGCTTAGGATTGCTAGAAATGATAAGTTTTTCCAACACAAAAGTTGTGACTGCAGGTAGCTATTTTGCTAGAAAACTACATTCTGGTTGAGACAAATCTACATATTTCTAGTTTGATGATATTGTACTAAACCTTCAGCATGGCTTTCTTAAGATCAACACTAAAAACCCTCTCTCTCTCTCTCTCTCTCTCTCTCTCTCTCTCTCTCTCTCTCTCTCTCTCTCTCTCTCTCTCTCTCTCTCTCTCTCTCTCTCTCTCTCTCTACAAGAGAAGCTCTTGGATTTGTCACGTGAGATGAAGAAGAAAACCATGTATTTGCTGGGTGTAAGCCTACTGTGCATCTATCGTCTCTTCAATGCTTGGAGGAATTTTTCTATACTATGCTTGGAAATGACTCACTTCTATGATACTATAAACTAGTTCAAAGATTATCCAAGATTATATTGAGGGCAATCATACTCCACCATGGGAGATTAGGAACTTGATTGTTGACATCTGTCATTACACTTCAAGATTTCAACTTTTTTATGGATACATTACTTTGATGAGTGTAACAACGCTGCGAGTTACTACTAGAGCTACATGTGAGGGCTTAATTGCTTCCTTCGTAATTGCTTTCCATTTTGTACCAGCACCAATATAACTTTTTACTTCTTAATTAAAGTCTTTATTTTTGAAAAAGATCATAGATAATTTGTCCAATCCATGATACATATCCTAATTTATAACAAATTGACACAAATGATATACTAAGTCCGACACCAATTCCAAAGGTGACCTTCATGAGCTCAACAAGATTCTTAACAATCACCTTACGTGATCAACCAATTCACCCTTGAGAAATCCATTCTTCATCCTCCCATCCGCATGTCTTATCCTCCAACTTGCTTTAAGAATTGGAGATCTATGATGGGATTCCTAGCGTTGATACGACTTCCAACTTGTGTTTGTTCTTTGTTTCAGAATACATTGGATGCTCCTACTAGGGTTTTACCATGGCCTGCTTTACTTGTCATAGAGACCAGCTTCATAGCTTTGTCTTGTTAATGACATTCGTTTTACTTGATCTCGTGTGGCTTATTTACCCCACAACTCTCTACTTCTAACTGGCTAGGTGATCTCATATCTTTAAGTTTAGTTATTATTGAAGCTTACAGTATGATATTACACCAAATAACCTTGCTTCCACAGCTGTTGTTTTGTCTCAAATGTCTCGACATTGGAAAGGAAGAAGAACGAAGATCTATAATTGCACATCTTGCATTGTTAACTCGAACAAGACACTATCATTACAAGAAGCATCAAACGAGCTCCACATAGTAAAACTAGAAAGGGAAGGATATTGCAAGAGAGACATTGATTTCTAGTTTCTCCACCCCCAAAGCAAAGAAATTCCCAATGCCAAGTCACTTCGCATGCCCTTGGTAATTGCCTTACGATACATCCATGGAGTTCTTTAGCCCTCCAGATTTGGAGCTCTTTAATGTGTTTGCCCAATGCTATGTCTCGATTTAAAATAGGTTCTCGTATCTTTCAAGATCTAGCATAGATCTTTTGAAGTGATTAGGGTTTATTTTAATGCATCCAACAATCTCCAGAGAATGAACCAAATAAAGAATGGATCAATCCTTAAGATTGATTTATAGTTTTGCTCAACACCATTGGGAAAACTTTAGCATACAATTAAGAGTTAGGTCGAGATTTCTATTTACACCAAAGAGAGTATATTGTAGAAATTTTTAGATCTAACAACCCGGTTCTCTAATTTAGATAGTTGCACCAACTAATAGCCTATCAAAACTGCATTATACTTATGTTGAAATTATAAATTAGTACATAACACCCCTTGTGATAGCTGAGATACTCTTAAACTTATTGGATTTCTCCAATGTGATTGCTTTAGTGAGGAAATACGAAAGTTGATTACTTGTACTAATAGACTTCAAACATATCTCATTTTTATTCATCAATTTTGTAATAAAGTGATGACGAAGTTCAAGCTTTGACCTTGTATGAAAAATAGCATTTTTTGTTAGTGGCTACTGCAGATCAGTGAGTATTCTTCTTAACCAAATAGCTTCACAATCACCTTTGTGACTAAGCTGGATAAATAACCAAAAATAATTTTTTTTTATCTTCCACAGAACCAGCCTAATCACTGTCTTCTTCTTTTTCATATTTGATGTCCTTTTTTTTTTTTTTTTTTTTTTTTGCTTCATTGAAGATATTTTAAAATTCTTTTACTGTTGCATAATGTAGTTTGCTAGGATCATTCGTGAATCTTGAAATCATACTTAGAGCATGTAGAATATCAGATCTTATGTTCGTAAGATAAATCAGAGTGTTGAATCAACCTTGCAATGCATCATTTTTATGTAGCTTTTTATTTAAAGTCATGGGAGTAGATATTGGTTTCCATTTGTCCATTTGAAACTTTTTTCAAAAAATTTTCAAAGTATTTCTCTTGAGAAATGAAAAATCTCACCCTTGGTCTGGTTCACTTAATTCCAAAAAAAAATACTTCATTACTCCCAAATTTGTTATTTCAATTTTTTTCATCATGCTTTACTTGAAGTGCTACATTAAAACATAAAGATATATAAGTTAGATACATCATATTTCTTTATATAAAATGACGGTTTACTTGGGCATCTTTGAAAATTACTTTTATAGAAATATGCATCAATCTTACTGTTTGAAGATCTTGTAGCTTGTTTAAGACTGTAAAGTATTTTGAAGAGTTTATAGACTTTGTCTTCTTTACCTTTGACTTTATAGCCTTGAGATTGTTCCACATACATCCATTCTTTAATATCACTATTTAGAAATGTTGATCCTATCTAGCTATAACACTTTTTACTCCAACTGAGCTACTAATGTAAGGACTATTCTTACGGTTTTTATCCTTGTAACTGAAACAAAAGTTTCATTAAAATCTATTCCAGGTTGTTGTGAGTAACCCTTTACAGCTAGCCTTGTCTTGTGCTTTTGGACTGAACCATCGTAATTAAATTTTGTCTTATAAACATACTTGAATCCAATGACATTCTCTCCTTTTGGTATATTAACAACATTCCAAGTTTTGTTCTTTTCGATTGATGCTATCTTAGCATCCATAGCCTTTTCCCACTCCTTTTCCTTTATAGCTTCTTCAAAATTCTAAGGTTTACATTAAAGAATCCAACTTCACATGATTCATAAATATCTACTAAAAAACATACCTTTCTTGGAGGAAAATATGAATCATAATCTGAATTTTTTTGGGCTTGAAGAACTTGATTCCAAAGAGTTCAAATGATTAGTGTTTGAAGTTGTAGCCGTAGAGGTTGTATTTGCTCTTTTTGACTTGAATGAGGCTATGATAACTCTTGAATAATAGACATAGGTGCTGGTTTTTCCTTCCAATTTTAGGCTGTAATATCTTATTATCACAAGCTTGTTAGTCTTTGGATTGAACAACCTGTGGCATTTAAATTCATTAGTATATCCAGTAAACAGCATTTTTCATCTTTTTCATCAAATTTGTCTCTATTTTGAGATGAAATATGGGCATATGCAACGCTACCAAATACTTTAAGATGATCAATCATTGAATTTTTTTTTTCTAAGTTTCATACGGACAAATTTGATGAAATATGGGCATATGCAACGCTATCTATTAAGCACAGCTTTTGTAAGAGATCTATTCAGAATATAAACTACAATATCAACAGTTTCTGCCCAAAAAGTAATAGATAAACCTTTACCATGCTTCTTGACATTTTCACAATAGTGCGATTTTTTCTCTTGGCTCTTCCATTTTCTTCAAGGCTCTTATTAATAGTAAACTGTCTTTGAATGTCAATATTTTTGCAATAATCCACCAATAGAGTATAGCTGAACTCTCCGCCACAATTAGTTCTTAAGGATTTCATTTGAAAACCACTTTATTTCTCCATAAAATTCTTATATTAAAAATATTAAAAAAACCTCTGACTTTTCATACCAAAAAAACCTCATATCATTATGGTAAAATCATCAACAAAGAGAATGAAATACCTTCTGTTGTTGACTGAAGGAGTTCTAAAAGGGTCACATACATCAGTATGAATAAATTTAAGATATGATTTTGCTCTCTAAGAAGTTTTGAGAAATAAAAGTCTATGCATCTTGTCATAAATACAATCTTTACATATGTGCTTTCTTGCTTCAAGATAAGAAAGTCCAATTATCATATTCCTTTGTTTGGGTAATTGTAAACTCTTGATATTAAGATGATCATATTTCAATATTGCCATAATTAAAGGAAAAACCTTGTTTGAACTTAGAGAAATTAAAATATAAAAAAATTTACGTTGATCATTATTGAACATAATAGAGTAGTCCTTTTGCAAAAGTTGACCAATGCCTACGAGATTGAGTCAAATATGGTACACAAAGAAAAGTGTTTGTTGGGAATTCTACACCCTTGTAAACTTTTTTGTTGCCGCCCTTGGTGAGTATAAGAATCAATACTTAAAATTTTTCATCTCTAAGTTATAATCAACGTTAATAAAAATCTTTTGAATCTCTATCATAAAATTGCTGCAACTGCTATTCAAATATCAAACAAGAAGAATTGTTTAGTTTCATTTTTGGTGAAGTTGGCTTCTTCCTTTTCATTCTCTTGATGCCAATAATGGTTGGGAATTCTACACCTCTTGCATCTGAATCCATAATCTTTTGTATCATAATTAGTCGTCTATAACCTGTATTTGAACTTTTTTTGTTGATATATATATATATATATATATATATATATATATATATATATATATATATATATATATATATATATATATATGTATATATATATATACCTATGTATATACATATGTATATTTATATTTATCTATATAAATTTTGTTTGTCTTGTCCTCTTCATTTTATGTTAAATGATCATTCTTTGGAGTTTTGTTTTTTATTCTTCTCATTAAAATTCAATTTAGACTGAAAAGCTTGGTCAATGATTGATTGGAAGAAGATTTGTCCTTGCTTTCCTTTTAAGAAATATATATGTGGACAGATTCTTTGATTCTTCTATTGCTACTACAATATGATCATACTCGGTGGGAAGACTTCTAGGAACTTTATAAATAACCATCCTGTCTTTAATAATATCTCCAAGATTTCTAATTTGATTGACAATTTCAATGACTTTTGTGAGAAACGCATACCTTACCTTCTTTCATTTTCATGTTGTTAAATTCCCTCCAAGGTGATTGTAGTTTTGGAGATATCATTTTTTTTTTCATTTTCTTGAAACCCTTCTTTCAAGATATCTTATTTTTGTCTTGCCTTTTTTCACCAAAAATTCGTGGATAGATAAATCTACTCAATTCTTCTTGAATATATCAAAGAACACTTGAATCCCTCTTATGTTCACCTTATGTTGTTTTTGTTGTCTTGTTGTCCATTCTTCTTCATCTTCTTGATTTTGAGGTGGTTCTTTATACGAATCTTCAACAACATCCAAAAGGTCTTGGGAGATGAAGAGAGTTTGCATTTGACTACTCTAATCATTATAAGACTCTCCCTCAAATATGAGAACTAGTGCCAAATTTATTGGGAAGTAACAAGAGATTTTATGGAAGAGAATGATTGTATTAAACAGAAAATAGTAGCATACATCTAAGAGTTAAAACAAGTCCTATCTTTTCACAAAGGATAATATTCTATGGAAATTTTTACATATACAACCCGGTTCTTGCACATGCTGATAACCTATCAAAACTATACGATACTGGAATTACGATTGTCTTTAATAACCCACAGGTCATTTCTTTCAATGTGAATCATTGTGTTTGCATGAGGCACTTAATTACCTTGGAGAGTTACTCAACAGGGAATGAATGCTACTCTTCCGGAGACTGAGCAGAGAGCAACAGGAGACATGACCATGTTGTGCACTTCCCAGCATCAAACAAATATGTCCTGCACCCAGCACGCATCGTACTGTACTGAAATGACCAACTTTGTTCACTTTAAACATAGCTTTCTTGACTGCACAAAGCACATATTGTACTGCACACATCATCATTGTTTTTTGTATAATATAATGTACATCAATCTTAAAATCTCATCCCTCTCACCTCGCCCGCCTGTGAAAAGTATGAGAGAAGGAGAGATGATTGATTTTATGGCCGGCTGGTCCTCTCCTTTAGTCTCACTGCCCCCTGTTGGCCCCCTCGTTCTCCTCTAACGAGAGCATACTAACACACCTTATATACATCTATCTCAATCACTGGCAAGTAGCAGAAAATGTGTTTCTACATACCTCGAAAGAAGGAAGAATGTGAACAAAGATAAAATACCAAGGAGAGACATTCATGGCTAGATTGGAGAATGCAAAAGGGGCATGTGGACAGGCATATATGAGAGTCTTGTATTCCACAAGCGAAAGAACATGAGAAGAAAAAGATACATTTATTACCTTCTGTTGTGTATGCTGTTAAATCCTTTCTACAGCCACTTCTAAACACGGAGAAAGGAGGATTACATCAAAACTAATCTTGCTGTACATTACTTGCAGAAATATTTATATTTATGAACAGTTAGGAGTAGTTTTGATTCTATCGATCAAAGACAAAATGCGAGTAAAATCCCTAAAAAATAGTTTGTACATGTTCAACGAAGATCAATGGTAGTGGCGAAGAAGGCAGATATAAAGTGAAACGATGAGAAAAACAATTGTATGGTTCTTAATCTTACTAATATTATTGACCCTCAACAGAACTCGATAGGGAGCTGAAATTATTCTTACTCATGGCATTTAAAATCAGATCTCAGGTCGCTTTTCACAAAGGTGAAATAAAATAATTTACTTGTATTTTTGAATTTGAATGGCAATTGTAAGCTAGAAAGATTTAAACCGAGTAAAAAAAAAGATATTTCACTACATTGAGTATATATATATATATATATATATATATATATATATATATATATATATATCAATATTAACATACTGACAAATTTGATCAAATACAAAAAGATGATATATGTATGAATTTGTTGAATATGGTAGTTGTTCGGAATCGAAGAGAGCATAATGCCCACCAACAATTATCTTTCTTCTCCAGCATCTCCTTTTCCGAGTCAACTTGGGACCGAGGAAGATGCTCCTGCTCTCCTACCTCGATCGAGCCAGGGTTCAGCCTTCTCCTCTCACACGTTTCTGGTCACTGTAACGAAGCGAAACCCGATGGCCGTGGCACGGCTTTATGTGGAAAATAGGCTGGCCCCTGTCTTCGCGCAGAGAGGAGAGCCGTAACGTAGCTCATATATTCTAAGAATCCTGTGACTTTGACCGTTTCCAAACATTTTTTTCCTATCCAAGGGAACCTAAATCTGTTCTGTATATTAAATTACAATTCAGGTCTTCGATCGATGGTGAGGGCTCAAGTTTAATCACTTTGGAAAGCGTTTACTTTGTTTTTGCCTTCGTGGTTAGTCATTGCATAATATAAGTTTTGAGGGGGTTTTTGTTAAAATATGTATATATATTTAATAAGGGAAACTTTAATTGGTTAATGCTTTTATCTTTGAAATGTTATTGATTAATTATTTTAATTTTTGGTGTGTTATTCATGGTAGGAGAACTCACAAATAGTAAATTGGCTAACTATTGGTTTGTATATGAGACTATAACTAATCATCGGATAAGCTTAATTATTATATACCCTTTTAAAATTAATTGTGCACAAATATGTCACTCTCATTTACACGCATCTAAAAAACTCATTAGCGTTTTCGAATAAAGTTATAATTTTTTTTGTTTAACCAAATCAAATTATAATGTTTTGAATAGGTGACAATGTTTCTTGTTACTGAATTAAAAAACACAAAACTCTACTTAAAAATACTGTATCTCACTTTCAATTAACTCAAATTATCAAAAATATTAATTATTAATCTTATTGTATTTATTAATAATTTATAAATATTTAGGGTTCTAAATTTGTTTTCTTATTAGATTGGGAATAAAAACAATTAAAATTTTTGATTCTATATACTGATAAAAAAAATAGTATAATTGAGGAATAACGACTCAAAACATAATAAAAACTAACTTATTATCCTTAGTAGAGTTTTAAATAGGTATTTTTATTGGTTTAAAACTAAAAAATAAAAAAATAACTTCTATATCAATTATAGTATTTTTGAATAAGGTTATAATATTTTTGACATCTCCATAAAAATATCCTAAGCCTACATAAAAAAACAAATTAGACCGATTTACCTTATGGATCGGTCCAATGCAAAGGGTAGGAGGCTAGATGGAAGTGTATTTTTGGGATTAAAAAAAATATGATTATTGTTATAAAAAAAATAAAAAGAGACCCTTCTGAGAAAAACTAAAAATGAATTTTTTTCTGGAAATTCCCACTATTCGTAATATTTTTAATGATACTAGTGTTAATTGAAGTTCTAGCATCATTAATTACTCCTATGAAGTTGAATTTTGCAAGGATAGAAATGTTGATTTGAAAGAGAAGTAAATGCAAAATTACTAATCTTGGAGGAATATATGCTGCCATTTTGCCTCAGATTGCTAGTCCTTTGACCTATCTATCCAAAAGGATTAATCAAAAATGCTCTTCTTAGATGCCACTCATGCATTGACAAAAGCATACGAACAACCACTTGTCCTTTATAAAGAAAAAAAAACTTATTCTAAGTCCTGATGATACTTATCTTAAGCAAAGAAATGTTGTCACTCATGTAGACATGGGCATGTGTTGTGCACTTTGAAGAACTGTCTGTCCTCTCTTTGGACTGTAGCATAATTACCTGCACAAAGAACATGGATTACGTGCTGAGATGGTACATTGACATGTATCAAGAAACATAAGAAGAAAAATCTTTCGACTATGTAGCTTGCTTGTGTGTTTTGTGCCACACTGCTGCTTGTGCATATAGCATTGCTACTAATGAAGAAACAAGAAAATAATATGTTGCCATACCATCAGTATTATTATTTTTATTGCTTAGATTTTGGTCTTGTTCAAATAGTTATAAACACTTTCACTTTCGCTACCAAAGTACTTAAATCTGGCTTTAACACCTTCTTACAAGATGACATACAAATTACACGTCGAGCTCAACTCGATATGAGTTCTGTAGGTAGGGCATCTCATCCGAAGTACTCTTTTTTTCAATATCATGAGTGATTCTCTAATGAATCATAAAATTAAATTTGGTGGACCATTTGATCGAATACAAGCGCACAACTGAAACTAGCATTAGCACAAGAGAATCCAAAATTTTGGTATTTCTTCTTTTTTTTTCCCAGTTCAAGAAAAAAATTCATTTTTTATTGTTGGAATTCTTAAATTTCATTTTGATGGTTGATGAAAACTTAGGAACTAAAAGCTAGCACAATTCTGGTCCACATAAATGATGGACAACCGTGTCGTGTTTGTGGTTCATATGGTAATGGGGTATTATAAGGCCTCAGGTGGCGAGTTCAGCACTCTATTGTGTTCCATTTTCATGTTCACGAACAAGATATCACATTACATGGTGGGCACAGCAGTACAGGGAGGGAACTCATGACCCTCCCTCCCCCAACTTGGTAGCTTAAAGTCGGGGCCCGATCGATTGCTACCCTGTCCTCTCCCGACACCATTACTCCTATTTTCCAATGCCATCAACAGTCATTTATTCCCCTCTCTCTCTCTCTCTCTCTCTCTCTCTCTCTCTCTCTCTCTCTCTCTCTCTATATATATATATATATATATATATATATATATATATATATATATATATATATATATATGTATATATATATATATATATATATATATATATATATATATATATATATATGTATATATATATATGTATATATATATATATATATATATATATATATATATATATATATATATATATGTTTTCTGTGAGTGAGAGAGAGAGAGAGAGAGAGAGAGAGATCTAACCTTAAAAGATGTTTTCTTTTGCCGTGTATACTTTAGGATTTTTTATAGTTTAGGGTTAGGCTAGTGGAAATTATCATACACGTAATCCAAAAGAAAGCTAAATATAAACTATATATTATATATGATATGATACTCATCAATCGTCTAGTAACAAAGAACTATTTTTCAATTATTTCTATGAATATTTTTTTCGATATGTTGTTATACTTTCCAGAAGTTTCACATTAGAATCTTGATTTTGATTTGTGGAAGATGGAAATATTATCAAAGAAAGAAGAAAGGTATATAGTTCTTATAATCCTTCCATTATAGTGGATGCTCAGTACTATCATTTACATGGTAGTACGTAATTGATAATGCTAAGTTAATCAAAATTAAAATATTATGTCTTGTCCTCACGAATAATATCAAGAAGCACATTTGTCTATCGAGCTCTACCTCCTCATCCTTTGCGTAACTGTATACACATACCCTCCTTCCATGAGTACAAATCCTTGAGACTTAACGATGGCTCATCGCACCAATTTCCATCCAAATACTTATCATTTGTCTAAATCACGCGTTTCAAGCAAAAGTACATCATAATGATGTGGTGATGATGATTCATTCTTTCTCCAAAATTTAACTTATTTCTAAATCGGTACTATCAATAATTAAATTTCATAATTTGTTGCATTCGGAAGAGAGCCTCATTTAGTATTTGTTTATGGGAGAGGCATCAAACGTCACGAACTTTCATGTCATCGTTCCTCAATCTGAACCGTCCATTCTACCACGCTACGCTTTTTGTTTAGGAGAACGACTCCGAAATAGAACGAATTTGACCGGTTGCAAACCAACGGAGGGTCGGGATTGCATCAGCGCTTGGCTTTGTCTTATCTGGGCCGATCATATTCCTGTTCACTAACGTCCAAACGAGGCGGTTCACTTTCGGTTTTAATGCCCTCTGCTCTCTGGTGAGAGAGAGAGAGAGAGACTCCTCTTTCGAGAAAACCCAACTGCGTCCGTATAGAGAAGGAGATTGACCGGAAGAAGCAAAAGATTCGCTGTTGGTGAGCGGTTTCTCGTCATTCCAGCCTTTGGTCCTTTGTATTGAGACACCCAACAGCGTCCTTTGTATTGAGACACCCTTTTCCTGCCCTTTCTTTTTTGTTTCCTTTAGGCAAATAATTAATTTCCGAGGCATCAGACAGATCAAGGTAGGTTCTGACCTCGAATTCAGGTTTTACATCATTTCGTTGTTGGTTCTGTGTCTTTGCTGGGGTTTTTGGTTCTGGAATACGGAGGGGGCAGAATGTTTTCTCAGAATAGGTCACATTGACATTCGAGGGAAAAGAAATCTTCGTTTTTAGGAATTTTCATCCTGGTTTCCGGTTCTTAATCTGGATTTGGTGAAAAGGAGGAAACTCGGTCGTCGTGGTGTGGAAAAGATAGGATCTTTGTTTTCGTTGTTTTGTGTTTTCGTTGATCCAAGGTGTTTTTTCAGCATATTCCACAATGAGCAATAACTAGGTCTTTTGTCATACAGTTTAAGGAGCAATAGATCATCTTTAGTTCAGTCTGCAATTTGTTTGTTCAAATATTTGATTTGTTGACTATTTGTGGCTCAGGCAATAGAGTATGAATTTTTCTAGTTATGCCCGTGTGATCTGTTTCTGTGTTGATGATTGGCTTCGCTCCCTTTTCTTTTTGTCCAGGGGCAAAGGTCGCATTAGAAGCAGCACAAATTTGATGGTAAGTTCATTCTTTGTAGTCCTCACATTTTCATCTTCCTGCTATGACGGCCTTGTTACTTGCACGATTGGTTTCTTGGTGTTTTCAAATATGCCTTGTTTTAAGAAATGTGCAGTAATGTTTGATCTTTTGGAAATTGATCATCAGGGGGAAGAGGCACCTGAGTATCTTCTGAACAACTTGGAGCTTGCAGCTTGCGATTCTGAATCCACGGGCTGCCGGACGGCTACCATTGTTGGTAATAAGACGGTAATACTTTACTCTGGCTTTTATAAATCTGCCAATTTTATGATTAATGTAATATATATCTTGCAAGATCTAATAGCTTTTACTTGCATGTTCAGTATGTAGTTGAAGGATCCGAGGATGGAAGCAAGTCATGGATAAACGTCAAAATTTTTGACAAGCTAACAAGATCATGGTGTGATGTGTATCCTCTTTCTAATATTTGTCACTCAGGTTATTCCTAAAATTGGATCGATAAATTCTTATACTGGATCGGGCAGGGTGTTTCCTACTGTATTGGGTATCAAACCTGTCCAACAGAAAGGTCACTCAGCTCTTCTTTTGAAGAATGAACAGCTATTGATTGTTAAGATGGATTCTACGTTGGATGATTGCATCTGGTTTCTTGAGGTTAGAGTGTGGTTTTAAGTTTTCTTAGTTGCTCTTATGTTGTATATGTATCATTCAACATCTTTTCTTTTCGGAATTCCTTTAATGATTAACCACATGCTTTAGTTTCATACAAGGAAATAATTTCTTTCATTCTTAGGCTATTTAATGATGTTATGTGAATGAGATGGGTGAAGTTCTCATCAACAATATGGACAAATTAGCATGTTGTGCTGATCTATCCTTGGTATATGGATCATTATTTGGATAGTTAGTATCCATCCCTCATGGTCTACTTATGTTTATGTGATTGTGCCATATGTTTGGAATGATTTTGGTGCAAAACTTTGTTTTATGTACAGATGCTCAAAGAATTCAGATATGTCCATTTGCTTTTGTTGGTAACCTTTTCATTGGATAATTTGGTAGGTGGATAGCCCTTTTGTTAAAGAGCAAAAGGAGATACTTGGAACTGAGGTAGTTGCCTGGAGTAAGGGTGTCATTGGCAATGCCCCAAAACCAATTGTGATCAGTGGTCCTTCTGGAGTCGGTAAAGGTACTTTGATAAACAAACTTATGAAGGAATTTCCATCAAGATGTGGGTTTTCTGTAAGTCACACTACTCGAGCACCAAGAGAGAAGGAATTGGATGGAGTTCATTATCACTTCACAGAGCGAAGTATTATGGAGAAAGATATAAGAGATGGGAAGTTTCTTGAATTCGCATCAGTTCATGGAAATCTTTATGGGACAAGCATTGAAGCAGTTGAAGCTGTTACAGACTCTGGAAAGGTATTGTGAATTTGCTGGGTTTTCTGTGAATACATGCCTATAAACAAATATAATGTTGGCACTTCAATAGTTCATTCAATTACGCAATTTGTTTGGTGTTGATTTTATATGACGTATGGAAGGCTTTTTATTTTTTTTTTCCAGAGATGCATCCTTGACATTGATGTTCAAGGAGCTAAATCCGTGAGGGCAAGTTCTCTTGATGCAATATTTATCTTCATTACTCCTCCATCATTTGAGGAACTTGAAAAGCGGCTGCGTGCACGGTACAGAAACTCATTTGAAAAATTTATTATGTTTCTACTCCTACAGTTGCCAGAGATCTTTTATAATGAAGCTAGAAAGACTATCACAATGCTTCTCTTGTCAAACTACACAGTGGAACAGAAACTGAGGAACAGGTCCAGAAGAGACTAAGAAATGCCAGAGCAGAGCTTGATGAAGCAAAATCTCCTGGTCTTTTCGATCACATTTTGGTAAATGATGATCTAGAATCATGTTATGAGAATCTTAAGGTGCTTACTTCTCTTTCATGTCATCACGTGTGCTGGTCCAAATTTCTACTTTTTTGGATATGTAATATATGATGAATGAAACCATGTCTAATTGGATCGTTTATTCATGTTAGAAATTACTTGCTTCAGATGAAACTGCTGATCCTTTATGTCAGCCTTGTAAGTTACAAGCTACCTACATTTTTGTAGGATTATACTATTTGAAATAGGTGTATATCAATTATTTCATTCATGCAGCTGTGAAGATCTTGAAAGCCCATGTGTCCCATATAGAATCAAAAGCAGATCATAAAACTCTTATACATTGTAGCGCTAGCGGCACCAATGCAGCAACACATAGTTTGTAAGTTATCTGTTTGTTTTACCAGATTACACATTAACGACAACTGATCTTATTTTTGACTTGTCTGCTTGTTATTTGGGTAGGCTTATGCTTGACATGTCATCACTTAAAGGAGGGGCTCCTGGCCGAACAAGAGGACTCGATGTATATGCACTTGAATCCCTAGGTGATGGTCTTAACGGGATCTAACAACTTTGACATTTTATGAGTTATGCAAGCAGAAGAAGGTATCTGCACTAGCACTGACTCGGTTTTGGAATGATTTAGACTATGCTACAGAGTTCTTAATATTTAAGCTCTTACACCGAGAAATATGTTCTGCTAAAAATTGCATTCAGGTAGGTGCTCCTATGCTCTCTCTGTAAGGGTGAAGAACTTTAGCCAGGCATTGTTTGCGGAATTGGGATTCTATGGACCGGCTTTATGTCCTCATTCATCAGAGATAATTTGAATGTCTATTTGTTCAATATTGTTCGAAGGTGACTTTAGTTTGTTTAAGATGAGACTCAAAGATTTATGTTAATCAAGATGTTTCTGAATCATTGTTTTGATTCTTATTCATACTGATTAATGAGAAAAACATGGCGTGAGATCTTAGCATCTTATGTGATTTTAGTTTAGATTTGAAATGGACTGAATGAAGAATTTCTCAAAGAATTCATAGAATGAATATGTATTCTTCACCCAGATGGAAAAAAAAGAGAAGATAATCACATTTTGGATCGAGAAAGGATTCTCCCTCTGTTTCCTTGTACACGATAGCAATCAAGGAATCAACTTTAAATAAACCGAGAGATGCATGCATTGCAATTTGTCACCGAGGACGAAAGAAGGGAACAGGACTCGGATGATTGACTTAGCTGGATAGCAAACGAGATAATTCTAATTGTCCATCTCATGGTGAAAGGTTGGTGATTCTGCTGCAATATGGCAATCAATTGTTGGGTTATATCGAGACGGCTTAGTCTGCGAATGACCAAATCCACTGAACCGAGACATTGCAGCATCACTTGATACCTCCTGCGCGTGCATGGTTAAACGAGGACGAGAGTGAGTTTTTAGAGATCGGTCACGAGTTCACAACACAGAGGAGGCAGCAGCAGTAATGTTGCGCCATAATAATGTACAGAGTGATGATGAACAAGACATCAAAGTATGCCCAACTTTGGCAGACTTTTAAGAGCTGGTCCACTTCCAATGCTTGTCATGGGGTGGTGGAGACAACAACGCATCATTCGCTGCCTTACCCTGCAACCCTCTCTGCTCCTGTCTCCCACAAAATAAGACCTTCCTGTCCACCCACCTAATAATAATGTAGCAACCAGCCATATGATGCAACACTACAAGCAAATGTTCTTCTAGATTTCAGCAAATGAATGCATTTAACTAACTCCTGCAGCTCCTCTGCGCTATGTCTCGTTCTCCTCCATTCTCCTGATGAGCTCCTCTGCGTTCTCGGCTGAGACCACAATGTGCCTCGCCGACCCTTCGATAAATCCTTCCTCCACTCCCTTGTCGAACAACGCAAGCAAGCTGTTGTAGTAACCATCCACGTTCAGCAACCCCACCTGCACAACACAACACAATCCTTCGTGTAGCTCAATGTCATGGTGGAAGGGCGCCAGCTGAATGAGATGACTACTCACTGGCTTGTCATGGATCCCAAGCTGATACCACGCCACTATCTCTAAGAGTTCCTCCATGGTTCCATAGCCACCTGAAGAGATCCATGCTTAGGAGAGTAAAGATCAAGATGGCTTTGGGGCTTCAGCAAGAGTTCGACTCGGTTTCACCTGGCAGGGCAATAAAGGCATCGGCATGCTTGGCCATTTCTGACTTCCTCTCATGCATGTCTGCAACTACTTTCACCTCTCCGATTGATTCTCCTGATACCTGCTAAAGATTCACCAGCTCAGTTTGCTGCTGCTGAACTTTCAGTAGTAAGTATCAAAAAGGAGAGGAGCTCTGTGGCTCTTTACCTCACTTGGCAAGACCGATGTAGGAATCACACTGTGATGAAAGCAGTGAGTTAGAAGGCAAACGATTTCCATCTATGATGATGATAAGTGGACGGAGATCTCACCCGAGCACATGACAGCCACCATCGAGGACAGTCTTGGATATCAAACCCATCAGCCCTACGCTTCCTCCACCATAAACCAAGTCTATCTTCCTCTCTACCTGAAAAGGAGACAGTGCACCGGCAAACAAGATTGTAGCGCAAGGAACAACACATGAGAACAAAGAGTGGAAAGAAAAAGGAATCATATATTGTTACAGCAATGAAGAGCTGCTTCCATGTAGCCATTCTTCACAAGACAGAGAGAACAATCATTAGATTCCAAGCGTCAGAGCATTTCTTGAGATGTCACCAACTCACACAAACAAGTATAGACATATTACAGGCAACAAAATTCTCAGCGAAGGAAATTTTCATTGTTCTCTGTGGAGTTATTGTTCATGGCACTTGGATGGCTAAGTGGTCTCACCAGTTGCTTCCCAAGGTCGATAGCTGCTTCACCGAAGGACGGGTTGTTTCCTGATCTACTCCCACAGAAGACACATATTCTTCTAAACCTCCCTTTACCGCCACATCCCATTGCATTTGGTCGATTTGATTCCATCCCCACAAGAAGAGGAGAGAGAAGAGAGATGGAGGCAGAAGCAATGCACAAAGCCAGATAAAGAAGAGGGAAGACAAGGGAGGCTAACGCAAGTGCAATGGAGAATTAATATCAAAGCATGGAAGCCGACACCTTAATATCTCCCTCCTCAGTCTTTTATCCCTAGTAGCTCCTTTTGCCTGCTCAAAAACGCAAGTACTTGGTGTTGGAGATGATACCAGCATGAATTCTTCTCCACCTCCCTTTATCCCTTGCTCCTCCCCATTTGTTGTCTCTCTCTCTCTCTCTCTCTCTCTCTCTCTCTCTCTCTCTCTCTCTGTTCCTTATTCTAAATCTAGTAGAATAACCATACAAATGACTTTCTTTTTGTGCTTATCCAATCAGTGCACTGGGTTTGGTTTTGGTTCACTGTACTGTACAGACTGACCTCATTCTTCCTCAGTCTAAAACCTGACATATTCTGTTTATATAACCTTTAAGAAAAGAACTTGGCAACCTTAGTTTTTCTCTAAAAGGACTTGATGTCTTGCATATCTTGCATGACCACCTACACAAGTCTTAGCTAGGGAAAGACTCGGCAATCTTCGTAAAAGAACATTTGGAGCTCTAGGAAATTCCAGCAACTTCACACATGGTAATTGTTGTTGTTATCAAGGACAACTGGTGCTACTAATAGCATCAGATCATGGACCAAAGAAGCAAATTAAATTATCAGTCCAGAGGATGTTGTTATATGTGAATTACAATGATAACATGTAGGCCATTCCAGCAGAGTGGATATGTGAGTGCAGAAGGCTTTCCAACTTCCACCTTAATTAATTCTTCTCTTGGACACTTGGTTTACAAGCACACAGTGGATTAGCTCGTGGACTCGAAGCAAACAGTGATTGGTTTTGGAATGATACAGGAAGGGATGCTGCATTCACAGAGGGCCCAGCAAAAATTTTCTTAATGGTGCTCTGCTTGGTGTTTTTGTGGTTGTTGGTTTCTGCTGGATGTGTACATTTGGAGCTAAAGAAACGCTGGAATAATGTAAGCCATACAGAAGATGAGGGGCCATATCTACAAAGCACACCATTTAGTTCAGTGAAGCAAGAAGCAGATTTCGTGATTCCTATGTTAAGGATGGACCTTGCTTAACAGTTTGCTTTCCCTCAGTAATAGAATTAAGGAGATTGATGAACTCAAATCACACTATGGAAGCAACTTCTATCTGTTCCTCTTGCCCGCCATTTCCTCCAAGAAAAAGATATTGTGTTCGCTTGATCAATGCCGTTCTTTTGATAAGGTTCTCATGCAAGGTGGGAGAAAACCTGTGACAGATCCAGTATTATGCAGATGCATTCTTCCAATCCCAATTCACTGTTTCCACTAAAGCCAGGATATTTATGAACTGGATCATGGATTTGAGGAATATACCTATATATATATATATATATATATATATATATATATTTCAAGTTAGGATTGCTACAATCCAGTTGATTCTGATTGCTTACAATGTTCCTATAGCATCATTTTTATCTTCGCCCACGGACATAGAATTACAAGTTATGGTTCTCTCTCTGATTGAATTTAGACTCAAAAGATGTTTCAATTGATCTCAAATAAAACCACAGTTTCATGGGGCACCTTGCTTTGTTAGTGGGGCACTTTGATAGGATCATGCTGCTCCACTCTCGTGGTTGCCTTGGTGCTATGCAAATCAATGAGGACAAAGAAAGAAGCATCAAGCTTGGGAATTAGTACATGTCAAACAGACAATTCTTGCAGCTGGATTTTTATTTGTTGAACAGAATGTGCCACTATTTCTTCCCCTTCCACTATAAATTCTGGATGCTAATACCTGTTTAGGTCAATGGATGTTCAGCCTCCATTCATTGTTTGATTTCTAACAACCATAAATAATTTAAATATCAAATCAAAGAGAATCTCCCTAAAGATTAGTGGAGTTGCATTCATTATATTTGCAGAATATTTATACCTGCAGTAACGAGGACTTTCATGTGATTTCAGAGTTTGGAAGACATTCACATAGAGGATGTGATAAAGATTAAGCTGATGAACCAACTCTCAGCATCTAAACCATCTGGTAATTCAATATGGCCATAGAAATTAAACTAGTAGATTAGATAATACCTCACATTATTAATCATGTGAGAGAATTAACCTAAAGTACTTCGACGATGGGTCGGTCACCTGATTAATCCGGGCCTAAACAATTGCTAAGTTATGATTTATCTATCCACTGTCAGCATATCAAGCTCTCCTGCTCGGAGGATATGCTTATCTGCATAACCTAGGCTCAACGGATTAATTATATGGAAGACACTAGGACGAAGAGAGGGTAACTTATTTTAGCAGATAATAATAAGATTGGATTAGGAAGTCAAGACATATCAATCAGCATGTCCTCTGATATGTGAAGGTGCCAAAACTTCAATCAGCAAGGAAAGATTCTCAGAATCCTTGAGTTCGTAGGGCCTTGGAATAGAGCTCCATGGAGCTCCACTCAATAGGTCCACAAGCACTGGCATGGAGGATAAATGGCCCTATCATAACTTATTCCATGTTGGTGGCTTCCATGATTGTTGCTTGAGGAGGCATGATACACAGGTCAACCAAGTTGAAAAGACACCACTCACCAATATGTTGATACATCTTTGACAGAAAAAAATAAACTGTGTCAATCATAATCCCACGTAATCTGTAGGTTAGCTGCCAGACCATCTGATTATTTAGTAAATGATAGATGAATTTAGGAGAATCAAAGTAATGTAGAAGCATCTCAAAATAAAAAAAAAAAAAAGTCAATATGTGCAGTGTTAACTTGGTAAGGATAAAAAATTATTTCTTATGACTTGATCTTGAACATCCAAGTCAATCAGCTTAACAGGTAATATTTCTGGAAGCGTCTTCACTGACTGAATACTCATGTGGAGTGCAAAAGGAAAAGTGATGTAATTGATGGCATATTTTGATTAGAGATTTGAATTATCTGAGACTTGTTCTTGGGTTGTGCTGCATCTGTATATTTTGTTTTTGAGAGAAACCATCTGTAGATTTCCATCTTTACTACAGAAGCAAATAAAGCTTCTTAAAATTGCTGACCGAGCAAGCAAGCTGTCCTGAGCATCATAAATACCATACAAAATTATACAAGAGCGTGAAGGATCCATTCCTTCTTGTCTTCTTTCCATGAGACACTTAACTTACATGATGTATTGGAATTCCAAATAGAGTTTTATCACCATAATCGTACTTGTCCTACATATCTTTAATGTGACTACTGGGCCATCAAGGCCATAAAACTGAATTAACCCTGACGGATTCCAAGGGTGAGGTGGTCTCTTACATAGCTGACATGTGGGATTCACATGTGGACCATACTTATCAGATGTATGCGAGCGCATGTCTAGGTTTGGTGCAATTAAATATATACATATTTTCTTATAAAAAATTAAAATATTTTATTGCATTAAATAATATACGAGAGACCCAAATTAAAACATATTACTTATGTAACAATACACTAATCACTGGAATCTCCCAACAAATATAATTCTATACGCAATCTTTAATTGTGCACATTGTCTTTACTCCTAGCATTCTACACTTTTTCTTTTCTTGCAACATCAACTCAAAAACCTCTAGTTAATAATAGGAGTAGTTGCTTGTAAATCATTTGAAAGAGGAGAAAAAGAATAAATAATAGAGGAGGAAACAGAGACTCTAATAACTATTTTTTTTAATATATATATATTTTTATCGTTTTATCTTGATTTCTTAATGCATTACATCATCCCCAGTCCACTATAATCGTTTCTGTCGAGACGTTTGGGTTGGTTAGCATATCATTTATTGTTATCGAGTCTACGTGTGATAACATATTATTATAATATTTAATATAATAATAGTGTATTCTAATTTTTTATTAAAAAAAAAGTCGACTTTAACAAATGGAAAGAAACCAAAGGTCTGACTTCAACTAAAACAATTACTTGTAATATTATTGAAACTGAAACCAAAATTTCATCTGAATACAAAGATTATTTTAATTTTCTGCAGTTGAGTCTTATCACTCTTCAAACAAGATAAAAAGGATTAAAGTTGATGTTTTACCAAGAGGAAGGCCATAAACATTGGGTGGTGGCTACCATGCTCTTCAGGGAAATCAACTTTTTTTTTTTTTGTCTGTGTTGATAAAATATGAACCACAAGTTGGAGCTCTCTCTCTCTCTCTCTGTGAAAATATTAACAGGTTTGAAGAGCTAATGTCAATTATGGTCGATTTAATAATCCCTAGCTTTTGATTGATTTGGTAGCAGAAACTCTGTTATCTGCGTATACATTAAAAAAAGGTAGTGTTGGTTCTAAGAGATCAAACGGAGTTTTTTTCCGCATGAGCATACGTCTTAATTTATTTAGACATCTCAGCGGTTAATACACTTGTACAAGTTTCATATGTGAACGTTTTCGTATATTATTTAATTTAATATAGTAAAATAAATTCTAATTAATAGAAAAAAAAAAAGGAAAGAAAGAAAACAGGCAACCACCCCACACCGGTGCACCACCTTAAAACCAAAGACCGGGCACCCTCACAAACCATGAGCGTCGAAGCACAGGACGGACAAAGATGATGGACAAGAAAGAAAGCCTTGGAATTGTAACACTAAAAAGAACGTCATAAACGTGTCGAGGAAGCAAAACCAAACATGCTTGCTTTAAGTGAGAACGATTTTGCGACACCAGCTACCGTGCACAGTCATCCATTTCACTTCCTCGGTTTTGGCGACGCTGGACAATTCCATTTTCAGTGGACTACTCACACAAGTTCATCCATCGAGTAGGGAGAGTTGAAGATCGACGGTCTGCACACTAGTCAAAAGAGAATTATTTTTGGTCAGGCTAAAAGGCCTACGAGTTTATCAACGTCGGAATGTCCCTAACGAAAAAAGCGTATAAATTCTCTGGAAAGAGCAAGACACAGAAGTCGATGATCCCCCAAAGTGTAACGTGAGATCGGGGAAAGACTTAAGTACAACAAAATTCGAGAATAACGTGAGATTAAGAGTAGCGCACTATCACCGAACAGCGATGTCATCCTCGGCACAACGAAAGATACCCGAGTGCATTGGAGCTCTAAAAGCTCAAAGAACATCTGACAACATCCACAGAGCATCACTCTGCCTGACAAAGAAAGAAATACAAGCGATGCTTAGACCATGCAGACGGTGGCTGTGAAATTTTTTCCAAGGCCCGCAGATCCACCACGACAATTAGAAGCCACGATATAGCCAAAACATAGAAGGAATGTCACGTTACATTGCTCAATTACAGCGCATGAAATTCTAAGAGTAGAAAAGGGAAGAAAAATATATATAAAAGAAAGGATGTATGGAACTGAAAAGAAGAAAAGAAAAGAACATAGAGAGACGATAAAAGAAGAACGGAGAGGAGGAATAATAAATTTAAAAAAATGATAGAAAAAAAAACATTAGCATCATTCATGAACAGATTAGCATTCATCTATAATGAAAGTTCATAATAACGCTAAAATTCCAAGTACTTCAACAAAAAAAAAAAAGACTTTATACAATAGATATGATCGAACATTGACTAAAAACAAAAGTTTCAACTATTATGGGTAAAAATGGATCTCCAAATTAAATATTGCATTCTAAAAGAATTAACTCATGGAGGATTTAATAGGATGAGAAATATAGGCAAATCACAAAGTTTAATTCATTAATTATACTTAAATCTGTTTTAGTTGTTTTTGCACAAACCTCTGATGCTATAGTTTGAATTTCGAGAAGCAACAAAGGACATAATCTTTCTGAATATTTTTTTGGCTGCCTGAATGAAGTTTCATTTAATGTTTCGTAGGTTCACATAATCACGCTTATCATCGCTAAGAAAAGAATTGACCGATGATGCCGCTGCTTACCCACCAACTAACTTTCAGAAGCGCTTTAACTCCAATTATCTTATAGTTAAACCATAAGAGCTAATTATATATTATCTCTTATATTTGGATCTCCTATCCTATTAGTATCACGGTTATTGTATTTTAAATTTTAAATTAAAATATTTATAATTCTAAAATTAAAATAAATAATCTCATTTGTGCTAACACTATCAATGAAAAACGCAACACAAACGCAACTCATTTGTGCTAACACTACGTGTTGGATCGATGCAAAATTGATAAACAAAAAGATAATTATAATATTTTTTAATTTTTAATAATTTTATCGATAAAAAAATAATTTTAATATTTCACATACTAAAAACAAAAAGGACATTAAAATTATATTTTTGTCGATCACTTTCACATCAATTCAACATATTATGTTACATATTATATTTTTATCAATATAGTTGGTAGAACAAATAAAATTATTTATTTTACTTTTAGAATTATAGACATCTTAATATAAACTTTTTAAATATAAAAATTAAGATGCTAATAAGATCTAAGTATAAAAAAAGCAATATGTAATAGTACGATCAGTAAATTGATGGTTCACAATAACTATAAGAGTTCAAATTCTTCTCATCAATGTTCCAGTAAAGAAGTCATTTCTTAAGATGCAACATCCCATCTGTCCGTATATGCAAAAGAAAACAAGATTTTCTAGTGGTTTTTCCCACATGTATGGATGAATAACTTTTTGCCGCAGATTAATCAATCATTTTTTAGACCCAAAAAGAGCAGTTTAAACAAAAACTCCGGAACAAATCATGTTAATGAACCCTTAGATTTCATTTTGCCACAATACTTGTGGAATTCCTCAAATATGGAAATTTAACGTTTGAGGCTAGCAGATAAATCAATTTAAATCAAATATCATCACTGAATTGAAAAATGGTAACTCATGCTATATATTTGCTATACATACATTATTTATACGAATTCAACTGTGAGCATCCGAATATGTATTTGCTAAGTACCAGATCGCATGTTGATAGCAGCCATATGCACTTATCATTCTATTTTAACCACGTAGGGGAAAAAAACCAACGACATAGAGAAAATACAATTTCCTTAGTCGGCGAGTCAGATGATCTCGATCCAAGTTGATGTCCCTGAAACTTAAAAAGTAAATAGACAAGATTATATATATATAAAAACAAAATATCAGATAGATGACAACCGGAGCATATACAAATAAAATCAGCACAGAACAAGCTTCCATAATAATTCCTACAAAAACTATTTCACACTATTTATATAAACAAATATCCTAATTATCGTAATTGTGGGCTTGTAAGTACCCAGTCTGACACTATGTTTTGTATTGTTAGGAGAAATCATCATTAATATCTGGGTCAACCCGATGTGGTTCAAACTTGAAGGTGTAGGAGTATCCGAGGTAATAACTTAGGTGTTAGGAAACCCGGGAGAGTATCATATGCATAGCAAAAAAATAAAATAGAAATCAATTTTTTAAAAATAGATTTTTATCGAAGTATGTGATTGATGGTAAAAAACTCGTCAAATAAAAAATTACATAAGACGTGAGACGATCTCACCTAAGGGAACTTGTATATCCTTGATCTGAAGATCTCAATCCATGGATAAAGTGTTGAATCTCATATTTTGATGATGAAATTAATTGATAGTGTTTGTGATCTAACTATGTTTTGAGTAATACAGGACTACTTTCAATCATGATTAGACAATTGAAGCAAGAAGAATCAGACATTGGGCCAGAGAAGAATATGTCAAAAGATTGGACGTCAAGCCGGAGGATCGGTTGATGTATCGGCAGAAGGCTTAAGACAAAGGATTCGGGCATCGGGCCAAGAAGAGCGAAGTTACGCAAAGGAGATCGGAGTTATGGAGGATAACTATTGATTGGACAAATGGCCACAAAAGAGGGCGATGCATCGAAGAATCGAACGAAGTGCTGATGGACCAATGATATGCCTGACAATGAATGGATTCAAAGCTTTATAATAATTGTCTAGATCGAAGTAGGATTAGGTTTAATTGGGTTGGAATTGAGTCAACTCAATTAGAGGCAAACTAGACCCAAATCAGGGCTATATTGGGCCAAGTGAAAGGCTGAAATAGTGACCTGAAGCCACATCAAGCGGTGGCACCACCAGGGTGGGCGGTGGAATCGCCTGAATGCTCAATCTCCAAGGCTGAGCCTGGGCAGTGGTACTGCCCAATGTCAGGTAGCCTGGGCAGTGGTACCGCTAGCCTGGGCGATGGTACCGCCCAGTACACTATTAGCCTAGTATGCCAAGTGGTGGTATTGCTAGACTAGGTGGTGGTATGGCCTAGTGATAGAAAGCCTGGGTGGTGGTACCGCCCAACACTGACGATGGTACTGCCAATACCCTGAAAACCTAAGGTGATTCAAATTTGGGCTCTAAATTTGAATCCCCTTGAAGCCTATAAATATCCCTCTCATCCTTGGTTAGATATACACCAACTAAGAAAGAAAAGAGGGAAAGCTCTACTATAATAGTGTGAAAAATCCTTCCCCTCTAGTTTATAATTTGGTTAAGTCTAAAAGAGGGGTGAGTGGGATTGTAAGGGCAATAAAGGTTAACTCCTGAACTTGTTAAAAGGGGAATTGAGTTATAAGGGTAGCTAGTCTTCGTCCGGTTGAAAGAAGACTGTTAGTGGATACCGGTAGCCTCGATGAAGGAGGAATCGGGAGTGGACGTAGGTCGGATGACTGAACTACTATAAATTAGTTTGCCTTTACTTCCTTGCTATTTATCTTTCTGCAAATCACTTTACCTCTTCCTCATCAAGCTAAAGCATTTCCGATATGCTTTCAGTCGAAATAATTTTTCATTGTATGAAATGTTTTTTTGAAATCGTGAATTAACGAACATTTTTACCACTGCACTAATTCACCCCCCCTTCTTAGTGCCGAACTTGATCCTAACAATTGGTATCAGAGCCTTGGTATTTCTTATTTAGATTAACACCCAATAGAAATGACTCTTTTTGGCTTTTAAGAGGGTTTTTTTATCGTTTGTCCTCCTATGTTCAATGGGACGGACTACACTTATTAGAAAACTCGAATGAGAATATGAGAGGTTTCTTGCTTTCTTTAGATTTTGATTTATGAAACATCATTGAAAATAAATTTCAAATACCCTATAAACCCATGAATGAATAGAATAATTTTGAGAAAAAATCATTTTTATTAAATGCAAAGCTATGAATGCCTTATTTTATGCGTCGGATAAAAAATAAGTTTAATTGGATTTCAATTTATGAAACTACACGTGACATTTGGCACATATTTGAAATCATGCACGAAGGCACAAGTAGAGTCAAAGACTCAAAAATAAATATTTTGATGCATGATATTAAATTTTTTCGAATGGCACCAAGCGAAACTATTGGTGACATGTACACCCATTTTACGGATGTCGACAATAGTTTAAAAGCTTTTAGTAAATCTTTTTTGAGTTTTAAACTTATAAACAAGATTTTATGATCCCTTCCAAAAAGTTAGGATCCGAAAATAACCACTATTCAAGAGACAAAAGATTTAAATAAATTTTTATTGGAAGAACTCATCGGGTCTTTAATGACCTATTAAATGAGATTTATCGGATATGACGAACATGAGAACTACTTTCTTAAAAATATAAAGGTAATTGCACTTAAAACGGAAGAAGACCACTTGAGTGATAACTCAAGTGATGATGAGGACCTTAAATTTATCACTATAAAATTTAAAAAGTTTATAAAATAAGAATTAAAGAATAAAAATGAACTTAAAAAGAATATAAGCTCTTGCTATGAACGCAAAAAGCTGGGGCGCTCCAATGACGAGTATACAAAAGTGAAGAAGAAGAAAGCACGCAAAGAAGAATCGAGTATATCTGAAGGCGAAGACGCGAATTGTGCTTCGACGGCTTTTGACAACAAGGTAAGTAACTCACCCGAAGTGTTTTTATATTATTATGAAATTACTTGATCTTTTCATGAGTTACTTAATTTAGTTTGTAGGAAATAAAAATTTTACAAAAATATATCATACTTTTCTTTTTAGTGATTTTTGAAAATTAAAATTATGAATGATAATTGGATGATTTTGTGATAATGTTTGTACACCTAATAAGATTAATTCCATGAAAATTTATCTTGATGATTTCCGTATCACTTTTCGTAATGCATGATTTTGGCATAAAGACTTAGGTATGCTTATATGAAATCATGCTTGATGATTTTAATAATATAATAAAAATATTTAATAATTTAAAATCTTTTGTTTTGGAATAATGTGTTTTTGGTCTTGATGGGTTTTATGACAAAACTTGTGAATCAGTTTTAAACGTTGATGCATATCTTTATTTAAAAGACTTAAGCATACTTGTATGAAATCAATTATAAAACTAAAAGACTTAACCCACATTACTTTCAATAAATTTTTTGAATGAAAGAAAAGTGATTTTGAAAATGCTTTCGGTTCTAAATATGATGCTTGGCCATTGCATACAAATTTGAACATGCTCACTTAAATTGAAACACATAAAAAAGAGAAAAAAAATGTATTATCATGATAAATCAAATCTTTTGTTTGAAGATGTTTTATGTGTTTGGTCTTAATCATTTATATGATAAAAATTTTTTTAAGATGACGTGTTATATTATTGGTCTTGATGATCTTTATGACGAAGTTTGTCTTTCGCTCTTGAATATTGATACTTATTTTTATTTAGCATTAAAGGCAAAGACATGCTTATAAGAAGCAAATCACATAAATAGAAACACATAAAAACGAAATGCATTTTCTCAATCTCTATTTTATCGAGTTTTCATCATAAGAGATCCTTAATAATGAATCCATGTATAGTATGTTTTGTGAATCTCTTGAATCATAAAATTGATCCTGATGATTTGATAATGAGTTTTTATCCAAAATCTATTTATGTTATTTTGTGAATCTCGTGAGTCTATTTATGTCATTTTGAAAGTGATCTTGATGATTTTGACGAATTGAACTTGAATGAGATTTTTTTTTATTCTTGACTCTTCTTTTAATCTCTCAGAATCATGACTTATTGAGACTTCTTATGCATGAATCATATTCTCATATGATTATTTTATGAATGAGATGATATATTCAAATGAATCATTTATCGATATTTATGATTGTGATATATTTTACATATACTTCTTGATTCTCGTATAATTCATTCTTTTAAGAGAATATTTATCTAATCATGATCTTGATATCTTGATATTTGATACTTGAATTTTTTTTATGAAATGTGATCTTGATGAAATGTCTTATGCTTGAATCAAGAGTTTTTCTCCTATGTTTCTTCTTGTCATTTATTAAAAGGGAGAACTTTCTAAATGTATCATGAATTTTTTGGATTCATAACTTAAATTTATTATGATTCATGATGAATTGATAGATATTATGCATGAATCGAGATCTCTTCTTTGTTTTCCTAAGATTCCTTTTTGCTATTTACAAAGGAAGACATATCAATATGTTATCATTGGTATTATCATGATAAATTGAATCCTTTGTTCGAAGATGTCGTATGTCTAATGTGTTATATTTTTGAACTTGATAGTTTTTATGATAAAATTTATTTTTCGGTCCTAAATGTTAATGCATGGTTTTATTTGACATAAAAAGATAAAGGCATGATTGTATGAAATAAATCACTTAAATTGGAACAACTAAAATGAGGAAAGCATCCTTTGAAAATTTCTCAATCTCTACCTTTAAAGCTTTGGTGATTTTTTGATAAGAGATTGTTGAATATAGTTATATCATTTTGAATCTCTTAAAAATAATTTTGATGATGTTAAAAATTGATGCATGGAATCATGGTTATAAACGTTTGTATCATGCTTGAATGACTTGAGATTTCTTATACATAAATCGAGATCTTTTAAGTTTTTGTTCGCTAAAGAGAAAATTTATGAATCGTAATCTTGATTTCTTGATATCTCGATATTTGATACTTGAATTTTTTTTTTATGAAATGTGATTCATGATGAATTGAGAGATATTATGCATGAATCGAGATCTTTTCTTTATTTTCCTAAGATTTCCTTTTGCCATTTACAAAAAGAAGAGACATATCAAAATGAATCATGATTTGATTTCTCATAATCGTTAATATTGATATCTTTTATATCATGATTATTTTGTATTGGTTGTATACCTTTTGTCATGATTTGTAAATTGATGTAAAAATTTTGTAACATTGTATTCTTCACTTCCTTTTTACAATGACAAAGGGGGAGAAAAGTTTGCTAGCTTGCAAAGGCAAAACTTATTTGCACTTCTCAAAAGAGAAGAAACAAAATTTTCTAGCATGAACATCGTAAAGAGAAGCAAAAAATTGCTATCTCAAGAGAAGCAAAAGCTTGCCTATCTTAAGAAGTAAAAGTGCAAAATTGCACATCCTTAAAACTTGCTATGCTTAAATGTTGTAAAGTGATGTAAATCTTGCTAGTATGTTATAAAACTTGCATATCCTTAAAACTAGCTAGATGTATTTCTCCTTTTTATTGACGATAAAGGGAGAGAAGTATGATAATAATTTCATGCATTATATGTCGAATTGAAATTATGATTATGCATGAAATTCTTATGATTTTTTGAATTTAAAAGATCTATCAATATGACAATATTGATAGAGGGAGTTTGTCTAAACTCCGTCATCAATTGGTTGTCATCATAAAAAAGAGGAAGATTGTTAAATCTCAGATTTTGATGATAAAACTAATTGATAGTGATTAAGATCTAATCTATGTTTTGAGTAATGCTGGTAACTTTGATAAGGAATAGACAATTAAAGCAGAAAGAATTGATGTTGGGTCGGAGGAGAACTGTTAGGACTCTAGCTAGGAGAGTCCTAATTTAGTTTCATTGAAGGGGGCAAACATGTAAATCCTAAGGGAATTCATGTAAATCCTATCTAGCTGACCCCTATTAAAGAGGTAAAGAGGCCGGCTAGGTTAGGATTAGTTTGGAGGTTGCTTCTTAGAGAAGTATTAAGAGTTGATTAGAGGCAGAGGTCTTGAGTAGGAGTCCTATTAGGAGTTGGGGTTTAGAAACCCTATAAATAACCATGTATTCACCCTCTTTTGGGATGAATAGATCAATTCTTTTAGCAGCCTTTGAGCAACATCTTGGAGGAAGGAACCCCTATAGAGTTCCAAGGAGGCTGATCCCCTAAAAAGATCGACACCAAGCTTAGAATCCATAAGGTTTCTATCACTTGGTATTAGAGCAGCATTCTTGGCATCTTGCTGCCCTTCCATAGCCATCCATCATCCCTCCACAGCCACCCAAAGCAATTCCCACAATTGCTTAAAAGATCATCATCGAATTCTACCGTCATCTCTACCACTACGGATCATCCTTTGATCTCCTTATGAATTGCAATAGGTTCTGATTTTCTACCTTACTGTTATTATAATTTAGTTATTCTTATTCAAAAAATTTAAAAAAATTATTCTTATATTGCTACATAAACTTTTTGTCATAAAGTTTTCATCTCTACAACGAAAGATGCATTGCGGAATTCTAGCCACATAGTATTGTTTGTTTGATCTTGCTACTATATTTTTTTATCCGAATCTCTACAAAATTTTTATGATGGCTTTGACACTTCCTAACAGTGAATTTTCCTTTAGTTTTATAAAAAAATCTCAATATAAACCTCTAATCTTTTATATCCAAGCTGCTACACTTTAGACATAAAAATCTACTGTAGTACCTTTCTGTGATCCTCAATTTTTCTGAAGCTCTTGCTATTGTTTCCTTCTACAAAATTTTTAACAGCATTATCTCTCCTTTACCAATAGATTCCCTTTAAGTTTTACATTAATCTCTATTGAGAATTGCTGGAAAAAATTATATTTTTTCTATTGGAATTTTTTTGATAAAAAATCTGGTGCTACACCTTTGTCCTTTTTCTTCTTTGTAACCTATCAAACCCTAGCCACCTTGCTGCCACCAACCAAGACATCTTTAGGGCATCCCTCTAGCCTTAAGACATAACTATCATAACCTATTTTCATAACCGTAACAGTATAAAAAACTATAGCCCAAGATAGTAAACCATTATAGCCGAACCCTTATATCACTGATCTATTGTCTGAATCTTCCACCACCCTATGTCATTAACCCATCAATATAAAAAATACAAGGACATCTCTAATCTACAAGCATATGCTATAGCTTCTCAAAATCTAATTGATGCCAAATTTGAAGCATTAGAATCTCAGATTGAATCACAGCTTGAATTACGCTTGGAGGATAAATTGCGCACTTTATTTGCAGAATTCAGAATTGGACAACCATTGAGTCCAATCAAATTTCAACGAGGAGAGAGTTCAAAGAGGCCTCTAGAGAAGGAGGAATAGCCCTCAGACATGCTTCAGCCATGCATGAGATTGGACTTCCTGCGATGGGAAGGAGACCCGGCAGGGTGGATTTCGCGCGTCGAACGTTACTTTCGCTACTACCGAACGTCGGATGATGCTATGGTAGAAATTGCCATCATCCACCTTGAAGGAGATGCTATTCAATAGTATAATTGGTTGAAATACAATTATGGGGCTCTGACATAAAATCAATTTAAGAACGCACTACTGAACCGTTTTGGACCCACGAAGTATGAAAATATCGACGGCCAACTCATAAAGATTCGACAAACCTCTATGATTCAAGAGTACTAAACCAGGTTTGAGAAGCTATCCTACCTTGTTTGTGATTGGACTGATCATCAATTTTTAGGAACATTTATCAAAAGACTTAAGCCAGAGATAAAAGGAGAGGTTAAGGCATGGCAGCCCCGTACCGTCACGGTTGTGATTTCTTTCACTCGAATACAAGAAGAACAGCTCAACCAAGATGCTTGGAGGATGTGAACCTCTCCTAGGCCTGTGACATATAAATCTCCTTCTGCTCCCAGCCATCCTTTGCTGCAAAAAAAATTGACAAGAGAAGAACTACGTGACCGATCAACAAAGGGTCTTTGTTGGCATTGCGACGAGCTATGGAACCACAATAATTACTGCAAAAGGGGCCACCTTCTACTGATTGAACCTCTTAAAGACATGGAGGAGAAGGTCTAGAAGCATGAGGAAGAGTTCACAGATGAAGAACAATAGTTGGTTGATATTATGATGCATGCCCTTGCTGGTTACGCGAACCTGCAAACAATGAAAGTGGGAGGACTTCTGAAGCAACAACCGATCACCGTTCTTATTGACATCAGGAGCACTAATAATTTTATGAATAGTAAGGTTGCTGTCTAGATGGCCTTACCTTGAGAATTATAGTAGGTTTGATGTTAAGGTCGCCGACAGACGAATTTTGAAGTGTGATCATAGGTGCCCGCGGGTGAAATAGTTGCTGTAGAACCAATAGATAATTGCAAATTTCTTCCTCCTCCCTCTTGATCATCATGAGGTCATGCTCAGCATTGAATCGCTAACAACATTATGTGATGTTTTCTAAAATTTTTTAAAACTAATTATGAAATTTTATAGTAAGGGGAAACATGTGATACTACGCGGGAAACGTGGGGGCGATGTAACTATGATTTGCACACAATGAATAGAGAAAGTTTTGCACAAAGCATGCAGTGGCTTCTTGATATAACTTAAGTAGCAATCTAAGAGAGAGCCAACCAAATTTGAAGATCTAAACCTACTTCTCTTGCTTACTGAATTTTCAGATATATTTGATGTACCGTGCAGCCTACCTCTTACCCGCCGACATGATCATCGTATACCGATTCTTCCAAGCAAACCTCCAGCAAATACTTGGCTATATCAGTATCTGCATCTTCAGAAGGATGAAATAGAAAGGATTGTAAAAGAGATACTTGAAACAGGAGTTATTTGGCTAAGTTGCAGCCCCTATTCTTCACTGGTGCTCCTCGTACGAAAGAAGGACGAAACATGGTGAATGTGCATTGATTACCGAGCTCTCAACAGCATAACCATCAAGGACAAGTACCCTATTCTAGTAAAAGATAAATTGCTTAATGAATTAAAGGGAACACGAGTCTTCACAAAGCTAGATCTTCAATCCGGGTATCATCAAATACGAGTGTGCAAAGAAGACATATCGAAAACCGCCTTTTGAATGCACAACGGCCACTACGAATTTTTAGTAATTCCCTTTGGTCTCACCAATGCTCCCTCCGCCTTCTAAAGCCTTATGAATGATATTTTATGAAATTATCTTTGTAAGTTTATGCTGATTTTCTTCGACGATATCTTTATTTACAGCCCTTCTCTTGAAAGTCATTTTCAGCACTTATGACTTGTTTTGATGATTTTGCGAGAACATGTTCTTTTTATCAAAAAATTGAAGTGTAGCTTTCTTCAACAAAAGGTAGAATATCTTGGGCATATTATATCAAAGGAAGGTGTAGTAGTGGACCCCTTCAAAATTGAAGCAATACAGAATTGGTCGACCTCGAGGAACATAAAATCGCTGTGCGGCTTTCTCGATTTAACAGGCTACTATCGCAAGTTCGTGAAAAACTATGGAAAGATTAGTGCACCACTTACTTGCTGAAAAAGATGCTTTCTAATGGTTGGACAAAGCCACCACCGCCTTCGACGAACTTAAATCCGCAATGTCGACAATGCCTATACTAGCGCTACCCGACTTTGGCAAAACTTTTGTAATTGAAGTTGATACCTCCGGAGTCAGAATTGGTGTTGTACTAATGCAAGATGGCCACCCCCTCACTTATACCAATAAGGCATTATCTCTTTCCCATCTCAAGATGACTATTTACAACAAGGAGATGCTCACGATTGTGCATGCGGTGGCCAAATGGAGACCGTACTTGATCGGGCGACGCTTTCAAATCAAAATCGATCATAAAAGCCTAAAATACTTCTTAGAGTAGAAGATATCTTCCCCCAAGCAGCAAAAATGGGTAAAAAAGCTTCTTGGATATGATTATGAAATAATTTACAAAAAGGGGAAAGAGAATATTGTTGCAGATGCGTTTTCGTGGCTACCCGAGCAAGCTAAATTTTTGACCATTTCACTTCTGACCAGTGACTTCCTTGAGGATATTAGGAGAGAATGGTAAGATGATCTGGAGACCAGTAAGATCATAAAAAAATTGGAGGAAGCACCCAGCTCCGTGGCTCATTACAGTTGGGACTCAAAAGACTTACGCTATAAGGGACGCATTGTGCTTGTGCCAAATTCTACTTGTATAAAGACTATCCTTCAAGAGATGCATTCACACCTATGACCGGGCACTCTGGGTTCCTTAGAACCTATAAGAGAATTAAAAAATTTTATTAGGTAGGAATGAAAAATATTATTGTTGAATTTGTAGCACAATGTGATGTATGTCAACGACATAAAGGCGAGACAGTGGCAAGTCCCGAAAAGTTACAACCTCTAACCATCCCAGACTCAATATGGATTCATATATCAATGGACTTCATCGAAGGGCTTCCCTCATCATAAAGAAAAGGTATAATTCTTATCGTGGTTGATCGCCTTACAAAGTATGCTCACTTTTGCGTTGTTCGTAATCCCTACACTACTTCTAGTATTACTTGAATCTTTACAGAGAATATTGTTAAATTATATGAGATGCCAAGATCTATTGTAAGTGATCGTGATAGAGTCTTTACAAGCAAATTTTGGATAGAGTTATTCTAAATGCAAGGCACTAAATTGAAGATAAGTACAGCATATCACCCACAAACCGACGGCTAGACTGAAGTGGTGAATAGATGCTTGGAGACATACCTCAGATGCTTCACCAGTGATCGGCAAAAAGAGTGGACAAAGTGGCTTCCCTAGGCCAAGTGGTGGTATAATACAACTTATCATTCATCAACAAAATATACTCCCTATGAGGCTATGTATGGCCGACCTCCCCCTGAAATCTTAAAATATGTGTTGGGCACCTCTAAAGTAGAACAAGTAGATAGGGAACTATAGGATAGAGACAAAATATGTATGGTCGACCTCCCCCTGTAATCCCAAAATATGTGCTAGGCACCTCAATTCTATGGACCCTACCAGAATTTGGAGCGCATAGGAGCAGTAGCATATAGATTGGACTTACTCGCTAGCTCCCGAATCCATCCAATCTTCCATGTGTCATGTTTGAAGCTCAAGTTGGGACAAAACGAGATAGCCCAAAGACACCTACCAAATATGACTACCCAAGGAGAGCTCTAGACCTAGCCGAGTGCCATTATTGATCGATCGATCGTGACTCGATGACGACGAACCACTATTGAAGTGCTAATACAATGGGCGAACCTACTAGCAGAATATATCACTTGGGAGAACTATGATGACTTGAAGATCAAATTCTCAGAATTCATGGAGTGTCAGCCTCGAGGACAAGGCTGATTTGAAAAGGGTAGGTCTATTAGGACTCTAGCTAGGAGAGTCCTAATTTAGTTTCATTGAAGGGGGCAAACATGTAAATCCTAAGGGCATTCATGTAAATCTTATCTAGTCGACCCCTATTAAAGAGGTGAAGAGGCCGACTAGGTTAGGTTTAGTTTAGAGGTTGCTTCTTAGAGAAGCATTAGAAGTTGATTAGAAGTATGGGTCTTGAGTAGGAGTCCTATTAGGAGTTAGGGTTTAGAAGCCCTGTAAATAGCAATGTATTCGCTCTCTTTTTAGGATGAATAGATCTATCCTTTTAGCAGCTTTTGAGAAGCATCTTAGAGGAAGGAACCCCTATAGAGTTCCAAGGAGATCGATCCCCTAAAGAGATAAACCCCAACGTTCGAATCCGCAAGGGTTCTATCAAGAACATATCAGAATATTGGACATTGAGTGAAGGTCGATCGATATATCAACAGAAGGCTTAGGATGATGGGTTCGGGCATCAGGCCAAAAAGAGCAGAATTGCGCCAAGAAGATCGGAGTTGGTAGATTGGGCAATAGGCCGCAAAAGAGGACGATGCGTTGAAGAATCGAATTAGGCGTCGATGAACCAATGATATGCCAGACAACATTTAATTGAGCTTTATAATAATTGTCTAGATTGAAGTAAATTTTAAGTCTAATTGAGTTGGAATTAGGCCAACTCAATTAGGGGCAAGTTAGGCTCAAGTTTAGGCTATGATAGGCTAAGTGAAAAGCCCAAAAAGTAACATAAGAGGTGGGTCAGGTAGTGGCACTACCAAAATAGGTAGTGGAACCGCCGGTGGCTTGGTCTCCAAGACACAATCTCCGAGACTATGTCAGGCGGTGGTACCGTCAGTACCTCAAAATTTTAGGATTTTTGAATTTTGACTCCAAGATTTGAAGCCACTTGAGGTCTATAAATACCCCAGCTATTCTTGCTTGGGATAGTAAGAATTATGAAAAAAAAGAGCAAAATTTTATGAATCCGAAGATTGAAACCCATGTAAAAGTATAGAGTACCTCTTCCTTAAGCATAGAAAGAATTCTATGGGAGAGTGTGAGGGAAATCTTGTAAAAGAGGGTTGTAAGAAGGGTGATTGGTCTTCACCCATTGAAGGAAGACCATTAGTGAATGTCGGTGGCCTCGACGAAGGAGGTATCGGGAGTGGACGTAGGTCGGATGACCGAACCACTATAAATCAGTGTGTTCTTTCCTTATTGTGCACTTTTCTTTATTACTTAGTTGCATTTTATTTTTACTTAACTGCAACTACTCTACTTCCTCTCTACTCTTCTTACAAATGTTTTTAAAGTTAGAGCATTTCTGATATGATATCACTGATACAGACTTAATCATCGAAATGTATTTTGAATCGAATGAGTTTTTTGAAACATAAATGTTATTTTTACTATTGCACTAATTCACCCCCCCCTATTAGTGCCATATTAATCCTAACAAACTGCTAATTGGGTAATAGGCCGTAAAAGAGGATGATGTGTCGAAGAATCGGATGAAGCGCAGATGAACTAATGACATGCCGAACAATAAATTGATTCATACTTTGTAATAATTGTCTAGATCGAAGAAGATTTTAGATGTGGGTTGGAATTAGGCCAACTCAATTAGGGGCTAATTGGGCCCAAGTTTGGGCTATGTTGGGCTAAGTGAAAGGCCCAAATAATGACCTAATAGATGGGTCAAGTAGTAGAATTGCCAATGGCTTGGTCTCCAATACTATATCAGGTGGTGGTATCGATTAGTGCCAGGTCGTGGTATCGTCAGATTGGGTAGTGCTATCGCTCAGTGTCAGGGCAAACTACGTAATGTTACCACTAGTACCTTGAAGACTTGGGGTGATTTAAATTTTGGCTTCAAGTTTGAATCCACTTGAGCCCTATAAATACCTCTCTCATCCTTAGTTAGCATACACACACACCAATTGAGAATAAAAAGAGGGAAAACTCTATTGTAATCTTGTGAGAAATACCTTCCTCTAGTCTAGTGTTAATTTCAGTTAAGAGAGGGGTGAATGAGGGTGTAAAGGTTCTCTTCTGAGTCTATCAAAAGAGTTGTAAGGGTGGTTGGTCTTCACCTATTAAAGGAAGACCATTAGTAGATGTTGGGAAATCCACAAGGGGGAGTGACATCTCATGCATAGCAGAAGAATAGAAAATAAAACCCCAGATTTCCTATAGAAAGTTTCCGTCGTCGTGCGAAGATCGGTGCGTCAAAACAAATCCATGAAAACTGCACATGTAAAAGAAGATACCTAGGGAGATCGTATATCCCTGAATTCCTGTAGATCTGTAGGAGAGGATGAAGGAGGTCAAGCGTCCTCCTCTCTAGCGGTATCCACACAACAGGGATTGCAACGATGCACCTCTCTCTAGGGAGAGGCGAATAGGAGGTGGCTACCAAAAACCCTCAGCCTATAGAGCTATGGTTCCCTCCTACTTATAGAGGTCCCTTGAAAACCCTAATGGATCTTTTGCCCTATTGGGTATTGGATCTCCATCCAATTACCCAAGCCTCTTGGATTAGTGGGTTTCTACCCAATAATCTCTTATTAGCAATTATTGGATCTCATCTCAGGATCCAATAATTTAGGGCTTAATGGATATCCAATAAGATAGGGGGTTCAGCGGATATCTCATATCCGAACCTCTACTCGTCGTAACACCTACCATATGTGTATGACCCTCGCGGCCCAATATCGAGCTGACCGTGAGTCATACTTGTCAGAACTCCTTCTGACTTAGTGAATTATTATCTCTATAATAATTCACCCAACTCATCGACTACGGACGTTCTAGGCCACTACGCCGCGGCCCCTAGACGATACAGAGGAATCCAATCCTTTGGACCTATTTATCCTTAGTTACCATGTATCTATAATCTCTCATCCATCTAATATCCCAAAGACCCTATACCGGGCATGGTGCTGTCAGGCCCATACGGTCTCTCCTCGAGTCTTGTTCTTATCGGATTCTCCCGGAGAACTTTTTCTCTCTCAATCTGAATAACCTTGGCCAAGGATTTGTTCAAGCAAGAACACATGACATATTTCTCTCATGATACCGAGAGCGGATGATCCTCTATTGATACTCAATAGCCCTCGTAAGGTTGGCTACCACTCCCAATGACCAGCTGTACTAGATATGAAACTTTTCAAACCTATAAGTCCGGTATCAAAGAGTGGAGTACTCATACAGGACATCCTTGGTGTCTCAAGTCTAAGGACCAGATACACTACTAGGACTATGGAATCGTTGTCTGACGTGAGGTATCAATAACCATCCAGCATTTCGTAGGCGGATCAATCAGTGAACTCATTCTCCAATGAGCACCTGCATTGTACCCTTAGTGTCCCCACACGAGTAGCTATGAGACCAGCTACCTCCATCATATGAATGGGTATACAACACACTAGTCTATCCGGTTATCTCGATGTCCTTCTCGAGTAACCTATAACTAGGATAATTTAGGGTATGTGTTTAAAGGTGAATCGGTCTTAGTATCATAATCTCATCATGATCCAATTCCCATTGCACAAATCCAAGGACATCACAATATATGTCTAGATAATGTGAGATAATGCCAATAATCATAAGCAAAGAGATTAACACAACGTGTTACAGGTGTAATCACTCATATGATTGGCTTATAGGGCACCTATAACTAGCAATCTCCCACTTGACCTAAAGCCAATCACTAACATGTCTGATCCCCATCAGACCTTTGTGACGCTCAAAGACAATCTGAGTCAATGGCTTTGTCAATGGATCTGCAATGCTATCTTCGGATGGAACTCTTTCCACTACTACATCTCTTCGGGCCACGATCTCTCTAATAAGTTGGAACCTCCTCAGAACACTTCTGATGAGACTCGGGTTCTCTTATTTGAGTAATCATCCTGTATTTATCGTAATATAAAGGAATCAGCTCCTCGCTGCTCGGGATGACTCCTAGATTTGTGATGAACTTCTTCATCCAAACTCCCTCCTTTGCTGCCTCTACCGTAGCAATGTATTCTGCCTCTGTAGTCGAGTCAGCAATAGTGTCTTGCTTGGAACTCTTCCAGCATACTGCTCCTCCATTCAGGGTGAACATATACCCTGAATTAGACTTCCTATCATCGACATCGGACTGGAAGCTCGAGTCCGAGTAGCCCTCAACCTTGAGGCTACTACCTCCATATACCAATAAAAGATCCTTAGTCCTTCTCAAGTACTTAAGGATACATTTTACTGCTTTCCAGTGCTCCAAGCCTGGATCTACCTGATATCTGCTCGTGACACTTAGAGCATACGCTATATCAGGCCTAGTACATAGCATAGCATACATGATAGATCCTATCACTGATGCATATGGTATCATATCCATGTGTGCCCTTTCTTTAGGAGTCTTTGGAGACATACTCCTAGAAAGTGATATTCCATGTCTCATTGGTATGAGACCTGTCTTAGAATTTTTCATGCCAAACCTTTTGACAATAGAGTTTATATACCTGGACTAGGACAAGCCAAGCATCCTCTTGGATCTATCTCTATAGATCCGTATCTCCAATATGTAGGATGCTTCCTCTAAGTCCTTCATGGAGAAGTGCCTAGATAATCAAGTCTTTACTGTGGAGAGCATTCCTACATTATTCCCAATGATCAGGATGTCATTCACATATAATACCAAAAAGGTGATAGTGCTCCCACTTACTTTCCTATACACACTAGGTTCATCTTCGTTCTTAATGAAGTCATAAGATCTGATCGTCTCATCAAATCTCATGTTTCAACTTCGGGAAGCTTGCTTCAATCCATAAATGGACCTAAGCAACTTGCACACCTTATCTGGGTTATCCTTGGACATGAATCCCTCAGGCTGTATCATATACACATCCTCATCGAGGTTACCATTAAGGAATGCGGTTTTGACGTCCATCTGCCAGATCTTATAATCATAGTGTGCTGCAATAGCTAATAGAATTCGAATGGATTTTAGCATGGCTACAGGTGAGAAAGTTTCGTCATAGTCAACACCTTGCCTTTGATGATACCCCTTAGCCACTAGCCTTGCTTTGTAGGTCTCTACCTGTCCATCTACTCTAATCTTCTTTTTGAAGATCCACTTGCAACCAATGGGTACAATACCCTCGGGTGCATCAACTAGGTTCCAAACCTTGTTGGAGTACATGGAATCCATTTCTGAATTCATGGCTTCTTACCATTTCCCAGAGTCTATGCTCATAATAGCCTCCTCGTAGGTCTGAGGATCAATATCCTCAACATCCTCTCTTCTGATATGTCCCACATATCTCTCAGGAGGATGGGATACTCTATCGGACCTACGTAAAGTTGAAACTTGTATGTTAGGTATCTGAACAGACTCTGGCTGTGGAATGGTGCTTGAGCTAGGTTCTCCAACCTTGCTCAACTCTATCATGCTCCCACTGTCTCTACCAAAAATGTGTTCTTTCTCAAGGAACACTGCTCTCTTGGCTACAAAGACCTTTCGGTCCTCAGGATGATAGAAATAATACCCACAAGTTTCTTTGGGGTATCCCACGAACTTGCACCATTCCGTCCTAGATTCCAACTTGTCAGGGTTTTGTCTCTTAACGTGGGCAGGGCAGCCCCAAATCTTAACAACTTTAAGATCAGACTTCTTCTCATTCCATATCTCATATGGAGTAGACATCACTGATTTAGTTGAAATTCTATTCAGAAGGTAAGCTGTGGTCTCTAGGGCATATCCCCAGAATGATATGGGTAGGTCGGCGAAACACATCATGGAATGCACCATGTCTAACATTGTGCGATTCCTCCTTTCTGATACACCATTAAGCTGTGGTGTATATGGAGGTGTCCATTGGGATAAGATCTCATGGTCTTTGAGGAACTGGGTGAACTCTGTACTCATGTACTCACCTCCTCGATCTGATCGAAGGGTTTTAATACTCTTTCTTGTTTGGTTCTCTACTTCTCGTTTCCTCTTAGACTCACATACACTCATGATTTGTGGAGCTGTATCTATCATAAATAAACCATTATACATTGTTCCTCTCGTGATGATCTCATCATCTAATATTATTGAACAACCATTGTTCCAAAAAACTAATTTATATCCAATAACTATCAAACATGAAATGGAAATAATATTTTTGATAATAGAAGGAACATAATAACATGCATCTAATATAATAATAGCTTCACCAGGCAGATGTAAGGTGACCTTGCCAATAGCCAGTGTAGCACCCTTTGCTCTATTGCCCACCTTAAGGTCCATCTCGCCTCTGTTCAATCTCCTAGGTCCTGCCAGAACCTGCAACGAATTGCAAATATGATAATCACTCCTTGTATCTAATACCTATGTGTTATCATAAGATTTTGACAAATGGAGACTGATCATGAATGTACCTGAAGCTTCTCTAAGCTTCTGTTTCACCCTTTCTACAAGGTACTCTTTGCAGTTTCTCTTCCAGTGCCCATCTTTGTCGTAGTGGAAGCACTGGCCTTTGTCCTTTGTTGGGTCTTTCTTGGCAACCTTTGCCTTACCCATTTTTTCCTTGCCCTTGCCCTTCTTAATGGTCTTCTCAGCCTTCCCTTTCTTTCTGGTCTCACCAGTATAGAGAACCAGCTTCTCTTTCTTAATGGTGCTCTCTGCTTCTCTCAACATATTGGGGAGCTCTAGGAGAGTCACCTCAAGTTTGCTCATATTAAAATTCATTATGAACTGTGAAAAGGAATCTGGTATGGACTGAAGTACAAGATCCACACACAGGTTATCCTTTAGGACCATTCATAGACCTGTGAGTTTTTCGATCCACTTAATCATCTTAAGGACATGGTTCTGAACTGGTGTCCCCTCAGTCATCCTAGTACGGAAAAGACTCTTTGATATCTCATATCGCTGAGTTCTTCCCTGTTCCTCAAACAGTTTACAGAGATGTAGGAGTATGGAATTAGCATCCATATTTTCATGTTGTCTCTATAACTCAGAAGTCATATAGACCAACATATAATACTGAGCAAGAGTGGAATCATCTAAGTACTTCACATAATGAGCGATCTCATCCTCGCTTGCCCCTTCGTCGGGCATAGGGATCACTGTATCAAGGACATATGAGAACGAATCTTAGATTATGAAGTCAATCCATATAATTTGGACCAGTGAGGCGGTTAGCATCAAGTATGCCACGTAAAGGATTTAAAAGCGATATTTTTCTGAAATAAAAGATGTAGCAGAAATAAATAACATGCAGACTATGTAGAAATTTAAACAATTAAGATAAGGACTTCTATCTTAATGTATTCCCACTAATTTTTCACGAGACACACAACACCCTCTGGTATGTGAATCGGAGACCCCCGGCGGATCTCTAATGGGGATCAGGATCCAATTGGCATCTTAACGTAACCTCGAGGGACTTGACCAATCACGTTAAGCCCATAAAGGTAGGCAACTCTTACCAATCATAACTCCTTGTGATTCTCGTCCTGTTCGGCCTTTGAACCACTATGGCCTCGAGGGACTCGACCAACCATGATGTTCATTTAAGTCATTAACATCGTTACCAGATGAGTCTGATTAGGTGATATACTCTCGAGGGACTCGACCAAGCATACCATGTCCTCAGGTCACCTCTGACATCTCTATGTCGTAGATAAGATGGTGAGACGCGATATAGGTGAGTCTCGAGGGACTCGACCAACTCAACCTACACCGGGAATGATCAACTCAACCTACATCTCTAGTTATAACGATGGAAGGCCACGTGGGTCAATCTAATTGCCTCATGTTTATCGACTTAATATTATTAATGGAGAGGATTTTTGATTTGGTCTTCTAACATAATGTGTCACACACATACGTATTTAATATATATATCTACATCGCATGCAAATATATATATACATATCTAGTAGGTGGATAACTAATCACACATCACATGAGCAATCACACCAGATGATCATGGACCATATCCTAATGTGATCAAGCCCGAGCTAGTGGGCTCAATCACTCACATCAAGATCTATGTGTACTTCGACGCATCTCTATGCCCTGTGATCGTCCATCTTGCTTCGTCGGATCCGTCGGCATCTCAACACATCTTTATGCGTCGGATCATCCGTCTTGACCTCGTGAGTCACGCTACCGCTGCGCCTTCTCATGTAATTACAACATAATTACAGACACGTAGGCCCGACAATAAACGAGAAAAATAGAGGCTCGTAGGCCCCAATAATAATAATCACATATACATACATCACATCACAGGTCCATGATCATCTATCCACATCATACATCGCATGTATATATCATTTTATAGGATTACTAGATAAAAATAATAGTTAATTAAACTATTTAATTAACATATTTAATTTTCTAAAATTAGGGACATAAAGGGAATTTTTAAATTCCCAAGGGTATTTCGATAATTCGGCCAAAAGGGTATTTTGGTAATTCTGTCATAAGGGATAGAATCTGAAATTTTTAAAATTTTGAGGGGCAAAATTGACTTTTGCCTAAAACCCTAATTCCTTTCCCTTCTGCAGACTTGTGATCGCTGCCACCCTATCGGCGCGATTCTATCGCGGTCGGGTGCACCGCCTTTCCATGGGCGCGATGCCGCAGTGATCTGTCTCTCGGCGGCGCTGCCCCTTGCGGGTGCGCCCACATCTGCGGGCGATCGCCTCAGGCGGCATCGCTTTGCGGGTGGTGTGGCGGCGCCGCTTGCGGACTAGCCGCGGCGCGCCCCCTTCATGCGGACTAGCGCGGCGGCGCCCGCCCCTGCGGCCGACCACGGCGGCGCCCCTTTACGGCTGGCCCGCAGGCCACCAGCGTAGCATTGGTGTTGCCTGCGCAGACACCGCCGGCCGCCGCTTTACAGTGCAAGCAAAGAAGGCTAGCCTTTCTTTGCCGCAGCGAGCGGCAACAACGATTCTGCCCTTTCTCATTATTCACATCAATGATTTTGGCGTCAAAAGCAGATCTAAAACACAACACACGCAGTTTAAGATCCGATCTTCGCACGAACAACCTGGCTCTGATACCACTGTTGGGAAATCCACAAGGGGGAGCGACATCTCATGCGTAGCGAAAGAACAGAAAACAAAACCCCAGATTTCCCATAGAAAGTTTTCGTCGTCGTGCGAAGATCGGTGCGTTAAAATAAATCCGCGAAAACTGCACGTGTAAACGAAGATATCTAGGGAGATCGTATATTCCTGAATTCCTACAGATCTGTGGGAGAGGATGAAGGAGGTCAAGCGTCCTCCTCTCTAGCGGTATCTACACAGCAGGGATTGCGACGATGCACCTCTCTCTAGGGAGAGGCGAATAGGAGGTGGCTACCAAAAACCCTTAGCCTATAGAGCTATGGTTCCCTCCTATTTATAGAGGCCCCCTGAAAACCCTAATGGATCTTTTGCCCTATTGGGTAATGGATCTCCATCCAATTACCCAAGCCTCTTGGATTAGTGGGTTTCTACCCAATAATCTATTATTAACAATTATTGGATCTCATCTCAGGATCCAATAATTCAGGGGCCTAATGGATATCCAATAAGATAGGGGGTTCAGCGGATATCTCATATCCGAACCTCTACTTATCGTAACACCTACCATATGTGTGTGACCCTCTCGGCCCAATATCGAGCTAGCCGTGAGTCATACTTATCAGAACTCCTTCTGACTTAGTGAATTATTATCTCTATAATAATTCACCCAACTCATCGAATACGGATGTACCAGGCCACTACGCCGCGGCCCCCAGACGATACAGGGGAATCCAATCCTTTGGACCTATCTGTCCTCAGTTACCATGTATCTATAATCTCTCATCCATCTAATATCCTAGAGACCCTATATCGGGCATGGTGCTGTCAAGCTCATACGGTCTCTCCTTGAGTCTTGCTCTTGTTGGATTCTCTCGGAGAACTCTTTCTCTCTTAATCCGAATAACCTTGGCCAAGGATTTGTTCAAGCAAGAACACATGAGATATTCCTCTCATGATACCGAGAGTGGATGATCCTTTATTGATACTCAATAGCCCTCATAAGGTTGGCTACTACTCCCAATGACCGGCTGTACTAGATATGGAACTTTCTAAGCCTATAAGTCCGGTATCAAAGAGTGGAGTACTAATACAGGACATCCTTGGTATCTCAAGTCTAAGGACCAGATACACTACTAGGACTACGGAATCACTGTCTGACGTGATGTATCAATAACCATCCAGCATTCCGTAGGCGGATCAATCAGTGAACTCATTCTCCAATGAGCATCTGCACTGTACCCTTAGTATCCCCACATGAGTAGCTATGAGACCAGCTATCTCCATCATATGAACAGGTATACAGCACACCAGTCTATCCGGTTATCTCGATGTCCTTCTCGAGTAACATATGACTAGGATAATTTAGGGTCTGTGTTTAAAGGTGAATCAGTCTCAGTATCGTAATCTTATCACGATCCAATTCCAATTGCACAAATCCAAGGACATCACAATATACATCTAGATAATGTGAGATAATGCCAATAATCATAAGCAAAGAGATTGACACAGCGTGTTACAAGTGCAATCACTCATGTGATTGGCTTATAGGGCACTTATAACTAGCAGTAGATGTTGGTGGCCTCGATGAAGGAGGAATCGGGAGTGGACGTACATCGAACGATCGAACCACTATAAATCCGGTGTGCTCTTTTTTATTTTGCTCTTTATTGTTTCATGCTTATCATTACTCATAGAATCATTTGCTCATTACTCTCCCCAACGTCTCTAAGTTTAAAGTATTTTTAATATGAATTCATCGATAAGGCTTTCATCATACAAAATAGTTTTTCGAAAAAGAATCAATTTACTACTACACTAATTCACCTCCCCCCCCCTCCTCTTAGTGTCAACTGCGATCCTAACAGTTGGTATCATAGCCACGTTATTTCTTATTTGATTTAACACCCAAGATAAATAACTCTTTTCGACTTTCAAGAGGGTCACTCTATTATTTGTCCTCCTATATTCAATGGGACGGATCACACATATTGAAAAACTCAAATGAGAGTTTTCTTACTTTTGTTATATTTGAATTTATGGAATATCATTGAAAAATAATTTTCAAACACCCTCTAAACCTATGAATGAATGAAATAATTTTGAGAAAAAATCATTTTCTTTGAATGCCAAAGGTATGAATGCTTTGTTTTGTGCCTTAGAAAAAAATAAATTTAATCAGATTTTGATTTGTAAAACTACGCATGACATTTGTCATACACTTGAAATCACACACGAAGGCACTAGTAGAGTTAAAGATTCAAAAATTAATCTTTTGATGTATGATTTTAAATTGTTTCGAATGAAACCAAGTAAAACTATTGGTGACATGTACACCCATTTTATGGATGTCATCAATAGTTTAAAAAGTCTTGGTAAATATTTTTCTAATTTTGATCTTGTTAATAAAATATTAAGATTCCTTTCAAAAAGTTGGGATCCAAAAGTGATGACGATGCAAGAAATAAATAACTTGAATAATTTTTCATTGGAAGAACTCATTGGCTCATCGATGACATATGAAATGACTTACTTGGAACAAGATGAACATGAGAACCACCTTCCAAAAAACATGAAGGATTTGACACTTTGAACTATAGATGACCATTTAAGTGATAACTCAAGTGATGATAATGAGGACCTTGAACTTATCACTATAAAATTTAAAAAGTTCATAAAATAAGAATTAAAGAATAAAAATGAACTCAATCCAAATACAACCACTTGCTATGAATGCAAGAAGTCGGGGTGCTCCAAAGATAAGTATACAAAAGTGAAGAAGAAGAAAGTACTCAAGGATGAATCGAGTACATCCAAAGACGAAGTGGCGAACTATGCTTTAGTAGCTTTCGACAATGAGATAAGTAACTCATCCAAAATATTTTTACCTTACCATAAAATTACTTGATGCATTATATAAGATTTATTTTAGAAGTAGTAAGAAATAAAAAAATAAAAATTCATGCTTCTCTTTCTAGTGATTTTGAAACATTAAAATTTTGATCATGAAAATTATATGTTTTATGATAAAGGAATAAAATGTTAGATTTAAATCTAATGGTTGTACATCAAATACAATTCTATGTATGTTTATAATTTTTGTATCGCTTTTCAGTTTTAAACATGATGCATGATTTTTACACAAAAAAAAAAGTGAATGACAATTGCATGTTAAGTTCTCACACTAAGCTAGATTCCTTTAAGAAGGAAAATGACTTGTTATAACTAACAACAATAAAAGAAAGATCATTGGAATTAAAATGATTTTGAAAATGCTTTATGAAATCATGCTTGATAATTTTAATGATGTAATGAAAATGTTAAATGTTTGTATCATGCTTGATGATTTTACATTTTGAAACAATGCATGATGAGTTAATGATGATTTGAAATCTTATGTTTTGGAATAATATGTTATATAAGTTTTTTGGTCTTAATGATTTTTATGATGAAACTTGTGAATCGGTTTTAAACATTGATGCTTGTCTTTATTTAAAAAGATTTAAGCATACTTGTGTGAAATCGATTACAAAACTAAAAGCACTTTAGCTACTTTTAATTTTATAGGAATTAATCTATGTTGCATTCAATAAATATCCCAAATAAAGGAAAAGTGATTTTGATGATGATTTCGGATTTGACACACACTTGATTTATTTGTGTTTACAACTTGAGATGTATTTTAATATGAATCATTTTTTACGCTTCTATCTTTCTCAATTCATTTTGTTCTTCTATGTTTCTTCTTGTTATTCACTAAAGAGAAAACTTATTCTAAAAATGGTGGAGATCTTTCATTCATGACATGTCACTTGATAATTATGACTTTAATATTTTTATAAAACAAGATCATTAGCCATGATTCTTTCATTTTATTAAAGAGAATATTTATCCAATTAAATCATGATTGTTCTCTTGATTTCTCAGATTTTCAACTCAAATTCTTTGTGTGAATCAAAATTTTTGATCTTCTAAGATTTCTTCTTGTTATTTGCTAAAAATGAGGTTTGTCAAAATGATTCATGGACTTTCGGATTTATGACTTTTGGATTCATGACTTAATTTTTCATTCGTTTATGTGATGGTTGAAATATTTATACCCTTGCATTCTTCCCTTCTCCTTTTATTTTTTCCTTTAATGACAAAAGGGGGAGAGAAAATATACTAGCATTGGTATTCATGACTTGATCATTGAAATATTGATTTAAACTTTTGATATCTCACTTGTCATGATTTGAAAATTGATGTAAAGGAAAAATATTTATAACTTTGTATTATTCCCTTCTTTTTGACAATGACAATGGGGGAGAAAGACTTGCTATCTTGCACTTCACAAAATGAAGCAAAAATTCAATAGCTTGCAAAGGCAAAACTTGTTTACACTTCTCAAAAGAGAATAAATAAAAGTTACTAGCTTAGAACATCACAAAGAGAAGTAAAGAGTTGCTATCTCAAAAGAAGTAAATTTACAATCTTGCACATTTTTAAAACTTGCTATGCTTGCATGTTGTAAAGTGATAAATTGCTAGCTTGTATGCTTTAAAACTTGCATATCTTAAAAACTTGCATGATGTACTTCTTCTTTTTTGTTGATGACAAAGGGGGAGAAGTATGACGACGATATTAAAATTTCATGCATATTGTGATTATGATTTAAAATTTTGAGCAATAATATGCATATGAGGAATGACATATTGCATGATTTTTTGAATTTAAAGTTTCTATCAATATGACAATATTGATAGGGAGAGTTTGTTTAAACTCTATCATCAATAAGTTGTCATTATCAAAAAGGGAGAGATTGTTGAATCTCGGATTTTGATGAAGAAAACCAATTGATAGTGTTTATGATCTAATCTATGTTTTGAGTGACATAAGGAAGCTTCAGTCAGGAAGAGACAATTAAAATAGGATGAATCGGACATTGGGCCAGAGTGAAACATGTCAGATGATTGGACGTTGAGCCGAAGGATCGGTCGATGTATCAACAGAATGCTTCATTCCATGGGTTCGGGCATCGGGCTAAGAAAATCGAAATTACGCGAAGGAGATCAGAGTTGTGAAGGTCAACTGATGATTGAGCAATAGGCCACAAGAGAGGACGATGCATCAAAGAATTGGACAAAGTGCTGATGAACCAATGACATGCTGGACAATAAATTGATTCACACTTTGTAACAATTGTCTAGATCGAATTAGGTTTTATGTGTAATTGGGTTGAAATTATGTCAACTCAATTAGGGGCTAATTGGGCCCAAGTTTAGATTGTGTTGGGTCAAGTGAAAGGCCCAAAATAATGACCCAACAGATGGGTCAGGCGGTGGCATCACCAAAACAGGTAGTGGAACTACTGGTGGCTCGGTCTCTAAGACATAGTCCCCGAATTGTGTCAGGCGATAGTACCGCCAGACTAGGCGGTGGTGCTTTTTTGTTGATGACAAAGGGGGAGAAGTATAATGACAACATTAAAATTTCATGCATATTGTGATTATGATTTGAAATTTTGAGCAATGATATGCATATGATGAATGACATATTTTATGATTTCTTGAATTTAAAGTTTTTATCAATATGGCAATATTGATAGGAGGAGTTTGTTTAAACTCCATCATCAATTGGTTGTCATCATAAAAAGGGAGAAATTGTTAAATCTCAAATTTTGATGATGAAACCAATTGATAGTATTTATGATCTAATCTATGTTTTAAGTGACGCAGGAAACTTTAATCAGGAAGAGACAATTAAAGCAGGAGGAATCAAACATTGGGCCAGAGTGAAACATGTCAAATGATTAGAGATCGAGTCGAAGGATCGGTCAACATATTGTGCCATGGGTTTGGACATCGGGCCAAGAAGAGCAAAATTATACTAAGAAGATCAGAATTGCAGAGGTCAACTGTCAATTAGACAATAGGCCACAAGAGAGGACGATGCATTGAAGAATCGAAAGAAGTGCCGATGAACCAATGACATGCCGGACAATAAATTGATTCATGCTTTGTAATAATTATCTAGATCAAAGTAGGTTTTAGGTGTAATTGAGTTAGAATTGGGCCAACTCAATTAGGGGCTAATTGGGCTATGTTGGGCCAAGTGAAAGGCCTAAACAAGGACCCAACAAATGGGTTAGGTGGTGGCACCACCAGAACAGGTGGTGGAACTATCGGTGGCTTGGTCTCCAAGACACAGTCCCCGAGACTATGTTAGGCGATGGTACCGCTAGACTGGGTGGTGGTACTTTCCTATTAATGACAAAAGGAGAGAAGTATAATGATGATATTAAAATTTCATACATGTTTTGATTATGAGTTGAAATTTTGAGCAATGATATGCATATTGTTAGGTCCGGAGCGGCACTAAGACCGGGGGGGGGGGTTAATTAGTGCAGCAGATTAAAACTTGACCTTTTAAAAATTGATTCCGGAGATTCGTATAGAATCTTGATATAACTAAAGAGACTTTAACTTGAAGTAATTTAAGTGAATAAAGTCGGAAGTAGGGAGAAGAATTTCGATCAATTTTGCAGCTAAGAAATTTATGAAACAGAAATTCAAACACTCACACAGCAAATGTACGCAGCGATGTATAGTGGTTCGGTCAAATGACCTACGTCCACTCTTGAAGCCTCCTCCAATGAGGCTCCCAACTTCCACTACCAAATCTCTTGAAGGGGAAGGACCAAACACCCCTTTATAGTCTTTTACCAAAGGTTCCCTCACTTTACAGAATTTTTATAAGGAGAAGAAAGGAGGTGAACACTTGAGTAATTGAAAGCAGGAATTTGCTATAGCTTAGACTCAATTCTAACACTACAAAAGGTCCTCTTACCAGCTAGAAGTAAAGGGGTATTTATAGAGCTTTTGGGATTCAAAAATCCTGCTTAAAAGGGTCTCATCCGAAATTTCAGATTGCAGGTGGTACTATCGTCTGACACACCTTTGCATGTGTCAGTGTGCTGGCAGTACTATCGCCTGGCACTGGCGGTACTATCGCCTGACACAGGTGGTTTCAACCACCTGTCAGGTGGTACCACCGCCGCTCAGGCGGTGCTACCACCGGCCTATGGTCAACAGTGCGATCTCTGGGTCCGATGATGCTATCGCGCCCTTGCCGTAAAATCAGTATGAGCCTAACCTTTGGCCCAATATAGCCCAATAAAGATCCAATTGGCCCAATACAGGTCTAGACAGGATTCACACCTAGTCTATACCTTAATTAAGTGCTAACTATGAACATTTAAAGCCAAATTAAATCGACACTATCAAGTTATCTTCCGAAAGAGCTTTCCGGTTATCTTCCAACGGACTTCCGACACTCCCTCGGATTCCTTCCAGCGGACTCCCAACAGGCTCCCGGATTCTATGGCGAGTTCAACAAGTCTTTGGCACCTTCCGAACCTTCTCGGTGATCTCCGCGAACCTCCAATGATCTTTCCGGCAAACTTCCGAAACCTTCGGTAAGTCCCCGATTTCATCTCGGTTGGCTCCGGCAGCACTTCCAATGATCCTTCGGACTTCTGGTAGACTCTTGAACTTTCAACAACTTGACTCTAGTAATTAGCTCTATCATAGTTAATCCTGCACACTTATCTCAAAAATGGATTAGATCAAATAACCATCAATTGACTTCATTATCAAAATCCGAGATTCAACAATCTCTCCCTTTTTGATGATGTCAATCAATTGATGACGGAGTTATTCTTAACTCCCCCTATCTATATGTCATATAATGAGAAAGTAAAAACATTTGAATTCAATCTCTTGAATTCAACCAAAACCGATAAGTTACTTGCGTTGAACTTATCATCATGCTCAATCAGCATGAGGTTTCATTCGTAAGCAATATCAAAGCATGACATTTAATCGAAAGATGAGAAACATTTATCATTTCATCAAAAGATACTAAAATTTTGAGATTACAACAAGGATCTCATGATTGAAAAAGCGTGACACCATATCAGATAAATCATGAGATGAAAACTTATCATATCAATCGAAAGATGCCATTTGATAAACATGATATAGTAAGAATCTTTCAACTATAAAATTCAATTGCAATGTAATGTATTGCATTACTTATGGGTTCATTGTAATGCTTTTTAAGGATTGCAACCTGTTTTTGACATAAAGCATGGCAAGAGCAATTGAATTGCAATAACAAATCTTATGAGACATTTTTCATTTCATTTAACACTATATAAGTCATTTTTCAATACAATACATGATATTTATCAAGTCATCAAATTATTTTGCTCATAAAGGCCACATTCAACAAGTCATCAATTTCATATTTTTCTCCCCCTTTGTCATCAACAAAAAGGAGATGAATAAACTTGATGAAAGGGTGAAACTTGAGAAAGAAAAAAAAATAACATAAGTGAGAGGAGTCATAAAGTCATTTTTTTAATACAATGCATGATATTTATCAAGTCATCAAATTTTTGCCAAAATATGTATAAGGATACATCATTGAAGCCAATCATCAAACATATCCAAGAAAATTCATGATGAGATTCAACTTGCTATTTTTATGAAGGAAGAAGATATAAAATCACAAAAACTTGATTAGCACATGAATATATATATATATTTAAGAGCTTGATTTTTATGTAGAATCCATGACATTAATTTATGCATATGTCAAGCTTATATAATCCATTTAGTCATCACAAAAGAAGGTGAGGATAGTATGAAATTATACATACATCATTGAAAGACATGATTTTTATTATAAAGGTAAAACTATCAAAGTTTAAACGTTTTGGAAATCATGCACTATTAAATATTAGCACAAATTTAGCATGCCTAATTCTCTTCTAATGAAGTCAAATTGTTCTTCATTTAAGGGCTTTATGAAAATGTCCGTTAATTGGTGTTTTGTATCAATAAATTCTAGAGTTATATTATTATTAGCGACATGATCTCGTATAAAGTGATACCTAATATAAATGTGCTTAGTTCTTGAGTGTTAAATGAGATTTTTGGTTAGACAAATAGCACTTGTGTTATCGTATTTTATTGGAATATTTTTTTAAATTAATTTCATAATCTTCTAAAGTATTTTTCATCCAAACAACTTGTGCACAACATGCACTTGCAGCTATATATTCGGCTTCCACCGTAGATAGTGCAACAGAATTTTGTTTCTTGGATGTCCAAGAAACAAGTGCATATCCTAGAAATTGACATGTTCTGGATGTGCTTTTTCTATCGATTCTACATCCGCCAAAATCGGCATCCGCATAAGCTTTTAAATCAAGGTTATCAGATTTTGGATACCATAATCCTAGATTAGGAGTTCCTTTAAGATACCTAAGGATTCTTTTAATAGCTTTAAGGTAAAATAACTTAGGATTAGCTTGGAATCTTGCACATAGACCTACACTAAACATGATATCAGGTCTAGTTGCAGTAAGATAGAGTAAGCTACCTATCATTCCCCTATATGTTTTTTGATCAAAATTTTCTTCATTTTCATCCAAGTCTAACTTGGTGGAAGTACTCATTAGAGTGTTGATGGATTTAGAACTATCCATGTTAAATCATTTTAACAGTTCAAATGTATACTTGGTTTGATTAAGAAATATTCCATCACTAAGTTGTTTAATTTGTAATCCTAAAAAAAAGTTTAACTCACCCATTAGACTCATTTCAAATTCATGACTCATACACTTAGCAAATGATTCACATTGTGATTCATCCGAAGAACCAAAAATGATATCATCAACATAAATTTGAACAATAAAAAAATTATTTTCAAAATGTTTAATAAACAATGTAGTATCAACCTTGCCTTTAGTAAAATTATTTGAAATTAAGAAAGAACTAAGCCTCTCATACCAAGCCCTAGGGGCTTGTTTCAATCCATAGAGAGCTTTAGTTAATTTAAACACATGATTAGGAAGAAGAGAGTTTTCAAAACCGAGTGGTTGTTCAACATAAACTTCTTCGAAAATAAAGTCATTCAAAAAAGCACTTTTAACATCCATTTGAAAAGGCTTAAATTTGTTACTACTAGCATAGGCAAGGAGCATCCTAATGGCTTCTAATCTAGCCACAGGAGTGAAGGTTTCTTCATAATCGATACCTTCTTCTTGGTTGAAACCTTTGGCCACTAATCTAGCCTTGTTTCTAACCACGATACCATATTCATCTTGCTTGTTTCTAAAGACCCATTTAGTACCGATAACTAAATGGTCACTTGGTCTAGGAATAAGCTTCCATACCTCATTTATCTCAAATTGGTTCAATTCCTCTTGCATTGCGATAATCCAAGAATTATCTTTCAAGGCTTCGTCAATGCTTTTAGGCTCAATTTGAGAAAGAAAAGCGGCATGAGCACAAAAATTTTTAAATGAAGAACGCGTTTGAACCCCTTTCGATGTGTCTCCTACGATTAACTCCTTGGGATGGACATCTACATACTTCCATTCCTTAGGTAAGGAGAATTCGGAAGAAGATGCTTCCAAGTTACTATTTTGAGGAGAGGGTTCATTTAAATTCAAATTATCAAAACCAAAATCATCATCAAAATTTTTTTTCTTAAATTCAGAAATTTCATTAAAAACTACATGAACAGACTCTTCTATAACTAATGTTCTTTTGTTAAAAATACGAAAAGCTTTGGAAACAGAAAAGTAACCAAGAAAGATGCCTTCATCAGATTTAGCATCGAATTTTCCTAAAGCATCCTTTTCATTTAAAATAAAGCATTTGCAACCAAAAACTTTAAAGTAAGAAACATTAGGTTTTTTGTCATTCCATAATTCATAAGGAGTCTTGGATAGAGATGGTCTTATTAGAACCCTATTCATGACATAGCAAGCCGTATTAACGGCTTCGGCCCAAAAATATTTAGGTAAACTATGTTCATTTAACAAGGTTCTTGTCATTTCTTATAAATTTCTATTCTTTCTTTCTACTACTCCATTTTGTTGAGGATTTCTTGGAGTAGAGAAGTTATGGTTATACCCATTTGATTCACAAAAAATTTGGAAGTCACGGTTTTGGAATTCACCACCGTGATCACTCCGAATTGATGAAATCATGAAACCCTTTTCATTTTGAGTAAGTTTACAGAATTTAGAGAAACATTTAAAAGAATCACTTTTGTGAGCTAAGAAATAGGTCCTCGTGAATCTACTATAGTCATCTACAATCATAAAGGCATATTTGCTACTTCCTAGGCTTGTTGTGTCAATTGGTCCAAACAAATCCATATGGATCAATTGTAATGGTCTAGAGGTACTTACTTGATTTTTTGGCTTAAAGCTAGTTTTGATTTGTCTCCCTAGTTGACAAGCATCACATACTTTATCTTTAATGAACTTAACCTTAGGAATGCCTCTTATAAGGTTTTTAGATGTGATTTGAGAGATTAGTTTCATGCTAGCATGATCTAATCTTCTATGCCAAAGCCAAGTATCATCATTCAAAGCCGAAAAACATATTTCACTACTAAGATCATCAAGATTAATAGTGTAGATGTTATTTTGCTTGATTGCAATTATAGATGTATTGTTGTGTGGTTTTTCGACGATGTAAGCATTAGATTCAAATCTTACAATATAACCATTATCACATAATTGACTAATGCTCAAGAGATTATGTTTTAAACCATCTACTAATAACACATTATCAATTGAAAAGGTTGATTTGTTACCTATAGTACCCTTGCCAATGATTTTACCCTTATTGTTGTCTCCGAAGGTGACAAACCCTTCGTCTTGGCTAGAGAGCTTAGAGAATTGAGATGGATCTCCGGTCATGTGCCTTGAGCATCCACTATCAAGGTACCATCTCTTGCTCCTAGCTTGTGTGGGTGTTTTTGTCTACAAGAAAGGATGGTTTTTAGGTACCCATTTTGACTTGGGTGCCTCAAAAACTGATCTACTAAATTTATCATTATTCAATGAGTTCCTAATTGATCCTTTAGGAACCCATACTAATTTATTTGAGCTAAGTTTCCTATATGGACATTTGTAAACAACATGAGCGAATTTACAACAAAAATTACATTTCAAATGAGAGGATACATGTAATGTTGGCCCTTTAATGAATGTGGTTTGAGTTCGGTGAGATCCACTCACGAATCCAATTCCACATCTATTTCTGACATGTCCCTTGTTAGCAAGGATCATGTCTAAGCTCTTGCTACCGATCTTAAACTTGTTTAAGGTCTCTTTGAATAGCAAGTTCTCCTTTTTTATTGCTTCTAAGTGATTACACTTAGAGCATGGGAGTAGAGGGAGAGAATCATGCTCAAGACTCTTAAACTTATCTAGCAATAAAGAAGCATGTTCCTTTTTAAAAGAATTGAAGCTTTTTGTAACAGTTCTACATTCATCAAATAATTCATGGAAAGCAATTAAAAGCTCATCGAAAGATAAATCTTCATTAAGTAAATCACTTACCTCTTCTCCCAAAGCCATTAGAGCCAAGTTGGCCTCCTCTTTGATGCTTGCTTCTTCATCCTCGGAATCACTCGAGTCATCCCATGTAGCCTTCAAAGCCTTCTTCTTCTTGAGTTGCTTCTTCTTGGTTTGAGGGCATTCATTTTTAAAGTGCCCCGGCTTCTTGCATTCATAACATATGACTTGGTCCTTTTTTGGTTCAAGTTTATTCTTGAATTCATTTTTAAATTTGCCCTTTTTAATGAATTTTTTAAATTTTCTAGTTAAGAGTGCAATGTCCTCGTCAAAGTCCTCATCACTTGATGTTCCTTTCAAGTGGTCTTCTTGAGTTCTTAATGTCATATCCTTCCTGTTCTTTGGAAGGGGGTTCTCTAGCTTATCATGAGCATGACATGTCATTTCATAGGTCATTAAAGACTCTATGAGTTCTTTGATAGGAAAAGTTTTAAGGTCCTTGGCCTCTTGAATGGCCGTAACTTTTGGAACCTAACATTTCGGAAGGGATCTTAAAATTTTTGTTACTAATTCAAAATTAAAAAAATCTTTACCAAGTGCCTTGAGTCCATTGATGACATCCGTAAAGCGGGTGTACATGTCTCCAATGGACTCACTTGATTTCATTTGAAAAAGCTCGTAAGAATGCACAAGAATGTTGATTTTGGACTCTTTCACTTAGCTAGTGCCTTCATGAGTGATCTCAAGAGTTCACTAAATATCAAAAGTCGATTCACAAATTGATACGTGATTAAATTCGTTTTTGTCTAGTGCACAAAACAAGACATTCATAGCCTTGGCATTTAAAGCAAACACCTTCTTCTCCGACTTATTCCATTCGCTCATCGAAAGAGAAGATTTTTGAAACCCATTTTCAACGATATTCCAAAGCTCAAAATCCATAGAAATAAGAAAAATCCTCATACGAGTCTTCCAATACGTATAATCCAACCCATTAAACATAGGTGGACGAGTAATGGAGTGACCCTCTTGCATGACGGAAAAGGTCATCTCTTTTGGGTTTTAAACCAAATATAAGAGTGAACCTCGCTCTAATACCAATTGATAGGTCCGGAGCGGTACTAAGAGGGGGGTGGGTGAATTAGTGCAGTGGATTAAAACATGACCTTTTAAAAATTGATTCTAGAGATTCATATAGAAACTTGATATAACTAAAGAGACTTTAACTTAAAGTAATTAAGGTGAATAAAGTCGAAAGTAGGGAGAAGAATTCCGATCAATTTTGCAGCTAAGAAATTTACGAAACAGAAATTCAAACACTCACACAGCAAATGTACGCAGCGATGTATAGTGGTTCGGTCAAATGACCTACGTCCACTCTTGAAACCTCCTCCAATGAGGCTCCCAACTTCCACTACCAAATCTCTTGAAGGGGAAAGACCAAACACCCTTTTACAGCCTTTTACCAGAGGTTCCCTCACTTTACAAAATTTTTATAAGGAGAAGAAAGGAGGTGAACACTTGAGCAATTTAAAGTAGGAATTTGCTATAGCTTAGACTCAATTCTAACATTGCAAAAGGTCCTCTTACCAGCTAGAAGTAAAGGGGCATTTATAGAGCTTTTGGGATTCAAAAATCTCGCTCAAAAGGGTCTCATCCGAAATTTTGGACTGCAGGCGGTACTACCGCCTAGCACTGGTGGTACTACCGCCTAACACAGGTGGTTGCATCTGACCACCTGCCTAGGGCGGTGCTACCGCCCGGCCTATGGTCAATAGGCGGTGCTACCATCGACCCTTGCCAGAACTATATGGGCCTAACCTTCAGCCTAATACAGTCCAATAAAGGCCCAATTGGCCCAATACAGGTCTAGACAGGATTAACACCTAGTCTATACCCTAATTAAGTGCTAACTATGAATATTTAAAGCCAAATTAAACCGACACCATCAAGTTATCTTCCGAAGAGCTTTCCGGCAATCTTCCGGCGGACTTCCAACACTCCATCGGATTCCTTCCAGTGGACTCCCAGTAGGCTCCCGGATTCTATGGCGAGTTCAACAAGTCTTTGACACCCTTCCGAACCTTCTCGGTGATCTCCATGAACCTCCGACGATCTTTCTGGTGAACTTCCTAAGCCTTCGGCAAGTCCCTGATTTCATCTCGATTGGCTCCGTAGCACTTTCGATGATCCTTCAGACTTCCGGTAGACTCTTGAACTTCCAGCAACTTGACTCCGGTAATTAGCTCTATCATAGTTAATCTTGCACACTTATCTCAAAAATGGATTAGATCAAATAACTATCAATTGACTTCATCATCAAAATCCGAGATTCAACATATATGATGAATGACATATTTTATGATTTCTTGAATTTAAAGTTTCTATCAATATGGCAATATTGATATGGGGAGTTTGTTTAAACTTCATCATCAATTGATTGTCATCATCGAAAAGGGAGAGATTGTTGAATCTCGAATTTTGATGATGAAACTAATTGATAGTGTTTATGATCTAATCTATGTTTTGAGTGACACAGGATCAGGAAGAGACAATTAAAGCAGGAGGAATCGGATGTTAGGCCGAAGTAAAACATGTTAGATGATTGGATGTCGAGTCGAATGATCAGTTGACGTATCGGCAGAAGGCATCATGCCATGGGTTCAGGCATCGGGCTAAGAAGAGCAAAATTACGCCAAGGAGATGGGAGTTGCGAAGGTCAACTATGGATTAGGTAATAGGTTAAAAGAGAGGACGATGCGTCGAAGAATTGGATGAAGTGCTGATGAACCAATGATATGCCAAACAACAAATTGATTCACGTTTTGTAATAATTGTCTAGATCGAAGTAGGTTTTAGGTATAATTGGGTTAAAATTGGGTCAACTCAATTAAGAGCCAATTGGGCCCAAGTTTGGACTATATTGGGCCAAGTGAAAGACCCAAATAGTGACCTAACAAATGGGTCAAGCAGTAGAATCGCTGATGACTCGGTATCCAAGACACAGTCTCTGACTGAGACCATGTCATACGGTGGTATCGTCAGACTGGGCAGTGGTACCTTTTTGTTGATAACAAAGGGGGAGAAATATGATGACGATATTAAAATTTCATGCATATTGTGATTATAATTCAAAATTTTGAGCAATGATATACATATGATGAATGACATATTACATAATGTCTTAAGTTTAAAGTTTCTATCAATATGGCAATATTGATAGGGGGAGTTTGTTTAAACTCCGTCATCAATTGGTTGTCATCATAAAAAGGGGAGAGATTATTAAATCTCATATTTTGATGGTAAAACCAATTGATAGTGTTTATGATCTAATCTACATTTTGAGTGATGTAGGAAGCTTCGATCAGGAAGAGACAATTAAAGCAAGAGGAATCAGATGATTGGATGTCGAGTTAAAGGATCGGTCGATGTATCAATTGAAGGCTTCATTCCATGGGTTCGGGCATCGGGCCAAGAAGAGTGAAGTTATGCCAAGGAGATCAGAGTTGTGGAGGTCAACTACTGATTGGGCAATAGGCCATAAGAGAGGATGATGCATCGAAGAATCAGATGAAGTATCGATGAACCAATGATATGCTGGACAACAAATTGATTCATGTTTTGTAATAATTGTTTGGATCGAAGTAGATTTTAGGTATAATTGGGTTAGAATTGGGTCAACTCAATTAAGGGCCAATTGGGCCTAAGTTTAGGATGTGTTGGACTAAGTAAATGGCTTAAACAGTGACTCAATAGATGGGTCTAGCAATGGCACCGCCAGAACAGGCGATGGAATCGTCGGTGGCTCGGTCTCCAAGACATAATTTCCGAGACTATGTTAGGCGATGGTATCGTCAGACTAGGTAGTGGTACCACCCAGTGTCAAGCGGTGTTACCACCAGACTAGACGATGGTACCGTCCAGTGTCAGGGCAGATTGAGCAGTGGTATCACCAGTACCCTAAAAACTCGAGGTGATTCAAATTTTGGCTCCAAGTTTGAATTCACTTGAGCCCTATAAATATCCCTCTCATCCCTGGTTAACATATACACTAACTGAGAATAAAAAGAGGGAAAACTCTATTGTAATTTTGTGAGAAATCTCCTCCTCTAGTCTAGTGTCGATTTTAGTTAAGAGAGGGGTGAGTAGGAGTGTAAAGGTTCTCTCCTGAGCTTGTCAAAAGAAGAATAGAGTTATAAGGGCGGTTGGTCTTCACCCATTGAAGGAAGACCATTAGTGGATGTTGGTGGCCTCGACGAATAAGGAATCGGGAGTGGACATAGGTCGGACGATCGAACCACTATAAATCTGATGTGCTCTTTTCTATTCTGCTCTTTATTGTTTCATGTTTATCATTGCTCACAAATTCATTTGCCCACTATTCTCACCAACATCTCTAAGTTTAAAGTATTTTTGATACAATTTCATCGATAAGACTTTCATCATACGAAATGATTTTTTAAAATAGAATCGATTTATCACTACACTAATTCACCCCCCCCCTCTTAGTACGACTATGATCCTAATAGTATCACCGTCACTTTTGAATTTCAACTTTTTAGAAGGGATCTTAGTATTTTGTTAACAAGATCAAAATTAGAAAAATATTTACTAAGACTTTTAAAACTATTGACGGCATCCATAAAATGGGTGTACATATCACCAATAGTTTCACTTGGTGCCATTTGAAATAATTTAAAATCATGCATCAAAAGATTTATTTTAGAATACTCTACTTGTGCCTTCATGTGAGACTTTAAGAGTGTGCGAAATCTCATGTGCAGTTTCTCAAATTGAAATATGATTAAATTCATTTTTGTCCTAGGCACAAAATAAAGCATTCATAGCTTTGGCATTTAATGAAAATGATTTTTCTCAAAGACATTCCATTTATTCATAAGTTTGAAAGACTTTTGAAAACTATATTTGATAATATTCTATAAGTTTAAATCCAAAGAAAGTAAGAAAACTCTTATTTGAGTTTTCCAATATATGTAGTCCATTCCATTGAACATGGGTGGATGAATGATAGAGTGATCATCTTGAAAGCCGAAAAGAGCCATCTCTCTTGGGTGTAAAACCAAATGAGAAATAAAGTGGCTCTGATACCAACTATTAGGATCGAGTCAACATTAAGAGAGGGGGGGGGGCATTGGTTTGAATTAGTGCAGCAATAAAAACATCATTGATTTAGAAAACTTTGTTCGATTCAAAAATATGTTTTGGAAATAATGTTTAACTTGAAAATGATTATAAGAATGTAATGAGGGCAATGAGCAAGTAAAGCGGTTTTGTAGTAAGTAAATAAGCAGAGAAAGAAATACAAATCAATTTTATAATGGTCCGATCGTCTGACCTACGCCAACTCCCGATTCCTCCTTCATTGAGGCCATCGGCTTTCACTAATAGTCTTCCTTCAATAGGCGAAGACCAACTACTCTTACAGCTCCCTTATCTTTTTCATGAGTTTAGGAGACAACCTTTTACAAACACTCACTCCTCTCTTAAATTGAAATCTAAACTAAAATAAGAGGGGTTCTCTCATGTGATTACAACAGCGTTTTCCCACTATTATGTTCTCAGTGCTTATGTGTACTAACTAGGGATGAGAGGAATATTTATAGGCTCTAAATGGATTCAAACTTAGAGCTAAAACTAGTCCCATCTCGGTTCTTCTGGGTACTGGTGGTACTATCGCTAGTGCTGGGCGGTACCATCGCCTAAGTTGTCTGACACTAGACGATACCATCACCTAATATTGTGGTACCACTACTAGTTTGGTGGTACTACCACCTGACACAGTCTTGGAGATTGTTTCTTAGAGACTGAGCTACCGATGGTTCCACCGCTTGTTCTGACGGTGCCACCGCTTGACCTACCTGTTGGGTCACTGTTTGGGCCTTTCACTTGGCCCAACACAGCCTAAACTTAGGCCTAGTTAGCCCATAATTGAGTTGACCCAATTCTAACCCAATTACACCTAAAACTATTTTGATCTAGATAATTATTACAAAGCTTTGAATCAATTATTATCCAGCATGTCATTGGTCCATCGGCGCTTCATCCGATTCTTCGACACATCGTCTTCTCTTGCGACCTATTGCCCAATCGACTAGCTGACCTCCATAACTTTGATTTCCTTAGTATAATTTCTACTCTTTTTAGCCCATGCCTAAACCCATGGCATGAAGCCTTCTGTTGATATGTCGACCGATCCTTCTACTCGACATCTAATTATCTGACATGTTCCACTCTAGCCCAACGTCCGATTCCTCCTACTTTAATTATCTCTTGCTGATCGAAGCTAGTCTTGCATCACTCAAAACACAAAGTAGATCATAAATACTATCAATTGGTTTCATCATCAAAATTTGAGATTCAACACTTAATAGAGAATGGATATATAGATCTAAATGAAGAAATCAAGCTTAGATAGAATAGAAAGAAGGACCTAAAGGCATTGTCCTTTATTTAATAAGTTATACATAAGACAATCTTCTCAAGAATTACAATGATGACAACTTTAAAGCAAGCTTGGTTGATACTTCAAAATAAATTTCAAGACTCATCGAGGGTGATTATGGTAAAACTTCAAATCTTTAATCATAAATTTAAAATTTTGTTTACAAAAAAGAATGAATTGGTGCAAAAAAAATTTTCTCGAGTAACTAAAATTGTTAGTTAAATGAAATTTTTTGGTGAACATCTTCATAATCATATAATTGTTATAAAAGTTTTAAGTAATTTAACTCTAAAATTTGATAATGTTATTATTGCAAATGAGGAGTCAAAAGATTTATCTACTTTTTCATTTGATGAACATATCGGTTCCTTGCAAGTACATAAAGCAAGGTTAAATAGGTCATTAGAAAAAAATGAATAAAAATTATTTCAGGTTAAGGAGGAGTCTTTTACTTCAAAAGAAGAGACAAAAAAATCAATAGGAAGAGGACATGGTAGAGGAGAAATTTTATGGCAGAGGAAATGAAAGAGGAAGAGAAAGATGGCACTTTGATAGACATGATGAATAAAAGCAGTCAAATTATCATTAAAAAATCTATAAGAGTGGAATTCAATGTCACTATTGTAAAAAGTTTCATCACATGAAAGCAGATTACTGGAAAAGAGAAAAGTAAGCAAGCTATGTGGAGGAAAATAAAGAAATTGGTAAGTTGTTTATGACTCATTCATAAGTTAATGATATCTCAAATAATATTTAATTTTTGGATAGTAGATATTTTAATCATATGTCATGCATAAGATCAATATTTAGATATATTAATGAAAGTCACAAGTTAAAAGTTAGATTTGGAGATGAGAAGCAAATCCAAGTGGAAGAGAAAAGAACAATTAAGGTGAAGACAAGTCAAGACAAGGTAAAACACCTTGATAATATTTTCTTTATTCCTAGTTTATCACATAACTTATTGAGTGTTGAATAATTGATAAATAATATATATTTAATTATATTTGATGATGATTCATGTACTATTAAATATAAAAAAAATCTTGTTTGAATACGATAAATGTTTGCATGATGCAAAACAAGATATTTCTACTTAATGTTTCAAATATTGAAAAGCATGTTTTTATTACAACTCAAAAGAATGAGTCTAATTTGTGACATTTAAGGGTTCAAGGTTGTTAAATTAAAAAGAAATAATTTTTAAATTATTCAAAATTATTACACTTCATGTATGTGAAGGATACATTTATGACAAACTAAGTAAAAAACCATTTCTTGTTAAAAAAGAATGGAGAGCATCTAATTATCTTGAATTAGTTCATATTAACTTATGTGAACTAATAAATACAAAATCATTTGGAGAAAGTTAATATTTTCTATTATTTACTGATGATTATAGTCGCATGAGTTAAGCATATTTTTTTAAAACTAAAATCTGAAACATCTGATAATTTTCAAAAATTCAAGGCACTTGTAGAAAGGTAAAGTGATAAATGCATAAAGATACTTTGGATAAATTGAGATGGTGAATTTTTATCTATTGAGTTTAATTCTTTTTATGAAGAAAATAATATTTATAGAAAATTGACAGCACCATATACACTAGAGTAAAATGGTATAGATAAATGTAAGAATTGAATTATCATTGAAATAACAAAAAGTTTGCTTAAAGGAAAGCATCTTCCAAATCAGTTTTGAGCAGAAGCAATTACAATAGCAGTTTATTTATTGAATATTTCACTAATAAAGGTTGTTATGAATTGAATTCCTTTTGAGGCTTAGTATAGTATGAAGCCAAGTGTAAGCTATGTAAGAATTTTTTGTTGTATTGCTTATGCTTTGGTAAATTCATAAAACCATCATAAGCTTGATATAAAATCTAAAAAAATATATCTTAATTAGTTATTCTTTACAATCCAAAGCATATCGATTGTATAATCCTGTTACTGATAAAGTTATTATTAATATAAATATTATATTTGATGAAAAGATAAGTTAGAATTGGAAGATTAATAAAAATTTAAATTCCAATAAAATTAGACACTCCATAGAATTAAGTAACAGATTCTACTCTAACAAGTTCATCGTCAAGCTCACCCAATAGCAATTTAAATTTATTAAATGATTCCTCAGATGAAACCCCTTTATAAAAAATCATATCACTAATAGAAATTTATGATTTAATATTTGTTTTATTTATTTTAGATCTTATAAGTTTTGAAGAAGTAGTTGAAAAAGAGGAATGATGAAAAATAATGAAAGAAGAAATCAAGTCAATTGAGAAAAATGAAATCTAGGAGCTAATAGATCTATCGAAAGAAAAGAAAGTTATTAAATTAAAATAGGTGTTCAAAACAAAGTATAATGTAGATGGAAGTATCTAACAGCATAAGGCTTGACTTATAGCAAAAGGATATTTGTAACATTAAAGTAGTGATTTTGATGATATTTTTCCTCCGGTTACTAGATTCGAAACTACGAGGACTTTTTTGGCATTAGCTACTCACTTGAGTTAGACTATTCATCAATTTGATATGAAATTTATGTTTTTAAATAGAGATTTATAAGAATAAGTTTTTGTTACTCAACCCGAAGGTTTTTAAGTTAAAAGACATAAAGAAAATGTGTATAAGCTAAAAAAAACTCTTTATAGGCTTAATAAACTCCAAGGGCATGATACAATGAAATTGATTATTATTTTCATTAAAATAGATTTAAGAAGAGTAATAATAAACCTACTCTTTATCTAAAGAAGGAAAGTAAACATAATATTCTTATGGTTTGCCTTTATGTTGATGATATTATATATATAGGTTCATCTAACTCTTTTGTGGTAGAATTTAAAAAATACATGATAAATAAGTTTGAATTGTCATATCTGAATCTACTATACTATTTTCTTGGGTTGAAGGTGAAGTAATGATCAAATGAAATTTTTATTCAATAAAGAAAGTATATAATGGATTTACTCAAAAAATCTAATATGATTAATTATAAAGCTACAACAACACTCACGAATGTAAATGAGAAATTGAAATTTGAAGATGGTACATGTTTGACAAATGCAAGATACTATAGAAGTTTAATTAGAGGTTTGATTTATCTAACTCATACTGAACCACATATTACCTTCTCTATTGGTGTAGTATCCAGATTTATACAGAGCCCAAGCAAATATCATCTCTGAGCTGTCAAAAGAATTCTGTGTTATATTTTTGGAATTATAGATTATAGTATTTGATATTCTCATAATTTTAAATATAAATTATTTAGTTCATTAGTGATTGGGTAGGAGGTTTGGATGATAGAAAGAGTACTTCAGATAATATTTTTAGTCTCGGATCAGGAACTATATCTTGATGTTCAAAGAAGCAAGCAATGACTATAAAAAATATAATATATAACTACTACATCAGTAACTTGTCAAGCAATATGGCTTAGAAAACTTCTTAAAGATCTTCATCAAGAACAAAAAAAAGGTAACTAAAATATTTTGTGACAACTGTTAGGATCTAGAGTAGCACTAAGAGGGGGGGGGGGGAAGGAATTGGGGAGGGGGAGGGGGAGGGGGTGAATTAGTGCAGCGAATAAAAATCATAAATTCAAAACGATTAGGAAAAGAGTTGTGCGTTGAGAAGTTTCAGTTCGATGAAAATGATTTCAACAAAGTGATTCGAGTGAATACGATAGAAAGTAGAGAGGAGGAGATCGAGAGATTGCAGCTAAGTAAAGATTGAAGTGCAGCAATTAAAACTCACACATCAAGAGAAGTACGTAGCGATGTATAGTGGTTCGGTCAAATGACCTACATCTACTTTCGAAACCTCCTCCGATGAGGTTCCCAACTTCCACTATCAATTCTTCTTAAAGGGGAAGGACCAAGCACCCCTCTTACAAACTTTTACAAGTGGTTCCCACTCTCTTTCAGAACTTTTATAAATGAGACTTGGGAGGTGAACACTCAAGCTATCGAATCCAATTTTACTAGAGCTTTGACTCAGTTTTTATCACTTCTTAATGTGTTTAACCAGTTGAGAAGTAAAGGATATTTATAGACTTAATTGGCTTCAGAATTGGAACAAAAAATAGTCACATCTTGGATTTTCGGGTACTGGCAGTACCATCGCCTGGCATTGGCGGTTCCACTGCTCTGTCAGTGTACTAGATGGTACTATCACCCAGTCTGGCGGTACTATCGCCTAATAGGGTCCTCAGACTCTATGGAGGGGCGATCCCACCACCTATCAAGCGGTACCATCGCTAACAAGTAATAACTGTCAATGGTACCTCCGCTGACCTAGGGCAGTACCACCACCCAGACCACCTAGGAACTAGTTCCCGGAGCGGTGCCACCACCAGACATAGTCTAGCACTACCAAATGGGTCCTGAATCCAGCCCAATTCAGTCCAATTAAGGCCCAGTTAACCCCTACTAAGGTTAATTACGATTATCATCTAATCTTAACCCTAATTATATGCTAACTACAAAATTGAAAATATATTCTAAGTAAAAATGTAGATCGGCACATCATGTCTTCTTTCGGCGAGCTTCCGACGAACTTTTGGCAGACTTCCGACGAACTCTCAGACAGTCTTCCGATGCACTCCTAGCAAGCTCCCAGACTTTATTGCGAGTTTCGATGAATCTTTTAGCAAGCTTCTGAACTTTCTCGGTGAGCTCCATGAACCTCTGACGATCCTTCCGACGATCCTTCCGACGAACTTCCAAAACCTTTGGCAAGTCCCCGATTTATTCTCGGCCAGTTCCGACAGCACTTCCGATGATCCTTCGGACTTCCGATAGACTCTCAAACTCCCAACATACTTGACTCTGGCAATTTGTTTTATGTTTTCATTTGCTATCATAGTTAATCTTGCATATATCTTAATAATATGGATTAGATCAAATAACCTATCAATTGACTTCATCATCAAAATTCGAGATTCAATAATCTCTCCCTTTTTGATGATGAGAATCAATTGACGATGAAGTTAACCTTAACTTCCCCTATCTATATGCTATATTTTGAGAAAGGAAACACTTGAATTCAATCTCCTTGAATTCAAGCTGAAACTGATAAGTTGCATTCGTTGAACTTATCGTCATGCTCAACAAGCATGAACTTTCATCCATAAATACGAAACTTCATATTTTTCTCAATTGAAAATGATGTCAAGGCATGACACCCATTTTCAAGTTCAATATCGAATGATGATAGACATTTATCACTTCGACATATAATTTTGAAATGTAACAAGGATCAAATGATATTAATATAAAATGTACAAATACAAGGCATGATATCATTTTATGATACATCATCACATGAAATGATAACTTATCCTATCAATGAAAGATACCAAATTTAAACATGATACGATAATGATCTTTCAAAAATTTACATTTTAAGCATGTATGAACCATTTGCGATGCATTTAAAGATAGAAATCAATTTTTGATACAAAGCATGGCAAATGTGATTACATTGCAATACGATACATACAAGACATTTATCATTCCATCAAGTCATTGTGATTTAATATGATACGATACATATAAGGCATTTATCAAGTCATCAATTCATTTTATCACATTCTTCTCAATACGATACATACAAGGTATTTATTAAGTCATCAATTCATTTTGCTATATTCTTCTCTTCCTTTGTCATCAACAAAAAGGAAGTGGGCCTTGATGCCAAATATTATGATTGGAGTTTTTTAAAAAATGATAAAAAAAGAGAAGAATAAATCCATTAAGAAGAATAACAAAAATGATTCAGTCATTCTGATTGAAAATTCATGTCTATAAAATCATAAGATAAATCATCGAGGTCAAAATTCATAAGAATTTCTAAGAGCTCATGAAAGTTTCATACGTGAAAAAAAAGAGTAAATTATGTATAATAATTCTTGAAGCATAAAAGTGAATCATTCAAGTTGTTAAAAGGCTTCTAAGAATCATTTCTACCAAATGAAATTAGTGAGGTAGAAAAGAGATCATTTGAATACAAAATTCATAAAACTTAATAAGAATTATGAGTGTTCATTCAAGAAGGATTGAGATGAAAAGTTCAAGAGGCAATTTGATTGAAAATTCAAGCATAAGATTGTAAAGTGAAAAGATAGATTATTGAAGCCAAGACATTTATCAAATATTTCATCAAGAGCTCATGACATTTATTCAAAAAATTCATGAGAAAGAGAGATCATTTTAGTTCAAAATTCATGAAAAGAGTGATGATGATAAAAACTCATCCAAAAATTTTATAAGGGGCTAACTTGGTATTCTCATAAGAAAGAATTCATGAAGTGGAAAATAATCAATCAAGTTATAAAAGCTAAAGACGCAAAAATTTAGCACAGGAGTTAAGAGTTCATCAAATTCACATGAATGAAGTTTGACGAGAGTATTCAAGTAATAAACACTTGAGAGCTTCTTTTTTATGCAAAGTTCATGATATTAACATATGTATAGTACTATGTGTCATGAAGACAAAATCAACAGACTTCAAATGATACAAAAGTGTGGAAAAAAAATATGAAATCGTTTTATTCATGCCAATAGGAGTAGAGGGAGTATAAAACCAATTTTACAAAGTCATTAAGAGGGCATGATATTAATTTAAAGATCATCAATGAAGAATCATGTACATGATGATAAAAATCATTAAACGAAGGAGTATCAATTGCACGATCGAAGGAAGATAAAAATGAGAGCTCCGTTCAAATTATGATATTGAAAAGATGTCATTTGAAATCTGAAAAGATAATATCAAGATGAGTTCATGAAAATCGAAGTTGAAGAATTTCGAAAAAAAACATACAACAACTTCATGTATTAACACATATGAAACTTTAAAGTATACCAAAATAACATAGAGATTTACAAAATGAGAGTCAAAGCTCCATTACAACTTATTAAGTTAATATAGAGTTTTTACAATTATTCCTTGGGTGGAATATGAAAATGCCTATACAGATGATCTAACTTTCGATTCATTTGATGCACTTCATTCAGGATTTCAGCTTACTGTGATTTGATTTGATTTATCTCTGTCATGATTGGATCTTCAGAAGATAGAACAGGAGCTAGTTATGACGGTGCTGCACCAAAGGGACTAGGAAGAGGAGATTCATTACCCCTAAATACTAGTATTTTAGGTTCTTTTGCTAGAGGGGGAGCTAGATCGGTCCTTCTAAGCTGCCTAGTCCATATTTCATTTCTAAATATGCACCTTAATCTCTTAAGTAGATTTCTATTTATGGCATTGTATCTATCCACTTTTATTACTTCTTCGTCGGATAGTATTCTAATATTATATGCATGTAGTAATCTAGTGATTAACCTCCTATATGGTAACATTAACTCTTTAGAAGCTATGTCCATCATATTTTGCCGGATTAGGTATCCAACATAATTATCTTATCCGATCATTATCCAATACATAGTACCTAACTTCATTTGACTAATTTCATCATGGTGATACTGTTTAGGGATTAGGATACTAATGATGATGTGATCGAGGATCTTAGAACCAAATGGTAACAAATGCTCATAGCTTTTAGGGACTATGGCTAGGTTAGGATTTTCAAAAATGGTCTATAAAGTTTTAGAGTAGGTTACTTTGATTGCATCCAAATCTCATAGTCCTCTAAAGTAATAACCCCTTCTCTTCTCCGAGATTCCAATTAGGTCACAAATTATGCTATCCGTAATTGGAATTTGGTTCCCTAGAAGTTAGGTTGACATATTGTCATCCTCATCTACGCTTAAATTAGTATAGAACAACTGAACAAGTCTAGGGTAAATTAGTTTGCTGATTTGTAGAATAGGCAAGACATCTAAATTTGTAAACCAACTAATGGGCTTTAAGTCTCCTAATTCACTTAAATCAACATGCTTACCCTTATGCACATTTTTTGTTTCAAAACTAGGGTACCTAAGTGCATTTTCACTAGAGCTAAAAAGGGATGGGTCATATGAATCTCCTTCCCTGCTTTTCCCTTTATCCCTAGATAATCTCCTAGAAGCCATTTATTTAAAAATGGTAATAGAACAAGGGAATTATAAAGAGATAGCCATGTATCAAGAAATCAAAGAGGGAGTGTCAAAGATTGCATTAGTAAAGGTTTCTTGAGAAATAGAGATCTTAATCAAAGATATGAGAGAATAGAAGCCTCTCTTGGTCTTCTTGAGAGGAAATGTGAAGATTTAAGAGGAGGGAAAGTGTATTTGAGGGCAGCTACAAGAGTTGGGGGCAGTTCTACCACCGGCCCTAAAGCCCTTTTATATAAGGGGGCTCTCGGGCAGTACCACCACCAACTGAGCGATGCCACCACCTAGGAGCAAAATGCTTAGGCGGTGCTACCGCCAGTTCTAGTGGTGCTACCGCTGACACTCAAACTTAGACAATTTTAGAAGGGCTGCAACACCTTAATTATTTGATCAATTTGTTCCCCTTTTTTTTATGTTAATTAACAAATATCTCAAATGTTTAATTTAATCATTATGTATTTGATTGAGATGAAATGATGTCTTTGAATTACTTCCGATCTCATACTAATCATGAGGTAAATTTTTATTAAGCACATTTACTTAACAAACAATTAATCACATTAAAGTGTTGTAATCAAGAAACATCGAAAACTTTCTCATCAAGCAGATTAAGAGAGAGTGATAATATAAAGATAAGAAATCTCAAATGATAAATGAAAGATGATTTCCGAAAGTTACGAAAACTTACATATCAAAATTGACAACGATCAATTCATAAAATATGAAGAAAGTAAAATTCAACCAAAAGATATCTTCATCATATTATCTCAAGTTAAAGGTCCAAGATATAAAGATCAAGGGAAGGAATTTTTAAGTCGTGAATTATCAATTCATTGTATTACTCATTATATATAATTTCAAGATAAGTAAAAGATCGTCAAACATGATTCAAAGCATACATCACTAAGAATTATATCCGAAAGATATTTCAAGGAGAATATATTACAATCGTCACTATCGATAGGTGACTCATTTGAATGCATCATCAAATGAGAACGTGATTCATGCATTAGGAGAATTGAGTCATCAAGTTCAAAAGAAAATTTGTGTATAAAATTCGTGTATCAAATGCTTTCAAGCCATTTATGCATAATAAGTCATGAATTTAATAAAGTTGTGATTCTAAGAATTTTGAAGTTATGAATCATTTTGAGGAATCTCATTCTAGCTCAATTCATCAACTCCAAATTCATTATTAAAATCACATATGAGATTCACAAAATGAGTTTATAGATCTCGAATAGATGGAAAAAGCATTTTCTTTTAGATATTTCAATTTAAGTGATTTGACTTCTCATAGGAATGTTCAAAGAGAAAAACAAATATATATATATATATATATGTATAATTTTTTTAAAAAAAAGCCTATTATCATCGTATAGTTTCAAAATAATATTTCATAAAAAACATCATGACTAAAACCACATCATTTCAAAACATAGAATTCTAAATTGTAAAATCAAGCGTGATACACTTTTCAATCGAAATCATTTTAAGAGACTAGCATGTTTTAGCCTTAGTAGTTTTTATGCATAAACAATATATAACTCTCAAAAGTCTTCCATTACTCAAGCTAGTGAGCTTAATCATGTATCATGGAGGTACAGCTCCCAACTTGTGATGACTAAGATTCCTACATAAGAAGATTTTTAGGTACATATTTGACCTTGGGTGTCCCAAAAATTAATTTACTCTTTTTTTTTATTTTATATTGAATTATTTATAGTTCCTTCAGGAACCCATATCAAGTTATGCGAGCTAAGTTTCTTAAATGGACATTTATAAATAACATGTCTGGGCTTGCAACAAAAGTTGCACTTTAGGTGAGATGAAACATGTAGTATAGGTCCTTTAACGAAGGTGGTTGGAATTCGATGAGATCCACTTATAAATCCAATTCCACTTCTTTTTTCGATAAGACCCTTGTTTCCAAGGATCAAATCCAAGCCCTTGCTACCGACCTTAAACTTATATAAGGTCTCTTTAAGTAGCAAGTTCTTCTTCTTAATTGCCTCTAAGTGTTCACACTTAGAGCATGGAGGTAAAGAGAGAGTATTAAGTTTAAGACTATTAAGTTTATCGACTAAGAAAGCATGCTCTTTTTTTAATAAATTAAACTTTTTACTAATAGCTCTACACTAATCAAATAATTTATGAAAGGCAATTGAAAGTTCGTTGAAAGTTAAATCTTCATTAAATAACTCACATACCTCTTCTCTGTAAGCCATCAAGGCGAAGTTGGCCACTTTCTTGCTGCTTGCTTATGTTGGTTATAGGTGCCCTACAAGCCAATCATTTGAGTGGTGGCACCTGTGACATGTTACGACGATCTCTTTGCATATTATTATTAGTATTTTCTTACATTATCTGGATGAATATTGCGATATCCATGGATCTGTGCAATGGGAATCAGATCATAATGAGATCATAATAATAAGACCGATATACCTTTAAACCTAGATCCTAAATCATCCTGATCATAGGTTACTCGATGAGGATATCGAGATAACCGGATAGACTGGTGCGCTGTATACTCGTCTATATAATGGAGGCAACTGGTCTTATAGTCATTTGTGTGGGGACACTAGAGGTACAATGCAGGTGCTCATCAGAGAATGAGTTCACTGATTGATTCACTTACCGAATGTTATATGGTTAGTGATACCTAATATCAGACAGTGATTCCATAGTCCTAGTAGTATGTCTGGTCCTTAGACTTGAGGCACCAAAGATGCCTTATTTGAGTACTCCATTCTTTGACGTCAGACTTACAGGTTTAGAGAGCTCTAGATCTGGTATAGATGGTTCTCAAGAATGGTAGCCAACCTTACGAAGGTAATTGTGTGTCAATAGAGGATCATTCACTCTTGATATCATGAGATGAATATCCTGCATGTGCTCGTTCAGGCAAAATCCCTGGCCAGGGTCGTTCGGATTGAGAGAGAAGGAGTTCGCCGAGAGAATTCGATTAGAGCGAGACTCTGATAGGATTCTATATGGGCCTGACTCTACCATACCCAATATATGGTCTCTGGGATATTAGATGGATGAGGGACTATAGATACATGGTAACTGAGGACAGATAGGTCCGATGGATTATATCCCCTTGTACCATCTGGGGACTATGGTGTAGTGGCCTAGTACATCTATAGTCGATGAGTCGAGTGAATTATCATGGAGATAATAATTCACTATATTAGAAGGTGTTCTGAGTCAGAAGGAGTTCTGATAGGAGTGACTCACGGCCAGCTCAGTATCAGGCCTAGAGAGTCATACACATATGGTGGATGTTGTAATGAGTAAAGGTGTGGATATGAGATATCTGCAAAGCCTCTAGTTTGGATCCTATGGATAATATCCAATTAAATGATTGGATGAGATCCAATTAAATGATTGGATAAGATCCAATTGGATGAGATCAAATTGGATCCTGTGGATAAGATCCAATGAGATCCAATTGGATAGAAATCTAGTGTGAACAAGATCTATTAAGGATAAGCTTCCTCCACCTCTATAAATAGGAGGAACCTCCTAGTTCATAGGTTGAGAGCTCTTGGTAGTCATCCTCATATTCTCCTCAGTCTCCTCTCCTCCTCCTTGGCTCCGGCAGTCTTGTGGTGCATGTGGAGAGAGATCCCGCGGTGATCTAAGGAGCGTCGTTGCTTCGTCCACTGTGTGGATTATTGTTAGAGAGGATTACGCTAGTGCTCCTGCATCCTCTTCATTGGATCTAGAATTTTTGGAGATATACGATCTCCCTAGGTAATGCTTCTGACATAATACATGCGGATTTTTTGGATTTACGATTTTTGCGCATCAATCGTCGCACGATGGTCAAGTACATAATTATGAAAAATCTAGTCTTGTTTTTGTTTTCCATTATGCATGAGATGTCGAATCTCCCGATTTCCTAATAGTGGTATCAGAGCCAGGTTTGTCGTGCGATGATTGACTTATAAACTGCATGTGTTATGTTTTAGATGTGTTTTTGACGCCAAATTCATCGACACAAAAGCAAAAAATGGCTGCAACTATTACTGCGTTCACGAGGCTGCTTGCAACCTTGGCTGCCACCGACGGCCTGCTCACAGCGACAATGACTGTGGGCAAAGAGGACCCATAGGCAGGCCGCTTGTAGGCTACAGGTGGTGCCCCCCCTGGGTGAACCATCGCAGCCGTGTGCGGGGGCAACGTCTGCCAGCAGTGGCACCACTCGAGGACACACCGCCCGCAGGCATGGGCGGCACCCCCTGTGGGCGAGCCGCCGCAGCCACGTGCAGGGGCAGTGTTTGCCCGCAATGGCGCCACCCGTGGGCGAGCTGCTCACAGGCATGGGTGGCACCCCCACGCGCATGCCGCCGCCGGTAGGGTGGCGGCGGTGGTAATGCAACAGCAAGAAAGGGAGGGGATTAGGGGTTTTGGATGAAAAGATAGTTTTGCCCCTCGAATTTTTTAAAATTTCAATTTTGTCCTCTATAATAAAATGACCAAAATACCCTTTAAAATTTAAAAAATTCTCTACATGTTCCTGATTTCAAATTTTAGTTATTTAAAATATTTAAGTAACTATTATTATTTATCTAGTAATCCTATATGATATATACATGTGATGTGATATGATGTGGGAAGATGATCATGGACTTTATGATGTGTGTATGTGATTATTGGGGCCTGCGAGCCTTCATTTTTGTTGATTATCGGGCTTGCGTGTCTGTAATTATGTTATAATTATCATAGAGGCACGGCAAAAGCCTAGAGGTGGTAGCGGGACCCCTGAGGTCGATTCAGACGACTGCGACGCATGGAGATGCATCGAGGTGCCGACAGATCTGATGATGACGAGATGGATGATCACTGTGCATAGAGATGCACTGATATGCACATAGATTCGGATGTAAGTGATTAGGCCTATTGGCTTAGGCCTAATCATATTAGATTAAAGTCCATGACCATCTAGTGTGCTTGTGCATGTGAATGCTATACACCTACTAGATTAGTATATATATATATTTACATGCGATGTAAATATATTTATGTGTGTGACACATCATATCACGAGACCGAATCTAAAACCCCTCCTATGATAATATTAAGTCAGTAAGCATGAGGCAATAAGACTGACCCAAGTGGCTTTCCATCGTTAGGGGCAGGAACCGATTCCCGACGTAAGCTGAGTTGGTCAAGTCTCTCGAGGCTCACCTATTTCGCATCTCACTATCTTGTCTTCGATATAGAGATGTCACCGGTGACCTGAGGACATGATATGCTTAGTCGAGCCCCTTGAGGGCATATCACTGAATCAGACTCATCTTGTAATAATGGTGATGACTTAACTGGACATCATGGTTGGTCGAGTCCCTCGAGGCCATGGTGGTTCAAAGTCCAAATATGATGGGAATCATAAGGAGTTATGATTGACAAGAGTTGTCTACCTTCTGGGCTTAGTGTGATTGGTCGAGTCTCTCGATATTGCACTAAGATGCCGATTGGATCCCAATCCCCACTAAAAGTTTACCGGAGACTTCCGTTTTATATGCATGAGGGTGTCATGTGACTCGCTAGAAAAAGTAGTAGGAGCATATCAAGATAGAAGTTCATATCTTGATTGTTTATTTTTGTTGAAAAATCCTATGGGGCGACATCACATGCGCAGCGGAAGAACAAAAAACAAAACCACAGATTTTCCGTAGAAAGGTTCCATCGTCTGCGAAGATCAATGCGTCAAAAACAAATCTGCGAAAACTACATATATAAAAGAAAATACTTAGGGAGATCATATATCCCTGAATCCCTACAGATCTTTAGGAGAGGATGAAGAAGGTTAAGCGTCCTCCTCTCTAGTAGTATCCACATGGCAAGAATTATGACGATACACCTCTTTAGGGAGAGAAGAATAGAATGTGGCTATCAAAAGAACCCCCCAGCCTATAGAGCTTTGGTTCCCTCCTATTTATAGACGCCCCTTGTAAACCCTAACGGATCTTGCCCTATTGGGTATTGGATCTCCATCCAATTACCCAAGCCTCTTAGATTAGTGGGTCTTTACCCAATAATCTCTTATTAGCAATTATTGGATCTCATCTTAGGATCCAATAATTTAGGAGCTTAATGGATATCCAATAAGATAGGGGCTCCAGCGGATATCTCATATCCGAACCTCTACTCGTCACAACACCTACCATATGTGTGTGACCCTCTAGGCCCAATATCAAGTTGGCCGTAAGTCATACTTATCAGAACTCCTTCTGACTTAGTGAATTATTATCTCTATAATAATTCACTTAACTCATCGATTATAGACGTACTAGGCCACTACGCCACAGCTCCTAGACAATATAGGGGAATCCAATCCTTTGGACCTATCTATCCTCAATTGCCATGTATTTATAGTCCCTCATCCAACTAATATCCTATACATCCTATATCGGGCATGGTGCTATCAGGCCCATATGGTCTCTCCTCGAGTCTTGCTCTTGTCGGATTCTCCCGAAGAAAACTCTATCTCTCAATCTTAATAACCTTGGCTAAGGATTTATTCGAGCAAGAATACATGAGATATTTCTCTCATGATATTGAGAGCGGATGATCCTCTATTGACACTCAATAGCCCTCATAAGATTGGCTACCACTCCCAATAATCGGTTGTACTAGATCTGGAACTTTCCAAACCTATAGGTCCGGTATCAAAGAGTAGAGTACTCACACAGGACATCCTTGGTGTCTCAAGTCTAACGACCAGATACACTACTGGGACTACGGAATTGCTGTTTGACGTGAGGTATCAATAACCATCTAATATTCCATAAGTGGATCAATTAGTAAACTCATTTCCCAATAAGCACTTGCACTGTACCCTTAGTGTCCCCACACGAGTAGCTATAAGACTAGCCACCTCCATTATATGGATGAGTATACAACACACCAGTCTATCCGGTTGTCTCGATGTCCCTCTCGAGTAACTTATGACTAGGATTATTTAGAGTCTGTGTTTAAAGGTGAATCGGTATAATTATCGTGATCTCATCACAATCCGATTCTCATTGCACAGATCCAAGAACATCACAATATATGCAACACGCAAGATAAAGTGATAGAGCCTTCTTCCTCTTTGGTTACTTCTTCTTGGCTTGGGGGCATTCACTTTTGAAGTACTCCGGCTTCTTATATTCATAGTATATTACTTATTCCTTTTTGGGTTCAAGTTTATTTTTAGAATCATTTTTAAATTTATTCCTTCTTATAAATTTTTTGAATTTTCGAGTTATGAGTGCAAGTTCATCATCAAGGTCCTCATTACTTGAAAATTTTTTTAAGTGGTCTTCTTGCATTCTCAATGTCATATCCTTCCTGTTCTTTATAAGGGAGTTCTCGAGCTCTTCAGAAGCATGTCATGTCATTTTATAGGTCATCAATGATCCAATAAGTTCTTCAAGAGGAAAATTTTTTAGGTCCTAGGCCTCTTGAATGGCCATAACTTTTGGATCTCAACTCTTTGAAAGAGATCTTAAAATTTTAGTTATAAGTTTGAAATTAGAAAAACCTTTTCCAAGTGCTTTTAATCCATTGATGACATCCATAAAACGGGTGTATATGTCTCCGATGGACTCACTTGGTTTCATCCAAAATAATTCATAAGAATACATCAAAAGATTGATTTTGGACTCTTTCACTCAGCTAGTGCCTTCATAAGTGATTTTAAGAGTATACCAAATATCAAAAATCGATTCACAAATCGAAACATGATTAAACTCATTTTTATCAAGTGCACAAAATAAGGCATTCATAGCCTTTGCATTAAGAGTAAAAACCTTCTTCTTCGATTCATTCCATTTGTTCATCGGAAGAGAAGATTTTATAAAGCCATTTTCAACAATATTTCAAAGTTTAAAATCCATAAAAATTAGAAAATTCTTCACACAAGTCTTCCATATATATAATCTGACCCATTAAACATAGACGGACGTGTAATTGAATGACCCTCTTGCATGTCAGAATATGTCATCTCTCTTGGGTTTTAAACCAAATGAGAGTGACCTTGTTCTGATATCAATTGTTAGGATCTAGAGTGACAATAAGAGGGGGAGGGGGGGTGAATTAGTACAGTGGATAAAAATCGTAAATCTAAAATGATTATGAAAAGAGTTATGTGTTGAGAAGTTTCGGTTCGATGAAAATGATTTCAATAAAGTGATTTGAGTGAATACAATAGAAACTAGAGAGGAGGAGATCGAGAGATTGTAGCTAAGTAAAGATTGAAGTGCAATAATTAGAACTCACACATCAAGAGAAGTATGCAACAATATATAGTGGTTCGATCAAATGACCTACGTCCACTTCCGAAACCTCTTCTAATGAGATTCCCAACTTCTACTATCAATTCTTCTTGAAGGGAAAGGACCAAGTACCCCTCTTATGAACTTTTATAAGTGGTTCACACTCTCTTTCAGAACTTTTAGAAATGAGACTTGGGAGGTGAACACTCAAGCTATCGAATGCAATTTTGCTAGAGCTTTGACTTAGTTTTTATCACTTTTCAATGTGTTTAGCCAGCTCAGAAGTAAGGAATATTTATAGACTCAATTGGCTTTAGAATTGGAGTAAAAAAGAGTCACATCTTGGATTTTCGGGTACTAGCGGTACCATCGCTTGGCACTAATGGTACCACCGCTAGTTGACCCTGCTCTGTCAGTGTACTAGGTGGTACCACCACCCAGTCTGGTGGTACTACCACCTGATAGGGTCCTCGGACTCTGTGGAGGGGCGATACCTCCGCCTATCAAGTGGTACCACCACTGACAAGTAATAACTGTCAATGGTACCACCATTGACCTAGGGCGGTACCACCGCTCAGACCACTTAGGAACTAGTTCCCGAGGCAGTGCCACCGCCAGACATGATCCAGCACTACTGAATGGGTCTTAAATCTGACTCAATTCAGTCCAGTTAAGGCCCAATTGTCCCCTACTAGAGTTAATAAGGATTATCACATAATCCTAAACCTAACTACGTGCTAACTATGAAATTGAAAACATATTCTAAGCAAAAACATAAACCGACACATCAGGTCTTCTTCCGACGAGTTTCCAATGAACTTTCGATAGACTTCCAATGAACCCTCGAACAGTCTTTCGGTGGACTCCCAGTAGACTCCCGGACTTTACGACGAGTCCCAACGAATCTTTTGGTAAGCTTTCGAACTTTCTCGGTAAGCTTCACGAACCTCCAACGATCCTTTCGATGAACTTCCGAAACCTTCGACAAGTCTCCAATTTATTCTCGACTAGTTCCAGCAGCACTTCCGTCGATCTTTTGGACTTCCGACGGACTCTCGAACTCCCAACGTTTTTTACTCTGACAATTTTCTTTATGTCTTCATTTGCTATCATAGTTAATCCTACACACTTATCTCAATAATATGGATTAGATCAAATAACCTATCAATTGATTTCATCATCAAAATTCAAGATTCAACAAAGTCATAATTGTAATAATAAATAATCTAACATTTTATAGAAAAATGAAACATATAAGACACATCATCATTTTATCTGGAATCTTGTAGTAAGTAGAGTCATAACAATGAAGTATTATGACAATGAGTAAGTTACATATATTCTCACTAAGTCACTTCTTCAAAAATATATTTATTTTATGTCTTAAATTGATGTACGTGACTATGGATCAAGAGAGAGTATTAAGAATTGATTTATAGATAATTATTTAGATAGTTATTATATTTTAGATAGTTATATGTATGTTTTAAATAATAGCTCATCATCTAAAAGTTATGAAAATATTATCCATACTTAATCATGAGTGATATAATGGGGTGAGATAGTTAGTAGATCTTAATAAATAACATCATAGTTGATGAAGTAAGATATTCTTATGTTCTAAATCTTATATCTTATTTAATATTATATCAATTTTTTTATTAAAAATATTCTCTTTTAATTATATCATAATATTTTATTTTTAACGTTTCTCGTTCCTGATGACCAAGATACAACACCTGTGACTTCTCATCGGCTCAAAAATCCACAAATCTTTTAAGCTTCCAATCCAGACATAAGAACCCAAATGTCATATCGATCGGATAGTCCAATAACTTTCAGCGCTATCGGATAAATTACACTTATGGTGATGACAAGGTAAAGTAAGAAACACATTAAAAAAGGACCCCTATACACCAATTAACTCAGATGGGAGACTGCACTCAACCTGAAATTAAATGGACTTAATCCGATCCTAACACATGGCGGGATCATAGATCCGCCATCAACAACCACAAATGATTATTTTGCACCATAGACGACCTCTGGCCTATTATAGTTTGAATGTCTGATTCAACTAGTTTTTTCGCCACCGGTCCGACGTTTGTTATAACCGGAAATCCTTCGTCCTTTGACAAGTGCAGGTCAGCAGCTATCAGATGACCGATAAATATCTAAATGCTCCTCTGACCAGCACTGACTAAGGCATTCAGGGAAAAATATCATCTGATTGGAGACATGAAAATTCAAGATTGACTAAGTGATGATATGCTGAAGCTGACCCAGTAGTTAAGTAATCAAGTCAAGCTTAAGCACAGTAAAACTTGTTTCCGGTCATAGAGCTGTCTGGAAAAGGCTTGAAATCTTCCTACTGTTTCATATTACTACGGAAGTCAAAACCTGACAGCCAACAGCAACGAGACTGGAAAAAAGCAAGCAAGAAGGTGAACCCACCTTATCAAATCTTGTAGCCAAAAACAGACTGCCATATATAACCCAACAAAGTTGAACATTATCAGGAAAAATGGAGTTTCATGTCAGCCTAAGCAAGTCAAAGAACACCACAAAAATGCCAGTGCACTGGAAGCACCGATAACGATTAATGCTGCAGCTTTAGCGCACTAAGCTGCTAATAGGAGCAAGACAGCACAATTCAGGGTCCCACCATGCCCTAGCACCCACTAACTGCTGCAGGCATGGCATGCAATAATTCAAAAGATTTTAATTATCGCATAGGCAGAGCAGTTGTTAATAATGAGATGCTTGTCCTTCATAAGCATAATGGATACTTGGGCATAAGTACAGTAGTTGTTAATAATGCATACAGTAATTCTAACACGATCACTGTCAAACATTCCAGCAGCTCAAAAAGGTCAATATGCATGACTTGTATAGGAGAACAAACTGTTCTTATTGTTTTCTAAAAGAAGGTGGAAAATTTAAATCTTAATATGAAATACAACTTAGGCAAATCTTACCTCCAAATCGTCGCAAAGGAGAGAAATGCCATCGACCAGTATCGTATCAACATAAGGATCTGCGACGATCCAACACATCGTATGTCATTCATTTAATGCATCACAAGCATGAAGAACTTGCAAAGCGCAGTTGCATTGAATTAGATATCAGGCAGCCAGCAGCAGATGAATATTGTTTCACGTACGAGTCAATGACTACGCGGGCAGCTCCTGGTGAAACCACATGCTACCCATATAATCACTCGGACAGAATACGATACAAAAGCATTGAATCGGTCGATAAAGATCATGTAAACCAAGCAATGAATATATATAAATTAATTCTATAAATTATTTGATGCCAGAAGGAAAAACAAGGGTGCCTCAAGAAGAATAAACCACAAGATAGTAAGAGATGACCAACGAATTATCATCTCGACAGTTTCGTGCCATATGCGCAGTTTCCAAAACATCATCACAGCAAAGATAATCCACTCGACCCTCATTAACACTCAATTGCATGGTTGTGCTCTAATAAAAATAAAAAATACACTGGAATAAATAAGCTACTCTTAATTCTGACTTGATGACTCTAGTGCTGAGCACCTTAAGATGGCTATGATGCAGTTAATTGGCAAGGAAATGAATCATAAATGTTGTGCCATTTAAGGTGGATCCTAGATGGCAACACAGTTTAAGTTGCTTCCTCGGCTAATGTATTGTATGGTCTAAATCAAGGTCTACAATATTATTTTATCATAAACTTAGCTAGTTTTACTTAAATTGTGTGGCATCCTTGTGTGTCCGTCCACACAAGTCAGTCTCCTCAAAACCTCCTATGATCTCTTAGGATCTATAGAAGAGAAAATGGTTTAGAGAAAGCATTTCACTCGGGATCCATGAGTCACCATTTTAGTAAACACTTCATAACTAATGCAAATTATAAACATAAATTTCATAAGCTTTGAACGGTTGTACACTAAAAGATCCAAAATAGTTCACTATAGATCGACAAGCCCACAAGTACCTATATGACACAACCTTTATTTACTAGTCTAAAGAGATCACCAAAGCCAAGTAAAATGGGGGTGCTAAGCCTTCTATTAGCTTTATATACGCTATAAAAAGTATGAACAAAATCGAAAGACACGAACATACATGAGTATCATATCAAATATCCTATTTATAATTTTATCTATGATATTCTCCCCCACTTATTCCATCAAGGTCCTCGTCAGAAACTTTGCAAACGCTACACCTCCTCACTTTTACTGAGTCTTCAATCTTTTGCTCCAACTGCAATATGCCTCTTGGTTCCCAATTGCACTCTGTTGATATTGATGAGTAGTTGAACTTTGATCTGCTATGCTGCTTCAACTCACTAATGACTCTGACTTTGGTGTAGATTTGATTGAGTTGTGTTAATCCCTATTGGTTCTTGTGGATCCCTTAGATAAAGAAAAAGACTATCCTTGGTATGCACTAGTTTCTCAAATGCCTCATGTCGTTTGAACTAAGTGGATGCTTGTTAGAGCTTTAACGAGCATCACCTCATAGACTTTAAAGTTTTTGGGGTCCTTTCTCTATAAAATTTGGCTATTGATTTTTCTTCCACTTAGTTGTCACTTCTAAGTAGGTTTGTATTACTTCTACTTTCGATTGACATTCTATTGAGAAATAAAACAGACAATCTACTTTCAATAGCACCAATCACTATTGGTGAGGATTTGACAATTATTATCTTCTATTAGGTTTATTTGAAGGGTCTTTGAACCTGTGCAGAGCTCCTCTACTAGATATATAAGAGAATTAGAGTACCCAGTTTCACTCATTCTCTTAAGAGTTGAGAAGATAAAAGTACTTGACTTTGCTCGTCTCCTTGAGGGTTGTACTCTATACATCAAGCTGGTTATTAGTCTTCACCTACTCATTGTTCACACTTCTAAAGTACTCAAAGTGTCTATATTCCTTGCGTTGAGTTAGCTACTATGATTCACGTTCTCAATGCTATCGAACTTCTGAAATGTAAGAAGTTTTTACCCCAACTTGAAGTAAGTCTTTAATAGTTTTAGTCGCATCTAAGATTAAACTATCTTCTCCATCATCTTTGTTGCGCACTCTTTTGAGTAGCAAAGGTACAACACCGTATATCACCTATTTCGTTCCTTAGTCGAGCACTCTTGCATCGACCCCAAGTTCTCCACTTTCGATTATTATGATGAGAAGTTTATTGACACTAGTCTTATAAAATTTTCTAGTCTTGCCTTGGTATTTGGAATTTGCCTTTATATTCTTTACCACCTCGGCCTTTTCATGACCAAGCACTCTCCCTCCATAAGAGCAAGAGATCGATGACTCTATAGAAGTCTCGCCACTTTAGTACCATAGTGCTGCCATGCCCATGGCCCTGCTATCCGTTACCTTTCATCTATGTCCCTTTCTTCACGATCGGAAGATCTGCCTTCGCGGCACTATGGCACTCCTTCGAGTCCACCTCTATTGTAATCGATGCTTGGTTTTGGGTAGCTAAGTCCCTCTGGACTCGTCGTCGTTTACTCGTCCCTTGGATCACCTGCTTCAACACTTCTATGTTCTCCAAGTAGTTCCCATTAGTTGATGAAAAGATAGGCTATAACTCTCATGCATATGCTCTACCATCATATTGCAAGGTTTGTATCGATTTTGTTCTTCTTAACTTATTTGGTAGTAATGTTCGCTTACTCAGCCTTGTCCTCTGACTTATCGGGCTCCCTTAAGCAAATATAAGCTCTAGAGTAATCCAACTCTCTAACCACTCCAATTATACCTCAACATGAAAGTCACCTCATGAGACTCATTGGTACTTGCATTCGAACTTCTCTCTCAGTAGTACATAGCCCCCATATGCTAATGACCAAGACTTTTATTTGATGCAAAATTCAATGCATATGAAAGACCCACCTCTACGACACTATGGCATTCACTTCTTGAATCCATAGCCCTTCTTACCATCATGTTGTTCACTAAAGTGAAGCTCCCAATAGCTTCTGATCATACCTTCATATGATCTAGTCTCCGCAGGACTGGTCACATGTGTGTCGCATTGCATTGAACTATTCCACCATGATCCGCTATACCATGTCATCTCCTAGTAACATTTTTATCGTATCTTGATTATTGTGGGCTGAACTCGAACTATGATCCCTCCATATGTGGCCTCTACCAATGCATTGTAGGACTTCTGCTACCTTCGATTATGTTCGCTCCATTAGCAATCGACCTTCGTCGACCTGCTCTCAGGTCATACCTAGATAAAGCATAGCTCTAAGATAATTTATTACCTAGTAGCTCTCGAAGTCCATCAACTTCGTTGAATTGATGCACCATTGTTTGGAGCACCATTGTTTGGATCCTAGGCCTCTGCCCCCACTAACATAATTTACACAGCGCACTACTTCTTTTATAGCAACTCAAATGGTAGCACTATAACATATTCTTCAAGAGTACCCACCTCTATATCCTCTTGCCTTGTGCCAAGGCTTTCTGACCCCAACTTCATCTCCGCAAGTTGAGTCACCTTAGTTCCTTCATTAAATGCTTTTCTAAGATAATGTGGGTGTGTCTCGAAGCTCTCTTCATCTTTGGCACCATGCAAGATAAGTTTGCTCTATCAGAATAAGGGACCCATGGAACAACATGATCCTGCTCTTGTCTCTATAAGAGTTCATGTCCTTGACATTTTTCTAAGGAAAGATTCATACCTCCACTCCATATACTATCTTCTATGCCAACTCCCTTCATGCAGCTTAAGTACTTTACTAAGTTACACCCAAGTTGCTCTGCTTCTCGATTTAAATTAAGTTGATGGTGGCTCTTACGCTCACCATTTCACAGGTCAACCCTTTGTTGAGTCCGATCTTCATATCGGCTCTAAGTGTGCCTTTATTTGTGTCATGCCTCAGGTCACTCTCTCACTTGATCTTGCACTGCATCCACCAATACATTACCTCATATGAGATCATGTGATGACTCCTCGCTGTTCGTTTGATCCGTTTAGCTTTGTGAAATTATTGTCTTGAGGTACTCCTCAATATGTGTGATTTGTTGCATAAGATTCTCCCTTTAGAGAACCGAGACTTATCCCTTCTAGATATCTATCCTATTAGAGTAACTTCTTTCTTCGCATCATTCATTCTGAAAGTTTCGAAGACTACTATCCCCTTGGACTATTCCATCTTGCTGAACAAACTATGCATTATCTTGGCCCTATAAATGCACTTACTAGATTGCGGTTCCTCGCCAATACAGCCCCCATTACACCTCTCAAGGGCTAGCAACATACTGAACTCACTGCACATTGCAACCTCCTATGGGCATATCCTTTTTATACTGAAGAGAAAATTTCAATGCTCCATGACGTCAAGTTTCGATTGCTTTGGGATGGCCACGAACATTCTATCATATGCATAGAAGCTCTTATATGAGTACCAAATTCTTTGAGTTAGCAATTCTCCTCACCTTGTGAGCTTTGTACAACTCTTTCGGTCGCTTAGTAACCCATCCCACTTTGCAAAGTCTCATCTTTTACCAAGCATCCCACTTGCTTTGAGCACTATCAAGTATGGTTGCCAACGTCGAGCCATAGCTTGAACTCAATTATCTCAATCTTTATGCATTATGCATTCTTTCCAACTTGCTTGTCCTCGTGTGCCTCTCACATGAAGGGTTGGTCATTCTTCTAAATGCCAATCTCAGATGCCCACTCCTTTGAGTGACTCCTTTCCTTATATCTTTATATTCGTTTCCTCAAAATAGTCGCATATGCTAGTTGCCCTCAATGCAACCCTACTAGGTCTCCAACATTTGCATGTTAAGTGTTTATAAGTATGTTTGTCTCTCTCTAGTACCAAATGTCACGAACTTAGCTATTTTTGCCTAAGTCATGTAGCACTCTTGCATGTTTGTTTACAAAAGTTAGCCTCCCCGAAACCTCCTATAGTCCCTTAGAAACGACAAAAGAGAAAATGAGTTAGAGAAAACATTTCACTCAGGATCCACAAGCAACTATATCAATAAACACTTCATAGCCAATACAAATTACAAACATAGATTTCATAAGCTCTGAATGATTACATAACAAATGGTCCAAAATGGTCCACTATAGATTGACAAGCCCATACGTGCGTATATAATATAACATTCATTTACTAGCCTAAAATAACTACTAAAGTAAACCAAAATGGAGCTACTAAGTCTACCGTTATCCCTCTATATGCTATGGAAAGTATGAATAAAATCGAAAAACATGGATGTACATAAGCATTATATAAAATATTCTATTTATAATTTTATCCGTGACAGTTTGGTATAGGCTATAACCGTTCCTTATTCATTACTATTGATTTTTATTGATTTTAGAAAATATAACCATTCTCATTAAGTTCATCATTCATTTCTCTATTTATTATGATTTAAACATTTTAATTTTTCATTCATTATGAATTAATCGTTATTATTAAATTTTTATTCATTATCATTAAAATTCTTATTTATGCTCCAAACGTTACAAACTTGAATCAATTCTTAAACATTATGAATTTGGTGGTAATAAATGTTCTTGATGGGAGAATATCTATATAAAGTGAGGTTTTGATCCTTTGGTTCCATCTCTCGCTTAAGTCTTCAAGATTTTCTACACCATATAAAGTGAGAGTCCTAAGTCGAGAAGAGCCAAAATATTGAGAGAAATCATTACAGAAATTTTTTGACATTAATGGCTGGAGATATGTAATTTTGTTTCCGCATTAGTTTCATTGTGTTTCTATTATAGTGATTTAGAAACACATTTTATTCTTAAGTTTTTTTATATTTGGTATTAGAGCCTATTGATTAACCTTTACCTTGATATGAAAAATATTTTTATTTTTGTACCATTGATTTCGATTTCTCTTTTGAAACTTTTAATGCATTTGGAGTTGAAAATATGCAGATATAAGATTTTCAGTATTTTTGATGAACTGAAATATTCATTATCGCTAAATTACTCATATTTTATATGAATATTTAGTCATATTAATTTATGCTTATAGGCTAATTTTATTCAAAATGTCTAGTGATCTATATAATCTTAATTAATTAGGGACTAGCCATAGCATCCTTAATTGATTAAATTATATATAAAGTTAAAATAAAGATCACATAAGGAATTAAATATGTATTGTGATTGATTATATTTAATATAATAATCGTTATCCCATAGGAATTTTATTATATTTATATAATTAATCAGGATAAAACATCAAATTATTTTCATAATTTACCCATAGGAATTATGAATTGGTACATAATTTGATAGTTTTATCATAGAGACAATTTGAATATATTTGAATTAAAAATTTAGCCCACGAGTAATTTTTATGTCATGAGATTCAATTTTGGCATGTTTCACATTAGTAAAGCATGCAGTTTAGATTATTAAACCTCAAATTTTAACACAAGCATTTTAGATTTTATGTAGTTTCTTAAACTATTAATTTCTCTAATATTCGATGTGATATTTCCGAACTTAGGGGTGATAACTATAAGATTTAGAAAGGGAGGATTCTCCTCCATCTAGGATGGATGGACATTAATTATGTTATTAGGAAAGATGAACCACCTGCAGTCACTAATACCAGCACTCCAACTGAGGTCACGCTATATGAGCAATGGGAGAGATCCAATCGACTCAGCATGATGTTTATCAAGACTAAGATAATTACTGGCATATGTGATTTTGTTGACCAGCATGAGAAGGTCTGAAACTTGCTACAAGCTATCGACGAGCAATATGTTACTTCAAAAAATGCATTAGCAAGTACCGTAATAATAAAATTCTTATCCCTTAGACTCACCAATGTCAAAGGTGTGCACGAGCATATAACGCAAATGCATGATATTATAGCTCAAATTAAGAAACTCGAGGCTGATATGTCAAAATCTTTCCTAGTACACTATATTCTGAATACACTTCCATATCAATATGAGTCTTTTAAGATTTCATACAATATACATAAGGATAAATAGTCAATCAATGAATTAATAACTATGTGTGTTCAAGAAGAAGAGAAGGTAGTGATGGAATTGGGTGAGAGTGTATTGGTAGTAACCACTCATAGAAAGAATAAAACTAACAAAAATCAAACCAATTAGCAAGGAAAAGGTAAAATACCACCCCAAGCTGATATAAAGAAAGAAGCAAAGTATTTTTTCTATAAAAAAAAGGGACACATGAAGAAGGAATGCTTGAAATTCTAACAATGGCTTGAAAAGAAAGGTAAACCAATCTCATTTGTGTGTTATGAATCTAATATGGTTAATGTTAATATTAACACCTAGTGGATTGACTCTGGATCAACAATCCATATTGCAAACGCTTTGCAGGATATGCAAAACCTAAGGAAGCCAGTGAGAAGTGAGCAAAGCATCTTATTGTTGAGTCTCGAATTTTGATGATAAAACTAATTGATTATGTTTTGTTGTCTAATTACGTTTTGAGTGACGAGATCTGCTATCGATCAGGATTAGAGAGTTGACATAAGATGAATCAGCATTGTGTCGGAGGAAATAAGGTCAAGAGATTGGACGTCGAGCCGGAGGTCTGATCGATAATCGATAGAAGGCTTCGAACAAAGATATTGGGCATCGGGCCAAGAAGAGTAGTGTTGCACCAAGGATATCAAGGTTGCGGAGGTCAACCATCGATTACGCAATAAGCCGTAATAGAGGATGATGCACCGAAGTACTAGATGAAGCACCAAACAATAACATGCCGGGCAACATGAGGTTGATTTGTATAACTGACTAGATCGAAGTAGAGTTAAGGTTTATGTGTGTAGAATTAACTACGATAACGATGAAGACATAAAGTGAAACAAAGTGTTGGAGTCAAGAGCGATGGAATCGCTGGGAGTTCGAGAGTTCGACGGAAGTCCAAAGATTCGTTAGGAGTATTGTCGGAATTGGTCGAGAATGAGTAGGGAGCTTGTCAAAGAGTTTTCGAAAGTTCATCGAAAAGATCAGAGCTTACCGAAGAAGCTCGTCGGAACTCTCCAAGATCATCGTGAAGTCCAAGAGTATTCCGAGAGTCCATAGAATGGTGTCCGAGGGTTCGTCGGAAGACCACCGGAAGTTTGCTGGAAGCTCGCCGGAGGAAGACTTGATGTGCTTGACTTTGTATTAACTTAGGAAATATCTTTAATTTATAGTTAGTATGTAATTAGGGTTAGGATTAAGTGTTAATCCTATAACCCTAGTGGGGGCAAACTAGGCCTGGTAATGGACTGGTTTGAGCTAGGTTTAAGGCCCAACCAAAAGTGCTGGACCTTGTCTGGCGGTGATGCTAGTCATATGTGCCCTGCAAGCCAATCACATGAGTGATGATACTTATGACTTGATATGCACTCTTTCTTTTGCTTATTATTATTAGGCATTTTATCACTTTATTTTGCGTGTTGCATATATTGTGATATCCTTGGATCTGTGCAATGGGAATCGGATCGTGATGAGATCACGATAATGAGACCGATTCACCTTTAAACACAAACCCTAAATAATCCTGGTCATAGGTTACTCAAGAGAGACATCGAGATAACCGAATAGACTGGTGTGTTGTATACCCGTCCATATGATAGAGGTGGCTGGTTTCATAGCTACTCGTGTGGAAACATTAAGGGTATAGTGCAGGTGCTCATTGGGGCATGAGTTCATTGATTGATCCACTTACAAAATGCCATAGTTTCAGTAGTGTATCTGGTCCTTAGACTTGAGACACTAAGGATGTCCTATATGAGTACTCCACTCTTTGATACCGGATTTATAGGTTTGGAAGTTCCAGATCTAGTACAGCCGATTATTGGGAGTGGTAGCCAACCTTACGAGAGTTATTAAGTATTAATAGAGGATTATCCACTCTCAATATCATAAGAGGAATATCCCATGTATTCTTACTCAAACAAATCCTTGGCTAAGGTTATTTGGATTGAAAGAGAAAGAGTTCTCCAAGAGAATCCGACTAGGCAAGAATCGAGGAGAGACCGTATAGGCCTGACAACACCATGCCCAGTATAGGGTCTCTAGGATATTAGATGGATGAGGGACTATAGATACATGGTAACTAAGGATAGATAGGTCCAAAGGATTAGATTCCTCTATATTGTCTGTGGACTGCGGCGTAGTGGCCTAGTGCGTTCGCAGTCGATGAGTTGGGTGAATTATTATAGAGATAATAATTCACTGAGTTATAAGGAGTTTTGACAAGTATGACTCACGGCCAGCTCGATATTGGGCCTAGAAGGTCACACACATATGGTAGGTGTTACGACGAGTAGAGATTCGAATATGAGATATCCGCTAGAGCCCCTAACTTATTGGATATCCGTTAAGCTCTTGAATTATTGGATCCTAAGATGAGATCCAATAAGAGCTAATAAAAGATTATTGGGTAGAAACCCACTAATCCAAGAGGCTTGGATAATTGGATAGAGATCCAATACCCAATAGGATAAGATCCATTAGGGTTCACAAGGGGCCTCTATAAATAAGAGGGAATCAAAGCTCTATAGGCTGGGGGTTCTCTTGATAGTCACCTTCTATTCTCCTCTCCCAAGAGAGGAGCATTGTTGTAGTCCCTGCTATGTGGATACCGCTAGAGAGGAGGATGCTTGACCTTCTTCATCTCTCCTATAGATCTATAGGGATTCAGGGATATACGACCTCCCTAGGTACTTTCTTTTACACATGCAGTTTTCACGGATTTATTTTTGACATACCGATCTTTGCATAATGACAAACTTTCATGGGAATCCAGGGGTTTTGATTTTCTATTCTTCCGTTATGCATGAGATGTCGTCCCCTATGGATTTCCCAACAGTGGTATCAGTGCTAGGTTGTTCGTGTGAAGGTCAGATCTTAAACTACGTGTATTATGATTTAGAATATATTTTATCATCAAAATTATTGGCACAAAAGGCGAGGAAGAGCAGCAATTGTTGCTGCCCTTGCTGCGCTTACAGAACGGCCAAAGGCTGCTTGCAGCCTTGGTCACTACCAGCAGTTTGCATGCAGCTAGCCAATGGGCTGCGGGCCGCAAGCAGGCAACGCTTGCAGGCTGCTTACGTCGGCGGCCTGCGGCATGCCTGCAAGGGGCAAGTGGCCAATCCGCAAGGGTTAGCGCCGCCTACGGGCGCTGCGCTCGTGGGCAGAAGCACCCGCATGGCTAGGGCCATCCGCGAGCGGTCGCCCCACACGAGCGGTGCTGCACCCGCCGGGGTAGCACCGGCCCGCTGCGGGTGCTACGAGCACTTGCGCGAGCGGTGCCCACTCACGGTAGGGGCAACGCCTGCGGGCACTGCATGTTAGGGATCGAGCGGCACTAAGAGGGTGGGGGGGTGAATTAGTGCAGCGGATAAATACGATAAACTTCGGTGCTTTTAAAACAAGTTCGGAAAACTTCATACATTGAAAACAATGTTTTGTTTAAAACCATTTTGATTGCATTTTAACTTGAAGAAATACGTAAGAAGGAGACAACGAAGTAGAGCATCAAAGTGAAGATGGTTTGCAGTAATGTAAATGACAATAAGATAAACGCAAATTGATTTATAGTGGTTCGGTCATATGACCTACGTCCACTCCTGATTCCTCTTCACTTGAGGCTATCAGCTTTTCCACTAGCTATCCTCCTTCCAATGGGCGAGGATGAACTCCCTTACAGCACCACTCCTTTTAACGGGCTTAGCAGATAATCCTTACAAGGCCTCTTACCCCTCTCTTGGACTAGAACACTCTTAAAACTTAGAGGGAAGATTTTGACATACTTTTAACAGAGTTTTCCCTCTTTTTATCTCAGTTCTAGACATCCCTTCATCCATGAATGAGAGGGGTATTTATAGACCTCAAGAGGATTCAAATTTATAGCCCAAACTTGGAGCCTAAATTTGAATCACCTTGGTTTTCAGTATTCTGGCGGTACTGGGTGGTGCCACTGCCTAGCTCTCGGCCTCTGGGTGGTGCCACTGCCCAGCCTATTTTTGCTCACTGGTTTGGGCCTAAAACTTGGCCCAAATCGGTCAAAATCAAGGCCTAATTGGCCCCTACATGGGTTATAGGATTAACACCTAATCCTAACCCAATTTAACATGCTAACTATGAATTTAAAGATATTTCTTAAGCTATTACAAAGTCTGACAAGTCACAACTTCTTCCGGCGAGCTTTCGACAAACTTCCGGCGGTCTTCCGACGAACCCTCGGAAACCATTCTGCGAACTCCCAGCAAGCTCCCGGACTTCATGATGATCTTGGCGAGTTCCACCAAGCTTCTTTGGCAAGCTCCAATCTTTCTTGGTTAGCTCCATGAACTTCCGATGAACCTTCCGGCAAACTTCCAAACACCCTTCGGCAAGCTCCCTACTCATTCTCAGCCAGCTCCGACAACAGTCCTAATGAATCTTCGAACTTCCGTCGAACCCTCAAACTCCCAATGATCCATCACGCTTATCTTTCGGCACTTTATTTCGCTTTAGGTCTTCATTGTCATTGTAGTTAATCCTGCACACACATAAACAAAACTCTACTTCGATCTAGATAATTATTACAACGCGAATTGACATTCAGTTGCCCGGCACATCATTGGTCGGCGCTTCATCCAATTCTTCAGCACATTGTCCTCTCTTATGGCTTGTTGCCCAATCGGTGGTTGACCTCCGTAACCCCGATATCGTTGGCGCAACTCTGCTCTTCTTGGCCCGATACCCGACATTCGAAGCTTTCTACTGATTGTCGACCGAACCTCTGACTCAACATCCAATATCCTGACGTGATCACTTCTGGCGCAACGTCAATTCCTCCAGTGTCAACTGTCTAATCCTGATTGATAGTAGACCTGTGTCACTCAAAATGTAGTGAGATCATAAAATACAATGAATTAGTTTCATCATCAAAATATGAGATGTAACAATCTCTCCTTTTTTGATGATAATAATTAATTGATGACTAACGGAGTTAACCATAACTCCTCAGAGTTTAACCAAACTCTCCCTATCAATATGCCATTGATAGAATACTTGGATTATCCCAAATCCAAGCAACATTCATCATAAATTATGATAAAATAACAAACCATCATGCAAATATATAAAATATTTAATTCAATGCATGAAGTCATCAATCTACTTCTCCCCCTATTCCATCAACAAAAAGGAGAAGTTGCATTATAGCTAGTTTAAAAGATATGTAAGATTTATAATCATACTAGCTATCAATTAAGATTTTCAACATACATCACTTTAAAACATTCAATCATAACAAGTTTTTAAGGATGTCTAAGCATAGCAATTTTTCATCACTTGCTTCTTGTGCAAGTTTGTATTTTGCTTTTGTGGCATGCTAGCAACTTTTAAAATGTTCAAGATAGGATGTTCCTTCATTTCAATGATAAAGCTAGCAAATTTTATTGAAGTCGCAAGCTAGCAATAAATCTTCTCCCCCTTTGTTTTTGTCAAAAAAGAAGGCAAGAGTGCAATTCTTTTCCCTTTACATGAATTTTGAAACTATGATAATTAACAAAGATAAATATTCATGGGGTATCAAAAGTTTACATTCATGATTCAAAATCAATTTATAAAAATCAAGTTATAAACTAGAATCAAGTTGTAAATTTAACATTCAAGCTATCTCTTACGATACTTATTAAGATGCTAACAATTTTACGATACGTTAGCAAGTAATTTTTGCTTGCTCTAGCAAAATTCTTTCTTTCGTGATACATAAGCTAGCAAGCATTTGCCTTAAGCTAGGAATCTTTCTTCCCCTATGTCATTGTCAAAAAGAAGGGATGAATATTATCTCAATCCAATAATTTTGCATCAATCAATATTTTAATTTTTATATGATGCAAACAAGCCATAGATGCAAAGAATTCATGAAAGATATCAATATGAAATATCAACAAGGATCAAGAGATATCATACATGGTTCACAAATGTCCTTTTTCAACAAAATCAAGATCAAGATTCAATGATTCATCCTAAAGCAAATTTTCTCTTATATCAATTTTTAATCATCACAAGTGATATTCAAACATTTGCATCAATATTTCAATCAAGAAGTATTGAAATGTAGGAGAAAAATCAAAATAATGCATGCAAAGTTTCAATCATCAAGGCATATTTTCTCAAGTTAATAAGTCCGAGAAATCAAGATCATTATCTATAAATTTTAGCATCAACTTTCAATTCATGATAAGGGGCATACAACTAAGAATCATGATACATAAAAACATATCATTCTCATAGATCAAGTCATGATTCTTGGATTCATCATAAAAAAAATTAATTTTTAATCATCACTTTAAGGAAGTTATGTCATAAAGGATCAATTCATGAATAAACAAGAATTATATATATTTATCATGAAGAAAATCTTGACTTATATGTAAGAGTTTTCAAATCATTATGATAATGATTTCGTAAAAATAATCTCAAATATATAGTTCCAAGAAATCAAAATCATGATTTATAAGACTCATATAAATTATCAAAATTACACTCAAGAGATTCATATAAGGTCATGAATTCAATAAAATTTCTTTATAGCAAAATAAAATCTTTTAGAGCTTGATTCAAGCATTAAATACATCTTAACAAGTCATAATTCCAAAAGATTCAAGAGTCACTAAAAAAAATCATTCAAGTTTAATTTTACAAATCAAGACTCATAATCAAATTATCATTTAATATATTCATAACAGGAACAAAGTTATTACCATATCATCAAAATCTCATTCAAAATTCAAGTGATTTACAAAATATCATAAATGAATTTATCACTTGTCTTTCATGAAAAATAAAAAATTTCAAAAATCATACACTTCGCTTTTTTATGATTTGCATTGATTTCATTTGAACATGCCTTTCTCGTTTAATGTCAAATAGAGATAAGCATGAAAGTTCGAGACATAAAGGCTAAATCTCATAAAGTAAATTGTCAAGAGAATTTTAAATATTCATTTTCAAGCTATGATAAAAAGAGTAAGTCAAAGATTTAATCATATCATGTCATGAATTCCAAAGGATATCTCAAGTTATTAATATCACATTAAAAAGATATTTCAAAAAGATATATCGATAAGTGATTTATTTATATCATTTCATTTGAATTCATGATTCATTTGGTAGGTTCTCCTATTTAGTAAATAAAAAAGGAATTATAGGAGAACAAAATAAATTAAGAGAGATAGAACATAATTGAAGCATTTAACATGATTGAAGCATGATTCATAAAAATATATCTGATGTCATAAATACGAATCAAGCAATTTTCAAATCTAAAATTATCCTCAAAAATCACATTCAATAAATTCATACATGATAAGCAAGGATTTATTGAATTTCCTCTAGAAAAATTGATAAGATTGAGATAGAGGATTGCATTTTGTTTTTATATATGATTTGCTTCTTATAACCATGCTTTTGCCCTTAATAAAAATAAATGTCAACATTCAAGATGAAAAAGCAAATTTTATCATAAAGATCATCGAATCACATTAAGCATGTGGCATTTTCCAAAAGATTCGATTCAAGAGATTCACTTTATCATGATAATGTGTTCCATTTTAAGTTGTTTGTTTAGTACTCATGTTTCAAAAGATGAGTATCAAATTTTAAAACCAAACCATGAGTTTGTCATCAAGATATAATAACTTCAAATCCTCATGACAATACATTTTCCTATTTTTATGTGTTTCAATCTAAGTGAACATGTTCCGATTTTTATGCAAAGACCAAGCAATATATCAAAAACCAAAATCATCAGATACATTTATTATTTTCATTTCATGCAAAATATATTCATAAGGTATGTTCAAGTTTTTGCCAAATCAATGCAAATATCCATGTTCAAGTGCGAGAGGTAAACTTCATCAAAAAGTTCATCAAGCATGATATCATCATTCTAATTCCAATGATAATTCTTTTATTTTCAGAATATCGATCTTTTTAACTCATTCAAGCATTATTTAATCATCAAGAAATTTCATATGTCAAATAAAGGACAAAGATTTTTTATTCATACATTCAAACCATCATCAAAATTTCTTTCATAATTCAAGAGATTCATAACATGCATATATGTGTATCATGTATAAAATCAAAACACACGTTTTGTTATCAACACCAAAAATATGATACGTCATTAAAAAATATAGAGTATCATTAAGCAAAAGACTTGATTCATCATGATAATACATTTTACTTTCCCCCTTTTCGTGTGTTTCAAGCATGTTTAGATTTTTATGTAAAAACAAAATCATCAATATGCTTGCTTCTTTTTTTTAATCATATTCGGTGTGCAAGCATTATCATGAATTATATGATTATCTCAATAATTGATTTTTTTGTGTCAAAAACAATGCATCTTATTTTAAATCGAAAGCATCATTATATTTAGAAGCGATTTCATCATAAAAATGATTAAGACCCATTAATCCAAGGTAGAGGTTTTCAAATCATAAGCAAGATACACATATCTATCATCAAAAGACTTTCAAGAAATTCATACATAGATATGTATCATGTTTAAGATCGAAAACTGATATAGAAAGTATACGTGGAATTTCATCATCTCAAAATGTCATCTTAATTCGTTATGAAAACAATTAGACCAAAAACACATTAATCCAATACATAGAGTCAAATCAACATAACTTCAAAAACTAATGCATGTTATAAAATCATCAAGCATCATTTTTAGAAACGAAAAGCAATATAAAACATTAAGATACGCATGCATGGATTAATCCTAAGCATTATCACAAATCATGCAATCATCATTCATATTTTTAATTTTCAAAAATTACTAGAAAGAAAAAGCATAATAAAAAAAATTCCTACCAACTATATCAAGCAACTCATAAAAGGATCATGTAATTTCAAAATAAGGTAAAAACAACTTGGGTGAGTTTCTTACCTCATTGTCGAAAATCATCAAAGCGTAGTTTGCCTCTTCTTTACTTGATTCTTCTCAGTGAGCCTTCGTCTTCTTTATTGGTGGCCTCATTCTCTGTTCAAGTTCATTGTTTATTTTAGATTTTTATTTAATGAGCTTATTAAGATTTAGTGTTCGAAGCTCAAGTTCATCATTGTCCTCATCACTTGAGTCATCACTCAAGTGGCATTTTATAGTTCGGAGTTCCAAATCCTTCTTGTTTTGATAGAACCCTAGAGGAATTCTATGTAGATTAATCTTTGAGAGGGATCAACCCTTGAAACACTATAGGGGTTCCACCCTCCAAGTAGCTTGGTGGCTGCAATTATAGATGATTCTTCTTATTCCCAAGAGATGGAGGCTACATGCTTATATAGAGTTCCAAACCCTAGCCCTAGGGGCTACTTCCTAAGTGAACTACCCAATTTGCCCTCAACCTTAGTGGGCCAACCTAGTAACAAGGGGGGCAACAGTTAAGAAGCCCAAAGACCCAAATGTAAACCATAACCTCTCTTCTTTATAGGATAGAGACGGCTATGTGGGGTTTATTACACTCTCATAGAGTTTTTATTAGCTGCTATATGGTTGAGTAGGACCCAACCCTGCTAGGGTCCTATCAAGCCCACCCTCTTCAAATCAGCCTTATCCTCAAGGCTGGGGTTCCATGAACCTAGGGAACCAGGTCTTCAGCTCCTCATATGATTTCCATGTGGCATCTTCGAGTGGTAAATTAGTCCAATGTACTAGTACTTTAGTAGAGGGATGTCGATGACGCATCACGATTCTGCGGTCGAGGATGGCTTGTGGTTGGGCTTGAATATTTTCATCATCAGTGGTGTTGGGCAGTTGGATCTGGGGTGACTCGTGTTCTCCCAACTTGGGCTTCAAGCATGACACATGGAAGACAGGGTGAATTTTGGCATCTTCAGGTAATTTAAGCCTATACGCCATAGCTCTAATACGCTCTATAATCTGATAAGGCTCATAAAAATGTGGAGATAGCTTTATGGAGGCTTGTGTGTTGATGGAGAGCTGCTTGTATGGCTGTAGGCGAAGATAAACCCAATCTCCTACTAAAAATTCGCTTTCGCTTCATCATGTGTCGGCTTGCTATTTCATTCTAGCTTGAGCGGTAGAAAGATTATCCTTTAGCAATTGTAGGAGTTTGTCCTTATCAATTAGAACTTGGTCGACCTGATCTACCTTAGTTGAGTTAATTACATACTTTGGAATCACAAGGGCCGGCCGACCACACAATGCTTCATATGGGGTACATTTTGTAGATGAATGATACATAGTATTATACCACCATTCGGCCCAGGGGAGCCATTTCGTCCACTCTTTCAGTTCGTCACTGGCGAAACACCGAAGGTACGTCTCTAAACACCTATTCATCACCTCTATTTGGCCATCAGTTTGTGGATGATATGCTATGCTCATCTTGAGTTTGGTGTCCTATAATTGGAATAACTCGGTCCAAAATTTACTAGTGAAGATCCTGTCATGATCACTTACAATGGACCTTGGCATCCCATGTAATTTAAAAATATTTTCTATGAAAATCTGAGCAATATTAGCAGTAGTGTAGGGATTTCGTACAGCACAAAAATGAGCATATTTCATAAGTCGATCAACTACCACGAGGATTTTGCTTTTACCTTTGGAAGGTGGCAGTCCTTCGATGAAATTCATGGAGATGTCAGTCTACACTGAGTCTGATATGGGTACTGATTGTGGTTTCCCTGGACTCGCCACTGTTTCACCCTTTTGCTGTTGATATACATCACATTGTGCCACGTATTCAAAAATAAATTTTTTCATCCCTCTCCAATAAAAATTTTGCTTCATTCTTTTGTAGGTTCTCAGAAATCTAGAGTGTCCTGCTAAAGGTGTGGAGTGCATTTCGTGCAGAATGACTTTGATGCAAAGGGAGTCGGGTGTAAGCATAATACAACCTTTATAGCGTAGATCTCTCGAATCCCAAGTATAGTGAGCTATTGTGCCTGGATCCTCCTCCAATTTTTTAATGATGTTGCTAGTCTCTAGGTCCTTCTTTCATTCCTCCCTACTGTCCTCAAAGAAACCGGTGGTAGGAAGAGAGACGGTTGAAAATTTAGCTTGTTCAAGTAGCCGTGAGAGCACATCTGCAACAACATTTTCTTTTCCCTTTTGTAAATAATTTTATAATCAAATCCTAAAAGTTTGGTTACCCATTTTTGCTGCTCCAGGGATGATATCTTCTGCTCTAAAAAATACTTGAGGCTTCTATGGTAGGTTTTAATCTGAAATCGCCGATCGATTAGGTAGGGTCTCCACTTTGTTACTGCATGCACAATGGCAAGTATCTCCTTATTATAGATAAACATTTTTTGATGGGAGAGAGATAATGTCTTGCTAGTGTATATGAGCGGTCGACCCTCTTGCATGAGAACAGCCCCAATTCTGACTCCAGATGCGTCGACCTCAATGATGAAGTGTTAGTTGAAATCTAGTAATGCTAGCACCGGCGTCGTTGTCATAGCTGTCTTAAGTTTATCGAAGGCAGTGGAAGCTTCGTCTGACTATTGGAAGGCATCTTTTTTTAGTAGAGAAGTGAAGGGTGCACTGATCTTCCCATAGTTCTTCATGAATTTTCGGTAGTAACCCATTAGTCCAAGGAACCCACGTAGCAATTTCACATTTGTAGGTTTCGGCTAGCTCTGTATTACCTCAATTTTTGTTGGGTCTACTGCCACTCCTTTTTTTGATATTATGTACCCAAGGTACTCTACTTTTTCCAAGAAAAAGCTACACTTTGATAGTTTAACAAAAAGAGTATTCTCCTGAAGGATCATTAGAACAGACCGTAAATGCTGAAAGTGAGTCTCAAGAGAAGGGCTGTAAATGAGAATATCATCAAAAAATACCAGCATGAATTTGTAAAGAAAGCTCCAAAAAATATTGTTCATAAGATTTTGGAAAGTTGAAGGAGCATTAGTGAGTCCAAAAGGCATTACCAAGAATTCATAGTGGCCATTATGAGTGTAGAAAGCTGTTTTTGGGATGTCATCTTCACATACCCAAATTTGGTGGTAACTGGATCGGAGGTCCAACTTTGTGAAGACTCAAGCTCCTCTTAACTCATCAAGAAGTTCATTCACCACTAGTATTGGGTACTTATCCTTGATGGTGATGTCATTTAGAGCTCAGTAGTCGATGCACATCCGTCAAGTTCCGTCCTTCTTGCGTACAAGTAGTACCGGTGAGGAACAGGAGCTGTAGCTTGGCCGAATCACTCTTGTTTCAAGCATCTCCTTTATGATCTTCTCAATCTCATCCTTCTGGAGGTGAGGATAGTGGTATGGCCGAGTGTTCGCTAGCGGTTTGCCTGGAAGAATTGGAATTCGGTGGTCATGTTGCCGAGTAGGAGGAAGACCACGCGGTTTGGTAAAAACATCATCAAATTCAGCAAGCAATTAGGTGAGATTTTGATCTTCAATTTCTATTTTCTTTCTCTCTGGTTGCTGCTGGAGATGCATCAAAAAGCCACCATTTATCTTGTGTAAAACTTTCTCCATTCGTTGGGTTAAAACGGTAGTTACGTTGCTTCCGCACTTCCTACGTAGGGTGACCTATTTGCCCTTGCAGAAGAATTTCATAATTAATTTGGAAAAGTTCTAGGAGATATCACCTAGTGTTGTCAGCCATTCTATGCCCAGCACAGCCTCATAATCATCAATTGGTAGAAGGAAGAATTCGGCAATAATTTCTTGGTCTTGCAATAATAGTTTCACCCGCGAGCATCTTTGGTCACACTTTAGGATTCGGCCGTCGGTGACCTTTACATCGAACTTACTATAGCCTGCTATGTGGAGCACTATCCGAGCAGTGACCTTACTATTTAGGAAGTTATTTGTGCTGCCTGTGTCGATGAGAATGGTGATTGATTGTTGTTTGAGAAGGCCTCCAACTTTCATCGTTTGCGAATTTGAGTAGCCTGCTAGCGCGTGTACCATAAAGTCAGTCGATTATGGCTCTTCTTCTGCATCTCCTTCCTTATGTTCAAGACTCTCTTCTGGCTATTCAATAACTTGTTCTTCCACTGGTTCAATCATAAGAATTCTTCCTTTTTTACAATGATGCTCGTGGCTTTATGGCTCATCGCAATGCCAATATAACCCCTTTGTAGATCACTCCCGAAGCTCTTCTCTTATCAATTTTTTTGGTGCAAGAGCTTGGTTGATAGTAGGGGGGGCTGAGGGCTTTCGTACTACTAGTCAGGGAGCGACCCTAGTCCTCCGGGCTTCGTGGTTCAATCGCTCCTCTTGAAGTCGTATGAAAGAGATGGCTGCCATAAGCATATACGGTTGTTGCGCTTTAACTTCTCCTCGGATTTTTAGCTTCAAGCCCTCAATAAACATTCCCAATAGCTATTTTTCAGACTAATCATGAGTTTGATTAGATAACTATTCAAACCTAGTTTGATACTCCTGAATGGTGGAGGTTTGTCGGATCTTCGCTAGTTGTCCATCGATGTTCTCGTAATCGGTTGGTCCGAAGTGGATCAGCAGTCCTTCTTTGAATTGTCACCATGAGAGGACTCCATGAGTGTGTTCAAACCAATCAAACCACTGTATAGCATCCCCTTCAAGATGTATAGCTGTAATTTCCATCATAGATGCATCCGTGGTTTTGTGGTATCGAAAATATCGCTCCACGCGCGAGATCCACCCAATCGGATCTCCTTCTTCCCATCTAGGGAAGTCCATCCTCATGCGTGAGTAGTAGGGATCGGTCATAGAGCTTCCCCTCTTCTGGAAGTCATCTCTTTGATCAGAGCTCTCTCCTTGATATGATTTCTTTGGGCTCGGTGGTCGACCCAAACTGAGTTCAGCAAAGAGGGTCCAAATCTTCTCCTCCATTCGTGTCTCGAAGGCTTTGAACTTAGCATTGATTACCTCCTCACATGCCATAGTATATGCCTCCAGATCTGTAATATTAATATCTCTCTTTTGTTGTCAAGTTAAAGCCATGTATTATTTGAGGGAAGTGGTGGCCGAAAGGGTTTATGGATTGGTGGATGTAGGCTGCGGTTTAGGCTTGTTTTATGGCTGTTTTGGGTACGGTTTGAGGCTACGATTTGATGGAGTTTTGGGCTGAGATAGTAGTGGATGAAGGTTAGGGAAGAGGGTTTTAGATCTATGGTAGATGGTAGTAGAGATTTGACAGAATTCAGTAGAAGTTGTTGCCGATATGCGCTATCTCGTAAGAGTAGAATTATCATCGAAGAAACAATGGTTTCTCGATGAAATTTCCAATGAGAACCCAGAAATTTAAGAGGATTTGATAGCAGAATCTCAGTTTCAATAACAGCAAGGATAACAACTTGGATCAAGAAAATTTTGGCAGCATAACAGCAAAGAATTCGGTGCAAGTTACGATAGCAGAATTCTCGTCAAAAAATTACAGCGGTTTGCGACGAAAACTTACAATAATTTTGTTCTCTGAGGTGCTCAAGAAATTTTGTTCAATCCTAGATGAAAGCCAAGATGATCTATGAGGTGCTCAAGAAATTTTGTTCAAAAAGGATAGCAATAGATCGGTTTAAAGGCAGTAATATTCGGCTGAAATTTTCTACAGCAATCCTTCATTCTCAAAGATGATAAATTTTACGACAAAAGGAATTTGCAATAAGGGATAGATAGTAAGACCTTTTTCTGGTATTTTGAATGGCAAATTGTAGCAGCAAAAGTATTAGTGATAGGAGAATATTAGATCTCTGATACAATTAGAAGCGGCAACAGTAGATTGATTTGATCTACAGCGGAAGATGAAGGTGGAGACGATGACGTCAAGAGCAATAGCGGGAATTGCTTGGTTGATGGTGGGCAGCACAGATGGCAGCAAAAGCAGCAAGATCGCTGCTTTGATACCAGATGATAGAACCCCAAAGGAATTCTATGTAGATTGATCTTTGAGGGGGATCAACCCTTGGAATACTATAGGGGTTCCACCCTTCAAGTAGTCTGGTGGCTATAATTGTAGATGATTCTTCTTATTCCTAAGAAATAGAGGCTACATGCTTATATAGAGCTCCAAACCCTAGCCCTAGGGGCTGCTTCCTAAGTGAACTACCTAATTTGCCCTTAACCTTAGCGGGCTGGCCCAGTAACAAGGGGGGCGACGGTTAAGAAGCCCAAAGACCCAAATATAAACTTTAGCCTCTTCTTTATAGGATAGAGGTGGCTAGGTGGGGTCTATTACACTCTCACAGGGTTTTTATTAGCAACTACATGGTTGAGTAGGACCCAACCCTGCTAGGGTCCTATCATGTTCTTTAGAAGGTGGTTCATGTGTTCATCATGTTTAATATGTTTTAAGAATGTCATTTCATATGTCATTAAAGATCCAATGAGTTCTTCAATAGAATAATCATTTCAATCTTTTATTTCTTGAATCGCCGTTACTTTAGGATCTCACCTTTTCGGAAGAGATCTTAAAATCTTGTTTACGAGTTCAAAATCTGAAAAACTTTTATCAAGACTTTTTAAGCTATTAACGATATCCTGTTGGGAAATCCTTCAAGGGGAGCGACATCACATGCGCAGCGGAAGAACAGAAAACACAAAACCCTAGATTTCCCATAGAAAGTTTCCATCGTCGTGCGAAGATCGATGCATCAAAACAAATCCATGAAAACTGTATGTGTTAAAGAAAGATACCTAGGGAGATCGTATATCCCTGAATTTCTGTAGATCTGTGGGAGAGGATGAAGGAGGTTAAGCGTCCTCCTCTCTAGTGGTATCCACACAACAGGGATTGCGACGATGCACCTCTCTCTCTTGGGAGAGGAGAACAAGAGGTGGCTACCAAAAACCGTCAACCTATAGAACTCTGGTTCCCTCCTATTTATAGAGGCCCCCTGAAAACCCTAATGGATATTTTGCTCTATTGGGTATTGGATCTCCATCCAATTACCCAAGCCTCTTGGATTAGTGGGTTTCCACCCAATAATCTCTTATTAGCAATTATTGGATCTCATATCAGGATCCAATAATTCAGGGGCTTAATGGATATCCAATAAGATAGGGGGTTCAGCGGATATCTCATATCTGAACCTCTACTCGTCGCAATACCTACCATATGTGTGTGACCCTCTAGGCCCAATATCGAGTTGGTCGTGAGTCATACTTGCCAGAACTCCTTCTGACTTAGTAAATTATTATCTCTATAATAATTCACCCAACTCATCGACTACGGACGTACTATGCCACTACGCCGCGGCCCCCAGACGATACAGGGGAATCCAATCCTTTGGACCTATTTGTCCTCAATTACCATGTATCTATAATCTCTCATCCATCTAATATTCCAGAGACTCTATACCGGACATGGTGCTGTCAGGCCCATACAGTCTCTCCTCGAGTCTTGCTCTTGTCGAATTCTCCCGGAGAACACTTTCTCTCTCAATCCAAATAACCTTGGCCAAGGATTTGTTTGAGCAAGAACACATGGGATATTCCTCTCATAATACCGAGAGAGGATGATCCTCTATTGACACTCAATAGCTCTCGTAAAGTTGGCTACCACTCCCAATGACCGGCTATACTAGATATGAAACTTTTCAAACCTATAAATCCGGTATAAAAGAGTGGAGTACTCATACAGGACATCCTTGGTGTCTCAAGTCTAAGGACTAGATACACTACTAGAACTACAGAATCGCTGTCTGACGTGAGGTATCAATAACCATCCAGCATTACGTAGGCAGATCAATCAGTGAACTCATTCTCCAATGAGCACCTGCACTGTACCCTTAGTGTCCCCACACGAGTAGCTATGAGACCAGCTACCTCCATCATATGAATGGGTATACAGCACACCAGTCTATCCGGTTATCTCGATGTCCTTCTCGAGTAACCTATGACCAGGATAATTTAGGGTCTATGTTTAAAGGTGAATCGATCTCATTATCGTGATCTCATCACGATCCGATTCCCATTGCACAGATCCAAGGACATCACAATATACATCTAGATAATGTGAGATAATGCCAATAATCATAAGCAAAGAGATTGATGTAGCATGTTACAGGTGCTATCATTCAAGTGATTGGCTTGTAGGGCACCTATAACTAGCACATCCGTGAAGCGGGTGTACATGTCGTTGATAGATTCGCTTAGTGTCATTTGGAAGAGCTCAAAATCATACAATAAGAGGTTTACTTTCGAGTCTTTAACTCTACTAGTTTCCTCGTGCGTGATTTCAAGTGTTCGCCAAATATCAAAAGCCGTTTCTCACATAGAAATCCGATTAAACTCATTTTGTCGAAAGTGCAAAATAAGGCATTAATAGCTTTTACATTCAAAGAAAAAGATTTTTTTTCTAAGTCCGACCATTCGTTCGTCGGTTTAGAGGGAAGCTGAAAATGATTTTCAATAATATTCTACAAATCTAAATCCATCGAAAGCAAGAAAACTCTCATTCGAGTTTTCCAATAAGTGTAGTCTGATCCATTAAAGAATAGTGGATGTACAACCGAAAAGGACTCTTGAAAGCCATGAAGAACCATTTCTTATGGATGTAAATCCAAATGAGAAATAACGTGGCTCTGATACCAATTATTAGGGATCGAGCGGCACTAAGAGGGGGGGGGGGTGAATTAGTGCAGCGGATAAATACGATAAACTTTGGCGCTTTTAAAACAAGTTCGGAAAACTTCATATGTTGAAAGCAACGTTTCGTTTAAAACCATTTCGATTGCATTTTAACTTGAAGGAATACGTAAGAAGGAGACAATGAAGTAGAGCATCAAAGTGAAGATGGTTTACAGTAATGTAAATGACAATAAGATAAATGCAAACCGATTTATAGTGGTTCGATCATACGACATACGTTCACTCCCGATTCCTCTTTAGTTAAGGCCACCGGCTTTTCCACTAGCTATCCTTCTTCTAACGAGCGAGAATGAACTCCCTTACAGCACCTCTCCTTTTGACGGGCTTAAGAGATAATCCTTACAGGACCCGTCACCCCTCTCTTAGACTAGAACACTCTTAAAACTTAGAGGGAAGATTTTGACACACTTTTAATAGAGTTTTCCCTCTTTTTATCTTAGTTCTAGACATTCCTTCATCTACGAATAAGAGGGGTATTTATAGGCCTCAAGAGAAATCAAATTTAGAGCCCAAACTTGAGCCTAAATTTGAATCACCTTGGTTTTCAGTATTCCGGCGGTACTGGGCGGTGCCACCGCCCAGCCTATTTCAGCTCACTGGTTTGGGCCTAAAACTCGGCCCAAACCGGTCCAAATCAAGGCCCAATTGGCCCCTACTTGGGTTATAGGATTAACACATAATCCTAACCTAAATTAATGTGCTAACTATAAATTTAAAGACATTTCCTAAACTATTACAAAGTCTAACAAGTCACGACTTCTTTCGACGAGCTTCCGGCGAATTTTCGGTGGTCTTCCGACGAACCCTCGGAAACCATTCTGCGGACTCCCGAACTTCACGATGATCTTGGCGAGTTCCACCGAGCTTCTTTGGCAAGCTCTGATCTTTCTTGGCTAGCTCCGTAAACTTCCAACGAACCTTCCGGCGAACTTTCAAAAACCCTTCGACAAGCTCCCTACTCGTTCTCGGCCAGTTCCGACAGCACTCCCAATGAATCTTCGGACTTCCGTCGATCTCTCGAACTCCCAATGATCCATCACACTTATCTTTCGGCACTTTGTTTCGCTTTAAGTCTTCATCGTCATTGTAGTTAATCCTGCACACACATAAACAAAACTCTTCTTCGATCTAGACAATTATTACAACGCAAATTGACATTCAGTTGCCCGGCACGTCATTGGTCAGCGCTTCATCTGATTCTTCGGCACATCGTCCTCTCTTACGGCTTGTTGCCCAATCGGCGGTTGACCTCCGTAACCCCGATATCCTTGGTGCAACTCCGCTCTTCTTGGCCCGATGCCCGACGTCCGAATATATCATCTGTCCACATCATACATCATATGTACATATCATTATATAGGACTACTAAATAAATAATAATAGTTAATTAAATCTTTTAATTAATTAATTTTTTTAAAATTTGGGATATGTAAGAAATTTTTTGATTGTGAAGGGTAATTAGGTTTGGATATAAAAGGACAAACTCTAGAATTTTTAAAATTTTGAGGGGCGAAAATATTTTTTACTTGAAAAAAAACCTAATTCTCCTTGTGCTTATATGAACAACTTAGCTCCGATACTATTGTTGGAAAATTTAGGGGCAACATCACATATACAACATAAGAATAGAAAAAAAATTTCAGATTCTCGTAGAAAGGTTTCTTATTGTCGTGCGAAAGATTGGTGCGCAAAACCTACAAAATCGAAAAACTACACATATAAGAGAATTATGTTATCTATGAAGATCGTATATTCCTAAATTCCTACAGATCTATAGGAGAAGATAAAGGAGGTCAAGCATCCTCCTCTCTAGCGGTGATCCATATGGTAGGGGCCGCAAAGATGCTCCTCAAATTGCTACACCAATCTCCTCTTCGCATACACCACGCAATCAAGAAGGGGTCAACCCTTCTTGCTATCCACATATCCCAAATAGGGGCTACTGGCTGAGGAGGAGAGGGGGAGAGGAGAATAGGAGGTGGTAGCTAAAAGAGTCATAGCCTATGGGCCTTTGGCTCCCTCCTATTTATAGAGGCCCCTTGTTAACTTGACCCTAATGGATCCTACCCTATTGGGTACTAGATCTCAATCTAATTATCCAAGCCTATTAGATTAGTGGGTCTCTTCACAATAATCTTTTTTTAGTTTTTATTGGATCTCATCCATAGGATCAAATAATTTACGGTCTTATTGGATATCCAATAAGATAGGAGCTCTGACGGATATCTCATATTCGAACCTCTACTCGTCGTAGCACCTACCAAATATGTGTGACTCTCTAGGCCTAATATCGAGTTGACCATAAGTTATACCTATTAGAACTCTTTCTAGCTTAGTGAATTAGTATCTTCATAATAATTCACTCGACTCATCGACTAAGGATGTACTAGGCCACTACGTCGTAGTCTCCAAACAATACAGGAGAATCCAATCTTTTAGACCTATCTATCATCATTTACTATGTACCTATAGTCTCTTATCCATCTAATATCCCAGAGACCGTATATCGGATATGGTGCTGTCAGGTCCATATGGTTTCTACTTAAGTCTCGCTCTAATTGGATTCTACCGGAGAACTCTTTCTCTCTCAATCTGAATGAACATAACCAGGGATTTATCTTAGCAAGAACACATGAGATATTTCTCTTATGACACTAAGTGTGGATGATTCTCTCTCGATACTCAATAGCCCTCGTAAGGTTGGCTGCCATCCCAGATGACCGATTGTACTAGATCTGAAACTTCCAAACCTATAAGTCTGGTATCAAAGAATAGAGTACTCATATAGGATATCCTTAATATCTCAAGTCTAAGGACTAGGTATACTATTGAGACAATGAAATCGCTATCTGACAAAAAGATATCATCAATCATCTAGTATTTTGTGAGTGGATCAATCAGTGAACTCATTCTCCAATGAGCACCTGCATTGTGTCCCTAGTGTTCCCACACAAGCAGTGGCCTCCATCATATGGACAAGTATATAGTATACCAGTTTGTCTGGTTATCTCAATGTCTTTCTCGAATAACCTATGACCGAGATTATTTGGGGTCTGCTTTAAAACCGAACCGGTCTCATTATCGTGATCTCATCATGATCTGATTCCTATTGTATAGATTTTTGAATATCACAATATATATATAATAGATAATATAAAGTAAAAAAAATTAAATAAATAATAAATAAAAAGAATACATATGATGTCACACGTGTCATCACTCGTGTGATTGGCTTGCAAGGCACCTATGACTAGTATTTGTGCTTATGGAAGTCCTTGCAAGATATAGGCTAGAGGCTCTTTGTTTGGTAATTTTTCTTTATGCATTAACCATACACATGTTATGGTTACAAGCTAGAAATGGTCATAAAACCTTACTAAAATAGAGTTATCAAGCTTGCTATACGTATCTTACATGTTGTTTAAGGCATAAAAAAAGAGCATTTACATTACATTGTATAAAGAAACCAAAAGAGTCTACTCCATTGTATGAGGAAACTAAGGAATAATATGATTTTACTCTTGCCTTTATAGGTATAAATGTCCTAGACTTTTGTCATAGAAAAGTTCCCCAAAATTAGGTGCTTTCATTCTATGTTTATCTTTTAAGTTAATTTTCTACATACATATTACACTAGGTCCCACCTATTTTGCTTTACTCTTCTATTAAGCTGATAGTAGCCATCATGCTCACCATTCCATGAGATATCCCTCTATTAAGCCTAATGTTTTTCTTATTAGCTCCAAATGTACTTTCATTTAATGTTGCTTTCAATAGCTTCCCAACTTGATCTTATAATGCTTTCACTTATGCATTACCTCATATAAGATTTTGCTATGATTTATCATCGTTTGCTCAATTTTGGTCCCCTTCTAGCTTTATGGAGCTTTTATCTCCAAGTATCTCCCTCAACATGTGTGGAGGGCTACACATGAATCCTCTATCAAGAAAATTGAGATTTATCCTTAGATATTTATCTCATTAGAGCAACTTTCCTCTTAGTATATTGCTCTTGGAAGATTCTAAAACTACCATCTATTAAGAATATTTTATCTTGCTAAGACACAATAGTGTATCATCCTGCCACTACTAATATATTTGATTTGTCATGATCATTCACCAATATAGCCCTCCATTGTGCTCCCAAGGCCTAGCAACATATTGAACCTATTACATAGTTTGAAGTTCCACGAGTGTATCATATTTTCTCGTATTAAAGAGAAAGTTTTTATACTCCATGGAGTTAAATTTTAGTTCTCTTGGGATAACTATAGACAATTCACCATCCACATATGCCATTGCATAAGTACTGAATTCTTTGAGTTAATAATTTATCTCACCTCTACGAACATTATCTACTTTTTTAATCATCAAACAATACATTCTTACTTGTGTAGTCTTAGGCTTTGCTATGTGCCCCCACTTGTATTAAGCATCGATAAGTTAAGTTGATAATATTAAGCTATAGTTCGAACTCATCCATCCTAACATTTGTATACTATAAGTTCTTCTTAGCTCACTTATCCACATGATACCTCTCATATGAAGGGTTAGAGTTCATCAAAATGACTGATTTGTATGAGGTTCAGGTTCAATAGTCCATTGACTCGATATCACTTTTCAGATTGAAGTTTTGGTGAATGAAAGAACTATCACTAAGAAACAACCATAAATTTTAAAAAAAAAAATCTTTATTGCTTGTAAAGCTAAAATATGAACTACAAGACTTAAAGTAAAAAATTAAAAGTATGTAAAAATACTAATAGGCATATAGGGTACAAGTTATCTTTGGATAACACCCGGGTACTCTCGACAGATTGCATATTCCATTACTAAATATGCAATTTTGGTCTCCTCCTATTTCACTACTAAATCATTCTCTTGATGTTTAGATAATAGGCAATGAACTTTGGGAGCTTCTCATAGCAGTTGGATGGAGCTTGATGTAGAGCTTTGATTATTGGAATTAACACATTCTCTTTACTCTCATCTCTCTCCTCCTCTATTATCTTTTCTAAGATTGAAACAGCTAGGGCGGATTAAGCATTTGCTAGAGACTTGTTTGATTCCTTTAGATGAGGGCATACCTTTGTTTTATAGGGTGAGAGGTGCTCTAAGTCCTCGGGATCTAAGGATTTTTTTTGTAGCATGCACATAACTAATACTTTTCTTATATGACAATCATACCCTCTTTGCTTGGTGGCTACCCCTATTTAGGTGAGGGCTGTTCTAATCCAAATCTTATTAGGACTCGAATTGAGGTAAGTGGATAGCTAGAAATTAGTTTTCAAAGTTAAAAATAAAATTGTTATTCTACGACGGTTCTTTATTGTAGAAATATACCGTAGGTTGAATAGAGTAGAATTCTACCATAGGCTAAATAGAGTATCTCTCAGCAAAATCTTTTGCTACTGACTTGGGTGTTGCTCCACTAGAATCTTTGCCATCAAGTTATAACAGAAGGTTAGGAAAAAGTTGAGGCCTTTCAATTTGCTGGAAGGGTTGAAGATGAGAATCTATATTGGTTGGCAGTCCAAAATAGGGATGCTGATTGCTTGATTTTGTATAGTAGTGCCTCCTCTAGTTCTGTCGGTTAGAGTAGGCTCTAGACCGATTGGTGGCTGAGGCATCTTGCTAGAATAATCTCATGAAGGATTCTTGGAGGCCTTCAATGGTAAGTATCTCTTCTTACTGAAGAATTATGTTGCTATTGGGTGTCGACAAAAGGAAGAAGGTTGGTTTCTCACGAAATCTTCCTTCTCATGGGGCCGGGCTTTCTTTTGTATTTTCAAGACTGTGATTCCCTTTGTTAAGGAGTCACGAGGAATTCAGACTCCTTAGAGATTAGGTGATGAGATATTTTTAGTGATGCAAGGCATACTTGGTGCCAATTAATACCTAGTTTTGTTGTAGAAAATGATGGATCATGTGCTTTAAAAAAGGTTCAAATTCTATGGCATCATATTTGTCATTTGAAATGAGGAACGATAATTCTAATATATACTGATCGGTTAGTGGAGTCCATCAAATTCTAATTTGATAGTTGTCAAAGTTTAAATTAGTAGGACGAATGAGGTTTCAAAAATCAAATCAAATAAAAATAATATGAGAATAAAATCAAACCAAATAAAAATAAGATGAGAATATTGAATTTGATAACTAGCTATTGTTGATAGGAATTATGTGTCGTACAGGAATGATATCCAACAAGAGTGACAATTAGTATAATATATATTGTCTCATCTGCACCATAGGCTAGACCTATGGTGTGATGAATTATATCTTCCTTAGCTTAATTTTTTAATTATTTAAAAAATAATATTTATATTATTATCATCATGGATTAAATAGTTCTTATTTGTAAAGATATGAGTGACTAATTAGTTGTAGGATCTCTGGTGACCATAGTGTGATTGCTAATGCCCTCTTTTGAATGATCCCGATTTGAGTTATTGAAATTATTACATTGATAAGAGTAAAATTTAATTGTTAGAAATAAAAAAAATATTTCATAAGTTACAACTTTTCATGTTCACACAAATAAATAATAAATAAAAATGACAGAGATGATTTTTTACTATAATAATAAAATTATGTCTACTACAGTGGTGTGACCTTTTTCTTGAGTGGTAGAATATCCTTAGTGATTAGTAGAATAAAAATTAAGATTGTTGCCAAACATAATACATATTTTTTTTAAAGTGGTAGAATATCTTTATTGACATTTTGATCACTTTATTTCCCAAGGTGCAACAAACGTCATATCCTTGTCACAACACTTTAACAAGTCGACAAAAGATCCATCACGCATGAAAGATGAATGAGAAATTTATAGAGACATCATATTATCATTTTAGCACATGACATGAGGGATGGGGAAATATTGTGAATTGGGCATGATGTTTTTTTTTATAGGAAAATAATTATTATTCATTAAGTAAGATAGTACCAAAGCTACAAAATTATCATTCTAGGAAAAGGGGAACAGATGATAATGTTGAGTCAACCAGTCATCCTGACAAGATGATAGACATCGTTATAGAGATTTTATATCCATCAATAGGTATTGAAATGATTTCGGGAGTCGATCTTAATTAGGACATTGTGATAGTCATCCGAAGTTACTTTGTGAATCCTATTTTATACAGCACATAACATTTGGCTTCAAAGGTATTTTCTGTTCAGTGTGTTCTTCGAATAATAATAATATTTCTTATTAATATTTGAAGATGTAGCCTATCAAAGTTAGAAGATCGGTAATTGGATCTTCTAGTGCTTTGTAATTTTTTTTATTTATTTTATACAAATGTGTCATACCTTCATAATCCATCCATTTTTATAATATGGTATTTTCTTTAAAAGTTATTTTAAAATACATAAATTAAAATAAAATACTAAAATATGAAAAGATTCTACACATGACAACCAAATCTGGTCTATTTTGGTCGAGTTTTTCAATACATGATAATAATTTTACTCAAGTTTATCTATCTCATTATTTTACTTAATTTTTACAGAAAACATTTCAGGTTATTGTTAGTGTGGTAATAGAACTGTCTTTTTAGAGATTTTATAATAATTACTTCATAATTATCACACGTAAAATGATGAGGTGATTAGATGACTAGAATAAAAAGAGCAAGACTCACGACATTCTTAAACCACTTATTATGCAAATCATGATAATAATAGGAAACAATGTATCGCTGGAAAGTACTTATAATCGTATATCGTTTTGAAATCTCGTTAGCATAGAAATAATATTTAAAGAGCATTATGAATGCATAATTAATCGGATGAATCAACTAATAGAAATTAGGATCAAAGAGCTCAACCTGATTGCAATTAAAATTGTCGAATCAAGCGTACGAGACCAAATCAAGATGGCAAAACGATCATTAAACATAAAAGACAAAAGATTTGAATGAAAAAAATGAGCAAATAAAAATCTACCACGTGTTGAGTAAAAAGTCATCACTGCTTGTCTTTTTTGATATAGGGGAGAAGGACGTGTAGCATGCCTGCACATGGAGAATCATGAACATTGGGAACGGAATGTTCCACAGTTAAAAAGACATCTCACTTGCAGAAAAATTATTAATGAGATTAAGATGTTCTTTTATCCTGTCAGGTCTATCTGTTCTTACTCGCTTTGGATTTAGCAGCTTTACGCCTCAGCAATTGATAATGCCGTTTCCTGACGCAAGGTTAAAACAACGACGACACAAACCAACGGGTACGATGGAAAATAGCATTTATATATTATTATAAATAAAATATTATATTTTATTATATAAAATTATGGAGGAAACAAATAACTTGGTAGTGGCCTGTGAGCGACTGGGTGGGTTTCACGGTGGGCCCTGTGTTTTCGGCGAATTGGAACAAGGGCGGTGAGGTGGGGTAGGACACGAGGTGCTGTAGGAAAAGGACAAATTTGTTATTCTTAGCCCACTCTAATTTTATTTCGATTCATTTTCTTTTTATCTTTAAATATCTTTAAATCTCCACCGCTCGTTTTTTTTTCTTTTTTCTTTTTTCTTTTTAGGAAAACGACGAGGCCGCGGAGGCAGAATAGGTGGTGCCTGGGATCGGCTGCTCGCGACACTCCCTTCGATTTCGATCCGCCTCGCGCAATCGGAGCCCCAGGGTTTTCGATCTCGGTCTCTCTATCTCGAGGGTTACCGCCAACCCTAATCCCAGCCTCCCCCTTGTCGCGGGACTGCCTGGCGATCTGCATCGGGGAACGCAATGAAGGGCCTCTTCAAGTCGAAGCCGCGGACTCCCGCCGAGATCGTGCGGCACACGCGGGAGCTCCTCATCTACGTCGACCTCAACTCGAACTCCCGAGACACCAAGCGGGAGGAGAAGGTGAACGATCCCATCGCGATACCGTGCTCTTATCCTTGCGCTTTCTGCGGCATCTTTTCGTTTTCGTTTTTAATCTATTTGGCCTTTTGTTTGATAGTCTGTTGCCTAATAATTGACTCTTATTGATTAAAAAAAAGGATTTTGCCTGTGCTCACGTCTGATTTATTTCTGTTCATTGGGGTTGCACTGTGATCAAGTTTTTACTGCATAATGTGCATGGGGGTAAAATGAAGTGATGACTTTTCGGTTGCTTTTCGTAAAGCTGATTCCTGCTTTTCTTTTGAGACTTAATTATTCTTGTGTTGTCTACTTAGGAAAGCTGGAATATTTTGGATACCGCTACGTGAACGTAGAAAATAATCAATTGTTTGTTGCTGCCACGTTGTGGTCTCATAGTTGAACGTTTTATTAACTAGCTGGATTTTATTAGCAACAAGTTGATTGAGTGGGTTTAAGAAGTATGGTGGTTCTTCGGAGAAGAGCTTGCCCTGTGGATTGTTCTTTAGAGTATCTTTTGTGGCTCAATAAACTAAATTTTATTTTACTTGTTTAAAAAGCAATGCAAAGCCTGAAACAAGCGACTGCAATGATCACATAAACACAATGTTGGCATAGATCTTAAAAGAGTTGGCAGCTAGAGTCAAGACCCGAGGGAAAAAGTTAAAAGTGTCTTAGGAGAACTTTGTTCGTTTGGTCTCATTAGTCCTTTTTGGAGTGAGCTTGGCCTATCCATCTTCCCACATTGTTCTTTTGATGCATGAAAATAGTTGTAATTTTTGGGTTCTTGAGAACTACAATTGCATGATCTGATATTTAGACTATAAACATGGTCTGACCACAAGACAACATGGACTCTTTGGACTTTTCCAATTTAAAAAACTGAAAATGAAGAGGGCTTTTGAGTTGGTCAAGTAGAAGTGAGCTAATCAGTTGAACTTCTTTTTGATGGAGAGTGGCCAGAACCAATTATAGTCTAAAGTTCCAATTTTTATGTTTTAAAACAAGGTTTACTACTTACCTAGTATCTAGATTTTTGCTTACGGGGCAAGCTCTTCTCCATGGAAGGGCATTTACCCTTTTAGTGTTTCCTCTTCACTTAGAAAAGGAGTTAGTACTGTTCTGAAGGTGGGGAGGGTTATGTATGCTGTTTCATGCAGAATAAATCAATTGGCCAAATTTTATGAAAAAAATACTAGAGAACTTTTGTGGACTTTGTTACATTTTTAATCAGAATTTGAATCCCCTCTAATTTGTTTCGTCCTTGTTTCTTAAGAAGTTTTGGTAAGCCTTATGGGTGGTTGTTCCTTATTGTTGTGAGTTGGACTCTTTATGAAGCCTTTTGAGTTTTAAAAGTATTTCGAGTTTGTTTAAGGACATGATGTTAAGTTTTCGATTTAGGTAATATTATCTGAGGAGAAAAAGAATGTGAGTTGGGCTATATCTTTGGTTTATAACATATATACATCTAAAAAGCAGTTCCGCATCATGCTTTCAAGCTCTCGAGAGTTTTGCTATCTCATTTGAGTTATAGGTGCAGTGAAGGATTTTGAACTCCCAAGTTTACAAGGGAAGGTATTACCTACTTAGTGTAGGTCAATTATTCTTTGTTTTAAAGTACAATGCCTAGGGACATATTTCACAAGAAAAATGACAATACAATATGTAGTGTTAGGCATTACATACTTTGACAGAGGGAACCAGGGCATAAAATACCAGAGTCTAGCTGGATAGAGAGGATGAGAGAGAAAAAGAATGAGATGAGGAAGAGAAAAATATTTTAAAGAGAACAACAAAATAAAGGTGTCAGATATAAGTAAAGAGAAACACTAATATAAAAGAAAGGGTACAAGAATATGAAGGTCACCAAGGTATTAACCTTGGGCAATGGTTTTCCCCTCCAAACCCCCAACACAACCTGCTACCCTGATTTCCTCATTCATGCCCAAGCCATTTCTCTTCATATGGGTTTGGCTGAGAAGCATCATTCAGATTTATGTATGCTACAAAAAAGAAATGCTCCCCAAATCCCTACGGCTACACTTAAGCCAACATCGTATCCTGATACATGTTACAGCTTAGCCTTTTCTCTTCAATTTGGTGTTGGGCTAAAGAGCATGACTTTGCAAAGGCTGCCTAAAATGTTTGTCATATTTTACAGCTTTCGTAACTTTTAAGTGATAACATGACTTCACAAATCAATGTAAAAGAGCCCCTTTTTAAAACATCCATCTATATCTTACTGAAGTTGTGAAAAGAGACTCATATACTTAAAGACATATTCTTTTGACTAAAATTTTATAATAATAATTTTTATTTATTAATCATCTAAGCTCTACTTATCTTAAAGATAAGACTTAGATGAACTCTTATTATTGACTGTTATGTTCAACTCTTCTGTGCAGATGGCAGAATTATGTAAAAATATCCGGGAGTTAAAATCTATTCTCTATGGCAACAGTGAATCAGAGCCAGTGGCTGAAGCTTGTGCACAGTTGACTCAAGAGTTTTTCAGAGAGAATACCTTGCGTCTGTTAATTGTTTGTCTCCCAAAACTGAATCTAGAGGTAATTTTGTTAGTTACGATGTTTGATTTGTTGTTGGAACTGAGATTGTTTTTCTTTCATGGTTCAAGCGTAATAATTTTTAATGTTTTTTATACTGTACAAAATATTAATCATCTCGCTGAACACTCAGTTTGCCAACTTGTTGCTGAAATTTGTTGTGTTTTTGCAGGCCCGAAAAGATGCTACTCAAGTTGTCGCAAATTTGCAAAGGCAACAAGTTCATTCACGGTTGATTGCTTCTGATTACTTGGAAGCTAACAAAGATCTTCTGGACCTTTTAATTTCTGGGTGAGACATTAAGTTCTACGGTTTTGTGGATCAGAAGATTATATATATATATATATATATATATTTTGTTCATCATGTTGCTAATGTTTCTTTTTCTATAAGCAGAGATTTGTACTATATATTTATTTAGATTATGCTTTAATATCGTCTGTAGCTCCTTTACGATTTGCTTGATTGCATGCCATAAATAAATTTGTAGTGTTATTAGTTTTCTTTCTTATTGCAGAACATTTTCATATTGGTGTGAGGTTACCTTAGATATGCATAGCTATTGCCTTTTAGCCCAGTCAACATCATCTTTGTAGCATCTATATTTCACTATATTGGTCATTCTGTTTTGGATCTTTTAGTAGTCATTATAGCATGATGTTTGGCTATCAAATCCACTTGTTATATCTTATCATAACTGAACAGTAAAAACAACAGTAATGGCACTGGCTGGGGTGATATATAATGTTCTGTTCTTTCTTCTTCAACTAATTTATGATGAGAAATGATTTTTCTTTGACTGCAATTGTATGTACCAAACATTAAATGAGATGGGTAACTGATTTTGATTAATAGATAAAATCTGTATATGTTCATCCACAAATCTTGATGTTAACTATGAATACAACAGTAGTTGATAAAAACACATTGCAAGTTTGTTATGTACTAATCACATGAATCTAGAGGAGAAAGTCGGTTCAGAAGAGGGGAAGTGGAAATGATGATGTCCAAGGAAAAGGTCATAAATGTAGTTCTTTTGGCTGATATGCACATTTAAATTTGAGAAGGCTTCATATTTCTTAGCTAATAGTTGTAAATTAATTTTCCACCATTTGTCTTTTGAGAATTATTACAAAATAGATTACAAACTTTGTCAATAGTTTGGCTATGTTCATTTTTGTCTATAATGAGGTTGCAAAAGATTATCTCAAATTCTGCAGCTACGAAGATATGGACATTGCTCTGCATTACGGTGCCATGCTAAGAGAATGTATTCGACATCAAAGTATAGCTAGGTATTTAATTTAGTTTTATTTAGAACAGTTGTTTTCTTTCTTTTCTCAAAATTTTTGTAGCTACCATTTATTGTATGTTCTGATATCAGACTGGCTTTGTTCCTTTAGATTCTACCACTAGAAAAACAAGGGAAACTTTATCAATTTCTTTATCAGTTATATTCTAATTCTCCAGTTTCCTGTTTTGCAACTAGGCATATTCTCTCCTCAAATTTATATATTACTTACAGAAACAATATTGCAAGTGATGAATAAATGTTATGCATATAAATTGGGTGTTTAACCTGAGGAATCAGTCTCCCTTACAGAATAGTAGAATACTTTGATGAATTTCTTATCAAGATCTTGCTACATATTTTCTTGTATGGTTTTAAACTTTCTTCATGTAGTGAATGCCTTTTCTCACCAGTCAACCCTGAAACTTTGCTAGTCAATGGACTCCTTTCCATTTTATTGGTGTTTGTATATTGATATTTCATCTTAAGGCCCGAATTTCATTAAAGGAGTTGGCTAGTGTAGATTAGATGTTAAATATTTTGCTCCAATGATGTATAAAATCTCTGATATTCTTCCAAATAGCTCAGCCATGAGGACTACAATCGTGACCTCAATTTTGGTTTAAGTGATTGGCACCAAGCAATTGAAATGAGTCCCACTCTTTAACTTTGTAACTTGGTTGATCAAGTTATATTAATCCCAATTTTTATCTTGGCTTATCATTTTATCTTCCAGTGCCTTTCGAATAATTTTCCCTAGACATCATACGAAAGAGCATACTTCTCTCTTCACTATTGATTTGAGTTGCTTGTGCGAATTCTTGTGTTTCACTATTGGTTGAGGTTTAAGAATTGTAAAGTCATCAAATGCCTACATGGTAATGTGTGGAAACCCCTTGGCACTAGATAGAACAACTAGGCACACAGGTCACAATTATGAAAAATTTATGGTTACTGTTCCAAAACTGATTCTTTATGGGCAAAGTGAACTTGTTTGATGAAACTTCAATATCACAGCATTTTGCATATGAAATATCCTTTTTAACTACAGTTGGTATTGGCAAAATTTGCTGAAGATTAGGGAGATTGCAAGGAGATCTACTGGCTACAAGTTGGGTGATGGTGAAGCCTTATATTTCTGGACAATAGCTATCTGGAGGATGTTTACTGGTTAGAAACGGGGTTTATGCTGAAGCTGGTAATCAGATCAAAGTTTCAGAACTCATTATCAACAGCAGATGAGTTTTCCATCTGCTCATTGATACCACTGATCAGATACGTGAAGTAAGAATTATAAAAATTACTGAAATCAATGAAACTACTGTTTGGTTACCCCCGTGTTCCCCCAAGTTCTAAATAAATGCCTGTTCTATTAGGAATCCTTCTCCATTGGTGAGGTGGGATGGTATTGTTTGGCACAAGAAACAAATTCCCAGAAATGCCTGTTAGTTCTATTAGAAAATGGCTGCTTTATATTAGTATTATTTTTTGGCTGCTTACTGTTAATTTCGGACAGCGCACTCTTGCCTCTAAGTTTGATAGTTCAATTTTTTTTTGTCCTTGTAACCTGTGTTTTGCTTGTTGTTAAAGAAGTAAGTGTTTTTTTTGGGTAGTTAGTTAAATTGAGGTTTATAATGTGGTAGGGCATGGCATTGTTTCACCACTTGGCATATCATCGTTATTCCATTTTTTACTGGATTCTTTGTTCTGATTTTGGTAAGAATAAAAATTTTACCCATGAAGAGAAAAAGCATTCTAGTAATTATGAAGTTATTATACAACAGATGATAAGCTCTATATACTCCATCTTTTCTGTGTAAATCATATAAGATGGAGATTCTATCACCTAATATTTGGTATCAGCCATAATAATTCTAATTTCAGGATGTACCATTCTCATGTCCTTTTTATGCATGTTGTGTTTGAACTTTGAAGATATCTCTTTAATATACTAATGTAAATTAAAGCAAGGTTTTTAATTTCGTACCGTATCGAAGTTTTGAGTTCAACTCGGTATGGTATGGTATAAATATACTGAATGGTACATTTCGGTATATCGCTATATATATATATATATATATATATATATATATATATATATATATAAAGCGATGTCGCCCCGATTTCTTCGTGCAAAAAAAGCGACGTCGCTCGATTTCTCCGCACAAAAACAGCGACGTTGCCTAGGCGACATTGCTCGGTTTCCCCACGCAAAAACACAGGGAAAGGCATCGCCTTGACGACGTCGCTCTAGCGACGTCACTCGGTTTCCCCGAGCGACAAAAAAAAAAGAAAAAAAGCGCTTGGTTTCTTCTTCTGGGGAGAAGAAATCGCTTCTCCTCGCGATGTCGCCGCGTCGGATCTCCAGGTTTTTTTCTTTCTTTTCCCTCTTCTTTCTTCTCTGTCACCGACCTCTTTCTTCTCCCTTTCTTTCTTCTCCCTCATTGATTCGTCGGTAGCGGACGGTCTGTGTACCGGTCTGCTGACGAACTGGTACGTATTGCCCGGTATGAGCAGTATTATTCAAAATTAAAATTCTTGAATTAAAATAAAAAAATTAGGAGGCATTAATTAAATACTGATTATAACAATCAAGATACATGGGCTAAAAACATGCATAATGATGAGGTTTTAACAAATTTCATTGTTGAAATTATTTATTGCACAAGGTTGTAGAACATTAATTTTTGTGTGGTTACTCAAAAATAAAAATAACTACTTGTTTATGTTGCATTATTTAAAATTGTAAGCGCCCTCATTACCTATTAGTAGGATGTAGTCTTGAAAATATTGGTCTTAGGTTCACCTAAGCACTTGGGGGATTGCCTAGTCTGAAAGAACCAGGTGCCTAGGCTTTGGTGTGACTGAAGGCTGAAGCACCTAGGTGCTGTTCTAACGACATTGGTTTTTGTTTGAAACCAATGTTCTGACTTGTGTTATGTTATTCTTGAAGGTTCTGAAATAATGTGTTGTGGAATTCCTTGTATATTAACCAGTATCTTTGCATATGCATTTGAATACTTTACCTTTCCATTCAACTCTAAATTTGATCAAACTTCAACATTGACCATTTTGAACTATTGTCTGTTATATAATACCTTTTTGCACCTCTTTCAATAAATTGCCATTATTCCAAAAAACAATCTTTTCTTTCCCAAGGATCATTTTCCTTTTGGGTTGCAATGTCTCTCATGAAACATTCCTACACAATCATTTTATTTATCGAGTTAAGTGTTAGCACATGTTCTTTATCAACCTTGGATATAGGCATGTCTGGTTTTTTAATTAGACCAGTCAAGTGAGTATATCATGTTCTTTATTTGAAAAAGATGTTGTTAGAAATTAGAATATATTTTCTTAAACATATCTTTTTTTGAACTTAAAAAGGTTGAATGAGTTTGGACTCTTCAATTGAGGCATCTGACATAATTTTCATCTGGCTTGTCAGACAAGAATAGATCCCATCTCGTTTTTGTTGAGATTCCTCAGTCAAAGGAAGAAAATTAGTATTTTGACAATGATTTGTTCCATGTTTGTATTCTTAAAATCATTTCAAATTATTATGTACGATGGGTTGCCTTTTTTTGTTGCCTTTTGCTTCCCAATGTCTGGATTTATCTAGTTTCCCCTGTAATATAGAATATAATTGATTAATATATTTGTTAGATGTGCATGATGTCTTAATTATTTGATGCATGAAAAAGAACATACTCATAAGATTGTACCTTGGTACAAGGATTTCTTGGTCTTGTATCCTTTTGTAATCAAAAGCTTAAATTTGAGATGGAACAATTAATGAAAGGGATCAGCTGGTGGATGTACCTCCTGGAAGGAGAGGTCTTGGATATGTATTTTGTAGAGCTAAAGTGTAAGGAGAATGCGAAGTTACTTTGCCCAATTTTGAAGACCTTAGGTGGAAAGGCATGATGGAATATGTGGCAAATCCATCTGTCGTAAAGTCCATGAAAAACAATAAACCTATTTTTGGCAATCATATACGTGTTTATTTTGTACTTATGCTCTGAGTACCTTTGCCTTTTTTTTAATTTTTCCAATAGGCGCACTGATTTTTCCTTCAAAATATTTGTATCAGTTTCATGGACCCTATTTTCTATTTTCCTGTGAACTACTGCTCATGTTCTTATGATCGGAACACCTGGTCTAGCAAATAGTGATCCTGATCTAACAACTACAGGCTTCATGTTTAGACGTAGTACATAAAAATCCAGGGTGCTTAAGAACTACTTTGCAAGTTCCTAACGAGCAGGAATTTTTAGCAGATCACGTGATCTAGAAAACAGAGATTCTGATCTCTTACTTATAAATTTCATGTGTGGGCATTGTACATAAATGATCCAGGCTGCTTCTTTTATATGTTATCTTCTCTGGGGCTAATATTGCATGTCGTTAAGCACCAAGTAGTTTTAACTTTTAATCATGAAAAAGATAGAGGAATTTATGTATTATATTTGTAATGCTATTTCTAGTTCACATGGTTTAGTTTTTTTTTATCAGTTAGAGAGTATCAAATTAAGTGCCAGTTATCAAAGTTTCCATTCACAGGTATGTTCTAGAGTCAGAACACATGAAGAAGTTCTTTGATTATATTCAACTTCCAAATTTTGACATTGCATCGGATGCTTCTGCAACATTTAAGGTGAATAATTTTTGCATTTGTGGAGTTTTACGTTATAATATTAATTGTTTGTTGCACTATTCACAGTATGGAAGTGTAGTAATCTGATTTAAGTACTATTCTCTTCTAAAAATAATAGGGCAGAAGTTTGATACAACAAAAATTACTAAATATGATAAATGTAACCAAAGATGCAAGATAGGGGAAAGATTTACACAGTTGATATAATCTTGAGACTATTGACTCAATAAAGCCCTTTCTGTTAGGTTGCACCTATATAACTATGCACATTTAAGCATACATGTCATACTTGATAAATCATCATCCTTCTTGTCACTACATCACCACGACTGCCATCAACGTTACCATCCAGGCCTTTTTCCTGTCAATGGTATAGAGCGTAGGTCAAATCCTATAATCAAGAATCTTTCTGTGAAACTTATGATGCCATTTTACATGCTTTCCACTTGGCATCGACTCTAAAGCTGGTGTGGGTTTTTGATGGACAACATAAATATAGGCAAGGGATTCACAGCAAGCACAAAACCCATATGCTTAGCATAAAATCCGTTCTTCATGTGACAGCTGCAGCTGCGAAATTTCTTATGCATTGAAAAAGCATTGTTGTCAAAGTAGGTAGTTGCTCTTAGGGTGGAACTGCACCATTGCTTGGGGCATGAACCAAGAAACCATGCACATACTCAAGCAGAGAGTTTTAAAAGCATGGGCACTGTTGCTCTTAGGGTGGGAGTGCAGCCATGTTTTGTTAATTTTGTTGTCTTTTGTGATGAAAAAGCTATTTCGTCTATGGAATATATTTAGTATATTAGGAAATTATGTAAATAAAACCTCCATAGTACATTGGGTTCAAGTCACGGAAATAATCTCTTTAAATATTTAAAGGTAAGGGAGTTTCATGCGTTGAGTACCCCCTTTTAGGAAAATTATGTAAATATTATAAATTGATTCTTTGCAACATATATGATATGATGAACCCAATGCTTGGGGTTCCCACCAATACTAAATCTTACCCTTACAAGTAGGGAAAACCTAGATCATCTAATTCATAAAGAAGAAACCTTCGTTGTACCAAGGCTCGAACTTTACGGAAACATCTTTGATGTCTTTATATTATTTACTTGGATTTCTCAGGAAAAAAAGGATGCTGAACAAAAAGTTGGGAAACAATTCTTGGTCTTGGTTGAAGATTTTGAGGCTTGTTTGAAGTTTCTTGACCTTATAAACAATCTCAAAGAATATGAAATGAAAGCAGTTAATATCAATAAATTATTCTGTAAAATGGTTGATTGTCCACCAAAATAAACTTGGAGTACATTTACCATTAAATGTAATATAGAATGATTGATAAGTCTTGATTTAGTGAATGTAATTTTCTTCAAAAATTTGTCTAAAACATATGTTTGAAAGAATTTTTTTGTCTCACAATATATATACACACATATATATATGTGTGTGTGTATATATATATATATATATATATATATATATATATATATATATATATACATACATAAATATCTATACATATACATATATTTATGTGTGTGTGTGTGTGAGTGTGTGTATATAAATATATACATATATACATATATACATATATACACATATATATATATATATACATATGTTCATACATATACACACACACACACACACACACACATATATATATATATATATATATATATATATATATATGTATGTATGAGTAGACCTTGGTAGTTGGTCCATCGTTAAGGTGTCCTTTTGGCAACTTGATAGACAAGGGTTCGAATCACAAAAATAACCTCTCTATGGTTGCATACATTCGGGGACCTCGCATTGGCGGAAGTCTTGTGCGCCGGGCATGACCTTCTAATATGTATATAAGTTATAAGTTATGTGAGACTACATCTGTATGAATGGGCCAGAGTGATTTTGGTATATAAAATTATAAATCCCCTCCATGGTATGATTCCATTGTCCTTGCATGACATGAGAAATAGAGCCCTAGGTTTGATGATTAAAAATCAGAATAACTCTGAAGCTGTTTTTTCATCCTTCTCTTTCTAATCACATTCTCAAATCCTGGATTAAAAAAATATTTTCTTTGTTCTGCATGCTTATTGTGCATTAGATTTGGTATGGAGTATCTTGTTCTACATCAGATTTGGTATCAAAGTTAATGACCTACATCACTGATGTGGCTTCTAGTTAGCAGTCATCATCTTAAGTGCAATACTTTTGAGGAATTGGTTCTTAGCATCAGAACAATCAAACCCCTCCTTGTCTGAGCCAATCTTTCTAACCCCTTCATAATGCATTTTGTGTGGGCCATCACTTCTGTTCCTTTAATTTGCTTCAGTTTAAAACTTATGGAAGTCATTACTGGGTTTGTGTAGCTTTATCTGCTAAAATCTCTCTCTCTCTCTCTCTCTCTCTCTCTCTCTCTCTCTCTCTCTCTTTCTCTCTCTCTGTCTCTGTGCATTTTGTAGTAAATTTGTTTATGATAGTCTTTGCATGCTGATCCTAGCCTTTTGACTTTGCTGGCATACGTACAATGTCTTTATTTGATTTTTTGAAAATTTCTTATACATTTGTATATTTAATTATTATAAGCAGTGAAGGTAATTTGTAATTGTAATTCAGGAGCTTTTGACGCGGCATAAATCAACTGTAGCTGAATTTCTTGCTAAGAATTATGATTGGGTAAGTGATCACTTTCTGCATGAGTTTATTGCTGCAACTTTATTCTTTTGTAGTGATGAACTAGAGAGTCTATGATGTTTGATATGATCCATGAATTGAAACTTTTTGCTCACTCAGCTGGTGGATAAGCATGATAGCTACAAGCTGGGCTTATTTGATCCCTTGATAAATTTACTTGGCACTTTTAGGCATAATCTTGGTGATTAAATTTTGTTGATGAATAATCTGTTGCGGAAGTCAATTTTGTAAGTTGAATTTTCATATTACACTAATATATACCCTGGAATAGATATACAGCTCTGTTTATTTACCTATTGTTGACTTTGATATCTTCTTATTCATCATAATTCATTGTTACTTTTTAAATAAATAAGATAATTATTTGTTGTCCATTTTCATTATTGATCTTTGTAGAGTGCTTGCTACTAGGACCAGCTTTTAGAACATTTTTCTCAGTGAAGTAGAAAGGTACAGTGTATCATGGATGTATAGTTGTATACAACCTTTTCACATGGCATACCACGTTGTCATGCCAAGCGCCCCAAAGGGGATAGGCAGGGTGAATTCTCAAGGATGTCACGGTGATCACCCCGAAGGGTGTATCACACTGTGCACCCCAGGAGGGGGTGCGCCCCAGAGGGGGTAGGCAGTCGTGCACCCCAAGAGGGGGTAGACAAGGTGCATTTAGTCCCACATTGATAAGGAAGGGGGAGATTTTGAGCCTTATAAGCATTGGCTCTGCACACCCCACTGGACCGGTTTTGCGGGGAGAGGGTAATGGCCATGTGACAAGTGGTATTAGAGCAACCCCTGACTTTCACTAATCACCCCAGAGGGGGTTGGCAGGGTGGCTAGTCCGTGATGCGGACGCCACTAGATTGGGTGGGGGAGAATATCATGCCAAGCGCCCCAAAGGGGGTAGGCAGGGTGAATTCTCAAGGATGTCACGGTGATCACCTCGGAGGGTGTGTCACACCGTGCACCCCAGAAGGGGGTGCGCCCCAGAGGGGGTAGGCAGCCGTGTACTCCAAGAGGGGGTAGGCAAGGTGCATTTAGTCCCACATTGGTAAGGAAAGGGGAGATCTTGAGCCTTATAAGCATTGGCGCTGCACACCCCAATGGACCGGTTTTGCGGGGAGAGGGTAATGGCCATGTGACAACGTGGTGCTTTTAGCTTTGGCATGAGATGTAGGAAGACAACAAAAAGTCCAATAAAATAAAAGAATATAAAGTTTTTGTTACAATTCTCAATAAATTATATTATTAATGCTATGTATGGTTCGTCGTGTCGACTTGTACCGGGCGGTATGTACCAATCCAATAAAAGACTAGCATGCAGACGGCCCTATACTGCATGGTTCGTAACAGGGGACCCTGTATCTCTTGATATAGGTTTCAATTCGAAATCTGAATGTTACCAACTTGTGTTGGTCGCTAACAATTGGATTTTGATCGATATTGATCGATGGAGTAATCAATTGCCTGATTTATTCCTCATGAAATTGAAAATCTATTTGAAGTTACTAATCTCGAACTCTCAAAAACCTTTTGACGGGTCTCATCCCTTCCTCAAACCTCACCAAATTGAGTTTACTTTCTTTTTATTCTAATCAATTATCTAGTTTTGTCCCACTTGAAATTGGAAATCTAATTGAGATCAACTATCTATATCTCTGGGGAAATCTATTATCAGGTTCCATCCCTTCTTCTATAGGAAACCTCACTAAACTAATATTATTATTTTTTATTTTCTAATCATTTATCTGGTTCTATCCCACTTAAGATTGGGAATCTAATTAACATCAACTATCTAAGTCTCTGGAGAAACCTATTATCAGGTCCCATCCCTTTCTCTATAGAAAACCTTACTAAATTGTGATCGTGGATTAAGCTTGGGAGGCTAATTAGAGAGGATTGACACCTAAGTTAGAGGAAGAACTCTCTAATGAAGGGTATGTAGACAACTTTTCAATTGCATTCACTAATACATGTCATAATTGTACTTGCCTAAGGAGTCGCCTAAGATACGTGTAGCTCATGCCAATCAGAGCACGACCATCACCATATTGATATACCAATGACATATGGTGTATTAGTATACTATGTTATGGGATCAATTTTGGGATTGGGTTTGACAAACATATCAAATTGATATACAGATACATAGGATTGAGAATGCCAATCCACCGCCCGTGGAGTCCCATCATTTTTCTTTTGTGGTAGAACCAGGTATATCCATCGATCGATTACTTGATTCATTTGAATCAAATTGTTTAACAAATAAACAATTTAAATAATTTTTTTGTAGATAATTTAATATCAACAGAAGGACAATTCAGAACGTACCATAAAGTTACTCCCCAAATCTCGAAAAAGAAATGTGCCGCTATTCTTTCCTAATTTAGATTATTTTTTGCCAAAATTATACTATATTTATATATATTTTCAACTTAAAAACCATAATCTAATTTTTTAAATCAATTTTTAAAAAAATTTTGGAGCTATTTTCGATCATTTTTTCGTACCATCAGTATGTCCTGCCGTATCGACACATGGTTTGTCAGTATGGAGTGGTACATACCGTATCATTGGCTGGTTGATAGTTGATACAGTGGGATGGACTGGTAAGACGAACCTTGATGTTATGGACTCAAACAAAAAATGTGTTGAGCAATCAAAGAATTACATGCAGACATATAATAATTAGGAACAAATGCAAGATGAACATCTAACTTTGAAAATTGTTGAAGGCAGACCAAATAATTTCTGTGCTACGCATGCCTAGTAAACTGCAAGGTGTTTCTACTCGATGCCAGTATGGAAACCTTTAAATTGCATAAGGGAAATTAAAGGAAGCTGTATGCTATTGCTTTGATGGGTGTCTTTTCTCTTTGACTAGAACCTTACTATGTAACTTAAGGGGTACTTATATTTTTACAACCTAATTGCATCTAAAGGATTATTCTGTTCAAAGCACCAATTTCTGTTGTTTTCATGTTATTGAAGCTCTTACTCTTTTATGGTTTTATAGGACACTGAGTAGTTTGGATAATTTTCGTTCGTTTGTTGCAGTAAATACAAAGTAAATATTTTGTTTGTAATTCTTGTAAATTCTTGATATGCATTATTATCCATTAATCTGAATTCATATATAATTTTGGTTATGGTTCTTAAAATTCTCCAGAATGTGTTCTAAAATTAGTTTATCTTTTTGAGACTTGATCAGATGTTCTTTTTGACATTTATTTGATAATTGGATATTTATTCCATAATTATGTGATGCTAGCATGAATTGCACCAAAACAAGAGGTAGATCTTATGAAGTTGTCTTGCTTTTGGTGCTGCCCTTGGTGATAGTGAGGGTTTGAATTTTGTCGGCATGGGGCATAATATCTGTTTACTGTATGAGATAGGTCTTTTGTTCACTGGCATAATCTGTGTTTGACAAATTATGTGTCAGCAGATCCTCTACAGGCTCGGAGCCCTGTGTTTGCTCCATGCTAGTATGTCATTATTTGCTTTCACAAGCATGTTTGGTGTGTGGCATGATTGATAAAAGGGGATTGGGGGGCCATTAATTGGGTATGGTTGTGGACACATCTGCTTTGAGTTTTGCCTAGGTCATCATTAGCTATCTGGCATGGCAAACATGATGAAATTTTGGACCTTTTGTAATTATATGAATATGCTTTCTTGAAATCATTTTAAGACTTCAAATTTTAATATGAAATTTTCAGATAAATAATTGTTGCTGCTAGTTTCATGGCTAAATCATGGATTTTGTCTGACGGTAGATTCTAAACCTCTTGTCTGACTTAGGTAGTTCTTCCCCTTAACTTTCTTTCTTGTTTCATCAATTACCAGCATTTGATTCTATTTCTTCATGTTAGTCTTCCAAGTTCTCATGCACTTGTTGAGGTGACTAAACCCTAAAGCATACTGAAGCAATTATAACCAAGTGCAAAAAAGATGTTCCATTCCTACAATGACAAACATTGAGTCATAAAAGATGGGACTGTTATCACAAATCGTTTCCTGCCATTGAGTTTATTTAGAGTAATATCACTTGTTAAATCAAGAGAATTCAAATTTTTTTCATTGGTTCTACTAAGGTTTTCGTATGCCTTTCTTTGCCTCTTGCATTATTCAGTGGACTTACCTAGTTTAATCACAATATCTATAAGTCTATTTTGTACATATCCGTGCCATCTTAAATGGTCTCTCATTTTATCCTCTACCAGATTATACTTGTTTGCTAACAACTCTTCTTTTATGTTTTTTGGAGTAACCCTGCAAAACCACCTAATGTTTCTTATCTTGACCATATACACCTTATGTACATGTTTCTTAATTATACAACAGTCATATCCATAGAACATAGTTGGACCTACGGCTTTGTTGTTGTTGTTGTTGTTGTTGTGGTGCATATCCATAAAATATGTTTGATCCTATATAATTTTCCTTTTGATGTATGGAACTTTTGATGATCACATAAAAATTCAATACTTTCCTCATTTTGGTTACCTGCTTTTACTCTATGAACAGTATTTTTTTGTCAATATCTTCTTACCATTGAATATTGAAGCCACGTATTTTTACATTTCGGTACTTCTTGTTCATCCATTTTAACCAAACCTTAGTTATCTCTTATTCCTGAAAGAACTGACTCAGTCCTTAAAAAAACGATTCATACTTGAAACCCAAAATTGTTTCTTGAGGAAAGAGACTTAACCGATACACTGATGTAGAAAGAGATTTTTTTTTTCAAACATAAGTGAGATTTAAAGTTCTTATCCCATTTAGACTATTCTAATGTACAAAGGACAATAGGAATTATAGCTGATAGTTGATCGTGGTTGTTCATTATAAATAGTATAACAGATTCTCGAAAAGAGAGGGGTTAAAGAGAGTAACAAATTGCCAATATGTCATATTACTCCTTCCAATTGTTTATCTTGTCACTCAATCCAAAAGTAAGGAGTTGAAGTGGAGGCACTTGATAATTCTTTACCCAAGAGAGTCTGCATGTTGCATAACATGTACCTCATTATAATGTTTCTGTTGGATTGCGATCCTGAATTCCTATGCCGCTTTACTGATGTTGTCACTGTCGAACCACAAACCTGGCTGTATTGGGCCTTAATATGTAGCCTGCACATTAACTGTTCCTCCATACTGGCTAGTTTTGGCTTTATTTTTAATTGCTAGTCTCTACACTAGCAGCTCAATTGTTACCCATCCTTGACTTCTAGTTGGGCCATAATTTCAACATTGATACCAAGGTTTCAAATCTTGACCTTACCGAACAGTACGGACTGATATTTACCAGTGCGATCAATTGTGTATATTGAAACATATAGCTCAATGCTGTTATAATGCCATTCAATTTTATTGTTTATTACTTATTAACTAATATCATGTGATATAGGTTGGAATACTGATATTGTACCTGTCTACTTGGTTTCAAAAACTGATTTTGGACTCAGATTTAAATCTTTGGTTGGTGGTGGTCTATATTTTGTTAATTAATTCGAGAAAAGTACTCCTAGGATTTGAGGAAAAAACAATTTTTAAAAAATATTGAACATTTGTTTTATATGCTTTTATGAGTTTATCTTACTCTTGCAACTACCTTTTGTTACAGTTTTTCACTGAATTCAACTCAAGGCTGTTGTCATCCCCCAATTACATCACAAGAAGGCAAGCTATCAAGGTAATGCAACTTTGATGTAATGGATTATTTTGGAGAAATAAGCCTGCTGGATCACTTCATGATTTTTAGGGGTATAATCCTTTAATACCTTGAGAGCCCTGGAAACAGCTATCTGATTCATCTGTCGAAGTAGTGGTTTTATTTCCCTTATCTATAATTTGGAATATCCTCTAGCTTCATATTTGTTACATAAGTTCTCTTTTTCACAGCTTCTGGGAGATATGTTGCTAGACAGGTCAAATTCTGCAGTTATGATACGCTATGTTAGCTCAAAGGATAATCTTATGATTCTAATGAATCTTCTCAGGGTATGTTAAATTTTGTCCTCTGTTTTTCAAAAAGTTAGTCTTTAAATTTTACCATTTGTTGGTTTCAAATATTTAAATTAATTTTAACCGAAGTTATTTTTCTGCAATTTTTTTGTTTTTTATTCTAAATTTATCATGGATAATTTGAATATGTGACTATATAACCAAGAACCATTTTACTGTCCCATGAAGGTTATGGGTTTAGGACTTCTGGAAAGTGGAAATGCCTCAAATTTAATTTTAAACAGAGTATCATCCCAGTTAGAGATGCCATTTTCTTCTATTTATTAATTTACTTTTTTTTAAAATCTTGTTTCCTCCATTCCTGTTCCTTGTTAACTCCAGGAAACTGTTTCAAAAAAGTAAACATTGAGCAGGAGATAAATGGATTTCATACATCACTATTGGTGTGATTTTTGTTGACATAATACAACCTTTACAATCTGACTGTTTTTAGCTTCTTCCATTCTTTGTTTTTAGCTTCTTTCCAACCATCGTGGTCTTTAAAGTTTTATTTTGCCTTTGTGAATTCATCAATATTTCCCTTAGATTAAAAATTTAGCATCATATTGGCTTATACGTTCCTTCTGGTTGTTTTTAGTCAGCTGACAACCAGAGAGTATGTCTGGTGAATCAGGTTGATGTTAGTCAATCATGATCTTTCATTTTTGTTTGTTATATCTGGTATCAAGAATTAGCTGAGGGTTGATCCAGTTTCAAGGAAAAAAAAAGGAAATGGATTTGAAACTATATACAAGTTGATATTTTTTTTACAAGTTGATTGGAATGTATATAAAAGAATTGAAAATCACCTTTCCTTTTCCTTTTATTGTTTTGGAATGTTTGAAAAAGTAAAACATACTCAGTTTGGATGATGGAAAGTCATTTGGAGAATTGGAGCAACTTTTGGCTTTCCATAGAGAAAGTTCTGGAAGATGAAACACTTCCATGGAAATCTCAAACAAAAAAAAAACCAGATTTTTACCTCTTTTAATCAAACGTTAAAAAATAGCTTTAGTCTTCCATTAAATTATTGATGTGACCAAATGTTCTGTACATGTGATGTAGCAGATGAACTTCAAACCACCTCATCCAATGGCCCTGCCTTAGTCATCTAGAGACAACAACTTTCCTGCTATATTTATTTGTACCTTTTAGTGATTTTCATTCACATTTTAATTCATACTCTATTCTGATCATTTTTTGGTGTTCTAGGGTCCTTCTATTGAATCTTGTTGATGCTAAACAATCTCATTTTCGATACAGACAAAGGTTGGATAAGTCCTCAAGCCAATAACCATTGTCTTATGAAAGTTCTAGAAGTGATGAGATTTCATAGAGTGACAATTTTTTTGAAAATGGAATCTTCTCTTACTAAGCCACTTAGTATGAGGGTTTTTAATTTCGATGTGTACCGTCCTGTCACGCACTTAGCTGAAATTGTCTAAGTGGTGAGGCATCCTTGCGGCAAGCACGGACTTAGCTGGAGTTGCCTATGTCGAGAAGCACCCTTGCGCCCACTTCAATCAGACTTAGCTGGGATTGCCTAAGTCTTGAGGCGCCCTTGCGACATACACATCCGCAAAGGGTCAACCGAGCTGCAACCTCATGCAGGTCCCGTAGGACCTGTAAAACAGAAGTTGATTAGTTTTTGAAACGAGCGACGGACAATTCCCGACGTCTCGTAAAGAGGGAAGCTTTACAAGCAATTGAGTAAGCACTTGGAGCACAGGATAACAGAGAAAGAAAGGAGGAAAACAAGGACTTTAGAAGGGTGAACGAGTAGTTGCAAGTCTACAAACAACTACTCCTTGGGTGCCGGGCGCGAAGGCAAATTTCCGTCAAGTTGACATGCAAACTTGTGAAAGTGTTCAATGCCCGACATTCAAAACCCTGCTTTGTACTATCATAGATATATGAGATTTTAATCCTCAGAGGTTATGTTTGAGATTTATTATCTTTTTAATATGCAATTAAATCATGGTGGATTGTAGTAATATCTTCTTTTTTTCTTGTATCTTCCTTGAATTTAAGTTTAATAGCATAATTATATCCTATGGAAATGTTACATGGATTAAAGGGATGGCCTGTGCTTACCATTCTAGTAAGGATACAAGAAACAATTTGGGTCTTTTGTTGGGAGTCATAGCCTGATAAAACATAGTCTGATTGCAATTGGCCTGTTTTGATGCTGAATTGGATTGGTTGTTTGAACATGAGCTAGAATTTAATGATGGGTTTCTAGCAGTCATCTGGAATGTGAGTAATGTTTGCATTTTGTTGATGTGCCTCATTGGCTTTGCAGGAAAAGGCCGGAAAGAAGGCATAGGAGAGTTCTGAGTTTTGTTTATTTTTCTTCACTTTTTCATTAGTTTTGTGATATCTTTTTACTTGCTGCTGGCATTCGCTGAGGGCATTGGCAGTTTGTTGTACCATGCTGGTAGCACATAAATTTCCAACACCAGCTAATACTCCGCCTGCAGCTGTATCTTAGAAGCCTTGGCTAACAAAAGTTGATATTGTAATCAAGTGTTATATACATGATTTTGAGATTTATTCTACTTTAGATGGCATTCTTTGTGGAAAAGATAGAAGGTAAGGAAAACCTTTGTCCTTTTCTTTTTCTTAGCAAGGTAATGATATGACATTCCACTTTATTCTCCCCTTTCACTCCTTGTCACCTCTTTCAACCATGTTGGCAACCTACGATATTCATTTTTTAGACACCATGCTGGAGTTGCTCCAACATCTACATGAACTTCTTGTTTAATGTAAACAATGACTTTGGGGCTGGTTTGATTCATTTAGTTTCTGGGTCTTATTTATCTACCTTCCCTGGAAGAGCATAAAGTTCCTCACCATTAACAATACCAGCATTTGTGATAGCAACATTCCCAATTGTTGCTTACTTCGGGCCTCTAGAGCAGGGTGTTGGTCCTTGTTAGGAGGACAAGGGAAAAGAGGGAAAAGGAAATCTCTACCTTGAGCTTTCAAGCAGAAACACTTCAAAATGCTTGTTTTATTCATTGACACTTAATGGATATTCTCAACAAGTATCCTGTTTACATTAACATACTAAAAATTTACTTTTGTATCTGCTAATGAGCTGTACGTATGTAGAACGCACTTATATCTTATATCTTCTATATAAGACTTTAAGCCATGTAGACTAGTGGCAAGCATGTAATTCAGACTTTTTAATTTAGTCCTGTATGCATTTGATGTTCCTTTGTGAATATATGCTTTTGTATAAATAATTGTTAAGCTTCTTATATTTCATATATACATTTATATTAGGCTTCTGAATGTTCAAAATACAAAGTGAGATATTAAATTGTCATGTCCATGATGTGTAGTACCATCGTGAACTTATCTATAATAGCACAACTATGTTGGTGCCTGTTTCATATGCCCTAAATACTTATCTAACAGTCTGCAGTCTTGAGTTTCTTTTAGCTTTGTGCTCCTATTGGTAGAAGCCTTAAATACTACAGTTTGTAGATATTGATGATTGTACATTGATTTCTAATTCCATAAGTAACTTGTCGCATTTGGTAAGACTCGATTACTTGGCTGATGTCACTATAAGTGTTCGTTCTCGGTTGTGTAGATTTATCAAGTTCAAAGATATATCATAAAGATTTTTATTAATTTTGTTCAAAGGGAAAGACTCTTCATTCATAATTTATTGGAGTTTGTGACACTAAAACACCAAAACATGTAAATAATGCTGTCTTCGTTGGTGTGAAATGTATAATTATACATCATACACTGGTTTTATTTTGTCTTAAATGCTTATATACATTAGTTCATTATTATGCATTATCAGATTATTTGTTCTGGTCCAGGAATCAAGTAAGAATATCCAAATAGAGGCATTCCATGTATTTAAGGTACAAATCAGGTTTCTTTTCTGCATATTTAGATTTCCATCTATTTTAGTTTTTCAAATCTTGACTGCATGTTCATTGCAAATGTCAGTTATTTGCTGCTAATCAAAATAAGCCACCTGAGATCACAAGCATATTGGTCACAAACAAGGACAAGCTGCTCCGGTTTTTAAAGGACTTCAAGATAGACAAAGGTAAAATCTCCATTGAATTTGCATTTGCTCTATGTTTTACTTTTTCTAGCTCTGATATATCCCAACAAAAATGCCTCCTGACATTTGTTACTATGAATTCTTTGTCAAATTATGTGGAACTACTTTTATATATGACAAATGTCCAAAGAATTTCTGGTTCATATCAAATGGCTTTTTTTTTTAAGGCAAGCTCAAATTGATTTAGTGGTTTTGGCACTAATTTAATATCACTTGCGCATATCAATTTCTACAGAGGATGAGCAATTTGAAGCAGACAAAGCTCAAGTTGTGAAAGAGATACAAGCACTTAAAAAAGAGAACACATCGTAGTGGACTTTTTTTACATTTTGTTGTAAATTTAGAATTCCTATCTGGGATTTCACTGTTTCTGGGGTCTTGGATGTTATGCATGGACCGACTGTGTATTTACCGAAAATATACACTAGCCTTAAAGTACATGCATTTTGAATATCTTATGTTGCTTTCCTAGTCCTTCTATGTCCCTCAATGTTAAGCAGATCTTAATGACCCTATTCGGTCAAACATCAAGCAAGGCTCACAAAGTGTCAAAAGAATTTGATGGTGGTTCCCAATATGTTTTGGGATCAGGATTTGATAATGTGAGGGAATATTATAAAAGAAATTTGACTAAGTTGGATGTTTAATCAGTGTTGGCCATTCTAGTGTGAGAACATCTCTGCGCAACCTATGTTCCCTTGCTGTGCTTAATTTTTGCAGTCTTAAATCAATGGTTTGCCACCATGGATTTTATGCTCAGATGTTTATCTAATACACTTCTCCTGTTGGACTCATGGTTAGGTTTGTGAGAGTCACAGTAAAATAGAAAGGTAAAGTGTACTAACCAATGATAACAACAGGAGACCAAGGAGAATTGTAAGATCAATTAGTTTGTGTATACACAGTTGTAAGGAGTGACAAACTAGACTTTTAATGCTTATCAGATGAGATGGGCACATGAAGAAGAAACAGGTGAAGATGTTTACTGTGGGAAAAAACAAGTAGGCAGTAGAAAAGGATGTGTCATCTTCCCAATAATTCATGTCTTATATTTGAATCTAATGTGAATTAGGCAGACAAATTTAGGAGCCTGCGCGGCCTTTTAGTTGATAAATTACTGCCAAATGGAAACAAAAAATATGGTGGTCTTTTGTTCCACGGAGTGTTGCCGTTATTTGTAGTGTAATCATTTACTAGTAGTAATTTCCTGTTTTTATGCTTATATTGCAAGTAGAAAATTTCATTATTTTTTCTCACTAGATGAGAAAAATACCAAAAAACACCCCATTGACACTAAGGGTCTACTTGATTGTTTTGAGGAAATTAAAACTACCCACATAATCGTGTTACAGTCGTACTACCAAATCTGACATGTTTTGAATCCCTCGTACTCAGATTTTAATCTCTTCTAATAAGCAAGCAGATGGTCGTATTCCTTTGAGATCTTAATATAGTTTTTATCTTAAAAAAATAATACTGGAGTGAACATTAATTGCGATGGCACATCTTACGATGGTAAAAAAACGTGTGAGATGGTCGGTCGTTCTCTTCTAATGATTGATTGTAGTGATCACGGCATAACATGGCACGAAAATTTATGCAATTAATAACTCCAAAAAAATTGTGTTTTCGGTTCTAACGTTTCCTCCCAACGGATTTTCTCAACCCTTGTAATTACATATCAATAGATGAGATTAATTCTCCTTGTGGTCATCATACCAACCCATTGTGTTATTATTATTTTTTGATAAATTTTAAGTTGCAAGCTAGTTTATGATTCTTGGCTAATTGTATTAAACGATGTAAGAATTGTTCTCTATTTTGCAAGTCTACGTGTCATGTGATGGGTCACATTAGTGTGATTACCTTAGCTTTTGCGTTTCTGCACATGTAGACGATGAGGATGATTAGGGTTGATAAATATTTTTGGAATTTTAATTGTATTTAAACTATTTACAATAGTCTTGATTAAATTCAAGCTCCATTGTGGATCAGGATTAGGATTTAGACTAGGATTCAAATAGGATGAGTAGCCATTAGAAAATTAGGATTTATTCCTGTAAATACATCTTAAATCTCAAGATCACCATGAGAGGAAGAGAAGAAGATACTTCTTAGAGATTATAGAGAGGGTTAAAAGAAAAGTTCTATTTATTCCTATAAATATACATTGAATTTCAAGATGAGGAAGAGAAGAAGATACTTCCTAAGGATTCTAAAGACAGGTTGAAAGAAGAGTTGTTCAGGGTTTTAGGCTTGGGTGTAATTTAACTCAAGGGAGAGTAATTTCTTGTATTGATTTTTCTTATCTAGTGAAGAATTTTATTTTTTTTTCATGGATAAGTTGTTGTCACACTTTCATTTTTGTATTGTTGATAATATTGAATTAATGTATAAATTATTAATGAATTTAAGATATCGAGATTCAGCACACAATTAAACACATAGTAATACCCAAATATTCAGGACACCATCTCAAATCTTCAATTTTTATTATGACGGATACTCCAATTCTCATGGTCATTTAACCTAATATAAAAACCCCAAGTATACTATCATTAGAGAGGTGAAGGTGAACTATTTCTAATATAATTAGACTCTCTTTAGATTTAATATTAAACTGAATCATCTGAATCTATTGCCGACTTAAAACATCAGAGGTTTTGTTGGGCATATGCCTCCGACGTAGTCATATAAAGATTCAGCACGTGGATTTTGACGCTCTCACTCCTAATTAACTTATGACATACTAAGAGGCTTTTTATAGCTTAGTATACTCTATATAAGATGACATATATAAAAAAAAGAAAAAAAATAAATATGTGTTTGTGCGAATTAGAAATATTTTTTTTCTTCTTTCTCTTCTTCTACTACTTTTTCTTCTTCTCTTTCTATAATTTTTTCCTCAAAATTTTCTTCCAAATTTTGTTTTGAATTATTTTCATGCAAAACAGGGTGTGAAGAGGCTTATGAATTTTTTTTCATGCAAAATAATCTGTCATGAAGTGAAATCTCTAAAAAATTAAAACAAGGATTGAATATGTGTTCGATGTCGGTGGATTTAACCTAATAAATTTGGATCAAACATGTTTTATAAATCCAAAATCAAATTCTTAAATTCATAATAATATACATAAAATCCTATAATAATTATGAAACATATTAATACAGAAGCGTACCTGATGAATCCATCAAAGTATTTTCTGAATTAATCAGTGATTTAACCTTCCAATTGCAAAGTATCCTTAAGAACTTTAGTTTTCTTTTTGACGGGTAAAGAGAAACTTTATTTGATATTGCAATCGGGGACTATAACCATATTTATAGTTATAACTGATGAATCTACAATTATGATTATAGTCATAATTGATGAATTTATAATTATGCTTCAAGAGTTTCATATTCTTAATTTATCTAGTCATTAAGTTAAAAATATAACTAATGGTATCAACATAAATAATTTTCATGACAATTATATTCCTTAGCCAAATAAATTTAATTAGATCACTTTAATTTTGGCTAATCAGAATAATGACTTAACACATTTAATTATACATGTGTGACCCTTAAAATTCTAACAATCTCTCACTATGTCACATATGTATCCTTATAAACGTATTGTACTTTATGAACTCAATGTTGTTGTCATTATTAAATAGAACATACAATACAATCTCATCCATTGGCCATATTAATATAGGACTAAAGCGATCTTCGCTATATCAATCATAGCTAAACCCATCAATGATTACTAATATTAATATAACCAAATGACAGATCAATCACAAAATGTGTAGCATGAAAATTACATGAATGAGATCCATATATATCAATTTTCAACTGATCTATCTTTATGTTTATGAGATCATTAATCATAATGTACAAAGTATAACAAACTATAGCTTTATTTCTGATTAGAAAATATTTATATAATCTGGCATAGAATATTTAACAAACATATGACAAACTCCCACTAAACTGAAGTTTCCTCAAATTCTAATATGCCCATATGAGTAGTATGCTCATGAAAGACCTTGGGTGGTACACCTTTTGTAAGAGGATCTACTAACATAAAGTTTGTTCCTAAGTGTTTTATGAAAACTTATTTACTTTGTACCCTTTCTTCCAAACAAATTAAACTTATTTCCAAATGAACAAAAATAACTAGATTTGTCCAAATAAGAAACAAAAATTAAATTCCGTCTAAATGATAGTACAACAAAAATATTTTTTAAATCCAAATAGTATCTAGCACACAACAACAATCTAAATATGCTTATAGCTTCCACTTCTATCAATTTTCTGTCTCCCACATAAATGTATCTCTCAACATCATTGGGCCTTCGATAGCTCAAGCAACCCTGCATTGAAACACTGATATTAGTAGTTGCACCGAAGTCTAACCACCAAGTGTTTCTAGTGTTGGGCTGAGAGCCCAAGTTCAGCCCATATGGGCTTTATCAGACCATAGCCCTCTTTTTCCCTAAACCCTAACCTAAACCTAATTATATATAGGGGCTAATGGTGGCTGCGAAATTAGGAGATTAAAAATCACAGCAAAGGGCAGAAATTTGCAGCAGCTTTGGGGATTCAAAAAGAGAAGAAAAGGGCAGAAAAACAAGAGAAAAAGAAAGGGAAGAAGACAATGAAAACACAGAAATTGTTCTCACTCATCCAAACAGTTTCTCATCTCAGGTTAGATCAGATCTTCAGTGAATTCTTCTGTGATTGCTTGAGGAGGTTTTGGATATTGTGCACAGTGATGTGATCCTTGTATCCCAGTTATTCTCTTGTGATTGTTGCTTGGGTTTTGGGCAAGAGATTTGAGAATTATACATTCATTATTTTTATAGTGGATTTTCTCTAGTTTGCCTTATGGTTTTTACTCTTCACATTGAAGGGGTTTTCCACGTAAATCTTGGTGTTCTATTTGATTGTGATTTCTGTTTAATTTCGCTGTGTGTTACGGCCTACTAGTATTTGTTCTTATACAAAAGTTATTATTTGTTTCCTATCCATTTATTTCCCCATCAACTGGTATCAGAGAAAGGTTTTGGTGATTTAATTTTTGTATTTGAACATGGAGACTGGTAGTGTTTCTCGCATGATTAGTTTGAACGAAAATAATTGGATGATATGAAAACCAAGAATGGAAGATCTCTTATATTGCAAAGATTTGTATAGACCTTTGCAAGGAGATAGTGAAAAACCCACAACTATGACAGATGATGAGTTGAAGAGATTGGATCGAAAAACGATTGAGTTTATTCGACAGTGGCTCGATGATATTGTCTTTCACCATGTTTCTACTGAAAGTTCTGCATATTCTGTGGAAAAAGTTGGAAGGTCTCTATAAAAGAAAAATAACCGGCAACAAAGCTTTTTTTATCAAAAAACTTGTGAACCTAAAATATAAAGAGGGTGCTTATATTACTGAGCATTTGAATGAAATACAGAGTATTACTAACCAGTTATCTTCTATGAAAATGTCTCTTGATGATGAGTTGCAGGTATTGTTACTTCTCAGTTCATTGCTAGAAAGTTGGGAGACATTGGTGGTTTCCCTGAATAATTCTGCGCCAGATGGTATTGTCACCATGAGTCAAGTAATAAGCAGTTTGTTGAATGAGGAGTTGAGAAGAAAGAACTCAGCAGTATCTCAGATTGATTCACAGGAACTTATCTCAGAGAATAAAGGAAGGTCAAGGTCTAAAGATAGAAGCAGTTCACGCATAGGTAGAAGCAAGTCAAGATCAAGGAAAGATATTGTTTGCTATAACTATGGTGAGAAAGGACATTATAAGAATTAGTGTAAGCAACCTAAGAAGAGCAAGACAAAAGGAAAAGAAGTGGAGTCTATAGAGTCAAAAGAGAATACCACGGCTACAGTGTAGGTTGGTGATTATTTGATTTTATCTCCTTCTGATGATATTTTTTCTTGTGTGTGTCAGGATCTCAAGTGGATAATTGACACAGGAGCTTCTTATCATGCTACACCACGAAGGGAGTTTTTTGCTACCTACAGGTCTGGAAATTTTGGTGTTGTCAAGATGGGCAACCATGGCACAGCAGACATCATTGGCATGGGTGACATCCACATAAAGACCAATCTTGGATGCAAGTTGGTGCTTAAGGATGTGAGGCATGTGGTTGACTTGAGGCTGAATTTAATCTCAGTTGGAAGACTAGATGATGAAGACTATGATAGCAGGTTTTACAGAGGGCAATGGAAACTCAGTAAGGGTTCTCTTGTTATAGCTAATAGAAAGAAATGTCACACTTTGTACAGGTTGCAGGCCAAAGCTTGTGGTGAACAATTGAATGCTACAGAGAAAGACTTCAACATGGAGTTGTGGCATAGGCGATTGGGACACATGAGCGAGAAATGATTGCAAGCTCTTTCCAAGAGAGAGGTATTGCCTGACCTCAGAGGTATACGTTTAAACCCTTGTATTGATTGTTTAGTTGGTAAACAACATAGAGTTTCATTTGCTAGTCCTGCTTTGTCTAGAAAAATACATGCCTTGGACCGTGTTTATACAGATGTATGTGGTCCTTTGAGGACAAAAACTCCTAATGGTTCTACTAATATTCCTGGCATCAGTGGTGCACTTTACTTTGTTACTTTTATAGATGACTTTTCCAGGAAAGTTTGGGCTTATGCTTTGAAGACCAAGGATCAGGTTATTGGTGTCTTCAAAGAGTTTCATGCCAGAGATGAAAGGTAGACAGAAAGACAGTTGAAATGTATAAGATCAGATAATGGTGGTGAGTATACAAGATTGTTTGATGATTATTGCAGGTCACATGGCATCCAGCATGAGATGACAGTTCCTGGTACACCTCAGCATAATGCAATTGTAGAGAGGATGAACCGTACCATCATGGAAAAGATCAGATGTATGCTTTTACAAGCAAAGCTACCCAAAAGGTTTTGGGATGAGGCTTTGAGGATTACAGTTAATGTGATCAACTTATCTCCTGTCTGACCCTAGATCTTGATGTTGCGAGCATGTTTGGTCAGGGAAAGATGTTTTCTATAAGCATTTGAGAGTATTTGGTTGTCGTGCGTTTGCACATATTCCAGATAATGAAAGGTCTAAGCTGGATGGTAAGATAAAAGAATGTATTTTTCTTGGCTACTCACATGATCAATTTGGTTACAGGCTTTGGGATCCAGAAAAGCGTAAGGTGTTTAGAAGCGAGATGTGGTCTTCTTTGAGGATCAAACCCTTGAGAATTTGAAGAAGGAGGCACCACCAAGACCTGCGAAGGATTAGCGGTTGTGACCCGGTTATTCCTCTAGTATATCAGGGTGATGGGGGAGATGTGCAGGAAGATGGTGTAGAGCCAGATATTAATCTACCTGCATGACATGTTGAGCAAGAAGAAGTTGAGGAGTAGCTTCCCTCAGAATCTCAATTGAGAAGATCTTCAAGACAACGTCAGCCTTCCAGAAGATACTATACAGATGAGTATGTGATGCTTACTGATGCAGGTGAACTAGAGAATTACCAGGAAGCAATTGAAAGTGAGCAGAAAAAAATGTGGCTAGTTGCTATGCAGGAAGAGATGAATGCTCTATAGAGAATCATACATATGATTTAGTGCAACTTCCACAGAGAATAAAGGCCTTAAAGAACAAGTGGGTTTTTAGGTTGAAGACTCAAGAATATTGTTCTCAACCAAAGTACAAAGCTAGATTGGTTGTGAAAGGCTTTGGTCAAAAGAAAGGTATTGACTTTGAAGAAATTTTTTCTCCTGTTGTTAAAATGTCTTCTATTCGTGTTGCTCTAGGTATTGCTGCTAGCCAAGATTTGGAGGTGGAGCAGTTAGATGTGAAAATAGCTTTCCTTCATGGTGATTTGGAGGAGAAAATTTATATGGAGCAACCAGAAGGTTTCAAAGTCAAAGGTAAAGAAAATTTTGTCTGCAAGTTAAGAAAGAGTTTGTATGGATTGAAGCAAGCTCTAAGATAGTGGTACAGAAAGATTGATTCATTTATGATTAAAAATGGATACAAAAGAATGGCTTCAGATCATTGTGTGTACATCAAACGGTTTGGTGAGGATTTTATTATTCTCTTACTTTATGTTGATGATATGCTTATCCTTGGGAAAGATATGCATACAATTGACAGGTTGAAGAAGGAACTAAGTAAGTCATTTGCAATGAAGGACATGGGGCCAGCAAAGCAAATACTAGGCATGCAGATTTCTTGTGACAGGAAAAACAAGAAGATTTGGTTGTTACAGGAGAAATACATCGAGAAGGTATTAGAAAGGTTCAGTATGAGCAATGCAAAGCCAGTTGGTTCTCCTCTTTCAGGTCACTTCAAGTTGTGCTCAGAACAGAGTCCGTCAAGTGATGAAGGGAAGAAGAAAATGCAAAAGGTTCCTTATGCTTCAGCAGTTGGAAGTTTAATATATGCAATGGTATGTACGAGGCCGGACATCGCATATGCAGTGGGTGTTACTAGCAGATTTCTTGCAAATCCAGGCAAGGAGCACTGGGCAGCAGTGAAGTGGATTTTGAGATACCTCAGAGGAAGCTCTAAGGTTTGTTTAAGCTTTGGAGGTGGACCACCTGTGCTAACGGGTTACACAGATGCAGATATGGCTAGAGATATTGATACAAGAAAATCCACATCAGGTTTTGTACTTACTTTTGCAGGGGGAGCTGTGTCATAGCAATCCAGATTGCAAAGGTGTATTGCTCTCTCCACCACAGAGGCAGAATATATTGCTACTATAGAGGTTTATAAAGAAATGTTATGGATGAAAGAATTCTTACAAGAATTGGGGCTGAAACAGGAAAACTATGTGGTGTATTGTGATAGCTAGAGTGCCATCCATTTATGTAAGAACTCGACTTTTTATTCTAAGTCAAAGCATATAGATGTCAGATATCACTGGATTCGAAATGTACTTGAAGAGAAGCAGTTGCAACTTCAGAAAATTCATATAGATGATAATGGAGCATACATGTTGACAAAGACCTTACCAAAAGAGAGGCAGGAGATGTGTCGACAGTTGGTCGGCATGGATTTACACCGAGTCATGGGACAACCTCCCTTATGGGCTGAAGGGGGAGGTTGTTGGGATGAGAGCCCAAGTTCAGCCCATATGGGCTTTATCATCCCATAGCCCTTTTTTTCCCTAAACCCTAACCTAAACCTAATTATATATAGGGGCTAATGGTGGCTGCGAAATTAGGAGATTAAAAATCACAACAAAGGGCAGAAATTTGTAGCAGCTTTGGGGATTCAAAGAGAGGAGAAAAGGGTAGAAAAACAAGAGAAAAAGAAAAGGAAGAAGACAAGGAAAACACAGAAATTGTTCTCACTCATCCAAACAGTTTCTCATCTCAGGTTAGATCAGATCTTTAGTGAATTCTTCTATGATTGCTTGAGGAGGTTTTGGATATTGTGCACAGTGACGTGATCCTTGTATCCTAGTTATTCTCTTGTGATTGTTGCTTGGGTTTTGGGCAAGAGATTTGAGAATTATACATTCATTATTTTTATAGTGGATTTTCTCTGGTTTGCCATGTGGTTTTTACCCTTCACATTGAAGGAGTTTTCCACGTAAATCTTGGTGTTCTATTTGATTGTGATTTCTGTTTAATTCCGCTGTGTGTTATGGTCTACTAGTATTTGTTCTTATACAAAAGTTATTGTTTGTTGCCTATCCTTTTATTTCCCCATCATCTAGGTACTAAAATTAAATTAACTTCAGAACAAACCAAAGTAAGGAATGCACCCTTTTTAGCACGCCAGGTGTGATATTTGATACAGTCATTCTTTAAATGCCTAGATTTATTACAGAAGAAACAAGTTTCAACCTTATTTTGATTTTTTTGTACAGGATCTTTATCAGCCTCATTCTTTCTAAATTTGTATTTTCTTTTCTTGTCCTTGTTCTTAGAGGTGCTGGCTAAGTTAGCACTTTCAGTCTTTTCTTGCTTCAACCTTCTTCTTCTTGCACACAATATGAAATGAGCTCATTAAGAGACCATTTATCCTTTTGGCAATTATAACTGGCCTTAAATTGACTGAATTGTGTAGGGAGAGATATCAGAACCAAATGGATAAGTAAGTCCTCCGATAAGCCAAGTTTTAGTGTTTTAAGCTTTGAAGCAAGATTAGACATTTCCATGATGTACTCCCTTATATTTCCTTTACCGTTATACCACATGGAAATCAAGCTTTGAAGCATAGTGCTTATTTCCGCCTTATCGTTTTTAAGAAAATATTTTTATATTTCGATAAGAAAATCTTTAGCCTTAGTAATCCATTCAGATACTATAGCTTTAAAGACCTCTGGAATGCCACGCTTAATGATCATAAGACACATGTGATTAGACCTGTCCCACTTCTCATATAGTCTCCTTTCATCAAGAGTACTATGGTTTGTAAGAGAAGCGGGTTGGTCTTCCCTTAGTACAAGGTTCAGATCCATGCAACCCAAAACAATCAGAATGTTTTCTTTCCAATCTTTAAAGTTGGTTCCATTTAGAACTAGTACTAAATTGAGTTTAACAGATATTGAAGCATGATAACCTAAATAAGAGAACAATAGACAACCACAAATTATGCTAATATATTTTACCATAAACTTAAGTAAATTCAAAATAATGATGTAACCCATCTTAAGATATCAAGTGCAATATTAATATCTTATCTTTGGACTTCAATATTAATTGCAAGTGGTAGTCTTGTTGTAATGGTTAAATACTAATAATAAGACATGTCAAATAATAAACCCATCTTTGGATTGATTTATCATTCACATGTATAACTTTATAATTGTCATGTGTTTACCATTACAGGTGTGTATAAAATTCTGCTAATCATTAACCTTCCTTTGAGCCTGGTAATTACCGTATGGATGTAAATACATACTCCATTTAATATTTTTATGAGAAATTTTGCGCATGAGATGTCACTTTGGCAACTTCATGTATTAAATTACTCAATCTATTATTAAACAATCATTAATTGAATTTAAACTATATTAGTAAAATTGGCTTGACTTTAATTTATTGACTCAAATATTTAATGCATATAAACCATTCAATATATGTCAACAAATAACTTTATATAACCAATATTATATTTAAACCGACATAATATTGCAACAATATTATTATTAATTAAATTTGTATATTGTAACAACATAATTAAACCAACATAATATTACAATAATATTATTGTTAATTAAATTTACATGAATTTAATTAATTAGACAAAATCCAAAAGAAATTTAGGAAATTTATGCCTTGCAATGCAAAAATGAATTTGCATACTGAAATAAGAAAAAGACATCTCAAATCAAATTAAAGTGATCTAACATTAAAAAAATACACCAAACTCAATGTGAAACATGCTATAGCATGATTACATAAAACTATCGTCTTCTTCGACGATGATAGAAACAAGTCACTCTAAAATTCTAATGAAAATATTATTAAAATACTTAAAAATAAGATTATATGTTCAATAATTATTGTAGGATGACTCTGATACCAATGTTGGTGGATTTAATATAATAAATCTGGATCAAATATGCTTTATAGATCCAAAACTAAATTATTAAATTCATAATAATATACATGAAATCTTATAATAATTATGAAACATATTAATACAGAAGTGTACCTAATGAATCCATCGAAATATTTTCTGAATTAATCAGTGATTTGACCTTCCAATTATAGAGGATTCTTAAAAACTTTATTTCTCTTTCATGGGTGAAGAGAAACTTTATTTGATACTACAATCAAAGACTATAAGCATATTTATAGTCGATGAATCTATAATTATGATTATATTCATAATTGATGAATCTACAATTATGTTTCAAAAGTTTCATATTCCTAACTTATCTAGAAATATGACTGATGGTATCCACATAATTAATTTTTATTATAATTATGTTTCTTAGTCAAATAAATTTACTTTAATTAGATTACTTTGATTTTGACTAATTAGAATAATAGCTTAACACATTTAATTATACATATGTGCCCTTAAAATTCTAACATTCGAAGCCATACAATTGCAAATTAGAAATCTTGTTCCTTTCTTTTATTTCTTCTCTTCCTCTATGTTTTCCTCACAATTTTCTTTCAAATTTTCTGAATTCTTTTATGTAAAAACATCAGTTGCCAAGAGGGTTACTCATAGCCTGACATACGCTGCACTAATGTGATATCTCTAAAAAATTTAGAAATTAAAAATATGATATAAAAATTTAAAAAAGTAATTATGGAGTAGAAATTAATAATCTTCTTTATTCGTTCATTCCTTTTTTTTTTCTCACAAACTTGTTCCAATTTTTCTAAATTTTTCAACGCAAAACAATGGTACGTTATGACGAGGCATATGAATTTTCTCATACAAAACAATGTTTGTGAAGAGTCTTATGGATTTTTTCCATGGCAAACATGGGTTGTAAAGAGGTTTATTTACAGTCTGGCACGCTCTACAAAAATAAGGATACAAATTGTGTGTGTTAGACACCGTGAAAATGAAGTCCATGTAAAGAGGCTTCTGAATAGAACCCCATATATATATATAAATATATATATATATATATACATATATATATACATATATGTATATATATGTATATATGTATATACATATATGTATATATGTATATATATGTATGTATATACATGTATTTATATACATATATATGTATACATATATACATATATGTATACATATATATATACACATATATATATATATATATGTGTGTGTATATATATGTGTATTTACACTTATATATATACACACACACACACATATATATATATATATATATATATATATATATATATATATACATTTATATGTATATATATATACATATACATATATATATATATATATATATATATATACATATACATATACATATATATATGTGTATATATATATATATGTATATATATATATGTGTATATATATATATGTATATATATATATGTGTATATATATATATGTGTATATATATATGTGTATATATATATATATATATATTAATATATATATATATATTCGTCGATTGAAAAAAAAAAAAGAAAAGTAAAGCGCATCACTACTGTCTTGGCCCAAGATGGCGGAAACCCCTATTGTCTAGAGGAACCGGACGAGAGCAAGGGCGTCGCGATGGGCTCCAAGATCCGACGACGCCATGGTTTACATCCCAGAGGTTCTTGTCTCGGTGATTTTGTTATGTCTCCCCATGAAATCCATCGCGCGATTCAGTTCCGTCTCCAGGGATTGGCGTCGGATCATCTCCAGCAAGCCCGTCATCACTTCAAGGCAAGAGGAGACCATTCCTTCACCATATATCCAGCGGGACGGGGACATCTGCAGCGAAGATTTATTTTCATACGGCGGTGGCCGTATCTTTTCTCCAACGATCAGAATGTATAGATACGATGAAGCTCGTGACCCATTCGCGGCTACTTCGTTTTTCCAGGACGACCAACAACAAATCACACAACGTCTTCATCTTCGTCCAATACATTCTGATGGTTTGCTTGTCTTCTCCGTTTCACCCTCTCGCACATATTTATGCAACCCAACCACCGGAAAGCTCATGGCCTTGCCAACCGGAGGACTTTGCTGTGATCCCCCCGCTGTCGAGTACAACCTAGGATTCGGGTTGGATCCACGGACTAGCCAGCACAAAGTAGTCCGCTACTTCTGCCCGTCCGACAACCGCATGGGTTGTCATGTCCTGCATGGAGGGCCACTGCAGTTCCTCCTTACCCATCGCAACAAATCCCTCGACATCGAGCATAAAATTCTCGCCTTCAGCTCCTCCGATGAGGAGTTCAGGTTGGTTCCTGCACCTCCCACCGACCGATCGATGGAACCTGCGCACTGCTAGCCTATTTGTGAATGCGCTAGTCGTCGAGATGCGGATGTCGTCCGGCATGGATCAGAAGTTATACCATCTTCCTACCAGAACCGGTGACACCATATGTGGTATCTATTTGTGTTCGCGGTCCGAGGAATATGCTTCAAATGCAAAAGTATATTGCTCGGCACAAGTCAAAGCGTCGACCGATCCCTCAACATGCAACCGGATATTGTCCATTTTCACCATGCAAACACAGAATATTACATTATTCCTTGCATGGAAAGTTTGGTTCCACCTGGGGAGTATGGAGCTGATCTATAGTCGTCAATTTCTTTTTCTTTTCCTCTTGTTGTTGTTTGCTAACTCTATATTAAGTGATTTATATGAAAGATTATAGCTCTTATAAATGCTACTGCTACTTCCTTGTTTAGAATAATATGATAATAGTTTTCAATAAGTTTCGATTAGTTATATTCATTGTAACTTAGTTACACCCATCATAGTTTTAGTCTAGACCCTAGTGTGAAACAGGCAAGGGCAGTCGTACTGCCTGTACCCAATGCTCTAGAGACCTAGGGTGGTGGTAACCTAAAACTGTGGTACTTTTTTTTAAAAAGTAATTTTTTAAATTATCTAAAAATAAAAATAAACATATAATAATTATGTTATAATTGTTATAGAGAAGTTTTGATAGGTTTGGAAAAGATTGCTAGAATTATTCAATCTCACACTTCCCTAAAATCAAACTAAAAGAAAAAAAAGTGATACTGCACACGTTAGAATGATTTTATCATGGCAACATATAAATTTAAATAGGTTTGTGGATAACTCAATGATTTACACATGAGTTATACTTGGGTTACATTCATGTTATACTCGATCATATATTTAGTGTAGAAATCTCTTATTTCAACTATTAATGATTCTAAAATAAAAAAAGATAAAAAAGTGATATTAAATGTGTTTGGATCATGTTATGATAGTTTTAGAAATGTTTGGATATGTTTGGAGATATTGTCCCTATTTACACTTGAGTTACACTGAGATTACATTCGATCACAAATTTAACATTAAAATCTCCTATTTTGATAATTAATAACCCTAAAATTAGGAAAAAATGATACTAAATATGTTAGGATCATATCATGATAGTTTTGGAGAAGTTTACATAGGTCTAGAGACAATTCCTCTATTTATGCTTAAATTACACTCAGATCATTGATTCGATATGAAAATCATGGACTTTTATAATTAATGATCCTAAAATTAAAAATATGCTATAATAGTTAAATGTGCTAGAATCATGTTGTGATAGTTACAAAGAAGTTTAGATGAGTTTAGAGATAATCCCCCTATTTAAACTTGAATTATATTTAGATTACACTCGAATTATGCCCAATCACATATTCAATTCAAAGTTTCCTATTTAAGAAATAAAGCACCATAAATTGACATAAAAGTGTGAAACATCACAATCACACATACAATGAATCATAATAGAAACACTTAGTCACAATAACATTAGCGCAATTTACAAAATAAATAGATTATCAACACAACATGAAAGCAATTCACAATGACATTAATTAGATTACTAATACGTCATCACATTGTCTGACAATTTGAACAATATAGGCCATCATACAAGACAATAATAATAACAATAACAATAACAATGTTTCTAATGTTTTATAAGATCAAATCTCTTCGTGTCTTGCCACAAAAAATCCTTTCCATTGCTTACATCTAATATCTCAAATTCCTTTAGATAACTTTCTCTTCTTAAAGAAATATGGATTGTATTTTAAAGCTTGATATGTTTACAACATATGGGCTACTGATGAAGTAGCCTCTGATCGATCCTTTTGGATGTTAGGTTTGGCAAAATGTACGACAAAAGGTAATGGATCATTGTGGGGGATATCGACATCCTCCATTCCTGAGTTTACAAGATGGCTATGGTTATGATCTTTGAGTATCTTATGTGATCTTTTAATTTCAAAGATATTTTTTTGAGTGACGCATTTTTGTTCCTCACCAACATGTGTATCCTATAAAAATTTAATATGTCAAATAAAATAATATATTTTAAATCCATAAATTAAAAATAGCAAATTATTATACCTTGATATTCTCAAATGATAATAGATGGGACTCAATAGCAATAAGAGTAAGCACTTAACAAACCTACATAACAAGTGTATATAAAATTATTAGACATACGTCCATATCTTCAAATTAATGACTATTTATAAATAAATATTTACCTTTTCCTCAACTATTGATTGTAACTTTAATTCGATATCATTCCAGTTGTTGACGCTCACTAGACCCTATCTCTAGAGTTGCAAATGATTAGGATGATGGGATATCATAAACATATCTACATGCCACATAGTCATACCTAAAAAATAATAAAATTAAAATTAATCTCTATTGGGCTTTTCATATGTACGTAGAAAATAACATTTGGCTTATCATCAATATGTGTTTGAGATATTCAATCATCTTGGTGATACTCTCAAGTTTTAACTTCTTTATACAAATATCAATAATTTAAATTTCAAAGGTGTTGTAAGAATGAACAATCATCATCTAATTGTAGTTTATCGATGAATCTAAATTATTGACAAAAAATAGTAATAAGGGGGGTGAAGTATAGTTGCAATGTATTGGAATGTATCGTATGTATTGCAAATGTTTCATAAATGCTTAAAATGAAAATTACTTTATGATCATTATCATATCATGCTACTTGAATTTGATATCTTGCCTTGACACGATAAGCTTTTATTTGTGTATCATTGAATGATGAATCGTAAAATGATATCACGCCTCAGAGTTATATATTTTATTTTGATATCATTTGATTCTTGCTATATTTCAAAATTATAGTTGGTTTCATTTGTCGAAATGATGATTGTCTATCATCATTCGACATTGAACTTGAAGTTAGATGTCATGCATTGACATCATTTTTTAAAAATACGAAGTTTCATATTTAGGATGAAAAATTATATTTGTTGAGCATGATGATAAGTTCAAATGTATGTAACTTATCGGTTTTAGCTTGAATTCAAAGGGTTTGAATTTAAGTGTTTTCTTTCTCAAAATATAGCATATAGATAGGGAGAGTTAAGACTAACTCGATCATCAATTGATTGTCATCATAAAAAAGGGGGAGATTGTTGAATCTCGGATTTTGATGATGAAGTCAATTGATAGGTTATTTGATCTAATCCATATTATTGAGATAAGTGTGTAGGATTAACTATGATAGTGATGAAGACATAAAGTAAAGTGCCGAAGTCGAGTACGACCATTACATTGGAAGTTCAAGAGTCCGTCGAAAGTCCGAAGGTTCATCAGAAGTGTTGCCGGAACTAGCTGAGAATTAATCGGGGACTTGCCGAAGGATTGTCGAAAGTTCACCGGAAGGTTCATCGGAGTTCACAGAGCTCACTAAGATAGTCGGATGTTTGCCAAATAGACTCTTCGGAACTCATCGTAAAGTTTAGGAGCCTTTTGGGAGCCTGCCTGAAGACTATCCGAGGGTTCATCGGAAGTCCATCAAAAGTTCGCCGGAAGCTCGTCGGAAGAAGACTCGACGTCACTGGATTGTATTTTGCTTAGAATATATTTTCAATTTCATAGTTAGCATATAATTAAAATTATGATTAGGTAATAATCCTTTAACCCTAGTATGGGTCACTAGGCCCGTAATTTAAGTGGATTGGGTCGGATTCAAGGCCCATCCAAGTTTGCTGGACCTATCTGGTGATGACATCGCTAGACTAGGGTGGTGGCACCACCCCGAGAATAGGTTCTCAGCTGGTTTGGATAGTGGTACCGCCCTAGGTCAGCGATGGCACCGTTGATAGTTATTACCTGTCAGTTATGGTACCACCTGACAGGCGGTGGTACTGCCCCTCTATAGAGCCCGAGGACCCTGTCAGGTGATAGGACCGCTAGACTGGGCAGTGGTACCGTCTAGTACACTAACAGAGTAGGGTTAACTAGTAGTGGTACCACTAGTGCCAAGCGATGGTACTGCTAGTACTCGAAAATCTAGGATGTGACTCTTTTTGACTCAAATTCTGAAGCCAATTAAGCCTATAAATATCCCTTATCAACTAGTTGAGCACATTGAGAAGTGATAAAGAATTGAGTCAAAACTCTAGTAAAATTACCTTCGAAAGTTTGAGTGTTCACCTCCCAAATTCTCATTTGTAAAAGTGCTGTAAGAGAGTGGGAACCACTTGTAAAAGTTTGTAAGAGGGGTGCTTGGTCCTTTCCCTTCAAGAAGAATTGATAGTGGAAGCTGGGAACCTTATCGGAGGAGGTTTCGGAAGTGGATGTTGGTCATTTGACCAAACCACTATAAATCACTACGTACTTCTCTTGGTGTGATTTTTAAATTATTGCATTTCAATTTTTACTTAGCTACAATCTCTCAATCTCCTTCTCTCAACTCTCTTTCGTATTCAATATAAACATTCACTATGCCAAAATCATTTTCTCGGACCAAAACTTCTCAACGCATAACTCTTTTTAGAATTGATTTGAATTTACGATTTTTATCTGCTATACTAATTTACCCCCCCTTTTAGTGCCGCTCTAGATCCTAACAATTAGTCTTTGTCCAATTGAAGAAGACTGCTAGTGAAAGCCGGTGGCCTCGACAAAGGAGGAATCGGGAGTGGACGTAGGTTGGATGACCGAATCACTATAAAATTAGTGTGTCTCTCTATTTATTCTACTTTTTATTATTTCATGCTCCTCATCACTGTCCTTTTTTACTTACAAATCTTTTTAAGTTAAAGCACACTCAATATCGATTTTCGTCGAATGAAACATTTTCACCAAAATGGTTTTTCGAAATCGACGTTTTTAACCGCTGTACTAATTCATCCCCCCTTCCTCTCTCTTAGTGCCGAACTCGATTCTAACATTATGTACACCCATTTTATAGATATTGTTAATGGAAAGCTCTTGATAAATGTTATACTAATTTTAAATTGATTAATAAAATTTTAAGATCTCTTTCAAAAAATTGGGATCCAAAGGTAACTACAATTCAAGAAGCAAAGGACTTGAACAACTTTCCTCTTGAAGAACTCATAGGATTATTAATGATCTATGAAATGACTTGCAAGGCGTATGATGAATAAGAGGAAAACTTTCTAAAGAATAGAAAGGATATTATACTTAGAACCAAAGAAGATCACTCGAACAATAGCTCAAGTGATGATGATGACTTAGTATTCCTCATAAGAAAATTTAAAATATTCATGAAAAGGAACAAAATAAATTCTATAAGATAAGAATCTAAAAATAAAAATAAACTTATAAAGATATAATTATTTGTTATGAATGTAAAAAGCTAAGACACTTAAAAAATGAGTGTCAACAACTAAAGAAGAAGCTGCTAGCACAAAAGAAGAAGAAAGCACTCAAGGCAATTGTAGATTAATTAAGTGCATCAAAAGATGAAGGGCAAACCAATAAAAATGAAATAGCAAACTACACATTGATGGCATTCAGCGATGAGATATGTGACTCAACTGAAATTTCTTTACCTTATGATGAATTACTTAATGCATTTCATGATTTATATGATGAAATCAAAACAATCGACAAGAAATATAAATTACTAAAAAAGTATTATGTATATCTCTCTAATAAACTTGATAAATTGAAAAATGAGTATGACAATTGCTTGTTAACATCTTGCACTAAATGTGAAGAGTTCGACTCGTTCAAAAAGGAAAATATGTTATTATAATAAACATTAAAAAATTTTAAAATTAAAAATAAATCATTAAACATGATTCTTGCTAACAAAGGTTATGTACATAGAAAGGAAGAAATCGACTTCGTGAGTAGTAACACTTGACAAAAGCCAACTATATTTGTAAAAGGACCCACATTACATGTTTCCTCTAAAGTTAAATATAATTTTTGTAGAAGATATGGTTATTATGCTCATGCATGTTTATTTAAAAAGCATCGCTTTTGTAAATTAGTTTGGGTTCCTAAAGGAACCATAAATGATTTAATGTCAAAAATCAAGAAAGGTAGATCTAATCACGAAGGACCTAAAGTTAATGAGTACCAAAAGCAAACCTCTCTTTCTTGTAGGTATGCCTCCAATCGAAAGCTAGGAGCAAGCGATGATATCTTGATAGTGGATGCTCAAGGCATATACCAGAGATCCAACACATTTCTTAAAGTTCACTAGCCAAGACAGGAGATATGTCATATTCGGAGATAATAATAAAGGAAAAATTATCGATAAGGGAAATAGGTAACAAATCAAATCTTTTAATTGATGATATTTTATTGGTAGATGGCTTAAAACATAACTTACTAAGCATTAGTCAATTGTATGATAAGAGATATAATGGTAAATTTAAAACTAATGCTTGCATTATAAAGATACTACATAAAAATAAATCTATGATTTCCTTAAAGAGTGATAATATGTATACTATTGATCTTGATGATTTTTATGATGAAATTTATTTTTTGATTTTAAGCGATGATGCATGGCTTTGGTATAAGAGATTAGGTCATGCAAATATAAAATTAATCTCATAAATTATAACTAAAGAACTTGTAAGAGGAATGCCTAGAATTAAATTTATCAAACATAAAATTTGTGATGCATGCCAACTAGGTAAACAAATAAAGAACAACTTTAAACCTAAAAATCAAGTGAGTACCTCTAGACCATTATAATTAATTTATATGGATTTATTTGGAGTAATTGATATTACAAGTCTAAGAGGTAGTAAATATATTTTTATAATTGTTGATGATTATAGTAGATATACTTGGATATACTTCTTGGCACATAAAAGTAATTATTTTAAATATTTTACAAAGTTTTGCAAACAAGTTCAAAATGAAAAAGGCATTATGATTTCTTATATTCACAGTGATGATGGTGGTGAATTTAAAAATTATAATTTTTAAAAATTTTATGATTATGACTATAATTTCTCTACTCCAAGATATCCACAACAAAATAAAGTTGTTGAGAGAAAAAATAGGGTGTGATAAGAGATGATAAGAACCATGCTTAATGAACATAGCCTACCTAAATATTTTTAAGCCGAAGCCATTAACATGACATGCTATGTCATGAATAGGGTTTTTATATGACCACTACTATCTAAAACTTCTTATGAATTATGTGTTAGGGATCGAGCGACACTAAGAGGGGAGGGGAGTGAATTAGTGTAGCGGTAAAGAACGATAGATTTTCGATGATTAAGACAAGTTTCAAAAACTTCATACGATGAAAGCTACATTTTGTTTGAAACCGATTCGATTGCGTTTTAACTTTAAAATATATGTAAGAAGATGAAGAGGAAGTTGAGTAAGTAAGGCAGCAAATGAAGGTGGTTTGCAGCAAAGTAAGTTACAAGAAAGTAAATACAAACTGATTTATAGTGGTTCGGTCATGCGACCTACGTCCACTCCCGATTCCTCTTCACTTGAGGCTACCGGCTTCTTCACTAGCTATCCTCCTTCCAATGGGCAAGGATGAACTCCCTTACAACACCTCTCCTTTTGACGGGCTTAGGAGATAACCCTTATAAAGCCTTTCACCCCTTTCTTGGACTAGAACACTCTTAAAACTTAGAGGGAAGATTTGATACACTTTCAAGAGAGTTTTCCCCTTCTTTTTCTAAGTTCTAGACACCCTTTCATCCATGAATGAGAGAGGTATTTATAGGCCTCAAAGTGATTCAAATTTGGAGCCCAAACTTGGAGCCAAAATTTGAACCATTTTGAATTTTCCGGTGCTGGCAGTACTAATCCTAAACCAAATTATGTGCTAACTATAAATTTTAAAGATATTTTTTAAGCTATTATAAAGTCCACAAGACAAGACTTCTTTCAGCGAGCTTTCGGAGAACTTCTGGTGGTCTTCCGACGAACCCTCGAAAACCATTTCGCAGACTCCCGGCAAGCTCTCGGACTTCATGATGATCTTGGCGAGTTCCACCGAGCTTCTTTGGCAAGCTCCGATCTTTCTTGGCAAGCTCCACGAACTTCCAACAAACCTTCCGGTGAACTTCCGAAAACCCTTCGACAAGCTCCCTACTCGTTCTCGGCTGGTTCCGGCAACACTTCCAACTAATCTTCGAACTTCCGTCGAACTCTCGAACTCCCAACGATCCATCCCACTTATCTTCCGGCACTTTGTTTTGCTTTACATCTTTATCATCATCGTAGTTAATCCTGTACACATAAATCAAACTCTACTTCGATTTAGACATTTATTATAACGCGAATTGACATTCAATTGCCCAGCACGTCATTGGCTTATCGGCGCTTTGTCCGATTCTTTGGCACATCGTCCTCTCTAGCGATCCGTTGTCCAATCGGCGGTTGACTTCTACAACCCTGATATCCTTGGTGCAACACGCTCTTCTAGGCCCGATGCCCGACATATGAAGCCCTCCGTCGATTGTCGACCAAACCTCCGGCTCGACATCCAATATCCAAACGTGATCACCTCTGGTACAACGTCAATTCCTCCAACATCAACTGTCTAATCCTGATCGATAATGGACCTACGTAACTCAAAACGTAGTTAAACAATAAACCATAATCAATTAGTTTCATCATCAAAATCTGAGATTCAACAATCTCTTTCTTTTTGATGATGACAACTAATTGATGACTAACAGAGTTAACCATAACTCCCCGGAGTTTAACCAAACTCCCCCTATCAATATGCCATTGATAGAAACCTTGGATTATCCTAAATCCAAGCAACATTCATCACAATGTTAAGAGAAAACATCAAACCATCATGCAAATATATAAAATATTCAATCAATACATGAAGTCATCAATCTACCTCTCCCCCTATGTCATCAACAAAAAAGAGAAGTAATCATCATAGTTAGTTTAAAAGATATGCAAATTTTACAATCATACTAGCTATCAAGTTATACAATATTCAATCATAGCAAATTTCAAATTCTCTCTTAAAGATAAGCAAGATTTAAGTTCAAGCACAACAAGTTTTACTTGCTTCTTGTGCAATTTTGCACTTTCTTGGCTTCCTTTGCGATATGCATACAATTTTATAATTTCTTTCTTCTCTTTTGAGAAGAACAAGCTTGCAAGTTTTGCTTTCTTTGCATGCTAGAAATTTTATCAATGTCAAAGCTAGCAAAGGCCTTCTTCCCCTTTATCAATATCAAAAAGAAAGGGAGGATCAAATATGATGATATAAACTTTTCACATAAGTTTGCATATATATAAAAAAGTTTACATCAATCTTCAAATCATGATACAAATATATCAATATAATGGATCAAGTCATGATTCGTGATTCATCATAAAGGATATCAAGAAGAACACAATTTCTTTTACTTCAATATTCAAATCATGACAAGTGATACATATCAAAATTTTACATGAATATTTCAATCATCAAGTCATTAATATGAATTTAACAAGCTAGCTTCCCCTTAGTTTTTGTCAAAATGAAGTGGAGGACTCAATGGCTAAAAATTTCAATTATTATACAAGCCATATAATTCCAAGAAATCAAAATCATGATTCATAAATATTTTCTTCATTGTCAATTTTTAATTCATGATAAATGGTATACAATCAAGAATCATGATACATAAAAAATTGCATTCTCATATATTAAGTCATGATTCAATGATTCATCATAAGACAAATTTAATTTTCAATCATCACACAAGGCATGCAAAGCAAAGAAATCTTGTTATTTCTATATCATGAAATACATAACATCAAGACTCATGATTCATTTGAAAAGATATAGCACAAAGAGCAAATTGATTTATATATAAGAATTTCAAGTATCAAATATCAAGATAAATATCATACAACCAAGAATCATGATATATAAAAGTATATCAATATCAAGGATCAAGTCATGATTATAAGTGCTAACATATTTTCTTTTCATTCATTTTTAAGCCGTGATAAAAGAATAAATCAATGATTCAAAAATTAAGCACATTTCTTTTTCATCAAATTTTCAATCATCACATAAGGCATTCAGTATTGAAACAATAAAAAAAAATTAATTTTATCATATAATGTTTCAATCTTCGATCTTGAGTCATGAATCCAAAAGTCATAAATCAAAAGGTTCATGAATCATTTTGACAAGTCTCCTTTTTAGGAAATAACAAGTGGAAGTCTTAGGAGATCAAACACAAGGTCTTGATTCATACATAAGAATTTTTACCAAGATCACATTTCATAAGAATCAATACACGAATTCATAAAAATTCAAGTATTGAATTCCGAGAAATCAAAAGATAAGTTACATTTCATTTAAAGAATTTTCTTTTGATAAAATGGAAGGAGCATGATAAACGATCTTGATTTATAAAGAACTTCAAGTTATAGTTGTCAAGATCATGATTTCAATAAAATTTCTTTATAGCAAAATGAAATCTTTTAGAACTTGATTCAAGCATTAAATAGGTCTTAACAAGTCATAATTCCAAAAGATTCAAGAATCATTAAAAGAAAAATCATTCAAGTTCAATTTATCAACTCAAGACTCAAAATCAAATTATCATTTTTGAGATTCATAACATGAATAAAGTCATTACCGTATCATCAAAATCTCATTCATAATTCTAGTGATTTACAAAATATCATAAATGAATTTATCACTTGTCTTTCATCAAAAATCGAAAACTTTAGAGATAGAAAGATTTCAAGAAACATGCATTTCCATTTTATGATTTATTTCATATGAGCATGCCTTTGTCTTTTAATGTCAAATAAAATAGAAATATCAACATTCAATATCGAAAGACAAACTTAATCATAAAATTCATTAAGATAAAAATATAACACATTATGAGATTCAATTTATCATGATAATGTGTTTCATTTTGTTTCAAACAAGTGTGCTCATGTTTCAAAAGATGAGTATCAAATTTAAGACCAAAACATGAGTTTGTCATCAAGATATGATATCACAAAGTCATTAAGCATGATAATAAACTTTTAATATTTTCAGTTCAATGATGATTTCATAATGTATGTTTAAATATTTATATGGAACCCATCATTGTATAAATTCAAAATACAAGTTTGTCATTAAACCCATTAAGATCAAATACATCAAAATCTTTCATTCGAAAATTTTAATAAGAGCAACATAAATTGATTACATGTGAGCATGTATCAACTTTTCAAAGCAAGACGTAAGTTTCGTCATAAAGACCGTTAAGACCAAACACATCAAAAATAAAATATCATGATTAAAATATTTTTCACTTTTGTGTTTTATTTTATGTGGTTGATCTTATATATATGCATGTTCAAATTTTCATGTAAAAACGAAATTATCAATATGCTTGCTTCTATCTTTTAATCATATTTGGTGTGCAAGCATTATCTTGAAACATGCTATTAATTTTTTATGTCAAAAATCATGCATCTTGTTTGAAATCAAAAGCAATATAAAATCATCAAGATTTATGAATTTATCATGATCATATGTATGGAGCATTTTCATTTATCAAGTAAGATTTCACATAAGCATGCCCAAAACTTTTTGCATGAAAGATATGTATCAAGTTTAAAGCCAAAAAGTGATACGAAAATCAACAAGATTCATGGATTCATTATGAATATATTATTTCAAAATATGAGATTTCAAGTCATCAAGTATGATACCATCATTAAGCATGTTTTAATAATGCATCATCAAAATCATTTTAATTCTTTCTTTCATTTGTTATAACAAGATGATCAATGCTCAAACTTTTGCTAAAATCATACAAATTCTTTTTTCTTTTCTAGTATTTTTGAAAAGTAAAGATTATGAATGATGATTGGATGATTTGTGATAATGATTGTCCACCTAACAAGATTAATTCCATGAATATTGATCTTGATAATTTTCATATCGTTTTATCATAATGCATGATTTTGATACAAAAACTTTGGCATGCTTATGTGCAATCATGCTTGATAATGAAAATATTAAACGCATGTGTATCTTGATTATTTTGACTTTTAAACATGATGCACATCTATGTATGTTATGAATATCTTAAAAGTGTTTTGACGACTTATCAATAGATATTTGCATCATGCTTATGATTTAAAATCTTCTATCTTGGATTAATGGGTCTTAATTATTTTTATGATGAAACTTTTAGATAACATGTCACATTTTTTTTAATGAAACTTGTGTTTCTGTTTTAAACTTGACACACTATTTTTTGGAATTGAGCATGCTTACATGTAATCAATCTATGTTGCTCTTAATAAAATTCTCAAATGAAAGTTTTTGATGATAACTTCGGATTTACTTGATGATACATGGCTTTCAAATAAAAAATTTGAACATACCTTATGAAATCATTCTTGATAATGATGAAATGAAAATATTAAAAGGTTGTATCATGCTTGATGATTTGTTTTACGAAACTTGTGAACCATTGATACATGTTTCTATTTGAATTGAGATAAAAAGACAAAGGCTTGCGTATAAGAAGCAATCACATGAATAGAAACTTATAAAAATGGAATGCAATCCTCTATCTCAATTTTATTGATTTTTCATTAAGAAATTCATGAATCTATGCTTGACATTTATGAATTTCTTGAATGTGATTTTGATGATGATTTCAGATTTGACGAATGCTTGATTTGTATTTACAACTCAAAATGCATTTTAAATATGAATTCATGTGAATCTCTCAAATCATGAAATTGATCTTGATGATTTGATTATGAGTTTTGAGTTGACGAATTGATTTGAATGAGATCTTTTGTTTCAAGTGAATCATGAACTTGCTTTTGATTTCTTGACTTGAGATATCTTATGCTTAAATCGATTTTTTCTCCTATGTTTCAATACTTCTTTGTATGTATCATGTGATAATTGAAATATTGATTGATGCAAAATTATTTGATGTAAAAAGTTTTTATAAAAAGGAAGAAATCTATGTCATTGTAATGAAAGCAAAATCGCTAGCATTTTTGTGACCAATTGTTGACTCTTGTGCAAAATTATTTATTAATCCTCCCTTTCTTTTTGACATTGACAAAGAGAGAGAAGGGTTTGCTAGCTTGTGCATTGCAAATGAAAGCAAATTGCTAGCATACAAAGGAAGCAAAACTTGCAAGCTTGCACTTCTCAAAAGAGAGAAAGAAATTACAAAGTTACATTTATTTTTTCTTAATTTGTTAGCTTCATGTTTAAAGTGATGTAAAGTTTACAAAATTGCTAGCTTATTACTGTTAAATCTCAGATTTTGATGATGAAGTCAATTGATAGATTATTTGATCTAATCCATATTATTGAGAAAAGTGTACAGGATTAACTACAATAGCAATGAAGACGTAAAGCAAAACGATGTATCATTGGAATTTTGAGAGTTTGTTGAAAGTTTGAAGAATCATCGGAATTGCTGTCGGAACTGGCCAAGAATAAATCGGGGGCTTGCCAATGGGTTGTCAAAAGTTCGCTGGATGGTTCGTCGGAAATTCGCGAAGCTCACTGAGAAAGATTAGAGCTTGCCAAAGGAGACTCATCAGAACTTGTCAAGATCGTCGTATAGTCCGGGAGCCTATCGGAAGTCCACCGGAAGATGTCCGAGGGTTCATCGAAAGTTCATTAAAAGTACACTAGAAGCTCGCCGGAAGAAGACTTGATGTGCCGGTTTATGTTTTTGCTTAGTGTATATCTTTAATATCTTAGTTAGCACATAATTAGGATTAGGATTAGGTGTTAATCTTAATTAAGCCTGGTAGGGGCCAATTGGGCCTTAAAAGGACTAGATTGGGCTAGATTCAAAGCTCATCCAAATTGCTGGAACCTGTTTGGCAGTGGCACCACCAGACTAGGGTGGTGGAACCACCTAGGGACTAGGTTCCTAAGTGCTTTGGGCGGTGGTATCGCCCAAGTCAGCGGTGGTACCGCCCGACAGTTATTAACTACCAAGCGGTGGTACCGCCCCTCCACAGAACTTGAAACCCTATCAAGTAATAGTACCGTTAGACTGGGCGATGGTACCACCCAGTGTCAGGGTCAACTTGTAGTGGTATCACCAGTGTTAGGCGGTGGTACTGCCAGCTCCCGGAAATCTAGGATGAGACCTTTTTTGGCTCCAATTCTGAAGCCAATTGAGCCTATAAATACCCATTACTTCTCAACTAGCTAACTAAGTCAAAACTATCACAAAATTATCTTGAAAAGTTAGAGTATATTGGGATCTAGAACGACACTAAGAGAGAGGGGGGGTGGGGGTGAATTAGTGCAGCAGTTAAGAATGATAAATTTCAGCGATTTAAAAGGATTTTAGAAACTTCGTAGGTTGAAAATCTCGTTTCGACTAAAATAGATTTCGATTGAAGTGTATCAGGAAATGAAATTAACTTGAGAGCATTAAGAGATGAAGAAAGACAGTAATAAGGAAGTAGGGCAGCCAAATAAAATTATTTGTAGATAGATAAAAGCAATAAGTAAACGCAAATCAGATTTTTATAGTGGTTCGATCATACGACTTATGTCCACTCCTGATTCCTCTTTTCTTGAGGCTATCGGCTTTCTACTAGTTGTCTTCCTTCTAATGGGCGAAGATGAACTCCCTTACAGCACCTCTCCTTTTGACAGGCTCAAGAGATAACCCTTACAAGCACTTCACTCCTCTCTTTCGGAGTAATACAAATGAGAACTAAAGGAGGGATGTTTAGAAGGATTTTTACAGCATTTTGTTCCTTTCAAAAACTCTATGCTTGTGTATGCATCCTTGGGATGGGAGGGTTATTTATAGGCTCCAATCTGATTCAAACTTGGACCCAAAAACCTTTCCATCCTAGGTTTACCGGGTACTAGTGATACCACCACCTGTCACTAGCAGTACCATCGCTAGTTTGACCTTGACACTAGGCAGTACCATTGCCTAGTACAACCTAGGGAGCTGGACTTGGGGCGGTGCCACCGCCCTAGTCTGGCGATGCCACTACCAGACAGGGTCTAGCACTTCTAATTGGGCCTTAAACCCGGCCCAAACTAGTGCATTAATGGGCCCAATTGGCCCCTACTAGGGTTATAGGATTAACACCCAATCCTAACCGTAATTACCTACTAATTATGAAATTAAAGATATTTCCTGAGCTAAATAATATCTCTGGCAAGTCAAGACTTCTTCCGGGGATCTTCCAGCGAACTTCCAACTGTCTTCCAACGAACTCTCGTGCTAGTTATAAGTGCCCTACAAGCCAATCACGTGAGTGATGGCACCTGAAATACGCTACGTTAATCTCTTTGCTTATGATTATTGGTATTTTCTCACATTATTTGGATATATATTGTGATGTCCTTGGATCTATGCAATGGGAATCGGATCATGATGAGATCACAATAATGAACCGTTCACCTTTAAACACAGACCCTAAATAATCTCGGTTATAGGTTACTCGAGAGGGACATCGAGATAACTAGATAGACTGGTGTACTGTATACCCATCCATATGATGAGAGGGCTGGTCTCATAGCTACTCATGTGGGAACACTAGCTCATTGGAGAATGAGTTCATTGATTGATCCGCTTACGGAATGCTGGATGGTTATTGATACCTCATGTTAGATAGTAATTTCATAGTCCCAATAGTGTATCTGGTCCTTAGACTTGAGACACCAAGGAAGTCTTGTATGAGTACTCCACTCTTTGATACCAGACTTATAGGTATGGAAGTTTCAAATCTAGTACAGTCGGTTATTGGAAGTGGTAGCCAACCTTACGAGGACTATTTAGTGTCAATAGAGGATCATCCACTCTCAGTATCAAGAGAGGAATATCCCATGTGTTCTTGCTCAAGCAAATCCCTGGCCAGGGTCATTCGGATTGAGAGAGAAAGAGTTCTCCGGGAGAATTCGATTAGAGTGAGACTCGATTGGAAACCGTATGGGCCTGACTGCACCATGCCCGTGTTCTCCGGGAGAATTCGATTAGAGCGAGACTCGATTGGAAACCGTATGGGCCTGACTGCACCATGCCCGATATACGGTCTTTGAGATATCAGATGGATAAGGGACTATAGGTACATGGTAACTGAGGGTAGATAGGTCCAAAGGATTGGATTCTCCTGTATCGTCTAGGGACTGCGGTGTAGTGGCCTAGTATGTCAGCAGTCGATGAATTGAGTGAATTATTATAGAGATAATAATTCACTGAGTCAGAAGGAGTTCTGATAGGTATGACTCACGACCAGCTCGATATTAGGCCTAGAGGATTACACACATATGGTAGGTGTTGTGATAAGTAAAGATTCGAATATGAGATATCCGCCGGAGCCCCTATCTTATTGGATATCCAATAAGCCCCTATATTATTGGATCCCATGGATGAGATCCAATAAGAGCTATATTATTGGGTAGAGACCCATTAATCTAAGAGACTTGGGTGATTAGATGGAGATCCAATACCCAATAGGGCAGGATCCATTAGGGTTTGCAGGGGGCCTCTATAAATAGGAGGGAACCAAAGGTCCATAGGCTGGGGTTTTCTTGGTGGCCATCTCCTATTCTCCTCTCTCCAGAGAGGAGCATCATCGCAATCCTTGCTATTTTGATACCGCTAAAGAGGAGGATGTTTGACCTCCTTCATCCTCTCCCATGGATGTGTAGAAATTCAAAGATATACGATCTCTCTAGGTACTATCGTTCTTTTCATACAAGTAGTTTTTCGAATTCGTGGATTTATTTTTGACGCATCGATCTTCGCATGATGACAGAACCTTACGTAGAAATCCAGGATTTTTGTTTTCTGTTCTTCCGCTACGTATGGGATGTCACCCCCTCTATTTCCTAACAATGGTATCAGAGCTAAGTTGTTCATGTGAAAATTAGATTTTAACTGCATGTGTTATGTTTTGGATGCGCTTTTGACCTCAAAATTGTTGATGCAACAACAAGAAAGGGGTTGCAACTATTGCTGCCCTCGCAGAACGGCCAAAGGCTGCTTGAAGCCTTGGCCACCGCCGGTGGTTTGCATGCAGCCGGTCGGTGGGTTGCGGGCCATAGGCAGGTAGTGGCTGTAGGCTACCTAAGCAGGTGGCCTATCTTCACGTAGGCACTGTGCCCGCCTGTAGGGACGCAGGGCGGGTGACACCCGCAAGGGGCAACGTCACCCACGGGTGCCTTCCTGCAAGGGGTAGTGTCGCTCGCAAGCACCGAGCCACTATGGGCACTGCCCCGCAAGGGCAGTGCGCCCACGGGCGAGCCGCCCACAGTCGCAACGGGAGGAGCGCTCGCTCGCGGTGTTCGCAATGGTTGCGAGCGACCATCACCACGAGCACACTGCCCGTAGTGGCGTCGCCCAACCAGCGGGCAAGCCAATTGCAGGGACATGCGCTCGTAAGGATGGCGCCTACGCGGGCGATGGCCATCGGCGGACAGACTGCCAACAAGCGCTATGCTTGCGGGCAGGGGCAGTGCGCCCGCCAGCAATAGCTGCCGTCGGCAAGGTGGCAGCGAATGTAATGCAAGCAAAGCTGGGGATTAAGGTTTTAGCTAAAAGATAGTTTTGCCCCTCGAAATTTTAGAAATTTTAGTTTTTGTCCCTTTTGGCCAAATGACCATAATACCCTTCGAAATTCAGAAAATTCCTTGTATAATCCTGATTTCAGAAAAATATTACTTAATTAAAAGGTTTAATTAACTATTATTATTTATCTAGTAGTCCTATATAATAACATATACATATGATGTATGATGTGGACTAATGATTATGGATCGTGTGATATGATGTGTGTACATGTGATTATTATTATTGGAGCCTGCGAGCCTCTATTTTTCTTATTTATTGTTGAGCCTGCGTACTTATAATTATGTTGTAATTATACGAGAAGGTGCAGCAGGAGCGTGGAAGCGATAGCGGGACCCACGAGGTCGAGATAGACGATTCGACTCATAGAGATACGTTAAGATGCCAACGGAACCGACGAGGCGAGATAGATGATCACAAGGTATAGGGATTCACCGATGCACACATAGATCTTGATGTGAGTGATTGGACCCACTAGCTCGGGCTTGATCATATTAGGATATGGTCCATGATCATCTGGTGTGATTACTCATGTGATGTGTGATTGCTTGTACACCTATTAGATATATATATTTGCATACGATGCAGATATATAGTAAATATACATGTGTGTAACACATCATATTAGGAGACCAAATTTAAAAAAATTTTCTCTCTTGATAATATTAAGTCGGTAAACGTGAGACAATTAGATTGACCCATGTGGCCTTCCATTATTATAGGTAGGAACCGATTCCAGTATAGGTTGAGTTGGTCGAGTTCCTCGAGACTCACCTATATCGCAATTCGCTATCTTATCTATGATATAGAGATGTCACCGGTGACCTGAGGATATAGTATGCTTGGTTAAGTCTCTTGAGGATATATCATCGAATCATACTCATCTTATAACGATGGTGATAACTTAACCGAACATCATAGTTGGTCGAGTCCCTCGAGGCTATAGTGGTTTAAAGGCCGAACAGAACGGGAATCATAAAGAGTTGTGATTGGCAAGAGTTGCCTACATTTTGGGCTTAGTGTGATTGATCGAGTCCCTCGAGGTTACACTAAGATGCCAATTGGATCCCGATCCCCACTAGAAGTCTACCGGAGACTTCCGTTTCACATGCTGAGGGTGTCGTATGACTCGCTAGAAAAATAGTGGGAGCATGTCAAGATAGAAGTCCATATCTTGATTATTTATATTTCTACAAAATCTGCATGTTATTTATTTATTACTACATCTTTATTTTTTTAGAAAATATCGCTATTAGACTCTCTATGTAGCATAATTGATGCTAACCGCTTCATTGGTCCAAATTATATAGATTGGCTCCGTAAGTTGAGAATCATTCTCATGATGGAGAAAATCATGTATATCCTTGATATAATGATGCCTATGCCTAAGGAAGGGGCAAGCGAGGATGAGATCGCTCCTTATGTGAAGTATGTAGATGACTTCACTCTTTCTCAGTATTATATGTTGGGTTCCATGACTCTCGAGTTACAGAGACAACATAAAAAGATGGATAGCAGATCCATACTCTTGCATCTCCATAAATTGTTTGAGGAACAGGGAAGAACTTAACGATATGAGATATCAAAGAGTCTCTTCCGTGCTAGGATGACTGAGAGGACACCGGTTCAGAACCATGTCCTTAAGATGATTGAGTAGATAGAGAAACTCACAGATCTATGAATGGTCATAGAAGATAACTTGTGTGTGGATCTTGTGTTTCAGTCCTTACTCGATTCCTTTTCACAGTTTTCTATGTTGGTAAGACCAAAAGGAAAAGGAAGACAGATAAGTCCCTTAGGAAGGGTAAGAGCAAGAGCAGACCGGATAAAGCAAAGGTTTCTAAGAAGACTTGGAAAAGGACAAAAGCCAGTGCTTCCACTATGGCAAAGACAAGCACTGGAAGAGGAACTGCAAAGGGTACATTGCAGAGAAGGTGAAACAGAAGCTTAGAGAAGCTTCAGATATGCATTCATGATTAGTCTCTATCTGTCAAACTCATATGATAATACATAGATATTGGATACCAATAGTGTTTATCATATCCGTAATTCGTTATAAGTTCTGGTAAGACCTAGGAGATTAATAAGAGGTAAGATGGATCTCAAGATAGGCAATAGAGCAAGAGTTGTTACTATTGCTATTAGCGAGGTCACTTTATATTTGCCTGTTGGAGCTACTATTGCATTAGATGCATCTTATTTTATTTTCTCTATCATCAAAAATGTTATTTCTATTTTATGTTTGATTTTGAATAGTTATAAAGTAATTTTTGAGAACAATAATTATTTAATTATTGACGATGATAAGATCATCACGAAAGGAACATTGCATAATAGTTTGATTATGCTAGAAACTACTCCATATATCATGAGTGTGAGTGAGTCCAAGAGGAAACGAGATGAGGTGAACAGTGCATAACTATGGAATTGTAGGCTAGGTCATATCCATGAGGGAAGGATTCAAAAGTTGCTAATAGATGGATACCTGGATCCATATGACTATGAGTCATATGCGACTTTCATGGAATTGGAGAGAGAGCCACTGAGTTGTTGGTACTAATACATAGTGATGTATGTGGTCCCATGTCAACTCAGGTCATCAATGGTTATTCCTACTTCATTATTTTCATTGACAATTTCTATATATACAGAGATGTGTACTTGATGAAGTACAAGTTCGAAGCCTTCAAGAAATTCAGGGAGTATAAGAATGAAGTAGAAGTTCAAACTGGAAAGAGTATCAAAACTCTTTAATTAGATCGAGGAGGTGAGCACTTGAGTACAGAGTTCACCTAGTTCCTCAAGAACCATGGGATTCTATCCCAATGGACACCTCCTTATACACCCTAGCTTAATGGTGTATTCGAAGGAGGAATCACACACTATTAGATATGGTGTAGTCCATGATGAGTTTTGCCAACCTACCCATCTCATTATGGGGATATGTCCTAGAGTCTGCAGCTTACCTTCTGAGTAGAGTTCTAACTAAGTCGATAGTATCTACACCATATGAGATATGAAAAGAGAAGCCTGATCTTAAGGTTATTAAGATTTGGGACTGTCCTGCCCACGTTAAAGGACATAAGCCCGACAAGTTGGAATCTAGAATGGAACGATGCAAGTTCGTGGGACACCTCAAGGAAACTTGTGGGTATTATTTCTATTACTCCAAGGACCAAAAGGTCTTTATAGCCAAGAAAGTAGTGTTCCTTGAAAAGGAACACATTCTTGGTGGAGATAGTGGGAGCATGATAGAGTTGAGTGAGGTTGGAGAACCTAGCTCAAGCATCATTCCATAGCTAGAATTTATTCATGTACCTGGCACACAAGTTCTGACTTTACATAGGTGCGATAGAGTATCTTATCCTCCTAAGAGTATGTAGGACATATCAAAGGAGCGGGTGTTGAGGATATTGATTCTCAGACCTACGAGGAGCCTATTATGAGTATAAACTCCGGGAAGTGGTAAGAAGCCATAAATTCAAAGATAGATTTCATGTACTCCAACTAGGTTTCGAACCTAGTTGATACATCCAAGGGTATCGTACCCATTGGTTGCAAGTGGATCTTTAAGAAGAAGATCAGAGTAAATGGAAAGGTAGAGACATATAAAGTAAGGCTAGTGGCTAGGGATTCTCGTTAAAGCCAAGGTGTTGACTATGACGAAACCTTCTCACCTATAGCCATGCTAAAATCCATCCGAATTCTATTGGCTATTGTAGCATACCTTGATTATGAGATTTGACAGATGGATATGAAAATTATATTCCTTAATGGCAACCTCGAGAGGAGGTGTATATGATATAGCCTAAGAGATTTATATCCAAGGATAATCCAGATAAGATGCGCAAGTTACTTAGGTCCATCTATGGACTGAAGCAAGCTTCTTAAAGTTGGAACATAAGATTTGATGAGGTGATCAGATCTTATGAGTTCGTTAAGAACGAAGATGAGCCTTGTGTGTACAAGAAGGTAAGTGGGGGGGGGTGAATTAGTGCAGCGGATTAAACTCATATTCTTGAAACCGATTTCGCAAAGAAACACAAGTTCGTAGGAAGATTTCGATTCGACGAAAGAGAACTTGAAAGTAATTGCTTGTGAAAAGGAACTAACTATGAACTTGCAGCCAAGAAATGAAATGATTCAGAAATATAAACACTCACACATTTAAGGACACAATGATGTATAGTGGTTCGGTCAAATGACCTACATCCACTCTTGAAGCTTTTGCGATGAGGCTCCGCTCTTCCACTAGCAAGTCCTTTGAAGGAAGGATCAAACACCCCTTTTACAACCCTTTACAAGATGTTCACACTTGTACAAGATCTCTCAAGAAGAAGAGAAGAAGGTGAACACTTAGCAAATGAAGAACAAGACTTTCCCAAGACTTATTTTCAAAATCTAACTCTCTAAGGGTTGTATTTTTCAAATGAAAAGGAAGGGGTATTTATAAGCCTCAAAGTGATTCAAATTTGGAGCCCAAACTTGGAGCCAAAATTTGAATCCTTTGAGTTTTTCTTTATCAAGTCTTGGCAGATCGACACACCCAGCGGTTCTACCGCCCACCAAGCGTGCTACCGCCTGGCTTTCCACGCACCAGCGGTGCTACGCTTCACCAGGCGGTGCTACCGCTTTGCTACTAGATAGCTGAGCGGTGCTACCGCTTCAGCAGGCGTGCTACCGCCCCAGCGGCGGTGCTACCGCCCAGAGCGGCGGTGCTACCGCCTGCTACAATAGCCGGGCGCACTACAGTGAGCGCCTGATACAGTATCCGGGCTCGCTACAGTGAGAGCTCACTTTAAGATATCTGGGCTCGCTTCAAGAGGCGGGCGCTACATAGCGAGGCTACAAAGAAGATGCACGTAGCATGCATGCATGCATGTAGCTTGATTCAGTTTGGGCCAAAATTTTAGCCCAACCTCATCCTAATCAAGGCCCAATGGGCCCCCACTTTGGGTTATCTAATCCTAACCCAAAATACGTGCTAACTACGAATTTTAAAGACGTTTCCTAAGCTATTACAAAGTCCACATGACAACTTCTTCCGGCGAGCTTCCGGTCAACTTCCGACAGTCTTCCGACGAACCTTCCGGAAACCATTCCGCGGACTCACGGCAAGCTCTCGGACTTCACGATGATCTTGGCGAGTTCCCCCGAGCTTCTTTGGCAAGCTCCGATCTTTCTTGGCAAGCTCCGCGAACTTCCGACGAACCTCCCGGCGAACTTCCGAAAACCCTTCGGCAAGCTTCCTACTTGTTCTCGGCCGGTTCCGGCAACGCTCCCAACGAATCTTCGGACTTCCGTTGAACACTCGAACTCCCAACGATTCATCACACTTGTCTTCGGCCCTTTGTTTCGCTTTACGTCTTCATCCCTATCGTAGTCACTCCTGCACAAACAAACACCAAAAACTCTACTTCGATCTAGACAGTTATTACAACGCGAATTGACATTTAGTTGCCCGGCACATCATTGGTCGGCGCTTCGTCCGATCCTTTGGCACATCGCCCTCTCTAGTGGCTTGTTGCCCAATCGACGGTTGACTTCCGCAACCTCGATATCCATGGCGCAACTCCGCACTTCTTGGCCTGATGCCCGACGTACGAAGCCTCCTGCCGATAGTCGACCGAACCTCCGGCTCGACATCCAATATCCTAACGTGATCATCTCCGGCGCAACGTCAATTCCTCCAGCGTCAACTGTTTAATCCTGATCGATAGTAGACCTGCGTAACTCAACACGCAGTTAGACCGCAAATCACACTCAATTAGTTTCATCATCAAAATCCGAGATTCAACAATCTCCCCCTTTTTGATGATGACAACTAATTGATGACTGACGGAGTTAACCACAACTCCCCGGAGTTTAACCAAACTCCCCCTATCAATATGTCATTGATAGAATACTTGGATTATCCCAAATCCAAGCAACATTCATCACAATATTATGAGAATTGTCAAACCATCATGCAAATATATAAAATATTCAATACAAAGCATGAAGTCATCAATCTACTTCTCCCCCTATGTCATCAACAAAAAGGAGAAGTAACATCATAGCTAGTTTTCAAGAATATGCAAATCTTTACAACATACTAGCTATTTATCACATCATACAACATTTTTACAATACAACATCAAATAATACCATTCAATCATAGCAAGTTTCAAGGATGGACAATGATGGTAATTTTCACTTGCTTCTTAAGATGTGCAAGTAGGCACCTTGTTTCTCATGATAGCAATATTTGCATCCTTTGATATAACAATTCTTAGCTTCTCATGAAGTTGCAAAATAGGAATCAAGATGGTAAATTTTTGCAATGTTCGAGCTAAAAACTTTCTCCCCCTTTGTTAGCATCAAAAATAAAGGGAGGATAAAATACTTCAAATAATCTTGCATGAGATTCAACAAAATAATTTGTAACAAAAATGCAAGCAATTTTGAAGAAGTGAAATTGAGCAAGATTTTTGTCTCTCTTGAGATAGCAACTCTTTGCTTCTCAATGTTCAAGCTAGCAAAATTTTCTCTTTTGAAGCACAAGCTAGCAATAAATCTTCTCCCCCTTTGTTTTTGTCAAAGAGAAGGGATGAATATTATCTCAATCAAATAATTTTGCATCAATCAATATATCAATCATCACATGATGCATACGAGATGATATTGAAACATGAGAAATCATGTCATGAAGGATATCAATATGTAAATTCAACAAGAATCAAAACCAAAAGATATCATCCATGATTCATAACTTTTCATTTTAGCAAGATCTAGATTCATATTTATCAATTTTAATTCAAGATAAATGTCATACAACCAAGAATCATGATATATGAAAGCATATTGATATTAAGGATCAAATCATGATTACAAGTGCTAACATATTTTCTTTTCATTCATTTTTAAGCCATGATAAAAGAATAAATCAATGATTCAAATATTAAGCACAATTCTTTTTCATCAAATTTTCAATCGTATAAGGCTTACATGGCAAATATCAATTCATGATAAAGGGTATACTATCTTGAATCATGATGCATAAAACATATCATTCTCATAGATCAAGTCATGATTCATTGATTCATCATAAGGCAAATTTCTTTTCAATTATCTATTTTTCAATTGCCACATAAGACATACAAGCCAAAGAATCTTTGTCATTTCTATATTATGAAATATATGATAATAAGACTCATGATTCATTTAAAAAGATATAGCATAAAGAGTAACTTGATTCAAGTATAAGATTTTTCATCAAGATCACATTTCATAAGAATCAAGATCACAAATTCATAAAAATTCAAGGATTGAATTCCGAGAAATCAAAAGACAAGTTACATTTCATTTAAGGAATTTTCTTTTGATAAAATGGAAGGAACATGATAAATGATCTTGATTTATAAAGAGCTTCAAGTTATAGTTGTCAAGATCATGATTTCAATAAAATTTCTTTATAGCAAAATGAAATCTTTTGGAACTTGATTCAAGCATTAAATATGTCTTAACAAGTCATAATTCCAAAAGATTCAAGAATTATTAAAAGAAAATTCATTCAAGCTCAATTCATCAACTCAAGATTCATAATCAAATTATTATTTTTGAGATTCATAACATGAATAAAGTCATTACCATATCATCAAAATCTCATTCATAATTTTAGTGATTTACAAAATATCATAAATGAATTTATCACTTGTCTTTCATCAAAAATTGAAAATCAAAGTTTATAAAAATTGTCAAGGCAAAAATACAATAAATTATTCCAAGACATGAGATTCAAATTATCATGATAATATGTTTCATGTTTCAAAAGATGAGTATCAAATTTTAAAACCGAAACATGAGTTTGTCATCAAGATATGATATCACAAAGTCATTAAGCATGATAACAAACTTTTAACATTTTCATTTCAATGATGATTTCATAATGTATGTTCAAATATTTATACGGAAGCCATCATTGTATAAATTCAAAATACAAATTTGTCATTAAACCCATTAAGATTAAATGCATCAAAATCTTTCATTCAAAAATTTAATAAGAGCAACATAAATTGATTACATGTGAGCATGTATCAACTTTTCAAAGCAAGAAGCAAGTTTCGTCATAAAAACTGTTAAGACCAAACACATCAAAAATAAAATATTATGATAGTGTATTTTCTTATTTGTAAGAGTTTCAATTTATGTGATTTGATCTTTCATAAGAATGATCAATGTCATGCATTATATTTAAACATGAGAGCATCATCATATTTAGAAATGAATTTATCATTGAAATCATTTCACTTCTTTCTTTCATTTGTTATAACAAGATGATCAATGCTCAAACTTTTTCATATGAAAATGTCATGCATTAAATTCAAAAACGAAAATATCATCAAAATCATTTTAATTTATAAGATTCATAAGATATCATAAAATCATTAAGCATGACAACCAACTATTATTATCAATGATGATTACATAAGGTATGTCCAATTATATATATGAAAATCATCATTGTATTACTTTGAACTACAAGTTGTCATGAGTCCATTAAGATCAAAAGCATTATACGTAAAGCATCATGATAGTGCAATTTCTCATTTTTGTGTTCCATTTTAAGTGATTTGACGTTCATATGAGTATACTCATGTTTTTCATATAGATCCAAAGAGCAAGTTTCAAGAGAAATCATTAAGACCGAAAACATGAAGCACATTTTTTAAAATATTCATCATGTTTATTTTCATGAGATTCATAAGACTCATAACATGAATTCATTCATCTCAATAGAATAAAAAGATATTTTCATTTTAAGCAATTTGATGTGAGCATATTCAAAATTTTTATGAAAACATGTATCAAAAATAAACACAAGCTTAGTCATTAAATCGTCAAGACCAAATATGTAAAAATGATAGCACACTTTCAATTTTTATGTTAAAAGGCCATGTTCAAATTTTTGCCAAAATCATGCATCTATTTATAAATTCGAAAAATATGTTTCATCATCACAATATGACACTTTATTACTTCAAAAGCTCATGCATGATAAAATCATCAAGCATCATATTTGGAGACAATGTAAACCATCAAGATACACATGCATGGATTAATCCTAAGCATTATCACAAATCTTGCATCATTCATCTGTTTACTTTTCAAAAATACTATAAATAAAAGCATAGTATAATTTCAAAATTTTTTTAATTTCTAAAAACACAAGAAAAGCATAAAAAAAATCCTACTAACTAACTTAAGCATTCATGGAAATCATCAAGTAATTTCAAAATAATTCAAGGAAGTTAAGTTACTTACCTCATTGTCGAAGCCCATTAAAGCGTAGTTTGCTTCTTCTTTTCTTGATTCTTCTTTCCAAGCCTTCTTCTTCTTCTTTGGCCTCTTTCCCCGTTCAAGTTCATTTGTGTTTTTTAATTTTTGTTTAATGAACTTGTTAACATTCATTGTTATGTGTTCAATGTCCTCATTGTCCTCATCACTTGAGTCATTACTCAAGTGGCATTTCATAGTTCGGAGTTCAAAAACCTTCTTGTTCTTTAGAAGGTGGTTCATGTGTTCATCATGTTCTTCATATTCATCATGTTCCATTTCATAGGTCTTTAAAGACCCAATGAGTTCATCAATAGAATAATTATTTAGATCCTTTGATTCTTGAATCGCCGTTATTTTAGGATCCCACCATTTTGAAAGGGATCTTAAGATCTTGTTAGTGAGTTCAAAATTCAAAAAACTTTTACCAAGACTTTTCAAGCTATTGATGACATCCGTGAAGCGGTGTACATGTCATCGATAGATTCGCTTGGTGTCATTTGGAAGAGCTCAAAATCATGCAACAAGAGGTTTACTTTGAGTCTTTAACTCTACTAGTTCCCTCATGCGTGATTTCAAGAGTTCGCCAAATGTCAAAAGCCGTTTCGCACATAGAAATCCGATTGAACTCGTTCTTGTTCAAAGCGCAAAATAAGGCATTCATAGCCTTTGCGTTTAAAGAAAACGACCTTTTCTCCAAAACCGACCATTCGTTCGTCGGTTTAGAGGAAGGTTGAAAACCATTTTCGATGATGTTCCACAAATCCAAATCCATTGAAAGCATGAAAACTCTCATTCGAGTTTTCCAATATGTGTAGTCCGTGACTGCAGTTAAAGAACGGTGGACGAAAAATCGAAAAGCCCTCTTGAAAACCATTTAGAGCCATTTCTCACGGGTGTAAATCCGAAAGAGAAAGAACGTGGCTCTGATACCAATTGAAAGGATCAAAAGGCACTAAGAGGGGGGGGTGAATTAGTGCAGCGGATTAAACTCGTATTCTTGAAACCGATTTCGCAAAGAAACACAAGTTCGTAGGAAGATTTCGATTCGACGAAAGAGAACTTGAAAGTAATTGCTTGTGAAAAGGAACTAACTATGAACTTGTAGCCAAGAAATGAAATGATTCAGAAATATAAACACTCACACATTTAAGGACACAATGATGTATAGTGGTTCGGTCAAATGACCTACATCCACTCTTGAAGCTTTTGCGATGAGGCTCCGCTCTTCCACTAGCAAGTCCTTTGAAGGGGAAGGATCAAACACCCCTTTTTACAACCCTTTACAAGATGTTCACACTTGTACAAGATCTCTCAAGAAGAAGAAGAAGGTGAACACTTAGCAAATGAAGAACAAGACTTTCCCAAGACTTATTTTCAAAATCTAACTCTCTAAGGGTTGTATTTTTCAGCTGAAAAGGAAGGGGTATTTATAAGCCTCAAAGTGATTCAAATTTGGAGCCCAAACTTGGAGCCAAAAATTTGAATCCTTTGAGTTTTTCGTTGTCAAAGTCTTGGCAGATCGACACACCCAGCGGTTCTACCGCCCACCAGCGGTGCTACCGCAGCTTTGCTACAGATAGCTGGGCGGTGCTACCGCCTTTCTGATGTAGAGCCGGCGCACTACGTGAGCGCGCGATACAATGAGCGGGCTTGCTACGATGAGCGCCTGCTACAAGATATCGGGCTCGCTTCAAAGATCCGGGCGCGCTTCTGATGCGGGCTACAAAGAAGATGCACGTAGCATGCATGCATGCGTAGCCAGTTCGGTTTGGGCCAAAATTTTGGCCCAACCTCATCCTAATCAAGGCCCAATGGGCCCCCACTTTGGGTTATCTAATCCTAACCCAAAATACGTGCTAACTACGAATTTTAAAGACGTTTCCTAAGCTATTACAAAGTCCACATGACAACTTCTTCCGCGAGCTTCCGGTCAACTTCCGACAGGTCTTCCGACGAACCTTCTGGAAACCATTCCGCGGACTCACGGCAAGCTCTGGACTTCACGATGATCTTGGCGAGTTCCCCGAGCTTCTTTGGCAAGCTCCGATCTTTCTTGGCAAGCTCCGCGAACTTCGACGAACCTCCGCGAACTTCCGTAAACCCTTCGGCAAGCTTCCTACTTGTTCTCGGCGGTTCCGCAACGCTCCCAACGAATCTTCGGACTTCCGTTGAACACTCGAACTCCCAACGATTCATCACACTTGTCTTCGGCCCTTTGTTTCGCTTTACGTCTTCATCCCTATCGTAGTCACTCCTGCACAAACAAACACCAAAAACTCTACTTCGATCTAGACAGTTATTACAACGCGAATTGACATTTAGTTGCCCGGCACATCATTGGTCGGCGCTTCGTCCGATCCTTTGGCACATCGCCCTCTCTAGTGGCTTGTTGCCCAATCGACGGTTGACTTCCGCAACCTCGATATCCATGGCGCAACTCCGCACTTCTTGGCCTGATGCCCGACGTACGAAGCCTCCTGCCGATAGTCGACCGAACCTCCGGCTCGACATCCAATATCCTAACGTGATCATCTCCGGCGCAACGTCAATTCCTCCAGCGTCAACTGTTTAATCCTGATCGATAGTAGACCTGCGTAACTCAACACGCAGTTAGACCGCAAATCACACTCAATTAGTTTCATCATCAAAATCCGAGATTCAACAGCGCTATCACCTTTTGGTGCTATATATCCTAATCATTGAGAATGATGCAGGAATGCTCTCCATGCTAAAGACTTAGCTATCTAGACACTTCTCCATGAAGGACTTAGGGGAAGCATCATACTAATTGGGGATTCAGATATAGAGAGATAGATCTAAGTAGATGCTTGGCTTGTCCTAGTTTAGGTACATAAACACCATTTTCAAAAGGTTTGACATGAAAAATTTTAAGAGAGGTCTCATACCGATGAGACATAGGCTATCACTTTCTAAGAATATATCCCCAAAGACTCCTGAAGAAAGGGCACACTGTTAGGATCTAGAGCGGCACTAAGAGGGGGGGGGGGTGAATTAGTGCAATCATAAATACGATAATTTTCAAAGATTTAAAAATGATTTTGAAAACTTCGAACGTTAAAAACTTTATTTTGATTAAAACGGTGTCGAAAAAGCTCTAACTTAAACTTGAGAATATTTAAAGAAGATGAAGGGTAGTGAACAAGCAAAGTAAAAGTTTGCAGAAAGATAAATGCAAGAATATAAACGTAAATCGAGTTTTATAGTGGTTCGTTCATTTGACCTACATCCATTCCCGATTCCTCTTCTCTTGAGGCCATCGGCTTTTCAACTAGTTGTCTTCCTTCCAATGGGCGAAGACTAACTCCCTTACAGCTCTCTCCTTTTGATGGGCTTAGGAGGTAACCCTTACAAGGTCTCTCAACCATCTCTAAGGCTAGATCACACTTTAGAATTAGAGGGAGGAATTTAACACTATTACAATAGTATTTTCCTTTTTCTTTCTCAATTCTAGTATGTATTTTAACTACGGATGAGAGGGGTATTTATAGGCCTCAATGTGATTCAAATTTAGAGCCCAAATTTAAATCATCCTGGATTTCCAAGTGTTGGCGGTACCATCACTTGACATTGGCAGTACCATTGTCTTTTGACCCTGTTTTGTCAATATACTGGGCAATACCACTACCCAGTCTAGTTGTACCATCACTTGATACACTGACACGATTAATGTACTAGGCGGTACCACCACCCAACCAGTGGTGCCATCGCCCAGGCACTCTGTCCCAAAGCGGTACCATCGCCCAGTCTGGGCGGTACCACTGCACCAGACTACCTAGGAAGCTAGACCTAGGTGGTGCCATCGCCCTAGCTTGGCGGTGCCACTGCCAAACAGTGTCCAGCACTCCTGGTTGAGCCTTAAACTGGCCCAAACCGATCCAATATCGAGTCCAATTGGCCCCTAATTGGGTTGGCCCAATTACAACCCAATTAAGCTAATCCTACTCCGATCTAGATAATTATTGTAACGTGAATCATAATTAGTTGCCCGGCACGTCCTTGGTCCATCGGTGCTTCGTTTGACACTTCGACGCATCGTCCTCTCTTGCGGCTTATTGCCCAATCAGCAACTGACCTCCGTAGCCCTGATCTCCTTGCTACAACTTTGCTCTTCTTGGCCCGATGCCTGATTTCTTTGTCCGAAGCCTTCTGTCGATCATCGACTGGGCCTTCGGCTCGACTTCCAATCTCCTGACATGATTTCCTCCGGTGCAACGCTGATTCATCATGCATCAATTATCTAATTCTGATCGAGAGGAGACCTGCGTATCTCAAAACGCAGTTAGATCACTAAAACATACTCAATTAGTTTCATCATCAAAATCCGAGATTCAACAATCTTCCCCTTTTTGATGCAGACAACTAATTGATGATGAAGTTAATCTTAACTCTCTAGAGTTTAAACAAACTCCTCCTATCAATATGCCATATTGATAGAACACTTAGATTATCCCAAATCCAAGCAACATGTATCAAAATCATGTTATAAAAGACATCAAACTATCATGCAAATATATAAAATATTCAATACTTCATTCATTGCATGAAATCATCAATCTACTTCTCCCCCTTTGTCATCAACAAAAAGGAGAAGTTAGCTCTAGCTATTTTAAAATATATGCAAGTCAACATATAAGCTAGATTTACTTTATTCAATCATAGCAAGTTTTAAATTCTTTCTAAAGATAAGCAAGATAGCAATTTTTCATTCTTTTCTTAAGAAGTGCAACCTTTGCCTTCCTTTACATGTTCTAGCTAGCAAAAACTTTCTCTCCCTTTGTTTTTGTCAAAAAGAAGGGAAAAGTATAATTCTTTTTCCTTTACATGAATTTTGAAATTATGACAATCAACAAAGATAAATATTTATCAAGAGATCAATGGGGTATAAAAAATTTACATTCATGATTCAAAAATATTCCATTTAGGAAGTATCAAAATTATGATTCAATGATTCATCATAAAGCAAATTTTATCACTTTTTAATCATCAAAATTCGGGTCATGAATATGAATTTAACATTCAAGCTAATATGACAAAAATTAATTATGACAATCAAATCTTGAATTGCAATTTATTATTCAACCTAGCATATTTTGTCTCTCCCTTTAGTCAACGTTGAAAAGAAGGGAGGATCAAATATGATGATATAAATTTCTCACATAAGTTTGCATCAATAAAAATTTACATCAATCTTCAGATCATGACAACCAATACAAAGAATCAAGATATCGATTCATATTCATTTCAATATGCATCTTCTTTTGTAAATAAGATCTCAAAAGATCTTAGGAAGACAAAGAAGAGATGCATTATATTTCTAGATTCACTATGAATCATAAGAAATTTTAATTGTGATTCAGAAAAATTCATGATGCATTTAGAAAGTTCTCCTTTTCAGAAGAAGTCATATAGGAGAAAAAACTCTTGATTCATCATAATTTAAAAGTTCAAAGCCATAGATGCAAAGAATTCATGAAAGATATCAATAAGAATCAATTCATGAATACCAAAGATATGATTCATGATTCATTAAAATTCTTCTTAACAAGATCAAGATCAAGATTCATGAGGTAAAAAGAGCAATTTAAAACATTCTCATCAAGATCACATTTTAAAATATTCCAAGTATCAAATAATGAGATATCAAGACTTGGATTGTTTTCTTCCTTTAACAACTTTTCACATCATTTAAATTTGCATCATTTAATCATCACATAATGCATTTGAAGAAGTATTGAAACATAGGAGAATGATCAATTTAAGCATGCAATGTTTCAATCAAATTCAAGTCATGAATACCAATGCTTACATATTGAGTATAAATTCATGAATACCAAAAGATATTATTTGTGATTCTAATTTAGCGAGATCAAGATCAAGATTCATATGATTCATAATAAAGTAAATTTATTTTAAATCACCATATAAGGCAAAGAAATCATGTCATTTCTAGGATATGATATCAAGGCTCAAGAAGAACCTTGATTCATGCATGAGAATTTTAATCAAGATCTCATTTCAAATTCAAGTGAATCACAAAATATCATAAATGAAGTTATCACTTGTCTTTCATGGAAAATCAAAAATTTCATGAATCATACATTTCCCTTTTTATGATTAATTTCATTTGAACATGCCTTTATCTTTTAATGTCAAATAGAGATAAGCATAAAAGTTCAAGACGTAAAAGACAAAATCTCATAAAACAACTCATCAAGCATGATTTTAAATATCCATTTTCAAGACATAAAATAAAGTAAATCAAGGAATCAATCATATCATGTCATGAATTGGCATTTTAAGTTATCATGAATTCATAAAGATTCAAATATATAGTTTCGAAAAATCAAGATCATAACTATGATATGGCTCGTTCAAGTTCAAATCATCGAAATTATTTTCATGATTCAAGAGATTCACATGAATTCATTAATCTCAATAATATAGTAAATATAATTTCTTTTTTTGTGTTTCATCTTATAAGCATGCCTTTTGCCTTAAAAGGACATGTCAACATTCAAGATGGAAAGGCAAATTTCGTCATAAAGATCATTCAATCGTAACTCATTAAGTATGCGGTATTTTCCAAAATTGATTCAAGATATTCACATAATTCATGAAATGAGTTTATTAATTTCAATAGGATAGAAAATCCAATTTCATTTCATGCAATTTATTTCATATGAGCATATTCAAATTTTCATGTAAAAATCATGCATCATGTTGAAAGCGAAATCATCAATATGCTTGCTTCTATCTTTTAATCATATTTGGTGTGCAAGCATTACCTTGAAACATGTCATTAATTTTTAGTATAAAAAATTATGCATCTTGTTTGAAACCAAAAGCAATATAAAACCATCAAGATTCATAAATTTATCATGATTATACACTTTCCTTTTCATATGTTTTATTTGTTTCATATAAGTATATTCTAGGTTTTTTTTTAATAAGAAAGCCATCATCGTATGGCTTCGAAATAAATTTCGTCAAGCTCAAAAACACATTATTCCAAAATAGAAGATTTCAAGTCATAAGCATCATACAAACATCTATCATCTATGAAGTCTTTTTAATACTTTAAAGAGATCAATACATAGATATGTATCATATTTAAAATTGAAAACCGATACGGAGAGCATACATGGAATTCATCTTTTTAGGTGTTCATGCATTATGTCATCTTAATTCAATATGAAAATGATTAAACCAAAAACACTTTAATCCAAAACATAGAGTTTTAAATCAACATTACTTCAAACACTCATGCATGATATAATGAAGATCATCATGTTTGGAACCGATATCATCATGAAGATCATCAAGACGAACATATTGTTTCAAAATGTGAGATTTCAAGTTATTATTTCAAATCCTTATGCATCATCAAGTATGAAAACTGAAGTACATAATCATAATCATGCTAATTAATTTTTGTGTCAAAACCATACATCAAAATCCGATATAGAAATCATAAACATTCATGGAATTGTATAAATCATCCAATTATTAATCATAATTTTTTACTTTTCAAAAATACTAGAAAGAAAAGCATGATATAATTTTTTGAAAAATAATTATTTATTTCCTACTAACGAAACTAAGCAACTTATGAAAAGATCATATAATTTCAAAATAAGGTAAAAGCATAATGGATGAGTTACTTTCCTCATTGACGAAATCCGTCAAAGCCCAATGTGCTGTTAGGACTCTAGCTATGAGAATCTTAATTTAGTTTCATTGATAAGGACATTCATGTAAATCCTATCTAGCCGACCCCTATTAAAGAGGTGAAGAGGCCAGCTAGGTTAGGGTTAGGTTGCTTCTTAGAAAAGGAGTCCTATTAGAGAAAGAGTCTTATTAGAAATATGAGTCCTATTAGAGAGAAACTCATATTAGAAGTAGGAGTCCTATTAGAGAAAGAGTCCTATTAGAATTAGGAGTCCTATTAGGGAAAGTGTCCTATTAGAATTAGGAGTCATACTAGAGGAGTCCTAATTAGAAGTAGGAGTTGGTTAGAAGTAGGAGTCTTGAGTAAGAGTCATATTAGGAGTTAGGGTTTAGAAGCCCTATAAATAATCATGTATTCATCCTTTTTTCATCATGAATAGATTAATCTTTTAGCAGCCTTTGAGCAGCAACTTGGAGGAAGGAACCCCTATAGAGTTCCAAGGAGACTGATCCCCTATAGATATCAACCCCAAGCTTAGAATCCACAAGGGTTCTAACACTTGATATCAGAGTAGCATTCTTGGTATCTTGCTACCCTTTCACAGCCATCCACTAGCCCTCCACAACCACCCAAAGCAATTCCCACAATTGCTTAGAAGATCATCATCGAATTCCGCCATCATCTCCACCACCGTAGATCATCTTTGATCTTCCCATGAATTGCAACAAGTTCTAGTTATCTACCTTACTGCTGCTGCAATTTAGTTATCCTTATTAAAAAAATCCAAAAAATTTATTCCTATATTACTACATAAACTTTTTGTCGTAAAGTTTTTATCTCTACAACGAAAGTTGCACTACAGAATTTCAACCGCATAATACTGTCTTTTTGATCTTGCTACTGCATTTTTCCTATTCAAATCTCTATAAAATTTTTACAACGGCTTTAATGCTTCCTAATAGTAGTTTTCCCTTTGGTTTTGTCAAAAAATTCTCAATATAAACCACTTATCTTTTACGTCCAAACTGCTACACTTTAGACGTAAAAATCTGCTATAGTACCTCTCCATGATCCTCAATTTTGCCAAACCTCTTGCTGTCGTTTCTTTCTACAAAATTTTTAACAGTATTATCTCTCCTTATCAGTAGATTCCCTTTGAGTTTTACTTAAATCTCTTTTGAAAATTTCTAAAAAAAATTACATCTTTACTGTTGGAATTTTTTCGATGAAAAATCTGGTGTTGAACCTTTGTCCTTTTTTCTTTCCATAACCTACCAAACCCTAGCCACCTTGCTACCACAAACTAAGATATCTTTAGGGCATCCCTCTAGCCTTAAGACGCAGCCATCATAACCTAGTTTCATAACCCTAACAACATCAAAAACCGTAGCCCAAGATAGTAAACCATTACAGCCGAACCCTTCTATCACCGATCTATTGTCCGAACCTTCCACCACCCCATGCCATTAACCCATCAACAGAAAAAAGACAAGGGCATCTCTGATCTATAGGCATATGCTATGACTTCTCAAGATCCAATTGATGCTAAATTTGAAGCATGGGAATCTCGGATTGAATCATGGCTTGAATCGCGCTTGGAAGACAAATTGTGTGCTTTGTTTGCAGAATTCAGAATTGGACAACCACTAAGTCCAACCAAGTAAGGAGAGAATTCAGAAAGGACCTCAAAGAAGGAGGGATAGCCCTTGGACATGCTTCAACCATGCATGAGGGTGGACTTCCCACGATGGGAAGAAGGAGACCCAGCGGGGTGGATTTCGCGTGCTGAACGTTACTTTCGCTACTACCGAACGTCGAATAATGCTATGATGGAGATTGCTGTCATTCACCTTGAAGGAGATGCTATTCAATGGTACAATTGGCTAGAATATAATCATGGGGCTCTGATGTGGAACCAATTTAAGAATACACTACAGAACCATTTCGGACCTACAGGGTATGAAAATATCGATGGCCAACTCGCAAAGATTCAACAAACCTCTATGATTCAAGAGTACCAAACTAGGTTTGAGAAGCTATCCTACCTTGCTCATGATTGGATTGACTATTAATTGTTAGAAACATTCATCGAAGGACTCAAGTCAGAGATAAAAGGGGAAGTTAAGACGCGATAGCCCCATACTGTGATGGCTGCGATTTCTTTTGCCCAAATACAAGAAGAACGGCTCAGCCAAGATGCTCAGAGGATGAGAACCACTCCTAGAACCTTAGCATATAAACCTCCTTCTGCTCCCAGTCATCCTTCGCTACCAAAAAAATTGACAAGAGAAGAACTACGTGACCGATCAGCAAAGGGTCTTTGTTGGCATTACGACGAGCCGTGGAACCGCGATCATCGCTACAAAAGGAGCCCTCCTATTGATTGAACATCTTGAAGACATGGAGGAGGAGGTCCAGGAGCATAAGGAAGAGGTCATGGATGAAGAACAGTAGCCAATTGATATTACGATGCATGCCCTTGCCAGTTACGTGAACCCGCAAACAATAAAAGTGGGAGGATTTCTGAAGCAACAACCGATCACCATTCTTATTGACACTGAGAGCACTAATAATTTTATGAATAGTAAGATTGCTATCTAGATGGCCTTACCTATTGAGAATTGTAGCAGGTTCGATGTTAAGGTCGTAGATGGACGAATTTTGAAGTGTGATCGTAGGTGCCCACGGGTGAAACTATTACTGCAGGACCAAGAGATAATTATAGATTTTTTCCTCCTCCCTCTCGATGATTATGAAGCCGTGCTTAGCATCGAATGGTTGATGACATTAGGTGATATTTCTTGGATTTTTTTAAAATTAATTATAAAATTTTACAGTAAGGGGAAACATGTGATACTGTGTGGGAAAGGTGGGGGCGACGTAACGACGATTTGCACACAACGAATGGAGAAAGTTTTGCATAAAGTATGCAGTGGCTTTTTGGCATAACTTGAGCTGCAATCTAAGGGAGAGCCAACCAAATTTAAAGATCCATACCTACTTCCCTTGCTTGCTGAATTTTCAGATATATTTGACGAACCATGTAGCCTACCTCCAACCGTTGGCATGATCATTGTATACCAATTTTTCCAGGCAAACCTCCAGTAAATACTCAACCATATCGGTATCCACATCTCCAAGAAGATGAAATAGAAAAGATTATAAAAGAGATGCTTGAAACAGGAGTTATTCAACCAAGTTGCTGCCCCTACTCTTCACCGGTGCTCCTCGTACGAAAGAAAGATGGAACATGGTGAATGTGCATTGATTATTGAGCTCTCAATGACATAACTATCAAGGACAAGTACCCTATTCCAATAGTAGATGTATTGCTTGATGAATTAAAGGGAGCATGTGTCTTTACAAAGCTGGACCTTCGATCTGGGTATCATCAAATACGAGTGTGCGAAGAAGATATACCGAAAACTACCTTTCGAACGCACAACGGTCATTATGAATTTCTGGTAATGCCCTTTGGTCTCACCAATGCTCCCTCCACCTTCCAGAATCTTATGAATGATATTTTCTGAAGTTATCTTCGAAAGTTTATGCTAGTTTTCTTCGATGATATCCTTATTTACAACCCTTCTCTTGAAAGTCATATTTAGCACTTATGACTTATTTTGATAATTTTGCATGAACATGTTCTTTTTGTCAAAAAAATGAAGTGCAGCTTTCTTCAACAAAAGGTGAAATATCTTGGGCATATCATATCAGAGGAAGGGGTGGCAGTGGACCCCTCCAAAATTGAAGCAATGCAGAACTGGCCGACCCCGAGGTGTTAGGCTGAGAGCCCAGTTCAGCCCATATGGGCTTTAGCAACCCATGGCCCATAACCCTTCTCTTATTAACCCTAACCCTAACCTAATCTCTAATTATATATAGGGGCTATGGTGGCTACGAAATTATGAGATCAAACATCATAGCAAAGGGCAGCAACTTGGCAGCAATATTAGGGATTCAAAGAGAGGAGAAAAGGGCAGAAAAACAAGAGAAAAAGAAAGGGAAGAAGACAAGGAAAACTTAGAAATTGTTCTCACTCATCCAAACAGTTTCTCATCTCAGGTTAGATCAGATCTACAGTGAGTTTTTCTGTGATTGCTTGAGCGAGGTTTTGGATATTGTGCACAGTGACGTGATCCTTGTATCCCAGTTATTCTCTTGTGATTGTTACTTGGGTTTTGGGCAAGAGATTCGAGAATTATATATTCATTATTTCTATAGTGGATTTTCTCTGGTTTGCCCCGTGGTTTTTACCCTTCACGTTGAAGGGGTTTTCCACGTAAATCTTGGTGTTCTATTTGATTGTGATTTCTGTTTAATTCCGCTGTGTTACGGCCTGCTAGTATTTGTTCATAGACGAAAGTTATTGTTTATTGCCTATCCTCCTTTTATTTCCCCATCAACTGGTATCAGAGCAAGGTTTTGGTGATTTAACTTTTGTATTTGAACATGGAGGCTGGTAATGTTTCTCGCATGATTAGTTTGAACGGAAACAATTGGATGATATGGAAACCAAGAATGGAAGATCTCTTGTATTGCAAAGATTTGTATGGACCTTTGCAAGGGGATAGTGAAAAACTCATAACTATGACAGATGATGAGTGGAAGAGATTAGATCGAAAAACGGTTGGATTTATTCGACAGTGGCTCGATGATAGTGTCTTTCATCATGTTTCTACTGAAAGTTCTGCATATTCTCTTTGGAAAAAGTTAGAAGGTCTCTATGAAAGAAAAACAGCTGGCAACAAAGCTTTTTTATCAGAAAACTTGTGAACCTAAAATATAAAGAGGGTGCTTCTATTGCTGAGCATTTGAATGAAATTCAGAGTATTACTAACCAGTTATCTTCTATGAAAATGTCTCTTGATGATGAGTTACAGGCATTGTTACTTCTCGATTCATTGCCGTAAAGTTGGGAGACACCGGTGGTTTCCCTCGCACTTCAAGCGCCAGATGGTATTGTTACCATGAGTCAAGTAACAAGCAGTTTGTTGAATGAGGAGTTGAGAAGAAAGACCTCAAGCATATCTCGATTGATTCACAGGCACTTATCTCGGAGAACAGAGGAAGGTCAAGGTCTAAAGATAGAAGCAGTTCACGCATAGGTAGAAGTAAGTTAAGATCAAGGAAAGATATTGTTTGTTATAACTGTGGTGAGAAAGGACATTATAAGAATCAGTGTAAGCAGCCTAAGAAGAGCAAGAAAAAGGGAAAAGAAGTGGAGTCTACAGAGTCAAAAGAAAATACCACACTACAAGGTGCGAGGTTGGTGATTATTTGATTTTGTCTCCATCTCGATGATATTTTTTTTCTTGTGTGTGTCAGGATCTCGAGTGGATAATTGACATAGGAGCTTCTTATCATGCTACACCACGGAGGGAGTTTTTTACTACGTACAGGTCTGGAAATTTTGGTATTATCAAGATGGGCAACCATGGCACAGCAGACATCATTGGCATGGGTGACATCCATATAAAGACCAATCTTGGATGCAAATTGGTGCTTAAGGATGTGAGGCATGTGGTTGACTTGAGGTTGAATCTAATTTCAGTTGGAAGATTAGATGATGAAGACTATGATAGCAGGTTTCACAAAGGGCAGTGGAAACTCAGTAAGGGTTCTCTTGTTATAGCTAATGGAAAGAAATGTCACACTTTGTACAGGTTGTAGGCTAAAGCTTGTGGTGAACAGTTAAATGCCACAGAGAAAGACTTCAGCATGGAGTTGTGGCATAGGCGATTGGGACACATGAGCGAGAAAGGACTGCAAGCTCTTTCCAAGAGAGAGGTATTGCCTGACCTCAGAGGTATACGTTTGAACCCTTGTATTGATTGTTTAGCTGGTAAACAACATAGAGTTTCATTTGCTAGTCCTGCTTTGTCTAGAAAAATGCATGCCTTGGACCATGTTTATACAGATGTATGTGGTCCTTTGAGGATAAAAACTCCTAATGGTTCTACTAATGTTCCTGGCATCAGTGGTGCATTTTACTTTGTTAGTTTTATAGATGACTATTCCTGGAAAGTTTGGGCCTATGCTTTGAAGACCAAGGATCAGGTTATTGGTGTCTTCAAAGAGTTTCATGCCAGAGTTGAAAGGGAGACAGAAAGACAGTTGAAATGCATAAGATCGATAATGGTGGTGAGTATACAGAGATTGTTTGATGATTATTGTAGGTCACATAGCATCCAAAGATGAGATGACAGCCTCTGGTACACCTCAAAGATAATGCAATTGCAGAGAGGATGAACCGTATCATCATGGAAAAGATCGATGTATGCTTTCACAGCAAAGCTACCCAAAAGGTTTTGGGATGAGGCTTTGAGGACTGCAGCTTGATGTGATCAACTTATCTCCTGTCATGACCCTAGATGCGATGTTGCAGAGCATGTTTGGTCGTGAAAGATATTTCCTATAAGCATTTGAGAGTATTTGGTTGTCGTGCATTTGCACATATTCCAGATAATGAAAGGTCTAAGCTGGATGGTAAGACAAAAGAATGTATTTTTCTTGGCTACTCACATGATCAATTTGGTTACAGGCTTTGGGATCCGTAAAAGCGAAAGGTGTTTAGGAGCAGAGATGTGGTCTTCTTTGAGGATCAAACCCTTAAGGATTTGAAGAAGAAGGCACCACCAAGACTTCTGCGAGAAGGATTAGCGGTTGTGACCCAGCTTGTTCCTCTAGTATATCGGGTGATGGGGAGATGTGCAGAAGATGGTGTACAGCCCAGATATTAATCTACCAGCAGGACATGTTGAACAAGAAGAAGTTGAGGAGCAGCTTCCCGCAGAACCTCAATTGAGAAGATCTTCTAGACAATGTCACCTTCCAAAAGATACTCTGAGATGAATATGTGATGCTTATCGATGCAGGTGAATCGAGAGTTACCAGAAGCATTGAAAGTGAGCAGAAAAAAATGTGGCTAGTTTCTATGCAGGAAGAGATGGATGCTCTACAGATGAATCATACATATGATTTGGTGCAACTTCCACAGGGAATGAAGTCCTTGAAGAACAAGTGGGTTTTCAGGTTAAAGACTCAAGAATATTGTTCTCAACCAAAGTACAAAGCCGATTGGTTGTGAAAGGCTTTGGTCAAAAGAAAGGTATTGACTTTGAAGAGATTTTTTCTCCTGTTGTTAAAATGTCTTCTATTCGTGTTTCTCTAGGTATTGCTTGCTAGCCAGGACTTGGAGGTGGAGCAGTTAGATGTGAAGACAGCTTTCCTTCATAGTGATTTGGAGGAGGAAATTTATATGGAGCAACTGAAAGGTTTCAAAGTCAAAGGTAAAGAAAATTTTGTCTGCAAGTTAAGAAAGAGTTTGTATGGATTGAAGCAAGCTCCAAGATAGTGGTACAGAAAGTTTGATTCATTTATGATTGAAAATGGATATAAAAGAACGGCTTGGATCATTGTGTGTACATCAAACAGTTTGGTGAGGATTTTATTATTCTCTTACTTTATGTTGATGATATGCTTATCCTTGGGAAAGATATGTGTATAATTGATGAGTTGAAGAAGGAACTGAGTGAGTCCTTTGCAATGAAGGACATGGGGCCAAAAAGCAAATACCAGGCATGCAGATTTCTCGTGACGTAAAAATAAGAAGATTTGGTTGTCACAGAGAAATACATCGAGAAGGTATTAGAAAGGTTCAATATGAGTAATGCAAAGCCAGCTTGGTTCTCCTCTTCGTGTCACTTCAAGTTGTGCTCGAATGCAGAGTCCGTCAAGTGATAAAGAGAAGAAGAAAATGCAAAAGGTTCCTTATGCTTCAGCAGATTGGAAGTTTAATATATGCAATGGTATGTACAGGCCGACATCGCATATGCAATGGGTGTTACTAGCAGATTTCTTGCAAATCCAGGCAAGGAGCACTCGGCAGCGATGAAGTGGATTTTAGATACCTCGAGGAAGCTCTAAGGTTTGTTTAAGCTTTGAGGTGGACCACCTGTGCTAACGGGTTACACAGATGCAGATATGGCTAGAGATATTGATACAAGAAAATCCACATCAGTTTTGTACTTACTTTTGCGGGGAGTTGTGTCATGGCAATCCAGATTGCAAAGGTGTATTGCTCTCTCCACCACAGAGGCAGAATATATTGCTACTATAGAGGTTTGTAAAGAAATGTTATGGATGAAAGAATTCTTACAAGAATTGGGGCTGAAACAGGAAAATTATATAGTGTATTGTGACAGCCAGAGTGCCATCCATTTATGTAAGAACCCAGTTTTTCATTCTAAGTCAAAGCATATAGATGTCAGATATCACTGGATTCGAAATGTACTTGAAGAGAAGCAGTTGCAACTTTAGAAAATTCATACAGATGATAATGGAGCAGATATGTTAACAAAGACTTTACCAAAAGAGAGGCAGGAGATGTGTCGACAATTGGTCGGCATGGATTTACACTGAAGAGTCATGGGACAGCCTCCCTTATGGGCTGAAGGGGGAGGTTGTTGGGCTGAGAGCCCAGTTCAGCCCATATGGGCTTTAGCAACCCATGGCCCATAACCCTTCTCTTATTAACCCTAACCCTAACCTAATCTCTAATTATATATAGGGGCTATGATGGCTACGAAATTATGAGATCAAACATCGCAGCAAAGGGCAGCAACTTGGCAGCAATATTAGGGATTCAAAGAGAGGAGAAAAGGGCAGAAAAATATGAGAAAAAGAAAGGGAAGAAGACAAGGAAAACTTAGAAATTGTTCTCACTCATCCAAACAGTTTCTCATCTCAGGTTAGATCAGATCTACAGTGAGTTTTTCTGTGATTGCTTGAGTGAGGTTTTGGATATTGTGCACAGTGACGTGATCCTTGTATCCCAGTTATTCTCTTGTGATTGTTGCTTAGGTTTTGGGCAAGAGATTCGAGAATTATATATTCATTATTTCTATAGTGGATTTTCTCTGGTTTATCCCGTGGTTTTTACCCTTCACGTTGAAGGGGTTTTCCACGTAAATCTTGGTGTTCTATTTGATTGTGATTTTTGTTTAATTCCACTGTGTTACGGCCTGCTAGTATTTGTTCATAGACGAAAGTTATTGTTTATTGCCTATCCTCCTTTTTATTTCCCCATCACGAGGAACATAAAATCGCTATGCGGCTTTCTTAGTTTAACATGTTACTACCATAAGTTCATGAAAAACTATAGAAAGATCAGTACACCCCTTACTTCCTTGCTGAAAAAAGATGCTTTCCAATAGTCGGACAAAGCCATCACCGCTTTCGACGAACTTAAAGCTATAATGATAACAACACTAGTACTAGCGTTATCCGACTTCGGCAAGACTTTTATTATTGAAGCCGATGACTCCGGAGTAGGAATTGGTGCTATGCTAATGCAAGATGGCCACCCTCTCACTTATACTAATAAGGTATTATCTCCTTTCCATCTCAAGATGACTATTTATGACAAGGAGATACTCCTGATTGTGCATGCGGTATCCAAATGGAGACCGTACTTGATCGGGCGTTGCTTTCAAATCAAGACCGACCATAAAAGCCTAAAATATTTCTTGGAGCAGAAGATATCTTCTCCTGAGTAGCAAAAATGGGTAACAAAGCTTCTTCGATATGATTATGAAATAACTTACAAAAAGGGGAAAAATAATGTTGTTACAGATGCACTTTCGCGGCTACCCGAGCAAGCTGAATTTTTGATTATTTCACTTCTGACTAGTGACTTCCTTGAGAATATTAGGAGGGAATGGCAAGATAATCTAGAAATAAGTAAAATCATAAAAAAAATTGGAGAAAGCACTAAGTACCATGGCTCATTACAATTGGGACTCAAAGGACTTGCGATATAAAGGACGCATTGTGCTTGTGCCAAATTTTACTTGCATAAAGACCATCCTTCAAGAGATGCATTCTACACCTATGGCTGGGCACTTCAGGTTCCTTAGAACCTATAAAAGAATTAAGCAAAATTGTTATTGGATAGAGATAAAAAATATTATTGCTGAATTTGTAGCACAATGTGATGTATGTCAATGACATAAAGGTGAGACAGTGGCAAATCCTGAAAAGTTGCAACCTCTACCCATCCCAGAATTAATATGGACTGATATATCAATGGATTTCATCGAAGGGTTTCCCTCATCACAAGGAAAAGGTACAATTTTTGTCGTGGTTGATCGTCTTACAAAGTATGCTTACTTTTGTGCCATCCGTAATCCCTACACTGCTTCTAGTATTGCTCAAATCTTTATGGAGAATATTGTAAAATTACATGGGATGCTGAGATCTATTGTAAGTGATCATGATAGGGTCTTCATGAGCAAATTTTGGATAGAGTTATTCCAAATGCAGGGCACTAAATTAAAGATGAGTACGGCATATCAACCACAAACCGATGGCCAAACTGAAGTGGTGAACAGATGTTTGGAGACATACCTTAGATGCTTCACTAGTGACCAACCAAAAGAATGGACAAAGTGGCTTCCTTGGGCTGAGTGGTGGTATAATACAACTTATCATTCCTCCACAAAATGTACTCCCTATGAGGCCATGTATGGTCGACCCCCTTGTAATTCCAAAATATGTGTTGGGCACCTCTAAAGTAGAACAAGTAGACAGGGAACTATGAGACAGAGACAAAATGCTGAAGTTGCTAAAAGATAATCTCACTGCAGCATAAGCAAGGATGAAACATCAATATGATCAATACAAAGGCGAAAGAGAATTTTTAGTAGGAGATTAGGTATTACTATGGCTCTAGCCATACAAGCAAACATCAATCCAAACCAGAGCATCTATGAAGCTTTCACCTCGGTTTTATGGACCTTACCAGATTTTGGAGCACATCGGAGCAGTAGTATATAGATTGGACTTACCCACCAGCTCCCGAATCCATCCAGTCTTCCATGTATCATGTTTGAAGCTCAAGTTGGGATAACATGAGATAGCCCAAAGCCATCTATCTAATATAACTATCCAAGGAGAGCTCCAGACCCAACCAAGTGCCATTATTGATCGACAGATTATGACTCGATGACAACGACCTACTACTGAAGTGTTAATACAGTGGGCAAACCTACCAACAGAAGATGCCACTTGGGAGAACTATTATAACTTGAAGATCAAATTCCTAGAATTCATGAAACGTCAGCCTCAAGGACAAGACTGATTTGAAGAGGGTGGGTCTGTTAGGACTCTAGCTATGAGAGTCCTAATTTAGTTTCATTGATAAGGGCATTCATGTAAATCCTATCTAGCCGACCCCTATTAAAGAGGTGAAGAGGCTGGCTAGGTTAGGGTTAGGTTGCTTCTTAGAAAAGGAGTCCTATTAGAAATAGGAGTCCTATTAGAGAAAGAGTCATATTAGAAGTAGGAGTCCTATTAGAGAGAGACTCCTATTAGAAGTAGGAGTCCTATTAGAGAAAGAGTCATATTAGAATTAGGAGTCCTATTAGGGAAAGAGTCCTATTAGAATTAGGAGTCCTACTAGAGAAGGAGTCCTAATTAGAAGTAGGAGTTGGTTAGAAGTAGGAGTCTTGAGTAAGAGTCATATTAGGAGTTGGGGTTTAGAAGCCCTATAAATAGCCAAGTATTCACTCTCTTTTCATCATGAATAGATCAATCTTTTAGCAGCCTTTGAGCAGTAACTTGGAGGAAGGAACCCCTATAGAGTTCGAAGGAGGCCGATCCCCTATAGAGATCAACCCCAAGCTTAGAATCCACAAGGGTTCTAACATTTACCTCTTCTTTACTTAATTCGCCCTTGGGTGCCTTCCTCTTCTTTGGTCTCTTCCTCCGTTCAAGTTTATTTTTGATTTTTAATTTTTATTTAATGAAATTATTAAAATTGATTAAAAGTTCAATGTCCTCTTCATTGTCCTCATCACTTGAGTCATCACTCAAGTGGCATTTTATAGTCTAGAGTTCCAAATCCTTCCTATTCTTTGGAAGGTGGTTCATATATTCATCGAGTTCAAAATATTCTAAGAGTGTCATTTCATAGGTCATTAATGACCCGATTAGTTTTTCCAATGAAAAATCATTTAAATTTTTAGTCTCTTGTATTGCAGTTACTTTAGGATCCCACTTTTTTGGAAGGGATCTTAAAATCTTATTAACGAGATCAAAATCTAAAAAATATTTACCAAGGGCTTTTAGATTATGGATGACATCTGAGAAATGAGAGAACATGTCATCGATAGTCTCGCTTGGTTCCATTCGAAAAAGATCAAAATCATGCATCGAAATGTTAACTTTCGAGTTTTTGACTCTACTCGTTCCTTCATGTGTGACTTCAAGTGTCCGCCAAATATCAAAAGCCATTTCACACATAGAAATTCGATTAAACTCGTTCTTGTCTGAAGCACAAAATAAGGCATTCATAGCCGTTGCATTTAAAGAAAAAGATTTCTTCTCTAAATTCGACCATTCGTTCATCAGTTTAGAGGGAAGTTAAAAACTATTTTTAATAATATTTTATAAGTTTAAATCTAGAGAAATCAAGAAAACTCTCATTCAAGTTTTCCAATATGTGTAGTCTGATCCGTTAAAGAACGGAGGACGAACAATCGAAAAATCCTCTTGAAAGTCGTGAAGAGCCATTTCTCACGAGTGTGAATCCGAAAGAGAAATAACGAGACTCTGATACCAACTGTTAGGATCTAGAGCGACACTACGGGGGGTGAATTAGTACAGCGGTTAAGTATGATAATTTTTGGTGATTTAAAAATAATTTCGGTAACTTCGAACGTTGAAAACTTTATTTCAACTAACACGGTGTTGGAAAAGCTCTAACTTAAACTTGAGAATGTTTAGAGAAGTTGAAGGGCGGTGAACAAGCAAAGTAAAGGTTTGCAGAAAGGTAAATGCAATAATATAAATGTAGACCGAGTTTTATAGTGGTTTGATCATTTGACCTATGTCCACTCTCGATTCCTCTTCTCATAGGGCCATCGGCTTTTCAACTAGTTGTCTTCCTTCCAACAGATGAAGACTAACTCCCTTACGGCGCTCTCCCTTTGCCGGGCTTAGGAGGTAACCCTTACAAGGCCTCTCAACCCTCTCTAAGGCTAGATCACACTTTAGAATTAGTGGGAAGAATTTGACACTATTACAATAGTGTTTTCCTTTTTCTTTCTCAGTTCTAGTGTGTATTTCAACTATGGATGAGAGGGGTATTTATAAGTCTCAATGTGATATAAATTTGGAGCCCAAATTTGAATCATCCCAGATTTCCAAGTGCTGGCGGTACCACCGCCTATTGACCCTATTTTGTTAGTGTATTGGGCGGTACCACCGCCTAGTTTGGGCGGTAACACCACCCTAGACTACCTTGGAAGCTAGACCTAGGCGGTGCCATCGCACTGCCCCAGTCTGGCGTTGCCACCGCTAGACAGTGTCCAACACTCCTGGTTGGGCCTTAAACCCAGCCCAAACCAATCCAATACCGGGCCCAGTTGGCCCCTAATTGGGTTGACCTAATTATAACCCAATTAAACTAATCCTACTTCAATCTAGATAATTATTATAACGTGAATCATAATTAGTTGCCCGGCACATCCTTGGTCCATTGGTGCTTCATCTGACACTTTGGCGCATCGTCTTCTCTTGCAGCTTGTTGCCCAATCAGCAACTGACCTCCGCAGCCCCGATCTCCTTGGTGCAACTCCACTCCTCTTGGTCCGATGCCCGATTTCTTTGTCCGAAGCCTTATGCCGATCATCGACCGAACCTTCGGCTTGATGTCCAATCTCCTGACGTGATTTCCTCTAGTGCAATGCTGATTCATCCTATGTCAATTATCTAATCCTGATAGAGAGTAGACTTGCATATCTCAAAATGTAGTTAGATCACTAAAACATACTCAATTAGTTTCATCATCAAAATCCGAGATTCAACACATACATGGATAGGATACCTTATGCCTTAGCGATAGGGTCTATCATATATGTTATGCTATGTATTAGGCCTGATATAGTGCATGCTCTGAGTGTCATGAGTAGGTATCAGGCAGATCCAGTCTTGGAGCACTGGAAAGCAGTAATGTGTATCCTTAGGTACTTGAGAAGGACTAAAGATCTTTTACTAGTATATGGAGAAAGTAGTCTTAGGGTTGAGGGCTACATGGACTCGACCTTCCAGTCTGATGTTGATGATGGCAAGCCAATTCAGGGCATGTGTTTACCCTGAATGAAGGAGCAATATGTTGGAAGAGTTCCAAGCAAGATAATACTATTGACTCAACCAAAGAGGTAGAGTACATTGTTGCAGTAGAGACAGTAAAGAAGGGAGTCTGGATGAAGCATTTCATTATAGATTTGAGAGTCGTGCCATACAGTGAGGAGCTGATTCTCTTATATTGTAACAACTATGGGACGATTACTCAAATAAGAGAACCCGGGTCTCATCAGAATTGTTTTGAGGAGGTTCCAGCTTGTTAGAGAGATCGTGGCTTGAAGAGATATAGTAGTGGAAAGAGTTCCATCTGAAGATAATATTGTAGATTCACTGACAAAGTCATTAACTCAAATTATCTTTGAGTGTTACAGAGGTTTGATGGGGATCAGACATGTATATGATTAGCTTTTGGTCAAGTGGGAGATTGCTAGTTACAGGTGCCCTATAAGCCAATCACGTCAGTGATGGCACCTGTAACATGCTGTGTCAATCACTTTGCTCATGATTATTGGTGTTTTCTCATATTATCTAGATGTATATTGTGATATCCTTGGATCTGTGCAATGGGAATCGGATCATGATGAGATCATGATAATAGGACTAATTCACCTTTGAACACAGACTCTAAATAATCCTGATCTTAGGATACTCGAGAGAGACATCAAGATAACCGGACAGACTGGTATGTTGTATACCTGTCCATATGATAGAGGTGGCTAGTCTCATAGCTACTCATATGGGGACACTAAGGATATAGTGTAGGTGCTCATTAGAGAATGAGTTCACTAATTGATCCGCTTATGGAATACTGGATGGTTATTGATACCACATGTCAGACAGTGATTCTGTAGTCCTAGTAGTGTACCTGGTCCTTAAACTTGAGACACCAAGGAAGTCCTGTATGGGTACTCCACTCTTTGATATTGGACTTATAGGTATGGAAGTTTCAAATCTAGTACAGCCAGATATTGGGAGTAGCAGCCAACTTTATGAGGGCTATTGAGTGTCAATAGAGGATCATCCACTCTTGGTATCGTAAGAGGAATATCCCATATATTCTTGCTTAGGCAAATCCCTAGCGAAGGTCATTTGGATTGAGAGAGAATGAGTTCTCCGGAGAATCCGATTAGAGCGAGACTCGATTGAAAACCGTATGGGCCTGACAGCACCATGCTCGATATATAATCTCTGAGATATTAGATGGATGCGGGACTATAGGTACATAGTAATTGAGGGTAGATAGGTCCAAAGGATTAGATTCCCCTGTATCATCTAGGGACTATAGTGTAGTAGCCTAGTACATTCGTAGTCGATGAGTCGAGTGAATTATTATGGAGATAATAATTCACTAAGTCGGAAGGAGTTCTGACAGGTATGACTCACGGCTAGCTCGATATTGGGCTTAGAAAGTCACACACATATGGTAGGTGTTGCGACGAGTAGAGGTTTGAATATGAAATATCCGCTGGAGCCCCTATCTTATTGGATATCCAATAAGCCCTTTATTATTATATCCCATGGATGAGATCCAATAAGAGCTAGATTATTGGGTAGAGACCCATTAATCTAGGAGGCTTGGTAATTGGATGGAGATCCAATACCCAATAGGGTAGGATCCATTAGGGTTTACAGGGGGCCTCTATCAATAGGAGGGAACCAAAGGTCCATAGGTTGGGGTTTACTTGGTGGCCACCTCCTGTTCTCCTCTCTCCAGAGATGAGCATCATCGTAGTCCCTGCTGTGTGGATACCGCTAGAGAGGAGGATGCTTAACCTCCTTCATCCTCCCCCATGGATCTATAGGAATTCAGGGATTTACGATCTCCCTAGGTGTTATCGTTCTTTTTATACACGTAGTTTTTCAGATTCGTATATTTGTTTTTGACGCACCGATCTTCGCACGACGATGGAACTTTTCGTGGAAATCTAGGATTTTTATTTTCTGTTCTTTCGCTGCGCATGAGATGTCACTCCCTAGATTTCCCAACACCTCAGATAGCATTCTGCGGACTCTCGACAAGCTCCTGGACTTCATGATGATCTTGAAGAGTTTCGACGAGTTTGTTCGGCAAGCTCTAATCTTTCTCAGCGAGCTCCATGAACTTCTAACATATCTTTATAGTAAACTTTTGAAAACCCTTTGGCAAGCTCCCTACTCATTCTTGGCCAGTTCTGGCAGCACTTCGATGAATCTTCGGACTTCCATCGAACTCTCGAACTCCTAACAATTCCATCGTACTTGACTCTGGCACTTTATTTTGCTTTATGTCTTTATCTTTATCGTAGTTAATCCTGCACACATAAACCTTAACTCTACTTCGATCTAATTAGTTACATGAATCAACCTCTTATTGCCTGATATGCCATTGGTCAGTGCTTTATCCAGTTTTTTGGCACACCATCCAGTTCTTCAGTACACCATCCAGTTCTTTGGAACTTGATGAACACATAAACTACCTTTCAAAATTTGAGACTCAACAAAGTGTTCACCTCTCGAATTCCCACTAGTAAAATTTTTGTAAAAGGGTGTGAGCCACTTGTAGAGTTCTATAAAAGAGGTGTTTATTCTTTCCCCTTCAAGAAGGATTGATAGTGGAAGCCAAAAATCTTATCGGAGGAGGTTTCGGAAGTGGACGCAGGTCATTTGACCAAACCATTATAAATCGCTACGTTCTTCTCTTGGTGTGTAAGTTTTAATTATTGCATTTAATTCTTTACCTCACTACACTCATATTCTCCTTCTCTACTCTCTTACATATTCACTCGAATAAATCTTTTTTGCCAAAATTGGTTTCATTGAATGAAACTTTCTCAATGCATAAAGTTTTCTAAAATTGATATAAATCATCGATTTTTGTCCATTGCACTAATTCAAACCCCCCCCCTTTTTAGTGCTGCTCTAGATCCTAACAGTTGGTATTAGAGCAAGGTCACTCTCATTTTGGTTTAAAACCCAAGAGAGATAGTATTTGTTGACATGCAAGAAGGCCACTCAAGTACACGTCTGCTTATGTTCAATGGATTGGATTACACCTATTAGAAAACTCGCATGAGAATTTTTCTTATTTTAATGGATTTTGAACTTTGGAATATTATTGAAAACAGCTTTCAAAAATCTTCTCTTCCGATGAATGAATGGAATGAGTCGGAGAAGAAGATTTTTGCTCTTAATACTAAGGCTATGAATGCCTTATTTTGTGCTCTTGATAAAAAAGAATTAATCATATTTCAATTTGTGAATTAGCTTTTGATATTTGGCATACTCTTGAAATTACTCACGAAGGTACTAGCCAAGTGAAAGAGTCCAAAATTAATCTTTTAATATATTTTATGAGTTATTTCAGATCAAACCAAGTGAGTCCATTGGAGACATGTACACCCATTTTACGGATGTCATCAATGGACTAAAAACACTTGAAAAAGGTTTTTCTAATTTCAAACTTATAACTAAAATCTTAAGATCCCTCACAAAGAGTTGGGATCCTAAAGTTACGGCTATTCAAGAGACCAAGGACCTAAAGAACTTTCCTCTCGAAGATCTAATTGGGTCATTGATGACCTATGAGATGACTTGCAACGCTCATGATGAGCTTGAAAACTCCTTTCTAAAAAACAGGAAGGATATGACATAGAGAACATAAGAAGACTAGAAAGAATCTTCAAGTAATGAGGACTATGATGACGAACTTGCACATTTGACTCAAAAATTCAAAAAATTTATATGAAGAAATAAATTTAAAAATAACTCTAAAAATAAACTTGAACCCAAGAAGGAACAAGTGATTTGCTATGAATGCAAGAAGCTAGGGCATTTCAAAAGTGAATACCCCTAAGCAAGAAGAAGTATTTGAAAAAGAAGAATGCTTTAAAGGTAACATGAGATGACTCAAGTAGCTTCGAAGATGAAGCAACCAACAAGAATTTTGCTAACTTCACTTTAATGGCCATCAGAGAAGAGGTAAGTGATTTATTTAATAAAAATTTAACTTTTAATAAGTTTTTAAATGCCTTTCATGAATTATTTGATGAGTATAGAGTAATTAGTAGAAAGTTTAGCTTGTTGAAAAAGGAGCATGCTCTCTTAGTTAATAAATTTGAAGACCTTAAATGTAATACTCCTACTTTGTCTCTATGCTCTAAGTGTGAACACTTAGAGAAACTTAAGAATGAGAACTTGCTACTCAAAGAAACCTTAGATAAATTCAAGGTTGGTAGTAAGTCTTTAGACATGATCCTTTCTAATAAGGGTCAAATTCATAAAAGAAGTGGAATCGGATTTGTGAGAGGATCTCACCGAAATCCATTTACTTTCATTAAAAGACCTATATTGCATGTATCACCATACACTAAGTGCAACTTTTGTTGCAAACTTAGACATGTTACTTACAAATGTTCGTTTAAGAAACTTAGGCCACATAAATTGATATGGGTTCTTAAAGGGATTGTAAATATATCAATACAAAATGATAAGATACGAAGATCAATTTTTAAGGCACCCAAGGTCAAATGGGTACCTAAAAACCATCCTCTTTTGTAGACACATTCACCATCACCAACTAAGAGCAAAAGATGGTACCCTGATAGTTGATACTCAAGGCATATGACCGGAGATCCATCATAATTCTCTAAGCTCACTAGTCAAGACAAAGGGTATGTCACCTTCGGAGACAACAATAAGGGTAAAATTATTGGCAAGAGAACCATAGATAATAAATCAAGCTTTTTAATTAATGATGCATTATTAGTAGATAGCTTAAAGCATAATCTTTTGAGCATTAGTCAATTATGTAATAAAGGATACATCGTAAAATTTGAATCTAATGCTTGCATTATTGAAAAACCACAAAACAACATATCTATGATTGCCCTAACACAAAATAATGTCCACACTATTAACATTGATGAACTTAGTAATGAAATGTGCTTTTCGGTTTTGAATGATAATGCTTGGCTTTGGCATAGGAGATTAGGCCATGCAAGCATGAAACTAATCTCCAAAATCATATCTAGAGAACTAGTAAGTGGCATTCCTTATGTTAAGTTTGTTAAAGACAAAATGTGTGATGCTTGTCAACTAGGAAAATAAATAAAAAATAGTTTCAAACCGAAGAATCAAATAAGCACATCTAGACCATTAAAATTGATCCATATGGACTTATTTGGACCAATTAATACAACAAGCCTATGAGGTAGCAAATACGTCTTTGTAATCGTAGATGACTATAGTAGATATACTTGGATATATTTCTTGGCACACAAAAGTGATTGTTTTAAGTGTTTCTCAAAGTTTTGCAAACTTGTTTAAAATAAAAAAGTTTTTATGATTTCATCGATTAGGAGTGATTACGGTGGTGAATTTCAAAACCATGATTTCTAAAAATTTTGTGAATCTAATGATTACAACCATAATTTCTCTACTCTTAGGAATCCTCAACAAAATGGGATAGTAGAAAGAAAGAATAAGAATTTATAAGAAATGGCAAGAACTATATTGAATGAACATAGTTTACCTAAATACTTTTAGGCCGAAGCCGTTAATATAGCTTGCTATGTCATGAACAAGATTCTAGTAAGGCCATCTCTCTCCAAAACTTCTTATGAATTGTGGAATAACAAAAATCCAAACATTTTGTATTTTAAAGTTTTTGGTTGTAAATGTTTTATATTGAATGAAAAAGATGCCTTAGAAAAGTTTGATGCTTTTGTTATGATCCTTTTATTTTTTAAATTTTTAAATAATATTTATTGAGTTGTGTTTAGTACAGAAAAAGTCGAATAAAGATTTATTTAATATTTATTTATTATTAAGAGTCCAAGTCCTAGTGGACTCTAGGTGGAACTCTATAAATAGGGTTGTATTTGTTTATTTTCATCAAATAGTGAAAAAGTTATCTTAGCCATTTGGCAAACCTTAGGAGGTCAATACTCTCGAAGTGATTAATGGAGGCTAATCCTCTCGAAGTGATCAAGGAGGTTGATCTCCTCGAAGTGATTATTTATCCCCTTTTCTTCCACGATAAAACCCTAAAAAGTCTTATCATTTGGTATCAGAGCAATGATCCTCAACGTTCTTACTACAACTTCGCTTTAACTTCATTGTAGCCGTCATCATCATCCAAAAAAAAGAAAAAAAAGAGGAGAGAGAATGGGCAAACGTAGAAGAACGTAGCTAGCCAGCAAGGGATTTCCACCGGTGACCATGCACTATTGGGTCTTGAATTTTGATGATGAATCTAATTGATTATATTTATTGTCTAACTACGTTTTGAGTAACGCAGGTCTACTATCGATTAGGATTAGACAATTGACACAGAATGAATCAACATTGCACCGTAGGAAATCACGTCAGGATATTGACGTCGAGCTAGAGGTCCGATCGATAATCGACAGAAGGCTTCAGACATCGGGCATTGGGCCAAGAAGTATGGTGTTATGCTAAGGAGATCAAGGTTGCGGAGGTCAATCGCCGATTGGGCAATATGCCGTAAGAGAGGACGGTGCACCGAAGAACTGAACGAAGCGTCGACCAATGACGTACTGGGCAAAAGGATGTTGATTCATGTAATAATTATCTAGATTAAAGTAAGGTTAAGATTTACTTAATGTGTAGGATTAAACGATAACGATGAAGACATAAAGTGAAACAAAGTGCAAAGTTAAGTACGATCGAGTCGTTGGGAGTTCAAGAGTTCGACGAAAGTCTGAAGATTCATCAGAAGTGCTACTGGCCGAGAATAAGTAGGGAGCTTGCCGAAGAGTTTTCAGAAGTTTGTCGGAAAGATTCGTCGGAAGTTCATAGAACTCACCGAGAAAGATTGAAGCTTGCTGAAGAAGCTCGTCAGAACTCTTCAAGATCACGGTAAAGTCTAAGAGCTTGCCGAGTGTCCGTAGAGTGGTGTCCGAGGGTTCGCTGGAAGTTCACCGAAAGCTCACCGGAGGAAGACTTGATATGCCAGACTTTGTATTAGCTTAGGAAATATCTTTAATTTTATAGTTAACACGTAATTAGGGTTAGGATTATGTGTTAATCCTATAACCCTGGTAGGGGCCAATTGGGCTCGATAATGGATTAGTTTGGGCTGGGTTTAAGGCCCAATCATAAGTGCTAGACCTTGTCTAGCGATGGCACTACCACAGGTCTAGCTCCCAAGATGTACTGGATGGTACCATCGCCTAGTGTTAGAGCACCTTGGTGGCGGTACTGCACAGTAGGCGGTGGTACCGCCTAGTGGGCAGTGGTATCGCTAGTGACAGGTGGTGGTACCACCAATACCCAGTAAACTTGGGATGGAAAGATTTTTGGCTCCAAGTTTGAATCAGATTGGAGCCTATAAAAACCCCTCCCATCCCTAGGTTGAACATACAAGTTAAAAGAGTGGAGAGAGTGCTTATAAGGGTTATCTCTTGAGCCCGTCAAAAGGAGAGGTGTTGTAAGGGAGTTCGTCTTCGCCCGTTGGAAGGAAGACAGCTAGTGGAAAGCTGGTGGCCTTAAGTGAAGAGGAATCAGGAGTGGACATAGGTCGTGTGACTGAACCATTATAAAAATGGTTTGCATTTACTTCTTACAAATTTACATTACTGCAAACCATCTTCACTTTGCTATTTTACTTACTCTACTTCCTCTTCATCTTCTGACGTACGTCTTCAAGTTCAATGCAATCGAAACGCTTTTACTCGAAATGTTACTTTTAATCGTATGAAGTTTTTTGAAAGTTTCTTAAATCGCTGAATTTATCATACTTAACCGCTACACTAATTCACCCCCCTCCCCCTCTTAGTACAGCTCTAAATCCTAACAATTAGTATCAGAGCCATGTTGTTTCTCTTTATGACTTTCAAGAGGGTTTTTTGATTGTTCGTCCTTTGTTGTTTAACGGATCGGACTATACTAATTAGAAAACTCGAATGAGAGTTTTCTTGATTTTTTTGGATTTAAATATGTGGAATATTACTGAAAACGGCTTTCAACTTTCGTCTAAACTGATGAACGAATGGTCGGATTTGGAGAAAAAATTTTTTTCGTTAAATGCAAAGGCTATGAATGCCTTATTTTGCACTTTGGACAAAACTAAATTTAATCATGTTTCTACTTGTGAAATGATTTTCGATATTTGGCGCACACTTGAAATCACACACGAGGGAACTAGTAGAGTCAAAGACTTAAAAGTAAACCTCTTATTGCATGATTTTGATCTTTTTCGAATGGAATAAAGCGAGACTATCGGTGACATGTATACTTATTTAACGAATGTCGTCAATAGTATAAAAGTCCTTAGTAAATATTTCTCAAATTTTAAACTCACTAATAAGATCTTAAGATCCCTTCCAAAAAGTTGGGATCCTAAAATAACGACGATACAAGAAACTAAAGATCTAAATAAATTTCCATTGGAAGAACTAATTGGCTCACTAATGACATATGAAATGAGCCATTTAAAACATGACAAACATATGAACTACCTTCCAAAGAATAGGAAGGGTTTGGAACTTCAGACTATAAAATACCACTTGAGTGATGACTCAAGTGATGAGGACAATGTTGAGGACCTTGAACTTTTAATGAATTTTAATAAGTCATTAAACAAAAATCTAAAACTAAAAATGTACTTGAATGAAAGAAGAGGCTAAAGAAGAAGAAGAAACGCAAAGAAGAATCAAGTGATGAAACGACGAATTAGGCTTTAACGGGTTTCAATAATGAGGTAAGTAACTCACCCGAAATGCTTTTACCTTATTTTGAAATTACATGATGTTTTTCATGAGTGCTTAATTTAGATAGTAGGAAATAAAAAAAATATTTTCAAAAATTATATCATGCTTTTCTTTCTAGTATTTTTAAAAAGTAAAAATTATGATTGATGATTAGATGATTTATACAATTCCATGAATGTTTATGATTTCCGTATCGGATTTGGACATATGACACAAAAGTTAATTAGCATGATTATGTTTAATAGGATTAATCCATGATTGTGTACTTCGGTTTTTATACTTAATGATACTATGCATGAGGATTTGAAGTAATAATATCCTATGTTTTGGAATGATGCCTTGATGGTTTTTGACAAAACTTGTGAATCAATTTATACAATGATGCTTTTGAATTAAAATAAGATGCATTGTTTTTGACACAAAAAATCAATTATCATGATTATCGCATATTTCATGATAATGCTTGCACACCAAATATGATTAAAAGATAGAAGCAAGCATATTGATGATTTTGTTTTCAACATAATGCATGGCTTTTTATATGAAAATTTGAACATAATCATATGTGATCAATCACATGAAATAAAACACATAAAAATGGGAAAATGTGCTATCTTGATGTTTTATGTTTGATGTGTTTGGTCTTGATGGTTTTGATGATGAAATCACCTTTTTGGTTTAATACAAAAGAAATGAGCATGCTTACATATAATCTATCTACGATGCTCTTAATAAAATTCCCGAATGAAAGATTTTGATCATTTTTTTTGAAATTATATAATAATGCTTTTAGTGCTAAAAATGATGCATGACTATTGAGTTCACACACTAAGTTAGAATCATGTAAGATGGTAAACATCTTGTTATAGCTAACAACAATGAAAGAAAGAATATTAGAATTAAAATGATTTTGAAGATGTTCTAAGAATCATGGTTGATAATGATATAAATGAAAAAGTTGTGTATCTTGATGATTTTGTATCGGTTTTTTGTTTTAAACATGATGCACATCTTTTATACAAAAAACAATTCGCATGAAATGAAACACATAAAAATGAAAAATGTACTATCATGATCTTTCATTTAAAGATGCTTTGTGTTATATCTTGATGATGAAACTCATGTGTTGGTTTTAAACATGATACTCGTATCTTAAAACATGAGCTCACTCATATGAAACAAATTACTTAAAATGAAACATATTATGTGTGATGAGAGAATCTTACGTTTTGAACTAATGTGTTTTTGGTCTTAATCATTTTTATGATGAATTCTTTATATGACGTGTTATATTTTTTGACTTTAAAAGTTTTGATGACCAATTTTGCCTTTATGTCTTGAACTTTCATGTTTATCTCTATTTGACATTAAAAGATAAAGACATGCTTATATGAAATTAATCATAAAAAAGGAAATGCATGATTCTTGAAATTTTACTATCTCTAAAAGTGTTTTGATTTTTCCATGAAAGACAAGTGATAAATTCATTTATGATAGTTTGTGAATCACTTGAATTATGAATGAGATTTTGATGATGTGTTAAAGAATCCATTTAAATGAATCATGAAATTGATGATTTGATAATAAGTTTATATCAAAAATCTATTTATCATTTTGAATCTTGAAAATGATATTTTGATTATGAGTTGTGAGTTGACGAATTGAGTAGAATGAGATTTTGTTTCAACCGAATCATGAACTTTCTTTTGGCTTCTTGACTTGAGAAATTTCAAGAAATATGATAATTACTTGACTTGGAATTTCTTATGAAATGTGATCTTTTATGTATGAATCAAGTTGTTCTTTGTGCTATCTATTCTCAAATGAATCATGTTCTTCTTGAGCCTTGATATTATATCCTTCATGATATAGAAATGATATGATTTCTTTGGCTTACATGCCTTATGTGATGATTGAAAATTAATTTGCTTTATCATGAATCATTGAATCATGATATGTCATTTGACTACTTGTATGCATCATGTGATATTGATTGATGATTTTTTTTAATAATATGAAAAGTTGATGTAAAAAAGGAAGAAAACCTTGTCCTCCCTTCTTTTTGACAAAGACAAAGGGAGAGAAAAGTTACTATCTTAAATATCACAAAGAGAAGCAATTTGCTATCTCAAAAGAAGCAAAATTTTGTTAAACTTCATAAAATGGCTAGCTTGCATATCGCAAAGTATGCTAGCTTACTTATGATTATTGCTTGCTTGCTTATCATCAATTTTTCTCATATCATGATTTATTTATGACTCCCTTGAATTTATGATTTTGATATGATAAAAATTCATAATTAATTTTTGTCATGTTAGCTTGAATGTTAAATTTATATTCATGACTTGATTATGATGATTGAAACATTATATGCTTAAATCAATTTTTTTTTTGTTTCACTACTTCTTTAAATGCATTATGTGAAGATTGAAGGATTGATTGATGCAAATTTAAATGATGTGAAAAGTTGTTAAAAGAAGAAAACAATCCAATCTTGATCTTGTTTGAAAGAATTTTACTTCATGAATCTTGATCTTGATCTTGTTAGAAAGAATTTTAATGAACCATGAATCATATCTTTGGAATTCACAACTAATCCTAACAGTTTAAAATCTTGCATCTTTGAAATCTTGCATGATGATTGAATATTTTTAGAAGCAAATTTGAACATCTTTGAAATCTTGCATGTTTAAAGTGATTGAATCTAGCTTGTATGTTGTAAAATTTGGATATCTTTTAGTATTGATCCTTGTTGATTTTTCCTTATTTATATCTTTTATGAATTCTTTGCATCTATGGCTTTGAATTTTTAAATTGTGATGAATCAAGAGTTTTTCTCCTATATGTCTTCTTCTCAAAAGGAGAAATTTCTAAATTAATTATGAATTTCTCGGAATCACGATTCAAATTTCTTATGATTCATGATGATTTTAGAAATATAATGTATATATATAGTAATCTCTTCTTTGTTTTCCTAAGATCTTTTGCTATTTACAAAAGAAGAGACATATTGAAATTAATCATGAATTGATTTCTCATAATCATTGATATTGATATCTTGATTCTTTATATTGGTTGTCATGATTTGAAGATTGATGAAAATTTTTGCAAGTTGATAAATGATATGAAAAAAGGATGCAAAGAAAATTTTTGTATCATTATATTCCTTCCTCCTTTCTTTTTGACATTGACAAAGGGGGAGAACTTGACAATGATAAAACTTGCATATCACAAAAGACTGCTAGCTTTTGTATTGCAAAGAAAAGCAACTTGTTGCTTTTATGTTTAAAGTTGTAAAAATTTTACAAAGTAGCTAGCTAGAACATGCAAAGAATTACAATCTTGCAATCTAAAGAGAAGCAAAGAAGTGTTATCTCAATAGAAGCAAAAATGCAAACTTAGAAAATTTACAATCTTACACTTGCTATGCTTTTATGCTTGTATGTTGTAATAAAAATTTGGCTTGCATTTTTATAGTGATTGCATACTTCTAAGAGGAAGCAAAGTGTTATCTTGCCTATCATGAGAAACAAAGTACAAACTTGTACATCTCAAGGAGCAAGTAAAAATTGTCATGCTTGAACTTAAAAACTTGCTATGATTGAATGTTGTATATCTTGATAGCTAGTATGATTATAAAACTTGCATATCCTTAATATTAGCTATAATGCAACTTCTTCTTTTTGTTGATGATAAAGGGGGAGAAGTAGATTGATGAACTCATGCAATATAATGTTGATTGAATATTTTATATATTTGCATGATATTTTTGTTGACATGATTTTGATACATGTTGCTTAGATTTGGAATGATCCAAGTGTTCTATCAATGACATATTGATAGGGGGAGTTTATGTAAACTCCGGGAGTTAAGGTTAACTCCGTCATCAATTAGTTGTCATCATCAAAAAGGGGAAGACTGTTGGGTCTCAGATTTTGATGATGAATCTAATTGATTATGTTTGTTGTCTAACTACATTTTGAGTAATGCAGGTCTACTATCGATCAGAATTAGACAGTTGACATAGAATGAATCGATGTTGCGTTGGAGGAAATCACGTCAGGATAATGGACGTCGAGCCGGAGGTTCGATCGACAATCAGCAGAAGGCTTTGGACATCAAGAATTGGGCCAAGAAGTGTGGTATCGCACCAAGGAGATCGGGGTTGCAGAGGTCAACCACCGATTGGGCAATAGGCTGCAAGAGAGGATGGTGTGTCGAAGAATTAGACGAAGCATCGACTAATGATGTGCTGGGCAACAGGATATTGATTCGTATAATAATTGTCTAGATCGAAGTAGGGTTAAGATTTATTTAGTGTGCAAGATTAACTACGATAATGGTGAAGACATAAAGCGAAACAAAGTATTAGAGTCAAGTACGATCGAGTCGTTGGGAGTTCGAGAGTTCGATGAAAGTCCAAAGATTCGTCAGGAGTGTTGAATCTCAAATTTTGATGATGAAGTCAATTGGTGAAATATTTATTCTAATATATATATTGTCGAGATAAGTGTGCAGGTATAACTACGATGGGATGAAAACATAAAGCGATTTACCGTGGTCAAGTCTGTCGGGTGTTCAAGAGTTCATCGGAAGTCCGAGAGATCATCGAAAGTGTTGTCGGAACCAACCAAGATTGAATCAAGGACTTACCGAAGTTTTTGGAAGTTCGTCGCAAAGATCATCGAAGGTTCGCGGAACTTACCGGGAAGATTCAGAAGCTAGCTGAAGACTCGTTGAGCTCGCCATACAATCCGGGAGTATGCTGGGAGTCCGCTGGAAGAAATCTGAGGGAAGTATCGGAAGTCCGCCGGAATCTCACCGTAAAGCTCGCCGAAAGTTGACTTGAAGAATATCAGGTTAAATCACTTAGGATTATGTTTTAATTTAGTAGTTTGCACGTGATTAGAGCAAGGATTTAGAAATAATCCTGTCTAAATTTAGTAGGGGCCAATCGGGCTCTTACTGGGCCAAATTGGCCAAATTGGGCCAAATTGGGTAGATTGACACAGTAGGGGCGGTGCCACCGCCCAACCTGGGGCGGTAGCACCGCTTGGCTGGGGCGGTAGCATCGCCCCTATTGCCAGACTAGGGTGGTAGCACCGCCTAGCTGGGGCGGTGGCACCGCCCTCAGTGTCGATCTGCGGGTCACCAGATCGACACAGCGGTGGCACCGCCTCTGACAAGTGGTTCCACCGCCTCTGACAGGCTGACACTGAGAAACTCAAATAAAATTCAAATTTGGAGCCCAAATTTGAATCCATTTTGAGCCTATAAATACCCCCCCTTTCTCAGCTAAAAGGGCACCCTTTTGAGAGTTAGAATCTTGAGTTTAAGTCTTTGAATAGTCTTGAAAAGTCTTGTCTCTTGCTAAGTGTTCACCTCCTTCTTCTTCTTAAGAAATCTTGTAAGAGTGTGAACCTCTTGTAAAGGGTTGTAAAAGGGGTATTTGGTCCTTCCCCTTCAAAGGATTTGCTAGTGGTAGTGCGGAGCCTCATCATGAAGGCTTCAAGAGTGGATGTAGGTCATTTGACCGAACCACTATACATCATTGTGTTCATGAATGTGTAAGTGTTTACATTTTTCAATCATTTCATTACTTAGCTATAAATTGCTTAGTTCCTTGCTATTTCCTTTACTCAAATAATTTCTTTCAATTACTCTTTTGTCGAATCAAAATCTTCCTACGAACTTGTCTTTTTGTAAAATCGGTTTCAAAATTACGATTTTAATCCACTGCACTAATTCACCCCCCCCCCTCTTAGTGCATTTTTGATCCTAACAATTGGTATCAGAGCAAGATTTACTCTCATATTGGTTTAAACCCAAGAGAGATGGCCTACTCCGGTATGCAAGAGGGTCACTCCATTACTCGTCCGCCTATGTTTAATAGGTCGGATTATACGTATTGGAAGACTCGTATGAGAATTTTTCTCATTTCTATGGATTTCGAACTTTGGAACATTGTTGAGAATGGTTTTGCAAAATCCTCTCTTCCGATGAGTGAATGGAATGAGTCAGAAAGGAAGATTTTTGCTCTCAATGCAAAGGCTATGAATGCCTTATTTTGTGTGCTTGATAAGAATAAGTTTAATCGGGTTTCTATTTGTGAATCGGCATTTGATATTTGGCACACTCTTGAAATCACTCATGAAGGCACTAGCCGAGTGAAAGTGTCCAAAATCAATATTCTTGTGCATTCTTATGAACTTTTTCGGATGAAACCAAATGAGTCTATTGGAGACATATACACCCGCTTTACGGATGTCATCAATGGACTTAAAGCTCTTGGTAAAGGTTTTTCTAATTTTGAGTTTGTAACTAAAATTTTAAGATCCCTTCCAAAGAGTTGGGATCCAAAAGTAACGGCCATTCAAGAGGCTAAGGATCTTAAAGTATTTCCGCTTGAAGAACTTATTGGGTCTCTAATGACCTACGAGATGATGTGCCATGCTCATGAAGAGCTTGAGAACCCCCTTCCAAAGAACAGGAAGGATATGGCACTTAGAACACAAGAAGACCACTTGAAAGGAACATCAAGTGATGAGGACAGTGACAATGACATTGCACTTTTAACTCGAAAGTTTAAGAAATTTATAAGAAAGAACAAATTTAAAAATGACACAAAAAATAAATTTGAACACAAAAAGGACCAAGTTATTTGCTATGAATGCAAGAAGCCGGGACACTTCAAGAATGAATACCCTCAAGCCAAGAAGAAGCAATTCAAGAAGAAGAAAGCTTTGAAGGCCACGTGGGATGATTCAAGTGACTCTGAGCTTGAAGAAGCTAGCAACAAAGAGGAGGCCAACTTCGCGCTAATGGCATTAGGAGAAGAGGTTAGTGAGTTATTTAATGAAGAGTTATCTTTCGATGAACTTTCTATCGCTTTTCATGAGTTATTTGATGAATGTAGAACTATTAGTAAGAAGTTCAATCTGCTTAAGAAAGAGCATGCTTTATTACAAAGTAAGTTTAATAGTCTCCAAACCCCTTCTCTACCCCCATGCTCTAAGTGTGAACACTTAGAAACAACAAAAAGGGAGAACTTGCTACTCAAAGAGACCCTAAACAAGTTTAAGGTCGGTAGCAAGGGCTTGGACATGATCCTTGCTAACAAGGGTCACGTCGGAAATAGAAGTGGAATCGGATTTATGAGTGGATCTCACCAAAATCCCACCACCTTCATTAAAGGTCCCACATTGCATGTATCACCCCATTTGAAATGTAATTTTTGTGGTAAAACGGGACATGTTGCTTACAAATGTCCATTCAAGAAAATTAGTCCACAAAAATTGATATGGGTTCCTAAAGGAACCATAAACAATTCAATGTTGAATTACAAATTAAGTAGATCAATTTGTAAGGCACCCAAAATCAAATGGGTACCTAAAAACCATCCTCTTTTGTAGACAAACTCACAAGCTAGGAGCAAGAAATAGTATCTTGATAGTGGATGCTCAAGGCACATGACCGGAGATCCATCTCATTTCTCTATGCTCACTAGCAAAGAAGAAGGGTATGTCACCTTCGGAGACAACAACAAGGGTAAAATCATTGGCAAGGGAACCATAGGCAACAAATCAAGTTTTTCAATTGATGATGTGTTGCTAGTTGATGGTTTAAAACATAATCTTTTAAGCATTAGTCAATTATGCGATAAAGGTTATATTGTTAGATTTGAATCTAATGTTTGCATCATTGAAAAACCAAACAATGACATATCCATGATTGCTTTAAAACAAAACAATGTTTACACCATAAATATTGATGAATTAAGTAATGAAATGTGTTTTTCGGTTTTGAATGATGATGCTTGGCTTTGGTATAGGAGATTAGGCCATGCAAGCATGAAACTAATTTCTAAGATTTCATCTAGAGAGTTAGTAAGAGGAATCTCAAACAAACATGAAATTCGTTAAGGACAAGGTATGTGATGCATGTCAACTAGGAAAATAAATAAAAACTAGTTTCAAATCAAAAAATCAAATTAGCACCACTAGACCATTGCAATTGATCCATTGGATTTATTTGGACCAATTGACATAACAAGCCTAGGAGGTAGCAAATATGCCTTTGTAATTGTGGATGACTATAGTAGATACACTTGGACCTATTTCTTGGCTCACAAAAGTGATTGTTTCAAATGTTTCTCTAAATTTTGTAAACTCACTCAAAATGAAAAAGGTTTTATGATTTCATCAATTCGAAGTGATCACGGAGGTGAATTTCAAAATCATGACTTCCAAAATTTTTATGAAATAAACGGATATAACCATAACTTCTCTACTCCAAGAAATCCACAATAAAATGGAGTAGTGGAAAGGAAAAATAGAAGTTTGCAAGAAATAGCTAGAACCATATTAAATGAATATAATTTGTCAAAATATTTTTGGGCCGAAGTCGTGAATACGGCTTGCTATATTATGAATAGAGTTCTAGTGAGACCATCCCTATCTAAAACTCCATATGAATTATGGAATGATAAAAAACCCAATGTTTCTTATTTTAAAGTTTTTGGTTGTAAATGCTTTATTTTAAATGAAAAGGATGCCTTAGGAAAATTCGATGCAAAATCCAATGAAGGCATATTTCTTGGTTATTCTTCCGTTTCTAAGGCTTTTCGTGTTTTCAACAAAAGAACCTTAGTTATAGAAGAATCTATTCATGTGGTTTTTAATGAAATTTCTGAATTTAAGAAGAAAGATTTTAATAATGATTTTGGCTTTGATAATTTGAATTTGAATGAACCCTCTCCTCATAATGACAACTTGGATGTATCTTCTTCTCAAACTTCCTTACCCAAGGAATGGAAGTATGTAGATGCTCATCTCAAGGAGTTAATTATAGGAGATGCATCGAAAGGGGTTCAAACTCGCTCTTCTTTCAAAGATTTTTGTGCTCATGCCGCTTTTCTTTCTCAAGTTGAACCAAAATGCATTGATGATGCCTTGAAAGATGATTCTTGGGTTATCGCAATGCAAGAAAAATTGAATCAATTTAAGAGGAATGAGTTATGGAAGCTTGTTCCTAGACCTAATGACCACTTAGTTATTGGTACTAAGTGGGTCTTTAGAAACAAGCAAGATGAATGTGGTATCATGGTTAGAAACAAGGTTAGACTAGTAGTCAAAGGTTTCAACCAAGAAGAAGGTATCGATTACGAAGAGACCTTCGCTCCGGTGGCAAGATTAGAAGCCATTCGGATGCTCCTTGCCTATGCTAGTAGTAATGATTTCAAATTATTTCAAATGGATGTTAAAAGTGTATTTTTAAATGGTTTTATTTCCGAAGAAGTCTATGTCGAACAACCACCTGGATTTAAAAATTCTCTTCTTCCTAACCATGTGTTTAAGCTAACTAAGGCTCTATATGGTTTAAAACAAGCCCCTAGGGCTTGGTATGAGAGGCTTAGTTCTTTTTTAATTTCAAATGATTTTACTAAAGGCAAGGTTGATACTACATTGTTTATTAAACATTTTGAAAATGATTTTCTTATTGTTCAAATTTATGTTGATGATATTATTTTTGGTTCTTCTAATAAATCACTATGTGAATCATTTGCCAAGAATATGAGTGATGAATTTGAGATGAGCCTAATGGGAGAATTAAATTTCTTTTTAGGATTGTAAATTAAGCAACTAAGTGATGGTATATTTCTAAATCATGTTAGGGATCGAGCGGCACTAAGAGGGGGGGGGTGAATTAGTGCAGCGGATAAAACGATAACTTTTCAGCGATTTAAAGCAAGTTCGGAAACTTCGTACGAATGAATGCAATGTTTCGTTCGAACCCGGAAAGATTGCGTTTTAACATGAAAGCATGTGTAATAAGATGAAGATGATATTGTGTAAATAAGGCAGCAAGTAAAAATGGTTTGCAGCAAAGTAAATAGCAAGAACGTAAATGCAAACCAGATTTTTATAGTGGTTCGGTCATCCGACCTACATCCACTTCCGATTCCTCTTCGCTTGAGGACACCGGCTTTCCACTAGCTTTCCTCCTTCCAATGGGTGAGGAAGAACTCCCTTGTAACACCTCTTCTTTTGATGGGCTTAGAAGATAACCCTTACAAAGCTCTCACCCCTCTCTTGAACAAGAAAACACTTAAGAGTAAGAGGGAAGTTTTGACACTATTTGAGCAGAGTTTTCCTCAAGATTTTCACTCTTCTTGCTGCACTTTAAACCTGCAAGAGAGGGGAATTTATAGAGCTCAAGAGGATTCAAATTTGGGCTCCAAAACTTGGAGCCAAAGATTTGAATCTTTTGAGTTTTTCGTTGTCACCCCGCAGATGGCACACCCAGCGGTTCTATCCGCCTCACCAAAGCGGTGCTACCGCTGGCTTTCCACGCACCAGGCGGTACTACCGCCTGGCTACAGTAGCCGGGCGGTACTTATCGCCAGCAGCGGCGGTGCTACCGCACACATACAGAGCTCGGCTACATGAGCCGGACGCTTCACAATGAGCTGGGCTACAAAGAGCATGCACGTAACCCAAAGATGCATGCAATGGTTCGGTTTGGGCCAAAATTTTGGCCCAAACTCATCCTAATCAAGGCCCAATGGGCCCCACTTTGGGTTATCTAATCCTAACCCAAAATACGTGCTAACTACGAATTTTAAAGACGTTTCCTAAGCTATTACAAAGTCCGCAAATCAAGTCTTCTTCCCTCGAGCTTCCGGCGATCTTCCGACGATCTCTCGGAAACCATCCTGCGGACTCCCGGCAAGCTCTCGACTCCACGATGATTTTGGCGAGTTCCCCCGAGCTTCTTTGGCAAGCTCCGATCTTTCTTGGCAAGCTCCGCGAACTTCCGACGAACCTCCCGGCGAACTTCCGAAAACCCTTCGGCAAGCTCCCTACTCATTCTCGGCTGGTTCCGGCAGCACTCCCAATGAATCTTCGGACTTCCGTCAAACTCTCGAACTCCCAACGATCCATCGCACTTGACTTCGGCCCTTGGTTTCGCTTTACGCCTTCATCCCTTTCGTAGTTACTCCTGCACAAACAAACACCAAAAACTCTACTTCGATCTAGACAGTTATTACAACGCGAATTGACATTCAGTTGCCCGGCACATCATTGGTCGGCGCTTCGTCCAATCCTTCGGCACATCGCCCTCTCTAGCGGCTTGTTGCCCAATCGACGGTTGACCTCCGCAACCTCAATATCCATGGCGCAACTCCGCACTTCTTGGCCCGATGCCCGACGTACGAAGCCTCCTGCCGATAGTCGACCGAACCTCCGGCTTGACATCCAATATCCAGACGTGATCACCCGGCGCAACGTCAATTCCTCCAAATCAACTATCTAATCTCGATCGATAGTAGACTGCGTAACTCAAAACGCAGTTAGACCACAAATCACACTCAATTAGTTTCATCATCAAAATCTGAGATTCAACAATCTCCCCCTTTTTGATGATGACAACAAATTGATGACTGACGGAGTTAACCACAACTCCCCGGAGTTTAACACAAACTCCCCCTATCAATATGCCATTGATTGAACACTTGGATTATCCCAAATCCAAGCAACATGTATCATTCATGTAGTGAGAAATATAAATCCATCATGCAAATATATAAAATATTCAAGCATCATTACATTGCATGAAGTCATCAATCTACTTCTCCCCCTATGTCATCAACAAAAAGGAGAAGTAACATTATAGCTAGTTTAAAAGATATGCAGATTTTTACAACAAACTAGCTTGCACTTTGCAAGATATGCAGATTTTTACAACATCATACAACATTAAGTTATACCATTCAATCATAGCAAGTTTCAAAGATGGGCAATGATGGTAATTTTCACTTGCTTGTTGAGATGTGCAAATTGCACTTTCTTTGCTTCCTTTGCATGTTCTAGCTAGCAAAATTTTTCTTTGCAATACATAAGCTAGCAATAATTCTTCTCCCCCTTTGTTTTGTCAAAAAGTGGAGTACAAATAGCCAATGCTTTGATCATGACAAGATAACAAATTTACAATATAAATTTTTAGCATATTAAGTCATGAATTCAAGGGAGTCAAAAATCAAGATATGAGATAAAAAGATGATAAGCAAGCAATCAATAATGATAAGCAAGCTAACATACTTTGCGACATGCAAGTTAGCTTTCTTTCAATTCTTCTCTTTTGTAACTAAGTTTCACCTTTGCAAGCTATCAACTTTTGTTTGCAATGAGCTAGTAATTATGTATGATCACTTTAAACATATATGCTAACTTTTCATTTAAACATACAAACATAAAGGCATGTAACATTTCAAATTTTTGAAGTTTTACATTTTGCTTCTTTTGATATAGTCAAGATAGTAATATTTGCATCCTTTGAAATAACAATCCTTCTTCTTCTTGTGAAATTGCAAGGTAGCAATTTTTCTCCCCCTTTGTCTTTGTCAAAAGAAGGAGAACTAAATGACTAAAAATTTCAATCATTATACAAGCCATTTTTCATATCAATTAAAAGTTTGCATCAATAAAAATATACATCAATTGTTCAATCATTACATGATGCAAATAAGACAACAATGCAAAGAAATCATGTCATGACGGATATCAATATATCAATTCAACAAGGATCACAACCAAAAGATATCACTCATGATTCATAATTTTCTTTTTAGCAAGATCAAAATTCATATTTATCAATTTTTTAATTCAAGATAAATATTATACAACCAAGAATCATGATATATAAAAGCATATCAATATCAAGGATCAAATCATGATTACAAGTACTAACATATTTTCTTTTCATTCACTTTCAAGCCATGATAAAAGATATGCAACCTAGAATCATGATGCATAAGAACATAGCATTCTCATAGATCAAGTCATGATTCAATGATTCTTCATCATAAAGCAAATCAAATATTCAATTTACCACACAAGGCAAAGAAATCATATCACTTCTAGGATCATGAAATATATGACATCAAGGCTCATGATCCATTTGAAAAATATAGCACAAAGAGTAACTAGATTCATGTATAAGAATTCCAAGTATCAAATATCAAAATATCAAGACTTAGATTATGACAAAGCTCATTTAAGTTCGAATCATCAAAATCATTACCATAGTTTGTGAGATTCACAAATGATATAAACTTGAATTATTTTTCTCTTTAGTAAATGATAAAAAGAAGTAATTATTTTCGAGATTCAAAATGCTAGCCATCATGACAAGTGATACATCAAAAGTCTACATCATTATTTCAATCAACAAGTCATGAAGCATACAAAGTAGTATTGAAACATGAGAGAAAAGTTCAAATTATCAAATCATAATCAATTCATCGAAATCACTTCTATAATTTATGAGATTCTTAAGATATCATGAAATCATTAATCTCGGTAAGATAGTAAATATAATTTCTTTATGTTTCATATAAGTATGTCTTTTGCCTTTATATGCCAAATCAAAATATTCAAAACCGGAAGACAAACTTCATTATAAAATTGTCAAAACAACACATTGTTTCAAGACATGAGATTTAACTTATCATGATAATGTGTTTCATTTTGTTTCAAACAAGTGTACTTATATTTCAAAAGATGAGTATCAAATTTAAGACCAAAACATGAGTTTGTCATCAAGATAAGATATCACAAAGTCATTAAGCATGATAACAAACTTTTAGTATTTTTATTTCAATGATGATTTCATAATGTATGTTCAAACATTTATGTGGATCCCATCATTGTAGAAATTCAAAACATAAGTTTGTCATTATATCCATCAAGATCATATGCATCAAATATCATGACAATACATTTTTATTTTAAGCAATTTGATGTGAGCATATTCAAAATTTTTATGAAAACATGTATCAAAATAAAACACAAGCTTAGTCATAAAATCGTCAAGACCAAATATGTAAAAATGATAGCACACTTTCAATTTTTATGTTAAAAGGCCATGTTCAAATTTTTACCAAAATCATGCATCTATTTATAAATTCGAAAAATATGTTTCATCATCACAATATGACACTTTATTACTTCAAAAGCTCATGCATGATATAAAATCATCAAGCATCATATTTGGAGACAATGTAAACCATCAAGATACACATGCATGGATTAATCCTAAGCATTATCACAAATCTTGCATCATTCATATTTTTACTTTTCAAAACTACTATAAAGAAAAGCATAGTATAATTTCGAATTTTTTTTTATTTCTAAAAACACAAGAAAAACATAAAAAAAATTCCTACTAACTAAGATAAGCATTCATGGAAATCATCATGTAATTTCAAAATAATTCAAGGAAGTTAAGTTACTTACCTCATTGTCGCCCATGAAAGCGTAGTTTGCTTCTTCTTTCTTTGATTCTTCTTTCCAAGCCTTCTTCTTCTTCTTTGGCCTCTTTCTCCGTTCAAGTTCATTTGTATTTTTTAATTTTTGTTTAATGAACTTGTTAACATTCATTGTTATGTGTTCAATGTCCTCATTGTCCTCATCACTTGAGTCATTACTCAAGTGGCATTTCATAGTTCGAGTTCAAAACCTTCTTGTTCTTTAGAAGGTTGTTCATGTGCTCATCATGTTTATCATATTCATCATGTTCCATTTCATAGGTCTTTAAGGACCCAATGAGTTCATTAATAGAGTAATTATTTAGATCCTTTGATTCTTGAATCGCCGTTATTTTAGGATCCCACCATTTTGAAAGGGATCTTAAGATCTTGTTAGTGAGTTCAAAATCCGAAAAACTTTTACCAAGACTTCTCAAGCTATTGACGACATCCGTGAAGCGGGTGTACATGTCGTCGATAGATTCGCTTGTGTCATTTGGAATAGCTCAAAATCATGCAACAAGAGGTTTACTTTCGAGTCTTTAACTCTACTAGTTCCCTCATGCGTGATTTCAAGTGTTTGCCATATATCAAAAGCCGTTTTCAAGAAGAAATTGATTGAACTCATTTTTGTTCAAAGCACAAAATAAGGCATTCATAGCCTTTGCATTCAAAGAAAAGATTTTCTCTCTAAGTCCGACCATTCGCTCATCGGTTTAGAGGGAAGTTGAAAGCCGTTTTCAATGATGTTCCACAAATCCAAATCCATTGAAAGCATGAAAACTCTCATTCGAGTTTTCCAATAAGTGTAGTCCGATCCGTTAAAGAACGGTGGACTAAAAACCGAAAAGCCCTCTTGAAAACCATTTAGAGCCATTTCTCACGGTGTAAATCCGAAGAGAAAGAACGTGGCTCGATACCAATTGTTAGGGATCGAGCGGCACTAAGAGGGGGTGAATTAGTGCAGCGGATAAAACGATAACTTTTCAGCGATTTAAAGCAAGTTCGAAACTTCGTGCATTTAATGAATGCAATGTTTCGCTCGAACCCGGAAAGATTATGCGTTTAACATGAAAGCATGTGTAATAAGATGAAGATGATATTGTGTAAATAAGGCAGCAAGTAAAAATGGTTTGCAGCAAAGTAAATAGCAAGAACGTAAATGCAAACCAGATTTTTATAGTGGTTCGGTCATCCGACCTACATCCACTTCCGATTCCTCTTCGCTTGAAGACACCGGCTTTCCACTAGCTTTCCTCCTTCCAATGGGTGAGGAAGAACTCCCTTGTAACACCTCTTCTTTTGATGGGCTTAGAAGATAACCCTTACAAAGCTCTCACCCCTCTCTTGAACAAGAAAACACTTAAGAGTAAGAGGGAAGTTTTTAACACTATTTGAGCAGAGTTTTCCCTCAAGATTTTCACTCTTCTTGATGCACTTTAAACCTGCAAGAGAGGGGAATTTATAGAGCTCAAGAGGATTCAAATTTGGGCTCCAAAACTTGGAGCCAAAGATTTGAATCTTTTGAGTTTTTTTGTTGTCATCTGGCGGCAGATCGACACACCCAGCGGTTCTACCGCTTCCCGGCAGTGCTACCGCCTGGCTTTCCACGCACCAGCGGTACTACCGCCCCAGCGGCGGTACTATCGCCTCGGCCATCAGAGCCGGACGCTTACAAGAGCGGACGCGCTCAAGAGCCGGGCCACAAGATAGCATGCACGTAACCCAAAGATGCATGCAATGGTTCGGTTTGGTCCAAAATTTTGGCCCAAACTCATCCTAATCAAGGCCCAATGGGCCCCCACTTTGGGTTATCTAATCCTAACCTAAAATACGTGCTAACTACGAATTTTAAAGACGTTTCCTAAGCTATTACAAAGGCCGCAAATCAAGTCTTCTTCCCTCGAGCTTCCGGCGATCTTCCGACGATCTCTCGGAAACCATCCTGAGGACTCCCGGCAAGCTCTCGGACTCCACGATGATTTTGGCGAGTTCCCCCGAGCTTCTTTGGCAAGCTCCGATCTTTCTTGGCAAGCTCCGTGAACTTCCGACGAACCTCCCGGTGAACTTCCGAAAACCCTTCGGCAAGCTCCCTACTCATTCTCGGCTGGTTCCGGCAACACTCCCAATGAATCTTCGGACTTTCGTCAAACTCTCGAACTCCCAACGATCCATCGCACTTGACTTCGGCCCTTGGTTTCGCTTTACGCCTTCATCCCTTTCGTAGTTACTCCTGCACAAACAAACACCAAAAACTCTACTTCGATCTAGACAGTTATTACAACGCGAATTGACATTCAGTTGCCCGGCACATCATTGGTCGGCGCTTCGTCCGATCCTTCGGCACATCGCCCTCTCTAGCGGCTTGTTGCCCAATCGACGGTTGACCTCCGCAACCTCAATATCCATGGCGCAACTTCGCACTTCTTGGCCCGATGCCCGACGTACGAAGCCTCCTGCCGATAGTCGACCGAACCTCCGGCTTGACATCCAATATCCAGACGTGATCACCCGGCGCAACATCAATTCCTCCAGCGTCAACTATCTAATCCTGATCGATAGTAGACCTGCGTAACTCAAAACGCAGTTAGACCACAAATCACACTCAATTAGTTTCATCATCAAAATCTGAGATTCAACAAATCAATCAAAGCATACATTAGAATTGTTAAAACGATTTAACATGGATGGATCAAAAGACATTAGCACTCCTATGAGCACCTCCACTAAGTTAGATATGGATGATAATGGAGAAAGTTTTGATCAAAAAACATATAGGGGTATGATAGGTAGCCTGCTTTATCTCACTGCAACTAGACCTGACATCATGTTTAGTGTAGGGCTATGTGCAAGATTCCAAGCTAATCCTAAGCTATCTCATTTTAAAGCTGTTAAAAGAATCCTTAAATATCTTAAAGGGACTCCGAATCTTGGATTATGGTATCCAAAATCCGATAACTTTGATTTGAAAGCTTATGCAGATGCGGATTTTGGTGGATGTAAAATAGATAGAAAAAGCACATCCGGAACATGCCAATTTCTAGGACATGCACTTGTTTCTTGGACTTCCAAGAAACAAAATTTGGTTGCACTATCTACGGCAGAAGCCAAATATATAGCTGCAAGTGCATGCTGTGCACAGGTTATTTGGATGAAAAATACTCTAGAAGACTATGGTATTTATTTAAAAAATATTTCTATAAAATGTGATAACACGAGTGCTATCTGTCTAACTAAAAATCCGATTCAACACTCTCAAACTAAGCACATTGACATTAGGCATCATTTTATATGTGATCATATCAGTAGTAAAGATGTCACCCTTGAATTTATTGATACAAATCATCAATTAGCAGACATTTTTACAAAACCTTTAAATGAGGAACAATTTGATTTTATTAGAAGGGAATTAGACATATTAAATTGTCCTAATAAGTGAGTTTTATTATATGAGATTTTTCCTTGAAATTTTGGTTTTTATCGATTTGCTTTCCTGTCGGATTTCTTTTCGTCGATTTCTTCTTGACATCATCCCATCTCTGAAAATAAATTCAAAATAAATTAAAAAAAAATTTGTGCTACCGGCGGTAGCATTGCCTGGGTAGTCAGACCCCAGGTGGTAGAACCGCTTGCTGGGGCGGTAGTACCGCCTGAACACCCCTTATAAAAGGGGTGAGTTAGGGCCGGCGGTAGAACCGCCCCCTAACCCGTGAGATCTCTTCCTCACCTCTCTAATCCCCTCAAAATACTTCCTAAGCCTTAATCTCTCCCTCTAGAAGCCTAACAAAGGGATTTCTCCTTGATTCAAGCCCTCTACCTCTCAAGGGAACCAAACTAAGGTAAAATCTAAATTTTTCTCCTCTTTTTCTTGCCTAGTTTAGTTCTTTCCTTTAAATTGATTATTGATCTATCCTCACTAGAAATGGCTCCTAAAAGATCGTCAAGAGACAAAGGGAAAAGGGTGGAGGTAGATTCATTTGACCAATCTTTGTTCAAATCAAAAGAAGCATCCCTTCGGTTCTCTGAATTTGTTTCTAGAACTATTCATAAAGGGAAATATGTTGATTTGAATCAATTAGGGAACTTTGAACCCATCATGTGGTTTGCTGACTTAGAGGTCTTACTAGTTTTGCAAATTATTGAACCTATCTATCCATGCTTGATTAAATTATTTTATGCTAATTTAAGCGTGAATGAAGATGGCTTATCTACTTATCTTCTAGGAAATGAGATCCAAATATCTGATAATACTATATGCTCTTTAATTGGAATTGTTGAAAAAGAGTTAGGATGCTATTTTAGAGGGAAATGGGACATGGACACAATCGGAGTAACCCACTCCGAGGCCTTAGAAACTGTCTTTGCAAATCCGAACTTAGGCATAATTCCCAAGAGTTGTGAACATTTGTTGCCTTTTAACTCTAAAATTTTACATCACATTCTTATAAGTATTATCATTCCTAAATAGTTTCATCAAGATGAGATTAGTTTAGCTGAGTTGGGTACCATATATTGGATCATGACCAGACAGTATTATTGTTTTGGTTACCTAATCCGACAACACATGATAGAAGTCATTTCTAAAGGGTTAATGTTACCATATGGAGGATTGATAACTAGATTGTTGCATGCCTATAATATTAGTATTTCACCTGATGAAGAAGTAGTACAAGTGGACAAATTTAACATCATTGACATGAAACTACTTAGGAGACTTAGGTGTACATTTGAGCATGGAATAGGGGTTAGACAACCTAGGAGAAGTGATATACATCCCCCACCAGTAGAACATCCTGAAACACCAATCTTTAGGGAAAGTGAATCTCCTCCTCCTGATCCCATTGATATAGCTCCATCAGTGCCAGCTTTAGCTCCACCTTCTGACGATCCGATCATAAGAGAATTAAATGAAGTTAAATTGTAGCAAATTAAAATTTTGAAGGAAATGAGAAAGATGAACCAAAAGATAGATCACATGTATAGGCACTTTGGCATTCCTCCAGAGGAGTAGTTTGTTGTATTTTCTTTTTGAACGTTGTAAACTTTTATGCAACTTTGACATCTATGTTGTATTATCTTTACTATATTTTCTTGGGCACTATGGAATGACATTCGGCTTTCTGAATGATTTCTTTTCCCTCATTTGTGATATTTTTTTTCGGATATCTTTTTTTACATATCTTTGGATGACGCACTCATAATATTTTCGGTTTTCACTCGTATATGAATCCCTCTTTTCCTTTTTGTTGATGACAAAGGGGGAGAAATATGTGACAAGTGAATGCAATTGCCATGCATTGAAAGTTATATGCATTTGCCATGCTTTACAAGTTATTGTAAGTTATATGCTTGAAATGCTTATTTAGGATCTTGATATCATTTTTTTTATTGTATATACTTTATGATATCGTTTGATACCTATTTATTTAACATCTTTTGACTTAATGATGAATGTCCATACATCGACATTGTCATCATTAAGTAAACCATGAAGTTTTACTTTCATATGTTGAATGATAAGTTAAACTTATCGTGTTGATAAGTTTTTACTATCTATGGCATATAGATAGAGGGAGTTAAGAGTAACTCCATCATCAATTGATTATCATCATCAAAAAGGGGGAGATCGTTGAATCTCGGATTTTGGTGATGAAGTTAATTGATGAAATATTTATTCTAATATATATGTTGTCGAGATAAGTGTACAGGTATAACTACGATGGGATGAAAACATAAAGTGATTTACCGTGGTCAAGTTTGTCGGGTGTTCAAGAGTTCATCAGAAGTCCGAGAGATCATCGAAAGTGTTGCCGGAACCAACCAAGATCGAATCAAGGACTTGCCGAAGTTTTCAGAAGTTCGTCGCAAAGATCGTCGAAGGTTCGCGGAACTTACCGGGAAGATTCGGAAGCTAGCCGAAGACTCGTTGAGCTCGCCATACAATCTGGGAGTATGCTGGGAGTCCGCTGGAAGAAATCCGAGGGAAGTATCGGAAGTCCACCAGAATCTCGTCGTAAAGCTCGCCGGAAGTTGACTTGAAGAATGTCGGGTTAAATCACTTAGGATTATGTTTTAATTTAGTAGTTTGCACATGATTAGAGCAAGGATTTAGAAATAATCCTGTCTAAATTTAGTAGGGGCCAACCGGGCTCCTACTGGGCCAAATTGGTTTAAACAAGGCCCATTCACCTTTGTTTGAATGGGCCAGCGGTTGAACCGCCACTGGCGTGGCACTTTGCCACCTTGGGTGGTAGCACCGCTGGTCGGGCGGTGGCATCGCCCTGCCGTGTGTCGCTTTCCAGATCGACACAAAGTGGGTGGCACTGCCTCGACAGCGGTTCCACCGCCTCTGATAGGCTGACACCGGGAAACTCAAATAAAATTCAAATTTGGAGCCCAAATTTGAATCCATTTTGAGCCTATAAATATCCCCCCTTTCTCAGCTGAAAGGGCACCCTTTTGAGAGTTAGAATCTTGAGTTTAAGTCTTTGAATAGTCTTGAAAAGCCTTATCTCTTGCTAAGTGTTCACCTCCTTCTTCTTCTTGAGAAATCTTGTAAGAGTGTGAACCTCTTGTAAATGGTTGTAAAAGGGGTATTTGGTCCTTCCCCTTCAAAGGATTTGCTAGTGGAAGTGCGAAGCCTCATCGTGACGGCTTCAAGAGTGGATGTAGGTCATTTGACCGAACCACTATACATCATTGTTTTCATGAATGTGTGAGTGTTTATAATTTTGAATCATTTCATTACTTAGCTATAAATTGCTTAGTTCCTTGCTATTTCCTTTACTCAAACAATTTCTTTCAAGTACTCTTTTGTCGAATCGAAATCTTCCTACGAACTTGTCTTTTTATAAAATCGATTTCAAAATTACGATTTTAATCCGCTGCACTAATTCACCCCCCCCCCTCACCCCCCCCTCTTAGTGCCTTTTCGATCCTAACAAGGAGTGCTATCAGAACTGGCCGAGAATGAGTAGGGAGCTTGCCGAAGGGTTTTTGAAAGTTTACTGGAAATATTCGTTAGAAGTTCATGGAGCTCGCCGAGAAAGATTGGAGCTTGCTGAAGAAGCTCGTCAAAACTCTTCAAGATCATCGTAAAGTCCAAGAGCTTGTCGGGTGTCCGTAGAATGGTGTCCGAGGGTTCGCCGAAAGTTCACCGGAGGAAGACCTGATGTGCCGGACTTTGTATTAGCTTAGGAAATGTCTTTAATTTTGTAGTTAGTGTTAGGATCTAGAGTGGCACTAAGAGGGGGGGGTGGGTAAATTAGTGCAGCGGATAAAAATCATAAATTCAAAATGATTATAGAAAAGAGTTGTGCGTTGAGAAGTTTCGATTCGATGAAAATGATTTCAGTAAAGTGATTTGAGTGAATACGATAGAAAGTAGAGAGGAGGAGATTGAGAGATTGCAGCTAATAAAGATTGAAATGCAGTAATTTAAAACTCACACATCAAGAGAAGAACGTAGTGATGTATAGTAGTTCGGTCAAATGACTTACGTCCACTTCCGAAACCTCCTCCAATGAGGTTCCCAACTTCCACTATCAATTCTTCTTGAAGGGAAAGGACCAAGCACCACTCTTACAAACTTTTATAAGAGGTTCACACTCGCTTATAGAATTTTTATAAATGAGACTTGGGATGTGAACACTTAAGCTATCGAATGTAATTTTGCTAGAGCTTTGATTCAATTTTTATCACTTCTCAATATATTTAACTAGCTGAGAAATAAAGGGTATTTATAGACTTAATTGACTTTAGAATTGAAGCAAAAAGAGTCACATCCCGGATTTCTGGGTACTAGCGGTGCCATTGCCTGGCACTGGCGGTACCACCACCAGTTGACCTTACTTTGTTAATGTACTGGGCGGTACCACTACCCAATCTGGTGGTACCACTGCTTGACAGGGTCCTTGGACTTTGTGGAGGGGCGATATTATCACTTGTCAGGCGGTACCACCGTTGACAAGAATAATTATTAGTGGTACCACCAATGACCTAGGGCAGTACCACTGCCCAGACCACCTAGGAATCTGTTCTCGAGGTGGTGCCACTACCAGACATGTCCAACACTATTGAATGGGCCCTGAATCCGATCCAATTCAATCCAATTAAAGCACAGTTAACCCCTACTAGGGTTAATTAGGATTATCACCTAATCCAAACCCTAATTACATGCTAACTATGAAATTGAGATATATTTCTAAGCAAATTATAATTCGACAATGTCGAATCTTCTTTCGGTGAGCTTCCGGCGAAGTTTGGCAGACTTCCGATATGCCCTTGGATATCTTTCGGTGGACTCCCAACAACCTCCCGGACTTTTTGGAGAGTTCGACAAATCCTTTGTCAAGTTTCCGAACTTTCCTCGGTGAGCTCCGTGAACCTCCAATGATTTTTTGAGCAAACTTCCAAAACCTTCGACAAGTCCCCGATTAATTCTCGGCTAGTTCCAGCAGCACTTTCGATGATCCTTCGGACTTCTGGTGGACTCTCAAACTCTCAACGTACTTAACTCCGACAATTTACTTTGTCTTCATTGCTATCGTAGTTAATCCTGCACATTTATCTCAATAATATGGATTAGATCAAATAACTTGTCAATTGACTTCATCATCAAAATTCGAGATTCAATAATCTCCCCCTTTTTCATGATGATAATTAATTGATGATGGAGTTAACCTTAACTCCCCTTATCTATATGCCATATTTTGAGAAAGGAAACACTTGAATTCAATCTCCTTAAATTCAAGCCGAAACCGATAAGTTGTATCCGTTGAACTTATCGTAATGCTCAACAAGCATGATCTTTCATCCATAAATATGAAACTTCATATTTTTCTCAATTGAAAATGATGTCAAGGCATGACACCCAATTTCAAGTTCAATGTTGAATGATGATAGACATTTATCACTTCGACAAATGATACCAATTATAATTTTGAAATGTAACAAGGATCAAATGATATCAATGCACAAATGCAAGGCATGATATCATCATCAAATGAATTGATAACTTATCATATCAATGAAAGATACCAAATTTAAACATGATATGATATCAATCTTTCAAAAATTTACATTTTAAGCATGTATGAACCATTTGCGATGCATGTGATACATTCCAATATAATTGCGATACACTACATATTATCGTGATATATTACGATGCTTTTAAGGATAGTAATCAATTTTTGAAACAAAGCATGGAAAATGCGATTACATTGCAATACGATACATATAAGACATTTATCATTCCATCAAGTTATTACAATTCAATACGATACGATACATATAAGACATTTATCAAGTCATCAATTCATTTTGCCATATTCTTCTCTATATGATACATATAAGGCATTTATCAAGTCATCAATTCATTTTACCACATTCTTCTCCCCCTTTGTCATCAACAAAAAGGAAGTGGACCTTGATGCCAAATATTATGATTGAAGTTTTTGAAAAATGACAAAAAGAGAAGAATAAATCCATCAAGAAGAATAACGAAAGGCGATTCATTCATTCTAATTGAAAATTCATGTCTATAAAATCATAAGATAGATCATCGAGGCCAAAATTCATAAAAATTTTTAATAGCTCATGAAAGTTTCATAGATGAAAAAAAAGAGTAAATTCTGTATAATAATTCTTGAAGCATAGTAAATCATTCAAGTCGTTAAAAGGCTTCCAAGAATTATTTCTACCAAATGAAATTAGTGAGGTAGAAAAGAGATCATAATACAAAATTCATGAAACTCATGATAAGAATTATGAGTGTTCATTCAAGATGGATTGAGATGAAAAATTCAAGAGGCAATTTGATTGAGAATTCAAGCATAAGATTGTAAAGTGAAAAGATAGATTATTGAAGCCAAGACATTCATCAAATATTTCATCAAGAGCTCATGACATTTATTCAACAAAAAAAAATTCGTGAGAAAGAGAGATCATTTTAGTTCAAAATTCATAAAAGGAGTGATGATAATAAAAACTCATCCAAAAAATTTATAAGGAGCTAACTTGGTATTCTCATAAGAAAGAATTCACGAAGTGGAAAATAGTCAATCAAGTTATAAAAGCTCAAGACATAGAAATTTAGCACAAGAGTTAAGAGTTCATCAAATTCACATGAATGAAGTCCGAAGAGAGTATTCAAGTAATAAACACTTGAGAACTTCTTCTTTATGCAAAGTTCATGACATTAACATATATATGGTTCCATGTGTCATGAAGACAAAATCAACAAACTTCAAATGATATGGAAGTGTGGGAAAAACATGAAATCCTTTTATTCATGCCAATAGGAGTAGAGGGAGTATAAAACCAATTTTACCAAATCATTAAAAGGGCATGCTATTAATTAAAAATCATCAATGAAGATTCATGTACATAATGCTAAAAATCATTAATCGAAGAAGGAGAAGTATCAATTGCATGATTGAATGAAGATAAAAATAAGAGCTCCATTCAAAATATGATATTGAAAAGATGTCATCTGAGATTCGAAAAGATAATATCAAGATGAGTTCATGAAAACCGAAGTTGAAAATTCTCGAAAAGAAACATACAACAACTTCATATATTAGGATAATTTAGCATGCCTAACTCTCTTCTAATGAAGTTAAATTGTTCTTCATTTAAAGGTTTTGTGAAGATGTCTCCTAATTGGTGTTTTATATCAATAAATTCTAGAGTAACATCATTATTATTGATATGATCTCTTATAAAATGATGCCTAATGTCAATATGCTTAGTTCTAGAGTGTTGAATGAGATTTTTGGTTAAACAAATAGCACTTGTGTTATCACATTTTATGGAAATATTCTTTAAATGAGGTCCATAGTATTCTAATGTATTTTTCATCCAAATTACTTGTGCACAACATGCACTTGCGGTTATGTATTCGGCTTCGGCCGTAGATAGTACAACCGAGTTTTGTTTTATGGAAGTTCAAGAAACAAGTGAATGTCCTAAAAATTGGTATGTTCCGGATGTACTTTTTCAATCTATTCTACATCTGCCAAAATCCACATCCACATATGCTATTAAATCAAAGTCATCGGATTTTGGATACCATAATCCTAGGTTAGGAGTTCCTTTAAGATATCTAAGGATTCTTTTAACAGCTTTAAGATGAGATAACTTAGGATTAGCTTAAAATCTAGTACAAAGTCCTACACTAAACACGATATCCAGTCTAGTTACGGTGAGGTAAAGTAAACTACCTATCATTCCCCTATATGTCTTTTGATTAAAATTTTCTCTACTTTCATCCATGTCTAGCTTGGTAGAGGTACTCATAGGAGTGTTTATGGCTTTTGAACCATCCATGTTAAATAATTTCAACAATTCTAATGTATATTTAGTATGATTAAGAAATATACCATCACTAAGTTGTTTAATTTGTAATCCTAAAAAGAAGGTTAGTTCACCCATTAAACTCATTTAAAACTCATGACTTATACACTTGGCAAATGATTTATATAGTGATTCGTTTATAGAACCAAAGATAATATCATCAATATAAATTTGAACAATAAAAATATTATTTTTAAAATATTTAATAAATAATGTAGTATCGACCTTGTCTTTAGTAAAATTATTTGAAATTAGAAATGAGCTAAGTCTCTCATACCAAGCCCTTGGGGCTTGTTTTAACCCTAGAGAGCCTTAGTCAATTTAAACACATGATTAGGAAAAAGAAAGTTTTTAAAACTAGGTGATTGTTCAACAAACACTGCTTCAGAAATAAAACCATTTAAGAAAGCACTTTTGACATCCATTTGAAATAACATAAAATTATTACTACTAGCATAGGTACGGAGCATCCTAATGGCTTCTAATTTTGCCACAAGAGCGAAGGCCTCTTTGTAATCGATACCTTCTTCTTGGTTGAAATCTTTGGCCACTAATCTAGCATTGTTTCTAACCACTATACCGAATTCATCTTGCTTGTTTCTAAATACCCATTTAGTATCTATAACTAAATGGTCACTAGGTCTAGGAACAACCTTCCACACCTCATTCCTCTCAAATTGGTTTAATTCCTCTTGTATTACGATAAACCAAGAATCATCTGTCAAGGCTTCGTTAATGCATTTAGGTTCAATTTGAGAAAGAAAATCGGTGTTGGCATAAAAATTCTTAAAAGAAGAACAAGTTTGAACTCCTTTTGATGTGTCTCCTATAATTAGCTTCTTTGGATGAGAATCTACGTACTTCCATTCCTTATGTAAAGAAATTTGGGAAGAAGATACATCCAAGTTGCTATTTATAGGAGAGGTTTCATTCAAATTTAAACTAATGAAATCAAGATCATCATCAAAATTATTTTTTATAAATTTAAAAACTTCATTAAAAACAACATGAATATATTCTTCTATAACCAAGGTTCTTTTATTGAAAATATGAAAAGCTTTAGAAATGGAAGAGTAACCAAGAAAGATGCCTTCATTGGATTTTGCATCAAACTTTCCTATGACATCCTTTTCATTCAAAATAAAGCGTTTACAGTTGAAAATTTTAAAATAAGAAACGTTTGGTTTTTTGTTATTCCACAATTCATAAGGAGTTTTGGAGAAAGATGATCTTATTAGAACCCTTTTCATGACATAGCAAGCCGTATTAATGGCTTCGGCCCAAAAGTATTTGGGTAAACTATATTCATTCAACATGGTTCTTGTCATTTCTTGTAAATTTCTATTCTTTCTTTCTACTACTCTATTTTGTTGAGGATTCCTCGGAGTAGAAAAATTATGGTTATATCCATTAGATTCACAAAAATTTTGGAAGTCACAATTTTGAAATTCATCACCGTGATCACTTTGAATCGATGAAATCATTAAACCCTTTTTATTTTGAGCAAGTTTACAAAATTTAGAAAAACATTTAAAGTAATCACTTTTGTAGGCCAAGAAATAGGTCTAAGTATATCTTCTGTAGTCATTTATGTTTACAAAGGTATATTTGCTACCTCCTAGGCTCATTGTGCCAATTGGTCCAAATAAATCCATATGGATCAATTACAATGGTCTAGAGGTGCTTATTTGATAATTTGGTTTAAAACTACTTTTTATTTGTTTTCCTAGTTGACAAGCATCAGACACTTTGTCTTTAAGAAACTTAACATTGGGAATACCTCTTACAAGTCCTTTAGATATGATTTGAGAGATTAGTTTCATTCTAGCATGACCTAATCTCCTATGCTAAAGCCAAGCATCATCATTTAAAGCTGAAAAGCATATTTCATTGCTATGATCATTAATGTTTATGGTATAGATATTATTTTATTTTAATGCAATCATAAATGTGTTGTTGTGCGATTTTTCAATAATGCAAGTATTAGATTCAAATTTTATGATATATCTTTTATTACACAATTGACTAATGCTCAAAAGATTATGCTTTAATCCATCTACCAATAAAACATCATTAATTAAAAAGCTTGATTTGTTACCTATGGTTCCCTTGCCAATGATTTTACCCTTGTTGTTGTCTCCGAAGGTGACATACCCTTCGTCTTGGCTAGTGAGCTTAGAGAATTATGATGGATCTCCGATCATGTGCCTTGAGCATTCACTATCAAGTTACCATCTCTTGCTCGTAGCTTGTGTGGGTGAATGTGTCTGTAAAAAAGGATAGTTCTTAGGTACCCATTTGAACTTGGGTGCCTCAAAAATTGATCTACTAATCTTGTCATTGTGCATTGAATTCCTTATGGTTCCTTTAGAAACCTATATCAATTTATATGGACTAACTTTCTTAAACAGACATTTGTAAACAACATATCTAGGCTTGTAATAAAAGTTAAATTTTAAGTGAGATGATACATGTAGTATAGGTCCTTTAATAAAGGTGGTTGGATTTCAGTGAGATCCACTCACAAATCCAATTCCACTTCTTTTTCTGATATGGCCCTTATTTGCAAAGATCAAGTCCAAGCCTTTGCTACTAAACTTAAATTTATTTAAGGTCTCTTTAAGTAGCAAGTTCTCTTTCTTAATTGTCTCTAAGTATTCACACTTAGAGCATGGAGGTAAAGAGGGTGTATTAAGTTTATCGACTAAGAGAGCATGCTCTTTTTTTTAATAAATTAAACTTTTTACTAATAGCTCTACACTCATCAAATAATTCATTAAAGGTAATTGAAAGTTCATCAAAAGTTAAATCTTCAGTAAATAACTCATATACATCTTCTTTGAAAGCCATCAATGTGAAGTTGGCCACCTCTTTATTGTTGGCTTCTTTATCTTCGGAACCACTCGAGTCATCCCATGTTGTCTTTAGAACTTTCTTCCTCTTTGGTTGCTTCTTCTTGGCTTGGGGGCATTCACTTTTGAAGTGCCTCGGCTTCTTGCATTTATAGCATATTACTTGTTCCTTTTTGGGTTCAAGTTTGTTTTTAGAATCATTTTTAAATTTATTACTTCTTATGAATTTTTTGAATTTTTGAGTTAAGAGTACAAGTTCATTATCAAGATCCTCATCACTTGAAGATTCTTCCAAGTGGCCTTCTTGTATTCTCAATATCATATCCTTTTTATTCTTTGGAAGGGTGTTCTCGAGCTCATCATGAGCATGACATGTCATTTCGTAGGTCCATCAATGACCCAATGAGTTCTTCGAGAGGAAAATTTTTTAGGTCCTTGGCCTCTTGAATGGCTGTAACTTTTGGATATCAACTCTTTGGAAGGGATCTTAAAATTTTAGTTATAAGTTTGAAATAGAAAAATCTTTTCCAAGTGCTTTGAGTCTATTAATGACATTTGTGAAATGGGTATATATGTCTTCGATGGACTCACTTGGTTTCATCCGAAATAATTCATAAGAATGCACCAAAAGGTTGATTTTGGACTCTTTCACTTGACTAGTGCCTTCATGAGTAATTTCAAGAGTATGCCAAATATCAAAAACCGATTCATAAATCAAAATATAATTAAACTCATTTTTATCAAGAGTGCAAAATAAGGCATTGCATTAAGAGCAAAAACCTTCTTCTCCCATTCATTCCATTCATTCATCGGAAGAGAAGATTTCTGAAATTCATTTTTAATAATATTTTAAAGTGCAAAATCCATGGAAATATAAAAAATCTTCATACAAGTCTTCCAATAGGTGTGATTCGACCGATTGAATATAGGTGGCTGCGTAATTGAATGACCCTCTTGCTTGCCGGAATATGCCATCTCTATTGTGTTTTAAACTAAATGAGAGTGATCAGGCTTTGATACCAATTATTAGAATCTAGAGCAGTAATAAGAGGAGGTGGGGGGGGGGATGAATTAGTGTTGTAGATAAAAATCATAAATTCAAAATGATTATGGAAAAGAATTGTGTGTTGAGAAGTTTTGGTTCGACGAAAATGATTTCAACAAAGTGATTCGAGTGAATGAGATAGAAAGTAGAGAGGAGGAGATCGAGAGATTACAGCTAAGTAAAGATTGAAATGCAGTAATTTAAAACTCACACATCAAGAGAAGTACGCAGCGATGTATAGTAGTTCAGTTAAATGACCTAAGTCCACTTCCGAAACCTCCTCCGATGAGGTTCCCAACTTCTCCTATCAATTCTTCTTGAAGAGGAAAGACCAAGCACCCCTCTTACAAGCTTTTATAAGTGGTTCATACTCTTATACAGAACTTTTATAAATGAGACTTGGGAGGTGAACACTCAAGCTATCGAATGTAATTTTGCTAGAGCTTTGACTTAGTTTTTATCACTTCTTAATGTACTTATTTAGCTGAGAAGTAAAAGGTATTTATAGACTCAATTGGCTTCAGAATAAGAGTCAAAAAGAGTCACATCCTGGATTTTCGGATACTAGCAGTATCACCATTTGGCATTAGCGGTACCATCGCTAGTTGACCCTGCTCTGTTAGTGTACTGGGTGGTACCACTGCCTGACAGGGTCTTCGGACTCTGTGGAGAGATGGTACCACTGCCTGTCAGGCAATAACTATCAACGGTACCACCGCTGACCTACGACAGTACCACCACTGACCTAGGGCGGTACCACCACTAACCTGGGGCGGTACCACCACCTAGACCACTTGGGAACCTCTTACTAGAGTGGTGCCACCACCCTAGTCTAACAGTGCCACTACTAGACATGGTCCAACACTATTGAATGAGCCCTGAATCTGACCCAATTCAATCCAATTAGGGCCTAGTTGGCCCCTACTAGGTTTAATTAGGATTAACACATAATCCTAACTCTAATTACATGCTAACTATGAAATTGAGACATATTTCTAAGCATATTATTATCCGACAATGTCGAGTCTTCTTCTAGCAAGCTTATGGCGAAGTTTCGATGGACTTCTGATACACTCTCGGATATCTTCCGGTGGACTCCCAACAGTCTCTCGGACTTTATGGCGAGTTCGACGAATCTTTTGGCAAGTTTTTCAACTTTTCTCGATGAGCTTCGCGAACCTCCGATGATTTTTCGGGCGAACTTCTAAAACCTTCAGCAAGTCCCCGATTCATTCTTGGCCAGTTCCGACAAGACTTCCGATGATCCTTCGGACTTTCGGCGGACTCTCGAACTCCCAACGCACTTGACTCCGATAATTTGCTTTGTCTTCAATGCTATCGTAGTTAATCCTACACACTTATCTCAGTAATATGGATTAGATCAAATAATCTATCAATTGACTTCATCATCAAAATTGGAGATTCAATAGTTAACACATAATTACGGTTAGGATTAGGTGTCAATCCTATAACCCTAGTAGGGGCCAACTAGGCTTGGTAATGGATTGGTTTGGGCGGGGTTTAAAGCCCAACCAGAAGTGTTGGACCTTATCTGGCTGTGGCACCACCAAATTAGGGCGATGGCACCGTCCTAGGTCCAGCTTCCCAGGATGTATTGGGTAGTGATACCACCTAGTGTCAAAGCACCATGACAGTAGTACCGCTCAATGGGTGGTGGTACCGCCCAGTATACTGACTATGACAGTATGTCAGGCGGTAGTACCACCAGACCTGGCAGTGGTACCGCCCAGTGTCAGGGTCAAACTGGTGGTGGTACCACTAGTGACAAGCGGTGGTATCGCCAGTACCCGGTAAACCCGCGATGGAAAGGTTTTTGGCTCCAAGTTTGAATCAGATTAGAGCCTATAAAAATCCCTCCCATCCTTGGGTTGAACATATAAGCACATATACTTTGAAAGTAGAAAAACGCTATTCAAATCTCTCTAAAATTCCCCTCCTCTAGTCCTCACTTGTATTCAAGTTAAAAGAGAGGAGAGAGTGCTTGTAAGGGTTATCTCCTGAGCCTATCAAAAGAAGAGGTGCTGTAAGAGAGTTTGTCTTCGCCCGTTGGAAGGAAGATAGCTAGTGGAAAGCTGGTGGCCTCAAGTGAAGAGGAATTGGGAGTGGATGTAGATCATATGACCGAACCACTATAAAAATGATTTGCATTTACTTTTTGCAATTTTACATTACTGCAAACCATCTTCACTTCGCTGCTTTACTTACTCCACTTCATTTTCATCTTCTTACATAGGTTTTCAAGTTCAATACAATCGAAATGCTTTAAATCGAAATATTACTTTTAATTGTATGAAGTTTTCTGAAAGTTTCTTAAATCGTTGAATTTGTCATACTTAACTGCTGCACTAATTCACCCCCCCCCTCTTAGTGTCACTCTAGATCCCAACACTCACCTTTGCGTTCACCTCCCTGGTGGCCACGCACCTTTGCATTCATCCTCCCAGCCAACGCATCTTTGCCACCACTGCACTTGGCCCATGACCGTCGCCGTCGTAGCCTCTGACCAACGGTCATCTCCCCGACTACTGTAGTCCAAGAGGGATCGCTGCCGCTACCCCACGGCTTGCTGACCAACCCAACCCCTGTCGCTCCCTCGGTAATGCCATTCTAGCCATGCCCCACTGCTGCAACCTAACCTCGGTAGCAACCACTTCTAGCTATTGCAATGCTCGAAAGGCTACAACCCCCCTCAGTTGTTGCTTTAACCGGCAGCCACACACCCCTCTTCACTATTGGCCTCAACAGTAACCACCATAGCCAGCGTGCGGTGCGACAGAAACAGGGCAGCGTTGTCGATCCCCCTCCTCGCGGTGACTTCCCACGACAACGCTGCTTTCGCCCCACGACGGCGCTGCCTTCCAACAGCCCCTGTTCTGCGGTAAAACAGAGCTCTTCCCACCACCATCGCAAGCGCTGGCCGCCTCCGCAAACTCTGCAACTGCCATGACTGTTGTAACCGCCCATGACACTGCAGCCTTCTCCCCATGACGCTGCCACTACATTGTTGCCCTCTCCTATGAATGCTACCTTCCAACTTTTTTTTCAACCACACTATCGCAATCTCAACCCTAGTTGCTTGATGATAGCCTCTTTGCATTGTAGCACCTGCAGCAACACTGCACGTAGCACACAATGATAGAAATTTTCCTCCTCATAGCAACTATAGCAAGCCTTAACGCTGCACTTGCCGTAGTTCATGCCTATAGTGCTGATGCCCTTAACTAGACATCAGAAGCAAGAACTGGGAATTACATATCTACAGTCTTACATAATGGCTATCGATAACTCAGTAAAGACCCAAATGGAAGCATTAAAAACCAGAATTGAGAACCAGCTATAGGAGACCCTTAATGAATTTTAAAGAAGTATGTTGGAGAATTTTAGTAAATTATAACAAGATAAAAGTTCAAGCTCTACGATGAATAGATATGGAGATACAAGAAAGGGGCCCTGAGTATATGACTTAGGCTACTCATGCATTAGGGTGAAATTTCGAAGATGGGAAGATAGAGATTCGACCAGTTGGATTTCGAGGGCAGAGAAATTCTTTCATTTCCATAGAACCCTAGAGGAATCTAAGGTAGAAATAGCCTCAATCCAGTTAGACGGTGATGCAATTCAATAGTATAATTGGTATGAAACTTGCCATAGAGTTCTTTCGTGTGAGCAATTCAAGAGAGGGCTTCTTGTTCGATTTGGACCATCCGAGTACGAGCATATAGATGGACAACTTGCAAAATTTTGTTAGACTTCTACAATGTTAGAATATCAGGGCAGATTCGAGCGATTGTCGAATCAAGCTAGAGATTGGTCTGAACGATAGCTAGTGGGTACCTTTATTGAATGGCTTAATCTGGATATTAAATATGAAATTAAGGCTCAACAACCCCGCACTATGATGGCTACAATTTCATTTGCATGTCTACATGAGGAAAAAAATCAGTATGGAAAACCATCAAAACAGGGGTGTCAACAAACAAGTGATTAGCAAGTCATCCACCCCATCTACTCCCAGCCAAAACCCTAACACTCAAAGATTGACTCGAGACGAACTCAAAAAAAGATCAACAAAAGGGTTATGATGGCATTGTAATGAAAAATGGAATAAGGAGCACCGTTGCAAATAAGAAAAACTCTTGATGATTAAGCCAATTGAGGAGGAACTAGAAGTAGAAGAGTTGGATTCTAACCACAGAGGTATGGAAACTGATAAAGATATTGAACATATCGAACAAATAGTACATACATTGGCCGGCTACTCTAACCCATAAATGATGAAAGTTGAAGGAATTTTAGAACATCAACCTGTTACAATTCTGATTGATACCGGTAGCACTAACAATTTCATGGACAGTAAGGTTGTTGATCGATTGTCCTACCATATTGAAGACTATGACAAATTCGAAGTAACGATCATTGATGGACGATCTTTAACTAGTGACAGTAAATGTTCAAAGATAAAGTTGATTATACATGGCCAAAAACTGTCGGTAGATTTCTTTTTGCTACCCTTGGAAGACTTCGAAGTGGTGATCCTAAAGGGAAGACGAAGAAGTAAAGCCATAGCTACGACTAGCCATCGGATAGAGAGGGTTCTACAGAAGACTACAACGACTACTACACTAAAAGGTCGACCTATTACTCACACTATCAAAAGGTGGAGGTCGTACTTACTTGATCAATGAGTTGTGATGCATCGCAGATACCTTGTGCTAAAAGAGAAGCTCTCTGAATTTAATGTCGTTCAACCTTGAGGACAAAGCTAATTTGAAGAAGGTGAAACTATTACAATCCTTTTATTTTCTGAATTTTTAAATAATATTTATTAGTTGTGTTTAGTACAAGAAGAGTTGAATAGGGGTTTATTTAATATTTATTTATTATTAAGAGTCCAAGTCCTTGTGGACTCTAGGTAGAACTCTATAAATAGGGTTGTATTTATTTATTTTCATAAAATAATGAAAAAGTTATTTTAGCCGTTTGGAAAACCCTAGGAGGTCGATCCCCTCGAAGCAATCAAAGGAGGCCGATCCCCTCGAAGTGATCAAGGAGGTCGATCCCCTCGAAGTGATCATTTATCTCCTTTTCTTCCACTTCTTCTGCTTCTTCTCTGCTTCCTTGTTTCTTCCATGATAAAACCCTAGGGGATTTTATTAGCCTTTCGTGTTTTTAATAAAAGAACTTTGGCTATAGAAGAATCTATTCATGTTGTTTTCAATGAAGTTTTCGAGTTTAAGAAAAATAATTTTGATAATGATCTTGATTTTAATAGTTTGAATTTGAACGAAACCTCTCCTCCAAATAGCAACTTGGATGCATCTTCTTCTGAAACTTCCTTATCTAAGGAATGGAAGTATGTAGATACCCATCCTAAAGAGCTAATTATAGGAGACACATCAAAAGGAGTTTAAACCCATTCTTCTTTTAAGAATTTTTATGCCAACATCGCTTTTCTTTCTCAAAGTGAACCTAAATGCATTGACGAGGCCTTGAAAGATGATTCATGGGTCATCGCAATGTAAGAGGAATTGAACCAATTTGAAAGAAATGAGGTGTATAAGCTTGTTCCTAGATCTAGTTACCATTTAATTATTAGTACTAAATGGGTCTATAGAAATTAGTAAGATGAACTTGGTATTGTGGTTAGAAACAAGGCTAGATTAGTGACCAAAAGTTTCAACTAAGAAAAAGGTATCGATTACAGAAAAATCTTCGCTCTTGTGATAAGATTAGAAGCTATAAGGATGCTCCTTGCCTATGCTAGTAGTTATCATTTTAAGCTATTTCAAATGGATATCAAAAGTGCTTTCTTAAATGGCTTTATTTCTGAAGAAGTGTATGTTGAGCAACCACCCAGATTTGAAAACTCTCTTTTTTCTAATCATGTGTTTAAATTAACTAAGGCTCTCTATAGATTAAAACAAGCCCCTAGGGTATAGTATGAGAGGCTTAGCTCTTTTATTATTTTAAATAATTTCACTAAAGGCAAGGTTGATACTACATTATTTATTAAAAAATTAAAAATAACTTTCTTATTGTTCAAATTTATATTGACCATATTATTTTCAATTCTACAAATGAATCGTTATGCGAATTATTTGCCAAGTGTATGAGCCAAGAGTTTGAAATGAGTCTAATGGGTGAACTAACCTTCTTTTTAGGATTACAAATTAAACAACTTAGTGATGGTATAGTTCTTAATCAAATCAAATATACTTTAGAATTGTTAAAATGGTATAATATGGATGGTTGAAAAGCCATCAACACTCTTATGAGTACCTCAACTAAGTTTGACATGGACGAAAGTGGAGAAAGTTTTGATAAAAAAATATATAGGGGAATGATAGGTAGTTTACTTTATCTCACTGCAACTAGACCAGATATCATGTTTAGTATAGGACTTTATGCTAGATTTCAAGCTAATCCTAAGTTATCTCATCTTAAAGTCATTAAAAGAATCCTTAGATATCTTAAAGGAACTCATAACCTAAGATTATGGTATTTAAAATTTGATAACTTAGATTTAATAGCTTATGCGGATACGAATTTTGTTGAATGTAGAATATATAGAAAAAGCACATCCAGAACATGTCAATTTGTAGGACATGCACTTGTTTCTTGGACTTCTAAGAAACAAAACTTGGTTGCACTATCTACAACCAAAGCTGAATACATAGCCGCAAGTGCGTGTTGTGCGCAAGTTATTTGGATGAAAAATACATTAGAAGATAATGGAATTCATTTAAAGAATATTTTTATAAAATATGATAATACAAGTGTCATATGTTTAAAACTAAACATATTGACATTAGGCATCATTTTATATGAGATCATGTCAATAACAATGATGTTATTCTAGAATTTATTGATACAAAACACTAATTGGCGGATATCTTTACCAAACCCTTGAGTGAAGAATAATTTAATTTCATTAAAAGGGAATTAGGTATGTTAAATTTTCCTATTGCTTAAGTTTATCTCTCTTCCAAAAATTTTTAATTTTGTATCATCTTTTCGATTTTCATGAACTTATTTTGATCCTTCACCTATCTTAGTATCATCTTTTCTGACTTCGCATTATCTTGTGCTATCTTTTTGATAGAGCTTTTGTTTTTATCTTGGATTGATTCTCTTACTTCATTGAATGATGATTTTAGTATCATTTGATGATTCACATTTAATAATTTTTGAATTGATAACATGCCCGTTTAATGACTTGGTAAGTTGATTCTATCGATTTTATCCTCCCTCTACTTCCATTGGCATGAATGAATGACTTTCATGATTTACTTTTCACACCTTCGTATCATGAAATTTCAAGTTAGATAAATTTTTTATAACTTAAACAAATTGATTTCATGACTCACAGAATTCTTCTTTTATACATATCTCTATGTTGTGAACCCTTTATGAATTTTTGGATATTTTTTAAAAAATATGAATTCCATTCACTAAATAAGAATTCAAATTCATGTATGAATTTTTAAGTATGGAAACATCATTTTCATCATGACTTGATCGATTGTTTTTCATGGAAATGCCGAGTTAACTCTTATCTCGATATAAATTTTTGATTATTCAAACAAATTGCCTCTTGATATCTTAATTATTCTTGAATGGACTTTCTTGACTCTTACCATGAGTTACCATAAGTTTTTTTTATGAATTTTGCACTTGAATGATCTTCTCTTTACCTCATAAATTTGACTTAGTGGAAATACAAAATTTTCTTATGAATTTTACTTGTTGGTGCTAGTTATATATGCCTTACAAGCCAATCACATGAGTGATGGCACTTGTGACTTAATATGCACTCTTTTTCTTTGCTTATTATTAGGTAATTTATCACTTTATCTTGTGTGTTGCATATATTGTGATGTCCTTGGATCTGTACAATAGAAATCGGATTGTGATGAGTTCATGATAATGAGACCAATTCACCATTAAACACAGACCCTAAATAAACCTAGTCATAGGTTACTCGAGAGGGACATCGAGATAACTAGATAGACTGGTGTGCTATATACCCATCCATATGATGGAGGTGACTGGTCTCATAGCTACTCGTGTGGGGACACTAAGGGTACAGTGCAGGTGCTCATTGGGGAATGAGTTCACTGATTGATCCGCTTACGGAATGCTGGATGGTTATTGATACCTCACGTCAGACAACGATTCCATAGTCCTAGTAGTGTATCTGGTCCTTAGACTTGAGACACCAAGGATGTCTTGTATGAGTACTCCACTCTTTGATACTAGACTTATAGGTTAGGAAAGTTCTAGATCTAGTACAGCTGGTTATTGGGAGTGGTAGCCAACCTTACGAGGGCTATTGAGTATCAATAGAGGATCATCTGATCTCGGTATCATGAGAGAAATATCTCATGTATTCTTGCTCGAACAAATTCTTGGCCAAGGTTATTCGGATTGAGAGAGAAAGAGTTCTCCGGGAGAATCCGACAAGAGCAAGACTTGAGGAGAGACCGTATGGGCCTGACAGCACCATGCCCGATATAGGGTCTCTGGGATATTAGATTAATGAGGGATTATAGATACATGGTAACTGAGGACAGATAGGTCTAAAGGATTGGATTCTCCTGTATCGTCTAGGGGCTACAGCATAGTGGTCTAGTATGTCCGCAGTCGATGAGTTGGGTGAATTATTATAGAGATAATAATTCACTAAGTCTGAAGGATTTCTGACAAGTATGACTCACAGCTAGCTCGATATTGGGCCTAGAGGGTTACACACATATGGTAGGTGTTGCGACGAGTAGAGGTCCGGATATGAGATATCCACTGGAGCTCCTATCTTATTGGATATCCATTAAGCCTCTGAATTATTGGATCCTAAGATGAGATCCAATAATTACTAATAAGAGATTATTGGGTAGAGACCTACTAATCCAAGAGGCTTGGGTAATTCGATAGAGATCAAATACTCAACAGAGCAAGATCTATTAGGGTTTATAATGGGCCTCTATAAATAGGAGGGAACCAAAGCTCTATAGGTTGGGGGATTCTTTTGGTAGCCACCTCCTATTCTCCTCTCCCTAGAGATGTGTATCGTCGCAGTCCCTATCGTGTGGATACCACTAGAGGGGAGGACGTTTGACCTTCTTCATCATCTCCTACAGATCTATAGGGATTCAAGAATATACGATCTCCCTAGGTATTTTCTTTTACACATGCAGTTTTCATGGATTTGTTTTTGATGCATCGATCTTCGCATGACGATGGAACCTTTCTACGGGAAATATATGATTTTATTTTTTGTTCTTCTACTACGCATGAGATGTCACCCCATAGGATTTTCCAACAATAGTATCAGAGCAAGGTTGTTTGTACGAAGATCGGATCTTAAACTGTGTATGTTGTGATTTAGAATAGTTTGTCATCAAAATCATTGACACAAAAGGTGAGGAAGGGCAACAAGTGTTGCTGCCCTTGCTGCAATCGCACAGCGGCCGCAAGCTTGCTTGCAGCCTTGCTGCTTGCAATGGCAATGACAGCGGCGATTGCGTGCAAGGAGACGGCAGGCAAGCTGCGGGCGATGACAGGTGGCCGACGGCCTATTGCCTGCCTATAAGGCGCGAGCAGAGACACTCGCGGGGGCAGCAGCGGTTGCGGGCGCTACCCCATAGCCTGTGGGCAGAGGCACCCGCGACGACAGCGCTGCCTGCGGGGTAGCAATGCCCGCGAGGTCCCTGCGGGCGGCACCCGCGATGGCAATGTTGCCTGTAGGGCAGCGACGCTCGCCCACGAGTAGAAGCGCCTGCTGCGGCGATGCCCGCCGTGCCCGTGGGTAGTGGCCGCCGCCGGCATGGTGGCAACGGCCACAATGCCGCAACGCAGCAGGCAGAAGAGAGATTAGGGTTTTCTGGGCAAAAGATATTTTTGGCCCTCAGAATTTCAAAAATTTCGATTTTTGTCCCTTTTGATAGAATGACCAAAATACCCCTCAAAATTTAGAAAATTCTTAAATATCCCTTTTTTCAGAAAAATATATATGTCTATAAAATAACATATACATGTGATGTATGATGTGGACAGATGATCATGAACCTTTTGATGTGATGTGTGTACATGTGATTATTATTATTATGGCTTATGAGTCTCTATTTTTCTCATTTATTGTCGGGCCTACATGCATGTAATTATATTATAATTATATGAGGAGGTGCAGCAGTAGCAGGACCCACGAGATCAAGATGGACGATCCGACGTATGGAGATGCATTGAAATGCCGACGGAACTGACGAAGCGAGAAGGATGATCATAGAGCATGGAGATGCGTCGAAGCACACATAGATCTTGACGTGAGTGATTGGGCCCACTGGCTCAGGCCTGATCACATTAGGACGTGGTCCATGATCATCTGGTGTGATTGCTCATGTGATGTGTGATTGATTATACACCTACTAGATATGTATATATATTTACATGCGATGTAGATATATATTAAATATACATATGTGTGACACATTTTGTTAGGAGACCAAATCAAAATCCCCTCTAGTAATAATATTAAATCGGTAAATGTGAGGCAATTAGATTGACCCACATGGCCTTCCATCATTATAGGTAGGAACCAATTCTCGGTGTAGGTTGAGTTGGTTGAGTCCCTCGAGACTCACCTATATCATATTTCGCTATCTTATCTACGACATAGAGATGTCACTGGTGACCTGAGGACATGGTATGCTTGGTCGAGTCTCTCAAGAGTATATCACCAAATCAGACTCATCTTGTAACGATGGTGATGACTTAACCGAACATCATGGTTGGTCGAGTCCCTCGAGGCCATGGTGGTTTAGAGGCCGAACAGGACGGGAATCACAAGGAGTTGTGATTGGCAAGAGTTGCCTACCTTTATGGGCTTAACATAATTGGTCGAGTCCCTCGAGGTTATGTTAAGACGTCGATTGGATCCCGATCCCCACTAGAGATCCATTGGGAGTCTCCGATTCATATATCCGAGGGTGTTGTGTGTCTCGCAAAAAATTAGTGATAACACATTAAGATAGAAGTCCTTATCTTAACTATTTAATTTTTGCAAAGTCTGCATGTTATTTATTTCTGCTACATCTTTAATTTCAGAAAAATATCGCTTTCAAATCCTTTACGTGGCATACTTGATGCCAACTACCTCATTAGTCCAAATTATACGGATTGGCTTCGTAATCTGAGAATCATTTTCACGACAGAGAAAATCGCGTACGTCCTTGATACAGTGATCCCTACGCCCGACGAAGGGGCAAGCACGGATGAGATCGCCTATTATGTGAAGTACATAGATGATTCCACTCTTGCACAGTATTATATGTTGGCCTCTATGACTATTGAGTTACAGAGACAGTATGAAAATATAGATGCTAATTCCATACTCCTACATCTCTACAAACTATTTGAGGAACAGGGAAGAACTCAGCGATATGAGATATCAAAGAGTCTTTTTCATGCTAGGATGACTGAAGGGACATCGGTTTAGAACCATGTACTTAAGATGATTGAGTGGATTGAGAAACTCATAGGTCTAGAATTGGTCCTAGAGGATAACCTATATATGGATCTTATGCTTCAGTCCCTACCAGATTTCTTTTCTCAGTTTATAATGAATTTTAATATGAACAAACTTAAGGTGACCCTCCTAAAGCTCCTCAATATGTTGAGAGAATTAGAGAGCACCATTAAGAAAGAGAAGCTAGTTCTTTATGCTGGTGAGATCAAAAAGAAAAGGAAGGCTGAGAAGTCCCTTGAGAAGGGCAAGGGCAAGGGCAAAATGGGTAAGGCAAAGGTTACCAAGAAAGACCCAACAAAGGACAAAGGCCAGTATTTCCACTGCGGTAAAGATGGGCACTAGAAGAGGAACTACAAAGAGTACCTTGTAGAGAGGGCGAAATAGAAGCTTGGAGAAGCTTCAGGTACATTCATGATCAGTCTCCATTTGTCAAAATTTTATGATAACACATGAGTATTGGATATCGGGAGTGCTTATCATATCTGTAATTCGTTGTAGGTTCTGGCAGGACCTAGGAGATTGAACAGAGGCAAGATGGACCTTAAGATGGGCAATTGAGCAAAAGTTACTGTTATAGCTGTTGGCAAGGTCACCTTACATCTGCTTGGTAGAGTTATTATTGTATTAAATGCATGCTATTATGTTCCTTCTATTATCAAAAATATTATTTCCATTTCATGTTTGATAGTTAGTGGATATAAATTAGTTTTTAAGAACAATGATTGTTCAATAATATTAGATGATGAGATCATCACGAGAGGAACATTGCATAATAGTTTATTTATGCTAGATACAGCTCCACATATCATGCATGCAAGTGAGTCTAAGAGGATACAAGAAGAGGTGAACAATGCATATCTGTGGCATTGTAGGCTAGGTCACATCCATGAGGGAAGGATTCAAAAGTTACTGAAGAATGGATATCTAGATCCATTTGACTATGAGTCATATGTGACTTATGAACCTTGCCTTCGGGGAAAGATGACCAACTCTCCATTTAGTGGAACTAGAGAGAGAGCCACTGAGTTACTGGAACTCATACATAGTGATATATGTGGTCCCATGTCGACTCATGCCATAGGTGGTTACTCCTACTTCATTACTTTCACTGATGATTTCTCAAGATATGGACATATGTACTTGATGAAGTACAAGTCTGAGGCTTTTAAGAAATTCAAGAAATATAAGAATGAAGTGGAGAACTAGATAGGTAAGTATTAAAACCCTTTGATTAGATCGAGGAGGTGAGTACTTGAGTACAGAGTTCACCCAGTTCCTTAAAGACCATGGGATTTTATCCCAATGGACACCTTCTTATACACCGCAGCTTAATGGTATATCAGAAAGGAGGAATCGTACACTGTTAGATATGGTGCGTTCCATGATGAGTTTCACCGACCTACCTATCTCATTATGGGGATATGCCCTAGAGACCACAGCTTACCTTCTGAATAGAATTCCAACTAAGTCAGTAATGTCTACTCCATATGAGATATGGAATGGGAAGAAGCCTAATCTTAAGGTTATTTAGATTTAGGGCTGTCTTGCCCATGTCAAGAAACACAACCCCGACAAGTTAGAATCTAGGACGGAATGGTGCAAGTTCGAGGAATACCCCAAGGAAACTTGTGGGTATTATTTCTATCACCCTAAGGACCAAAAGGTCTTTGTAGCCAAGAGAGTAGTGTTCTTTGAGAAGGAACACATTCTTGGTGGAGACAATGGGAGCATGATAGAGTTGAGCAAGGTTAGAGAACCTTGCTCAAGCACCATTCCATAGCTAGAATCTATTCAGATACCTAGCACACAAGTTTCAACTTTATGTATGTTTAGTAGAGTATCCCATCCTCTTAAGAGATATTTGGGAAATATCAGAGGAGAGAATGTTGAGGATATTGATCCTTAGACTTACGAGGAGACTATTATAAGCATAGACTCCGGGATATGGCAAGAAGTTATGAATTCAGAAATGGATTCAATGTACTCCAGCAAGGTTTGGAACCTAGTTGATGCACCTGAGGGTATTGTACCCACTGGCTGCAAGTGGATCTTCAAAAAGAAGATTGGAGTAGATGGAAAGGTAGAGACCTATAAAGCAAGGCTAGTGGCTAAGGGGTATCATCAAAGGCAAGGTGTTGACTATGACGAAACTTTCTCACCTATAGTCATACTAAAATCCATTTGAATTCTATTGGCTATTGCAGCACACTATGATTATAAGATCTAGAAGATGGACATCAAAACCGCATTCCTCAATGGCAACCTCGAGGAGCAGGTGTATATAATACAGCTTGAGGGATTCGTGTCCAAGGATAACCCAGATAAGGTGTGCAAGTTGCTTAGGTCCATTTATGGACTGAAGTAAGTTTTCTGAAGTTAGAACATAAGATTTGATGAGGCGATCAGATCTTATGACTTCGTTAAAAACGAAGATGAGCCTTGTGTGTACAGGAAGGTAAGTGGGAGCAGTATCACCTTTTTGGTATTATATGTGGATGACATCTTGATCATTGGGAATGATATAGGAATGCTCTCCACAGTAAAGACTTGGCTATCTAGGCACTTCTCCATGAAGGACTTAGGGGAAGTATCATACGTATTGGGGATACGGATCTATAGAGATAGATCCAAGAGGATGCTTGGCTTGTCCCAGTCCAAGTACATAGACACCATTGTCAAAAGGTTTGGAATGAAAAATTTCAAGTGAGGTCTCATACTAATGAGACATGAAATATCACTTTCTAAGAGTATGTCCCCAAAGACTCCTGAAGAAAGGACACACATAGATATGATACCATATGCCTCAGTGATAGAATCTCTAATGTATGTTATGCTATGTACCAGGCCTGATATAGCGCATGCTCTAAGTGCCACGAGCAGGTATCAAGCAGATCCAGGCTTGGAGCACTAGAAAATAATAAAATGTATTCTTAAGTACTTAAGAAGAACTAAGGATCTTTTACTAGTATATGGAGGTAGTAGCCTCAGGGTTGAGGGCTACACAAACTCGAGCTTCTAGTCCGATGTAGATGATAGCAAGTCTAATTCAAGGTATGTGTCAACCCTGAATGGAGGAGCAGTATGTTGGAAGAGTTCCAAGTAAGACACTACTGCTGACTCGACTATAGAGGCGAAATATATTCCTGCGGCGGAGGTAGCAAAGGAGGGAGTCTGGATGAAGAAGTTCATCATAGACTTGGGAGTCATGTCGAACAGTGAGGATCTGATTCCCTCATATTGCAATAACTACAAGGTGATTACTCAAATAAAGGAACTTGGGTCTTATCAAAAGTGTTCTGAGGAGGTTCTAACTTATTAGAGAGATCGTGGCCTGAAGAGATATAGTAGTGGAAAGAGTTCCATCCGAAGATAACATTGCAGATCCACTAACAAAGCCATTGACTCAGATTATCTTTGAGCATCACAGAGGCCTCATGGAGATTAGACATGTTGGTGATTGGCTTTAGGTCAAGTGGAAAATTACTAGTCATATGTGCCCTGCAAGCCAATCACATGAGTGATGGCACTTGTGACTTGATATGCACTCTTTCTCTTTGCTTATTATTAGGTATTTTATCACTTTATCTTACGTGTTATATATATATTGTGATGTCCTTGGATCTGTGCAATGAGAATTGGATCGTGATGAGTTCACGATAATGAGACTGATTCACCTTTAAACACAAACCATAAATAATCCTAGTAATAGATTACTCAAGAGGGACATCGAGATAACCAGATAGACTAGTGTGCTATATACCCATCCATATGATAGAGGTGGCTGGTCTCATAGCTACTTGTGTGGGGACACTAAGGGTATAGTACAGGTGCTCATTGGGGAATGAGTTCACTGATTGATCCGCTTACAGAATGCTAGATGGTTATTGATACCTCACATCAGACAGTAATTCTATAGTCCCAGTAGTGTATCTGGTCCTTAGACTTGAGACACCAAGGATATCCTATATGAGTGCTCCACTCTTTGATATCGAACTTCTAGGTTTGGAAAGTTCCAAATCTAGTATAGCCGGTTATTGGGAGTGGTAGCCAACCTTATGAGGGCTATAGAGTGTTAATAGAGGATCATCCTCTCTTAGTATCATGAGAGAAATATCCTATGTATTCTTGTTCGAACAAATCCTTGGCCAAGGTTATTCGGATTGAGAGAGAAAGAGTTCTCCGGGAGAATCTGACAAGATCAAGACTCGAGGAGAGACCATATGGGCCTGATAGCACCATGCCCAATATAGGGTCTCTGGGATATTAGATGGATGAGGGACTATAGATACATGGTAACTGAGGATAGATAGGTCAAAAGGATTGGATTCTCCTGTATTGCCTAGGGGCTGCGGCGTAGTGGCCTAGTACATCCGTAATCGATGAGTTGGGTGAATTATTATAAAGATAATAATTCACTAAGTCAGAAGGAGTTCTAACAAATATGACTCACGGCTAGCTCGATATTGGGCCCAGAGAGTCACACACATATGGTAGGTGTTACGATAATTAGAGGTTCGGATATGAGATATCCACTGGAGCTCCTATCTTATTGGATATCCATTAAGCCTCTGAATTATTGGATCCTAAGATGAGATCCAATAATTACTAATAAGAGATTATTGGGTAGAGACCCACTAATCCAAGAGGCTTGGGTAATTGGATGGAAATCTAATACCCAATAGGGTAAGATCCATTAGGGTTTATAATGGGCCTTTATAAATAGGAAGGAACCAAAGCTCTAGAGGCTGGGGGGTTCTTTTGGTAGCCACCTCCTGTTCTCCTCTCCCCAGAGAGGTGCATCGTCGTAGTCCCTACCATGTGGATACCGCTAGAGAGGAGGATGCTTGACCTTCTTCATCCTCTCTTATAGATCTGCTAGGATTCACGGATATACGAACTCGATAGGTATTTTCTTTCACATGCAGTTTTCGCGGATTTGTTTTTGACACACCGACCTTTGCACGACGATGGAACCTTTCTATAGGAAATATGTGGTTTTGATTTTTGTTCTTCTGCCGCACATGAGATGTTGCCCCAGAGGATTTCCCAACAGTTGGAAATTCATATATGAATGAATTCTTTTTAAGATGAGCACTTGATGTATCTATCTTTCCTATGTTATAATGGCTATCCTTTCTCCTTCTATGGCATGAATTTTCAATAGAATAAACGAATTGCTTTTCATTATTCTTAAATAAAATTTTCTTAATGAATTCATGGATATAAGCCTTCTCTTTTTGCCATTTTCACAAAAGTTCTATCGTATTGGTATCAATGGCCCATTTCATTTTGTTGATGACAAAGGGGGAGAAAAATATGGCAAATTGATGACTTGAAGGCATGATTTGTATTGATAAATGCAATTTGTGAAATGCTTTGTTTGTATCATAAAAGTAAATTATTATCATGCTTTGTATCGTAAAATGCTTGATATCATTAAAAGCATTGCAATGTATCGCAAATGATTGAAGCATATTGCAATGTATCGCAATTGTATAGAATGTATCGTATGCATCGCAAATAACACATATATGCTTAAAATGTTAATTTTTCTATGATAGTTATCGTATCATGTTTAAATTTGGTGTCTTCCCTTGATACGATAATGTGGTTTCATTTTTGTATCATTATGTATCGTCAATTGATATCATGCTTTAGATTTGTGAATTTTTATTTTGATATCATTTGATTCATGCTCTATTTCAAAATTAAAGTTTGTATCATTTGTTAAGATGATGATTGTCTATCATCATTCAACATTGGACTTGAAAATGGATGTCATGCCTTGACATTATTTTCATATTGTGAAAAATATGAAGTATCGTATTTAGGATGAAAAATCATGCTTGTTGAGCATGTCAATAAGTTCGAATGGATGTAACTTATTAGTTTGGGCTTGAATTCAAAAGGTTGAACTCAAGTATTTCTTTTCTCAAATATGGCATGTAGATAGAGGGAGTTAAGGTTAACTCTATCATTAATTGATTGTTATCATAAAAAAAGGAGAGATTGTTGAATCTCGAATTTTGATTATGAAGTCAATTGATAGATTATTTGATCTAATCTATATTATTGAGAAGAGTGTGTAGGATTAACACCGATAGCAATGAAGACATAAAGCAAAATGACATGCCAAAGTCAAGTGCAATCGAATCATTAGAAGTTTGAGAGTCCACTGGAAGTTCGAAGAATCGTCAGAAGTGCTACCAAAACTAGCCAAGAATGAATTGGGGGCTTGCCTATAGGTTATTGGAAGTCCACCGGAAGGTTCGTCGGAAGTTCATAGAGCTCACTGAGAAAGATCAGAGCTTGCCAAAGGAGACTCGTCGAAACTTGCCAAGGTCGTCATAAAGGCTGAGAGCTTGCTAGAAGTTCATCGGAAGATGTCCGAGGGTTCATTAGAAGTACATCGAAAGTTCACCGGAAGCTCGTCGGAAGAAGACTTGATGTGTCGATTTATGTTTTTGCTTAGTGTATGTCTTTAATGTTATAGTTAGCACATAATTAGGGTTAGGATTAGGTATTAATCCTAATTAACCCTGATAGGGGCCAATTGGACCTTAAAAGGACTGGATTAGGCCAGATTCAAGGCCCATCCAGATTGTTGGAACCTATTTGGTGGTGGCACCGCCAGATTGGGGTGGTGGAACTGCCCAGGGACCAGGTTCTCAAGTGCTTTAAATGGTGGTACCGCCCAGGTCAATGGTGGTACCGCCCGATAGTTATTAACTACCAGACAGTGGTACTGCCCCTCCACAAAACCCAAAACCCTATCAGGTGGTAGTACCGCTAGAGTGGGCGGTGATACCGCTTAGTGTCAGGGTCAACTGGCGGTGATACCATCAGTGTTAAGTGATGGTAAATCCAGGATAGGACCTTTTTTTGCTCCAATTCTGAAGTCAATTGAGCCTATAAATACCCCTTACTTCTCATCTAGCTAAGTACATTGAGAAGTGATAAGAACTGAGTCAAAACTACAGTGAAATTGTCTTGAAAAGTTAGAGTGTTCACCTCCCAAATTTTTACTTATAAAATTCTATAAAAGGGTGTGAGCCACTTGTAGAGTAATGTAAAAGGGGTGTTTGTTCCTTTCCCTTCAAGAAGGATTGATAGTGGAAGTCGAAAACCTCATTAGATGAGGTTCTAAAAGTGGACGTAGGTCATTTGACCAAACCACTATAAATTGCTACATTCTTCTCTTGGTGTAAGTTTTAATTATTGCATTCAATTCTTTACCTCACTGCACTCATATTCTCCTTCTCTACTCTCTTACATATTCACTCGAATCAAACTTCTTTGTTGAAATTGGTTTCATCGAACGAAACTTTCTCTATGCACAAAGTTTTCTGAAATCGGTTTAAATCATTGATTTGTCTATTGCACTAATTCACACCCCCTCCCCCCCTCTTAGTGCTGCTCTAGATCCTAACAATTACAAATAAAATTGCTAACTTGTAAAGGCAAAACTAAGTTACACTTCTCAAAAGAAAAGAAACAAGTGCCATCTTGCCTATCGGGAGAAACGAAAAGTGGAAACATGCACATCTCTAGAAGCAAGTGAAAATTTTGCTATGCTTGAACTTAAAAATTTGCCATAATTGTATGTTATGATGTAAATCTAGCTTGAATGTTGGAAAAAATATGCATATCATTTAATCTTGCTAGATGCAACTTCTCCTTTTTTGTTGATGATAAAGGAGGAGAAGTACATTAATGATATCATGGATTGTATGTTATATTGAACATTATGATTTTGCATGATGATTGATTCAAAATTTTTGAATTTTATATCAATATTGCATATTGATAGGGGGAGTTTGTTTAAACTCCGGAAGATAAGGTTAACTCTGTCATCAATTGGTTGCCATCATAAAAAAGAAGGAGATTGTTGAATCTTATATTTTGATAATGAAACCAATTGAGTGTGATTTGTAATCTAACTGTATTTTGAATCATGCAGGTCTACTGTCAATCAGGATTAGATAATTGATGTAGGAAGAATTAGCATTGCGCTAAAGGAGAACACGTCAGGAGATTGGATGTCGAGTTGGAGGTTCGGTCGACGATGGGCAGAAGGCTTCAGACAAAGAAATCAGGCATTAGGCCAAGAAGAGCGGGGTTGCGCTAAGGACATTGGGATTACAGAGGTCAACGATCGATTAGGCAATAGGCTACAAGAGAGGACGATGCGCCAAAGTGTCGGACGAAGCATCGATGGGCCAATGACGTGTTGTGCAACTAATTACGATTCACATTATAATAATTATCTAGATCAAAGTAGGATTAAGGACTAATTGAGTTGGAATTGTGTCAACTCAGTTAGGGGCCAATTGGGTCTGAATTAGGATTGTGTTGGGCCAGATGAAAGGCCCACATAGTGCCTAGATGCCACGTCAGGCATTGGCACCGCCAGTTAGGCAGTGGCATCGCCTAAATGCTCAGTCTTCTAGACTGAGTCTAGGTGGTGGTACCACCTAGTGATAGTATGTCTGGGCGGTGGTACCACCAGACTGCATGGTGGTACTGTCACGCACCACCCTCCCGAATTTTTATCACGTTAAGGAGGTGTGACCCTGTAGTAAAATCCATAATATTAAATTTCATACCAACAATCCAATCCAGGATCCATACTAATGTTTGAGGATATAGAGAATCATTCAATTATCATTTTCACACTCATCAAACTTGAGCAGTTAAAATCATATATCACATCACATAAACCGTTATAAGAACCCAAACCAACTTAACAAGATATTAACCTCGCTTATAATTCCACAATATGTAAGAATTATACAAATCAAAATTCTAACTATTTACCATAAATTTATATTATCGTAAACTAAACTCAACATTCCAAAATTTCAATCATGCGAGGTCTTTTAAAGCTTTTACATAATACATCAATCCAAATTCATCGACAACATTTCATTACATACAAAATACATTTATAAAACAATAACATAACAATCCATAATGACTTGTCATAATCTGAATAGCTTTTCACTACCTCAGCCCAATTCTAACATTTTAGTCAGTGACAAGCTAACCTGAAAAAGGGTTATATAATAATGGAATAAGCTACAAAGCTCAGCAAGTGGCAAGCAAATCCAGAACAAGAGGAGAATAGCTTCAAACAGACTTGGTATCCAAATACAAGGTAGAGATTCAAGAATTCATGGACATAAGCTCATTAGATATAAAATCACAAATGTTATTTCATTCAAACATATTTGGTTCATAACAAAGGCAGTAAAGAGGAATTAGAACTTATCAGATGACGTAAATAGTATTTCGGAGCATATCAAATGACACATGAACCATTTCAGAATATATCAAGGGCATAAGAAGTATTTTAGAACATATCAATGACGGAAGAAGCATTTTGGAGCATATCAAATGACACATAGGATATTACAGAGCATAACAATAGCACTTAGTACATTTCAGAGCATATCGATGTCATAGGGAATGTTTCGGAGCATATCAAGTGTAAATGAAATATTTTGGAACATAGCAAAGACGTATGAAATGTTTCGAAGCATAACAAGAGCAAATAAAATATTTTGGATATATCAATGATGCATGAATGGTTTTGGAGCATATCAAGAACATAAGAAACATTTCAGAACATATCAATGATGTATAAATGGTTTCAGAACATATCAAGAGTGAATGAAACATTTCGGATATAGCAAAGACGTATGAAATATTTTGAAGTATGTCAAAGGCATATGAAACATTTTGGAGCATATCAATGGTGCATAGGATATTTCAAAGCATATCAATGGCACATACGATATTTTGGAGCATATCAATGACAGATGAAATATTTTTGAACATATCAAATAGCATATGATATGGTTTCAGAACATATTTCAAATGATAACAATGATATATGAGATATCTCAGAGCATATCAGAAGAATATATCAGAAACAGAAGCTCAAATGTCATATCTGATGTTCATTCATTTCATTCTTATCCAAAGTGCACATATAAAGACATAAGCTAGGCTTTGGATATCATGTCAAAAACACAGAGGGCGTTGTGGGATCACATTCATAACATGGTTTATCCATTTCTGGATGACCACCAAACATAAGTCTCACCCTGCCTACCCCATCAAGAGTGCAATCGGGGCACCAGGTGTGACATTCTCCCTCGATATGGAACTAATGCACCCCACCTATCCCCCGAAGGGCCTGCGGGCGGGCGTTACATTTTTTCCCACTCAATCACGTAACTTTCTCGTCATGGACTGACCACTCTACCTACCCCCAAAGTGTTGACCCCAAGCGCTTGGCGTGAGTCGGTGAAGGTCAGGGGTGGCTCATATACCTTTTACCATTTCTGGCAAAGGTCCAAATAATCCCTTTACTATTTCTGGCAAAGGTCCAAATAATCCATTTACCATTTCTGGCAAAGGTCCAAATCATCCAACATGACATCATAGTACAAAAGGATAGTATGAATAATAATATTGGCACATATCGAAAGCACATGCGGAACAACAAAAATATGCCTGTGCCTTTAGGAAACAAGGTAGTGCCAACATGAACATTATATAATAGATTTCAGGTATACAAACAATTTCAAGATGAACAATACAAGAATTGCAAAGGACTAATATAAAGCTCAATTGAAGAAGAATTTAGTTGAATCAGTTTTCAATAGGATGAAATATGAATAGACAACATCAACAAAAGAACTTGATTCTGGCAAAATTTAAAAGGTATATTGCATTAATTATTTGGGTAATCAATTATGTTCCAAATAACTCAAGGATGGAATCATTGGAAAGCTAAATCGATCTACTTTCAGGTAAAATAAGTTTCATACAAATAGGAGTTTCAAGTTACAAATGATTCGGTAACCAAGAGTCAAGAAACAAAATCTCTATTTTACAAAAACTATAAGATCGAATTCAATAGAAGTCTGGGCAGTCATTTGGACTCCAAACCTTTCAATCTAGGTACCAAAGAAATATCTATAAGTCTATTTTCCAACAAAATAAGTTTCGTATAAATCAGAGTTTTCGATAGAAAGTTATAGGCAGTTTCGTATCAAAAGGTCAGAGTTTATTGTCTTTGTTTTACTGATTTCGTAGAGCTGATTCCATTTGATGTTTGGATAGGCAAATTTACTCCAAATCATACAAGTAAGCTGCCAAAAGAAAGTTTTACAAGTCTATATTCAGATCAAATAAGTTTTACCTAAATTAGAATTCTGTACAGGGATTTATAGCCGAAAAAATGTAGAAGGGTTAGAATCTTGATAATTTTTAAGATTCAAACATTTACATTTCAAACAATAGAGATAGCAGATTTCAAGGCTAAAATGATTCAAATTTCTCATATCCAAGGCAAAAGTAAAGATTGGAATTGTAGTACAAAGGAGTGGAACACTTACCTTAGAAAAATTTTGATTTCCAAATGTGGGGGAATTGATGCAAATCTTAAGCCAAGGCAAAGTTTCTTCTCCTTCAATTCCTTCTTCTCTTCTCAAATTACTTTGGCTGCAAAGTTTTCCTTAATTGTGCCTTTAACTGCTTAAGTTTGGCATCATACAAAGATTTGTAAGGTGGTAAGCATGCATGATGGAGGCCAAGGTGTTATTCTTAGAATAAACACAAGTGGCTCATTCTAAGGTTAACTAATGCCACATGTCCTCTATTTTTATTTTATTTATTTTATTTATTTTCTTTCTTTCTTAAACTGAATACAAATCTTTCATAAATCTAATCTAAGTATTAGTATTCATATTTTGGTCTCTAGCACTAAACTTTCAATATAAAAATATTTAGTGCTAAAGGATTATTAAACAAATCCTCATTTTTATACAATTTTGGTCCTTCCAAGAAATTTGTAAAAATGAAGGATGTTACACTCTCCCCCCCTTCAAATAAAATTTAGTCCTCTAAATTGTTCATATCTTAATCAATGAAAAGATGAAGCAAGAGACCAGATGTCCTCGATATCCCAGATTCCTAAAAGACATCAATAAATTTTCATCAATCTCTATATAATTTACTAAACCTCAATATATTTTGCAAATCAAACATATTAATATTTCTGTAATCCTCAAACTATACTGTGACACCACTTTGTCATGCCCCCCGAATTTTTATCACGTTCAGGAGGTATGACCATGTCTTCAAATCCATAACATTAAATTTCATACTAACAATTCAATCCAGGGTCCATACTAACGTTTGAGGATACAGAGAATCATTCAATTATCATTTTCACACTCATCAACCCTGAGCAATTAAAATCATACATCACATCACACGAACCTTTATAAGAACCCAAACCAACTTAACAAGATATTAACCTCGCTTATAAATCCACAATACGTAAGAATTATACAAATCAGAATTCCAACCATTTACCATAAACTCATATCATCGTAAACTAAACTCAACATTCTAAAATTTTAATCATGTGAGGTCTTTTAAAGCTTTTACATGATATATCGATCCAAATTCATTGATAATATTTCATTACATACAAAATACATTTATAAAACAACAACATAACAATCCACAATGACTTGTCATAATCTGAATAGCTTTTCACTGCCTCAGCCCAATTCTAACATTTTAGTCAGTGACAAGCTAACATGAAAAAGGGTTATATAACAACGGAATGGGCTACAAAGCTCAACAAGTGGCAAGCAAATCCAGAACAAGAGGACATTAGCTTCAAACAGACTTGGTATCCAAATACAAGGCAGAGATTCAAGAATTCATGGATATAAACTCATTAGATATTGAATCACAAATGTTATTTCATTCAAACATATTTGGTTCATAACAAAGGCAGTAAAGAGGAATTAGAACTTATCAGATAACGTAAATAGTATTTCAGAGCATATTAAATGACACATGAACCATTTCAGAATATATCAAGAGCATAAGAAGCATTTCAGAACATATCAATGGCGGAAGAAGCATTTTGGAGCATATCAAATGACACATAGGACATTACGGAGCATAACAATAGCACTTAGTATATTTCAGAGCATATCAATGTCATAAGGAATGTTTCGGAGTATATCAAGTGCAAATGAAATATTTCGAAACATAGCAAAGACGTATGAAATGTTTCAAAGCATAACAAGAGCAAATGAAACATTTTGGAATATATCAATGATGCATGAATGGTTTCAGAGCATATCAAGAGCATAAGAAACATTTCAGAACATATCAATGATGTATAAATGATTTCAGAACATATCAAGAATGAATGAAACATTTCGGACATAGCAAAGACGTATGAAATGTTTCAAAGCATGTCAAAGATATATGAAATATTTCGGAGTATATCAATGGTGCATAGGATATTTTGAAGCATATCAATGGCACATAGGATATTTCGGAGCATATCAATGACAGATGAAACATTTTTGAACATATCAAATAGCATATGAAATGGTTTCAGAACATATTTCAGAGGATAACAATGGCATATGAGATATCTCAAAGTATATCAAAAGAACAAATCAAAAACAGAAGCTCAAATGTCATATTGACGTTCATTCATTTCATTCTCATCCAAAGCGCACATATAAACATATAAGCAAGGCTTTAGATGTCATATCAAAAACACAGAGAGCACTGTGGGATCACATTCATAACATGGTTCATCCATTTCTGGATGACCACCAAATATAAGTCTCACCCTACTTACCCCATCAAGAGTGCAATTGGGGCACTAGGCGTGACATTCTCCCCCGATGTGGGACTAATACACCCCACCTATCTCCCTAAGGGCCTGCGGGTGGGCGTTACATTTTTCCTCACTCAATCACGTGACTTCCTCGTCACGGACTGACCACCCTGCCTACCCCCAAAGTGTTGACCCATGGCGCTTGGTGTGAGTTGGTGAAGGTCAGGGGTGGTTCATATATCCTTTACCATTTCTATAAAAGTCCAAATAATCCCTTTACCATTTCTGGCAAAGGTCTAAATAAACCCTTTACCATTTCTGGCAAAGGTCTAAATCATCCCACATGACACCAGAGTACAAAAGGGTAGTATGAACAATAACATTGGCACATATCGGAAGCACATGCGGAATAATGAAAATATGCATGTGTCTTTACGAAATAAGGTAGTGCCAACATGAACATTACATAATAGATTTTAGGTATACAAATAATTTCAGGATAAACAATACAAGAATTGCAAAGGACTAATATAAAGCTCAACTGAAGAAGAATTTAGTTGAATCAGTTTCCAATAGGATGAAACATGAATAGACAACATCAACAAAAGAACTTGATTCTGATAAAATTTGAAAGGTACATTGTATGAATTATTTAGATAATCAATTATACTCCAAATAACTCAAGGAAGGTATCAATGGAAAGCTAAATCGATCTACTTTTAGATAAAATAAGTTTCATACAAATAGGAGTTTCAATTAAAGAGTTACAAATGATTCGGTAATCAAGAGTCAAGAAATAAAATCTCTATTTTGTAGAAACTATAGGATCGAATTCAACAGAAGTTTGGGTAGTTATTTGGACTCCAAACCTTTCAATCTAAGTACCAAAAGAAATATCTATAAGTCTACTTTCCAACAAAGTAAGGTTCGTATAAATCAGAGTTTCCAATAGAGAGTTATAAGCAGTTTAGTATCTAAAGGTCAGAGTTTATTGTCTCTGTTTTACAGATTTCATAGAACTGATTCCATTTGATGTTTGGATAGGCAAATTTACTCCAAATCATACAAGTAAGCTATCAAAAGAAATTTTTACAAGTCTATATTTAGATCAACTATGTTTTACCTAAATTGGAATTCTGTATAGGAATTTATAGCAGAAATAATGTAGAAGGGTCAAAATCTTGATAATTTTTAAGATTCAAACATTTACATTTCAAACAATAGAGATATCAGATTTCAAGGCTAGAATGATTCAAATTTCTCATATCCAAGGCAAAAGCAAAGATTAGAATTGCAGTAGAAAGGAGTGGAACACTTGCCTTAGGAAAATTTAGATTTCCAAATGTGAGGGAATTGATGCAAATCTTAAGCCAAGGCAAAGTTTCTTCTCCTCCTTCAATTCCTTCTTCTCTTCTCAAATTACATTGGCTGCAAAGTTTCCCTTAATTGTGCCTTTAATTGCTTAAGTTTGGTATCATACAAGGATTTGCAAGGTGGCAAGCATGCATGATGGAGGCTTAGGTGTCATTCTTAGAATAAACACAAGTGGCTCATTCTTAGATTACCTAATGCCACATGTCCTCTATTTTTGTTTTATTTGATTTCTTTCTTTCTTTCTTAAACTGAATACAAATCTTTCATAAATCCTATCTAAGTATTAGTATTTACATTTTGGTCCCTAGCACTAAACTTTCAATATAAAAATATTTAGTGCTAAAGTATTATTAAACAAATCCTCATTTTTTTTATAATTTTGGTGCTTACATTATAAGCCCTTAGAAATTTGTAAAAATGAAGGATGTTACACTCTTCCCCCCTTCAAATAAAATTTAGTCCTCTAAATTGGTCATATCTTAATCAATGAAAAGATGAAGCAAGAGACCAGATGTCCTCCATATCCCAGATTCCTAAAAGACATCAATAAATTTTCATCGATCTCTATATAATTTACTAAACCTCAATATATTTTACAAATCAAACATATCAATATTTCTGTAATCCTCAAACCATGCTCTGACACCACTCTATCACGCCCACTCTCTCCCCCCCGAATTTTTATCACATTCAGGATGTGTGACCATGTCTTAAAATCCATAACATTAAATTTCGTACTAACAATCCAATCCAGGATCCATACTAAAATGTTTGAGGATACAGAGAATCATTCAATTATCATTTTCACACTAATCAACCCTGAGTAGTTAAAATCATATATCACATCACACGAACCTTTATAAGAACTCAAACCAACTTAACAAGATATTAACCTCTCTTATAATTCCACAATATGTAAGAATTATACAAATAAAAAATCTAACCATTTACCATAAATTCATATCATCGTAAACTAAACTCAACATTCCAAAATTTCAATCGTGTGAGGTCTTTTAAAGCTTTTACATGATACATCAATCCAAATTCATCGATAATATTTTATTACATACAAAATATATTTATAAAACAACAACATAACAATCCACAATGACGTGTGATAATCTGAATAGCTTTTCACTACCTCAGCCCAATTCTAACATTTTAGCGAGTGACAAACTAACCTGAAAAAAGGTTATATAACAATGGAATGAGCTACAAAGCTCAACAAGTGGTAAGCAAATCCAGAACAGGAGGAGAATAGCTTCAAACAGACTTGGTATCCAAAAACAAGGCAGAGATTCAAGAATTCATGGATATAAACTCATTAGATATAGAATCATAAATATTATTTCATTCAAACATATTTGGTTTATAAAAAGGCAATAAAGAGGAATTAGAACTTATAAGATGACATAAATAGTATTTCGGAGCATATCAAATGACACATAAACTATTTCGGAATATATCAAGGGCATAAGAAGCATTTCAGAACATATCAATGGTAGAAAAAGAATTTCAGAGCATATCAAATGATACATAGGATATTACGGAGAATAACAATGACACTTAATACATTTTGGAGCATATCAATGTCATAGGGAATGTTTCGGAGCATATCAAGTGCAAATGAAATATTTCGGAACATAGCAAAGACGTATGAAATGTTTCGAAGCATAACAAGAGCAAATGAAACATTTCAGAATATATCAATGATGCATGAATGGTTTCGGAGCATATCAAGAGCATAAGAAACATTTCAGAATATATCAATGATGTATAAATAATTTCAGAATATATCAAGAATGAATGAAACATTTCGGACATAGCAAAGACGTATGAAATGTTTCAAAGCATGTCAAAGACATATGAAACATTTTGGAGCATATCAATGGTGCATAGGACATTTCGAAGCATATCAATGGCACATAGGATATTTCGGAGCATATCAATGACAGATGAAACATTTTTGAACATATCAAATAGCATATGAAATGGTTTCAGAACATATTTCAAAGGATAACAATGGCATATGAGATATCTCAGGGCATATCAGAAGAACAAATCAGAAACAGAAGCTCAAATATCATATTAACATTCATTCATTTCATTCTCATCCAAAGCGCACATATAAACACATAAGCAAGGCTTTGGATATCATATCAAAAACACAAAGAGCGCTGTGGGATCACATTCATAATATGGTTCATCCATTTCTAGATGACCACCAAACATAAGTCTCACCCTGCCTGCCTCATCAAGAGTGTAATCGGGGCACTAGGCGTAACATTCTCCCCCGATGTGGGACTAATGCACCCCACCTATCCCCCTAAGGGCCTGCGGGTAGGCGTTACATTTTTTTTCACTCAATCATGTGACATCCTTGTCACGGACTTACCACCCTACGTACCCCTAAAGTGTTGACCTAGGGCACTTGGTGTGAGTCGGTGAAGGTCAGGGGTGGCTCATATACCCTTTACTATTTCTACAAAAGTCCAAATAATCCCTTTACCATTTCTGGTAAAGTTCCAAATAATCCCGTTACCATTTTTGCCAAAGGTCTAAATCATCCCACATGACACCAGAGTACAAAAGGGTAGTATGAATAATAACATTGGCACATATCAGAAGCATATGTGGAACAACAAAAATATGCGTGTGCCTTTACGAAACAAGGTAGTGCCAACATGAACATTACATAATAGATTTCAGGTATACAAATAATTTCAGGATGAACAATACAAGAATTGCAAAGGACTAATATAAAGCTCAACTGAAGAAGAATTTAGCTGAATCAATTTCCAATAGGATGAAACATGAATAGACAACATCAACAAAAGAACTTGATTCTAATAAAATTTGAAAGGTACATTGCATGAATTATTTGGATAACCAATTATGCTCCAAATAACTCAAGGAAGGTATCATTGGAAAGCTAAAACGATTTAGGTTAAATAACTTTCATACAAATAGGAGTTTTAATTAAAGAGTTATAAATGATCCGGTAACTGAGAGTCAAGAAAAAAAATCTCTATTTTGCAGAAACTATAGGATTGAATTCAATAGAAGTCTTGTCAGTTATTTGGACTCCAAACCTTTCAATCTAGGTACCAAAAGAAATATCTATAAGTCTACTTTCCAAAAAAGTAAGTTTTGTATAAATCAGAGTTTCCAATAGAGAGTTATAGGCAATTTAGTATCTAAAGGTTAGAGCTTATTGTCTCTGTTTTACGGATTTCGTAGAGCTGATTTCATTTGATATTTGGATAGGAAAATTTACTCCAAATTATACAAGTAAGCTGTCAAAAAAAAGGTTTACAAGTCTATATTCAGATCAAATAAGTTTTACTAAATTAGAATTCTGTACAGGGATTTATAGCCGAAATAATATAGAAGGGTCAAAATCTTGATAATTTTTAAGATTCAAACATTTACATTTCAAACAATAGAGATATCAGATTTCAAGGCTAGAATGATTCAAATTTCTCATATCCAAGGCAAAAGCAAAGATTGGAATTGCAGTAGAAAGGAGTGGAACACTTGCCTTAGGAAAATTTTGATTTCCAAATGTGGGGGAATTGATGCAAATCTTAAGCCAAGGCAAAGTTTCTTCTCCTCCTTCAATTCCTTCTTCTCTTCTCAAATTACGTTGGCTATAAAGTTTCCCTTAATTGTACCTTTAATTGCTTAAGTTTAGCATCATACAAAGATTTGCAAGGTGGCAAGCATGCATGATGGAGGCTTAGGTATCATTCTTCGAATAAACACAAGTGGCTCATTCTTAGGTTAACTAATGCCACATGTCCTCTATTTTTATTTTATTTATTTTCTTTCTTTCTTTCTTAAACTGAATACAAATCTTTCATAAATCCTATCTAAGTATTAGTATTCACATTTTGGTCCCTAGTACTAAACTTTCAATATAAAAATATTTAGTGCTAAAGGATTATTAAACAAATCCTCATTTTTTTACAATTTTGGTCCTTACATTTTAAACAAGCTCTTACAAATTTATAAAAATGAGGGATGTTACAGGTACCGCCCAATATCAGATTAGGCGATGGTACTATCAGACTGGGTAGTGGTATCGCCAGCATTGGCAGTGACATCGCCAATACCTAGAAAACCCAAGATGAGAAGGATTTTGGCTCCAAATTTGAATACACTTGGAGCCTATAAATACCCCTCTCATCCCTGGGTAAAACACATATACACACAAACTTTAAAAGTGAGAAAATTCTGAAATCACTTTAGAAATTCCTCCTCTAGTCTTCACTTATAAATTTCTATTCTTTCTTTCTACTACTCTATTTTGTTAAGAATTTCTTGAAGTAGAGAAGTTATGGTTATATCCATTAGATTCACAAAAATTTTGGAAGTCATAGTTTTGGAATTCTCCACCATGATCACTTCGAATCGATGAAATCATGAAACCCTTTTCATTTTAAGTAAGTTTACAAAATTTAGAAAAACATTTAAAGCAATCACTTTTGTGAGTCAAGAAATAAGTCCAAGTGTATCTACTATAGTCATCTATAATAACAAATACATATTTGCTACCTCCTAGATTCGTTGTGTCAATTGGTCCAAATAAATCCATATGGATCAATTGTAATGGTCTAGAGGTGCTTATTTGATTCTTTAGTTTGAAGCTAGTTTTTATTTATTTTCCTAGTTGACATACATCACATACTTTGTCTTTAATGAATTTAACATTGGGAATGCCTCTTACAAGTTCTTTAGATGTGATTTGAGTGATTAGTTTTATGCTCGCATGACCAAATCTCCTATGTCAAAGCCAAGCATCATCATTCAAAACCAAAAAAACACATTTCATTACTAAGATCATTAATATTTATGGTGTAGACATTATTTTGTTTTAGTACAATCATAAATGTGTTGTTGTGTAGTTTTTCAATGATCCAAGCATTAGATTCAAATTTCACAATATATCCCTTATCACATATTTGACTAATGCTCAAAAGATTATGCTTTAAACTATCTACCAATAACACATTATTAATTGAAAAACTTGATTTGTTACTTATAGTTCCCTTGCCAATGATTTTACCCTTGTTGTTGTCTCTGAAGGTGATATACCCTTCGTCTTGACTAGTGAGCTTAGAGAATTAAGATAGATCTCCGGTCATATGCCTTGAGCATCCACTATCAAGGTATCATCTCTTACTCCTAGCTTGTGTGGGTGGGTGTGTCTACAAAAGGGGATGGTTTTTAGGTACCCATTTGAACTTAGGTACCTCAAAAATTGATCTACTAAACTTATCATTGTTCATTGAGTTCCTTATCATTCTTTTAGGAACCCATATTAACCTATGTGGGCTAAGTTTCTTATATGGATATTTGTAAGCAATATGTCCAGATTTGCAATAAAAGTTATATTTCAAATGAGATGATACATGTAGTGTTGGTCCTTTAATGAAAGTGGTGGGATTTCGGTGAGATTCGCTCACAAATCCAATTCCACTTCTATTTCCAACGTGACCCTTCTATGCAAGGATTATGTCCAAGCCCTTGCTACCGACCCTAAACTTGTTTAGGGTCTCTTTAAGTAGCATGTTTTCATTTTTAATTGCTTCTAAGTATTCATAGTTAGAGCATGAGGGTAGAGAAGGTATGCTCCTTTTTTAATAAATTAAACTTTTTAGTAATAATTCTACATTCATCAAACAATTCATGGAAAGCAATTGAAAGTTCATTGCAATGTAAATCTTCATTAAATAACTCACTTACCTCTTCTCCTAAAGCCATCAATGTGAAGTTGGCCTCCTATTTGTTGCTTGCTTCTTCATCTTCGGAGCCACTTGAATTGTCTCACGTCGCCTTTAGAGCTTTTTTCCTCTTTGGTAGCTTCTTCTTAGCTTGGGGGCATTCATTTTTGAAGTGCCCCGACTTCTTGTATTCGTAACATATGACTTGGTCCTTTTTTGGTTCAAGTTTATTTTTAGTGTCATTTTTAAATTTATTCCTTCTTATAAATTTTTTGAATTTTTGAGTTAAGAGTGCAAGTTCATCATCAAGGCTACGAAGGGGGTTCTCTAACTCATCATGAGCATGACATGTGAATTTTTAAGTTTTTGAATTCCTCATCACTTGAAACTTCCTTCAAGTGGTCTTCTTGTGTTCTCAATTCCATATCCTTCCTGTTCTTTGGAAGGGGGTTCTCTAACTCATCATGAGCATGGCATATCATTTCGTAGGTCATCAAAGACCCAATGAGTTCCTTAAGAGAAACATTTTTAAGGTCCTTGGCCTCTTGAATGGCCATAACTTTCAGATCCCAACTCTTTGGAAGAGATCTTAAAATTTTTGTTATAAATTCAAAATTAAAAAAACCTTTACTAAGTTCTTTGAGTGCATTGATGACATCCGTGAAGCGGGTGTACATGCCTCCGATGGACTCACTTGGTTTCATTCGAAAAAGTTTGTAAGTATGCATGAGAAAGTTGATTTTGGACTCTTTCACTCGGCTAGTACCTTCATGAGTGATTTCAAGATTGTGCCAAATGTCAAAAGCCGATTCACAAATCAAAATATGATTCAACTCATTTTTATCAAGTGCACAAAACAAGGCATTCGTAGCCTTTGCATTAAGTGCAAAAATCTTCTTCTCCGATTCATTCCATTCATTCATCAGAAGAGAAGATTTCTGAAATCCATTTTCAACGATATTCCAAATCTCAAAATCCATGAAAATCAAAAAAATCCTCATATGAGTCTTCTAATAGGTGTAATTCGACCCATTAAATATAGGTGATCATGTAATAGAATGACCTTCTTGTATACCAGAATAAGCTATCTCTCTTAGGTTTTAAACCAAATGAGAGTGACCAAGCTCTGATAGTAATTGTTAGGATCTGAGCGGCACTAAGAGGGGGGGTTGAATTAGTGCAGCAGATTAAAGCTCATAAATTTGAAATCGATTTCGGAGATAGTTGATTCGTATAGAAATTTCAATTCGATAAAAGAGGTTTTAGCTAAAATAGTTCAAGTGAATGCAATTGAGAATAGAGAGAAGAAGACTGAACAATTTGTAGCTAAGGTATGATGCAAAAATTTAAAAATCACACATCCAAAGTATGTAGTGATGTATAGTGGTCGGTTAAATGACCTATGTCCACTTCCGAAGCCTCATCTGATGAGGCTCCCAACTTTCACTATCAAATCTCTTTAAAGGGGAAGGACTAAACACCCCTCTTACAAACTTTTACAAGTGTTTCACACTCTTATAGATTTTTGACAAAGAGAAAGAGGGAGGTGAATACTTAAGCTATTGAAACAAGATTTTGCTATAGCTTTGACTCAGTTTTCAACTTCTCAAAAGGTGCTTTTACTAGCTGAGGAAAGAGGGGTATTTATAGACTCAATTAGCTTTAAAAAATGGAGCCAAAAAGATTCACATCCCAGATTTTCGAGTACTGGTGGTACCATCGCCTGGCACTAACAGTACCACCACCTGTTGACCCTACTCTGTCAGTGTACTCGGTGATACTGCAGCCTAGTCTAGTGGTACCACCTCTTGATAGAGTCCTCAGGCTATGTAGACTGGCGGTACAACCGCTGGCAGATAATAACTGCCAGTGGTACCATCGCTGGCAGGTAATAACTGCTAATCGTACCACCGCTGGCAGGTAATAACTACTAGTGGTACGATCGCTGGCAAGTAATAACTGTCAGCGGTACCACCGCTAACCTAAGGTGGTACCACCGCCCAGACCTCTTGGGAAGTTATTCCTGGGGCAGTGCCACCGCCCTAATCTAGCGATAGCGCTACCGCCAGACCTGGTCCAACACTATTGAATGAGCCCTGAATCCGACCCAATTCAGTTCAAACAAGGCCCAGTTGGCCCCTACTAGGGTTAATAAGGATTATCACCTAATCCTTACTATAATTACATGCTAACTATGAAATTAAAACATAATTCTAAGCAATTTTAAGACTAGCAATATCAAGTCTTCTTCCGGTGAGCTTTTCAGCGAACTTCCGATGGACTTCTGACACACCCTCGGATTTCTTCCGGCGGACTCCCAATAGGCTCCTGGGCTTTGTGGCAAGTTTGACGAATCATTGGCAAGCTTCCAAACCTTCTCAGTGAGCTCCACGAACTTCCGACGATCTTTTCGATGAACTTTCGAAACCTTCGATAAGTCCTCGATTCGTTCTCGGTTAGTTATGGCAGCATTTTCGACGATCCTTCGGACTTCCAGTAGACTCTCAAACTTCCAACATACTTGACTTCGGTAATTGCTTTATGTCTTTAAGCTATCGTAGTTACTCCGCACACTTATCTTAATAATATGGTTTAGATCAAATAACCTATCAATTGACTTCATCATCAAAATCCAAGATTCAACAGTAAGTACTTAAGTATAAAGTTCACTCGATTTCTTAAGGACCATGGGATTCTATCCCAATGGACACTTCCTTATACACTTCAGCTCAATGGTGTATTGAAAAGGATGAATCGAGAGGGATGAGACCTTTTTTGGCTCCAATTTTGAAGCCAATTGAGCCTATAAATATACCTTACTTCTCATCTAGCTAAGTACATTGAGAAGTGACAAGTATTGAGTCAAAACTATAGCGAAATTGCCTTAAAAAGTTAAAGTGTTCACCTCCTGAATTTTCACTTATAAAATTCTATAAAAGGGTGTAAGCCACTTGTAGAGTTTTGTAAAATGGGTGTTTATTCCTTCCCCTTCAAGAAGGATTGATAGTGGAAGCCAAAAACCTCATCAGAGGAGGTTTTGGAAGCGGACGTAGGTCATTTGACTGAACCACTATAAATCGCTGCGTTTTTCTCTTGGTGTGTAAGTTTTAATTATTGCATTCAATTCTTTACCTCACTGTACTCGTATTCTCCTTCTCTACTCTCTTACATATTCACTCGAATCAAACTTCTTTATTGAAATCAGTTTCATTGAACAAAACTTTCTCTATGCAAACTGAAATCGATTTAAATCATTGATTTTTGTCCGTTGCACTAATTCAGCCCCCCCACTCTTAGTGTCGTTCTAAATCCTAACAATTACATATAAAATTGCTAACTTACAAAAGCAAAACTAAGTTGCACTTATCAAAAGAAAAGAAACAAGTGCCATCTTGCCTATCGTGAGAAACGAAAAGTGCAAACTTGTACATCTCAAGAAGCAAGTGAAAAATTTGCTATTCTTGAACTTAAAAACTTGCTATAATTGTATGTTGTGATATAAATCTAGCTTGAATGTTATAAAATTTACATATCTTTTAATCTTGCTAGATGCAACTTCTCCTTTTTTGTTGATGACAAAGGGGGAGAAGTATATTGATGATATCACGCATTGTATGTTGTATTGAACATTATGATTTTGCATGATGATTGATTCAAAATTTTTAAATTTTAAATTTTTTATCAATATGGCATATTGATAGTGAGAGTTTGTTTAAACTCTGGGAGTTAAGGTTAACTATGTCATTAATTGGATGCCATCATAAAAAAGGGAGAGATTGTTGAATCTCAGATTTTGATAATGAAACCAATTGAGTGTGATTTGTAATCTAATTGTGTTTTGAGTCATGCAGGTCTACTCTCAATCAGGATTAGACAATTGACATGGGAAGAATCAGCATTGCGCTAGAGGAAAACATGTTAGGAGATTGGATATTGAGCTAGAGGTCCGGTCAATGATCAGTAAAAAGCTTCCGACAAAGAAATCGGGCATTAGGCTAAGAAGATCAGAGTTGCACTAAGGCCATCGGGGTTGCAAAGGTCAATGACCGATTGGGCAACAGGCCACAAGAGAGGATGATACGCCAAAGTGTTGGACAAAGCACCGATGGGCCAATGATGTGCCGTGTAACTAATTACGATTTGTATTATAATAATTATCTAGATCGAAGTAGGATTAAGGACTAATTGAGTTAGAATTGGGCCAACTCAATTAGGAGCTAACTGAGCCTGAATCAAAGCTGTATTAGGTCGGATGAAAGGCTTACAAAGTGCCCGGATGCCACGTCAGACAATGGCACCACTAGTTGGTGGTGGAATCGCTTGAATGCTCAATCTTCTAGACTGAGTCTGGACGGTGGTACCATCCAGTGATAGTATGTTGATAGGACCCTAGCAGGGTTGGGTCCTATTCAACCATGTAGCAGCTAATAAAAACCCTGTGATAGTGTAATAAATCCTACCTAGCCGTCTCTATCTTATAAAGAAGAGAGGCTAGGATTTACATTTGGGTCTTTGGGCTTCTTAGCTGTCGCCCTCCTTGTTACTAGGCCAGTCGACTAAGGTTGATAGCAAATTGGGTAGTTCACTTAGGAAGTAACCCCTAGGGCTAGGGTTTGGAGCTCTAAATAAGCATGTAGCCTCCATCTCTTTGGAATAAGAAAAGATCAATCTACTTTGCAGTCATTTGGCCAACTACCAAGGAGGGTGGAACCCCTATAGCGTTTTAAGGGTTGATCCCTCTCAAAGATCAATCTCCATATAATTCCTCTGGGGTTTTATCATCTGGTATCAGAGCAGTGATCTTGATACTTTTGCTGCATCTCTACCGCCCACCATCAACCAAGCAATTCCCACAATTGCTCTTGACGTCGCCATCTCCACCTTCATCTTCTGTCGTAGATCAAATCAATCTACTGTCACCGCTTCCAATTGCATCAGAGATATGGTATTCTCCTATCGCTAATACCTTTTGCTATTGTAATTTGCCATTCAAAATAACAAAAAAAAAGGGTCTTACTATCTATCCCTTATTGCGAATTCCTTTCGTTGTAAAAGTTATCATCTTTGTGAATGAAGGATTGCTATAAAAAATTTCAGCCACATATTACTGCTTTAAACCGATCTATTGCTATTCTTTTTGAACGAAATTTTTTGAGCACCTCATAGATCATCTTGGCTTTTATCTGGGATTGATCTATCATATAATTCATCTCTAAAACATTATCAAGACTCTTCAATTATATCAAGGAGGTAAGTACTTGAGTATAGAGTTCACTCAATTTCTTAAGGACCATGGGATTCTATCCCAATGGACACCTTCTTATACACTTCAACTTAATAGTGTATCGAAAAGGAGGAATTGCATATTGTTAGATATGGTGCGATTTATAATGAGTTTCGTTAACCTACCTATCTCATTTTGGAGATACACCCTAGAGTTCACAGCTTATCTTCTGAACAGAGTTCCAACTAAGCTGGTAGTATCTACACTATATGAGATATGAAAAAGGAAGAAGCTTAATCTTAAAGTTGGTAAGATTTGGGGCTGCCCTGTCTACGTTAAGCGATACAACCCTGATAAGTTAGAATTCAGGATAGAATGGTGCAAGTTCATGGGATACCCTATGGATATTTATGGATATTATTTCTATCACTCTGAGGACCAAAAGGTCTTTATAGCCAAAAGGATGGTACTCCTTAAGAAAGAATACATTCTTGGTGGAGACAACGGGAATATGATAGAGTTGAGTGAGGTTAAAGAACCTAGCTTAAGCATCATTCTGTAACCCGAGTTTATTCAGGTACCTAGCACACAAGTTCTGACTTTACATAGGTCCGACAGAGCACCTCATCCTCTTGAGAGATATGTGTGACATATTAGAGGAGAGGATATTGAGAATATTAATCATAAGACCTATGAGAAGGCTATTACTAATATAGACTCTAGGAAGTGGCAAAAAGTCATGAATTCTGAGATGGATTCCATGTACTCCAATAAGCTTTGGAACTTAGTTGATGCACCTAAGAGTATTGTATCCATTGGTTACAAGTGGATTTTCAAGAAGAAGATTGGAGTAGATAGAAAGGTGGAGACCTATAAATCAAGGCTAGTATTTAAAGGGTATCATCAAAGGCAAGGTGTTGACTATGATGAGACCTTCTTACCTGTAGCCATATTGAAATCTATCCAAATTATGTTGGCTATTGCAGCATACTATAATTATGAGATTTTGCAGATGGACGTAAAAACCATATTTCTCAATAGCAAATTCGAGAAGGAGGTGTATATAATACAACCTGAGGGATTTATATCTAAGAAAAGTCCAAATAAGGTATACAAGTTGCTTAAGTCCACATATAGACTAAAGTAAGCTTTCTGAAGTTGAAATTTAAGATTTAATGAGGTGATCAGATCTTATGACGTCACTAAGAATGAAGATGAGTCTTGTATGTATAGGAAGGTAAATGGGAGCCCTATCACTTTCTTGGTGCTATATGTGGATGACATTATGATTATTGGGAATGATGTAGGAATGCCCTCCATAGTAAAGGCTTGGCTATCTAAATATTTTTCTATGAAGGACTTAGAGGAAACATCCTATATCTTGGAGATTTGGATCTATTGAGATAGATCCAAAAGGATGCTTGGCTTGTCCCAGTCTAGGTATATGGACACTATTATCAAAAGGTTTGACATAGAAAATTTCAAAAGAAGTCTCATATCGATGAGACATGGAATATCACTTTCTAGGAGTATGCCCCCAAAGAATCCTGAAGAAAGGGCAAACATAGATAGGATACTCTATGCCTCAGCGATAGAATCTATCATATATGCTATGCTATGTATCAGGCCTAATATAGCACATGCTCTAAGTGTTACAAGCAGATATTAGGCGGATCCAGGTTTGGAACATTGGAAAGCAGTAAAGTGTATCCTTAAGTACTTGAGAAGAACTAAAGATCTTTTACTGATATATGAAGGAAATAGCCTTAGGGTTGAGGGCTACACAAACTCGAGTTTCCAATCTAATATCGATAATAGCAAGTCTAACTCAAGATATGTGTTCACCATGAATAAAAGAGTAGTATGCTAGAAGAGTTCCAAGTAATATACTATTGTTGACTCAATCACAAAGGTAAAGTATATTGTTGTGGCAGAAGCAGCAAAGGAGAGAGTCTGGATAAAGAAGTTTATCACATATATAGGAGTCATACCAGACAGCGAGAAATCGATTCCTTATATTGTGACAATAACAGGAAGATTGTTCAAGTGAAAGAACCTAGGTCTAAGTAGAAGACTAAGCACGTTTTGAGAAGGTTCCACCTGATCATAGTGATCGTGGCGTATGTCATAGATCTAATGATGAAATCATTGTCTCAAATTATCTTTGAGCATCATACGGGTCTGATGGAGATTAGACAAATGGATGAATGGATTTATGTCAAGAAGGAGATTGCTAGTCATAGGTGCCCTACAAGCTAATCATGTGAGTGATGACACGTAAGACCCATTGCACAATCTTTTTGCTTATTATTATTATTGATATATTCTCTTTTTATATTTCATGTTGCATATATTGTGATGTTCATGGATCTATACATTATGAATCGGATCATGATGAGATCATGATAATAAAACTAATTTGCCTTTAAACACAGGCCCTAAATAATCTCAATCATAGGCTTCTCAAGAGGAATATCGAGATAACTAGATAGGCTAGTATGTTGTATATCTATCTATATGATGGAGGCAGTTGATCTCATAGTTGCTCGTGTGGGAATACTAAGGATCTAGTGCAAGTGCTTATTGGAGAATAAGTTCACTGATTGATTCACTCATAGAATATTGGATGGTTGATGATACCTCATTGTCAGATAGTGATTCTATCATTCTAATTATGTATTTGGTCTTTAGACTTAAAATACTAAGAATGTTCTAAATGAGTACTCCACTCTTTGATACCAAATTTATAGGTTTGGTGCTAGTCATTGGTGCCTTGCAAGCCAATCACGTAAGTGATGACACATGTGACATGATAGACACTCTTTTTGTATATTATTTATTTAATATTTTTCTTATTTTATATTGCTTATTGGATATATATATATATTATGATATATATGGATCTATGCAATGGGAATCAGATCATAATTAGATCATGATAATGAGATCAATTCGCCTTTAAACATAAACTCTAAATAATCTTGGTCATAAGTTACTTGGGAGGGATATCGAGATAACCAAACAAACTTATATGTTGTATATCTATCCATATGATAGAGACGGTTAATCTCATAGCTGCTCGTATGGAGACACTAGGGATACAATGCAGGTACTCATTAGAGAATGAGTTCACTGATAGATCCGCTTACGGAATGTTGGATAGTTGATGATACCTCATTGTCAGACAGTAATTCCGTCATCCCAGTGGTGTATCTGGTCCTTAGACTTAAGACATCAAGAATGTCCTGTATTAGTACTCTACTCTTTGATATTGGACTTATCGATCTGGAAGTTCCTAATCTAGCACAACCAATCATTAGGAGTGGCTGCCAACTTTACGAGGACATCTACTTTAGGTGTCATGAGAGGAATATCTCATGTATTCTTGCTCAGGAAAATCCCCGGCCAGGGTCATTCGAAGTGAGAGAGAAAGATTTCTTCAAGAGAATCTGATTAGAATGAGACTCGAGTACAAACCATATAGGCCTGATAACACAATGCTCGGTATATGGTCTTTGAGATATTATATAGATGAGGAACTGTAGGTATACGGTAATTAAGGACAGATAAGTCTAAAGGATTAGATTCCCTTATATCATATGGAGACTACAACGTAGCGACCTAGTACATTTATAGTCGATGAGTCGAGTGAATTATTATAGAGATAATAATTCACTGAGCTAGAAGAAGTTCTGATAGGTATAACTTACAGCCAGCTTGATATTGAGCCTAAAGGATCACATACATATGTTAGGTGTTGCAATGAGTATAGGCTCGGATATAAGATATCTGTTGGAGCCCCTATCTTATTGGATATCCAATAAGCCCTTGAATTATTGGATCCTATGGATGAGATCCAATAAGAGCTAATAAGAGATTATTGGGTAGAGACCCACTAATCTAAGAAGCTTGGGTAGTTGGATAGAGATTTAGTACCCAATATGATAAGATCTATTAGGGTTAGGTTGATAGAGAACTTCTATAAATATGAGGAAACCAAAGGGCCATAGGCTAGGCCTCTCTTGGTTACCACCTCCTATTCTCCTCTCTCTTTGAGGTGCATCTTCACAGTTCCTATCGTGTGGATTACCGATAAAGAGGAGGACAGTTGACATCTTTCATCCTCTCCCACATTTCTGTAGAAATTCAAAGATATACGATCTCCCTTAGTAATATATCTTTTTTATACACGTAGTTTTTTGTTTTGTAATTTTTGCACACCAATCTTCGCACGACGATGAAATCTTTAGTGTAAATCTAGGATTATTTTTTTTTTGTTCTTCTACTGTGCATATGATGTCACCTCTAAATTTTTTAATATTTAGAAGTTTCAAATCTAGCATAATCAGTTATCAAGAGTGACAGCCAACTTTACAAGGGTAAATGAGTGTCGATAGAATATTATCTACTCTTAGTGTCATGAGAAGAATATTTTATATATTTTTGCTCAAGCAAATCCCTAGCCAGGGTCATTTGGATTGAGAGAGAAAGAGTTCTCCGAAAGAATTTGATTAGAGTAAGACTCAGGTAGATATGTATGGGCCTGATAATATCATGCTTGATATATAATCTCTAGGATATTAGATAGATGAAAGACTATATATACATAGTAACTAAGGGCAGACAAGTCTAATTGATTAGATCCCTCTGTATTATCTAGAGACTGTGATGTAGTAACCTAATATATCCATAGTCGATGAGTCGAGTAAATTATTATAAAGATAATAATTCAATGAGTTAGAAGGAGTTCTGACATGTATGACTCATGGCTAGCTCAATATTGGGCCTAGAAGGTTATACATATATGGTAGTTATTGCAACAAGTAGAGATTCGAATATGAGATATCCATTGGAGTTCCTACCTTATTGGACATCTAGTAAGCTCATAAATTATTGGATCTTTTGGGTGAGACCCAATAAGACCAAATAGAGATTGCCGGATAGAAATCCACTAATCCAAAAGGCTTGGGTAGTTGGATAGAGATCCAGTACCTAATAGCATATGATGCATTAGGGTTATGTTGATAGAAACCTCTATAAATAGGAGGGAACCAAAGAGGCATATGCTAAACCCTTTTTTATTGTCACCTATTCTCCTCTCTCCCTCTCTTTCTCAGTTGACAATCACAATTTGAGACATGTAGATAGTAAGAAGGGTCGGCCCCTTCTTGATCACGTGATGCACGTGGAGAGGAAAATTATATAATAATTTAAAGAGCATCTTGGTCATATCTATAATGCTATAGACCTCAATTGATCTCCTTCATCCTCTCCTACAGATCTGAGATTTTTTAAGAATATATGATTTCTCTATATAATAAATCTCACTTGAAACGTGTGATTTTTTATTTTATAATTGTTGCCCATCAATCATCGCATGATAATGAGATTTTTTTTAAGAAATCTGTGATTTTTATTTTTCGTTCTTCGACTGCACATGTGATATTTTGATCAGATTTTCTAATAGAACCATCAACTATGATAAAGAAATATCAAATCAAAGATTGAGAACTAACCTCAATTGATAAGACTTGAGTAAGAATACATTTAAGAATCCTAAGCTACAAGTGTGTTATGATTAAGTGTTACAATCGAAGGTCCAACATGAGCTCCTGAAACTTTGTGACTTGCCAAGGTGTATAGCAACTCACTCTCGGGGAAAGCTTTAGCCTATCTAATCTCCAACAAGGTTTGGAATGGACCTTCTTGATTTTAGACTCTAAAGTTTAGACGTTCCCCACATATGGGATGTAGAACACCTCATAAAATACTATTCTTAAAGGGGACTTGGTATCACATTGTATTATCATAAAATTACACTCAAATTTATAAAAAAAAATTGATTTTCATCAAAAAGGAAAAATAATTACATGATAGTTAGAGTCCTTTACACTTTAGCCAGGAAAAAAGAAAGTTTCCAAAACAAAAAAAAGAAAAAAACAAAACATGGAAGGCAGAGCTTATTAAGCAATTGGTGTGGTCTCGAATTGGGAACCAACACTGGTTGAGCATTGTCAACTATGATGATGGTTTCGGTCTCATGCTCAGAACCACATCTACAGGAGCCAAGCCTCCTTGGTTAAATCAAAATGGTCATTGCTTTCCATCGTGACAAGGTGTCTCTAGCGCATTGGCTGCTTAGATCAGTATGGATCGCTCGGATCCATAGGAGGCGCAAGCCCCAACTGATCTCTTAAGACTTAGGAAATTGCCAAGTGAGTTATAGTCAAAAGAGAAATAGCCATGATTGATGAGAACTTGGTGGTACTCGATAGCCCCTTGGCTTCATATTATGGCCGAAGAAATTCCTATATGTGGAGTTGGTGGGTTAATTCTTCATTGTGGTAGGCGAGGTCGATGTTCTTGAATTGGGTTTGAATGGCTTGTTTAGCCACTCTCCTCTTCTCCTCAGGTCGATAGACACTGAGTTGCGGCTTCAACTTCTTACACTCCATAGATATCGCTGTGTGATCTTGCTCTGCTTTCTCTAGTCGATCTATCACTAATTTTTTCCGAACATCCTACTGTTCTTGGATGTGGACGGCTGCTGATGAATCATAAGCTTGATCAAGCATCACGATCATTAGATAGTTAGCCTACGTAAGGAATGAAGCTTTGATCAAAAAGCAAAACACATCCAATCAACACGACTTTGTCAAAGGTGTCGGATCTCAACATCACCAAATTTTTGTGTGCCTAATTGAGTGTTATGTCCTGGTTGTATACTAGTCCTCCAGTAAACATTTTTAACCTTCTGAAAGTGAGTTTGGAAAAGAGCTCTGAAAGCCAAAGTTCGAAGGTTGTAAAGATTCTCTGATGAGAATAAGAAGGGAACACAAGGCTTAAGGACCCCCCTTCTACGGGGATCGAATGACTTTTGACCATTAGACCCTTCATTTGTCCGATGGTTCGACTGAGAGCAATGTGTAAACTCTAATTAACCAGAGATTGGATTCTAAGGCCACAATCTCCTCTTATCATCCATCGTTCAACTAAACATCGGACATGGGAACTCCTGATTGGATCAAGAAGATCAGACATAAAGCAATAATTTCAAATTATTAAAAACCAAATCAAATCAGATGTGGTTGGATCTTAAACATCTAGAACAGATTAGTGCCATGACTAATATAGACAAATCTAGCCATAAAGCATCCTTAGTCTTGTATGATGTAACCAAATTAGATAACGAAGCATTCATTATCTCTTGAGATGATCAAATCCAATCATAAAATATTAGTTATCTCTCGATGCAACTAAATGCAACCATTAAAAGGATCTATTGTCTCTTAATGAGATTGAGTCTAATTAAATCTAGATCTTAAATTGAGTTAGTTTTAGGTATAATCTCACTAACTCAATTAGGGGCTAATTGGACCTGAATTAAGATTGAGACTGATTTGGGCTAATTAGGAAGCTCATTTAGTAATCCAAAATTGGGTCAGGCGGTGGCATCGCTAGACCTGATAGTGAAACCGCTAGCAGCCCGATCTCCCAAGCATTGATTGGGCAGTACTATCGCCCAGACTAATGGTGGTATCGCCTAGTGCTAGGCGGTCGTACTACCCAGACTGATGGTAGTATCACACAGACATAGTCTTCTAGGCTATGTCATGCGATCGTACCATTCAAACTAGAAGTGATACCACTAGTGTAGGGGTGTCAAACAGTAGTACCACCCAGAACTAGCGGTAGTGCCGCCAGTACCCCGAGAACCCAGGATGAGACCTCTCTTGACTCTATTTTTGAAGTCATTTGGGGCCTATAAATACTCATTCATTCCTACTCGGTCATAATATGATTGTAAATGAAAACTTATGACTCTATGTAAGAAAATTCTATTGTAATCTTTTGAGAGTTTTCCTCTTCTTCTTTAAGCTTAGAATTTTGTCTGAGGGTTGAGACTTGTAAAGGTTCTTTCCTAAACCCGTGAAAAGAAGAAAGTGTTGTAAAATGGTAGTTGATCTTTGCCTATTGAAAGAAGATTGTTGGTGAAAGTCGATGGCTTCAACGGAGGAGGAATCGATAGTGGACATAGGTCCCGATAACCAAACAACTATAAATTTGGTGTACTCTTTTCTTTGCTATTTATTTTATTGCTTACTTAGTTGCTCACTTCACTTTACACTTCTTTTGAGTAAGCTCACTTTCAATATCGGTTTTTATTGAACGTATTTTTTTTTCTAAATTATCGATAGTTTCCGAAAGCACTAATCACTCCCCCTCTTAGTGCTGATATGGTCCTAACGCTCAGTATTAGAGTCAATATTTTCTTATTTGGTTTAACACCTAAGAGAAATGACTTTTCCGACAATCTAAAGAGTCACTCTATCACTCGTCCTCATATATTCAATAGGACGAATTACATGTACTAGAAAATACATATGAGAATTTTTTTTATTTCTATGAACTTTGATTTGTAGAATATTGTCAAATGTAATTTTCTAAAATCCTCTAGACCAATGAATGAATGGAATGATCTAGAGAAAAGATTGTTTTCTTTGAATGCTAAAGCGATGAATGATTTATTTTATACTTTAGACAAAATAAATTTAATCATGTTTCTATTTGCGAAACTACACATGATATTTGACACACACTCGAAGTCATACATAAAGGCACAAGTAGAATTAAAGAGTCTAAAATTAATCTTTTAGTGTATAATTATGAATTATTTCGAATGAAACCAAGTAAAATCATTGAAGACATGTACACCCATTTTACGGATATCGTTAATGGTTTGAAAGCACTTAGTGAAAGTTTTTCAAATCTTGAACTTGTTAACAAAATTTTAAGATCTCTTCCAAAATGTTGAAATTCAAAAGTAATAGTAATATAAGAAACAAAGGACTTGAATAATTTTCTGCTTTAAGAACTTATCAGGTCTTTAATAACCTATGGAATGACTTGTGTGGCATATAATGAACTTAAGAACAATCTTTCAAAAAACAAAAAGAATATAATACTTAAAACCAAAGAAGATCACTTGAGTGAAAACTTAAGTGATGATGATAATAATGACTTGGCACTCCTCACAAGAAAATTTAAAAAAATTATAAAAAGAAATAAAACAAATCTTGTAAAACAAGACACTAAGAATAAAAATGAACTCTAAAAGGATATGATCATCTGCTATGAATACAAAAAGTTAGGAACACTTCAAAAGTGAATGTCCCCAAGGAAATAAGAAGCTATCAAAGAAAAAGAAAGCACTCAAGGCGACTTAGTATGAATCAAGTGCATCCAAAGATGAAGAGCAAACCAACAAATATGAAGTGGCAAACTATGCATTAATAGCGTTTGGCAATGAGGTATGTAACTCAAACAAATCACTTTTATCTTACAATGAATAATTTAATGCTTTTCATGATTTGTTTGATAAATTTAAATTAGTTGATAAAAAATATAAATTGTTAAAAAAGGATCATGCTTCTCTTTCTAGTAAATTTAAAAATTTTAAAAATAAGCATGACAATTACATGTTAACTCCTTGTACTAAGTGTGAAGAGTTAGATTCACTTAAAAAGAAAAATATATTACTACATCAAACATTAGAAAATTTTAAAATTGATAGCAAATGTTTAAACATGATCGTTGTTAACAAAGGTCATGTATATAGAAAAGTAGAAATCGGTTTTGTGAGTAACAACACTCAACAAAAACTAACTATATTTATAAAAAGACCCACATTACATGTTCCCCTAAAAATAAATATAATTTTTATGGGAGATGTGGTCATTATACCTACAAATGTGTATTTAAAAGATATAGCTCACATAAGTTAGTTTGAGTTCTTAAAGGAACCATAAATAACTCAATGCCAATAGTCAAGATAGATAGATCTATATAAGAGGGACCTAAAGTTAAATGGGTATCTAAAAGTAAACCCCCTTTCTTGTAGATATGTCCTCAATCAAATGCTCGAAGCAAGAGATGGTACCTTAATAGTGGATGCTCAAGGCATATGATCGGAGATCCAATACATTTCTCTAAACTCACTAGCCAAGACGAAGGATATGTCACCTTCGGAGACAACAACAAAAGAAAAATTATTGACAAAGGAAATATAGGTAACAAATCAAACTTTTTGATTGAAGATATGTTGTTAGTAAATGGTTTGAAACACAATCTACTTAACATTAGTTAATTGTGTGATAAGGGTTATAATATCAAATTTGAATCTAATGCTTATATTATAGAAATACCATACAAAAATAGATTAATAATTACTTTAAGGACTAATAATGTATATACTATTGATCTTTATGAGTTTTGTAATGAAACTTATTTTTCGACTTTAAACGATGATGTATGACTTTGGCATAGGAGACTAGGTCATGTTAGCATGAAACTAATCTCACAAATTACAATTAAAGAACTTATAAGAGATATGTTTAAAATTAAATTTGTCAAAGACAAAGTTTGTGATGCATACCAACTAGGAAAACAAATAAATAGTAGTTTTAAATCAAAATATCAAATAAGCACCTCTAGACCACTACAATTAATCCATATGGATTTATTTGGACCAATTAATATAATAAGTCTATAAGATAGTAAATATACTTTTATAATTATCAATGATTGCTTTAAATGTTTTATGAAGTTTTATAAATTAGTTCAAAATGAAAAGGATTTTATGATTTCGTCAATTCATAGTAATAATGGTAGTGAGTTTAAAAATTATGATTTTCAAGATTTTTGTGATTTACATGGGTACAACTATAATTTCTCTACTCCAAGAAATCCATAACAAAATAGAGTTGTTGAGTATAAGAGATGGCTAGAACCATACTCAATAAACATAACCTACCTAAATATTTTTGGGCCAAAGTTATTAACATGACATGCTATGTCATGAATAGGGTTCTGGTAAGATCATTACTTCCCAAAACTCTGTATGAATTGTGGAACAACAAAAGATCCAATATTTTATATTTTAAAGTTTTCAGTTATAAATATTTTATTTTAAATAAAAATAATGCCTTAGAAAAATTTGATGTAAAATCCAATAAAGGTATTTTCCTTGGATATTCCTCTATTTCTAAAGCTTTTCGTGTCTTTAATAAAAGAACTTTGGTGATAGAGGAATCTATTCATGTTGTTTTTAATGAGATTTTTGAATTTAAGAAAAATAATTTTAATTTTGATACTTTGAATTTAAATAAAAATTCTTCTCTCTCTAGCAACTTGGATGCATCTGCCTCCAAAGAATCCTTACCCAAGGAATGGAAGTATATAGATACTCATCCTAAGGAGCTAATCATTCGAGATACATAAAAAGGTGTTCAAACTCATTCTTCTTTTAAATTTTTTTATGCAAATACAGCTTTTTTCATCTTAAATTGAACCAAAATATATTGACAATGCTCTAAAAGATTATTCATAGGTTTTTTCAATACATGAGGAGAAATGAGGTGTGGAAGCTTGTTCTTAGACCTAGTGACCATCTTGTAATTAGCACTAAATGGGTCTTTAGAAACAAGTAAGATGAACTTGGTATCATGGTTCAAAACAAGACTAGATTAATGGCCAAATATTTCATCCAATAAGAAGGGATCAATTATAAAGAAACCTTTTCTCCTATGGTGAGACTAGAAGCCATAAGAATACTCCTTGCCTATGCTTGTTGTAATAATTTTAAGTTATTTCAAATAGATGTTAAATGTACTTTTCTTAATGGCTTTATTTTCGAAAAAGTTTATGTTGAACACCCACTCAGATTTAAGAATATTTTTTTTCCTAACCATATGTTCAAGTTATCTAAGACTCTCTATGGATGAAAACAAGCCCCAAGGGCTTGGTATGAGAGACTTAGTTCATTTCTTATTAAGAATAATTTTTTTAAAGGTATGGTCGATATTACATTGTTTATTAAATATTTTAAAAATAATTTATTATTGTTCAAATTTATGTTGATGATATTATTTTTGGTTCTACAAATGAGTATTTGTATGTCTTTTACCAAAAGTATGAGTCAAGAATTCAAAATGAGTTTAATAGAAGAATTAATATTTTCTTAGGATTGTAAATTAAGCAACTTAGTAATGGAACCTTTATTAGTCAAACTAAGTATGCTTTAGATCTATTAAAATGATTTCATATGGATAGTGTTAAGGCCATTAACACATTAATGAGCACCTCTACAAAATTAGATGTGGATATTGATGGAGAATATTTTGATCAAAAAACTTTTACGGGTATGATAAGTAGTTTACTATACCTCACAGCAACTAGACCTGATATTATGTTTAGTATTAGACTTTATGCTAGATTTCAATCTAATTCCAAGTAATCTCGCTTTAAAGGTGTTAAAAGGATTTTTAGATACCTAAAGGAACTCATAATATAGGATTATGGTATCCAAAATCTAAAAAATTTGTCAGCTCTTAGGTCATACACTTATTTCTTGATCTTCCAAAAAATAAAATTATGTCGTATTATCTGTTGAATCTCGAATTTTGATGATGAAACAAATAAATAGTGATTATGATCTAATCTGCATTTTGAGTGACACAGGTAGCTTCGATTAGGAATAAACAATTGAAGCAGGAAGAATCGACATTGGGCCAGAGGAGAACATGTCAGATGATTGAACGTCGAGCCAAAGAATCGATCGACATATCAACAGAAGACTTCGGGCCATGGATTTGAGCATCGGGCTAAGAAGAGTAGAATTGTGCTAAGGAGATCAGAGTTGCGAAGGTCAACCGTCGATTGGGCAATAGACCACAAGAGAGGATGATGTACCGAAAAATCAGACAAAGCGACAATGGACCAATGACATGCCAGACAACAAATTGATTCATGCTTCATAATAATTGTCTAGATCAAAGTAGGTTTTAGGTCTAATTGGATTGAAATTGGGCTAACTTAATTAGGGGCCAATTGGGCCCAACTTTTAGTTGTGTTGGCCTAAATGAAAGATCCAAACTATGACCCAAGAAGTGGGTTAGGTAGTGGCATGTCAGAACAAACGATGACACTACCAGAACAAGCGGTGGAACTATTTGTGGCTCAATCTTCAAGATAGTCTCCGAGATTGTGTCAAGCAGTGGTACTGCCCAATACTGGCGGTGGAACCACCAATACCCTAAAGACTAGGGTGATTCAAATTTTAGCTCTAAGTTTTAATCCTCTTGATGCCTATAAATACCCCTCTCATCCTTGGTTAGGACACACACCAATTGAGAAAGAAAAGAGGAAATACTCTACTATAATAGTATGAAACTTCCCCCACCTTAGCTTTAAGTGTTGATTAAGTCTAAGAAAGGGGTGAGTGGGCTTGTAAAAGGTTAACTCTTGAACCTATTAAAAGAAGAAGAGAGCTGTGTGGTTAGTCTTCACCCTTTAAAGGAAGACCAATGGTGAAAGCCGGTAGCCTCGATGAAGGAGGAATTGGGAGTGGACGTAGGTCGGATGACCGAACCACTATAAAATTGGTGTGCCTCTCTTTCTTTGCTTGTCTATTTATTTTGCACCTACTCTACTTCCACATCACTCACTTACAAACATATTCGAAGTTTAATGTCTTTGTCGAAATATGTTTTCATTGAACGAAACTTTTCGTATGAAATGATTTTCTGAAATATAGACATTTTTATCGCTGAACTAATTCACACCCCCCCCCCTCTTAGTATTGTATTGGTCCTAACAATTGGTATTAGAGCCTTGTTATTTCTTGTTTTGATTAACACCCAAGAGAAATGGCTCTTTTCGGCTTTCAAGAGAGCTTTTCTATTGTTCATCCTCCCATGTTTATTGAGACAGACTACATTTATTGGAAAACTCGAATGAGAGTTTTCTTACTTTCTTTGAATTTTGATTTATGGAATATTATGGAATATAGTTTTCAACAACCTTCTAAACTTATGAATGAATAGATGAATTTTGAGAAAAAATCATTTTCACTAAATGCAAAGGCTATGAATACTTTATTTTGTGCCTTGGATAAAAATAAATTTAATCAGATTTTAATTTACAAAACTGCACATGACTTTTAACATACACTTGAAATTATATACGAAGGCACTAGTAGAGTTAAGGATTCTAAGATAAATATTTTGATGCATGATTTTGAATTATTTTATATGAAACCAAACGAAATTATTGGAGATATGTATACCCGATTTACAGATGTTATCAATGGTTTAAAAGCACTTGGTAAAAGTTTTTTGAATCTTGATCTTGTTAACAAAATTTTAAGATCCCTTCCAAAAAATTAAGATCTAAAAGTAATGGTAATACAAGAAACAAAGTACTTAAATATTTTTTCATTGGAAGAACTTATCGGGTCTTTGATGACCTACGAAATGACATTCACGGAACATGATGAACTTGAGAACCACCTTCCAAAGAACAGGAAGGATTTAGCACTTAGAACAAAAGACTACTACTTAAGTGCTAACTCAAGTGATGATGATGATGATGATGATGATGATGATGATGATAATGATGCTGATGATGACCTTGAACTCTTCACTATTAAATTTAAAAAATTTATAAAATAAGAATCTAAAAGTAAAAGTGAACTTAAAAATGGGAGGCTACAAAAAAAAAAAAGAAAAGACTCAAAGTGGCATGGGATAAATTGGGTGTATCCGAAGGCAAAGTAGCGAGCCGCGCTTTAACAACTTTCAACAATGAGGTAAGTAACTCTATCAATTCAATTTTACCTTACCATGAAGTTGCTTAGTATTTTTTCTCTTCCATGATTTGAATTAGTTAAAAAAATTATTATTATTTTATCATGCTTTTCTTTCTAGTATTTTTTGAAAATTAAAAATTATGAATGATAATTACATATTTTATGATAATGCTTGCACATCAAATAAGATTAAATCTATATATATTTTAAGAAGCAATTATCTTGATGATTTTGTATTGATTTCGGTTCTAAACATGATTCTTGGCTTTTATATGAAAATTTTGAACATGCTTATATGAGATCAATCACATAAAAAAAAGAGAAAAATGTACTATCATGATAAATCAAATCTTATGTTTAAAAATACTTTATTGTTTTGGTCTTGATGGTTTTTATCATGAAATTTATTTTTCAGTTCTAAACATTGATGCATGGTTTTATTTGGCATAAAAAAAATAAATGCATGCAAGAATAAAACAAATAACTTAAAAGGGGAATGCAATTTCTATCTCTATCTTATCGTTTTTTCAATAAAAGATGGATGAATCCATGTATATTATGTTTTATGAATCTCTTGAACGTGTTTTTGATCATTTGACAAATTGAATGAAAATAATGATGTTTTTATATCATGCTTGATGATTTTATATTTTGAAATTATACATGATAAGGGGAAGTAATGATGGTTTGAAAAATATTTTTGACAATCTTCTTATCACATGAATCATGATTCCTTCACTTGATAGTCAAAATTTTTTTTTTACTTCTGGGAATTACAACTTGAAAGTGTTCTATGAATCAAGATTTTTTTTTCCTTTCACTAAAGAAAAGACTTATTCAAATGAATCTTGATTCTTTCATTTGATATTTATGAATTAAGATTTAGTATGAATCAAGATCTTTTGTTTATCCTCCTATGACTCTTCTTGGTATTTACTAAAGAAGAAATTTATTTAAATCAACCATGATATGTCACTTGATTTCTTGATGACTTCTTGATGTTCATGACTTGAATTTTGATGATTAAAACATTTGTGATATTTTTTTATATACCTCATTTGTAATGATTTGAAAATTGATGTAAAGGGAAAAGAATTATAGTATTGTATTCTTCATTTCTTTTTTATAATGACAAAGGGGAAACAAGAATTCTAGCTTATGCATCACAAAGCAAAATTGCTAGCTCAATCATTGCAAAGAAAGAATTTGCTAAGCTTACACTTCTCAAAAGAGAAGGAAGTTGTCATCTTGAACATCATAAAAAAAAATATTTGCTAGCTTATAAAGGCCAAACTTGCTTATGTTGAATCTTGGATTTTGATGATAAAGTCAATTGATAGATTATTTGATCTAATCCATATTATTGAGATTAGTGTGCAAGATTAACTACGATAGCTTGAAGACAAAGCAAATTACCGGAGTCAAGTTGTTGGGAGTTCGAAAGTCCACCGGAAGTCCAAAGGATCATCGAAAGTACTGCCGAAACCAACCAAGAAAGAATCGGGTATTGGAATTTAGAGTGGCACTAAGAGGGGGAGTGAATTAGTGCAGCAGTTAAGTACGATAATTTTCGACGATTTAAAACAATGCTTTCAGAAACTTCGAATAATGAAAATTTTGTTTCGACAAAAACCTGGTTTCAATTGAATCGTATCGAAAAGTGTTTAGCTTGAAAGCATTAAGAGAAGAAGGAGGCAGTGAACAAGTAAAGTAAATAGGTTTATAGAAAGATAAAGAGCAATAAAGTAAATACAAATCAATTTTATAGTGGTTTAGTCATACGACCTACGTCCACTCCCGATTCCTCTCCTCTTGAGGCCACCGGCTTTTTCACTAGTTGTCTTCTTTCCAAGAGTGAAGACCAACTCCCTTACAGTAATCTCCTTTTGATGAGCTTAGGAGATAACTCTTACAAGGTCTCTTACCCCTCTCTTGGACTAGATTACACTTAAAGTTTAGAGGAAAGATTTTGACACTATTACAATAGAGTTTTCCCTTTTGCTTTCTCAAGTTTTGTGTGTTTTTCAACCATGGATGAGAGGAGTATTTATAAGCCTCAAGGTGATTCAAATTTGGAGCCCAAATTTAAATTACCTCGGATTCCCGGGTGCTAGCGGTACCACCGCTTAACATTGGCGGTACTATCGCCAGCCTAACCCTAACATTAGTGGTACTACCGCTATCCTAGAGTGGTACCACCACTATAGCTTTTATGCTGGGCGATGCCACCGCCCAAACTAGGCGGTGCTACTACCTATAGCCTAAAAAAATATGCTTTTTTACTTTTCTAGCTCATAAGCGGTTCTATCGCCAATTTGGCGGTGCCACCGCCTATAATAATTTTTGGGCCATTGAATGGGCCTCCTAATGAGCCTAAATCAATCTCAATTTAGGCCTAATTGGCTCCTAATTGAGTTGGTATTATTTCACCTAAAACCAACTCAATTTTGACTCAGTCCTATTTCAATCTAGATAATTATTACAACGTGAATCAAAATATTGCCCAGCACGTCATTGGCCTATCAGCACTTCGTCTGACACTTCAGTGCATCATCCTCTCTTGTGGTTTGTTGTCCAATCAGTAACTAACCTTCGCAGCCCTGATCTCTTTGGTGCAACTCCGCTTCTCTTAGCCCGATGCTAGATTTCTTTGTCTGAAGCCTTTTGTCGATCGTCGACCAGAACTTCGACTCGACGTCTAATCTCCTGATGTGATTTTCTCCAGCATAATATCGATTCTTCCTGCGTCAATTGTCTAATCTTGATTGAGAGTAGACCTGCATAACTCAAAACGTAATTAGATAACCAAAATATGATCAATTAGTTTCATCATCAAAATCCGAGATTCAACAATCTCTCCCTTTTTTATGATGACAACTAATTGATGACTGACGGAGTTAACCCAACTCCCCAGAGTTTAAACAAACTCCCCCTATCAATATTCCATTGATAGAACACTTGGATTATCCCAAATCTAAGCAACATATATCAAAATCATGTCAACAAAAGCATCATGCAAATATATAAAATATTCAATCAACATTACATTGTATGAAGTTATTAATCTACTTCTCCCCATATATCATTAACAAAAAAGAGAAGTAGCATCTTGCTTGTTTAAAAAATATGCAAGTTTTATAATTATACTAGCAAGATTTTTTAGTTCAATTTTCAAGCTAAAGATTTGCAATATACATCACTTTGAACATGCAAGCTAATAGTTTTCAAAGATGTGCAAGTTTGTATTTTTTTTTTTAAAGATAGGCAAGATAGCAATTTTTCATTCACTTCTTAAGATGTGTAAGTTACACTTTCTTTTCTTCCCTTGTGATATGCATGCAATTTCTTTCTTCTCTTTTGAGAAGAGCAAGCTTGCAAGTTTTGCTTTCTTTGCATACTAGGAATTTTACATTCATTTGCAATATGCAAGCTAGGAAACCCTTCTCCCCCTTTATCAAAGTCAAAAAGAAGTGGAGAAATGCAAGATTTGCAAGATCAACTTTTCATATCAATTCTAAATTTGCATCAATGAAAGTTTTACATTAATCTTTCAATCAAATCATGAACAAAGATCAATATCAAAAGATATCATTCATGATTCATAATTATTCTTTTTAGCAAGATCAAGATCATGATTTTAAAAACAAATTCTAAACATATAGTTCCAAGAAACCAAAATCATGATTCATAAAGATTTTCTTTAGAATCAATATTCAATTCATGATAAAGGGCATACAACCAAGAATCATGATAGATAAAACATATCATTCTCATAGATCAAGTCATGATTCTTTGATTCATTATAAAGCAAATAGCAAAAAGAACAACTTCACTCATGCATAAAAATTCTCATCAAGATTTCACAAAAACAAATTCCAAGTATCACGATACCAAGATCACATTATGTACAAAAGTTCAATTATCATGAATTCATAAAAAATCAAGTTTCAAGTTTCGAGAAATCAAAAGACAAATTGCATTTCATTTGAAAAAATTTCTTTTGATAACCGAGAGAATTCATGTTATAATTGTCAAGATCATGAGTTCAATAAAATTTCTTTATAGCAAAGTGAAATCTTTTAGATCTTGATTTAAACATTACAAATATCTCAAAAAGTCATGATTCCTATATATCAAGAGAAGAGACAAGAATCATTAACAAATCATATTTAATTTGTCTTCATCGATATAAACAACTTACCAAAAAAAAAATCATAAAAGATATCAAGAAGATTAAAATTTCTTTTACTTCGATATTCAAACCATGACAAGTGATATATCAAATGTTTGCATTAATATTTCAATCATCGAGTCGTGTAGAAATAAGTATTGAAATGTAGGAGAAAAATAAAATTATGCATATAATATCTCACTCATCAAAGTACATTCTCTCAAGTTGAGTATCGAAAAGTCAAGAGAAAACAATTTATGATTCATTTGCATTTTTCTTCAATAACATGGGAGAATCATAAAAGATTATAGAGTAAGAGATCTTAAAAAAAATTATCAAGATCACGATATAGATAAAACTCATTCTAGTTCAATTCATCAACTTTGAACTCATAATCAAATCATCAAAATCACTTTCATAATTTACGAGATTCATAAGATATCATGAAATCATTAATCTCAATAAGATGGAAAATGTATTTTCTTTTTTTAAGTGATTTTTTTAACACATCATCAAAATCTCATTCATAAGATATTCATAATGACAAATAGATTATTGATAAAATCATCAATTTCATGATTCATTTGGAAGGTTCTCCTCTTTAGTGACTAAAAAGATATATAGGAGAACAAAATGAATTGAGGGTGATAAACATGATTGAAGCATGATTCATATTTAAAATATATCCTATGTTATAAATATGAATCAAGCATTTGTCAAATCCGGAATCATCCTCAAAATCACATTCAATAAATTCATACATGACAAGCATGGATTCATGAATTTTCTATAGAAAAATCGATAAGATTGAGATAGAGGATTGCCTTTCGTTTTTATATGCAATTTGCTTCTTATAACCATGCTTTTGCCCTTCATAAAAACAAATATCAACATTCAAGATGAAAAGGTAAATTTTATCATAAAGATCATTAAGTCAAATCACATTAAGCATGTGACATTTTCCAAAAGATTTGATTCAAGAGATTCACATGGATTCATCAAAACTGAAAACTTTAGAGATAGAAAAATTTTCAAGAATCATGCATTTCCTTTTTACAATTTACTTCAAATAAGTATGCCTTTATCTTTTAATGTCAAATTGAGACAATCATGAAAGTTCAAGACGTAAAGACAAAATTCATCAAGTTTTTTTAAAGTCAAAAGATATAACACATCATATAAAAATTCATCATAAAAACGATTAAGACCAAATACACATTAGTTCAAAATGTGAGTCACTCATCATACATAATGTGTTTTATTTTAAGTTATTTGTTTCATATAAGTGTGCTCATGTTTTAAAAGATGAGTATCAAGTTTAAATCCAAAACATGAGTATTGTCATCAAACCCATTAAGATCAAATGCATCACACATAAATCATCATGATAGTGCATTTTCTCATTTTTATGCATTTCAATTTAAGTGATGTGATCTTTCATACGAATGTTTAAATTTTTCATATGAAAATATCATGCGTCATATTTAAAACCAAAAATATCATCAAAACTATTAAGATTCATGGATTCATCATACACATTATTTTAAAATATGAGATTTTAATTTTTATTACTTCAATTCTTAATTAAGCATGATACAAAAATTTAAAGATCAAGCATAATACTATAAAGTATCTTCAAAATTTTTATGTGAAAGCCACGCATTAACACATAAGATTCGCTCATCATGCATAGTTTTAAAATATAAAATCATCAAGATAGATGTTCATTGATTTTATCTTGTTAGGTGTACAAGCATGAGATGCAATTATCATTAAGACACTTTCAAGAATAACATACATAGATATGCATTAAGTTTAAGACCGACATCCGATACGGAAAGCATACATGGAATTTATGCATTATCACAAATTAAGCAATTATCATTCATAATTTTTACTTTTCAAAAATACTAGAAAGAAAAGCATAATATAAATTTTAAAAATAATTTTTTTATTTCCTACCAACTAAATTAAGCACTCATGAAAAAGTCATGTAATTTCAAAATAAGGTAAAAGCATTTCGGGTAAGTTACTTACCTCGTTGTTGAAACCCGTCAAAGCCCATATGCCTCTTCTTTACTTGATTCGCCCTTGGGTGCCTTCCTTTTCTTTGGCCTCTTCCTCCGTTTAAGTTCATTTTTTATTTTAGATTTTTGTTTAATGAACTTATTAAAATTGATTAAAAGTTCAATGTCCTCTTCATTACCCTCATCACTTGAGTCATCACTCAAGTGACATTTTATAGTCCAGAGTTTCAAATCCTTCCTGTTCTTTGGAAGGTGATTCATGTGTTCATCGAGTTCAAAAAAACTCATTTTATAGGTTATTAATGACCCGATTAGTTCTTCCAATGAAAATTTATTTTGATTTTTAGTTTCTTGTATCATCGTTACTTTAGGATCCCACTTTTTTGGAAGGGATCTTAAGATTTTGTTAGTGAGTTCAAAATTTAAAAAATATTTACCAAGACTTTTCAAACTATTAATGACATCTATGAAACGGGTGTACATGTCGCCGATAGACTCACTTGGTGTCATTCGAAAGATATCAAAATTATGCAATAAGAGGTTTACTTTTGAATCTTTGACTCTATTAGTTCCCTCATACGTGATTTCAAGTGTTCGTCAAATATCAAAAGCCATTTCGCACGTAGAAATCCGATTAAACTCTTTTTTATCTAAAACGCAAAATAAGGCATTCATAGCCTTTGCATTTAAAGAAAAATAATTTCTCTCTAAATCCGACCATTCGTTCATCGGTTTAGAGGGAAGTTGAAAACTTTTTTTAATAATATTCCATAAATCTAAATTCATAGAAATCAAGAAAACTCTCATTTGAGTTTTCCAATAAGTGTAGTCCAAACCGTTAAACAACGGAGGACGAACAATTGAAAAACACTCTTGAAAGCCATGAGGAGCCATTTCTCAGAGGTGTGAATCCAAAAGAGAAATAACGAGGCTCTGATATGAATTGTTGGGATCTAGAGCGGAACTAAGAGGGGGGATGACTTAGTGTAGTGGTTAAGTATGATAATTTTTGACGATTTAAAACAATGCTTTCAGAAACTTCAAACGTTGAAAACTTCATTTCGATAAAAACCTAGTTTCAATTGAATCATATCGAAAAGTGTTTAGCTTGAAAGCATTAAGAGAAGAAGGAGGGCAGTGAACAAGTAAAATAAATAGGTTTGCAGAAAGATAAAGAGCATTAAAGTAAATACAAACCGATTTTATAGTGGTTCAGTCATACAACCAACGTCCACTCTTGATTCCTCTCCTCTCGAGGCCACCGGCTTTTCCACTAATTGTCTTCCTTTCAAAGGCGAAGACCAACTCCCTTACAGCACTCTCCTTTTTAGGGGCTTAGGAGGTAAACCTTATAAGGTCTCTTACCCCTCTCTTGGACTAGATCACACTTAAAGCTTAGAAGGAAGATTTTAATACTATTACAACAGAGTTTTGAGTTTTTCTTTCTCAGGTTTTATGTGTTTTTCAACCATAAATGAGAGGGGTATTTATAGGCCTCAAGGTGATTCAAATTTAGAGCCTAAATTTGAATTACCTTAGATTCCCGGGTGCTGGTAGTACCACCGCCTGACACTGGCAGTACTACCACCTGACTGACCCTGACACTGCTTGCCTGGAGTGGTACCACCGCTGTAGCTTTTATACTAGGCAGTGCCACAGCCCAGACTAGAAGGTGCCACCGCCTATAGCCTAAAAAAGTATGCTTTTTCACTTTTCTAGCTCATAGACAGTTCTACCACCAATTTGGCGGTGCCACTAGCTATGACAACTTTTGGGCCACTGAATGGGCCTCCTAGTGAGCCCAAATCAGTCCCAATTTAGGCCTAGTTGGCCCCTAATTGAGTTAGTGTTATTTCACCCAAAACCAACTCAATTTTGACTCAGTCCTACTTCGATCTAGATAATTATTATAACGCAAATCGAAATATCGGCTGGCATGTCATTGGCCTATCGGCGCTTTGTCCGACACTTCAGCACATCATCCTCTCTTATAGTTTGTTGCCCAATGAGTAGCTAACCTTTGTAGCCCTGATCTCCTTGGCGTAACTCTACTCATCTTAGCCCAATGCCTGATTTCTTTGTCCAAAGCCTTCTATCGATCGTCGATCGGACCTCTAGCTCGATGTCCAATATCCTGACGTGATTTTCTCTGGCATAACATTAATTCTACCTATGTCAATTGTTTATTCCTAATCAAGAGTAGACCTGCGTAACTCAAAACATAATTAGATAACCAAAACATGATCAATTAGTTTCATCATCAAAATCTGATATTCAACATCGGGGACTTGCCGAAGGTTTCGAAAGTTCACCAGAAAGATCTTCGAAAGTTCGCAAAGCTCACTGAGAAGGTTCGGAAGCTTGCCAAAGACTCGTCAAACTCAGCACAGAGTCCGAGAGCCTATTAGGAGTCCACCGGAAGAAATTCGAGGGAGTGTCGGAAGTTCACTAGAAGTTTGCCGGAAAGCTCACCGGAAGAAGACTTGACATTGCCGGTTTAAAATTGCTTAAAATTATGTTTCAATTTCGTAGTTAGCATGTAATTATGGTAAGGATTAGGTAATAATCCTATTTAACCCTAGTAGAGGCCAACTGGGCCTTATTTGGGCTGATTTGGGCCGAAGTTAGGGCCCATTCAGCCTTGTTGGAACAGTCTAGCGGAGGCACCGCCCCGAGAACAACTTCCCAAGTGTTTTGGGCGGCGGTACTACCCTAGGTCAGCGGTGGTACCAACAACTTTAATGCCTGGCAGGCGGTGGTACCGCTTAGTATGCGGTGGTACCGCTAGGCCATAGAGCCCGAGGACTCTGTCAGGCGGTGGTACCGCCAGTACTCGGTAAACCTGGGATGAGACTCTTTCTGGCTCTATTTTTGAAAACCAATTGAGTCTATAAATATCCCTCTTTTCTCAACTGAGAAAGCACTTTTTGAGAAGTTGAAAACTAAGTTAAAGCTATAGCAAAGTCTTGTTTCAATAGCTTAAGTGTTCACCTCCCTCTTTCTTTGTGAAAAATCTATAAGAGAGTGAACCACTTGTAAAAGTTTGTAAGAGGGGTATTTGGTCCTTCCCCTTCAAGAGATTTGATAGTGGAAGTTAGGAGCCTCATCGGAGGAGGTTTCGGAAGTGGACGTAAGTCTTTCGATCGAACCACTATACATCGCTGCATACTTTGGTTGTGAGTTTTTAAATATTCTACATCTTATCTTTACTTAGCTACAAATTACTCGGTTTTCTTCTCCCTACTCTCAATTGCATTCACTCGAACTATTTTAGCTACATCCTTTTTTCGTCGGATTAAAATTTCTATACGAATCAACTATTTTCGAAATCGGTTTCAAGTTTACGAGTTTTAATCCACTACACTAATTCACCCCCTCTTAGTGCCGCTCAGACCCTAACAATTGGCATCAGAGCCTTGGTCACTCTCATCTGGTTTAAAACCCAAGAGAGATGGCTTATTCCGGTATGCAAAAGGGTCATTCAATTACACGTCCACCCATGTTCAATGGGTCGGATGACACGTATTGGAAGACTTGTATGAGGATCTTTCTTATTTCCAAGGACTTTGAACTTTAGAATATCGTTGAAAATGGATTTTAAAAATCTTCTCTTCCGATGAGCGAATGGAATGAATCGGAGAAGAAAGTTTTTGCTTTAAATGCAAAGGCTATGAATGTCTTATTTTGTACACTTGATAAAAATGAGTTTAATCACGTGTCGATTTATGAATCGATTTTTGATATTTGGCGTACTCTTGAGATCACTCATGAAGGCACTAGCCGAGTGAAAGAGTCCAAGATCAACATTCTTATGCATTCTTATAAACTTTTTCGAATGAAACCAAGTGAGTCAATCGGAGACATGTACACTTGCTTCATTGATGTCATCAATGGACTGAAAGCACTTAGTAAAGATTTTTCTAATTTTGAACTTGTAACTAAAATTTTAAGATCCCTTCCAAAGAGTTGAGATCCAAAAGTTACGACCATTCAAGAGGCCAAGGACCTTAAAACCTTTCCTCTCGAAGAACTCATTAGGTCTCTAATGACCTATGAAATGAAATGCCATGCTCATGAAGAGCTTGAGAATCCTCTTCCAAAGAACAAGAAGGATATGGTATTAAGAACATAAGAAGACCACTTGAAAGGAACATCAAGTGATGAGGACAGTGATGATGACATTGCACTCTTCACTCAAAAATTTAAAAAATTCATAAGAAAGAATAAATTTAAAAATAATACTAAAAATAAACTTGAACTAAAAAAGGACCAAGTCATATGTTACGAATGCAAAAAGCCGAGACACTTCAAAAATGAATGCCCCCAAGCCAAGAAGAAGCAACCGAAGAGGAAGAAAGCTCTAAAGGCGATGTGGGATGACTCAAGTGGCTCCGAAGACAAAGAAGCAAGCAACAAAAAGGAGGCCAACTTCGCGCTAATGGCTTTAGGAGATGAGGTATGTGAGTTTATTAATGAAGATTTATCTTTCGACGAACTTTCAATAGCTTTTCATGAATTATTTGATGAGTGTAGAACTATTAGTAAGAAGTTTAATTTATTAAAGAATGAGTATGCTTTCTTACTAGATAAACTTGATAGTCTTCAAACTCCCTCTTCACCTCCATGCTCTAAGTGTGAACACTTAGAAGGAATAAAAAATGAGAACTTGCTACTTAAAGATACCCTAAACAAGTTTAAGGTTAGTAGCAAGGGCTTGGACATGATTCTTGCAAACAACGGTCATGTCGTAAATAGAAGTGAAATTGGATTTGTGAGTGGATCTCACCAAAATCCTACCACCTTCATTAAAGGACCCACATTACATGTATCACCTCATTTGAAATGTAATTTTTGTTGTAAATCTGGACATGTAGTTTACAAATGTTCGTTTAAGAAATTAGTCCACATAAATTGATATGGGTTCCTAAAGGAACCATAAATAATTCAATGCTAAATGACAAAGTTAGTAGATCAATTTTTAAGGCACCCAAAATCAAATGGGTACCTAAAAACCATCCTTTTTTGTAGACACACTCACCATCACAAACTAGGAGCAAGAGATGGTATCTTGATAGTGGATGCTCAAGGCACATGACCGAAGATCCATCTCAATTCTCTATGCTCACTAGCAAAGAAGAAGGGTATGTCACCTTCGGAGATAATAACAAGGGTAAAATCATTGGCAAGGGAACTATAGGTAACAAATCAAGTTTTTTAATTGATGATGTATTACTAGTTGATGGATTAAAACATAATCTTTTGAGCATTAGTCAATTATGCGATAAAGGTTACATCATTAGATTTGAATCTAATGCTTGCATCATTGAAAAACCAAACAACAACATATCCATGATTGTGTTAAAATAAAATAATATCTATACCATTAACATTGATGAACTTAGTAATAAAATGTGCTTTTCCATTTTAAATGATGATGCTTGGCTTTGGCATAAGAGATTAGGTCATGCAAGCATGAAACTAATATCTAAAATTTCATCTAGAGAACTAGTACGAGGAATTCTTAATATCAAGTTTGTCAAGGACAAAGTGTGTAATGCTTGTCAACTAGGAAAACAAATAAAAAGTAGTTTCAAACCAAAAAATCAAATTAGCACCTCTAGACCATTGCAATTGATCCATATGGATTTATTTGGACCAATTGACACAACGAATCTAGGAGATAGCAAATATGCCTTTGTAATTATAGATGACTATAATAGATACACTTGGATCTATTTCTTAGCTCACCAAAGTGATTATTTCAAATGTTTCTCTAAATATTGTAAACTTACTCAAAACGAAAAGGGTTTCATGATATCATCAATTTGGAGTGGTCATGGTGGTGAATTTTAAAACCGTGACTTCCAAAATTTTTGTGAATCTAATGGATATAACCACAACTTCTCTACTCCGAGGAATCCTCAACAAAATGGAGTAGTAGAAAGAAAAAAATATAAATTTACAAGAAATGGTGAGAACCATGTTAAATGAACATAGTTTATCTAAATACTTTTGGGCCGAAGCCATTAATACAGCTTGCTATGTCATGAATAGGGTTCTAGCAAGAGCATCTCTATCCAAGAATGACAAGGATGCCTTAGGAAAATTCAATGCCAAATCCGATGAAGGCATCTTTCTTGGTTACTCTTTTGTTTCTAAAGCTTTTCATAATTTTAACAAACAATGGTCATGATCCTTGCAAACAACGGTCATGTCGTAAATAGAAGTGAAATTAGATTTGTGAGTGGATCTCACCAAAATCCTACCACTTTTATTAAAGGACCAACATTACATATATCACCTCATTTGAAATGTAATTTTTGTTGTAAATCTGGACATGTTGTTTACAAATATCCGTTTAAGAAAATTAGTCCACATAAATTGATATGGCTTCCTAAAGGAACCATAAATAATTCAATGCTAAATGACAAAGTTAGTAGATCAATTTTTAAGGCACCCAAAATCAAATGGGTACCTAAAAACCATCCTTTTTTGTAGACACACTCATCATCACAAGCTAGGAGCAAGAGATGGTATCTTGATAGTGGATGCTCAAGGCACATGACCGCAGATCCATCTCAATTCTCTATGCTCACTAGCAAAGAAGAAGGGTATGTCACCTTCGGAGACAATAATAAGGGTAAAATCATTGGCAAGGGAACCATAGATAACAAATCAAGTTTTTCAATTGATGATATGTTACTAGTTGATGGATTAAAACATAATCTTTTGAGCATTAGTTAATTATAAGATAAAGGCTATATCGTTAGATTTGAATCTAATGCTTACATCATTGAAAAACCAAATAACAACATATCCATGACTGCGTTAAAATAAAATAATATCTACACCATTAACATTGATGAACTTAGTAATGAAATATGCTTTTCCATTTTAAATGATGATGCTTGGCTTTGGAATAGGAGATTAAGCCTTGCAAGCATGAAACTAATATCTAAAATTTCATCTAGAGAACTAGTACGAGGAATTCCTAATATCAAGTTTGCAAGGATAAAGTGTGTGATGCTTGTCAACTAGGAAAACAAATAAAAAGTAGTTTCAAACCAAAAAATCAAATTAGCACCTCTAGACCATTGCAATTGATCCATATGGACTTATTTGGACCACTTGACACAACAAACCTAGGAGGTAGCAAATATGCCTTTGTAATTATAAATGACTATAATAGATACACTTGGACCTATTTCTTAGCTCACAAAAGTGATTATTTCAAATGTTTCTTTAAATTTTGTAAACTTACTCAAAACGAAAAGGGTTTTATGATTTCATCAATTTGGAGTGGTTACGATGATGAATTTCAAAACCATGACTTCCAAAATTTTTGTGAATCTAATGGATATAACCACAACTTCTCTACTCCGAGGAATCCTCAACAAAATGGAGTAGTGGAAAGAAAAAATAGAAATTTACAAGAAATGGTGAGAACCATATTAAATGAACATAGTTTACCTAAATACTTTAGGGCCGAAGCCGTTAATATAGCTTGCTATATCATGAATAGAGTTCTAGTAAGACCATCTCTATCAAAGACTCCATATGAATTGTGGAATAATAAAAATCCTAATGTTTCTTACTTTAAAGTTTTCGGTTGTAAATGCTTTATCTTGAATGACAAGGATGCCTTAGGAAAATTCGATGCCAAATCCGATGAAGGCATCTTTCTTAGTTACTCTTCCGTTTCTAAAGTTTTTTGTATTTTTAACAAAAGAACTTTAGTTATAGAAGTGTCTATTCATATAGTTTTTAATGAAGTTTCTGAATTAAAAAAAAATAATTTTGATGATGATATTAGTTTTGATGGTTTAAATTTGAATGAACCCTCTCCTCTAAATGGCAACTTGGATGCATCTTCTTCCCAAATTTCCTTACCTAAGGAATGGAAGTATGTAGATGCTCATCCAAAGGAGCTAATTATAGGAGACATATCAAAAGGGGTTCAAACTCATTCTTCTTTTAAGAATTTTTGTGTCCATGCAGCTTTTCTCTCTCAAATTGAACCTAAATGCATTAATGATGCCTTGAAAGATAATTCTTGGGTTATCACAATGCAAGAAGAATTGAATCAATTAGAAAGGAATGAGGTATGGAAGCTTGTTCCTAGACCTAATGGCCATTTAGTTATTGGTACTAAATGGGTCTTTAGAAACAAGCAAGATGAATGTGGTATCATGGTTAGAAATAAGACTAGATTAGTGGTCAAAGGTTTCAATTAAGAAGAAGGTATTGATTATGAAGAAACCTTCGCTCCTATGACAAGATTAGAAGCCATTAGGATACTCCTTGCCTATACTAGTAGTAATAATTTTATACTTTTTTAAATAGATGTCAAAAGTACTTTCTTAAATGGTTTTATTTCCGAAGAAGTGTATGTTGAACAACTACCTGGATTTGAAAACTCTCTTCTTCCTAATCATGTGTTTAAATTAACTAAGGCTCTCTATGGGTTAAAACAAGCCCCTAGAGTTTAGTATGGGAGGCTTAGTTCCTTTCTTATTTCAAATAATTTTACTAAAGGCAAGGTTGATACTATATTATTTTTTAAATATTTTGAAAATAATTTTCTTATTGTTCAAATCTATGTTGATGATATTGTTTTTGGTTCTTCGAATGAATCACTATGTGAATCATTTGCTAAGTGTATGAGTCATGAGTTTGAAATGAGTCTAATGGGTGAATTAACCTTCTTTTTAGGATTACAAATTAAACAACTTAGTGATGGTATATTTGTTAATCAAACAAAGTATATATTAGAATTGTTAAAATGATTTAACATGGATGGTTCAAAAGCTATAAGCACTCCTATGAGCACTTCCACTAAGTTAGATTTGGATGAAAGTGGAGAAAATTTTGATCAAAAAATATATAAGGGAATGATAGGTAGCTTACTTTACCTCACCGTAACTAGACCGGATATCATGTTTAGTGTAGGTCTATATGCAAGATTCTAAGTTAATCCTAAGCTATTTTACCTTAAAACGGTTATAAGAATCCTCAGATATCTTAAAGGAACTCCTAACCTAGGATTATGGAATTCAAAATCCAATGACTTTGATTTAAAAGCCTATGTAGATGTGGATTTTGGTGGATGTAGAATAGATAGAAAAAGCATATCCGGAACATGCCAATTTTTAGGACATGTACTTGTTTCTTGAACTTCTAAGAAACAAAATTCGGTTGCATTATCCACAGTAGAAGCCAAATACATAGCCGCAAGTGCATATTGTGCACAAGTTGTTTGGATGAAAAATACTTTAGAAGACTATGAAATTTATTGAAAAAATATTATCATAAAATATGATAATACAAGTGCTATTTGTCTAACCAAAAATCCTATTCAACACTCTAGAACTAAGCATATTGACATTAGGCATCACTATATATGAGATCATGTAAATAATAACGATGTCATTCTAGAATTTATTAATACAAAACATTAATTAGCAGACATTTTCATAAAATTATTAAATGAAGAACAATTTTACTTCAATAGAAGGGAATTAGGCATGTTGAATTATCCTCGTGAATGAGTTTATTTTATACCTTTTTTTGAAAAATTTTCATCATCTTTTCGGCTTTTGTGGATTTGACTTCATCCTTTTTAATTTTATATTATCTTATGACATCTTAAAGAGTGATACAAAATATTATTCTATTTTAATCAAACACATTAAACTTTTGTGAAACATAGGATAAAAAAAAAACTAAACAATTGATCGAAAAAGAGTTGTTGCAGCCCTCCTAAAATCGTCTAAGGGTGCTAGCGGTGGCACCGCCTGAGCATTCTGTTTCCAAGTGGTGGCACCGCTCGGTTGGCGATGGCACCACCTGAGAGCCCCCTTATATAAAGGGGAGTTAGAGCCGACGATGGAACCGCCCTCAACCTGTGGAACCGCTCCCAAACACTCTTCCCATCCTCTCTAAACCTCATTTTCTCCCTTTAGAAGACTAAAAGAGGGTTTCATCTTGGATCAAGACCTCTACCTCCCAAGAAATCTCATATAAGGTAACATTTGAAATTTTTTTTCTTCTTCTCAATACATGGCCTATTCGTTAAAATTTTTCTTTTTCTATCATCATGATTAGATATGACTCCTAAGAGATCATCAGGGGCAAAAGGAAAAAGATGGTAGGAGATTCATATGACCCATCCCTTTTCAGATCTAATGAAGTAGTCCTTAGGTACCCTAGTTTCGAAGTAAGAACTGTGCATAAGGGAAAACATATTGATTTAGGTGAACTAGGAAACCTAGAACTCATTAGGTGGTTTGCCGATTTGGATGTCTTGCCCATCTTACAAATCGATGAACTAATTTACCCTAGGTTAGTTAGGTTGTTTAACGTAAATTTAAGCTTGGATGATGATAACATGACAACCTACTTTTTAGGAACCCGAATTCGAATTTTTTATAGTACAATATGTGATCTAATTGGAATCTCCGAAAAGGATAGGGGTTGTTATTTCAAAGGACAGTGGGATATGGATGCAATCAGAGTAACCTTCTCCGAGGCTTTAGGGACTATTTTTACAAATCCTAACCTAGGCATAGTCCCAAAAAGCTGTGAGCATTTATTACCTTTCAGTTCTAAAATTCTTTATTACTTTATCATAAGTATCCTTATTCCTAAATAATTTCACCATGATGAGATTAGTCAAATAGAGTTAGGTACTATGTATTGGATAATGATCAGACAAAATAACTATTTTGGATACTTGATCTGGCAATATATGATGGAAATAATTTCTAAAGACTTGATGTTACCATATGGGGGGTTAATCACTAGATTGCTACATGCACATAATATTAGAATATCACCCGATGAAGAAGTGATAAAAGTAGATAAATAAAACACTATTAACAGAAACCTACTCAAGAGATTTAGGTGTAATTTTTAGAAATGGAATATGGACTAGGCAGCCTAGAAGGACCGATCCAGCTCCCCCTCCAATAGAACAACCTAAAATACCAATCTTTTGTTAGGAATCGAGCGGCACTAAGAGGGGAGGGGGTGAATTAGTGCAGCGGTAAGGAACGATAAATTTTTCAGTGATTAAAACAAGTTCGAAAACTTCATACGAATGAATGCAACGTTTCGTTTGAACCCGGAAAATTTAACTTTAAAACATTTGTAAGAAGATGAAAAGGAAGTTGAGTAAATAAGGCAGCAAATGAAGAGGCTTTGCAGCAAAGTAAATAGCAAGAACGTAAATGCAAACCAGATTTTTACAATGGTTCGGTCATCCGATCTATGTCCACTCCCGATTCCTCTTGCTTGAGGCCATCAGCTTTCCACTAGCTATCCTCCTTCCAACGGGCAAGGATGAACTTCCTTACAGCACTTCTCCTTTTGATGGGCTTAGGAGATAACCCTTACAAAGCCTTTCACCCTCTCTTGGACTAGAACACACTTCAAACTAAGAGGGAAGAATTTGAACAGTTTTAAGAGAGTTTTCCCCTTCTTTTTTTTAGTTCTAGACTCCTTTCATCCAAGAATGTGAGGGCATTTATAAGCCTCAAAGTGATTCAAATTTGGAGCCCAAATTTGAATTTTTTTTAGTTTCCCGATGTCAGGCGGTTCAACCGCTTATCAGAGGCGGTGCAACCGCCTGTTAGTCTGGCAGACTGACACAGCAGGGGCGGTGCTACCGTTAGCCTGGGGCAGTTCCACTGCCCACCTCTTGGCCTCTGGGCAGTGCCACCACCCAGCCTGGGGCGGTTCAACCGCCCAGGTCATTTTCAGCACAGTGGTTTTGGCCGAAAACTCGGCCGAAACCGGTCCAAATGAAGTCCGAATTGGCCCAAATTTGGTTTATAGGATTAACACCTAATCCTAAACCAAATTATGTGCTAATTACAAATTTGAAAGATATTTTTAAAGCTATTTCAAGGTCCATAAGATAAGACTTCTTTCGGTAAGCTTTCGGTGAACTTCCGGTGGTCTTCCGATGAACCCTCGGAAACCATTCTGCGGACTCCCAGCAAGCTCCCGAACTTCATGATGATCTTGGCGAGTTTCATCAAGCTTCTTTGGCAAGCTTCGATCTTTCTTGGCAAGCTCTGTGAACTTCCGACGAACCTTCTAGCGAACTTCCGAAAACCCTTCGGCAAGCTCCCTACTTGTTCTCGGCCAGTTCTGGCAATACTCCCAATAAATCTTCGGACTTTCGTCGAACTCTCAAACTCCCAACGATCCATCCCACTTGTCTTTCGGCACTTTGTTTCGCGTTACGTCTTCATCGTCATCGTAGTTAATCCTACACACACACAAACAAAAACTCTACTTCGATCTAGACAATTATTACAACACGAATTGACATTCAACTGCCTGGCACGTCATTGGTCGGTGCTTCATCCGATCCTTTGGCATATTATCCTCTTTTGTGGTCCGTTGCCCAATCGGCAGTTGACCTTCGCAACCCTGATATCTTTGGCGCAACACGCTCATCTTGGCCCGATGCCCGACGTATGAAGCCTTCTGTTGATTATCGACCGAACTTCCGGCTCGACATCCAATATCCTGACGTGATCACTTTCGGCACAACATCAATTCCTCCAGTGTCAACTATCTAATCCTTATCGATAGTAGACCTGCGTAACTCAACACGTAGTTAAACAAAAAAACACAATCAATTAGTTTTATCATCAAAATCCGAGATTCAACAATCTCCCCCTTTTTGATGATGACAACTAATTGATGATTAATGGAGTTAACCTTAACTCCCCGGAGTTTAACCAAACTCTCCCTATCAATATGCAATTGATAGAACCCTTGGATTATCCCAAATCCAAGTAACATGTATCATTCATGTAGTGAGAAATATAAATTCATCATGCAAATATATAAAATATTCAAGCATCATTACATTGCATGAAGTCATCAATCTACTTCTCCCCCTATGTCATCAACAAAAAGGAGAAGTAGCATCATAGCTAGTTTAAAAGATATATAAATTTTTACAACACACTAGCTATTTATCACATCATACAACATTTTTGCAATACAACATCAAATAATACCATTCAATCATAGCAAATTTCAAGGATGGGCAATGATGGTAATTTTCACTTGCTTCTTGAGATGTGCAAGTTTGCACCTTGTTTCTCATGATAGCAATTTTTGCATCCTTTGATATAGCAATTCTTAGCTTCTCATGAAGTTACAAAATATGAATCAAGATGGCAAATTTTTTACAATGTTTGAGCCAAAAACTTTCTCCTCCTTTGTTAGCATCAAAAAGAAAGGGAGGATCAAATACTTCAAATAATATTGCATGAGATTCAATAATAATTTGTAACTAAAATGCAAGAAATTTTGAAGAAGTGAAATTGAGCAAGATTTTTGCCTCTCTTGAGATAGCAACTTTTTGCTTCTCAATGTTCAAGTTAGCAAAATTTTCTCTTTTGATGCGCAAGCTAGCAAATTTCTTCCTCTTGAATAAGCTAGCAAATTAATCATGCAAGCTAGCAATAAATCTTCTCCCCCTTTGATTTTGTCAAAAAGAAGGGAAGAATACAATTCTTTTCCCTTTACATAAATGCTTCCATCATGACAAAATAACAAATTTCCATCATGAATTTTTAACATATCAAGTCATGAATTCAAGGGAGTCATAAACAAATCATGGTATGAGGGAAATTTATGACAAGTAAGCAAGCAATAATGATAAGCTAGCATATTTTGCGATATGCAAACTAGTTCCTTTTCAATTTTTCTCTTTTGCAACTAAGTTTCCCTTTTGCAAGCCATCAACTTTTCGTTTGCAATGAGCTAGTAATTTTTATAAAATTTATAACATTTTAAACATGCAAGCTCATGAGTTTAAAAAATAATGTAACTTTGCAATTTCTTTCTTCTCATTTTGAGAAGTGTAAGTTTTGCCTTTTGCAAGTTCTAGCCAGCTATGTTTGCCACTTTCACTTGTGATACATAAGCTAGCAAGCTAACTCCCCCTTTGTCACTATCGAAAAGAAGGGATGAACAATATTTCAATGAAATAATTTTGCATCAATCAATATTTCAATTTTTTTTTATGCATACAAAACATAGATGCAAAGAATTCATGAAAGATATCAATTTGAAATATCAATAAGGATCAACACCAAAAGACATCATTCATGATTTATCATAAAGCAAATTTCATTTATATCAAATGTTCAATTTACCACACAAGGTAAAGAAATCTTGTCATTTCTATATCATAAAATATATGACATCAAGGCTCATGATTCATTTGAAAAGATATAGCACAAAGAGTAACTTGATTCATGCATAAGAATTCCAAGTATCAAATATCAAAATATCAAGACTTGAATTGTGATAAAACTCATTCAAGTTCGAATCATCAAAATCATTAACATAGTTTGTGAGATTTACAAATGACATAAACTTGAATTGTTTTCCTCTTTGGTAAATGATAAAAAGAAGCAATCATAGAGGAGAATATTTTGATTCCCAAAAATATCTCAAGTCAAGAATTCAAGGTCATGATTTCAAGATATCAAGAGAGGAGTCATAAAATCATTCAAACTCATTTTGTCAACTCGAAACTCATAATCAAAATCATTTTAGAGATTTAAAATGCTAGCTATATGCATTAATCATAACAAGTGATATATCAAAAGTCTACATCAATATTTCAATTATCAAGTCATGAAGCATACAAAGTGGTATTGAAACATGAGAGAAAAGTTCAAATTGCACATACAATGTTTCAATCATCAAAACATATTTTCTCAAATTGAGTATCAATAAGTTAAGAGAAAATAATTTATATTTTTCTTCATATAACATGGGAGAAACATAAGGGAGTATAGAGATAAAAACTCAAGTTATCAAGATGATGATCTCATAAAAGTAATTCAAAAACATAGTTTCACGAAATAAGAGATAAGTTATATTTCATTTGGAAAATTCTCTTTTCAAGTAATTCTTTTCATCTAAATATGCCTTTGTTTTTATATGCCAAGATAAGCATGAAAGTTCAAGATGTAAAGGCAAAATCTCATAAGGCATCATCAAGACAAAAATGTAACACATTATTTCAAGATATGAGATTCAATATATCATGATAATGTGTTTCATTTTAAGTTATTTGTTTCATGTAAGTGTACTCATGTTTCAAAAGATGAGTATCAAATTTAAAATCAAAACATGAGTTTGTCATCAAGATATAACACCTTTAAATTCTCATGATAAAATCATCAAGCATGACAACAAATTTTTAATATTTTCATTTTATCATTATCAATGATGATTTCATAAGGTATATTCAAATATTTATTCGGAAGCCATCATTGTATAAATTCAACATACAAATTTGTCATTAAACCCATCAAGATCAAATGCATCACACATAAAATATCATGATAGTGCATTTTCTCATTTTTATGTATTTCATTTAAAGTGATTTGATCCTTCATATGAGTATACTCATGTTTTTTCTATAGGTCCAAAAAGCAAGTTTCAAGAGAAATACTAAAAACATGAGACATATATTTTTCATGAGATTCATCATGATTATTTTCAAGAAATTTACACGATTCATGAATCCATTTATCTCAATAGAATGGAAAATGCATTTTCATTTCGTACAATTGTTTTCATGTGAGCATATTCAAATCTTCTTATGAAAACATGTATTAACAAAATATAAGTTTAGTCATAAACTCGTCAAGCCTAAACACATCAAAAATAAAACATCATGATAACACATTTCAATTTTTATGTGTTTTATTTTATGTGGTTGGTCTCATTTAAGCATGTTTAAGCATCATATAAATTCAAAATCATTATCAAAGCCATGTTCAAATTTTTGCCAAAATTATGCATCTATTTATAAATTCAAAAAATAAGTTTCATCATCACAATATGACACTTTATTACTTCAAAAGCTCATGCATGATATAAAATCATCAAGCATCATGAAAAGCAATAAAAACATTAAGATACACATGCGTGGATTAATCATAATAGGTGTACAATCATTATCACAAATCATCATTTATAATGTTGCATACATCATTCATCAAAAAATTTACTTTTCAAAAATCCTAGAAAGAAAAAGCATAAAATAAAATTTTATTTCCTACTAACTAAGTTAAGCACTCAAGAAAAAAACATCATGCAATTTCATAACAACTCAAGGGAGTTAAGTTACTTACCTCATTGACGAAGCCCATTAAAGCGTAGTTTGCTTCTTCTTTCCTTGATTCTTCTCGGTGAGCCTTATTCTTCTTCATTGGTCTCTTCCTCTGTTCAAGTTCATTGTTGATTTTAGATTTTTGTTTAATGAACTTATTAAAATCAATTAAGGGTTCAAAGTCCTCTTCATTGTCCTCATCACTTGAGTCATCACTCAAGTGGCATTCTCTTGTTCGAAGTTCAAAAACCTTCTTGTTCTTTAGAAGGTGGTTCAAATGTTCATCATGTTCATCATGTTCAAAGAGTGTCATTTCATAGGTCATTAATGACCTGATTAGTTCTTCAAGTAAATAATCATTCAAGTTTTTAGACTCTTGAATAGCCGTAATTTTTGGATCCCAACTCTTTGGGAGGGATCTTATAATCTTGTTAGTGAGTTCAAAGTTAGAAAAACATTTACCAAGATTTTTTAAGCTATTGACGACATCCGTGAACTGGGTGAATATATCGCCAATAGTTTCGCTTGGTATCATTCAGAAGAGCTCAAAATCATGCAATAAGAGGTTCACTTTTGAGTCTTTAACTCTACTAGTTCCCTCATGCGTGATTTCAAGAGTTTGCCAAATGTCAAAAGCCGTTTCACACATAGAAATCCGATTAAATTCGTTCTTGTCTAAGGCGCAAAATAAGGCATTCATAGCCTTTGCATTCAAGGAAAAAAAATTTCTCTCTAAGTCCGACCATTCGTTCGTCGGTTTAGAGGGAAGTTGAAAACCGTTTTCAATAATGTTCCATAAATCTAAGTCTATTGAAAGTATGAAAACTCTCATTCGAGTTTTCCAATAAGTGTAGTCCGATCTGTTAAAGAACGGTGGACGAAAAACCAAAAAGCCTTCTTGCAAGCCAAAAAGAGCCATTTCTCACAGGTGTAAATCCGAAAGAGAAAGAACGTGGCTCTGATACCAATTGATAGGGATCAAGCGGCACTAAGAAGGGGGGTGAATTAGTGCAGCGGTAAGGAACGATAAATTTTTCAGTGATTAAAACAAGTTCGGAAACTTCGTACGAATGAATGAAACATTTTGTTTGAACCTAGAAAGATTACATTTTAATTTTAAAACATATGTAAGAAGATGAAAAGGAAGTTGAGTAAATAAGGCAGCAAATGAAGAGGCTTTGCAGCAAAGTAAATAGCAAGAACGTAAATGCAAACCAGATTTTCATAGTGGTTCGGTCATCCGACCTACGTCCACTCCCGATTCCTCTTGCTTGAGGCCACCGGCTTTCCACTAGCTATCCTCCTTCCAACAGGCGAGGATGAACTCTCTTACAGCACTTCTCCTTTTGATGGGCTTAGGAGATAACCCTTACAAAGCCTTTCACCCTCTCTTGGACTAGAACACACTTCAAACTAAGAGGGAAGATTTTGAACACTTTAAGAGAGTTTCCCTCTTCTTTTTTTCAGTTCTAGACTCCTTTCATCCAAGAATGTGAGGGGCATTTATAGGCCTCAAAGTGATTCAAATTTGGAGCCCAAATCTGAATTTTTTGAGTTTCCCGATGTCGGGCGGTTCAACCGCCTGTTAGAGGCGGTGCAATCGCCTATCAGTCTGGCAGACTAACACAGCAAGGGTGGTGCTACCGCCAGCCTGGGGCGGTTCCACCTCCCAGCTCTTGGCCTCTGGGCAGTGCCACCACCCAGCCTGGGGCGGTTCAACCGCCCAAGTCATTTTCAGCACAGTGGTTTCGGCCGAAAACTCGGCCGAAACCGGTCCAAATGAAGTCTAAATCTGCCCAAATTTGGTTCATAGGATTAACACCTAATCCTAAACCAAATTATGTGCTAACTATAAATTTTAAAGATATTTTTAAAGCTATTTCAAGGTCCATAAGACAAGACTTCTTTCGGTGAGCTTTTGGTGAACTTCCGACGGTCTATCGACGAACCCTCGGAAATCATTCTGCGAACTCCCAGCAAGCTCCCAGACTTCATGATGATCTTGGCGAGTTCCATCAAGCTTTTTTGGCAAGCTCCGATCTTTCTTGGCAACCTCCGTGAACTTCCGACAAACCTTCCAGCGAACTTCCAAAAATCCTTCGGCAAGCTCCCTACTCGTTCTCGGCCAGTTCCGACAATACTCCCAACGAATCTTTGGACTTCCATCAAACTCTCGAACTCCCAATGATCCATCGCACTTGTCTTCCAGCACTTTGTTTCACTTTACGTTTCATCGTCATCGTAGTTAATCCTGCACACACACAAACAAAAACTCTACTTCGATCTAGACAATTATTACAACATGAATTGACATTCAGTTACCCGGCACGTCATTGGTCGGTGCTTTGTCCGATCCTTCGACATATTGTCCTCTTTTGCGGTCTGTTGCCTAATCGACGGTTGACCTTCGCAACCCTGATATCCTTGGTGCAACACGCTCTTCTTGGCCCGATGCCCGACGTACGAAGCCTTCTGCCGATTGTCGACCGAACCTCCGGCTCGACATCTAATATCCTGACGTGATCACCTCTGGCACAACGTCAATTCCTCCAGCATCAACTGTCTAATCCTGATCGATAGTAGACCTGCGTAACTCAACATGCAATTAAACAATAAAACACAATCAATTAGTTTCATCATCAAAATCCGAGATTCAACATCTTTTGGGGAAGTGAATCTCCTCCTCCTTGTCACTTTGGCATAACACCATCAGAATCAGCTCCTGCTCCATCCTCTGAAGATCCAATCATGATAGAAATAAATCAAATTAAATCACAGCAAGTTAAAATTTTGAGTGAAGTACGACAGATGAACCGGAAGCTAGATCACCTGTATAGGCATTTTGGTATTCCACCCGAGGAATAGCTGTTGTATTGAACCTTTTGACTCTTGTAAACCTCTATGCTACTTTGACATACTTTTGAAATTGTCCTAATATATGATGTTGTATGTTTCTTTCTAAAATTTTTCAACTTCGAGTATCTTCATGATATCATCTATTCGGATTTTGAATGACATCTTTTGAATAGAGCTCTTTTTTTTATCCTTCGATCGTAATATTTTTAATCTTGATGACACTTTCATGATATTATAATATTTTGAATGATTTGATGTCTTCTTCAAATGATTGATCTTAATGATATAGTAAAATTGATTTTATACTCCCTCCACCTCCTTTAAGCATGTTTCATATTATAAATTCATAAATGCCAAGTTGAAGCTTGATGAATTTTGATATCTCATTCTCACAGATTGATCATTTTCATGTCTGAATCCTTTCATCCTCTTTCATGTATGAATCTATCATAGCTTGATAAATGAAGATTGATCATTTTTCGGATTTCATAAATTTGATTAAAAATGATCAAATCACTTTTTGGGCTTATCCATCCCTCCATGACATATGATAGCCTCATTCTTATTTTGATATATTATGAATGACCAGCATCATGACACTATATGTGACTACTTTTATCATGTTATTACGATTCACCTCTTTTTTGTTGATGACAAAGGGGGAGAAGAATGTAGCAAATGAATTGATGACTTGATCACGAGAAGAATAATGCCAAATAAATTGATATTTTTTTATGATTACTTGTGCCATGCTTTGTAATCAAAAATTGATTGCTATCCTTAAAAGCATCGCAATGTATCGCAATATATCTCAAATTCTTAAAATGTAAATTTTTAAGAGATCGATATCATATCATGTTTAAAAATTGGGTTCTTTTTATTGATATGATAAGCTATTATTTCATTTGATATCATGTCTTGATTTTGTGCATTTTATTAATACCATTTGATCCTTGTTATATTTCAATTTATGATTAGTATCTTTTGTGAAAATGATAAATGTCTATCATTCGACTTGAAAATATGTATTATGATATTATACGAAGGTTCATACTTATGGATAAAAGAACATGCTTGTTAAGCATGATGATAAGTTTAATAAATGAAACTTATCGGGTTCGGCTTGAATTCAAGAAGATTGAATTCAAGTGTTTTCCTTCTTATAATATGGTATAGAGATAGGGGGAGTTAAGATTAACTCTATCATCAATTGATTGTCATCATAAAAAAGGAGGAGATTGTTGAATCTCGGATTTTGATGATAAAGTCAATTGATGGGTTATTTGATCTAATCCATATTATTGAGATAAGTGTGCAAGATTAACTAGGATAGCTTGAAGACATAAAGCAAATTACTAGAGTAAGTTGTTGGGAGTTCGAGAGTCCACCGGAAGTCCGAAGGATCATCAGAAGTGCTGTCGGAACCAACCGAAAAAGAATTGGGGACTTGCCGAAGGTTTCGGAAGTTCATCGGAAAGATCTTTGGTGGTTCATTGAGCTCACTGAGAAGGTTTGAAAGCTTGCCAAAGACTCATCGAACTCAGCACAAAGTCTGGGAGCCTACTGGGAGTTCACCGGAAGAAATTCGAGGGAGTGTCGGAAATCCATCGGAAGTTCATCGGAAAGCTCACCGGAAGAAGACTTGATGTTGCCGGTTTAAAATTGCTTAGAATTATGTTTCAATTTCGTAGTTAGCACATAATTAGGGTAAAGGATTATGTAATAATCCTGTTTAACCTTGGTAGGGGCCAAATGGGCCTTATTTGGATTGATTTGGGCCGAAGTTAGGGCCCATTCAACTTTGCTAGAACAGTTTGGCGGTGGCATCGCCCCGGGAACAACTTCCCAAGTGTTCTAGGCAGTGGTACTGCCCTAGGTCAGTAGTGGTACCACCGACTTCAATGCCTAGCAGGCGGTGGTACCGCCAGACCGCAGAGCCCAAGGACTCTGTCAAGCGATGGTACCGCCAGTGCTAGGCGGTGTTACCGTCAGTACCTGATAAACCCAGGATGGGACTCTTTTTGGCTCCATTTTTGAAAGCTAATTGAGTCTATAAATACCCCTCTTTACTCAACTTAGAAAGCACCTTTTAAGAAGTTGAAAACTAAGTCAAAGCTATAGCAAAGTCTTGTTTCAATAGCTTAAGTGTTCACCTCCCTCTTTCTTTATGAAAAATCTGTAAGAGAGTGAACCACTTGTAAAAGTTTGTAAGAGAGGTATTTGGTCCTTCCCCTTCAAGAAATTTGATAGTGGAAGTTGGGAGCCTCATCGGAGGAGGCTTCGGAAGTGGACATAAGTCTTTTGACCGACCCACTATAAATCGCTACATATATTGGTTGTGAGTTTTTAAATATTCTGCATCTTATCTTTACTTAGCTGCAAATCGCTCGATTTTTTTCTCCCTACTCTCAATTGCATTCACTTGAACTATTTTAGCTAAATCCTTTTTTTGTCGGATCAAAATTTCCATACGAATCAACTATCTCCGAAATAGGTTTATGAGTTTTAATCCGCTACACTAATTCAAACCCCCCCCCCCTTAGTGTCACTCAGATCCTAAAGCTTACACTTCTCAAAAGAAAAGAAACAAAAGTTGCTAGCTTGGAATATCACAAAGAGAAGCAAAGAGTTGCTATCTCAAAAGAAGCAAAAAAGTGCAAACTTAAAAAACATACAATCTTGAACATCTTTAAAACTTGATTTGGTGATTATAAATATTGTAAAGTGATGTAAATCTTACTAGTATGTTGTAAAACTTGCATATCTTTAAAACTAGCTAAATGCACTTCTCCTTTTTGTTGATGACAAAGGGAGAGAAGTATGATGATAATTTTATACATTAAAGGATGAATTGAACATTTTAATTATGCATGATTTATTCAAATTTTTGAATTTTGAATTTTCTATCAATATGACATATTGATAGGGGGAGTTAAGGTTAACTCTATCATCAATTGATTGTCATCATCAAAAAGGGGGAGATTGTTGAATCTCATATTTTGATGATGAAACCAATTGATAATAATTATGATCTAATATACGTTTTAAGTGATGCAGGTAGCTTCGATTAGGAATAGATAATTGAAGTAGGAAGAATATATTGAATCTTATATTTTGATGATGAAACCAATTGATAGTGTTTATGGTCTAACTACATTTTTAAGTGACGCAGGACTACCTTCGATTAGGAATAGACAATTGAAGTAGGAAGAGTCGATGTTGGGCCGGAGGAGAACATGTCAAAAGTTTGGATGTCGAGCCGAAGGATCGGTCGACGCATCAGTAGAAGGCTTCGGACAACAAGATTGGGTATCGGGCTAAGAAGAGCGGAATTATGCTAAGAAGATTGGAGTTGGCCGATTGGGCAATAAGCCGCAAAAGAGGACAATGCACCGAAGAATTAGACGAAGCGCTGGATGAACCAATGACATGTCGGATAACATTCGATTAAGCTTTATAATAATTATCTAGATTGAAGTAGGTTTTAGGTCTAATTGGGTTAGAATTGGGCCAACTCAATTAAGAGCCAATTGGGTCCGAATCCAGATTGGTTTAGGCAGGACTATTAGCCCAAATAGTGTGTTGAACCTTGTCTAGTGGTGGCACCACTAGAATTGGGTGACGGAACTGCCTAGGGCTCAGTATCCTAGGAGTCTGGGCGATGGTACCACTGGTAGTTATAACTGCTAAGCGATGATACCGCCAAGTACAAGCAATGGTACCGCCCAGGTTTAGTAGCCAAGACTCTATCTAGTGGTAGTATCGCTAGACTGGGTGGTGGTACCGCCCAGTGTTAGAAAGCCTGAGCGATGGTACTGCCCAGCACTAGCGGTGGTACCGCCAATACCTCGAAATTTTGGGGTGTTTGAATTTTTGCTCCAAGATTTGAAGCCACTTGAGATCTATAAATACCCCAACTATTCTTGCTTGGGATAGCAAGAATTGAGCAGAAAAAGAGAGCATAACTTTGTGAATCCGAAGTTGAAACCCTTGTAAAAGTATAGAGTCCATCCTTAAGTATAGAGAGTACTCTAAGGGAGAGTGTGAGGGAAACCTTATAAAAAGGGGTTATAAAAGGGTGGTTAGTCTTCACCCATTTGAAAGAAGACTTCTAGTGAAAGCTGTTAGCCTCGAAGAAGGAGGAATCGGGAGTAGACATAGGTTGGATGATCGAACCACTATAAATCGGTGTGTTCTTTTCTTGATATATATTTCCATTACTTTGTTGCATTCTACATTTACTTCAAGTCAACATCTTTCTGATACGATTTCATTGATAAAGCTTTCATCGTATGAACCGAAATGGTTTTCTAAAATGCAAATATCTTTTTTACCATTATGTTAATTCACCGCCCCCTCCCCCTCTTAGTGTCGAACTTGATCCTAACAGAATCAACAGTGGGCCAAAGGAGAACATATCAGATGATTGGACGTTGAGCCGAAGGATCGATCGATGTATTGATAGAAGGCTTCGGGCCATGAATTCAGGCATTGGGACAAGAAGAGCGAAATTGCATCAAGGAGATCGGAGTTACAAAGGTCAACCACCGATTGAGCAATAGGCCGCAAAAGAGGATGATGCGCCAAAGAATTGGATAAATCATTGATAGACCAATGATATGCAGGATAACAAATTGATTCATGCTTTACAATAATTATCTAGAACAAAGTAGGTTTTAGGTCAAATTGGGTTGGAATTAGGCCAACTCAATTATGAGCCAATTTGGCCCAAGTTTGGGTTATATTGGGCCAAGTGAAAGACCCAAACAGTGACCCAAGAAGTGGGTCAAGCGGTGGTACCGCTAGAACAGGCGGTGGAACTACCGGTGGCTCAGTCTTCAAGACACAGTCTCCAAGACTATATTAGGCGGTAGTACCATCAGATTGGGCGGTGGTACCACCCAATACCCTGAAGAGCAAGGTAATTCAAATTTTGGCTCTAAGTTTGAATCTACTTGAGGCCTATAAATACCCCTCTTATCCCTAGTTAGGACATATACCAACCGAGAAAGAAAAGAGGAAAAACTCTATTGTAATAGTATGAAAATTCTTCTCCTCTAGCTTTAAGTATTGATCAAGTCTAAAAGAGGGGTGAGTGGGCTTGTAAAAGATTAACTCCTGAACCTGTTAAAAGAAGAAGATGTTGAATCTTGGATTTTGATAATGAAGTCAATTGATAGGTTATTTGATCTAATCCATATTATTGAAATAAGTGTGCAAGATTAACTATGATAGCTTGAAGACATAAAGCAAATTACCGGAGTCAAGTTGTTGGGAGTTTGAGAGTCCACCGGAAGTCCAAAGGATTGTCAGAAGTGCTATCGGAACCAACCGAGAAAGAATCGGGAACTTGCCGAAGGTTTTGGAAGTTCACCAAAAAGATTGTCAGAGGTTCACGGAGCTCACCGAGAATGTTCGGAAGCTTGCCAAAAATTTGTCAAACTCGCTATAAGTCTGGGAGCCTGCTGTAAGTCCGCTGAAAGAAGCCCGAGGGTGTGTCGGAACTCCACCGGAAGTTCATCGGAAAGTTCTCCAGAAGAAGACTCGATGTTGCCAATTGTTAATTTGCTTAGAATTATATTTTAATTTTATAGTTAGCATATAATTAGGGTAATGATTAGGTAATGATCCTTATTAACCTTAGTAGGGGACAACTGGGCTTTATGTGGAATGAATTGGGCTGAATTCAAGGTCCATTCAGTAGTGCTGAACCAGGTCTAGCGGCGGCACCGCCATACTAGGGTGGTGGCACCACCCCGGGGACAACTTCCCAGATAGTCTAGGCAGTGGTACCACCCTAGGTCAGCGGTGGTACCGTTGGTAGTTATTACTTGCCAACGGTGGTACCGCCTAATAGGTAGTGGTATCACCAGTCCACAGAGCCCAAGGACTTTGTCAAGCAGTAGTACTACTAGTCTGGGCAGTGGTACCGCCCAATACACTGATAAAGCAGAGTGAATAGGCGGTGGTACCGCTAGTGCCAAGTAGTTATACCGCTAGTACCCGAAAATCTAGGATGACTCTTTTTTACTCCATTTTTAAAGCCAATTGAGTCTATAAATACCTCTCTTTTTTCTATTGGTAAAGCACCTTTTGAGAAGTTAAAAATTAAGTTAAAGCTTTAGCAAAATCTTATTTCAATAGCTTGAGTGTTCACCTTCCTCTTTTTCCTTGACAAAAATCTGTAAGAGTGTGAACTACTAGTAAAAGTTTGTAAGAGGGGTATCTGGTCCTTCCCCTTCAAAGAGATTTGATAATAGAAGTTGGGAGCCTCATCAGAGGTGGCTTCGGAAGTGGACGTAGGTCATTTGACTGAACCACTATACATCACTGCGTACTTTGGATGTGTGAGTTTTTACATTTCTACATCTTACCTTTACTTCGTTGTAAATCGTTCGGTCTTCTTCTCCCTACTCTCATTTGCATTCACTTGAATTATTTTAGCGAAAACCTCTTTCGTCAAATCGAACTTTCTATACGAACCAACTATCTCTGAAATCAGTGTCAAGTTTACAAGTTTTAACCCGCTGCACTAATTCACCCCCCCCTCTTAGTGCCGCTCAAATCCTAATAATTTGTATTAGAGCTTGGTCACTCTCATCTGGTTTAAAACCCAAGACAGATAGCTTATTCTGGTATACAAGAGGGTCATTCCATTACATTGCTGCCTATGTTTAATGGGTCGGATTACACCTATTGGAAGACTCATATGAGGAAATTTTTAATTTCCATAGATTTTGAGCTTTGGAATATCATTGAAAATGGATTTCAAAAATCTTCTCTTCCGATGAATGAATGGAATGAATCGGAGAAGAAGATTTTTGCACTTAATGCAAAGGCTATGTATGCCTTGTTTTTTGCACTTTATAAAAATGAGTTTAATCATGTTTCGATTTGTAAATCAGCTTTTGACATTTGGCACACTCTTGAAATCACTCATGAAGGTACTAGCCGAGTGAAAGAGTCCAAAATCAACCTTCTCGTGCATACTTATGAACTTTTTCGAATGAAACCAAATAAGTCCATCGGAGACATGTACACCCGTTTCACGGATATCATCAATGGACTCAAAGCACTTGGTAAAGGCTTTTCTAACTTCAAACTTGTAACAAAAATTTTAAGATCCCTTCTAAAGAGTTGGGATCCGAAAGTTATGGCCATTCAAAAGGCCAAGGACCTTAAAAATTTTCCTCTTGAAGAACTCATTGGGTCTTTGATGACCTATGAAATTACATGTCATGCTCATGATAAGCTAGAGAACCCCCTTCCAAAGAACAGGAAGGATATGGCATTGAGAACACAAGAAGACCACTTGAAGGAAGTTTCAAGTGATGAGGACCTTGATAATGAACTTGCACTCTTAACTCAAAAATTCAAAAAATTTATAAGAAGGAATAAATTTCAAAATGACACTAAAAACAAACTTGAACAAAAAAAGGACCAAGTCATATGTTACGAATACAAGAAGTTGGGGCACTTTAAAAGTGAATGCTCCTAAGCCAAGAAGAAGGTACCAAAGAGGAAGAAAGCTCTAAAAGTGACGTGAGATGACTCAAATGGCTCCGAAGATGAAGAAGCAAGCAACAAAGAGGAGACCAACTTTGTATTGATGGCTTTAGGAGATGAGGTATATGAGTTAATTAATGACGATTTATCTTTCGATGAACTTTCAATTGCTTTCTATGAATTATTTGATGAGTGTAGAATTATTAGTAAGAAGTTAAATTTATTAAAAAAGAAGCATGCTTTATTACAATATAAGCTTGATAGTTTTTAAACTCTCTCTTTACCCCCATGCTCTAAGTGTGAACACTTAGAGATAATCAAAAATGAAAACTTGCTACTTAAACAGATCATAAATAAGTTTAAGGTCGATAGTAAGGGGTTGGACATAATCCTTGCAAACAAGGGTCACATCGGAAATAGAAGTGGAATTGGATTCGTGAGTGAATCTCACCGATATCAAATCACTATTAAAGGACCAACACTACATGTATCATCTCATTTGAAATGTAACTTTTGTTGCAAATCTGGACATATTGCTTACAAATGTCCTTATAAGAAACTTAGCCCACATAGTTAATATGGGTTCCTAAAGGAACGATAAGGAACTCAATGAACAATGATAAGTTTAGTAGATCAATATTTAAGGCACCTAAGTTCAAATGGGTACCTAAAAACCATCCTCTTTTGTAGACACATTCACCCACACAAGCTAGAGCAAGAGATGGTACCTTGATAGTGGATGCTCAAAGCATATGACTGAAGATCCATCTCAATTCTGTAAGCTCACTAACCAAGACGAAGGGTATGTCACCTTCAAAGACAACAACAAGAGTAAAATCATTGGCAAGGGAACTATATGTAACAAATCAAAATTTTCAATTGATAATGTTTTATTGGTAGATGGTTTAAAACATAATCTTTTGAGCATTAGTCAATTATGTGATAAAAGATATATTGTGAAATTTGAATCTAATACTTGCATCATTGAAAAACTACACAATAACACATCTATGACTGCACTAAAACAAAATAATATCTACACCATAAACATTAATGATCTTAGTAATGAAATGTGTTTTTTGATTTTGAATGATAATGCTTGGCTTTAGCATAGGAGATTACATCATACGAGCATGAAACTAATCGCTCAAATCACATCTAAAGAACTTGTAAAAGGCATTCCCAATATTAAGTTCATTAAAGATAAAGTATGTGATGCATGTCAAATAGGGAAACAAATAAAAACTAGCTTCAAACCAAAGAATCAAATAAGCACCTCTAGACCATTACAATTGATCCATATGGATTTATTTAGACCAATTAACATGAGTCTAGGAGGTAGCAAATATGCATTTGTCATTATAGATGACTATAGTAGATACACTTGGACCTATTTCTTTGCTCACAAAAGTGATTGCTTTAAATGTTTCTCTAAATTTTGTAAACTTACTCAAAACGAAAAGGGTTTCATGATTTCATCGATTTGGAGTAATCATGGTGGTGAATTCCAAAACCATGGCTTTCAAAATTTTTGTGAATCCAATGGATATAAGTACAACTTCTCTACTCCGAGGAATCCTCAACAAAATGAAGTAGTAGAAAGAAAGAATAGAAATTTACAAGAAATAACATAAACCATGTTAAATGAACATAGTTTATCCAAATATTTTTGGGCCGAAGCTGTTAATACGGCTTGCTATATCATGAATAGGGTTCTAATAAGACCATCTCTGTCACGACCCGGCCTGATGGGATAATTAGCCTATCAACTTCGTTTTGGCCTATCAACCACTAGCCAAAAATACTTAAGCTGAAGTTTTTAGTAGTACACTCATCAGACCCATATAAGCCAATCTTAGTCCCACCCACTTCCGATATGGGACTATTGGACTAACTAGGGATGCTACAATCTCCCCTAGTTAAACGACTTGACGTCCCCATCAAGGCCCAGATCAGACCCTAGCATGGTGCATGTGAGGCATAGCCTAGTGGTGGCTCCACGCTGTGATGAGTTTTCTGACTTCATCTACAGGTAGCCCTTTCCTACTCAAGCCTACCTCACCATGCCCGAATACTAGGTCGGCTCTGATACCAAATGTCACGACCTGGTCTAATGGGCTAACTAGCATATCAACTTCGTTTTGGCCTATCAACCACTAGCCAAAATGCGTAAGCTGAAGTTGTTAGTAGTACACTCATCAGGCCTATATAAGTCAATCTTAGTCTCACCCACTTCCGATATGGGACTATTGGACTAACTATGGGTGTTACAATCTCTATCCAAAACCCCTTATGAATTATGAAATAACAAAAAACCAAATATTTCTTATTTTAAAGTTTTTAATTGCAAATGCTTTATCTTGAATGAAAATGATGCCTTAGGAAAATTCAATGCTAAATCCGATGAAGGCATCTTTCTTGGTTACTCTTCCGTTTCTAAAGCTTTTCGTATTTTTAACAAAAGAACCTTGATTATAGAAGAGTTTATTCATGTAGTTTTTAATGAAGTTTCTAAATTTAAGAAAAATGATTTTAATGATGATCTTGGTTTTGATGGTTTGAATTTGAATGATCCCTCTCCTCAAAATGGTAACTTGGATGCATCTTCTTCCCAAATTTTTTTACTTAAGGAATGGAAGTATATAGATGCTCATCCAAAGGAGCTAATTATAAGAGACACATCAAAAGGGGTTCAAACTCGTTCTTCTTTTAAAAATTTTTGTGCTTACACTGCCTTCCTCTCTCAAATTGAACCTAAGTACATTGACGAAGCCTTAAAAGATGATTTTTAGGTTATTGCAATGCAAGAGGAATTGAACCAATTTGAGAGGAATGAGGTGTGGAAGCTTGTTCCTAGACTAAGTAACCATTTAGTTATAGGTACTAAATTAGTATTTAGAAATAAGCAAGATGAATTTGGTATCGTGGTTAGAAACATGGCTAGATTAATGGCTAAAAGTTTCAACCAAGAAGAAGGTATCGATTATGAAGAGACCTTTACTCCTGTGGTAAGATTAGAAGCCATTAGGGTGCTCCTTGCCTATACTAGTAGTAATAATTTAAATTGTTTCAAATGGATGTCAAAAGTGCTTTCTTAAATGATTTTATTTCTGAAGAAGTTTTTGTTGAACTACCACCCGGTTTTGAAAACTCTTATTTTCCTAATCATATGTTTAAATTGACTAAGACTCTCTATCGATTAAAACAAGCCCTAAGGGCTTGGTATGATAGACTTAGTTCATTTCTAATTTCAAATAATTTTACTAAAGATAAGGTTGATACTACATTGTTTGTTAAATATTTTAAAAATAATTTTCTTATTATTCAAATTTATGTTGATGACATTATCTTTGGTTCTACCAATGAATCACTATATGAATCATTTGCCAAGTGTAAGAGTCCTGAATTTGAAATGAGTCTAATGGGTAAACTAACCTTCTTTTTAGGATTACAAATGAAACAACTTAGTGATGGTATATTTCTTAATCAATCTAAATATACATTAGAATTGTTAAAATGATTTAACATGGATGGTTCAAAAGCTATAAATACTCCTATGAGTACTTCCACTAAGTTAGACTTAGATGAAAGTGGAAAAAATTTTGATCAAAAAACATATAGGGGAATGATAGGTAGCCTACTTTACCTCACCGCAACTAGACCGGATATCATATTTAGTGTAGAACTTTGTGCAAGATTTCAAGCTAACCCTAAGTTGTCTCACCTTAAAGCTGTTAAAAGAATTCTTAGATACCTTAAAGGAACTCCTAACCTAGGACTATGGTATCCAAAATCCGATGACTTTGATTTAAAAGCCTATGCGGATTCGAATTTTGGCGGGTGTAGAATAGATAGAAAAAGCATATCCGGAACATGCCAATTTTTAGGACATGCACTTGTTTCTTGGACTTCCAAGAAATAAAACTCGATTGTACTATCTACGGATGAAGTCGAATACATAGCCGCGAGTGCATGTTGTGCACAAGTTGTTTGGATGAAAAATACTTTAGAAGACTATGGAATTCATTTGAAAAATATTTCTATAAAATATGACAACACAAGTGTTATATGCCTAATCAAAAATCTCATTCAACACTCTAGAATGAAGCATATTGATATAAGGCATCACTTTATACAAGATCATGTTAATAATAATGATGTCATTCTAGAATTTATTAATACAAAATATCAATTGGAGGACATCTTCATAAAACCTCTAAATGAAGAACAATTTGACTTCATTAGAAGAGAATTAGGCATGTTAAATTATCCTAATGCAGGAAGAAGTTAGATATTCTTTTTTTAAAATTTTTAAACTTTTATTTTGATAGTCTTAACTTGTTATTATTCTCCGATTTTTTATGACGTCTTTATATCATCTTTTAAAATGAAGCTCTCATTTTTATCTTTCAATCGTAATATTTTTAATAAAGTTATCATTTTCGATCGTAATTTTTTTTAAGCCTTCATGATGTAGTAATATTTTGAATGATTTGGTATCATGATATTATTCTCCTCCTTCGAATGATGGATCTCAATGATATAGTAAAAATTGATTTTATACTCCCTCCACCTCATTTAAGCATGACTAAAGAAATTTCATAACTTGCATTTCATATGAAGCTTAACATATGCATAAATTAATATCATGAATTCTGCTTAAAAATTAAGCTCTTAATGTTCATTTTGGATTTTTATTCTTATGCTAATTCAAGGTTTTAAGACTTAATATCTTTCACCTCATGTTTCCTATGAGAATGCCAAGTTGAATCTTTCTATAAAATTTTTTATATTAATATGTTTCACTTCATGAATTCGTAAATGCTAAGTTGAAGCTTTATGAATATTGACATCTCTTTCTCATGGATTTTACCTTAAAGTTGATGCGAAATGTTTGATGAATGGCTTTAATGATCTATCTTTCCACTTTATTTTATTCTTGAATTTTCAAAATTGCTTCTTAAGCCTTTCATCCTCTTTCATGAATCTTTCATAGCTTAATAAATAATGATTGATCATTTTCCAGATTTCATAAACATAAACTAAAATGATGATCAAAACATTTTCAGATTTATCGGTCAAAAGTGACATATTTTGCATTATAATTTCTAAGCAAATATTAGCCTCATATATTATATGTGTTTGATATGCTTGATAAATGACTATTCTTACATTTTTTTTTATGATATGATACCTTATGATGACTACTTCACCTCCTTTTTGTTGATGACAAAGGAGGAGAAGAATGTGCAAATAAATTAATGACATGTACAAATGACTTGATAAAATGTCTTACATGCATCGTATTGATAAGAATATGACAAATAAATGACTTATGTGTATCGTATCGAATCGCAATGACTTATATGTTGTGCATTGCAATATGATGAAATGAAAAATGTCATATGCTTTAAATTGCAATATGATTGCCTTTGCCATGTACAATAAAAAATTGGTTGATGTCTTTAAAAGCATCGCAATAAAATTTACATCTTGTCACAATGTATCACAATGTATCGCAAATGCTTAACCTTTTTGAAAAATTGTTATCATATCATTTTTAAAATTTGGTATCCTTTATTGATATGATAAGATATCATCTCACTTGATGATGTATCAAAAATGATATCATGCCTTGCATTTGTACACTTTATATCGATATCATTTGATCCATATTGTATTTTAAATTATAATTAGTATCTCTTGTCGAAGTGATAAATGTCTATCATTCGACTTGAAAATAAGTGGCATGCCTTGATATTATGTAAAATATGAAGTTTCATATTTATGGATGAAAGATCATGCTTGTTAAGCATGATGATAAGTTCAACGAATGGAACTTATCAGTTTTGGCTTGAATTCAAGTGTTTTCTTTCTCATAATATGGCATATAGATATGAGGAGTTAAGATTAACTCCATCATCAATTGATTGTCATCATAAAAAAGGGAGAGATTGTTGAATCTCGGATTTTGATGATGAAGTGAATTGATAGATTATTTGATCTAATCCATATTATTGAGATAAGTGTGCAGCATTAACTACGATAGCTTGAAGACAAAGTAAATTACCAGAGTCAAGTTGTTAGGAGTTCGAGAGTCCACTAGGGGTCGAAAGGATCATCGGAAGTGTTACCAGAACCAACCGAGAAAGAATCAGGAACTTGCCGAAGGTTTCGGAAGTTCATTGGAAAGATCATTGGAGGTTCACGGAGCTCACTGAGAATATTCAGAAGCTTGCCAAAGATTCATCGAACTCACCATAAGTCCGAGAGCCTATTGTGAGACCACCAGAAGAAGACCGAGGGTGTGTTGGAAGTCTGCCGGAAGTTCACCGGAAAGCTCACCGAAAGAAGACTTGATATTGTCAGTTGTTAATTTACTTAGAATTATGTTTTAATTTCATAGTTAGTATATAATTACGGTAAGGATTAGGTAATAATCCTTATTAATCTTAGTAGGGGCCAACTAAGCCTTATATGAACTGAATTGGGTCAGATTCAGGGTCCATTCAGTAGTGCTGAACTAGGTTTGGCGGTGGCACTGCCAAACTGGGCCGGTGGCATCGTCCCAAGAATAACTTCTCAAATGGTCTGGGTGATGGTACCGTCCCAGGTCAGCGGTGGTACCGTTGGCAGTTATTACCTGCCAGCGATGGTGCCACTTGACAAGCGGTGGTACCGTCAGTCCACAGAGCCCGAGGACTCTGTCAGGTGGTGGTACCGCCAGTCTGGGTAGTGGTACCACCTAGTACAATGACAGAGTAGAGTGAACAAGTGGTGATACCGCCAGTACTTGGAAATCCATGATGTAACTCTTTTTGGCTCTATTTTTGAAAGCCAATTGAGTATATAAATACCCCTCTTTTCTTTGCTAGTAAAGCACATTTTAAGAAGTTGAAAATTGAGTCAAAGCTTTAGCAAAATCTTATTTCAATAGCTTAAGTATTCACCACCCTCTTTTTCTTTATTAAAAATCTGTAAGAGTATGAACTACTTGTAAAAGTTTGTAAGAGGGGTGTTTGGTCCTTCCCCTTCAAAGAGGTTTGATAGTGAAAGTTGGGAGCCTCATTGGAGGAGGCTTCAGAAGTGGACGTAGGTCATTTGACTGAAGAACTATACAACGCTGCGTACTTTAGATGTGTAAGTTTTTACATTTCTACATCTTACCTTTACTTCGCTGCAAATCGTTTAGTCTTCTTCTCCCTACTCTCATTTGCATTCACTCAAATCATTTTAGCCAAAATCTCATTCATCAAATCAAACTTTCTATACGAACCAATTATCTCCAAAATCGGTTTCAAGTTTACGAGTTTTAATCCACTGCACTAATTCACAACCCCCCCCTCTTAGTGCCGCTCAAATCCTAACAGAAGAGAGCTGTAAGGGTGGTTGGTCTTCACCCATTAAAGAAAGACCGATAGTGAAAGCCGGTGGTCTCGACGAAGGAGGAATCGGGAGTGGATGTAGATCGGATGACCGAACCACTATAAAATTAGTGTGCCTCTCTTTCTCTGCTTATCTATTTATTTTGCAACTACTCTACTTCCATATCACTTATTTGCAAGCATATTCGAAGTTAAATGTCTTTGCCGAAATGTGTTTTCATTGAATGAAATTTTTCGTATAAAATGGTTTTCCGAAACATTGACATTTTTATCGCTACACTAATTCACCCCCACCCCACACTCCACCACCCCCTCCTCTCTTAATAAAGAATTTCATTTAACACTCTAGAACTAAATACATTGATATTAGACATCATTTTATTAAGGATCATATTAATAATCATGATACATCTTTAGAATTTATTGACATAAAACATCAATTAGTAGATATTTTTACTAAACCATTGAATGAGGAATAATTTAATTTTATTAGAAGAGAATTAGGCATGTTAAACTAAGGATGTCCTATATTAGTGCTCCACTCTTTGATATCAGACTTATCGGTCTAGAAGTTCCTGATCTAGCACAACTAATCATTGGGAGTGGCAGCCAACCTTACGAGGGCAATTGAGTAGGAATATCTCATGTATTCTTGCTCAGACAAATCCCCGGCCAAGGTCATTCGAATTGAGAGAGAAAGATTTCTTCGAGAGAATCTGATTAGAGCAAAACTCGAGTAGAAACCATATAGGCCTGACAACACAATGCTCGGTATATGGTCTTTGGGATATTAGATAAATGAGGGACTATAGGTATACGGTAATTGAGGACAGATAATTCTAAAGTATTAGATTCTTCTATATCATCTGGGGAATATGGTGTAGCGACCTAGTACATTTATAGTCAATGAGTCGAGTGAATTATTATGGAGATAATAATTCACTAAGCCAAAAGAAGTTTTGACAGATATAACTTATAGCCAGCTTGATATTAAGCTTAAAGGGTCACACACATATGGTAGGTGTTGTAATGAGTAGAGGTTCGGATATGAGATATCCGCTGGAGCCCCTATCTTATTAGATATCCAATAAGCCCTTGAATTATTGGATTCTATGGATGAGATCCAATAAGAGCTAATAAGAGATTATTGGGTAGAGACCCACTAATCTAAGAAGCTTGGGTAGTTGGATAGAGATCTAGTACCCAATAGGTAAGATTTATTAGGGTTAGGTCGATAGGGAACTTCTATAAATATGATGGAACCAAAGGGCCATAGACTAGGCCTCTCTTGGTTACCACCTCTTATTCTCCTCTCTCTTTAAGGAACATCTTCACAGCCCCTACCGTGTGGATTACCGCTAGAGAGGAGGATAATTGACCTCCTTCATCCTCTCCCATAGGTTTATAAGAATTCAAAGATATACGATCTCCCTTAGTAATATATCCTTTTTATATACATTGTTTTTTGTTTTGTGATTTTTGCACGCCAATCTTTGCATACGATGAAATCTTTAGTGGAAATCTAGAATTTTCTTTTTTGTTCTTCCACTACGCATATGATGTCACCTCTAGATTTTTTAATATTTGAAAGTTTCAAATCTAGTATAATCGGTTATCGGGAGTGACAGTCAACTTTACAAGGGTAAATGAGTGTCGATAGAAAATCATCTACTCTTAGTGTCATGAGAAGAATATCCTATGTATTTTTGCTCGAGCAAATCCCTAGCCAGGGTCATTCGGATTGAGAGAGAAAGAGTTCTCCGAAAGAATCCGATTAGAGTAAGACTTGAGTAGATTATGCATGGGCCTGATAATATCATGCTTGATATACAATCTCTAGGATATTAGATATATGAGGGACTATATATATATGGTAGCTAAGGGCAGATAGGTCTAATTGATTGGATCCCTCTATATTATCTAGGGACTGTGACGTAGTAACCTAATACATCCATAGTCGATGAGTCGAGTAAATTATTATAAAGATAATAATTCACTGAGTTAGAAGAAGTTCTGACAAGTATGACTCATGGTCAGCTCGATATTAGGCCTAGAAGGTCATACATATATGGTAGTTATTACAATAAGCAAAGGTTCGGATATAATCTATCCATTGAAGCCCCTACCTTATTGGATATCTAGTAAGCTCCTAAATTATTGAATCTTTTGGGTGAGACCCGATAAGACCAAATAGAGATTGTCGGATAAAAATCCACTAATCCAAGAGGCTTGGGTAGTTAGATAGAGATCCAGTACCCAATAGCATATGATCCATTAGGGTTAAGTTGACAGGAATCTCTATAAATAGGGGGGAACCAAAGTGGAATATACTAAACACTTTTTAGTTGTCACCTATTCTCCTCTCTCTCTCTTTCTCCTTCTAAGCTGACAATCACAATTTGAGGCATGTGGACAATAAGAAGGGTCGACCCCTTCTTGATCATGTGATGCACGCGGAGAGGAAAATCATATAGTGATTTGAGGAGCATCTTGATCGTATCTATGATGCTACAGACCTCAGTTGATCTCCTTCATCCACTCCTACAGATCTGAGATTTTTTAAGAATATATGATCTTTCTAAATAACAAATCCCACTTGATATATATGGTTTTTTATTTTATAGTTTTTGTGCATCAATCATCGCATGACAACGAGATTTTTTTTAAGAAATCTATGATTTTTATTTTTCGTTCTTCCACTACACATGTAATACTCTAATCAGATTTTCCAATAGAACCATGATAAAGAAATATCAAATCGAGACTGAGAACTAACCTCAATTGATAAGACTTGAGCAAGAATACATTTAAGAATCCTAAGCTACAAGTGTGTTATGATTTAGTGTTACAACCGAAGGTCCAACATGAGTTCCTGAAACTTAGTGACTTGTCAAGGTGTAGAGCAACTCACTCTCGGGGAAAGCTTTAGCCTATCTAATCTCCAACAAGATTTGGAATGGACCTTCTTGATTTTAGACTCTAAAGTTTAGACGTTCCCCAAATATGGGACGTAGAACACCTCATAAAATACTATTCTTAAAGGGGACTTGGTATCACATTGTGTTATCATAAAATTACACTCAAATTTGTAAAAAAAAATTGCTTTTCATAAAAAAGGCAAAATAATTACATGATAGTTAGAGTCCTTTACACTTTAGCCAGGAAAAAAGAAAGTTTCCAAAACAAAAAAAAAAGAAAAAAAACAAAACATGGAAGGCAGAGCTTATTAAGCAATTGGTGTGGTCTTGAACTTGGGAACCAACACTATTTGAGCATTGTCAACCATGATGATGGTTTCGGTCTCATGCTCAGAACCACATCTACAGGAGCCAAGCCTCCTTGGTTAAATCAAAATGGTCATTGCTTTCAATTGTGACAAGGTGTCTCTAGGGCATTGGCTGCTTAGATCAGTATGGATCGCTCGGATCCATAGGAGCCGCAAGCCCCAGCTGATCTCTTAAGACTTAGGAAATTGCCAAGTGAGTTATAGTCAAAAGAGAAATAGCCATGATTGATGAGAACTTGGTGGTACTCGATAGCCCCTTGGCTTCATATTATGGCCGAAGAAATTCCTATATGTGGAGTTGGTGGGTTAATTCTTCATTGTGGTAGGCGAGGTCGATGTTCTTGAATTGGGTTTGAATGGCTTGTTTAGCCACTCTCCTCTTCTCCTCAGGTCGATAGACACTGAGTTGCGGCTTCAACTTCTTACACTCCATAGATATCGCTGTGTGATCTTGCTCTGCTTTCTCTAGTCGATCTGTCACTAATTTTTTCTGAACATCCTACTGTTCTTGGATGAGGACAGCTGCTGATGAATCATAAGCTTGATCAAGCATCACGATCATTAGATAGTTAGCCTACGTAAGGAATGAAGCTTTGATCAAAAAGCAAAACACATCCAATCAACACGACTTTGTCAAAGGTGTCGGATCTCAACATCACCAAATTTGTGTGCCTAATTGGGTGTTATGTCCTGGTTGTATACTAGTCCTCCAGTAAACATTTTTAACCTTCTGAAACTGAGTTTGGAAAAGAGCTCTGAAAGCCAAAGTTCGAAGGTTCGAAGGTTGTAAAGATTCTGATGAGAATAAGAAGGGAACACAAGGCTTAAGGACCCCCCTTCTATGGGGATCGAATGACTTTTGACCATTAGACCCTTCATTTGTCCGATGGTTCGACTGAGAGCAATGGGTAAACTCTAATTAACCAGAGATTGGATTCTAAGGCCACAATCTCCTCTTATCATCCATCGTTCAACTAAACATCGACATGGGAACTCCTGATTGGGTCAAGAAGATCAGACATAAAGCAATGATTTCAAATTATTAAAACCAAATCAAATCAGATTTGGTTGGATCTTAAACATCTAGAACAGATTAGTGCCATGACTAATATAGACAAATCTAACCATAAAGCATCCTTATTCTTGTATGATGTAACCAAATTAGATAATGAAGCATTCATTATCTCTTAAGGTGATCAAATCCAATCATAAAATATTAGTTATCTCTCGATGCAACTAAGTGCAACCATTATCTCTTGATGAGATTGAGTCTAATCAAATCTAGATCTTACATTGAGTTAGTTTGAGGTATAATCTCACTAACTCAATTAGGAGTCAATTGGATCTGAATTAGGACTGAGACTGATTTGGGCTCATTAGGAAACTCATTTAGTAATCCAAAGTTGGGTCAAGTGGTGGCACCGCTAGACCTGACAATGAAACTGCTAGTAGCCCGATCTCCTAAGCATTGATTGCGCAGTACTATCGCCCAGACTAATTGTGGTATCACCTAGTGCTAGATGGTGGTACCACCCAGACTGATGGTAGTATCACCTAGACAGTCTTGTAGGCTATGTCAAGCAATCATACCATTCAGACTAGCAGTGATACCACTAGTGCAGGGGTGTCAAACAGTAGTACCACCCAGAACTAGCGATAGTACCGCCAGTATCCCGAGAACCCAGGATGAGACCTCTCTTGACTCTATTTTTTAAGTTATTTGGGGCTCATAAATACTCATTCATCCCTGGTCAGTCATAATATGATTGTAAATGAAAACTTATGACTTTAAGTGGGAAAATTCTATTGTAATCTTTTGAGAGTTTTTTTTTTTTTTTTAAGTGTAGAATTTTTTCTAAGGGAGGGTTGAGACCTGTAAAGGTTCTTTCCTAAACCTGTGAAAAGGAGAAAGTGTTGTAAAAGGGTAGTTGATCTTTGCCTATTAAAAGAAGATTATTGGTGAAAGCCGATGGCCTCAACGGAGGAGGAATCAGGACTGGACGTAGGCCTCGACAACCGAACTACTATAAATTTGGTGTACTCTTTTCTTTGCTATTTACTTTATTGCTTACTTAGCTACTCACTTCACTTTACACTTCTTCTAAGTCAAACTAACTTTTGATATCAGTTTTCATCGAACAAATTTTTTTTCTAAATCGTCGATAGTTTCTGAAAGCACTAATCACTCCCCCCTCTTAGTGTTAATATGGTCCTAACACTCAGTATCATAGTCAATTTTTTCTTATTTGGTTTAACACCTAAGAAAAATGACTTTTTCGACAATCTAGAGAGCCACTCTATCACTCGTCCTCATATATTCAATAGGACGGATTATATATACTAGAAAATACATATGATGATTTTTTATTTCTATGAACTTTGATTTATAGAATATTATCGAATGTAATTTTCTAAAATCCTCTAGACCAATGAATGAATGGAATGATCTAGAGAAAAAATTATTTTCCTTGAATGCTAAAGCGATGAACTGTTTGTTTTATACTTTAGACAAAATGAATTTAATTATGTTTCTATTTACGAAATTACATATAATATTTGACATACACTTGAAGTCATACATAAAGGCACAAGTAGAATTAAAGAGTCTAAAATTAATCTTTTAGTATATAATTATAAATTATTTCGAATAAAATCAAGTAAAACCATTGGAGACATGTACACCCGTTTTACGAATATCGTCAATGGTTTGAAAGCACTTAGTGAAAGTTTTTTAAATTTTGAACTTGTTAACAAAATTTTAAGATCCCTTCCAAAATGTTGAAATTTAAAAGTAATAGTAATATAAGAAACAAAGGACTTGAATAATTTTCTACTTGAAGAACTTATCAGGTCTTTAATGACCTGTGGAATGACTTGTGTGGCACATAATGAACTTAAGAACAACCTTTCAAAAAATAGAAAGAATATGACACTTAAAACCAAAGAAGATCACTTGAGTGAAAACTTAAGTGATGATGATAATAATGACTTGGCACTCCTCATAAGAAAATTTTAAAAAATTATAAAAAGAAATAAAATAAATCTTGTAAAATAAGACACTAAGAATAAAAACGAACTAAAAAAGGATATGATCATCTGCTATGAATGCAAAAAGCTTGAACACTTCAAAAGTGAATGTCTCTAAGTGAAGAAAAAGCTACCAAAGAAAAAAAAACACTCAAGGCAACTTAGGACGAATCAAGTACATCCGAAGACGAAGAGCAAACCAACAAATATGAAGTGGCAAACTATGCATTAATATCATTTGGCAATGATGTATGTAACTCAAATGAATCACTTTTATCTTATAATGAATTATTTAATGATTTTCATGATTTGTTTGATAAATTTAAATTAGTTGATAAAAAATATAAATTGTTAAAAAAGGATCATGCTTCTCTTTCTAGTAAATTTAAAATTTTTAAAAATAAGCATAACAATTACATGTTAACTCATTGTACTAAGTGTGAAGAATTAGATTCACTTAAAAAGGAAAATATATTACTACATCAAACATTAGAAAATTTTAAAATTGATAGCAAATGTTTAAACATGATCCTTGTTAACAAAGGTCATGTATATAGAAAAGTAGAAATCGGTTTTGTGAGTAACAACACTCAACAAAAGCCGACTATATTTGTTAAAAGACCCACATTACATGTTCCCTTAAAAATAAATATAATTTTTGTGGGAGATGTGGTCATTATACCTATAAATGTGTATTTAAAAGATATAGCTCACATAAGTTAGTTTGGGTTCCTAAAAGGAACCATAAATAACTCAATGCCAATAGTCAAGATAGATAGATCTATATAAGAGGGGCCTAAAGTTAAATGGGTATATAAAAGCAGACCCCCTTTCTTGTAGATATGTCTATAATCAAATACTTGGAGTAAGAGATGGTACCTTAATAGTGGATGCTCAAGACATATGATCAGAGATCCAACACATTTCTCTAAGCACACTAGCCAAGACGAATGATATGTCACCTTCGGAGACAATAACAAAAGAAAAATTATTGACAAAGAAAATATAGGTACCAAATCAAATTTTTTGATTGAAGATGTGTTGTTAGTAGATGGTTTGAAACACAATCTACTTAGCATTAGTTAATTATGTGATAAGGGTTATAATATCAAATTTAAATCTAATGCTTGTATTATAGAAATACCATACAAAAATAGATTAATTATTGTTTTAAGGACTAATAATGTATATACTTATTAATCTTTTTGAGTTTTGTAATGAAACTTGTTTTTCAACTTTAAATGATGATGCATGGCTTTGGCATAGGAGACTAGGTCATGTTAGCATGAAACTAATCTCACAAATTACAACTAAAGAACTCGTAAGAGATATGCTTAAAATTAAATTTGTCAAAGATAAAGTTTGTGATGCATGCCAACTAGGAAAACAAATAAAGAGTAGTTTTAAATCAAAAAAGCAAATAAGCACCTCTAGACCACTATAATTAATCCATATGGATTTATTTGGACCAATTAATACAATAAGTCTAGGAGGTAGTAAATACACTTTTATAATTATTAATGATTATAATAGATATGCTTGGACATACTTCTTGGCATATAATTGTGATTACTTTAAATGTTTTATGAAGTTTTATAAATTAGTTCAAAATGAAAAGGGTTTTATGATTTCATCTATTCATAATGATAATGGTAGTGAGTTTAAAAATTATGATTTTTAAGATTTTTATGATTTACATGGGTACAACCATAATTTCTCTACTCCAAGAAATCCATAACAAAATAGAGTTGTTGAATACAAGAGATGGCCAAAACCATACTCAATGAACATAACCTACCTATATATTTTTGGGCCGAAGTTGTTAACATGGCATGCTATGTCATGAATAGGGTTCGGGTAAGATCATTACTTTCCAAAACTCCATATGAATTATGAAACATCAAAAGATCCAATATTTTATATTTTTAAATTTTTAATTGTAAATATTTTATTTTAAATAAAAATAATGCCTTAGAAAAATTTAATGTAAAATCCAATAAAGATATTTTTCTTAGATATTTCTCTATTTCTAAAGCTTTTCGTGTCTTTAATAAAAGAACTTTGGTGATAGAGGAATCTATTCATGTTGTTTTTAATGAGATTTTTGAATTAATAATTTTGATTTTGATACTTTGAATTTAAAATAAAATTCTCCTCTCCCTAGCAACTTGGATGCATCTACTCCAAAGAATTCTTATCGAAGGAATGGAAGTATGTAAATACTCATCCTAAGGAGCTAATCATTTAAGATACATAAAAAGGTGTTCAAACTCGTTCTTCTTTTAAAAATTTTTTTGCGAATACGGTTTTTTTCATCTCAAATTGAACCAAAATGTATTGGCAGTGCTCTAAAAGATTATTCATGGGTTTTTGCAATGCATGAGGAGTTAAATCAATTTGAGAGAAATGAGGTATGGAAGCTTGTTCCTAGACCTAGTGACAATCTAGTAATTAGCACTAAATGGGTCTTTAGAAATAAATAGGATGAACTTGGTATCATGGTTCAAAACAAGACTAGATTAATGGCTAAATATTTCATTCAATAAGAAGGGATCAATTATAAAGAAACCTTTGCTCCTATGGCAAGACCAGAAGCCATAAGGATACTCCTTGCCTATGCTTGTTGTAATAATTTTAAGTTATTTCACATAGATGTTAAATGTGCTTTTCTTAATTGTTTTATTTTCGAAGAAGTTTATGTTGAACACCCACTCAGATTTAAGAATGTTCCTTTACCTAACTATATGTTCAAGTTATCTAAGACTCTCTATGGATTAAAATAAACCCCAAGGGCTTGATATGAGAGACTTAGTTCATTTCTTATTAAGAATGATTTTTTAAAAGGCATGATCGATATTACATTGTTTATTAAATATTTTAAAAATAATTTTATTATTGTTCAAATTTATGTTGATGATATTATTATTGGTTCTACAAATGAGTCTTTGTGTGAGTCTTTTACCAAAAGTATGAGCCAAGAATTTGAAATGAGTTTAATAGAAGAATTAACATTTTTTTTAGATTGCATATTAAGCAACTTAGCATTGGAACCTTTATTAGTCAAACTAAGTATGCTTCAGATCTATTAAAACGATTTCATATGAATAGTGTTAAGGCCATTAACACATCAATGAGCACCTCTACAAAATTAGATGTGGATATTGATAGAGAATGTTTTGATAAAAAAACTTTTAGGGGTATGATAGGTAGTTTACTATACCTTACAGCAACTAGACCTAATATTTTGTTTAGTATTAGACTTTGTGCCAGATTTCAATCTAATTCTAAGTAATCTCGCTTTAAAGGTGTTAAAAGGATTTTTAGATACCTAAAGGAACTCATAATTTAAGATTATGGTATCCAAAATCCAAAAATTTTAAATTAATTATTTATATCGATGCTGACTTTGTTGGATATATAATAGATAGAAAAAGCACATCTGAAATTTGTCAACTCTTAGGTTATACACTTATTTCTTGATCTTCCAAAAAATAAAATTATGTCGCATTATCTATTGAATCTTAGATTTTGATGATGAAACAAATTAATAGTGATTATAATCTAATCTACATTTTGAGTGACACAGGTAGCTTCGATTAGGAATAGACAATTAAAGTAGGAAGAGTCAACGTTGGAGCAGAGGAGAACATGTTAGATGATTGGACGTCTAGCCAAAGGATCAATCGACATATCGACAGAAAACTTTGGGCCATGGATTCGAGCATCGGGCTAAGAAGAGCGAAATTGTGCCAAGGAGATCAGAGTTGCGAAGGTAAACCATCGATTGGGCAATAGGCCGCAAGAGAGGATGATGTATTGAAAAATTGGACGAAGTGTCGATGGACCAATGACATGCCAGACAATAAATTGATTCATGCTTCATAATAATTATCTAGATTGAAGTAAGTTTTAAGTCTAATTGGGTTTAAATTGGGCCAACCCAATTAGGGGCCAATTGGGCCTAACTTTCAGTTGTGTTGAGCTAAGTGAAAGATCCAAACTATGACCCAAGAAGTGGGTTAGGTGGTGGCACAGCAGAACAGGCGATGGCATTACCAGAACAAGCGGTGGAACCGCTAGTGGCTCAATCTTCAAGATAGTCTTTGAGATTATATCAAGCGATGGTATTGCCCAATACTAATAGTAGAACCGCCAATACCCTTAAGACCAAGGTGATTCAAATTTTGGCCCTAAGTTTGAATCCTCTTGATGCCTATAAATACCCCTCTCATCCCTGGTTAGGACACACACCAATTAAGAAACAAAAGAGGAAAATCTCTACTGTAATAGTGTGAAAATTCCCCCACCTTAGCTTTAAGTGTTAATTAAGTCTAAAAAAAGGGTGAGTGGGCTTGTAAAAGGTTAACTCCTGAACCTATTAAAAGAAGAAGAGAGCTATGTGGTTAGTCTTCACCTATTAAAGGAAGACCGATAGTGAAAGTCGGTAGCCACGACAAAGGAAGAATCAGGAGTGGACATAGGTTGGATGACCGAACCACTATAAAATTGGTATGCTTCTCTTTCTTTGCTTGTTTATTTATTTTGCACCTACTCTACTTCCACATCACTCACTTACAAAAATATTCGAAGTTAAATGTCTTTGTCGAAATGTGTTTTCATTGAATGAAGCTTTTCGTATGAAATGGTTTTCTGAAATATCAATATTTTTATCGCTGCACTAATTCACACACCCCCCTCTTAGTGTTGTATTGGTCCTAACAATTAGTATCAGAGCCTCGTTATTTCTCGTTTGGATTAACACCCAAGAGAAATGGCTCTTTTCGACTTTCAACAGGATTTTTCTATTGTTCGTCCTCCTATGTTTAATGAGATGGACTACACTTATTAGAAAACTTAAATGAGAGTTTTCTTAATTTTTTTGAATTTTGATTTATGGAATATTACTGAATACAGTTTTCAATAACTTTCTAAACTTATGAATGAATAGATGAATTTTGAGAAAAAATCATTTTTACTAAATGTAATGACTATGAATGCCTTGTTTTGTGTCTTAGACAAAACTGAATTTAATCGGATTTTAATTTGCAAAACTGAGCATGACTTTTAGTATACACTTGAAATCACACAAGAAGGTATTAGTAGAGTTAAGGATTCTAAGATAAATATTTTGATGCATGATTTTGAATTATTTTATATGAAACCAAGCGAAACTATTGGAGACATGTACACCCGATTTACGGATGTCATCAATGGTTTGAAAGCACTTGGTAAAAGTTTTTAAAATCTTGATCTTGTTAACAAAATTTTAAGATCCCTTCCAAAAAATTAGGATCCAAAAGTAACGACAATATAATAAATAAAGGACTTGAATATTTTTCTATTGGAAGAACTCATCGGGTCTTTGATTACCTATGAAATGACATTCACGGGACATGACGAACTTGAGAACCATCTTCCAAAGAACAGGAAGGATTTAGCTCTTAAAAATAAGAATACCACTTGAGTGATAACTCAAGTGATGATGATGATGATGATGATGATGATGATGATGATGACCTTGAACTCCTTACTATTAAATTTAAAAAGTTTATAAAACAAGAATCTAAAAGTAAAAGTGAACTTAAAAATGGGAGGCTACAAAAGAAGAAGAAAAGACTCAAAGTGGCATAGGACAAATCGAATGTATCCGAAGGCAAAGTAGCGAGCTGCGCTTTAACAGCTTTCGACAATGAGATAAGTAACTCTCTCAATTCAATTTTACCTTACCATGAAGTTACTTAGTATTTTTTTCTTTTCCATGATTTGAATTAGTTAAAAAAATATTATTATTTTATCATATTTTTCTTTCTAGTGAATTTTTGAAAATTAAAAATTATGAATGATAATTGCATATTTTATGATAATGCTTGCACATCAAATAAGATTAAATCTATATATATTTTAAGAAGCAATTATCTTGATGATTTTGTATTGTTTTTGGTTCTAAACATGACGCTTGGCCTTTGTATGAAAATTTTGAACATGCTTTTATGAGATCAATCACATAAAAAAAGATAAAAATGTACTATCATGATAAATCAAATCTTGTGTTTGAAAATGCTTTATGTTTTTGGTCTTAATGGTTTTTATGATGAAAATTATTTTTCAGTTCTAAACATTGATGTACAGTTTTATTTGGCATAAAAAAAACAAATGCATGTTTGAATGAAACAAATAACTTAAAAGGGGAATGCAATTTCTATCTCTATCTTATCAATTTTTCAATAAAAGATGGATGAATCCATGTATATTATGTTTTATGAATCTCTTGAAAGTGTTTTTGATGATTTGACAAATTGAATGAAAATAATGATGTTTTTATATCATGCTTGATGATTTTACATTTTGAAATTATACATGATAAGGGGAAGTAATGATGGTTTGAAAAATATTTTTGACAATTGTCTTATCACATGAATTATGATTCTTTCACTTGATAGTCGAAATTTTTTTTTACTTCTAGGAATTACAACTTGAAAGTGTTCTATGAATCAAGATTTTTTTTTTCCTTTCACTAAAGAAAAGACTCATTCAAATGAATCTTGATTCTTTCATTTGATATTTATGAATTAAGATTTAGTATGAATCAAGATCTTTTGTTTATCCTCCTATGACTCTTCTTGGTATTTACTAAAGAAGAAATTTACTAAATCAACCATGATATGTCACTTGATTTCTTGATGACTTCTTGATGTTCATGACTTGAATTTTGATGATTGAAACATTTATGGCATTTTTTATATACCTCATTTGTAATGATTTGAAAATTGATATAAAGAGAAAAAAATTACAGTATTGCATTCTTCTCTTCTTTTTTATAATGACAAAAGGGAAGCAAGAATTGCTAGCTTGTGCATCACAAAACAAAATTGCTAGCAAAGAAAGAATTTGCTAAGCTTGCACTTCTCAAAAGAGAAGGAAGTTGCCATCTTGAACATGACAAAAAAAAATATTTGCTAGCTTGTAAAGGCAAAACTTGCTTACACTTTTCAAAAAAGAAGAAACAAAAGTTGCTAGCTTAGAATATCGCAAAGAGAAGCAAAGAGTTACTATCTCAAAAGAAGCAAAAAAGTACAACCTTAAAAAACATACAATCTTGCACATCTTTAAAACTTGATTTGGTGATCATAAATGTTGTAAAGTGATGTAAATCTTGCTAGTATGTTGTAAAACTTACATATCTTTAAAACTAGGTAGATGCACTTCTCCTTTCTGTTGATGACAAAGGGGGAGAAGTATGATGATAATTTTATATATTAAATGATGAATTGAATATTTTGATTATGAATGATTTATTCAAATTTTTTGAATTTTGAATTTTCTATCAATATGGCATATTGATAAGGGGAGTTAAGGTTAACTCTATCATCAATTGGTTGTCATCATCAAAAAGGGGGAGATTGTTGAATCTCATATTTTGATGATGAAATCAATTGATAGTGATTATGATCTAATCTACGTTTTGAGTGACGCAGATAGCTTCAATTAGGAATAGACAATTGAAGCAAGAAGAATATATTGAATCTCATATTTTGATGATGAAACCAATTGATAGTGTTTGTGATCTAACTGTATTTTTGAGTGATGCAGGACTACCTTCGATCAGGAATAGACAATTGAAGTAGGAAGAATCGATGTTAGGCTAGAGAAAAACATATCAAAAGATTAGACGTTGAATTGAAAGATCGATCGACGCATCAGTAGAAGGCTTCGGACGATAAGATTGGGCATCGGGCTAAGAAGAGCGGAATTATGCTAAGAAGATCGCAGTTGGCCGATTGAGCAATAAGCCACAAGAGAGGACGATGCACTGAAGAATCAAACGAAGTACCGGATGAACCAATGACATGTCGGACAACATTCAATTAAACTTTATAATAATTGTCTATATTGAAGTAGGTTTTAGGTCTAATTAGGTTAAAATTAGGCTAACTAAATTAAGAACCAATTGGGCCCGAATCTAGACTGGTTTGGGTAGGACTATTAGCCCAAATAGTGTGTTGAATCTTGTCTAGTGGTGGCATCATTAGAACTGGGTGACGGAACTGCCCAAGGCTCAGTCTCCTAGGAGTCTGGGTGATGGTACCACCCAGACTAGGCGATGGTACCGCTAGCAGTTATAACTGCTAGGTGGTGGTACCGTCAAGCATAAGCAATGGTACCACCTAGGTTCAGTAGCCAAGACTCTATCTGGTGGTAGTACCGCTAGATTGGGTAGTGGTACCACCTAGTGTCAGAAAGCCTGGGCAATGGTACCACCCAACACTGACGGTGGTACCGCCAATACCCCAAATTTTTGGGGTGTTTGAATTTTGGTTCCAAGATTTAAAGCCACTTGAGATCTATAAATACCCCAGCTATTCTTGCTTGGGATAGCAAGAATTGAGTAGAAAAAGAGAGCAAAACTTTGTGAATCCGAAGTTGAAACCCTTGTAAAAGTATAGAGTCCTCAAGCATAGAGAATACTCTAAGGGAGAGTGTGAGAAAAACCTTGTAAAAAGGGGTTGTAAAAAGATGGTTATTCTTCACCCATTTGAAAGAAAACTTCTAGTGAATGTCGGTAGCCTCAAAGAAGGAGGAATCGGGAGTAGACGTAGGTCGGATGACTGAACCACCATAAATCGCTGTGTTCTTTCCTTATTGTGTATTTCCATTACTTTGCTGCATTCTACATTTACTTCAAGTCAACATGTTTCTGATATGATTTCATTGATAAGGCTTTTATCGTATGAATCGAAATGGTTTTTTGAAACTCAAACATCATTTTTACCATTGCGCTAATTCACCGCGCCCCCCCTCCTTTTAGTGCTAAACTTGATCCTAACAGAATCGATAGTAGGCCGGAGGAGAACATATCAGATGATTGGACGTCAAGCCAAAGGATCGATTGACGTATCGACAGAAGGCTTCGGGCCATGGATTCGGGCATCGGGCCAAGAAGAGTAGAATTGCATCAAGGAGATCGGAGTTACAGAGGTCAACCGTTGATTGGGTAATAGGCCGCAAGAGAGGACGATGCGCCAAAGAATTGGATGAAGCATCGATGGACCAATGTTATGCAGGACAACAAATTGATTTATGCTTTGTAATAATTGTCTAGAACGAAGTAAGTTTTAGGTCTAATTGAGTTAGAATTAGGCCAACTCAATTATGGGTCAATTGGGCCCAACTTTAGGCTATGTTGGGCCAAGTGAAAGGCCCAAACAGTGACCCAAAAAGTGGGTCAAGCGGTGGTACCACCAGAATAGGCGGTGGAACTGTTGGTGGCTTAGTCTTCAAGACATAGTCTCCGAGACTATGTTAGGCAGTAATACCATCAGACTGGGCGGTGGTACCACCTAGTACCTTGAAGAGTAGGGTGATTCAAATTTTGACTCTAAGTTTGAATCCACTTGAGGCCTATAAATACCCCTCTCATCCCTAGTTAAGACATACACCAACTGAGAAAGAAAAGAGGGAAAACTCTGTTGTAATAGTGTGAAAATTCCTCCCTTCTAGCTTTAAGTGTTGATCAAGTCTAAAAAAGGGGTGAGTGGGCTTATAAAAGGTTAACTTTTGAACCTGTTAAAAGGAGAAGAGAGCTGTAAGGGTGGTTGGTCTTCACCCATTAAAGAAAGATCAATAGTGAAAGCCGATGGCCTCGACGAAGGAGGAATCAGGAGTGGACGTAGGTCGGATGACCGAATCACTATAAAATTAGTATGCCTCTCTTTCTCTACTTATCTATTTATTTTGCAACTGCTCTACTTCCACATCACTCATTTGCAAACATATTTGAAGTTAAATGTCTTTGTCGAAATATGCTTTCATTGAATGAAGTTTTGTTTGTACAAAATGGTTTTTTGAAACATTGACATTTTTATCACTGCACTAATTCACCCAACACCCACCCCCCTCTTAGTGTCATATTGGTCCTAACATTATCTATAGCTAAGGCGAAGTATATAGCAGTAGGTGCATGTTGTGCACAAGTCATTTGGATGAAAAATACTTTAGAAGACTATACACTTTACTTGAAAAACATACCTATAAAATGTAATAATACTAGTGATATTTATTTAATAAAGAATTTCATTTAACACTCTAGAACTAAATACATTGATATTAGACATCATTTTATTAGGGATCATGTTAATAATCATGATACATCTTTAGAATTTATTAACATAAAACATCAATTAGTAGATATTTTTACTAAACCATATTGAATGAAGAACAATTCAATTTTATTAGAAGAGAATTAGGCATGTTAAATCTTCCAAATGCATGAATTCTTTTCATATATTTTGGATCGATATCTTGATTTCTCAATTTTCATGACTTGTGTTTTCTTTTGAATCAAGATCATTTTCTATGATTCCTTCCTTTTGTTAATTACAAAAGAAAAGCTTTGATTCATGGATTTTTTTTTCACAACTTAATCTTTTATTTTTTATGTGGTAATCATTTCCAATGATTCCTTCATCTTTCTATTTATAAATGAAGAGATTTGATTCATGGACTTTAGGTATTCATGACTTGATCTTTTATTTTTCATGTGATGATATAAATTTTTGTACCATTGAACTCTTTCCCTCTTCTTTTTTTTTTTTTTTTTTTTTTTTGATGACAAAGGGGAGAAAGAAAATTGCATATCTTAAGAAAAGCAAAAGTGCTAAGTTATCTATCTCAAGATGCAAAACTTATACATCTCAAAAGAAAAACAAGAATTACTAGCTTGCACATTTCAAGTAGACGCAAATATTGCTAACATTCACATCTCTAGAACTTGCTAGCTTACATGTTCTAAAGTGATGTAAATGTTGCATATTTTAAAACTTGAATGTTCTAACTTGCATGTTTCAAAACTTGATAGTTGCACTTTTTTTCTTTTTTATTGATGACAAAAGAAGAGAAGTAATGATGAATGAGTTAAAAATAATGATGAAGAAATGATGAATGTAAATATTTTTGTATCATGCTTGATGATTTTATATTATGCATGATGATTTGAAATTATGCATGCAATACTTCAACTTATGATGATAATAATGTTTATATTGATATAATATGTTGCATACATTTAAAATCGTTTCAACTTGGATTAGAAGGTTATCATTTATTTGAATTCAATCTTATCTCGATATGGCATATAGATAGGGGGAGTTTGTTTAAACTTCATCATCAATTAGTTGTCATCATCAAAAAGGGAGAGATTGTTGAATTCCAGATTTTGATGATAGAATCAATTGATGAGTTTATGATCTAATTATGTTTTAAGAAAAATGATGCAAGACTAACTTCGATCAGAAAAGGCAAAACAATTAAAGCAAGAAGAATCAGACGTTAGATCAGAGTTAGAAATCAGGCACCAGGCTAGAATAATCGAATACTATGCCAAGATCGAATGTTGTAGGAGTCAACATGCCGATATATCAAGCAATACACCGAAGGTTCGGATGACGCGTCGAAAGTTCGCTGGGAGTTCGGATGAATAAATGACTTGCCAGATAACTTAGATTCTTATCTTGTAATTGTTTAGGTCTTAATTATTATAGTTAGGTCTTAAATTGAGTTACTTCTAGGTGTAATCTCACTAACTCAGTTATGGGCCAATTGGATCTGAATTGAGATTGATTTAGGCTCATTGGGAAGCCCATTCAGTGACCCAAAGTTGGGTCAGGCGATGGCACCACCAGACCTGGCAGTGGTACCGACTAAACTAGCAGTGGTACCGCCCAGACACAGCCTTCTGGTTGTGTTAGGCAGTTGTACCGCTCAGACTATCGGTGGTACCACTAGTGCAAGAGTGTCAAGTGGTAGTACCACCCAAAACTGGCGATAGTACTGCTAGTACCCTAAGAACCCAGGATGAGACCTTTTTTTGCTTCATTTTTTAAGCCATTTGGGGCCTATAAATACCCTACTCATCCTTAGTCGGTAATAGTATAACTGTGAACGAAAACTTGTGACTCTAAGTGAAAAAATTCTAATGTAATCTTTTGAGAGTTTCCCTCCTCTTCTTTAAGTTTAAAATTGTCTAAAGGAGGGTTAAGACTTGTAAAGATTCTCTCCTAAACCTGCGAAAAGAAAAAAATATTGTAAAAGCATAGTTGATCTTTGTCTATTGAAAGAAGATCTTTAGTGAAAGCCGGTGGTCTCAACGGAGGACGAATCAGGAGTATACGTAGGTCATGACGATCGAACCATCATAAATTCAGTGTGCTCTTTTCCTTACCGTTTACTTTTATTACTTAGCTGCTCACTTCACTTTACACTTACTCTAAATGAAGCTCACTTTCAATATTGATTTTTAGTGAATGAAGTTTTTCTAAATCATCAAAAGTTTTTAAAAATACTAATTCAATCCTCTTCTTAGTGTCGATACGATCATAATAGTAATGTTATCTCAAATCTAATTATAAAGCATTTGTTATCGTGGTCAATTTTAACTATAATGCATTTGTTATTTCCTAACACGATCGAATACAATCTTTAAGCATCTATTATATCTTGATGCAGTTGAATTTGACCATAAAATAGTTATTATCTTTTTATACAGTCAAATTTGATCATGAAATGTTTGTTATCTCTAAACATGACCAGATTAAATTGTAAAACAGCTGTTATCTCTTATACGATCAAATCAGGCAACAGAGTCCTTTTGTCTCTTGGCATAACCAACACTAATCATGAATATCAAAACCTAAATCTCTCAAGATTTGAGTTGCCTAAATTGCGTAATCATCGAAACATTATATGCTCCAACATGATTAAATATAACACCCCATTTCTAGCACTATACTTACTCTGACACCTTCTCAATTCCACATGTCAATCGAAAGTCTCACCAAATTAGTATAACATGTGACTGTACTAGCCATAACACCTGATGGTTTAGTTAATTCTTCGTGTCCGAGTAATGTTCGATGATCTCACGCAATTGTCATACAAATTAAATGCACACTTACTCTTATGTTATTCGAAACTAATATAAAAGGTTTTATGTATGCTGCTTGACCATCTTATTGATTTCGGAGCGATTTTTGTCGAGCATGCCTAGGCACAGTTAAGTAGGAAAATCAACTTAATTTGTAATAGGTTCAAATGTTAGGATCTAAGTTGACTTTGAATTTTTGACATGTTGGATAACTAAAATCTATTGTAATAAATATGACATATGATTAAAAAAATTGATATAAGAAAAAGAAAAAAGAAAGATGTGCCAATATATGATTAAAGCATATATTAAATATGATTTTCTCCTTCTTAGTTGATATTGTTATATGATGTGCAATATATATATTTAAGATATGATTTGTGATGTGTAAGTGGAATAGGAGTAAATGGAAAGATGAGTTATTTGTAAAAGAAAAAAGTTGTTTATATATAACATATATTTTAAGCTTTGAAAGAAAATATGTAAAGGTAATTGATCTTCACCAATATCAAGATAGTGAAAGTTAACAACCTCGGAAAAAAATAATGATCGGTTGAGACAACTGAACTATTATCAAGCCCTACATCTCTCTTATTTATTTTGGGACTTGTTTATCTTATTTTGTTACTTACTCTTGCTTCTATAATTATTTAACTATGAAAATATTTTCAAATATTCAATCCTAATGTCGTTATTGATCCTAATAGTCTAGACATTATAAATTTTTGGTAATGTCAGGAACCCCATTTATAATCATACTAGATCTTAAATCAGAAATCATTTCTTGGACGAAGACACTTTTTTTATTGTATTGGGATCTTAGATGCATAATCTATTATATCAAATAAAATTCAAACCAATCAATCCAAATAAATCACATCAAGCTACGGCATCAAAGAAAATTTATTTGCATTTATTCTTTTCTAATATTCTATTATGAAGTGGCTGTAATTAGTCAATTATAGTTAAATCTACTACATATATATTCCATTAGCTATATCTATAGATTTTATATTTACTGTTCTTTTTGATGTTTATATAATCATTTAACTATATTATTTTTAATATATTTTTTTAAAAGATTCAACATAGCTGCATGGTTTGCATCAAAAGAAGAAATGGGATAAACACTTTTGAGGAACTCTTAGTAGCTTACCTATTTATGACATTGTGCATAATAATTGCATCCGAATATAAACCGTGGTAAAGGATAAGGATTAGAACTTGTTTCCATTATGATTAGAATTTATTTTTCGGACTTGCCAAATTTTAAATCCTATTGTATCTTAGATGCACATTCTCTTGTAGATTAAATAAAATACAACCCAACAAAAATTCAGATAAATCATATATAGTATCAGAGATAATTTATATATATATATATATATATATATATATATATATATATATATATATATATATATATATATATATATATATATATATATATATATATATATATATATATATATATATATATATATATATATATATATATATATATGGTGGAGGACTCTTTACATATCTATTGGTGATTCCTTCTTGATATTTTTTTATTGTGAATTTCCTTACATATGTTATGAAGAATTGAAGAATTCTTTATATACATACATATACATATAAATATATATATATACATATATATATGTTAATCTTGATGTCTATATATTCGTAATCATCTAATACAAAGCAACACTAAGAAAAGTGGTCTTTGCTCGTTTTGGTAGATTGAAGAGTGAGCACCCACCCACATCCATCCGCGTGGGTTAAACGCCAAGAAAAGTCAAGACAGCAGACAAAAGGTAAGTAACTCACGCGGCCTCCCTCCTTGCTACTCTCCATTAATGCAGCTAATGTGCATTGTTGATCTCTTGTGATGCTACTATGTGTTATTCGTCAGAAGAAGAAGATGGCGGAAACCCCTATTCTCAGTAGCAACCCGCCATGGGCTCCGAGGTCTGACGACGTCGCGGTTTTCATCCCGGAGGATCTTACCTCGATGATTTTGATGTGTCTCCCCGTGAAATCTATCGTGCGTTTCAAGTCCGTCTCCAGAGATTGGCATCGGACGATCTCCAGCAAGTCCTTCATCACTTCGCATCTGCACCGGAGCAAGACGAATCCAACCAACCTTATCATTCCTTCAACATATAATGAGGTGAGTGAGAGGATCTTCGAGAGAGACTTACTGGGTTCGGCTCTGAGACAAATCAATGCCGTCATGTACCATGAGGTGCCTTCCAGGATCAGAATGTATAGATACGGGGAAGCTGGTCGCGTAGACAGGGCTACTCTTTTTTTTGAGACAGTCACAGAACGAATCAAACGATGTATTGACGACCCTTTACATTCCGATGGTTTGCTTCTGTTCTCCGTTTCACCGTGTCGCACATACTTATGCAACCCAGCCACCAGAAAGCTCATAGACTTGCCTACCGCAGGACTTGTGTGTGATCCCAAACTCGAGTACAACCTAGGATTCGGGTTAGATCCACGAACAAACAACTACAAAGTAGTCCGCTACTTCTGCCAGTCCGGCCGCCACTTCGATTGTGATGTCTTCACCGTCGGGACGACTCCTGCTGCATGGAGGGCCGCTACGGTGCCTCCCCCTTACCCCATCGCAAAAAATCCTTCGGCTTGTGTTGAAGGCTCCATCTACTGGTTCATCGACCCCACGAAACATGAGTGGTCACCCCCCGAGGACAAAATTCTCGCCTTCAGTTTGTCGGATGAGGAGTTCAGGTTGGTCTCTGCACCTCCCACCAGCCGGTGGCACCCGCGCACTGCTAGACTCGTGGAATTCGAAGGAAGTCTGTGTTTCGTCAACAATTTGATGGATGAGCAAGTCCTCGAGATGTGGATGTCGTCAGATTCCGACGAAACATTGGCATGGATTAGAAGTTATACTATCAATCTCTCCGACGAATTACTGCAATGGATTAGACGCTATATTTACAATCTCTCCCCACCAGAGGAGACGCGATATATCATGCCTATTCGTGTTCATGGTGAGAAGATTATTCTTCGATTACCTAGAGCAATTGCTTGGTACAATCTTAGAAGTCAAAACTTCGACAGATTCGTCAAAATGCAACAGGATATTTTGTTTCTAGGCTACCAGACATATGTCATGCACTATAACATGCCATTCACAGAATATCGCTTTACTCCTTACGTAGAAAGTTTGGTTCCACTTGGGGAGTATGTAGCTGATCTCTAGTCATCCCCCCCTCCCCACCCACCCCCACCCCACCTTTTTTTTTCCTTTTCCTTCTCTTTTGTTGTTGTTTGCTAACTTTGTTTCAAATGATTTATATGAAAGATTATAGCTCTTGTATGTACTACTGCTTGACTATCTTGATTAGTTGACCTCGTTATTCCTTTGTTTGACAGCTAAGTTTCTTAGGAGTATGTTATGGTTTGATTGCTTCACTCGACTACCATCATGCTTATGATTTTAGAGCTTGGTAGAGATACAAGCATACTGACTCGAAAGTTGACCCAATGTTTTGTTTATGCATGGATGCTTCTAATATATATTTTAAAAAAAGCATCCTATGACATTCCATTTGCACACGACACGTACGTTAATGATTAAAAAACATCCAAAGCTCCTGAAGTGCCTAATATACCATAACTATGCTATTTGTGCACGATTCATACACTCAAGATAAAAAAGCATTTGACGCTCTCGAAAACCTCTTATTTGTGCATGGTGCATGTGCTTAGGACAAAAAAACATATGAAATACCTAACAGATCCCAAAGAATCTCTTTTGTGTGCGATGCACCTTTCTATAATAAAAAAAAGTGCCTAAAACACTCAATGCATCCAAAACATCTTGTTTGTATGCAATGCATCTACCTAGGATGGAAAAGTATTTAAAGCACCCCAAAATGTCTCACTTATACACGATACATCTTTCTTGGACAAAAAATCATCCAAATTGCCCAATGCACCCCAAAGCATCATATGTTTGATAAATCTCAAAGCATCTCCTTTAAATATGATGTACCTGAGATGAAGGATTTGAAGTATCTGATGCACCCCAAAATATTATCTTTGTGTATGATGTGTTCATCTGGGACAAAAAGATGTTTAAAACATCTGATGCATTCTAAATCATCCTCTTTGTATATGAAATATTCACACAAGACAAAGTATTTGAATTATCTAGGACATCCCAAAGAATTTCCTTTGTGCATAAGACATCCACCTTTGGATAAGAAAGTAATAAAAGCATAATTCACCCATTTTTGAATGAAGATACAACGGTTAAGGTCTCAAAACAAACATTATACTTGAAGATGGATAAGCTCTTAATGAAAATCATCAACTTAGTAATCATACACCCCGATAGCTAAAGAGCTATGATACATATGGAATGCAAATTAACACTATCCAAATAATGAAAATCATCAACTTATCAACCATACACCCCGATTGCTAAAAAGCTATGATACATATGGAATGCAAATACACCCCGATAGCTAAAGAGCTATGATACATATGAAATGCAAACTGACACCCTCCAAATGGTAAAAATCATCAACTTAGTAATCATACACCCCGATAGCTAAAGAGTTATGATACATATGGAATGCAAATTAACACCCACCACTTGTTGCGTAACCATTACCCTCTCTGCACAAAATTGACTTGTGAGGTGTGCAATGCTAATACTTATAAGGCCCAAGACCTCTCTTTTCCTTACCAATGTGAGATTATTGAATTCACCCTACCTACCCCCTTTATGGCGCTTGGCATGATATTCTCCCCCACCTAAGTACGTGACGCCCTCGTCATGGCTAGCCACCCTGCCTACCCCCTCCGGGGCGCTTGGCGTGAGTCAATAAAGGCCAGGGGTTGGCTCTGATACTAAATGATGGAAATCATCAACATAGTAACCATACACCCTAATAGCTAAAAAGCTATGATACATATGAAATGCAAATCGACACCCTCAAACGAATTGAAAACAAGGTGGATCGTTTAAGAATAAAGTAAGAGAAACTATTTTAATCGCTCATCAATAAAAAATTGATGAACTAATTAGAATAGCAATTTGAATTCCTTTAAGATGCCACAAACTAATAAGTTTGATAAGTTAAAGGAAAAACAAAGATTTGGTTTTGAACGCCACAAGCAGAAAAGTCTGATAAGTTCTAAAGTTCATGCAAGAACTTAAAAATAAAACACTCACCGGTGTTAAAGAATTGTTATACTTCCCAAATTGTCTGTCTTATAATGAGAGTCAACCTCATTTATATAGTATGAGGCTAAGTATAAAGGGAATAAATGCATTAAATAACATTCATATTCATGAATTAGAAATTCATGAATTTTGGCAAACATTGCTGAATAGACTTTTATTCTTCAAGATAAGGTCTTCAAATTTATCCTTCTCTCTTCATATTTATGTTGACCATTTTAGGCTCTTCTTGTAACCATAGAACCTTGACTGAGTCTTGACTAGCTTGATCCTTCCAAATATTTTTTAATAAATAAGTTAAAGCTTCTTTCATCCTCTTAGCTTTAGCTCTTGTCATTGGTCCTCCATAAATAGTTAAAGGGTCTTTAATAGAATTTTGATCAACTTGTTGGTTCATATTATATTGGGAAAAACCTGTCTTTTCCCTCTTTGTGCATCAAAATGGGTTTCTCATCAAAATACCAACTTGATATCAAAAGCAAATATTAACCAGAACAGCATAAATAGTAGAATAATGAATCAATTGTTGAAACTCGGATTTTGATGATGAAATTAATTGATAAGTTTGTTATCTAATCTATGCTTTGAGATAAGTGATGTAGGACTAACCTTGATCAAAAGAGGCAAACCAATTAAAGCAAAAAGAATCAAGTGTTGGGTCGAAGTCAAAGTTCGGGCATCAGGTCGGAAGAATCGAACAATGCATCGAGAACGAATGTTGTAGGAGTCAACATGCTAGTGGATCAGGCACTACACCGAAGGTTCGGACGATATGCCAGAAGTTCACCGGAAGATCACTGGAAGGTCCCCGAAAGTTCACCGGGAGAACCAATGACATGTCGGATAACTTAGATTCGTAGCTTGTAATTGTTTATGTCTTAATGGTCGAAGGTTAGGTCAAAATTGAATTGGTTTTAGGTAAAACCATACTAAGTTAATTAGGGGCCAATTGGCCTAAATTGAGATTGATTTGGGCTCATTAAGAGGCCCATTCAGTGGCCCAAACATTGCCGCAGGCGGTGGCACTGCCAAACTGGCGATAGAACTGCCTATGAGCTGGAAAGGTGAGAAAATATACTTTTCCAAGCTGCAGGTGGTGGTATTGCCCAACAGTAAAGCTATAGTGGTGGTACCACTCCAAGCTAGTAGTAGCATCGTCAAAACCTCTATTTTCGAGGTTGTGCAGGCGGTGGCACTGCCCAATGCAGTCGGTAGTACCGCCCATCCCTAGAAGACCTAGAAATTAAATTTTGGCTTCATTTTTAGAGCCATTTGGGGCCTATAAATACCCCACTTATCCCTGCAAGGATTACACAAGAAAAAGTAAGCTAAAACTCTGGTGAATCAAGTTATAATCTTAAAAAAGTCTTGAGTGTTCTCTCCCTCCTCTTGAAAAGTTTAGAAGTTTGTCTAAGGTGTGAGACTTGTAGAGGTTATCTCCTAAACCTTTGAAAAGGAGAAAGAGTTATCAAAGGATAGTTGATCTTCACCCATTGAAAGAAGATCATTAGTGAAAGCCGATGACCTCAATAGAGGAAGAATCAGGAGTGGACGTAGGTCGGAGGACCGAACCACTATAAAATCGGTTTGCGTTTCATTTTTTGCAATTTACATTTCTGCAAATCCTTTACCTTATTGCAATCACTCGAATCCTTCTCTTTCACTTATGAATCTCTTTAAGTTAAACTACAATCGAAGTTGGTTTTCATCGAAACGTGATTGTTCTTGAACGAAGTTTTCCGAAATCGCACAAATCAACATTTTTAACCACTGCACTAATTCACCCCCCCCCCTCCCCCCTCTTAGTGCCACTCTAGATCTTAATAGTTGGTATTAGAACTTAGAGACTCTCAATTAGTTTAAAACCCAAGAGAGATGGCTTATTCCGGCATGCAAGAGGGTCATTCCATTACACGTCCGCCTATGTTTAATGGGTCGGATTACACTTATTGGAAGACTCATATGAAGATTTTTTTAATTTCCATGGATTTTGAAGTTTAGAATATCATTAAAAATAGATTTCAAAAATCTTCTCTTCCAATGAACGAATGGAATGAATCGGAGAAGATGATTTTTGCACTTAATGCAAAGGCTATGAATGCCTTGTTTTGCGCACTTGATAAAAATGAGTTTAATCATGTTTTAATTTATGAATCGGCTTTTGATATTTGGCGTACTCTTTAAATCACTCATGAAGGCACTAGCTAAGTGAAAGAGTCCAAAATCAATCTCTTGATACATTCTTACGAATTATTTCGGATGAAACCAAGTGAGTCCATCGGAGACATGTACACCCGTTTTACGGATGTCATCAATGGACTCAAAGCACTTGGTAAAGGTTTTTTAAATTTTAAACTTATAACTAAAATTTTAAGATCCCTTTCAAAAAGTTGGGATCCAAAAGTTACGACCATTCAAGAGGCCAAGGATCTTAAAACTTTTCCTCTCGAAGAACTCATTGGGTCTTTAATGACCTATGAAATGACATACCAAGCTCATGATGAGCTAGAGAACCCCCCTTCCAAAGAACAGGAAGGATATGACATTGAGAACATAAGAAGACCACTTGAAGGAATCTTCAAGTGATGAAGACCTTCACGATGAACTTGCACTCATAACTCGAAATTTCAAAAAAATTATAAGAAAGAATAAATTTAAAAATGACACTAAAAACAAACTTGAACCCAAAAAGGACCAAGTTATATGTTACGAATGCAAGAAGCCGGTGCACTTCAAAAGTCAATGCCCCCAAGCCAAGAAGAAGCAACCAAAGAGGAAGAAAGCTCTAAAGGTGACATAGGATGACACAAGTGGCTTTGAAGATGAAGAAGCAATCAATAAAGAGGAAGCTAACTTTACATTGATGGCTTTAGGAGAAGAGGTATGTGAGTTATTTAATGAAGATTTATCTTTCGATAAACTTTTGATTGCTTTCCATGAATTATTTGATGAGTGTAGAGCTATTAGTAAAAAGTTTAATTTATTAAAAAAGGAGTATACTTTGTTACTAGATAAACTTGAATGTCTTGAGCTTGATACTCCCTCTCTACCTCCATGCTCTTAAGTGTGAATACTTAGAAGCAATCAAAAATGAAAACTTGCTACTTAAAGAGACCCTAAACAAGTTTAAGGTCGGTAGCAAGGGCTTAGACATGATCCTTGCAAACAAAGATCACGTTGAAAAAAGAAGTGGAATTGGATTCGTGAGTGGATCTCACTGAACTACAACCACCTTCATTAAAGGACCCACACTACATGTATCATCTCATTTGAAATATAATTTTTGTTGCAAATTCGGATATGTTACTTATAAATATCCGTATAAGAAACTTAGCCCATATATGTTAATATGGATTCCTAAAGGAACAATAAGGAACTCAATGAACAATGACAAGTTTAGTAGATCAATTTTTGAGACACCCAAGTTCAAATGGATATCTAAAGCCCATCCTCTTTTGTAGACACATTCACCCACATAAGATAGGAGCAAGAGATAAGTACCTTGATACTGGATACTTAAGGCATATAACCGGAGATCCATCTCAATTCTCTAAGCTCACTAGCCAAGACAAAGGATATGTCACCTTCGGAGACAACAACAAGGGTAAAATCATTGGCAAGGGAACTATAGGTAACAAATCAAATTTTTTAATTGATAATATGTTATTGGTAGATGGTTTAAAGCATAATCTTTTGAGCATTAGTCAATTATGTGATAAGGGATATATTGTAAAATTTGAATATAATGCTTGCATCATTGAAAAACCACATAACAACACATCTATGATTGCACTAAAACAAAATAATATCTACACCATAAACATTGATAATCTTAGTAATGAAATATGTTTTTCGGTTTTGAACGATGATTCTTAGCTTTGGTATAGGAGATTAAGTCATGCGAGTATGAAACTAATCACTCAAATCACATCTAAAGGACTTGTAAGAGATATTCCCAATGTTAAGTTCATTAAAGACAAAGTATGTGATGCATGTCAACTAGGAAAACAAATAAAAACCAACTTTAAACCAAAGAATCAAATAAGCACCTCTGGACTATTACAATTGATCCATATGCATTTATTTGAGTCAATTGCCACAACGACTCTAGGAGATAGTAAATATGCATTTGACATTGTAGATGACTATAGTAGATATACTTGGACCTATTTCTTGGCTCACAAAAGTGATTGTTTTAAATATTTTTCTAAATTTTGTAAACTTGTTCAAAATAAAAAGGGTTTCATGATTTCATCAATTCGGAGTGATCATGGTGGTGAATTCCAAAATCATAACTTCCAAAATTTTTATAAATCTAATGGATATAACCACAACTTCTCTACTCCGAGGAATCCTCAACAAAATGGAGTAGTAGAAAGAAAGAATAAAAATTTATAAGAAATGGCAAGAACTATGTTAAATGAACATAGCTTACCTAAATACTTTTGGGCCAAAGCCATTAATATGGCTTGCTATATCATGAATAGGGTTCTAGTAAGACCATCTCTATCCAAAACCCCTTATAAATTGTGGAATAGCAAAAAACCAAATGTTTCTTATTTTAAAGTTTTTGGTTGTAAATGCTTTATCTTGAATGAAAAGGATGCCTTAGGAAAATTCAATGCTAAATCCAATGAAGGCATCTTTCTTAGTTACTCTTCCGTTTCTAAAGCCTTTCGTGTTTTCAACAAAAAGAACCTTGGTTATAGAAGAGTCTATTCATGTAGTTTTTAATGAAGTTTTCGAATTTAAGAAAAATAATTTTGATGATGATCTTGGTTTTGATGGTTTGAATTTGAATGAACCCTCTCCTCAAAATAGCAACTTGGATGTGTCTTCTTTCCAAATTTCCTTACTTAAGGAATGGAAGTATGTAGATGCCCATCCAAAGGAGCTAATTATAGCAGACATATCAAAAGGGGTTCAAACTCATTTCTCTTTTAAGAATTTTTTTTATTAATGTTGCTTTCCTTTCTTAAATTAAATCTAAGTGCATTGACGAAGCCTTAAAAGATGATTCTTGGGTTATTGTAATGTAAGAGGAATTAAACCAATTTGAGAGGAATGAGATGTGGAAGCTTGTTCCTAAACTAAGTGACCATTTAGTTATAGATACTAAATGGGCATTTAGAAACAAGCAAGATGAATTTAGTATCGTGGTTAGAAACAAGGCTAGATTAGCGGCCAAAGGTTTCAACCAAGAAGAAGGTATCGATTACAAAAAGACCTTCGCTCCTATGGCAAGATTAGAAGCCATTAAGATGCTCCTTGCCTATGCGAGTAGTAATAATTTTAAATTTTGTAAATGGATGTCAAAAGTACTTTCTTAAATAGTTTTATTTCCGAAGAAATGTTTGTTGAACAACCACTCGGTCTTGAAAACTATCTTTTTCCTAATTATGTGTTTAAATTGACTAAGGCTCTCTATGGGTTAAAACAAGCCCCAAGGGCTTAGTATGAGAGACTTAGTTCTTTTCTTATGTCAAATAATTTCACTAAAACCAAGGTCGATACTTTATTATTTATTAAATATTTTAAAAGTAATTTTCTTATTGTTCAAATTTATGTTGATGATATTATCTTTGGTTCTACAAACGAATCGTTATGTGAATCATTTGCTAAGTGTATGAGCCAAGAGTTTGAAATGAGACTAATGGGTGAACTAACCTTCTTTTTAGGATTACAAATTAAACAACTTAGTGATGATATATTTCTTAGTCAAACCAAATATACTTTAGAATTATTAAAATGGTTTAATATGGATGGTTCGAAAGCCATCAACACTTCTATGAGTACCTCCACTAAGTTAGACATGGACGAAAGTGGAGAAAGTTTTGATCAAAAAATATATAGGGGAATGATAGGTAGTTTACTTTACCTCACCGTAACTAGACCGGATATCATGTTTAGTGTAGGACTTTGTGCTCGATTTCAAGCTAATCCTAAGTTGTCTCATCTTAAAGTCATTAAAAGAATCCTTAGATATCTTAAAGGAACTCCTAATCTAGGATTATAATATCCAAAATCCAATAACTTTGATTTAATAGCTTATGTGAATGTCGATTTTGGCGGATGTAGAATAGATAGAAAAAGAACATCCGGAACATGTCAATTTTTAGGACATGCACTTGTTTCTTAGACTTCTAAGAAACAAAATTCGATTACACTGTCATACAGAAGCAAATACATAGCCACAAGTGCATGTTGTGCACAAGTTGTGTAGATAAAAAATACTTTAGAAGACTACAGAGTTCATCTAAAGAACATTCTCATAAAATGTAATAACACAAGTGCTATTTGTCTAACCAAAAATCATATTTAACACTCTAGAACTAAGCATATTGACATTAGACATCACTTTATATGAGATCATGTCAATAATAATGATGTCATTCTAGAATTTATTGATACAAAACACCAATTAGTAGACATCTTCACAAAACCCCTAAATGAAGAATAATTTGACTTCATTAGAAGAGAATTAGGCATGCTAAATTGTCCTAATGCATGAAGATGTTGTATGTTCCTTTTCCAAAATTTTTCAACCTCGGTTTACATAATCTCAACTTGATATTATTTTTGGATTTTGGATGACAACTTTTCGATATCATATTTTGAATGATGCTCTCATTTTTATCCTTCGATCGTAATATTTTGATTCTCCTTCTTCATCGATTGATGAGGATCATGCCTTTTGATGAAGTATTAAAATTGATTTTATACTCCTACCTCTATTGGAATGATTAAATGAATTTTATGATTTTCGTATCATTTGAAGCTTAATGTCATGAAATTTTTGCATAATGATTAAGCTCTCAAGAGTTTATTATACTCTCTTCGGACTTTATTCTTAACTCTTGATCTTTTATGACTTGATTGTTTTTTCTTTTCCTCCACCTCATGAGAATGCCAAGTTGAATCTCTCTTTATGGAACTTTTGATGTTGATGCGCTATACTTCATAAATGCCAAGTTGAACTTTTTCATGAACTTTATCATGATCTTTCTCTCATGAATTCTTTTTACATGAGCTCTTATTAGTATATTTGATGAATGACTAAATGTTTGATGAATGGCTTCAATGATCTATATTTTCAATTTATAAATTTCTGTTTGAATTTTCAAAATTGTATCTTGAACCTCTTTCATGTATGAATCCTTCATAACTTGATCATTTTTTGGATTTCATAGACATAAATAAAAATGATCAAATCATTTTTCAGATTTATCCGTCTTGGATGACATATTTTGCATTATGTTCAACTCGATTTCTAAGCAAATATTAGCCTCATATATCATATATTTTTGATATGTTTGATAAATGATTTGCATCATGATATCTTATGATGACTATTTTTTTTAATTCACCTCATTTTTGTTGATGACAAAGAGGGAGAAGTAAGTAATGATGAATGATTGAAAATCTTAATATTTTGGTATCATGTATGTTATACATAAAATGATATTGATTTGTTATGATTGTGCATATTGTACTTCAATGATTTGAAATTATGATGCACAATGTATGAAATCTTAATACAATATGTTATATATGATCAAAATTATTTTACTTGAATTCAAAGGTTATTATTTCTTTTGAATTCAAGTTTATCTTATTTCGATATGGCATATAGATAGGGGGAGTTGAGTTTAACTCCATCAATTGGTTGTCATCATAAAAAAGGAGGAGATTGTTGAATCTCAAATTTTGATGATGAAATCAATTGATAAGTTTGTTATCTAATTTATGCTTCGAGATAAGTGATGCAGGACTAACCTTGATCAAAAGAGGCAAAATAATTAAAGCAAGAAGAATCAAGTGTTGAGCTAGAGTCAAAGTTTGGGCATCGGGTCAGAAGAATCGGACAATGCACCGAGAACAGAAGTTACAGGAGTCAACATGCCGGTGGATCGGGCACTACACCGAAGGTTCGGACGATACACCAGAAGTTCATCGGAAGATCATCGGAAGGTCATCGAAAGTTCACCGGGAGAACCAATGACATGCTGGATAACTTAGATTCGTAGCTTATAATTGTTTATGTCTTAATGGTCGAAGGTTAGATCAAAATTAAGTTAGTTTTGGATGAAATCATATCAACTCAATTAGGGGCCAATTGGGCCTAAATCAGGATTGATTTGGGCTCATTAAGAGGCTTATTCAGTGGCCCAAACATTGATGCAAGCAGTGGCACCGCCAAACTGGCAATAGAACTGCCTATGAGCTGGAAAAGTGAAAAAGTGTACTTTTCCATGCTGCAGGCGGTGGTACCACCTAACAGTAAAGTTGCAGTAGTGGTACCGCTCTAGGCTAGCTGTAGCACTACCAGAACCTCTGTTTTCGAGGTTCTGCGGGCAATGACACCGCCCAATGCAGTTAGTAGTACCGCCCATACCGAAAAGATCGAGAAATTTAAATTTTGACTTTGTTTTTGGAGCCATTTGGGGCCTATAAATACCCCACTCATCCCTGTAAGGATTACACAAGAAAAAGTAAGCTAAAACTCTGGTGAATTAAGTTATAATCTTAAAAAAGTCTTTTTAGTGTTCTCTCCTTCCTCTTGAAAAGTTTAGTTTGCCTAAGGGAGGTGTGAGACTTGTAGAGGTTATCTCCTAAACCTTTGAAAAGGAGAAAGAGTTGTAAAATGGTGGTTGATCTTCACTCATTGAAAGAAGATCATTAGTGAAAGCCGGTAACCTCAACGGAGGAAGAATCGGGAGTGGACGTAGGTCGGAAGACCAAACCACTATAAAATCAGTTTCCATTTCTTTTCTTATAATTTACATTTCTGTGAATCCTTTACCTTATTGCAATCACTCGAATCCTTCTCTTTCACTTACGAATCACTTTAAGTTAAAACAAAATTAAAGTTAGTTTTCATCGAAACGTGATTCTTCTCGAATGAAGTTTTTTGAAATCATACAAATCAATATTTTTAACCGCTGCACTAGTTCACCACCCCCCCCCCCTCTCTTAGTGCCGCTCTAGATTCTAACATCAATCATAAGTGAGACCGAATTTTTTAACGTGAAAAACCCAATGCGAAAAAAATCACGGGACCGTAGTCCACTTCAAACTTCCACTATCACCAATAATGATAACATGTTTACAATAAGTCTTCTTTAAAATAATAAGATGATCATAATAACATCAAGGCCACATATCTTGGATCAAGAATAGCATATCATCATCACATAGATGGATCTCATCAAAGGAAAGGTTTAGGTCTCACCAAATAGGTATAGTAGAAAAGCACTTTAGAGATAGTAAACTATAGATCAAGGATTTTCTACATAAAATTTGGGCCAAAACTAACAAAATTTGACCACTGATCGTCAAGCAAAAAACTCAATATCCTAGTTTTCTCTCTCCTCTTTCTCTCTCAACATCGCCACAATTCGCTACTGTTGAATCTCGAATTTTAATGATGAAACTAATTGATTGTGTTGAGTTGTCTAATTATGTTTTGAGTGATGCAGGTCTACTATCAATTAGGATTAGATAGTTAACATAGGATGAATTAGCATTGTGTTAGAGGAAATCACGTTAGGATATTAGATGTCGAGCCGGAGCTTCGGTCGATAATCAGTAGAAGGCTTCAGATATCAGGCATCAGGCCAAGAAGAGTGTTATAGAACCCCAAAGAAATTCTATGTAAATTGATCTTTGAGGGGGATCAACCCTTGGAACACTATAGGAGTTTCACCCTCCTAGAAGTTGACCAAATGGCTATAATTATAGATGAATCTTGTTATTCCAAAGAGATGGAGGCTACATGCTTATATAGGGCTCCAAACCCTAGTCCTAGGGGCTGCTTCCTCAGTGAACTACCCATTTTGCCCTCAACCTTAACCGATCGGCCTAGTAAAGGGGGGCGACGGCTAAGAAGCCTAAAGGCCCAAATGTAAACCCTAGCCACTCTTCTTTATAAGATAGGGGCAGTTAGGTGGGGTTTATTACACTCTAACAGGATTTTTATTAGTTGCTACTTAGTTGAGTAGGACCCAACCCTGCTAGGGTTCTATCAAGCCTGCCTTCTTCAAATCAATCTTGTCCTCAAGCCTGAGATTCCATGAACTCAGGGAACCGGATCTTCAGCTCCTCATATAATTCCCATGTGGCGTCTTCGAGTGGTAAATTATTCCAGTGCACTAGTACTTCCGTAGAGGGACATTAGCAACGTATCATGATTCTGCAGTTGAGGATGGCTTATGGTTGGGCTTGAATATCTCCATCATTAGTGGTGTTAGGTTGTTGGATCTAGGTGACTTATGTTCTCCCAACTTGGGCTTCAAGCATGACACGTGGAAGATAGGGTGAATTTTGGCATCCTCAAGTAATTTAAGTCATATGCCATGGCTCCAATACACTCTGTGATCTGATAGAGCCCATAAAAATGTGGAGATAGCTTCATGGAGGCTCGTGTGGTGATGGAGAGTTGCTTATATGGCTGTAGGCAAAGATAAACCCAATCTCCTACTAAAAATTCTCTTTCGCTTCGTCGTATGTCGGCTTGCTGCTTCATTTTTGCTTGAACGGTAGAAAGATTATCCTTTAGTAGTTGTAGGAGCTTATCCCTGTCAATTAAATCTTGGTTGACCTGATCTACCTTGGCTAAGTCAATTATATACTTTGGAATCACAGGGGTCGGCCGACCATACAATGCTTCATATGGGGTACATTTTGTAGATGAATGATACATAGTGTTATACCACCATTCAGCCTAGGGGAGCCATTTCGTCCATTCCTTTGACTGATCACTAGCAAAACACCAAAGGTACATCTCTAAATACCTGTTCATCACCTTTGTTTGGTCGTCAATTTATGGATGATATGCTGTGCTCATCTTGAGTTTGGTGTCCTGTAACTGAAATAATTTGGTCCAAAATTTACTGGTGAAGATCCTATCACGATCACTTACAATGGACTTTGGCATCTCATATAGTTTAATAATATTTTTTATAAAAATCTGAGCAATACTAACAATAGTGTAGGGATTTCGCATAGCACAAAAATGAGTATATTTCATTAGTCGATCAACCACTATGAGGATTGTGCTTTTACCTTTGGAAGATGGCAGCCCTTCGATGAAGTCCAGAGAGATGTCAGTCCACACTGAGTCTGGTATCGGTAGTGGTTGTAGTTTCCCTGGACTCGCCACTATTTCACCATTTTGTTGTTGACATACATTACATTGTGCCACGTATTCAGAAATAATTTTTTTCATCCCTCTCCAATAAAAAATTTGCTTCACTCTTTTGTAGGTTCTTAGAAATCCAAAGTGCTCTGCTGAAGGTATAGGGTGCATTTTATACAGAATGACTTTGATGCAAGGGGAGTTGTATATAAGCATAATACGACCTTTGTAGCGTAGATCTCTCGAATCCTAAGTATAGTGAGCTATTGTGTCTGGATCCTCTTCTAATTTTTTAATGATGTTACTGGTCTCTGGATACTTCTTTCATTCATCCCTAATGTCCTCGAGGACGTCGGTGGTAGGAAGAGAAATGGCTGAAAATTCAGTTTGCTCAGGTAGCCATGAAAGTGCATCTGCAACAACATTTTCTTTCCCCTTTTTATAAATATTTTCATAATCAAATCCTAAAAATTTGGTTACCCATTTTTGCTACTCTGAAGATGATATCTTCTACACCAAAAAGCACTTGAGGCTTCTATGGTCGATTTTAATCTAAAATCGTCGGTCGATCTGGTAGGGTCTCCACTTCGTTACTACATGCATAATGGCGAGCATCTCTTTATCAATCTTCTCAATTTCATTCTTCTAGAGGTGAGGATAGCAGTACAACCAAGTGTTCACTGGTGGTTTACTTAGAAGAATTGGAATTCGATGGTCATGTTGCCAAGTAGGAAGAAGACCATGCGGTTCAACAAAAACATTATCAAATTCAGCAAGCAATTGGGCGAGATTTTGATCTTTAATTTCTATTTTCTTCACCTTTGGTTGCTGCTAGAGATGCATTAAAAAATCACCATTTATCTTATATAAAACTTTCTCCATTCGTAGGATCAAAATTGTGGTTATGTTGCTTCTACGCTTCCCGTGTAGGGTGACCTGTTTGCCTTTGAAGTAGAATTTTATAATTAATTGGAATTCGGTGGTCATGTTGCCAAGTAGGAAAAAGTTCCAAGAGATGTCACTTAACGTCGTTAGCCATTCTATGCCCAGCATGGCCTCATAATCATCAATTGGTAGGAGGAAGAAGTCAGCGATAATTTCTTGGTGTTGCAGTAATAGTTTTACCTGCGGGCATCTTTGGTCGCACTTTAAGATTCGACTGTCGGTGACCTTTACGTCAAACTTGCTGCAACCTTTGATGTGGAGCACCATCCGAGCAGTAACCTTACTATTTAGGAAGTTATTAGTGCTGCCCGTATCAATGAGAATAGTGATCGGTTGTTGTTTGAAAAGGCCTCCAACTTTCATCGTTTGTAGATTTGAGTAGTCGGCTAACGCGTGTACCATAAAGTTGGTCGGTTGTGGCTCTTCTTCCATATCTTTTTTTTCATGTTCAAGGCTTTCTTTTGGCTGTTCAATGACCTCTTCTTCTACTAGTTCAATCATAAGAAGTCTCCCTTTTTTATAGTGATGCTCGTGGCTCTATGGCTCATCGCAATACTAACATATCCCCTTTGTAGATCATTTCCGAAGCTATTCTCTTGTCAATTGTTTTGGTGCTGGGGCTCGACCGATAGTAGGGGAGGCTGTGGGCTTCAATATTGCTAGTCAGGGAATGACCCTAGTCCTCCGAGTTTCATGGTTCAATTGCTCGTCTTGAAGACGTGCGAAGAAGATGGTTGTCATAAGCATGTACGGTTGTCGTGCTTTAACTTCTCCCCGGATCTCCGACTTCAAGCTCTCAATAAAAGTCTTCAATAGCTATTTTTTAAACCAATTATAAGTTTAATTAGATAACCTTTCAAACCTGGTTTGATACTCCTGAATGGTGGAGGTTTATCGGATCTTTGCTAGTTTTCTATCAATGTTCTCGTAATCAGTTGGTCCGAAGCGAATCAGCAGTCTTTCTTTGAATTGTCACCATGAGAGGACTCTATGAGTGTATTTAAACTAATCAAACCACTATATGGAAACCTTTTAAGACGTATAGCTACAATTTCCACTAAAGATGCATCCATGGTTTTATGGTACTGAAAATATCACTCCACGCGCGAGATCCAACCAATCGGGTCTCCTTCTTCCCATCTAGGGAAGTCTACCCTCATACGTGGATAGTAGGGATCAATCATAGAGCCTCCCCTCTCTTGGAAGTCATCTCATCAGTCAGAGCACTCTCTTTGATGTGATTTCTTTGGGCTCGGTGATTGGCCCAAACTGAGTTCGACAAAGAGAGTCTGAATCTTATCCACCATTCGCATCTTGAAGGCTTAGAATTTAGTATTGATTGCCTCCTCAAATGCCATAGTATATGCCTCTAAATCTGTAATGTTAAGATCTCTCTTTTGTTGCCAGGTTAAAGGCTTGTATCGGTTAAGGGAAGTGATGGTCGAAAGGGTTGGTGGGTTGGTGGATTGGTGGATATAGGTTACAGTTTAGGCTTATTTTGTAGCTATTTTGGGTGCAGTTTGGGGGTGCGGTTTGATGGAGTTTTAGGGCTGTGATAGTAGTGGATGAAGGTTGAAAAGAGGGTTTTAGATCTGTGGTAGATGGCAGTAAAGATTTGATAGAAATTGGTAGAAGTTGCTGTAGATATGTGCTGTCTCGTAAGAGGATAATTATCATCAAAGAAACAGCGGTTTCTCGATGAAATTTCCAGCAAAAACCCCAAGATTTGAGGAGGGGATTTGACAGCAAATTCTCAGTTTAGATAACAGCATTGATGATAAATTGGATCAAAAAAATTTTAACAGCAAATCGGTAGAAGTTGCTGCAGATATGTGCTGTCTCGTAAGAGCAGAATTGTTATCGAAGAAATAACAGTTTCTCGACGAAATTTCTAGCAAACCACTAAGATTTGAGGAGGGAATTTGACAGGAAATTCTCAGTTTAGATATAGTGATGATGACAAATTAGATCAAGAAAATTTTGGCAGCATAACAGCAAGGAAATTGATGCAAGTTGTGATGGCAGAATTCTCATCGAAAAATTTCAGCGGTTTGTGACAAAAATTTGCAACAACAGAGGAACGTTTTAGAGATGAATTCCATAATAGATCAATCACAGATGAAAGCCAAGATGATCTATGAAGTGCACAAGAAGTTTTTTTCAAAAAGGATAGCAAATAGATTGATTTAAATGTAGCAATATGTGGCTGAAATTTTCTGCAGCAATCCTTCGTTCGCAAAGATGATAACTTTTATGACGAAAGAAATTCACAGCAAAGGATAGAAAGCAAAACTTCTTTTTGGTATTTTAAATGAAAAATTATAGCAGCAAAAGGTATTGATGATAGGAGAATATCATATCTCTAATGCAATTGGAGGTGACAACAGTAGATTGATTTGATCTACAGCAGAAGATAACAGTGGAGACGACGACGTCAAGAGCAATTGTGGATATTTCTTGGTTGATGGCAGGCAGCAGGGATGGCAGAAAAAGCAGCAAGATCGTTATTCTGATACCAAATGATAGAACCCCAGAGGAATTCTATGTAGATTGATCTTTGAGGGGGATTAACCCTTGGAACGCTATAGGGGTTTCACCCTCCTAGAAGTCGGTCAAATTGCTGCAATTGTAGATGAATTTTGTTATTCCAAAGAGATGGAGGCTACATTCTTATATAGGGCTCCAAACACTAGCCCTAGGAGCTACTTTCTAAGTGAACTACTTATTTTGCCCTCAACCTTAGCTGACCGACTCAATAAAGGGGGGCGATGGCTAAGAAGCCCAAAGGCCCAAATGTAAACCCTAGCCACTCTTCTTTATAGGATAGAGGCAGCTAGGTAAGGTTTATTATACTCTCACAGGGTTTTTATTAGCTGCTACTTTTTTTAGTATGACCTAACCCTACTAGGATCCTATCAGAATAGTGTTGCGCTAAGGAGATTGGAGTTACGGAGGTCAATTACCGATTGGGCATGTCGCAAGAGAGGATAGTGTACCAAAGAACTGGACGAAGCACTGACCAATGACATGTCGAGCAATAGGAGGTTGATTCGTGTAACTGACTAGGTCGAAGTAGAGTTAAGGTTTTATGTGTGTAGGATTAACTACGATAACGATGAAGACAGAAAGTGAAACAAAGGCTGGAGTTAAGTATGATAGAATCATTGGGAGTTCGAGAGTTCGAATAAAGTCCAAGGGTTCATCGAAAGTGCTGTCAGAACTGGCCGAGAAAGAGTAGGGAGCTTGCCGAAGGGTTTTCGGAAGTTCGCCAAAAGGATTCATCGAAAGTTCGCAGAGCTCACCAAGAAATATCAGAGCTTGCCAAAGAAGCTCGTCGGAACTCTTCAAGATCATCGTAAAGTCCAGGAGCTTGCTGGGAGTCTACAGAATGGTGTCCGAGGGTTCGTCGGAAGACCACCGGAACTTCGCCGGAGGAAAACTTGATGTACCGGACTTTGTATTAGCTTAGGAAATATTTTTAATTTTATAGTTAGTATGTAATTAGGGTTAGGATTAGGTGTTAATCTTATAACCCTGGTAGGGGCCAATTGGGCTAGGTAATGAACTGGTTTGGGTCGGCTTCCCCAGGTTGTACTAGGTGGTGGTACCGCTCAAACTGGGCGGTGGTATCACCTAGTGACAGAGTACTTAGGCGGTGGTACCATCTAGTACACTAACCATGTTAGTGTGTCAAGCGATGGTACCGCCAAGGTCAAGGTTAAAATGGTGGTGGTACCACTAGTGACAGGTAGTGGTACCGCCAAAACCTAGTAGACCTGGGATGAGATAATTTTTGGCTCCAAGTTTGAATCTAATTAAAGCCTATAAAAATCCCTTCCATCCTTGGATTGAAGAAGCAAGCATATACACTTTGAAAGTAGAGAAACTCTATTTAAATCTCTAGAAATCTCCTCCTCTAGTCCTTACTTATTTTCAAGTAAAAAGAGAGGAGAGAGTGCTTGTAAGGGTTACCTCCTAAGCCCATCAAAAAGAGAGAACACTGTAAGGGACTTGTCTTCATCCGTTGGAAGGAAGACAACTAGTGGAAAGTCGGTGGCCTCAAGTGAAGAGGAATCGGGAGTGAATGTAGGTCGTATGACCAAACTACTATAAATTTGATTTACATTTACTTTCTCACAATTTATATTTCAACAAAGCATCTTCACTTGTTGCTCCATTTCTTCATCTCTAAATGCTTGCGTTTTTGATACGCTTTGATCGAAATCAGTTTTCATCGAAACGTGATTTTATCCTATGAAGTTTTCAACGTACGAACTTGTTTGAATCACCGAAAATTTTCATTATTAACTGCTGCACTAATTGAACCCCCCCCCCCTTAGTGCCGCTCTAGATCCCAACAATTGGTATAAGAGTCTCATTATTTCTCTTTTGGATTCACATCCATGAGAAATGGCTCTTCATAGCTTTCAAGAGGGTTTTTCGATTGTTCATGCTTTGTTCTTTAATGAATCAGACTACACATATTGAAAAACTTGAATGAGAGTTTTCTTGATTTCTCTATATTTAAACTTATGGAATGTCATTGAAAATGACTTCCAACTTTCTTCTAAATCGACGAACGAATGGTCGGATTTAGAGAAAAAATCTTTTTGATTAAATGCAAAGGCTATGAATGTCTTATTTTATGCTCTAGATAAAACTGAGTTTAATTGGATTTCTACATGTGAAATGACTTTCAATATTTGGTACACACTTGAAGTCACACACAAAGGAACGAGTAGAGTTAAAGACTCAAAAGTTAATATTTTGATGTACGATTTTGAGCTTTTCCAAATGAAACCAAGCGAGACTATCGGCGACATGTACACCCATTTCACAGATGTCGTCAATAGTTTGAAAAGTCTTAGTAAATCTTTTTTGAGTTTTGATCTCACTAACAAGATTTTAAGATTCCTTCCAAGAGTTGGGATCCAAAATAATGGCTATTCAAGAGTCTAAAGACTCCAATATTTATTCACTTGAAGAACTAATCGAGTCTTTAATAACCTATGAAATAACTCTTGAACTTGATAAACATGAGAACCATCTTCCAAAGAATAAGAAGGATTTGGTACTTTGAATAAGAGAATGCCACTTGAGTGATGACTCAAGTGATGAGGACAATGTTGAGAACTTTAAATTTTTAATGAATTTTAATAAGTTCATTAAATAAAAATCTAAAATAAAAAATGAACTTGAATAGAGGAAGAGGCCAAAGAAGAGGAAGGTACCCAAGGATGAATCAAGAACTTTCAAAAGCGAAATAGCATATTGTGCTTTGATAAGCTTCGACTACAAGGTAAGCAACTTAACCAAAACTCCCTTGAACTATTTTGAAATTACATGATGTCTTTCATGAGTGCTTAATTTAGATATTAGGAAATAAATAAATTATTTTCAAAAATTATATCATGCTTTTCTTTCTAGCATTTTTTAAAAGTAAAAATTAAAATGATACTTGCATGATTAGTGATAATGCGTGTATACCTAAGACTAATCCATGCATGTTTATCTTGATGTTTTATATTATTTTTCATCTCTAAACATGATGCTTGATGATTTTATATCATGCTAAGTTTTTGAAGTGATATTGATTTAAAACTCTATGTTTTGGATTAACATGTTTTTGGTCTAATCGTTCTCATGACAAATTACGATGACATAATGCATGTACACCTAAAAGGATAAATTCCATATATGCTTTCTGTATTGATTTTCGATTTTAAACATGATACATATCTATGTATGAATTTTTTGAAAGTCTTTTGATAATATATGTGTGTATCATGCATATAATTTGAAAACTTCCATCTTGGATTAATAGGTCTTAATCATTTTTATGATGAAATTTATCAAATGATGCATGATTTTTAGCAAAAATTTGACCATTGATCATCTTGTTATAACTAATGAAAGAAAGAATTAAAATGATTTTGATGATGCTTTCATTTTTAAATATGGTGCATGACATTTTCATATGAAAAATTTGAACATTCTTATAAAAGATTAAATCACTAAAATTGAAACTCATAAAAATGAGAAAATGCACTATCATGATATTTTATGTGTGATGTATTTCATCTTAATGGGTTTAATAATAAAACTTGTATTTTGAATTTATACAATAATGGCTTTCGTATGAAATGTTTGAGCATACTTGCATAAGATCAATAACATGAAATAAAACACATAAAAATGGAAAATGTGCTATCATGATGTTTTTATATTTTATGTGTTTGTTCTTGATAGCTTTGATGAAATCACCTTTTTGGTCTTAAACTTGATACACAACTTTTATAGAAAGAGGACTTGAGCATGCTTACATGTAATTAATCTACATTGTTCTAAATAAAATTTCTGAATGAAAGATTTTGATAATAATATCCAATTTGTATGATGATACATGACTTTTGAATAAAAAATCCTGAACATACCTTTTAAAATCATACTTGATAATGAATATCTCGATATTAAAAGGATGTTATCATGCTTGAAAGTTATGGAATCATGCTTCATGAATTGTTTTATGAAATTTACCTTTTCGCTCTTGAATATTGATACTTGTTTTTACTAAAGGCAAAGGCATGATTATAGGATAAAACACATAAAAAGAGATTGCATTTTCTATCCTATTGAGGTTAATGAATTCATTTTATGAATCTCTTGAAAATAATCGTGATGAATGTTTTGAAAACAAATGTGTGTATCATGTTTTTGGTCTTAGTGATTTCTCTTGAAACTTGATTTTGGATTTATACAATAATTCATATTATGATTTGTTTTACAAAATTTTGCCTTTACATCTTGAACTTTCATGATTGTCTCAATTTGACATTAAAAGATAGCATGCTTATATGAAGTAAATCATAAAACGAAAATGTATGATTCTTGAAAAAAATTTTATCTCTAGAGTTTTCAATTTTTGGATAATAGACAAATGATAAATCCATGTATGTTTTATAAATCTTGTGAATTTCTTGAATGTGATTTTGATGGTGTTTGGAGTTGATAAATTGAGCTAGAATGAGATGATATAATGAATCATGACTTGATCTTTGATTTTTTTTAGTTCTTTTATACTCCTTATCATGAATTGAAAATTGATGCTAAAGAATATTTACAATTCATGATCTTGATCTCTCAGATTTATAAATTGAATTCCTTTTTAATTAAGATCCTTTTAAGAGAATTTTTATCTATATCATGATCTTGATATCTTAGATGATTGAAATCCTTCTTTACGAAATGCGATCTTGATATTTTTATGACGAATTATTATTAAAAGGATTTGTCAAATGAATCATGTTCTTCTTGATTTTCTAGAGTTTTGATTTCATATCCTTCTTGACTTAGAAATGACATGATTACTTTGGCTTGCATGTCTTATGTGATGATTGAAAATTAATTTGCTTTATGATGAATTATTGAATCATGATCTTGATACTTCCTAAAAGGAATATTTATGAACCATGATTGATATCTTTCATGATATAAATTCTTTTCATCTATGGTTTGAATGCATCATGTGATGATTGAAAGATTATTGTAAACTTTATTGATGCAAATTTATAATTGATATAAAAGTCTATATCATTGGATCCTCCACTTCATTTTGACAATAACTAAGGGGGAGCTAGCTTGCTAGCTTATATATCACAAGAGAAAGTGGCAAACAAAGCTAGCTAAAACTTGCAAAAAGGCAAAACTTGCACTTCTCAAAATGAGAAGAAAGAAATTGCTAAGTTGCATTATTTTTAAACTCATGAGATTGCATGTTTAAAATGTTACTAGCTCATTGCAAACAAAAAGGTGATAGCTTGCAAAGGCGAAACTTAATTGCAAAAGAGAAGAATTGAAAGGGAGCTAGCTTGCGTATCACAAAGTATACTAGCTTGCTTATCATTATTGCTTGCTTGCTTATCATCAATTTTCCTCATATCATGATTTATTTATGACTCCCTTGAATTCATGACTTGATATATTGAAAATTCATGATGCAAATTTATTATTTTATCATGATCAAGATATTGATGTAAAAGACTATCTTTCTCTTTGACATTGATAAAGGGGGAGAAGGATTTGCTAGCTTGCGCATTGCAAATGAAAGCAAAGTTGCTAGCTTATGTATCATAAAGGAAGCAAAAAGTGCAAACCTGCACATCTTTGGAAACTATTAGCTTGCATGTTTAGAGTGGTAAAAAGTTTACAAAAATTGCTAGCTTGATCATTGTACAAGAAGCAAGTAAAACTTGTCATTCTTGAACTTAAAATCTTGTTATGATTGAATGTTTTAAAGAGATATATGTTGAACATCTAGATTGATAGCTAGTATAATTAGAAAACTTGCATATCTTTTAAATTAGCTATGATGCAACTTCTCCTTTTCATTGATGACAAAGGGGGAGAAGTAGATTGATGAACTCATGCAATGTAATTGAATATTTTATATATTTGCATGATGTTTTTATTGACATAATTTTGATAATGTTGCTTAGATTTGGGATAATCTAAGTGTTCTATCAATATGGCATATTGATAAGGGAGTTAAAGTTAACTCCGTCATCAATTAGTTGTCATCATAAAAAAGGGAGAGATTGTTGAATCTCGGATTTTGATGATAAAACTAATTAATTGTGTTTAGTTATTGAATTACGTTTTGAGTGACGCAAGTCTACTATCAATTAGGATTAGACAACTGACACAGGATGAATCAGCGTTACGTCAGAGAAAATCATATCAGGATATTGGATGTCGAGCCAAAGGTCCGATCGATAATCGGCAGAAGGCTTTAGACATCGGGCATCAGGCCAAAAAGAGTGGTGTTGCACCAAGGAGATTGGGGTTACGGAGGTCAACTGCCGATTGGGCAACAGGCCGCAAGAGAGAATGATGTACCAAAGAACTAGACGAAGCGTCGACCAATGACCTGCCGGGCAACAGGAGGTTGATTCATGTAACTAACTAGGTCGAAGTAGAGTTAAGGTTTTATGTGTGTAGGATTAACTATGATAACGATGAAGACATAAAGTGAAACAAAGGCCGGAGTCAAGTACGATGGAATCATTGGGAGTTCGAGAGTTCGATGAAAGTTTGAGGGTTCATCGGAAGTGCTGTAAGAATTGGCCGAGAATGAGTAGGGAGCTTGCCGAACGATTTTCAGAAGTTTGTCGGAAAGATTCATCGAAAATTTACAAAGCTCATCGACAAAGATCGGAGCTTGCTGAAGAAGCTCATCGGAACTCTTCAAGATCATCATGAAATCTAGGAGCTTGTTGGGAGTCTACAGAATGGTGTCCGAGGGTTCGTCAGAAGATTGTCGGAAGTTCGTCGGAGGAAAACTTGATGTGTCGGACTTTGTATTAGCTTAGGAAATATCTTTAATTTTATAGTTAGCACATAATTAGTGTTAGGATTATGTGTTAATCGTATAACCCTAGTAGGGGCCAATTAGGCTCGGTAATAGATTGGTTTGGGCCGAGTTTAAGGCCCAACCAAAAGTGTTGGACCCTGTCTAGCAGTGGCACCACCCAGGTCCAGCTCCCGAGGTTGTATTGGGTGGTGGTACCACCCAGTGATAAAGTACTTAGGTGGTGGTACCGCCTAGATTGGGTGGTGGTACCGCCTAGATTGGGTGGTGGTACCGCCTAGATTGGGTGGTGGTACCGCCTAGATTGGGTGGTGGTACCGCCTAGTACACTAACCATGTCAGTGTGTCAAGTGGTGGTACCACTAGTGTCAGGGTCAAACTGGCGGTGGTACCATTAGTGAAAAGTAATAGTACCACCAAAACTCGATAGACCTGGGATGGAATGGTTTTTGGCTCCTTGTTTGAATCCAATTGGAGCCTATAAAAACTACTCCCATCCCTAGGTTGAAGAAGCAAGCACATGCACTTTGAAAGTAGAGAAACTCTGTTTAAGTCTTTAGAAATCCTCTCCTCTAATCCTTACTTGTTTTCAAGTTAAAAGAGAGGAGAGAGTGCTTGTAAGGGTAACCTCCTAAACCCGTCAAAAGGAAAGAGCACTGTAAGGGACTTGTCTTCGCCCGTTGGAAGGAAGACAACCAGTGGAAAGCCGATGGCCTTAAGTGAAAAGGAATCGGGAGTTGACGTAGGTCATATGACTGAACCACTATAAATTTGGTTTATATTTACTTTCTCACAATTTACATTTCAGTAAACCATCTTCACTTGCTGCTCTATTTCTTCATCTCTAAATGCTTACAAGTTAAATATGTTTCCGATACGCTTTGATGGAAATCGATTTTCATCAAAACGTGATTTTATCCTATAAAATTTTCAACATATGAACTTGTTTGAATTGCCAAAAATTTTTGTTATTAACTACTACACTAATTCACCCCCCCCCCTCTTAGTGCCGCTCTAGATCCCAACAGCTGCATGCCAAAAGTTTTTGCTACCCTCAACTATGCACGTCTCCCTTTTTCTTCTTTTCCCTTTTTTTATTTTTGATTTGGGCTTAGTGGCCCAATTATCCACTCCAAGCTCACATATGAGCTGGACCCAATAATTCTCTCTCTCCAGCTCATATGGGGTATTGTACTAAGCCCGCTCTTCGCCTACATGCTTCAAGCTTCTCCCTAGGCAAAGGCTTTGTCAACATGTCTAATCCATTCTCATTGGTATGCACCTTTTCCAATTGTAATTCTTTCATCTCAAGCACATCACGAATCTAGTGATATCTCACATCAGTACGCTTGGATCTAGAATGATATATTGAATTCTTGGAGAGGTGTATGACACTCTGACTGTCACAGTAAACAGTATATCCTTTCTGTTTCAAGCCCAATTCCTATAAAAACTTTTTCATCTACAAAGCTTCCTTATAGGCTTTAGTAATGGTTATGTATTCTACTTCTGTGGTTGATAGAACAATATAATTCTATAACTTAGACTGGTAAGAGACTGCAACCCCTGCAAATGTCATCAAGAACCTCAAAGTAGACTTCCTAGAATTAGTATCACCTACCATGTCTGTATCTATGTACCCTTCTAACACAGGTTCACCACTGCCAAAACATAAACACAAATTGGAAGTACCTCTTAGATATCTTAATATCCATTTTACTGCTACCCAATGTTCTTCTTTAGGATTAGAGATAAATTAGCTAATAACTCCAACTGCATGAGCTATATTTGGCCTAGTACAAACCATAGCATATATCAAACTGCCTACCGCCGATGAGTAAGGCACTCTAGACATTTCTTCTTTTTCTTTCTCACTTGTCAGATATTATTTCGAGCTGAGCTTAAAATGACTTGCAAGTGGAGAATAAACTGCTTTGGCTTTACTCATGTTGAATCTTTCAAGAACCTTCTCAATGTTAGTCTCCTGAGATAGCCAAATCTTTCCTTTCTTCCTATCACAAAGAATCTTCATGCCAAATATTTGTTTTGCCGATCCCAAGTCTTTCATAGCAAAAGACTTAGCTCCTTTTTAAGCTTTTCAATTTTATCAGCATCAAACCAACAATCAACATATCATCAACATATAGTAGGAGAATAATGAAATCATCATCTAAAAACTTCTTTATAAATACACAATGATTAGATGTGATTCTATTGTACCCTTGATTTATCATAAAGGAATTAAACTTCTTGTACCACGGTTTGAGTGCTTATTTGAGACCATATAAGCTTTTCCATAGCTTACACACTAGATTTTCTTTTCCCTTGACTTTGAAACCTTCTGGTTACTCTATGTAATTTTTTTCTTCTAGGTCACCATAAAGAAATACAATTTTCACATCAAGTTGGTCAACTTCTACTTCTAAATTCAAGCGGGCAACCAAACTAAGAATAACTCGGATAGAGAACATTTTTACCACATAAGAAAATATTTCTTCAAAGTTAATACATTTCTTCTGACTGAATCCTTTCACAACTAGTCATGTCTTGTATCTTTGTTGTGAGTTATTATTTTTAGTCTTTAATCTGTAAACCTATTTATTCTTGAGAGCTTTCTTCTCTTTAGGTAACTTTACCAAGTCATAGGTGTGGTTCTCAAGCAATGATCTCATCTCTTCTTGCATGGCTTTAACCCACTCGTTCCTATGCTCATGTAAAATAGCTTCTTAGTAAGTTTCTTGCTCTCCCCCATCAGTAAGCATAACATACTCATATGGAGGATATCTTGTAGATGGTTGTCGCTCTCTTGTAGATCTTAATGGAATCTCAACTAGTGGTAGAGGTGCTTGCTCAGTGGATTCAACATCATCAACTGTATGAGTATCATTAGTGACATTCTCACCATGTTCTTCTTCATCATCTCTCCCATGATCATCATGAACTATAGGTGAAGGAACTAGACTCAAACTTTAAGAAATATAAATAGAGGTTTTTGGCTTCTCAACATTATCACCATCATCAAACAGTTGGTCTTCAATAAAAACAATATCTCTGCTTCTAATGATCTTCTTGTTCACTGGATCCTATAATCTACACCCAAACTCTTCATGACCATATCTCAAAAAAATATATGCCTTTGCCTTATTATTAAGCTTGGATCTCTTATCTTTGGAAATATGTATAAATGCTTTGCACCCAAAGACTCTCCAATAATCATAAGATACATCTTTCCCTTTCCATACTCTCTCTAGAACATCACCTTTCAGAGGAACTGATGGAGAAAGATTTATCAGGTCAACTATAGTTCTCATAGCCTCCCCCCAAAATAACTTAGGTAACTTGGCGTGGGAAAGCATACACCTAATCCTTTCTTTAATTGTTCTGTTCATCTTTTTTGCCACACCATTTTATTGAGGAGTTTTTGGAACTATTTTCTCAAGCCTTATACCATGAAACCTATAATAATTCTTAAAAAGACCCTTGTATTTGTCACTATTATCTGCTCAAACACTCTTTAGCTTTTTTTAGTTTCTCTTTCAACATTGACATGAAATTCTTTAAAGACATCGAGTACCTGATCTTTAGATTTCAAAGCAAAAGCCAAAACTTTTCTAGAATGATCATCAATAAAAATAATAAAATAAAAAGCACCTCCAAGAGTTCTAGTTTGCATAGTATAGACATCAGTATGAACTAAATCAATAATATTTGATCTTCTAGATGGCAGATAAGTATGAAATGTAACTCTATGTATTTTTCTAACTAAGCAATGATTACAAGATTTAAGAGATGCACCTTGTAACTCTGGTAAAAACTACTTTCTAACAAGAGTTTGAAGTCCCTTCTCGCTGATATGACCAAGCCTCTTATGCCAAAGATCTCTACATTCACCCTTTTGAATTGTATTAATCTCTTCTTTGTGTAGCTTAGCTTTCATAATATAAAAAGAGTTTAACTACTTTCCTTTCGCCACAACTAGAGAACCTTTAGTGAGCTTCTATTTGCTTTCACCAAAAGAATGTGTAAATCCCTCATCATCAAGTCTGCCTGTAGATATTAAATTTAGATGAATATCTAGAATATGTCTAATATCTTTGAATATCAATTTGCTCCCAATACTAGTCTCTAAGCAAATATCTCCAATACCCACAATCTTAGATGTACCATTGTTTTCTATTCTAACATTGTCAATCAACAGCAGTGTAGGATCTGAAGAAATCACCATGAGAAGTAATATGGAATGAAACACTAGAGTCAGTTATCCAGTTACTATACTGAGCTACAAGACTGACACATCCATCATTACAAACAATAATGATATCACCTTCAACAACAACTGTATTAGTCTCTTTCTTATTTTTCTTTCTTTCATTATGTTCTCACTTCTAAAACCTACACTCTTTCTTCATATGACCTGGCCTGTTGTAGTGGAAACACTTGTTATCTCTTCTAGACTTAGGATCTTCCTCTATAGCCATGCGGATTTCTACTATGACTTCTTTCACGTCTTTCCTGCTTTTCAGGAATAGGTACACCAGAAGAAGATTCTCCTTATTCTTTTCTTCTAGCATCTTTATTTAGTAAACTATCTTTAATCTTGTCTATAGTTAGAGTCTCCTCTAGTGTGGAGTTATAAATTGTCACCACATACATTTCCCAACTTTTTGGTAAAGAGTTGAGAAGTAACAATCCATGTATTTCATCATCTATATTCATTTTTATAGCAACCAACTTGTTTGAAAGACTCTGAAATAGGCTTATGTGCTTAACAATATTACCACAATCTTTATACTTCAAATTAACAAGTCTTCTAGGGAGAGAAATTATATTTCCCACTATCTTTTTCACAAAGAGATTTTCTAACCTTTGTCAAATAATATCAATTCTGGTTTCATCAGAAACATGCTCATGCAAATTTATATCTATCCATCTTCTAATATATGCAATAGCCTTTCTATGTAGAACATCTCATTTCTCCTCTTCCATAGTAGAAGGTTTTTCTTTAACTTTGATAGGCTTATACAAATCTTTGCAATAGAGCAAGTCTTCCATCATATGCCTCCAAGTGGAATAATTTGATGAGTTCAATTTAATCATACCATCTGACTCTTTCATTTCAATCACACAAGAAAATTAGTAGCAAATAACCTAGCTCTGATATCACTTGTTGGGAAAAACCTGTTAAAGCGGAATAATTCTTTTCCCTCTTTGTGTATCAAAATGGGTTCCTTATCAAAATACCAACTTGATATCAAAAACAAATATTAACTAGAACAACATAAACAGTAGAATAATGAATTAATCACAAATGAGATCGAATTTTTTAACGTGAAAAACTCAATGTAGGAAAAACCATGGGACCGTAGTCCACTTCAAACTTTCACTATCACCAATAATGATAACAGGTTTATAATAAGTCTTCTCTAAAAGGAGGACCATAATAACATCAATACCACATATCTTGGCTCAAGAACAGCATATCATCATAATATCAATGGATCTCATCAAAGAAAAAGTTTAAGTCTCACCAAATAGGTATAGCAGGAAAGCACTTCAGATAGGGTAAACTATAGATCAGTACCATTAGGATTGTAGAGCTTGCTGTAAGGATTCTTCACATAAAATTTGGGTCAAAACTAACAAAGTTTGGCCACTGATCGTCAAGCAAAAAACTCAATATCCTAGTTTTTGGTATCAGAGCAGGCTTAGTACAGCCTACCATATTAGCTGGAGGGGGAGAATTGTTGGGTCCAGCCTATATGTGGGCTTAGACTTGATAATTGGGCCATTGAGCCCAAATCAACAAATAAAAGAAAAGGACAAGAAGAAAAAAGGAGATATGCGCACAATTGAGAACAGTGAAGCAGTGCGTGTAACGAAAGGAAACAATGGCGGCGTAGAGAGAAAGAATAGAGGGAAAGAGTAGTGAGAAAGAGGAGAGAGCAAACTATGCCCAAGGCACTTAAAACACTTAATACCTCTACTATGATTAGGTTAATTCTCACCTTTACCCTTACTGCCTAATTCATTTTTGCCTTTAATTCCATCAATTTTAGGCATAACAATGGGTTTATCATCCTTTTTACTCCAATTCGATTTTCAATAAGAAGAAGAACCCGAATAAGGTTTTGAATCATACTTTGTGCCTTTTCTTTTGAGTTGCCTCTCAATCTTCATGGCCATATTCACCATATCCTCAATCTCCACATAATGTTACAATTTCACAAGATCAGTAATGTTCTTATTTAATCCACTCAGGAATCGAGCCATAGTAGCCTCATAGTCTTCCTCTATAGTAGCCCTTATCATGGCTTTCTTCATCTTCTTATGATATTCATCAACACTCATGGAACCTTGTGTCAAAGTTTGCATCCATTGATGCAAATCCCGATAGTAATGGCTTGGGATGAATCTCCTCTTCATGTTTTATTTTATCTCTAACCAAGTCTCTACGGGCCTTTCACTATTTCTATGCCTATCTTTACATAATTGATCCCACCAAATTATAGCATAATCACAAAATTCAACAGTGACTAATTTTACCTTTTTCTCTTCGGAGTAGTTGTGACATTCAAAGATCAGCTCCACTTTTCATTCCCACTCCAAATAAGCATCTAGATTATTTTTTCCTTGAAAAGGAGGAATTTTCATTTTGATGCTGCCTATGTTTCTATCCACACCATCAAAATGTTCTCTCTTAGTTTGTCTCCTAGGATTAACAACTTGATCAATTAGAGTGACTTGGTCATCGTCGATGTCATCTCTACCATCATATTCATCGTGGACGAAGGTTGGTTGTCTCCTGCATCGTGGTTCACCTTGCAATCTATTAATTACAACATCATATCTTTCTAGATGATCTTTTACATCTCCTATCAATTTGAACATATGTTTAAATTGTTGTTGCATTGCTTGAAACAAAAGATCATTTGATGAAGAACTCACTTCTTTATCTTTAGACATGTTTGCAACCTAAAAAACAAAATTAGAACAACCTCACCAACACTCCCTCACGTGTTTCACTCAAGATTTGATTCACTCCACTCGTGTTTTTATATAATGTTTGGCTTTTGTTAGAACCCTTGTGGATTCTAAGCTTGGGGTTGATCTCTATAGGGGATCGGCCTCCTTGGAACTCTATAGGGGTTCCTTCCTTCAAGTTGTTGCTCAAAGGCTGCTAAAAGATTGATCTATTCATTGATGAAAAGAGGATGAATACATGGCTATTTATAGGGATTCTAAACCCCAACTCCTAATATGACTCTTACTCAAGACTTCTACTTCTAACTAACTTCTAATTAGGACTCCTTCTCTAGTAGGACTCCTAATTCTAATAGAACTCTTTTCTTAATAGGACTCCTACTTCTAATAGGACTCTTTTCTTAATAGGACTCCTAATTCTAATAGGACTCTTTCCCTAATAGGACTCCTACTTCTAATAGGACTCTTTTCCTAATAGGACTCTTTCTCTAATAGGACTCCTATTTCTAATAGGACTCCTTTTCTAAGAAGCAACCTAACCCTAACCTAGCCGGCCTCTTCACCTCTTTAATAGGGGTCGGCTAGATAGGATTTACATGAATGCCCTTATCAATGAAACCAAATTAGGACTCTCATAGCTAGAGTCCTAACAGATTAGGACTCTCCTAGCTAGAGTCCTAACAGACTCGCCCTCTTCAAATCAGCCTTGTCGTCAAGGCTGATGCTCCATGAATTCTGAGAATTTGATATTCAAGTCATCATAGTTCTCCCAAGTGGCATCTTCTGTTGGTATGTTCGCCCACTGTATTAGCAATTCAATAGCGGGTCGTCGTTGTCGAGTCACGATCCGTCGATCAATAATGGCACTTGGTTGGATCTGGAGCTCTCCTTGGGTAGTCATATTTGATAGATAGCTTTGGGCTATCTCGTTTTGTCCCAACTTGAGCTTCAAACACGACACATGGAAGACTAGATGGATTCGAGGGCTGGCGGGTAAGTCCAATCTGTATGCTACTATTCCGATGTGCTCTAAAATCTGGTAGGATCCATAGAATCAAGGTGAAAGCTTCATAGATGCTCTGGTCTTCGGATCATCTTGCCATTCCCTCCTAATATCCTCAGGGAAGTCGCTAGTTGAAAGTGAAATGGCCAAAAATTTAGCTTGCTCGGGTAGCCACGAAAGTGCATCTGTAACAACATTCTCTTTCCCCCTTTTGTAAGTTATTTCATAATCATATCCAAGAAGCTTTATTACCTATTTTTGCCACTCAGGGGAAGATATCTTCTGCTCCAAGAAATATTTTAGGCTTTTATGGTCGGTCTTGATTTGAAAGCATCACCCGATCAAGTACGATCTCTATTTGACCATCGCATGCATAATCGCGAGAATCTCCGTGTCGTAAATAGTCATCTTGAGATAGGAAGGAGATAACACCTTACTAGTATAAGCGAGGGGGTGGCCATCTTGCATTAGTACAGCACCAATTCCTACTCCGGAGGCATCAGCTTCAATAATAAAAGTCTTGTCGAAGTCGGGTAATGCTAGTACTGGCTTTGTTATCATTGCAACTTTAAGTTCGTCGAAAGTGGTGGTGGCTTTGTTCGACCATTGGGAAGCATCTTTTTTTAGCAAGGAAGTAAGGGGTACACTAATCTTTCCATAGTTTTTCATGAACTTACGGTAGCAACCTGTTAAACCGAGAAAGCCACGCAGCGATTTTATGTTCCTCGGGGTTGGCTAGTTCTGCATTGCTTCAATTTTGGAGGGGTCCACTGCCACCTCTTCCTCTGATATGATATGCCCAAGATATTCCACCTTTTGTTGAAGAAAGCTGCACTTCATTTTTTTGACAAAAAGAACATGTTTTCGCAAAATTGTCAAAACAAGTCATAAGTGCTGAATATGACTTTCAAGAGAAGGGCTGTAAATAAAGATATCGCCAAAGAAAACTAGCACAAACTTTCAAAGATAACTCCAAAAAATATCATTTATAAGGCTCTGGAAGGTGGAGGGAGAATTGGTGAGACCAAAGGGCAATACTAGAAATTCGTAGTGACCGTTGTGCGTTCGAAAGGCAGTTTTCGGTATGTCTTCTTCGCACACTCGTATTTGATGATACCCGGATCGAAGGTCCAGCTTTGTGAAGACTCGTGCTCCCATTAATTCATCAATAAATTCATCTACTACTGGAATAGGATACTTGTCTTTGATGGTTATGTCGTTGAGAGCTCGGTAATCAACGCACATTCGCCATGTTCCGTCTTTCTTTCGTACGAGGAGCACCGGTGAAGAGTAGGGGCTGCAACTTGGCTGAATAACTCCTGTTTCAAGCATCTCTTTTACAATCCTTTCTATTTTATCTTTTTAGAGATGTGGATACTGATATGGTCGAGTATTTGCTAGAGGTTTGCCTGGAAGAATCGGTATACGATGTTCATACCGGCGGTTAAGAGGTAAGCTGCATGGTTCGTCAAATATATCTGAAAATTCAGCAAGCAAGGGAAGTAGGCCTGGATCTTCAAATTTAGTTGGCTCTCCCTTAGATTGCTGCTTAAGTTGTACCAAAAAGCCGCTGCATGCTTTGTGCAAAACTTTCTCCATTCGTTGTGTGCAAATTGTCGTTACGTCGCCCCCACATTTCCCGCACAGTATCACATGTTTCCCCTTACTGTAAAATTTCATAATTAATTTCAAAAAAATTTAGGAAATATCACCTAATGTCGTCAACCATTCAATGCCAAGCACGGCCTCATAATCATCGAGAGAGAGGAGGAAAAAATCTGTAATTATCTCTTGGTCCTGCAACAATAGTTTCACCCGTGGGCACCTACGATCACACTTCAAAATTCATCCATCTGCGACTTTAACATCGAACCTGCTGTAATTCTCAATAGGTAAGGCTATCCAAACAGCAACCTTACTATTCATAAAATTATTAGTGCTCCCGGTGTCAATAAGAATGGTGATCGGTTGTTGCTTCAGAAATCCTCCCACTTTCATTGTTTACGGGTTCGCGTAACCGGCAAGGGCATGCATCGTAATATCAATTGGCTACTATTCTTCATCCGTGACCTCTTCCTCATGCTCCTAGACCTCCTCCTCCATGTCTTCAAGAGGTTCAATCAATAGGAGGCGACCCCTTTTGCAGCGATGATCGCGGTTCCATGGCTCGTCGCAATGCCAACAAAGACCCTTTGCTGATCGGTCACGTAGTTCTTCTCTTGTCAATTTTTTAAGCAGCGAAGGATGGCTAGGAGTAGAAGGGGGTTTATATGTTGAGGTTCTAGGAGTGGTTCTTATCCTCTGAGCATCTTGGCTGAGCTGTTCTTCTTGTATTTGGGCAAAAGAAATCGCAGCCATCACGGTATGGGGTTGTCGCGCCTTAACTTCCCCTTTTATCTCTGGCTTGAGTCCTTCGATAAATGTTCCTAACAATTGACGGTCAGTCCAATCATGAGCAAGGTAGGATAGCTTCTCAAACTTAGTTTGGTACTCTTGAATCATAGAGGTTTGTCGAATCTTTGCGAGTTGGCCGTCGATATTTTCATACTCTGTAGGTCCGAAACAGTTCAGCAGTGTATTCTTGAATTGATTCCACGTCAGAGCCCCATGATTATATTCTAGCCAATTGTACCATTGAATAGCATCTCCTTCAAGGTGAATGACAGCAATCTCTACAATAGCATTATCCGACGTTCGGTAGCAGCGAAAGTAACGTTCAGCGCGTGAAATCCACCCCGCCGGGTCTCCTTCTTCCCATCGTGGGAAGTCCACCCTCATGCGTGGCTGAAGCATGTTCGAGGACTATCCCTCCTTCTCTGGGGTCTTTTCTAAATTCTCTCCTTGCTGCAGTTTGGTTGGACTCGGTGGTTGTCCAATTCTGAATTTTGCAAACAAAGCGCGCAATTTGTCTTCCAAGCGCGATTCAAGCCGTGATTCAATCCGAGATTCTCATGCTTCAAATTTAGTATCAATTGGATCTTGAGAAGCCATAGCATATGCTTGTAGATCAGAGATGCCGTTGTCTTTTTTCTGTTGACGGGTTAATGGCATGGGTTGGTGGAAGGTTCGGACAATAGATCGATGATTGAAGGGTTCAACTATAATGGTTTACTATTTTGGGCTATGGTTTTTGATGCTGTTAGGGTTATGAAACTAGGTTATGATAACTGCATCTTAAGGCTAGAGGGATGCCCTAAAGACATCTTGGCTTGTGGCAGCAAGGTGGCTAGGGTTTGGTAGGTTATGGAGAAGAAAAAAGGACAAAGGTGCAACACCAGATTTTTCGTCGAAAAAATTCCAGCAATAAAAATGTAATTTTTTTCAGAAATTTTCAAAAGAGATTCAAGTAAAACTCAAAGGGGATCTACTAATAAGGAAGAGATAATGCTGTTAAAAATTTCGTAGAAAGAAACGATAGCAAGAGATTCAGCAAAATTGAGGATCACGGAGAGGTATTATAGCAGATTTTTACATCTAAAGTGCAACAGTTTGGACGTAAAAGATAAGTAGTTTATATTGAGAATTTTTTGACAAAACCAAAGGGAAAACCACTGTTAGGAAGTGTCAAAGCCATCGTAAAAATTCATGAAATTTTACAGTGCAACTTTCGTTGTAGAGATGAAAATTTTGTGACAAAAAGTTTATGCAGCAATATAGGAACGAATTTTTTGGATTTTTTTGAATAAGGATAACTAAATTGCAGTAGCAGTAAGGTAGATAACTAGAACCTGTTGCAATTCATGGGAAGATTAAAGGATGATCTACAGTGGTGGAGATGGCGATGGAATTCAGCGATGATCTTCCAAGCAATTGTGGGAATTGCTTTGGGCGGTTGTGGAGGGCTAGTGAATGGCTGTGGAAGGGTAGCGAGATGCCAAGAACGCTGCTCTGATACCAAGTGTTAGAACCCTTGCAGATTCTAAACTTGGGGTTGATCTCTATAGGGGATCGGCCTCCTTGGAACTCTATAGGGATTCCTTCCTCCAAGTTGCTACTCAAAGGCTGCTAAAAGATTGATCTATTCATTAATTAAAAGAGAATGAATACATGACTATTTATAGGGCTTCTAAACCCCAACTCATAATAGGACTCTTACTCAAGACTCCTACTTCTAACCAACTTCTAATTAGGACTCCTTCTCTAGTAGGACTCCTAATTCTAATAGGACTCTTTCCCTAATAGGACTCCTACTTCTAATAGGACTCTTTTCCTAATAGGACTCCTAATTCTAATAGGACTCTTTCCCTAATAGGACTCCTACTTCTAATAGGACTCTTTTCCTAATATGACTCTTACTTCTAATAGGACTCTTTCTCTAATAGGACTCCTATTTCTAATAGGACTCCTTTTCTAAGAAGCAACCTAACCCTAACCTAGTCGACCTCTTCACCTCTTTAATAGGGGTCGGCTAGATAGGATTTACATGAATGCCCTTATTAATGAAACCAAATTAGGACTCATAGCTAGAGTCCTAATAGATTAGGACTCTCATAGCTAGAGTCCTAACAGCTTTTCTCGATATTGATCTCACCACTCTTACTTTTTACCTCTCTTGTTTTGTTCTTTGAGTTCTTAGATTAACTAAGAAACTTAAACAATTCAGATTGTGGCAATTCAAGGGCATTGAAATTAGATATAAAAGAAAGCAAAATGTTATCTAATTTAAAGGTGTGTGTAATGCACTTCAATCATAAGCAAAGATTTAAATTCAAGTATCAAATGAATAAGGAAATTTTTTTGAAATGAAAGAAAAAAGATTTCCAAACCTGAAATAGAAATTCAAAATAATGAAGATAGAATTATGTAATTTGCAAGAAATCCCTGAATTCATATTTTTTAAAAAATTTTGATCTTTTTCTTTCTTTCCTTTTTTTTGACCTTTGATCTTCTCCTCTCTTTTTTTATCTTTGATTTTCGCTCCCTTTTTTTTTACTTTTGATTTTCTCTCTCCTTTTTTTTTACTTATGATTTTCTCTCTTTTTTTTCTTTTGATTTTCGCCCACTTTTTTTTTTACTTTCTGCTTTTTCTGTACTATAAAGTGAGGGAAAAAAATAATGAAGTACAGCAAGAACACAAGAAGCATAATAATAAAGATAAAGGGAGAATAGCAATTATAGATATCATGATAAAAAAAAATCAGAAAAGAAAAAAGCTAAAAGATAACAAATAAATAGATAAGCAAACCTTAAACTTGAGCCGTGCTCTAATACCACCCCGATAACTAAAGAGCTATGATATATATAGAATGCAAATTGACACCCTCCAAATGATGAAAATCATCAACTTAGCAACCATGCAAATTGACACCCTCCAAATGGTGGAAATCATCAACTTAGTAACCATAAATTAACACCCTCCAAATGGTGAAAATCATCAACTTAGCAACCATACAATCCGATGACAAAAGAGATATATGATAGAATGCAAATTAATACCCTCCACTTGTTGTATGGCTATTACCCTCTCCTCGAAAAACCAACTTACGAGGTGTGCAGTGCCAACGATTATAAGGCCCAAGACCTCTCCTTTCCTTACCGATGTGGGATTATTGAATTCACCCTGCCTATCCCCTCTAGGGCACTTGGCGTGACATTCTCCCCCACCCAAGTATGTGACACCCTCATCACGGTTGGCCACCCTGCCTACCCCCTCCAGAGCATTTAGCATGAGTCGATGAAGGCCAGGAGTGGCTCTGATACCAAATGATAGAAATCATCAACTTAGTAACCATACACCCCGATAGCTAAAGAGCTATTATATATATGGAATGCAAATTGACACTCTCGAATGAATTAAAAACAAGGTGGATCGTTCAAGAATGAAGGGAAACTATTCTAATCACTTATCAATAAAAAATTGATGAATCAATTAGAATAGTACTTTGAATTCCCTTAAGACACCACAAACTAATAAGTTTGATAAGTCAAAGGAAAAATAAAGATTTGATTTTGAACGCCACAAGCAAAAAAGTCCGATAAGTTCTAAAGTTCATGCAAGAACTTAAAAATAAAATACTCACCGGTGTTGAAGAATTGTTATACTTTCCAAATTGTTTGTCTTACAATGGGAGTCAGTCTCATTTATATAGTATGAGGCTAAGTATAAATGGAATGAATGCATTAAATAATATTTATATTTCTAATTCATAAATTTTCGTAAACATGGTTGAATGGACTTTTATTCTTCAAGATGAGGCCTTCAAATTTGTCCTTCTCTCTTCATGATCATGTTTATCATTTTAGGCTCTTCTTGCAACCATAGAACCTTGACTGAGTTTTAACTAGCTTGATCCTTCCAAATGTTTTCAATAAACAAGTTAAAGCTTCTTTTATCCTCTTAGTTTTATCTCTTGTCATTGGTCCTCCATGAATAATTAAAAGGGCTGTAATAGAATTTTAATCAACTTACTGGTTCATATCAGCTCTTATACTAAGGCACAATGAGGGGTAAATGATATGACCATTATTTTTTACAATAGGGACTCAACATATTAAATATTATTAATGCCTTGGTGCCATTGACCAGAGAGTCGATACGGCCTAGTTCTGTACCAAAAGCACGGACCTATCAAGAAGCCCAAGCAAATCGCGTGGGTGCGATTCGAGCATGAGGCTAGGGTAATAGGTGGACTCCTAAGGTATTGCTGGCTCGTGGTGACCAACCCATGGTCCTTCCAAAGTATAGTTCGATTACAGAAGGAAGTAGAGTCATCCTAAGGTGCACCTTGGTCTTGTCTAGTGATGCTCCGTGTCACCCCGAGGTGCTCTTTAAACGCACCAGGGTCTTGCATAATTAGTTAGCGTCGAAGGATATTATTGAATCTCAAATTTTGATGATGAAATCAATTAATAAATTATTGATCTAATCCATGCTAGTCATATGTGCCCTATAAGCCAATCACATGAGTGATGACACTTATGACTTGATATGCACTTTTTCTCTTTGCTTATTATTAGGCATTTTATCACTTTATCTTGCGTGTTACATATATTGTGATATACCTGGATCTGTGCAATGAGAATCGGATTGTGATGAGATCACGATAATGAGACTGATTCACCTTTAAACACAGACCCTAAATTATCCTGATCATAGGTTACTCGAGAGGGACATCGAGATAACCGGATAGACTAGTGTGCTATATACCCATCCATATGATGGAGGTGGCTAGTCTCATAGCTACTCATGTGGGGACACTAAGGGTACAGTGCAGGTGTTGGGAAATCCGTCAGGGGAGCGACATCTCATGCGCAATGGAAGAACAGAAAAACAAAACAGTCCAGATTTCCCATAGAAATTTTTCATCATTGTGCGAAAATTGGTGGGTCAAAAATAAATCCACAAAACTGGACATGTAAAAGAAGATACCTAGGGAGATCGTATATCCCTGAATTCCTACAGATTTGTGGGAGAGGATGAAGGAGGTCAAGCGTCCTCCTCTCTAGCGGTATCCACATAGCAGGGATTGCGATGATGCACCTCTCTCTTTGGGGAGAGGAGAACAGGAGGTGGCTACCAAAAGAAACCCTCAGCCTATAGAGCTTTGGTTCCCTTCTATTTATAGAGGCCTTCTGAAAACCCTAATGGATCTTTTGCCCTATTGGGTATTGGATCTCCATCCAATTACCCAAGCCTCTTGGATTAGTGGGTCTCTACCCAATAATCTCTTATTAGCAATTATTGGATTCCATCTCAAGATCCAATAATTCAAGGGCTTAATGGATATCCAATAAGATAGGGGGTTCAACGAATATCTCATATCCGAACCTCTACTCGTCGCAACACCTACCATATGTGTGTGACCCTCTAGGCCCAATATCGAGCTGGCCGTGAGTCATACTTGTCAAAACTCCTTCTGACTTAGTGAATTATTATCTCTATAATAATTCACCCAACTCATCAACTACGGACGTACCAGGCCACTACGCCATAGCCCCCAGACGATACAGGAGAATCCAATCCTTTGGACCTATCTGTCCTTGGTTACCATGTATCTATAATCACTCATCCATCTAATATCCCAAAGACCCTATACCGGGCATGGTGCTGTCAGGCCCATATGGTCTCTCCTCGAGTCTTGCTTTTGTCAGATTCTCCCAGAGAACCCTTTCTCTCTCAATCTGAATAACCTTGGCCAAGGATTTGTTCGAGCAAGAACACATGGGATACCGAGAGCGGATGATCCTCTATTGATACTCAATAGCCCTCGTAAGGTTGGCTACCACTCCCAATAACTAACTGTACTAGATCTGAAACTTTCCAAACCTATAAGTCCGGTATCAAAGAGTGGAGTACTCATACAGGACATCCTTGGTGTCTCAAGTCTAAGGACCAGATACACTATTGGGACTATAGAATCTCTATCTAACATGAGGTATCAATAACCATCCAGCATTCTGTAGGCGGATAAATCAGTGAACTTATTCCCCAATGAGCACTTGCACTGTACCCTTAGTGTCCCCACACGAGTAGCTATGAGACTAGCTACCTCCATCATATGGATGGGTATATAGCACACTAGTCTATCCAGTTATCTCGATGTCCTTCTCGAGTAACCTATGACCAGGATAATTCAGGGTTTGTGTTTAAAGGTGAATCGGTCTCATTATCGCGATCTCATCATGATCCGATTCCCATTGCATAGATCCAAGTATATCACAATATATGCAATACGCAAGATAAAGTGATAAAACGCCTAATAATAAGCAAAGAGAAAAAGTGCATATCAAGTCACAAGTGCCATCACTCATGTGATTGGCTTGCAGGGCACATATAACTAGCAATCTCCCACTTGACCTAAAGCCAATCACCAACATGTCTGATCCCCATCAGACCTCTATGACACTCAAAGATAATCTGAGTCAATGGCTTTGTCATTGGATCTGCAATGTTATCTTCGGATGGAACTCTTTCCATTACTACATCTCTTCAGGCCACTATCTCTCTAATAAGTTGGAACCTCCTCAGAACACTTCTGATGAGACCCAAGTTCCCTTATTTGAGTAATCATCCCGTATTTGTCGCAATATAAAGGAATCAGCTCCTCGTTGCTCGGGATAACTCCTAGATCTGTGATGAACTTCATCATCTAGACTCCCTCCTTTGCTGCCTCTATCGCAGCAATGTATTTCGCCTTTGTGGTCGAGTCAGCAATAGTGTCTTACTTGGAACTCTTCCAGCATACTGCTCCTCCATTCACGGTGAACACATACCTTGAATTAGACTTGCTATCATCGACATCGGATTGGAAGCTCGAGTCTATGTAGCCCTCAACCCTGAGGCTACTACCTCCATATACTAGTAAAAGATCCTTAGTCCTTCTCAAGTACTTAAAGATACTTTTACTGCTTTCCAGTGCTCTAAGCCTAGATCTGATTGATATCTGCTCGTGACACTTAGAGCATGCGCTATATTAGGCCTGGTACATAGCATAGCATACATGATAGATCCTATCGCTGATGCATATGGTATTATATCCATGTGTGCCCTTTCTTCAGGAGTCTTTGGGGACATACTCCTAGAAAGTGTTATTCTAAGTCTCATTGGTATGAAACCTCTCTTGGAATTTTTTATGCCAAACCTTTTGACAATGGTGTCTATGTACTTGGACTGAGACAAGCCAAGCATCCTCTTAGATCTATCTCTATAGATCTATATCCCCAATATGCAGGATGCTTCCCCTAAGTCATTCATGGAGAAGTGCCTAGATAACCAAGTCTTTACTGTGGAGAGCATTCCTACGTCGTTCCCAATGATCAGGATGTCATCCACATATAATACCAAAAAGGTGATAGTGCTCCCACTTAATTTCCTGTATACACAAGGTTCATCTTCATTCTTAACGAAGTCATAAGATCTGATCACCTCATCAAATCTTATGTTCCAACTTCAGAAAGCTTGCTTCAATCCATAAATGGACCTAAGCAACCTACACACCTTATCTGGGTTATCTCTAGACATGAATCCCTCAAGCTGTATCATATACACCTCCTCCTCAAGGTTGTCATTGAGAAATGCGGTTTTGACGTCCATCTGCCAGATCTCATAATCATAGTGTGCCACAATAGACAATAAAATTCGAATGGATTTTAGCATGGCTACAGGTGAGAAAGTTTCGTCATAGTCAACACCTTGCCTTTGACGATACCCCTTAGCCACTAGCCTTGCTTTATAGGTCTCTACCTTTCCATCTACTCCAATCTTCTTTTTGAAGATCCACTTGCAACCAATGGGTACAATACCCTCGGGTGCATCAATTAGGTTCCAAACCTTGTTGGAGTATATGGAATCCATTTCTGAATTCATGGCTTCTTGCCATTTCCCAGAGTCTATGCTCATAATAGCCTCCTCGTTGGTCTGAGGATCAATATCCTTAACATCCTCTCTTTTGATATATCCCACATATCTCTCAGGAGGATGGGATACTCTATCAGACTTACATAAAGTTGGAACTTGTGTGTTAGGTATCTGAACAGATTCTGGAATGGTGCTTGAGCTATGTTCTCCAACCTCGCTCAACTCTATTATGCTCCCACTGTCTCCACCAAGAATGTGTTCCTTCTCAAGGAACACTGCTCTCTTAGCTATAAAGACCTTTCGGTCCTATGGTGATAGAAATAATACCCACAAGTTTCTTTGGGGTATCCCACGAACTTGTACCATTCCGTCCTAGATTTCAACTTGTCAGGGTTGTGTCTCTTAACGTGGGCAAGGCAGCCCCAAATCTTAACAACTTTAAGATCGGGCTTCTTCCCATTCTATATCTCATATGGAGTAGACATCATTGAGTTAGTTGGAATTCTATTCAGAAGGTAAGCTGCGGTCTCTAGGGCATATCCCCAGAATGAGATGGGTAGGTCAGCGAAACACATCATGGAATGCACCATGTCTAACAGTGTGTGATTCCTCCTTTCTGATACACCATTAAGCTGTGGTGTATAAGGAGGTGTCTATTGGGATAAAATCCCATAGTCTTTGAGGAACTGGGTGAACTCTGTACTCAAGTACTCATCTCCTCGATCTGATCGAAGGGTTTTAATACTCTTTCCTGTCTGGTTCTCCACTTCTCATTTCCTCTGAGACTCACTTACACATGATATGTGGAGCTATATCTAGCATATATAAACCATTATGCAATGTTCCTCTCATGATGATCTCATCATCTAATATTATTGAACAACCATTGTTTTCAAAAACTAATTTATATCCAAACATAAAATAGAAATAATATTTTTGATAATAGAAGGAACATAATAGCATGCATCTAATGCAATAATAGCTCCACCAGGCAGATGTCAGGTGACCTTGCCAACAACCACTGTAGCAACCTTTGCTCCATTGCCCATCTTAAGATCCATCTCGCCTCTGTTCAATCTCCTAAGTCCTGCTAGAACCTGCAACGAATTGCAAATATGATAAGCACTCCCGGTATCCAATACCCATGTGTTATCATAAGATTCTAACAAATGAAGACTGATCATGAATGTACCTGAAGCTTCTGCAAGCTTCTATTTCGCCCTCTCTACAAGGTACTCTTTGCAGTTCCTCTTCCGGTGCCCATCTTTGCCGTAGTGGAAGTACTGGTCTTTGTCCTTTGTTGGGTCTTTCTTGGCAACCTTTGCCTTACCCATTTTGCCCTTGCCCGTGCCCTTCTTAAGGGTCTTTTCAGTCTTTCTTTTCTTTCTGGTCTCACTAGTGTAGAGAATCGACTTTTCTTTCTTGATGGTGCTCTCTGCTTCTCTCAACATATTGAGGAGCTCTGGAAGGGTCACCTTAAGTTTGTTCATATTAAAATTTATTATGAACTGAGTAAAGGTATCTGGTAGGGACTAAAGCACAAGATCCACACACAGGTTATCCTTTAGGATCATTCCTAGACCTGCGAGTTTCTCGATCCACACAATCATCTTAAGCACATGGTTCTGAACTGGTGTTCCCTTAGTCATCCTAGCACGGAAAAGACTCTTTGATATCTCATATTGCTGAGTTCTTCCCTGTTCCTCAAACAGTTTGCGGAGATGCATGAGTATGGAATTAGCATCCATATTTTCATGCTGTCTCTGTAACTCAGTAGTCATAGAGGCCAACATATAACACTGAGCAAGAGTGGAATCATCTAAGTACTTCACATAATGAGCGATCTCATCCTTGCTTGCCCCTTCGTCAGGCGTAGGGATCACTATACCAAGGTCTATGCTCATAATAGCCTCCTCGTAGGTCTGAGGATCAATATCCTCAACATCCTCTCTTCTGATATGTCCCACATATCTTTCAGGAGGATGTGATACTCTATCGGACCTACGTAAAGTTGGAATTGTGTGTTAGGTATCTGAACAGATTCTGGAATGGTGCTTGAGCTAGGTTCTCCAACCTCGCTCAACTCTATCATGCTCCTACTATCTCCACCAAGAATGTGTTACTTCTCAAGGAACACTACTCTCTTGGCTACAAAAACCTTTTGGTCCTCAAGGTGATAGAAATAATACCCACAAGTTTCCTTGGGGTATCCCACAAACTTGCACCATTCCGTTCTAGATTCCAACTTGTCAAGGTTGTGTCACTTAACGTGGGTAGGGCAGCCCCAAATCTTAACAATCTTAAGATCAAGCATCTTCCCATTTTATATGTCATATGGAATAGACATCACTGAATTGGTTGGAATTCTGTTCAGAAGGTAAGCTGCGGTCTCTAGAGCATATCCCCAGAATGAGATGGGTAGGTCGGCGAAACATATCATGGAACGTACCATGTCTAACAGTGTGTGATTCCTCCTTTCTAAAGGTGTGGTGTATAAGGAGGTGTCCATTGGGATAAGATCCTATAGTCTTTGAGGAACTGGATGAACTCTATACTCAAGTACTCACCTCCTCGATCTGATCGAAGGGTTTTAATACTCTTTCCTATTTGGTTCTCCACTTCGTTTTTATATTCCATGAATTTCTCAAAAGCTTCAGACTTGTACTTCATCAAGTACACATATCCGTATCTTGAGAAATCATCAGTGAAAGTAATGGAGTAGGAGTAACCACTTATGGCATGAGTCGACATGGGACCGCATACATCACTATGTATGAGTTCTAGTAACTCATTGGCTCTCTCTCCAGTTCCACTAAATTGAGAGTTGGTCATCTTTCCCCGAAGGCAAGGTTCACCTGTCGCATATGACTCACAGTCAAATGGATCTAGATATCCAACTTTTAGCAACTTTTGAATCCTTCCCTCGTGGATATGACCTAACCTACAATGCTAAAGATATGCATTGTTCACCTCTTCTCATTTCCTCTTAGACTCACTTACACTCATGATATGTGGAGCTGTATCTAGCATAAATAAACTATTATGCAATGTTCCTCTCGTGATGATCTGATTTTCTAATATTATTGAACAACCATTGTTCTCAAAAACTAATTTATATCCACTAACTGTCAAACATGAAATGGAAATAATATTTTTGATAATAGAAGGAACATAATAGCATGCATCTAATGTAATAATAGCTCCACCAGGCAGATATAAAGTAACCTTGCCAATATCCACTGTAGCAACCTTTGCTCCATTGCCCATCTTAAGGTCCATCTCGCCTCTATTCAATCTCCTAGGTCCTGCCAGAACCTGCAATGAATTGTAAATATGATAAGCACTCCCGGTATCCAATACCCATGTGTTATCAAAAGATTCTGACAAATGGAGACTAGTCGTGAATGTACCTGAAGCTTCTGCAAGCTTCTGTTTCATCCTCTCTGCAAGGTATTCTTTGCAGATCCTCTTCCAATACCCATCTTTGCCATAGTGGAAGTACTAGCCTTTGTCCTTTGTTGGGTCTTTCTTGGCAACCTTTGCCTTACCCATTTTGCCCTTACCCTTATCCTTCTTAGGGGTCTTCTCAGCCTTCCTTTTCTTCTGGTCTCACCAGTGTATGCTAGTTATAGGTGCCCTACAAGCCAATCACATAAGTGATAGCACTTGTAACACGCTGCGTCAATCTCTTTACTTATGATTATTGACATTATCTCACATTATCTAGATGTATATTGTGATGTCCTTAGATCTGTGCAATGGGAATTGGATCGTGATGAGATTACGATAATGAGACCGATTCACCTTTAAACACAGACCCTAAATTATCCTAGTCATAGGTTACTTGAGAAGGACATCAAGATAACCGGATAGACTGGTGTGCTGTATACCCGTTCATATGATGGAAGTAGCAGGTCTCATAGCTACTCATGTGGGGACACTAAGGGTACAGTGCAGGTGCTCATTGGAGAATGAGTACACTGATTGATCCACCTACGGAATGCTGGATGGTTATTGATACCTCACATTAGACAACGATTCCGTAGTCCCAGTAGTGTATCTGGTCTTTAGACTTGAGACACCAAGGATGTCCTATATGAGTACTCCACTCTTTGATACCGGACTTATAAGTTTGGAAAGCTCTAGATCTAGTACAGTCGGTCATTGGGAGTGGTAGCCAACCTTACGAGGGCTATTGAGTGTCAATAGAGAATCATCCGCTCTCGGTATCATGAGAGGAATATCTCATGTGTTCTTGCTCGAACAAATCCTTGGCCAAGGTTATTCGGATTGAGAGAGAAAAAGTTCTTCGGGAGAATCCGACAAGAGCAAGACTCGAGGAGAGACCGTTTGGGCCTGACAGCACCATACCCGGTATAGGGTCTCTGGGATATTAGATGGATAAGAGACTATAGATACATGGTAACTGAGGACAGATAGGTCCAAAGGATTGGATTCCTCTGTATCGTTTGGGGGCCGCAGCGTAGTGGCCTAGTACGTCTGCAGTCGATGAGTTGGGTGAATTATTATAGAGATAATAATTCACTAAGTCAGAAGGAGTTCTAACAAGTATGACTCACGGCCAGCTCGATTTTAGGCCTAAAGGGTCACACACATATGGTAGGTGTTACGACGAGTAGAGGTTCGGATATAGATATCCGTTGAACCCCCTATCTTATTGGATATCCATTAAGCCCCTGAATTATTGGATCTTGAGATGAGATCCAATAATTGCTAATAAGAGATTATTGGGTAGAAACCCACTAATCCAAGAGGCTTGAGTAATTAGATGGAGATCCAATACCCAATAGGGCAAAAGATCCATTAGGGTTTTCAGGGGGCCTCTATAAATAGGAGGGAACCAAAGCTCTTTAGGCTGAGGGTTTTTGGTAGCCACCTCCTATTGGCCTCTCCCCAGAGAGAGGTGCATCGTCATAATCCCTACCGTGTGGATACCGCTAGAGAGGAGGATACTTGACCTCCTTCATCCTTTCCCACAGATCTGTAGGAATTCAGGGATATACGATCTCCCTAAGTATCTTCTTTTACACGTGCAGTTTTGCTGATTTATTTTTGACGCACCAATCTTCGCACGACAACAGAAACTTTCTATGGGAAATCTGGGGTTTTGTTTTTTTGTTCTTCCGTTGCGCATGTGATGTCGCTCCCCTTGTGGATTTCCCAATAGTGGTATCAGAGCCAGGTTGTTCGTGCGAAGATCGAATCTTAAACTGCGTGTGTTGTGTTTTAGATCTGCTTTTGACGTAAAAATCGTTGGCGCGAAGGGCGAGCAAGGGCAGCAACTGTTGCTGCCCGCTGTACTCGTGCAGCGACCGCAAGGCTGCAAGCAGCCTTGTTGCCTGCATAGGCAGAAGTCGGCGCCTACGTCGGCGGCGGCAGCCGAAGCCGACGGCGCGGGCGCCAAAGAGCAAAGCACTGTGGTCGCTTATGCCAACAACTTGCCGCGAGAATCAACGTCGCCTGTGAGCGCTGCGATCGCGGCGCGCCAGATGGGCATGGCGTCGGCGAGCCTTTGCACCCACAAGGCAAGCCCCCACGCGCGCTAGCTTCGCAAGCGGCGCCGCCGTGATTGACCGTCTGCGGGCGCTACGCCCGCGAGCAGGGGCGGCGCGCCCGACCGCAGTGGCCGCCGCGGTAGGGTGGTAGTAGCCACAACTCTGCAGAAGGGAAAGGTACTAGGTTTTTGGGCAAAAGATAGTTTTGCCCCTCGAAATTTTAGAAATTCTGGTTTCTGTCCCTTTTGATAGAATGACTAAAATACCCCTAGAAATTTTTGAAATTCTAATTTTGTCCCTTACGGTCGAATGACCAGAATACCCTCGAGATTTCAAAAATTCCAGATTCTGTTCTTTTGATAGAATTACCAAAATACCCCTGGGAATTCAGAAAATTCCCTCTATGTCCCTGATTTCAAAAAATATATGTTAATTAAATAATTTAATTAACTATTATTTTTTATCTAGTAGTCCTATAAAGTAACATATACATGTGATGTATGATGTGGACAGATGATCATGGACTTGTGATGTGATGTGTGTACATGTGATTATTATTATTGGGGTCTGTGAGCCTCTATTTTTCTCATTTATTGTCGGGCCTGCATGCCTATAATTATGTTGTAATTACATGAGGAGGCACACCGGTAGCGTGACTCACGAGGTCGAGACGGACGATCCGACGTATAAAGATGTGTTGAAATACCGACGGATCCGACGAAGTGAGATGGATGATCACAGGGCATAGAGATGCGCCAAAGTATACATAGATCTTGATGTGAGTGATTGGGCCCACTGGCTTGGGCCTGATCACATTAGGATATGGTCCATGATCATCTGGTGTGATTGCTCATGTGATGTGTGATTAGATATACACCTACTAGACATGTATATATATATTTACATGCGATGTAGATATATATATATTAAATAAGTATGTGTGTGACACATTATATTAGGAGACCAAACCAAAATCCCCTCTATTAATAATATTAAGTCGGTAAACGTGAGGCAATTAGATTGATCCATGTGGCCTTCCATCGTTATAGCTAGGAGCCGATTCCCGGTGTAGGTTGAGTTGGTCGAGTCCCTCGAGACTCACCTATATTGTGTCTCGCCATCTTATCTATGACATAGAGATGTCATAGGTGACCTGAGGACATGGTATGCTTGATCGAGTCCCTCGAGATTATATCACCTAATCAGACTCATCTGGTAACGATGTTAATGACTTAACCGAACATCATGGTTGGTTGAGTCCCTCGAGGTCATGGTGGTTCAGAGGCCAAATAGGACGGGAATCACAAGTAGTTGTGATTGGCAAGAGTTGTCTACCTTTATGGGCTTAACGTGATTGGTCGAGTCTCTAGAGGTTACGTTAAGACGCCGATTGGATCCTGATCCCCACTAGAGATCCGCCGGGGGTCTCCGATTCACATACCGGAGGGTGTTGTGTGTCTCACGAAAAATTAGTGGGAGTACATTAAGATAGAAGTCCTTATCTTAATTATTTAAATTTTTACAAAGTCTACATGTTATTTATTTCTGCTACATCTTTTATTTCAAAAAAATGTCACTTTCAAATCTTTTACGTGGCATACTTGATGCCAACCGCCTCACTGGTCCAAATTATACGGATTGGCTTCGCAATCTGAGAATCGTTCTCACGACGGAGAAAATCGTGTATGTCCTTGATACAGTGATCCCTACACCCGACGAAGGGGCAAGCGAGGATGAGATTGCTCGTTATGTGAAGTACTTAGATGATTCCACTCTTGCTCGGTGTTATATGTTGGCCTCTATGACTACTGAGTTACAGAGACAACATAAAAATATGGATGCTAATTCCATACTCCTACATCTCCGCAAACTGTTTGAGGAACAGGGAAGAACTCAGCGATATGAGATATCAAAGAGTCTTTTCCATGCTAGGATGACTGAGGGGACATCGGTTCAGAACCATGTCCTTAAGATGATTGAGTGGATCGAGAAACTCACAGGTCTAGGAATGGTCCTAGAGGATAACCTGTATGTGGATCTTGTGCTTCAGTCCCTACTAGATTCTTTTTCTCAGTTCATAATGAATTTTAATATGAACAAACTTGAGGTGACCCTCCCAAAGCTCCTCAATATGTTGAGAGAAGCAGATAGCACCATCAAGAAAGAGAAGCCGATTCTCTACACTAATAAGACCAGAAAGAAAAGGAAGGCTGAGAAGTCCCTTAAGAAGGGCAAGGGCAAGTGCAAAATGGGTAAGGCAAAGGTTGCCAAGAAAGACCCAACAAAGGACAAAGGCCAGTGCTTCCACTACGGCAAAGATGGGCACTGGAAGAGGAACTGCAAAGAGTACCTTGTAGAGAGGGTGAAACAGAAGCTTGCGAAGCTTGTGTACATTCATGATCAGTCTCCATTTGTCAGAATTTTATGATAACACATGGGTATTGGATACCGGGAGTGCTTATCATATTTGTAATTCGTTGCAGGTTCGGGTAAGACTTAGGAGATTGAACAGAGGTGAGATAGATCTTAAGATGGGCAATGCAGCAAAGGTTGCTGTAGTGACTGTTGGCAAGGTCACCTTACATCTGCCTAGTGGAGCTATTATTGCATTAGATGCATGCTATTATGTTCTTTCTATTATCAAAAATATTATTTCCATTTCATGTTTGATAGTTAGTGGATATAAATTAGTTTTTGAGAATAATGGTTGTTCAATAATAATAGATGATGAGATCATCACGAGAGGAACAATGCATAATGGTTTATTTATGCTAAATACAGCTCCACATATCATGAGTGTAAGTAAGTCTAAGAGGAAATGAGAAGTGGAGAACCAGACAGGAAAGAGTATTAAAACCCTTCGATAAGATCGAGGAGGTGAGTACTTGAGTATAGAGTTCACCCAGTTCCTCAAAGACTATGGGATTTTATCCCAATGGACACCTCCTTATACACCACAGCTTAATGGTGTATCAGAAAGGAGGAATCGCACACTGTTAGACATGATGTGTTTTACCGACCGACCCATCTTATTCTGGGGATATGCCCTAGAGACCGTAGCTTACCTTCTAAATAGAATTCCAACTAAGTCAATGATGTCTACTCCATATGAGATATGGAATGGGAAGATACCTGATCTTAAGATTGTTAAGATTTGGGGCTGCCCTGCCTATGTTAAGAGACACAACCCTAACAAGTTGGAATCTAGGACTGAACGGTGCAAGTTCATGGGATACCCTAAGGAAACTTATGGGTATTATTTCTATCACCTTAAGGACCAAAAGGTCTTTGTAGCCAAGAAAGTAGTATTCCTTGAGAAGGAACACATTCTTGGTGAAGACAGTGGGAGCATGATAGAGTTAAGCGAGGTTGGAGAACCTAGCTCAAGCACCATTCCAGAATCTGTTCAAATACCTGACACACAAGTTCCAACTTTACGTAGGTCCGAAAGAATATCTCATCCTCCTGAGAGATATGTGGGACATATCAGAGGAGAGGATATTGAGGATATTGATCCTCAGACCTATGAAGAGGTTATTATAAGCATAGACTTCAGGAAATGGCAAGAAGCCATGAATTCAGAAATGGACTCCATGTACTCCAACAAGGTTTGGAACCTAATTAAGGCAACCGAGGGTATTGTACCCATTGGCTGCAAGTGGATCTTCAAAAAAAAGATTGGAGTAGATGGAAAGGTAGAGACCTATAAAGCAAGGCTAGTGGCTAAGGGGTATCGTCAAAGGAAAAGTGTTGACTATGACGAAACTTTCTCAACTATAGCCATGCTAAAATCCATTTGAATTCTATTGGCTATTATAGCACACTATGATTATGAGATCTGGCAGATGAACGTCAAAACTGCATTCCTCAATAGCAACCTCGAGGAGGAGGTGTATATGATACAGCCTGAGAGATTCGGGTCTAGGGATAACCTAGATAAGATGTGCAAGTTGCTTAGGTCCATTTATGGATTGAAGCAAGCTTCCCGAAGTTGGAACGTAAGATTTGATGAGGCGATCAGATCTTATAACTTCATTAAGAACGAAGATGAGCCTTGTGTGTACAGGAAATTAAGTGAGAGCACTATCACCTTTTTGGTATTATATGTGGATGATATCCTGATCATTGGGAATGATGTATGAATGCTCTCCACAGTAAAGACTTGGTTATCTAGGCACTTCTCCATGAAGGACTTAGGGGAAGCATCGTTCATATTGGGGATACGGATCTATAGAGATAGATCTAAGAGGATGCTTGGCTTGTCCAAGTCCAGGTACATAGACACCATTATCAAAAGGTTTGGCATGGAAAATTCCAAGAGAGGTCTCATACCAATGAGACATGGACTATCACTTTCTACGAGTATGTCCCCAAAGACTCCTGAAGAAAGGGCACACATGGATATGATGCCATATGCATTAGCGATAGGATCTATCATGTATGCTATGCTATGTACCAGGCCTGATATAGCGCATGCTCTAAGTGTCACGAGTAGATATCAGGCAGATCCAGGCTTGAAGCACTAGAAAGCAGTAAAAAGTATCCTTAAGTACTTGAGAAAGTCTAAGGATCTTTTACTGGTATATGGAGGTAGTAGCCTCAAGGTTGAGGGCTACGCGGACTCGAGCTTTCAGTCCGATGTCAATGATAGCAAGTCTAATTCAGGATACGTGTTCACCCTGAATGGAGGAGCAGTACGCTGGAAGAGTTCCAAGCAAGACACTACTGCTGACTCGACCATAGAGGCGGAATACATTGCTGCGATAGAGGCAGCAAAGGAGGGAGTCTGGATGAAGAAGTTCATCACAAATCTAGGAGTCATCTCAAGTAGCAAGGAGTCGATTCTCTTATATTGCGACAACTATGAGGTGATTACTCAAATAAGGGAACCCGGGTCTCATCAGAAGTGTTCTGAGGAGGTTTCAACTTATTAGAGAGATCGTGGCCCGAAGAGATGTAGTAGTGGAAAAAGTTTCATCCGAAGATAACATTGTAGATCCACTAACAAAGCTACTAACTCAGATTATCTTTGAGCGTCACAGAGGTCTGATGGGGATCAGACATGTTGGTGATTGGCTTTAGGTCAAGTGGGAGATTGCTAGTTATAGGTGCCCTACAAGCCAATCACATGAGTGATAGCACCTGTAACACGCTGCGTCAATCTCTTTGCTTATGATTATTGACATTATCTCACATTATCTAGATGTATATTGTGATGTCCTTGGATCTGTGCAATGGGAATTGGATCGTGATGAGATTACGATAATGAGACCGATTCACCTTTAAACACAAACCCTAAATTATCCTGGTCATAGGTTACTCAAGAAGGACATCGAGATAACCGGATAGACTGGTGTGCTGTATACTCATTCATATGATGGAGGTAGCTGGTCTCATAGCTACTCGTGTGGGGACACTAAGGGTACAGTACAGGTGCTCATTGGGGAATGAGTTCACTGATTGATCCACCTACGGAATGCTGGATAGTTATTGATACCTCACGCCAGACAGCGATTCCGTAGTCCCAGTAGTGTATCTGGTCCTTAGACTTGAGACACCAATGATGTCCTGTATGAGTGCTCCACTCTTTAATACCAAACTTATAGGTTTGGAAAGCTCCAAATCTAGTACAACCGATCATTGGGAGTGGTAGCCAACCTTACGAGGGCTATTGAGTATCAATAGAGGATCATCTGCTCTCGGTATCATGAGAGGAATATCTCATGTGTTCTTGCTCGAACAAATCCTTGGCTAAGGTTATTCGGATTAAGAGAGAAAGAGTTCTCCGGGAGAATCCGACAAGAGCAAGACTCGAGGAGAGACCGTATGGGCCTGACAGCACCATGCCCGGTATAGGGTCTCTGGGATATTAGATAGATGAGAGACTATAGATACATGGTAATTGAGGACAGATAGGTCCAAAGGATTGGATTCCCCTATATCGTCTGGGAGCCGCGGCGTAGTGGCCTAGTACGTCCGCAGTCGATGAGTTAGGTGAATTATTATAGAGATAATAATTCATTAAGTCAAAAGGAGTTCTGACAAGTATGACTCATGGCCAGCTCGATATTGGGCCTAGAGGGTCACATAAATAAGATAGGTGTTGCGACGAGTAGAGGTTCGGATATGAGATATCCATTGAACCCCCTATCTTATTGGATATCCATTAAGCCCCTGAATTATTGGATCTTGAGATGAGATCCAATAATTGCTAATAAGAGATTATTGGGTAGAAACCCACTAATCCAAGAGGCTTGGGTAATTGGATGGAGATCCAATACCCAATAAGGTAAAAGATCTATTAGGGTTTTCAATGGGCCTCTATAAATAGGAGGGAACCAAAGCTCTATAGGCTGAGGGTTTTTTGAAGTCACCTCCTATTCACCTCTCCCCAGAGAGAGGTGCATCGTCACAATCCCTACCGTGTGGATACCACTAAAAAGGAGGACACTTGACGTCCTTCATCCTCTCCCACAGATCTGTAGGAATTCAGGGATATACGATCTCCCTAGGTATCTTCTTTTACATATGCAGTTTTGTGGATTTGTTTTTGACGCACCGATCTTCGCACGACGATAGAAACTTTCTATGGGAAATCTGGGATTTTATTTTTTTGTTCTTCCGCTGCGCATGTGATGTCGCTCCCCTTGTGGATTTCCCAACAGTGTAGAGAACCGGCTTCTCTTTCTTGATGGTGCTCTCTGCTTCTCTCAACATATTGAGGAGCTTTGAGAGGGTCACCTCAAGTTTGTTCATATTAAAATTAATTATGAACTGAGAAAAGGAATCTGGTAGGGACTGAAGACAAGATTCACACACAGGTTATCCTCTAGGACCATTCCCAGACCTGTGAGTTTCTCGATCCACTCAATCATCTTAAGGACATGGTTCTGAACCGGTGTCCCCTCAGTCATCCTGGCACGGAAAAGACTCTTTGATATCTCATATCGCTGAGTTCTTCCTTGTTCCTCAAATAGTTTGTGGAGATGCATGAGTATGAAATTAGCATCCATATTTTCATGTTGTCTCTGTAACTTAGTAGTCATAGAGGCCAACATATAACACAGAGCAAGAGTGGAATTATCTAAGTACTTCACATAACGAGCGATCTCATCCTTGCTTGCCCCTTCGTCGGGCGTAGGGATCACTGTATCAAGGACATACGTGATTTTCTCCGTCGTGAGAACGATTCTCAGATTGCGAAGCCAATCCGTATAATTTGGACCAGTGAGGCGATTGGCATCAAGTATGCCACGTAAAGGATTTGAAAGTGATATTTTTTGAAATTAAAGATATAGCAGAAATAAATAACATGCAGATTTTATAAAAATTAAACAATTAAAATAAGGACTTCTATCTTAATGTACTCCCACTAATTTTTCGTGAGACATACAACACCCTCCGGAATGTGAATCGGAGACCCCCGACGGATCTCTAGTGGGGATCGGGATCCAATCGGCGTCTTAACGTAACCTCGAGGGACTTGACTAATCATGTTAAGCCCGTAAAGGTAGGCAACTCTTGCCAATCACAACTCCTTGTGATTCCCATCCTGTTCGGCCTCCGAACCACTATGGCCTCTAGGGACTCAACCAACCATGATGTTCGGTTAAGTCATCACCATCGTTACAAGATAAGTCTGATTCGGTGATATACTCTCGAGGGACTTGACCAAGCATACCATGTCCTCAGGTCACCGGTGACATCTCTATATCGTAGATAAGATAGTGAGACGCGATATAGGTGAGTCTCGAGGGACTCGACCAACTCAACCTACACCGGGAATTGGTTCCTACCTATAACGATGGAAGGCCACGTGGGTCAATCTAATTGCCTCACGTTTACCGACTTAATATTATTAATAGAGAAGATTTTTTTTATTTGGTCTCCTAACATAATGTGTCAAACACATACGTATTTAATATATATATCTACATCGTATGCAAATATATATATATATATACATATCTAGTAGGTGTATATCTAATCACACATCACATGAGCAATCACACCAGATGATTATGGACCACATCCTAATGTGATCAAGCCCGAGCCAGTTGGCTCAATCACTCACATCAAGATCTATGTGTGCTTCGGTGCATCTCTATGCCTTGTGATCGTCCATCTCGCTTCGTTAGATCCGTCGGCATCTCAACGCATCTCCATGCGTCAGATCATCCGTCTTGGCCTCGTGAGTCATGCTACCACTACGCCTCCTCATATAATTATAATATAATTACAGGTACGCAGGCCCGACAATAAATAAGAAAAGAATAGAGGCTCGCAAGCCCCAATAATAATAATCACATATATACACATCACATCATAGGTCCATGATCATCTGTCCACATCATACATCACATGTATATGTTATTTTATAGGACCACTAGACAAAATTAATAGTTAATTAAACTATTTAATTAACATATTTAATTTTTTGAAATCAGGGACAAAGGAAAATTTTGAATTCTTAGGAGTATTTTGATAATTTAGCCAAAAAGATATTTTGGTAATTCTGTCAAAGGGGATAGAATCTAGAATTTTTAAAATTTCAAGGGGTATTTTGGTAATTCTGTCAAAAGGGCAGAATCTAGAATTTTTAAAATTTCGAGGGGCAAAACCGTCTTTTGTCCTAAAACCCTAACTCCTCACCCCTAGTTGCTTGCGTTGCAGCTGCGACCATCGCCACCTTGCCGGCGGTAGCCCTAGCGAGCGGGGAGGGCGCCGGGGTGGCGGCGCCTACCGTCCATGCGGGTGGCACCGCCGCTGCCCTACGGACGTAGCGCCCGCAAGCGCTGCCCCATGCAAAGTACCGGCGCCCCGCGACGTTATCCCACGGGCGCATCACTCGTAGGCGCTGCCCTATAGGCAGCCACCGGCACTTCGCAGCCAGAGAGCTCGGTTGGCGGCGCACGCCGTCAGGCAGCAAAGAAGGCTTAAAGTAGCCTTGCGGGCACTACACGAACACAACAAGGGCAGCAACAGTTGCTACCCTTCTTGGCCCTTTTGCGCTAACGATTTTGGCATCAAAAGCAGATCTAAAACACAACACACGCAGTTTAAGATCCGATCTTCGCACGAACAACCTAGCTCTGATACCTCTGTTGGGAAATCCGCCAAGGGGAGCGACATCTCATGCGCAGCGGAAGAACAAAAATAAAACACCTCAGATTTCCCGTAGAAAGTTTCCGTCGTCGTGCAAAGATCGGTGCATCAAAAACTAAATCCGTAAAACTACATGTGTTAAAGAAAGTACCTAGGGAGATCGTATATCCCTGAATCCCTACAGATCTGTAGGAGAGGATAAAGGAGGTCAAGCGTCCTCCTCTGTAGCGGTATCCACATGACAGGAACTGCGATGATGCACCTCTCTCTCTGGGGAGAGGAGAACAGGAGGTGGCTACTAAAAGAAACCCTCAGCCTATAGAGCTTTGGTTCCCTCCTATTTATAGAGGCCCACTGAAAACCCTGATGGATCTTTTGCCCTATTGGGTATTGGATCTCCATCCAATTACCCAAGCCTCTTGGATTAGTGGGTCTCTACCCAATAATCTCTTATTAGCAATTATTGGATCTCATCTCAGGATCCAATAATTTAGGGGCTTAATGGATATCTAATAAGATAGGGGGTTCAACAGATATCTCATATCCGAACCTCTACTTGTTGCAACACCTACCATATGTGTGTGACCCTCTAGGCCCAATATCGAGCTGGCCGTAAGTCATACTTGTCAGAACTCCTTCTGACTTAGTGAATTATTATCTCTATAATAATTTACCCAACTCATCGACTGCAGACATACTAGGCCACTACGCCACGGCCCCCAGACGATATAGGGGAATCCAATCCTTTGGACCTATCTGTCCTCAGTTACCATGTATCTATAGTCCCTCATCCATCCAATATCCCGAGAGACCCTATACCGGGCATGGTGCTGTCAGGCCCATACGGTCTCTCCTTGAGTCTTGCTCTTGTCGGATTCTCCCGGAGAACTCTTTCTCTCTCAATCCGAATAACCTTGGCCAAGGATTTATTCGACCAAAAACATATGGGATATTCCTCTCATGATACCGAGAGCGGATGATCCTCTATTGACACTCAATAGCCCTCATAAGGTTGGTTACAACTCCCAATAACCGGTTGTACTAGATCTGGAACTTTTCAAACCTATAAGTCCGGTATCAAAGAGTGGAGTACTCATACAAGACATCCTTGGTGTCTCAAGTCTAAGGACCAGATACACTACTAGGACTACGGAATCGCTGTTTGACGTGAGGTATTAATAACCATCCAGCATTCCGTAGGCGGATCAATCAGTGAACTCATTCCCCAATGAGTACCTGCATTGTACCCTTAGTGTCCCCACACGAGTAGCTATGAGACCAGCTACCTCCATCATATGGATGGGTATACAGCACACCAGTCTATTCGGTTATCTTGATGTCCTTCTCGAGTAACCTATGACCAGGATAATTCAGGATCTGTGTTTAAAGGTGAATCAGTCTCATTATCGTGATCTCATCACAATCTAATTCTCATTGCACAGATCCAAAGATATCACAATATATGCAACACGCACGATAAAGTGATAAAACGCTTAATAATAAGCAAAGAGAAAAAGTGCATATCAAGTCACAAGTGTCATCACTCATGTGATTGGCTTGTAGGGCACATATGACTAGCATATTCCTGGCATTAGTGGTGCACTATATTTTGTTACTTTTATAGATGACTTTTCAGGAAAGTTTGAGCCTATGCTTTGAAGACCAAGGATCAGGTTATTGGTGTCTTGAAAGAATTTCATGCTAGAGTTGAAAGGGAGACAGAAAGATAATTAAAATGTGATAATGGTGGTGAGTATATAGGATTATTTAATGATTATTATAGGTCACATGGCATCCAACATGAGATATAGTTCCTAGTACATCTTAACATAATGCAATTGCAGAGAGGATGAACCGCACCATCATGGAAAATATCAGATGTATGCTTTCACAGGCAAAGTACCCAAAAGGTTTTGGGATAAGGCTTTGAGGACTACAGTTGATGTGATCAACTTATCTCTCTATATAGCCCTAGATGCTGATGTTGCAGAGCATGTATGGTCAGGGAAAGATATTTCCTATAGGCATTTGAGAGTGTTTGGTTGTCGTGCATTTGCATATGTTCCAAACAATGAAAAGTCCAAGTTAGATGGTAAGACAAAAGAATGTATTTTTCTTGGCTACTCACATAATCAGTTTGGTTACAGGCTTTGGGATCCAGAAAAGCAAAAGGTATTTAGAAGCAGAGATGTGGCCTTCTTTAAGGATCAAACCCTTGAGAATTTGAAGAAGGCACCAGCCAAGACTTCTGTAGAAGGATTAGCAGATTGTGCCCAGTTATTCCTCCAGTATATCAGGGTAATGGGGGAGATGTGTAGGAAAATGGTGTAGAACCATATGTTAATCTGCCTGCAGGACATATTGAGCGAGAAGAAGTTGAGAAGCAGCTTCCCGTAGAACCTCAATTGAGAAGATCTTCTAGACAACGTCAGCCTTCCAGAAGATACTCTATAAATAAGTATGTGATGCTTACTGATGTAGGTGAACTAGAGAGTTACCAAGAAGCAATTGAAAGTGAGCAGAAAAAGAAGTGGTTAGTTGCTATGCAGGAAGAGATGGATGCTCTACAGAAGAATCACACATATGATTTAGTGCAACTTCCACAAGGAATAAAGGCCTTAAAAAATAAATAGGTTTTCAAGTTGAAGACTCAAAAATATTGTTCTCAACCAAAATACAAAGCCAGATTAGTTGTTAAAGGCTTGGGTCAAAAGAAAGGTATTAACTTTGAAGAGATTTTTTCTCCTGTTAAAATGTCTTCTATTCGTGTTACTCTAGGTATTGCTGCTAGCCAGGACTTGGAGGTGGAGCAGTTAGATGTGAAGACAGCTTTCCTTCATGGTGATTTGGAGGAGAAAATTTATATGGAGCAACCGGAAGGTTTCAAAGTTAAAGGTAAAGAAAATTTTGTCTGCAAGTTAAGAAAGAGTTTGTATGGGTTGAAGCAAGCTCCAAGACAGTGGTATAGAAAGTTTGATTCATTTATAACTGAAAATGGATACAAAAGAACAACTTCAGATCATTGTGTGTACATCAAACGGTTTGGTGAGGATTTTATTATTCTCTTACTTTATGTTGATGATATGCTTATCCTTGGGAAAGATATGTGTACAATTGACAAGTTAAAGAAGAAATTGAGTGAGTCCTTTGCAATGAAGGACATGGGGCCAGCAAAGCAAATACTGGGCATACAGATTTCTCGTGATAAGAAAAACAAGAAGATTTGGTTATCACAGGAGAAGTATATCGAGAAGGTATTGGAAAGGTTCAGTATGAGCAATGTAAAGCCAGTTGGTTCTCCTCTTTCAGGTCATTTCAAGTTGTGCTCAGAACAAAGTCTGTCAAGTGATGAGGAGAACGAGAAAATGCAAAAGGTTCCTTATGCTTCAGCAGTTGGAAGTTTAATGTATGCAATGGTATGTACGAGGCCAGACATCGCATATACAATGGGTATTACTAGCAGATTTCTTACAAATCCAGGCAAAGAGCACTGGGCAGCAATGAAGTGGATCTTGAGATATCTCAGAGGAAGCTCTAAAGTTTGTTTAAGCTTTGGAGGTGGACCACCTGTGCTAATGGGTTACACAGATGCAGATATGGCCAAAGATATTGATACAAGGAAATTCACATCAGGTTTTGTACTTACTTTTGCAGGAGGAGTTATGTCATGGCAATCCAGATTGCAAAGGTATATTACCCTCTCCACCACAGAGGTAGAATATATTGCTGCTACAAAGGTTTGTAAAGAAATGTTATGGATGAAAGAATTCTTACAAGAATTGGGGCTGAAACAAGAAAACTATGTGGTGCATTATGACAGTCAGAGTACCATCCATTTATATAAAAACCCAACTTTTTATTCCAAGTCAAAGCATATAGATATCAGATATCACTAGATTCGAAATGTACTTGAAGAGAAGCAATTGCAACTTCAGAAAATTCATACAGATGATAATGGAGCAAACATGTTGACAAAGACCTTATCGAAAGAGAGGTAGGAGATGTGCCGACAGTTGGTCGGCATGGATTTACATTAAGGAGAAAAAGAGACAACCTCCCTTATAGGCTGAAGGGGGAGGTTGTTGGGCTGACAGCCCAATTCAGCCCATAGCCCACTCTCTTTATTTAACCTAAATCCTAATTAGATGAGAGGCTAATAGTGGCTGCGAAAAATTAGGAGAAAACTATAGCAAAGGGCAAAAACTTCGTAGCAGTAAAGGGGATTCAAAGAGAGGAGAAAAGGGCAGAAAAACAAGAGAAAAAGAAAGGAAAGAAGACAAGAAAAACGCAAAAATTATTCTCATTCATCCAAACAGTTTCTCATCTCAGGTTAGATCAGATCTATAGTGAATTTTTACTGTGATTGTTTGGGGAGGTTTTGTATATTGTGCACAGTGACATGATCCTTATATCCCAGTTATTCTCTTGTGATTGTTGCTTGGGTTTTAGACAAGAGATTCGAGAATTGTACATTCATTATTTCTATAGTGGATTTTCTCTGATTTGCCCCATGATTTTTACCCTTCACGTTGAAGGGGTTTTCCACGTAAATTTTGGTGTTCTATTTGATTGTGATTTTCGTTTAATTCCATTGTGTGTTATGATCTGCTAGTATTTGTTCATATATAAAAGTTCTTTCTTGTTTGTTACCTTTTTTATCCCATCACGATTTTCAATAGTTAAGTTTGGAGAAAGTGAGATCCGAAAGCTCGAACACGGTAAACACTGATTGCATCCCGAATAGAGAGATAATGAGCCACACCCGATGGTAGCCCACACAAACACAACGAGCATCGAGGAATGTATCAGTTGTCCTCGAGAAAGTGATGGTGGCATCGAGGGCTATTATAGTCGAGAAATGGATGTAAAATTAACCACAGCAGAAATACATCGAGATAAAACATAAAAGGATTACAGGTGACGGACATTAGATCCCAATTATGGTGGATCAGATTTGGGAGGAGAAAACAAAGTACCGTGACAACCATCAGTCCCTCCCAGAATGCACTACCAGCACAGGAACAGAAATCAAGCATGACGGAGCATATGAAGAACTACATGGTGTAGTGAAGCTCCCAATAGTGTGCACGTCTTTTCTAAACCATCATTGCTGAGGATCCCAAGTTTAAAAAGGAAAACCATGAAGCAATTACGAATCTTTTGTATTGCAATGGCCAGCAATCAAAATTTTGTATACGACTGTGGACCAGCCACCCACACAACTTCCACGCCACCTGTTTCGAAAACACACACACACAAATAAAAGAGGTGCATTGTGGTCACAACACTTTTCCGCTGATTGTGACATGGTCAGCTGTCTTGATCCCTCTGGTCAACCAATGCGACTGGCCCTTTAGCGTCCTTTGAAGCCGTAGTAGAGGGCACAATACCACGTCCAGCAGCAAACTCGCTTTCTTGTGATTGTATGGATGATGGACCCATTTCTTCTTCGATAGGGAGAGTGCGTTTTGATCCTTCAAGAGCCATTCCCAGGACAATGTTATCTTCAAAAGCAGATCTGGCAACTTGCGGCTTCACTGTCTGCACGCTCTCAGCTTCATTCTTTGCATCAATCTGTTCGGTAACAGCCTCTGGTAAAGGAGACCTTTGGCTACCAGAATTTGGAGTTGGCCCTGATGAATCCAGGCTTTCAAGGTGTGTCGTGGACGGAGAACTGGAAGATGGTGCTACTGCCGCATCGGCTTTCATGTTCTTAGGTGAAGCATCCCCAGAATCTTCCTTCTTCTGTTGGTGCTTGTTGAGGTTGTTTGGAGCTGTGCCACCGTGAGTCAGCTTGGGCTCTGGTGTTGTACCACTCTTACTGTTTTGGTTTTCATTTGCACGTGTTGTTGAACGAGGCTTTGCTTTGTCATCATCATTGATTCTTGATTGAGAATCGACCAAAAGAAATGGACGACTAGATGCTGCAGAATGTCTGAAAACACTCTCTGCGAAAAGACTATTTTCTATGTCAGGATCACCATACATCTTCTGGACTGTGCGGATAGGAGTTGCAAGTCTAGCTCTGTGATGGCTGATGACTTTGAGTAGATCTAACATAACAGCTTCCTGTTTGTATTCCAACAGCCATCATTTTCTTAGTATCATGTCTTGGTAAGCCATAAAAAGAAAACTAACATCATGAGAAAAAACAGTGTGTCCATCAGCAGCCAAAAGCAAAATAAGATGTTAAATAATAAGAACTTGATTATCCTGAATATGTGATGCCAGAAACTGAAGACAAGGATAAACCAGTAGTATGGAAGACAAAATGAAAGGTGTAAAGAATGGCTGTCCAACATAACTGCTTACATTCACAAAGTGGCTGGACTGTGCAACTAAAGTTGGCTATCCAAAAAAAATAATCCCAGTCTCTGTAAATTCAGACGAGGCTCGAGTTTCGAACATTTAGTTGTTTGGAGCTTTGGATCACAGTCAGATTTTAGTTAAGTCGGTTCTTTGTTTTGTTTTTTGTTAAACTAAGTTTTTGCCAATAAAGGGTCAACTCATTTCCTCAAATTTCTTACCACATCTCACTTGCACCCTAATGCCCTATCTCCTCCCTCCTAATCACTGCATTAACCTCTCACCCACCGTGATAACCCCCTCATGCAATCTCCAAGTCATGCCCCTACATCTGGCTTACCAACTTTGTTGACTGATCCACATTCACGACCCTCTGATCCATTCGTCTCAAACAAGAATAATCAAGTATCGAAGGCTAGTCCACTGTATTGCTTGCGGCAGTCTTATTGCACCCGCCACCATCTCTCAATAATCCAGGATTCTAGTTTCATCATCTCTCTCTAATACACAGAACAAATCCTTTCTGTCATCAACTTGGTTTTATTTGCCCTTTGCAGTGTTCCTAAGCCCACTTCACCTAAAATGTGAAAGTCCTACCGAACCAGTTTATCATAAGACTTGAATTTTGAGTTCAGGCTGGTCAGGTTACATACCGCAGTGATGAAACCATTGGCTGTGTGAACTATCTATTAATCCTCCAGACTGCTAATAATAACATTTCTCTTTTGAAGTGTTTAACTAGCTTAATGTGTTGGATGAATCTAAAACAAAACCATGGGCCACTTATTGTCTAGGGTGCACATCATGTTGAATCACAAAAGGTAATCCATAAATTGTGGTAAACCAAGACAAATTGGTCAACTGCTTTTGGTAGATAAAGACTAGGCACACGTTACATTTTTGTAAACAATGCTAGGGATCATCTTTAATTAATATTAATATTCATTTGTTCAAAAAGTAGGAAGAAAACAAGGCACATGTGACATTTTTGTAAACAATGCTAGGCATTCTGATAGTCTTCCGGATTAAGTATCATAGATAACCAATTCAGAAATTGTTTAATGATTTTCTTTGGAAACAGCACCCATAATGCATTTTTTATGCCTACCTACAAGACAAAACAGCTTCAGTTACACACAGTGGATACACTCAAACCTACTTCAACTAAATGATAAGATTCTATAATTAATTCATTTAAAGAATACTTGAAAAGAAAAATAGGAAATCTTAACTGCATTGTTAATACAAATACCACCTACTTACCTTTACACAAAGATACTCTTCATGATATGAGGTCTTAACAAAGCATGAAACAAGAATCTGCAATAGGAAGAAATGCAAAAGAATAAGAAACAAGGACACAGGTAACGATAATATAGTGGATATGGTACAAATATACCAGGCAATATTTCTGACTTGTATCATCTGAGAATATTGAATAAATTTAAAAAAAATAAACTGTATATGTAGTTATGTACCAATAAGATATACATTTCAATATTGGACCTTGTCTAACCAGTAAATAACTAATCAATATGTACTGATCCAAATAGTACTTCAAAACTGGGCAGAAACAATTGAAAACCAAAATAAACTGCTTTGATCAAAATGTTATAGTCTTCTTATTAATGTACTACCAGGAAACAAGATCGAGTGCAGCCCTACTGAAAGCTAATTATGATGAATATTTCTTCTTTCCAATCTTGTGGACTTAAAAAGCACAAAAGCTTACAGAAACAAGCATAAAAAGAATAAGAAGCACTAATGTACCTACCAATGCTCATGTTTGCTATCAGTAACTACTCCAATAAAGCAGGAACCAAAATGTTTATTGCAACAAATTATGGAATTGGAGTAAAACAACACATAGATGATGAACTATATGTGCCTCGCCATCAAATTTTCATCTTTTGGTGATCAGCATATGAATTTTCATATACCAGGAATATCTTTTTATTTAATGTCTAGAGTCATTTTAAATCCTTTATCATACTATTTATCATCAAACCCTAAGTATTTACATCAATTATAGCTTTTTCTTCTCTATTTTTTATAAAATCACCTGGTAATTTTACAAATATTTTACAATCAAAAGTCTAAGGTCTAGTGTTGCTAGCATGCATCCTATGGAAGTCCCCAATGGGAAAAAAAATGACTGTCGAAAATGTGAATAACTAAATGAAGCTTACATAGTATCTTCATATATACTAACCATGAGGCCAAATCATATAAGAAATATGTCCAGTATGGTGATTAATATGGTGATTAACAAGGATTAACTATAAAATCCTTTGCATTTAGACAAAAATTCTCATATCCAACTAAAGGAATTCCACCCGAGAATCTGCTGATCCAAATTTACCCCCAGATTGCTATGAATCAAGTTCCATATTCCAATTTAATATGGGGATTTCACGTGGTTTTGGACCAAACATCCTCAAAATCACACCTTATTAAATTCTGTGATCCAAGTTCCAAAAGAATTTACTTGGAACATTGAAAAAATCCCAGGATATCAAATGGTTGTGCCAGTGTGCCTTCAGATATATGATGCTTCAAAAAAAAAGTTTAAACATGGTGGCAAATTTTACCAGAAGAGCTTGATTTTCTGGGTCAATATTGTCTAGAAATACTCTTCTATGTAACTTCTGCTGCTCTATTTGAGGATTTTTTGCTAAAACCTTTCGCATATCTGCTACAATGTTCTGCGCATAATAAAAAATATAGAATTTTCAATGCTTGGTTAAAAACAGAAAGAAAGCCAAAGCTAGACAAAAAAAAGGCTAGATGCAAATCATTGTCCAATTGCAAAGATGGCCCACGTTGGTACTCACACTAATTTTATTAACATCCAAATGGCTGATGGCAAGATGGGTCTTAATACGCCAATGTGTCTTCTTGCTGAGATTTCTCACAACACTAACTGTGAATTTGTGATTGGGAATATAAACTGCTTCACGATCTTCACCTCTTATGATAGTTGGAGACCACCAACCAACATGCTGCAACATTGTTTGGCACAACAGCAAGTCAGACAAATCTTATGCAAGGAACTTGTTGTACAAAGCAAAAGAAGATGGTTTCCAATAAAATGCTAAAGACAAATATTATCATGTCTTTGTTCAAATAAATATATAAAAGTATTCTCTTGGGTATTAAAACAGAAATTTACTGTACACTGATCTATTAAAACCAACCTCTACGGAACCAGAAACATCACAGCCCTCGATCTTAGTCTGAATCCATTCATTGGCAACAAATGGACGTGTTGCATGTATCATAACACTTGAAAGAAAATTCGTGAAAATCTGTGAAAACATTTTAAATCTGATTAGCAAAAACTGCACCAGTGACCAGTTTGCACTTAACAAACTTTAAGGAGAAGTTTGCAGGTCAATAATTCCCTTGCTAAAAAGGACAAATTGTGACAATACCTCACGACCAGCGAGAGTCAACAGCACTGTTCCAAGACCACCAGCAGTGATCCATTTCTGGGTGGAAAATCCCAACAACTCCATGAATAAAGAAACTGCAGCAACCCAAACTGCTGTGTAGATAGCTTTTCCAGCAAAGTGGAAACCCATCTGCACAAAATTAAAAAAAAAAAAAGACATACGTAAACTGAAAGCCCATTAACTAATTACATAAAAACAAATTACTAGACAGACTGAAGTGGACACGATTACACAAACAATGGCATAAAGTGCAGAAGAAATGATATCAACTTTTGATGCCATTTCATGTATTTCTGTGAAAAATCTTTAGCATCTGTTTGGCTCCATGGTAAATTTTGAGAAACCTGTTTTGCCTTGAAAAAAACTCTTTTCTGATGTTTGCTTGATATGGAAATTTAAAAAAAAGAAAACTATTTCTAAGATTTTCAGATGTAACCTTTTGGTTAAGGATTGTATTCTCCCAAAAATGAAAATATCTACAGAACCTCAATTCAGTGACTTTTCTGTAAGCTTTCCAAAATATAGTTAACTTCCTAATGCATTCCGATTGCAAGAGAATGAAAAGTCAACTGGTTCCATTTCCTTTTCCTACAATCCAAGCAACTTCCATTTTTTCCGTGGAAAATATTTCCAGTAAAAAAATCATATTCCGTGTGTTTTCTTGCAAACAAACAGACCCACACTGAGAAATAGATAAGCACTAAAACATAAACCAAGATCTAATCTCTTTGAATAAACCAGATGCATCTAACAGTTACATAATTAACTTCTTTGAAATTAACTGTCAAAAATTTCACAATAATTCTGAAACTAATAGTACTTGCTTATCATTAAGAATGAAATCTGATCACAAAGAATAATAAAGCAAGGTATGCAATTTCAAATGGTACCATCCGGTACAGGTGGTACATACCGGTCCGATAGGATGCCGGTACGCGGACCGCCCGCTACCGGGCGGTATCGTTTTTTTTATTTTTTAATTCAAAAAATTATTTTTTTATTTTTTAATATGCAGGCGATGACGCCGAGGCTCGGGTGACGTTGCTGAGGCGACGTCGCCGATTTTTTCGATTTTTTAATATGCGGGCGACGTCGTCGAGGCCCGGGCAACGTTACCGAGGCGACGTCGCCGATTTCTTTCGTTTTTTTTTAATCAACGGGCGACGTATCTCGAGGCGACATCGCACGGGTGACATCTCTTGAGGCGACGTCGCCAACACGACGTTGCCCGAGAAGCAAGGCTTTTATTTTTTATAAGCGACGTCACCGAGAAAAAATATATATAATATATATATATATAATATTTATAAATTATATATATATATATACTGAACGGTACGCCAAAACGTACCATTCGGTATATGGTATCGTACTGTACCGGAGAAGTATCGAAACTCTGGTACGGTACGAAATTGCAGACGTTGTAATAAAGTATTCTCCATACAAAATTTGATTTACTAAAAGGTCAAATAGAGGATCTTAGCAGTCTGTTCAGTATAGTGTGATTGTATTGTTGTAAAAAGTCCAGCAAATTTCTTCAGATTAACCTCAAATTTTAAAAATAATTCAAACAGATGCACTTAATGAATAATGTGACAAGCATACTTTTCTTGTGTCATCAGCGCCACTGTGCTCCATGAAGAATTTCTGTGACTGCTGAATCAAGCTGAGAAGAATAAACAAAATAAAACAAGTACTTATTAACAGTGTCATACATAGTGGTATATAAAGTGTAACTGAGAAGAATAAATAAAATAAAACAAGTACTTATTAATGATGTCGTACATTCAGTGATATATAATATAAAGTGTAAGCTCCAAGAGCTAATATAGCAACAATCTTTCAAGGAAATCAAGAAGATTAAGAGAATCCAGATTGATGAAAACTGAAAATGGAATCACATAAGAGCCAGTACTAACCCACAACAAATTATATTCAATTTTCTGTTCTTCATGACCATTTTGCAAAATTATGCTTATATCATATACATCTTTTAACCTCCTAGAAAGCATGCCAAGCTACTGAAAGCTAAAAATATTATTGATATATGGGCACACATAAGAATAATTAAAATTGCGTATGGTTGAAAATCTAAGTTAGAATTCCCACCACTGAGTTATGGGAAGTACCAAGACAACCACAGAATATGTGGCATCAACAAGTGAGAAATTAAGAAAATGACTACAGCAATTGTTTCTGATTTTAAATTACTATTATCCTCACCTTGACAAACAATAGGCAACAGCCAGGACCGTTGATAAAGATCTTACAAAATTAAGAATACGTATTTTAACTGCTTGGCTCGATTCCGAGGTTAGAACTACAGGATCCAGAAACCTGTCAGTAGCTTTTGTTAAAGAATGTCATTACATAAAAGGAGCACTAAATTTACAGAACTCCACAAAAACAAGGTATCGTGTACGTCAGCAGACCTGCAAATAAGTATGGTTCCAGTCCAAATGAGGAGCGGTTGAATGTATAAGGTTGACATATAGTATGTTTTGCTCTTTTTCCAGTTAGTATCATTCTGTTGGAGCATTGAAAAAAATGTTATAATATGAACTCCTATAATTATAGGTAAAAACATGTAGCTGTGATGAGAACACATAAGTACTTACATAAAATAGGCTTCTCAGGTACCGCAACAGTGGCCCAAGACCCCATACAGCAAAAGCAATGATCCCAACAGCAGGGATTAAATGGTAAGAGTGATGGTTTCCAAGCAACACATTACATGACCTATGAGATAGTCAATCAACTTAATTTTATGCTTCTATCCACAGTTGTGATATTGAGCAAAAAAACATTGACATGAAATCGAAAATTAAAAGCACATCAATCAGTACACAACAAGCCATCTCCAAAAGCCAGTCAAGCTTCTCAAGAACTTTAGCAAAAGAGTAATATTTAATATTTCCAAATTTCAGTTTTCCTTTATGCAAAGTTAATTGCATCTAGAACCAAGGTTCGCAATACCGTACCATACCGGTGTACCGAGAGTTGGTCGGTACGGTACGTACCAATATGTACCATTGGTACGCTATGGCATACCGATGGTATCATGCTAGGCCGTACCGATCGGTATATCTCGGTAAAAGTCAAAATCTGGGGCGGTACTGGTCGGTACACCTCGGTATCGGTCGGTACACCTCAGTATCGGTCGGTACGCCTCGATACCAGCCAAAATATGTGTACCGCCCGGTAGCGAGCGGTCCACATATCGATATCCTCTCGGACCGGTACGTACCGCCCGTACCGGGCGGTATCATTCGAAATTGCATACCATGTCTAGAACTACCCTAAAGTATTCTAAAATCTAAAACTAGCCCAACATATTTTAGAGTCTAGAAGTAGCCTAATCTATTTTGTAAGCTACATAAATAACCTTCAAGATAATTTTCACTGATAATAGGATCTTGGCCAGACATGCACTCTTTATATTTGTCCTAGCATTTTATTTAGTAATTATTTAACAGTGATGAAGCAACAAGTTCATCCCTCCAAATATATAGAGCATGGATGTCAATATCACAGTATGGAACAACAAATGGTCCACCACATCAAATCTTCCATATATAACATCATAGATATGTCAACAAAATATTTTTTTAATATACAATACTAGATATGATAAATCCTGATATTTATTTCAATGATTAGTGTATCTAGTTGTAAAATGATAAAAGAAAATACTTGGAACTCAAATCCCAGAACTAGAGAAGGTCATAAGAACTCATAACGAAAAGAAGATAAAATATCAATTGGATTATGTAACCATAGTATGCTCGAGACCAAGAACATTGAACAAAAAACTAAAATCATGCCCCCGCTGTAATATAATAGTTGAAATACTACAGGTAACTTAGTGAGGATCACATAAAGGGTGAAACAAAGCTGTTGAGATAAAATTGTCAGAAAAATAGAGCTATTTTATTGAGAAAGCATGTAGACGGTGCAACAAAGGTGTGAGAATGAACTTTTATGCAGATTGTCCATTAAATGAATGGCCCATGTTATTTATATTGGATTCCAATCCTCCAAACATCTTCAACAAAAGGACCTAGCTAAGTTGCCATGGACCAACAATAAGTAGCTTAGTTATGCTCCTTGATAAGATGTAAGAGAACTATAAACAAACATGACTAAAGCAACATTTCAACATCCTATGCAATACTAGGTAGCAAAAATCAAGATGTTCTATTATTGTCATTGAACTCGTTGAGCATTGATTAAAAATATTCTAATTTAACTGGCTATTCCAGAATATCAGCAATGAAGTAACAAAGCAACAAAGTGACTCACTAAAACTACCAGGTGGTGAAGCACCCTGTCAGCTGACCCACTAGCCAAGAACATGAGTCCATAATGGTCCTGATCATACTTGTGACAACTATTGGCGCATCACTTTCTTTAAAGGTAATCAAATGAGTATGAAGGTATACAATCAAAATTGACCGATTTGGAGACTTTCATTCATCGGGACAAGTGATTCAACTTCGAAAGCACCAGACTCCAGGAGAACGACAGGAGAAAGGAAGAGGAGAAGAGGTACAATATGGAGTATATACTAACTGCAAAAAGAATTATAATTCTTTCAATGAGTAACTCTACTGGATCAAGACCACAACTACACCAGCATTAAGGGAGCACTATGGAACAGCCATTGAGAAAAAGTAAAGGACTGCAAATAGAAGTGATTCAATTTGTGCTATTATAAGAGTGAAAGAGAAGAGACGCATTAATAGAGAACATCACTTCATGAGAATTCTATTTGATTCTTCTCATGTTTTGAAGAAAGGAAAACCTTTTTAGTTCTGGTATAAGCCATGGTTTGATGTACCACCCGGTATGGTATGAGCAGTATCTACTGGTCTAACAGCTGATCGGAACATGAACAGCCCTATATCGGACGGTATAGCAGTTGGGGGGACATATCAGATGATACATCCTTCATACCAAGTGAAACGATCGAAATTTGACTGTTGCTGACCAGTACCAGTTGGTGGCCCAGATTGAATTGGTTCCAACATTTAGTTGGACCCATTTCAATGCCTATTTAACCCCATTTCTCCTCCCTCTTTGATCCTATTTCAATCTCACATCTTCTAACACTCTTTTCTTACTTAATCACTCCCTCTTTCTCATAAATTCTTACTCTTGTTCAATATCAATGGAAGAACCGTTAGAACATGCCGCAGAGATGCTCATCAACATCCAAAAAATATAAATCCACTGTCCCCTCCATATTTGAACATTTTTTATTCAAATAGAACTAAATTTGCATTTAGTTCTATTAAAATACCCTAATCTAAACTTTTTCCTAATTTTCATGTATTTTTGGATATTCTCTGGGTTTTTTTTTTTTAACTATCGACACGTTCTAACATATCGTGTGTTGGTACGCTAGTACAAACAGGCACATACCAAATCAGCCAAAGACCGACTGTGTCGGTCAGCATGAAATTGCAGTCCTTGGTATGGACTGAGTAGCATTAGCATGATGATAAGAAAAGGAATATTTAAGTGTGCCATATCAGTTTTTACCCACAGAATAGAAAGAAAACACCTGAAATTCATGAATCAATATCTTGTAGATTATTAAGCATCAAATTAACACAATACCTAGTCAAAGACAAGGTGGTATTCCTCAGAAGAGGAGTCACATGTTCTGAGAATGGTATAGTAGAAGACTGACACTTGAAAACATTGTGTCTGTATGGAATGCAGAACATTGGCTTGTGTACCCTGTCTGAAATATGGGAACTCCAAGCACCTTGTCGCTGCATGCAAAGTTGGATATGCATGAGAAAATATTATAAGCAAATTAAATTGCATAAATTTTCCGTTTAGAAAAAAAAAATACTAGAAGTTTGTGTTTCTTAAAAAATGATGCATCATTTTTTATCTAGGAAAAAAAATCCTAAATTCACAAATTAAAAGGCAGAAAAAGAAAAGAAGAAGTCTAATTTCCTAATATCATCAAAAATAACAAATCACAAAAAAAAAGAGAATTGTTTTCCTCATAGGCAAACAAATTCAAGTGCCGTGGTATCGTTTGAAGTGCACATTGATGAGGTAACAGTGACCTTTTTTTTTCTGCAAAGTTGTAAGACAGGATTTGATTTCAAGACCTTGCCATCAACATTCAAAAACTTCACCAGCTAGACAACTGACATCTTCAAAATTTTATCAGATAATATTTCAAGAGTGACAAATTGTATTTGTCTAAGAAATAGTAACAAGACAAGAAAGATACATATATATGTTTTTGAAACTAAAACAATTAAAACACAAAGATTGATATGTGATGAAGAGAAAAAAGAAATGAATCATAGATCATCTACATTTTGAAAAAAATTGGAATCTTCTCCCACTAGCAAAAGTCAGATGTTTTAACTTTATATCAGGATGGCTCATGCATATCAATGACCTAAACTAGGTATATAATCCATCAACATAAGCTATTACTGTCTTCTTATCAATTCTCTGCATCTCCTATAATTTTTTTTATTTCACTTTTCTAATCCTACCTTTCTGAAAGGTCCTTTCATTTCTTGCTGCATACTAGACAACATAAGAAGCAAGCAAAGAAAGGATATATAGGACAGAACTTAGAAATAATATTGAAGAAGCTGAAATGATGAGGACGAAATCAAAATAAAGTTCATGTTATCCTCAACAATAACTAAAAAGTTTGTAACAATAGAGTAAATTAATGACCTAGAACTATTATCTTACCAGTTTAAACTGAAGCAAAAGTAACAAGAATATTAACCATTACTGACTCTATATCTAGACCATCCAGACAAAAAGTAGCATACATCTATAAAGAACACGAGTACTTAAATTACATTTGTCATTATGACTATAGCAGCCCGAGATCTATTTCTAAACCCTAGATGTCGTGGTATGTCCTTCAAAAAATGTGGCATCACCTGCTTAAATCTAAAGGAGACTGTTCAATACTAAACAAATGAAATTTAATATTTTCATAAAATAAAAAAGGCCTCCAAAAAGATATAGTTCTTTATGTATTATGACAGCTTTGACTATTCAATATACTAAATAACACCTTATTTAGCACTTCCTTTCAATTGTTTTCATTGCCTGACTTCTCAAGAAGTAGAATTTGCTTCTAACTTCAACACCTAAGCAATAATGACATCAAGTACACCATGGTTTGCCTTTATGCAAGTACTTTGATACGGATAACTTACCATTATAATGGAGAGAAAAAAAGACGAAGATGATAAAAATTTAACCAATGTGAAAGCAGTTCCAATTTGGTGTCATAAATAACAAAAGACAGTGAATCCTTTGACGAATAAGTTTAACATCAATGTGACACTGAAGTTTCATCAAACAAATTGTTAGCTAATCAAAAATCACAGCTTACCTTAAAATCAACCTAAATGACTAGCATAGAATTTTTTTGCTATGACTAACAGATAACAAATCATGTTAACAAGAATACTCTGACGAGAATATTTTTGAAAAAAGAAATCAACTTAGAAAATAGGAGCACAACGCTGTATCTTAAAAAACAAGTTCTTCTTTAAAGCACTATTTTACAGGATAGACATAATATTAAATCTGAAATACCACTTTTCCATTCACAAGCACCTTCAGCCTATTATTGTTTTCTTTCATGACTTGCTATGGTTGAATTACAAAAGAAATAAGCAAGCATTAAAGAGTCTGTGTCGCAACTGAAAGCACTGAACACTGAATGTGACTATTATTGACACAAATTAAGCACAACTACAACGAAATAATATGGTAAAAATTCCTTTGAGAATGATTAGCATACCGAAGCACAAGAAGAAAGGGGAAAGCTCTTCAAGCAGTACCATTTGTTTATTTTATAGCACTGCAAAGTCATGGTTGATCTTCAGATACTCATACTAAAGAAGCATAATGTGCCAAAATGAAACAAATATGTAAACAAACTCTCTCTTACCTTAATTCGGTTAGCCTGGCCAATTACTTTTGCCTTAAGCTGGTTAGTCTGGCCAATGCTTTGGACAACACCTAGCTCATGGGACAAATGCAAGGAAGATCCAACGGTCATCCTCAAAATGGCATAAAACTTCAATAAATGGGGTTAGGAACCACAAGTCTTCCCCTTGCTGAACCTTTCCACAGATGAGATCCACAGTAACCTATGTATAGTAGGTCCCTGAATCTTCAGAACCACCACAGGATAAGAAAACAAAAGCCAAGTAAGAAGGCAGTTATCGGTCATCAACCTAACAAACACTTCTACTGCTCCCCTCATAAGACGTTTACAAAAGCTAAAACATTACAAAACAAAGTGTTCCTGCAAATCCCAAGAGCAAATTAAAAAAAAAAAAAAAAGTGCCTCATCGTCCCAAAAAACTGCTTCTCAAATCACTTTTCTCGTATTGTTTTCAGTCGGATTACGAATAGGGTCGTTTGTTTTAATCCTAATCGACAATGAAAACGTGAGGCATCAAGCAGATAAATAGCCCTAACATGATTATGAGGGGAAAATCCCCAAGCAACTCATTTTAATGGAGGAAACCCATCCTTTTTTTCACCCATAATCCAAGAGAAGAACATCATGCGCTACCTAACCTAAGCCTTCACATGAAAATTACAATTACAGAGTATTTACATTACCTGGATACAAAGAAGAGAACTTAAAGAGGAACAGAGAAGAGCACCTCTCCGAAAATCAAAGAAAAATCAACTAGCTCGGTACGCTCAGATCAGACACTCGATTTATCTCCAAGAAAGTCCCAGAGAGTGGAGGACGGAGGACGGAGGGCCGGGGGGATCGGAGACGACGGACGAGTTAGCGGGGCACGAAACGTCCCCAAGGAGGGTTAAAAACATAAGCATTATACACGTGGCGTCGTTTAGTTGGATGTCCGGTGGTGTTTCGAGGTCTTCGGACGATAGCCGGCCTCGTGCGTGTTGAGTACGTGGCTGGAGAGCAACACAAGGTGCACGAGTAATCGACAGTCGGAATGCTTACGCGAAGGAGGGAGCTCCGTTTTGCGGTCCTTTTCTTGAGCCACCACCTCAGCAGTCGAGGGATTCGCGTAAAAACTGCAGGTGGAATAGAATATTTGGACGGTCACATCCGCGGAGGATCTTCGTACTGAGGAAGCGACCAAAAGAAAAGAGAGTATGTAATTTTTATCGGATGCCTCCGAGGCGAGATATCAAGAAACAGTACATTTCTTTGCCCAGCCTTCGAGCTACAAAGTAAGTGGTCGGTTACAGAAGGATGGGCCTAATGGGGCCAACTCAATAAGAAGTAGTGTAAGTCTATATAAAAACATTAGAATTGGATTAACTCATTTTATGAATTAATTTAATGAAATACAAAAAGATAGGAGATTATTTTCGGATAATGATAGTGGGATTACAGAAAACAAGGAGTGGATCCCTCAAGAAAAATACCCAATAAGATATCTTTTTTATCGAAAATTCACCCAAAGAGATTAACAAAATTTTAAGAACAAATATGGGGCATAACTTGCTAGAACATGAACCGATAATATTTTAAATAAATAAGAGAAAATTAAAGGAAAAAAAAGGAAATCTGTAACCGTCTTTTGTGTGGCCCTAAGTTTAGTCTTATTCTCATGCAAGATGTTGTGTTAAGAAAATACCCTAAGATATAATTCAGAAGTCTTTTCTCCGTGTACGAGCGTGCAAGGATGGCAGGAGATATTATAAGAAGAAAGAACTCTAAAGAGAAGAAAAGATCTCTTTGTGAAAAATCACAAAATGATTTCACTGCTTTATAGGGAAGACTCAGGTATGTGAATATTTTAGCTTAAAACAATACAGATGAAAGAAGAAAAAAAAAAGGAAAAGAATGAAAAAAATACACAAAAAAAAATAAAAGAGAGTATATAGAAATTTTTGATATTTTCCATTACTCAATCCTAACAATACCTATAAACATTTAAAATTTTCTAATATTATTAAAAAATCTTATGAACAAATAAGAAGTACCAAACATACATTATGCAATTAGTGAGGTACTTTTATAAAACTTATACCTTAGTATAAGTAGTTTCTATCTCAACGAGACGAAGTGAATAAGGTCCTGAACTACATTTCTTTACTTAAATTTTTATTATTTTATACATAGTATAGAATATTCTATCATAGGATTGCATGCTTATGATAATGCATATGTATCTTGATTTATTCTTAAATTTTATAAAGATTACCCAAAAGGATAGGCACAGAGTCAATCTCGTGCATGCCCTAGATCTCTTTGTAAGTTAAAATTATTCTTTTATCACTAAATAAGAATAATAAACATCCATCATGGAGGTAAGGCTGGAGTTAAACTTCATTATTATAATAATATGTTACTCATTCTTTATTTTTCGATGTGCTCCTTAGTTAATCAATCAATTTGTTGTTATCATATTGAATCTTTTTCAAGGGATTGCATATTATAGAGATTAAATTCTTATCGCTGAAGATCCATTGTATGCAAACTTATCCCCTAGATGATATCAAGTAATGGTCTTTTTATTTTTATACCTTTATAAAGGCCATCCAACATATTATATAGTCATATTAAAATTTTTTTATATTATTAAACACATAATTTATTTTATGTTTGATATAAATCATGCATATAAATAACTTAATACATAGTCAAATAATAATTAATAAAATGCTAATATAAATATAAATATTTATAATTTATTAAAATGAATAAATTCATAAATGTAAACATGATAATGATACCATTGCAACTCTAAGGAAATTTAACATATCAAGAAAGTAATATTTCTAAGGAAATTCATAAATATATGCATCACATGATATTCCTTTTCTTAAAACTTTTAATAGGATTTCGATCAACATAAACATATTTTAAAGCCCCCACACTTCTCAAAAGAATTAATATCAAAAAGTCAACATAGAACTCATAATATTGCATATGGCAGTTTTCTTACCCATTTCATATGTCATAATATTTTTCACAATTTTATGTATGCATCATATTTATCATAATTTCACATATGCATAATACTTTATCATAAAAAAATTATATCTTAATTTTCATAACACTAACAAAATTCTCCCACCGATAGCAAGAGAAGAAAAGGAAGATGAGAGGAGAAAATATTGTTGGTTCATCTTCCTAAACAACCGCATCCTTGTTCTTTCTTCAACCTCCAAGTTTTGAGCGATCGAGGACAGCTTCCTAGCTAAGAGCTACTAAGACCAGCAAGCAACAAGTTCTTTTCTTTCAACTTGTTACAAGATTCTATAGCTTCCTCCTCGACCTCGACATCTAAAGACATAAAAACAACTATAATAGAATCAACCTCTTGGGTAGTAGTTGATAGCGGATAAGATTTCTTCAAATTGTATGAGAAAATCCCACTAGTTTATTGAGGAAAATCCTCCCTCCTATCCGTTGGTTTGTTGAGGGAAATCCTCCCTCCTATCATGTATAAATATAACTCATATTGTACTAATCAAAACAAGCTTTCACGATTATATTTTGATTCTATCATGGTATCAGAGCATCTTGTCTAGAGCAAGCTCGCTTCTCACCGACTCTTCCCCTCCGCCCCCTGCTTCCTCTGCTTCCACGGGCGAAAGCTTTCTCTCCGTTGTTCCGACCAACGGACCACCCCCTCTACCGCTGTCTCTTCGTCGCGACCTCTCCACTGCTGTCACTGCCAACAACCATCCCCACCCTTGCTCTTTCCCCCTATGACTATCGTCATCGCAGCCACCGATCTTGGCAGCAACTACTGCTGCTTCTCGGCCCACACACCTCCCCTGTCGCTGCTTCAACCGGTGGCCATGCAAACCATCATTGTTGCTGTCCCCCTTGGCTAGCGATCTCTTTCTCCTCGTTGCCTCAGCCGCAGCAATCTACAGCTGCAGTCGCCCCTATTCTGCGGTGAAACAAAGGGCAAAAGAATGCAGCCGCTGATTTTGGCATCCATCGCTGCCGCTGCTCTTTCCTCCTCTCCCCCCATGCAACCCCATCGTCGTAGCTCTCCGGCCCGCGATCACTGCCATCTCAGCCTCCGGTCATGCGATCATCCCACTGACTGTTGAAGCATGAGAAGGGCTGCCGTTGCTGCTCCCAGCCACGCCACCACCACTGCAAGCCGTCGAGCCCTTGCAACGGTAGCGTTCTCTTCTGCGGTGCAATAGAAGCAGAGCACTCTCTGCTGCCGTCGCCCAGTCGTTGGTTGTCATCATCGCTTCCTCCTCTCACAGTAAATACTACTACTGCTTCTCTTTCCCTCCCTTTGCTGCTATCTAAGTCACGTTGCCGACGTCTTCCCCATATTCTCTTCACTCTCCTATGGACAAGCTCCCAAAGGAGGCACAGGTGCTGCATCACCCTTCTAATCATAGTAGCTCACCGGCACTCCCTCTAACGACAACGACTCTTGCTGCTAACCTCTATCACCCGATCGTCTCCTCCTTCTCTCGCTGCCTACTGTTGCACTAACCAGTAGACAGCAGGACGCAAGCACCCTCACCTTCTTCCTGCGGAGGCAGAGCATCTTGCTTCGGTACAGCACCCCTTCTCCTTTCCCAGAGGTACTGCTAAAGTGAATAGTAAAGATAAGAATACATATGATGTATCACTTGATTAATACAATAGGAGGTCTATTTATACAGGTTAAGAGGGAGGATTTCCCTCAACAACTAGAGAGATTTCCTCATACAGTTGGAGGAAATCTTATCTACTATCATGCCCTCGCAAGATGGTACTCCTGTCAAGGATGCCAATCTTGGATCGATGTAATGAAAATAACTTACGGGCAAGAGGCTTCGTGAGTGAATCTGCTAGTTGATCAGCTGTATGTACATGAGAGACACGTAGTTGATTTTGACAACTTGATCTCGCACGAAGTGGAAGTCAATGGCGATGTGTTTCATGCGTGAGTGGAACACTGGATTGGCACATAAGTAGGTAGCTCCAATATTATCACAATATATTGTAGGAGGAAGGGTAGAGTTGATATTGAGTTCCTGAAGGAGATTTGTGACCCAATTGATTTCAGAGTAGCGATAGTGATGGCACGGTATACTTTCGGCTTGATTATAGACCGTCATGATCGTTTTTTGCTTCTTAGAACTCCAAGCGATAGATTAGCTCCAAGGAAGACAATATACCCTGACGTAGAAGTTCTATCATCATAGTTGCCTGCCCAGTCAGCATCAACAAAGGCATGGAGATTAAGTGAGGCATGTTTGCGGAGAAAGAGGCCATGATGAAGGGTCCCTTTAAGATACCGTAAAATTCGTTTGACTGCAGACCAATGCATAGTAGATGGCTGGTGCATGAACTGGGACAATTTATTGACTGCAAATGAGATATCTGGACGGGTGAGAGCTAAGTACTGTAAGGAGCCAAGTACTTGTCGGTATTGAGTAGCATCCGAAGCAGGGCTTCCATCACATAATTTGAGTGATTCATTCGTAGAGAGGGGAGTTGTAACCTCCTTTGCATCCTGCATGTTTGTTTTGAATAATAGATCTTGAATATACTTTCTTTGTGATAGGAGGAGACCTGAAGATGTAAATGTTGCTTCAACTCCCAAAAAGTGACTTAAGGTGCCAAGATCTTTGAGGGAGAATCGATCAGCCAATTGCTTTAGGAATGTCCGAATCTCCAAGGGATCATTGCCTGTAATAATAATATCGTCCACATATACGAGAAGATATATTATGGTTCTATTTTGTTGTCGTAAGAATAACGAGGTATCAGACTTGGAGTTGATAAAACCCATGGATGTTAAAAATGTGCCAAGTTCATTATACCAGGCTCTTGGAGCTCGACGAAGTCTATAAATAGCCTTTTGTAGCTTACAGACATGCCTTGGATATTGTGGATGCACAAAGCCAAGGGGTTGCTACATGAAGACATCTTCAGTTAAAGTCCCTTGTAAAAAGGCATTGTTAACATCCAATTGTCGTATATGCCAGCCTTTTGAGATAGCTAAGCTCAAGATAAGCCGTATTGTTATTGGTTTGACAACTGGGCTGAATGTCTCTGTGAAGTCAACACTAGGTCGTTGATGAAACCCTTTGGCAACTAGACGTGCTTTATATCGAGCAATAGATCCATCTGGGTTCCGCTTAATTCGAAAGACCCATTTACACCCGATGATGTTTTGTGTGTGAGAAGAGGGAACTAGGGTCCATGTAGAGTTATGAAGAAGAGCATCATATTCTTCACACATGGCTTTACGCCAGTGTGGAGATTTTTGCACTTGATTAATTGTGGTGGGTTCACTAGCTTCAAGGGAAGAGTTTGTAATGGCATATAGATCAAGAACTTGACGTGGTTTAACAATACCACTTTTGGAGCGTGTTATCATATGATGGCTAGGAGCTACGGAAGTGGTAGGTTGGGTTGTTGGCATAGTCGGTGGTGAGTCAGCGGGACTTCAATAGCACCTGATGATGTAGCTAAGGGTATTGTTTCATTAATAGGAGAAACTTGTGAAGAAGGGATTGGAGGGGTAGGGAGGAGGTGTTGAACAGGAGGAGTGTACTGAGCAGGAGGGTTAGGATTGGATGGTGTTGTGGGAGGTTCATGTGACGGGGTTAAGGAGATGCTCCAGTGATGTGTGTTTGTCGGAGTAGCTTGCATGGTAGAGTACTCATGATTTTGAAAAGGAAAAGAAGACTCCACAAAAATAACATGACGTGACAGAAAGACCTTTTGGGTTTGTGGCTCGTAGCATCGAAAAGCATTATATTCAAGAGAGTATCCAATAAAAATACAGGGCTTAGATCGTGGTGTAAGTTTATAAGAGGCATAAGGACGTAGCCACGGTTAACATAGACAACCAAAGACTTTGAGTTTGTGAAAGTTTAGAGGCTTGTGGAATAGTTTCTCAAATGGTGACTTGTATTGTAAGACTGGAGTGAGCATACGATTAATGAGATAGACAGCGGTTTGAAAGGCTGCTGTCCAAAAAGGTGATGGCAACGAGGCCTGATGTAGAAGTGTGAGCCCAGTTTCAACTATATGTTGATGTTTGCGCTCAGCAGAACCAACTAATTGGGGAGTATGAGGAGGTGACTTGAGGTGTTGTATACCACAAGCTGCAAGACAGGATGCGAGGGCTTGATATTCACCTCCGCCATCCGAGTAAACTGTTTTAATGGAAGACTGAAAGAAATTCTCGACCAACTTTCTAAAGTTGGTAAAGACAGTTGAAACTTCAGATTTATGACGGAGGGGATATAACCATGTGTACTTAGTGAAATAGTCAACAAAAATAACATAAAAATGAAACTTGTCAAAAGAAAGAGTTGGGGCAGGACCCCAAACATCAGTATAAATAATTTCAAAAGTTTTAGAACAAGATATAGAAGATGTGCCAAAAGGTAGTCTATGACTTTTATTGCTACGACAAGCATCACAATAAGTTAAAATGTTGCTAGTAGAGGTAGGAAGTGAATAATGAGAAAGTAACTTTTGCTGAATAAGAGATGAGGGATGACCAAGACGTCGATGCCACACATCAACTGGAGCAGCAATTGAGGAGTGAACAGTGGGGTGGGTTGTTTGCGAAGCGGATGGCCACTCATAAATGTTGTCTTTATTCTGGCCTTGGACTAAGGATGCCCCCATGCTCAAATCCTTGACAAGAAAGGAGTCAGGAAAAAATTCAATGGAGGTATTATTTTGCTTGCAGAATTGAGAGACAGAAATAAGGTTTCTTTTGATGTGAGGTGCACACAAAACATCATCAAGTGTGAATGTTGTGGTGAGTGAATTAAGCATTGTGGAACCAGTATGAGTGATAGGGAGTCCTTTACCATCACCGATGATGACATCCTCATCGCCGCCATAGTTGTTGTGGACAGACAAGTTCTGAAGATCGGAGGTGATGTGATGTGATGCACCAGAGTCCACAATCCAATTGGGTTGACTAGTCGTCGGAGTAGTTGTGAGATTGGCTTGAGGCCACTGTGTTGGAGCAGGAAGTCGAGGTCGAGAGCGATAGACTTTCGCGAAGTGTCCGATCTTATCACACAACTGACAGATGATTCGGTGATGGCCGCTGAGGTCAGGACGCAAGTGCTGATGATTATAGGGGATATCACCTTGACGATGAGGATGAAAGTGTTGATAATGTGGATGAGAGGGGTTTGGTGTGGAACCCATAGGGTCAGGAGGCAGCTTTGTCGGACCGTGATTGACGTGCTTATTGTATTGGTTGCTCTTCCTCTTGGATTTATGACTGACTTGAGCTGTGATAGTTGGTCCGGGCAGCCTATCGTCGCGCTTCAAATATGTCTCGTAGTCGGTCAACTTATCATAAAGTTCTTCAAATGATATTGGAGAGTCACGTGCTCGAATTGCGATTGCCAATTCTTTGTATTCATCTCCTAGGCCATTAAGGGTATGAACGAGGACTTCTTCTTCACTTAGGGAATGACCTATCAAAGTTAAGTCATCGATGATCACTTTGATATTTTGTAAGTAATCAGCAATAGTACTTCCCTCTTGTTTCACTTTCATCAGATTGGATAAGAGTCCGAGCATGTGAGTACGTGAGCAATTTGCCAATGTCGTTTGCAACTTGGACCATGCTTCTGCAGCAGTCATACATGAAAATATTAGTGGGGCGACGGACCCAGCGACGGAGGCTTGAATGGCTTGGAGGATGAGACGGTCTTGACGTAACTACAGTTTGTGAGCTGGATTTGGTATTGGACTAGATCCTCCTGGGCTGTTGAGCACTACAGGCGGACAATAGAGAGAGCCGTCGATGTAACCTATAAGGTCATATCCAAATAGAAGATTAGAAAATTGGACACGCCAAGATGCATAATTTTCGCTTTTGGATAACTTGAAAGGAATGAGTGTCGCAGCATTGATAGTGATGAGGCTTGGAGGTTGAGAACTGCTATTGTTCCCTGTAGGGACAATGACTGGAGTATTGGAAGTAGATGATGAAGCCATTTGATGATACGATGCGTCGAAGACTCAACCGGTGCAGATCGCACTGTTCGGTGGAGTTCGGGGGGAGAGAGCGTTCTCATCAGAAGAGAGCGCCGAGGCGGAGATCAGTGGCGTTGTCCTGTTTACGTCACACCGCATTGTCACGGACTTAGCTGATTTTGCCTAAGCCGTGCGGCACCAATGCGTATCACCGCAAAGGTCAGCCTACCCGAAATCTCCTATAATCCCTTAGGACCTGCAAAAGAGAAGACGGGACAGAGAAAGCGCTTCACACGGATCCGCAAGCCACTCTTTTAGCAAACACTTTATAGACAATGCACATTCCAACAATGGATATCACAAGCTCGAAAGTTGCACAACAAAGGTATAAAATTGGTCCACTACTGAGGCCAAATTCTATTACAAGTAATCCCTCGACGCATACTTTATGGACAAGCCTACAATGGCGGCCAAACTCACTCAAATATGGGCATTTTGCCTTTGGCAAGCCCTTTACAAGCTTTACATTATATGACAACCTAGAAGGGACACGGAAAAGCATAAGCATTACACCGAACAAGCCGTTGACAATTTTGTCCGTGACATTCTCCCCCACTTAATCCTTCGACGTCCTCGTCGAAGCCTTTGCTGACGCTGCAACTTCTTTTCTTTGTTGGATCTTCGATCTTCTGCTCCTGCTGCGATGCGCCCCTTGGCTCCCATTTGTTCTCCGGTTGTTGTTGTTGAGTCGTCGAACTTTAATCCGCCATGCTGCTTCAACTCGCCAATGACTCTGACTTTGGTGTGGGGTTGGCGAGTTGTGTTGATCCTTCTCGGCTCTTGCGGATTCATCTGATGAAGGTAAAAGACCATCATTGATATGCGCCAGTCTTCAAATTCTTCTTGTCTCTTGAACTGGATAGATGCTTGTTGGAGCTTTAACGAGCATCGCCTCGCAACCTTTGAAGTTTTCAGGTCCTTCCTCCGCAAAATTTGCCCATCGAATCTTCTTCCACTTAGTTGTCTTCGAAGGGTCTTCACATCTGTCTGAGCTCCTCTGTTTGGATAACTAAGAGAGCTGGGTTCTTTGGAGTTCCGCCCATTCTCTTGGGAGTTGAGAAGGCAAAGGTTACTTGTCTTCGCCCGCCTCCTCGAGGTTGTACTTCGTCGTCAAGGCTGGATTCTTGGAATTCGCTTTGCTCTTAGCTCACACTTCCGAAGCACGTGAAGTGTTTGCAATCCTTCTTGTTGAGTCGACTCTTGTGATTCACCTTCTCATTGCCATTGAACTTCGGAATGCAAGAAGTTATCACTCCAACTTGGAGTAAGTCTCCGATAGATTTGGTCGCCTTTGGGATTGTACCGCATTCTCCATCATTTCGCCGCCGACTCTCTCGAGTAGCAAAGGTACAAACCGCATCTTGCTGCTTCGATCCTTGGTCATGCACTCTAGCATTGACCAAGTCCTTCACTCACGGCTATCTTGATGGAAAGTCTGTTGACACCGGTCTTACGAAGTTCCCTGGCTTCTGCCCTTCAGCCTTGTCTTGGTACATGGAGTTTGCCTAAGCATTCTCCTCCTCCACGGCCCATATCACGACCAAGTGCTCTCCCTCTAAGAGAGCAAGGGATTGATGACTCCCCGGAAGTCCCGCCTCAGCGGTACCATGGCATTGCGACGCCCATGGCACTACTATCCGTTGTCTCGCATCTGCATCCCTTCTTCGTGATCGGTAGATCTGCCTATGCGGCATTGTGACACTCCTCTGAGTTCACCTTCAATCTACTCGATGATTGATCTTGGGTAGCTGAGTCCCTCTTGGACTCGTCATTGCTTCCACGCCCTATTCCGACCCCCTGCTTCAACACCTCTGTGTTCTCTGAAGCGATTCCCGCTTGTCGATGGAAATACAGACTGTAACTCCCATGTGTGGCCACCGCCACTCATGTTGTAGGACTTGCACCATTTCTGTTCTCCTTAGCTTCATTGGTTGCAATGTTCGCTTACTCGGCCTTGTCCTCTGACTTGCCGGGCTCCCTTAAGCGAATGTGAGCTCTGAAGTAGTTCCACTCTTCAGCAGCTCCGATCATACCTCTGTATGATCCAGTCCCTCTGTGGGACTTCCTGGTACTTGCATCTGAACTTCTTCCTTGATAGTGCACAGCCCCCATAAGCTGATGTTCAAGGCTTCCATTCAATGCAACATTCGGTGCACGCACGGAAGACCCACCTCTGTGGTACCATGGCATTCACTGCTTGAATCCATAGCTCTTCTTGCCGTCGTGTTGTTCACCGATGTGGAGCTCCCAATTGCGCTCCCGATCATACCTCTGTACGATCTAGTCCCCCCATGGGACTCACTGTGTGTGTCGACTTGCCGCGAACTTTTCCACCACAATCTGCTGCATCATGTCGCCGCCTGGTGACATCTCCCTGCATACTGATCCCTGTGGTATGAACTCGAACTGCGATATCTCCATGTGTGGACTCCGCCAACACATCGCAGGGCCTTCGCCATCTTCGATTCTGTTCGATCCTGTGGCAATCGACCTTCGTCCACCCACTCTCGGGTCACACTCGGACGAAGCCTAGCTCTAGGACAGTCCATCGCCTAGCAGCTCCTTTGAAGTCCCCTGACTTCGCTGAAATTGGTGCACCATTGTCTGGATCCTGGGACTCTGCCTCTACCAGCACAATCTCCGCTGCGCACCGCTTTCATCGTGACAACTTGAATAGCAACACTGTGGCATATTCTTCAAGAGTAACTGCCTCTGCATCCTCTTGCCCCGTGTCAAGGCCTTTTGACACCAACTTTGCCTCAGCAAACTGCGTCGCCTTAGAATCTCCACCAAATGCTTCATCGAGATAAAATGTATGTGCCTCGAAGCTCCCTTCGTCTTTGGCACCATGCAAGATGAGTTTGCTTCATCTGAATATGAAACCCATGGAACGACATGATCCGATTCTTGCCTCGGCAAGAGTCCATGTCCTTGACCTCGTGTAAGGAAAGCTCCAAGCCTCCGCTCCATGTTCCGTCTTCAAAGCCAACTCCCTTCACGCGATTTGGGTACTTCACCAAGTTTTCCCCAAGTTGCTCTGCTTCTCGATTAGCATTGGATTAATGGTGGCCCTCACGCCCACCATTCCACGGGTCAGCCCTCTGTTGAGTCCGAACTCACTGTCGGCTCTTAGTGTGCCTTCACTTTGTGTTGCCCTGGGTTGCTCCCCCACTTAATCTCGCTATGCGTCCACCAACGCATTGCCACTTGTGAGATCATGCGATGACTCCTCATCGCTCACTCGATCCATCGAGCTCTATCTTGAGGTACTCCTCAAGCAGTTCATTGCACCAGATTCACATTCTGGAGAGCGGGACTTATCCCTCCGATATATCGCCCGTTGGAGCAACATCTCTCTTCGCATCCTTCCCTTAGGAAGTTTTGGAGACCACCATCCCCTTGGACTACTCCGCCTTTGCTTTGAACAAAGCGTGCCCAGTGATTCTGCGCCATGCAAATGCACTTTGCTAGATTGTGACACTTCACCAATACAGGCTCATCTTGCACCCTCTGGGTCTAGCAACATGCTGCACTTTGTTGCACATTTCACTTCATACGAAAGTATCCTGCACATGCCGAAGAGAAAGTTTCAATGCTCCAATGCACGGACCTTCAGCCGCCTTGGGATGGCCACGGACAGTCCATTGTTCGCATGCAAGACCTTGCATGAGTATCGAATTCCTTGAGTTTGCAACTTTCCTCATCTCTGTGAGCTTTGCACAACTCTTTCGATCATTGAGCAACCCACTGCTACTTGCACGGTCTCATCCTTTGCCAAGCACCCCGCTTGCCTCGAGCACCGTCAAGTTTGGGTGTCAATGTCGAGCCACTACTCGAACTCAGCCATCCCCACCTTTGTGCGCTCCGCAATTCTTCTTAGCTTGTTGTCCTCGTGGTGCCTGGCAAGGTCCCCCACGTTTGCATGCTAAGTGTTTCTAAGTGAGCTTGTCCCGCTCTGATACCAACTGTCACGGACTTAGCTGATTTTGCCTAAGCCGTGCGGCACCAATGCGTATCACCGCAAAGGTCAGCCTACCCGAAATCTCCTATAATCCCTTAGGACCTGCAAAAGAGAAGACGGGACAGAGAAAGCGCTTCACACGGGATCCGCAAGCCACTCTTTTAGCAAACACTTTATAGACAATGCACATTCCAACAATGGATATCACAAGCTCAGAACAGTTGCACAACAAAGGTATAAAATTGGTCCACTACAGACCGAATTCTATTACAAGTATTCCCTCGACGCATACTTTATGGACAAGCCTACAATGACTGCCAAACTCACTCAAATATGGGCATTTTGCCTTTGGCAAGCCCTTTACAAGCTTTACATTATATGACAACCCAAAAGGGACACGGACAAGCATAAGCATTACACCGAACAAGCCGTTTACAATTTTGTCCGTGATAAAGACGCTCGCTGCGGCGGTTTGAAGAAGCGACAGCGTCAATGGTCACTAGTAGTGGCAGTGGTGGAGAGGGGGAAGGAGGCCGCGGATCCTCCGGATCTTTGGACGACCGCCTTTACGCCCTCTGCTGCCCCCTCCTGCTTTGGTGGAAGCTGCTGGGGCGGTGTTGGCGAGGCTATCTATGGCTGTCGAGGCAGAGAGTGCTCTGCTTCTGCCGAGAAAGAGACTGGCAGCGGTGGTGGACGATACTGCCGAGGGCTTGCTGCGGTCGTTGGGTGGCGATCTCACAGATGCGACTGATGCTGATCCGCATGAAGGTCTGCGGTCGCTGGGTGGCGATCTCACAGATGCGGCGGATGCGAATCCGCACGAAGGTAGGGCTGGCGGTCGGGGCCGTCCTGCTCTCTATCGGGGTGGGGACGGTGGTGCTCTGCCTGCTGGAGAATCTCGACTGGATGAACGTCGTGTACCTGTCAGTGACGACGATTGGATACGGAGATCGATCGTTCAACACAACGTGCGGGCGTATCTTCATGTCCGCTACGGTGGGCAAGGCATTCCTTTACTTGGTGGAGGCCGGATCGACAAGAGGCACCGGAGGAGAAGGCGGAGGAGCGAGAGGATGTCCTGCCATAGCAGCGAGAGGAGGAGGCGGCCAGGAGTGTCGACGCTGTCGCTGGACAGCGGAAAGAAAAAGCTCTTGCTTAATGCAAGGGCTCTGATACCATGCTAAAGTGAATAGTAAAGATAAGAATACATATGATGTGTCACTTGATTAATACAACAGGAGGTCTATTTATACAGGTTAAGAGGGAGGATTTCCCTCAACAACTAGAGAGATTTCCTCATACAGTTGGAGGAAATCTTATCTACTATCAGGTACTACATCTCTCCTTCCGGTGCAAATCAGTGTTGTCTACACCTAGAACTCGAAGAGGTCCTTGTCCAGTTCAGCACTTGCTACCCGGTGTCCGAGGAGGTCTCTTTCAATCGACCATTTTGCGTGGGGTACATCATCACCATTATCACGTGAACGAGTCGAGAGGCCTGTCAATAACCTTAGAATGTCTTCATCATCTTCTTCTGATATTCCAATTATTGTTCTTATAGGAAATCATAGTGCTTCTCCACATACAGGACTTATCTCCATTAATGCTACCACGCTAATCCCTTTTAAGTTATCAAAAGGCGCTAACTATACATCTTGGCGAGCTCAGTTTTCTAACATCTTATTTGGATATTACTTACTAGGCTACGTCGATGACTCTCTCAGTTGTCCACCAGCAATGATGAACATCCCCGGTGAACCCAGTCTAATACCAAATCCAGCTCATAAACTATGGTTACGTCAAGACCGTCTCATCCTCCAAGCTATTTAAGCATCCGTTGTTGGATCCATCGTGCCATTAATATCTTAATGTGCAACTGCTGTAGAAGCATGGTGCAAGTTGCAAACAACCTTGGCAAATCATTCGTGTACTCGTAAGCTCAGCCTTCTCTCCAGTCTAATGAAAACAAAGTAAGAGGGAAGTACCATTACTGATTATCTACAAAATATCAAAGTTATCATCAATGACTTGGCTTTGATAGGTCATTCCCTCTATGACGAAGAAGTGATGATCCATACCCTCAATGGCCTAGGAGATGAGTACAAGGAATTGGCAGCCATAATTCGAGCACGTGACTTACCAATATCATTTGAAGAACTTTATGACAAGTTGACTGACTACGAGACATACTTAAAGCACGAGAACAAGTTGGCTGGACCAACCATCACAACTCAAGTTAATCAAAAGTCCAAGAGGTAAAGCAACCGGTACAAGAAAAATATCAACAAAGGTTTGGCCAAGATGACTCTTGACCCTATGGGTCCCCAACAAACCCCCTTTCCTCCGCCTCATCAATATCTCTATTAAGGTGGCAACTCCACTAACCATCAACCTTAGCATTCTAACCGCACAACCCAACAAAGAGTTGTCTGCTAACTATGTGATAAAGTCGGACACTCCGCAAAAGTTTGTCGGTCTCGACCCAAACTCCCAACTTCATCACGGTGGTCTCAAGCGAATTTTATGACTACATCGGCTATAAATCAATCTAATTAGATTATGGATTCTGGCATCTCTCATCACATCACTTCTGATCTTTAGAACTTGTCTATCCATAACAACTATAGCAGCAATGAAGATATCATCATCGGCAATGGTAACGCAATTCCTATTACTCATACTGGTTCCGCAATGCTTAATTCACATACTGTAAATTGTACACTCGATGATGTTCTGTGCGCACCCCACATTAAATGAAATCTCATTTTCATTTCTCAATTCTACAAACAAAATAATACCTCAATTGAATTCTTTCGTAACTCTTTTCTTGTCAAGGATTTGAGCACGAGGGCATCCTTGGTCCGAGGCCAGAGTAAGGACAACATCTATGAATGGCCGTCAACTCCACAAATAACCCAACCCATTACTTATTCCTTAGTTGTAGCTCCAATTGATATATGGCATCGTTATCTTGGTCATCCCTTATCCTCTATTCAGCAAAAATTACTTTCTCGTTATTCTCTTCCTACTCTTAAAAATAGTAGTATTATAACTCATTATGATGCTTGTCTCAGTAATAAAAGTCATAGACTCCCCTTTGGAATATCTTCTATATTATGCTCTAAATCATTTGAAATTATTTATACTGATGTTTGGGGCCTTGCCCTAACCCTTTCTTTTGACAAGTTTAGCTTTTATGTCATTTTCGTGGACTATTTCACCAAATACACTTGGCTATATCCTCTCCACTATAAATCTGACATTTCAATAATCTTTACTAACTTTTAAAAGTTGTTGAGAATTTCTTTCAATCTTCAATCAAAACGGTATACTCTGATGGCGGAGGCGAATTTCAAGCCCTCGCATCTTGTCTCTCAGCTTATGGTATATAACACCTCAAGTCACCCCTACATACTCCCCAATTAGTTGGTTCTACTGAACGCAAACATCGGCATATAGTTGAAACTGGTCTCTCACTTCTACATCAAGTATCCATGCCCCCAACTTTTTGGTCAGCAACTTTTCAAACTACAATCTATCTAATTAATCGTATGCTCACTCCAGTCCTACAATACTAGTCACCATTTGAAAAACTTTTCTACAAGCCTCCAAATCTTCAAAAACTCAAAGTCTTTGGTTATTTATGATATCCATGGCTACGACTTTATACCTTACACAAACTCACACCCCGATCTAAGCCTTTCACCTTTATAGGATATTCTCTGGAATATAATGCTTTCCGATGTTACGAACCTCAAACTCAAAGAGTCTTTATATCACGTCATGTTACTTTTGTGGAGTCTACTTTTTCTTTTCACAAATATCCTACCATGCAAGCTATTTCGACAAATATACATCACTGGAGTATCCCTCCGATCCCATCACATGAATCTCCTATGACACCATCTAGTCCTTTCCTTAGGATCCACATTCTCTTGTTCTCCTGGTTCAATAGCTCCTCACTCCCTCTATTACTTCTCCTCTCCTTTCTTCACAAGCTTCCCCTACTACTGATGTAATACCATCGGAAACACAACAATATTCTTTACCCTCTTCTGAACATAATGATACTGAAGTACCACAGTCTGCTCTAACCCGTGTTAATGCCTCTCCACTACTTATACCAACAATACAAGCTACAGCTCCTAAACATCCAATGACAACACACTCTAAGAGTGGTATATTCAAACCACATCAAGTCCTTGACCTACATGCTATCACAAAATCCTCTTCTGAGATCAATGAACCTACTACAATTACTCAAGCCCAAAAATCTCCACAATGGCGTAAAGACATATGTGAAGAATATGATGCTCTCCTCCATAACTCCAATGACCCTTGTACCCTCTCATCTTACACGAAATATCATCGGGTATAAATGGGTCTTTCAAATTAAGCGGAACCCAGACGGATCCGTTGCTAGATATAAAGCACGTCTAATAACCAAAGGGTTCCATCAACGACCTGGAGTTGACTTCATAGAGACTTTCAGTCCTATTGTTAAACCCACAATAATTCGACTTATTCTAAGTTTGGCCGTCTTAAAAGGCTGGCAGCTACGACAACTAGATGTTAACAATACCTTTTTACAAGAGACTCTAACTGAAGATGTCTATATGCAATAACCCCCTGGCTTCATTTATCATCAGTATCTAAGATATGTTTGTAAACTACAAAAAGCTATTTATGGACTTCGTCAAGCACCAAGAGCTTGGTATACTGAACTTGGCTCATTTCTAACATCAACTGGTTTCATCAACTCCAAGTCTGATACCTCGTTATTCTTACGACAACAAAATAGACACACAATATATCTTCTCGTATATGTGGATGCTATTATTGTTACAGGCAATGATTCCCTTGGAGATTTAGACATTCCTAAAATAATTGGTTGATCAATTCTCCCTCAAAGATCTTGGACCCTTAAGTTACTTTTTGGGAGTTGAAGCAACATTTACATATTCTGGTCTTCTCCTATCATAAAGAAAGTATATTCAAGACGTATTATCCAAAACAAACATGCAGGATGCAAAGGAAGTTACAACTCCTCTCTCTACTAGTGAATCACTCAAATTATGTGATGGAAGCCCTGCTTCGGACGCTACTCAATACCGATAAGTACTTGGCTCCTTACAGTACTTGGCTCTCACCCGTCCATATATCTCATTTGCAATCAATAAACTGTCTTAATTCATGCACCAGCCATCTACTACACATTGGTCTGCCGTTAAATGAATTTTACGGTATCTTAAAGGAACCTTTCATCATGGCCTCTTTCTCCGCAAACACACTCCACTTAATCTTCATGCCTTTGCTGATGCTGATTGGATGGGAAACTTTGATGATAGAACTTCTACGTCAGGGTATATTATTTTCCTTGGAGCTAATCCTATCAATTGAAGTTCTAAGAAGCAAAAGATAATCACATGGTCTACGACTGAAGCTGAATACCGTGCCATCGCTACAGCTACTACTGAACTCAATTGGGTCATAAATCTTCTTAAGGAACTCAACGTCAACTTTGCCTTTCTTCATACAATATATTATGATAATATTGAAGCTACCTACTTATGTGTCAATCCAGTATTCCACTCACGCATGAAGCACATCGCCATCGACTTCCACTTCGTGCGAGATCAAGTTGTCAGACATCAGCTACGTGTCTCTCACGTACATACGGCTGATCAACTAGCAGACTCACTCACGAAGCCTCTTGCCCGTAAACTATTTTCATTACATCGATCCAAAATTGATATCTTTGATAGGAGCATCATCTTGCGGGGGCGTGATAGTGAATAAGATTTCCTCAAATTGTATGAGGAAATCCCGTTGGTTTGTTGAGGGAAATCCTCTCTCTATCCGTTAGTTTGTTGAGGAAAATCCTTCCTCCTATCATGTATAAATATAACTCATATTATACTAATCAAAATATTAGTTGAGAGATCAAAGATTAAAGAATAAAGAATCGATGACAAGCGTTCTGTTGCGATCTGTTTTTACTTGTCACTTAGAGAACTTTTAGCAATCATCGTTCGACAACTCTTTGCTAAAGTTATTTGTTTAAGCAGTTAAAAATTTACAACAAGAGTAGATTGATTTCCTTATATGTTTATTGCAGAAAAGATGCAACTCCTATGCAAAGTCCTACATTAGAGCGATCAACGAAGGTTGGCCATTTTATCGAGTTCGAACTCCAAGAGGATCACAAAGATGATAAATAAAATTGAGATTTATGGACAAATGGTTCCATCAATTTTCATCCAACATCGAAGAGATTAGCCTTTTCAGCAAAGGTTATCCAAAGTATTTATGACTTATCACCGAAGGCTATGAAAAGTTGCATTAACAAAGTCAATGATCAAGATTTTGTGAGAACGAAAAACTCAAGAAACCAAAGATGGGAACTAACGATTTTTTTGATGTAAAAAATAAAAACTACAACAAAGACTATCATCCTATTATAGAAATGGAATTACAATTTAAACAAAACATAGGTGTATGTATACGTGCAAAATATAAACAAAAAAAAGTAGATGCATGATGTACGACTGAAGACACCTTACAGATTTTATAATAATTTTTACTAATTAACTAATAAAATCAAAGTTAACAGCAACCATAGGAGGAATAAGAATAAATAATCAAATTATTATTATTTTTCCATTGATTCCTTGATCAAAATATGTTAACATTTCATCTTAAAATTATTTTATTTATGGAGTCCACTTATAAGAGAAATTTTCCTCTTTAACTTAACTAGAAAATAAATAATTTATTTGACAATATTGCGGGTTGTGGATTTATTTTTAGGACAAACACAAACTCCAAAATGGTTGTTGGCTTCCAGGGAAGAGAAGCTCCGGCTATTTTTGAAGGCCTTCAGCACGCTTCTGCGCACAGCTTCCTCACTCTGATGCCAAGCTCATTGTTGACGACCGCAACAACTCATCGCCGACTCCTCTGGTTTTTGAAAGCCTGCTCGTAAACAATATTAGGATGCTTGATGCTTCTTTTTTCTGTCACCAAATTTTACTTTATTTCTCATAGATCATCAGCTAACCTCGGAAGAACTTTTGGGTCTTCCTCTTTTTTTTTTTTTTTTAAGGCTGAGGAGGTGGCCTCTTCCATCTTATACTTCGCCCTCTGTTTTTTATTTTTATTTTTATTTTTATTTTTTTTCCAGTGATGGAATTATAATTTTTCCTTTAAAAAAAGAGTAAAATTCGTCATTGTTCCTAAAATTGAAAAAATAAAATAAAATAAAATTTTTGGAGCTTTCTATCAGTAATATATTAACAAAAAAGAGAGTCAGTAGCAGAGTATTAATCGTAAAAAGTGGAAATAGCTGATAGCCGAATATCAACAAGAGATTAACAGAGAGTTAGCAATAATATAAGGGATGGATTATTGCTACAATGAAAAAAAAAACAAGAGAAAATCTGGAAAAAAATTATAACATTTATCAGAATATCAACAAACAAATAACTGTAAATGATGTACAAATAAAAGCAGCCTAATTTAATAACAAAATCTATAAAATGATGCACAACTAATCAAATTTTTTTTTTAACAATCAACTAATCAATCAAATACACTGTGAAATTAAATTTGAAGGGAGGGTTAGTTCCTTGTTAGATTATTTGTTAAAGTCCGATAGAGATTTACCTTGGATTGTTGGAACATAAACAAATAAGAAAAGGTAAATCCCGTCCTTGTGCTTGCTGCTGTGAACATCATTCCCCAAGATACTATCGGGAAGCCCTTCTTGCGTGTGTGAGTATGGAATGATGACATGATTTTTTTTTTTTTTGGTTCGAAGAAAAGAGAAAGAAAATATGTTATGACGAGAAGAAAGATATGTCGTGGAGAAAATCATATTTTGGTGCCTTAATGTTTCAGGTCCTTTACGACACAAACGATAAAATATTAAATGACATGATGAAAACAATAAAGGAAAGAAAAAGAATAAAACAAATGAATAAAGAATAAAAGGAAAGTAAATAGAAAATTTTGCAACTTTCTGTTACTCGATCCTAACAGAATTTGTTAACGGAGTTCTATCAATGTAATCATTTGATGGAGGTTAAAAATTTGACTCCTCATCCCATAAATTTTAAATATATTAGTTGACTCTTTTGAGATCAAATTGTATTCAATTCACTGAGAGTCGTTTAAACTCGCTAGTCAAGTCTACTTTCATTTTGAGAGCAATCAATGTAATTCTGTAACATGTTCTCAGGGTTAAAACCCTCCTCTCACATTAATCAAATGGTGAAGCAAGTCATTCTACCATGAGACTGATACACCAAATCCCCGAAAATTAGTACGACGCGTGGTTGATTTCATTAGACTTTGTCTGCAAACCACGAACCCTTTTCCTCAGCACCTTTCAAAGTTGCACAAGTCCGTTATGAAACGATTTTGTCGAAAATGACCAGCATATATCAAAACAACAAAAGTTTGTGAGAACTTCCAATGATAAATCTGCAAACTAGGATGAAAATTCTGAACACTTTTCGAGGGTGGCACCTAAAAAACGAGCAGCATTACAAGTTGGCACAAGTGAGAAGGCCTCCAATAATAAGAGTGTGAATCTAAATCCCACCAAAACAATTGGTTCCCACAGTATCCAAAACTTCAAAAATATGTCTGTGGATTGTGTTTATCGTACAAAATCCTCCATCCAACCACTAAATGCACAATTCATTCTGACATTTAATGGTCAAGGCTTGAGAGCAAGAGCCAAACCAAACTTGGGAGTCCTTTCCAAGGCCATGGTGTCGAACTCACCAGAGATGGTTAGAATGGATTTTGGCTTCAGCTCATGCTGGAGAAGAGCCCCAAGCTTGCCAGAGTTGTTGAGCCTTGCCTTCACTGTTGTCTGGGGATCCAGTGCATGTTGTCCTCCAACGATCATCGTGTTCTCGTTGATAGAGAACCTTCTAACAATCTCTGCGACCACAGAGCTCTTCTGCATCTCATCCAAATGGTACACGTATGAAGCTCTAAGAGTGTCTCCCTTATCCGCCCTGATGACAAGAATGTTACTGGTAAAGATGCCAAGGAACTCAGAAGAAGAGGTTTGTGATAAACGACAAAGATGCTTACAGAATGATGGAAGCATTATATTCTGGTTTCGTCAGGCCAATCCCAGCAGTATATTTGGTGAAAGTTCCAGAGGCAGCATCAAAGCCAGCCTCTGCACCAAATGCAAGGCCCTGGGCACCAACTGTTCCAGAAAGTTCAACTAAAGGGTTCTGCTTCAGAGCCACCACGGAGGCAACACTTGCATGATGATGGAGATATTGCAGCTCCAGCTGAATGGAGTAAAAAATGGATTTCAGTCTCTAGGATCATCAGGTCATAATTATTACTGCCATCAAACCTTGTTACCTTTCCAGAGTTATGATCGGGCAGCTTGATAGAAGCAATAGTCTTTGTGGATGGTAAGATTTCTGCCATGGTCAGAGTGGTAGAAATCTGGTAGAAAATGAAAAGAAAAAAATCAAAACCTCTTAGTTGCTTACTAATTTGTGTCTGACAAGAAGAGAATAGGGCGACACACATTTGAATTGGTGTCGATTTTGACATCAATGAGGGTATTCTTGTACTTATACTGTGTACCAACATCAAAAGAGTAAAGCCCTCCTTTCTTGACAGCAGCAGAAGTAAGTGCCTGCAGATTGAATCATAAACAGTTTGGAGTCTGTTAAATGCAGAAAAAGAATATCTCGAGACAAGAAACCAGAAGAAAATACATGATAATATATCTTCTGGAACAAATAACTTCAGACATGCACAGCCAGCAATTAACATAGTTTGAGATCAAGTCATGAGCATGAATTTTACTAAAATATGAGAACATAAGGATCGCTAGAAAGATGCAAACAACAAAAGAAGAATCTACAAATGATGTAAATACTACTTCAAAATTGCAACAGAATTTTCTTCAAATTTGTCTCTGAAGATTATCACATTCTAAGCAAAAGTGCCCGGGGTTGGCTGTTAGGGGAAACAGAATAGATTTGTAGTGTGGTGGAGGTTATTGGATCAAGGTTGTAGTATCTGGTGCTTGGAGGAAAGAAACAGGAGATTGATTAATTTGGAGAGAGAGTATAATGGGTGATGATTGATGCAATTTCAAGAAAGACGGCAACAATGAATGTTTTTAATATGACAATAGAAATAATCAGGAAAAGACTTGGTAGTCATTTCAAAGGAAATAAAATTGAAAGACAAAAAAAAAAAAAAAGTGGGCAGACGACCATTGGCCAAGACAATGCTCTTCTTTAGTTTCTGGTCATCAATGGTACACCAAGAATTATTAGCAGTTTACACCCCATAAAGAACCTTAACCAGATTTCTCCTGATTATGTAGAACCCATTGACACAGCAGCAAAAACGATAAGGATAAGAATATCAGATAATTACAAAAGACATACTCTATGCATTACTAGCTGTTTACAGCCAATATAAAGACCGTTCAGATTTCTCCTGATTTTGTGGAACCCATCCACAACATATTGAACTCCCAAAAAGACCATAGTATATGAAATGACAAGACCTTGGCCCTATTGCAGATTCCATCTAGTCTTGAGAACACCACATAGGAATTGTTTCAGTATTGTTACAACTTCTTTTGTTAAATAGAAAACTAGAATCTAGAAATATTTGATCTTCCAAGAGGATGCAATCTCAGGTAAATAAGAAAAATATACAAAATAATATATCACAACTATGATGGCTATTTCTGCACCTTCAATATTAAGCACCCACATGATCAAGATGCAAAATTTGCACATTTAATGAAATAAGATTCAGGTCATATGAACCACTCCAATAGATTAACATCAAAGAAAGATGGAAGTCATTTGTCAATGCTAACAGGAGTAAAGACACAGCAAAATGAGGCAAACACTCTTTTCCCACTCATTACCATTATCTGGATACTAAAACAAGCTTTCAAATCTTACTTGATGATACATTACATGAAAATATAGATAGTTTACAGGTGTGAATTAGAAACAAGGGCAAAGGATCCACATAATATGTTTAAAAAATCACATCATATGTTTAGAAAAGAAATAAGATTCTCTTTGGAATTGATAGTAATAAGGAGTGAGAAAGTAAATTACTAATGAAGAAAGAGAGTAAACAAAATATTAATAAAGAATGGGAGAGAGAAGGGAAAGGTTGATATCAAAATTTTCTTCTTTAAAACAAATTACTTAAAAGAGTATGTTTTACCTGCCTCATCTCTGTAACAGAGCTCTTTCCAACTTGGAAAAGGACTAACATGATTAAATATTATGACTCCAAGATCTGATCAATCGTTGTCATGAATTAAGAACTTTGAGTCCAGATAGAACTCAATTAAAGAAGATTCTCACTAGATGTTAGCTGCTGTTATCAGACATTATCATGCACTAAGCAACTCACTAACTAACCCAGCCAATTGACCTTGCCTATAAAATCTGATCCAAACTGACTCTAATTATAGGGTTAAACCAATGATCAGACCAATCAAATTTATGACTAGAATCAGACTCACCACTAGGAACCAACCTGGGACTCTTAACATGCACTAAGCAACTCACAAAATAACCCAGCCAATTGACTTTGCCTATAAAATCTGATCCAAACTCATTCTAGCCACAAGGAACCAACCTCAGACTTTTGCTACACTTTGTAATAAAAGATGGGCCTTCAAATAGATTGGATTGTTGGAATTCAGGGCCCCAACCACCACCAGCATTTGGATCCTTTATGCACACTATTGCAGTTCTGCTGCGACACAACTCAGACAGAATGCTCAGATACATCAGCATCGATTAAGAGCTCAATTTCTAATTACTGTCACTCTGTTTCTTTATGCCACAATTAATATTAACATGACCGAATGTAAGAAACTGTTATAACAGATACTAGAGATCCTCCTTATAGATCTTGATAAAAACATAACAAACATTGTTGCTCACCTATCTCACTTTTATGCCATCAGTATCAATTTGTGCCACATATTTCAGGCAGCACATACCATTCTGTTGGGAAACCTGCTACAATTATAATGAGTATCAAAAGCACAAGTTTCTGATATGTGCCTTCTTAATATTTTGAACATCATGCCCTCTTTTTAAATCAGTCAACGTTGTATTCCTGTTGGTTTTCTCCACTGAACCCAACATCTCAAATGGAGATGATCAGCAATACTTCTATTTTCTAGGAATGAGTTTTTGGTAATATTTGATGCGTGGAATCAGACAGCCTGCTATAGCTTTTCCTACAATTGTTGAATCTCGGAATTTGATGATGAAACTAATTGATTGTGATTTGTTGTCTAACTGCGTTTTGAGTTACGCAGGTCTACTATCGATCGAGATTAGGCATTTGTGGAAGAATTGGCGTTATTGGGTGATCACGTCAGGATATTGGATGTCAAGCCGGAGGTTCGGTCGACAATCGGCAGAAGGCTTCGTACGTCGGGCATCGGGCCAAGAAGAGCGTGTTGCGCCAAGGATATCGGGGTTGCGGAGGTCAACCGCCGATTGGGCAACGGATCGCAAGAGACGATGATGTGTCAAAGAATCGGACGAAGCGCCGACCAACGACGTGCCGGGCAAGTGAATGTCAATTCGCATTGTAATAACTATCTAGATCGAAGTAGAGTTTTTGTTTGTGTGTGTGCAGGATTAACTACAATGACGATGAAGACGTAAAGCGAAACAAAATGCCGGAAGACAAGTATGATGAATCGTTGGGAGTTCAAGAGTTCGACAGAAGTCCGAAGATTCGTTGGGAGTGTTGTTGGAACCGACCGAGAACGAGTAGGGAGCTTGCCGAAGGGTTTTCGGAAGTTCGCCGAAAGGTTCGTCGGAAGTTCGCGAAGCTTGCCAAGAAAGATCGGAGCTTGCCAATGAAGCTCGTTGGAACTCACCAAGATCATCGTGAAGTCCGGGAGCTTGCCAGGAGTCCGCAGAATGGTTTCCGAGGGTTCGTCGGAAGACCGTCGGAAGTTTGCCGGAAGCTCGCCGGAAAAAGTCTTGACTTGTCGGACTTTGTAATAGCTTAGAAAATGTCTTTAAATTTGTAGTTAGCACGTAATTTGGTTTAGGATTAGGTGTTAATCCTATAAACCAAGTTTCGGCTAATTTGGCCTTGATTTGGATCGATTTGGGCCGAGTTTTAGGCCCAAATCGGAGTGCTAAAAAGTGCTGGGCGGTGGCACCGCCTAGTACCGCCAGAATGCCGAAGTTCGAGGCATTTCAAATTTGGGCTCCAAATTTGAATCCTCTTGGGGTCTATAAATACCCCAGAAGTTCTTGCTTGGAGAGCAAGAAGTGTGCAAGAAAACTAAGGGAAAACTCTATCATTTGAAGTAGAAGTCCCTCTTCCAAAGTTTAGAAGTGTTCTTAAGAAAGGTGTTGAGGGAAGCTTTATAAACAGAGTTTGTAAAAGGGAGTTTGTCTTCGCCCGTTGGAAGGAAGGCAGCTAGTGGAAAGCCGGTGGCCTCAAGCGAAGAGGAATCGGGAGTGGATGTAGGTCGGATGACTGAACCACTATAAAAACGGTTTACGTTTATGTTCTTGCATTTACCTTTCTGCAAACCATATTTTCTTTGCTGCTCAACTAACTTATCACTGCCTTCTTCCTCTCTAAACACTCCCTACTTTAAGCACTTTCCATTACGCTTTAATCGGAATCGATTTTAGTTAAAAACGTGATTTTTATCGTACGAAGTTTCCGAACTTGTTTAAATCGCCAAAAATCTATCGTTCTTTACCGTTGCACTAATTCACCCCCACCCCCTAGTGCTGCTCGATCCCTAACAATTGGTATCAGAGCCACGTTCTTTTTCTTTCGGATTTACACTCGTGAGAAATGGCTCTAAATGACTTTAAAGAGGGCTTTTCGATTTTTCGTTCACCGTTCTTTAACGGTTCGAACTACACAAATTGGAAAACTCGAATGAAAGTTTTCTTGATTTCTCTTGATTTAAACTTATAGAACATCGTTGAAAATGGATTTCAACTTTTCTCTAAACCGACGAACGAATGGTCGGATTTGGAGAAAAGATCATTTTCTTTAAATGCAAAGGCTATGAATGCCTTATATTGTTCTTTAGATAAAACTGCGTTTAATCAGATTTCAATGTGCGAAACGACTTTCGATATTTGGCGGACACTTGAAATCACGCACGATGGAACTAGTAGAGTTAAAAACTCAAAAGTAAACATCTTATTGCATGATTTTAAGCTCTTTCGAATGACACCAAGCGAAACTATCGGCGATATATACACCCGCTTCACGGATGTCGTCAATAGCTTGAAAAGTCTTGGTAAATGTTTTTCGAACTTTGAACTCACTAACAAGATTTTAAGATCTCTCCTAAAGAGTTAGGATCCAAAAGTAATGGCTATACAAGAAGCTAAAAATTTAAATGACTTATCTCTTAAAGAACTCATTGGGTCTTTAATGACCTATGAAATGACATTCTTGGAACACAATGAACTCGATAAACACTTGAACCACTTTCCAAAGAACAGGAAGGATTTGGAACATTGGACAAATGAATGCCACTTGAGTTTGATGAGAACATTGTTGAGAACCTTGAACTTTTAATGAATCTTAACAAGTTCATTAAACAAAAATTAAAAAACACAAATGAACTTGAACGGAGAAAGAGGCCAAAGAAGAAGAAGGCACCCAAGGACGAATCAAGAACTTCCAAAGGTGAAACGGCAAATTGGGCTTTGACGATTTTCGACAATGAGGTAAGTAACTCACTTGAAATGCTTTTACCTTATTATGAAATTACTTGAACTGTTCATGAATGCTTAACTTAGTTAGTAGGAATTTTTTTATGCTTTTCTTGTGTTTTTGAAAATTAAAAAAATGTTTTAAAAAATTATATCATGCTTTTCTTTCTAGTACTTTTGAAAAGTAAAATTTTTGAATGGTGTATGCAACATTATGAATGATGATTGAATGATTTGTAATAATGATTGTACATCAACTATATGTTATTCTTGAAAATATTTTGATGATAATTTTTATAGTATCATGCTTATGATTTGAAAATCTCTATCTTGGATTAATGGCTCTTAAACTTTTTTATGATGAAGTTTTTAGATGATGCATGTCTTCATGAAATCAATTGCAAAACTAAAAAACCTAACCCACAAATTTTCAAAATGAAAGAAATGTGATTTTGATGTTGCCTTATGTTATATTTGGACTTGATGGTTTTTCATGACGAGAATTGTTTTTCAAATTTATATAATGCTTGGCCTTTGTGTGAAAATGCAAACATGCTTACATGAGATCAACCACATAAAATAAAACACATAAAAATTGAAAATGTGTTATCATGATGTTTTATTTTTGATGTGTTTGGTCTTGACGAGTTTATGACTAAACTTATATCTTGTTGATACATGTTTTCATAAAAAGATTTGAATATGCTTACATGAAAATAATTGTATGAAATGCAAATTCATTCTCTATCCTATTGAGGTAAATTCACTTTACCAATCTTGTGAATCTCATGAAAATAATCATGATGAAAATTTTGAAAATAAATGAGTGTATCATGCGTTTGGTTTAAATAATTTCTCTTGAAACTTACTTTTGGGATCTATACAATGATACATGAATCTAGTAAAAAATGACAAGAGCATGCTTACATATAAACCATCTTCATTGCTCTTAATAAAATTTTCGTATGAAATATTTTTGATGCATTTGATCCTGATGACTTTAATGACAACTTGTATTTCAAAGTTATACGATAATGGCTTTCATGAAATTATTTAAACATACCTTATGAAATCATCATTGATAATGATAAAATTAAAATATCAAAAATTTATTGTCATGCTTAATAAATTTTATGATATCATGAGGACTTGAAGTTGTTATATCTTGATGACAAATTCATGTTTTGGTTTTAAAATTTGATACTCATCTTTTGAAACATGAATACACTTATATGAAATAAACAACTTCAAATGAAACACATTATCATGATAAATTGAATCTCATGTCTTGAAATAATGTGTTATATTTTTGTCTTGATGATTTTTATAATGAAGGTTGTCTTTCGTTTTTTAAATACTTATTTTGATTTGGCATAAAAAAACAAAGGCATGTTTATATAAAATAAATGAAAATCACCAAAAGAGAAATGCATGTTTCTTGAACATCTCTCTTTCTCTAAAGTTTTCGATTTTCCATGAAAGACAAGTAATAAATTCATTTATGATATTTTATGAATCACTTGAATTATGAGTGAGATTTTGATGATGTACTAAATTTTCAATCTAATCAAGATTAATGAACTCATTTATGTAAATCTCTTGATCTATGAAAATGGTTTTGATAATAAGTTTTATTCAAGTCTATCTATGTCATTTATGAATCTCGTAAGAATGATCTTGATGAAGTGAATAAGGTTTATGAATCATGACTTTGATTTCTAGAACTCTTGACTTGAGACATTCTTTTATGAAAATCAAAATCTTTTCCTCTATGATTGTTTCTTTTTATCATTTACCAAAGAGGAGAACAATTCAAGTTTATGTCATTTGTGAATCTCATAAACTATGTTAATGATTTTGATGATTCGAACTTGAATGAGCTTTATCACAATCCAAGTCTTGATATCTTGATAAGTGATACTTGAAATTATTTTTATGATTCATGATGAATTTAGATCTATCATGCATAAATCAAGTTGTTGCTTTTACTATCAAATGAATCATGAGCCTTGACATCATATCTTTCATGATATAGAAATGACAAGAATTCTTTGGCTTGTATGCCTTATGTGGCAATTGAAAAATTGATATAAAAGAAATTTGCCTTATGATGAATTAATGAATCATGACTTGATCTATGAGAATGATATGTTTTTATGCATCATGATTCTTGATTGTATACCTTTTATCATGAATTGAAAATTGATACTAAAGAAAATATTTGTGAATCATGATTATGATTTTTTGAAACTCAATATTTGAATCTTTATAAATTCATGATTTTGATAACTTCATGTCTTTTGAATTCATTACATGATATAATTGAATCATTGATTTATTCTTTTTATCATGGCATAAAAATACATGCAAAATATGCTAGCATTGGTATCCATGACTTGAACTTGATTGCATGCTTAAATCGATTTTTTTTTCTCCTATGCTTCAATACGTCTTTGTATGATTCATGACTTGATGATTGAAATATTCATGTAGAATTTTGATATGTATCACTTGTCATGATTTGAATATTGAAGTAAAAGAAATTGTGTTCTTCTTGATAACTTTTATGATGAATCACGAATCATGACTTGATCCATTATATTGATATATTTATATCATGATTTGAAGATTGATGTAAACTTTTTTTATGCAAACTTATGTGAAATGTTTATATCATCATATTTGATCCTACCTTCTTTTTGACAAAAACAAAAGGAGAGAAAGTTTTTGCTAGCTTGAACCTTCAATGAAAAATTTGCTAGCTCAATCATTGAAATAAAGGAGCATCCTATCATGAACATTTCAAAAGTTGCTAGCCTGCTACAAAAGCAAAATGCAAACTTGCATAAGAAGCAAGTGATGAAAAATTGCTATATTGTTTATCTTTAGAAAGAATTTAAAAACTTGCTATGATTGAATGTTTTAAAGTGATGTATGTTGAATATCTTGATTAATAGCTAGTATGATTATAAATTTGCATATCCTTGAAAACTAGCTATGATGCAACTTCTTCTTTTTGTTGATGACATAGGGGGAGAAGTAGATTGATGACTTCATGCATTGAATTGAATATTTAATATATTTGCATGATGATTTGGTTTGATTCTCTTAACATGAATGATACATGTTACTTGGATTTGGGGTAATCCAAGTGTTCTATCAATGACATATTGATAGGGGGAGTTTGTGTTAAACTCCGGGAAGTTTTGGTTAACTCTGTTAGTCATCAATTAGTTGTCATCATCAAAAAGAGGGAGATTGCTGAATCTCAGATTTTGATGATGAAACCAATTGATTGTGATTTGTTGTCTAACTGTGTTTTGAGTTACGCAGGTCTACTATCGATCAGGATTAGACAGTTGACGTTGGAAGAATTGACGTTGCGTCGGGTGATCACGTCAGGATATTGGATGTCGAGCCGGAGGTTCGGTCGACAATCGGTAGAAGGCTTCGTACGTTGGGCATCGGGCCAAGAAGAGCGTGTTGCGCCAAGGATATCGGGATTGTGGAGGTCAACCGCCGATTGGGTAACGGATCGCAAGAGACGACGATGTGCCGAAGAATCAGGCGAAGCGCCGACCAATGACATGCCGGGCAATTGAATGTCAATTCGCATTGTAATAACTGTCTAGATCAAAATAGAGTTTTTGTTTGTGTGTGCAGGATTAACTACGATGACGATGAAGACGTAAAGCGAAACAAAATATTGGATGACAAGTGTGATGGATCGTTAGGATTCAAGAGTTCGACGGAAGTCCGAAGATTCGTTGGGAGTGTTGCCGGAACCGGCCGAGAACGAGTAGGGAGCTTGTCGAAGGGTTTTCGGAAGTTCGCCGAAAGGTTCGTCGGAACTTCGCGGAGCTTGCCAAGAAAGATTGAAGCTTGCCAATGAAGCTCATTGGAACTCGCCAAGATCATCGTGAAGTCTGGGAGCTTGCCAGGAGTCCGCAGAATGGTTTCCGAGGGTTCGTCGGAAGACCGTCGGAAGTTTGCCGAAAGCTCGCCGAAAGAAGTCTTGACTTATCGGACTTTGTAATAGCTTAGAAAATGTCTTTAAATTTGTAGTTAGCACGTAATTTGGTTTAGGATTAGGTGTTAATCCTATAAACCAAGTTTCGACCAATTTGGCCTTGATTTGGACCGGTTTGGGCCGAGTTTTAGGCCTAAACCGGAGTGCTGAAAAGTGTTGGGCGGTGGCACCGCCCAGTACCGCCAGAATGCCGAAGTTCGAGGCATTTCAAATTTGGGCTCCAAATTTGAATCCTCTTGGGGTCTATAAATACCCCAGAAGTTCTTGCTTGGAGAGCAACAAGTGTGCAAGAAAACTAAGGGAAAACTCTATCATTTGAAGTAAAAGTCCCTCCAAAGTTTAGAAGTGTTCTTAAGAGAGGTGTTGAGGGAAGCTTTGTAAACAGAGTTTGTAAATGGGAGTTTGTCTTCGCCCGTTGGAAGGAAGGCAGCTAGTGGAAAGCAGGTGGCCTCAAGCGAAGAGGAATCGGGAGTGAATGTAGGTCGGATGACCGAACCACTATAAAAACGGTTTACGTTTACGTTCTTGCATTTACCTTTCTGCAAACCACATTTTCTTCGCTGCTCAACTTACTTATCACTGCCTTCTTCCTCTCTAAACACTCCCTACTTTAAGCACTTTCCATTACGCTTTAATCGGAATTGGTTTTAGTCAAAAATGTGATTTTTATCGTACAAAGTTTCCGAACTTGTTTAAATCGTCGAAAATCTATCGTTCTTTACCGCTGCACTAATTCATCTCCCCTCTTAGTGCTGCTCGATCCCTAACAACAATAACCTTGATAATATGTTTTCTAACTGCAAAGATACTGCTTTTGCTTGCAATCTTCCTTGAAAAATGCTTTGCAATGAAAAACCATGTATGAACCACCTGATAAGGTAATATACTAATTTGGACTAACTATGGCAAAGCAACTTTCTATCCAAAGTTAATACATTCAAGAAGACAGTAGAGCTTCAATTATAAAAAAGTACCTCTAAAATTTGATTTCTGATGCCAAAGAGTCATGAAATCAAGAGAAAGAATACAGCATATTCAAATGCAGAAGAAACACACAAACAAAGAAAAGTTGAAAATTTCAGACGAATTTAATACTCCAAAGAGTCAAAGCTTTGTCGAGAAACATCATATCAACCTAATAGTAAATGTAAATCAGAAAAAAAAGAAGATAAAAACGTAGATTCAGAGAACAGTAGAAGAGAGGGCAGTTATTCACATCATTTGAGAAACACAAAATGATAATAAATGAATGAGGTTTTCATAGACAAAGAGTGCTCGGAAGAAGCAAAATTCCAGAAGGCAAAAGAAATCAAAAACTCAGAAATAAATATATGACAATCAATTTTCAGGTAATCATATACCAAGGAAAGCTAGCAAGCCACAGCATGACCGCACACAAGGACAACACATGGCCACATTGAAACACCCAAACAGAACAAAAAGTATAACTACATATAATAGGAAAAATCAAATGTGCAGTTAACAGTTAACAGAACAAATAAAACCACATCCAACACTACGGAACTGTGAACCATAGACATGAAGAGCCGCATAAAAGGGCATTAAATCGAGGCAGACGATTTAAGCCACCCCAAATTCCAGAAATGACAAAAACCAATCAATCACTTGCAAATCCACAAATTAAGCGGAAAAAAGAAATGCCCATAATTCCAGATACAAACGCAGAAGTTATTCCTGATCTCCTTGGAGCAACAAGCGCTACAAATGGGACCATCCTAAATCTTAACAAAGAAAAAAAAAACGAACGTCAATCAGATCGGCAGCAACTATTAGATTACGGAACCAATCAACATGATTCGACATTGAAATTGCAAAACTCAGAAAAGAAGCTCGTCATCAAAGATTCCAAATACATCAGTATCGACAAGAGCAAAGTAAAGGTAACGGGGAGAGCCGTAGAGGACGATTACCACACCGGAGGCGCTGGAGGTGGAGATGGTTAGCTTTTGGTCGCAGGTGTAGTCCTTGATCAGCAGATCTGAGTTGCCGAACAAAATGAAAAAAAAAAAAAAACTTCAAGTTTCGAGGAAAAAGCAAGAGGAAATAGGGATAAAGAATATTGGGAAAGGATGAGATACCTTTGGCCGTCTTGCCGATGTCGGAGAATAGCCCCGGTCCTTTCATGGCTGCGGACGAGAAGAGACGGAGTTCTGCTGCAGATGTAAAGAGGGAGACACTTTACTACTTCGGCCTGGGAACAGGGGGGAGTACAATAAAAATAAAAAAAAGAAAATAACAATAATAATACTACTTTTCGTGACCGCTCTGGCTTGGCCACTCATCTAAGCCCGACGGGAACGGGGTACCCTGGCGACCCCTAGCCGGGGTAGAGGTACATGTTGCCCAACATCAGAATCCTCGGGCAGGGGGCCGGGAAAGCTTCCGTCACACGGACACACGACAACCGGTCGCTCACCCTATGAAGCGTCAGCTACGGCCCCACCGGTTCCTCTCCGGCTGCGAATGGCAATTGTGGGCGTGAGAATGACAACGATCGAACGACTCGTTGGGAAACTCGGAGATACCAAAAGAATCCAATGAGTTCTCGCTGCATACGTTGCCGTGAGAATGCATGTGATGCGAGGGTAACCCAATATGATGGCCATTGTCTTCTGACAATAAAGGAACTTTAAGAAGGGCAAAAAAGGCAGCATGCATAGCATAATGCTCCAAATGCGTGCGCTTCATCTTTGTGCTCTGCCTCTTCATACTAGGTGGGCTTATCTAGCACTCTACGATCCATCTGTCCTTAATTTTATAGCATTATTCATGGCATCTAATCACAAGTCCATATAATCCTATACAGGTTTATAATCATATTCTCGTTTCAAATGTGCCGTTAAACTAAATGAAACCTTGGTGTATATTTCTCTCTACAAATCGTGTAGATTTTGGATCCAAATGTTTGAGGGGGATGACGCCCAAAAACGTATGTGGATGCTTTTTAGTATCAACCTCTCCATGACTCTTAGTTTAAGGTAAGAATTAGATTGTTAAAAAATTAGCCTCCATTACCAATTTCCTATCGAACGCCATTAGATGACATCTGGAGCAGATCAGTTAAGTACATGCAGTCCAACCAAGTGTTTAAAGCTCGATACCTTATGGGAAACTCCCGAGGGCGTTTCCACAGGGTGGGCCGCGCAACAGAATAAACCAAGCCATTCTGGTTAATACGACCATGAAGAATAAGCATGAATGCCGTAGCTCTCATCGTCGCATGCCCACAGCGATCTGCGGTAACTGAAAACAAAATTTCGTTCAAAGTATATGATCAAATGAACTATCAAATGATCATGTCAATACAATTAAGTAGAAGACGCATGCGATTGTCATTTAGAGTGGTAAAAGACGCTGGTATACTGCTGAACCAGGAAAGAACAAAAATACCTTCGTTCCTAAACAATGCAGCATTTACGTTAGGGTAAAAACCCTTTGTTATAGTGATTTAGCAAGTTAATCCATGAAAACACTTGATCCCTAAGAAAATTGGGTCTGAGTTTAAGTGTTTTTGGAGGCACTTGCATTGTGAAACGTCTGATTGGTAGCATTTACATAATAGTTGCACCGATCATACTGAACAAACTCAAAAACTATCTCATGCGCAGGCAGAACCATAAAAAGAACTTGAATATTTGATTTGATGGCAGAACTGGAGAAAGCATGGAAAACATAGCGCTGCCATGGAGGACTTGTTACTTGTAAAGATCATTGATATCAGATATGGAGATCCTCGATGTCCTTGAATTTACTTGCGCCACCTGCTGATCTTTGTTCTGAGAGATTCACCACCAGCTGCCCACAGGCACCACTGATGTCTTGGCCCATCTCTTGACGAATTGTTGTCCTGATATTGTATACACCTCTAAGAACTTTTTGGAATCTTCTCACATTCTCTTCACTGCTAGTCCTGAAACAACTCGAATTACCAATCGGATTGAAAGGTATCAAGTTTACCACCTGTCTCCAACTAAAAACTGTTAGAAAATGGATCGGGCATTGTACAAATTATTTGTGCAGCTTGCACATCCAATATTGAGATGAAGAATTTCCTGAAACAATTAGTTCCTAAAGTTCAGACGATGGATGACATCAAGGCTATATTGGCGATCTGACAGTATATAGGAATGGCACTTCTGAACAGCTAAGCTGCAGAGACATTAAGGCAGTCTGTTTTATGAACATTTCTAAAAAAGATGACACATAAATTTAACATCTCAAACTGAAAAATCAGTGAAGACCAACAGTGACCTCACAATGGATAACTGTCATAATATAAAGACCATGGCCTGTGGACTAACTCCAAACTGTTTATACCTAATTTAGATCCATTTTCAAACAAAAAAAACCTCCATTCAAATAGACAATATTCTTCAACAACACATGGACAAAGCTTTTGAATTCCTAACTCAGATGAATCCATGTGATAGTACACATCTATTAGGATAACAGTTTGCAGGTGAAAGTGACCAGCTCATTTGACACACAAAACAAAAATAGCAGTCAGACAGCTATTGACATAGTAATGTCTTTGCTTCAAATTATCAGAAAAACAAAATATATCAAAAAATATTGTAGCTCATTTATCATGACATTTGCTGCCAAATATAACTTCTCAATTGAGAACTAAAATCAATTTTGCTAATAACAGGAAAACAAGGAAACAATCTAGCATGATTAGATAGGACAAGACCAAAACACCCTTCAATAATTAACTACAAAAAAAATATTTCTGATGAAATGTGTAGCCAAAACAATTCATATCTTGTAGTCAACAAGATAAAGATTCATATGTTGTACCCAACAACAACAACCTTCAGTAATTAAACTACAAAGTCTAATTTTTGTAGCCAAAAGATTCATATTTCTGATAGGATATTTTTCATATCTTGTAAAGGCATCTTAAGTCAGTACATCACAGCATATCAAAATGTTACTACATTTTTTTATTTATGTGCTTGTTCAAACAAACAAATACTTTTCATTAAATGACCATAAGAAGTTAATCAGTTTCAGAAGTGGACAGCAAACAATATATTTAGACGATAAGCTCACCACTTTCAATGTTACCAGTAATTTGCCCAGTTGGTGAGCATGCTGCTCGTGATCATTGACCCCATCAAGCATGATGTACTCTACAAAGACTTTCTGCTGACTGCAATCAAGGGTCATAAAAAGATTTGACTAAACTTGAAAATAATAAAGACAACATATTCAGCATATGGGTACAGTTTCCTAGTTCTCACGTGTTCATTTGATAGGTCTGTAATGCATCCATAAGTTTTCCCAAAGGAAAAGCTCGTGCTGCTGGCATTATCTGGCAACGAATATCCTGATCTGGTGCATGCAATGACACAGCTAGATTCACAGTTGGAAGGTCAATAGGCAGCTTGTTGATGGCATGAATTATCCCAACCTACAGAATGTATAACAGAAATATTATCATTTTGTGAACTTTTAACAGTGACTGTCTATGAAACTTAGCTAATAATAGATAAATAATCAACTGCAGATGAATTTAAGATGCATACAGGTTAATTTAGTAGCAAAAAGATATTCATTTCATTTTAAACAGAATGGAAAGATACTGCAATGTGCCTTATTGATTTTGTTTGCACAGAATGGTGACAACATGGCTTATTAACAAAAAACTGATATGTATATTTTTTTTATTAATTTTTTTCTGATGTTATTAATATATGTATGTTGCAATTCACACAAGTGTTGTTCATGTTTAGACAATAAACCATAATCATATATTAAAGGCTCCTTACTTTGAATTAACAAGAAAAAAAAGTGTGGCTATGAGATGTAAAGATCAAATCTAAGCTGAAGTTGTAATAGGCATGTTGTACTTAAGTCGAGATGCAATACTGCATCAATGATAGTGATCATATCAATACAAGAACAATTCTATTAAGCACACAGAAGAGAAACAACACAAGAGGATCAACAAAAACAAGATGAAAAACCCAAACAGAAAGTGATCATATCAATATAAAGAGAACTTTAAAGTAGACAAAAAAGAAATAAAACATAAAGAGGATCAACAGAAATAAGATGTCAATACCCAAACAAGAAAAAAAAAAAGGGGAAGTACAAGAAACACATTTAAGTGAACATTGTGAAAGGGAAAATAAATAATCTTTTGGAAATGATGAAGACCATGAAAGATGAAAGCCAAGAATCAGATTAAATTTGAACAGGTTCCATCAAGAAATTATGATATATAATATAAATTAATATCCACAAACAAATCCATAACCAAACAAATGTCCTCTGCAGTCTTCACCAATATAAATTATACTGAAAGCTACAGGAAACCCTTGTCAAATTAGAGTGAGAAAGGTCATATAAGAGTCAAGCTTTAGTGGAGCACTAAAACCATCAAACATCCTATTACAATGTAGAACATGCACCAACATAACTGTTTATGCTATTGTACGGCTTACAGGAAACAAGATAAGCATCCTTACTGAGAGATATTTAGGCTACAACTCAACAATAGGAATATAGCCCTCCATAGACATGACAAGCACATTGGGATTGTAACCTGGTTGGATGACAGCTTAAATGGCTTTAGCCCTAGACAGAAATGAAAAGCAAACCAAAATAAAAATAAATGCCTGGCATGGAATATTGTCAAATATTTTGACAATAAAATTTAGATAACTGTTCCACCAAGAAATGCACAATGGGAATCAAGGTTTGATGAAATTGATACATTTCAAACTCAGAAAATAAAATGGATGAAAGCACATACACATGAAGGAAAGGACATAATAAATCCACCAATAATTTTAAAAAATGCATTAGCAGTTAGTACCTACAGTTGATACAGTAATTTTTTTAGGTGATAGCTGAAATGGAAATCCTGTCATGATCTGGATAGCTTCCACTAAAGCTGCATAGTTGTTTAATGGTTCCCCCATGCCCTGTATAAGTAAAACCATCAATAAGGCCAAGGAGTAATCTAGGTATAGAATACAAAATTCACTAGCTATTCTTAATGGCAAAATAGAGAAGCTGTGTGTCCAATACGAAGATGCTTGAGATAAGTGTGTTGCAAAACACAAATACATTTAGAGCTAAAGCAGAAGAACCAAAATTAAAAGTTCACCTGCATCACATGCCAAATAGTTTTGAAAGGGTGTGAATACTTTCAAATTGGTGCACATTTATATTTCCCTTTTGTCAATCTGGTTTAAGATTTCGAACAGATCAAAACAACTGTAAGCATAATCAACCAATGCCTATCCATAGTCAACAATACCCATTGTAGTCAAAGGCGCTAAACACCAAAAGGCACTAAGGTGCCAAAATGCCCTAGCAAAGCGAGGTACTTAAATATCACCACCAAAACATCAAATTACATTCATTTAAAATACCAAAGTACTAATAATAAAACTGCTAAAAGAAAAAAGAATATTAATGTTAAAAATTGAACAATTTCCCTCAAGAAAGTCAATGACTATCAAATTCATAGACTATGGACCATTATTAATAATGATTAACATTACTTGATTACAAGAGAAAGAAACATAAGGAGAGGTGGAAGAAGTATGCATAAGGAGATAAGGGGTTGGGAGGGTAGCAAGTAGCTATTTGAGTGAGACCGTTCATCTGGTTCAATCGAACCAAATTGACTCGACTTAGGCTCAACCTAGCCTAAGTTGAATTAGGTGGGCACTTGGTCTGCCCAACGCTTGGGCCACGCCCGATTGAAGTTGCTTGCCTAGCCTACTTATCAAGCGCTCTCACCTCACCTGGGTGCTTAGGCGAGCGCCCAGGCGTCTGATGACTTCAATGAATTGACCCTAATGAGTTCTAAAGCAACACTATTGATATGTGCAACAAGACAATAAGTTATAGACAAAAGATGCTAACACATATATTACTATGAAAACAAAATTCTGCATATGTGTAAAGCGAGATACATGCAACAATTGTTCCACAATCTCTCCTATCGAAAGATTATTCACAAAACTTATTCAATGTCAACAAAGCAAATTGGCACTAATGCACGCTAAAGCAACATTCATGATATGTGTAACAAGACAAAACAAGTTTCACAACAAGAGATGCTAACACATATATTACCATGAAAACAACATTCCGTATATGTGTGATGCGAGATGCATGCACCAATTGTTCCACAATCTCTCCTGATGAAAGATTGTTCTTAAAACCCATTGTCCCAGTAGCACAGAATTTACAACCCATTTTGCAGCCCACCTGAAAACAAGCTGGTTATGGAACTCAAAGCTCTTGAAAAAGGAATAACTGCAGAATCTTAACCAGAAACATGGCATTCAATAGTCTACCTAAGATTATTTGTCATAAACCAGAAGATGGCTATTACACTAGAGTAAACAGAATGGTCGCACCTGGGATGAGACACACAAGGTTGATCTAGGACCCCCAGAACGAGGTTTTCCATCATATTTTCCGTGTCGTGTGTCATATCTCATAATTACAGCCTCCACAGAGTTGCCATTCTGATAATAAAAAAGAAATTTAAAACAACAATAATATCCTTTTCTTTAGCAAGATAACACTTAAGCTGTTCTATAAAAAGATCATAAAGTCTTCATAGGACAAGTCTAATTAATAATAAAATTTTTATCATCATTCACTCATCTGTCCTCTATAAGATCATAAAGTCTTCTTAGGACAGGTCTAATTAATAATAAAAGGTTTGTCAACATTCACTCATCTGTCGTTTATAAAATTTAAAGCCTTTTTTCTTTCAAAAATAATACCTTTATACTTGTTCTCAGTAACTGAGTAGATTAATCTGGCAGTGCTAGAGCTTCAAAATTTCAAATGGAACTTTCGAATCTTCTCGTAGTTCAGATAAGCTACTTTTATGGTGCATACACAGAGGTGTAATAATGGATTGAGCTGGCATGGGACTAGATTCCATTTAGGTATGGCTGCAGTGACAAATCAAGAAATCAAACTACGCACTAGCTGAACACAATTTATTCTTTTAATTCAATATTATCTTTGAATAATATTAATTATTTAATCATTATGTATATGGAATAAGCTAGACAACCATTAAAAGATTTATAAAGTCAAATATTGAAAAATAACTCTTTATTCCTTACTTTAGGTGGGAAATTAGCTATCTGAGGAGAAGGGCAGCTATCTTGTTGTCGGCATCATATTCTTCCTAATCCTTTATCTCCCAATCCATTACTTGGTTCTTGTCAAGCACATTTTTGAAGCGCAAACAACTAGAACTTAGGAAAGGTAAAGTTACAGATACTTATGGTCACATCAAGTAATGCTCCTAGTGGTCCAATTTTAGTTACCATCATGAATCTCAAAAGCAAGACAATTTGAATGTAAAGAGAAAGGTGTGAAAATAAAAAAAAAAATTATTTGTTTCCAGTGAAAAAATGATATAGGTGACCTGAAAGGCTAGTATCGTAGTGAAAACCAGGACCAGAGCATCGTTCACCAAAAAAATAGATAACATGGCTTCTCATCAGACCCCTAACTCTAATGCATTCCATTTTTCTGTCTACAGAGCACCACGATCACAAATGGGATGAAGGGCGAGAGAAATCTAAAGTTTGACCAAATTAAACTATCATACAACAAAACAAAAGTAGAAATTGACATCAAACCAACAAGCCTGAGGTCCACAGCTCAACCTATCAATTGACATTAGAATTCATTCTATCAGCACACAATAGGCAGAGCCACCCCAATCTCAAGCAACAAGTGAAATCAAACGGGGAACATCAGAATCCAATCTGTCAGCCCCAGATAGGACAAGACAGAGAAAGATGCGAGACCTGTAGACGGATGAGGAGCTTGGTTGTGAGTCGGTCGTTGGAGTCGAGGGCGGAGGAGAGAAAGGAGGTGAGTGGCCGGAACTTGGAGCTAAGTAGCGGGTACGCCGCCGAAGGAAGCGAGGGCACGTCGCTTAGATCACAGCCCGGGTTGTGGAGGACGTACCTGCTCATATTCACAACAGAAAAGAACAAACGGTGATGGTCGAAGAAGAAACAAAACCCTAAGAAGGCAAATTAGGAGGAGTGGAGTGACGGAGAGAGGGAGTTGTTGATTAGTTACTTCCAGATGAGGGGGACGAAGTGGGGACTGATGCCGGCGCTCTCGAATTCGGTCCGCAGGGCTCCGCCGTCGAACACGGATCGGAACGCCATAGGAAGCAGTAGGAGGATGGAAGAAGAACAAAGCGGCTCCGTCTTGGTTGTTATGAACTTTGGCTTTCCTCTTTATCTTATTTAATTGTGTATTAGTGTATATACTAATCTTGTTAAAATGAGATATTTTGCTCTTATCTTTCGTGGATATTCATGTGTTTTATCTATGTATTTGTTTTTTATTGCCCAAGTCTTTTTTTTTCCCTTCTCTCATAATTGTTCATGTATTTTCATATTGATTATTGTATTTGCTGTTTGGTTAGTTTTCTGCTTTTCGTGTGTGTGATTGGGAAAAACAAAACACAAGATAGAAAGAAATGCCTTTTTGGATAAAAATATTAAAGATCGAGCATTTTATAATTATTATAGTTCTAAAGCCCAAATGGCCTGAGGTTATGTATTGCAGGTGCAATGGGAACCCCACTTGGTGTCTTTCATCGGATATAACGTATGAGTTTTTCTCATATAAATTTTAATAAAAATTAATACCGTGTCATCTGCTAAATCTCTTCATGTCCCATTGGTGAGAGTCATATACATTAGGTCATCCTCATTAGATTATAACAGACATAACTCCGATCTTTTGGGAATTAAGTGTAATCATTTCGTAAGTAGCAGTAATGTGTATTTTCTATTTAAAAAAAGAACTAAAGAGAAGCATGGTAAAAATAAAGCAAAGTAAAAATTATTTCATTTCCACTACGCTGAAAAAGTTTATATATCTATCCTGTCAAAGTCTGAAAATAATATATTTACACCAATACATTTTAATATTATGTAAATATTCTTTCAAAAAAATAATTATATATATAATCTAAAAATATTCTTTGTTTTTACCAAATGATCCCTCCTTTGGTTTTAACCCAAGGGCACCCCTTTTTTTTATTAATTTAATAAAAATATCCCTCCCTCCACCAACCATCATCGATCATCATTGTTGCCCTTAACTATTGTCGTCATCTCTGCTCCAATCATGAGCAATACCTCCTCGCTTTCCTTATTTTTGTCTGCTTCCCACCCTCCCCTCTTTAGTTCATGGTGGTCGGATTTGTTATGAGCGTCATTGAGCACACTTCCATGTTCCTCGTCGAAACCCTCAAGACCTAGATGCAAACTAATTCCCCACCCTATAACTTGTTCTAAGCGCTGACTTTGCCTATGTCATTTACTTCTCCATCTATAAGATCTATAAGGAGTCACTCTCGTGCGAGAACAATAATTCGATCACCTATGCATATTGTTGAGAGGAGGGGTGCATGGGGAGAGGGGGGTGGGGTGCTTTGTGGAGGAGGTGGAAAAGGAGAAAGGGAGTGAGAGGAACAAGAAGATGAGGAAAGACAAGCGCAGAGGGAGGAGGCAATAGGGCAGGGGGAGCGATAAAGGAGGCACCACTTGCGATAGGAACAGGGGGCAACAACGACAAAGGCAATGATAATCAAGGGTGGTGGAGGCGACAATGGTCAAGGGCGACGAATAGAGGGAGAGGTATTTCATCAAGTTGACGAAAAAGGGGTGCTCTAAATAAAATTCAATTGTGAGGTATCATTATATATATATATATATATATATATATATATATATATATATAAGAGCATATATATATACATATATATATACATATATATTTGTATACATATATATATACACATATATATACATATATATATATGTATATGATTTTCCTGTTCTCTCTTTCTTTCTTTAGGTTTCTCCCAGAAGGTTGCCTTAGGTTTTATTTTTCTCATTTGATATTTTTTATAATACCCTAAATGTCCCTTGCCCTAGCCACCTACTTTGAGTAGGCATTATTGAATGTCACCTCCACCTCTACTACCCTTTGCTCTGCCACACTATCTCTAACATCCTTTATTGGGATCAATGTCTATGGGATACCGAGAAAGATAGCTTCAGATCCCTAGAGAAGGTAGAAGGCATCAATCATCCAACTCTAGGAAACATCCATAATGATGGAACAATAGGGCACCTAGGAATCCAAATGGAACTCCTCCAGAGCACGTTATTTAAGATAACAAAGAGAATGTCATTATTTAAGGAGGACAAGGATGAAAGACGAGAACATAGGAGAGGGCAAGAGGAAAAGGGTCGAGTCAGGTGGCAAGGGTTTAGAGACCGATGTGGAGGTTGATCTGTATGAGGTTTGGGTTTGATGATCCGTCAACACCATATTATATTTTGGAAGTAAGTTTTAGCAGAGAAGAAAACTATCAAAGAAAAACTAAACATAAAACTATAAAAAAAACTTATATTGCTTGTAAAGCTAAAAATACTAACTATAAAACTTAAAATAATGAAATAAAAACATGATAGAAAGCTTATAGAGGTATTAAGATTACAAGTTGTCTTTCGACAACCCTTGGATGCTCTCAACAATTCATATATCGCTACCAGTTTAAGTCTCCTCCTTTCTCGCTATTGGAACCTTCTCTTGAGGTTTGGACAAGTAATAAGCCTTTTTTTTATAATACCCTAAATGTCCCTTGCCATAGCCACCCACTCTAGGTAGGCATTATTATTGATTATCGCCTCCGCCTCTACCGTCCTTTGCCCTATCACATCATCTCCAACATCCTCTGTTGTGGTCAATGTCTATGAGATACCGAGACAAGTAACTTTAGATCCTAGAGAATGTAGAAGGCATTAGCCATCGAACTCTAGGAAACTTCTATAGTGATAGAACAATAGGGCACCAAGGAATGCAAATGGAACTCCTCTAGAGCGCATCACAAAGTTGAGAGTGGAGGTGACAAAGGGTGAGGAAGAGAATGTCATCATTTAAGGAGGACAAGGAGGAAAGGCAACAACAACATAGGAGAGGGCAAGAGGAAGAGAGCTGAGTCAGGTGGTGAGGGTTCAGAGGCCAATGTGGAGGTTGATTTATATGAGATTTGGGTTCAAAGTTTCATTGACTCCATATCACCTTTTGGATGTAAGTTTTAGCAAAGAAGAAAACTACCATAGAAAGACTAAGCATAAAACTAAAAAAAAAATATTACTTGTAAAACTAAAAATACTAACTACAAAACTTAAAATAATAAAAAAAAACATGATAGAAAGCTTATAGAGGTATTAAGAATGCAAGTTGTCTTTAGATAACACTTGGATGCTCTCGATAGTTCACATATTGCTACTAGTTTAAGTCTCCTCCTTTCTCGCTGCTAAAACCTTCTCCTAAGGTTTGAACAACAAACAGTAGGTTTTGGGGATTTCTCATGCTAGTTGGACAAAGCTTTGATGGGGAGCTTTAATTGGAACTCAAGAAAGAAGGCTACAGTGGTAAGGATGGATTGAACCATGTAGAATTCTTCTTTTCTTTATTTTCCTCTCTTCTCTTCTCTATTCTAAGGCTAGAATAGCTAGGGCTGGTTGTGCTCTTTTCTCTATTCTAAGGCTGGAATAACTAAGGCTAGAGACTTCTTTGGTTGCATTTAGATAGGGGCATAGCCCTTGTTTTATAAGGAGAGGAGTGCCATAAGTCCTTAAAATTTAAAAAATTTTCTTGTAGGGCACTCACAAGTAGGACTTTTTTTTTATAAGGCTATCACTATTGGGAAATCTGGGGTGACATCATATGCACAGCGGAAGAACATGAAATAAAATCTTAGAAATTTCCATAGAAAAGAATGTTTCATCATCGTGCAAAAGATTGATGTGCAAAAACATTGGAAACCGAAAAACTACGCTTATAAGAGAAATATATTACCTAGGGAGATCATATATTTCTGAATTCCTATGAATCTATAAGAGAGGATAAGGAGATATACTATTCTCCTTTATAGCGATGATCCATAAGGCAGGGGCTGTGAAAATTCTCCTCAAATCACTGCTCAATTCTCCTCTTCGCGTGCACCACACAATCAAGAAGGGGCTCAGCCCTTCTTGCTATCCACATGCCGCAAAGAGGGGTTGCTAGCTGAGGAGGAGAGAGGGAGAGGAGAATAGGAGGTGATAGCCAAAAGAGCCCTAGCTTATAGGTCTTTGGTTTCCTCCTATTTATAGAGGTCCCCTGTTAACTTAACCCTAATAGATCCTACCTTATTGAGTACTGGATCTCTATCTAATAACCCAAACCTCTTAGATTAGTGGATCTCTACCCAATAATATCTTATTAGCTCTTATTGTATCTCATCCATAGGATCTAATAATTTAGGGGCTTATTGGATATACAATAAGATAAGGGTTCCAGTAGATATCTTATGTCCGAACCTCTACTTATCACAGCACCTACCAAATATGTGTGACTCTCTAGCTCAATATCGAGCTGACCATGAGTCATACTTATCAGAACTTCTTCTAACTCAGTGAATTATTATCTCCATAATAATTTACTCGACTCATCGATTATGGACGTACTAGGCCACTACACCGTAGTCCCTAGACGATACAAAGAAATCTAATCCTTTAAACCTATTTATCCTTAGTTATCGTGTACCTATAGTCTCTCATTCATCTAATATTCTAAAGATCATATATTAGGCAGGGTGTTGTCAGGTCTATACAGTTTCTATTTGAGTCTTGTTTTAATTAGATTCTCCTAGAGAACTCTTTTTCTCTCAATTTGAATGACTCTAGCCAGAGATTTGTCCGAGTAAGAATACATGAGATATTCCTCTCATGACATTGAGAGTGGATGATCCTCTATCGATACTCAATAACCCTCATAAAGTTGGCTGCCACTCCCGATGATCGATTGTGCTAGATCTGAAACTTCCATATCTATAAGTTCAGTATCAAAGAGTGGAGTACTCATATATGACATCTTTGGTGTCTCAAGTCTAAGGATCATATACACTACTAAGACTACGAAATCACTGTTTGTCAATAAGGTATCATCAATCATCCAGAATTTCATAAGTGGATCAATCAGTGAGCTTATTCTCCAATGAGCATCTGCATTGTATCCTTATTGTCCCCACACGAGCAGCTATAAGACCAGTCACCTCCATTATATGGACAGGTATGTAGCACATAAGTCTATTCGGTTATCTCGAAATCCCTCTTGAGTAACTTATGGTCGAGATTATTTAGGGTTTGTATTTAAAGGCGAATCTGTCTCATTATCATGATCTTATCACGATTCGATTCCCATTATACAGATTCATGAACATCACAATATATGCAACACATAAGATGAAGTAATAAAATATCAATAAATAATAAGTAAAAAAAATACGTATGATGTCATATGTGTCATCACTCACGTGATTGACTTGTAGGGCACCTATGACTAGCAATCTCCCACTTGAGTTAAAGCTAATCACCTATGTGTCTGATCCCCATCAGACCCCTATGATGCTCAAAGGTAATATGAGATAATGACTTCGTAAGTGGATCTATTATGTTATCTTTGGATGAAACTCTTTTCACTACTATATCTCCTTGGGTGATGATCTCTCTGATCAGGTGGAATCTCCTCAGAACGTGCTTCGACTTCTGATGAGACCTGGGTTCCTTCACTTGAGCAATTCCCCTGTTGTTATCGTAATATAAGGGAATCAGCTCCTCGTTGCTCGGTACAACTTCCAAATCTATAATGAACTTCTTCATCCAGACTCTCTCCTTTGCTGCCTCTACTGTAGCAATGTACTCCGCCTCTGTGGTTAAGTCAGTAGTAGTGTCTTACTTAGAACTCTTCCAGTATACTACTCTATTCATGGTGAACACGTACCCTGAATTAGATTTGCTATCATCGACATTAGATTAGAAGCTTGAGTCCGTATAGCCCTCAACCCTGAGGCTACTTCCTCCATATACTAGTAAAAGATCCTTAGTACTTCTCAAATACATAATGATACACTTTACTATTTTCCAATGCTCCAATCCTGGATCTGCCTGATACTTGCTCATGACACTCAGAGCATGCATTATATCATGTCTAATATATAGCATAACATACATGATAGATCCTATTGCTAAGGCATAGGGTATCCTATCCATGTCTACTCTTGTTCAGAAGTTTTTGGGAATATATTCATAGAAAGTGATATTCCATGTCTCATTGGTATGAGACCTCTCTTAGAATTTTTCATGCTAAACCTTTTGACAATGGTGTCTATATACCTTAACTGGGATAAGCCAAGCATTCTCTTGGATCTATCTCTATAGATCTGAATCCTCAATATATATAATACTTCCCCTAAGTCCTTCATAGAGAAGTGTCTAGATAGCCAAGCCTTCACTGTGGAGAGCATTCCTACATCATTCCTAATGATCAAGATAATATTCATATACAGTATCAAAAAGGTGATAGTACTCCTACTACCTTTTTATATACATAAGGCTTATCTTTGTTCTTAATAAAGTCATAAGATTTGATCACTTCATTAAATTTTATGTTCTAACTTCGAGAAGCTTGCTTCAGTCCATAGATGGACTTAAGCAACCTACATACATTATTTGGACTATCCTTAGACACGAATCCCTCAAGTTGTATCATATACACCTTCTCCTCGAGATTGCCATTAAGAAATGTGATTTTCACATCCATTTGTCAAATCTCATAATCATAGTGTGCTATAATAGCCAATAGAATTTGGATGGATTTTAGCATGACTACAGGTGAGAAGGTTTCGTCATAGTCAACAACTTGCCGTTGATGATACCCCTTAGCCATTAACCTTACTTTATAAGTCTCCACATTTCCATCTACTCCAATCTTCTTCTTGAAGATCCACTTGCAACCAATGGGTACGATACGCTCAGGTGTATCAACTAGGTTCCAAACATTGTTGGAGTATATGAAATCCATCTTAGAATTCGTGGCTTATTGTCATTTCCCAGAGTCTATACTCATAATAGTCTCCTCAGAGGTTTGGGGATCAATATCCTCAATATTCTCTCCTTTGATATGTCTCACATATCTCTCAAGATGATGAGATACTCTCTCGGACCTACATAAAGTTGGAACTTGTGTACTAGATATCTGAACAGACTCTAGTTATGGAATGATGCTTGAGCTAGGTTCTCCAATCTCGCTTAACTCTATCACGCTCTCATTGTCTCCACAAAGAATATGTTCCTTCTCAAGGAACACTGCTCTCTTGACTACAAAGACCTTTTGGTTCTCGTGGTGATAGAAATAATACTCATAAGTTTCCTTGGGGTATCCCACGAACTTGCATCATTCCATCCTGGATTCCAACTTGTCGGGGTTGTGTCTCTTAATGTGGACAAGGTAGCCCAAAATTTTAACAACCTTAAGATCGGGTTTCTTCCCTTTCCACATCTCATATGGTATAGACACTATCGACTTAGTCGAAATTCTGTTCAGAAGGCGAGCTACGATCTCCAGAGTATATCCCCAAAATGAAATGGATAGGTTGACGAAACTTATCATGGACCGCACCATATCTAATAGTATGTAATTTCTCTTTTTTTGATATACCATTAAGCTATAATGTATAAGGAGGTGTTCATTGAGACAAAATTCTATCGTCCTTGAGGAACTAAGTGAACTCCATACTTAAGTATTCTTCTCATCGATCTAATCGAAGAGTTTTAATACTCTTTTTAGTCTGGTTCTCTACTTCATTTTTATATTCCCTGAATTTCTCGAAGGCTTTAGGCTTGTTCTTCATCAAGTACACGTGTCCGTACTTAGAGAAATCATCAGTGAAAATAATGAAATAGGAATAACCACCTATGACGTGATTTGACATGGGGACACATACATCACTATGTATAAGTTTCAGCAACTCAATGACTCTATCTCCAGTTCCACTAAATAGAGAGTTGATCATCTTTCGAAGAAGGTAAGGTTCGCAAGTCGTATATGACTTGTAGTCGAATGGATTTAGATATCTATTATTTAGCAACTTTCGAATCTTTCCCTCATGGATATAACCTAGCATACAATGTCATATGTATACATTGTTCACCTCATCTCGTTTCCTTTTGAACACACTTACATTCATGATACGTGAGTAGTGTCTAGCATAAACAGACCATTATACAATGTTCCTCTTGTGATGATCTTATCATCAAATAATATTGAATAACCATTATTCTCAAAAACTAATTTATATCCACTAATTATCAAATATGAAATAGAAATAATATTTTTAATAATAGAGGGAACAAAATAGCATACATCCAATGCAATTATAGCTCCATCAAGCAGATGTAGAGTGACCTTATCAACAGCCACTATAGCAACTTTTGCTCCATTGCCTATCTTGAGGTATATTTCGCATCTCGCCAATCTCCTAGATCTTGCCAGAACTTGTAATGAATTGCATATATAATAAATACTACCGATATCCAATACTCATGTGTTATCATAAGAGTCTTACAAATGGAAATTGATCATGAATATACCTGAAGCTTCTCAAAGCTTCTGTTTCACCTTCTTTGTAAGGTACTCTTTGTAGTTCCTCTTCTAATATCCATTTTTGCTATAGTGGAAGCACTGGCCTTTGTCCTTTGTCAGGTTCTTCTTAGCAACCTTTGTTTTACCTGATCTATCCTTGCTCTTGCCCTTCTTAAGGGACTTCTCTGTCTTCCTCTTTTTTTTGGTCTCATCAGCATAGAGAACTAGCTTATTTTTCTTGATGGTACTCTCTGCTTACTCAGTATATTGAGGAGCTCTGGGAGGGTCACCTTAAGCTTGTCATATTAAAATTCATAATAAACTATGAAAAGGAATCTGATAGGGATTGAAGAACAAGGTCTACATACAAGTTATCCTCTAGGACTATTCCTAGACTTGTGAGTTTCTCTATCTACTAAATCATCTTGATAATATGGTTCTGAACCGGCGTCCCCTTAGTCATCTTGGCCTGGAAGAGCCTCTTCGATATCTCATATTATTGAGTTCTTCCTTGTTTCTCAAATAATTTATGGAGATGTAAGAGTATAAATCTGACATCCATCTTTTTATGTTGTCTTTGTAACTCGGGAGCCATGGAGCCCAACATGTAACACTGAGCAAGAGTGGAGTCATCTATGCACTTCACGTAGCAAGCGATCTCATCCTCGCTTGCCCCTTCATCAGGCGTAGGCATCATTGTATCAAGTGTTGAATCTCAAATTTTAATGATGAAACCAATTGATAGAGTTTTTAAACTAATCTATGTTTCAAGTAACGCAGGACTAGCTTCGATCATGGAGAGATGATTAAAGCAGGAGGAATCAGACGTTGGGCCAGAGTGGAACATGTTAGAAGATTGGACATCGAGCAAGAGGATCGGTCGACATATTGGAAGAAGGCTTTGTGTCATAGGTTCAAGCATCAGGCCAAGAAGAGCGAAAATTACACCAAGGAGATTAGAGTTATAGAGTCAATATGTCGATTGAGCAATAGGCCGCAAGAGAGGATAATGCGCTGAAGGATCGGACGAAACACCGATGAACCAATGACATGCTAGACAATAAATGATTCAAGCTTTGTAATAATTGTCTAGATCGAAGTAGTGTTAATTTGTAATTGGGTTAGAATTAGACTAACTCAATTAGAGGCCCATTAGGCTTAAGTTAGGGCTATGTTGGGCCAAGATAAAAACCCAAACAATGACCCAAAAGGTGGGTCAGCGGTAGCACCACCAGAACAGGTGGTGGAACCACCAGTGGCTTAGTCTCCGAGACATAGTCTCCAAAACTATGTCAGGCAGTGGTACTACTAGCACCCGGACCCGGGATGAGACTGGTTTTGGCTTCAAGTTTGAATCCATTTGGAGCTTATAAAGAAAGAGAGAGGAGAAAGAAGAAAATAATATTTACATCATTTGCAAAGATAATTTAGAAATGTTTAAAAATTTTAAGATAAAATTATAAATAATAAAAATAGAGATGCAAGTAACAATCTTGTTTGGGAAAAACCTAAATAGGGTATTGTTTGAAAAAAAAACCCTAAAATATGAGTATTTTATAAAAAAAAATCATCCTTGATACAATCAATTCAAATATAAGAATATGTGATACGATTTAAAATATAATAATTTTTTTCACTCTCACATAAAACCTTGAATTGATTTAAGCATAAGACTGATCATAGTAATCACGTTAAATACATCCCAACACTAATTTTGCATGATTTCTTGTGACATAAGAGACTAGTTTTAACGTATCATCTAAAACATCTACCTCTTAAAGTTTCAGTTCTCTAAATGCGATGATAAAGTTTGTGACATGACAATCAATTTTGACACTAATAAATTTCATTATTATGAGTATGAACTGAAATATACACATTTATCTTTGGAACTTACTGTTTATTTATAGCTTTCCTTTCTCTACCACTTCGCTGCGCTAAGGTTCTCAACCTTTTTCTCTTTTCCTTCTTCTTCTTTCGTCTCTCATCTACCTTTCGTCTTCCTTATCAATCAGCTGCTCAAATTTGAAAGAACAAGAAGTCATTCGATCAACAAGACGTATTGTTACGCTTTACGTAACAATACGACTTCTGGCAAATCCAGTGTACAGAGCAATCATCATTGAGCCCTTCACAAGCTTCCAACTCAACCTTATCTTCCACCTCTGTATCTCCAATAACAAAGAAAGAGGAAACGCCCCAAAACTAGAAACTTGGTGCCGTGTAAAGTTGCATTGTCGCCGTATCACCCACGGGTGAAGTTGACAAAACAAGTGAACAGTGACATATCCCAGACCAAGTCGGAAACAAGTACTTCCGCCCTCGATTCCTCCTACACTGTTCGGATTGAGGAGAAAAGATGTCCCAAAAAGAACAATAGAGAAGAGAGAGAGAGACTAATCTAATTAAGCTAAAATATGTGCGTGAAAGAAAGTAGGCATCCCAAAATTGTGGGAGAAAGCATAGAAATTATGAGATAAATCCAATCTCATCATCCCATCGAATTGTCCTAAAAAGACTTTCTTTCCATTCTTAACCAAAAGCACAATCGCAAGCAAAGTATACAGCAACAACAATAACAACAAAGTTGTAAGTCCCAAATATTTGAGATCGGCTACATGCATCTTTTTCCATCATTGAAATTTGTAAAAAGTCATATGTTTAGTTAGGTTCATAGTACTTAAATCTTTATTTATAGTTTCTATTAAAGTCTTTTTAGGTTTTCATTTACCTCTCCTCGTACCAATAGCATTAATCGTTTTACCTTTCTGGCTTTCACATTCGGAGATCTCCTAAGCACATGCTCATACCATCTTAAAAGATTTTCTCTCATTTTATTCTCCATCAAAACGATAATTACTTGTTCATAAATAAGAGTATTTCTTTTTCTAACTATCTTTCCTAATAGTTCCAAACATCCATCTCAATAATTTCATCTTGGCAATACAAACTTTATATATATATATATATATATATATATATATATAGTTTCTTAACTATTTAACATTCAGATTCATACAATATTGTTGGTCTCATAAGTATCTTATAAAATTTTTCTTTTAATCTCAAAGATATCTTATGATCACACAAGACTTCTTATGCCTCTCACCATTTTAACCATTCTGTTTTTACTTTCTGAATAATCAATCTCTCCATCTTATTAAAAATAAAACTGTGCAAATTGCCAAATAAGCATTATTCCTTATTATTATAAAAAACATTCTATATGCTATAAAGATCACTACTAATTTAGTGGAAATGTAAGCTGCCAAATGCTATAAACATTCTATATGCAAGTTGCCATCTCAAGAGAAGCAAAAGTGCAAACTTGCAAAATTTGCAATCTTGCACGTCTTTAAAACTAATGATGATTTGGTGATCATGCATGTTATAAAGTAATGTAAAATTTGCCAAATTGCATATCTCAAAAGCTTGGATAGTTGCACTTCTTTTTTTTATTGATGACAAAGGGGGAAAAGTAATGATGATTTGGTGATCATGTATAATAATTATTTATACTTTAAAATTTCATATAATTTAAAATTTCATACATGATGTACTTTAATGATTTGAAATCATGATGTTTATGTATGAAATACTTTAATTTCAAAAGTTCTATCAATATGGCATATTGATAGGGGGAGTTAAGGTTAACTCCGTCATCAATTATTTGTCACCATTAAAAAGGGGGGGATTGTTGAATCTCGGATTTTGATGATGAAACCAATTGATTAAGTTTTTGAACTAATCTATATTTTGAGTAATGCAAGACTAGCTTCAATCATGGAGAGACGATTAAAGCAGCAGGAATCAGACGTTGGGTCGGAGTGGAATATGTCAGAAGATTGGATGTCAAGCCGAAGGATCGGTCGACGTATCGACAAAAGACTTCGTGCCATGGGTTCGGACATTGGGTCAAGAAGAGCAAAAATTACGCTAAGGAGATCAGAATTGCGGGGTCAGCATGCCGATTGGGCAATAGGTCACAAGAGAGGATGATGCGTCGAAGGATCGGATGAAGTATCGATAAACTAATGATATGTCGGACAACAAATATTTTAAGCTTTGTAATAATTATCTAGATCGAAGTAGTGTTAAGTTGTAATTAAGTTGGAATTAGGCCAACTCAATTAGGGGCCTATTGGGCCTAAGTTAGGGCTGAGTTGGGCCAAGAGAAAGGCCCAAACTATGACCCACAAGATGGGTCAAGCGATGGCACCACTAGAACAAGCAGTGGAACTACTCGTGGCTTAGTCTCTGAGACAGTTTCCAAGAATGTGTCAGACAAACTAGGCGGTAGTACCGCTAGTACTCGGAAGACCTGGGATGAGATTGGTTTTAGGTCAAAGTTTGAATCTATTTGGAGCCGATAAATACCCCTCTCATCTCTGTTTAGAACACACAAGCACCGAGAACATAATAGTGAGAAAATACTATTGTAATTACTTAAGAGTTCCCTTCCTCTTATTCTAGTTTAGAATTCTTTTTAGAGAGGAGTAAATGCTTGTAAAGGTTGATTACTGAACTTGTAAAAGGAGAAGAGAGCTATAAGAGGGTGGTTGATCTTTGCCCATTGAAGAGTGGATGCTAGTGGCCTTGACAAAGGAGGAATCGTGAGTGGACGTAAGTTGAACGATCGAACCACTACAAACTTTGGTGTATAATTTCTATTATGCTTTTCATTATCATTGCCATCACTTTGTAAGTTAATTGCTTAAGTTCACTTACTCTAAGTCAAGCACACTTTCAATATCGGTTTTCATTAGACAAAAGATTCCATCGAAACGAAAGTTTTTGAATCAAAACATTTTTCTAATGAAAGCACTAATAAGAGGTCCCTTCCTCTTATTCTAGTTTAGAATTCTTTTTAGAGAGGAGTAAATGCTTGTAAAGGTTGATTACTGAACTTGTAAAAGGAGAAGAGAGCTATAAGAGGGTGGTTGATCTTTGCCCATTGAAGAGTGGATGCTAGTGGCCTTGGCGAAGGAGGAATCGAGAGTGGACGTAGGTTGAACGATCGAACCACTACAAACTTTGGTGTGTAATTTCTATTATGCTTTTCATTATCATTGTCATTACTTTGTAAGTTAATTGCTTAAGTTCACTTACTCTAAGTCAAGCACACTTTCAATATCGATTTTCATTAGACAAAAGATTCCATCGAAATGAAAGTTTTTTAATCGAAACATTTTTCTAACGAAAGCACTAATTAACCCCAACCACCTTCCCCCCCCCACTCTTAGTGTCGACTCAGTCCTAACATCAAGGACGCACATAATTTTCTCCATTGTAAGAACGATTCTTATGTTGCGAAGCCAATCTATATAATTTGGACCAGTGAGACAATTGACCTCAAGTATGCTACGTAAGGGATTTGAAAGCAACATTTTCTAAAAATAAAGATGCAGTAAAAATAAATAACATAAAAATTTTATAGAAATAAATAATTAAGATAAAGACTTCTATCTTAATCTACTCCCACTATTTTCTAATGAAACACACAACTCCCTCCGGTATGTGAATCGGAGTCTCCCGATAGATCTCTAATGAGGATTGGAATCTAATTAGCATCTTAACGTAACCTCGAGGGACTTGACCAATCATGCTAAGCCCGAAAAGATAGGTAACTCTTATCGATCACAACTCCTTATGATTCCTATCCTGTTCGACTTCCAAACCACCATGGCCTTAAGAGACTTGACTAACTATGACATTTGGTTAAGTTAGCACCATCGTAACAAGATGAGTCTGGTTCGATGATATGCCCTCGAGGGACTCGACCAAGCATACCACGTCCTTAGGTCATCGATAATAACTCTATGTCGTAGGCAAAATATCGAATCATGATATAGATAAGCCTCGAGGGACTCGACCAATTCAACCTATGTCGGGAATCGATTCCTACTTATAACGATGGAAGGCCACGTGGGTTAATCTAATTTTCTCATGTTTATCGACTTAATATTATCAAGAGAGGAGATTTTGATTCGGTCTCTTAATATGATGTGTCACACATATACATATTTAATATATATCTACATCATATACAAATATATATACATATCTAATAGGTGTATAAGTAATTACACATCACATGAGCAATCATACCAGATGATCATGAACCATATCTTAATATAATAAAGCCCAAGCCAATGGGCCCAATTACTCACATCAAGATCTATATATATAGCGGTGCATCTCTATTCCCTATAATCATCCATCTCGTCCTCGTCGGTTCCGTCGGCATCTTGGCACATCTCCATATGTCGTCATCGTCTGTCCTGACCTTATGGGTCTTGCTATTGCTTCTACGCTCCTACTATGTCTCCTCGTATAATTACAATATAATCACAAGCATGCAGGCTTGATAATAAACGAGAAAAATAGAGTCTCACAGATCTCAATAATAATAATAATCATAATAATATACACATACATCACATCACATGATATATGATCATCCGTCCATATCACACATCACATGTATACATCACCATGTAGGACTACTAGATAATAATAATTAATTAAATTATTTAATTAATTATTTTGTAGTATTTTGGGAACCCTATCATAAGGTGCCCCATATGACAGGTAGTCCCTTGTGTGGCTAGAAAATCTTAGCTACTAGGGGCTCTCCTATGACCAGGAATCCTAGGCCACAAGGCTACTTTGTGTGGCTAGAAAACTCTAGCCACCAAGGAGTCCTCTACAGCTAGAAAATCCTGGTTATAGGGCAGCCTTGGGCAGCCAGAAAAATTGGTCGCTTACTTGCCCCTTGAGACCAGGAATCCTGGCCACTAGGGTCTCTTGGGTGGTTAGGAAACCCTAGCCACCAAAGGTGCCCCTTGCAGCCAGGAAACCTGGCTGCAAGGGTTGCCAACCTACAAGCCGAGAGCCCCTTTGTTGCTTTTGTCCCTTCTGCCATTGGCCAGGCCGAGAGCAGTAAGTTGTGCTCTCAGCCAAGGCTGCCACCTCCTATTCTCCTCTCCCTCTCCTCCTCAGCCAGCAGCCCCAATTTGGGAGGCATGTGGACAGCAAGAAGGGCTAGCCCCTTCTTGATCGCGTAGTGTGCATAGCGAAGAGATTTGGGCAATGATTTGAGGAGCATTGTTGCAGCCTCTACCATATGGATTATCGCTAGAGAGGAGGATATTTAAACTCCTTTATCCAATCCTATAGATCTACAGGGATTCAGGGATATACGATCTCCCTAAGTAATTTTCTTATGCATAGTTTTTCGATTTTACGAGTTTTCATGCACCAACTTTTGACGACAATAAGAACCTATATTTCTGTACGAAATTTGTGATTTTTGTTTTTGTTCTTCCACTGTATATATGATGTTGCCATAGATTTCCCAACAAGACATCCTTGGTGTCTCAAGTCTAAGGACTAGATACACTATTGGGACTACAAAATCACTATCTGACAATAAGGTATCATCAACCATCCAGTATTCCATAAGTGGATCAATTAGTGAACTCATTCTCCAATGAGCACTTAAACTGTATTCTTAGTATCCCCACTCGGGTAGCTATGAGACCAGTCACCTCCATTATATGGACGGATATATAACACACTAGTCTATCTAGTTATCTCGATGTCCCTCTTGAGTAACCTATGACTAGGATTATTTAGAGTCTATATTTAAAGGTGAATCAATCTTATTATCATAATCTCATTATGATCCAATTCTCATTGCATAGATCCATTGACATCATAATATATGCAACACGTAAGATAAAATGATAAAATATCAATAAATAATAAGCAAAAAGAATACATATGATGTCACATGTGCCATCACTCACGTGATTAGCTTGCAGGGCACCTATAACTAGTAATCGTACCTCCCTTGCTTAGTAGCTATCCCTATTTGGGTGAGAGCTGCCTTGATCTAAGTCTTGTTAAGACTTGAATTAAGGTGAGTGGGTTATTAGAATTTAGGCTTTGCTTAGCCAAACTAGGCTGAATGGTGTTAAGATCATCCTTAATCATGACTCTCCCAATTAGACAATTCATATCCTATTAAATCTCGCTTTGAGGCTTCTTTGTCCATCTATAGATTGGAGGTTTTACTTTGGTTTATTGATGTGGTTAGCATCGTCGTGGTTGGCCATGTCACATTTTGATGGGGTTCTCCTCGTTGTCGATCGTCATGGTTCTTTCTCTTCTCGGGCCTTCAAGTTTGTTGTTGCCCCTTTTGGTTTATCTTTCTTTTTTATCATAATGGAGGAAGGCTTTGGTTCTTTGTATGTCAAAGTGAGAGTCACAAGTAGTCACTATTCTCTTTGCTTAGACGATAGATGTCATCTTTCATCAAGCCAATCTAATCTCGGGTGATAAGAAACTTCCTTCCATCCTTTTGGAGTTGATATGTTTAGGATTGACAAAAGTAAATAACATTTCGATCCCATAAATAGGGTCTCCTAAGGATGACTTTATATATATCAAGTGAAACCACATTACATATCATCTCGTCGATGAATTTCTTTGTGATGACAAACCATATCTTATATTATTGATTGATCTTCATCTCCACATCATCGTGAAGCCATTTAAGAGGATATGGTCATGGATATGGTGTTGTCTCTAGGCTAAGCTTCTTGACTAAGCTTGGCGAGATGAGATTCTTTAAGCACTTAGTGTCAAAGATTGTGCCAATGACTTCTTACTTCACTTGGAATTTTACGATGAAGAGCTCTTCTTAAACCTTTGGATTGGGGGCCAGATTTGAATCTATAACCTTCAATCTAGCTATCAATGATGGACGCAAATCTGGGTGTGAGACTAGTGAAATAGAGTCATTGCCCATGGTCGTGGTCGTGACTCATCGATTTTGATCATTCTTCAACTACTTTTTTTGGGAAGAGTTCGGAATGAACCTTCCAACACTTTCTCTGGAGTGACCTATAACTTTATAATATTCACAAAAAGATCACTTTGTTTAAAAAAAAAAGAAATTTTACCATCCTCAAAATTCTCTTAAGCCTTTGGTGGTTCTCTATGGTTTTCTATGCGAGATTCTCATTATGAGTGTAATTCTTTCTCTCAATCATCATTATTAGATTATTAGCAGTCAAAATATCATATACTTTAAATAAGCTTAATTTTATATGAATATGTTCATGGAGGCCAAAACTGTATTTCATAATCGTTAAGTGATCATCAAGCGAGATTCTAAGTGCCACTACTTGTTATTGAAACTCAGTAGTATACTCTTACATTGATTAATCCCTTCCTTAGTATAGATAATGTCACTTCCTCTATCTTTTTTCAACATACCCCATAAGGTATAATTCCTCTTATAGATAATGTCATATTCGTGACATGACTTCATCATTATTGATTTAAAGATACACTTTTCACCATGCGAGTGTATATCCGCAACTGTAATAATATAGATCAAAGTATCAAGTTGATCTATCTAGATGTCTAATACCTCAACATTGATCGAGCTATTGTAGGAGGGTATGTTAATGCAAGCCTCAACATGAAAGCGTTGAGTCCTTGTTGTGATGTTCTATTCAGTGGTGTCTTCTTTGCGGTTGCACATCCTAAGTGGAGATGACTCTCTCTCTCTTTTGCTATAATGTTTTTTACTTGATCATTCTTTACTATGGGGTTGATTTGGACTTACATCCAGCGCATTACGATCTCTATCTACTGAGCTAATACTATCATTTAGGCAATAAGGTTGGTAATCCTTTTGGATTGTTAGCTGTAATCCTGTCAGTGTTTCTTCCTCTATGTGAGTGCAGCTCAGATTCTAACTCTTTTAATTCTTTGCTAGACTCTTTGAATCCTTGTCTCGTAGTTATCATCCACATGATCAGTATAGGGTTCAAGTTCGACGATCAATTGATTCAATGCTACCTTTCATATGAAGTTTTGGTAGAGGAGAGAACTATCATAGAAAGACCAAGCATCAAACTAAACGAAAATAATCTTTATTTTTTGTATAGTCAAAATACTAAATAAAAGACTTAAAATAATAAAATAAAAGCATGATAAAAAGCTTATAGATGCGTGAGAACGTATGTTATATTTCAATAGCACTTGAGTCTCAGTTGTATGTGAAACATTATCAGTTTTGGTCTCCTCCTCTCTTGTTCCTAGAATCTCTTTCTAAGGTTTAGATAGAAGGTAGATGTTAGAAACTTCTCACAGTAATTGGATGAAGCTTTGATACAAAGTTTTGATTGTTGAAACTTGAGGAAGAAAACGTTGTGATAAGAGGACAGAACCTTTTTCTAAATGCCTCTTCTGTTAGCTCTTGGCACAAGCTAGAATTAGGGATTAGAAGCTATTAAGGCTGACAGCAAGTTGGAAAAGATTTCTAAATTAGAGTGGTTCTAGGAGGGAAGAAAGGTTGTAGAACTTGCAAACCTTTTCTTCTCTTTTCTTCGTTTCCTCTTAGCTATGGGTCTATGGGTCAGTTGGCTTCTTAAGAGGGTGCACGACTTGGATTGCTTTGGGATGCCGTTAAATGGGAGCACATCCCTTATTTTATAGGATAAGGGCTACCCTAAGTCCTTAGGGTTTAAGAACTTTCCTGGTATGACGCACACTTCTACTTCCCTTATAAGATTGTTATACCCCTCTTGCTTGATGGTTGTTCCTATTTGAGTGAGGGCTATACTAATCTAAGCCCTATTAGAACTTGAATTGAGATAAGGACTTGGCCAAATAAAGTTTTGAGGCTCTACAAGGCCCTTCAATAGTGGTTGGTGAGTCTAACTAAATATTATTGAAATCGTTCCTGAACATAAAGGATGCATCCTTTTAATGGGCCAGTAAACAAGCCATTAACTTGTTCTTTTAATTAAAACTTTTTATAAAAAAATTAAACGATAGATTCTGTAAACAATAATCAAAGCATGATACTTCACAAAAATTAATTCATCTTGAATCACATATTGACTCAAAGAATCTTAATTGGGTCCACAAACATTGAACTCAAGGTAATTTCTTATGTGCTGGTTACTTAATTTCTGTTTTTCCTTTTATTCTTCCATTATGTGCATCTTCTATGGCAGTTCTTTCGTTTGTGGGATGCATCAATATTTTGTGGCTACTTTTAATTTAATGTTTTCAACTTGTCTTGTAGACTGCCTTGACACATGATAATGACAATGTTACAATTGCCAACGAAATGTAACTATGGATTATTTAACTCAAAACAGATTCAATAATATCATGAGTTATTGTAAATGAAGCATACATTATTAGCCACTTATTTTCATGAACTGCAAATTATTAATTGATAGTGAGCAATGATATGAAGCTAAATCCACTTGTTCTTCCAAAATAGCAGGCATGCAAAAAGTAGATAAATTTCTTTGATGGATGATATGCTTTTCTGGATTAGTTAGGCAAATGTTTCAACAATATTATATATATATATATATATATATATATATATATATATATATATATATATATATATATAGTTTAGGTTACTTATTTTATGTGGGATGTGGTCATGTGCATGAAACTAGAAAAAAAAATGGGTGGGAGGCATGCAAGACTTTTACACAGATGAATCTACCCTCAAATTATGACCATGCCATGACTTGGTAATCCTTCATGATCTAGCAGAACCTACTTATACCTATTATATTATATATATGTAAATTAGTATATCTAAAATTAAAATAAATATAAGGTAAAATTCTCAAAATGTTTTTTGAATAGGTCAACAAATACCATATGCAATACATTCAGCATGTGCAGATGATCTCAAGAGACAAATGTATGACAGTCACAAGGATGTGATGAATCAGTGATGTGGCAGTGGCTAACTCTAAAGATTCTTAATACCTAACAAGAAGTATATCACGTATAGGTTGGTGTCATCTAGACACCTTTAATCAGTTTCTACTGTACAATTTGCTATGATCAAGGAAACATCCACTGCACCAACCTGTATGTAGAGCATGAGGTTAAGTGAAACTGTGTAAAGCAAAAAAGAGCACATGTTGATGTAATTTGCAAATTATGCAACGTATCATGATCAAAGAAAAGTTAATATATGCGCATGATCTCCTTCAAGTTATCTCTCTAGTGCTCCCCACTCTCACTCTCGTATAGTCCGAATTTATGGTTCATCTCTGCTAATCGCTCAGTCATCAATCCACAAAGAATTCGTTTTGGGGTTATTGATTATCTACGATCAACTTTTTTTCATAGTAACCTTAGGAGAAGTCAAATCCCTGCAACCTCGTTAAAAGAGTGATGTCTTGAATCACTAGACGATAGGAGCATATCCAACCATCCGTCATCATACTATAATGATAGAGTTAGTAGTTTTTGCAATTATCAATATAATCTAATGACATGACTAGAATCTAATTTTTTTTTATTTCATAGAATTTTGTTTTGGATTTGATGGTTTAAATCATGGTATGTAATTTCGAATCGTACCACCCGATATGGGGCGGTACGTATTGGTCCGACAGAATACCGATACGTGGACCACCTGTTACCGTTGGTATCGTATTTTTTATTTTTTAATAAAAAAATTATTTTTTTTGCTCGAGCGACGTTGCCAAGGCTTGGGCGACGTCATCGAGGCTTGGGCGACATTGTCGAGGGGACTTCTCGGGCGACGTTGCCTCGGCGATATCGCTCAAGAAGGATACGTCGCACGGGTGATGTCGTTTTTTTTTTAATATGCGACGTCAACGTTGCCCAAGAAGCGAGGCGACGTCGCCCGAGAAGGGAGGCAACGTCGCACAGGCGACGTCATTTTTTTTTTTTTAATGTGCGACCTCGAACGGTATACCGAAAGGTATATCGAAACGTACCGTTCGGTATACCGTACCGTACTAGAAAATTATCGAACCTCCGGTACTATACGAAATTGTAGACCTTGGTTTGAACCCTCCTATACTATTTTATATAACGAAAGAAGGTACATGACTCAATCAGTTCAGGTTGTGATTGGTTCGACGGTAGAACCACAATTAATTTTTTTTTTCAATTTTAACTCATTAATTTTAATCTACTGGTAGCCCAATCCACAATGACGTGTCTGGAATCAGAATACAATTATCTGGGAGCATCCAGCAGTTACTCTAACCTATTGCACATATGAAAATAACTAATAATTACTGTTCAAAGTGAAGGAATAAATTGAATTCAGTTGATAAAGTTGGAGCATACTTGTACAACAAAAGGTATGTTAATTTCAACATGAACAATGAAACCAAACCAAAATTCAATCTTGTGATCAGCTTCGTGTTTCTGGAATTAAATTACCTGCAAAATTTGCACTGAATGATTCGATTCCGGACTTGTATACCTGCCTAGCAATAGATAAAATGCAGATTAAGTCGAGAGAAGAGAATGAGGAAGGAAAACCGAAAATTGGAATTAAAGGGTTAAGTAGAAACGTAAAGCCATCATTCTAGTTGGTTGACTAATGCAATTGTAATAACCACTAAGAACAATCGACTGACAACGATAACAGTGCAGAATCCTCAACTTTGTTATGCCATGCTTCCACAAGTGCAATCGATTAGGATTTGCTTCCCTTCGTTTTTCCTTTTTATTCCCCTGATCTACTGGCCACACCCTTCCTGAATTAACAAGATGAAATAAATGGAACGGGGATGACTGAATCAAACCTTGGTAGAAGCCTTCGATGCACCATCGCTGACGAGGCTCCATCTCGCTATCAAAAGGGGAAAGAAAAGGAAACGGCTAAATCATCGATTTTGACCTGAAATTACCTAAATTGTGAATTAAGACGAAGGAGAGGAAACAACTTCATTTCCGCAACGATTGAAACAAAAAGAAAATAAGAGAAAGAGGGAAAGAATCAACCCATCCATCGATCAAAATTTTGCAAGGAAACCCTAACCAATAGTGACATCGAAGATCAGCCGTCGATCGGTGGAGATGAAAGTAAATGGACGGAGGGGGAATGACCCGCGTAAAAAAGTGTAAAGACAGCAGCGGTGGCGACGAGGAGGACTAGAACTTGTTGGGTAGAATGATCTTGAGGGGGTAACGAGAGTAGTATCGAATGGCGGCGGCTTCCCCTTCCCACCGCCTCCACCACCACCCTTCCATTTTCGTCGACCGACTTCGACAATCTATGCCGGCGGCAGCAGCACGGAAACCGTCCATCGTCAACCAGCCGGTCGGTCCAATCTTCTGCTATGCCAAGCCTCCGATCACAATTCACATGGCAGTCAAATGTGCAGCCGGGCCTCTTTTGGGTCTGCAGTAACTTTGGTTGACAAAAATTGTAGATTTATTTATGCATCTTAAACATCAAATGTACGTATTCAAACAGTTTAATTCCCACGTTATATGTGTATTACTACATATTTACTGACGTGACCTTTTTTTTAAGCTGTGTAACTCAAACCAAATTGGAAGCTGTTTGGTTTTCCAAAATGTTAGATAACCCTTAAACCCATTAGACAAAAGTAAACCGGACCAAATCGCTCGGCCTGATGGGTTCATTTTGCACGCCCTTCAATTGGCATCCCACCCACACCGACAGCGGTCAGAGCCTCAGAAAGCAGAACAAGTCCAGAGGGTTCCCAGAGACCTGTGGTGCAGATTGGAAAGGACACAGATAAGAAAGATAGAGTGGCCTATTTAATTGGCCTTCAATCGCTGAAGTTAACAGAAGAACAAATGGTTGTGAGAGCAGCAGCAGCACCGCCTCCTCCTCCTCCATCCCTGATTGTTATGTACTGTTCCGAGCTCCCGACATCCGAGGAGCACACACTCCTATGCCATATCAGACCAGAACTCTGATCGTAGAGAGATCGACGACGATGGGTTTTGGCAGCAGCGATGATACGGCCACCAAGGGCCGCAAGCTGCTGGAGATCCTCAACGTGAGGATGGTCGGCGCTGGCCGTCGAGTCCTGGTGCTGTCCCACGGCTTCGGCACCGATCAGTCGGCTTGGAACCGCGTGCTCCCTTACTTCTTGCGTGATTACAGGGTGGTGCTCTACGATCTGGTCTGTGCCGGCTGCGTCAACCCCGACCACTTCGACTTCCGCCGCTACACCACCCTCGACGCCTACGTCGACGACCTTCTCGCCGTGCTCGACGCCCTCGGCGTCGACCGTTGCTACTTCGTCGGCCACTCCGTATCGGCCATGATCGGCATCCTCGCTGCCATTCGCCGCCCTCTTCTCTTCCTAAAACTCATCCTCGTCGGAGCTTCCCCAAGGTGTGCGGTTGACTGCTGCTTTTACATATGCACATGTGCGCTCGTGGTCTGTGTGTGTGACAGGATCTTGGTGGGAGCCAGGTTTTTGAACGATGGGGATTACCATGGGGGGTTCGAGAGGGACGAGATCGAAGAGGTGTTCGCGGCGATGGAGGCGAACTACGAGGCGTGGGTGCGCGGGTTCGCGCCGCTGGCGGTGGGGGCGGACGTGCCGGCGGCGGTGAGGGAGTTCAGCCGGACGCTGTTCAACATGCGGCCGGACATATCGCTGTTCGTGTCGCGGACGGTGTTCAACAGCGACCTGCGGGGGGTGCTGGGGCTGGTGCGCGCCCCCTGCGTGGTGATCCAGACCGCCAACGACGTGTCGGTGCCGCCCTCCGTCGCCGCCTACCTCAAGGCCCACCTCGGCGGCCGCACCACCCTGGAGCTCCTCCACGACGAGGGCCACCTCCCCCACCTCAGCGCCCCCGCCTCCTTCGTCCATGTCCTCCACCGCGCCCTGACGACAACCCAATGAACGCTTCCAAATCTTCCTCCTCCTCCATCACCTGATGGTTAGGCCCACCACCATCACCTGCATCCGAACCTGATCACCTTCGTGGAGAATTACGTGTATTCAAGTGTGGGTGTTCATTGCTGCCATAGTACGTGTCCATTGGCGGTACAAGGTCACGCGAGGAGTTTCCGTTCCAGCTTTGGTTTTACTCCTCTTAACTGCTTTTTTTGCTCTTACCGTGCTACACAATAATGAATATCGAATAAAGAGGTGGGGAAGTGCGCGGGTCGTCTCCATGCTTCGTTTTTCCTTTCCTCTCTGTGTATGTGAACCTCCAACGAAGTAGTGATCCAAATAAGACACAGGTTTCTGATGTGATAGGGAGATGTGTGGAGTGGCCGATGTGGTGGGGCTGGTGGAGAGAGAGGGACATATAATGTTTTGGCATGTTCCAAGGGAAAAGAAGGGATGGGGAAGAGATAGTGATGTGAGTGGTGCTTGTGGGAGAAGGCTCCAGTGATGGAGGGCAACGAAATCTGGATATAGATCAAGATGGGACCTAAAGAGGAGCGACTGGTGGCTTTGAATCTTATCCTTGTGGAGGGCCTTCTATGACTTTATTGTTTGTGCTGTCTCCCACAAGCCTTACCGAACATTTGTCCCTTTCTTCTTTTCTTTTTCTTACTAAAATAAATTTATTTCATAACAATAAGTGCACACAAAATTTTCCAAGTTTTAATAATGATGACTTGTGAGAAGACTATTTGCTCTTCTATTTTCCTCTAATAGAATATCATTAATATAGAAAATATCTTATTTTGCTATCATTTTTGGAATTCAAGATAAACTATTCTTTTAAGCGTAGGAGTACAATGGCATGTCGGTTACATGTATTAATATATAGTGGTGACTAGGTAGAAAACTACTTGGCAAATTATGAGAAAATAAGTTCCTTATATATTCTCTAATTAACCAAACAGTACATTGAGTATACCATATCTAGAATATAAGCAAGTGATGAATTTTGTGCTGTACCATCATCTCCCAAACACCGAACACCATTCGAATGACTAGAATTTTCACCGCCATTTTGGACCAAATCCTTTATTTATGCCTCCTTGGAGATGAAATGTTGTATCATCGGGATTAATTAACTTCCCTAATAAAGTAATATCTAACGTCTTATGGGATTGATACACTCCAAATACCCTTAAATCATAATATAAATTGATTCCTTTGCTAATAAATAAAACTTTTGGGATCTGTGGTAAGTCAATTAAAACATTATTCATCGTACCAAAACAAGTTGCGTTTGAAATATATATATATATATATATATATATATATATATATATATATATATATCATGTGTTTTGTCCATGTTTTAATTAGAATATTTATATAGCATATATTCTTCATTTAGTCTTGCATAATATACATGAATTCAATTTTATGTGTAAAATCACGTGAGAGGAATATTTAAAGTTTAATATAAACTGACTCCTCTTATCCTACTTTGACTCGATACACTAATTTTTCGTTGAAGTGAAATATAAAACTGATTAATATTATAGATCCATCGTTAATTCAAGTTTTTGATATAAAAATATTACATAATACATACATATTAGTTTAGGAATAAAAAAGATCACATATTATCTTTTTTTGGTTTAGGAATAAGAATAAATAAATAAAGAGACTTTTATATCAATTTTATTATTTTTTGAATAGGTTTAGGATGTTTTAAAAAATATTATAATCTTATTAAAAAAATAGTATAACTGTGGAATTGGATCAGTTCATCCTATCCTATAAAAACTCTAAAATCGATAGATTGATTCATTTTATGGACAGACTCGATCAAAAAGAAAATTATGATATAATTTTATGTCATGAGATATTTTAAAATTTTTAAAAGATGAAGACGAGACTTAAGAAATATGAGAAAAAAAACTCTCCTCGTATAAAACAATCTGAAAATCTGATATATATATATATATATATATATATATATATATATATATATATATATATATATATATATATATCGTAGCAACAACAGTACACTAGGACCACATAACATGAATTCGGTCCTTTCTGCTTTCCTCTTATTTTTTCTTTGGTTACCTCCACTTGTGTACTATACAGTACTTGGCTTGTCTAGCTTCTTCGGTTGCTGACACGGGGCTATGTAGTTATGTGGTTTTCATGTTCTTATCCACTGATTGTTGGGAGGATCGAGATCTTTTACTATGCTTACATTTCGATGCAGTCGTATCCACTCCTATCTTCTGCGAGATTTCATGATTGAAAATAAAAAGCTCGCATGTTAGATTCGATGACTCTTATATTGATAATTGTTAGTCCTATATGTCGTGTAAATTAATGATGATATTTGTGACTTGATATGTATTCTTTCTTTTGCTATTTATTATCAAATATTTTATCACTTTATCTTACGTGTTGTATATATTGTGATGTCTTTGGATCTGTACAATGGGAATCGGATCGTGATGAGATCACGATAATGAGACCGATTCACCTTTAAACATAGACCCTAAATAATCGTGATCATAAGTTACTCGAAAGTGATATCGAGATAACCAGATAGACTGATGTACTATATACCCGTCCATATGATGGAGGTGACTAGTCTCATAGCTACTCGTGTGGAGACGCTAAGGGTACAGTGCAGATGCTCAATGGGGAATGAGTTCACTGATTGATCCGATTACGGAATGCTAGATGGTTATTGATACCTCACGTCAGACAGCGATTCTGTAGTCCCAATAGTGTATCTGGTTCTTAGACTTGAGACACCAAGGATATCATGTATGAGTACTTCACTCTTTGATATCGGACTTATAGGTTTGGAAAGTTTCAGATCTAATACAATTGGTTATTGGGAGTGGTAGCCAACCTTACAAGGGCTATTGAGTGTCAATAAAGGATCATCCGCTCTCGATATCATGAGAATAATATCCTATGTATTCTTGCTCGAACAAATCCTTGGCCAAGGTTATTTGGATTGAGAGAGAAAGAGTTCTTCGGGAGAATCCGACAAGAGCAAGACTCGAGAAGAGACCATTTGGGCCTGACACACCATGCCCGATATAAGGTCTCTTGGATATTAGTTGGATGAGGGACTATAGATACATGGTAACTGAGGACAGATAGGTCCAAAGGATTGGATTCCCTTGTATCGTCTGGGGGCTGCGACGTAGTGGCCTAGTACGTCCACAATCGATGAGTTGGGTGAATTATTATAGAGATAATAATTCACTAAGTCAGAAGGAGTTCTAATAAGTATGACTCATGGCCAGCTCGATATTGGGCATAGAGGGTCACACACATATGGTAGGTGTTGCGACGAGCAGAGGTTCGGATATGAGATATCCGCTGGAGCCCCTATCTTATTGGATATCTATTAAGCTCATGAATTATTGGATCCTAAGATGAGATCCAATAATTACTAATAAGAGATTATTGGGCAGAGACCTACTAATCTAAGAGGCTTGGGTAATTGGATGGAGATCCAATACCCAACAGAGCAAGATCCATTAGGGTTTACAGGGAGCCTCTATAAATAGGAGGGAACCAAAGCTCTATAGGTCGGGGGTTCTTTTGGTAGCCACACTATGTTCTCCTCTTCTTAAAGAGGTGCATCGTCGCAGTCTTTGCCGTGTGGATACCGCTAGAGAGGAGGACACTTGACCTTCTTCATCCTCTCTTACAGATCTGTAGGGATTCAATGATATACAATCTCCCTAGGTATTTTCTTTTATTCATGTAGTTTTCGTGGATTTGTTTTGACGCATCGATCTTCGCACGACAATGGAACCTTTCTACGGAAAATCTGTGGTTTTATTTTTTGTTCTTCCATTATACATGAGATGTCACCCCATGTGGATTTTCCAACAATGGTATCAGAGCCAGTTTGTTCGTGCGAAGATCGGATTTTAAACTGCGTGTGTTGTGATCTAGAATAGTTTTTATTGCCAAAATAGTTAGCGCAGAAGGCGAGAAAGGGCAGCAACTGTTGCTGCCCTTGTTGTGCTCGCACAGTGGCCGCAAGGCTGCTTGCTGCCTACAACGGAAGCGACGGCGGCTGCGGGCAAGGTGCCCGTATGCAGGCTGCAGGCGGCAGGTAACCGGCGGCCTGCCCACAAGGGCGGGCAGCGCTTGGCGCGGTGGCCTGCCCGCAAGGGTGGGCGGCACTTGGCGCGTCGGCCTGCCCACAAGGACGGGTGGCGCTCGCGACACCCCTGCCGGCTGCCTGCCCACATGGGTGGGCAGCAGCATCGCTCGAAGGTGAACCGCTTGTAGGGGAGGGCGGCGCCTGCAGCGACGCTCGCTCGCATAGCGACGCCGGGCTGCTGCGGGCATTGCCCCGCAAGGGGCAGCGCTAGCGGGTGGGCACGTCTGCCGGCGAGCGGTGCCCCGCTACAGTGGCGCCGCACACAGGCCCGCGGGTATGGGCGGCGCTTCCCCGCAGTGTCACCATCGGCGGGGTGGCGACGACGGTAGTCGCAATGCAACAGCAAGCAAAACAGAGGAATTAGGGCTTTCTAGGCAAAAGATAGTTTTGCCCTTGAGAATCTATGAAATTTCAATTTGATCCCTTTGGCCGAATGACCAAAATACCCCTCAAAATTTAGAAAATTTCCTCTATATCCCTGATTTCAGAAAAATATTAGTTAATTAAAATGTTTAATTAACTATTATTATTTATCTAGTAATCCTATAAAATAACATATACATGTGATGTGTGTACATGTAATTATTATTATTGCGGCCTACGAGCCTTTATTTTTCTCGTTTATTATCGGACTTGCGTGCCTGTAATTATATTGTAATTACATAAGGAGGCGCAGTGGTAGCGGGACCCATGAGGTTAAGATGGACAATTCGACGCTTAGAGATGCGTTAAGATGCTGACGAAACCGACGAAGCGAGAAGGATGATCACAGGACATGGAGATGCACTGCAGCACACATAGATCTTGATGTGAGTGATTGGGCCCACTAGCTCGGGCCTGATTACATTAGGATGTGGTCCATGATCATCTAGTATAATTGCTCATGTGATGTGTGATTGATTATATACCTATTAGATATGTATATATATTTGCATGCGATGTAGATATATATTAAATATGCATATGTGTGACACATTTTGTTAGGAGATCAAATCAAAATCTCCTCTATTAATAATATTAAGTCGGTAAATATGAGGCAATTAGATTGACCCACGTGGCCTTCCATCGTTATAGGTAGGAACCGATTCAGACTATAGGTTAAGTTAGTCGAGTCCCTCGAGACTCACCTATATCGCGTTTCGCTATCTTATCTGTGACATAGAGATGTCACCGGTAACCTGAGGACATGGTATGCTTGATCGAATCCCTCGAGAGTATATCACCGAATCAGACTCATCTTGTAACGATGGTGATGACTTAACCGAACATCATGATTGGTCGAGTCCCTCGAGGCCATGGTGGTTTGGAGGCCGAATAGGACGGGAATAACAAGGAGTTGTGATTGGCAAGAGTTGCCTACCTTTACGGGCTTAACATGATTGGTCGAGTCCCTCGAGGTTACGTTAAGATGCCGATTGGATCCTAATCCCCACTAGAGATCTGTCGGGAGTCTCCGATTCACATACCGGAGGGTGTTGTGTGTCTCACGAAAAATTAGTAGAAATACATTAAGATAGAAGTCCTTATCTTAATTATTTAATTTTTATAAAGTCTGCATGTTATTTATTTCTGCTACATCTTTAATTTAAGAAAAATATCACTTTCAAATCCTTACGTGGCATACTTGATGTCAACCACCTCACTAGTCCAAATTATATGGATTGGCTTTGCAATCTGAGAATCGTTCTCACGGCGGAGAAAATCGCATGTCCTTGATACAGTATCCCTATGCCCGACGAAGGGGCAAGCGAGGATGAGATCGCTCGTTAAGTGAAGTACATAGATGATTCCGCTCTTGCTTAGTGTTATATGTTGGCCTCTATGACTATTGAGTTACAGAGACAGCATAAAAATACAGATATAATTCCATACTCCTACATCTCTGTAAATTGTTTGAGGAACAGGGAAGAACTCAACGATATGAGATATCAAAGAGTCTTTTTTGTGTGAGGATGACTGGGGGGACACTGGTTCAGAACCATGTCCTTAAGATGATTGAGTGGATTGAGAAACTCAAAAGTCTAGGAATGGTCCTAGAGGATAACCTGTGTGTGGATCTTGTGCTTCAATCCCTACAAGATTCCTTTTTTCAGTTCATAATGAATTTTAATATGAACAAACTTGAGATGACCCTCCCAGAGCTCCTTAATATGTTGAGAGAAGTAGAGAGCACTATTAAGAAAGAGAAGCCAGTTCTCTATGCTGGTGAGACCAGAAAAAAAAGGAAGGCTGAGAAGTCCCTTAAGAAGGGCAAAGGCAAAATGGGTAAGGCAAAGGTTACCAAAAAAGACCCAACAAAGGACAAAGGCCAGTGCTTCCACTGCGACAACGATAGGCACTAGAAGAGGAACTACAAAGAGTACCTTATAGAGAGGAAGAAACAGAAGCTTGTAGAAGCTTCAGGTACATTCATGATCAGTCTCCATTTGTTAGAATCTTATGATAACACATGAGTATTGGATACCGGGAGTGCTTATCATATCTGTAATTCATTGCAAGTTTTGGTAGGACCTAGGAGATTGAATAGAGGCAAGATGGACCTTCAGATGGGCAATGGAGCAAAGGTTGCTATAGTGGCTATTGGTAAGGTCACCTTACATCTGCTTGGTGGAGCTATTATTACATTAGATGCATGTTATTATGTTCTTCTATTATCAAAAATATTATTTCCATTTTATGTTTGAGAGTTAGTGGATATAAATTAGTTTTTGAGAACAATGGTTGTTCAATAATATTAGATGATGAGATCATCACGAGAGGAATATTGTATAATGGTTTATTTATGCTAGATACAGCTCCATATATCATGAATGTAAGTGAGTCTAAGAGGAAACAAGAAGAGGTGAACAATGCATATCTGTGGCAATGTAGGCTAGGTCACATCCATGAGGGAAGGATTCAAAAGTTGTTAAAGAATGGATATCTAGATCCATTTGACTATGAGTCATATGTGACTTATGAACCTTGTCTTCGGGAAAAGATGACCAACTCTCCATTTAGTGGAACTGGAGAGAGAGCCACTGAGTTACTGGAGCTCATACATAGTAATGTATGTGATCCCATGTCGACTCATGCCATAAGTGGTTACTCCTACTTCATTTGCTTTCACTAATGATTTCTTAAGATACGGACATATGTACTTGATGAAGTACAAGTCTGAGGCTTTTGAGAAATTCAGAGATTATAAGAATGAAGTGAAGAATCAGACTAGAAACAATATTAAAACCCTTTGATTAGATCGTGGAGGTGAATACTTGAGTACAGATTTCACCCAATTCCTCAAAGACTATGGGATTTAATTCCAATGGACACCTCCTTATACACTGTAGCTTAATGGTGTATTAGAAAGGAGGAATCGCATGCTGTTAGATATGGTGCATTCCATGATGAGTTTCGCCAACCTACCCATCTCATTCTAGGGATATGCCCTAGAGACCATAGCTTACCTTCTGAATAGAATTCCAACTATGTCAGTAATGTCTACTCCATATGAGATATAGAATAAGAAAAAACTCGATCTTAAGGTTGTTAAGATTTGGGACTGCCCTACCCACATTAAGAGACACAACCCCGATAAGTTGGAATCTAGGACGGAATGGTGCAAGTTCGTAGGATACCCCAAGGAAACTTGTGGGTACTATTTCTATCACTTTGAGGACCAAAAGGTCCTTGTAGCCAAGAGAGCAGTGTTCCTTGAGAAGGAACACATTCTTGGTGGAGACAGTAGAAGCATGATATAGTTGAACGAGGTTGGAGAACCTAGCTCAAGCACCATTCCATAGCTAGAATCTGTTCAGATACCTAGCACGCAAGTTCCAACTTTACATAGGTCCAGTAGAGTATCCCATCCTCCTAAGAGATATGTGGGACATATCAGAGGAGAGGATGTTGAGGATATTGATCCTCAAACCTATGAGGAGGCTATTATGAGCATAGACTCCTGGAAATGGCAAGAAGCCATAAATTCAGAAATGGATTCCATGTACTCCAACAAGGTTTGGAACCTAGTTGATGCACCCAAGGGTATTGTACCCATTGGCTACAAGTGGATCTTCAAAAAGAAGATTGGAGTAGATGGAAAGGTAGAGACCTATAAAGCAAGGCTAGTGGCTAAGAGATATCGTCAAAGGTAAGGTGTTGACTATGACGAAACTTTCTCACCTGTAGTCATGCTAAAATCCATTCGAATTCAATTAGCAATTGCAGCACATTATGATTATGAGATCTGGTAGATGGACGTCAAAATTGTATTCCTCAATGATAACCTCGAGGAGGTGTATATGATATAGCCTGAGGGATTCGTGTTCAAAGATAACCTAGATAAGTTGTGCAGGTTGCTTAGGTCCATTTATGGACTGAAGCAAGCTTCTCGAAGTTGGAACATAAGATTTGATAAGGCGATCAGATCTTGTGACTTCGTTAAGAATGAAGATGAGTCTTGTGTGTACAAGAAGGTAAGTGGGGGCACTATCACCTTTTTGGTATTATATGTGGATGATATCCTGATCATTGGAAATGATGTCGGAATGCTCTCCATAATAAAGGCTTGGCTATCTAGGTATTTCTCCATGAAGGACTTAGGAGAAGCATCCTGCATATTGGGGATACGAATCTATAGAGATAGATCTAAGTGGATGCTTGGCTTGTCCCAGTCCAGGTGCATAGACACCATTATCAAAAGGTTTAACATGAAAAATTCCAAGCGAGGTCTCATACCATTGAGATATAAAATATCACTTTCTAAGAGTATGTCCCTAAAAACTCCTGAAGAAAGGATACACATGTATATGATACCATATACCTCACTGATAGGATCTATCATGTATGTTATGCTATGTACCAGGCCTGATATAGCGTATGCTCTGAGTGTCACGAGCAAGTATCAGGCAGATCTAGGCTTGGAGTACTGAAAAATAGTAAAATGTATCCTTAAGTACTTGAGAAGGATTAAGGATCTTTTACTAATATATGGAGGCAGTAGCCTTAGGGTTGAGGGCTACACAGACTCGAGCTTCCAGTCCGATGTCGATGATAGCAAGTCTAATTTAGGATATGTGTCCACATTGAATGGAGGAGCAGTAGGCTGAAAGAGTTCCAAGCAAGACACTACTGCTGACTCGACCACAAAGGCAGAATACATTGTTGCGACATAGGCAATAAAGGAGGAAGTTTGGATGAAGAAATACATCACAGATTTTGGAGTCATGTCAAGTAGTGAGAAGCTAATTCCCTTAAATTATGATAAATATGGGGTGATTACTCAAATAAGGGAACCCAGGTCTCATCAGAAGTGTTCTGAGGAGGTTCTAGCTTATTAGAGAGATTGTGGCCCGAAGAGATGTAGTAGTGGAAAGAGTTCCATCCGAAGATAACATTGTAGATCCACTAACAAAGCCATTGACTCAGATTGTCTTTGAGCATCACAAAGGTCTGATAGGGATCAGACACGTAGGTGATTGGCTTTAGATCAAGAGGAAGATTGCTAGTTATATATGCCTTGTAAGCCAATCACATGAGTGATGGCACTTATGACTTGATATGCACTCTTTCGTTTGCTAATTATTATCAAGCATTTTATCACTTTATCTTGCGTGTTACATATATTATGATGTCCTTGGATCTATGCATTGGGAATCAGATCATGATGAGATTATGATAATGAGACTGATTCACCTTTAAACACAGACCCTAAATAATCATGGTCATAGATTGCTCGAGAGGGACATCGAGATAACCGGATAGACTGGTGTGTTATATACCTATCCATATAATGAAGGTGGCTAGTCTCATAGCTACTCGTGTGGGGACACTAAGGGTACAGTGCAGGTGCTTATTGGGGAATGAGTTCACTGATTGATCCGCTTACGGAATGCTGGATGGTTATTGATATCTCACGTCAGACAACGATTCCGTAATCCCAATAGTGTATATGGTCTTTAGACTTGAGACACCAAGGATGTCTAGTATGAGTACTCCACTATTTGATACTAGACTTATAGGTTTGGAAAGTTTCAAATCTAGTACAATCGGTTATTGGGAGTGGTAGCCAACCTTACGAGGGCTATTGAGTGTCAATAGAGGATCATCCGCTCTCAGTATCATGAGAGGAATATCTCATGCATTTTTGCTCGAACAAATCCTTAGCTAAGGTTATTCGGATTGAGAGAGAAAGAGTTCTCCGGGAGAATCTGACAAGAGCAAGACTCGAGGAGAGACCGTATGAGCCTGACACACCATGCCCGATATAGGGTCTCTAGGATATTAGTTGGATGAGAGACAATGTTAGGATTCTAGCTATGAGAGTCCTAATTTAGTTTCATTGATAAGGGCATTCATGTAAATCCTATCTAGCCAACCCCTATTAAAGAGGTGAAGAGGCCGGCTAGGTTAGGGTTAGGTTGCTTCTTAGAAAAGGAGTCTTATTAGAAATAGAAGTCCTATTAGAGAAAGAGTCCTATTAGAAGTAGGAGTCCTATTAGAGAGAGACTCCTATTAGAAGTAGGAGTCCTACTAGAGAAAGAGTCCTATTAAAAGTAGGAGTCCTATTAGGGAAAGAGTCATATTAGAATTAGGAGTCCTAATTAGAAGTAGGAGTTGGTTAGAAGTAGGAGTCTTGAGTAAGAGTCCTATTAGGAGTTGGGGTTTAGAAGCCCTATAAATAGCCATGTATTCACCCTCTTTTCATCAGGAATAGATCAATCTTTTAGCAGCCTTTGAGCAGTAACTTGGAGGAAAGAACCCCTATAGAGTTCCAAGGAGGCCGATCCACTATAGAGATCAACCCCAAGTTTAGAATCCGCAAGGGTTCTAACACTTAGTATCAGAGCAGCATTCTTGGGGTCTCGCTGCCCTTTCATAGCCATCCACCAGCCCTCCACAACCGCCCAAAGCAATTCCCACAATTGCTTAGAAGATTATCGTCGAATTCCACTGTCATCTCCACCACCATAGATCATCCTTTGATCTTCCCGTGAATTGCAACAGGTTCTAGTTATCTACCTTACTGCTGTTGCAATTTAGTTATCCTTATTCAAAAAAATCTAAAAAATTCATTCCTATATTGCTGCATAAACTTTTCGTCGCGAAGTTTTCATCTCTACAACGAAAGTTGCACTGCAGAATTTTAGGCCGCATAACACTGTCTTTTTGATCTTCTTACTGCATTTTTTCTATCCAAATCTCTATAAGATTTTTATGACGGCTTTGACACTTCCTAATAGTGGTTTTCCCTTTGGTTTTGTTGAAAAATTCTCAATATAAACCACTTATCTTTTATGTCTAAGCTGCTGCACTTTAGACATAAAAATCTGCTATAGTACCTCTCCATGATCCTTAATTTTGCCGAACCTCTTGTTGTCGTTTCTTTCTATGAAATTTTTAACAGCATTACCTCTCCCTTATTAGTGGATTCCTTTTGAGTTTTACTTGAATCTCTTTTGAAAATTTCTGAAAAAAATTTCATCTTTACTGCTGGAATTTTTTTGACGAAAAATCTGGTGTTGCACCTTTGTCTTTTTTTCTTTCCGTAACCTACCAAACCCTAACCACCTTGCTGCCACAAACTAAGATGTCTTTAGGGCATCCCTCTAGCCTTAAGACACAGCTATCATAACCTAGTTTCATAACCCTAACAACATCAAAAACCACAGCCCAAAACTATAATATAAACCATTACAGCCGAACCCTGTATCACCGATCTATTGTCCGAACCTTCTACCACCCCATGCCATTAACCCATCAACAGAAAAAAGACAAGGGCATCTCTGATCTACAGGCATATGCTATGGCTTCTTAAGATCCAATTGATGCCAAATTTGAAGCATGAGAATCTCGGATTGAATCACGGCTTGAATCGCGCTTGGAAGATAAATTGCGCGCTTTGTTTGCAGAATTCAGAATTGGACAACCATTGAGTCCAACCAAATTGCAGCAAGGAGAGAATTTAGAAAGGACCCTAGAGAAGGAGGGATAGCCCTTAGACATGCTTCAACTGTGCATGAGGGTTGACTTCCCACGATGGGAAGAAGAAGACCCGACAGGGTGGATTTCGTGTGCCGAACGTTACTTTCGCTACTACCGAATGTCGGATAATGCTATGGTAGAGATTGCTGTCATCCACCTTGAAGGAGATGCTATTCAATGGTCCAATTAGCTAGAATATAATCATGGGGCTCCGATGTGGAATCAATTTAAGAACGCACTGCTGAACCGTTTCAGACCTACGGAGTATGAAAATATCGACGGCCAACTCGCAAAGATTCGACAAACCTCTACGATTCAAGAGTACCAAACTAGGTTTGAAAAGCTATCCTACCTTGCTCATGATTGGACTGACCATCAATTGTTAGGAACATTCATCGAAGGACTCAAGCCAGAGATAAAAGGGGAAGTTAAGGCGCGACAGCCCCGTACCGTGATGGCTATGATTTCTTTTACCCAAATACAAGAAGAACGACTCAGTCAAGATGCTCAGAGGATGAGAACCACTCCTAGAACCTTAGCATATAAACCCCCTTCTGCTCCCAGCCATCCTTCGCTACCAAAAAAATTGACAAGAGAAGAACTACGTGACCGATCAGCAAAGGGTTTTTGTTGGCATTGCGATGAGCCGTGGAACCGCAATCATCACTGCAAAAGGGGCCGCCTCCTATTGATTGAACCTCTTGAAGACATGGAGGAGGAGGTCCAAGAGCATGAGGAAGAGGTCACAGATGAAGAACAGTAGCCAATTGATATTACGATGCATGTCCTTGCCGGTTGCACGAACTCGCAAACAATGAAAGTGGAAGGATTTCTGAAGCAACAACCGATCACCGTTCTTATTGACATCAGGAGCACTAATAATTTTATGAACAACAAGGTTGCTGTTCGGATGGCCTTACCTATTGAGAATTGCAGCAGGTTTGATGTTAAGGTTGCAGATGGATAAATTTTGAAGTGTGATCGTAGGTGCCCACGGGTGAAACTATTGCTGTAGGACCAAGAGATAATTGTAGATTTTTTCCTCCTCCCTCTCGATGATTATGAGGCTGTGCTTGGCATCGAATGGTGTATGACATTAGGTGATATTTTTTAAAATTTTTTGAAATTAATTATGAAATTTGATAGTAAGGGGAAACATGTGATACTGTGAGGGAAACGTGGGGGTGACATAACGACGATTTGTATATAACGAATGGAGAAAGTTTTGCATAAAGCATGTAGCGGCTTTTTGGTACAACTTGAGCAGCAATCTAAGGGAGAGCCAACCAAACTTGAAGATCCAAACCTACTTCCCTTGCTTGCTAAATTTTTAGATATATTTGATGAACCACGTAGCCTACCTCCTAACCGCCGACATGATCATCGTATACCGATTCTTTCAAGCAAACCTCCAGCAAATACTCGATCATATCAGAATCCACATCTCCAAAAAGATGAAATAGAAAGGATTGTAAAAGAGATGCTTGAAACAGGAGTTATTCAGCCTAGTTGCAGCCCCTACTCTTCACCGGTGCTCCTCGTACGAAAGAAAGACAGAACATGGCGAATGTGCGTTGATTACCAAGTTCTCAACAGCATAACCGTCAAGGACAAGTACCCTATTCTAGTAGTAGATGAATTGCTTGATGAATTAATGAGAGCATGAGTCTTTACAAAGCTGGACCTTCGATTCAGGTATCATCAAATATGAGTGTACGAAGAAGATATATCGAAAACTATCTTTTGAACGCACAACAGTCACTACGAATTTCTGGTAATGCCCTTTGGTCTCACCAATGCTCCCTCCACCTTCTAGAGCCTTATAAATAATATTTTCCAGAGTTATCTTTGAAAGTTTGTGCTAGTTTTCTTCGACGATATCCTTATTTACAGCCCTTCTCTTAAAAGTTATATTCAGCATTTACGACTTGTTTTGACAATTTTCCGAGAACATGTTCCTTTTGTCAAAAAAATGAAGTATAGCTTTCTTCAACAAAAGATAGAATATCTTGGGCATATCATATCAGAGGAAGGGGTGGCAGTAGACCCCTCCAAAATTGAAGCAATGCAGAATTGGCCGACCCCGAGGAACATAAAATCACTACGTGGCTTTCTTGGTTTAACAGGTTACTACCGTAAGTTCATGAAAAACTATGGAAAGATCAATGCACCCCTTACTTTCTTACTGAAAAAAGATGCATTTCAGTGGTCGGACAAAGCCACCACTGCCTTCGACGAACTTAAAGTCGTAATGATAACAACACCAGTACTAGCGTTACCCGACTTCGGTAAGACTTTTATTATTGAAGCCGATGCCTCCAGAGTAGGAATTGGTGCTGTACTAATACAAGATGGCCGCCCCCTTGCTTATACTAGTAAGGCATTATCTCCTTCCCATCTCAAGATGACTATTTACGACAAGGAGATGCTCGCGATTGTGCATGTGGTGTCCAAATGGAGACCATACTTGATCGGACGATACTTTCAAATCAAGACCAACCATAAAAGCCTAAAATATTTCTTAGAGCATAAGATATCTTTCCCTGAGCAGCAAAAATAGGCAATAAAGCTTCATGGATATAATTATGAAATAACTTACAAAAAGGGGAAAGATAATGTTGTTGTAGATGCGCTTTCGCGGCTACCCGAGCAAGCTGAATTTTTGATTGTTTCACTTCCAAGCAGCGACTTCCTTGAGGATATTATGAGGGAATGACAAGATAATCCAGAAACGAGTAAAATCATAAAAAAAATTGGAGGAAGCACCAAGCTCCATGGCTCATTACAGTTGGGACTCAAAGGACTTGCGATATAAAGGATGCATTGTGCTTGTGCCAAATTCTACTTGCATAAAGACCATCATTTAAGAGATGCATTCCACACCTGCAGCCGGGCACTCTGGGTTCCTTAAAACCTATAAAAGAATTAAGTAAAATTTTTATTGGATAGGGATGAAAAATATTATTGCTGAATTTGTAGCACAATGTGATGTATGTCAACGACACAAAGGTGAGACAGTGGCAAGTCTCGGAAAGTTACAACCTCTACCCATCCCAGAATCAATATAGACTAATATATCAATGGATTTCATCGAAGGGCTTCCCTCATCACAAGAAAAAGGTACAATTTTTGTCATGGTTGATCGCCTTACAAAGTATGCTCACTTTTGTGCCATCTGTAATCCCTACACTGCTTCTAGTATTACTCGAATCTTTTTATAGAATATTATAAAATTATATAGGATGCCAAGATCTATTGTAAGTGATCATGATAGGGTCTTCATGAACAAATTTTGGATAGAGTTATTCCAGATGTAGGGCACTAAATTAAAGATGAGTATGACATATCACCCATAAACCGATGGCCAAACTAAAGTTGTGAACAGGTGTTTGGAGACATACCTTAGATGCTTCACTAGTGACTGACCAAAAGAATGGACAAAGTGGCTTCCCTGGGCCGAGTGGTGGTATAATACAACTTATCATTCCTCCACAAAATGTACTCCCTATGAGGCCATGTATGGCCGACCCCCCCTGTAATTCCAAAATATGTGTTGGGCACTGTAAAGTAGAACAAGTAGATAGGAAACTACAATACAGAGACAAAATGCTGAAGTTACTAAAAGATAATCTCACTGCAGCACAAGCAAGGATGAAATAGCAATATGATCAACATAAAGGTAAAAGAGAATTTTCAGTAGGAGATTGGGTCTTCCTACGGCTCCAGCCATACAAGCAAACATCAATCCAAACCAGAGCATCTATGAAGCTTTCACCTCGATTCTATGGATTCTACCAGATTTTGGAGTGCATCGGAGCAGTAGCATACATATTGGACTTACCCGCCAGCTCTCGAATCCATCCAGTCTTCCATGTATCGTGTTTGAAACTCAAGTTGGGACAACATGAGCCAGCCTAAAGCCATCTACCAAATATAACTATCCAAGGAGAGCTCTAGACCCAACTAAGTGCCATTATTAATCGATGGATCGTGACTTGACGACGATGACCTACTACTGAAGTGTTAATATAGTGGACAAACCTACCAACAGAAGATGCCACTTGGGAGAACTATGACAACTTGAAGATCAAATTTCCAGAATTCATGGAACGTTAGCCTTGAGGACAAGGTTGCTTTGAAGAGGGCGGGTTTGTTAGGACTCTAGCTATGAGAGTCCTAATTTAGTTTCATTGATAAGGGCATTCATGTAAATCCTATCTAGCCGACCCCTATTAAAGAGATGAAGAGGTCGGCTAGGTTAGGGTTAGGTTGCTTCTTAGAAAAGGAGTCCTATTAGAAATAGGAGTCCTATTAGAGAAAGAGTCCTATTAGAAGTAGGAGTCCTATTAGAATTAGGAGTCCTATTAGAGAAGGAGTCCTAATTAGAAGTAGGAGTTGGTTAGAAGTAAGAGTCTTGAGCAAGAGTCCTATTAGGATTTGGGGTTTAGAAGCCCTATAAATAGCCATGTATTCACCCTCTTTTCATCAAGAATAGATCAATCTTTTAGCAGCCTTTGAGCAGCAACTTAGAGGAAGGAACCCCTATAGAGTTCCAAGGAGGCCGATCCCCTATAGAGATCAACCCCAAGCTTAGAATCCGCAAGGGTTCTAACAGACTATAGATATATGGTAACTGAGGACAGATAGGTCCAAAGGATTGGATTCCCTTGTATCGTCTAGGGGCTGCAGCATAGTGGCCTAGTACATCCGTAGTCGATGAGTTGAGTGAATTATTATAGAGATAATAATTCACTAAGTTAGAAGGAGTTCTGGCAAGTATGACTCACGACCAGTTTGATATTGGGCATAGAGGGTTACACACATATGGTAGGTGTTGCGACGAGTAGAGGTTCGGATATGAGATATTCACTAGAGCCCCTATCTTATTGAATATCCATTAAGCCTTTGAATTATTAGATCCTAAGATGAGATCCAATAATTGCTAATAAGAGATTATTAGGTAGAGACCCACTAATCCAAGAGGCTTGGGTAATTGGATGGAGATCCAATACCCAATAGGGCAAGATCCATTAGGGTTTATAGGGGGCCTCTATAAATAGGAGGGAACCAAAGCTCTATAGACTGGGGGTTCTTTTGGTAGCCACCTTCTGTTCTCCTCTCCCTAGAGAGGTGCATCGTCGTAGTCCCTGCCGTGTGGATACCGCTAGAGAGAAGGACGCTTGACCTTTTTTATCCTCTCATACAGATCTGCAGAGATTTAGGGATTTACGATCTCCCTAGGTATTTTCTTTTATATATGCAGTTTTCACAAATTTGTTTTGACGCACCAATCTTCACACGATGATGGAACCTTTCTACGGGAAATCTGTGGTTTTGTTTTTTGTTCTTCTGCTGTGCATGAGATGTCGCCCCCTGTGGATTTCCCAACAGTAATATATATACTAAAATTAATTAAATTCTAATAATAGATATTAATCAATATAAAAAATTTTATATTATAATATGATGCTTTAGGTGATATCTTTAATGGGAGGAACTTTTCTAATAATTATTCTAGATCCTTTACTCTTGTCTATAAATAAACATAACCTCTAGGGATTAAATGATGTATGTCATAAAGAATGTCGTGTCTTGTGAAAAGATATAAAAAGAGGAGAAGAAGTGTCTAGTTCTCTTTTCAGATTGACGTTACTGTGATATTCGAATCCAAAGGATAATGCCTTTGTACATCAGATAGAGATTTTTCAGATGGTATCGAAAGGTATGCATCATAAATATAATTTAATATTATTTGATTTCAATCTTGGTATTAAAACTTTTTGCATAACTTATAGCATATTACATATTTTATGTTTACGATTGATATTAAAGTCTAGGTTCATAAGATCAAATATGTTAAATTTGTTATTTTTATTTATGATGTTTCAATGACTCGTATATTTTATTAGTCTAAATTTCTATCTACTCTGACTTATCGCCTGTTTGTAGGTAATATTAGATTCAAGTGATATTAGATTATTGGTATTGTAATTTTCGATGATTGTGCAGCAACGACGATCACTGTGTAGCACTGTTGTCGATGGTAGTCACAATAACCTCGCTGCGTACAGTTGCTACAACAGATCTACTAGTGGTAGCGGTTGCATCAGGTAGCGCATTCGCATCGCAGCAGCAACAGCAACTACCCGTGGCCGCTAGGTAGCGAGCCGTATGCCACGATTGACCATGCATCGTGGCATCCATGCTGGCGATGGTCGCGAGTCATGCATCGGGCTGGACGCGCATCGTGGTAGCCGCACAAGCGGCAGTGCCTGTTAGGATCTAAGCGACACTAAGAGGGGAGGGGGGATGAATTAATGCAATAGATAAAAATCATACTTTTGAAATTGATTTCAGAAAAAGTTATCCATAGAGAATTTTTGATCCGACAAAAAGGATTCGGCTAAGTGAATGCTATCGAAAGTAGAGAGGAGGAAATCGAGAGCTTGCAGCGAGTATAGAATGAAGTGTAGAAAGTTAAAACTCACATATCAAGAGAAGTATACAGCAATATATAGTGGTTCGATCAAATGACCTACGTCTACTTCCGAAACCTCCTCCAATGTGGTTCCCAACTTCCACTATCAAATATTCTTGAAGGGGAAGGATCAAGCACCCTTCTTATAAACTTTTACACGTGGTTCACACTCTTATAGAATTTTGACAAAGTAAAACATGGGAGGTGAACACTCAAGCTATCAAATACAATTTTGCTATAGCTTTGACTTAGTTTTTTCACTTCTCAAAGGTGCTTAGCCAGTTGAGAAGAGAGGGATATTTATAGACTCAATTAACTTAAAAAATGGAGCAAAAAAGAGTCACATCTTGGATTTCTGGGTACTGGCAGTACCACCACTTGGCACTGGCAATACCACCGCCAGTTGACCCTGCTCTATCAGTGTATTGAGCAGTACCACCACCTGACAAGGTCCTCAGTCTCTGTGGACTGGTGGTACCACTGCTTGTCATGCGATACCACTAATGATAGGTAATAACTATTAGTGGTACCACCACCCAAACCACCTAAGAATTAGTTCCCGGGGTGATGCCACCGCCCTAGTTTGGCAGTGCCACTGCCATACATGGTCCAGCACTACTGAATGGGCTTTGAATCCGGCCCAATTCAATCCAAATAAGGCTCAGTTGGCCCCTACTAGGGTTAATTAGGATTATCACCTAATCCTAACCCTAATTACATGCTAACTATGAAATTATAAATATATTCTAAGCAAAAACTAAATCGACATGTCGAGTTTTCTTCTGGCGAGCTTCCAACGAACTTCCGGTGGACTTTCGACACACCATCGGATTTCTTCCGACAAACTCCCAGTAGGCTCCCGGACTTTATGGTGAGTTTCTCGAATCTTTGGCAAGCTTATGAACCTTCTTGATGAGCTCTGCAAACCTTCGATGATCTTTTCAACAAACTTTCAAAACCTTCAGCAAGTCCCTAATTCATTCTCGACTAGTTCCGGCAGCACTTCTGACGATCCTTCGGACTTTTGGCGGACTCTTGAACTCCCAACATACTTGACTCCGGCAATTCGCTTTATGCCTTCATTGCTATCATAGTTAATCTTGCATACTTATCTCAATAATATGGATTAGATCAAATAACTTATCAATTGATTTTATCTTCAAAATTCGAGATTTAATAATCTCTCCCTTTTTGATGATGACAATCAATTGATGATGGAGTTAATCTTAACACCCCCTATTTAAATGTCATATTATGAAAAGGAAAACACTTGAATTCAATCTCCTTGAATTCAAGCCGAAACCGATAAGTTTCATCAGTTTGAGCTTATCATCATGCTTAACAAGCATGACATTTCATTCATAAATACGAAACTTCATATTTTTTATATTTTGAAAATAATATCAAGGTATGACACTCAATTTCAAGTTGAATAATGATAGACATTTATCACTTTGACAAATGATACCAATCATAATTTGAAATATAACAAAGATCACATGATATCAATATAATGTGCACAAATGCAAGGCATGATATCATTTTTTTGATACATCATCAAATGGGATGATATCTTATCATATCAATGAAAGATACCAAATTTTAAACATGATATGATAACAATCTTTCAAAAATTTATAAGTTAAGTATGTATGAACCATTTGTGATACATGTGATACATTACGATATGCTAAAAATTTTATTGTGATGCTTTTATGGATAGCAACCAATTTTCGATTACAAGGTATGGCAAAAGCAATTATATTACAATATAAAACACATAAGACATTTATCATTCCATCATATTGTAATATAAAACATATAAGATATTTATCATTTTATCAAGTCATTACGATACAATATGGTACATATAAATCATTTATTAAGTCATGGATTTATATGCCATATTCTTCTCGATGCATGCAAGGCATTTATCAAGTCATCAATTTATTTTGCCACTTTCTTCTCCCCCTTTGTCATCAACAAAAGGGAGATGAATTGTGATTACAAAAAAAATGGTAAAGGTAGTCATCATAAGCGCTATCATGATGCTAGTCATTTATCAACCATATCAAAATTGTAAACGTAGTCATGAAAGATTCATACATGAAAGAGGTTCAAGATGCAATATTAAAAATTCAAACATAAAATTGTAAAGTGGAAGGATATATCATTGAAGCCATTTATCAAATATTTAGTCATTTGTCAAACACAATAACAAGAGCTCATGTCAAAAATTCGTGAGAGAGAGAGAGAGAGAGATCAAAATTCATGAAGAAATTCAACTTGGCATTTATGAAGTGGAGAACATCAAAAGTTTCATAGAAAAAGATTCAACTCGGTATTCTTATAAGAATTCATGAGGCGAAAGATAAACAATAAAAACTCAAAACTTAGAGATTAGCACAAGAGTGAAGAATAAAGTCCGAAGAAAGTATTAATAAACACTTAAGAGCTTAATCTTTATGCAAAATTTATGACATTAATCTATGCATATGTCAAATTTCAAATGATATGAAAATCATGAAAATCATTTAATCATCCCAATAAAGGTAGAGGGAGTATAAAACTGATTTCACTACATCATCGAAGGGCATTAATATTACTTAAGATTCATCAATCGAAGAAGGAGGAGAGTCAAAAAATTATGATTGAAGGATAAAAATGAGAGCTCCATTCAAAATATGATATTATAAAGATGTCATCCAAAATTTGAAAATAATAACAAGTTGAGGTTATGAAAAACTGAAGTTAAAATTTTTTGAAAAAGAAACATACAACATCATGTATTAGGACAATTTCAGAAGTATGCTAACATAACATAGAGGTTTACAAAACAAGAGTCAAAAGCTTCATTATAATAACTATTCCTCAGGTAGGATACCAAAGTGCTGTTAGGATCTGAGCGGCACTAAGAGGGTGGGGGTGAATTAGTGTAGCGGATAAAACCAGTAAATTAAAAATAATTTCAAAAATAGTTGTTTGTCTAGAAATTTTAGTCCAACAAAAGTGATTCGAGTAAAAGCGATTAAGAGTAGTGAGAAGGAGATCAAAAGATTTGCAGTTAAGTAAAAATAATATGCAGAAATTAAAACTCACACATCCAAAGTAGTACGCAGCGATGTATAGTGGTTCGGTCAAATGACCTACGTCCACATCCGAAGCCTCCTCCGATGAGGCTCCCAACTTCCATTATCAAATCTTCTTGAAGGGGAAGGACCAAGCACCCCTCTTACAAACTTTTACAAGTAGTTCACACTCTTATAGATTTTTAACTAAGAAAAAGTGGGAGGTGAACACTCAAGCTATCAAACATAATTTTCCTATAGCTTTGACTCTGTTTTTTCACTTCTCAAAAGGTGCTTTACCAGTTGAGAAGAGAGGGGTATTTATAGACACAATTGGCTTAAAAAATGGAGCCAAAAAGAGTCATATCCCGGATTTCGAGTACCGACGGTACCACCACCAGTTGACCATGTTCTGTTAGTGTACTGGGTGGTACCATTGCCTAGTCTGACAGTACTACTGCTTGACAAAGTCCTCGGGTTCTATGGACTAACGGTACCATCGTTGGCAAGTAATAATTGCCAGCGGTACCACCACTGACCTGGGGCAATACCATCGCCCAAACCATCTAGGAAATAGTTCCCGGGGTGGTGCCACTGTCCTAGTCTAGTGGTGCCACTACTAGACCTGGTCCAGCACTACTGAATGGGCCCTGAATCTGACCCAATTCAGTCCACATAAGGCCCAATTAGCCTATACTAGGGTTAATCAAGATTATTACCTAATCCTTATCCTAATTATGTGCTAACTATGAAATTGAAACATAATTTTAAGTAAATTAACAACTGACAATATCGAGTCTTCTTTCGGTGAGCTTTTCGGTAAACTTCCGATGGACTTCCGACACACCTTTGGATTTCTTCCGGTGGACTCCCAACAGGCTCCCAAACTGTATGACGAGTTCGATGAATCTTTGGCAAGCTTCCAAACCTTCTCAGTGAGCTCTACGAACCTCCGACGAACTTTTGAAACCTTTGGTAAGTCCCCGATTCATTCTCGGTTGGTTCCGGCAACACTTCCGACGATCCTTCGGACTTCCGGCAAACTCTCGAACTTCTAATGTACTTGACTTTGATAATTTGCTTTATGTTTTCATGCTATCATAGTTAATCCTGCACACTTATCTCAATAATATGGATTAGATCAAATAACCTATCAATTGACTTTATTATCAAAATCCGAGATTCAACAAGTGCCTATACAAGTAATCTAACTTCCGATTCATCTGTCGTACTTTACTCAAAATTTTAGCTTGTTGTGATTTGATTTGATTTATCTCTATCATGATCAGATCTTCAGAAGATGGAGCAGGAGCTGGTTCTGATGGTGCTGCACCGAAGGGACTAAGAGGAGAAGATTCATTACCCCTAAAAATTGGTGTTTTAGGTTCTTCTATTAGAGGGGGAGTTGGATCAGTCCTTCTAGGCTACCTAGTCCATATTGTGTTTCTAAATGTGTACCTTAGTCTCTTAAGTAGATTTCTATTTATGGCGTTGTATCTATCCACTTTTATTACCTCTTCATCGGGTGGTATTCTAATATTATATGCATGTAGCATTCTAGTGATTAACCCCCCATATGGTAACATTAAGTCTTTAGATACTATTTTTATCATATTCTACTATATCAGATATCTAAAATAATTATTTTGCCCGGTTATTATCCAGTATATTATATCTAACTCCATTTGACTAATCTCATCGTGATGATACTATTTAGGAATTAGGATACTTATGATGATGTGGTAGAGAATTTTAGAACTTAATGGTAGCAAATGCTCACAACTTTTAGGGACTATGGTTAGGTTCAGATTTTCAAAAACGGTCCCTAAAGTCTCGAAATAGGTTACTCTGATTACATCCAAATCCCATTATCCTCTAAAGTCACAACCCCTATTTTTCTCGGAGATTCCAACGGTCCATATTATGTTGTCCATAATTAAAATTTGATTTCCTAAAAGGTAGGTTGACATATTATCATCATCATCTAAGCTCAAATTAGCGTAAAACCACTTAGCTAATCTAGGGTAAATTGGTTCATTGATTTATAAGATGGGCAGGACATCCAAATCAGTAAACCACCTAATGGGTTCTAGGTTTCCTAGTTCATTTAAATTATTATGTTTTCCCTTATGCACGGTTCTTGCTTCAAAATCTAAGGGCTATTTCATTTGATTTAAAAAGGGATGGGTCATATGAATCTCCTTCCTTCATCTTCCCTTTGTCTCTAGATGATCTCCTAGGAGCCATTTATCTAAACATGATGATAGAATAAGGAAATTTTGAACAAACAGACGTATTAAGAAATCAAAGAGGGAGTATAAAATGTTACCTTAAATGAGGTTTCTTAAGAAATAGAGGTCTTGATCTAAGATGGAACCCTCTCTTGGTCTTCTTGAGAGAGAAGATGAAGTTTAGAGAGAAGGGAAAGTGTTTTTGGGAGTAGTCTCAAGACTTGGGGGAGGTTCTATCGTCGGCCCTAAGTCCTTTTTATAAAAGGAGAGCTCTATAGAATGATGTCATTGTATCACTTCCGATCTCATGTTAATCATGCGGTAAATATTATTTTTTTTATTAAGCACAATGACTCATCAAATTTATAAAATGTTGTAATCAAGAGACATCAAAAACTTTCTAATCGAGTGGATTGAAAGAATGGTAACACAATATAGGAAATCTTAAATGATAAATGAAAGAAGATTTGCGAAGATTACAAAGACTTGTGTATCAAAATCGACAACGATCAATTTGTAAAATCATGAAGAAGGTAAAACTCAATCAAAATATGTCTCTATTACATTATCTCAAGTTAAATGTCCGAGATGTAAAGATCAAGTGAAGGAATTTTTTTAAGTCATGAAATATCGATCTAGTGCATTACTCATCATATATTATTTCAAGATAAGTAAAGGATCATCAAACACGATTCAAAACATAAATCACTAAAATTAATCTGAAATATATTTTAAGGAGAATGTATTGCAATCGTAATTATCGATCATCAAATGAGAATGTGATTTATGCGTTGGGAGAATCAAGTGTTTTTAAACAAGTCATGAATTTAATGAAGTTGTGATTCCAAGAGTCATGAATTATTTTAAGGAATTCATCAACTCTAAATCCGTCATTAAAATTGTATATGGGATTCTCCAAATAAGTCAATTTGTAGATTTTGAGTAGAGAATGGGACTATAGTGATGTTCAAGGAAGATATATAAAAACCTAGTATCACATCATTTTTTAAAAAAATTCAGGTTGTAAGGTGATAAATGTTTTCACCGAAATCAATTTTCAAGAGACTTAATGGAAGTTATGGTGCATAACCAAACAGTGTATAACACTTAAGGATCTTTTATTACCTGAGCTAGTGAGCTTGATAACGATCAAGAATTGTATTACTACCCGCTCCTAGCTTGTGTGGGTGAATGTGTCTACAAAAGAGGATGGTTTTTAGGTACCCATTTGAACTTGGGTGCCTCAAATATTGATCTACTAAACTTATCATCATTTATTGAGTTCCTTATCATTCCTTTAGGAACCCATATTAACCTATGTGGGCTAAGTTTCTTATACGGACATTTGTAAGCAATATGTCTAGATTTGCAACAAAAATTGTATTTCAAATGAGATGATACATGTAGTATGGGTCTTTTAATAAAGGTGGTTGGAGTTCAGTGAGATCCACTCATGAATCTAATTTTACTTCTTTTTTCGACGTGACCCTTATTTGCAAGGATTATATCCAAGCCCTTGCTACCGACCTTAAACTTATTTAGGATCTCTTTAAGTAGCAAGTTCTCATTTTTTATTGCCTCTAAGTGTTCACACTTAGAGCATGGGGGTAAAGAGGGAGTATCGAGTTCAAGACTTTCAAGTTTATCGAGTAAGATAGCATGCTCCTTTTTCAATAAATTAAACTTCTTACTAATAACTTTTCACTCATTAAATAATTTATGAAAAGTAATTGAAAGTTCATCGAAAGATAAATCTTCATTAAATAACTCACTTACCTCATCTCCTAAAGCCATCAATGCGAAGTTGGTCTCCTCTTTATTTCTTACTTCTTCATCTTCAGAGCCACTTGACTCATCCCATGTCGCCTTTAGAGTTTTCTTCATCTTTGGTTGCTTCTTCTTGGCTTAGGGGCATTCACTTTTGAAGGAACCTGACTTCTTACATTCGTAACATATAACTTGGTCCTTTTTAGGTTCAAGTTTATTTTTAGTGTCATTTTTAAATTTATTCTTTCTTATAATTTTTTTGAATTTCTGAGTTAAGAGTGCAAGTTCATCATCAAGGTCCTTATCACTTGAAGATTTCTTCAAGTGGTCTTCTTGTGTTCTTAATGCCATATCTTTCCTATTCTTTGGAAGAGGGTTTTCTAGCTCATCATGAGCATGGTAAGTCATTTTGTAGGTCATTAAAGATCCAATAAGTTCTTCGAGAGAATTTTTTAAGGTCTTTGGCCTCTTGAATGACCGTAACTTTTGGATCCCAACTCTTTGGAAGGGATCTTAAAATTTTTGTTACAAGTTCAAAATTAGAAAAACCTTTACCAAGTGCTTTGAGTCCATTGACGACATCCGTGAAACGGGTATACATGTCTCCGATGGACTCGATTTCATCTGAAACAATTCATAAGAGTAGACCAAAAGATTGATTTTGGACTCTTTCACTCGGCTAGTGCCTTCATGAGTGATTTCAAGAGTGTGCCAAATATCAAAAGCCGATTCATAAATCAAAATATGATTAAACTCATTTTTATCAAGTGCGCAAAACAAAATATTCATAGCCTTTGCATTAAGATTAAAAACCTTCTTCTCTGATTCATTTCATTCGTTCAGCGAAAGAGAAGATTTTTGAAATCTATTTTCAACAATATTCTAAATTTTAAAATCTATGAAAATAAGAAAAATAATCATACGAGACTTCTAATAGGTGTAATCCGTCCCATTGAACATAGGTGGACGTGTAATTGAATGACCCTCTTGCACGTGGGAAGCTTTGATACCAATTGTTAAGATTTGAGCAACACTAAGAGGGGGGGGGGGGTGAATTAGTCCAACGAATAAAAGTCATACTTTTGAAATCGATTTCGAAAAGAGTTGTCCATAGAGAATTTTTGACCTGACGAAAAAGATTTTGGCTAAGTGAATGCTTTCGAAAGTAGAGAGGAGGAAATCGAGAGCTCACAACAAGTATAGAATAAAGTACAAAAAGTTAAAACCCACACATCAAGAGAAGTATGCAGTGATGTATAGTGGTTCGGTCAAATGACTTACGTCCACTTCCGAAACCTCCTCCGATGAGGTTCCCAACTTCCACTATCAAATCTTCTTGTAGGGGAAGGACCAAGCACCCCTCTTACAAACTTTTATAGGTGGTTCACACTCTTACAGAATTTTGATAAAGTAAAACATGGGAGGTGAACACTCAAGCTATCAAATATAATTTTGCTATAGCTCTGACTTAGTTTTTTCACTTCTCAAAGGTGCTCAGCCAGTTGAGAAGAGAGGGGTATTTATAGACTCAATTAGCTTAAAAAATGGAGCAAAAAAGAGTCATATCTCGAATTTTTGGGTATTGGCGATACCACCGCCAGTTGACGTTGCTTTGTCAGTGTACTGGTTGGTACCACTACCTAACAGGGTCCTCGGTCTCTATGGACTAGCAGTACCACTGCCTGTCAAGCAGTACCACCACTGACTTGGGGCAGTACCACCGCCCATATCACCTGGGAATTAGTTCCCGAGGCGGTGCCACTGCCAGACATGGTCTAGCACTGCTGAATGAGCTTTGAATCCAGTCCAATTCAGTCCAAATAAGGCCCAATTGGCCCCTACTAGGGTTAATCAAGATTATCACCTAATCCTAACCTTAATTACATGCTAACTACAAAATTAAAAATATATTCTAAGTAAAAACTAAACTGGCACATTGAGTTTTCTTCCGATGAGCCTTCAGTGAACTTTCGATGGACTTCCGACACACCCTTGAATTTCTTCCGGCGAACTCCCAACAGGCTCCTGGACTTTATGGCGAGTTCCTCAAATCTTTGGCAAGCTTCCAAACCTTCTTGGTGAGCTCCGCGAACCTCCAATGATCTTTCTAGCGAACTTTTGAAACCTTCGACAAGTCCTCGATTCATTCTCGGCTGGTTTCGGCAGCACTTCCGATGATCCTTCAGACTTCTGACGGACTCTTGAACTCCCAACGTATTTGACTCCGACAATTCACTTTATGTCTTCATTACTATCGTAGTTAATCCTACACACTTATCTCAATAATATGGATTAGATCAAATAATCTATCAATTAACTTTATCATCAAAATTTGAGATTCAATAGTGCCTACACGTGATGACTATATAGCGGTAGTGTTAGGATCAAGTTGGCATTAAGAAAGGGGTGGGGGGTGGGGGTTGAATTAGTGCTTATGATAAAAACATCGGTTTAGAAAAACTTTCGATGATTTGAAACTTTATATGATAAAAACTCATATCAGAAAGATGTTTAACTTAAAAACATTCATAAGTGAACGAGGGTAGTGAGCAAATAAAGCGGTTTGCAGTAAAGGTAAACAATAAAGAAAGTAGGCAAACCAATTTATAGTGGTTCGGTCATCTCGACCGACGTCCACTCTCGATTCCTCTTCTGTCGAGGCCATTAGTGTCCGCTAACCGATCTTCTTTCAACGGGCTAAGATCAGCTACCCTTTTACACCCCTCTTCTCCTTTTCACAGGTTTAGGAGATAACTTTTATAAGCACTCACTCCTCTTTAAACTGAAATTAGTCTTAAGGCTAGAGGAGGGGATCTCTCAAGTAATTACAATAGTATTTTCCCTCTTTTATATTCTTAGTGCTTGTATGTTTTAAGCAGGGATGAGAGGGGTATTTATAGGCCCTAAATAGATTCAAACTTAGAGCCAAAACGAGTATTATATTGAGTCTTCAGGGTACTAGTGATACCACCGCCTAGTCTGCCCTGACATTGGGCGGTGGTACCATTGTCTGACATAGTCTCAGAGACTATGTCTTGAAGACTAAGCCACTGATGGTTCCACCACTTGTTCTAGCAGTGCCATTGCTTGACCCACCTTTTGAGTCACTGTTTGAGCCTTTCTCTTAGCCTAACATAGCCCTAACTTAGGCCTAATAGGCCCCTAATTGAATTAGTTTAATTATATTAAAATAACTCAATTAGCCATATAAATTACTTAGATCTAGACAATTATTATAAAGCATTAACCACATGTTGTCCGGCATGTCATTGGTTCATCGGTGCTTCATTTGATCTTTCGATACATCATCCTTTCTTGTCGTCTATTACCCAATCGGCATGTTGACCCTATAACTCCAATCTCATTAGTATAATATTCGCTCTTCTTGGACTGATGCTCGAACTCGTGTCATGAAGCCTTTTGTCGACATGTTGACCGATCCTCCAGCTCGACGTCCAATCTTTTAACATGTTCCACTCCGACTCAATATTAATTCTTCCTACTTTAATTATCTCTCCATGATCAAAGCTAGTCCTATGTCACTCAAAACGCAGATTAGATCATAAACTTTATCAATTGGTTTCATCATCAAAATTCGAGATTCAATAATCTCCCACTTTTTGATGATGACAACCAATTGATGATGAAGTTAATCTTAACTCTCTCTATCAATATGCCATATTGATAGAAATTTTAAATTAAAAAAATCATGGTATTGCATGCATCATCATGATTTCAAATCAAAGTATAATATACATAAAATCATCAAGCATGATACATAAACATTTACATTTTTAACTTATTTATCATATTATGCATGAAATTTTGACATCATCATCATCATCATACTTCTCCCCCTTTGTCATCAACAAAAAGAAGAAGTGCAACTAGCAAGTTTTTGAGATGTGAAAGTTAAGCAAAATTTTTTGCTTTTCTTGAGACAGTAACATTTTGCTTCTCTTTACGATGTTCAAACTTCTCTTTATGATGTTCAAGCTAGTAACTTTTGTCAAGCGAGGTTTGCCTTTCTTGAGATATGCAAGTTTAGCAATTTTTGCTTCTTCTTGAAGTGTGCAAGCTAGCAATTCTTTCCCCTTGAAATGTACAAATTAGCAAATTCATTGCTTCCCTTTGCAATATATAAGATAACAATTTTTTCTCCCCCTTTGTCATTGTTAAAAGGAAGGAAAGAATACAATATTGTAATTCTTTTCCCTTTACATCAATTTTCAAATCATGATAATCAACAAAGATAAATTTTCATTAAGAGTGATCAATGGGATATATATATCATAAATATAAGGGAATATTGAAACGTAAGAGAAAATCAATTTATGTATATAATGTTCTAAGTATCAAAGTACATTTTCTCAAGTTGTGGGTATCGAAAAATCAAGAGAAAATAACTTATGATTCATTTGAATAAATATTCTCTTTAATAATATGAAAAAATCATAGTGAACAATCTTGATTAAAAAAAATCAAGTCATAATTATCAAGATCATGGTTTGTTTACATAAATCTCCTCTTAGTGAAAGAAGGAATCATAAAAAAGAAGTTGATTAAAAAAATTAAGTTATGATTATGAGAAATAAAAAAAAACATAGGAGATAAAATAACAATGATACCAATCATGATTCATTTAGATAGTAAATAGCAAAAAGAGACTTAGGTAAACTTGATTCATGCATAAGAAATTTCAAGTCATCAATATCATAATTCAAAAAAAAAAAAATTTAAGTATCAAGTGTAAGATTTGGATAAAATTTATTCAAATTTAAATCATCAAATCATCAAAATTACTTTCAAAAGATTCATAAATAACAAAAATAGATTCATCATTAAGGATTTCTATGATGAAAACTTGATAAGATAGAGATTGAGAAATTTTCAAAGAATGCTTTCCTCTTTTAAGTTGTTTCAATTCATGCAATTGATTTCATATAAGCATACCCAAGTTTTTATGCCAAAACTATGCATCATCGTATAAATCTGAAAAGCAAGTTTTATAAAAAAGAAATCATCAAGATCAATAGTATAACACATTAAAACAATAACACATCTTCAAACAAAAGATTTGATTTATCATTTTAATTCCAATGATAATGCATTTTCCTTCTAATGTGAATCTAACTTTTCATACTTAGTACAAGGAATTAATATGCAAATGTCATGCTCATCATATATATTTTTTATTTTTCAAAATCACTAGAAAGAAAAGCATGATTTTTTTTGTATTTTATATTTTCTACTATCTAAATTAAAATCATAAAGCAACTTATGAAAAGCATCAAGTAATTTCATAGTAAAGTAAAGGGTTTTTGGTTGAGTCTCTTACCTTGTTGTCGAAAGCCATCAAAGCGTAGTTCGCCACTTTGTCTTCGGATACACTCAATTCATCCTTGAGTGCTTTCTTCATCTTTGGTAGCTTCTTCTTTTTAAGTTTATTTTTGTTCTTAGTTTCTTGTTTTATGAATTCTTTAAATTTTATAGTGAGAAGTTCAAGGGCATCATCATTATCACTCGAGTTATCACTCAAGTGGTCTTCTTTTATTCTAAGTGCTAAATCCTTCTTGTTCTTTGGAAGGTGGTTCTCATATTCATCTTATGTTATACATGTCATCTCATAGGTCATTAATGATCCAATAAGTTTTTCGAGAGGATAACAATTCAAGTCCTTCATTTCTTAAAGAGCAATTACTTTGGAATCTCAACACTTTGGAAGGGATCTTAGAATCTTATTTACAAGTTCAAGATTAGAAAAACTTTTATCAAGTGCTTTCAAACCATTAACGATATCCATGAAACTAGTGTACATGTCTCCAATGGTTTCACTTAGTTTCATTCGAAATAATTCAAAATCATATATCAAAAGATTTATTTTAGAATTTTTACTCTACTTATACCTTTGTGTGTGATTTCAAGAGTATGCCAAATCTCATGTGTAGTTTCACAAATCGAAATCTGATTAAATTCATTTTATCAAGAGCACAAAACAAAGCGTTCTTTAGCATTTAAAGAAAAAGTCTTCTTTTCTAAATCATTCCATTCATTCATTGGTTTGGAAGACTTTTGAAAACTAATTTTGATAATATTCCATAAATTTAAATCCAAAGAAAGCAAGAAAACTCTCATTCGAGTTTTCTAATATGTGTAGTCCATCCCATTGAACATAGGAGGATGAACGATAGAAAGACCCTCTTGAAAGCAGAAAAGAGTCATTTATCTTAGGTGTTAAACCAAATGAGAAATAAATGTGGCTCTGATACCAACTGTTAGGATCAAGTCAGCACTAAGGAGGGGGGGGTGGTGAATTGGTGCTTACGATAAAAACATCAGTTTAGATAAACTTTCAACGATTCAAAATCTTCGTATGATGAAAACTCATATTGGAAAGATATTTAACTTAAAAATATTCGTAAGTGAATGAGGGCGGCAAGCAAGTAAAGCGGTTTGTAGTAAAGGTAAGCAACAAAGAAAAGTAAGCAAATCGATTTATAATGGTTCGGTCGTCCTGACCTACATCCACTCCCGATTCCTCTTCTGTCAAGGCCATCGGTGTCCACTGACTGATCTTCTTTCAACGGGCGAAGATTGACTATCCTTTTATACCCCTATTCTCCTTTTCACATATTTAGAAGACAACCTTTATAAGCACTCACTCTTCTCTTAAAGTGAAATTAATCTTAAGGCTAGAGGAGTGGATCTCTCAAGTAATTATAATAGCATTTTCTCTCTTTTATGTTGTTAGTGCTTGTGTGTTCTAAGTAGGGATGAGAGGGGTATTTATAAGCCCTAAATAGATTTAAACTTAGAGCTAAAACTAGTCTCATCCCCGGTCTTCAATGCATTGGTGGTACCACTGCCAGTGCTGGATGGTACCACCGCCTAGTCTACCCTGACACTAGGTGGTACCACTATTGAATCTCAAATTTTGATGTTGAAATAAATTGATAAATTATTAATCTAATCAATATGTTGAGAAAAGTGTTGTAGGATTAATTATGATCATAAATAAGGCATAAAGCAGATGATAGGCCGGAGTCAAAGATCGAACGATTCATTGGGAGTTCACTGAGAGTTTGTCAGGAGTTTGCCAAGAAATTCATTGGGAGTTCATCAAAGCTTGCCGAGAAGTTCATTGGGGGTTTGCCAAGAAGATCGTCGAGAATTCGCTAAGAGCTTGGCGGGAGTCCGCTAGAAGATCACCGAGAGTCCACCGGAAGTCCACCAGAGGATCGCTAGAAGTTTGCTGGGATTTCGCCGAAAGAACAATTGATATACCAGATATAAAATGATTAGTTAATGCCTTAATTATTATAGTTAGGACTTATTTTGTGTTAGAATTGAGAAATAATCCTACTAACTTAGTTAGAGGCTAATTGGGCCCGAACCAGGACTAGTTTAGGTTAGACTGATGGCCTAAACAGTGACTTGGAACTAGGCTGGTAGTGGCACCACTAGGATTAGGTGGTGGAACCTCCCAAGGCTCAGTCTCCTAGGAGGTCTATGCAGTGGTAGTTATTAAATCTCAAATTTTGATGATGAAACCAATTGATAGTGTTTATGATATGATCTTTGTTTTGAGTGATGCAGGACTAACTTCGATCAGGAAGAGACAATTAAAGTAGGAGAATCGAAAGTTGGGCTAGAGTGGAACATATCAGAAGATTAGATGTAAAGCCGAAGGATCGGTCGACATATCAGCAGAAAGCTTCGGATGATGAGTTCGGGCATCGGGCCAAGAAGAGTAGACATTGCGCCAAGGAGATCAGAGTTACGAATGTCAATTGGCTGATTGGGCAATAGGCTACAATAGAGGACGATGCGTTGAAGAATCGGATGAAGCTCTGATGAACTAATGACATGCTGGACAACAAATTGATTCAAGCTTTGTAATAATTGTCTAGATCAAAGTAGGTTTAAATTGTAATTGGGTTAGAATTGGGCTAACTCAATTAGGGGCCAATTAGGCTCAAGTCTGGGCTGTGTTGGGCTAAGTGAAAGGCCCAACCAATGACCCAACAAGTGGGTCAGGTGGTGGCACCGCCAAAATAGGTGGTGGCATCGCCAAAATAGGTGGTGGAACCACTAGTGGCTCAATCTCCAAGATAGTCTCTTAGACTGTGTTAGGTGGTGGTACCGCCAAACTAAGCAATGGTACTGCCCAATGTTAGGGCAGATTAGGCAGTGGTACTGGCCAACACTAGCGGTGGTACTACTAGTACCTTGAAGACTCATGGTAGTTCAAATTTTAGCTCCAAGTTTGAATCCACTTGGGGCCTTTAAATACCTCTCTCATCCATGATTAGAATACACACCAACTAAGAATAAAAAGAGAGAAAACTTTGCTACAATTATGTGAAAATTCCTCCCCTCTAGCTCTAAGTCTTAGTTAAGTTTAAGAGAGGGGTGAGTGGGGTTGTAAAGGTTGTCTCCTAAACCTGTAAAAAGGAGAAAGGCTATAAAGGGTGCTAGTTATATGTGCCCTACAAGCCAATCACGTGAGTGATGACACTTGTAACACATTGCATCAATCTATTCACTTATGATTATTGACATTTTCTCACATTCTTTGGATATATATTGTGATGTCCTTAGATCTGTGTAATGGGAATCCGATCATAATGAGATCATGATAATGAGACCGATTTATCTTTAAACACAGACCCTAAATATGTTGAATCTCAGATTTTGATGATGAAACTAATTGAGTGTGTTTTGTTGTTTAACTGCGTGTTGAGTTACGCAGGTCTACTATCGATCAGGATTAGATAGTTGATGCTAGAGGAATTGACGTTGCGCCGGAAGTGATCATGTTAGGATATTGGATGTCGAGCCGGAGGTTCGGTCGACTATCAATAGGAGGCTTCGTACGTCGGACATCGGGCCAAGAAGAGCGTGTTGCGCCAAAGATATCGGGGTTGCGGAGGTTAATCGCTGATTGGGCAATGGACCGCAAGAGAGGACGATGTGCCGAAGGATCGGACGAAGCGCCGACCAATGTCGTGCCGGGCAACTGAATGTCAATTCGCGTTGTAATAACTATCTAGATCGAAGTAGTGTTTGTTGTTTGTGTGCATGAGTAACTACGATAAGAATGAAGACGTAAAGCGAAACAGAGTGCCGGAAGTCAAGTGGGATGGATCATTGGGAGTTCGAGAGTTCAACGACAGTCCGTGTTAGGGATCGAGCGGCACTAAGAGGGGGGGTGAATTAGTGCAGCGGATTAAAATGATTAAAGCTTGAAAACCGATTCCGAAGATTTGCTTAAGAACTTGATTCAGCGAAAGAGACTTTAACTTGAAAATATTCAGGCAAATGAACTTGGAAGTAGGGAGAGGAAATCCGATCAGTTTGCAGCTTAAGTAATTTACGATGCAGAATTTAAGTACTCACACAACAAGTAGACGCAGCGATGTATAGTGGTTCGGTCAAATGACCTACGTCCACTCTTGAAGCCTCCTCCAATGAGGCTCCCAACTTCCACTAGCAAGTCTCTTGAAGGGGAAGGACCAAACACCCCTTTACAGCCTTTTACAAGAGGTTCCCTCTCTTTACAGGATTTTTACAAGTAGAAGAAAGAGGTGAACACTTGAGCAATTGAGAGCAGGAATTTGCTATAGCTTAGACTCAAATCTAACACTGCAAAAAGGTCCTCAACCAGCTAGAAGTAAAGGGGTATTTATAGAGAATTTTTGGGATTCAAAAATCCCGCTCACAAAGGTCTCGTCCGAAATTTCGGACTGTAGGCGGTACTACCGCCTGGCACTGGCGGTACTACCGCCTGCGTGTGTCAGTGTGCTGGCGGTACTACCGCCTGGCACTGGCGGTACTACCGCCTGACACAGGTGGTTGCAACCACCTGTCAGGCGGTACCACCGCCTGCCTGGGGCGGTACTACCGCCTGACACAGGTGGTTGCAACCACTGTCGGCGGTGCTACTACCGCTTTGCTGAAGCGATACTACCGCCGGTGTTCGATCAACAGCGGTGCCACTGCTTTCGGTCCGGCGGTACCACCGCCGACCCTTACTAAAATCAGTATGGGCCTAACCTTTGGCCCAATACAGCCCACTAAAGGCCCAATTGGCCCAATAAAAGTCTAGATAGGTTTAACACCTATTCTATACCCTAATTAAGTGCTAACTATGATCTTCTAAAGACAAATTATACCAACACCATCAAGTTATCTTTCAAAGAGCTTTCCGGCGATCTTCCGCGGGACTTAAAAGAATCCCTTGGATTCCTTCCGGCGGACTCCCAGCTGGCTCCCGAATTCTATGGCGAGTTCAACGAGTCTTTCCAACTCTTCCGAACCTTTTCGGTTGTCTCCGCGAACCTCCGACGATCTTTCTGGCGAACTTCCGAAACCTTCGGCAAGTCCCCGATTTCATCTCGGTTGACTCCGGCAGCACTTCCGATGATCCTTCAGATATCTGGTGGACTCTTGAACTTCCAGCAACTTGACTTTGGTAATTTGCTCTATCATAGTTAATCCTGCACATAAACAAACAAACACTCTACTTCGATCTAGACAGTTATTACAACACAAATTGACATTCAGTTGCCCGGCACATCATTGGTCGGTGCTTCGTCCGATCCTTCGACACATCATCCTCTCTAGCGGCTTGTTGCCCAATCGGCGGTTGACCTCTGCAACCCCGATATCCATGGCGCAACTCCGCACTTCTTGGTCCGATGCCCAACGTACGATGCCTCCTACCGATAGTCGACCGAACCTCCGGCTCGACATCCAATATCCTGACGTGATCACCTCCGGTGCAACGTCAATTCCTCCAGCGTCAACTGTCTAATCTTGATCGATAGTAGACCTGCGTAACTCAACACGCAATTAGACCACAAATCATACTCAATTAGTTTCATCATCAAAATCTAAGATTCAACAATCTCCCCCTTTTTGATGATGACAACTAATTGATGACTAACGGAGTTAACCATAACTCCTCGGAGTTTTAACCCAAACTCCCCCTATCAATATGCCATTGATAGAACACTTGGATTATCCCAAATCCAAGCAACATTCATCATAATGTTTAAGAGAATCAATCAAACCATCATGCAAATATATAAAATACTCAATCAGCATCCCATTGCATGAACTCATCAATCTGCACTTCTCCCCCTTTGTCATCAACAAAAAGGAGAAGTAATATTTTACTAGTTTTTAAAAGTTATGGTTCAGGTTTTAAATCATACTAGCTAGATTTTCATTAACATTCAATCACGGTAAGTTTATCATCATATGCAAGATAGCACTTGTTGTGATGATGATAATTCAACACTTGCTTCTTGTGCTAGTTTGCACTTTGCTTTTCTTGAGATTGCAAGGTAGCAATTTTGTTATTGTCAAGATAGCAAGTTCCCTTATGGCTAGCAAGATATCAAAATGAATATTGACATTAATGCTTCAATCATCAAAATTTTGAAGTCATGAATACGAATTAACCATTTAATAAATCATGATACCAATTGTTAATAAGCAAGCAAGCATTCTTTGGAATACACAAGCTAGCTCTCTTTCAATTTTGCAACCAAGTTTTCTTTATAAGCTATCAAATTTTTGTTTGCAATGAGTTAACAATTTTGTAAAATTTACAGCATTCTTAAACATGCAAGCTCACAAGTTTAAAAAAAAAACTTTGTAATTTCTAGCTAGCTATGTTTGCCACTTTCTCTTGTGATATCCAAGCTAGCATGCTAATTTCCCCTTTGTCATTGTCGAAAAGAAGAGAAGAATTAATACTTCAAATAAGATGTTCTTTTTCAACAAGATCAAGGTCAAGATTCATGAGGTAATAAATAGCAAAACATGCTACTTGAAGCATCCCCATCAAAATCTCATTTTAAGGAAAATTCCAAGCATCAAGATCATGATTTTCAAACATATATATTTTAACATCAATTTCCAATTCATGATAAGGAAGAATAAATCAATAATTCGATCAAGTGATGAATTCCAAAAGACATCTTAATCTGTCAAAATCTTTTTAGAAAGATATTTCAAAAGGATATATTGCAATCGTAAATATCGATAGGTGATTCATTTAAGTGCAAAACCACTTTTACATCATCAATTTTCTAAAGATTCAAAATGACAAATAGATTACCAATTTCATGATTCATTTGGTAGCAAATAGCAAAGAGAACAATTTGTTTGATGCACAAGAAATCTCAATAAGATAATATTTCATAAGAAATTTCAAGAATCAAGCAATAATCATATTTCTTGAAAATTCTCAAGCCAAGAGGTCAAAAGAAGGTTCATGATTCGGTTGAAACAAAATCTCATTCTATTTTATAAAATGAATCATCAAAATCATTTACAAGAAAAAAAAACTTCAATCTCGATAAGATAGAGAAGAGGCTTTTTCTTTTGAGTAATTCATTTCGTCTAAGCATGCATTTATCTTTTCATGCCAAATCAAATATTCAAAACCGAAAGACAAACTTAATTATCAAGACAAAAATATAATACATTATGAGATTCAATTTATCATGATAATGTGTTTCTATTTTAAGTTGTTTGTTTCAAACAAGTGTGCTCATGTTTCAAAAGATGAGTGTCAAATTTTAAAACCAAACATGAGTTTGTCATCAAGATATGATATCATAAAGTCATTAAATATGATAACAACCATTTAACATTTTCATTGTATCAGTGATGATTTCATAAGGTATATTCAAATATTTTCATGAAAGCCATCATCTTATAAATTCAAAATATAAGTTTTATCATTAAACCAGTCATGATCAAGTGCATTGAAATCTTTCATTCGAAAATTTTAATAAGAGCAACATAAATTGATTACATGTGTGTATGTATCAACATTTCAAAGCAAGACATAAGTTTTGTCATAAAAACCATTAAGATCAAACACATCACAAATAAAACATCATGAATAAAACATTTTTAACTTTTGTGTTTTATTTTATGTGGTTGATCTTATATAAGCATGTTCAAATTTTTACGTAAAAACAAAGTCATCAATATGCTTGCTTCTATCTTTTAATCATATTTGGTGTGCAAGCATTATCTTGAAACATGCTATTAAATTTTTATGTCAAACATCATGCATCTTGTTTGAAATCAAAAACAATGTAAAATCATCAAGATTCATGAACTTATCATGATCATATACTTTCCCTTTTTTTATGTGTTTCATTTGTTTCATATAGGTATACATCATCTAAAAATTTCATCATAAAAATGTTTAGGAGCCATCAATCCAAGATAGAGATTTTCAAATTGTAAGCATGATACTATAAAATTATCATTAAACATTTTCAAGAATAACATGTAGTTGATATACAATCATTGTTACAAATCATTCAATCATCATTCATAATGTTGCATGCACCATTCAAAAATTTTAGTTTTCAAAAATACTAGAAGGAAAAGCATAGTATAATTTTTAAAATATTTTTTTTAAATTTCCAAAAACACAAGAGAAGCATGACAAAAACAAAAAAAAACTACTAACTAAGTTAAGCATTCATGGAAAGCATCATGTAATTTCAAAATAATTCAAGAAAGTTAAGTTACTTACCTCATTGTCGAAGCCCATTAAAGCATAGTCTGCTTCTTCTTTCCTTGATTCTTCTTGATGAGTCTTCTTCTTCTTCATTGGTCTCTTCCTCCATTCAAGTTCATTGTTATTTTTAGATTCTTGTTTAATGAACTCATTAAGATTCATTAACAGTTCAAAGTCCTCTTCATTGTCCTCATCACTTGAGTCATCACTCAAGTGGCATTTCATAGTTCGAAGTTCCAAAACCTTCTTGTTCTTTAGAAGGTGGTCCAAGTGTTCTTCGGGTTCAATACGTTCCAAAAGTGTCATTTCGTAGGTCATTAATGACCCGATTAATTCTTCTAGTGGAAAATCATTTAAGTTTTTTGTCTCTTGTATTGCGGTTATTTTAGGATCCCACCTTTTTGGAAGGGATCTTAAGATCTTCCTTACGAGATCAAAATTCGAAAAAGATTTACCAAGAACTCTTAGACTATTGACGACATCCGTGAAACGGGTGTACATGTCGCATATAGTCTCGCTTGGTTGCATTCGAAAAACCTCAAAATCATGCATCAAAATATTAACTTTTGTGTTTTTGACTCTACTCGTTCCTTCGTGTGTGACTTCAAGTGTATGCCAAATTTCAAAAGCCATTTCGCACGTTGAAATACGATTAAACTCGGTTTTATCGAGAGCACAAAATAAGGCATTCATAGCCTTAGCATTTAAAGAAAAATATTTCTTCTCCAAATCTGACCATTTGTTCATCAGTTTAGAGGGAAGTTGAAAATGGTTTTCAATAACACTCCATAAATCCAAATTCAAAGAAATTAAGAAAACTCTCATTCGAGTTTTCCAATAAGTGTAGTCCGATCCGTTAAACAACGATGGACGAAAAATCGAAAAGCCCTCTTGAAAGCCATTTAGAGCCATTTCTCACGGGTGTAAATCTGAAATGAGAAAAACCGTGCTCTGATACCAATTGTTAGGGATCGAGCGGCACTAAGAGGGGGGGTGAATTAGTGCAGCGGATTAAAATGATTAAAGCTTGAAAACCGATTCCGAAGATTTGCTTAAGAACTTGATTCAGCGAAAGAGACTTTAACTTGAAAATATTCAGGCAAATGAACTTGGAAGTAGGGAGAGGAAATCCGATCAGTTTGCAGCTTAAGTAATTTACGATGCAGAATTTAAGTACTCACACAACAAGTAAACGCAGCGATGTATAGTGGTTCGGTCAAATGACCTACATCCACTCTTGAAGCCTCCTCCAATGAGGCTCCCAACTTCCACTAGCAAGTCTCTTGAAGGGGAAGGACCAAACACCCCTTTACAGCCTTTTACAAGAGGTTCCCTCTCTTTCTGAATTTTACAAGTAGAAGAAAGAGGTGAACACTTGAGCAATTGAGAGCAGGAATTTGCTATAGCTTAGACTCAAATCTAACACTGCAAAAAGGTCCTCAACCAGCTAGAAGTAAAGGGATATTTATAGAGAATTTTTGGGATTCAAAAATCCCGCTCACAAAGGTCTCGTCCGAAATTTGGTTGTGTGGCGATACTACCGCTTTGGCACTAGCGGTACTACGCTGCGTGTATCAATGTCTTTGGCGGTACTACTGCTTTAACGCTATGCGGTACTACTGCGACACAGTGGTTGCAACCACTGTCGGCGGTTCCACCGCTGCACTGGGCGATACTACCGCGACACAGTGGTTGCAACCACTGCCAGCGGTGCTACTACTTTGCACAGAAGCGATACTACCGCCGGTGTTCGATCAACAGCGGTGCCACGCTCGGTCGGCGGTGCCACCGCCGACCCTTACTAGAAATGTATGGGCTAACCTTTGGCCCAATACAATTACTAAAGGCCCAATTGGCCCAATAAAAGTCTAGATAGGTTTAACACCTATTCTATACCCTAATTAAGTGCTAACTATGATCTTCTAAAGACAAATTATACCAACACCATCAAGTTATCTTTCGAAGAGCTTTCCGGCGATCTTCCGGCAATCCCTTGGATTCCTTCCGGCGGACTCCCAGCTGGCTCCCGAATTCTATGGCGAGTTCAACAAGTCTTTCCAACTCTTCCGAACCTTTTCGGTTGTCTCCGCGAACCTCCGACGATCTTTCTGGCGAACTTCCGAAACCTTCGGCAAGTCCCCGATTTCATCTCGGTTGACTCGGCAGACACTTCCGATGATCCTTCAGATATCTGGTGGACTCTTGAACTTCCAAAGAACTTGACTTTGGTAATTTGCTCTATCATAGTTAATCCTGCACATAAACAAACAAACACTCTACTTCGATCTAGACAGTTATTACAACACAAATTGACATTCAGTTGCCCGGCGCATCATTGGTCGGTGCTTCGTCCGATCCTTCGACACATCATCCTCTCTAGCGGCTTGTTGCCCAATCGGCGGTTGACCTCCGCAACCCCGATATCCATGGCGCAACTCCACACTTCTTGGTCCGATGCCCGACGTACGAAGCCTCCTACCGATAGTCGACTGAACCTCCGGCTCGACATCCAATATCCTGACGTGATCACCTCCGGTGCAACGTCAATTCCTCCAGCGTCAACTGTCTAATCCTGATCGATAGTAGACCTGCGTAACTCAACACGCAATTAGACCACAAATCATACTCAATTAGTTTCATCATCAAAATCTAAGATTCAACAGTCCGAAGATTCGTTGGGAGTGCTGCCAGAACCAGCCGAGAACGAGTAGGGAGCTTGCCGAAGGATTTTCGGAAGTTCGCCGGAAGGTTCGTCGGAAGTTCGTGGAGCTTACCAAGAAAGATCGGAGCTTGCCAAAGAAGCTCGGGGGAACTCGCCAAAATCATCGTGGAGCTCGAGAGCTTGCCGGGAGTCCGCAGGATGGTTTCTGAGGGATCATCGGAAGACCGCCGGAAGTTCGCCGGAAGCTCGCCAGAAGAAGACTTGACTTGTGGACTTTGTAATAGCTTAGGAATGTCTTTAATTTCGTAGTTAGCACATTAATTTGAGTTAGAATTAGGTGTTAATCCTTTAACCCAAGTATGGGCCCATTGGGCCTTGTTTGGGACCGGTTTGGACCGAGTTTTCGGCCCAAACCAGAAGTTGATATGTGCTGGGCGGTGGCACCGCCCAGCAGCTTGTGTGCTGGGCGGTAGCACCGCCTAGTAGCCAGCAGGCCAGGTGGTAGCACCGCCTGGCTGGGGCGGTTGAACCGCTTGGTTGGGGCGGTTGCACCGCCCCTGTTATGTCTGGCTAGGGCGGTAGTACCGCCCCTGCTGTGTTAGTCTACCAGACTGACAAGCGGTAGCACCGCCTCAGCACCGGGAAACTCAAATTGAGTTCAAATTTGGAGCCCAAATTTGAACCTCTTTGAGTCTATAAATACCCCCCCTTTTTCAGCTGAAAGGGCACCCTTTTGAGAGTTAGAAATTGAGGAAAAGGCTTAGGAAAGTCTAGTTTTCAATAGCTTGTGTTCATCTCCTTCTTTCTCTTTGAAAAATTTGTAAGAGTATGAACTTCTTGTAAAAGGGTTGTAAGAGGGGTATTTGGTCCTTCCCCTTCAAATGGATTTGCTAGTGGAAGTTGGGAGCCTCATCGAAGAAGGCTTCGGAAGTGGATGTAGGTCGGATGACCGAACCACTATAAATCGGTTTGCATTTAATTTCTCGCAACTTACTTTGCTGCAAACCATTTTTATTTGCTGCCTTATTTACTCAACTTCATCTTCATCTTCTTACGTATGCTTTAAAGTTAAAACGTAATCTTTCCGGGTTCAAACGAAACGCTGAATTCATTCATACGAAGTTTCTAAACTTGTGTTAATCACTGAAAAATCTATCGTTCTTTACCGCTGAACTAATTCACCCCCCCTCTTAGTGCCGCTCGATCCCTAACAATTGGTATCAGAGCCACGTTCTTTCTCTTTTGGATTTACACCCGTAAGAAATGGCTCTAAATGGTTTTCAAGAGGGCTTTTTGGTTTTTCGTCCATTGTTCTTTAACGGTTCGGACTACACTTATTGGAAAACTCGAATGAGAGTTTTCATGCTTTCAATAAATTTGGATTTGTGGAACATCATTGAAAATGGCTTTCAACTTCCCTCTAAACCGATGAATGAATGGTCGGACTTAGAGAAGAAATTATTTTCTTTAAACGCAAAGGCTATGAATGCCTTATTTTGTGCTTTGGACAAGAACGAGTTCAATCGGATTTCTATGTGCGAAATGGCTTTTGACATTTGGCGAACTCTTGAAATCACGCATGAGGGAACTAGTAGAGTTAAAGACTCGAAAGTAAACCTCTTGTTGCATGATTTTGAGCTCTTTCGAATGACACCAAGCGAAACTATCAGCGATATGTACACCCGTTTCACGGATGTCATCAATAGTTTGAAAAGTCTTAGTAAATCTTTTTCAAGTTTTGATTTAGTAAATAAGATTTTAAGATCCCTTCCAAAAGAGTAAGATCCAAAAGTAACGGCAATACAAGAAGCTAAAAATTTACATGACTTATCTTTTGAAGAACTCATTGGGTCTTTAATGACATATAAAATGGCCTTCTTGGAACACAATGAAATCGATAAACACATGGACCACCTTCCAAAGAACAGGAAGGATTTGGCACTTCGGACTATGAAATGCCACTTGAGTGATGACTCAAGTGATGAGGACAATGAGGACATTAAACTTTTAATGAATCTTAATAAATTCATTAAACAAAAATCTAAAATAGACAATGAACTTGAATGGAGGAAGAGGCCAAAGAAGAAGAAGAAGGCTTGCAAAGAAGAATCAAGTAAAGAAGAGGCAAAATGGGCTTTGACGGTTTTCGATAATGAGGTAAGAAACTCACCCAAGTTGCTTCTACCTTATTTTGAAATTACATGATGCTTTCCATGAATGCTTAACTTAGTTAGTAGGAATTTTCTCATGCTTTTCTTGTGTTTTTAGAAATTAAAAAAATATTTTAAAAATTATACTATGCTTTTCTTTATAGTATTTTTGAAAAGTAAAAATATGAATGATGATTGTATGATTTGTGATAATGTTTAGACACCTAATAGAATCAACCCATGCATGAGTATCTTGATGGTTTACATTGTCTCTAAATATGATGCTTGATGATTTTATATCATGCATGAGTTGTTAAAGTGATGTTGATTTAAAAACTTCTATCTTGGATTAATGGGTCTTGACCCTTTTTATGATAAAATTTTTAGATGATACATGTCTTCATGAAATCAATTATAAAGACCTAACCCATAAATTTTCCAAATGAAAGAAATGTGATTTTAATGTTGCCTTGTATTACATTTGGACTTGATGATTTTCATGATGAAAATTATTTTTCAGATTTATAAAATGATGCATGATTTTATCAAAAAATTTGAGCATCGATCATCTTGTTATAACTAATGTAAGAAAGAATTAAAATGATTTTGATGATATTTTCGTTTTTGAATATGATGCATGACATTTTCATATGAAAAATTTGAACATTCTTATGAAAGATCAAATCACTTAAATTGAAACTCATAAAGATGAGAAAATGTACTATCATGATGTTTGATGCATATGATCTTGATGGATTTAATGACAAACTTATGTTTTGAATTTCTACAATGATGGGTTCCATATAAATGTTTGAACATATATTATGAAATCATCATTGAAATGAAAATACTAAAAGCTTGTTATCATGCTTAATGACTTTGTGATATCATATCTTGATGACAAACTCATGTTTTGGTCTTAAATTTGATACTCATCTTTTGAAACATGAGCACACTTGTTTGAAATAAAATGAAACACATTATCATGATAAATTAAATCTCATGTCTTGAAACAATGTGTTGTTTTGACAATTTTTATAATGAAGTTTGTCTTCCGGTTTTGAATATTTTGATTTGGCATATAAAGGCAAAAGACATACTTATATGATGAAACATAAAGAAATTATATTTACTATCTTATCGAGATTAATGATTTCATGATATCTTAAGAATCTCATAAATTATAGAAGTGATTTCGATGAATTGATTATGATTTGATAATTTGAACTTTTCTCTCATGTTTCAATACTACTTTGTCTGTTATATGACTTGATGATTGAAATATTAATGTAAACACTTAAAATATCACTTGTCATGATTTGAATATTGATTTAAAAGAAATTTTTCTTGACTTGAGATATTTTTGGGAATCAAAATATTCTCCTCTATGATTGCTTCTTTTTATCATTTACCAAAGAGGAAAACAATTCAAGTTTATGTCATTTGTGAATCTCACAATCTATGTTAATGATTTTGATGATTCGAACTTGAATGAGCTTTATCACAATCCAAGTCTTGATATCTTAATACTTGATACTTGGAATTCTTATGCATGAATCAAGTTAATCTTTGTACTATATCTTTTTAAATGAATCATGAGCCTTGATGTCATATATTTCATGATATAGAAATGACAAGATTTCTTTGCCTTGTGTGGTAAATTGAACATTTGACATAAATGAAATTTGCTTTATGATGAATCATGAATGATGTCTTTTGGTATTGATCCTTATTGATATTTCATATTGATATCTTTCATGAATTCTTTGCATCTATGTTTTGTATGCATCATAAAAAAATTGAAATATTGATTGATGCAAAATTATTTCATTGAAATATTATTCATCCCTTCTTTTCGATAGTGACAAAGGGGGAGTTAGCTTGCTAGCTTATATATCACAAGTGAAAGTGACAAACATAGCTGGCTAGAACTTGCAAAAGGCAAAACTTGCACTTCTTAAAATGAGAAGAAAGAAATTGCAAAGTTGCATTATTTTTTAACTCATGAGCTTGCATGTTTAAAATGTTATAAATTTTTACAAAAATTACTAGCTCATTGCAAACAAAAAGTTGATGGTTTGCAAAAGGAAAACTTAGTTGCAAAAGAGAAAAATTGAAAGGGAGCTAGTTTGCGTATCGCAAAGTATGATAGCTTATCATTATTGCTTACTTGCTTGTCATAAATTTTCCTCATACCATGATTTGTTTATGACTCCCTTGAATTCATGACTTGATATGCTAAAAATTCATGATGGAAATTTGTTATTTTATGATGGAAGCATTCATGTAAAGGGAAAAGAATTGTATTCTTCCCTTCTTTTTGACAAAATCAAAGGAGGAGAAGATTTATTGCTAGCTTCCTGATTAATTTGCTAGCTCATTCAAGAGGAAGAAAATTGCTAGCTTGTGCATCAAAAGAGAAAATTTTACTAGCTTGAACATTGAGAAGCAAAAAGTTGCTATCTCAAGAGAGGCAAAAATCTTGCTCAATTTTACTTCTTCAAAATTTCTTACATTTTTGAATCTCATGCAAGACTATTTGAAGTATTTGATCCTCCCTCTCTTTTTGATGCTAACAAAGGGGGAGAAAGTTTTTAGCCCGAACTTTGCAAAAATTTGCCATCTTGATTCCTATTTTGCAACTTCATTAAAGGATGCAAATATTGCTATCATGAGAAACAAGGTACAAACTTGCACATCTCAAGAAGCAAGTGAAAATTACCATCATTGCCCATCCTTGAAACTTGCTATGATTGAATGGTATTATTTGGTGTTGTACTGCAAAAATGTTGTATGATGTGATAAATAGCTAGTGTGTTGTAAAAATCTGCATATTTTTTAAACTAGCTATGATGCTACTTCTCTTTTTTATTGATGACATAGGGGGAGAAGTAGATTGATGACTTCATGCAATGTAATGATGCTTGAATATTTTATATATTTGCATGATAGATTTATATTTCTCACTACATGAATGATACATGTTACTTAGATTTGGGATAATCCAAGGGTTCTATCAATTGCATATTAATAGGGAGAGTTTGGTTAAACTCTGGGGAGTTAAGGTTAACTCCATTAATCATCAATTAGTTGTCATCATCAAAAAGGGGGAGATTGTTGAATCTCGGATTTTGATGATAAAACTAATTGATTGTGTTTTGTTGTTTAACTGCGTGTTGAGTTACGCAGGTCTACTATCGATCAGGATTAGACAGTTGACACTGGAGGAATTGACGTTGCGCCGGAAGTGATCACGTTAGGATATTGGATGTCGAGCCGGAGGTTCGGTCGACTATCGGTAGGAGGCTTCGTACATCGGGCATCGGGCTAAGAAGAGCGTGTTGCGCCAAGGATATCGGGGTTGTGGAGGTCAATCACCAATTGGGCAACGGACCGCAAGAGAGGATGATGTGCCGAAGGATCGGACGAAGCACCGACCAATGACGTGCCGGGCAACTGAATGTCAATTCGCGTTGTAATAACTGTCTAGATTGAAGTAGAGTGTTTGTTATTTGTGTGCAGGAGTAACTACGATAAGGATGAACACGTAAAGAGAAACAGAGTGTCGGAAGTCAAGTGGGATGGATCGTTGGGAGTTCGAGAGTTCGACAGAAGTCCGAAGATTCATTGGGAGTGCTGCCGGAACCGACCGAGAACGAGTAGGGAGCTTGCCGAAGGGTTTTTGGAAGTTCACCGGAAGGTTCGTCGGAAGTTCACGGAGCTTACCAAGAAAGATCGGAGCTTGCCAAAGAAGCTCGGGGGAACTCGCCAAAATCATCGTGGAGTTCGAGAGCTTGCCAGGAGTCCGCAGGATGGTTTCCGAGGGATCATCGGAAGACCGCCGGAAGTTCGCCGGAAGCTCGCCAGAAGAAGACTTGACTTGTGGACTTTGTAATAGCTTAGGAATGTCTTTAATTTCGTAGTTAGCACATTAATTTGGGTTAAGATTAGGTGTTAATCCTTTAACCAAAGTATGGGCCCATTGGGCCTTGTTTGGGACCGGTTTGGATCGAGTTTTCGGCCCAAACCAGAAGTTGATATGTGCTGGGCGGTGGCACCGCCTAGCAGCTTGTGTGCTGGGCGGTAGCACTGCCCAGCAGCCAACAGGCCAGGCGGTAGCACCGCCTGGCTGGGGTGGTAGCACCGCCCTGCTTTGTGTCTGGCCAGGCGAGTAGTCTGCCCCTGTTGTGTCGATCTGCCCATCGACAGCGTAGCTCTTGCCTCGACAGTAAGTAGCACCGCCTTCAAAGACTGAAACTCAAATTGAGTTCAAATCTGGAGCCTAAATTTGAACCTCTTTGAGTCTATAAATACCCCCCCTTTTTCAGTTGAAAGGGCACCCTTTTGGGAGTTAGAAATTGAGGAAAAGGCTTAGGAAATTCTAGTTTTTAATAGCTTGTGTTCACCTCCTTCTTTCTCTTTGAAAAATTTGTAAGAGTGTGAACTTCTTGTAAAAGGGTTGTAAGAGGGGTATTTGGTCCTTCCCTTTCAAAAGGATTTGCTAGTGGAAGTTGGGAGCCTCATCGAAGAAGGCTTCGGAAGTGGATGTAGGTCGGATGATCGAACCACTATAAATCGGTTTGCATTTACTTTCTCGCAACTTACTTTGCTGCAAACCATTTTCATTTGCTGCCTTATTTACTCAACTTCAACTTCATCTTCTTACGTATGCTTTAAAGTTAAAACGTAATCTTTCCGGGTTCAAACGAAACACTGCATTCATTCGTACGAAGTTTCCGAACTTGTGTTAATTGCTGAAAAATCTATCGTTCTTTACTGCTGCACTAATTCTCACCCCCCCTCTTAGTGCCGCTCGATCCCTAACAAAATAATCCCGGTCAAAAGTTACTCGAGAGGGACATCGAGATAACCGAATAGACTGGTGTGCTGTATACCCATCCATATGATGGAGGTGGCTGATTTCATAGCTACTTGTATGGAGACACTAAGGATACAATGCAGGTGCTCATTGGAGAATGAGTTTACTGATTGATCTGTTTATGGAATGTTGGATGGTTATTGATACCTCATGTCAGACAATGATTTCGTAGTCCTAATAGTGTATATGGTCCTTAGACCTGAGACACCAAGGATGTCCAGTATGAGTACTTCACTCTTTGATACCGGACTTAGAGGTTTGGAAGTTTCAGATCTAGTACAACTGGTTATTAAGAGTGGCAGTCAACCTTACGAGGGCTATTGAGTGCCAATAGAGGATCATCCACTCTTGGTATCATAAGAGGAATATCTCATGTGTTCTTGCTCAAGCAAATCCTTAGTAAGGGTCATTCGGATTGAGAGAGAAAGAGTTCTCTGGGAGAATCCAATTAGAGCGAGACTCGATTAAAAACTATATGGACCTGAGAGCACCATGCCTGATATACGGTCTCTGAGATATTAGATGGATGAGGGACTATAAATACATAGTAATTGAGGATAGATAGGTCCAAAGAATTTTATTCCCCTGTATCATTTGGGGATTGCAGCGTAGTGGCCTAATACATCCGCAGTCGATGAGTCGAGTGAATTATTATGGAGATAATAATTCATTGAGTCAGAAGGAGTTCTGATAGGTATGACTTACGGTCAACTCGATTTTAGGCCTAGAGGGTCACACACATATGACAGGTATTACGAAGAGTAGATGTTCAAATATAAGATATTCGCCGGAGCCCCTATCTTATTGGATATCCAATAATCCCCGGTATTATTAGATCCCATGGATGAGATCCAATAAGAGCTAATAAGAGATTATTGGGTAGAGACCCAATAATCTAAGAGGCTTGGGTAATTGGATAGAGATCCAATACCCAATAGGGCTGGATTCATTAGGGTTTATAAGGGGCCTCTATAAATAGTAGGAAACCAAAGGTCCATAGGCTGAGGCTTCTTGGTAGATACCTCCTATTCTCCTCTCCCTAGAAAGGAGTATCTTTGCAGCCCTATCGTGTGGACTACCACTAGAGAGGAGGATGCTTGACCTCCTTCATCCACCCCACGGATCTATAGGAATTCAGGGATATACGATCTCCCTAGGTACAATCTTTTCATATACGTAATTTCGGATTCGTGGATTTATTTTTCGCATTGATCTTTTCATAACGATAAAAACTTTTCATTGAAATACAAGATTTTTGTTTTCTATTCTTTCGCTGTGCATGTGATGTCACCTTTGGATTTTCCAATAGTGGTATCAGAGCTAGGTTGTTCGTGCGAAGATCGGATTATTAACTGCGTGTGTTATGATTCAGAATAGCTTTTGTTGTCAAAATTATTGATGCAAAAGACAAGAGGGCAGCAACTATTACTACTCTCCTAGTTTGGCCTAGGTTGCTCGCAGCCATGGCCATGCGCACAAGGGGCTATTGGCGATCGACGGGCGGTGGCCATCGCCCACAGTGACAGCACTGCTCGCATGCACGAAAGGTGCCCACAGGCAAGGCCGTAGCGGGTGGCTTGCCTGCATGCAGGAACTGCGCCCGCGGGCGAGCGGTAGAGTCGCCCACGGGCGCCTACCCGCACGGGAGGGTGGCGCCTGCGATGGCGCTCGCTCGTATAGGGGTGCCGGCCTGTTGCGGGCATTGCCCCGCAGGGGTAGTACTAGTGGGCGGGCACTTCTGCCCGTGAGTGGCGCTACCCGTAGGCCCGCTGGCACCGCTGCCCGTAGGCATAATGCCCACGGGCGAGCTGCCCGTGGGCAGGGGCGGTGCTCCCCCACAGTGCCGTCGCCACTACTGCCACAACATAAACGCAGCAGAAAGAGGGCTAGGGCTTTTTTGGGGCAAAAGATAATTTTACCCTATGAATTTACCAAATTTCATTTTTATCCCTTATTACCGAATGACCTAAATACACTTCAGAATTTCTAAAATTCCCTATATGTCCCTTTTTTACAAAATATATTAGTTAATTAAAATATTTAATTAACTATTATTATTTATCTAGTAGTCCTATATAATAACATATGCATGTGATGTATGATATGGACAGATCATGGTGGACTACTTGATGTGATGTATGTGTATGATGAGATCATTATTATTATTGGGGCTTGCAAGTCTCTATTTTTCTCATTTATTATCAGGCTTGTGTGCCTTTAATTATGTTGCAATTACATAAGGAGGTGCAGCTAGAGCTTAGAAGTAATAGCGGGACCCACGAGGTCGAGATGGACGATCCGATGCATGGAGATGTGTTGAGATGCCGATGGAACCGACGAAGCGAGATGGACGAACATAGGGCATGGAGATATGCCGATGCACACATAGATCTTAATGTTAGTGATTGCGCCTGTTAGCTCAGGCTTAATCATATTCAGATGTGGTCCATGATCATTTGGTGTGATTGCTCATGTGATGTGTGATTGGTTATATACCTACTAGATATATATATATATATATATATATATATATATATATATATATATATATATATATTTGAATGCGATGTAGATATATATTAAATATGTATATTTGTGACACATATTAGGAGACTGAATCTAAAATCACCTCTTCGATAATATTAAGTCGATAAATGTAAGGTAATTAGATTGACCCACATAGCCTTCCATCGTTATAGGTAGGAATCGATTTTCAGTGTAGGTTGAGTTGGTCGAGTCCCTTAAGACTCCCCTATATCGCGATTCGCTATCTTATTTATGACATAGAGATGTCACTATTGACTTGAGGATATGGTATGCTGGGTCGAGTCCCTCAAGGGTATATCATCGAATTAGACTTATCTTGTAATGATGGTGATGACTTAACCGAACATCATGGTTGGTCGAGTCCCTCGAGGCCATGGTGGTTTGGAGGTCGAATAGGATAAGAATCACAAGGAGTTGTGATCGGTAAAAGTTACCTTCTTTTGGACTTAGTGTGATTGGTTGAGTCCCTCGAGGTTTTACTAAGATATTGATTGGATCTCGATCCCACTAGAAGTCTGCTAGAGACTTCCATTTTATGTGTTGAGGGTGTCACATGACTGGCTAGAAAAATAGTGGGAGCACATCAAGATAGAAGTCCATATCTTGATTATTTATATTTCTATAAAATCTGTATGTTATTTATTTTTGCTGCATCTTTATTTTTTAGAAAATATTGCTATTAGACTCTCTATGTGGCATACTTGATGCCAACCACCTCATTGATCCAAATTATATGGATTGGCTCTGTAACCTGAGAATAGCTCTCATAGTAGAGAAAATCGCATATGTTCTTAAAATAGCGATGCCTATGCTTAAGGAAGGGGCAAGTGAGGATGAAATCACTTGCTACATGAAGTGCACAAATGACTCCACTCTTGCTTAGTATTACATGTTGGGCTCCATGGCTCCCGAGTTACAGATAAAACATAAAAAGATGGATCACAGATCCATACTTCTATATCTCCGTAAATTATTTAAGGAATAGGGTAGAACTTAATGATATGAGATATCGAAGAATCTCTTCTGTGCCAAGATGACTGAGAGGATACCGGTTCAAAATAATGTCCTAAAGATAATTGAGTGGATAGAGAAACTCACAGGTTTAGGAATAGTCCTAGAGGATAACCTGTGTGTGGATCTTATACTTCAGTCCTTACTAAATTCCTTTTCATAGTTCTCTATGTTGGTAAGACAAAAAAATGAAAGATAGAGAAGTCTGTTGAATCTCGGATTTTGATGATGAAACTAATTGATTGTGTTTAGTTGTTTAACTGCATTTTGAGTGATGCAGGTCTACTTGATCAGGATTAGATAGTTGACGCAGGAGGAATTGACGTTGCACCGGAGAAAATCATGTCGGGATATTAGACGTCAAGCCGGAGGTCCGATCGACAATCGACAAAAGGCTTCGGACAAAGATATCGGACATCGGGCTAAGAAGAGCAGGTTGCGCCAAGGAGATCGGGGTTGTGGAGGTCAACCGTCGATTGGGCAATAAGCCATAAGTGAGGACGATGTGCCAAAGAACCAGACGAAGCATCGACCAATGACGTGCCAAGCAACAAAATGTCAATTCGCGTTGTAATAATTGTTTAGATCGAAGTAGAGTTAAGGTTTATGTGTGTAGGATTAACTACGATAATGATGAAGATATAAAGTGAAGCAAGGTGCCAGAGTCAAGTGCGATGGATTCGTTGGAAGTTTGAGGTTCGTCGGGAGTTGGAAGATTCATCGAAGTGCTGCCGGAACTGATCGAGAACGAGTAGGGAGCTTGCCGAAGAGTTTTCGAAAGTTCACCGGAAGGTTCGTCGGAAGTTCACGGAACTTATCGAGAAAGATCGGAGCTTGCCGAAGAAGCTCATCAAAACTCGCCAAGATCAATCGTGAAGTCCAGAAGCTTGTTGGGAGTCCACAGAATGGTATCCGAGGGTTCATCGGAAGACCGTCAAAAGTTCGCCGGAAGCTCGCCAGAAGAAGTCTTGACTTTTCGAACTTTTAATAGCTTAGGAAATGTCTATAATTTTGTAGTTAACACATAATTAGGGTTAGGATTAGATGTTAATCCTTTAACCTGGTTAGGGGCCTACTGGGCTTGGTATTGGATCGATTTGGGCTAGGTTTAAGGCCCAACCAGGAGTGCTAGACACTGTCTGGCGATGGCACTGCCCAGGTCTAGATTCTTAGGTAGTTTGGGGCGACGGTATCGCCCAGACTAGGCGGTGGTACCACCCTAGGGCAAAGTGCTAGGGCGATGGCACCGCTGGCTGGGCGGTGGTACCGCCTAGTACACTGATCGTGTCAGTGTGACAGGTGGTGGTACCGCTAGTGACAGGTGGTGGTACCGCCAGTACCCCGAAAAACTAGGATGGAAAGTTTTTTTTGGCTCTAAGTTTGAATCAAATTGGAGCCTATAAAAACCCCTCCCATCCTTGGTTAGAACAAGCAAGCACATACACTTTGAAAGCAGAAAAACTCTGTTTAAATCTCTCTAGAAATCCCTCATTTAGTTTTCTCTTATATTCGATTCAAAAGAAAGGAGAGAATGCTTGTAAGGGTTACCTCCTAAGCCCGTCAAAAGGAGAGTGCTGTAAGAGAGTTGGTCCTCGCCCGTTGGAAAGAAGATAGCTAATGGAAAAGCTAGTGGCCTCAAGAGAAGAGGAATCGAGAGTGAACGTAGGTCAGATGACCGAACCACTATAAAAATTCTAGTTTGCATTTCTATTATTGATATTTACACTTTTGCAAACCATCTTCGCTTTACTTCCTCTATTTCTCCTTCTTACAATCGAATTCAAGTTTAAAGCATCATTCCTTTCGAGGTTCAAACGAAACATTACTTTTAATTATACGAAGTTTCCAAAACTTGTTTAAATTATCAAAAATTTTTATTATTAATTATTGTACTAATTCGCCCCCTCTCTTAGTGCTGCTCTAGATTTCAACAAAGTCCCTTAAGACTAGAAAGAAAAGGAAGATAGAAAAGTCCCTTGAGAAGGGCTAGGGCAAGGGTAGACTGGGTAAAGCAATGATTGCTAAGAAGACCCAAAAAAGGACAAAGGCCAGTCCTTCCACTATGGCAAAGATGTGTTAGGGATCGAGCAACACTTAGAGGGGGGGTGAATTAGTGCAGCGAATAAATACGATAAACTTCGATCATTTAAAAATAACTTTCGAAGCCGTTTTGATTATGTTGAATGCGTACGTAAGAAGATGAAGAGGAAGTCGAGTAAGACAACAAAGTGAAGATAGTTTGCAGTATAGTAAGTTGTAAGAAAGTAAATACAAACTGATTTATAGTGATTCGGTCATCCGACCTACATCCACTCCCGATTCCTCTTCGCTTGAGGCCACTGGCTTTTCCACTAGCTATCCTTCTTCCAACGGGTGAGGATGAACTCCCTTACAACTCCTCTCCTTTTGATGGACTTAGGAGGAAACCCTTACAAGCACTCTCTCCTTTCTTTCGGTGGAATACAAGTAAAAACTAAGGAGGATTTTCTAGAGAGATTTGAACAGAATTTTCTTGCTTTCAAAGTGTTGTGCTTGTTATCTTTCTTGCAGGAACACTTGGGGGTATTTATAGACCCCAAGAGGATTCAAATTTGGAGCCCAAATTTGAATCTTTTTCGTTGTTCCTAGTGCTGGCAGTGCCATCGCCTATCAGTTGTCAGACTGATAGTGTACAGAGCGGTTCCACCGCCCAAGGCAGTGGTGCCACTACCCATGCTCTTGGGTGCTGGGTAGTGCCACCACCCCAGCCTAGGCGGTGCCATCACCTAGCTCTCAGCCTCTGGGCGGTGCCACCGCCCAGCTCACTAGTCCTGTGCGATGCCACTGCCTAGCATTTTTCAGCACATTGGTTTGGGCCAAAAACTTAGCCCAAACCGATCCAAAATAATGCCTAATGGGCCCCTACTTGGGTTATAGGATTAACACCTAATCCTAACCCAAATTAATATGTTAACTATGAAATTAAAGACATTTCCTAAGCTATTACAAGTTCGACAAGTCAAGACTTCTTCCAACGAGTTTCCGATGAACTTCCGACGATCTTACAATGAACCCACGGAAACCATTCTGCGGACTCCCGACAAGCTCCCGGACTTCACGATGATCTTGGTGAGTTCCAACGAACTTCTTTGACAAGCTCTGATCTATCTTGGCAAGCTTTGTGAACTCTTGACAAACCTTTCGGTGAACTTACGAAAACCCTTCGACAAGCTCCATACTCGTTCTTAGCCAGTTCTGACAGCACTCCCAACGAATCTTCGGACTTCTGTCGAACTCTCAAACTCCCAACGATCCATCACACTTGACTTCCGATACTTTGTTTCACTTTACATCTTCATCGTCATTGTAGTTAATCCTGCACACACATAAACAAAACTCTACTTTGATCTAGACAATTATTGTAATACAAATTGACATTCAGTTACCTAGAACGTCATTAGTTGGTGCTTCGTCCGATTCTTCAGTGCATCGTCCTCTCTTACGACTTGTTAACCAATCGGTGGTTAACCTCCACAACCCCGATATCCTTGGTGCAACTTGACTCTTCTTGGTCCGATGCCCGACGTCTGAAGCCTTTTGCCGATTATCGACTGAACCTCTGGCTCAACATCCAATATCCTGATGTGATCACCCAGCGCAATGTCAATTCCTCCAGTATCAACTGTCTAATCTTGATCGATAGTAGACTTGCATAACTCAAAATGCAATTAGACCACAAAACACAATCAATTAGTTTCATCATCAAAATCCGAGATTCAACAATCTCTCCCTTTTTGATGATGACAACTAATTGATGACTAACGGAGTTAACCATAACTTCCCGGAGTTTAACCAAACTCCCTCTATAATATGCCATTGATAGAACACTTAGATTATCTCAAATCCAAGCAACATTCATCACAAATTATGATAATTAACAAACCATCATATAAATGCATGAAGTCATCAATCTACTTCTCCCCCCATGTCATCAACAAAAAGAAGAAGTTGCATCATAGCTAGTTTAAAAGATATACAAGTTTTACAACACACTAGCTATTAAACAAGATATTCAACATATAATCATGGCAAGATTTTAAAAGATGTCCAAGCATAGCAATACAACACTTGCTTCTTGTGCAAGTTTGCACTTTGATTTCCTTGTAAAAAATAGGCAAGATAGCAATTTTTCATTCACTTCTTGAGATGTGCAAGTTGCGCTTTCTTTGCTTCCTTTGCGATATTCAAGCAATCACTTTAAATATGCAAGCTAAATTTTTATTACAACATACAAACATGACAAGCGTAGGAAAGCAAATTTTTTAAGGTTTGCATTTTGCTTCTTTTGAGATAGCACTTCTTTGCTTCTCTTTAAATTGCAAGATTGCAATCGTTGCTCCCCCTTTGTCATTGACAAATAGAAGTTGAGTACAAATAGCCTTTTACATCAATGCTTTGATCATGACAAAATAACAAATGTACAACATGAATTTTCAACATATTAAGCCATGAATTCAAGGGAGTCAAAAACCATGATATGAGGGAAAAAAATGATAAGCAAGCAATCAATAATGATAAGCAAGTTAACATACTTTGCGATACGCAAGCTAGCGTCCTTTCAATTCCTCTCTTTGTAACTAAGTTTCGCCTTTGCAAGCTATCAACTTTTTGTTTGCAATGAGTAGTAATTTTTGTAAAATTTTACAACATTTTTAACCATGCAAGCTCATGAGTTTAAAAAATAATATAACTTAGCAATTTCTTTCTTCCCATTTTGAGAAGTGGCAGTTTTGTCCTTTTATAATTTTTAGCTAGCTATGTTTGCCACTTTCTCTTGTGATATCCAAGCTAGTATGCTAACTCTCCCTTTGTCATTGTCAAAAAGAAGAGAAGACTCAATGGCTAAAAATTTTAATCATTATTTTACATCAACAAATATTTCAAATTTTCACATAATGTATACAAGCCATAGATGCAAAGAATTCATGAAAGCAAACCAAAGTAATCATGTCATTTCTAAGTCATGAAAGATATGAAATCAAAGCTCAAGAAAGTCAAGAGGGACATGATTCATTTGACAAGTCCTTTTAGTAATGATTCATCATAAAGTAAATTTCTCTTACATCAAGGCAAAGAAAGATCATGTCAAAAATTCCAAAAAGTATTTCAAGCCAACAAGATCACATTTGAAGGATAAAATATATCACAATTGTAAATGTCAATAAGTGATTCATTTGGATGCAAAACCACTTGATTTATGCATAGGAATTCTAAATATCAAACATCAAGATATCAAGACTTGGATTGTGATAAAGCTCATTCAAGTTCAAATCATCAAAATCATTAACATAGTTTTTGAGATTCGTAAATGACATGGATTTGAATTATTTTTCTCTTTGGTAAATGATAAAAAAGAAGCAATCATAGAGGAAAGTATTCTAATTTACAAAAATATCTCAAGTCACGAATTTAAAGTCATGATTTTAAGAGATCAAGAGAGGAGTCATAAAATCATTCATACTCATTTTGTCAACTCGAAACTCATAATCAAATTATCAAAACCATTATCAAGATTCAAGAGATGAACATAATATACATAGATTCATCATTTCTCTTTCATCGAAAAATTGAAAACTTTATTGAAGAATTTTTAAGAGACATGCATTTCTCTTGCATTAATTTTATATGTACATGTCTTTGCCTTTTTTAAGTCAAATAGAAACAAGCATGATCGTTTAAGACATAAAGGCTAAATCTCGTGTCATGAATTCCAAAAGATATCTCAAGTTATTAACATCATATTAAAAAAATATTTCAAAAAGATATATCAATAAGTAATTTATTTGTATCATTTCATTTGAATTCATGATTCATTTGGTAGGTTCTCTTCTTTAGTAAAAAAAAAAGGAATTATAGGAGAACAAAGTAAATTAAGAGAGATAGAACATGGTTGAAGCATTGAACATGATTCATATTTAAAATGTATCTTACGTCGTAAATATGAATCAAGCATTTGTCAAATCCAAAATCATCCTCAAAATCACATTCAATAAATTCATACATGATAAGCATGGATTCATGAATGAATTTGTCTTTAATTGAAAAAATCGAAAAACTCTAGAGATAGAAAGATTTCAAGAAACATGCATTTTCATTTTATAATTCATTTCATATGAGCATGCCTTTGTCTTTTATTGTAAGATAAAATAGAAATATCAACATTCAACACCAAAAGACAACCTTCATTATAAAAATCATCAAGACAAAAATATAACACATTATGATATTCAATTTATCATGATAATGTGTTTTATTTTAAGTTGTTTGTTTTAAACAAGTGTGCTCATGTTTCGAAAGATGAGTATCAAATTTTAAAACCAAAACATGAGTTTATCATCAAGATATAACAACTTTTTAACATTTTCATTTTATCATTATCAATGATGATTTCATAAGGTATGTTCAAATATTTTCATGAAAGCCATCATTATACAAATTTGAAATACAAGTTTTATCATTAAAGTCATCAAGATCAAATGCATCAAACATCATGAAAGTGCATTTTCTCATCTTTATGAGTTTCAATTTAAGTGATTTGATCTTTCATAAGAATGTTCAAATGTCATGCATTTGTTTTCATGTGAGCATATTCAAATCTTTTTATAAAAACATGTACCAACAAGATATAAGTTTAGTCATAAACTCGTCAAGACCAAACACATCAAAAATAAAACATCATGATAATACATTTTCAATTTTTATGTGTTTTATTTTATGTGGTTGATCTCATATAAGCATGTTCACATTTTCACACAAAAGCCAAGCATCATATAAATTTGAAATTATCATCAAAATCTTTCATTCCAAAAATTTGTTAGGAGTAAAGTACATTGATTAGATGTAAGCATGCTCAATTCTTTTGTATAAACAATATTTATCAAGTTTAAAACTGAAAAATAGATTTTGTAACATAGATCAATAAGATACACATGATTTTATATTTTCATTATGTTATTATGAAAAGTGATATGGAATTCATCAAGATAAATATTCATTAGATTTAATCTTATTAGGTATACAAGCATGGGATGCAATTATCATAATGATTCATTTTGCGTCACAAAACATGCATTGAGTTGTTATTTCAAAATCATACATGAGATTGATCTTGTAATAGTACAAGTTAAGCAATCATCATTTATATTTTTAATTTTCAAAAATAACTAGAAAGAAAAAGCATAAAAAATCCTACCAACTATATTAAGCAACTCATGAATAGTTCAAGTAATTTCATAATAAGGAAAAAACAACTTGGGTGAGTTTCTTACCTCATTGTCGAAAACCGTCAAAGCGTAGTTTGCCTCTTCTTTACTTGATTTTTCTCAGTGAGCCTTTTTCTTCTTCATTGGTGGCCTCATTCTCCATTCAAGTTCATTGTTTATTTTAGATTTTTTTTAATGAACTTATTAAGATTTAGTGTTTGAAGCTCAAGTTCATCATTGTCCTCATCACTTGAGTCATCACTCAAGTGGCATTTCATAGTTCGGAGTTCCAAATCCTTCTTGTTCTTTAGAAGGTGGTTCATGTATTCATTATGTTCAATATGTTCCAAGAATGGCATTTCATATGTCATTAAGGATCCAATGAGTTCTTTAATAGAATAATCATTTAAATCTTTTGTTTCTTGAATCGTCGTTATTTTAGGATCCCACCATTTTGGAAGGGATCTTAAAATCTTGTTTATGAGTTTAAAATCTAAAAAACTTTTACCAAGACTTTTCAAACAATTGACGACATCCGTGAAGCGGGTGTACATGTCATCGATAGATTCGCTTGGTGTCATTTGGAAGAGCTCAAAATTATGCAATAAGAGGTTTACTTTCGAGTCTTTAACTCTACTAGTTCCCTCATGCATGATTTCAAGTGTCCGCCAAATATCAAAAGCCATTTTGCATGTAGAAATCCGATTGAACTCATTCTTGTCCAAAGCACAAAATAAGGCATTCATAGCCTTTGCATTCAAAGAAAAAGATTTTTTTCTCTAAGTCCAACCATTCGTTCGTCAATTTAGAGGGAAGTTGAAAATGATTTTCAATAACATTCTATAAATCCAAATCCATTGAAAGAAAGAAAATTCTCATTTGAGTTTTCCAATAAGTGTATTCTGATCCGTTAAAGAACGGTGGACGTACAACCGAAAAGCCCTCTTGAAAGTCATGAAGAGCCATTTTTTACAGGTGTAAATCCGAATGAGAAATAACATGGCTCTGATACTAATTGTTAGGGATCGAGCGGCACTAAGAGGGGGGGGGGTGAATTAGTGCAGCGGATAAATATGATAAACTTCGACGATTTAAAAATAACTTTCGGAAACTTCGTACGTTGAAAATAATGTTTTGTTTGAAACTGTTTCGATTGCATTGAAAGCATACGTAAGAAGATGAAGAGGAAGTCGAGTAAGTAAGGTAGCAAAGTGAAGATAGTTTGCAGTATAGTAAGTTGCAAGAAAGTAAATGCAAACCGATTTATAGTGGTTCGGTCATCCGACCTACATCCACTCCCAATTCCTCTTCATTTAAGGCCACCGGCTTTTCCACTAGCTATCCTCCTTCCAACGGGCAAGGATGAACTCCCTTACAACTCCTCTCCTTTTATTGGGCTTAGGAGGAAACCCTTATAGGAACTCTCTCCTTTCTTTCGGTAGAACATAAGTGAAAACTAAGGAGGATTTTCTAGAGAGATTTGAATAGAGTTTTCTTACTTTCAAAGTGTTGTGCTTGTTATCTTTCTTGCAGGAACACTTGGGGTATTTATAGACCCCAAGATGATTCAAATTTGGAGCCCAAATTTGAATCTCTTTCATTGTTCTCGGTGCAGGCGGTGCCACCGCCTGTCAATTGTCAGACTGACAATGTATAGGACGGTGGAACCGCCCAAGGTAGCGGTGCCACCGCCCATGCTCTCAAGTGCTGGGTGGTGCCATCGCCCAGCTCTCGGCCTCTGGGCGGTGCCACCGCCTAGCACTTTTCAACACATTGGTTTGGGCCAAAAACTCGGCCCAAACCGGTCCAAAACAAGGCCCAATGGGCCCTACTTGGGTAATAGGATTAACACCTAATCCTAACCCAAATTAATATACTAACTATGAAATTAAATATATTTCCTAAGCTATTATAAAGTCTGACAAGTCAAGACTTCTTCCGACGAGTTTCCGGCGAACTTCTGGCGATCTTCCGATGAACCCTCTAAAACCATTCTGCGGACTCCCGGCAAGCTCCCGGACTTCGCGATGATCTTGGCGAGTTCCAACGAGCTTCTTTGGCAAGCTCCGATCTTTCTTGACAAGCTCCGCGAACTCCCGACGAACCTTTCGGCGAACTTTCAAAAACCCTTCGGCAAGCTCCCTACTCATTCTCGGTCAGTTCCGGCAGCACTCCCAACGAATCTTCGGACTTCCATCGAACTCTCGAACTCCTAACGATCCATCACACTTAACTTCCGGCACTTTGTTTTACTTTACGTCTTCATCATCATCATAGTTAATCTTGCACACACACAAACAAAACTCTACTCTGATCTAGACAATTATTACAATGCGAATTGATATTCAGTTGCCCGGCAGGTCACTGGTCGGCGCTTCGTCCGATTCTTCGGTGTATCGTCCTCTCTTGCGGCTTGTTGCCCAATCGGCGGTTGACCTCCGCAACCTCGATATCCTTGGCGCAACTCCGCTCTTCTTGGCCCGATGCTCGATGTCCGAAGCCTTCTACCGATTGTCGATCGAACCTTCGGCTCGACATCCAGTATCCAGATGTGATCACCCGGCGCAACATCAATTTCTCCAGTGTCAATTGTCTAATCCTGATCAATAGTAGACCTGCGTAACTCAAAACATAGTTAGACCACAAAACACAATCAATTGGTTTCATTATCAAAATCTGAGATTCAACAAGACGGGCACTAGAAGTGGAATTACAAAGAGTGCATTGCAGAGAAGGCGAAATAGAAGCTTAGAGAAGCTTTAGATATGCATACATGATTAATCTCTATTTCTCAAACTCATATGATAACACGTGAGTATTGGATACCGATAGTGTTTATCATATCTGCAATTCACTATAGGTTCTAATAAGACCTAGGCGATTGATGAGAGGCAAGATGAACCTCAAGATGGGCAATGAAGTAATAGTTGTTGCTATAGCTATTAGCGAGGTCACCCTGCAACTGCCTAGTAGAGCTACTATTACATTAGATACATGTTATTTTGTTCCCTTTATTATCAAAAATATTATTTCCATTTTATGTTTGACATTGAATGGTTATAAAGTAGTTTTTGAGAATAATAATTATTTAATTACTAAGGATGATGAGATCATCACGAGAGAAACATTACATAATAGTTTGATTATGCTAGATACTACTCCACACATCATAAATGTAAGTGAGTCAAGGGGGAAACGAGATGAGGTGAATAGTGCATGCCTATAACATTATATGCTAGGTCATATCCATGAGGGAAGAATTCAAAAGTTGCTGACAGATGAATACCTAGATCCATTTGACTATGAGTCATATACGACTTATGAACCTTGCCTTTGTGAAAAGATGACTAACTCTCCATTTAGTGGAATTGGAGAGAGAGCCACTGAGTTGTTGGAACTTATATATAGTGATGTATGTGGTCACATATTAACTCAGGCCATAGGTGGTAACTCCTACATTATTTTCATTGATGATTTCTCTAGGTACGAACACGTGTACTTGAAGAAGTGCAAGTTTAAAGGCTTCAAGAAATTTAGGGAGTATAAGAATGAAGTAGAGGTTTAGACTGGAATGAGTATCAAGACTCTTCGATTAGATCGGGGAGGTGAGTACTTGAGTATAGAGTTCACTTAATTCCTCAAGGACCATGGGATTCTATCCCAATGGACACCTCCTTATATACCCTAGCTTAATGGTATATCCTAAAGGAGGAATCGCACACTGTTATACATAGTGTAGTCCATAGTGAGTTTCATCAACTTACCTATCTCATTCTGGGGATACGCCTTAGTGTTCACAGCTTACCTTTTGAACAGAGTTCCAACTAAGTCGGTAGTATCTATACCATATGAGATATAGAAAGGGAGGAAGCCCGATCTTAAGGTTGTTAAGAATTGGGGCTACCTTGCCCACGTTAAGAGACACAAGCCCGACGAGTTAGAATTTAGGATGGAACGGTGCAAGTTTGTAAGATACCCCGAGGAAACTTGTGGGTATTATTTCTATCACCCAAAGGACCAAAAGGCCTTTGTAACCAAGAGAGTAGTATTCCTTGAGAAGAAACGCATTCTTGGGGAAGAAAGTGAGAGCGTGATAGAGTTGAGCAAGGTTGGAGAACCCAGCTCAAGCATCATTCCATAATTAGAATCTGTTCAGGTACCTAGCACACAATTTCTGACTTTACGTAGGTGTAGTAGAGTATCCCATCCTCCTAAGAGTATGTGGGACATATTAAAGAAGCGAATGTTGAGGATATTGATCCTTAGACCTATGAGGAGCCTATTTCAAGTATAGATTCCGAGAAGTAACAAAAAGTCATGAATTCAAAGATGTATTTCATGTACTCCAACAAGGTTTGAAACCTAGTTGATGCACTCGAGGGTATCGTTCCCATTAGATGCAAGTGGATTTTCAAGAAGAAGATCAGAGTAGATGGAAAGGTAGAGACCTATAAAGCAAGACTTGTGGCTAAGGGATATCATCAAAACTAAGGTGTTGACTATGACAAAACCTTCTCATGCATAGCCATGCTAAAATTCATCTGAATTCTATTGGCTATTGTAGTATACCTTGATTATGAGATCTGATAGATGGATGTAAAAAATCATGTTCCTCAATGGCAACCTCGAGGAGGAGGTGTATATGATACAGCTTTAGGGATTCGTGTCCAAGGATAGTCCAAATAAGGTGTGCAGGTTGCTTAGGTCCATTTATGGACTAAAGCAAGTTTCCTAAAATTGGAACATAAGATTTGATGAGGTGATCAAATCTTATGACTTCGTTAAGAACAAAGATGAGCCTTGTGTGTATAGAAAGGTAAGTGGGAGTGCTATCACCTTCTTGGTGTTATATGTGGATGACATCCTAATCATTGGGAATGATGTAGAAATGCTCTCCACGGTAAAGGCTTAGCTATCGAGATACTTCTCCATGAAGGACTTAGGGGAAGCATCCTACATATTAGGGATTCGGATCTATAAAGATAGATCCAAGTGGATGCTTGGCTTGTTCTAGTCTAGGTACATAGACAACATTGTCTAAATGTTTAACATAAAAAATTCAAAGAGAGGTCTTATACCAATGAGACATAGGCTATCACTTTCTAGAGTATGTCCCCAAAGACTCCTAAAGAAAGGGCACACATGGATATGATACTTTATGCTTTAGCGATAGGGTCTATCATGTATGCTATGCTATATACCAGGCCTAATATAGCACATGCTTTGAGTGTCATGAGCAAGTAGGTATCAAGCGAATCCAGACTTGGTGCACTAGAAAGCAGTAAAGTGTATCCTTAAGTACTTGAGAAGGGCTAAGGATCTTTTACTGATATATGGAGAAATTAGCCTCAGGATTGAGGGCTACACGGACTCAAGTTTCTAGTCCGATATCGATGATAGCAAGTCTAATTCAGAGTATGTGTTCACCCTGAATGGAGGAGCAGTATGCTAGAAGAGTTTCAAGCAAGATACTACTGCTGACTCGACTATAGAGGCGGAGTACATTACTACGATAGAGGAAGTAAAGGAGGGAGTCTGGATGAAGCAGTTCATCACAGATTTGGGAGTCGTGCTGAGCAGCGAAGAGCTGTTTCCCTTATATTGCGATAACTATGGGGCGATTGCTCAAATAAGGGAATCCGGGTCTCATCAGAAGTGTTCTGAGGAGGTTCTAGCTTATTAGAGAGATCGTGGCCCGAAAAGGCATAGTAGTGGAAAGTTTTTTATCCGAAGATAACATTATAGATCCACTGACGAAGCCATTGTCTTAGATTATCTTTGAGCGTCACAAAGTTCTGATGGGGATCAGACACGTAGGTGATTGGTTTTAGGTCAAGTGGGAGATTGCTAGTTATAGGTGCCCTATAAGTCAATTACGTGAATGATGACACTTGTAACATGTTGCATCAATCTCTTTACTTATGATTATTGATATTTTCTCATATTATTTGGATATATGTTGTGATATCCTTAGATCTGTACAATGGGAATCCGATCATGATGAGATCACGATAATGAGACCGATTCACTTTTAAACATAGACCCTAAATAATCCTGATCATAGGTTACTCGAGAGGAATATCGAGATAACCAGACAGACTAGTGTGCTGTATACCCATCCATATGATGGAGGTGATTGATCTCATAGCTACTTGTGTGGGGACACTAAGGATATAGTGCAGGTGCTCATTGGAGAATGAGTTTACTGATTGATCCGCTTACATAATACTAGATGGTTATTGATACCTTATGTTAGACAACAATTTCATAGTCCAAGTAGTGTTTCTGGTTCTTAGACTTGAAACACCAAGGATGTCCTATATGAGTACTCCACTCTTTGATACCGGACTTATAGATTTGGAAGTTCCAAATCTAGTACAACCAGTTATTGGGAGTGACAGCCAACCTTACGAGGGCTATTGAGTGTCAATAGAGGATCATCCACTCTTGGTATCATAAGAGGAATATCTAATGTGTTCTTGCTCAAGTAAATCCTTGGCTAGGGTCATTCGGATTGAGAGAGAAAGTTCTTCGGGAGAATCCGATTAGAGCAAGACTCGACTAGAAACCGTATGGGCCTGATCGCATCATGCCCGATGTACGATCTCTAGGATATTAGATGGATGAGGGACTATAGGTACATGGTAACTGAGGATAGATAGGTCCAAAGGATTGGATTCCCTTGTATCATTTGGGGACTACGACATAGTGGCCTAGTACGTCTGTAGTCGATGAGTCGAGTAAATTATTATAAAGATAATAATTCAATGAGTCAGAAGGAGTTCTGATAGGTATGACTCACGACTAGCTCGATATTAGGCCAAGAGAGTCACACATATATGGTAGGTATTGCGAAGAGTAGAGGTTCAAATATGAGATATCCATTAGAGCCCCTATCTTATTGGATATCTAATAAGCCCTTATATTATTTTAATCCTATGGATGAGATCCAATAAGAGCTAATAAGAGATTATTGGGTAGAGATCCAATACCCAATAGGGCTGGATCCATTAGCGTTTATAAAGGGCCTCTATAAATAGGAGGGAACCAAAGGTCTATAAGTGGGGCTTCTTGGTGGCTACCTCCTATTCTCCTCTCCTTATAGAGCAGTATCCTCGTAGCCCTATCATGTGGATCACCACTAGAGAGGAGAACGCTTGACCTCCTTCATCCACTCCATGGATTTGTATGAGTTCAGGGATATACGATCTCCCTAGGTATAATCTTTTCATATACGTAGTTTTAGATTCACGAATTTGTTTTTATGCACCAATCTTCGCACGACGATGAACCTTTCATAGAAATCTAGGGAGTTTTGTTTTTGTTCTTTCATTGCACATGAGATGTCACTCCTGGATTTCCCTTGTTCATTGAAAGAAGATTGATTAGTGGATGCCGGTGGCCTTGACGAAGGAGGAATCGAGAGTGGACGTAAGTCAGATGACTGAACCACTATAAATTTGGTGTGCACTCTCTTCTTCTCCTCTGTGCTATTTAATTATACTATATATTGCCTTACTTGCTTTATGAATGTTTTTGAAGTTAAATGATTTTCGATACAGCTTCCATCGAAATGATTTTTTTTTAAATCGAACATTTTTTCTTATCGTTGCATTAATTCACCCCCCCTCTTAGTGCTTACTATGATCCTAATAGTTAGTATAATAGCTGGTTTATTTCTCATTTGGTTTAACACCCAAGAGAAATTGCTCTTTTCGGCTTTTAGGAGGGTCACTCTATCATTCGTCCTCGTATATTCAATGGGATGGACTACACATACTGAAAAACTCGAATGAGAGTTTTCTTGCTTTCTTTAGATTTGAATTTACGGAACATTATCGAAAATGGTTTTGAAAAGTCTTCTAGACCAATTAACTTGTGGAATAATTTGGAAAAGAAGACTTTCTCTTTAAATGTCAAAGCGATAAATGTTTTGTTTTGTGCCTTGGACAAAAATGAATTTAATCATGTTTCTATTTGTGAAACTGCATAAGAGATTTGGTACACTCTTGAAATCATACATGAAGGCATGAGTAGAGTTAAAGAATAAAAAATTAATCTTTTGATACATGATTTTAAATTGTTACGAATGGAACCAAGCAAAACTATTGGTGGCATGTACACTCGCTTTATAAATGTCGTTAATTGTTTAAAAAGTCTTGGTAAAGGTTTTTCTACTTTTGAACTAATTAACAAGATTCTAAGTTCCCTTCTAAAATGTTGGGATTTGTAAGTAACGGCTATACAAAAGTAGTCAAAGGGCTTGAATCATTTACTTCTTGAAGAACTTATCGGGTCATTAATGGCCTATGAAATAACTCATTTAACATATGACGAACATGAGAACCACCTTCAAAAGAACAAAAAGGATTTGATACTTTGAATTATAGAAGACCACTTAAATGATAACTCAAGTAATGATGATGATCTTGAACTCCTAATAATAAAATTCAAAAAGTTTATAAAACAAGAATTAAAGAATAAAAATGAACTCTATCTGGATACAACCACTTGCTATGAATGCAAGAAGCCGAGGCACTCTAAAGACAAGTAAACAAAAATGAAGAAGAAAGTACTAAAGGATGAATCGAGTGCATCCGAAGACGAAGTGGCAAACTACATTTTGACGGCCTTCGACAATAAGGTAAGTGACTCAATCAAATCCTTTTTACCTTATTATGAAATCACTTAGTACTTTTCATGATTTTATTAGTTTAAAAAATTATAATAATTGCATGTTTTATGATAATGCTTGCACACCAAATAAGATTAATTCTCTGTCACGGACTTAGCTGGTTTTGCCTAAGCCGTGTGGCACCATTGTGTGTCATTGTAAAGGTCAGCCTCCTCGAAATCTTCTACGATCCCTTAGGACTTGCAAAAGAGAAGACGGGACAGTGAAAGCGCTTCACACGGGATCCACAAGCCATTCTTTCAGCAAACACTTTATAAACAATGCAAATTCCAACTATGGACATCACAAGCTCAGAACGGTGCACAACAAAGGCATAAATTGGTCTACTATAGACCGAAATCTAGTACAAGTGTCTACATGACATAAACTCTCTGTACATAAACTCTCTGTACAAGCCGACAATGGCTGCCAAACTCACTCAAATGGGGGCGTTTCGCCTTTGGCGAGCCCTTTACAAGCTTTACAAGTTGGAACAAACTAAAAAGGGACATGGACATGCATAAGCATTACACCGAACAAGCCATTTACAAAATGTCCATGACATTCTCCCCCACTTATTCCTTCAACGTCCTCGTCGAAGCCTTTGCTGATGCTGCAACTTCTTTTCTTTGTTGGATCTTCGATCTTCTGCTCCTGCTGCGATGCACCCCTTGGCTCCCAATTGTTCTCCGCTTGTTGTTGTTGAGCCGTTGAACTTTAATCTTCCATGCTACTTCAACTCGCCAATGACTCTGACTCTGGTGTGGGGTTGGCAGAGTTGTGCTAATCCTTGCTGGTTCTTGCGGATTCATCTGATGAAGGGAAAAGACCATCTTTGATATGCACCAGTCTTCAAATTCTTCTTATCTCTTGAACTGGATAGATGCTTGTTGGAGCTTTAACGAGCATCACCTCGCAACCTTTAAAGTTCTCAGGTCCTTCCTCCGTAAAATTTGCTCATCGAATCTTCTTCCATTTAGTTGTCGTGCCAAGTAGGTTCACATCATTTCCGCTTTCGATTGGCATTCAATTGGGAAATGAAGCGAACAATCTACTCTCAGTAGCACTGATCACCATTGGTGAGGACTTGACAACTGTTATCTTCCATTAGTCTCTTCGAAGGGTCTTCAAATTTGTGCAAAGCTCCTCTGCTAGATAACTAAGAGAGCTGGGGTACTCAGTTTCGCCCATTCTCTTGGGAGTTGAGAAGGCAAAGGTTACTTGACTTCGCCCGTCTCCTCGAGGTTGTACTTTGTGTGTCAAGCTGGTTACTAGACTTCGCCTGCTCTTAGCTCATACTTCCGAAGCACTTGAAGTGTTTGCAATCCTTGCGCTGAGTCAGCTACTATGATTCGCCTTCTCATTGCCATTGAACTTCTAGAATGTAAGAAGTTATCACTCCAACTTGGAGTAAGTCTCCGATAGATTTGGTCATCTTTGGGATTGTACCACCTTCTCTATCATTTCTGTCATCGACTCCTCTAAGTAGCAAAAGTACAGCACCGCATACTGCCTGCTCTGATCCTTGGTCATGCACTCTTGTATCGACCCAAAGTCCTTCACTCATGGCTATTTTGATGAAAAGTCTATTGACACCGGTCTTACGAAATTCCCTTCAGCCTTGTCTTGGTACATGAAGTTTGCCAATACATTCTCCTCCTCCATGGCCCATATCACGACCAAGTGCTCTCCCTCTATGAGAGCAAGGGATCGATGACTCCCCGGAAGTCCTGCCTCTGCGGTACCATGGCATTGCATTGCCCATGGCACTACTATCCGTTGTCTTGCATCTATGTCCCTTCTTCACGATCGGTAGATCCGCCTCTACGGCACTACGACACTCCTCCGAGTCCACCTTCAATTTAACAAATGATTGATCTTGGGTAGCTGAGTCCCTCTGGACTCGTCATTGCTTCCTCACCCTATTTCGACCACCTACTTCGACACCTCTATGTTCTTTGAGCAGTTCCACTTGGAAAGATAGACTGCAACTCCCATGTATGGCCACCGCCATTCATGTTGCAGGGTTTGCACCGCTTCTATTCTCCTTAGCTTCATTGGTCGCAACATTCGCTTACTCGGCCTTGTCCTCTGACTTGCCGAGCTCCCTTAAGTGAATATGAGCTCTGAAGCAGTCCAACTCTTCAGCCGCTCCGATCATACCTCTGCATGATCTAGTCCCCCCATGGGACTCATTAGTACTTGTATCTGAACTTCTTCCTCGATAGTGCACAGCCCCCATAAGCTGATGCCTAAGGTTTTCATTCAATGCAGCATTCGATGCACACACGGAAGACCCGCCTCTGCAGTACCATGGCATTCACTGCTTGAATCCATAGCTCTTCTTGCCGTCGTGTTGTTCATCGAAGTGGAGCTCCTAGTCGTGCTCCTAATAATACCTCTGCATGATCTAGTCCCCCCCATGGGACTCACTGTGTGTGTCGACTTGCTATGAACCATTCCACCACGATCCGCTGTCTCATGTCACCTCTTGGTGACATTTTCTTGCATTCTGATCCCTGTGGTATAAACTCGAACTGCGATATCTCCATGTGTGAACTCCGCCAACACATCGCAAGGCCTTAGCCACCTTCGATTCTGTTCGCTCCTTTGGCAATCGACCTTCGTCCACCCACTCTCGGGTCACACTCGGACGAAGCCTAGCTCTACGACAGTCCATCGCCTAGCAGCTCCTCTGAAGTCCCATGACTTTGCTGAAATTAGTGCACCATTGTCTAGGTCCTGGGACTCTACCCCTACTAGCATAATCTCCGCTGCGCACCGCTTTCCTCATGGCAACTCGAATAGCAACACTGTGGCATATTCTTCAAGAGTATCTGCCTCTCCATCCTCTTGCCCCATACCAAGGCCTTCTAACACCAACTTCGCCACTGCAAGTTGTATCGCCTTAGTTCCTCCGTCAAATGCTTCATCGAGATGAGGTGCATATGCCTCGAAGTTCCCTTCATCTTTGGCACCATGCAAGATAAGTTTGCTCCATCAGAATAGAGAACCCATGGAACGACATGATCCTACTCTTGTCTCTATAAGAGTCCATGCCCTTGACTTCTGTCTAAGGAAAGCTTCAAGCCTCCACTCCATGTTCTATCTTCTATGCCAACTCTCTTCATACGGCTTGGGTACATCACCAAGTTATCCCCCAAGTTGCTCCGCTTCTCGATTTGCATTGCGTTAATGGTAGCCCTCACGTCCACCATTTCACGGGTCAGCCCTCTGTTGAGTCCGATCTCCATATCGGTTCCAAGTGTGCTTTTGCTTTGTGTTGCCTTGGGTCGCTCCCCCACTTAATCTCGCTATGCGTCCACCAACACATCACTACTTGCGAGATCATACGATGACTCCTCGCTGCTTACTCGATCTATCAAGCTTTATCTTGAGGTACTCCTCAACCGGTGCGGTTCATTGCATATGATTCTCCCTCTGGAGAACCGGGACTTATCCCTCCTGGATATCTGCCCCATTGGAGCAACTTCTTTCTTCGTATCCTTCCCTCTGGAAGTTTAGGAGACCACCATCCCCTTGGACTATTTCGCCTTTGCTGAATAACCTGTGCCCAATTCTGCCTTCGCAAACACACTTGCTAGATTGCGACACTTCGCCAATACAGCTCGCACTGCACCCCTTTGGGTCTAGCAACATGCTGAACCTGCTGCACACTTCAGCCTCTCACAAAAGTATCCTGCACATGCCGAAGAGAAAGTTTCAATGCTCCATGGCATCGACCTTCAGTTGCCTTGGGATGGCCATGAATAATCCATCGTCCGCATGCAAGACCTTGCATGAGTATCGAATTCCTTGAGTTTGCAACTCCCCTCACCTTTGTGAGCTTTGCACAACTCTTTCGATCGTTGAACAACCTACTCCACCTTGCACGGTCTCATCCTTTGCCAAGCACTCCGCTTGCCTCGAGAACCATCAAATTTGGGTGCCAACGTCGAGCCACTGCTCGAACTCAGCCATCCCGCCCTTTGTGCGCTATGCAATTCTTCTTAGCTTATTGTCCTCGTGGTGCCTCTTGCGCGAAGGGTTGACTATTCTTCTGAATGCCATACTCGGATGCCCGCTCCTCTGAGTGACTCCTTCCCCTACAACTCCAGGTCCGTTTCCCAAATGGTCGCGCATGTTGGCTGCCCTCAACACAGCCCAGCTAGGTCCCCCACGTTTGCATGCTAAGTGTTTCTAAGTGGGCTTGTCTCACTTTGATACCATCTGTCAGGGACTTAGCTGGTTTTGCCTAAGCCGTGCGGCACCATTGCGTGTCACCGCAAAGGTCAGCCTCCTCAAAATCTCCTATGATCCCTTAGGACCTGCAAAAGAAAAGACGGGACAGCGAAAGCGCTTCACACGGGATCCACAAGCCACTCTTTCAGCAAACACTTTATAAACAATGCAAATTCCAACTATGGACATCACAAGCTCAGAACGGTTGCACAATAAAGACATAAATTGGTCCACTATAGACCGAAATCTAGTACAAGTGTCCACATGACACAAACTCTTTGTACAAGCCGACAATGGCTGCCAAACTCACTCAAATGGGGGCGTTTCGCCTTTGGCGAGCCCTTTACAAGCTCTACAAGTTGGAACAAACTAAAAAGAGACACGGACATGCATAAGCATTACACCAAACAAGCCATTTACAAAATGTCCGTGACAAATTCTATATATGTTTTAAGAAGTAATTATGTGTATCTTGATGATTTTGTATTGCTTTTCAATTTTAAGCATGATGCATGACTTTTATATAAAAAACTTGAGTATACTTATATCAGATCAATCACATAAAAAGAAAAATGTATTATCATAAAAAATAGAATCTTTTGTTTGAAGATGCCTTATGTTTAATATGTTATATTTTTGGTCTTAATGATTTTATGACAAAATTTATTTTTCGATCTTAAACATCGGTACATGTTTTTATTTAGCATAAAAGATAAAGGCATGATTATATAAAATAAATCATAAAAATTAAAACACATAAAAAGGGAATGCATTTTCAATCTCTGTCTTATTGAGTTTTCGTTATAGAAATCCTTAATGATGAATATATGTTTGTTATTTATGAATTTATTGAATATGATTTTGATGATGATTTCAGATGTGACAAACACTTAATTTATTCATGTTTATGACTTGAGATGTATTTTAATATGAATTATTTTCAATGCTTCTATCTTTCTCAATTTATTTTGTTCTCTTATGTTTCTTCTTGTTATTCACTAAAGAGGAAACTTACTCTAAAAATGGTGGAGATCTTTCATTCATGACATGTCACTTAACATCTTGATAATTATAACTTAAATTTTTTTATAAATCAAGATTGTACACCATGATTCTTCAATTTTATTAAAGAGAATGTTAATCCAATTGAATCATGATTGTCCTTTTGATTTCTCGGATTTATAACTCGAATCAAAATCATTTTCTATTAGATCTTCTAAGATCTTTTTTTGTTATTTAAGAGGAAATTTGTCAAAATGATTCATGAACTTTTGGATTCTTGACTTACCCTTCATTTGTTCACATGATAGTTAAAACATTTGCACCCTTAAATTCTTTCCTTCTCCTTTCCTTCTTTTTGATGACAAAAGGGGGAGAAAAAAAGTGCTAGCTTGAATGTTAAACTTAGGTATGAGAAAAAGTGCTAGCTTGAATGATAAATTGGTATTCATGACTTGATTTTGATGATTGAAATATTGATGTAAATTTTTGATACCTCATTTTTCATGATTTGAAAATTGATATAAAGGGAAAAGAATTATAATATTGTATTCTTTCATTCTTTTTGATAATAACAAAGGGGGAGCAAGAATTGCTAGCTTGCACACTTCAAAGAGAGAAAAATTACTAGCTATTTAACTTCAAAGGAAGCAAAATTTGCTAAGCTTGTACTTCTCAAAAAAGAAGAAAGAACTTGCCATCCTGAACTTCACCAAAAATTACTAGCTTGTAAACTCAAGAAGCAAAAGTACAAACTTGCCTATCTCAAGAAGCAAAACTTGCAAACTTGTATATCTCAAAAGAGAAGTAAAAATTGCTAACTTGCAAAACTCACAATTGTTGCTAGCTTGTACGTTGTAAAACTTGCATATCTTAAAAAACTTGCTAGATGCACTTCTCCTTTTTGTTGATGACAAAGGGGGAGAAGTTATGATGTGATCATGCATGGTATGATGTACTTTTATGTTTTGAAACATTGCATGATTTTTTGATTTAAAGGATCTATTAATATGGCATATTGATAGGGAGAGTTAAGGTTAACTTCGTCATCAATTGGTTGTCATCATCAAAAAGAGGGAGATTATTGAATCTTGGATTTTGATGATGAAATCAATTGATAGTGTTTATAATCTGATCTGTGTTTTGAGTGATGCAAGATTAGCTTCGATTAGGAAGAGACAATTAAAACAGGAGGAATCGGAAGTTGGGCCAGAGTGGAACATGTCAGAAGATTTGATGTCGAGCCGGAGGATCGATTGATGTAACGACAAAAGGCTTTAGAAGATGAGTTCGGGCATCAGGCCAAGAAGAGCGAACATTTTATAAGGAGATCGGCCTTTCAGGAGATCAACTGGTTGATTGGGCAATAGGTCGCAAAGGAGGACGAAGCGCCGAAGAATCGGACGAAGCGTCGATGAACTAATGACATGCAAGACAACAAATTAATTCAAGCTTTGTAATAATTGTCTAGATCGAAATAGGTTTAAATTATAATTGGGTTAGAATTGAGCCAACTTAATTAGGGGCCAATTATGCCTAAGTTTGGGCTATGTTTAGCTAAGTGAAAGGCCCAAACAGTGACCTAACAAGTGGGTCAAGCGGTGGAACCACTTATGGCTTAATCTCCAGGCTCAGTCTCCAAAACACAATCTCAGTAGGCCCAAGTTTGGGCTGTGTTGAGCTAAGTGAAAGACCCAAACAGTGACCTAACAAGTGGGTCAGGTGATGGAACCACTAGTGGCTCAATCTCCAAGCTCAGTCTCCAAGACACAATCTTTGAGACTATGTCAGGCGGTGATACCACATAGTGTCAGATGGTGGATCGCCCAGTGTGAGATGGTGGTATCATCTAGTGTGAGGGCAGATTAGGCAGTGATACCTCTAGTACCCTGAAGACTTAGGTGGTTCAAATTTTGACTCCAAGTTTGAATCCACTTAGGGCCTATAAATACTCCTTTCATCTCTAGTTAGAATACACACCAACTGAGAACAAAAAGAGAAAAAACTTTATTGTAATTGTATGAAAATTCCTCCTTTCTAGCTCTAAGTCTTGGTTAAGTTTAAGAGAGGCGTGAGTGGGGTTGTAAAGGTTATCTCCTAAACCTGTAAAAAGGAGAAAGGGCTATAAAGGGTATTTGATCTACTCCTGTTGAAAGAAGATCGGTTATGGATGCCGGTGGCCTCAACGAAGGAGGAATTGAGAGTGGATATAGGTTGGATGACCGAACCACTATAAATTTGGTGTGCACTATCTTCTTCTCCTTTTTGCTATTTAAGTATACTACATATTGCCTTACTTGCTTTATAAACATTTTCAAAGTTAAACGATTTCTGATATGGCTTCCATTGAAATAGTTTTTTTATAATCAAATATTTTTTTTATTGCTACACTAATTCACCCCCCCCCCGCCGCTTAGTTCCAATTGCGATCCTAATAGTACTACCCATACTGGGTGGTGGTACCACTGGTAGTTAATGCTGCTTGGCAGTGGTACCACTCAAGCAAGCAGTGATACCACCACGGTCCAGTAGCTGAGATTTTGTCTAGCAATAGTACCAATAGGTTGGGTGGTGGTAACGCCCAGTGTTAGAGAGTACTAGTGGTGGTACCACTAGTAATCAAAACTCGAGATGAGATATTTTTTGGCTTCATTTTTTAAGCCAATTGAGGCCTATAAATACCCCATACTTTTCTACTTGTAGAGATTAGAAAAGTGAAAAAAAACTAAGATCTAAGTAGAAACGCTATTGTAATCTTTTGAGAGTTCACCTCCACTTGTTCTAGCTTAAAATTCTATTTAAGAGTGAGCAAATTGTAAAAGGTTAACTCCTGAACCTGTCAAAAGAAGAAAAGATTTATAAAAGGGGTGTTTGATCTTCACCCGTTGAAGGAAGATCAATAGTGAAAGCCGCTGACCTCGATGGAGAAGGAATCAGAAGTGGACGTAGGTCACAATGACTGAACCACTATAAATTTGGTGTGCACTCTCTTCCTTCTCATCTTTGTTATTTAGTTATACTACATATTGTCTTACTTGCTTTATGAACATTTTCAAAGTCAAATGATTTTTCGATATGATTTTATCAACTTGAAAGGATTTCGAATCGTTAACTATTTTTAGCATATGGACTAATTCACCCCCTCTCTTAGTGCTGACTTGATCCTAACAATTGGTATCAGAGCAAGGATACTCTCAATTTGGCTTAAAACCCAAGAGAGATGGCTGTTATCGATAATTAAGAGGGTCATTCTATCACTCATCCTCCTATGTTCAATGGGACGGACTACATATATTGGAAAACTATAATGAGAATTTTCTTGCTTTCTATGGATTTTGAGTTATGGAATATTATTGAAAATAGATTTTAAAAGTGTTCTAATCTAATGAATAAATGGAATAATTTAGAGAAGAAGACTTTCTCTCTGAATGCTAAAGCAATGAACGTTTTATTTTGTGCTTTAGATAAAAATAAATTTAATCAGGTTTCTATTTATGAAACTACACATGAGATTTGGCACACACATGAAATCACACACGAAGGCACAAGCAGGGTTAAGGAGTCAAAAATTAATTTTTTGGTTCATAGTTATGAATTGTTTTGTATGAAACTAAGTGAGACCATTGGAGACATGTACACCCGATTTACGGATATCATCAATGGTCTAAAAGCACTTGGTAAAAGTTTTTCTAATTTTGAACTTGTTAATAAGATATTAAGATCCCTCCAAAAAGTTGGGATCATAAAGCGACGACAATATAAGAAACCATTAACTTAAATAACTTTTCGCTTGAAGAACTTATTGGGTCTTTGATGACCTACAAAATGACATGCATTGCACATGATGAACTTGAGAATAACCTTCCAAAAAATAAGAAGGATTTGACATTTAGAACTCAAGAAGACCACTTGAGAGAAAACTCAAGTGATGATGATAATGATGATGATGATGATGATGATGATGATGATGATGATGATGATGATGATGATGATGATGATGATGATGATGACTTGGCACTTCTTATAAGGAATTTTAAAAAATTCATAAAAAGAAACAAAACTAAACATGATATTAAAAACAAAAGTGAACTAAAAAAGGACCAAATAATTTGCTATGCATGCAAGAAACCGAGACACTTTAAAAATGAATGTCCCCAAATGAAGAAGAAGCAACCGAAGAAAAAGTACTCAAAGCTACTTGGGATGATTCAAGCGCATCCCAAGACGATGAGCCAACCAACAAAAAAGTTACAAACTATGCATTAATAGCATTTGGCAATGAGGTAAGTGACTTAATCGAACCTCATTTATCTTTTGATGAGTTGTTAAAAAAGGATTATGCTTCTCTCTCTAGTAAACTCGAAAAATTAAAAAATGAACATGATACGTATATATTAACTCCTTGTACTTGATGTGAAGAATTAAAGTCACTTAAAAAGAAAAATTTCTTACTACATGAAACTTTAGAAAATTTTAAAATTAGAAGAAAATTCTTAAATATGATCCTTGCTAATAAGGGTCATGTTCATATAAATGATGGAAGGGCTTTGTGAGTGACACTCATCAAAAGCCAACCATCTTCGTTAAAGACCTAACTTTATATGTTTCACCTTGAAACAAATATAACTTTTGTTGTAAATTTGGACATTATGCTTATCAATGTCCATTTAAAAGATATAGTCCATACAAATTGACTTAGGTTCCTAAAGGAACCATAAATAACTCATTGCAAATTGATAAGTTAGGTAGATCGATTAATGAGGCATCCAAAGTTAAATGGGTGCCTAAAAGAAAACCCCCTTTCTTGTGAATGTGTTTACAATCACAAGCTATGTGCAAGAGATGGTACCTCGATAGTGGATGCTCAAGGCACATGACCGGAGATCCAACTCAATTCTTTAAGTTCACTAGCCAATACGAAGAGTATGTCATCTTCAGAGACAATAACAAAAGTAAAATTATTGGCAAAAGAACCATAGGTAACAAGTCAAACATCTTGATTGAGGATGTGTTATTAGTAGATGGTTTAAAGTATAATTTACTAAGCATTAGTCAATTATGTGATAAAGGATATATCATAAGATTTGAATCTAATGTTTGCATAATCGAAATACCACACAAAAATACATCTATGATTGCCTTAAAACATAACAATGTGTATACTATTACCATTAACGATCTTTGTGATGAAATGTGTTTTTAGGCTTTAAATGATGATGCTTGACTTTGGCATAGAAGATTAGGTCATGCTAGTATGAAACTAATCTCTCAAATTTCAACTAGAGAACTTGTAAGAGGAATGCCTAACATCAAGTTTGTCAAAGACAAAATTTGTAATGTATGTCAACTAGAAAAACAAATAAAAAGTAGTTTTAAATCAAAGAATCAAATAAGCACCTTTAGATCATTGCAATTAATCCATATGAATTTATTTAGACCAATTGATATAATAAGCCTAGGAGGTAGCAAATACACCTTTGTAATTGTTGATGATTATAGTAGATACACTTGGACATACTTCTTGGCACAAGGTACACTTGGACATACTTCTTGGCACACATAAGTGATTGTTTTAAGTATTTTCGGTTGTAAATGTTTTGTTTTAAATGAAAAAGGTGTCTTAGGAAAATTTGATGAAAAATCCGATGAAGGTATTTTTCTTGGTTTTTCGTTTACCTCTAAAGCATTTCATGTCTTTAATAAGAGAACTTTGGTTATAGAAAAATCTATTCATATTGTTTTTAATGAGATTTTTAAATTTTAAAAAAATAATTTTGATGATGATTTTGATATTGATATTTTAAATTTCAATGAAACCTCTCCTCCCACTAGCAATTTGGATGCATCTACTTCCAAAGTATCCTTACCTAAGGAATTGAAGTATGTAGATACTCATCATAAGGAGCTAATCATAAGAGATACATCAAAAGGTATTCAAACTTGCTCTTCCTTTAAAATTTTTTATGCTAACTCTACCTTTCTATCTCAAATTGAACCAAAATGCATTGACGAAGCCCTAAAAGATGATTCATGGGTTATTGCAATACAAGAAGAGTTAAATCAATTTGAGAGAAATGAGATATGAAAACATGTTCATAGACTAAGTGACCATTTAGTAATTGATACTAAATAGGTCTTTAGAAACAAATAAGTTGAACTTGGTATCGTAGTTAGAAATAAGACTAGATTAGTGGTCAAATATTTCAACAAAGAAGAAGGTATCGATTATGAAGAAACCTTCATTCCTGTGGTAAGATTAGAAGCTATAAGGATGCTCCTTACCTATGCTTCTTATAATAATTTTAAGTTGTTTCAAATGAATGTTAAAAGTGGCTTTTTAAATGACTTTATTTCCGAAGAAGTTTATGTTGAATAACCACCCGGATTTGAAAATGCTTTTTTTTCTAATCATATGTTTAAGTTATCTAAGGCTCTTTATGGATCAAAACAAGTCCCAAGGGCTTGGTATGAGAGACTTAGTTCTTTCCTTATTCAAAATGATTTCTCAAAAGGTAAGGTCGATACTACATTATTTATTAAAAAATTTAAAAATAATTTTTTTATTATTCAAATTTATATTGATGATAGTATTTTTGGCTCTATGAATGAGTATTTATGTGAATCTTTTATTAAAAATATGAGCCAAGAGTTTGAAATGAGTTTAATGGGTGAATTATCCTTTTTCTTAGGTTTACAAATCAAGCAACTAAGTGATAAAATTTTTTTTAGTCAAACTAAATATGTATTAGATTTGTTAAAACGATTCAAGATGGATAGTTCAAAGGCTATCAATACACTAATGAGCGTTTCCACTAAGTTAGATATGGATGATAATGGAGAAAACTTTGATAAAAAAACTTATAGGGGTATGATAGGTAGTTTACTATACCTCACCACAGCTAGAACAGATATTATGTTTAGTGTTAGACTTTATACTAGAGTTCAATCTAATCCCAAACTATGTCACTTTAAATCTGTTAAAAGAATCTTTAGATACCTAAAAGGAACCCCTAATCTAGGATTATGGTTTTCAACATCCAAGAACTTTGAATTAAAGGCTTATGCCGATGCTAATTTTGCTAGATGTAGAATAGATAGAAAAAGCATATCTGGAACATGTCAATTCTTAGATCATGCACTTGTCTCTTGGTTTTCCAAGAAATAGAATTTGGTTACACTATCTACAACCGAAGCCGAATATATAGTAGTAAGTGCATGTTGTGCACAAGTTATATGGATGAAAAATACATTAGAAGATTACAGAATTCACTTGAAAAATATCCCTATAAAATGTGATAACACTAGTGTAATATGTGTAACAAAAAATTATATTCAATACTCTAGAACTAAACATATTAATATTAGATATCATTTTATAAGAGATCATGTTAATAACCATGATATATCTTTAGAATTTATTGGTACGAAAGATCAATTAATTGATATTTTTACAAAACCTTTAAATGAGAAATAATTTGATTTTATTAGAAGAGAATTAAGCATGTTAAATCTTTCGAATGCATGAGTTTCTCTAATATATTTTTCAATTTTTTTGATTTTTAAAAATTAAGTTTTTATCGAGATCATTTCCTATCATCTTTTTGCAATCTCATTCATGGATTTTTGATACACTTGTTATGTCATTTGATGATCTTTTGCTATAACCCGCTATACTTATAAAAGAAGAGTTTTTATTTATGAATTTTTGGTATACTTGATTCTTGTAGGATGATCATGAATCCTTCTTCTTTCCATTTAAAAAAAATAGTGATTTGATTCATGAACCCTTAACATACAAATCTTGATTATTTATGTGATGAATCTTTTCACTTTCTATTTATGAAAGTAGAAGTTTGATTCATGGATTTTTGATTCTTATAGCTTGATTTTTCTTATGATGAATGAATTTCTCCCTTCTTCTTCTTCTTCTCCTTATTTGTATGATAAATGAGAGATACTAAAAACTACTTGTACATCTCAAGAAGAACCTTGCACATCTAAAGAGAAGTACTACCTTATCTATTTCAAGAAGCAAAACTTGCTATCTTACAGATATTTTTGCTTAATTTCATCTTTGCTAGCTTGCCTACTTCAGAGCTAAAGAGAAGTGCTAGCAAAAGTAGTGCTAGCTTGCACATCTAAAGCAAAAGTTACTATCTTACAGAGATTTTGCTAGCTTGCTAATTTAAAGAAACAAACGTTGCTATCTTTTGCTTAACTCCATTTTTGCTAAGCTTGCATAAAATTGTGTAAAACTATCTTGCATGTCGAATGTTTGGTGTAATAGTGTCAAAGTGTTTGCACATTTCCTTTTTGTTGATGACAAAGTGGGAGAAATGATGAATGTTTGGTATCATGATGAATGTTTAATATCATGCTTAAATAATGAATGTTTAAAATGATAAATTTTGGTATCATGCATGAAGTGATGATTGCTTTAGTATCACATAAATCATGCCAAGTTGATTAGTATCTAGTATCATACATAAAATTGTGCATGTTACACATTGATAACTTAAAACTATAATGATGTACAATGGATGAAATTTTTGATTAAAATCAGTTAAAGCTTGAATTCAAAGGTTGTGATTCCTTTTGAATTCAAGTTTGTTTTTTCTTAAGTATGGCATATTGATAGGGGGAGTTAAGATTAACTTCGTCATCAATTGGTTGTCATTATAAAAAAGGGAAAAATTATTGAATCTCAAATTTTGATAATGAAATCAATTGATAAATTATTGCTCTAATCTATATGTTGAGAAAAATGTTATAGGATTTTGATGATAAAATCAATTGATAAATTATTAATCTAATCCATATATTGAGAAAAGTGTTGTAGGATTAACTATGATTATGAATAAGACATAAAGTAGATGATGGGTCAGAGTCAAAGATCGGATGACTCATCGGGAGTTTACTAAGAGTTCGTCAGGAGTGTTGGGAAATCCAAAGAGTAACATCACATGCACAGTAGAAGAACATAAAAACAAAAATCTTGGGATTTTTATAAAAGGTTTCGTCGTCATGCTAAGATCGGTGCGTCAAAAGCAAATCTACGAATCCAAAAATTACGTGTGTAAGAAGAACGATAGGACCTAGGGAGATTGTATATCCCTAAATTCCTATAGATCCATGGGGTGGATGAAAGAGGTCAACCATCCTCCTCTCTAGCGATATCCACACGGCAAGGACTACAACGATGCTTCTCTCTTGGAGAGAGGAGAATAGAAAGTACCTACCAAGAAAAACCCTAACCTATGGGCCTTTGGTTCTCTCTTATTTATAGAGGCCCCTTATAAACCCTAATGGATCTTGCCCTATTAAGTATTGGATCTCTATCCAATTACCCAAGCCTCTTAGATTAATGGGTCTCTACCCAATAATCTAGCTCTTATTGGATCTCATCCATAGGATCCAATAATATAGGGGCTTATTGGATATCCAATAAGATAGGGGCTCCAGCGGATATCTCATATCCGAACCTCGACTCGTCGCAACACGTACCATATGTGTGTGACCCTCTAGGCCCAATATCAAGCTAACCGTGAGTTATACTTGTCAGAGCTCTTTCTGACTTAGTGAATTATTATCTCCATAATAATTCACTCGACTCATCGATTGCAGATGTACTAGGCTACTACACCGCAGTCCCTAAACGATACAGGGGAATCCAATCCTTTGGACCTATCTACCCTCAGTTACCATGTACCTATAGTCCCTCATCTATTTAATATCCCAAAAATCATATATTGGGCATGGTACTATCAGTCCCATACGGTATCTAATCGAGTCTCGCTCTAATCAGATTCTCCCGGAGAACTCTTTCTCTCTCAATCTGAATAACCTTGGCCAGGGAATTGCCTAAGTAAAAACACATGGGATATTTCTCTTATAATACCGAGAGTGAATGATCCTCTATTGACACTCAATAGCCCTCGTAAGGTTAGTTGCCACTCCCAATAATCGGTTATACAAGATCTGAAATTTCCAAACCTGTAAGTTCGGTATCAAAAAGTGGAGTACTCATACAGGACATCCTTCATATCTCAAGTCTAAGTATCAAACATACTATAGGGACTATCAAATCGTTGTCTGACGTAAGGTATCAATAACCATCCAACATTCCGTAAGCGGATCAATAAGTGAACTCATTCTCCAATGAGAACCTATACTATACCCTTAGTGTCCCCACACGAGTAGCTATGAGACCAGCCACCTCCATCATATGGATGGGTATATAGCACACTAGTCTGTCCGATTATCTCGATGTCTCTCTCGAGTAACCTATAATCGGGATTATTTAGGGTTTATGTTTAAAGGTGAATCAGTCTCATTATCATGATTTCATCATGATCCAATTTCCATTGCATAGATCCAAGGATATCACAATATACATCCAGATAATGTGAGAAAATATCAATAATTATAAGCAAAGAGATTAACGCAGCGTGTTACAAGTGCCATTACTCACGTGATTGGCTTGTAGGGTACTTATAACTAGTAATCTCCCACTTGACCTAAAGCCAATCACCTATGCGTCTGATCCCTATCAGACCTGTGTGACGCTTAAAGACAATATGAGTTAATGGCTTTGTCAGTGGATCTATAATGTTATCTTTGGATAAAACTCTTTCCACTTCTACATCTCTTTAGGCCACGATCTCTCTAATAAGCTGGAACCTCCTCAGAATACTTCTGATGAGACCCGGGTTCCCTTATTTGAGTAATCGTCCCATAATTATCACAATATAAGGGAATCAACTCCTCACTTCTCGGCACGACTCCCAAATCTTTAATGAACTGCTTCATCTAGACTCCCTCCTTTACTGCCTCTACTATAGTAATGTATTCCACCTCTTTGTGGTCAAGTCAGCAGTAGTGTCTTGCTTAGAACACTTCTAGCATACTGCTTCTCTATTCAGAGTGAATACATACCCTGAATTAGACTTGCCATCATCGACATCGGACTGGAAGCTCGAGTCCATGTAGCCCTCAATCCTAAGGCTACTTTCTCCATATACTAGTAAAAGATCTTTAGTCCTTTTCAAGTACTTAAGGATACACTTTACTACTTTCCAGTACTCCAAGTCTAGATCCGCCTGATACCTACTCGTGACACTCAAAGCATACGTTATATCAGGCCTGGTACATAGCATAACATACATGAGAGACCCTATCGCTGAGGCATAGGGTATCCTATCCATGTCTATAATTTCTTCAGGAGTCTTTGGGGACATACTCCTAGAAAGTGATAGCCTATGTCTCATCGGTATGAAACCTCTCTTGAAATTTTCCATGTCAAACCTTTTAATAATGATGTCTACGTACCTAGACTAGGACAAGTTAAGCATTTACTTGGATCTATCTCTATAGATCTAAATCCCCAATAAGTAGGATGCTTCCTCTAAGTCCTTCACGGAGAAGTGTCTAGATAGCCAAGCTTTTAGCGTGGAGAGCATTCCTACATCATTCTCAGTGATTAGGATGTCATCCACATACAACACTAAAAAGATGATAGTGCTCCCACTTACCTTCTTGTATACACAAGGCTCATCTTCGTTCTGAACGAAATCATAAGATATGATAGCCTCATCAAATCTTATGTTCCAATTTCGGGAAGCTTGCTTCAGTCCATAGATGGACCTAAGTAACTTGCACACTTTATCTAGACTATTTTTTATCACGAATCCCTCAGGTTGTATCATATATACCTCCTCCTCGAGGTTACTATTGAGGAATGCGATTTTGACATCCATCAGCCAGATCTTATAATTATAGTGTGCTATAATAACTAATAGAATTCGAATAGATTTTAGCATGGCTATGAGTGAGAAAGTTTCAACATAGTCAACACTTTGCCTTTGACGATACCCCTTAGCCACCAGCCTTCCTTTATAGGTCTCTACCTTTCCATCTACTCCGATCTTCTTCTTGAAGATCCACTTACAGCCAATGGGTATGATACCCTCGGATGCATCAACTAGGTTCCAAACCTAGTTGGAGTACATAGAATCCATCTTTGAATTCATGGCTTCTTGCCACTTCCCAAAGTTTATAATCATAATAGGCTCCTCATAGGTCTGAGGATCAATATCCTCAATATCTGCTCCTTTGATATATTCTACATACTTTTTAGGAGGATGAAATACTCTACCGCACTTACGTAAAGTTGGAACTTATGTGCTAGGTACCTGGATAGATTCTGGCTGTGGAATGGTGCTTGAGCTTGGTTCTCTAATCTCACTCAACTCTATCATGCTCCCATTGTCTCCACCAAGAATGTGTTCCTTCTCAAAGAACACTACTCTCTTGGCTACAAAGACCTTTTAGTCCTTGGGATAATAGAAATAATACCCACAAGTTTCCTTGGGGTATCCCACAAACTTGCACCATTCCATCCTAGATTTCAACTTATCGGGTATGTGTCTCTTAATGTGGGTAAGGCAATCCCAAATCTTAACAACCTTAAGATTGGACTTTCCTTTCCATATCTTATATAATGTAGACACTATCGACTTAGTTGGAACTCTGTTTAGAAGGTAAGCTGTGGACTCTAGGGCATATCCCTAGAATGAGACGGGTAGGTCGACAAAACTCATCATGGACTGCACTATGTCTAACAGTGTACGATTCCTCCTTTCGAATATACCATTGAGTTAGGGTGTATAAGGTGTCTATTTAGATAGAATCCTCTAGTCCTTGAGGAATTGGATGAACTCTGTATTTAACTACTCACCTTCTCGATCTGATCGAAGAGTCTTGATACTCTTTCCAATCTGAACCTCTACTTCATTCTTATACTCTCTGAATTTCTCAAAGGCTTTGGACTTATACTTCATCATGTATATGTGTCCATACCTAGAGAAATTGTCAATGAAAATAATGAAGTAGGAATAACCACTGATGGCTTGAGTTGATATGGGACCACATATATCACTATGTATAAGTACCAATAACTTAGTGGCTCTCTCTTCAGTTTTACTAAATGGAGAGTTGGTCATCTTTCCACGAAAGCAAGGTTCGTAAGTCGCATATGACTTATAGTCAAATGGAACTAGGTATTCATCTAATGGTAACTTTTGAATCCTTCCCTCACAGATATGACCCAGCCTACAATGCCATAGGTTTTCACTGTTCACCTCATCTCGTTTCCTCTTGGACTCACTTATATTCATGATATATAGAGTAGTGTCTAGCATAATCAAACTATTATATAATGTTCCTCTCATGATGATCTCATTATCGTTAAGAATTGAACAACTATTGTTCTAAAAAACTACTTTATAATCATTCAATGTCAAACATAAAATGGAAATAATATTTTTGATAATAGAGGGAACAAAATAATATACATCTAATATAATAGTAGCTCCACCAAGTAGATGTAGGGTGATCTCGCTAATGATAGAAGATAAGGTTTTCCCAACTTCATGAGGAAATCTCATTCATCAGTTAAGGGAAATCCTATCTTCCATCCTATCTTCTAAACGTAATCCTATCCTCCAAACATGTATAAATAGCCATTACATTCAATAAGTTAAAGTGTGCTTTTCATCTTCATCTTGTATTTTATCATGGTATCAGAGCAACTTGCCTAGATTAAGTCATCTTCTCACTGCGTTTTTCTCACCAGCGTTGCTGCCAATGCTGCGGCACCACAGCAGAGCTCACATATCTCCCTCGGCTTCATCTTTCCTCTTTTCGACCGAGGAATCCATCAATCGGGTCATCCCTTGTGTTTGATCCTCCCCCCTGCTCCGCTTGATCTACTACTCCTATGGCCTCGAAGGATCCAAGCTATCCTTCTCTAAGTCATCGCCGAGCTATCCTCCTTAGAGTCATCACCGGTGACATCCTACGCTGCTGCTTCAAAGCCTCCTCTTTGTTCTTCCTGAACAGAGCTTTCTCACCGAATCTTCCCCTGCCCCACCTAGCAGATTCTTCCACCGCTTCCCAGCTACATCCTCTGGCTGCTGCTGCTACCGTCGCCCAGTCGACCCCTTCTCCAACTCACTAGTAAATGCCGCTCACCTCCTCGGTGCCCACGCAAAGGGAGTTTTACTGGCTACTAGTGACCACCGCTGTAGTCCTCAGCATTGACAGCAACTGCTGGAGATGGTGCTGCCAGCATCGGCTTCTAGTCGTGTGATCATCACCCCGACTGCTGCAGCGCGAGAAGGGCCGCCGTTGCTTCCCGGCCCATGCCCCCCCTATCGCTGCCCTCTCGGCCAACAATCGTCAATGCCACCTGCTGCTTCAACTAGTGGCCATGCACCCCTCTTCCAACCACACACTACTACTCCCCTGTCCTTCCCCCTTCTCCCCACGCCCCCCCCCCTCATCCTCCCAGATCATTGAGCGGCTTCACCGCTTCACGATCTGCACCGATTGAGCCTTCGTCACCTGTTCTGCACCAAGTGGCTGCCCCTCCTCTTCCCCATTGACAATGCTCCCAAAGGGAGCATAGGTGTTGCTGCATTTGTTGATCAGCTCACCACTCTCCTCCTTGACGAACGAAGACTGTCTTCTCCTCCCTATGACTCATCGGAGCCAGCTGCTAAGTCTACAGCCTTCCCTCTCCTCGGCGGTCGTAGCTTCTGTTTCTACCATTAACTGTTGCTCCCTAGCCAACTGAAGCCTCCTCCAAGCCTCCTTCAAGTTGGCTCTGTGATTTAGCCATCTGCCTCCTTTGTCGAGGACTCCGCCGCCCTTTCGGCCACCGGTTGAATGTTGTGATCTACACTAACACTTCTTCCTCAGATTGGTGCATATCCTCAACATGTCCTCATCATCTACCTCTGACACTCTAGTTATTGTCCTCGCAGGGAACCATAGTATTTTTTCACATATAGGCCTTATCTCCATCAATGCTGCAACTCTTATCCCCTTCAAGTTATCCAAAGGTAGTAACTACACATCTTGGCATGTATAGTTTTCTAATATCCTATTTGGATTTGATTTACTAGGTTATACCGATGGCTCTTTTAGTTGTCCACTAACAATGATCAATATCATAAGAGAACCCGATCTAGTACCAAGTCCAGCCCATAAACTATGGTTGCGTCAGGATCGTCTCATTCTTCAAGCTATTTAAGCCTTAGTCACTGGGTTGTTGCCCCACTGATATCTTCATGTACGACTACTACAAAAGCATGGGACAAGTTGCAAACTACTTTAGCAAATCGCTTGCGTACTCGCATGCTCGGACTTCTATCCAATTTAATGAAAACCAAACAAGAGAGAAGTACTATTGCTGACTATTTATAAAATATCAAAATTATCATCGATGACTTGGCTTTGATAGGTTATTCCATGATTGATGAAGAAGTCCTAGTCCATACTCTTAATGGCTTAGGAGACGAGTACAAAGAACTGGCAGCAGCAATTCGAGCATGTGACTCATCAATACCATTCAAAGAACTCTATGACAAGTTGACTAACTATAAGATATATTTAAAGTCTAATGATAAGTTGTCTGGACCAACTATCACAGCTCAGGTCAATCAAAAATCCAAGAAGAAGAACAATCAGTACAATATGCACGTCAACAAAAGTCTGGCCCTATTGCCTCATGACCCTATGGGACCCAAACAAACCCCCTCTCATCCACATCACCAACAGTTCAATCATCACTTTTAAGGTGGCAACTTCAATACTCAACGGCCATGGCGTCCTGACCTCATAAGCCAACAACGAGTTGTCTGCCAACTATGTGATAAAGTCAGACACTCTGCTAAAGTCTGCCAGTCTCAACCCAGATTCCCTGCACCATCACGGTGGCCTCAGGTGAATCTCCTAACTACTCTGACCACTAGCCAACCTAGTTAGATTATGGACTCTGGAGCCTCTCATCATATTACCTCTCATCTTCAAAACTTATCCATCCATAACAACTATGGCGGCAATGAAGATATTATCATCGGTGATGGTAAAAGAGTTCCCATTACTCATACTGGTTCCACAACGCTTAATTCACTTACCATAACTTTTACACTCGATGATGTCTTGTGTGCATCTCATATTAAACGAAATCTCATTTCTGTTTCTCAATTCTATCAATAAAATAATACCTTAATTGGATTCTTTTCTAACTCCTTTCTTATCAAGGATTTGAGCATGGGGGCATCCTTAGTCCAAGGCCTGAATAAAGATAACATTTATGACTGGCCATTAGCTTCACAAATTATCCAGCCCACTATTAACTCTTTAGTTGTAGCTCCAGTTGATGTGTGGCATCGTCGTCTTAGTCACTCTTCATCCTTTATTCAGCAAAAATTACTTTCTCATTATTCTATTCCTACTTTTAAAACCAGTAGCATTAACATGCATTATGATGCTTGTCTTAGTAATAAAAGCCATAAACTACATTTTGGAATATCCTCTTTATCTTGCTCTAAACCATTTGAGATCATTTATATAGATGTTTGGGGCCCTGCCCCAACCCTTTCTTTCGATAAGTTTCGATTTTATGTTATTTTTATCGACTATTTCACTAAGTATATATGGTTATATCCTCTCCACCATAAATCTAATGATTCAACAATCTTTACCAACTTTAGATAGTTGGTCGAGAATTTCTTTCAGTCTTCAATCAAAACGGTTTTCTCTGATGGTGGAGGCAAATATTAAGCCCTCACATCTTGCCTCTTAGCTTGTGGTATACAACACCTCAAGTCACCCCCATATACTCCCCATTTAGTTGGATTTGTCAAATGCAAATATCGGTATATAGTTGAAACTGGTCTCTCACTTCTACATTAAGCATCTATGCCCCCAACTTTTTGGTCAGCAGCTTTTCAAACTGTAGTCTATCTCATTAATCGTATGCTCACTCCAGTCCTATAATGCCAGTCATCATTTGAAAAACTTTTCCACAAGCCTCCAAATCTTCAGAAACTCAAAGTCTTTGGTTGTTTATATTATCCATGGCTACATCCTTATACCTCACATAAGTTGACACTATGATCCAAGCCTTGCACCTTTATAGGATACTCTCTTGAACATAATGCTTTCCAATGTTATGAACCCCAAACTCAAAAAGTCTTTATATCATGTCATGTTATTTTTATGGAGTCTACTTTTCCTTTTCAAAACTATCCTGTCATGCATGCTATTCCGATAAATATAAATCACTAGAGTATCCCTTCGATCCCATCACACGAACCTCCTATGACACCATCCAGTCCTTATTCTCAGGATCCGTAGACTATTATTATTCCAGTTCAACAGCTCCTCACTCCACTCCCTTCCTCACAAGTTATTCCTATTGCTAAAATAATACCCTCGGCAACACCACCACTAGTCTTACCTTCTCCTAGACATAGTGATATTGAAGTGTCGCAAGCTGGCTCGGCTTATATCACTAACTCACTACCGATTATCCCAATAACGCAACCTACTATAGCCCCTAGACATCCAGTGACAACACACTCCATTAGTGGTATTTTCAAACCATGTCAAGTCCTTGATCTACATGCTATAACAAACTTCTCCCCTGAGGCCAGTGAACCCACTACAATCACTCAAGCTAAAAAATCTCCTCACTAGCGTAAAGCCATGTGTGAAGAATAAGATGCTCTTCTTCAAAACTCTACATGGACCCTAGTACCCTTTCATCACATACAAAATATTATCGAGTGTTAATGGGTCTTTCAAATTAAGCGAAACCCAAACGGATCCGTTATTAGATACAAAGCACGTCTAGTAGCCAAAGGTTTTCATCAATGACCTGGTGTCAATTTTACAGAGACATTCAATCCTATTATTAAACCCATAACAATCTGACTTATCCTGAGTTTGGCCATCTCAAATGGTTGACACTTATAACAACTGAATGTTAACAATGCCTTTTCATAGGGGTCTCTAATTGAAGATGTTGTCATGCAACAACCTTATAGTTTTGTTCATTCTCAGTATTCAAGACATGTGCGTAAACTACAAAAAGCTATTTATGGACTTCATCAAGCTCCAAGAGCTTGGTATACTGAACTTAGCTCGTTTCTAACATTAATTGGCTTTATCAATTCCAAGTCTAATACTTCATTATTTCTACGACAACAAAATTGATGCATAATATATCTTCTAGTATATGTGGATGATATTATTATTACAGGCAATTATCTTTTGGAGACTCAAACATTCCTAATGCAATTAGCTAATTGATTTTCTCTTAAAGATCTAGGAACCTTGAACTACTTTCTGGGGGTAGAAGCAACATTTACATCCTCAGGTCTCTTCTTATCACAAAGAAAGTATATTCAAGATTTATTATCAAAGACAAATATGCAGGATGCAAAACGTGCATAGGGTTGATCAATTAGCAAACTCACTCACAAAACCTCTTGCTCATAAACTATTTTCGTCACATAGGTCCACGATCGGCATTCTTGATAGAAGCTCAATCTTGCGGGGGCATGATAGAAGATAAGATTTTTCCAACTGCACAAGGAAATCTGGTTCATTAGTTGAGGGAAATCCTATCTTCCAAATGTAATCCTATCCTCCAAACATGTATAAATAGCCATTACATTCAACAAGTTAAAGTGTGCTTTTTGTCTTTACCTTGTATTTTGTTAGCCAATAGCAATAGTAGCAACTCTTGTTTCATTGCTCATCTTGAGGTTCATCTTACCTCTCATCAATCTCCTAGGTCCTACCAGAACTTACAACGAATTGCAGATATGATAAACACTATCGGTATCCAATACCTATGTGTTATCATATGTGTTTGATAGATAGAGACTAATCACGAATGTATATCTGAAGCTTCTCTAAGCTTTTATTTCGCCTTCTCTGCAATATACTCTTTGTAGTTCCTCTTCTAATGCCCATCTTTACCATAGTGGAAGCACTGGCTTTTGTCCTATTTTGGATCTTGTTAGCAACCTTTGCTTTACCCGATCTGCCCTTGCACTTTGCCCTTCTCAAAAGGCTTCTCTATCTTCCTTTTCTTTCTGGTCTTACCAGCATAAAGAACTGTGAAAAGGAATCAAGTAGGGACTGAAGCACAAGATTCATATACAGGTTATCCTCTAGGTCCATTCTTAGACCTGTGAGTGTCTCTATTTACTCAATCATTTTAAGGGCATGATTCTGAACCAGTGTTCTCTCAGTCATCCTGGCATGGAAGAGACTCTTCGATATCTCATATCGTTAAGTTCTTCCCTGTTCTTCAAACAATTTGTGAAGATATAGGAGTATGGATTTGCTATCTATTTTTTTATGTTGTCTCTATAACTTGGGAGTCATGAAGCCCAATATATAATAATGAGCAAGTGTAGAGTCATCTATGTACTTCACAGTGAGTGATCTTATCCTCATCTGCCCCTTCCTTGGGCATAGGCATCACTATTTCAAGGACATATGCGATTTTTTCCGTCATGAGAACGATTCTTAGCTTACGGAGCTAATCCATATAATTTGGACCAATGAGGCGGTTGGCATCAAGTATGCCACATAGAGAGTCTAATAGCGATATTTTCTAAAAAAAATTAAAGATGCAGTAATAAATAAATAATATGTAGATTTTGTAGAAATATAAATAATGAAGATATGGACTTCTATCTTGACATGCTCTCACTATTTTTCTGGCGAGTCACGCGACACCCTCAACACGTGAAATGGAAGTCTTCAGCAGACTTCTAGTAGGGATCGAGATTCAATTGGCATCTTAGTATAATCTCGAGAGACTCAACCAATCACACTAAGCCCAAAAGGTAGACAACTCTTACCGATCACAACTCTTTGTGATTCTCATCCTGTTCGACCTCCAAATCACCATGGCCTCGAGGGACTCGACTAACCATGATGTTCGGTTAAGTTATCACCATCGTTACAAGATGAGTCTGATTCAATGATATAATCTCGAGGGACTCGACCAAGCATACTATATCCTCAGGTCACCGGTGACATCTCTATGTCATAGATAAGATACCAAATCGTGATATAGGTGAGTCTCGAGGGACTCAAATAACTCAACATACATCGGGAATCGGTTCCTACCTATAACGATGGAAGGCCACGTGGGTCAATCTAATTGCCTCACATTTATCGACTTAATATTATTGAGAAAGGAGATTTTTTATTTGGTCTCCTAATATAATGTGTCATACATATACATATTTAATATATATCTACATCGCATGCAAATATATATATATACATATCTAGTAGGTGTATAACCAATCACACATCACATGAGTAATTACACCAGGTGATCATAAACCACATCCTAATATGATCAAGCTTGAGCTAGTGGGCCCAATCGCTCACATCAAGATCTATGTATGCTTCGGTGCATCTCTATGCCCTGTGAGCGTCCATCTCGCTTCGTTAGTTCCGTCGGCATCTCAATGCATTTCTATATGTCGGATCATCCATCTCAAACTCGTGGGTCCTGCTCCCATTGTGCCTCTTCATGTAATTACAATATAATTACAAACACGCAGGCCCGATAATAAATGAAAAAAATAGAGGCTCGCAGGCCCCAATAATAATAATTACATGTACACACATCACATCACATGGTCCATGATCATTTGTCCACATCATACATCACAGGTATATGTTATTATATAGGACTACAAGATAAATAATAATAATAGTTAATTAAACCTTTTAATTAACTAATATTTTTTTTTGAAATCAGGGACATGTAGGGAATTTTCTAAACTCTGAAGGGCATTTTTATCAGAAACCCTAATTCCCTCTTGCTGCTTTGCTGTATTGTCGACGATGGCCACTACGGGGGGAAGTGACGGGGGCTCGCCCTTGCCCGTGGGCGGCGCCGTCGTAGCAAGGGGGCGCAAAAACCCAACGCTGCCCGGCCTTGGGAGTAGGTCGCCCGTAGGTGGCGCTGTTGTCGTTGGTGCCACCCACCAATGCAGGCAAGTAGCCTGCAAGCGGCGTTGTGCCGCCACGGGTGCCGCCCGTAGGGGCCTCACGGGTGCCGCCCACCCTTGTGGGCAGGCCGACATGCCAAGCGTCGCCCACCTTTGCGAGCAAGCCGTTGCGCCTGGTGCCACCCGCCCTTGAGGGCAGGCCACCCCGTAGGGGCTACTGTTAGGGGTGGGCCGTTGGCCACCTATCGTCACCCGCAGGCTGCTCGCCTGTAAGCCCCTTGCCTGCAGCCACCGCCGCTACCGTTGCAGGCAACAAGGCTGCAAGCAGGCTTCCAACCGCCTACATGTAGACCGCCAGCGGCGGCCAAGGCTGCAAGTAGCCTTTGGCCGTTCTACGAGGGCAACAACTGTTGCTGCCCCTTTCTTACTATTGCATCAATAATTTTGACGTCAAAAGCGCATCTAAAACATAACACACGCAGTTAAAATTCGATCTTTGCATGAACAACCTAGCTTTGATACCACTGTTGGGAAATCCAGGGGTGACATCACATGCATAGTGGAAGAACATAAAAACAAAAATCCTAGGATTTCCACAAAAGGTTCCATCGTCGTGTGAAGATCGGTGCGTCAAAAGCAAATCCACGAATCCAAAAACTACGTGTGCAAGAAGAACGATGGTACCTAGGGAGATTGTATATCCTTGAATTCCTACAGATCCGTGGGGTGGATGAAGGAGGTCAAGCATCCTCCTCTCTAGTAGTATCCATATGGTAGGGACCCCTATTTATAGAGGCCCCCTATAAACCCTAATGGATCCTACCCTATTGTGTATTGGATCTCTATCCAATTACCTAAGCCTCTTAGATTAATGGGTCTTTACCCAATAATCTAACTCTTATTAGATCTCATCCATGGGATCCAATAATATAGGGGCTTATTGGATATCTAATAAGATAGGGGCTCTAGTAGATATCTCATATCCGAACCTTGACTCGTCGCAACACCTACCATATGTGTGTGACCCTCTAGGCCCAATATCGAGCTGTACGTGAGTTATACCTATTAGAACTCCTTCTGACTTAATGAATTATTATCTCCATAATAATTCACTCGACTCATCGACTATGGATGTACTAGGCCACTACGCCGCAGTCCCCAGATGATATAGGGGAATCCAATCCTTTGGACCTATCTGCCCTTAGTTACCATGTACCTATAGTCCCTCATCTATCTAATATCCCAGAAATCATATATTGGGCATGGTACTATCAGGCTCGCTCTAATCGGATTCTCCCGGAGAACTCTTTCTCTCTCAATCCGAATGACCCTAGTTATGGATTTGCTTAAGCAATAATATATGGGATATTCCTCTTATGATACCAAGAGTGGATGATCCTCTATTGATACTCAATAGCCCTCGTAAGGTTGGCTGCCACTCCTAATAGCCGGTTGTACTAGATTTGGAACTTTGAAACCTATAAGTCTGGTATCAAATAGTGGAGTACTCATACAAGACATCCTTGGTGTCTTAAGTCTAAGGACTGTATACACTACCGGGACTACAGAATCGTTGTCTGACGTGAGGTATCAATAATCATTCAGCATTTCATAAGCGGATCAATCAGTGAACTCATTCTCTAATGAGCACTTGTACTGTACCCTTAGTGTCCCCACATAAGTAGCTATGAGACCAGCTACCTCCATCATATGGATGGGTATATAACACACTAGTATGTCCGGTTATCTCGATGTCCCTCTTGAGTAACCTATGACTGGGATTATTTAGGGTTTATGTTTAAAGGTGAATCGGTCTCATTATCGTGATCTCATCACGATCCGATTCTCATTGCACAGATCCAAGGACATCATAATATATATCTAAATAATGTGAGAAAATACCAATAATCATAAGCAAAGAGATTGATGCAGCATGTTTAGGTGCCATCACTCATGTGATTGGCTAGTAGGGCACCTATAACTAGTAGGGAGTTCACCGAGAAGTTCATTGGGAGTTCGCCAGAGCTTGCCGAGAAGTTCATCGGGAGCTTACCAAGAGGTTCGTTGAGAGTTCACTAGAGCTCGTCGAGAAGTTCGTAGTCCTAGCAGTGTCACTGCTAGCCTTGTTCTTGTTAGGATCAATTCAGCACTAAGAAGGGGCGCCGGGGGGGGGGTTGGGGAAGGGAGTGAATTAGTGTAGCGATAAAGATTACATAAATTTATGCGATTTTGAAAAACTAATATGATAAAAACACATTTCGATTGAAAGCTTTCATTTGACAATTAAATCCATATCGAAAAGATGTTTAACTTGAATGCAATTGTAAGAAAGTGATGAGGAAGTGAAGTAAGTAAAGTAAAAAGGTTTGCAGCAAGGATAAATAGCAAAAAAAAATGAAAACCAGATTTTATAATGGTTCGATCATTCGACCTATGTCCACTTTGATTCCTCTTCACTCGAGGCCACTAGCTTCCACTAACAATCTTCTTTCCAACGGGCGAAGATCAAATAACCTTACAGTACTTTCTCCTTTTGATAGGCTTAGGAGAGAACCCTTACAAGCACTCACTCATTTCTTTTAAATCAAAAGCAAGTAAAGACTAGAGGAGGGATTTCTCAAGTGATTTCTACAGCGTTTCTCACTTTTAAACTTTCTGTGCTTATGTGTTCCAACCAGGGATGAGAGAGGTATTTATAGGCTCCAAATGGATTTAAGCTTGGAGTTAAAACTAGTCCCATCCCGAGTCTTCCGGGTACTAGTGGTACCATCGCTAATGCTGGGTGATACCATTGCCCAAGCTTTCTGCCACTAGGCAGTACTACCACCCAGTCTGGTGGTACCATTGCGTGGCACACTAGGCTACTAGTGTACTAGACAGTACCACCACCCTAGTCTGGTGGTACCACTACCTAGACACATATCACTAGCAATTCCACTGCCCACCTTGGTAGTGCCATCACCTAACGTGACATCCAAGTATTGTATGGGTATTTCATTTAGCTCAATACAGTCCTGATTTAGGCCCAATTGGCCCCTAATTTAGTTGGCCCAATTCAAACCTAATTAAACCTAATCCAACCTTGATTTAGGCAATTATTACAAAGTGAATCAAATTTGTTGCCCAACATGTCTTTGGTCCATCGACGCTTCGTCTGATTCTTCGACGCATCGTCCTCTCTTGTGGCTTGTTGCCCAATCGGCAGTTGTCCTCCGCAACTTTGATCTCCTTAGTGCAACTTCACTCTTCTTGGCCCGATGCTCAAATCTCTTATCCGAAGCCTTCTGCCGATACGTTGATCAATCCTCCGGTCGATGTCCAATCTTCTAACATGTTTTTCTCTAGTGCAACATCATTCCTTCTTGCTTTAATTGTCTAATCCTGATCGAAAGTAGACTTGTGTCACTCAAAATGTAATTAGATCATAAAACATTATCAATTGATTTCATCATCAAATCTGAGATTCAATAATCTCCCTCTTTTTGATGATGACAACCAATTAATGACGGAGTTTAGACAAACTCTCGGAGTTTAAACCAACTCCCCCTATCAATATGCCATATTGATAGAACCTTTGGATTTTATAAAATCTAAGAAACATGTCATCAAAACATCATGTAATAGTTCAAAATATTCAATACATCATACAGACATCATCAATATACTTCTTCTTTGTTATCAACAAAAAGAAGAAGTTGTATAGTAAGTGTTTAAGATATGCAAATTTTACAACTTACAAGCTAGATTTACATTACTTTACAACATTTAATCATAGCAAGTTTTAAGGATGTGCAAGCATAGTAATTTATCACTTGCTTTTTGTGCAAGTTTGCACTTGGTGATGTTCAAGATGGCAAGTTCATTCTTCTCTTTTGAGAAGTGCAAGCTAGCAAGTTTTGCTTCTTTTGAGATTTGCAAGCTAGTAATTTTTGTGATATGCTAGCAAGTAATTTTTACTTCCTCTTTAAAGTATGCGAGCTAGCAAAATTCTTTCTCCCCTTTTGTCATTGTTGAAAAGAAGGGAGAAATAGAATGAGATGATTTTTCCTTTTACAACAATAATTCATCATATCAAGAAAAACCAATTTCTTAATGCGATATACCATTCATGAAAGAAAAAAATCAATGTTTTAAGCATCACATAAGGTATGCAACCAATACAAAAGATTCATGATATAAAAAAAAAATCAATATCAAAGATCAAGTCATGATTCATTTTGATATGTTTCTTCTTTTTGTAAATAGCAAAAAGAAATATTAGGAAAATAAAGAAGAGAACTCGATTAATGCATAGTATCTATCAATTTATCATGAATCATAATAAATTTAAGTTATGATTCCGAAAAATTCATGAGACATTTAGAGGGTTCTCCTTTTTAGTAAATGACAAAAGAAAACATAGGAGAAAAATTCTCGATTCAAGCATAAGACATATCATGTCATTAAGATCACATTTTAAAAAAAATTTCAAGTATAAAAAATTGAGATAACAAGATCATGACTTGGATTATTTTCCTCTTTAGTAAATGGTAAAAAGAAAGAATCATAGAGGAAAAAGATTTTGATTCCCATAAAAAAATATATCTTAAGCCAAGAAATCAAAAGAAAGTTCATGATTCACTTGAAAAAAAAATCTCATTCAAATCAATTCATCAATTCCAAACTCATTATCAAAATTACTTTCAAGATTCATAAAATATCATAAATAGATTCATTAGCACATCATCAAAATCTCTTTCATAATTTATGAGATTCATAAAATATCATAAATGAATTTATTAATCTCGATAAGATAGGAAATGCATTTTATTTTTAAGTGATTCATTTCGTATAGGCATGCCTTTATATTTTTATGCCAAATCAAATAAAAACATGTATCAATGTTTAAAATTGATTCACAAGTTTCGTCGTAAAAATCATTAAGACACATTAATCCAAAATACAATATTTCAAATCATAAAATCAAGCATGATATAAACATTTTCATTAAATCATCAAAATTATCAAACATGATTTCTTAAAGCATCATCAAAATCATTTTAATTCTAATATTCTTTCTTTCATTGTTGTTAGTTATAACAAGATGTTTTCCTTCCTGCATGGTTTTAGCTTAGTGTGAGAAATCAATAGTCATGCATCATTGTATAGAACCGAAAGCATCATCAAAATCACTTTTCTTTCATTCAATTTTTTTTTGAAAGCAATGTAGGTTAATTTCATGTAAGCATGCTTAAGTCTTTTATGAAAACATGTATCAACATTTAAAACTGAAAGGCAACTTTTGTCATAAAGATCATCAAGACAAAAAACGTAAAGCATCCTTAACTAAAAGATTCGATTCATCATGATGATATACTTTCCTTTTTATGTGTTTCATTTTAAATAATTTACTACTTATAAACATGCCTTTGCCTTTAATAAAAATAAGTATCAATGTTCAAAAGCGAAAGGCAAACTTTGTTATAAAAACCATCAAGACAGAATATATAACATGTCATCTTTTTTTTTAAAAAAAATTCATCATAAAAATGATTAAGACCAAACACATAAAGCATATTTAAGCAAAAGAATTGATTCATCATGATAATACATTTACCCCTTTTTTTATTTGTTTCATCTTTGTGATTAATCTCATATAAGTATGTTTAAGTTTTTGTATAAAAGACGTGCATCATTTTTAAAACAAAAAAGCAATACAAAGTTATCAAGATACACATACATGGATTAATCTTATTAGGTGTACAAGCATTATCACAAATCATGCAAGTATCATTTTGATTTTCAAAAACACTAGAAAGAAAAGCATGATATATTTTTGTAAAATAATTTTTATTTCCTACAAACTAAATTAAGTAACTCATGAAAAACATCAAGTAATTTCATAAACTAAAAGGGTTTTGGTTGAGTTGCTTACCTTGTAGTCAAAGGCCGTCAAAGTGCATTTCATATCTTCATCTTTGGGTATACTCGATTTGTCTAATGTCACCTTGAGTCTTTTCTTCTTCTTTTGTGACTTTCAATTTTTAAGTTCACTTTTAGTTTTAGATTTTTGATTTAATAGTGAGGAGTCTAAGGTCATCATCATCATCATCACTTGAGTTATCACTCAAGTGGTACTCTTTTGTTTGAAGTTTCAAACCCTTTCAGTTCTTTGGAAGGTGGTTCTAATGTTCGTCAAGTTCAACAAAAGTCATTTCATAGGTCATTAAAGACACAATTAGTTCTTCGAGAGAATAATAGTTTAAGTCTTTAGACTCTTGTATAGCCATTACTTTTGGATCCCAACTCTTTGGAAGGGACCTTAAGATTTTGTTTACAAGTTCAAAACCCGAAAAAGATTTACCAAGAGCTTTTAGACTATTGACGACATCCATGAAAAGGGTGTACATGTCACCAATAGTCTCATTTGGTGCCATTCGAAAAAGCTCAAAATCATGCATTAAAAGGTTTATTTTTGAATCTTTAACTCTACTAGTGCCTTAGTGCATGGTTTCAAGTATGTGTCAAATTTCAAAAGCCATTTCACAAGTCAAAATCTGATTAAACTAGTTTTTGTCCAAGGCACAAAATAGGGTATTCATAGCCTTTGCATTTAATGAAAAGGATTTTTTCTCAAAATCCGTCCATTCTTTCATAAGATTCAAGGGATGTTGAAAATCATATTCGACTATATTCCATAAATCCAAATTCAAAGAAAGTAAGAAAATTCTTATTCAAGTTTTCTAATATGTGTAGTCCGTCCTATTGAACATGGGAGGATGAACGATAGAAAAGCCCTCTTGAAATCCGAAAAAAGCTATTTCTCTTGGGTGTAATTCCAAATGAGAAATATCATACTCTGATACCAACTATTAGGATCAGTTCAGTACTAAGAGGGGGGTGGGGGGGGTGGTGGGTGAATTAGTGCAGTGATAAAGATTACGTTAATTTATGTGATTTCAAAAAATTTTGTATGATAAAAACATGATTCGATTGAAAGCTTTCATTCAATGATTAAATCTGTATCGGAAAGATGTTTAACTTCGAAAGCGATTATAAGAAAGTGATGAGGAAGTGAAGCAAGTAAAGTAAAATGGTTTGCAGTAAGGATAAATAGCAAGAAATAAATGCAAACCAGATTTTATAGTGGTTCGGTCATCTGACCTACGTCCACTCCTGATTCCTTTTCACTCGAGGCCACCGGCTTCCACTAACGTTCTTCTTTCCAATAGATGAAGATCAAACACTTTTATAGCACTTTCTCCTTTTGATAGGCTCAAGAGAGAACCCTTACAAGCACTCACTCCTCTCTTTTAAACTGAAAGTGAGTAAAGACTAGAGGAGGAATTTCTTAAGTGATTTATATAGTGTTTTCTCACTTTTAAACTTTCTGTGCTTGTGTGTTCCAACCAGAGATGAGAGAGTTATTTATAGGCTCCAAATAAATTCAAACTTGAAGCCAAAACTAATCCTATCGTGGGTCTTCCAAGTACTAGCGGTACCACCATTTGTCACACTAGGCTACTAGTATATTAGGCGGTACCATCGCCCAAACACACTATCACTAGGCGGTACCACTGCCAAACTCTGTTTAGAAGACTGAGCTTTCAGGTGGTTCCACCGCCCACCCTGGTGGTGCCACCGCCTGACATGGCATCCGGGCACTATTTGGGCCTTTCATCCGGCTCAACACAACCCTGATTCAGACCTAGTTGGCCTCTAACTGAGTTGGCCCAATTCCAACCTAATTAAACCTAATCCTACTTCGATCTAGACAATTATTACAAAGTGAATTAAATTTGTTGCCTGACATGTCATTGGTCTATTAGTGCTTCGTCTGATTCTTCAGCGCATCATCCTCTCTTGTGGCCTGTTGCCCAATTGACAATTATCCTATGTAACTCCGATCTCTTTGGTACAACTCCGCACTTCTTGGTTTGATGCCTAAATCCCTTGTCCGAAGCCTTTTGTCGATACGTCGATCGATCCTCCGGCCGACATCCAATCTTTTGACATGTTTTCTTCCAATGCAACATCGATCCTTTTTACTTCAATTGTCTAATCCTGATCGAAAGTAGACCTACGTCACTCAAAATATAGTTAGATCATAAAATATTATTAATTAGTTTCATCATCAAAATCCGAGATTCAATAGTTCCAGGTCACTATTTGGGCTATTAGTTTGGCCCAAACCAGTCCTGATTCTGACCCAATTGGCCCTTGACTAAGTTAGTGAGATTACCTCATAATCCAAACTTAAACTAAGTCCTAACTATGATAATTAAGATATTAACGAAGTATTTTATGTTCAAGATGTCAATTATTCTTTCGACGAAATCCCGACAAGCCTCCGGTGATCTTCTAGCGGACTCCCAATGGACTCTCGATGATCTTCCGATGGACTCCCAGCAAGCTCGTGGTGAACTCTCAACGATCTTCTCGGCAAACTCTTGATGAACTTCTCAGTGAGCTCCCGATGAACTTCTCGGCAAGCTCCAACAAACTCCTGACGAACTTCTTGGTGAACTCTCGATGAACTCTTGGCAAACTCCTGAGAATCGTTCGATCTTTGACTCTGGCCCATCATTTGCTTTATACCTTATTCATGATCGTAGTTAATCTTGCAACACTTTTCTCAATATATAGATTAGATTAATAATTTATCAGTTGATTTCATCATCAAAATCCGAGATTCAACATCATATCCATCTGCCAGATTTCATAATCAGAGTGTGTTGCAATAGCTAATAGAATTCAAATGAATTTTAACATAGCTATGGGAGAGAAAGTTTCATCACAGTTAATACATTATCTTTATTAGGATCATAATGGCACTAAGAGCGGTGGGGGGGGGGGGTGAATTAGTGTTTTCGATAAGAAGAATCGATTTAAAAGTTTTTATTTAATAAAATCGTATCAAAAAGATATTTAAACTTAGAGTGCAAGTAAGAGCAGTGAATAATTAAATTAGTAAGTAATAACAATAAAAAGCATGAAAGGAAATGCATATCAAATTTATAATGGTTCGATTATCGTAACCTACGTCCACTCCTAATTCCTCTTCTCTTAAGGCTACTAGCTTCCACTACCGATCTTCTTTCTAGAGGGTGAAGATTAACTACCCTTATGGCAGTGGAACTGCCTCTCCCTAGAGGTCTAGGTAGTGGTACTGTCGATAGTTAATACTACCTGACGATGGTACCACCCAAGCAAGCAGTGGTACCACTAGGGTCCAATAGCCAAGACTCTATCTGGAGGTAGTACCACTAGACTGGGCGATGGTATCGCCTAGCACAGGTAGTGGTACTGTTAGTATCCCGAAAATCTGGGATGAGACTTTTTTAGCTCCATTTTGAAGCCAATTGAGGCCTATAAATACCCCCACATATTTCTTCTTGTGAAACACAGAAAAGTGAACAAAAGAAACTAAGATCTAAGTTGAAATGCTATTGTAATCTTTTGAGAGTTCATCTCCACTTGTTGTAGCTTAGAATTCTATTTAAAGAGGAGTGAGCAAATTGTAAAAGGCTAACTCTTGAATCTGTTAAATGGAGGAAAGATCTATAAAATGGGGTGATTGATCTTCACCCATTGAAGGAAGATCAATAGTGGAAGCCGACAACCTCGACGGAGGAGGAATCAGAAGATGTAGGTAACAATGACCAAACCACTATAAATCGGGTGTGTTCTTCCTTTGCTACTTACTTTTATTACTTAGCTGCTCTCTTTACTTTACATTTACTCCAAGTCGATATCATTTCCGATACAATTTCATCGATTTGATTTTATCAACTCGAAAGGATTTCAAATCATAATCGTCTTTTAACATATGCATTAATTCACCTCCCTCCCCTCTTAGTGCCGACTTGATCTTAACAATTGGTATCAGAATAAGGTTACTCTCAATTTAGTTTAAAACCTAAGAGAAATGGCTTTTGCCGGCATTCATGAGGGTCATTCTATCATACATCCTCCTATGTTCAATGGGATGAACTACATATATTGGAAAACTAGAATAAAATTTTCTTACTTTCTATGGATTTCGAGTTTTGAAATATTATTGAAAACAAATTTCAAAAGTCTTCTAATCCAATGAACAAATAAAATGATTTGGAGAAGAAAACTTTCTCTTTGAACGGTAAAGCGATGAATGCTTTATTTTGTACTTTAGATAAAAATGAATTTAATCGGGTTTCTATTTGTAAAACGACACATGAGATTTGGCATATACTTGAAATCACACACGAAGGCACAAGTAGGGTTAAGGAGTCAAAAATTAATCTTTTGGTTCATAGTTATGAATCGTTTCATATGAAACCAAACGAGACCATTAGAGACATGTACACCTAATTTACGGATATTGTCAATGGTCTAAAAGCACTTGGTAAATATTTTTTTTTATTTTAAACTTGTTAACAAGATATTAAGATCCCTTCTAAAAAATTGGGATCCTAAAGTAATGGCAATATAAGAAGCTAAGGACTTGAATAATTTTTCACTCGAAGAACTTATCGAGTCTTTGATGGCCTACAAAATGACATACATTGCACATGATGAACTTGAGAACAACCTCCTTAGAATAGGAAGGATTTGATACTTAGAACTCAAGAAGACTACTTGAGAGAAAACTCAAGTGATGATGATGATGACTTGGCACTTCTTACAAGAAAATTTAAAAAATTCATAAAAAGAAACAAAACTAAACATGATACTAAAAACAAAAATGAACTAAAAAAGAACCAAATAATTTTCTGCGAATGCAAGAAGTTATGGCACTTAAAAAATGAATGTCTTCAAGTGAAGAAGTAATTGGAAAAAAAGAAAATGCTCAAAGCTACTTGGGACGATTCAAGCGCATCCGAAGACGAGGAGCCAACTAATAAAGAAGTTGTAAACTACAATTTAATGGCGTTTGGCGATGAGGTAAGTGACTCAATCAAAGCTCATTTATCTTTTGATGAGTTATTATGTGTTTTTCATGATTTGTTTGATGAATGTAAATTAGTTGGTAAAAAATATAAATTATTAAAAAAGGATTATGCTTCTCTCTCTAGTGAACTCGAAAAATTAAAAAATAAACATGATACATGTATATTAACTCCTTGTACTCGATGTAAAGAATTAGAGTCACTTAAAAAGGAAAATTTATTACTACATAAAACTTTAGAAAAATTTAAAATTGAAAGCAAATCCTTAAACATGATCCTTACTAATAAAGGTCATGTTCATAGATAAGATGGAATTGGCTTTGTGAGTAACATTCATCAAAAGCCAACCATCTTCATTAGAGGCCCAACTTTACATGTTTCACCCCAAAACAAATGCAACTTTTGTTATAAATTTGGACATTATACTTATAAATGTTCATTTAAAAGATATAATCCACACAAATTGACTTGGGTTCCTAAAGGAACCATAAATAACTCAATGCAAATTGATAAGTTAGGTAGATCGATTAATGAGACACCCAAAGTTAAATGGGTACCTAAAGAAAACCCCCTTTCTTGTAGATGTATTTACAATCACAAGTTCGGAACAAGAGATGGTACATCGATAGTGGATGCTCAAGGCACATGACCAGAAATCCAACTAAATTCTCTAAGCTCACTAGCCAAGACGAACCATAGGTAACAAGTCACCTTCGAAGACAACAACAAAGGTAAAATTATTAGCAAAGAAACCATAGGTAGCAAGTCAAACATCTTGATTGAAGATGTGTTATTAGTAGATGGTTTAAAGCATAATTTACTAAGCATTAGTTAATTGTGTGATAAAGGATATATCATAAGATTTGAATCTAATGCTTGTATAATCAAAATACCACACAAAAATACGTCTATGATTGCCTTAAAACATAACAATGTGTATACTATTGACATGAATGATCTTTGTAATGAAACGTGCTTTTCAGCTTTAAATGATGATGCTTGGCTTTGGCATAGGAGATTAGGCCATGCTAGCATGAAACTAATCTCTCAAATTTCAACTAGAGAACTTGTAAGAGAAATGCCTCGGATTAAGTTTGTCAAAGACAAAATTTATGATGCATGTCAACTAGGAAAACAAATAAAAAATAGTTTCAAATCAAAGAATCAAATAAGCACCTCTAGACCATTGCAATTGATCTATATAGATTTATTTGGATTAATTGATACAATAAGCCTAGGAGGTAGCAAATACGCCTTTGTAATTATTAATGATTATAGTAGATACGCTTGGACATATTTCTTGGCACACAAAAGTGATTGTTTTAAGTGTTTTTCAAAATTTTATAAACTTGTTTAAAATGAAAAAGGTTTTATGAATTCATCTATTTGTAGTGATCATGGTGGTAAATTTTAAAACCATGATTTCTAAAATTTTTGTAAGTCAAATGGGTACAACTATAATTTCTCTACTCCAAGAAGCCCACAACAAAATAGAGTAGTTGAAAAAATAAATAGGAGCTTACAAAAAATGACAAGAATTATGTTAAACGAACATAGCCTACCCAAATATTTTTAGGCTGAAGCCATTAACACGACATGCTATGCCATGAATAGTGTTCTACTAAAACCATTACTTTCCAAAACTCCTTTTGAATTGTGGAACAACAAAAAACCCAATGTTTCTTATTTTAAAGTTTTCAATCGTAAATGTTTTGTTTTAAATGAAAAAGATGCCTTAGAAAAATTTGATGCAAAATCCGATGAAGGCATTTTTCTTGGTTATTCCTCTATTTCTAAAATATTTTATGTTTTTAATAACAGAGCTTTGGTTATAAAAGAATTTATTCATGTTATTTTTAATGAGAATTTTGAATTTAAGAAAAATGATTTTGATGATGATTTTGATTTTGATGCTTTAAATTTAAATGAAAGTTTCCTCCGTTTAGCAACTCAATTGCATCTACTTCCAAAATATCCTTACCCAAGGAATGAAAGTATGTAGATGCTCATCCTAAGGAGCTAATCATAGAAGATAAATCAAAAGATATTCAGACATGCTCTTCATTCAAAAAATTTTGTGCTACTACTACCTTTTTTTCTCAAATTAAACCAAAATGCATTGACGAAGCTCTAAAAGATGATTCATAGGTTATCGCAATGCAAAAAGAGTTAAATCAATTTGAGAAAAATTAGGTGTGGAAACTTGTTCCCAAACCAAGTGACCATTTAGTAATTGATACTAAATGGGTCTCTATAAATAAGTAAGATGAACTTGGTATCATGGTTAGAAATAAGGCTAGATTAGTGGCCAAAAATTTTAACTAAAAAGAAATTATCGATTATGAAGAAACCTTCGCTCTGTGGTAAGTTTAGAAGCCATAAGGATGCTCCTTGCCTATGTTTATTGTAAAAATTTTAAGTTGTTTCAAATAGATGTTAAAAGTACTTTTTTAAATGGCTTTATATCCAAAGAAGTTTATGTTGAATAACCATCTAGATTTGCAGATGCTCTTTTTCCTAATTATATGTTGAAGTTATCTAAGGCTCTCTATGGATTGAAACAAGCCCCAAGGGCTTGGTATTAGAGACTTAGTTCTTTCTTTATTCAAAATAATTTCTCATAAGGCAAGGTTGATACTACATTATTTATTAAAATTTTTAAATATAATTTTCTTATTGTTCAAATTTATATTGATGATATTATTTTTGGTACTATGAATTAGTCTTTATGTGAATCTTTTGCCAAAAGTATGAGCCACGAGTTCGAAATGAGTTTAATGGGTAAATTAACTTTTTTCTTACGTTTACAAATCAAGAAATTAAGTGATAAAATTTTTCTTAGTCAAACTAAATATGTATTAAATTTGCTAAAACGATTCAAGATAGATAGCTCAAAGGCTATTAATATACCAATGAGCATTTCCACTAAGTTAGATATAGATGATAATGGAGAAAACTTTGATAAAAAAAACATATAGGGGTATGATAGGTAGTTTACTATACCTCACTACAACTAGACCAGATATTATGTTTAATATTGAACTTTGCGCAAGATTTCAATTTAATTCTAAACTATCTTACTTTAAAGCTGTTAAAAGGATCTTTAGATATATAAAATGAACTCCTAATCTAGGATTATAGTAGTACTGAAAATCTAAGAACTTTGAATAACTGCTTATGCTTATGTCGATGCTGATTTTGCTAGATACAGAATAGATAGAAAAGCACATCTGGAACATGTTAATTCTTAAGGTCATACACTTGTCTCTTCGTCTTCTAAAAAATAGAATTCGGCTGCACTATCTATAGTCGAAGTCGAATATATAGCATGAAGTGCATGTTGTGCACAAGTTATATAGATAAAAAATACATTAGAAGATTACGAAATTCACTTAAAAAATATCCCTATAAAATGTGATAATACTAGTGTAGTATGTTTAATGAAAAATCTCATTCAACGCTCTAGAACTAAACACTTAATATTAGACATCATTTTATAAGAGATCATGTTAATAACCATGATATATCTTTAGAATTTATTGATACGAAACATCAATTAGCTGATATTTTTACAAAACCTTTAAATGAGGAATAACATGATGTTATTAGAAGAGAATTAGATATGTTAAATCTTCTGAATGCATGAGTTTCTCTTATACATTTTTTAGATTTTTTATTTTTGAAAATTAAGTTTTTATCGAGATCATTTCCTATCATCTTCTTACAATCCCATTCATGGATTTTTGAAACACTTGTTCCGTCATTTGATGATCTTTTCCTATAACCCCCTTGTACTTACAAAAGAAGAGTTTTCATTTATGGATTTTTGGTATACTTGATTCTTGTGTGATGATCATGAATCCTTCTTATTTCTATTTGCTAAAATAGTAATTTGATTCATGAATCCTTAATATACACATCTTAATCATTTATGTGATGAATCTTTTCACTTTTTATTTATGAAAGTAGAAGTTTGATTCATGGATTTTTTATTCTTATATCTTGATTTTTTTTGTGATGAATAAATTCCTCCCTTCTCCTTCTTCTTCTTCTTTTTCGTTTGAAAAAGGGAGATACCAAAAAGTGTTTGCACATCTCAAGAAGAACCTTGCACATCTAAAGAGAAGCACTAGCTTACCTATTTCAAGGAGCAAAAGTTGCTATCTTGCAAAAATTTTTGCTTAATTTTATCCTTGCTAGCTTGCCTACTTCAAAGCTAAGGAGAAATGCTAGCAAGAGTAGTGCTAGCTTGCACATCTAATGCAAAAGTTGCTATCTTACAGAGATTTTGCTAGCTTGCTGATTTAAAGAAATAGATGTTGCTATCTTTTGCTTAACTCTATTTTTGCTAAACTTGAATAAAATGATGTAAAACTATCTTGCATGTCGAATGTTTGGTGTAATGGTGTCAAAGTGTTTGCACAATGACAAAGGGGGAGAAATGTTGAATGTTTGGTATCACGCTTAAATGTTTGAATGCTTGGTATCATGCTTAGTATCATATTGAAATGATAGAATGTTTGGTATCATGTTTATGTTGAATCTCGGATTTTGATGATGAAGTCAATTGGTGAAATATTTGTTCTAATCTACTTTGTCGAGATAAGTGTGCAGGAACAACTACGATGGGAAGAAAACATAAAGTGATTTACCGAGGTCAAGTCCGTCGGGGGTTCAAGAGTTCATCGGAAGTCCGAGAGATTTTCGGAAGTGTTGCCGGAACCATCCAAGATCAAATCAGGGACTTGCCGGGTTTTCTAAGTTCATCTCAAAGATCGTCGAAGGTTCGCGGAACTTACCAGGAAGATTCGGAAGCTAGCCGAAGACTCGTTGAGCTCGCCATACAATCCAGAGTATGATGGGATTCCACTGGAAGCAATCCGAGGGAAGCATTGGAAGCCTACCGGAATCTCGCCGTAAAGCTCGCCGGAAGTTGACTTGAAGAGTGTCGGATCAAATCACGTTGAGTTATGTTTTTAAGTTCGTAGTTTGCACATGAGTAGAGCAAGGATTTAGGAAAAGAAAATCCTGCCTAAATTCAGTGGGGGCCAACCGGGCCTCTACTGGGCCAAGTTGGGGCTTAAACAGGGCCCATTCGGCTTTGGCTGAATGGGCCAGGCAGTTGAACTGCCCAGCTTGGGGCGGTGGAACCGCCCAGCCTAGGCGGTGGCACCGCCTAGCCTAGAGCGGTGGCACCGCCCAGCCTAGAGCGGTAGCACCGCCCCTGTACACAGATAGGCGGTGGAACCGCTTGTCTGGAGTGGTAGCACCGCCTCAGCATACCTGACACAGCGGTGGAACTTTGGTCGGCGGTGGCACCGCCACCCACTTGATCACCAGATTGAGCGGTAGCACCGCCGCTGGGCGGTGGTACACGCCTCAGACGCGTCGATCAACAGATCGACATAGGCGGTGGCACCGCCTCTGACACCCAAAACCGGGAACTCCAAATTTGATTTCAAATTTGGAGCCCAATTTTGAATCTATTTTGGATCTATAAATATCCCCCCTTTCTTAGCTGAAAGGGCACCCTTTTGAGAGTTAGAATCTTAGTCTTGAGCTTTTGAAAAGTCTTGAAAAGTCTTGTTCTTGCTAAGTGTTTACCTTCTTCTTCTTCTTGAGAAATCTTGTAAAAGTGTGAACTTCTTGTAAAGAGTTGTAAAAGGGGTATTTGGTCCTTCCCCTTCAAAGGATTTGCTAGTGGAAGAGCGGAGCCTCATCGTAAAGGCTTCAAGAGTGGATGTAGGCCATTTGACCGAACCACTATAGATCATTGTGTTCATAAATATGTGAGTGTTTACATTCTTGAATCATTTCATTACTTGGCTGTAAGTTGTTTAGTTCATAGTTATTTCCTTTAAGTAAGCAATTACTTTCAAGTTCTCTTTCGCCAAATCTAAATCTTCCTACGAACTTGTGTTTTTGCAAAATTGGTTTCAAAAGTACAATTTTAAACCGCTGCACTAATTCACCCCCTCTTAGTGCCTTTTAGATCCTAACAATTGGTATCAGAGCAAGGTTTGCTCTCATATTGGTTTAAAACCCAAGAGAGATGGCCTACTCCGGTATGTAAGAGGGTCACTCCATTACTCGTCCGCCTATGTTTAATGGGTCGGATTATACATATTGGAAGACTCGTATGTGGATTTTTCTCATTTCCATGGACTTCGAACTTTGGAACATTGTTGAAAATGGCTTTGCAAAATCTTCTCTTCCGATGAGTGATTGGAATGAGTCGGAGAGGAAGATTTTTGCTCTCAATGCAAAGGCTATGAATGTCTTATTTTGTGCGCTTGATAAGAATGAGTTTAATCGGGTTTCTATTTGTGAATCGGCATTTGATATTTGGCGCACTCTTGAAATCACTCATGAAGGCACTAGCCGAGTGAAAGAGTCCAAAATCAACATTCTTGTGAATTCCTATGAACTTTTTCGGATAAAACCAAATGAGTCCATTGGAGACATGTACACCCGCTTTACGAATGTCATCAATGGACTTAAAGCTCTTGGTAAAGGTTTTTCTAATTTTGAATTGGTAACTAAAATTTTAAGATCCCTTCCAAAGAGTTGGGATCCAAAGGTCATGGCCATTCAAGAGGCCAAGGATCTTAAAGTATTTCCACTTGAAGAACTTATTGGATCTCTAATGACCTACGAGATGACGTGCCATACTCATGAAGAGCTTGAGAACCCCCTTCCAAAGAACAGGAAGGATATGACACTTAGAACACAAGAAGACCACTTGAAAGGAACATCAAGTGATGAGGACAGTGACAATGACATTGCACTTCTAACTCGGAAGTTTAAGAAATTTATAAGAAAGAACAAATTTAAAAATGACACAAAAAGTAAATTTGAACACAAAAAGGACCAAGTTATTTGCTACGAATGCAAGAAGCCGGGACACTTCAAGAATGAATGCCCTCAAGCCAAGAAGAAGCAATTCAAGAAGAAAAAAGCCTTGAAGGCCACGTGGGATGATTCAAGTGACTCCGAGGTTGAAGAAGCTAACAACAAAGAGGAGGCAAACTTCGCACTAATGGCATTAGGAGAAGAGGTTAGTGAGTTACTTAATGAAGAATTATCTTTCGATGAACTTTCTATGGCTTTTCATGAGTTATTTGATGAATGTAGAACTATTAGTAAGAAGTTTAATTTGCTTAAGAAAGAGCATGCTTTATTACAAAGTAAGTTCAATAGTCTTCAAAACCCTTCTCTACCCCCATGCTCTAAGTGTGAAGACTTAGATGCAACAAAGAGGGAGAACTTGCTACTCAAAGAGACCCTAAACAAGTTTAAGGTCGGTAGCAAGGGCTTGGACATGATTCTTACTAACAAAGGTCACGTCGGAAATAGAAGTGGAATCGGATTTGTGAGAGGTTCTCACCAAAATCCCACCACCTTCGTTAAAGGGCCTATATTACATGTATCACCCCATTTGAAATGTAATTTTTGTGGCAAAATGGGACATGTTGCTTACAAATGTCCATTCAAGAAAATTAATCCACAAAAATTGATATGGGTTCCTAAAGGAACCATAAACAATTCAATGATAAATTACAAAGTAAGTAGATCAATCTGTAAGGCACCCAAAATCAAATGGGTACCTAAAAACCATCCTCTTTTGTAGACAAACTCACAAGCTAGGAGCAAGAAATGGTATCTTGATAGTGGATGCTCAAGGCACATGACCGGAGATCTATCTCATTTCTCTATGCTCACTAGCAAAGAAAAAGGATATGTCACCTTCGGAGACAACAATAAGGGTAAAATCATTGGCAAGGGAACCATAGGTAACAAATCGAGTTTTTCAATTGATGATGTGTTACTAGTTGATGGTTTAAAACATAATCTTTTAAGTATTAGTCAATTATGTGATAAAGGTTATGTTGTTAGATTTGAATCTAATGTTTGCATTATTGAAAAACCCAACAATAACATATCCATGATTGCTTTAAAACAAAACAATGTCTACACCATAAATATTGATAAATTAAGTAATGAAATGTGCTTTTCGGTTTTGAATGATGATGCTTGGCTTTGGCATAGGAGATTAGGCCATGCAAGCATGAAACTAATCTCTAAGATTTCATCTAGAGAATTAGTAAGAGGTATCCCAAACATGAAATTTGTTAAGGATAAGGTATGTGATGCATGTCAACTAGGAAAACAAATAAAGACTAGTTTCAAATCAAAAAATCAAATTAGCACCACTAGACCATTGCAATTGATCCATTTGGACTTATTTGGACCAATTGACATAACAAGCCTAGGAGGTAGCAAATATGCCTTTGTAATTGTAGATGACTATAGTAGATACACTTGGACCTATTTCTTGGCTCATAAAAGTGATTGTTTCAAATGTTTCTCTAAATTTTGTAAACTCACTCAAAATGAAAAAAGTTTTATGATTTCATTAATTCGAAGTGATCATGGAGGTGAATTTCAAAATCATGACTTCCAAAATTTTTGTGAAATAAACGGATACAATCATAACTTCTCTACTCCAAGAAATCCACAACAAAATGGAGTAGTGGAAAGGAAAAATAGAAGTTTGCAAGAAATGGCTAGAATCATGTTAAATGAATATAATTTACCAAAATATTTTTGGGCCGAAGCCGTGAATACGGCTTGCTATGTTATGAATAGAGTTCTAGTGAGACCATCCCTATCTAAAACTCCATATGAATTATGGAATGATAAAAAATCCAATGTTTCTTATTTTAAAGTTTTTGGTTGTAAATGCTTTATTTTAAATGAAAAGGATGCCTTAGGAAAATTCGATGCAAAATCCAATGAAGGCATATTTCTTGGTTATTCTTCGGTTTCTAAGGCTTTTCGTGTTTTCAACAAAAGAACCTTCGTTATAGAAGAATCCATTCATGTGGTTTTTAATGAAATTTCCGAATTTAAGAAGAAAGATTTTGATGATGATTTTGGTCTTGATAATTTGAATTTGAATGAACCCTCTCCTCAAAATGACAACTTGGATGCATCTTCTTCCCAAACTTCCTTACCCAAGGAATGAAAGTATGTAGATGCTCATCCCAAGGAGTTAATTATAGGAGATGCATCGAAAGGGGTTCAAACTCGCTCTTCTTTCAAAGATTTTTGTGTCCATGCCACTTTTCTTTCTTAAGTTGAACCAAAATGCATTGTTGATGCCCTGAAAGATGATTCTTGGGTTCTCGCAATGCAAGAAGAATTGAATCAATTTGAGAGGAATGAGGTATGGAAGCTTGTTCCTGGACCTAATGACCACTTAGTTATTGGTACTAAGTGGGTCTTTAGAAACAAGCAAGATGAATACGGTATCATGGTTAGAAACAAGGCTAGACTAGTGGCCAAAGGTTTCAACCAAGAAGAAGGTATCGATTACGAAGAGACCTTCGCTCCGGTGGCAAGATTGGAAGCCATTAGGATGCTCCTTGCCTATGCTAGTAGTAAAGATTTCAAATTATTTCAAATGGATGTCAAAAGTACATTCTTAAATGGTTTTATTTCCGAAGAAGTGTATGTCGAACAACCACCCGGATTTGAAAACTCTCTATTTCCTAACCACGTGTTTAAGCTAACTAAGGCTCTATATGGTCTAAAACAAGCCCCTAGGGCTTGGTATGAGAGGCTTAGTTCTTTTTTAATTTCAAATGATTTCACTAAAGGCAAGGTTGATACTACATTGTTTATTAAACATTTTAAAAATAATTTTCTTATTGTTCAAATTTATATTGATGATATTATTTTTGGGTCTTGTAATAAATCACTATGTGAATTATTTGCTAAGGATATGAGTGATGAATTTGAGATGAGCCTAATGGGAGAACTAAATTTCTTTTTAGGACTACAAATCAAGCAACTAAGTAATGGTATATTTCTAAATCAATCAAAATACACATTGGAATTGTTAAAACGATTTAACATGGATGGATCAAAAGATACTAGCACTCCTATGAGCACCTCCGCTAAATTAGATATGGATGAAAATGGAGAAAGTTTTGATAAAAAACTTATAGGGGCATGATAGGTAGCCTGCTTTATCTCACTTTGCAACTGACTGACATCATGTTCAGTGTAGGGCAATGTGCAAGATTCCAAGCTAATCCTAAGCTATCTCACTTGAAAGCTGTTAAGAGGATTCTTAGATATCTTAAAGGGACCCCTAATCTTGGATTATGGTATCCAAAATCTGATAACTTTGATTTGAAAGCTTATGCAGATGCGGATTTTGGTGGATGTAAAATAGATAGAAAAAGCACATCCGGAACATGCCAATTTCTAGGACATGCATTTGTTTCTTGGACTTCCAAGAAACAAAATTCGGTTGCACTATCTACGGCAGAAGCTGAATATATAGCTGCAAGTGCATGCTGTGCACGGGTTATCTGGATGAAAAATATACTAGAAGACTATGGAATTTACTTAAAAAATATTCCTATAAAATGTGATAACACGAGTGCTATTTGTCTAACTAAAAATCTGATTCAACACTCTCGAACTAAGCACATTGACATTAGGCATCATTTTATACGTGATCATGTAAGTAGTAGAGATGTCACCCTTGAATTTGTTGATACAAATCATCAATTAGTGGACATTTTTACGAAACCTTTAAATGAGGAACAATTTGATTTTATTAAAAGGGAATTAGGCATGTTAAACTGTCCAAATAAGTAAGCTCTATTTGATGATATCTTTCCTTGAAATTATGGTTTTCATCGATTTGATTCCATACATTTTGATTTTTCCTCTTGGATTTATTTTCATCAAATTCTTTTTGACTTCATCCCATCTCTAAGAACAAATTTTTTTTTTTTTAAATGAAATGCAGATTTTTGTGCTACCGGCGGTAGCACCGCCAGATTCGACGGTGGCACCGCCTGGGTAGTCAGCCCTAGGTGGTGGAACCGCCTGCTCGGGCGGTAGTACCGCCCGAACACCCTTTTATAAGGGGTGAGTTAGGGCCAGCATGAACCGCCCCCTAATCCGAGTCTCTTCCTCACCTCTCTACACTCCTCTAAACCCTCCCAAGCATCATTTCTTCCCTCTAGAAGCCTAAGAAGGAGATCTTACTTTGATTCAAGCTCCCTACATCTCAAAGGAACAATCTAAGGTAAAAACCGAATTATTTCTCTTTCCTTTTCTTATCTAGTTTAATTCCTTTCTTCAATTGATTATTGATCTATCCTAAATAGAAATGGCTCCTAAAAGAACATCAAGAGACAAAGGAAAAAGGATGGAGGTAGATTCATTTGACCAATCCTTGTTTAAATCACAAGAAGCTTCCCTTAGATTTTTTGAACTTGGTTCTAGACCCATTCATAAAGGAAAATATGTTGATTTGAATCAATTAGGGAGCCTAGAACCTATCATGTGGTTTGCAGACTTAGAGGCCTTACCCATTTTACAAATTGTTGAACCTGTTTATCCACGCTTGGTTAAATTATTCTATGCTAATTTAACCGAGAATGATGATGGCTTGTCAACTTATCTTCTAGGTAATGAGATCCAAATATGTGATAATACTATATGCTCATTAATTGGAATTGTTGAGAAAGAGTTAGGGTGTTATTTTAGAGGAAAATGGGATATGGACACAGTTGGTGCCACCCACTCTGAAGCTTTAGAAACCGTGTTTGCAAACCCAAATTTAGGTATAATCCCCAAGAGTTGTGAACATTTATTACCTTTTAACTCTAAAATTTTACATCACATTCTTGTAAGCATTGTCATTCCTAAACAGTTTCATCATGATGAGATCAGTTTCACTGAGTTAGGTACCTTATATTGGATCATGACCAGACAACATTTTTGTTTTGGATACCTAATCCGGCAGCACATGATAGAGGTCCTTTCTAAAGGATCAATGTTACCATATGGAGGTTTAATAACTAAACTATTGCATGCCCATAATATTTGCATTCCACCAAATGAAGAAGCAATACAAGTGGACAGATTTAATATCATTGACGTTAAACTACTTAGGCGACTTAGGTGTACATTCGAGCATGGAATAGGGGTTAGACAACCTAGGAGAAGTGATATACCTCCCCCACCAGTAGACCATCCTGAAACACCAGTCCTTAGGGGAAATGAATCTCCTCCTCCTGATCCTTTTGTTGCAGCTACATCAGTGCCAGTTTCTGCTCCATCTTCTGACAATCCGATCATGAGAGAGTTAAATGAAGTAAAATTACAGCAAATTAAAATTTTGAAGGAAATACAGAAGATGAACCAAAAGATAGATCACATGTATAGGCATCTTGGCATTCCTCCTGAGTAGCTCGCTGTATTTTCTTTTCGAACGTTGTAAACTTATGTGCAACTTTTACATCTATGCTGTTAGACATATATGTTGTATTATCTTCATTACATCTTCTTGGCCACTGTGAAATGATTTTCGGCTTTCTGATTGATTTCCTTTTCCACATTTGTGATATTTTTCGGCCATCCTTTATTGTTACATATGAATCCCTCGTTTCCTTTTTGTTGATGACAAAGGGGGAGAAATAATATGTGTATTGCCATATGTTGACAGTTATATGCATTTTCCATGCTTTACAAGTTATTGCAAGTTAAAATGCTTATTTAGGTTCTTGATATCATGTTTTTAATTATGTATACTTCATTGATATCTTTGATACCTATTTGACATCTTAATGTCCAACATCGACTTTAAGTACATCATGAAGTTAAATTTATTCTGTTGAATTCAAAATTGAATTCAAGCAATTTTTATGGCATATAGATAGGGGGTGTTAAGAGTAACTCCATCACCAATTGATTGTCATCATCAAAAAGGGGGAGATTGTTGAATCTCGGATTTTGATGATGAAGTCAATTGGTGAAATATTTGTTTTAATCTACTTTGTCAAGATAAGTGTGCAGGAACAACTATGATGGGAAGAAAACATAAAGTGATTTACCGAGGTCAAGTCCGTCGGGGGTTCAAGAGTTCATCGGAAGTCCGAGAGATTTTCGGAAGTGTTGCCTAGAACCATCCAAGATCAAATCGAGGACTTGCCGAAGTTTTCGGAAGTTCATCTCAAAGATCGTCGAAGGTTCGCGGAACTTACCAGGAAGATTTGGAAGCTAGCCGAAGACTCGTTGAGCTCGCCATTCAATCCGGAGTATGCTGGGAGTCCACTAGAAGCAATCCGAGGGAAGCATCGGAAGCCTGCCGGAATCTCGTCGTAAAGCTCGCCGGAAGTTGACTTGAAGAGTGTCGGATCAAATCACGTTGAGTTATGTTTTTAAGTTTATAGTTTGCACATGAGTAGAGCAAGGATTTAGGAAAATAAAATCCTGCCTAAATTCAGTGGGGGCCAACCAGGCCTCTACTGGGCCAAGTTGGGGCTTAAACAGGGCCCATTCGGCTTTGGCTGAATGGGCCAGGTAGTTGAACCGCCCAGCCTGGGGCGGTGGCACCGCTGGCCGGGCGTAGCACCGCCCTATACCTGACAGCGGTGGAACCGCCTGGCTAAGCGATGGCACCGCCGATCCTGGCCAAATCGAGCGGTAGCACACCGCTGCTGAGGCGGTGGTACCGCCCCTGTACGTCAGTCAACAGACTGACACAGGCGGTGGCACCGCCTCTGACACCCAGAACCGGGAACTCCAAATTTGATTTCAAATTTGGAGCCCAATTTTGAATCCATTTTGGATCTATAAATACCCCCCCTTTCTCAACTGAAAGGGCACCCTTTTGAGAGTTAGAATCTTAGTCTTGAGCTTTTGAAAAGTCTTAAAAAGTCTTGTTCTTGCTAAGTGTTCACCTTCTTCTTCTTCTTGAGAAATCTTGTAAAAGTGTGAACTTCTTGTAAAGGGTTGTAAAAGGGGTATTTGGTCCTTCCCCTTCAAAGGATTTGCTAGTGGAAGAGCGGAGCCTCATCGTAAAGGCTTCAAGAGTGGATGTAGGTCATTTGACCGAACCACTATACATCATTGTGTTCATAAATGTGTGAGTGTTTACATTCTTGAATCATTTCATTACATGGCTGCATGTTGTTTAGTTCATAGTTATTTCCTTTAAGTAAGTAATTACTTTCAAGTTCTCTTTCGCCAAATCGAAATCTTCCTACGAACTTGTGTTTTTGCAAAATCGATTTCAAAAGTACGATTTTAATCCGCTGCACTAATTCACCCCCCTCCCCCCCTCTTAGTGCCTTTTAGATCCTAACAGTTTAAATGTTTGAAATAGTATCATGCTTAAATAATGAATGTCTGAAATGATAAATTTTGGTATCATGCATGAAGTGATGATTGCTTTAGTATCACATTAATCATGCCAAGTTGATTAGTATCTAGTATCATACATGAAATTGTGCATGTTATATCTTGATAACTTGAAACTATATTGATGCACAATGTATGAAACTTTTGATCAAAATCGGTTAAACCTTGAATTTAAAGGTTGTGATTCCTTTTGAATTCAAGTTTGTCTTTTCTCAAGTATGACATATAGATAAGGGGAGTTAAAGTTAACTCCATCATCAATTGGCTGCCATCATCGAAAAGGAGAAGATTATTAAATCATAAATTTTGATGATGAAATTAATTAATAAATTATTAATCTAATCCATATGTTGAGTAAAGTATTGCAGGATTAACTATGATCATAAATAAGGCATAAAGCAGATGATGGGCCAGAGTCAAAGATCGGACGATTTGTCAGGAGTTCGCCGGAGCTCATCGAGAAGTTCATCGGGAGCTTGCTGAGAAGTTCATCAGGAGTTTGTTGAGAAGATAATCAAGAATTCACCAAGAGCTTACCGAGAGTTCGCCGGAAGATCGCTAGAAGCTTGTCAGGATTTCGTCGGAAGAACATTTGATATATCAAACATAAAATGCTTAGTTAATGCCTTAATTATCATAGTTAGGACTTAGTTTGAGTTAGGATTAGGAGATAATCCCACTAACTCAGTTATGGGCCAATTGAGCCCGAATCAGGACTAGTTTGGGCTGGACTAATGACCAAAACAATGATATGGAACTAGGCTAACGGTGGCACCACTAGGACTGGGCGATGGAACCTCCCAAGGCTCAATCTCCCAGGAGGTCTGGGTAGTGGTACCTCCCAGACTGGGCGGTAGTACAGCTGATAGTTAATGTTGCCTAGCGGTGGTACTACCTAAGCAGGCAGTGGTACCGACTAGGTAGTCGAGACTCTATCTAGCGGTAGTACCACCAGACTAGGCTGTGGTGCCACCTAGTGTCAGAGAGTACTGGAGATAGCATTGCCTAGCAATAGGTGGTGGTATCGCTAGTGCCTTGGAAATCCAGGACGAGACTTTTTTTAGCTCCATTTTTAAAGTTAATTGAGGCCTATAAATACCTCACACTTTTCTACTTGTGAAACACAGAAAAGTGAACAAAAGAAACTAAGATCTAAGTTGAAACACTATTGTAATCTTTTAAGAGTTCACCTCCACTTGTTCTAGCTTAGAATTCTGTTTAAGGAGGAATGAGCAAATTATAAAATGTTCAACTCCTGAACCTGTTAAAAGGAGGAAAGATCTTTAAAAAGGGGTAATTGATCTTTGCCCATTGAAGGAAGATCAATAGTGGAAGCTGATGACCTTAACGGAGGAGGAATCAAAAGTGGATATAGCACACAATGACTGAACCACTATAAATCCGGTGTGTTCTTTCTTTGCTACTTACTTTTATTATTTAGCTGATCTCTTTACTTTATATTTACTCCAAGTCGATATTATTTTTGATATGATTTTATCAACTCGAAAGGATTTCGAATCACAATCATCTTTTAACATACTCATTAATTCACACCCCCCCCACCCCTCCTCTTAGTGCCAACTTGATCCTAACACATGAAAATCGTGTTCCTCAATGGCAACCTTGAGGAGGCAATGTATATGATATAGCTTGAGGGATTCATGTCTAAAGAGAGTCTAGATAAAGTATGCAGGTTGCTTAAGTCCATCTATGGACTAAAGCAAGAAATTAGAATATAAGATTTGATGAGGTGATAAGATCTTATAACTTCATTAAGAACAAAAATGAGCCTTATATATATAGGAAGGTAAGTGGGAGTGCTATCACCTTCTTGATACTTTATATTGATAACATTTTAATCATTAGGAATGATGAAGGAATACTCTCTATAGTTAAGGCTTAGTTATATAGACACCTCTCCATAAATGACTTAGGGAATACATCATATAACTTGCGGATTTAGATCTATAGAGATAGATCCAAAAGGATGCTTGGCTTATCTCAATCCAGGTTCATAGATACTATTGTCAAAAGGTTTAGTATAGAAAATTCCAAGAGAAGTCTTATATTAATGAGATATGGAATATCACTTTCTAGGAGTATGTTCCGAAAGACTCCTAAAGAAAAGGTAGACATGGATAGGATACCTTATGCCTCAGCGATAGGATCTATCATGTATACAATACTTTGTGTTGGGAAATCTAGGAGTGACATCACATGTGTAGCAAAAAAACTGTAAAAAAAATCTTAAAATTCTATAGAAAATAAGGTTCTTGTCGTTGTGCGAAGATTGATGCGCAAAAACCCATAAAACCAAATGTTGAATCTCCAATTTTGATGATGAAACTAATTGATAGTATTTTATTATTTAATTATATTTTGAGTGACGCAGATCTACTATTGATCAGGATTAGACAGTTGACACAGAATGAATCAATATTGCACCGAAAGAAATTATGTTAGGAGATTGGACATCGAGCCAAAGGTCCGGTCGACAATTGGCAGAAGGCTTCAGATATCGGGCATCAAGCCAAGAAGAGTGGTGTCGCGCCAAGGAGATCGGGGTTACGAAGGTCAACTGTCGATTGGGCAACAGGCCGCAAGAGAGGACGGTGTGCCAAAGAACTAGATGAAGCACCAACTAATGACGTGCTGAGCAACAGGATGTTGATTCATGTAATAATTGTCTAGATCGAAGTAGGGTTAAGATTTACTTAGTGTGCAGGATTAACTACGATAAAGATGAAGACATAAAGTGAAACAAAGTACTGAAGTCAAGTGCGATGGAATCATTGGGAGTTTGAGAGTTTGACGGAAGTCTGAAGATTTGTCGAGAGTGTTGCTAGAACTGACCGAGAATGAGTAGGGAGCTTGTCGAAGGGTTTTCGGAAGTTCATCAGATGGTTCATCAAAGTTTATGGAGCTCATCGAGAAAGATCCGAGTTTGCCAAAAAAGCTCGTCGGGACTCGCCAAGATCATCGTGAAGTCTAGGACCTTGCTGAGAGTCCGCAGAATGGTGTCTAAGGGTTCGTCGAAAGACCGTCGGAAGTCTGCCGGAAGCTCGCCGAAAGAAGTCTTGACTTGTCAGACATTGTTTAGCTTAGGAAATATCTTTAATTTAGTAGTTAATACGTAATTAGGGTTAGGATTAGATGTTAATCCTATAACCTTGGTAGGGGCCTACTGGGCCTAGTAATGGACTGATTTGGGTCAGGTTTAAGGCCCAACTAAAAATGTTGGACACTGTCTAGCGGTGGTACCACCTAAGCCTAGCTCCCCAAGTTTGACTAGGCGATTGTGCCGCCCAATAACAAAGTACCTAGGCGGTGGTATTGCCTAGACTGGATAGTGGTACCGCCCAATACACTGACCATGTCAGTGTGTCAAGCGATGGTACCACTAGACTGGCGATAGTATTACTAGTGTCAGGGTCAAACTAGTGGTGGTACCGCCAATGACAGGTGGTGGTACTATTAGTACCCGGTAAACTCGGGATAAGAAGGTTTTTGGCTCTAAGTTTGAATCAGATTGGAGCCTATAAAAATCCCTCCCATTCTTGGGTTACAAAGACAAGCACAGAGATTTTAAAAGTAAGAAAATCCTGTAAAAATCCTTCTAAACATCCTCTAGTTCTCATTTGTATTCCACCGAAAGAGAAGAGTGAAAGTGCTTGTAAGGGTTATCTCCTGAGCCCGTCAAAAGGAGAAGGCATTGTAAGGGAGTCAGTCCTCGCCCGTTGGAAGGAGGATAGCTAGTGGAAAGCTAGTGGCTTTAAGTGAAGAGGAATCGAGAGTGGACGTAGGTCGTATGATTGAACAACTATAAATCGGTTTGCATTTATATTCTTGTAATTCACTTTACTGCAAACCATCTTCACTTTGATGCTCTACTTCCTCATCTTCTTCTTACAAATCACTTCAAGTTTAAAGCATCCTTCACTACGGATTTAATCGAAATGAAATATCTTTCTTTTCGTATGCAGTTTTTTAAAGTATTTTTTAAATCACCGAAATTTATCGTTCTTAACCGCTGCACTAATTCACCACCTCTCTTAGTGCCGCTCTAGATCCCAACACCAAAAACTATGCATATAAGATAGATGTATTACATAGGGAGATCGTATATCCCTAAAATCCTGTAGATATATGTGAAGCGATGATCCACACGATAGGGGCTGCAAAGATGCTCATCGAATCACTCCATAAATCTCCTCGCTATATGCATCACGTAATTAAGGGGCTGACCTTTCTTGCTGTCCACACTCCCCCAAATAGAGGTTGCTAGTTGAGGAAAAGAGAGAGAGAGAGAGAGAGAATAGGAGGTGATAGCTAAAAAGCCTTAGCTTATGAGCCTTTGGTTCCCTCCTATTTATAAATGTCCTATATCAATTTAACTCTAATGGATCCTGCCCTATTGGGTATTAGATCTCTATCCAATTACCCAAGCCTCTTAGATTAGTGGATCTCTTCCCAATAATCTCTCATAGGCTCTTATTGGATTTCATCCATAGGATCTAATAATTTAAGGGCTTACTAGATATCCAATAAAACAGGGACTCCAGCGGATATCTCATATTCAAACCTCTACTCGTCGTAGCACATTTTAAGATCAAGTCAGCACTAAGGAGTAGAGGGGGGGGGGGTGGTGGGGGTGTGTGGGGGGGAGTGGGGGGGTGAGGGATGGGGAGGGGTGGTGAATTAGTGCGTACATTAAAAACACCGATGATTCGAAAAGCTTTTAGCTCGATAAAACTCATATTAGAAAAACGTTTAACTTTGAAAATGTTCGTAAAAGTATAATAAGCAAGTAAGGCAGTATATAATGTGACTAAATAGCAAAGAGGAGAAGGAAGAGAGTGCACACCAAATTTATAATGGTTCAGTCGTTGTGACTTACATCCACTTCTGATTCCTCCTCTATTGAGATCATCGGCTTCTACTATTAATCTTCTTTCAATGAGCGAAGATCAACTACCCCTTTTTATAGATCTTTTCTCCTTTTTACAGGTTTAGGAGGCAACCTTTTATAATTTACTTACTCCTCTTTAAACACAATTCTAAACTAGGACAAGAGGAGGTGAATTCTTAAAAGATTACAATAGTGTTTTCACTTAGATCTCAGGTCTGTTGTTCACTTTTTCATACTTGACAAGTAGAAAAGTATGGAATATTTATAGGCCTCAGTTGCCTTCAAAAATGAGCCAAAAAGGTCTCATCCCAGGTTTTTGGGGTACTGGCGGTACTACCACAATTACTCTTTGACACTGGGCGGTACCACTATCTAGTTTGTGGTAGTATCACCACAAAGCCTCGGATACTAGACTCTAGTAGTACCACCACCTACCTCGATGGTACCACCACTTGATAGCATTAATTACTAATAGTACCACCGCCTAGTCTTAGTAGTGCCACCATCTAGACCTCTTAGGAGATTGAGCCTTGGACAATTCCACCACCTAGTCCTGGCTGTGCCATTGCTTGATATGGCTCTAAGTCACTGTTTGGGCTATCAGTCTAACCCAAACCAGCCCTAACATAGGCCCAATTGGCCCCTAACTAAGTTAGTAGAATTACTTCCCAATCCTAACTTAATCTAAATCCTAATTATAATAATTAAGGCATTAACTAAGCAATCTTTGTCCGGTATGTCAAATTGTTCTTCCGACGAAATCTTGGTAAGCTTCCAGCAAAATCTAAGCGATCTTCTAGTAGACTCCCAACAAGCTCCTTACGAACTTCTCAGCAAACTCCAAACGAACTCTCGACGAGCTTCCGACAAACTCTCGGTAAGTTGCTAACGCATCGTCCGAACTTCTCGCGTATCGCCTGATCTTTGACTCTGGCCTTATTCATGATTGTAGTTAATCCTGTATCATTTTTCTCAACACATAGATTAGATTATTAATTTATTAAATTTCATCATCAAAATTTGAAATTCAACAATCTCCCCCTTTTTGATGATGACAACCAATTGATGATGGAGTTAACCTTAACTCCTATCTATATGTCATATTTGTGATAAGGCAAACTTGAATTCAAAAGAAATCATAACCTTTGAATTCAAGCTTAACCAATTTTGATCTTAGTGATCATATAAAAAATTCTATATATTGTGCAACATCATAGCTTCAAGTTATCAAGGTGTAACATGCACAATTTCATGTATGTTACTAAAAACTAATCAACTTGGCATGATCTATACTTAAGCATTCATCACTTCATGCATGATACCAAAATTATTATCATTTTGGGCATGATACCAAACATTCATCATTTCAAGGTATAACAAGGTATAACATGCACAATTTCACTTCATACATAATACCAAAATTATTATCATTATTGGGCATGATACTATTCATCATTTCTCCCCCTTTGTCATAAAAAAAAGGAGATGTGCAAGCACTTTGATACCATGACACCAAACATTCAACAAATATTTGAACCATTTAAGCTAGTAAAATTTCCACAAGATAGTAACTTTTGCTTTAGATGTGCAAGTTAGCACTGCTCTTATTAGCACTTCTCTTTTGCTTTGAAATAGGCAAGCTAGGACTTTTGTTTAGATGCGTAAGCACTTTTGATTTTTCTTGAGATATGCAAGCTAGTATTTGATACTAGCAAGTTTCTTTCTCCCTTTATCATAAAAACAAGAAGAAAAATGAGGGAGAAATTTATTCATCTCAAGAAACATCAAGTCATACTAAAAGTCTATGAAACAAACTTTCACTTTTGTAGAGAGAGAACTCATCACATAAAAGATTAAGATGTGTATATTAAAGGTTCATGAATCAAATCCCTATTTTTGTACCTAGAAAGAAGAAGGATTCATAGGAAGTGATCATTGCATAAAAGATCAAGTATACCAAAAGTCCGTAAATGAAAACTCTTCTTTCGTAATTAGAGAGAGGAAGGATTCATAGGAAAATATTATCAAATGATGGATCAAGTGTGTTAATAATACATGAATAAAATTGAAAAAAAAGGTGATAGGAAATGATCTTGATAAAAACTTAATTTTTAAAAATAAAAAATATGAAAAATGTATAAGAGAAAATCAAGCATTTAGAAGATTTAACATACCTAATTCTCTTCTAATAAAATCAAATTATTCCTCATTTAAAGGTTTTGTAAAAATATCAGCTAATTGATGTTTCATATCAATAAATTCTAAAGATATATCATGGTTATTAACATGATCCCTTATAAAATGATGCCTAATATCAATATGTTTACTTCTAGAGTTTTGAATGAGATTTTTTATTAAACATATTATACTAGCATTATCACATTTTATAGGGATATTTTTCAAGTGAAATTTATAATCTTCTAATGTATTTTTCATCTATATAACTTGTGCATAATATGCACCTATTGCTATATATTCGGCTTCAGTTGTAGATAGTGCAACCAAATTCTGTTTCTTAGAAGACCAAGAGACAAGTGCATGATTGAAGAATTGACATATTCCAGATGTGTTTTTTCTATCTATTCTACATCTAGCAAAATCAACATTAGCATAAGTAATTAATTCAAAGTTCTTAGATTTTGGATATCATAATCCTAAATTAGGAGTTCCTTTTAGGTATCTAGAGATCTTTTTAATAGCTTTAAAGTGAGAAAGCTTGAGATTAGATTAAAATCTAGTACAAAGTTCAACACTAAATATAATGTCTGATATAGTAAACTACCTATCATACCCCTATAGGTTTTTTGATCAAAATTTTCTCCATTATCATCCATATCTAACTTAGTGGAAATGCTCATTAGTGTATTGATAGCCTTTGAACTATCCATATTGAATCATTTTAACAGAACTAATGCATATGTAGTTTGACTAAAAATAATTCCACCACTTAGTTGCTTGATTTGTAAACCTAAGAAAAAGATTAATTCACCCATTAAGCTCATTTCGAACTCTTGACTCATATTTTTTGTAAAAGATTTACATAAAGACTCATTCGTAGAACCAAAAACAATGTCATCAACATAAATTGGAACAATAAGAAAATTATTTTTAAAATTTTTAACAAATAATATAGTATCAACTTTACCTTTTGAGAAATCATTTTGAATAAGAAAAGAACTAAGTCTCTCATACCAAACCCTTGGGCCTTGTTTCAATCCATAAAAAACCTTAGATAACTTAAACACATGATTAGGAAAAAGAGCATTCTCAAATTCAAATGGTTGTTTAATATAAACTTCTTCAGAAATAAAACCAGTTAGAAAAGTTCTTTTAACATCCATTTGAAATAACTTAAAATTATTACAACTATAGGTAAGGAGCATCCTTATGACTTCTAATCTTGTTATAGAAGCGAAGGTTTCTTCATAATCGATACATTCTTCTTAGTTAAAACCTTTGACCACTAATCTAGCCTTGTTTCTAACCGTGATATCAAGTTTATCTTGCTTGCTTTTAGAGATCTATCTAATATCAATTACTAAATGGTCACTTGGTCTAGGAACAAGCTTTCACACCTCATTACTCTCAAATTGATTTAACTCTTCTTGCATTGTGATAACCCATGAATTATCTTTTAGGGCTTCATTAACATATTTTGGTTCAATTTGAGATAAAAATATTGAATCTCAAATTTTGATGATGAAATCAACTGATAAATTATTGATCTAATCCATATGTTGAGAAAAGTGTTACAGGATTAATTACGATAACGAATAAGGCATAAAGCAAATATTATGCTAGAGTTAAAAATCAGACGATTCATCGGGAGTTTAAGAGTTCATCAGAAGTTTGCCAAGAAGTTTGTTAGGAGTGTTGCTAAAGTTTGCCGAGAAGTTCATCGAGAACTCGCTGAAAAGTTCATTGGGAGTTCGCTGAGAAGTTCGTCGGAGTTCACCGGAGCTCACCGAGAAGTTCGTAAGGAGTTCGTCGAGAAGCTCATCGGAGTTTGCCGAGAAGATCGTCGAAGAGTTCAAAAGATTGTTGGGAGTCCGTTGGAAGATCGCCGAGAGCCAATCGGAAGTTCGTCGAAAGTTTGTCGGGATTTCGCTGGAAGAACATTTGGCATACCAGACTTATTTTGCATAGTTAATGTCTTAATTATCATAGTTAGGATACAATTTGAGTTAGGATTGGGTAGTAATCCCATTGACTCAGTTAGGGGCCAATTGGGCCCGAATCAAGACTCGTTTGGGTTGGACTGATGGCCCAAATAGTATCTTGGATACTATCTAGTGGTAACATCGCTAGAATTGGGTGATGAAATCACCCAGAGTTCAATCTCCCAAGAGATCTAGGTAGTGGTACAACCCAGACTAGGTGGTGGTACTATTGGTAGTTAATAACTACCAGGAGGTGGTACTACTTGGGTCTAGTAGCCAAGACTTTGTTTGGTGGCAGTACCACCAGATTGAGTGGTGGTACTACTAGTATCCTAGAAATTCAGAATAAGATATTTTTAGCTCTATTTTTAAAGTCAATTAAGGCCTATAAATATCTCTACACTTTTTTGCTTGTGGAGCACAAAAAAGTGAACAAAAGAAACTGTGACCTTTGTGAAAACATTATTGTAATTTTGAGAGTTCACCTCCATCGGTTCAAGCTTAGAAACTTATATAAGGAGAAATGAGTGAATTGTAAAAAGGTTGACTCTTGAATTTGTTAAAAGGAGAAGAGATTTGCAAAAGGGGTGATTGATTTTTGCCAACTGAAGGAAGATCAATAGTGGAAGCTAGTGACTTTGACGGAGGAGGAATTAGAAGTGGACGTAGGTCACAACGACCGAACCACTATAAATCCGATGTGTTCTTTCCTTGCTAAGTTTTCATTACTTTGTATTTCTCATTTACTTCAAGTTGACGTCTTCTCGATATGTTTTTCCGATATGAATTTCTATTAAGCCGAAAGGATTTCAAATTGCAGCCGTTTTTATTGTTGTAGTATTGATCCTAACAATTGGTATGAGAGCGTGGTCACTCTCAATTTAGTTTAAAATCTAAGAGAGATGGCTTTTGCCAATAATTAAGAGGGTCATTCTATCACACGTCCTCCCATGTTCAATGGAATGGATTACATATATTAGAAAACCGAAATGTGAATTTTTTAATTTTTCTAGATTTTGAATTATGGAATATCATCAAAATCATATTTCAAAAGTCTTCTCTTCCAATAAATGATTGGAATGATTTGGGGAAGAAGATTTTCTCTTTGAACGCCAAAGCTATGAATGCTTTATTTTATGCTTTAGATAAAAATGAATTTAATCGAGTTTTTATTTGTGAAATAGCTTATTATGATATTTAGCATACACTCGAAATCATACACGAAGGCATAAGTAGGGTTAAAGAGTCAAAAATAAATCTTTTAGTTCATAGTTATGAATTATTTCACATGAAACCAAGCGAGACCATTGGAGACATGTATACCTAGTTTATCAATGTCATCAATAGTCTAAAAGCACTTGGTAAAAGTTTTTCTAATTTTGAACTTGTTAACAAGATATTAAGATTCCTTCCAAAAAGTTGGGATCCTAAAGTAATGATAATTCAAGAAGCCAAGGACTTGAATAACTTTCTGCTCAAAGAACTTATCGGGTCTTTGATGACTTATAAAATGACTTGCAATACATATGAAGAACTTGAGAATAACCTTCCAAAGAACAAGAAGGATTTGACACTTAAAACTCAAGAAGACCACTTGAGAGAAAACTCAAGTGATGATGATGATGACTTGGCACTTTTAATAAAAAAATTTTAAAAATCCATAAAAAGAAACAAAAATAAATATGACACTAAAAACAAAAATAAACTAAAAAAGGATCAAATAATTTGCTACGAATGCAAGAAGTTGAGACACTTCAAAAGTGAATGTCCTCAAGTGAATAAGAAGTAACTGAAGAAGAAGAAAACGCTCAAAGCCACTTGGGACGATTCGAGTGCATTCGAAGACGAGAAGCCAACCAATAAAAAAGTAGCTAACTATGCATTAATGGCATTTGGCAATGAGGTAAGTAACTCATTTAAAGCTAATTTATCTTTTGATGAATTGTTGAATGCTTTTCATGACTTATTTGATGAATGTAAATTAGTTAGTAAAAAGTATAAATTATTGAAAAAGGAGCATGCCTCTCCAGTTAGTAAATTAGATAAATTAAAGATTAAGCATGATAATGAGATATTGCCTCCTTACACCAAATGTGAACATTTAGAGACACTTAAAAAGGAAAAGTTGCTATTACATGAAACTTTAGAAAAATTTAAAATATATAGCAAATCCTTAAACATGATCCTTACTAATAAGGATCATGTTCATAGAAGGGATAGAATCAATTTTATGAGTAACACTCACCAAAAGCCAACCATCTTCGTTAAAGGCCCAACTTTGCATGTTTGACCTCTTAATAAATGTAACTTTTGTCACAAATTTAGATATTATGCTCATAAATGTCTATTTAAGAGATATAGTTCACATAAGTTAATTTGGGATCCCAAAGGAACTATAAAGGACTCAATACAAAATGATAAGTTAGGTAGATCAATTAATGAGGCACCCAAAGTTAAATGGGTACCTAAAAGAAAACCCCCTTTCTTGTAAATGTGTGTATAATCACAAGCTAAGAGCAAGAGATGGTACCTCGATAATGGATGCTCATGATCAAGCTCACTAGCTAAATAAGAAAAGATCATTTGAATAATTGCTAAATGATTGAAATATATTGAGTATTGTTTTGATGAACTTTTTGATCATTTATACATTAACCTTCGGTTTTGAATAATGATGTCATAGTATACTTGTATTAAGGCTAAAGGACACTAACTAAGAAACTATCTAAATTGCCCTCGTTAGATTTCTCGAGAAGTGATTTTGATGATGACCTTGATTTCACTTGTTTGAAATAATATGTTGGTATTCAAATTTTCATGATTCTTAAAAATGTTTATCCAAACTATTCTTAATTCTTTCACTTGACATTCAAGAACTAAGATAATTTTAGATTTTTTCAATAACTACTCTTCTTTGATTCTTATTATTGACTAAGGAAAATATTTAACCATATAAACTAATTTATGTTACTATACCTTTTGATGAACATGATATTAAATTTCACTATGTATAATTTTTCTATTTTATGATTTGTATTTTTCATGATATGACTAAATCACTGTTGTAAAAAGTAAAGAAATTTGAAGGGTTGATCTTCTTATATGAAATGAAAAGTTCGCTCTGATTCATAAACAAAAGTGACTTGAATGATGAAAATAACGTTAATCAAAGTGATTGCTTGCTTGATGATTAAGTCGAATATTCTATGTCAGCTTCACTTAAGGTAGATGTTAAATGAGGAAGCTTAAATGGTTAAATGATAAAAACTGCAGCATCAAGTCAGCCAAAGGCAGTGCGCTAGTGGTAGCACCGCTGGAACTAGCGATAGCACCGTTAGAACTAGTGGTAGCACCGCTAGAGAATACTGCTTATATGCGGTGGCACCGCCTAGTTGGCGGTAGCACCGCCCAAGACCCTACCCTATAAAAGGGATTTTTAGGGCCAGTGGTAGAACTGCCCCTAATCACTCCTCTACCTCTCAAAGTGCCTCTCCAACTCTCATTCCCCCTTCTCTCCCTCTAGAAACTCAAGAGAGCTCATTTCTTCTACAAATCCTAGGATCAATCCCAACCCTCTTGGAGTTAACTGCAAGGGTAATTCTTGAAATTTCTACCTTGATTTGATGCTTGATCATGCCCTTTATATGTAGTTTCTTTCATTGTTAATACATGTAGTTCTATGGCACCTAGAAGATCCTCAAGGGATAAGGGAAAGAGGATATTTGATGAAACCTACGACACTAGACTCTTTGATTCCAATGAGCATACCCTTAAATTTTCTATCTTTGAATTTAGAAGTATACATAAGGGAAAACATGTAAATCTAGAAGAGTTAGGGGATTTGGAGCCTATTTAATGGTTTGCAAACCTAAAGGTTCTTCCTATCTTGCAAATTAGTGAACTCATTTATCCTAGACTTGTTTGTTTATTTTACAATAATATGCATATAGATAAGGACGATAGGGTGTCAACTTACCTTCTAGGGCATCACATACCCATTACGGATAGCGTAATTTGTAACCTTATAGGAATTCCTGAGAAAAGAAGAGGTTGCTATTTTAGAGGATAGTGGGATACAGATTCAGTTGGAATCACTTACTCCGAAACCTTAGGTATTATTTTTGAAAATCTAAATTTGTGTATCGTCCCAAAGAGTTGTGAATATTTGTTGCCCTTTAATACGAAAGTGTTTCATCATATCATAATAAGTATTTTACTTCCAAAATAACACCATCATGATGAAGTTAGTCAAATGGAATTAAGAATGATATATTGGATTATGGCAGGACATGATAACTGTTTTGGATACTTAATACAACAAAATATGATTGAATTATTAACGAAAGACATGATGCTTCCATATGGTGGTTTAATCACTAGACTAATGCATGCACATGATATTATGATTCCACAAAAAAAGAACTATAAAGCTAGATAGATTTAATGTAATCAATAGAAACATTCTAAGATGATTAAGATGTATAATAAGAAATTGTATTTAGACTAGATTACCTAGGAGAACTAATCCTCCCCCACCTGAACCAGAACCTGAAACACCTATATATAGGGGAAATCAATCTTCTCCCACTAGTCCTTTTGACGCAGCACCACACACAAATCCAATACCCTCCTCATCTGCTGACCCCATAGTGACTCGATTGGATCAAATTGAACTACGCCAAGATCAGATCTTAACTAAAATGTAGCAAATTCATCGTCAACTCAATACTTTGTTTAGACATTTTGGTGTACCTCAAGATGAATAGCTTGTATATTTCTTCTTGTTGAAGAACTCGTTCTATACTCTTTGTGTTGTACCTTTTATCTTAGGCATTATGTGTTATGATGCACTTAATATTATGATGAATGTGACACTATGTGATTTAATTGGGCATGTTAAATCTTCTGAATGCATGAGTTTCTTGCATACATTTTTTGAATTTTTTGATTTTTAAAAAGGGGGGGAGGGGGGGGGTGTTAATTAATACAATGGATAAAAATCATAAATTCAAATTAATTCCAAAAAGAGTTATGCATTGTGAAGTTTTGGTGATGAAAATAAATTCGACAAAGTGAATGTTTCTATTGAATACAAAAGATAGTTGAGAGAAGTAGATTGAGAGATTGCAGCCAAGTAAAAATTGAAATGTAGTAATTTAAAAACTCACACTAAGAGAATTACGCAACAATTTATAGTGGTTCAGTTAAATGACCTATGTCCACTTCTAAAATCTCCTCCGATAAGGTTTTCGGCTTCCACTATCAATTTTTCTTGAAGGGAAAGGACCAAGCACCCCTCTTACAGACTTTTACAAGTGGTTCACACTTTCTTATAGGACTTTTATAAATAAGACTTTGGGAGGTGAACACTCAAACTTTCGAAAGCAATTTTGCTAGAGTTTTGACTTAATTCTTATCACTTCTCAATGTTCTTAGCTAGTTGAGAAGCAAGGGGTATTTATAAGCTCAATTGGCTTCAGAATTTGAGTCCAAAAGAGTCACATCCCGGATTTTTGGGTGCTGGCGGTACCACTGCCTTGTCATGGATAAAATTGTAAACAGCTTATTCGGTGTAATGCTTATGCATGTCTATGTCTTTTCGGTTTGTTCTTACATTGTGAAGTATATAAAGGGTTGGCCAAAGGCTTAACAGCCCCATTTGAGCGAGTTTGGCGGCTATTGTAGGCTTGTACATAAAATTTACGTCAAGTGGACATTTGTACTAGGTTTTGATCTGTAGTGGACTAATTTTATACTTTTGTTGTGCAACCGTTCTGAGCTTGTGATATCCATGGTTCGAATTTGCATTGACTATAAATTCTTTGCTGAAAGGGTTGCTTGTGGATGCTATGTGAAGCATTTTTTCTATCTCATCTTCTCTTTTGTAGGTCCTAAGGGATTATAAGAGGTTTCAGGGAGACTGACCTTTCCGAATGGACATGCAAGGATGCCACACGACTTAGGCAAAACTAGCTAAGTTCATGACATTTGGTATCAGAGTGGGATAAGCACACATAGAAACACTTAGCATGCAAACATGGGGGACCTAGTAGGGTTGCATTGAGGGCAGCCAGCATGCGCGACTCTTTGGGGGAAACGGACATGGTGCTATAGGGAAAGGAGTTGCTGAGAGGAATGGGCATCCGAAAATGGCATTCAGAGGAATGGTCAACCCTTCACGCAAGAGGCATCATGAGGTCAAACAAGCTAAGAAGAATTATATAGTACATAAAGGTTGGGATGGTTGAGTTCGAGTAGTGGCTCGACGCTAGCAACCAAACTTGATAGTGCTATAGGCAAGCAAGGCGCTTGGTAAAGGATGAGACCGTGCAAGTTGGAGTGGGTTGTTCAGTAATCGAAAAAGTTATGAAAAGCTCATAGAGGTGAGGGGAATTATAAACTCAAGGAATTTGATAATCATGCAAGGGCTTGCATGCGAACGATGGATTGTCCGTGGCCATCCTAAGGTGGTCAAAGGTCGGCACCATGGAGCATTAAAACTTTTTCTTTGGCATAAGCAAAATACATTCATAAAAGACTGAAGTGTGCAGCAGGTTTAGCATATTGCTAGACCCAAAGGGGTGTAGTGGGAGTTGTATTCGCGAAGAGTCACAATCTAGTAGGTGCGTTTACGGAGGCAGAATAGTACATAGTTTGTTCAGCAAGGTGGAGTAGTCCAAGGGGATGGGGGTCTCCAAAACTTCCAAAGGGAAGGATGCAAAGAGAGAAGTTGCTCCAATGTGGCAGATATCCAAGAGGAATAAGTCTCGGGTTTTCCAGAGGGAGAATCATATACAATGGACCACACATATTGAGGAGGAGTACCTCAAGACAAAGCTCAATGGACCGAGCAAGTGGTGCAGAGTCATCGCATGATCTCACAAGAGGCAATGCGTTGGTGGATGCATAGCGAGATCAAGTGGGGGAGCAACCTAAGGCAATACAATTTGAAGGCACATTTGGAGCCAATAGGGAGATCGGACTTAACATAGGGTTGACCCGTGAAATGGTAGGATGAGGCCCACCATTAACTCAATGCAAATCGAGAAGCAAAGCAACTTGGGGGTAACTTGGTGATGTGCCAAGTCGCATGAAGGGAGTTGGCATAGAAGATGGAACATGGAGTGGAGACTTGAAGCTTTCCTTAGATAGAGGTCAAGGACATGGACTCTTACAGAGGCAGGAGCAGGATCATATTGTTCCATGGGTTCCTTATTCTGATAGAGCAAACTCATCTTGCATGGTGCTAAGGATGGAAGGAGCTTCGAGGCACATGCACCTTATCTCGATGATACATTTGACGGAGGAACTAAGGCAACACAACTTGAAGAGGTAAAATTAGTGTCAAGAGGCTTTAGTACGGGGCAAGAGGATGCAAAGGTGGGCACTCTTAAAGAATATGCCATAATATTACTAGTCGAGTTGCCACGAGGAAAGTAGTGCACAACAGAGATTATGCTAGTAGGGGCAAAGGCCTAGGTTCTAGACAATGGTGTACTAATTTCAGTGAAGTCAGGGGACTTCAGAGGAGCTACTAGGCGACATATTGTCCCAGAACTATGCTTTGTCCTGGTGTGACCCGAGAGTGGGTGGACGAAAGTAAATTGCCAAAGGAGCGAACATAATCAAAGGTGGCAAAGGCCCTACGATGTGTTGGCAGAGGCCACACATAGAAAGATCATAGTTCGAGTTCATACCATAAGGATTAGAATACAAGGAGATGTCACAGGATGCGACATGGTACAGCGGATCATGGTGGAGAATAGTTCGAGGCAATGCGACACACACAAGAATTGTCTCGGGACAAACAAGATCATACGGAGGTATGATTAGGAGCGCTATTGGGAGCTCCACTTCGGTGAACAACACGACAGCAAGAAGGACTATGGATTCAAGGAGGGAATGTCATGGTACCACGGAGGCGGGTCTTCCGTGCGTGCATCGAATGTTGCTTTGAATGAAAGCCTTGGGCATCAACTTATGGGTGTTGTGCACCACCGTTGACTTGGGGCAATACCACCACTTAGACCACCTGGGAACCTATTCTCGGGGCGGTGCCACTACCCTAGTCTGGCGGTGCCATCGCTAGACAGGTCCAGCAAACTTTGGATGGGCCTTGAATCCAGCCAAATCCATTTAAATTTCAGGCCCAATTGGCCCCTACCAGGGTTAAAGGATTATTACATAATCCTAACGCTAATTATATGCTAACTAAGAAATTGAAAATATATTTCTAAGCAAAATATAATCTGACAATGTCGAGTCTTCTTCTAGCGAGCTTTCAACGAACTTCCGGTGGACTTCTGACGAACCCTCGGATAGTCTTCCGGTGGAATCCCAATAGGCTCTCGAACTTTACGATGAGTTCCGACGAGTCTATTTGGCAAGCTTCTGACTTTCTCAGTGAGCTCCGCGAACCTCTAACGAACCTTTCGGCGAACTTCTGACACTCCTTCGGAAAGTCCGTGATTCATTCTCGGCCAGTTCTGATAGCACTTCCGATGAACCTTCGGACTTCCGACGGACTCTCGAACTCCCAACATACTTGACTTCGGTAATTTGCTTTATGTATTCATTGCTATCATAGTTAATCCTGCACACTTATCTCAATAATATAGATTAGATCAAATAACCTATCAATTGACTTCATCATTAAAATCTGAGATTTAACAATCTCTCCCTTTTTGATGATGACAATTAATTGATGACGGAATTAATCTTAACTTTCCCTATCTATATGTCATATTTTGAGAAAGGAAACACTTGAATTCAAACCCTTTGAATTCAAGTCGAAACCGATAAGTTACATAAATTTGAACTTATCGACATGCTCAACAAGCATGATTTTTCATCCATAAATACGAAACTTTATATTTTTCATAATTCGAAAATGACGTCAATGCATGGCATGTAATTTCAAGTTCAATGTCGAATGATGATAGACAATCATCATTTTGACAAATGATACTAACTATAATTTTGAAATGCAATAAGAATCAAATGATATCAAAATAAAATATATAACTCTAAGGCATGGTATCATTTTACGATACATCATTCAAACGAAATGATAACTTATCATATTAATGAAAGATACCAAATTTGAACATGATATCGATAGAATCAATTTGACCAAGTAATTAAAAGGGGATGATATCAATTAAAAATCATCAATTGAGAGTCATGTATATGATGCTAAAATTCTTCAATAGATGAAACAAGAGTATCAATTCAAGATTGGAAGTGAAAGCTTCATTCAAAATACGAATTCGAAAAGATGTCAATAGGACAATTTAGCATGCCTAGATCGGAAAAGATAATATCAAGTCCATAAAAACCAAAGAGATGATACGAAGTTAAAAATTTTCGAAAAGGAACATACAACAACCTTATGCATTAGGACAATTTAGCATGCCTAATTCTCTTCTAATAAAGTCAAATTATTCTTCATTTAAAGGTTTTGTGAAGATATATGCTAATTGATATTTTGTATCAATAAATTCTAGAGTAACATCATTATTATTGACATGATCTTGTATAAAGTGATGTATAATATCAATATGCTTAGTTCTAAAGTGTTGAATGAGATTTTTTATTAAACAAATAGTATTTGTGTTATCACATTTTATGGGAATATTTTTTAAATAAATTTCATAATTTTCTAATATATTTTTCATCCAAACAACTTATGCACAACATGCACTTGCAGCTATGTATTCGGCTTCAGTCGTAGATAGTGCAATCGTGTTTTATTCTTTGGAAGTCCAAGAAATAAGTGCATGTCCTAAAAATTGATATATTCCGGATGTGCTTTTTCAATCTATTATACATCCGACAAAATTTGCATATGCATAAGCTATTAAATCAAAGTTATCAGATTTAATATGAGATAATTTAGGATTTACTTGAAATATAGTACAAAGTCTTGCACTAAATATGATATCCGATCTAGTTGCGGTGAGGTAAAGTAAACTACCTATCATTCCCCTATATATTTTTTAATCAAAACTTTCTCTACTTTCATCCATGTCTAACTTAGTGGAGGTGCTCATAGGAGTGTTTATGACCTTTGAATCATCCATGTTAAATCGTTTTAACAAATCTAATGTATATTTAGTTTGATTAAGAAATATACCATTACTAAGTTGTTTAATTTGAAATCCTAAAAAGAAAGTTAGTTCACCCATTAGACTCATTTCAAACTCATGACTCACGTCGAGTCTTCTTCCGGCGACCTTCCGACGAACTTCCGATGGACTTCCGACGAACCCTCGGACAGTCTTTCGGTGAACTCCCAGTAGGCTCCCAAACTTTATGGCGAGTTCCGATGAGTCTATTTAGCAAGCTTATGACTTTCTCGGTGAGCTCCGCAAACCTCCGATGAACCTTTCGATGAACTTTCGACACTCCTTCGACAAGTCCCCGATTCATTCTCGGCCAGTTCCTATAGTACTTCCAATGAACCTTCGAACTTCCAGCGGACTCTTGAGCTCCCAACGTACTTGACTCTGGTAATTTGCTTTATGTATTCATTGCTATCATAGTTAATCTTGCACACTTATCTCAATAATATGGATTAGATCAAATAACCTATCAATTAACTTCATCATCAAAATCTGAGATTCAACACTAGCAAAAGTAATGCTAGTTTGCACATCTAAAAGCAAAAGTCGCTATCTTGCTAAGATCTTGCTAACTTCTTAGCTTGCTATCGCAATGGTGTAAAACTTTCCTTTTTGTTTGGTGTAATAATGTCTAAATGTTTGTACATTTCCTTTTTGTTGATGACAAAGGAAGAGAAATAGCAAAATTGATATATGCTTAGTACCATGCTTGGCATCATATTTAGATGTTTGAAAGGCTATCTAAATGAATGTTTGAAATGCTAAATTTATCATACCTAAATGTTTGGTATCATGATGAATGCTTAGAATCATGCTTAGTATCATACTTGAAATGATGAATCATAATCATGCTTAGTATCATTCTTTAATGATGAATGCTTGGCATCATGTATGTTTCTAGTATCATAAATGAAATTGTGCATGTTATACCTTTATAATTTGAAACTATATTGATCATAATGCATAAACTTATGACTAAAATTCGATTTAAGATTGAATTCAAGGTTGTGAATATTAGGTTCAGAGTGGCACTAAGAGGGAGGGGGGGTGAATTAGTGCAGCGGATTAAACTGAATAAAGCTTGAAAACCGATTCCGGAGATTTGCTTAAGAACTTGATTCAACGAAAGAGACTTTAACTTGAAAATATTTAAGTAAATGAAATTGGAAGTAGAGAGAAGAAATCCGATCAATTTGCAGCTTAAGAAATTTACGATGCAGAATTTTAAGTACTCACACAGCAAGTAAACGCAGTGATATATAGTGGTTCGGTCAAATGACCTACGTCCACTCTTGAAGCCTCCTCTAATGAGGCTCCCAACTTCTACTACCAAGTCTCTTAAAGGGGAAGGACCAAACACCCCTTTACAGTCTTTTACAAGAGGTTCCCTCTCTTTACAGGATTTTTACAAGAAGAAGAAAGGAGGAGAATACTTGAGCAAATGAAAGTAGAAATTTGCTATAGCTTAGACTCAATTCTAACCTACAAAGATCCCTCAACCAGCTAGGAGTAAAGGGGTATTTATAGAGCTTTTTGGGATTCAAAAATCCCGCTCAAAGAGGGGTCTCATCCGAAATTTCGGACTGTAGATGGTACTACCGCCTGGCACTAGTGGTACTACCACCTAACACACCTTTGCGTGTGTCAGTGTGCTGGCGGTGCTACCGCTTGGCCTACTGTCAACAGGCGGTGCTACCGCCTGGGTCCGACAGTGCTACCTATGGTCAACAGGCAGTGCTACCACCGGCCCTTGCCAGAAACTGTATGGGCTTAACCTTCGGCCTAATACAGCCCAATAAAGGCCCAATTGGCCCAATACAGGTTTAGACAAGATTGACACCTAGTCTATAACCTAATTAAGTGCTAACTATGAAATTTAAAGCCAAATTAAATCAACACCATCAAGTTATCTTCCGAAGAGCTTTCCGGCGATCTTCCGGCGGACTTCCGACACTCCCTCGGATTCCTTCCGGTGGACTCCCAACAGGCTCTCGGATTCTATGGCGAGTTCAACGAGTCTTTGGCACCCTTCTGAATCTCCTCGGTAATCTCCGTGAACCTCCGACGATCTTTTCGGTGAACTTCGAAAACCTTCAGCAAGTCTCCGATTTCATCTCGATTGGCTCTGGCAACACTTCCGATGATCTTTCGGACTTCCGATGGACTCTTGAACTTCCGACAACTTGACTCCAGTAATTAGCTCTATCATAGTTAATCCTGCACACTTATCTCAAAAATGGATTAGATCAAATAACCATCAATTGACTTCATCATCAAAATCTGAGATTCAACAATCTCCCCCTTTTTGATGATGACAATCAATTGATGACGGAGTTATTCTTAACTCCCCCTATCTATATGCCATATAATGAGAAAGTAAAAATATTTAAATTCAATCTCTTGAATTCAACCAAAACCGATAAGTTACTTGTGTTGAACTCATCATCATGCTCAATCAGCATGAGGTTTCATTCGTAAGCAATATCAAAGCATGATATTTAATTTCAAGTCGAAAGATGATAAACATTTATCATTTTGTCAAATGATACCAAAAATTTTGAGATTACAAAAAGGATCTCATGATTGAAAAAGCGTGACACCATATCAGATAAATCATGAGATGAAAACTTATCATATCAATCGAAAGATGCCATTTGATAAAAATGATATAGTAAGAATCTTTCAACTATAAAATTCAATTGCAATGTGATGTGTTGCATTACTTATGGGTTCATTGCAATGCTTTTTAAGGATTGCAACCTGTTTTTGACACAAAGCATGGCAAGAGCAATTGAATTACAATAACAAATCTTATGAGACATTTTTCACTATATAAGTCATTTTTCAATACAATGCATGATATTTATCAAGTCATCAAATTATTTTGCTCATAAAGGCCACATTCAACAAGTCATCAATTTCACATTTTTCTCCCCCTTTGTCATCAACAAAAAGGAGATGAATAAACTTGATGAAAGGGTAAAACTTGAAAAAAAAATGACATAAGTGAGAGGAGTCATAAAGTCATTTTTTGATACAATGCATGATATTTATCAAGTCATCAAATTTTTTCAAAATATGTATAAGGATACGTCATTGAAGCCAATCATCAACCATATTCAAGAAAATTCATGATGAGATTCAACTTGTTATTTTTATGAAGGAAGAAGATATGAAATCCCAAAAACTTGATTAGCACATGAATAAATATTTAAGAGCTTGATTTTTATGCAGAATCCATGACATTAATTTATGCATATGTCAAGCTTATATAATTAAAAGAAGATGAAGATAGTATGAAGTTATACATACATCATTGAAAGACATGATTTTCATTGAAAGTGTAAAGGTGAAACTATCAAAATCAAAGTTTAAACGGTTTGGAAATCATGAACTATTAAATATTAGCATAAATTTAGCATGCCTAATTCTCTTCTAATGAAGTCAAATTGTTCTTCATTTAAGGGCTTTATGAAAATGTCCGCTAATTGGTGTTTTGTATCAATAAATTCTAGAGTTACATCATTATTAGCGACATGATCTCGTATAAAGTGATGCCTAATATCAATGTGCTTAGTTCTTGAGTGTTGAATGAGATTTTTGGTTAGACAGATAGCACTTGTGTTATCGCATTTTATTGGAATATTTTTTAAATTAATTTCATAATCTTCTAAGGTGTTTTTCATCCAAACAACTTGTGTACAATATGCACTTGCAGCTATATATTCGGCTTTCGCCGTAGATAGTGCAACAGAATTTTGTTTCTTGGATGTCCAAGAAACAAGTGCATATCCTAGAAATTGGCATGTTCCGGATGTGCTTTTTCTATCGATTCTACATCCACCAAAATCGGCATCCGCATAAGCTTTTAAATCAAAGTTATCAGATTTTGGATACCATAATCCTAGATTAGGAGTTCCTTTAAGATACCTAAGGATTCTTTTAACAGCTTTAAGGTGAGATAACTTAGGATTAGCTTGGAATCTTGCACATAGACCTACACTAAACATGATATCAGGTCTAGTTGTAGTGAGATAGAGTAAGCTACCTATCATTCCCCTATATGTATTTTGATCAAAAAATTTTTCATTTTCATCCAAGTCTAACTTGGTGGAAGTACTCATTAGAGTGTTGATGGCTTTAGAACTATCCATGTTAAATCATTTTAACTCACCCATTAGACTCATTTCAAATTCATGACTCATACATTTAGCAAATGATTCACATTGTGATTCATCCGAAGAACCAAAAATAATATCATCAACATAAATTTGAACAATAAGAAAATTATTTTCAAAATATTTAATAAACAATGTAGTATCAACCTTGCCTTTAGTAAAATTATTTGAAATTAAGAAAGAACTAAGCCTCTCATACCAAGCCCTAGGGGCTTGTTTCAATCCATAGAGAGCTTTAGTTAATTTAAACACATGATTAGGAAGAAGAGAGTTTTCAAAATCGGGTGGTTGTTCAACATAAACTTCTTCAGAAATAAAGTCATTTAAAAAAGCACTTTTGACATCCATTTGAAAAAGCTTAAAGTTATTACTACTAGCATAGGCAAGGAGCAACCTAATGGCTTCTAATCTAGCCACAAGAGCGAAGGTTTCTTCGTAATCGATACCTTCTTTTTGGTTGAAACCTTTGGCCACTAATCTAGCCTTGTTTCTAACCACGATACCATATTCATCTTGCTTGTTTCTAAAGACACATTTAGTACCGATAACTAAATGGTCACTTGGTCTAGGAACAAGCTTCCATACCTCATTTCTTTCAAATTGGTTCAATTCCTCTTGCATTGCGATAACCTAAGAATTATCTTTCAAGGTTTCGTCAATGCTTTTAGGCTTAATTTGAGAAAGAAAAGCAGCATGAGCACAAAAATTTTTAAATGAAGAACGCGTTTGAACCCCTTTCGATGTATCTCCTATGATTAACTCCTTGAGATGGGCATCTACATACTTCCATTCCTTAGGTAAGGAGAATTCGGAAGAAGATGCTTCCAAGTTGCTATTTTGAGGAGAGGGTTCATTTAAATTCAAATTATCAAAACCAAAATCATCATCAAAATCTTTTTTCTTAAATTCAAAATTTTCATTAAAAACTACATGAATAGACTCTTCTATAACTAATGTTCTTTTGTTAAAAATACGAAAAGCTTTGAAAACAGAAGAGTAGTCAAGAAAGATGCCTTCATCAAATTTAACATCGAATTTTCCTAAAGCATCCTTTTTATTTAAAATAAAGCATTTGCAACCAAAAACTTTAAAGTAAGAAACATTAGGTTTTTTGTCATTCCATAATTCATAAGGAGTCTTGGATAGAGATGATCTTATTAGAACTCTATTCATGACATAGCAAGTCGTATTAACGGCTTCGGCCTAAAAATATTTGGGTAAACTATGTTCATTTAACATGGTTCTTGCTATTTCTTGTAAATTTCTATTCTTTCTTTCTACTACTCTATTTTGTTAAGGATTTCTTGGAGTAGAGAAGTTGTGGTTATACCCATTTGATTCACAAAAATTTTGAAAGTCACGGTTTTAGAATTCACCACCGTGATCACTCCGAATTAATGAAATCATGAAACCCTTTTCATTTTGAGTAAGTTTACAGAATTTAGAGAAACATTTAAAAGAATCACTTTTGTGAGCTAAGAAATAGGTCCACGTGAATCTACTATAGTCATCTACAATCACAAAGGCATATTTACTACCTCCTAGGCTTGTTGTGTCAATTGGTCCAAACAAATCCATATAGATCAATTGTAATGGTCTAGAGGTACTTATTTGATTTTTTGGCTTGAAGCTAGTTTTGATTTGTTTCCCTAGTTGATAAGCATCATATACTTTATCTTTAATAAACTTAACCTTAAGAATGCCTCTTACAAGGTTTTTAGATGTGATTTGAGAGATTAGTTTCATGCTAGCATGACCTAATCTTCTATACCAAAGCCAAGTATCATCATTCAAAGTCGAAAAACATATTTCACTACTAAGATCATCAAGATTAATAGTGTAGACATTATTTTGCTTGATTATAATTATAAATGTATTGTTGTGTGGTTTTTCGATGATGCAAGCATTAGATTCAAATCTTACAATATAACCCTTATCACATAATTGACTAATGCTCAAGAGATTATGTTTTAAACCATCTACTAATAACACATTATCAATTGAAAAGATTGATTTGTTACCTATAGTATCCTTGCCAATGATTTTACCCTTGTTGTTGTCTCCGAAGGTGACAAACCCTTCGTCTTGGCTAGAGAGCTTAGAGAATTGAGATAGATCTCCGGTCATGTGCCTTGAGCATCCACTAACAAGGTACCATCTCTTGCTCCTAGCTTATGTGGGTGTTTTTGTCTATAAGAAAGGATGGTTTTTAGGTACCCATTTTGACTTGGGTGCCTCAAAAACTGATCTACTAAATTTATCATTATTCAATAAGTTCCTAATTGATCCTTTAGGAACCCATACTAATTTATTTGGGCTAAGTTTCCTATATGGACATTTGTAAATAACATGTCCGGATTTGCAACAAAAATTGCATTTCAAATGAGAGGATACATGTAATGTTGGCCCTTTAATGAATATGGTTTGAGTTCGGTGAGATCCACTCACGAATCCAATTCTACATCTATTTCTGACATATCCCATGTTAGCAAGGATCATGTCTCTTTGAGTAGCAAGTTCTCCTTTTTTATTGCTTTTAAGTGATTACACTTAGAGCATGGGAGTAGAGGGAGAGAATCATGCTTAAGACTCTTAAACTTATCTAGCAATAAAGCATGTCCCTTTTTTAAAGAATTGAAGCTTTTTGTAACAGTTCTACATTCATCAAATAATTCATGGAAAGCAATTAAAAGCTCATCGAAAGATAAATCTTCATTAAGTAAATCACTTACCTCTTCTCCCAAAGCCATTAGAGCGAAGTTGGCCTCCTCTTTGATGCTTGCTTCTTCATCCTCGGAATCACTCGAGTCATCCCATGTAGCCTTCAATGCCTTCTTCTTCTTGAGTTGCTTCTTCTTGGCTTGGGGGCATTCATTTTTGAAGTGCCCCGGCTTCTTGCATTCATAACATATGACTTGGTCCTTTTTTGGTTCAAGTTTGTTCTTGAATTCATTTTTAAATTTTCCCTTTTTAATAAATTTTTTAAATTTTCTAGTTAAAAGTGCAATGTCCTCGTCAAAGTCCTCATCACTTGATGTTCCTTTCAAGTGGTCTTCTTGAGTTCTTAATGCCATATCCTTCCTATTCTTTGGAAGGGGGTTCTCTAGCTCATCATGAGCATGGCATGTTATTTCATAGGTCATTAAAGACCCTATGAGTTCTTCGATAGGAAAAGTTTTAAGGTCCTTGGCCTCTTGAATGACCGTAACCTTTGGATCCCAACATTTCGGAAGGGATCTTAAAATTTTTGTTACTAATTCAAAATTAGAAAAATCTTTACCAAGTGCCTTGAGTCCATTGATGATATCCGTAAAGCGGGTGTACATGTCTCCAATGGACTCACTTGGTTTCATTCGAAAAAGCTCGTAAGAATGCACAAGAATGTTGATTTTGGACTCTTTCACTAGGCTAGTGCCTTCATAAGTGATCTCAAGAGTTCGCCAAATATCAAAAGCCGATTCACAAATTGATACGCGATTAAATTCGTTTTTGTCTAGTGCACAAAACAAGACATTCATAGCCTTGGCATTTAAAGCAAACACCCTCTTTTCCGACTCATTCCATTCGCTCATCGGAAGAGAAGATTTTTGAAACCTATTTTTAACGATATTCCAAACCTTAAAATTCATAGAAATAAGAAAAATCCTCATACGAGTCTTCCAATACGTATAATCCGACCCATTAAACATAGGTGGACGAGTAATGGAGTGACCCTCTTGCATGCCAGAAAAGGCCATCTCTCTTGGGTTTTAAACCAAATATGAGAGTGAACCTCACTCTGATACCAATTGTTAGGTTCAGAGTGGCACTAAGAGGGGGGGTGAATTAGTGCAGCGGATTAAACTAAATAAAGCTTCAAAACCGATTCCGGAGATTTGCTTAAGAACTTGATTCAACGAAAGAGACTTTAACTTGAAAATATTCAGGTAAATGAAATTGGAAGTAGGGAGAAGAAATCTGATCAGTTTGCAGCTTAAGAAATTTACGATGCAGAATTTTAAATACTCACACAGCAAGTAAACGCAACGATGTATAGTGGTTCGGTCAAATGACCTACATCCACTCTTGAAGCCTCCTCCAATGAGGCTCCCAACTTCCACTGCCAAGTCTCTTGAAGGGGAAGGACCAAACACCCCTTTACAGCCTTTTACAAGAGATTCCCTCTCTTTATAGGATTTTTACATGGAGAAGAAAGGAGGAGAATACTTGAGCAAATAAAAGCAGAAATTTACTATAGCTTAGACTCAATTCTAACACTGCAAAGATCCCTCAACCAGCTAGGAGTAAAGGGGTATTTATAGAACTTTTTGGGATTCAAAAATCCCACTCAAAGAGGGGTCTCATCCGAAATTTTGGACTGTAGGCGGGTACTACCACCTGGCACTGGCGGTACTACCGCCTTACACACCTTTGTGTGTGTCAGTGTGCTGGCGATACTACCGCCTGGCACTGGCAGTACTACCGCCTTACACACCTTTGCGTGTGTTAGTGTGCTGGCGGTACTACCACCTGGCACTGGCGGTACTACCGCCTAGCATTGGCAGTACTACCGCTTGACACAGGTGGTTGCAACCACCTGTCAGGCGGTACCACCGCTTGCCCGGGGCAATGCTACCGCCCGACCTACTGTCAACAGGCGGTGCTACCGCCTGGCCTATGGTCAACAGGTGGTGCTACCGCCTGGGTCCGACGGTGCTACCATCGGCCCTTGCCAGAAACTGTATGGGCCTAACCTTCGGCCCAATATAGCCCAATAAAGGCCTAATTGGCCCAATACAGGTCTAGACAAGATTGACACCTAGTCTTTAACCTAATTAAGTGATAACTATGAACTTTTAAAGCCAAATTAAATCGACACCATCAAGTTATCTTCTGAAGAGCTTTCCGGCGATCTTCCGGCGAACTTCCGACACTCCCTCGGATTCCTTCCGACGGACTCCCAGTAGGCTCCCGGATTCTATGGCAAGTTCAACGAGTCTTTGACACCCTTCCGAACCTCCTCGGTGATCTCCGCGAACCTCTGACAATCTTTCGGGTGAACTTCTGAAACCTTCGGCAAGTCCCTGATTTCATCTCGGTTGGCTCCGGCAGCACTTCCGATGATCCTTCGAACTTCCGATGGACTCTTGAATTTTCAAAAATTTGACTCCGGTAATTAGCTCTATCATAGTTAATCCTACACACTTATCTCAAAAATGGATTAGATCAAAAACCATCAATTGACTTCATCATCAAAATCCGAGATTCAACAGTGAATTCAAGTTTATCTTTTCTTAAGTATGGCATATAGATAGGGGGAGTTAACATTAATTTAGTTATCAATTGGTTGTCATCATCAAAAGGGGGAGATTATTGAATCTCATATTTTGATGATGAAATCAATTGATAAATTATTGACCTAATCCATATGTTATAAAAAGTGTTGTAAGATTAACTATGATAACGAATAAGGCATAAAGTAGATATTGTGCCAGAATCAAAGATCAGACGATTCGTTAGGAGTCCGAGAGTTCATCGTAAGTTCTCTAAGAAGTTCGTTGGGAGTGTTGCCGGAGTTTGCCAAGAAGTTCATTGGGAACTCATCGAAAAGTTCATCGGGAGTTCGTCGAGTAGCTCATCAGAGTTTGCCGGAGCTCATCAAGAAGTTTGTTAGGAGCTCACCGAGAAGCTCATTGAAGTTTGTTGAGAAGATCGTCGAAGAGTTTAAAAGCTTGCCAGGAGTCCGTTGGAAGATCACTGAGAGTCCATCGGAAGTCCACCGAAAGCTTGTCGGGATTTCACAGGAAGAACATTTGACATACCTGACTTATTTTACTTAGTTAATATCTGAATTATCATAGTTATGATGTAATTTGAGTTAGAATTAGGAGATAATCCCACTAATTCAGTTAGGAGCCAATTGGGCCTGAATTAGGACTGGTTTGGGCTGGACTGATGGCCCAAATAGTATCCTGGATCTTGTCTAATAGTGGCATCGCTATAACTAGGTGATGGAACCACCCAATACTTAGTCTCCCAAGAGGTCTAGGCAGTGGTACCACCCAGACTAGGTGGTAGTACCGTTGGTAGTTAATAACTGCCAAGCGGTGGTACCGCCTGGGTCTAGTAGCCAAGACTTTGTTTGGAAGTAGTACCACTAGACTAGGTGATGGTACCACCTAGTATTAGAGAGCACTAGCGATGGTACTGTCAGTATCTCAAAAATCTAGAATGAGACATTTTTTGGCTCTATTTTTGAAGCCAATCGAGGCCTATAAATATCCCACACTTTTTTATTTGTGGAGCATAGAAAAGTGAATAAAACAACTAAGATCTTTGCGAAAAACACTATTGTAATTTTGAAAGTTCACCTCCACCGATTCTAGCTTAGAAACTTGTATAAAGAGAAGTGAGCAAATTATAAAAAGGTTGAGTCCTGAACCTGTTAAAAGGAGAAGAGATCTATAAAAGGGGTGATTGATCTTTGCCCATTGAAGGAAGATCAATAGTTGAAGCCGGTGACCTCGACGGTGGAGGAATTGGAAGTGGACGTAGGTCACAACAAATGAACCACTATACATCTGGTGTATTCTTTCCTTGTGTTTTTATTACTTAGCTACTTTTTGTATTTCTCATTTACTTCAAGTCGACATCTTCTCGATATGCTTTTCTGATTCTGATATGAATTTCTATTAAACCCAAAGGATTTTGAATCATAATTATTTTTATAATTGTACTAATTCACCCCCACCTCCCCTCTTAGTATTGTATTGATCCTAACAAAAAAGGCAATGTTAGCAAAAAAAATTTTAAATGAAAAATGAGTTTAAACACCTTTTGATATATCTCCTATGATTAGCTCCTTAAGATGAGCATCTACATACTTGTATTCCTTAGGTAAGGATACTTTGGAAGAAGATACATCCAAGTTGCTAGGGGAGGAGATGTTTTATTCAAATTTAAAGTATCAAAATTAAAATCAACATCAAAATCATTTTTCTTAAATTCAAATCTCATTAAAAACAATATGAATAGATTCTTCTATAACCAAAGTTCTCTTATTAAAGACATGAAATGCCTTAGAAATAGAGGAATAACTAAGAAAAATGTCTTCATTGGATTTTGTATCAAATTTTCCTAAGGCATCTTTTTTATTTAAAACAAAACATCTACAACCAAAACCTTTAAAATATCAAAACATTAGATATTTTGTTGTTTCATAATTCATTAGGAGTTTTGGAAAGTAATGGTCTAACTAGAACCCTATTCATGACATAGTATGTCGTATAAACGGCTTCAGTCCAAAAATATTTAGGTAGGTTATGTTCGTTTAACATGGTTCTTGTCATTTCTTGTAAGCTCCTATTTTTTCTTTTAGCTACTCCATTTTGTTGTGGATTTCTTGGAGTAGATAAATTATGCCTGTACCCATTTGACTCACAAAAACTTTGAAAGTCAGTTTTGAAACTCGCCATTGTGATCACTACGAATATATAAAATCATAAAACCTTTTTTTTCTTTTGAACAAGTTTAAAAAATTTTAAAAAATATTTAAAGCAATCACTTTTGTATGCCAAGAAGTATGTCCAAATGTATCTACTATAATCATCAACAATTATAAAGGCATATTTACTACCTCCTACGCTTGTTGTATCAATTGATCCAAATAAATCAATATAGATCAATTGCAATGGTCTAGAGATTCTTATTTGATTCTTTGATTTGAAACTACTTTTTATTTATTTTCCTAGTTGACATACATCACAAACTTACAAAAGCATATTTACTACCTCCTAGGCTTGTTGTATCAATTGGTCCAAATAAATCCATATGGATCAATTGTAATGGTCTAAAGGTTCTTATTTGATTCTTTGATTTGAAATTACTTTTTATTTATTTTCCTAGTTAACATACATCACAAACTTACAAAAGTGTATTTACTACCTTCTAGACTTGTTGTATCAATTGGTCCAAATAAATCTATATGGATTAATTACAATGGTCTAGAGGTTCTTATTTGATTCAATGATTTAAAACTACTTTTTATTTATTTTCCTAGTTGACATACATCATAAATTTTGTCTATGACAAACTTGATGCTAGGCATTCCTCTTACAAGTTCTCTAGTTGAAATTTGAGAGATTAGTTTCATGCTAGCATGACCTAATCTCCTATATCAAAGCCAAGCATCATCATTTAAAGCTGAAAAGTACATTTCATCACAAAGATCAACAATGTCAATAGTATATATAATATTATATTTTAAGGCAATGTATTTTTGTGTGATATTTCAATTATGTAAGCATTAGATTCAAATTTTATGATATATCTTTTATCATATAATTAACTAATACTTAATAAATTATACTTGAAACCATATACTAATAACACATCTTCAATCAAGAGGTTTGACTTGTTACCTACGGTTCTTTTGCCAATAATTTTACCTTTATTGTTGTCTCCAAAGGTGACATATCCTTCGTCTTGGCTAGTGAGCTTAGAGAATTGAATTGGATCTCTAGTCATATGCTTTAAGCATTTACTATCAAGGTACTATCTCATACTCCTAGCTTGTGATTGTAAACATATCTACAAAAAAGGAGGTTTTCTCTTACGTTCCCATTTAACTTTGGGTATCACATTAATAGATCTACTTAACTTATCAATTTACATTGAGCTATTTATGGTTCCCTTAGGAACCCAAATTAATTTATGTGGACTATATCTTTTAAATGAACATTTATAGGCATAATGTCCAAATTTACAACAAAAGTTACATTTATTTCAGGGTAAAACATGTAAAGTTGGGCCTTGAACGAAGATGGTTGGCTTTTGATAAGTTTTACTCACAAAGCCAATTCCATCCTTTCTATGAATATGACTTTTATTAGCAAGGATCATGTTAGGATTTGCTTTTGATTTTTATTTTTTAAAATTTATTATAATAATAAATTTTGCTTTTTAAATTACTCTAATTCTTCACATTTAGTGCAAGGAGGCAACATCTCACTATCATGCTCAATTTTTAATCTATCAAATTCACTAACAAGAGAGGCATGCTCCTTTTTTGATAATTTATATTTTTTACCAACTAATTTACATTCATTAAATAAATCAAAAAAAGTACTTAATAATTCATCAAAAGATAAATGAGCTTCAATTGAATCACTTACCTCATCGCTAAACACCATTAATGTATAGTTTGCAACTTCTTTGTTGGTTGGCTCCTTGTCTTTGGATGCACTTGAATCATCCTAAGTAGCTTTGAGTATTTTCTTTTTCTTCGGTAGTTTCTTCTTCACTTAGGGACATTCATTTTTGAAGTGCCCGAGTTTCTTACATTCATAGCAAATTATTTGGTCCTTTTTGAGTTTACTTTTATTTTTAATATCTTGTTTTGTTTTATTCCTTTTTAAGAATTTTTTAAACTTTTTTGTTAGAAGTGCCAAGTCATAATCATCATCATCATCACTTGAGTTTCCTCCAAAGTGGTCTCATTTGATTCTAAGTGTGATATCCTTTCTGTTCTTTAGAAGGTTATTCTAAAGTTCATCATATGCTATACATGTCATTTTATAGTTCATTAAGGACCTGATAAGTTCCTCAAGTGGAAAGTTATTTAGGTCCTTGGCTTCTTGTATTGCTGTCACTTTAGAATCCTAATTTTTTGGAATGGATCTTAATATCTTGTTAATAAGTTCAAATTAGAAAAACTTTTACTAAGTGCTTTTAGAACATTGATGATATTTGTAAAATGGGTGTACATGTCTCCAATGGTGTCACCTAGTTTTATATGAAATAACTCATAACTATGAACCAAAAGATTAATTTTTGATTTTGTAACCCTACTTGTGCCTTGATACGAGGGAGATATAGAATGAATTTTGAAAGAAAAGTCGAGAGTATAATTGTATTACTGGAAAAGTTCTTTTGGATAAAAAAAGGACAAACTCATGAAAATACTTTAACACAATCGTAAAATAGTTCACCACCAGATTTAAAAGTCACATAAGGTTATAGAAAAATTCACCACCCTAGAAAAGTTAAACGAGAATACAGAACAGTACAAAAGGACTCACCACTCAAGGAAGAATCCAAGAGATAGAGTTTTGAGATAGCTCCAAGAGTGCTTCTGTCAATATCTTCAATTTCTAAAACCTTCTCTAACCCTAAAACACCAAAATAAATAGTTATGCATGAAACAACCCTTCATGCATAGGGAATTTCGAGATTAAATATTTAACAACTATTAACCAACTCTATTAATATGTTTCTTAATCATGAAGAAAAGTGTCTTGTAACAGCTTTAACATAGTATCTTTAGTTTATGCTCATGAGCTGTCATGGGCTGAGTTGAAAACTTTGAGGCAACATTATGGGTTGAAAATATACCATAGCATTAGCAAGGTCGACATGAGTAGATTGTAACAAATTAGACACTCCCGTGTTATTCTCCCCTGGTTGAAAAAGACTTATTCTCAAGTCCTTGTTTGTTTTAGTAATATATTCATGATAAGGACTTAAATCAGCCATATTAAATATTGGAGACATTCCATAATCTTCAGGTAGCTCGATCTCATAATCATTCTGACCAATTCTCTCAAGTACCTTGAATGGACCATCAGCTTTTGGTTTCAATTTTCCAAATTTACCTGGTGGAAACCTCTTCTTTCTTAGATGAATCCAGACTAAATCACCCGCATTAAACTCTACAAGTTTTCTATATTTGTTGATGACTTGCCTATACCTCTCATTTTGCTTCTTTATGGTTGCTTTAACATCCTCATGTAGCTTCTTTATTTGCTTAGCTCTCTCATCAGCATCTCCACTAAATTGCTTAGTTGCAGGATGAGGAACTAAATCCAAAGAACTAATTGGATTAGCACTATAAACAACCTCAAAAAGATTCTTACCAGTGCTATGATGCAAGGAACGATTGTAGGCAAACTCAATTTTTGGAAGAATGAGATCCCATTGCATGATATTCTTACCAACATAACTTCTAAGCAAGTTTCCCAAGCTTCTGTTCGTTACCTCAGTTTACCCATCGGTTTATGAGTGATGTGAGTTGCTAAAATTCAAAGAAGTACCTAGCTTCTATTGGGATCTAGAGTGGCACTAAGAAGGGGAGGGGATGAATTAGTGCAGTAGTTAAGTACGATAATTTTCGGTGATTTAAAGCTATTTCAGAAACTTCAAATGTTGAAAACTTTATTTTGACTAAAATTATGTTAGAAAAGCTCTAACTTAAACTTGAGAATGTTTAGAGAAGATAAAAAATAGCGAGCAAATAAAGTAAAGGTTTGCATAAAGGTAAATGCAAGAATATAAATACAAACCAAGTTTTATAGTGGTTCGGTCATCCGACCTACATCTACTCCCAATTCCTCTTCTCTTGAGGCCACCGGCTTTTGCACTAGTTGTCTTCCTTCTAATGAGTGAAGACTAACTCCCTTATAACTCAGTTCTCCTTTTACAGGTTGAGGAGTTAACTTTTACAAGGCATCTTACCCCTCTCTTAGACTAAATAACACTTAAAGCTTAGAGGAAAAATTTTGACACTATTATAATAGAGTTTTCCCTTTTTCTTTCTCAGGTTTTGTGTGTTTTTCAACCATGGATGAGAGGGGTATTTATAGGCCTCAATGTGATTCAAATTTATAGCCCAAATTTGAATCATCCCGGATTTCCAAGTGCTGGTGGTACCACCGCCAGTGCACTCTGGTTCTGTTAGTGTACTATGGTACCACTGCTTGACACATTGACACGATCAATGTACTAGGCGGTACCACCGCCTAGCCAGTGGTGCCATCGCCCAGCCACTCTGCCCTAAGGTGGTACCACCACCCAGACCACCTGGGAGACTGAACCCAAGCGGTACCACCGTCCCAGTCTAGCGGTGCCACCGTCAGACATGGTTCAGCAACCTTGTCTGGGCCTTGTGTCTGACCCAAACTTGTCCAAGTACGGGCCCAACTAGCCCCTAACTGGGTTAGCCTAATTACAACCCAATTAGTCCTTAATCCTACTTCGATCTAGATAATTATTACAATGCTTTAATTGAAATACTGCTTGGCACATCATTGGCACATCGACGCTTCGTTCGTTTCTTCGGTGCATCGCCCTTTCTTGTGGCCTATTTCCCAATCAGCAGTTGACGCTTGCAATCCTGATCTTCTTGGTGCAACTTCACTCTTCTTAACTCGATGCCCGATTTCTTTATCCGAAACCTTCTACCGATCGTCGACCAGACCTCTAGCTCGACGTCTAATCTCTTGACGTGTTTTCCTTCGGTGCAATATTGATTCTTCCTGTATCAATTGTCTAAGCCTGATCGAGAGTAGACCTGCGTGACTTAAAATATAGTTAGATAAACAAAACACGATCAATTAATTTCACCATCATAATCTGAGATTCAACAATCTCCCCCTTTTTTATAATGATAACTAATTGATGACTGATAGAGTTAACCTTAACTCCTCGGAGTTTAACCAAACTCCCCTTATCAATATGCCATTGATAGAACACTTGGATTATCTCAAATCCAAAACAACATGTATCAAAATCATATTATCAAAAACATCGTGCAAATATATAAAATATTCAATCAACATTATATTGCATGAACTCATCAATCTACTTCTCCGCCTTTGTCATCAACACAAAGGAGAAGTAACATTTAGCTAGTTTAAAAGATATACAAGTTTTATAATCAAACTAGCTATCAATCTAGGTGTTCATACATCTCTTTAAAACATTCAATCATGGCAAGTTTTTAAGGATGTGTAATCATGGCAATTCAATACTTGCTTCTTTAGATGTGCACGTTTGCACTTCGTTTCTCACAATAGGCAAGATAGCACTTTGCTTCCTTTTAAAAATATATAATCACTATAAAAATGCAAGTTAAATTTTCATTACAATATACAAGCATAGTAAGTGTAAGATTGTAAATTTTCTAAGTTTAGCATTTTTGCTACTTTTGAGATAGCAATTCTTTGCTTCTCTTTAGATTGCAAGATTACAATTGTTGGTAGTGTTCATGATAGCAAGTTTTTCATTTAAGTGTGCAAGCTAATAATTCTTGCTCCCCTTTGTCACTGTCAAAAAGAAGTGGAGTACAAATAGTCTTTTACATTAATGCTTTGATCATGCCAAAGTAATAAATTTGCATCATGAATTTTTAACATATTAAGTCATGAGTTCAAGGGAGTCATAAATAAATCATGATATGAGGAAAATTGATTATAAGCAAGCAAGCAATAATGATAAGCAAGCTAGCATACTTTGCGATATGTAAGTTAGCTCACTTTCAATTTCTCTTTTTACAACTAAATTTTGCCTTTGCAAGCTATCAACCCCCCTTTTTTTGCAATGAGCTAGTAATTTTTGTAAAATGTACAACATTTTAGACATGCAAGCTCATGAGTTTAAAAATAATGCAACTTTGTAATTTCTTTCTTCTCAGTTTGAGAAGTACAAGTTTTGCCTTTTTACAAGTTCTAGCTAGCTATGTTTGCTACTTTTTCTTGTGATACATAATTTAGGAAGTTTTCTCTAAGCTAGTAATTTTGCTCCCCCTTTATCATTCTCAAAAAGAAGGGAGGACAAAGTTTTCTTTCTTGTTACATCAACTTTTCATTTTATAAAAAAAATCATCAATCAATATCACATAATGCATTCAAGTAGTCAAATGACATATCATGATTCAATGAGTCATCATAAAGTAAATTGATTTTCAATCATCACACAAGGCATGCAAGCCAAAGTAATTATGTTATTTCTAAGTCATGAAAGATATGAAATGAAAGCTCAAGAAAATCAAGAGGAATATGATTCATTTAACAAATCCTTTTAATAATGATTCATCATAAAAGATATTAAGATCGTATTTCATAAAGAAAATTTCAAGTATCAAGATCACAAATTTATAAAAATTAAAGTATTGAATTTCGAGAAATCAAAAGACAAGTTATATTTCCTTTGGAAACTTCTCTTTTGACGAATGAAATAATCATGGCATACGATTTTGATTTAAAAAATATTTCAAGTTAGAATTATCGAGATCATGAATCGTAAATATTTTCTTTAGCAAAGAATCACATGAGCACTTGATTATTGCATAAGAATTCTCATTGCATCATGATTTATGAATTCTTTCTCTACAATATGAATCATAGGAGGTATAATAGCAATGATATCAATCATGATTCATTTGGTAGAAAATAGCAAAGAGAACACCTTGATTTATGCATTCGAGCTCTCATTACTCAACAAGTCATGATTCCAACAAAATAAGGTTGTGATTCTGAAAGTTTAGAAGTCATGAATCATTCTAAAAAATCTCATTCTAGTTCAATTCATCAACTCCAAACATATCACCAAAATCACATTCAAGAAATTCACAAGATTCACAATATTAACTAAATGAATTCATTGATCTTGATAAAATAGAAAATACATTGTGTTTCAATTTATGTGAATCTTCATATAAGTATGCCTTTGTCTTTATATGCCAAATTTAGATAAGCATGAAAGTTCAAGACGTAAAGGCAAAATCTAATCAAAAAGATCATCAAGAGCCAAAAATATAGCACCTTACACAAGGTATCTTTAAAAGATTTGATTTATCACGATAATGTGTTCTATTTTAAGTTATTTGTTTCATATAAGTGTACTCATGTTTTAAAAGATGAGTATCATGTTTAAAACCAACGCATGAGTTTCGTCATCAAGATATGATATCATAAAGTCATTAAGCATGATAACAAACTTTTAATATTTTTATTTCATCATTATGAATGGTGATTTCATAAGATATGTTCTAATATTTACATCAAAGCCATCATCGTATAAATTTAAAATACAAGTTTTGTCAAATAAACCATTAAGATCAAATGCATCAAACAAAAAAATCATGATAGTGCATTTTTAATTTTTATATGTTTTACTTTATGTGATTCATCTCATATAACCATATTCAAATTTTCATATAAAAGTCATGCATCCTGTTGAGAATGAAATCATCACTACACATACATTAAACATTTTCACCTATATCGTTATCAATCATGACTTTTGAAACATCATCAAAATCATTTTCTAGAGACTCATTATTTGTCTTTTATCAAAAAATCAAGAACTTTAGACATAGACAAATTTCAAAAAATTTGTATTTACTTTTTATGATTTACTTAATGTAAGCATATCTTTGCTTTTAATAAAAACGAGTAACACATTCAAGAGTGAAAGGCAAATTTTATAAAATAAATCACAATATGCATTATCGTATAAGTCTGAAATCAACATTGAGAACTTTCATTCGGAAAATTTATTAAGAGCAACATAGATTGATTACATATGTAAGCATGCTCAAGTCCTTTTTGTATAAGGGATGAGTATCAAGTTTAAAGCCGAGACAAGTTTCATTATAAAAAATATGGTGTGTTATCTAAAAAATTTTGTCATAAAACCGTTAAGACCAAAAGCATAATATTCCGAAATATAAGATTTCAAATTATCAAGCATGATACAATCATTAAGCATGATTTCATAATGCATCATCAAAATAATTTTATTTCTCTCTTTCATTAGTTATAACAAGATGATCAATGCTCAAATTTTTGCTAAAATCATACATCATTTTATAAATATAAAAAAATAATTTTCATCATAAAAACCATCAAGTCATCATTCTAAAACATAGGATATCATTACTTCAAATCCTCATGCATAATATCATTAAGCATGAAAACTGAAATACTCAATCATGGATTTACATAATTAATTTTCATGTCAAAACCATACATCAAAATCTGATATGAAAATCATAAGCATCATTCATGGAATCATCCAATCATCAACTATAATTTTTACTTTTCAAAAGTACTAGAAAGAAAAGCATGATATAATTTTTTAAAAATAATTTTTTATTTCCTACTATCTAAATTAAGCACTCATGAAAAACATCATGTAATTTCAAAATAAGGTAAAAGTATAATGGGTGAGTTACTTATTGTTGGGAAATCCGTCAAGGGGGAGCGACATCACATGCGCAGTGGAAGAACAGAAAACAAAACCCCATATTTCCTGTAGAAAGTTTTCGTCATCGTGCGAAGATCAGTGCGTTAAAACAAATCCATGAAAACTGCACGTGTAAAAGAAAGTACCTAGGGAGATCGTATATCCCTGAATTCCTACAGATCTATGAGAGAGGATGAAGGAGGTCAAGTGTCCTCCTCTCTAGCGGTATCCACACAGCAGGGATTGCGACGATGCATCTCTCTCTCTAGGGAGAGGCGAATAGGAGGTGGCTACCAAAAACCCTCAGCCTATAGAGCTTTGGTTCCCTCCTATTTATAGAGGCCCCCTTAAAACCCTAATGGATCTTTTGCCCTATTGGGTATTGGATCTCCATCCAAATACCCAAGCCTCTTGGATTAGTGGGTTTCTACCCAATAATCTCTTATTAGTAATTTTTGGATCTCATCTTAGGATTCAATAATTTAGGGGCTTAATCGATATCCAATAAGATAGGGGGTTTAGCAGATATCTCATATCCGAACCTCTACTCGTCATAACACTTACCATTTATATGTGACCCTCTAGGCCCAATATCGAGCTGGCCGTGAGTTATACTTGTCAGAACTCCTTCTGACATAGTGAATTATTATCTCTATAATAATTCACCCAACTTATCGACTGTGAACGTACTAGGCCACTACGTCGCCGCCCCCAAACGATACAGGGGAATCCAATCCTTTGGACCTATCTATCCTCAGTTACCATATATCTATAATCTCTTATCCATCTAATATCCTAGAGATCCTATACTGGGCATGGTGCTGTCAGGCCCATACGGTCTCTCCTCGAGTCTTGCTCTTGTCGGATTCTCTCGGAGAACTCTTTCTCTCTCAATCCGAATAACCTTGGCCGAAGATTTATTCGAGGAAGAACACATAAGATATTCCTCTTATGATACCGAGAGCGAATGATCCTCTATTGACACTCAATAGCCCTCGTAAGGTTGGCTACTACTCCCAATGACCAGTTGTACTAGATTTGGAGCTTTCCAAACCTATAAGTCTGGTATCAAAGAGTGGAGTACTCATACAGGACATCCTTGGTGTCTCAAGTCTAAGGACTAGATACACTACTGGGACTACGGAATCGCTGTCTGACATGAGGTATCAATAACCATCCAGTATTCCGTTGGCGGATCAATCAGTGAACTCATTCTCTAATGAGCACCTGCACTATACACTTAGTGTCCCCACACAAGTAGCTATGAGACCAGTTACCTCCATCATATGAATGGGTATACAGCACACCAGTCTATCCAGTTATCTCGATGTCCTTCTCGAGTAACCTATAACCAGGATAATTTAGGGTCTGTGTTTAAAGGTGAATCGGTCTCATTATCGTAATCTCATCATAATCCAATTCCCATTGCACAGATCCAAGGACATCACAATATACATCTAGATAATATGAGATAATGCCAATAATCATAAGCAAAGAGATTGACGTAGCATCTCACAGGTGCAATCACTCATATGATTGGCTTGTAGGGCACCTATAACTAGCAATCTCTCACTTGACCCAAAGCCAATCACTAACATGTCTGATCCCCATCAGACCTCTGTGACGTTCAAAGACAATCTGAGTTAATGGCTTTGTTAGTGGATCTACAATATTATCTTCGAATGGAACTCTTTCCATTACTACATCTCTTCAGGCCGCGATCTCTCTAATAAGTTGGAACCTCCTTAGAACACTTCTGTTGAGACCCGGGATCCCTTATTTGAGTAATCACCCCATATTTGTCACAATTTAAGGGAATTAGCTCCTCGCTACTTGACATGACTCCCAAATCTGTGATGAACTTCTTCATCTAGACTCCCTCCTTTGCTGCCTCTACCGCAGTAATGTATTCCACCTCTGTGGTCGAGTCAACAATAGTGTCTTGCTTGGAACTCTTCCAGCATACTGCTCCTCCATTCAAAGTGAACACATACCCTGAATTAAACTTGCTATCATCAACATCGGACTGGAAGCTCGAGTCCGTGTAGTCCTCAACCTTGAGGCTACTACCTCCATATACCAGTAAAAGATCCTTTGTCCTTCTCAAGTATTTAAGGATACATTTTACTGCTTTCTAATGCTCCAAGCCTGGATTTGCCTGATATCTGCCCGTGACACTCAGAGCATGCGCTATATCAGGCCTAGTACATAGCATAGCATATATGATAGATCCTATCGCTGATGCATATGGCATCATATCCATGTGTGCCCTTTCTTCAGGAGTCTTTGGAGATATACTCCTAGAAAGTGATATTCCATGTCTCATTGGTATGAGACCTCTCTTGGAATTTTTCATGTTAAACCTTTTGACAATGGTGTCTATGTACCTAGACTGGGACAAGCCAAGCATCCTCTTGGATCTATCTCTATAGATCCGTATCCCCAATATGTAGGATGCTTCCCCTAAGTCCTTCATGGAGAAGTGCCTAGATAATCCAGTCTTTACAATGGAGAGCATTCCTATATCATTCCCAATGATCAGGATGTCATCCACATATAATACCAAAAAGGTGATAGTGCTCCCACTTAATTTCCTGTACACACAAGTTTCATCTTCGTTCTTAACGAAGTTATAAGATCTGATCGCCTTATCAAATCTTATGTTCCAAATTCGGGAAGCTTTCTTCAATCCATAAATGGACCTAAGCAATCTGCACACCTTATCTGGGTTATCCCTAGACACGAATCCCTCAGGCTATACCATATACACCTCCTCCTCAAGGTTGCCATTGAGGAATACAGTTTTGATATCCATCTGCCAGATCTCATAATCATAGTGTGCTGCAATAGCCAATAGAATTCGAATGGATTTTAGCATAGCTACAGGTGAAAAAGCTTCGTCATAGTCAATACTTTGCCTTTGATGATACCCCTTAACCACTAGCCTTGCTTTATAGGTCTCTACCTTTCCATCTACTCTAATCTTCTTTTTGAAGATCCACTTACAATCAATGGGTACAATACCCTCGGGTGCATCAACTAGGTTCCAAACCTTGTTGGAGTATATGGAATCTATTTCTGAATTCATGGCTTCTTGCTATTTCCCGAAGTCTATGCTCATAATAGCATCTTCGTAGATCTGAGGCTCAATATCCTCAACATCCTCTCATCTGATATGTCCCACATATCTCTTAGGAGGATAAGATACTCTATCGTACCTACGTAAAGTTGGAACTTGAGTGTTAGGTATCTGAACAGATTCTGGAATGGTGCTTGAGCTAGGTACTCCAACCTCGCTCAACTCTATCATGCTCCCACTGTCTTCACCAAGAATGTGTTCCTTCTCAAGGAACACTGCTCTCTTGGCTACAAAGACCTTTTGGTCCTCAGGGTGATAGAAATAATACCCATAAGTTTCCTTAAGATATCCCACGAACTTGCACCGTTCCGTCCTAAATTCCAACTTGTCAGGGTTGTGTCTCTTAACGTGGGCAGGGCAGCCCCAAATCTTAACAATCTTAAGATCAGGCATCTTCCCATTCCATATCTCATATGGAGTAGACATCACTAACTTAGTTGGAATTCTGTTCAGAAGGTAAGTTACGGTTTCTAAGGCATATCCCCAGAATGAGATGGGTAGGTCGGTGAAACATATCATGGAATGTACCATGTCTAACAGTGTGCGATTCCTCCTTTCTAATACACCATTAAGCTGTGGTGTATAAGGAGGTATCTATTAGGATAAGATCCCATAGTCTTTGAGGAACTAGGTGAACTTTGTACTCAAGTACTCACCTCCTCGATCTAATCGAAGGGTTTTAATACTTTTTCCTGTTTGGTTCCCCACTTCTCGTTTCCTCTTAGACTCACTTACACTCATGATATGTAGAGCTGTATTTAGCATAAATAAACCATTATGCATTGTTCCTCTCGTGATGATCTCATCATCTAATATTATTGAACAACCATTATTCTCAAAAACTAATTTATATCCAATAACTGTCAAACATGAAATGGAAATAATATTTTTGATAATAGAAGGAACATAATAGCATGCATCTAATACAATAATAGCTCCACCAGGCAAATGTAAGGTGACCTTGCCAACAGCTACTACAGCAACCTTTGCTCCATTGCCCATCTTAAGGTCCATCTCGCCTTTGTTCAATCTCCTAAGTCCTGCCAGAACTTGCAACAAATTGCAAATATGATAAGCACTCCCGATATCCAATACCCATGTGTTATCATAAGATTCTGACAAATGAAGACTGATCATGAATATACCTGAAGCTTCTACAAGCTTCTGTTTCACCCTCTCTACAAGGTACTCTTTGCAGTTCCTCTTCCAGTGCTCATCTTTGCCGTAGTGGAAGCACTGGCCTTTGTCCTTTGTTGGGTCTTTCTTGGCAACCTTTGCCTTACCCATTTTGCCCTTGCCCTTGCCCTTCTTAAGGGTCTTCTCAGTCTTCTTTTTCTTTCTAGTCTCACTAGTATAGAGAACTGACTTCTCTTTCTTGATGGTGCTCTTTGCTTCTCTCAACATATTGAGGAGCTCTGGGAGGGTCACCTCAAGTTTGTTCATATTAAAATTCATTATGAACTGAGAAAAGGAATCTGGTAGGGACTGAAGCATAAGATCCACACACAGGTTATCCTCTAGGACCATTCCTAGACCTTTGAGTTTCTCGATCCACTCAATCATCTTAAGGACATGGTTCTGAACCGGTATCTCCTCAGTCATCCTAGCACGGAAAAGACTCTTTGATATCTCATATCGCTGAGTTCTTCCCTGTTCCTCAAATAGTTTACGGAGAGGAGTATGGAATTAGCATCCATATTTTCATGTTGTCTCTATAACTCAGTAGTCATAGAGGCCAACATATACTACTGAGTAAGAGTGGAATCATTTAAGTACTTTACATAACGAGCGATCTCATCCTCGTTTGCCCCTTCGTCGGGCGTAGGGATCACTGTATCATGGACAGACGTGATTTTCTCCACCGTGAGAACGATTCTCAGATTGCGAAGCCAATCCGTATAATTTGGACCAGTGAGGCGGTTGGCATCAAGTATGCCACGTAAAGGATTTGAATGCAACATTTTTCTGAAATAAAAGATGTAGCAGAAATAAATAACATGCAGACTTTGTAGAAATTTAAGCAGTTTAGATAAGGACTTCTATCTTAATGTACTCCCACTAATTTTTCGCGAGACACACAATACCCTCCGGTATGTGAATCGGAGACCCCTGACAGATCTCTAGTGGGGATCGGGATCCAATCAATGTCTTAATGTAACCTCGAGGGACTCAACCAATCACGTTAAGCCCGCAAAGGTAGACAACTCTTACCAATCACAACTCATTGTGATTCCCATCCTGTTCGGCCTCCGAACCACCATGGCCTCGAGGGACTCGACCAACTATGATGTTCGGTTAAGTCATTAACATCGTTACCAGATGAGTCTGATTAGGTGATATACTCTCGAGGAACTCAAACAAGCATACCATGTCCTCAGGTCACCTATGACATCTCTATGTCACAGATAAGATGGCGAGACGCGATATAGGTGAGTCTCGAGGGACTCGACCAACTCAACCTATACGGGGAATCGACTCCTAGCTATAACGATGGAAGGCCACGTGGGTCAATCTAATTGCCTCATGTTTACCGACTTAATATTATTAATAGAGGGGATTTTGGTTTGGTCTCCTAATATAATATGTCACACACATACTTATTTAATATATGGATCTACATCGCATGCAAATATATATATACATATCTAGTAGGTGTATATCTAATCACACATCACATGAGCAATCACACCAGATAATCATGGACCACATCCTAATATGATCAGGCCCGAGCTAGTGGGCCCAATCACTCACATCAAGATCTATGTATACTTTCGCGCATCTCTATGCCTTATGATCGTCCATCTCGCTTCGTCGGATCCGTCGGTATCTCAACACATCTTTATGCGTCAGATCGTCCGTCTCAGCCTCGTGAGTCACGCTACCGCTACGCCTCTTCATGTAATTACAACATAATTACAGGCACGCAGGCCCAACAATAAATGAGAAAAATAGAGGCTCGCAGACCCCAATAATAATAATCACATGTACACACATCACATCACAAGTCCATGATCATCTGTCCATATTATACATCACATATATATGTTACATTATAGGACTACTAGATAAAAAATAATAGTTAATTAAACTATTTAATTAACATATTTAATTTTTTGAAATCAGGGACATAAAGAGAATTTTCAGAATTCCCAAGGGTATTTTGGTAATTCGATCAAAAGGGTATTTTGGTAATTCTGTCAAAGGGGACAGAATCTAAAATTTCTGAAATTTTGAGGGGTATTTTGGTAATTATGTCAAATTTTGAGGGCAAAACCATCTTTTGCCCTAAAAACCCTAATCCCTCACCCTTATGCCGCCTACAACCGCCGCCACCCTATCAGCGGCGCACCTTGCGCGCGAGGAGGGCGGCGCCGCCGCTGCTACCCAACAGGAGGAGTGCCCGTCGTCGCCCCGCGAGAGGAGCGCTCGCCGTCAACGCCTCTGCGGCGTTGGCCCACGAGCGCGAGTGCCCAGCATCGGCGCCTCTACGGCGCTGGCCCATGGGCGTAGCGCCAACAGGCGCCGGCGCCTCTTGCGTGGCCGCAGCGCCCGTCGGCGCCCCTGCGGGTGAGCCGCAAGCCGCCGACGCAGGCAGCTTGCTTGCGGCCAATAGCCCGCCGGCATACGGCTGCTGCCTATGCAAGCAGCCTTGCAGCCGCTGCACGAGCGCAGCAAGGTCAGCAACAATTGCTGCCCTTCCTGGCCCTTTTGCGCCAACAATTTTAGCGTCTAAAACAAATCCAAAACACAACACACGCAGTTTAAGATCCGATCTTTACACGAACAACCTGGCTCTGATACCACTGTTAGGAAATCCATCAAGGGGGAGCAACATAACATGCGCAGCGGAAGAACAGAAAACAAAACCCCAGATTTCCCGTAGAAAGTTTCCATCGTCGTGCGAAGATCGATGCGTCAAAACAAATCTGTGAAAACTACACGTGTAAAAGAAAGTACCTAGGGAGATCATATATCCCTGAATTCCTGCAGATCTGTGGGAGAGGATGAAGGAGGTCAAGTGTCATCCTTTATAGCGGTATCCACACGGTAGGGATTGCGATGATACACCTCTCTCTCTAGGGAGAGGCAAATAGGAGGTGGCTACCAAAAACCCTCAACCTATAGAGCTTTGGTTCCCTCCTATTTATAGAGGCCCCCTAAAAACCCTAATGGATCTTTTACCCTATTGGGTATTGGATCTCCATCCAATTACCCAAGCCTCTTGAATTAGTGGGTTTCTACCCAATAATCTCTTATTAGCAATTATTGGATCTCATCTCAGGATGTAATAATTTAGGGGCTTAATGGATATCCAATAAGATAGGGGGTTCAGCGGATATCTCATATCTGAACCTCTACTCGTCGCAACACCTACCATATGTGTGTGACCCTCTAGGCCCAATATCGAGTTGACCGTGAGTTATACTTGTCAGAACTTCTTCTGACATAGTGAATTATTATCTCTATAATACACCCAACTCATCGATTGCAGACGTACCAGGCCACTACACCACGGCCCCCAGACAATACAGGGGAATCCAATCCTTTAGACCTATCTGTCCTCAGTTACCATGTATCTATAATCTCTCATCCATCTAATATCCTAGAGGCCCTATACCGGGCATGGTGCTGTCAAGCCCATATGGTCTCTCCTCGAGTCTTGCTCTTGTCGGATTCTCTCGGAGAACTCTTTCTCTCTCAATCCGAATAACCTTGGCTAAAGATTTGTTTGAGGAAGAACACATAAGATATTCCTCTCATGATACCGAGAGCGGATGATCCTCTATTGACACTCAATAGCCCTCGTAAGATTGGCTACTACTCCCAATGACCAGTTGTACTAGATCTAGAGCTTTCCAAACCTATAAATCCGGTATCAAAGAGTGGAGTACTCATACAGGACATCCTTGGTGTCTCAAGTCTAAGGACCAGATACACTACTAGGGCTACGGAATCGCTGTCTGACGTGAGGTATCAATAACCATCCAGCATTCCGTAGGCGGATCAACCAGTGAACTTATTCTCCAATGAGCACCTGCACTGTACCCTTAGTGTCCTCACATGAGTAGCTATGATACTAGCTACCTCCATCATATGAACGGGTATACAGCACACCTGTCTATCCGGTTATCTCAATGTCCTTCTTGAGTAACCTATGACTAGGATAATTTAGGGTCTGTGTTTAAAGGTGAATCGGTCTCATTATCATAGTCTCATCACGATCCAATTCTCATTGCATAGATCCAAGGACATCACAATATACATCTAGATAATGTGAGATAATACCAATAATCATAAGCAAAGAGATTGACACAGCGTCTTACAGGTGCAATCACTCATGTGATTGGCTTGTAGGGCACCTATAACTAGCACTTACCTCATTAACAAAATCTGTCAAAGCTCAATTTTCCTCTTCTTTACTTGATTCACCCTTGGGTGCCTTCCTCTTCTTTAGCCTTTTCCTCCGTTCAAATTCATATTTTATTTTAGATTCTTGTTTAATGAACTTATTAACATTCATTATTATATATTCAATATCTTCATCACTTGAGTCATCACTCAAGTGATATTCATTTGTCTGAAGTTCCAAATCCTTCCTATTCTTTGAAAGGTGGTTCAAGTGTTCATCAAGTTCCAAAAAGGTCATTTCATATGTTATTAATAAGCCAATGAGTTCTTCTATCTGAACGTCATTTAGATTTTTAGCTTCTTGTATTGCGGTTACTTTAAAATCTCATCTTTTTGGAAGGGATCTTAAGATCTTGTTAGTGAGTTCAAAATTCAAAAAACATTTACCAAGACTTTTCAAGCTATTGAGGGCATCCGTGAAACAGGTGTACATGTCATCGATAGACTAGCTTAGTGTCATTCGGAAGACCTCAAAATCATACAATAAAAGATTTACTTTCGAGTCTTTGACTATATTAGTTCCCTCGTGTATGATTTCAAATATTTGCCAAATATCAAAAGCCATTTCGCATATAGAAATCCGATTAAACTCAGTTTTATCTAGAGCAAAAAATAAGGCATTCATAGCCTTTGCATTTAATGAAAAAGATTTTTTTTCTAAATCCGACCATTCGTTCATCAATTTAGAGGAAAGTTGAAAGCCGTTTCAATGACATTCCATAAGTTTAAATATAGAGAAATCAAGAAAACTCTCATTCGTATTTTCCAATATGTGTAGTCTGATCCATTAAAGAACGAGACGAACAATTGAAAAATCCTCTTGAAAGCCGTGAAGAGTCATTTCTCGTGGGTGTGAATCCAAAAGTGAAATAACGAGGCTTTGATACCAATTGTTAGGATCTAGAGTGGCACTAAGAGGGGGGGGTAAATTAGTGCAGCAGTTAAGTACGATAATTTTTGATGATTTAAAACGATTTTGAAAACTTCATTTTGACCAAAACCGTGTCGGAAAAGCTCTAACTTAAACTTGAGAATATTTAGAAAAGATAAAAGGCAGTGAGTAAGTATAGTAAAGGTTTGCAGAAAGGTAAATGCAAGAATATAAATGCAAACCAAGTTTTCTAATGGTTCGGTCATCCGACCTACGTCCACTCCCAATTCCTCTTCTCTTGAGGCCATCAGCTTTTCCACTAGTTTTCTTCCTTCCAACAGGCAAAGACTAACTCTCTTACAACTCAGTTCTCCCTTTACAGGTTGAGGAGTTAACCTTTATAAGGCCTCTCACCCCTCTCTTGGACTACATCACACTTAAAGCTTAGATGAAAGATTTTGATACTATTACAATAGAGTTTTCCTTTTTTCTTTCTCAGGTTTTGTGTGTTTTCAACCATGGATGAGAGGGGTATTTATAGGCCTCAATGTGATTCAAATTTGGAGCCCAAATTTGAATCATCCCGGATTTCCAAGTGCTAGCGGTACCACCGCTAGACACTGGTGGTACCACCGCTAGTGCACTCTGGTTTAGTCAATGTACTGGGCGGTACCATCGCCCAGTCTGGCGGTACCACTGCCTGACACACTGACACGGTCAATGTACTGGGCGGTCCCACCACCCAACCAGCGGTGCCACCGCCCAGCCACTTTGCCCTAGGGTGGTACCACCACCCAAACCACTTGAGAGATTGAACCCAAGCGATACCATTGCTCTCCCAAGTGGTACCACCACCCTAGTCCAGCAGTGCCACCACCATATAGGGTTCAGCAACCCTATTTGGGCCTTGAGTCTAGCCTAAACTTATCCGGGTACGAGTCCAACTGGCCCCTAATTGGGTTAGCCTAATTACAACCCAATTAGTCCTTAATCCTACTTCGATCTAGATAATTATTATAATGCTTTAATCGAAATGTCGCTCGGCACGTCATTGGCAGATCAGCGCTTTATCCGTTTCTTCAGCGCATCATCCTTTCTTGTGGCCTATTTTCCAATCAGTAGTTGATGCCTGCAACCCTGATCTTCTTGGTACAACTCCACTCTTCTTGGCTCGATACTTGATTTCTTTCTCCGAAGCCTTCTACCGATCGTCGACCAGACCTCCAGCTCGACGTCCAATCTCCTTATGTGTTTTTCTCCAATGCAACATCGATTCTTCCTGCATCAATTGTCTAAGCTTGAGCGAGAGTAGACCTGCGTGACTTAAAACGCAGTTAGATAAACAAAATATGATCAATTAGTTTCACCATCAAAATCCAAGATTCAACAGCTTCCTCTACAGAGTTCTCCAGAAATGACTATGAAACTTTTAATCTCACAATCTCCTTAAAATATAAATCAACGATATGAGATGAATCATTTGATTTATTACAGGGGACAAAGTGAGATATTTTTGAAAATCTATCAACAATAACCACGATAGAATCCTTATTCCTTCGAGTTCTTGGCAGTCCTAAAACAAAATCAAGACTCACTTCCTCCCATGGAGCATTCGGCATTGGAAGTGGAGTGTACAAACCAAAATTTTGACTTCTTGTTTTTGTCAAATGACACACTCGGCATTGCTTTACAAGTCTCTCTATATCTCTAAACATCTTAGGCCAATAAAAATTTGATTGAATAAGAGCTAGAGTCTTGTCCCTACCAAAATGTCCACCCAAAACACTAACATAAGCTTCAGCTAGAATTACTTGTCTCAATGAACAAAATGGAACACACAAGACATTAGCTCGAAAAAGAAAACCATCAAGGATAGAAAATTATTGAATGGAACCTAATTTGTAATTCTGCCATATTGAGCCAAAATCCACATCATTCTTATAAATATCTTTAAATGTCTCGAATCCAACCACTTTAACTTCCATTGTTGATAATAAAGAATGCTTTCTGCTCAAGGTATTAGCAACTACATTTGAACACCAAATTTATGTTTGATTGTAAAGTTATAAGATTGCAAGGACTCCACCCAAGCTGCATGTCTCTTATTTAGCTTGTGCTAGTGATTAATAAACTTTAATGCCTAATGATCAGAATATAAGACAAATGTGTTAGCAAGAAGATATTGACTCCAATGGGATAAAGCTCGATAAATGGCATAGAACTTCTTATCATAGGTAGAGTATTTCCTTCTTGCTTCATTCAGCTTTTCGCTAAAAAAGGTAATGGGCTTTCCGTCTTGACTCAAAACAGCACCAATTCTAACATTAGAGGCATCATATTCAACCTTAAATATCTTGTCAAAATTTGGTAGCACTAAGATAAGAGCTTCGATCACCTTTCTTTTCAATAGTTCAAAGGCATCATTAGCCTCACTGGTCCATTTGAATTTATCACCTTTCAAGCATTCAGTGATTGGAGTAACAATAGAGCTAAAACCCTTGATGAATCTTCTGTAAAAGAAAGTTAAGCTATAGAAACTCCTCACATCATGCAATGAAGCAGATGTTGACCAATTAGGAATTGCCTTTACCTTACTTTGATACATCATGATTCCATCTTTTGAAACAATATACCCCAAAAACATAATAGTAATTATAAAGAAATCACACTTCTTTAGATTAGCATAAAGTTTTTACTAACACAAAATAAGAAAAATCTCTTTGAGATGATTTATATGCTCCTCTTCATTCTTGTTGCATACTAATATGTCATCAAAATAAACCACAACAAAAGTCCCAATGCATGGCTTAAGTATATGATTCATAAATCTCATGAAAGTACTAGAAGCATTAGATAGCCCAAATAGCATAACCAACTATTCATATAACCCTTCTCTAGTTTTAAATGTTATTTTCCACTCATCACCTAACCTCATTCTTATTTGATGATAGCCACTCTTCAAATCAATTTTAGAGAAAATAGAAGCACCACAAAATTGATCAAGTAAATCATCTAACCTTGAAATGGAAAAACGATAGTCAATTATGATTTTGTTGATAGCACAATTGTCTACACACATTCTCCAAGAATTATCCTTCTTCGACACTAACAAGGCTAGAACTGCACAAGGACTCGTGCTCTCCCAAATCAATTCATTTTCCATCAACTCATCCACTTGCCTTTGAAGTTCTTCATACTCCTTGGGACTCATTCTATAGGCTACCTTATTAGATAAAATAGCCCTTGGAATAAGATCAATGTGATGTTGAATATCTCTTAGAGGTGAAAGGTCATGTGGAATCTCTTTTGGTATAACATATTGAAACTCCTCCAGGATTGATTTCATGATTGTCAGTGTCTCCTTATGATGTTCATTTTCCTCTATAACTAAAAAAGCCATAATATGACCACCTCTTTCTAATTCATCCTTGCATTCACCATAGGATATGAAAGCGCTAACTTCCTTCTTTGGTGTACTGATTTCAGAAGGTTGTAATGGAGCTAAAATAATCTTCATTTCATTCACATTAAAAGAATATATATATATTTGTAGCTATCATACAACACCCTCCTATCATAATGCTAAGGTCTACCTAATAATAAATGACAAGTGTCTATAGGGGCAACATCACACCATATTTCATCCTTGTAATATTTGCCAATGGAAAACGGAACTAAACATCTTTTAATTACCTTGATATCATTCCCTTTTTGTAGCCAACATAATTGATAAGGATATAGATGAGGAATCGTATCTAACTTTAATTTCTACACCATCTCTAAAGATACCACATTCTCAAAGCTGCCACTATCGATAATCACCATGCACACCTTGCCATGAGAAGTGCATTTAGTGTGAAACACGTTCTTTCTCACCCAACTTTCATCCTTAGCCATATAGGACACTTGTAAGCTATGTTGCAGCACAATAGATAAACCATGATCAGCATAAGTAACCTCTTCCTCATTATCAACATATTTTAGTTTATCATCAGCTTCATTTTCTTCTTCATCACTATGATCTTCAACCAAAGTAACAATCCTTCTATTTGGACAATTTGAAGCAATATACCCAAATCATGACATTTGAAGCATTTTCAACCACTTGGGGGTAGACGAATTAGGTATTTATTTGCTACCAGCAGATCCTTCACTCTTGTCTTGCACCTTTAATATCACCTTGTTATGGACAATAGACTTAGAACTTCCAACTTTTGTATAGCCTTCTTTTGACTCATACTGAGAACTCTTTTTAAACTTCTGTTGCTTTTCAACTTTTAAAGCCAACTTACTTGCATCATTTAAAGACCAATATGGCTGTAGTTGAACTACTTTAGCAATCTCATATTTCAGACCTCCTAAATATCTTATAATAGTTCGCTCTTCTGGTTCCACAAGCTCTTCTTTTAACATGAGATTATCGAATTCTGTTGTGTACTCTCCCACACTAAGATCTTTTTGCTTAAAATCATTGATTTTGAGAAAGATCTCTTGTTTATAATTGTCAAGTAAGTATTTTCTCTTCAGCTCCTTTTTCATTTTCTTCCATGTCATGATCTTACTCTTCCCCTCATGTTCTCTTTGCTTCTTCAAATTTTTCCCTCAAAAAGATGTATTCCATTGAGTTTAAGTGCCACAAGTTTTACCTTCTTTTTGTTCAGGTGGTTCATGAAAATCAAAAATTCTTTCTACTGTATTAAGCTAATCAATAAAGTCATCAACATTAATTTTACCTTCAAACTTCAGAATATCTAATCTTAGGTTGTATTTGTTCTGCTATTCGTCTTTGACTGCATGCCTTGTCCGAAATCTTCTTGACTCCCTTGAGTGAGGAGGTGTATTATCATCAGAAGTAAATTGTTGAATATCATTTTCACGCTGGTCGTTTCTACTTCAAAGTTCTTCGATGATTTTATTTTTTTCTTGTATACTATTTAGCAATCTTCATAGCTGCAGCCTCAATGATTCAACATCATCTTCGTGACCACTACCTTCACCAGCAACATCTTTTTCATTCCATCGTGCCATGATCTCTAATCTTTAGCTTTGATACCAAACTGATACAGGGGCGATACAGAATGGATTTTGAGAGAAAAGTTGAGAGTATAATAGTATTTGCTAGAATAAGTTCTTTCAGATAGAAAAGAATAATCTCATGAAAATACTTTAAAACAATCATAAAATAGATCACCACCATGTTTAAAATCATATAGAAATACAGAAAATTTCACCACCCTAGGGAAATTAAACAAGGATACTGAACAATATAAAAGGACTCACCACTCAACGAAGAATCCAAGAGATACAAAGTTTTGGGAGAGCTCCAAGAGTGCTTTTGCCAATATCTTTAGTTTCTAAAACCTTCTCTAACCCTAAAACACCAAAATAAATGGTTGTGCATGAGACAACCTTTCATGCATAGGAAATTTCGAGATTAAATGTTTTATAGCTGTTAACCAACTCCATTAATGTGTTTCTTAGTCATGAAGAAAAGTGTCTTGTAATAGCTTTAAGATAGTGTCTTCAGTTTATGCTCATGAGTTGTCATGGGCTGAGTTGAAGACTTTGATATAACATTGTGGGCTAAAAATATACCATAGCATTAGCAAGGTCAATATAAGCAGATTAGGCACTCCCGTGTCATGCCTTCATATGTGACTTTGAGTGTATGCTAAATCTCATGTGCAGTTTCGCATATAGAAACTCGATTAAATTCATTTTTATCTAAAGCATAAAACAAATGTTCATCGCTTTAACGTTCAAAGAGAAAGTCTTCTCCAAATCATTACATTTGTTCATTGGATTAGAAAACTTTTGAAATTCATTTTCAATAATATTCCACAACTAGAAATCCATAGAAAGCAAGAAAATTCTCATTCTAGTTTTTTAATATGTGTAGTCAATCCCATTGAACATAGGAGGATGAGTGATAGAATGACCCTCTTAATTATCAACAAAAGTTATTTCTCTTAGGTTTTAAACCAAATTGAAAGTAATCTTTCTATGATACCAATTGTTAGGATCAAGTTGGTATAAAAGGGGGGTGAATTAGTGTATACGTTAAAAATGTCGACGATTCGGAAAACTTTTAGCTCGATAAAACTCATATTAGAAAAGAGTTTAAAATTGAAAACATTCATAAGAGTATAATAAACAAGTAAGATAGCATGCAATATGACTAAATAGCAAAGAGGAGAAGGAAGAGAGTGTACACCAAATTTATAGTGGTTCGGTCGTTGTGACCTACATTAACTTTTGATTCCTCCTCTATCGAAGTCACCAACTTCCACTATTGATCTTTCTTGAATGAGCGAAGATCAACTATCCCTTTTTATAGATCTTTTCTCCTTTTTACATATTTAGAAAGTAACTTTTTACAATTTACTCACTCCTCCTTAAACAGAATTCTAAACTAGAACAAAAGAAGGTGAACTTTCAAAGGATTACAATAATATTTTCACTTAGATCTCAGGTTTGTTATTCACTTTTTCATACTTGATAAGCAGAAAAGTGTGGGATATTTATAGGTCCCAATTAGCTTAAAAAATGGAGCAAAAAAAGTTCTCATCTCGGGTTCTAGAGTATTGGCAGTATAACCGTCGGTCCTAAGCGATACTATCGCCATTACTCTCTTACACTAGGTGGTGCCACTATCTAGTCTAGTGGTACTATCGCTTGACAGAGTCTCAGATACTGGACTCTATCGGTACTATCGCCTAGTCTGGGTGATACCATCGCCTAGACCTCTTAGGAGACTAAGCCCTAGGCGGTTCCACCACCTAGTCTTGGTGGTGTCATTACCTGATATGGCTCTAGGTCATTATTTGGGCTATCAGTCCTATCCAAACCAGCCCTGATATAGGCTCAATTGGCCCCTAACTAAGTTAGTGGGATTATCTCCCAATCCTAACTCAATCTAAGTCCTAAATATAATAATTAAGGCATTAACTATGCAAATCTTTGTCCGGCATGTTAATTATTCTTCTAGCGAAATCCCAGCAAGCTTCCAGCGATCTTCTGGTGGGCTTCCAGCGGACCCTTGACAATCTTCCAGCGAACTTCCGGTAAGCTCCTTACGAACTTCTCGGTAAACTCCCGATAAACTCTCAGCGAGCTTCCGGTGAACTCCCGACGAACTCTTGGTAAGTTATTGACGCATCGTCCGAACTTCTAACATATCGCTTAATCTTTGACTCTGGCCCAATATCTACTTTATGCCTTATTCATGATTATAGTTAATCCTATATCACTTTTCTCAATACATGGATTAGATCATGAATTTATCAATTAATTTCATCATTAAAATCTGAGATTCAACAGCACCTACCAAATTTGTGTAGCTCTTTAAGCCCAATATTGATATGGCTATAAGTCATACTTGTCAGAACTCCTAGTTAGTGAATTATTATCTCCATAATAATTTAGTTGACTCATCGACTACTACTAGACCACTATGTCGTAGTCCCCAGACGATACAAGGGAATCCAATTCTTTGGACCTATCTGTCATCAATTACTATATATCTATAGTCCCTCATCCATCTAATATCCCAGAGACCATATTCCGGGCATGGTGCAATCAAGCTCATATGGAATCTACTCGAGTCTCGCTCTAATTGAAATCTTTCGGAGAACTCTTTCTCTCTCAATCCGAATAATCCTAGTTAGAGATTTGCCTGAGTAAGAACACATGGTATATTCCTCTTATGACACCGAGAGCAGATGATCCTCTATCGACACTCAATTGCCCTTGTAAGATTGGCTACCAGATTTGAAACTTTTAAACCTATAAGTCTGGTATCAAAGAGTGGAGTACTTATATAAAACATCCTTGATATCTCAAGTCTAATGACCATATACACTATTGGGACTACGGAATCATTGTCTAACAATGACATATCATCAACCATCCAGCATTCCATAAGTAGATCAATCAATAAACTCACTCTCTAATGAGTACCTGCATTGTATCCCTAATGTCCCCACATAAGCAGCTATGAGACCAGCCACCTCTATCATATAGATGGGTATATAGTACACTAGTCTGTCTGATTATCTCGATGTCTCTCGAGTAACTTATAACCGGGATTATTTAGGGTCTATGTTTAAAGGCGAATCAGTCTCATTATCGCAATATCATCATGATTTGATTCCCATTACACAGATCCATGAACATCACAATACATCCAATATAAAGTGTGAAAAATATCAAATAAATAATAAGCAAAAAGAGCGTGTTTTATGTCATACGTGTCATCACTCACGTGATTGGCTTGCAAAGCACCTTTGACTAGCAATCTCCCACTTGACCTAAAGCCAATTACCTATGTGTTTGATCCCCATCAAACCCCTATGATGCTTAAAGATAATTTAATATAATGGCTTCGTCGGTGAATCTGTAATGTTATCTTCGGATGGAACTCATTCCACTACTATATCTCCTCGGGCCACGATCTCTCTGATCAGGTGGAACCTCCTCAAAATGTGCTTAGACTTTTGATGAGACCAAGGTTCCTTTGCTTAAGCAATCGCCCTATTATTGTCGCAATATTAGGGAATTGGCTCCTTGCTACCCAGTATGACTCTCAGATCTGTGATGAACTTCTTTATCCAAACTCCCTCCTTTGCTGCCTTTACCGTAACAATGTATTCTACCTTTGTGGTTGAGTCAATAGTAGTGCCTTGCTTAGAACTCTTCTAACACACTACTCCTCCATTTAGGGTAAATTCACCTTAAATTACACTTGCTATCATCGACATCAGACTGTAAACTCTAGTCCATGTAGCCCTCAACCTAGAGACTACCTCCTTTGCATACTAGTAAAATATCCTTAGTCCTTCTCAAATACTTAAGGATACACTTTATTGCTTTTGAGTGCTCCAAGTCTAGATCCATCTGATACATACTTGTGACACTAAGAGCATGTGCTATATCAGGCCTGATACAAAGCATAGCATATATGATAGTTCCTATCACCGAGGCATAAGGTATCCTATCCATGTCTGCTCTTTCTTTGGGAGTCTTTAGAGACATACTCCTAGAAAGTGATATCCATTATTTCATCGGTATAAGACCTTTTTTGGAATTTTTTATGCCAAACATTTTGATAATAGTGTCTATATACCTGAATTAGGATAAGCCAAGCATCCTCTTGGATCTATCTCTATAGATCTGAATCCCCAAGATGTAGGATGCTTCCCCTAAGTCTTTTATAGATAAGTGTCTAGATAGCCAAGCCTTTACTGTAGAGAGCATTCCTACATCATTCCCAATGATCATGATGTCATCCATACATAACACTAAGAATGTGATGGTGCTCCCACTTATTTTCCTATACACATAAGGCTTATCTTCATTTTTAACGAAGTCATAAGATTTGATTGTCTCATCCAATCTTATGTTCTAACTTTGGGAAGCTTGCTTAATCCATAGATGGACTTAAGTAACTTGTATACATTATCTGGACTATCTTTTAATACGAATCCCTTAGGCTATATCTATTAAATCTCAGATTTTGATGATGAAATCAATTGATGAGTTTATGGTCTAATCTGTGTTTGAGAAAAGTGATGCAGGACTATCTTCGATTATGAAAAGGTAAATTAATTGACGTAGGAGATGTTGAATCTCGGATTTTGATGATGAAATCAATTGGTGAAATATTTGTTCTAATCTATATTATCAAAGATAAGTGTGCAGGATTAACTACGATGGGTTAGAAACATAAAGCGATTTGCCGAGGTCAAGTCTGTCGGGTGTTCAAGAGTTCATCGGAAGTCCGAAGGATCGTTGGAAGTGTTGCCGGAACCAACTGAGATCGAATCAGGGACTTACCGAAGTTTTCGGAAGTTCGCTGCAAAGATCATCGAAGAATTTGCGGAGTTTGCTGAGAAGGTTTGGAAGCTTGCCGAAGACTCGTTGAGTGCGCCATATAAGCCGGGAGCATGCTGGGAATCCGTCGGAAGAAATCTGAGGAAAGTATCGGAAGACCGCCAAAGTCTCATCGTAAAGCTCGCCAAAATAAGACTTGAAGAATGTTGGTTCAAATCACTATTAATTATGTTTTAATTTCGTAGTTGGCACGTACTTAGGGCAAGGATTTCGAATTAATCCTGCTCAAATCTGGTAGGGGCCAACCGGGCTCTTATTGGGCCTTTTTGAGCCTTGAACAAGGCCCATTCAGCATTGCTGAATGGGCCAGGCGATAGAACCGCCTGGCAACCTTATGCTAGGCGGTACTACCGCCTAGCACTAGTGTGCAGCGGTGGTAGTACTGCCTGCCTTGGGTGGTAATACCACCTGTGCACTGTCAGTCTGACGACTAACAAGCGGTAGCACCGCCCCTGATAGGCGGTAGCACCGCCAGCACCAGGAAATCCAAATTGATTTCAAATTTAGAGCCCAAATTTGAATCCACTTTGGATCTATAAATACCCCCCCTTTCTCAGCTGAAAGGGCACCCTTTTAAGAGTTAGAAATTGAGCTAAAGTTTTGCAAAAGTCTTGTTTTCAATTCACCTCCTTCTTTCTCTTTGAAAAATCTGTAAGAGTGTGAACTTCTTGTAAAAGGGTTGTAAGAGGGGTGTCTAGTCCTTCCCCTTCAAAATGAATTACTAGTGGAAGTTGGGAGCCTCATCGGAGAAGGCTTCAGAAGTGGATGTAGGTCACTTTGACTAAACCACTATACATCTTCGCATTCTTGAATGTGTGAGTGTTTAAATTTCTGTTTCATCCTTTTACTTGGCTGCAAACCATTTAGTTTTTCATTACCCTTGCTCAAGCTACTTCAACCAAGTCATTTTTCGTCGAATTGAAGTTTTCATACGAACTAACAATTTTACCGAAATCGATTTCAAACTTACGGTTTTAATCCGCTGCACTAATTCACCCCCCCACCCCCCCTTAATGCCTATCCGATTCTAACAATTGGTATCAGAGCAGGTTCACTCTCATATTTGGTCTAAAACTCAAGAGAGATGGTCTATTTCGGTATGCAAGAGGGTCATTCCATTACACGTCCACCTATGTTTAATGGGTCGGATTATACATATTGGAAGACTCGTATGAGGATCTTTCTTATTTCTATGGATTTTGAGCTTTGGAATATCGTTGAGAATGGTTTTCAAAAATCTTCTCTTTCGATGAGCGATTGGAATGAATCGGAGAAGAAGGTTTTTGCTTTAAATGCAAAGGCTATGAATGCCTTATTTTGTGCACTAGACAAAAACGAATTTAATCGCGTATCAATTTGTGAATCGACCTTTGATATTTGGCATACTCTTGAGATCATTCATGAAGGCACTAGCCAAGTGAAAGAGTCCAAAATCAATATTCTTGTGCATTCTTACAAACTTTTCCGAATGAAACTAAATGAGTCCATTGGAGACATGTACACCCGCTTTACGGATGTCATCAATGGACTTAAGGTACTTGGTAAAGGTTTTTCTAACTTTGAACTTGTAACTAAGATTTTAAGATCCCTTCCAAAGAGTTGGGATCCAAAAGTTACGACCATTCAAGAGGCCAAAGACCTTAAGACTTTTCCCCTTGAAGAACTTATTGGGTCTCTAATGACCTACGACATGACGTGTCATGCTCATGAAGAGCTCGAGAACCCCCTTCCAAAGAACAGGAAGGATATGGCACTAAGAACACAAGAAGACCACTTGAAAGGAACATCAAGTGATGAGGACAGTGACAATGACATTGCACTTTTAAATCAAAAATTCAAAAAATTCATAAGAAAGAACAAATTTAAAAATGACACAAAAAATAAACTTGAACATAAAAAGGTCCAAGTTATTTGCTACGAATACAAGAAGCCAGGGCACTTTAAATATGAATGCCCCCAAGCTAAGAAGAAGCAACCCAAGAAGAAGAAGGCATTGAAGGCTACATGGGATGATTCAAGTGACTCCGAGGTTTAAGAAGCAAGCAACAAAGAGGAGGCTAACTTCGCGCTAATGGCCCTAGGAGAAGAGGTTAGTGAGTTATTTAATGAAGAATTATCTTTCGATGAGCTTTCTATCACTTTTCATGAGTAATTTAATGAATGTAAAACTATTAGTAAGAAGTTTAATTTACTAAAGAAAGAGCATGCTTTATTGCAAAATAAGTTCAATAGCCTCCAAACTCCTTCTCTACCCCCATGCTCTAAGTGTGAATACTTAGAAGCAATAAAAAATGAGAATTTGCTACTCAAATAGACCCTAAATAGGTTAAAGGTCAGTAACAAGGGCTTGGATATGATCCTTGCTAACAAGGGTCACGTCGGAAATAGAAGTGGAATCGGATTTGTGAATGGATCTCACCGAAATCCCACCACTTTCATTAAAGGACCCACATTGCATATATCACCCCATTTGAAATGTAATTTTTGTGGTAAAACTGGACATGTTGTCTACAAATGTCCATTCAAGAAAATTAGTCCACATAAATTGATATGGGTTCCTAAAGAAACCATAAACAATTCAATGTTGAATTATAAAATAAATAGATCAATTTGTGAGGCACCCAAAATCAAATGGATACCTAAAAACCATCCTCTTTTGTAGACAAACTCACAAGCTAGGAGCAAGAGATGGCATCTTGATAGTGGATGCTTAAGGCACATGACCGGATATCCATCTCATTTCTCTATGCTCACTAGTAAAGAAGAAGGGTATATCACCTTCGGAGACAACAACAAGGGTAAAATCATTGGCAAGGGAACCATAGGTAACAAATCAAGTTTTTCAATTGATGATGTATTGCTAGTTGATGGTTTAAAATATAATCTTTTAAGCATTAGCCAATTACGTAACAAAGGTTATGTTGTTAGATTTGAATCGAATGTTTGCATCATTGAAAAACCAAACAATGACATATCCATGATTGCTTTAAAATAAAACAATGTCTACACCATAAATATTGATGAATTAAGTAATGAAATGTGTTTTTTGGTTTTGAATGATGATGCTTGGCTTTGGCATAGGAGATTAGGCCATACAAGCATGAAACTAATATCTAAGATTTCATATAGAGAATTAGTATAAGGAATTCCCAATATGAAATTTGTCAAGGACAAAGTATGTGATGCATGTCAACTAGGAAAACAAATAAAAACTAGCTTCAAACCAAAAAATCAAATTAGCACCACTAAACCATTGCCATTGATCCATTTGGACTTATTTGGACCAATTGATATAACAAGCTTAGGAGGTAGCAAATACGCTTTCGTAATTGTGGATAATTATAGTAGATACACTTGGGCCTATTTCTTGACTCACAAAAGTGATTGTTTCAAATATTTCTCAAAATTTTGCAAACTTACTCAAAATGAAAAAGGTTTCATGATTTCATCAATTCGAAACGATCATGGTGGTGAATTTCAAAACCATGACTTCCAAATTTTTTGTGAAATCAACGGATATAACCATAACTTCTCTACTCCAAGGAATCCTCAACAAAATGGGGTAGTGGAAAGGAAAAATAGAAATTTGTAAGAAATGGCTAGAACCATGTTAAATGAATATAATTTACCAAAATATTTTTGGGCCGAAGCCGTAAACACGGCTTGCTATGTTATGAATAGAGTTCTAGTAAGACCATCCCTGTCTAAGACTCCATATGAATTATGGAATAATAAAAAACCTAATGTCTCTTACTTAAAAGTTTTTGGTTGCAAATGTTTCATTGTAAATGAAAAGGATACCTTAGGAAAATTCAATACTAAATCCGGTGAGAGCATCTTTCTTGGTTACTCTTCTATTTCTAAAGCTTTTCGGGTTTTCAACAAAAGAACTTTAGTTATAGAAGAATCTATTCATGTGGTTTTTAATGAATTTTCTGAATCTAAGAAAAAAGATTTTGATGATGATCTTGGTTTCAATGATTTGAATTTGAATGAACCCTCTCCTCAAAATGACAACTTGGATGCATCTTCTTCCCAAATTTCCTTACCCAAGGAATGGAAGTATGTAGATGCCCATCCCAATGAGTTAATTATAGGAGAAACATCTAAAGGGGTTCAAACTCGTTCTTCCTTTAAAAATTTTTGTGCCCATGCTGCTTTTCTTTCTCAAATTGAACCAAAGTAATTGATGATGCCTTGAAAGATAATTCTTGGGTCATCGCAATGCAAGAAGAGTTAAATCAATTTGAGAGGAATGAGGTATGGAAGCTTGTCCCTAGACCTAATGACCATTTAGTTATTGGTACTAAATGGGTCTTTAGAAAAAAGCAAGATGAATACGGTATTATGGTTAGAAACAATGCTAGATTAGTGGCCAAAGGTTTCAACCAAGAAAAAGGTATTGATTATGAAGAGACCTTCGCTCTTGTGGCAAGATTAGAAGCTATCAGGATGCTCCTTACCTATGCTAGTAGTAATGATTTTAAACTATTTCAAATGGATGTCAAAAGTGCTTTTTTAAATGGCTTTATTTCCGAAGAAGTATATGTTGAACAACCACCCGAATTCAAAAATTTTCTTCTTTCTAATCATGTGTTTAAATTAACTAAGGCTCTCTAGAGACTAAACCAAGCTCCTAGAGCTTGGTATGAAAAGCTTAGCTCCTTTCTTATTTCAAATAATTTTACAAAAGGCAAGGTTGATACTACATTGTTTATCAAATATTTTGAAAATAATTTTCTCATTGTTCAAATTTATGTTGATGACATTATTTTTTATTCTTTGAATGAATCACTATGTGAATCTTTTGCCAAGTGTATGAGTCATGAATTTGAGATGAGTTTAATAGGAGAATTAACCTTCTTTCTTGGTTTACAAATTAAACAACTTAGTAATGGCATATTTCTTAATCAATCCAAATACACATTAGAATTATTAAAATGATTTAATATGGATGGTTCAAAAGCTATCAACACTCCAATAAGTACTTCCACCAAGTTAGACTTGGATGAAAGTGGAGAAAGTTTTGATCAAAAGACATATAGGGGAATGATAGGTAGCTTGCTCTATCTTACCACAACCAGACCAGATATCATGTTTAGCATAGGACTTTGTACGAGGTTTCAAGCTAATCCTAAGTTGTCTCACCTTAAAGCCGTTAAAAGAATTCTTAGATACCTTAAAGGTACTCCTAATCTAGGATTATAGTATCCAAAATCTGATAACTTTGATTTAAAAGCCTATGCAGATACGGATTTTGGTGGATGTAGAATAAATAAAAAGAGCACATCCGGAACATGCCAATTTTTAGGACATGCACTTGTTTCTTGGACTTCCAAGAAACAAAATTTGGTTGCACTATCTACGACGGAAGCCGAATACATAGCCGCAAGTGCATGTTGTGCTCAAGTCATTTGGATGAAAAATACACTAGAAGACTATGGAATTCATTTAAATAACATTCCCATAAAATGTGATAATACAAGTGCTATTTGTCAAACCAAAAATCCTATTCAACACTCTAGAACTAAGCATATTGACATAAGACATCACTTTATACAAGATTATGTTAACAATAACGATATCACTCTTGAATTTATCGATACAAAACATCAATTAGCGGACATCTTTATGAAACCTTTAAATGAAGGACAATTTGACTTCATTAGGAGGGAAATAGGCATGTTAAATTATCCTTGTGTATGAGCAACATTATATATATATTTTTTCTTTCGGCTTTCGTGGTTTTTATGAAAACTCAGCTCTCACAAATTTGCCTCCCTCATTTTAATTCTATATCTCAAGGAGTGATCTATGATTACATCTCATCTCATTTCATCACTAGAAAACAAATTTAAAAAAAAATTATGGGGCCAACGGTAGCACCGCCAGAACCGGCGATAGAACCGCCTGGGTACTCGGCTCCCAAGCAGTAGCACCACCTGGTTGGCGGTAGTACCGCCCGAACACCCCCATATTAAAGGGGGTGTTAGGGTCGACGGTAGAACCGACCGAAACACCCACCCATTCAGCCCTCTTCCTCCTAAAATCCTCCAAACTCTCTCCTCTCCATTTCTTCTTCCTCCAAAAGGGCTAACAAAGGCTTTTTCTTGATTCAAGCTCCTCACCTCCCTAGGAAACTCAAAGAAGGTAAAATCTACAATTTTCTCTTCTCTTCACATTTGCTTGTCTTTTCCTTATTGTTTCCTTTTGTTTTTTCATCATGAATAGATATGGCTCCTAAGAAATCATCAAGAGGTAAAGGAAAAAGGTTGGAAGGAGATTCATTTGACCAAACCCTTTTTAGATCTAATGAGGTAGCCTTAAGATACCCAAATTTTGATTCTAAAGTCATACAAAAGGATAAACATGTTGATCTATGTGAAGTAGGAAACCTAGAACCTATTAGATGGTTTGTCAATCTAAATACTCTACCTATCTTGCAAATTAATGAACCAATCTACCATAGGTTGGTTAAGCTATTTTGTGTTAATATGAATATTGAAGATGATGTTTTGACTACCTATATGTTAGGAACCACAATTCAGATTTCTGATCGTACCATATGTGAGCTATTTGGAATTGAAGAAAAGAATAGAGGATGTTATTTTAGAGGGCAATGGGATATGGATGTAATCGGAGCAACCCACTCTGAAGCCTTAGAGATGATCTTTGCTAATCCTAACCTAGGCATCATTCCTAAAAGCTACGAGTACTTATTATCTTTTAATTCAAAATTACTTCATCACATCATTATAAGCATTCTACTTCCGAAGCAGTTTCACCCTGATAAGATTAGTATATTAGAACTAAGTACGATACATTGGATTATGACTAGACAAAATAACTGCTTTGGTTATTTGATTAGACAACACATGATAGAAATTTTCTCTAGAGACTCAATGTTGTCATATGGCGGGTTGATCATTAAATTCATTTTTTCCCATAATATTTGTGTGTCACCTGATGAGGAAATAATACAGGTTGATAGATATAACACAATAAATAGAAGTCTTCTAAAGCAACTTAGATGTACCTTTAGAGATGGCCTATGGATTAGGCAACCTAGAAGGATTGATCTAATACTCCCACTAGTAGAACGACCCGAAACACCTATTTTTAGGGGAAATGAATCTCCTCCGCCTAGTCCTGTTGATCTAGCACCATCTGAGCCAGCTCCTGCTCCATCTACTGAAGATCCAATCATGCTTGCTTTAAATCAAATCACATCACAACAAACTCAAATCAACATTCAGCAAGCTGAAATTTTGAAGGAAGTGCAACAAATGAACCGCAAAATAGATCACTTGTATAAGCATTTTGGCGTTCCCCCTCTGAAATAGCTGTTGTTCTCTTTTTAAACACTTGTCTTGTTATGCTTATAACTACTATGGATGATGTTGCATGATATTATTTTCATTTCATCTAATCAGCTTTTGAATGATTTTTTTTTTCGATTCAATCATAATTTTTCAATGACACTTTCATATTACTTTACGACTTGATATCCTCCTCGAACGATTTCATGCTCCCTCCATGGCTCAATAATTGATCGACTTTTGTATTCTCCCTCTCATGGCCTGATAAATGAGGTTTTTTCTTTTCATCTATGAAGTAATGAATTGTTTCTCCACCTCCATTATTTTTGTTGATGACAAAGGGGGAGAAAAATATAAATTGCTATGATGGAGTAATTATTGCTATGTTAGAGTAAATGCTTAAAGTGAAATATGAATCAATTGTATCGCATCGCAAATGCTTAAAAATTCTTATTCTTGAGATAAGCTACTTTTTCATTTGATATTATGTCTTAATATTGAAACACTCTTTTGGATATCACTTGATCCTTATCATGTTGGAATTAATATTTCTTGTTATTATAGGTGTAAATACCTTGACATTGTTTAAAATATGAAGTTTTCGCATTTATGCCTAAGCTTGTTTATTAAGCTTTATGTTAAATGAAATCTATCGGATTTGGCTTGAATTCAAAAGATTGAATTCAAGTGCTTTTACCTTCTAATGATATGGCATATAGATAGGGGGAGTTAAGAGTAACTCCATCATTAATTAATTGTCATCATCAAAAAGGGAGAGATTGTTAAATCTCGAATTTTGATGATGAAATCAATTGGTGAAATATTTGTTGTAATCTATATTGTCAAAGATAAGTATGTAGGATTAACTACGATGGGTTAGAAACATAAAGCGATTTGCCGAGGTCAAGTCCATCAGGTGTTCAAGAGTTCATCGAAAGTCCGAAGGATCGTCGGAAGTGTTGCCGGAACCAACCGAGATCGAATCAGGGACTTACCGAAGTTTTCGAAAGTTCACTACAAAGATCATCAAAGAATTCGTGGAGTTTGCCGAGAAGGTTTGGAAGCTTGCCAAGACTCGTTGAGCACACCATACAAGCCAGGAGCATGCTGCGAATCTGCCGGAAGAAATCCGAGGGAAGTATCGGAAGACCGCCGAAGTCTCATCGTAAAGCTTGCCGGAATAAGACTTGAAGAATGTTGGTTCAAATCACTGTTAATTATGTTTTAATTTCGTAGTTGGCACGTACTTAGGGTAAGGATTTCAAATTAATCCTGCTCAAATCTGGTAGGGGCCAACCGGGCTCTTATTAGGCCTTTTTGGGCCATGAACAAGGCCCATTCAGCATTGCTGAATGGGCCAGGCGGTAGAACCGCCTGGCAGCCGAATGTTGGGCGGTACTACCGCCCAACCTAGGGCGATAGTATCGCCCAGCACTAGTGTGCAACGGCGGTAGAACCACCTGTGCACTGTTAGTCTGACGACTGACAAGCGGTAGCACCGCCCCTGACAGGCGGTAGCACTGCCAGCACTGGGAAATCCAAATTAATTTCAAATTTAGAGCCCAAATTTGAATCTACTTTGGATCTATAAATACCCCCCTTTTCTCAGCTGAAAGGGCACCCTTTTGAGAGTTAGAAATTGAGCTAAAGTCTTGCAAAAGTCTTATTTTTAATAGCTTGTGTTCACCTCTTTCTTTCTCTTTGGAAAATCTGTAAGAGTGTGAACTTCTTGTAAAAGGGTTGTAAGAGGGGTGTTTGGTCCTTCCCCTTCAAAAGGAATTACTAGTGGAAGTTGGGAGCCTCATCGGAGAAGGCTTCGGAAGTGGATATAGGTCACTTTGACCGAACCACTATACATCTTCGCGTTCTTGAATGTATGAGTGCTTAAATTTCTGTTTTATCCTTTTACTTAGCTGCAAACCATTTAGTTTTTCATTACCCTTGCTCAAGCTACTTCAACCAAGTCATTTTTCGTTGGATCGAAGTTTTCATACGAACTAACTATTTTACTAAAATTGATTTCAAACTTACTGTTTTAATCCACTGCACTAATTCACCGCCCCTCTTAGTGCCTATCCGATCCTAACAGGAGAATCAGACATTGGGTTGGAGTCAGAGATTGGGCATTGGGCCAGAAGAATCAGACATTGCACCAAGATCAGATGTTGCAGGAGTCAACATACTAATGGATCGAGTAATACACTGAAAGAAAGCATGATGCGTCGGGAGTTTCGATGAACCAATAACATGCTGGACAACATAAGATTCATATTTTATAATTATTTATGACATGCTAACTCAATTAAGTGCCCATCAGGCCTAAATTAGGATTGGTTTAGGCCTATTGAAAGACCTATTCAGTGACCTGTAATTGGGTCAGGTGATAGCACCATCAGACCAGGCGGTGGAACTGCCTATGAGTTGAAACATATGAAGTGTACGTTTTCTAGAAGACCTGACAATGGAATCACTAGTGTTAGATAGTAGTACCACCTAGATGGTAGTAGTATTGCTAGTACATGATCTTCTAGGATGTCAAGCGATAGTACCACCCAGATTAGGTGGTGGTATCACCAATGCTTAGTGTTATAAGCAATGGTACTGCTTAGTACTGACAGTACCCCGAAAACCCAAGATGAGACATTTTTTACTTTATTTTTTATGCCATTTGGGGCCTGTAAATACCCCACTCGCTAGGAAAAAAAAGAAAAGAGCTTAGAAAACTTGTGATTTTAAGTATGGAATTTTTTTTTAAAGAGTTAAGTGCTTCCTCCTCAAATCCTCTAAGTCATACCAAGGGAGTTATGAGAACTACTTATATAAAGAGTTGTAAAAGTTCTCTCCTAAACCTGTGAAAAGGAAAAAAGAGTTTTAATAAGGGTGTTTGATCTTCACCCATTGAAAAAAGATTGTTAGTGAAAGCTAGTGGCCTCAACGGAGGAGGAATCAAGAGTGAACATAGGTTACGACGACCGAACTACAATAAATTCAGTGTGCTTTTCCTTTTATGCTCTTCATTGCTATTGCTTTCTAATTTAATTGCTTATTACACTTAGTTATATCCTAAGTCAAGTACATTTTTTATATCGGTTTTATCGAATAAATTTTTGAATCATAATTTCTCGAAAGCACTAATTCAAAACAACCCCCCCTCCCCCGCCACTACGATTCTAACAGTATCATATACAACTCCTCCTCGAGGTTGTCACTGAGGAATATAATTTTTACATTCATCTACTAGATCTCATAATCATAGTGTGCTACAATAGTTAACAGAATTCAGATAGATTTTAGCATGCTTACGAGTGAGAAAGTTTTGTCATAATCAACTTCTTGCTTTTGATGATACCCCTTGGCCACTAGCTTTGTTTTATCGGTCTCCACCTTTCTATCTATTTTGATCTTCTTCTTAAAGTTTCACTTGCAACCAATGGGTACGATACCCTCAGGTGCATCAACTAGGTACCAAATCTTGTTGGAGTATATAGAATTCATCTTAGAATTCTTGGCTTCTTGTCACTTTCCGGAGTCTATACTCGTAATAGTCTCCTCATAGGTCTAAGGATCAATATCCTCAATATCCTCTCTTCTGATATGTCTCACATATCTCTCAAGAGGATGAGGTACTCTACCAAATCTACATAAAGTTGAAACTTGTAAGCTAGGTACCTGAATAGACTCTAGTTGTAGAATGGTGCTTGAGCTAGGTTCTTCAACCTCGCTCAACTTTATCATGTTCCTACTATCTCTACAACTGAATATGTTCCTTCTCAAGGAACGATGCTGATAAGACCCCTTAGGGTTTTATCGTGGAAGAAATAAAAGAAGTGGAGGAGAAGCAGTGGGCGAAAATGGGATAAATGATCGCTTCAAGGGGATCAACCTCCTTGATCACTTTGAGGGGATAAGCCTCCTTGGGTTTAGTTAAAAGACTGAATAATATTTCATTGCCTAATGCAAATGAATAAATACAACCCTATTTATAGAGTTCCACCTAGAGTCCACCAAGAGTTGGACTCCTATAAATAAATATTAAATAAATCACTATATGACTCCCTACGAACTAAATAACTCTATAAACATTATTTAACAATTCAGGAAATAAAGGATCATAACAGTTCCACCTCCTTCAAATCAACCTTGTCCTCAAGGCTAAGCAGCATCAAATTCGGGGAGCTTCTCTTTTCGCACAAGATATCTGCGACGCATCACAACAGATTGATCAAGTAAGTATGACCTCCACCTTCTGATAGTGTGAGCAACAGGTCGGCCTTTTAGTGTAGTAGTCATTATAGTCTTCTGGAGAACCCTCTTCATCCGATGGCTAGTAGCAGTTGTGGCTTTACTTCTACTTCTTCCCTTTAAGATCATCACTTCGAAGTCTTCTAGGGGTAGCAAAAAGAAATCCTCTAGCAGTTTTTGGCCCTATATAATCAGCTTTATCTTTGAACATTTGCTATTACAAGTTAAAGTTCGTCTATCAGTAGCCTTTACTTCTAATTTGTTGCAGTCTTCAATATGGTAGGCCAATCGGTCAGCAACCTTGCTGTCCATGAAATCGTTGGTGCTACTTGTATCAATCAGAACTATAACAAGTTGATGTTCTCAAATTCCTTCAACTTTCATAGTTTATGGTTTATAATAGCCAGTTAATGCATGCTCTGTATGTGTAATAGGTCCAACATTTTTATCAAAATTCATACCTTCATGATCGGAGTCAACTTTATCAGCTTTCAGATCCTCCCTAATTGGTTCAATCACCATAAGTTACCCTTGTTTACATCTGTGTTCCTTACTTCACTTTTCATCACAATGCCAACACGAACTATTTGTTGATCTTTCCTTGAGCTCTTCTTGGGTGTTAAAGTTTTGGCTAGGAATAGATGGGGCTGGTGGCTAGCTGATCATTTGTTTGTTGTCACTTCTGTTTCGACGATTTTTCCGATTAATTTTTTTCTCATGTAGACGTGCAAATGAAATTACAGCTATCATAGTGTGAGGCTGTTGAGCCTTAACTTTACATCTGATTTCTAGATTAAGCCCTTCAATAAAGGTGTCCACTAGTTGTCGTTCAGACAAATCTGTGGCTTGCTTTGACCATCGTTCAAATCTGCCCTGATATTCTAACACTGTAACAGTCTGACAAATTTTAACGACCTGCCCATCTTGTTGAAACTTACTAAAGTTCTCCAGCATGCTTCTTTTGAATTTATAAAGGGTCTCTTGCAGCTGGTTCTCAATTCTGATTTCTAATGCTTCAATTTGAGCCTTTACTGAGTTATCGGTAGCCATTGCATAAGATTGTAGATTTATAATTCAGTATTGTCGGTGTGAAGCTATCGAGGAAGTGGATGCCGAGGGCAATGTAAAGGCTTGTTGTGATCGCAGCAATGAGGAAAAGTTGCTACCCTATTTCTGTCTCTGCGTGGGGTGAGAGCACCGGGGGATGGAAGGCAGCGGTGCTGGGCGGTGCTACCACCTGCCTGGGGCAGTTCCACCACCCAGGTCTCGGCCTCTGGGCAGTGCCACCGCCCAACCTGGGGAGGTTCAACTGCCCAGGTCATTTTTTTCAACACAGTGGTTTCGGCTGAAAACTCAATCGAAACTAGTCCAAACGAAGTCCGAATTGGCTCAAATTTGGTTTATAGGATTAATACCTAATCCTAAACCAAATTATATGCTAACTACAAATTTTAAAGATATTTTTTAAGCTATTTCAAAGTCCATAAGACAAGACTTCTTTTAGTGAGCTTTCGGCGAACTTCCGGCGGTCTTCTAACGAACTCTCGAAAACCATTCTGTGGACTCCCGGCAAGCTCCCAGACTTCACGATGATCTTGGCGAGTTCCAACGAGCTTCATTGGCAAGCTTCGATCTTTCTTGGCAAGCTCCGTGAACTTCCGACGAACCTTCCGGTGAACTTCTGAAAACCCTTCGGCAAGCTCCCTACTCGTTCTCGGTCGGTTCCGGCAACTACTCCCAACGAATCTTCGGACTTCCATCGAACTCTCGAACTCCCAATAATCCATCCCACTTGTCTTTCGGCATTTTGTTTCACTTACGTCTTCATCGTCATCGTAGTTAATCCTGCACATAAACATACAAACACTCTACTTCGATCTAGATAGTTATTACAACACGAATTGACATTCAGTTGCTTGGCACATCATTGGTCGGTGCTTCGTTCGATCTTCGGCACATCGTCCTCTTTTGCGGTTCGTTGCCCAATCGGCAGATGACCTCCGCAACCCCGATATCCTTGGCCCAACATGCATCTTGGCCCGATGCCCGACGTACGAAGCCTTCAGCCGATTGTCGATCGAACCTCCGGCTCGACATCCAATATCCAGACGTGATCACCCGACGCAACGTCAATTCCTCCAACGTCAACTGTCTAATCCTGATTGATAGTAGACCTGTGTAACTCAAAACGCAGTTAAACAATAAACCACAATCAATTAGTTTTATCATCAAAATCCGAGATTCAACAATCTCCCCTTTTTTTATGATGATAACTAATTAATGACTAATGGAGTTAACCATAACTCCCCGGAGTTTAACCAAACTCCCCCTATCAATATGCCATTGATAGTAACCTTAGATTATCCTAAATCCAAGCAACATTCATCACAATGTTAATAGAATACATCAAACCATCATGCAAATATATAAATATGCCAATCAATGCATGAAGTCATCAATCTACTTCTCCCCCTATGTCATCAACAAAAAGGAGAAGTTGCATCATAGCTAGTTTTCAAAGATATGCAAATATTACAATCATACTAGCTATTAATCTAGATATACATCATACAACATTTAAGCATAGCTTTGCAATACAACATCCAATCACACCATTCAATCATAGCAAGTTTTTAAGGATGGGCAATGATGGTAATTTTTTCACTTGCTTCTTGAGATGTGCAAGTTGTACTTTCTTTACTTCCTTTGCATGTTCTAGCTAGCCAAATTTTTCTTTGCGATACATAAGCTAGCAATTAATCTTCTCACCCTTTTTTTTGTCAAAAAAAAAATGGAATACAAATAGTCAATGCTTTGATCATGACAAAATAGCAAATTTACAACATGAATTTTCAGCATATTAAGTCATGAATTCAAGGGAGGCAAAAATCGTGATATGAGAGAAAAAGATGATAAGCAAGCAAACAATAATGATAAGCAAGCTAATATACTTTGCGACATGCAAGTTAGCTTCCTTTCAATTCTTCTCTTTTGTAACTAAGTTTCACCTTTGCATGCTATCAACTTTTTGTTTGCAATGAGCTAGCAATTATATATAATCACTTTAAACATATATGCTAACTTTTCATTAAGACATACAATCATAAAGGCATGACAAGTGTAACATTTCAAATTTTTGAAGTTTTACATTTTACTTCTTTTAAGATAGTCAAAATAGCAATATTTGCATCCTTTGAGATAGCAATCCTTAACTTCTTGTGAATTTGCAAGGTAGCAATTTTTCTCCCCCTTTGTCTTTGTCAAAAAGAAGGGAGGACTAAATGACTAAAAATTTTAATCATTATACAAGCTATTTTTCATATCAATTATAAATTTGCATCAATAAAAATATACATCAATTGTTCAATCATCACATGATGCAAATAAGACAACAATGCAAAGAAATCATGTCATGAAGGATATTAATATGTAATTCAACAAGGATCAAAACCAAAAGATATCATCCATGATTCATAACTTTTCATTTTAGCAAGATGAAGATCATGATTTTAAAACAAATTCTAAGCATATAGTTCCGAGAAATCAAAATCATGATTCATAAATATTTTTTTTAGCATCAAGTTCCAATTCATGATAAAGGATATACAACCTAGAATCATGATGCATAAGAACATAGCATTCTCATAGATCAAGTCATGATTCAATGATTCTTTATCATAAAGTAAATTTCATTTATCAAATATTTAATTTATCACACAAGACAAAGAAATCATGTCATTTCTAAGATCATGAAATATATGACATCAAGGCTCATGATTCATTTGAAAAGATATAGCACAAAGAGCAACTTGATTCATGTGTAAGAATTTTCATCAAGATCACATTTCATAAGAATCAAGATATTTTCTTTAGCAAAGAATCACATAAGCATTTCATTATTGTATAAGAGATCTCATTGCATCATGATTTATAAATTCTTTCTCTACAACATAAATCATGGGAGGTATAATAGCAATGATAAAAAGAAGCAATTAAGGAAGAAAGTATTTCAATTCACATAAAATATCTCAAGTCAAGAATTTAAAGTCATGATTTCAAGAGATTAAGAGAGGATTCATAAAATCATTCAAACTCATTTTGTTAACTCAAAACTCGTAATCAAATTTATCAAAATCGTTCTCGAGATTCAAGAACATAATATACATGGATTCATCATTTGTCTTTTATCAAAAATTCGATAACTTTAGAGAGACAAATTTCAAAAGTCATGTATTTCCTTTTTATGATTTTTATTATCTAAGTATGTCTTTATATGCCAAATCAAAATAAGTATTCAAAAAATGAAAGGCAAACTTCATTATAAAAATCGTCAAGACAAAAATATAACACATTATTTCAAGATATGATATTCAATTTTTCATGATAATGTATTTCACTTTGTTTCAAACAAGTGTGCTCATATTTTAAAAGATGAGTATTAAATTTAAGATCAAAACATGAGTTTATCATCAAGATATGATATCACAAAGTCATTAAGCATGATAACAAACTTTTAATATTTTCATTTCAATGCTGATTTCATAATGTATGTTCAAATATTTATATGGAACCCATCATTGTATAAATTCAAAATACAAGTTGATCATTAAACCCATTAAGATCAAATGCATCAAAATCTTTTATTCGAAAATTTTAATAAGAGCAACATAAATTGGTTACATGTGAGCATATATCAACTTTTTAAAGTAAGACGTAAGTTTCGTCATAAAGACCGTTAAGACCAAACACATCAAAAATAAAACATCATGATTAAAATATTTTTAACTTTTATATTTTATTTTATGTGGTTGATCTTATATATATATGCATGTTCAAATTTTCATGTAAAAATGAAATCATCAATATGCTTGCTTCTATCTTTTAATTATATTTGGTGTGCAAGCATTATCTTGAAACATGCTATTAATTTTTGTGTCAAAAATCATGCATCTTGTTTGAAATCAAAAGCAATGTAAAATCATCAAGATTCATGAATTTATCATGATCATACGTATGGAGCATTTTCATTTATCAAGTAAGATTTCACATAAGCATGCCCAAAAACTTTTGCATAAAAGATATGTATCAAGTTTAGAGCCAAAAAGTGATATGAAAATCATCAAGATTCATGAATTCATTATGAATATATTATTTCAAAATATGAGATTTCAAGTCATCAAGTATGATACAATTATTAAGCATGTTTTCATAATGCATCATCAAAATCATTTTAATTCTTTCTTTCATTTGTAATAACAAGATGATCAATGCTCAAATTTTTGCTAAAATCATGCATCATTTTATGAAAATGTGAAAAATAATTTCGTCATGAAAACCATCAAGTCCGAATATACATTATTCCAAAATGTAGGATTTTAATCTTCATCATTTCAATTCCTCATTAAGCATGATACAAAAATTTAAAGATCAAACATCATGTTTAGAAATGAAATATAAAACATCAAGATACACATGCATGGATTAATCCTAGGCAATATCACAAATCATGCAAGTATCATTCATAATTTTTAGTTTTCAAAAATACTAGAAAGAAAAGCATAGTATAATTTTAAAATAATTTAAATTTTCAAAAAATACAAGAAAAGCATGAAAAAAACTCCTACTAACTAAGTTAAGCATTCATGGTAAGCATTATGTAATTTCAAAATAATTCAAGGAAGTTAAGTTACTTACCTTATAGTCGAAGCCCGTTAAAGCCCAATTCGTCATTTCGTCATTTGATTCTTCTTTGCGCTTCTTCTTCATCTTTGGCCTCTTCCTCCGTTCAAGTTCATTTGTGCTTTTTAATTTTTGTTTAATAAACTTGTTAACATTCATTGTTATGTGTTCAATGTCCTCATTGTCCTCATCACTTGAGTCATCACTCAAGTGGCATTCATTGTCTAATGTTCCAAATCCTTCTTGTTCTTTAGAAGGTGGTTCATATGTTCATCATGTTCCAAATGTTCGAAGAAACTCATTTCATATGTCATTAGTGAACCGATTAGTTCTTCCAATATAAAATTATTTAAATTTTTAGTCTCTTGTATTGCGGTTACTTTTGGATCCCAACTCTTTCGGATGGATCTTAAAATCTTGTTAGTGAGTTCAAAGTTCAAAAAATATTTACCAAGACTTTTCAAGCTATTGACGACATCCGTGAAGCGGGTGTACATATCGCCGATAGTTTCGCTTGGTGTCATTCGGAAGAGCTCAAAATCATGCAATAAGAGGTTTACTTTCGAGTTTTTAACTCTACTAGTTCCCTCGTGCATGATTTCAAGTGTTCGCCAAATATCGAAAGTCGTTTCGCACATTAAAATCTGATTGAACTCGTTCTTATCTAAAGCACAAAATAAGGCATTCATAGCCTTTGCGTTTAAAGAAAATGACCTTTCTCCAAATCCGACCATTCGTTCGTCGGTTTAGAGGAAGGTTGAAAGCCATTTTCGATGATGTTCCACAAATCTAAATCCATTGAAAGTATGAAAACTCTCATTTGAGTTTTCCAATATGTGAAGTCCGAACCGTTAAAGAACGGTGGACGAAAAACCGAAAAGCCCTCTTGAAAACCATTTAGAGCCATTTCTCACGGGTGTAAATCCGAAAGAGAAAGAACGTGGCTCTGATACCAATTGTTAGGGATCGAGCGGCACTAATTCACCCCCCGTGAATTAGTGCAGTGGTAAGGAACGATAAATTTTTCAGCGATTAAAACAAGTTCAGAAACTTCGTACGAATGAATGCAACGTTTCGTTTGAACCCGGAAAGATTGCGTTTTAACTTTAAAACATATATAAGAAGATGAAGAGGAAGTTGGGTAAATAAGGCAGCAAATGAAGAGGGTTTGCAGCAAAGTAAATAGCAAGAACGTAAATGCAAACCAGATTTTTATAGTGGTTCGGTCATCCGACCTACGTCCACTCTCGATTCCTCTTGCTTGAGGCCACCGGCTTTCCACTAGCTATCCTCCTCTAACAGGCGAGGATGAACTCTCTCACAGCACCTCTCCTTTTGATGGGCTTAGGAGATAACCCTTACAAAGCACTCTTACCCCTCTCTTAGACTAGAACACTCTTAAGACTTAGAGGGAAGATTTGACACACTTTCAAGAGAGTTTCCCCCTTCTTTTTTTCAGTTCTAGATGCCTTTCATCCAAGAATGTGAGGGGTATTTATAGGTCTCAAAGTGATTCAAATTTGGGCTCCAAATTTGAATTTTTTTGAGTTTCCCGGTGTCGGGCGGTGCTACTCATGCATTTGTCGAGGCGGTTCTCTCACTTTGTCGATCCTAGCAAATCCCGACACAAGCAGGTGTTGGGCGGTGCTACCACCTGCCTGGGGCAGTTCCACCACCCAGGTCTCGGCCTCTGGGCGGTGCCACCGCCCAGCTTGGGGTGGTTCAACTGCCCAGGTCATTTTTTTCAACACAGTGGTTTCGGCCAAAAACTCAACCGAAATCGGTCCAAACGAAGTCTGAATTGGCTCAAATTTGGTTTATAGGATTAATACCTAATCCTAAACCAAATTATGTGCTAACTACAAATTTTAAAGATATTTTTTAAGTTATTTCAAAGTCCATAAGATAAGACTTCTTTCAGTGAGCTTTCGACGAACTTCCGGCGGTCTTCCAACGAACCCTCGGAAACCATTCTGTGGACTCCCGGCAAGCTCCCGAACTTCACGATGATCTTGGCGAGTTCCAACAAGCTTCATTGGCAAGCTCCGATCTTTCTTGGCAAGCTTCGTGAACTTCTGACGAACCTTCCGGCGAACTTCTGAAAACCCTTCGGCAAGCTCCCTACTCGTTCTCGGTTGGTTCCGGCAACTACTCCCAATGAATCTTCGGACTTCCATCGAACTCTCAAACTCCCAATAATCCATCCCACTTGTCTTCCGGCACTTTGTTTCGCTTTACGTCTTCATCGTCATCGTAGTTAATCCTGCACACAAACAAACAAACACTCTACTTTGATCTAGACAGTTATTACAACACGAATTGACATTCAGTTGCCTGGCACATCATTGGTCAGCGCTTCGTTCGATCCTTCGGCACATCGTCCTCTTTTGCGGTCTGTTGCCCAATCAGCGGATGACCTCCGTAACCCCGATATCCTTGGCGCAACATGCATCTTGGCCTGATGCCTAACGTATGAAGCCTTCAGCCGATTGTCGATCGAACCTCCGGCTCGACATCCAATATCCAGACGTGATCACCCGACGCAATGTTAATTCCTTCAGCGTCAACTATCTAATCCTGATCGATAGTAGACCTGCGTAACTCAAAACGCAGTTAAACAATAAACCACAATCAATTAGTTTCATCATCAAAATCCGAGATTCAACAAGAATAAGGGTGGCTGTGGTTGAGGCGGCAAGAGGGAAGAAGGAAGCAATGTTGTGAGGAGAAGGTAGCTGGGGAGAGATCGCTGGCTGGGGGCAGCGACGGTGACAGTGAAGCAGCAGCAGCTTCAATCTTTGTGTGGCTGCAGGGGGGCCGGGCTGCGTTAGTCCACAGGTCATGAGGCAGCGGCGATGGTCCCTCTCATGCAGCAGCAGCCAGGAAGATGACCGCTGGCTAGAGGTTGCGACGGCGACAGTCATGGGCTGAAAACAGCGACGGCGGAGGTGCGTTGGCCGCCGGTGGGACTCCTTATGCGTAGCTGTCGAGGAGGTGAACGCAGAGGACATGGCCGCGCATGGCTGCGTTCTTCTGCATTTGCCCTTTCCTCTCTTTTTTTTTCTTTTTTTTTATAGTTGGGGCAAAGTTGCAGCGAGAACGCCGAGGATCACCGCTCTGATACCAAATGATAAGTCTCTTATACCAAATGATAAGGCTCTGATACCAAATGATACGGTACTAATACCAAATGATAAGGCTCTGATACCAAATGATAAGGCTCTGATACCAAATGATACGGTACTAATACCAAATGATAAGGCTCTGATACCAAATGATAAGACCCCTTAGGGTTTTATCGTGGAAGAAATGAAAGAAGTGGAGGAGAAGCGGAAAAAGTGAGGGAAAATGAGATAAATGATCGCTTCGAGGGGATCGGCCTCCTTGATCACTTCGAATGGATCAGCCTCCTTAGGTTTAGTTAAAAGACTGAATAATATTTCATTGCCTAATGCAAATGAACAAATACAACCCTATTTATAGAGTTCCACCTAGAGTCCACTAGGACTTGGACTCTTATAAATAAATATTAAATAAATCACTATATGACTCCCTACGTACTAAATAACTCTGTAAATATTATTTAACAATTCAGAAAATAAAGGATCGTAATAGATGCTCTCTTAGCTACAAAGATCTTTTGGTCCTCGAGGTAATAAAAATAATACCCATAAGTTTCCTAAGGGTATCACACGAACTTGCATCATTCTATCCTGGATTCCAACTTGTCGGGGTTGTATCTCTTAACGTGGGTAAAGTAGCCCTAAATCTTAACAACTTTAAGATCATCTTCTTCCATTTTCATATCTCATATGGTGTCAATACTACTGACTTAGTTGGAACTATGTTCAGAAGATAAGCTATAGATTTTAAGGTGTATCCCCAAAATGAGATGGGTAGGTTAGTGAAACTCATCATGGACCACACCATGTTTAACAGTATACGATTCTTCCTTTTGGATACATCATTGAGCTGAGGTGTATAGGTGTCCACTAGGATATAATACCATGGTTCTCGAGGGATTAGGTGAACTCTATACTCAAGTACTCACCTCCTCGATCTGATCAAAGAGTTTTGATACTCTTTCTAATATTGTTCTCTATCTTATTCTTATATTCCCTGAATTTCTTGAAAGTCTTGGACTTATACTTCATTAAGTTCACATGCCCATACCTAGAGAAGTCATTAGTGAATGTAATGAAGTAAGAATAAACTCCTATGGCTTAGTCGATATGGGACAACAAACATCACTATGTATGAGTTCCAACAACTCAGTGGCTCTCTCTTCAATTTTACTAAATGAAAAGTTAGTCAACTTTCTACGAAGGCAAGGCTCGCAAGTTGTATATGACTCATAGTCGAATGAATCTATGTATCCATTCTTTAATAACTTTTAAATCCTTCCCTCATGGATATGGCCTAGCCTATAATGCCACAGGTATACACTATTCACTTCATCTTGTTTTCTCTTAGACGCACTTATATTCATGATATATGGACCAATGTCTAACATAAACAAATCATTATACAATGTTCCTCTCATGATGATCTTATCATCTAACAATATTGAACAATCATTGTTCTCAAAAACTAATTTATATTCACTAATTGTCAACCATAAAAATTAAATAATATTTGTGATAATAGAAGGAACAAAATAGCATGCATCCAATGTAATAGTAGCTCCACCAGGTAGATGTAGGGTGACCTCGCTAACAGCCACTGTAATAACTTTTGCTCCATTACCCATCTTGAGGTCCATCTCACCTCTCGCCAATCTCTCAAGTCTTGTGAGAACTTACAACAAATTGTAGATGTGATAAGCACTGTCGGTATCCAATACCCATGTGTTATCATAAAAATTTGACAAATCAAGACTGATCATGAATGTACCTAATGCTTCTCCAAGCTTCTGTTTCACCTTCTCTGTAAGGTACTCTATGTAATTCCTCTTCCAATGCCTGTCTTTACTATAATGGAGGCACTGTCCTTTGTCCTTTGTTGGGTCTTTCTTAGCAACCTTTGCTTTACCCAGTTTGCCCTTGCCCTTGCCCTTCTTAAGGGACTTCTCTGCCTTTCTTTTCTTTCTAGTCTCACTAGTATAGAGAACTCGCTTCTCTTTTTTTATAGTGGTCTCAGTCTCCCTCAACATATTAAGGAGCTCAAGGAGAGTCTCCTCAAGCTTGTTCATATTAAAATTCATGATAAATTGAGGAAAGAAATTTGATAGGGACTAAAGCACAAGATCTACACATAGGTTATCCTCTAGGACCATTCATAGACTTGTGAGTCTCTCTATCCACTCAATCATCTTAAAGACACGGTTCTGAATCGGTGTCCCCTTAGTCACCCAAGCGTGAAAAAGACTCTTGGATACTCATATCATTGAGTTCTTTTATGTTCCTTAAATAATTTGCAAATATGCATGAGAATGGATATGACATCTACATTTTCATGCTGTCTTTGTAACTCGGGAGTCATGGAGCCCAACATTTAATACTGAGTAAGAGTAGAGTCATCTATATACTTTATATAGTGAGCGATCTCACCCTCACTTTCCCCTTCCTCAGGTGTAGGCATCATTGTATCAAGGATGTTTGCGATCTTCTCCGCCGTGAGAATGATTCTCAAGTTGCGAAGCCAATCCGTATAATTTAGACCAATGAGGTGATTGACATCAAGTATGTCATGTAAGGGATTTGAAAGTAATATTTTCTAAAAATAAATATATAGCAGAAATAAAGAACATACAGATTTTGCATAAAGTAAATAATCAAGATATGAACTTCTATCTTGATGTGCTCCCACTATTTTTCTTGCAAGTCATGCGACACCCTCAGCATATGAAACGGAAGTCTCTAGTAGACTTCTAGCGAGGATCGGGATCCAATTGGTGTCTTAGTGTAATATCAAGGAACTCGACCAATCATACTAAGCCCAAAAAGATAGGCAACTCTTGTTAATCATAACTCCTTGTGATTCCTATCCTGTTCGGCCCCTGAACCATCATGGCCTCGAGGGACTCGACCAACCATGATATTCGGTTAAGTTATCACCATCGTTACAAGATGAGTCTGATTTGATGATACACCCTCGAGAGACTTGACCAAGTATGCCACATCCTCAGTCACCAGTAACATCTCTATGTCGTAGGCAAGATATCAAATTATAATATAGGTGCTCCAAGGGACTCAACCAACTCAACCTATGTCGGGAATCGATTTCTCCTTATAATGATGGAAGGCCATGTGGGTTAATTTAATTACCTTATGTTTACCGACTTAATATTATAAAAAGAGATTATTTTTTATTCGATCTCCTAATATGACGTATCATACACATATAAATATATATGTATCTAATAGGTATATAAGCAATCACATATCATATGAGCAATCACACCAGATGATCATGGACTACAGCATAATGTGACCAAGCCCGAGCCGATGGGCCCAATCACGATCTATGTATGCATCGGCACATCTCCATACCCTGTGATCGTTCATCTTATCTTCGTCAGTTTTGTTAGCATCTTAGCGCATCTCCATGTGTCGCGAACGTCCGTCTCGACTCATGGGTCCCACTATAACTTTCATACTCCCGTTATGCCTTCTCATGTAATTATAATATAATCATAGGCATGTAAGTCTGATAATAAATAAGAAAAAAAATGAAGGCTCACAAGCCCCAATAATAATAATAATCATATCACATGTACACACACATCACACGGTCCATGATCATCCGTCCATATCACATATCACATGTACACATCATCATGTTGGACTACTAAATAACACCACCACTATGTGACGATGCTTGTCGATTATCTATGAGATGCAAGAGCACTGATCAGCCAGCTCTTCTAGGCTAATTCTGTCTTGTGGACCTAGGCAGAGTGGCCTACAGAAGAAAAGACGACGACGAAGGCTTGAGTTGCAGAGTTGTCCTCATAGTTGATTCCAACCTGCCTTCAAGTCAAGGAGTTGGGTAGCACCTCAAAGTTGTCCTTGGATTTGGGCCTTATGCTCTGCCATGCTAAAGAAGTTAAGGCACAAGTGGAGGAGGCTCAGGACATGGCGACTACCACTGAGGATGAGGCTAGAGAGAATATGGTGGAGGCTGAGGAGTGGGTCTAAGTCCTACGTCGAGAGCTAAAAGATGCCCGTTGACAGTTGGGCAAGGCCATCGAGGAGGGTAGGCAGCTGAGGGAGTGGTTGTTGGCCCACTTTAACGAACTAGTGGATGCCCATCTAGCAGTTGAGGAGGTGGAAGGGGCCTGGGAGGAAGAGAAGAACCAGGCCTCTAAGTGGGGGAGGAGGGTCATAGACTCCTACAAGGAATCCGAGGGGTTTCGATATAGTCTCTAGTATTAGGATCGAGTCGGCACTAAGAGGGGGGGTGAATTAGTGAAGCAATAAAAATGTTCGATTTTGAAAAACTTCGGTTCGATGGAAGCCATATCGAAAATCATTTAACTTCGAAAATGTTTGTAAAGCAAGTAAGGTAGTATGCAGTATAATTAAATAACAAAGAGGAGAAAAAGAGAGTGCACACCAAATTTATAGTAGTTCGGTCATTCAACCTATGTCCACTCTCGATTCCTCCTTCGTCAAGACCACCGACATCCACTAACCAATATTTTTTCAATGGATGAAGATCAACTACCCTTTACAACTCTTTCTCCTTTTTATAAGTTTAGGAGATAACATTTACAACCCTGCTCACCCCTCTCTTAAACTTAACCAAGACTTAGAGCTAGAGAGGAGGAATTTTCACACAATTATAATAGAGTTTTCCCTCTTTTTATTCTCAGTTGGTGTGTGTTCTAACTAGGGATGAGATAGATATTTATAGGCTCCAAGTGGATTCAAATTTGGAGCTAAAATTTGAAACACCCTGAGTCTTCAAGGTATTAACGGTACCACCGCTAGTGTTGGATAGTACCACCGCTAGTGTTGGATAGTACCATCGCCTAATCTATCCTGACACTGGGCGGTACCATCGCTTAACACAATCTTGAAGACTGTCTCAGAGACTGAGCCACCAACAGTTCCACTACTTGTTCTGGCGATGCCACTGCTTGACCCACCTTTTGGGTTATGGGTCCAATTAGCCCCTAGTTGAATTGTCTTAATTCTAATCCAATTATAATTTAAACCTATTTCGATTCGATCGATCCTCTAATTCGATGTCTAATCTTCTGATATGTTTCACTCCGGCCCAACTTCTGATTCCTCCTACTTTAATTATCTCTTCCTGATCAAAACTAGTCCTGCAAGTCACAACCCAACCTGATGGGCTAACTAACATATCAACTTCATTTTTGGTCTATCAACCACTGGCCAAAAAGCTTAAGCTAAAACTATTAATAATACACCCATCAGACCTATATAAGACAATCTTAGTCTCACCCACTTCTGATGTGGGACTATTGGACTAACTAAGGGTGTTACAATCTCCTATACTTAAACAGGTTGACGTCCCTGTCAAGGCCTAGATCAGACCCTAGCATGGTGCATGTGAGGCATAGACTAGTGGTGGCTCCATGCTGTGATGAGTTCTCTGACTTCATCCATAGGTAGCCCTTTCCTACTCCAGCCTACCTCACCATGCCCGAATACTAGGTCGACTCTGATACCAAAAGTCATGACTCGACCTAATGGGCTAACTAGCCTATCAACTTTATTTTTGACCTATCAACCACTGGCTAAAATGCTTAAGCTGAAATTATTAGTATTACACTCATCAGACCCATATAAGTCAATCTTAGTCCCACCCACTTTCGATGTAGGACTATTGGACTAACTAGGGGTGTTACACTATGTCACTCAAAACACAGATCAGATCATAAACCCTATCAATTGGTTTTATCATCAAAATCCAAGATTCAATAATCTCTCCCTTTTAATGATGATAACCAAATTGATGACGGAGTTTAAACACTCCCCCTATCAATATGTCTTATTAATAGATCTTTTAAATCAAGAAATTATACAATATTTCAAAACATAAAAGTACATCATATCATGCATAATCATCATCATAACTTCTCCCTCTTTGTCATCAACAAAAAGAAGAAGTATATCTAGCAAGTTTTTAAGATATGCAAGTTTTACAACATACAAGCTAGTAAATTTTTCATCACTTTACAACATGCATGATTACCAAATCATCATTAGGTTTAAAGATGTGCAAGATTGCAAACAATCTTGATTTATTCAAAGAAAATTGAAGTTATAATTGTAAGAAATCAAAATCATGATTTCAATAATGCTTCTCTTTAATACATAATAAGTAGAATCATAGGTGAACAAAGAAGAGATCTCGATTCATACATAATATGTCTCAATTTATCATGAATCATAAGAAGTTTAAGTTATGATTCCAAAAAAAAAATTTATGATTCATTTAAAAAATTCTCCTCTTTAGTAAATGACAAGAAGAAATATAGGAGAAATTGGTTCATGCATAAGAAATATCGAGTCATCAAGATCATAGAAAAATTTTAAGTATCAAGTGAAGGAATTATGATTCGTTTGGCAAAAAGGTTGTCGATTCATACATTAAAGCCATCATTACTTCAACTTATCATGTATAGTTTCAAAATATAAAAACATCAAGCATGATACAAACATTTATTTTCAAAAACATTCATCATTATTTTCAACTTATTCAATTTGGCAAAGCATCAAAATCACTTTCAAGAGATTCAAAATGACAAATAGATTTATTAATCTCTTATTGAAAAAGTCGATAAGTTAGAGATAGAAAATGCATTCCCTTTTTTTGTTTTTCATTTTTTGTGATTTATTTTATATAAGCATGCCTTTGTCTTTTATGTCAAATAAAAATATATATCAATGTTTAAGATCGAAAATTAAATTTAGTCATAAAAATCATTAAGACCAAAAATATAACACATTATTTCAAAACATAAGATTTCAAGTCATCACTACTTCAAATCCTCATGCATAATATAAAATCATCAAGCATGATACCATAACTTTTAACATTTTCATTTCATCATCAAAATTATCAAGCATGATTCCATAAAGCATCTTCAAAATCATTTTAATTCCAATGATATTTCTTTAATTTTTGTTAGTTGTATCAAAATATTTTCCTTTTAAATGAATCTAGCTTAGTGCAAGAAGTTAATCATGCAATTGTCATTCACATTTTTTTAATTAAAATCATGCATCATATTTGAAACCAAAAAGCGATATATAAATTATCAAAATAAACATACATAGAATTATATTTGGTGTACAATCATTATCATAAAACATGCAATTGCCATGATAATTTTTTTAACTAATTTAAATTTATCATGAAAAGTACTAAGTAATTTCAGGGTAAGATAAAAACATTTTTGGTGAGTTACTTACCTCATCTTCGAATGTACTTGATTCATCCTTGAGTGCTTTGAATGCCTTTTTTTTCTTTTGTGCGAGCACCTTCTTCGTTAATTACAGACAATCGCTTTTGTAGTGCCTCGGTCAATTGCATCCATAACAAGTTATGGTATTCTTTTTAAGTTCATTTATGTTTTTAGTTTCTTGTTTTATAAATTTTTTGAATTTTCTCATCAAAAGTTCTATGTCATCATCACTTGAGCTTTCGCTCAAGTAGCCTTCTATAGTTCAAAGTATCAAATCCTTCTTGTTTTTTGAAAGATGGTTCTCATGTTCGTCATGTACCAAATGAGTCATTTCATAGGTCATCAAGGACTTGATAAGTTCTTCAAGTATAAAGTCATTTAGGTCCTTTATCTTTTGTGTTACAGTTACTTTCAGATCCCAATTTTTTGGAAGGGATCTTAGTATTTAATTAATAAGATCAAAATAAAAAAAATATTTACTAAGACCTTTTAAACTATTGATGATATCAGTAAAACGGGTATACATGTCACTAATAGTTTCACTTGGTTTCATTCGAAATAATTCAAAATTGTATATCAAAAGATTAATTTTTGAATCTTTTACTCTACTTGTGCCTTCGTATGTGATTTCAAATATGCGCCAAATGTCATACGCAGTTTCGTAAATAGAAACCTGATTAAATGCATTCTTGTCAAAAGCACAAAATAAAGCATTCATAGCTTTTGCATTTAAAAAAAAGACTTCTTTTCCAAATGATAGAGTGACCCTCTTGAAAGCCAAAAAGAGTCATTTCTCTTAGGTGTTAAACCAAATGAGAAATAACCTAGTTATGATACCAACTATTAGGATTGAGTTAGCATTAAGAGGGCAAGGTAAATTAGTGTAGTGATAAAAACGTTCAATTTTGAAAAACTTTGGTTCGATGGAAGCCGTATCGAAAATCGTTTAACTTTAAAAATGTTTATAAAGCAAGTAAGGTAGTATACAGTATAATTAAATAGCAAAGAGGAGAAGAAGAAAGTGCATACCAAATTTATAGTGGTTCGGTCATTCAACCTATGTCTACTCTCGATTCCTCCTTCGTCAAGAGCAGCAGCATCCACTAACCGATCTTCTTTCAATAAGCGAAGATTAACTACTCTTTACAACCCTTTCTCCTTTTTATAGATTTAGAAGATAACTTTTACAACCCCACTCACCCTTCTATTAAATTTAACCAAGACTTAGAGTTAGAGGGGAAGAATTTTCATACAATTATAATAGAGTTTTCATCTTTTTGTTCTCAGTTGGTGTGTGTTCTAACCAAGGGTATTTATAGGCCCCAAGTGGATTCAAACTTGGAGCTAAAATTTGAACCACCCCGAGTCTTTAGGATATTGGCGGCACCACTGCTAGTGCTAGGCGGTAACACTACCTGACCCTAGGCGGTACTACTGCTCGATCTAGCAGTACCACCACCTAACATAATCTTGGAGACTGTCTTGGAGACTAAGTCACTAACGGTTTCACTGCTTGTTCTGACAGTGCCACCGCTTGACCCACCTTTCGGGTCACTATTTGGGCCTTTCACTTAGCCCAACATAGCCTAAACTTGGGCCTAAGGCCCTTAATTGAGTTGGCCTAATTCTAACATAATTATAATTTAAACCTACTTCAATCTAGATAATTATTACAAAGCTTGAATCGATTATTATTCAGTATGTCATTGGTTCATTGGTGCTTTATTTGATTCTTTGACGCATTATCCTCTCTTGCAGCCTATTGTCTAATCGACTAGTTGACCTCCATAACTCTGATCTTCTTGGCGTAATTTTCACTCTTCTTGGCCTGATGATTGAACCCATGGTATGAAGCTTTCTACCGATATATCGATCGATCCTTTGGCTCGACGTCTAATCTTTTGACATATTCCACTCTAGCGTAACTTCTAATTCCTCTTACTTTAATTCTCTTCCTGATCAAAGCTAGTCCTGCATCACTCAAAACACAAATTAGATCATAAACCCTATCAATTGATTTCATCATCAAAATATGAGATTCAACATCCAATGCTCCAACCAGATTGCATACAAGTTTGAGTACTAGATCACTATCAGTCACTTCAAGGTGAGATACCTCGAACTCAAGGTCAATGAGGATCCTTATGTAGGGCTTCCCTCAGATGCCGAAGTGCTTGCTCCTATGGAGATTCCATTCGACGACTGCTCGACATCTCCTCTAGCTTGGTACAGTTTGGTCTTGGTGTCCCCTTTTTGTTTTTTGTTAGGTCTTATTTTATGGCCTCCTCTTCGGGATGGCATCTGCTTTTGTAACTCATTTTGTCTAGTTTAATGAAAACCTCTTTAAAATATACTATTTGCCTTTGGGATGATTCTTGAGTGGGGTCAAGAATATTTTAAATCCCTTTTCCTCACTTCACCTTACCTCATGGGGCAAGAGCCCCTAAGCCTTAGTTATTGTTGAAGTATCCTCTGGGGAGTCATCAAGGGTCTGGCTCTAGCTCTTCCATAAGTGGGGAAGGCTAGGTGCTAACTTAAAGGGGTCGGGGGTGGTGTTGCCAAGGGCGCAATAGGAGTGTGGGGTCACGGATACTTGGCTCCTCAATGTCGAATCCTGAGGGGTGTTTTTGATAAGGTAAGTGCGAGGCTAACCTTTGCCCCTTAGGAAAGGGAGGAGGGGCCCTCCTTGTCCTAGGCGATCACTAGGAAGAGTGGTAGAAGGGTGCACCTATGACATTTGGCCCTCCTTTTAGTGTCAAAATGATGGTGTCATAAGTACCGTTGATTAGTAAGTCGACACGGTTGGTTCACTATCGAATAAACTATTAGGATCTAGAGCAGCACTAAGAGGAGGGGGGTAAATTAGTGCAGTGGTTAAGAAGGATAAATTTTGATAATTTAAAATGATTTTAGAAACTTTATACGATAAAAATCATGTTTCGACTAAAATCGATTTTGATTAAAGCGTATCGGAAATGTAACTAACTTGAGAGCATTTAGAGATGAAGAAAGGTAGTAAGCAAGTAGAGCAGTGAAGTGAAGATGGTTTGTAGTAAAGTAAATTTACAAGAAGTAAATACAAACCAATTTTTATTGTGGTTCGGTCATCCGACTTATGTCCACTCCCAATTCCTCTTCACTTGAGGCCACTGGCTTTTCCACTAGTTGTCTTCCTTCCAACAAGCGAAGACCAACTCCCTTACACAATACTCTCTTCCTTTTGATGGGCTTAGGAGGTAACCCTTATAAGCACACTCCTCTCCTTAGGCTGAAATCTATCTAAACTATAAGTTTTGAAGTGGTTTTTATAGTGTTTTCTTTCTTTCAAATTCTCTGTGCTTGTATATTCAAACCAGAGATGGGAGGGGTATTTATAGGCTCCAATCTGATTCAAACTTAGAGCCAAAAATCATCCCATCCCGGGTCTATCGGGTTCTGGCAGTACCACCGCCTGTCACTGGCGGTACCACTACTAGTGCACTTTGGTTCTATCAGTGTACTGGGCAGTACCACCACCTGGGCATACTGACCTTGTCAGTGCATTGGGCAGTACCACCGCCCAAGTACTCTAACATTGGACAATATCACCGTCGAGTACAACCTAGGGAACTGAACCCAAGCAGTTCCACTACCCTAGCCTGGCAATGCCACTGCTAAACAAGGTCCAGCACTCTTGGTTGGGCCTTGAATTCAGCCCAAACCAATCCATTAACGGGCCCAATTAGTCCCTACCAAGGTTATAGGATTAACACATAATTTTAATCCTAATTATATGCTAACTACAAAATTAAAGGTATTTCCTATGCTAAACAATGTTCGACAAGTCAAGACTTCTTCCGACGAGCTTCCGACAAACTTTTGGCAGTCTTCCGATGAACCCTTGGACACCATTCTACAGACTCACGATAAGCTCTTGAACTTCACGATGATCTTGGTGAGTTCTAATGAGCTTCTTCGGTAAGCTCCGATCTTTCTCAGCGAGCTCCATGAACTTCCAACGAACCTTCCGGTAAACTTCCAAAAACCCTTCGGCAAGCTCCCTACTAATTCTCGGCCAGTTCCGGCAGCACTCCATCGAATCTTCGGACTTTCGTCGAACTCTCGAACTCCCAACAATTCCATCGTACGTGACTTCGGTACTTTATTTTACTTTATCTTCGTCGTTATCATAGTTAATTATGTACATATAAACCTTAACTCTACTTCAATCTAGTCAGTTACACGAATCAACCTCCTATTGCCGAGCATGTTATTGGTCGGTGCTTCGTCCGGTTCTTCAGCGCATCATCCTCTCTTGCTACCTGTTGCCCAATCGGTGATTGACCTCCGCAACCCCAATATCCTTGGTGCAACACCACTCTTCTTAGCCCGATGCCCAATATCTTTGTCCAAAGCCTTTTGTCGATTTTCGACTAAACCTTTGGCTCGAAGTCCAATATTCTGATATGATTTCCTCCAACACAATGTTGATTCATCCTGTATCAATTATCTAATTCTGATCGATAGTAGACCTGCATGACTCAAAACATAATTAGATAATAAACCACAATCAATTAGTTTCATCATCAAAATTTAAGATTCAATAGGTACAAGCTCATCCGAGTGCCTCTTCCTGGTTGATGTGGGAGACTTGGTGTGGTTGTTGAATCTCAGATTTTGATGATGAAACTAATTGAGTATGTTTTAGTTATCTAACTGTGTTTTAAGATATGTAGGTCTACTCTCGATCAGGATTAGATAATTGACGTAGGATGAATCAATGTTGTGCCGCAGGAAATTACGTCAGGAGATTGGACGTCGAGCTGGAGGTCTGGTCGACGATTAGCAGAAGGCTTCGAACAATGAAATCGGACATCGGGCCAAGAAGAGTAGAATTATGCAGAAGATCAGGGTTACAGGCATCAACTACTGATTGGGCAACAGGCTACAAGAGAGGACGATGAGCTGAAGAAACAAACGAAGCACAGATGTGCCAATGACATACCGGGCGATATTTTAATTAAGCATTATAATAATTATCTAGATTGAAGTAGGATTAGGTCTAATTGGATTGTAATTGGGCCAACCCATTTAGGAGCCAATTGGACCTATACCTGAACAGGTTTAGGCTGGATGAAAGGCCTAAATATAGTTGCTAAACCTTGTTTGGTGATGGCACAACCAGATTGGGGTGGAGGTACCACCTGGGTTCAATCTCCCAGGTGGTCTGGGCGGTGGTACCGCCCTTAAGGTAGAGCGCCCAAGTGCCTAGTACACTGACCGTGTTAGTGTGTTAGGCGGTAGTACCTCTAGATTGAGTGGTGGTACTGCCCAGTGTCAAAGTCAGACTGGCGATGGTACCGCCAATACCCTGAAAAATCGGGATGGAAAGTTTTTTGGCTCTAAGTTTGAATTAAATTGGAGCCTATAAAAATCCCTCCCATCCCTGGTTAGAACACACAAACACAAAGATCTTGAAAGGAACAAAACGCTGTAGAAATCCTTCTAAAATCTCTCCTCTAGCTTTCATTCGTTTTTAACTTCAAGAGAGGAGTGTGTGAGTGCTTGTAAGGTTTACCTCCTAAGCCCGTCAAAAGGAGAGAGAGCTATAAGGGAGTCAGTCCTCACCCGTTGGAAGGAGGACAACTAGTGAAAAATCCAGTGGCCTCAAGAGGAGAGGAATCGGGAGTGGACGTAGGTCGTATGACCGAACTACTATAAAATCGGTTTGCATTTACTTTATTGCTCTTTATCTTTCTGCAAACCTATTTACTTTACTTATTCACTGCTCTCCTTCTTCTCTTAATGCTTTCAAGCTAAACATGTTTCTGATACGATTTAATCAAAATCATTTTTATCATATGAAGTTTCTAAAATTTTTAAATCGCCAAAGTTTATCGTTCTTTACCGCTACACTAATTCACCCCCCCTCCCCCCTCTTACTGCCACTCTAGATCCCAACAATTAGTATCAGAGCCTCGTTATTTTTCATTCGGATTCACACCCACGAGAAATGGCTCTTCACAGCTTTCAAGAGGTTGTTTCGATTGTTCATCCTCCATTCTTTAACGGAGGATGGACTACACATATTGGAAAACTCGAATGAGAGTTTTCTTGATTTTCTAGATTTAAACTTATGAAATATTATTGAAAATGCTTTTCAACTTTCCTTTAAACCGATGAATGAATGGTCAAATTTAGAGAAGAAATCTTTTTCTTTAAATGCAAAGGCTATGAATGTCTTATTTTATGTTTTAGACAAAAACGAGTTTAATCATATTTCTACATGCAAAACAGCTTTTGATATTTGGCAGACACTTGAAATCACGCACGAGGGAACTAGTAGAGTCAAAGACTCAAAAGTAAACCTCTTATTACATAATTTTGAGCTCTTCCGAATGACACTAAATGAGTCTATCGACGATATGTATACTCGTTTCATGGATGTCATCAATAGCTTGAAAAGTCTTAATAAATACTTTTTGAAATTTAAACTCACTAACAAGATCTTGAGATCCCTTCCAAAAAGGTGGGATCCTAAAGTAACGGCGATATAAGAAACTAAAAATCTAAATGAATTTCCATTGGAAGAACTAATTGGGCCATTAATGACCTATGAAATGACATTCTTGAAATATGTTGAACTTTATGAACACTTGAACCACCTTCCAAAGAATAGGAAGGATTTGGAACTCTAGACTATAAAATGTCACTTGAGTGATGACTCAAGCGATGAGGACAATGAAGAGGACATTGAACTTTTAATCAATTTTAATAAGTTCATTAAGTAAAAATCTAAAATAAAAAATGAACTTGAACGGAGGAAGAGGCCAAAGAAGAGGAAGGCACCCAAGGACGAATCAACAACTTCCAAAAGGCAAATGGCAAATTATGCTTTGACGGGCTTCGACTATAAGGTAAGCAACTTAACTCCCTTGAACTATTTTGAAATTACATGATGTCTTTTTATGAGTGCTAAATTTAGATAGTAGGAAATAAAAAAATTATTTTCAAAAAATTATATCATGCTTCTCTTTTTAGTGTTTTTGAAAAATAAAAAAAAATTGATCATGAAAAACTATATTGTTAAAGTTTCATGCATGTTATGATTCAAAACTTTGAATGATTATGGATGATAATTACATGATGTGTGATAATGCAATTCCATGCATATGATTTCCGTTTCAATCTCGATGTATGGTTTTGACATAATAAATCAATTAGTATGATTATACACCTAATAGCATTAATCCATGATTGTGTATTTTGTTTTTCATGCTTAATGATATTATGCATGAGAATTTGAAATTATGATATCCTATATTTTGGAATGATGCCTTGATGGTTTTGACAAAACTTGTGAATCAGATTTATATGATGATACTTTTGACTCTAAACATGATGCTTGACACTTTCATAACATTTCTTGAACATACTCAACCTAAAATGAAACATGTAGAAAAAAAACAAAATGTATGATCGTGATGAATTCATGTTGATCTTGGTTTCAAAACAAGATGCACTGTTTATTACACAAAAATTAAACATCATGATAATGGCATGTTTCATGATAATGCTTGCACACCAAATGTGATTAAAGATAGAAGCAAGCATATTGATGATTTCGCTTTCAACATAATGCATGGCCTTTTACATAAAAATTAAAAATGTACTATCATTTTTTATGTATTTGGTCTTGACAGTTTTATAACGAAACTTATGTCTCATTTTTTAAATGTTGAAACATATTTTCATAAAAGATTTGAGCATACCTTATGAAATCATCCTTGATAATGATGAAATGAAAATATTAAAAGGATGTTATCATACTTGAAAGTTATGGAATCATGCTTAATGATTTGTTTTACGAAATTTACCTTTTTGTTCTTAAATGTTGACACTTATTAAAGGCAAAGGCATGCTTATAAGATAAAATACATAAAAAAAGAGATTGCATTTTCTATCCTATTGAGGTTAATGAATTCATTTCATGAATCATGTGAATCTCTTATGAATGAGATTTTGATGATATGTTAAAAGAATCACTTAAAAAAAAGGGGGAAATGCTTTTTCCATCTTATCGAGATTAATGATCTCATTTATGTGAATCTCTTGATATATGAAAATGGTTTTGATGATAAGTTTTATTCAAGTCTATCTATGTCATTTATGAATCTCTTAAAAGTGATCTTGATGAATTGAATGAGGTTTATGAATCATGATTGCTTCCTTTTACCATTTACTAAAGAGGAAAATAATCCAAGTCATAATCTTGATATCTTGATTATTGAAATCCTTCTTTATGAAATGCAGTCTAGATATCTTTTATGATAAATCATTATTAAAAGGATTTATCAAATGAATCATGTTCTTCTTGACTTTTTCTTGATATCATAAAAATGACATGATTTCTTTGACTTGAATGCATCATGAAATGATTGAAATATTGATTGTTGCAATTTTTTAGATATCATTATATTTCCTCCCTTCTTTTCAACGTTGATTAAAGGGGGAGAGAAAATATGTTGGGTTGAATAATAAATTGCAATTCAAGAGTTGATTGTCATGATTAATTTTTGTCATGTTAGCTTGAATGTTAAATTCATATTCATGACTTGAATTTTGATGATTGAAAATTGATGAAATTTTCTTTATGATGAATCATTGAATCATAATTTTGATACTTCCTAAATGGAATATTTATGAATCATGAATGTAAATTTTTGATACCCCATTGATCTCTTGATTAAATATTTATCTTTGTTGATTGTCATAATTTCAAAATTCATGTAAAGGAAAAAGAATTATACTCTTCCCTTCTTCTTGACAAAAACAAAGGGGGAGAAAGTTTTTGCTAGCTAGAACATGCAAAGGAAGGCAAAGGTTGCACTTCTCAAGAGAGAAGAAACAAAAATTATATGTATATTACAAAGGAAGCAAAGAAAGTACAACTTGTACATCTCAAAAGAAAATAAACAATTGCTACCTTGCAATCTCAAGAGAAGCAAAGTGCAAACTTGCACAAGAAGCAAGTATTGAATTGTCATGATTGCACATCTTTAAAAACTTGCCATAATTGAATGTTTTAAAGTGATGTATGTTAAACATAAATCTTGATAGCTAGTGTAATTGTAAAACTTGCATATCCTTAATACTAGCTAAGATGCAACTTCTCCTTTTTGTTGATGACAAAGAGGGAGAAGTAGATTGATGGCTTCATGCATTGTATTGAATATTTTAATTTGCATGATGTTTTTTATAACATGATTTTGATACATGTTGCTTGGATTTGGGATAATCCAAGTGTTCTATCAATTGCATATTGATAGGGGGAGTTTGTCTAAACTCCGGAGAGTTAAGGTTAACTTCGTCATCAATTAGTTGTCATCATAAAAAAGGAGGAGATTATTGAATTTCAGATTTTGATGATGAAACTAATTGAGTATGTTTTAGTGATCTAACTATGCTTTGAGATACGCAGGTCTACTCTCGATCAAGATTAGACAATTAACGTAGGATGAATCAGCGTTGCGCTAAAGGAAATCATGTTAGGATATTGGACGTCGAGCTAGAGGTCTAGTCGATGATTGGCAGAAGGATTCGGACAATGAAATCAGGCATCGGGCCAAGAAGAGCAGAGTTACACCAAGAAAATCAAGGTTGCAGATGTCAACTATTGATTGGGCAACAGGCCATAAGAGAGGACAATGTAGCGAAAAAACGGACGAAGCGCCGATGTGCCAATGACATGCTGGGCGATATTTTGATTAAGTATTGTAATAATTATCTAGATCAAAGTAGGATTAGGTCTAATTGGGTTGTAATTGGGCCAACCTAGTCAGGGGCTAATTGGGCTCGTACCCGAATAGGTTTGGGCTGGATGAAAGGCCCAAACATGATTATTGAACCCTGTCTGGCGATGGCACTACTAGACTGGGGCGAAGGTACCGCCTGGGTTCAATCTCCCAGGTGGTCTGGGCAGTGGTACTGCCCTAGGGCAGAGTGCTCGGGCGGTGGCACCGCTGGCTGGGCGGTGGTACCACCTAGTATATTGACCGTGTCAGTGTGTCAGGCGGTAGTACCGCCTAGTATTAAAGTCAAACTGGCGGTGGTACTGCTAGTGACAGGCGGTGGTACCGCCAATACCCCGAAAAATCAGGATGGAAAGTTTTTTGGCTCCAAATTTGAATCAAATTGGAGCCTATAAAAACCCCTCTCATCCCTAGTTAGAACACACAAGCACAGAGATCTTGAAAGGAACAAAACACTATAGAAATCCTTCTAAAATTTCTCCTCTAGCTTTCATTCATTTTAAGCTTCACGAGAGGAGTGTGTGAGTGCTTGTAAGGGTTACCTCCTAAGCCCGTCAAAAGGAGAGAGAGCTGTAAGGGAGTCAATCCTCACCCGTTGGAAGGAGGATAACTAGTGAAAAAGCCGATGGCCTTAAGAGGAGAGGAATCGGGAGTGGATATAGGTCGTATGACCGAACCACTATAAAATCAGTTTACATTTACATTATTGCTCTTTATCTTTCTACAAACTTATTTACTTTACTTGTTCACTGTCCTCCTTCTTCTCTTAATACTTTCAAGTTAAATACGTTTCCGATACGATTTTATCGAAATCATTTTTATCATACGAAATTCACCCCCCTCTTAGTGCCACTCAGAAGCAATCTTATCAGTGACAACCCGGTTTAGGATAACCCGATAGATGGTCTAGGATCTTCCTAGCTATAAGGTTCCCTCTCTGGGCCGGGTCGTCTAGGTGTCCTCAAGAAATGATTTATCTTGTGGTTCCATGGCTGTCCTGATAGCGAGGTTGCCCCTTATTCGTCGACCAACTTACATAATAGGCCGGCACTAGGGGTTGCCAAGCGTGGCCCCTCTAATACTTAAGTTAGTGAAGGGGACAAGAAAATAGTTTGAGCTATGTAATTGGGTAAAGTGTAGAGAATTCTCTCCCCCCCTCCCCTGCCCCACCACCGCACACTTCTTATTGATCGGTCCGAGATAAAATTAGGTCAACCGCTTGATCATTCTCCGATCTTGATAAGATAGAGTGGTTATCGAGACATATTATAGTACTATTTTTAAGGTTGGTGACTTGGAGCCCTACTTGAGCATTAGCCTCAATGGCAGATGAGCTGGCATGGGGCAAAAATATCCCTAGCAAGTGCAAATAACTAAAATCAAATAACATATATCAAATATATTATACATATCTTTCAATGTTACTTAAAGAGACTTTATCTGATTTATAAGTGCATCATTGTCGGATTCGAAAACTATAGTAATGTCGATCTACAAGAAAAGCTAGATTCATTTTCTTCTTTCTTCCTATGCTTCATAGGACCACTAGGAGTGATGAATTATGAATAAATAGGAGATGAGAGAAAATACGTAATATATAAGTAACTGATTATTTTGTCTCTAGGAGGTCATGTCATTTTATAGGCAAGAATAGAGAGTCTAGGATAAGTAATTAGAAAAATCCCTTAAGTTAAGGTTATCTCCTAAAAAATCCTATCATAATTGGACTTCCTTTCCATTAATTGATAATCATAATTAAAATCCAATCATATCTATAATATATCTTCCTTAATTAGATAAAGTTACATAATCTAATAGTCTCTCATTTTGCCCATTAAATGGTAAGATTAAAAAAAATTAAAATCAAAATCAATAAAATAAAACTTTATTTAAAAATAGTTTTACTTAATTAGATTCTGAAGCATAAAAAAATTATTTTAAACATACGCACGAACTTTATAGAATAGGTCAATAAATCTAATAAACATAATACTACATTAAGTCTGACTACCAATGTGAGTCATAGCGGTTATATATCATACCTCCTTCTCTATACCATAACACTGTTAGCCTTTTCTGATATAGTTCAAAATAACTTTTGTAATTTGTTTTGTCAAAATAATCTTATTAGCATATTCAAGCAAAGTATGTACATATATATGAACAGAATGACAAAAATAAATAACTTTAATTAGGTAAACAAAAATATTAATTATAGTGTCCACTCAAACAAATATCACCATATATTTTATGGGTTACTTACAAACCTAATCAAAAGAATATGTTCTTTTAAATATTTTAGGTTATAAGTTATATGTGAATGGATCAGCAATCAATAGTGAAACTCAAGTTCTTAATTAACACTAATTATTTTTAGTCTCTCTTTCTCTAACCAACCATAAAGTACTTTATACCATAATGTATAGAACTACTACAGTACTCATTATTCTTAGAGAAGAAAACTACTGTGATATGTTATAAAGTATCTTCAATGACCTAGTAATTGAGTCTAATTACACTAAGTTCTGAGATAAAATTTCACAGTCATAAAGCTTGATTAGTGACCTTAAAGCATGAAACAAAATCAACTTTTACTATTGATAATGCAATAATATATTGTTTAATATATTTTCTATAAATTGCTCATTCAAGTAATAAATATAAAACATAAAATAGACTTTCTATTATCGAGGCAATTATAGAATCAATATTTGAAAATACTATCATTTCAAGTTGATCTAGTCTTATATATGTGAGCATATAATCCTTTGTTTCTTCTAAATATCTTATTATTTTCTTTATAGTATTTTAATATTTTATTCCTAGGTAACTCTAATATATACCCAATATTCTGAGTACAAAATTGATATATGATCTAGTATATGCTTGAGTATATAATAGACTTCTAACTATACATATATAAAAAAAATATTTTTTATTTAATTATTTGTAAGTTATTTTAAAAATATTTATTTTAATTAATTTTTTTTACATTTATCATTTGCTGAACAAAGTTGTAAACTGAATCTCTTTAAGACTCGATCAATATATCATTTCTGAGATAATCTTAGCAACCTTTGAGATGTATTTTTGAATATCTCAATGCTAATAATATAAGATATCTCATTTATATCAACTATCTTAAAATTCTTGATAAGAAATTTTTTGGTTCGGTATAATAAACCATGATCACTATTGACAAGTAAAATGTTATGCACATATAAACCAATATAATAAACTAGCTCCCATTAATATTCAGATATAAATGCTGATCAATAGTATTTTTCTTAAATCTGAAGAAAATTATAATATTATGAAATTATATAAACCATTATCTAGAAACTTGTTTAAGATCATAAATTTATTTCCTAAATTTGTATATCAAATTTTACATTTCTTTTATTTTTTTTACGAATGGTTTAGGTTAATTCATATAAATCTAGATCTCCATTTAAAAAAATTATTTTTACATACATATGATATAACTCAAAATCATAATGAATCATGAATATCATGATAATTCTTAATAAATTTATTTTAAAAATAAAACTAAAAAATATCTCGTTATGATCAATGTATTCTTTATGAATAAAATATTAGACCACAAGTCTCACTTTTATATCGTTCAATATTATCCTTTGAGTCATGTTTATATAACAGACTTTTTTACAATTATTAGATAATTCAATGAGTTCCCAAACACTATTTTGATCCATTAATTTTAACTTTTTTTATTACATCATACTAATTCTTAGAATTATTATTTTTTATAACTTATAAAAATAATAAGAGATCATTTGATCCCTATGTCATAATATAATTCTTATAGATATACTGCATAATAAGAAAAAAAATGATAGATCTCCTTTCCCTTTGAGATATTCTCAAGCTTGTTGATTATAGTTATTCTACAAGATCATTAACAACGACATCAACATTATCTGATAATTCATCAATATTATTTTATTATTCGCTCTTACTAGTTCATTATTTTTCAAGAATTTTATATTACCAAATTCAACAATCCTTGTACTATGAATAAGGTAATAAAATCTGTATCCTTTTGAATTTTTCTAGGTAAACAATGAAATACCTATAAATAGTTCTAGAATCTAATTTCTTTTCATGTGAATTGAAGACCTTTATTTTTGCAAGGCAATCCTAAATATATAAATATCTTAAGTTGGATTTCTTACTAGTTCATAACTCAAAAAAAGTTAACTTACTAGGAACTCTGTTCAATATATACATAACCATCCTTAGAGCTTCTCCTTATATTGATTTGGGTATAGAAGAATAACTCATCATCCTCCTAACCATATCCATAAGAGTATGATTTTTCTTTTTAGCAATCTTATTATATCGTGGCACATCTGGTAAAACATATTAAGCATAGATATTTCTCTTTTTTAGTAATTTAGTAAAAAACCAGAATTATCATCAGGCTTGTTATAAATATAATATAATTTATCATCCCTATCAAATATAATAATTTTGACTTTTCTATCTAATTATCTCTCGAGTTCATTTACGCATATATATAGGTGCCAATAGTTTGAGATTTTACATGAATTAGATATATATAATCATATTTCAACAAGTTATTTGTAAAGGTGATAAGATGTCTCTCTCTACTAGAACAGGAAACATGGAGTGATCTGTAAATACAAATATATATAATCTCAAGGATTTTATAAAACTATATTTTATTCTAATATCTGATTATAAGATTATTGTAGACTCAAGATTCATATTAATTTTATACAAATCATCATACAAAATTTAAAAGTTAACTTTTATTGAATCATAAATATGTTGAGTTTATAACCTCCAAAGGTAAAATAATATTATGATAATTCTAAATAAAGAACTTAAAGTTTTAGAATTATATAAACATAGCATTTATCCTCAATATCTATCAAACAAATCTTTTCTAGGCGTAGGCGATAAGTACTAATTATTATCGATTTCATTTTAAGATAATTCCCTGTAATACTGTATATTGCATACTCTTTTAGTTTTCATATTAAAATAAATCCATATTATTGGTAACATAAGTTGGTGCAAAATAATAAATCCATCAAGTATTAGAAAATGAGTTTTGTAATGTTTGATTTGAAATATATAAAAGTCATACTTATACTTTTCTTTTTCGAACCAAGCCCTATAGTCTATCTTCATATGACCTTTCTCACCATAGAAGTAACATTTTATTATGAAGATTTTTCTTTTATGAGTTTATATCGCATTTATAAACCCAAGTGATTTATGCTTCAACTTTCTTTTAATGTTATCTACTCCTTAAGTAATACCCAAAATATTATGAGTCTTTCCTATTTAAATTTTAATTCTTTCTAAACATATATATTAATCATCTCATTTAAATTTTACTTATCCTTAATTTTATTATAGTAAATTTTAAATGAGCCAAACTAAGAAAAAATAAAATTAAGAATAATCTATATAAGAAAGAACTCAACTATATTTATGCCTAATGGTTTTTTATTTTATAGCTTGTCAGCTATATTAAGGGTATAATTTTGAATTACTCAAATGCTATCATACTAAATTTTAGTTATTTTTTCATTAATATACTAGCCAATAACTTACTAGTAAATTTAAATTAATTTTTAAATAAGTTAGCATATTAGTTATAGGCCATAATAAAGTCTAAATATTATTAACAATCAATATAAGATTGAGTCTTTTAAATATTTTTTATTATTTATCTCAATTATTCATTTTATATAACTTTCAGTAGTTATGTATGTGATTCTTTCAACTAGTCTAATCAAAGTCAAACACATCAATTTTAAAAAATATATATGAATATTTATAAAAAAAATAATGATGAAAATACCACTATAACAAAATAATATAATATTAATACTTTAAATTTTTTAATAAATATTGAACTAATGATAGCATCTCTATTTCACCTCAAGAAATATTGACATATTTGTTTACTCAAAATTATTCATGGATGAAATCATCCTTATGAAATAATATTACTACATTTGGGTATACAATCATAAACTATAAGGATATCCAAAATAGCATCATCATATACTTTCATATAATTATTTAAAATACATTCTCCTAGAGAATTATTTAAATCTCAGAATTATATATGTCATTATGAATATTATTTTTTTAATATCATTCAGGGCTAATTTTTAATATAGTTTTATAAGTTATTGATCTAGACCACTTTAGTAGTCACATGACAAATACAATAATATAAAATATAATTTAAAATATATTATGAATAATAAAACCTTTATTATAATTCACATCCTATAAGTCTATCAACTTATGCTACTTTGACAGTTGCTAATCAGATAAAACATAAAGATATGAGTTACAAATAATATTTATCAAAAAATTTTAATCTAGTTTATATTTTTATAATTTAATAATAATAAAAATAATTATTATAATAATTATCAAATATTAATCCATATAAAAGAAAACTCATATGATAATTATAATTATGATGAAATATATATCATCCCTTTATGTGAAAAATAAATATTATTTTATAATTTCAAACGTATGCATGTAAATAACTAAATAAATATACAAGAATAATAAATATAATTTTAATTATCAAATTTAAAATTTTATCAATATATCATATGAGAAAACTATAAAAGAAAAGTGTAATTTGTTATGATCGAATCGGCACTAAGAGGGGGAGGGGTGAATTAGTGATTTTGAAAAATTTTCATCAATTTGAAGATTCATTCGATAAAGCTTGTATCAAAAAGTGTTTAAACTTGAAAATATTCATAGGACTGTAATGTGCAAGTAAAGTAATTTGCAAAATAATTAAGCAGTAAAGAGGAGAAGACACTAATTTTATAGTGGTTCGATCATCGTGACCTACATCCACTCTCGATTCCTCCTCCATCAAGGTCACCAGCTTCCACTATCGATCTTCTTTCAATGAGCAAAGATCAACCACCCTTTTACAACTCTTTCTCCTTTTCACAGGTTTAGGAGATATCCTCTACATGTCTCACACCTTTCAGATAAAATTCTAAACTTTTCAAGAGGAGGGGAGGAACACTCAACACTTTTCAAGATTACAACTTTGATTTACTAGAGTTTTAGTTCACTTTTTTCTTATGTAATCCTAGCAGGGATGAGTGGGGTATTTATAGGCCCTAAATGGCTTCAAAAATAAAGCCAAAATTCAAATTTCTTGATCTTCTAGGTACGGGCAGCACCATTGCCTGCATTGGGCGATGCTACCTCTTGTAGCACCTTGAAAATAGGGGCGCTGGTGATACCATCACCTACTAGCTTTAATGCTGGTGGTACCACCACCCAGACTAGGTGGTACTACCGGTTGTAGCTTAGAAAAATGCGCTTTTTCATTTTTCCAACTTATAGACGGTTCTACCGCCTGACCCAACTTTTGGGTCACTGAATGGGCCTCACAATAAGCCCAAATCAGTCCCAATTTAGGCTCAATAGGCCCCTAATTGAGTTACCATGGTTACACTTGAATCTAACTCAATTTTGACCTAACCTTCAATAATTAAGACATAAATAACTAAAGACAATAATTCTTTATTGCCTAGCATGTCATTTCATCTGAACTTCATCCAAACTTTCAGCATGTCATCCGAATCTATGGTATATCGCCCGATCCTTCAATATATTAACTCTTGCAACTTCTGATCTTAGTGCAATGTTTGATTCTTCTGGCCCGATGCTCAATTTCTGACTCAAGCCCAACGTTTGATCTTGCTTTAATTGTTTTACCTTTTCTAATCGAAGTTAGTCCTGTAACACTTTTCTCAAAATGTAAATTAGATCACAAACTTATCAATTGATTTCATCATAAAATACGAGATTCAACATAATTTATATAATTTTTAAATTTCATATGAAACATAAACCAGTCAATCCTATTTAATTAGGCAAGCTCAAAATTGAGCTATCCAAATTGGGCTCATGGATTTAGGCCAATTATTTTTCCAATTAGGCCCATCAAAATTAAAGATGATTAAAATAAAAAATTGATCAAAATGTAACTTTTTTTCAAATTTGATCAGAGCTTGATTGATCGAATCTAAATCTAGTCAAGCAGTCAAAATATGATCATAATTAAATCTGATCAAAATATTTGATTAAAATAAATTAACTTAATCAATTTTATAATTGAAGATATTAGTCAAAAAAATTTAATTTCTAAAGGCCCAAACTATGATCTTATGTGGGATATGTAATGGAAATATTTGATTTTTAAAGGGCATAAATAAAAAAAAAATTAAGGACATCAATCAAAATTATGTTTTTTATTTTTGAGAGGTAAAAATATCCTTTAAAAAAACCTTTAATTCCCACGTTGTTGCCGTCATTGTATTCCACCACACCCACGCACACGGGTCTTGTTGGCGGTGGATTGATCGTCCGCTTGCACGTTGCCCACGGTGGTGCAGCTCTTCTCATGTAGCCGATCAATGACCTCACAAGTCGCTGTGCTATGTTGTCATTGTTAGGATTGAGTCCTGCACTAAGAGGGGGGGATGAGTTAGTGTAGCAATTAAAAACATTAATTTTGAAAAATCATTTCGTATGAAAAGTTTCGTTCAACAAAAACTGATATCGAGTGCGCTTTAACTTAAAAAGATTTGTAAATGAAAGAGGGCAATGATGATGAGCATAAAATAATAAAGAGCAGAATAAATAGAGAGGCATGCCAATTTTATAGTGGTTTGATCATCCGACCTACGTCCACTCCTGATTTCTCCTTCGTCGAAGCCACCGGCTTTCACTAGAAGTCTTCTTTAAACTGGGCAAAGACTAATTGCCCTTTTATAACTTAATTCTCCTTTTAATAGGTTTAGGAGAGAACCTTTATACCCCCACTCAGTCCTCTCTTTAGACTTAACCAATACTAAACTAGAGGGGAGAAATTTTGTTACTATTACAGTAGAGTTTTCCCTCTTTACTTTTCTCAGTTAGTGTGTGTCTAACCAAGGATGAGAATGATATTTATAGGCCTCAAGAGGATTCAAATTTGGAGCCCAAATTTGAATCACCCTAGATTTTTAGGGTGCTGGCGGTACCACCACCCAGGCTTTTTGTCACTGAGCGATACCATCGCCCAGTCTAGTGGTACCACTAACTGGGTTCTCTGATATTGGGCGGTACCATCGCCCAGGTAGAGTCTCGGCTACTGGACCTGGGTGGTACCACAGCCCAGACTTAGCCTTGGAGGCCGAGCCTTCAAGCGGTTCCACCACCCACCGTGATGGTGCCACCGCCTGATGTGGTACCAGGGTATTGTTTGAGCCTTTCATCTAGCCCAACACAGCCCTGATTCGGACCCAATTAGCCCCTAATTCAGTTGTTCTAATTTCAATCTAATTAGACCTAATCCTACTTCGATCTAGATAATTATTATAAAGCTTTGAATCTATTCATTGTCCGGCATGTCATTGATCTATCAGCGCTTCGTCCAATTCTTCGGCACATCATCGTCTCTTGCGACCTGTAGCCCAATTGGCAGTTGTCCTTTATAACTCCAATCTCCTTGGTGCAACTCCGCTCTTCTTGGCCTGATGCCCTAATCCTTTGTTTGAAGCCTTCAACCAATACGTCGACCGATCCTCCAACTCGACATCCAATCTTCTAACATGTTCTCCTTTGGCCCAATGTCTGATTCTTCCTATTTTAATTATCTAATCCTGATTGAAAGTAGTCATGCGTCACTCAAAATGTAGTTATATCATAAACACAATCAATTGGTTTCATCATTAAAATCCAAGATTCAATTATCTCCTCCTTTTTGATGATGACAACCAATTGATGACAGAGTTAAACTTAACTCCCCCTATCAATATTGCCATATTGATAGATCATTTGAATTCAAAAATCATGCAATAATCAAAAAGTTCAATACATCATACAATGCATGATCATCAACATATTTCTCCCCCTTTATCATCAACAAAAAGAAGTGTATCTAGCAAGTTTTAAAGATATGCAAATTTTTACAACATACAAACTAGATTTACGTCACTTTACAACATGCATGATCACAAAATCATCATTTTAAGGATGTGCAAGATTGTAAATTTTCAAGTTTGCACTTTTTCATCTTGAGTTTGCAAGCTAGCAATTCTTGGTGATGTTTCAATATGGTAAGTTCTTTCTTCTCTTTTAAGAAGTACAAGCTAGGAATTTTGCTTTGTGATGCACAAGTTAGCAATTCTTGCTCCTCCTTTGTCATTGTCAAATGAAAGAGAATAACACAATGATATAGTTTCTTCTTTTTACAATAACTTTTCACATCAATTAAAAATTTATATCAATCAATATTTTAATCATCACATGATGCATACACGCCAAAAAAATGAAAAGAAATCATGTCATGAAAGATATAATATCAAAGATCATTAAGTCATGAATACCAAAAGATATGATTTTTTTGTCAAATCTCCCTTTTTGCAAATAACAAAGAAGAAATCTTAGGAGACCAAGGATCTCAAATCATAAAGAAAATACAAGTTGTAAATCTGAGATAACAAGAGAACAATCATGATTTATTTGGATACTTCTTCTCTTTAGTAAATGATAAGAACAAAATGAATTGATAAAGATATAAGCATCGAAAATGATTCATATTAAAATATATCTTAAGTTGTAAACATGAATAAATCAAGCATTTGTCAAACTGAAATCATCATCAAAATCACATTCAAGAAATTCATAAATAACAAGCATAGATTCATGAATTTCTTATTAAAAAATCGATAAGATTGAGATAGAGAATTGCATTTCATATTTATGTGTTTCTATTTATGTGATTTGCTTCTTATAAGCATGTCTTTGCCTTTAATGCTAAATAAAAACAAGTATCAATGTTCAAGAGTAAAAGGCAAACTTTATCATAAAGATCATTAAAGCCAAGAATATAACATGTCACCTAAAAAACAAAAGATCTGATTCATCATGATAATACCAATTATAACATATTTCCCTTCTTATGTGTTTTATTTTTATATAAGCATGCCTTTATCTTTTATGTCAAATAAAAGCATGTATCAATATTTAAAATCGAGACATGTCATAAAAATTGTCAAGACCAAAAACACATTATTCTAAAATATAGGATTTCAAATCATCATTACTTCAAATCTTAATGCATAATACCATAATATAAAATGATTACATCATCAAAATTATCAAGTATGATTTCATAAGGTATGTTCAAATTTGCTATACAAAAACCAAGCATAATGTTTGAAATAGAAGCAATGTAAAATCATCAAGATATATATGATTACTTCTTAAAACATAAATAGATTTAATCTTATTTGGTGTACATACAATATCACAAAATCATCCAATTATCATTCATAATTTTAATTTTCAAAAATCACTAGAAAGAAAAGCATGATATATTTTTGTAAAATTTTTATTTCCTACAAACTAAATTAAGCAGCTCATGAAAGATCAAGTAATTTTATAATAATGTAAAAATATTTAGGTTGAGTTACTTACTTAAAAATATTTTGGGTGAGTTACTTACCTTGTTGTCGAAAGCCGTCAAAGCACAATTTGCAACTTCATCTTCGGATATACTCGATTCTTCTTTGTGTGCTTTTTTCTTTTTCACTTTTGCATACTCGTCTTTGGAGTACCCCGGCTTCTGGCCTTTATAGCAAGAGGTTGTGTTCTTATTAGGTTTATTTTTATTCTTTGATTCTTGTTTAATAAACTTTTTAAATTTCATTGTTTGAGTTCAAGGTCATCATCACTTGAGCCTTCGCTCGAGTGGTCTTCTATAGTTCAAAGTCTCAAATCCTTCCTGTTCTTTGGAAGGTGGTTCTCAAGTTCATCATATTCCAAGAAGTTCATTTCATAGGTCATTAAAGACCCGATGAGTTTTTCCAATGAAAAAATATTTAAATCTTTTGTCTCTTGAATAGTAGTTACTTTCAGATCCCAACCTTTTAGAAGGGATCTTAAAATCTCGTTTATAAGTTCAAAACTCGAAAAAGATTTACCAAGAGCTTTTAAACTATTGATAACATTCATAAAATGGGTGTACATGTTGCTGGGAAATCGTGAATCGACATCTCATGCGCAGCGAAAAATAAAAAACAAGATAAGATTTTTCATAGTTACATACTTGACCGTTATGCGATGATTGATGCGTGAAAAATTATAAATCCAAAAAATCACACGTATCATGTTAGGAGCATTACCTAGGGAGATCATATATCGCTAAAATTTTCAGATCCGATGAAGAGGATGAAGGAGCACTAGCATACTCCTCTCTAGTGGTAATCCACATCACGGATATAGCGATGACGCTCCTCAGATCACCGTGAGATCTCCCTCTCCACGTGCACCACAAGACTGTTGGAGCCGAGGAGGAGAGGAGGCTAAGGAGAATAGGAGGGGTTACTTCCAATAGCTATAGCCTATGAACCAGGTAGTTCCTCATATTTATAGATGTGCAGGAAGCTTATCCTTAATGGATCCTATTCATATTGGATCTCTATCCAATTCATATTAGATCTCTATCCAATTAGATGTCTATTCAATCATCTAATTTGATCTCATCCAATTATCCGATTAAATCTTATCTATAGGATCCAAAACAGGGGCTCCGCAAATATCTTATATCTGCATCTCTACTCGTCGTAACATCTACCTAATGTGTGTGAATTTCTAGGCCCGATACCGAGCTAGCCATGAGTCGCTCTCATCAGAACTCCTTCTGACTTAGAACTCCTTTTGATATAGTGAATTATTATCTCCATAATAATTCACTTGACTCATCGACTATGGACGTACTAGGCCACTACACCATAGTCCCTAAATGGTACAGGGGGATCTAATCCATCGAACCTGTCTATCCTCAGTTACCATGTATCTATACTTCCTCATCCATCTAATATCTCAAAGACTGTATATTAGGCATGGTAATGTCAGGCCCATATGGAATCCTGTCCGAGTCTCGCTCTAATTGGATTCTCTTGGAAAACTCATTCTCTCTCAATCCGAACGACCCTGGCTAAGGATTTTGCTTAAGCAAGCATACGTGGGATATTCCTCTCATGATACCGAGAGTGTATGATCCTCTATTGATACTCAATTACCTTCGTAAGATTAGCTACCATTCCCAAGAACCGGTTGTACCAGATCTGAAGCTTTTCAAACCTATAAGTCTGACGTGAAAGAATGGAGTACTCATACAATACATCTTTAGTATCTCAAGTCTAAGGACCAAACACACAACTGGGACTACGAAATCACTGTCTGATGTTAAATATCATTAACCATCCAATATTCTATAAGCAGATCAATCAGTGAACTCATTCTCCAATGAGCACATGCACTGTACCTCTAGTATCTCCACATAAGTGACTATAAGACCAGTCGCCTCCATCATATAGATGAGTATACAGCACACCAGTCTATCCGGTTATCTTGATGTCCTTATTAAGTAACCTATGACCAGGATGATTTAGGATCTGTGTTTAAATATATATCAGTCTCATTATCATGATCTCATCATGATCTGATTCCCATTGCATAGATCCAAGGACATCATAATATTCATCTGGATAATATAAGAAAATATCAATAATATTACGCAAAGAGATCGATATAGCATATCATAGGTGCCATCACTGATGTGATTGGCTTGTAGGGCACCTATAACTAATATATGTCACCAATAGTTTTGCTTGGTACCATTCGAAAAAGTTCAAAATCATACATCAAAATATTTATTTTCAAGTCTTTGACTTTACTTATATTTTATGTATGATTTCAAGTATGTGCCAAATATCATGTGTAGTTTCACAAATCAAAATCTGATTAAACTCATTTTTATCTAACACACAAAATAAGGCATTCATAGCCTTTGCATTTAACGAAAATAATTTTTTTTCAAAATTATTCCATTCATTCATGGGTTTAGAGGGTATTTGAAATCTATTTTCAATGATGTTCTATAAATCCAAATCTAAAGAAAGCAAAAAAACTCTCATTTGAGTTTTCCAATAAGTGTAGTCCGTCCTATTGAATATGGGAGGGCGAACGATAGAAAAGCTCTCTTGAAATCCAAAAAGAGTCATTTCTCTTAGGTGTTAATCTATATGAGAAATAACAAGGTTTTGATATCAATTATTAGGATCGAGTCCAGCACTAAGAGGGGGGGTGAAATAGTGTAGCAGTTAAAAAAATTGATTTCGAAAAATCATTTCGTATGAAAAGTTTCATTCGATGAAAACTGATATCAAGTGTGTTTTAACTTAAAAAGATTCATAAATGAAAGACAGCAGTGATGAGGAGCATGAAACAATAAAGAGCAGAATAGATAGAGAGGCACATCAATTTTATAGTGGTTCAGTCGTTCAACCTACGTCCACTCCTAATTCCTTCTTCATCGAGGCTACTAACTTTCACTAGTAGTCTTCTTTCAATTAGACGAAGACTAACTATCCTTTTACAACTTAAATCTCCTTTTGACAAGTTAGGAGAGAACCATTATACCCCCACTCACCCCTCTCTTTAGACTTAACCAATACTAAATTAGAGGGGAAGAATTTTGTTACTATTACAATAGAGTTTTCCCTCTTTACTTTTCTCAATTGGTGTGTGTCTAACCAAGAATGAGAGGGGTATTTATAAGCCTCAAGAGGATTCAAATTTGGAGCCCAAATTTGAATCACCTTGGGTTTTCAAGGTGCTGGTGGTACCACCGCCAGTGTTGGGCGATACCACCACCCAGGCTTTTTGTCACTAGGCAGTACCACCGCCCAGTTTGGCGGTACCAACACTCAAGCAGAGTCTCGACTACTGGACCTGGGTGGTACCATCGCCCAGACTCAGCCTTGGAGGCCGAGCCTTCAAACGGTTACACCACACGCCCTGGCAGTGCCACCGCCTAACGTGACACTAGGGCACTGTTTGGGCCTTTCATCCAGCCCAACACAGCCTTAATTCGGGCCCAGTTGCCCCCTAATTAAGTTGGCCCAATTTCAACCTAATTAGACCTAATCCTACTTCGATCTAGACAATTATTACAAAGCTTTGAATCCATTCGTTGTCCAGTATGTCATTAGTCCATCGATGCTTCGTCTGATTCTTCGACGCATCATCCTCTCTTGTGGCTTGTTGCCCAATCGACAGTTGTCGTCCATAACTCCAATCTCTTTGGTAGAACTCCGCTCTTCTTGGCCTAATGCTCAAATCATTTCTCCAAAGCCTTTTGTTGATACGTCGACCGATCCTCCGGCTCGACGTCCAATCTTCTGGCATGTTCTCCTCTAGCCCAACGTTCGATTCTTCCTGCTTCAATTGTCTAATCCTGATCACAAGTAGTCCTGCATCACTCAAAACAGAGTTAGATTATAAACACAATCAATTGGTTTCATCATCAAAATCTGAGATTCAATAGCCGTGCTCCTCACCAATGGAACACCTTAATGGTGTGCCGCTAATCAAGCATCACCAATGGGTCATCCCACCATACAACCATGCATACATGCTAACCGATGACCCCCACAGTCACCGTAGTGTGCTGCTATACTCACATGTCCACTGTGCAACTGTTGGGAATCATAACCTTCGATATCCAGTTGACTCAGTCGTGGTTAGCAAATGTTGTAATAGTGTTGCTACAGTCACTATAAACAATGACACTAAATACAATCATTATAGCCTCTAGAAGGAGCAACGGTGCTGCCATAGTGGCCGCATGCAGCATCATTACTACAGTTACCTATGACCAAGGTAGGTTGGTTGCCACAAGGCTACCAAACCCCATGGTGGTTCCATTGTGTACACAGATACTACTCGCAACTAGGTTGATGACCATCAAATGTCGCTACCCTCAATAATATTATTATCGACAACAAGTCATCAATAGTTGTCCATCGATCAAACATGTGAAATCTTACTTACACGCAAGTAGATGATATGATGGACTAGATAAAAAGCATATTGACAACACAAACATATCATTCAAGCATTATAAATCAAAACTGGATAATTTTTTTTTCACAAGTGAATGGTGCTAATAAATAAATCTAAATATAAAATAGATTTAAAATATTTTTATGATCTAAAGTATTATACAAAAAAATTATAAGCATAAAAGTCATAATATGTTAGTGTTATATAAAAAAATTTTAATGCTAAAAACTGAAATCAAATAATAATAAATCAAATATACGATGCACACTTTTTAATATTACTTAGAAAGTCTTTATCTAATATGTAAGTGTACTATTATTGGATTCAAAAGCCATAACGATGTTGATCTATAAGAAAGGTTAGATTTACCTTTTTATCTTCCTATTCTTCGTAGGATTATCGTGAACAATAAATTAGGGAAAAAGGAGAGATGAGAGAAGATCTATAATCTCCCAATAACTCATTGTTTTGTCCCTAAGAGGTTCTGTCCTTTTATAGGGGAGAATAAAGGGTCTAAAATAAATTCTATTATAATCAATTACAATCAGAAGATTCACTACCATTAAGATAATCTTTTTAAAATATTTATTATAATTAATTTTTTTATTGATCGATAACTATAATCAAAATCTAATTATATATATCTTAGATATGTTCACATTTAATATGCCTTTTTTTAACGTGTGCTTTTTCTTCTTCTTGTTATGGAGCACCCACATGATATCGAGTGGCAGCAGTTTGCTGGGGAGGCCGAGCTCTTGGAGCAACTGCATTGATTTTTTTCTTGCAAGAGTGTGACCATCATGATAGACCTCGGCTCCCACCTGGTACTTCTCGGTGCACTATACAGCCACGACAACTGTAATCACTAATGATTTCTCCCTTAATATAAATTAATTACTATAAATAATTTATTGCTTTATTATTAACTTCCATGTTTGTGTGTTATAGTTAAGGAAATAATTAAATTTGATTTCCTTAATCACGTGGATAAGTCAATAATCTTACTAATCAATTAGATTATTGATTAATTTATTTCCTAACAAGTGATATGATTTTTAGAAAGTAAATAGTATACATTCTATTTTTAAGTGTGAACCATTATAAATGAATATTATGTTTCTATCTTTGTGTGTGAAAGTAAAATAAAAATAAATTTAATATAAAATTAAATATTTACTTACCTTTTGGGGAGATTTCATCTTCTCCTATATAAGGGAGCTCCTCTTCCCTCGTTTCTCATCAAGCCTGACAATAGGAGGATCGAGGAGAGGACTTCCCGAAGAGATGATCTCGAGAAAAGGATAACCGATGAGAGGTAGGATCCTTTCTCCTTTTTTTATTTAGTTTGATTTATGTTTTGAAATATTGATATTGGAATTGTTATAAATTTTATGATGCATAACAATATTTAAATTTTCAAAATTTTATGATTAATAAATAATGATAATTGATTCATGATATTAGAACAATTATTTGATTTATATCAATCTCTTAAGCTTAAGTGAGTTTTAATATTGATTTAACTATTAAAATTCTTATTTTTTAGATTAATGGATCTAATTTATTTAATTAGATATTTTTGTATTTTAAGAATTATGTGTGAATTCCTATGATTTAATTAGTTTTAAATTTAAGATTATGGATTTAAATTCTTTAATTCATGGATTTGAGTTATTCTTGATAATTTATATTTTTGAAATATAATTTGATAAGAGGATTCTAGTTGGGGTCTGACTTGAGTTAAGTTGATCTGCTAGACTAGATCGACTCAGCCCATATGGTTATGTACGACTCAACTCATGTGGCTAGGTACAATTAACCCATATGATTAGGCATGACCCAGCCCATGTAGCTAGGTAAGAGCCAGCCCATGTGGTAAGATATGATCTAACCTATATGGCTAGGCTTGATTCAGTCATATGGCTAGGTATGATCCAGTCCATGTGGCTTTATACATCTCAGACCATGTGGCAAGATACGACCTAATCATGTGGCTAGGCATAGGCCAACTCATGCGGCTAGGTATAACCTATTCCATATGGTCAGATATAACCCCAAATCATGTGTCTAAGCATGACTCAACTCGTGAGCCAAGTATAGCCCAATTCAATGGTAAGGCTTAGCCCAACTTATGAGTAAGGCTTAGCCTAGTCCATGAAGTTAAGTCTGCCCAATGATGTGATTGGCGTTAGATACATCATCGCTTTTTTATCTAGCCCGTTGTACCTTAACTTAACCTATTACTTAGGACAGGCATGTGTAACATATATGACCCGTCCAAGACTCAGGTGGGTTGGTTCAGTTTTAGGCTAGCACTATATGATATAGTATGATATCCTCTTCCTTTATTGGTCTGAGCTCTTTTGACTAAATCAGATATGTTTGATCGGTTAAGATCAGTTTAGGGTGATTCTAGACTAACTTGACTAGTTCAAATCTACTTGACCTAATCGAGATCAATCAAATCTAAATTAGACCATTCTAGGGTGATTCCAGATCGATTCTATAAGGATTTAAGGTTGATTCTATTAGGCCATAATTGGATTGAATTTAATTTAAGCCAATTAAGCTATTCTAATTAGGGTTTTGATTGATTGAAGACTATTGAGAGATTGTTGTTTTTAAGCCTTTATGATTTGATGAATTTAAAGGTTTATTTAAAGATATCATTTGAAAATGATTATTGGTTTCCTACTTTTCTTAAGTTTATGATATTGATATGATTATACCATGTAGTAGATGTAACTAGGCTAACGGTCTATATTGGAATTACAACCTGTGAAAGGTGCTACAGGCCCATCACAGTGCAGAGCCACCAATGGGCATAGTCTAATAGATCATACATAAAGCATGGTCTCTTGTAGTATTTGATCATACTATTTCTTGGATACATGTGTGAATGAATGAGTGAATGTAAATGAATGATCATGGATGTTTATGTATCCCTACCGAGGGCAGGTATGGCGATTCCCTTCGGGGATTAGCGGACCATCAAACATGATGGTTAGATAATTCCTCCATCCGTTGTTGGGAAGAATGTATCCCCACTTAGGCGGGTGAGGGATACCACTCCATCCGCTATTGGGAGTGCGATATGGATTATCTCCATCCGCTGTTGGGAGGAATCCATCTCGTGGAGTATGCCTCTCCATCCACTGTTGGGAGAGTGCACCATTGGGTGTGATGTACGCCTTTGTTATCCAGTTATCTTGTATGTGTTGTATGTGACTGATGCATGATTTTGCTTAAGAAATTATCATTGTTTTTTATATGTTTAAGTTTTATAATGAATTGATATATTATTATTTCTTATTAAATTATTGATACTTGTTTTATGAATGTTAAATTATTTTTATGATTTTTCCGAGATTCCTACCAGCATGTGTGGTTGCTAATATATTTTTATCTTATATTTATTTTCAGTATAATCTATAATTTTATAATAGATATGAACCTTGGGTAGAAGAGACTTGTGATCTTATTAAGAAGATGTGATATTTTCTTGTTAATAAAATATTTACTATTGTAAAGATAATGATTTGAATTCAAGAAAAAAATATATTTTATAAATTATGAATAATAAAATAATAATTTATTATATTTTATAAATTCTAAGATGTGATAACGACTGCACGAGATTAATGCAAAACAAGAGGAGTGAAAGGGATGCAGATGGTGAGTAGGCCAAAGGCTGATGGTGATGAAAGAGTAAGGAAGAGATGGAAGTATTTATAGACATGGAGATGCTTTCCGTTGTCGCAGTGGCAAAGACTATCTCATTTGTTAGGCTAATCATGTTTAATATATAATCTGACATGGTTGCGGTCGGTGGAGGACGTGGAAGTCAAGTCTCTTGCCGTGAGCTCAAGTGATTCTTGTTCTTTTGGAAATTATACCGGTGACGACGTATGCTGCCGTCAGAAAATTTGACTAATTCGAGGTCCAACTTTTACACTAGTATATATTTGTTTTAATTAATTCAGTGCAGGTAGGAATATTCTCAGCTTGACATATATAAATTCATACAAACAACACTATATTTATTCTAATTAGTTATATATATATAATTATTTAGAAGACCTAAGTGATATACATAGCGTCAAACTAGTTTGATCATTAGGTCAACTTGGCAAATATTATTCTATTAATCTTCTTCATAAAGGGCATATCTATTTTATCCAATCTTGCATCTAAATATAAAGATATTATTCTCATGATTCAAACGTAGGTCATAAATGAATAATTTTACCATTGTATTAAAGCTCACATCATCTTTCATCTGTCACAAACCAATACCTCTTTCTGTTTATTTGCATAATATAGAATCAATAAATAAACACAATCATGCTATATCATTTTTTTCTTATTTTTTGGGACCAATGCAATAATAGCATATCATAATATACCAAACTATTATACGGATTTGGGATCTATATCTATCATAATATACCATAATCAAGCAATAATACAATAATACCATATCATGAGATATTAATTATTTGGGAACAATTATATGGGATTTTTTTTCTTCAATTGTTGACTTTTCCAGTTATAAAATAAAAAATGACCGGTAGACGCAGGGTAATAGAAGGTAGACTAGTTTTAAGACCGTGTGTTTCATGATCAGAAAATAATGTAACTTATGATTCCATTAACTCTAGTAACATAAACCTCAGTTACATTCACAAAACAACGTTGCAGGAAACTGGAATGAATCTTTAGTAGTGTACACACAGAAGAAGAAAGAAAACCGAGGAATATATCGCCTTGCTATACTTGTACTCTTTCTTCTACTCTTCCGGCTCGAACGCAGACACGGGAAAACTATCAAGAGAGCCCGGTGCCGGTCTTGAAGGTGATCTTCTCATAGAAAGGATCATCGATGAACACTTCGACGACAGACAGCCACAGAAGCAGCTCCTTGGTCTTCACCCCGTTTTGATGAGATATAATGTAAAGTACTTTGATGAGATGATATATGAGTACAATAGGTGATCTATTTATATAGGTTTGGGAGGGAAGATTTTCCTCAACATATTAGTAAGATTTCCTCATGTAATTGAGGAAATTCTATCTACTATCATGCCCCCGTAAGATGGTGCTCCTGTCAAGGATGCCAATCTTAGACCGATGTAATAAAAATAATTTACGGACAAGAGGCTTCATGAGTGAGTCTGCTAGTTGATGTCTAACAACTTGATCTCATATGAAGTGGAAGTCGATGACAATGTGTTTCATGCGTTAGTGAAACACTAGATTGGCACATAAGTAGGTAGCTCCAACATTGTCATAATATATTATAGGAGGAAGGGTAGAGTTGACATTGAGTTCCTTAAGGAGATTTGTAACCCAATTAAATTCAGCAACAATGGTAGCGATGGCACGGTATTCAGCTTCAGTTGTAGATCGTGTGATTATCTTTTACTTTTTAGAACTCCAATCAGTAGGATTAGTTTCAAGGAAGACAATATACTATGACGTAAAAGTTTTATCATCAAAGTTCCCCACCTAATCAACAAAGGCATGAAGATTAAGTGAAGTGTGTTTGTAGAGAAAAAGGCCATGATGAAGGGTCCCTTTAAGATACCGTAAAATTCGTTTGACTGCAAACCAATGCATAGTAGATGGTTGATACATGAATTGGGATAATTTATTGATTGCAAATGAGATATCTGGACAGGTGAGAGCCAAGTACTATAAGGAACCAAGTACTTATCGGTATTGAGTAGCATCCGTAGTAAGGCTTCCATCACATAATTTGAGTGATTTATTAGTAGAGAGGGGAGTTGTAACCTCTTTTGTATCCTGTATGTTTGTTTTGAATAAGAGGTCTTAACGTAATCATAGTTTATGAGTTGGATTTGGTACTGGAATAGGTTCTCTAGGGATGTTCATCATTGCTGGTGGACAACCGAGAGAGCCGTCGATGTAGCCTAGTAAGTCATCCAAATAAGAGATTAGAAACCTAGGCTCGCCAAGATGCATAATTATTGTCTTTTGATAACTTAAAAGGGATTAGCGTAGCAGCATTGATGGAGATAAGTCCTGTATGTAGAGAAGCACTATGATTCCCTATAGAAATAGTAACTAGAACATCAGAAGTAGATGATGAAGATATTATGAGGATGTATATTGATCTGAGGGCTTAGAGTTTGAGGAGGCTTCGACAGTGGAAGTTATTTTTTACCACAGTTCCGCTGTAGATCAAGGTTGCAATTGGTGCAGATCGCTGGACCGATCTGCAAAAGTATTGAGGTTGTTGATAGGCCTCTCGACTCATTCATGTGGTAATATTGATGATGTACCCCACGCAGAACGATCGATTGAAGGAGGCCTCCTCAGACACAGGGTAGCAAGCACTAAACTGGTCGAGGACCTCTTCGAGTTCCGGGTCTAGAAAGAAGATGACCTGGATGACACTGATCTGCACCAGAAGGAGAGATGCAATACCGTCAGGAAAGGAGTAGGGGTGCTATACTTAAGGGAAGGGGCTACCTTTGGGGTAATAGAGGTAGCAGTGATACATCGATGAAGGCATTAACGGAGGAGATGAAGAGGGGGTCGATAGGGCAGCAACAGCAGGAGCAATTGGTGGTCGACTTCAGAGTTGTTGCTGGAAAGAAAGCGATGACGTCGACTTCTGCTCCAAAGTCCAAGAGCGTCGTTTTCTTCATGTCGCTTCGAAGTCACCCACAAAGCTTCAGCAATTCAATCCTTGAATCTGGATCTATGCTCCCCCATAGCCGTAGGATTCCCTGACACTATCAGATTATAGCGCGACCTCAACCTAGAATGGCACCATCCTGCACGGTGATGCAGATAGTGTCGGGCTTACGGTGGGGGAGAAGCGATGATGGGAGCGCGGTGTAAATTGAACAGAGATCTGTTAGTGGAGGAAGAAGGCTACAAATTTGTGAGAGATCTATAGTTCTTGTCGCAGATCTTTCTACGTTGAGGGAGAACGTTCAGCTCTACCTCCACAGGAAGAAGGTGAGGGCGCTTGCATCCTACTGTCAGCTGGTTAGTGTAGCAGTAGGCAGCGATAGGAGGAGGAGGCAACCGGGCGATAGGGGTGAGTGGTAGGGGTGGATCTTCTAGAGGTGGTTGCTGGAGGGCCTCGGCTACGGTGGGTGTGGCCGGGGAGGGGGAGAGGCAGGGCTGTTGTTGCTGGAGGGAGTGCCAATAAGCTGCTTGCTAATCATATATGCCTTGCAAGCCAATCACATAAGTGATGGCACTTGTGACTTGATATGCACTTTTTCTCTTTGTGTATTATTAGGCGTTTTATCACTTTATTTTACGTGTTGCATATATTGTGATATCCTTGGATCTATGCAATGGGAATCGAATCGTGATAAGATCATAATAATGAGATCGATTCACCTTTAAACATAGACCCTAAATTATCTTGGTTATAGGTTACTCGAGAAGGACATCGAGATAACCGGATAGACTAGTGTGCTGTATACCCATCCATATGATGGAGGTGGCTGGTCTCATAGCTACTCGTGTAGGGACACTAAGGGTACAATGCAGGTGCTCATTGGGGAATGAGTTCACTGATTGATCCGCCTATGGAATGCTAGATGGTTATTAATACCTCACGTCAGATAGTGATTCCGTAGTCCTAGTAATGTATCTAGTCCTTAGACTTAAGACACCAAGGATGTGCTATATGAGTACTCCACTCTTTGATACCGGACTTATAGGTTTAGAAAGTTTCAGATCTAGTACAACCGATTATTAGGAGTGGTAGCCAACCTTACGAGGGCTATTGAGTATTAATAGAGGATCATCCGCTCTCGGTATCATGAGAGGAATATCCCATGTATTCTTACTTGAACAAATCCTTGGCCAAGGTTATTCGGATTAAGAGAGAAAGAGTTCTCTAGAAGAATCCGACAAGAGCAAGACTCGAGGAGAGACCGTATGGGCCTGACAGTGTTAGGATCGGAGAGGCACTAAGAGGGGGGGTAAATTAGTGTAGCAGATTAAAACTCATAAGTTTGAAATCGATTTCGTAAATAGCTAATTCATATTAGGATTTCAATTTGACGAAGATGACTTAGTTGAAGTAGCTTGAGTAAAGGAGATGAAAACCAAATGATTTGCAGCTAAGTATAGAAACGATTCAGAAATTTAAACACTCACACATTCAAGAATACCACGATGTATAGTGGTTCAGTCAAGTGACCTACATCCACTTCCAAAGCCTTCTTCGATGAGGCTCCCAACTTCCACTAGCAAGTCACTTTGAAGGGGAAGGACCAAATACCCCTCTTACAACCCTTTTACAAGAGGTTCACACTCTTACAGATTTTTCAAAGAGAAAGAGGGAGGTGAATACTAGCTATCAAAAATAAGAATTTACCAAAGCTTTTACTTAATTTCTAACTTCAAAAAAAGGTAATCTTTCTTCTGAGAAAGGATGGGTATTTATAGACCCCAAGAGGATTCAAATTTGGGCTCTAAATTTGAATTCATTTTGGGTTTCCCGGTGCTGGTGGTGCCACCGCCTGTTAGTTGACAGACTGACAATGTACTGGACAGTTCCACCACCCAAGGCAGCGATGCCACCACCTAGTCTCTCGGGTGCTGGGCGGTGCCACCACCCAGCCTATTCCAGCACATTAGTTTGGGCCTTAAACTCAGCCCAAACCGGTCCAAAACAAGGCCCAATGGGCCCCTACTTTGGGTTATAGGATTAACACCTAATCCTAACCCAGATTATATGCTAACTACAAAATTGAAACATAATTCTAAGTTATTTAAACTGACATTCTTCAAGTCTTCTTCCGGTGTGCTTTTTGGTGAAATTCTGGTGGACTTTCGACACTCCTTCAGATTTCTTCCGACGGACTCCCAAGAAGCTCCCGGATTCCGTGGTGAGTTCAATGAGTCTTCGGCAAGCTTTCGAACCTTCTTGGTGTTCTCATGAACCTTTAATGATTCTTTCGGTGAACTTCCGAAACCTTCGACAAGTCCCTGATTCTATCTCGATTGGTTCCGACAGCACTTTCGATGATCCTTCTGGTGACCTCTTGAACTCCTAGCGAACTTGACCTCGGTAAATTGTTTTATGTTTTCATCTCATCGTAGATAATCCTGCACACTTATCTCGATAATATGGATTAGAATAAATAATTCATCAATTGACTTCATCATCAAAATCCGAGATTCAACAATCTCCCCCTTTTTGATGATGATAATTAATTTACGATGGAGTTAAACTTAACTCCCCCTATCTATATGCCATATCATGAGAAGGTAAAAACACTTGAATTCAATCTTTTGAATTCAAGCCGAAACTGATAAGGTTCATTTATCGTCAAGCTTAATAAACATGATTTTTCATCCATAAATACGAAACTTTATATTTTCATAATATCATGGCATGATATGTATTTTCTAGTCGAATGATAGACATTCATCATTTCGACTAATCATAAATTGAAATAACTCAAGGATCAAATGATATCAATGAGGTGCATAAAGTCAAGGCATGATATCAAACGAAATAATAGCTTAAAAAATTTAAGTATTTGAGATATATTGCAATACATCGCAATGCTTCATAGTAATTAATTGTTGATTTCAAAGCATAGCAAAAGTAATTTGCAATATGAACCATGTAAGATATTGCGATGAGATACAATACATATAAGTCATTTTTCATTCCAACATATTGCTACATATAAGTCTCATTTGTCATCAATTTCATATTTTTCTCCCCATTTATCATCAACAAAAAGGAGGTGAAGTAGCCATTATAAGGTATCATACTATACAAAAAAAATGAGTGGTCAATTTTCAAGCATATGATAAATGAGTCGAACATAATACAAAATATGTCATCCTTGACGGAGAAATTTGAAAAATGTTTGGATTATTTTTAATCATATTCATGAGATCCAAAAGAAAATATTAGAGTGTCAAAATGCTCATGAAGAATTTATACATGAAGAATATAAGACTCAATTTTTTTGATTGAGAATTCAAGCATAGAATTATGAAAGGATAGATCATTAAAGTCATTCATCAAGGATTTCATATTTTAAGGTAAACTTCATGAGAATGAGATGTCAAAACTCATAAAACTTCAATATCAATATCAAAAATTTGAAGGAAAAACTTCGACATGGTATTCTTGTAGTGATTCATGAGGAGGAAGCCATAAAACCTTGAATCATACCGATTAGCACAAGAATAAAAATCGAAAATGAACATTTAAGAATACCACTATTTAAAGGAGGAAAACAATATCATGATAGCTTTCATCAAGATTATGATTGAAAGATAAAAATGAGAGCTCCATGATATAAAGATGTCATCAAAATATGAAAATATAATATCAATGTGAAACTATCAAAACTAAAAATTTAATCATTTCATCAAAAGTCATAACTCAAAAATTCATCAATAGGAAGATCAAAATGCCAAGATAATATTGTAAAGATGTCATTCAAAAAATGAAGTGATATTAAGATGATGCAATCAAAACCGAAGTTGGAAAATTTTGGAAAAGAAACATACAACATCATGTATTAGAACAATTTAGCATGCCTAATTCTCTTCTAATGAAGTCAAATTATTCTTCATTTAGGGGTTTTGTGAAGATGTCTGCTAATTGGTATTTTGTATTAATAAATTCTAGAATGACATTATTATTATTAACATGATCTCGTATAAAGTGATGTCTAATGTTAATATGCTTAGTTCTTGAGTGTTGAATTGGATTTTTAGTTAGACAAATAACGCTTGTATTATCATATTTTATGGGAATGTTCTTTAAATAAATTTCATAGTCTTCTAACGTATTTTTCATCCAAATAACTTGTGCATAGCATGCACTTGCGGCTATGTATTTGGCTTCCGTCGTAGATAGTGCAACCGAATTTTATTTCTTAGAAGTCCAAGAAACAAGTGCATGTCCTAAAAATTGACATGTTTCGGATGTGCTCTTTCTATCTATTGTACATCCACCAAAATCTGCATCCGCATAGACTTTTAAATCAAAGTTATCGGATTTTGGATACCATAATCTTAGATTATGAGTTTCTTTAAGATACCTAAGGATTCTTTTAACAGCTTTAAGGTGAGATAACTTAGGATTAGCTTGGAATCTTGTACATAGACCTACACAAAACATGATATCTGGTCTAGTTGTGGTGAGGTAAAGTAAGCTACCTATCATTCCTCTATATTTTTTTGATTAAAATTTTCTCCACTTTCATCCAAGTCTAACTTTGTGGAAGTACTCATTAGAGTGTTGATGGCTTTTGAACCATCCGTGTTAAATCATTTTAACAAATCTAATGTATACTTTGTTTAATTAAGAAATATACCATCACTAAGTTGTTTAACTTGTAATCCTAAAAAGAAGGTTAATTCTCCCATTAGGCTTATTTCAAATTCATGACTCATACACTTGGCAAATGATTCACATAGTGATTCATTCGAAGAACCAAAAATAATATCATCAACATAAATTTGAACAATAAGAAAATTATTTTCAAAATATTTAATAAACAATGTAGTATCAACCTTGCCTTTAGTAAAATTATTTAAAATTAAGAAAGAACTAAGTCTTTCATACTAAGCCCTAGGGGCTTGTATTAATCCATAGAGAGCCTTAGTTAGTTTAGACACATGATTGGGAAGAAGAGAATTTTTAAATCTGGGTGGTTGTTCAACATACACTTCTTCGAAAATAAAACTATTTAAGAAAGCACTTTTGACATCCATTTGAAAAAGCTTAAAATTATTACTAGTAGCATAGGCAAGGAGCATCCTAATGACTTCTAATCTTGCCATAGGAGCGAAGGTCTCTTCATAATCGATACCTTCTTCTTGGTTGAAACCTTTGGCCACTAGTCTAGTCTTATTTCTAACCATGATACCGCATTCATCTTGCTTGTTTCTAAAGACCCATTTAGTACTAATAACTAAATGGTCACTAGGTCTAGGAACAAGCTTCCATACCTCATTCCTTTTAAATTGATTCAATTCTTCTTGCATTGCGATAACCCAAGAATTATCTTTCAAGGTATCGTCAATGCACTTAGGTTCAATTTGAGAAAGAAAAATAGCATGGGCACAAAAATTTTTAAAAGAAGAATGAGTTTGAACCCCTTTCAATGTGTCTCCTATAATTAACTCCTTGGGATGGGCATCTACATACTTTCATTCCTTAGGTAAGGAAATTTGGGAAGAAGATGCATCCAAGTTGCTATTTTGAGGAGAGGGTTCATTTAAATTCAAACTATCAAAACCAAAATCATCTTCAAAATCTTTTTTCTTAAATTCGAAAATTTCATTAAAAACTACATGAATAGACTCTTTTATAACTAATGTTCTTTTGTTAAAAACATGAAAAACTTTAGAAACGGAAGAATAACCAAGAAAGATGCCTTCATTGGATTTAGCATCGAATTTTTCTAAAGCATCCTTTTCATTTAAAATAAAACATTTGCAACCAAAAATTTTAAAATAAGAAAAAATAAGTTTTTTATTATTCCATAATTCATAAGGAGTCTTGAATAGAGATGGTCTTACTAGAACCTTATTCATGATATAGCAAGCCATATTAACGGTTTCGGCCCAAAAGTATTTGGGTAAACTATGTTCATTTAATATGGTTCTTGCCATTTCTTAAAAATTTCTATTCTTTCTTTCTACTACTCCATTTTGTTGAGGATTTCTTGGAGTAGAGAACTTGTGGTTATACCTGTTAGATTCACAAAAATTTTGAAAGTCATGGTTTTGGAATTCTCCACCATGATCACTTCGAATAGATGAAATCATAAAATCTTTTTCATTTTGAGTAAGTTTACAAAATTTAAAAAAATATTTAAAGTAATCACTTTTGTGAGCCAAGAAATAAGTCCAAGTATATCTACTATAGTCATCTACAATGACAAATGCATATTTGCTACCTCCTAGACTTATTGTGTCGATTGGTCCAAATAAATCCATATGGATCAATTGTAATGATCTAGAGGTGCTTATTTGATTCTTTGATTTGAAGCTAGTTTTTATTTGTTTTCCTAGTTGACATGCATCACATACTTTGTGCTTGACAAACTTGATATTTAGAATTCCTCGTACTAGTTCTTTAGAAGAAATTTTAGATATTAGTTTCATGCTTGCATGACCAATCTCCTATGCCAAAGCTAAGCATCATCATTTAAAACGGAGAAGCACATTTCATTACTTTCTTCAATGTTAATGGTGTAAACATTATTTTGTTTTAACGCAATCATGGATATGTTGTTGTTTGGTTTTTCAATGATGCAAGCATCAGATTCAAATCTAAAAATATAACCTTTATCACATAATTGACTAATGCTCAAAAGATTATGTTTTAATCCATCAACTAGTAATACATCATCAATTGAAAAACTTGATTTGTTACCTATGGTTCCTTTGCCAATGATTTTACCCTTGTTGTTGTCTTCGAAGGTGATATACCCTTCTTCTTTGCTAGTGAGCATAGAGAATTGAGATAGATCTCCGGTCTTGTGCCTTGAGTATCCACTATCAAGATACCATCTCTTACTCCTAGCTTGTGATGGTGAATAGTTCTACAAAAGAAGATAGTTTTTAGGTACTCATTTGATTTTGGGTGCCTCAAATATTGATTTACTAACTTTGTCATTTAGCATTGAATTAGTTATGGTTCCTTTAGGAACCCATATCAATTTATGTGGACTAATTTTCCTAAATGGATATTTGTAAATAACATGTCCGGATTTACAACAAAAATTATATTTTAAATTAGGTGATACATGTAATGTGAGTCCTTTAATGAAGGTGATAGGATTTCGGTGAGATCCACTCACAAATCCAATTCCACTTCTATTTTTGACGTGACCCTTGTTTGCAAGGATCATGTCCAAGCCCTTGCTACTGACCTTAAACTTGTTTAGGGTCTCTTTAAGTAGCAAGTTCTTATTTTTTATTGCTTCTAAGTGTTCACACTTAGAGCATGGGGGTGAAGAAGGAGTTTGGAGACTATCAAAAATATCTTACAATAAAGCATGCTCTTTCTTTAATAAATTTAACTTCTTACTAATAGTTCTACATTCATCAGATAATTTATGAAAAGCGATAAAAAGTTCATCAAAAGATAACTCTTCATTAAATAACTAACCTCTTCTCCTAAGGTCATTAGTGCAAAGTTGGCCTCCTCTTTATTGATTGCTTCTTCATCCTCGGAGTCACTTGAGTCATCCCATGTAGCCTTCAATACCTTCTTCTTCTTGAATTGCTTCTTCTTGGCTTGGGGGCATTCATATTTGAAGTGTCCCAGCTTCTTGCATTCATAACATACGGCTTGGTCCTTTTTTGGTTCAAGTTTGTTTTTGGTTTCATTTTTAAATTTACCCTTTTTAATGAATTTTTTAAATTTTCTAGTTAAGAGTGCAATATCTTCGTCAAAGTCTTCATCACTTGATGTTTCTTTCAAGTGGTCTTCTTATATTCTTAATGTCATATCCTTCCTGTTTTTTGGAAGGGGGTTCTCTAACTCATCATGAGCATGGTATATCATTTCATAGGTTATTAGAGACCCGATAAGTTCTTCAAGAGGAAATGTTTTAAGATCCTTGGCCTCTTGAATGGCCGTAACTTTTGGATCCCAACTTTTTGGAAGGGATCTTAAAATTTTAGTCACAAGTTCAAAATTAGAAAAGCCTTTACCAAGTGCTTTGAGTCCATTGATGACATCCGTAAAGCAGGTGTACATGTCTCCGATGAACTCACTTGGTTTCATTTGAAAAAGTTCATAGGAATACACAAGAATGTTGATTTTGGATTCTTTCACTCGGCTAGTGCCTTCATGAGTGATCTCAAGAGTACGCCAAATACCAAAAGCTGATTCACAAATCGAAACGCAATTAAATTCATTTTTGTCGAGAACGCAAAACAAGGCATTCATAGCCTTTGCATTTAAAGCAAAAGTCTTCTTCTCCGATTCATTCCATTCGCTCGTCAGAAGAGAAGATTTTTGAAAACCATTTTCGACGATGCTCCAAAGCTCAAAATCCATGGAAATAAGAAAGATCCTCATACGAGTCTTCCAATACATGTAATCCGACCCATTAAACATAAGCGGACGTGTAATGGAGTGACCCTCTTGCATGTCAGAATAAGCCATCTCTCTTAGGTTTTAAACCAAATATGAGAGTGAACCTTGCTCTGATACCAATTGTTAGGATCGGAGAGGCACTAAGAGGGGGGGTGAATTAGTGCAGTGGATTAAAACTCATAAGTTTAAAACTGCTTTCGTAAATAGCTAGTTCGTATTAAGATTTCGATTCAATGAAGATGACTTAGTTGAAGTAGCTTGAGTAAAGGAGATGAAAACCGAACGATTTTAAGCTAAGTATAGAAATAATTCAGAAATTTAAACACTCACACATTCAAGAACACCACGATGTATAGTGGTTCGGTCAAGTGACTTACATCCACTTCCGAAGCCTTCTTCGATGAGGCTACCAACTTTCACTAGCAAGTCACTTTGAAGGAGAAGGACCAAATACCCCTCTTACAACCCTTTTATAAGAGATTCACACTCTTACAGATTTTTCAAAGAGAAAGAGGGAGGTGAATACTAGCTATCGAAAACAAGACTTTGCCAAAGCTTTTGTTCAATTTCTAACTCTCAAAAAAGGATGATCTTTCTACTGAGAAAGGAGGGGTATTTATAGACCTCAAGAGGATTCAAATTTGGGCTCCAAATTTGAATTCATTTTAGATTTTCTGGTGCTGGTAGTGCCACCGCCTGTCAGTTGACAAACTGACAATGTACTGGGCGGTTCCACCGCCCAAGGCAGTGATGCCACCGCCTAGTCTCTCAGGTGCTGAGCGGTGCCACTGCCCAAGGCTAGGTAGTGCCACCGCCCAGCTCTCGGCCTCTGGGCAGTGCCACCACCCAGCCTATTCCAGCATATTGGTTTAGGCCTTAAACTCGGTCCAAACCGATCCAAAACAAGGCCCAATGGGCCCCTACTTTGGGTTATAGGATTAACACCTAATCCTAACCCAAATTATATGCTAACTATAAAATTAAAATATAATTCTAAGTGACTTAAACCGACATTCTTCAAGTCTTCTTCTGACGAGCTTTTTAGTAAAATTCCGGTGGACTTCTGATACTCCTTCGGATTTCTTCCGACCAACTCCCAACAAGCTCCCAGATTCCATGGCAAGTTCAATTAGTCTTCGGCATGCTTTTGAGCCTTCTTGGTGATCTCTGCAAACCTTCGAGATTCTTCTGGTGAACTTTTGAAACCTTCGGCAAGTCCCTGATTCTATCTCGGTTGGTTCCGGCAACACTTTCGACGATCCTTCTGGTGACCTCTTGAACTCCAAGCGAACTTGACCTCAGTAAATCGCTTTATGTTTTCATCCCATCGTAGTTAATCCTGCACAGTTATCTCGACAATATGGATTAGAACAAATAATTCACCAATTGACTTCATCATCAAAATCTGAGATTCAATAGACAGCACTATGCCCGGTATAGGGTCTCTAGGATATTAGATAAATAAGGGACTATAGATACATGGTAACTGAGAACATATAGGTCCAAAGGATTAGATTCCCCTATATCGTCTGGGAGCTGCGGCGTAGTTGCCTAGTACGTCCACAGTCAATGAGTTAGGTGAATTATTATAGAGATAATAATTCATCAAGTCAGAAGGAGTTCTGACAAGTATGACTCACGGCCAGCTCGATATTGGGCCTAGAGGGTAACACACATATGGTAGGTGTTGCGACGAGTAGAGGTTCGGATATGAGATATCCGTTGGAGCCCCTAACTTATTGGATATCCATTAAGCCTCTGAATTATTGGATCCTAAAATGAGATCCAATAATTGCTAATAAGAGATTATTGGGTAGAGACCCACTAATCCAAGAGGCTTGGGCTATTGGATGGAGATCCAATACCCAATAGGGCAAGATCCATTAGGATTTTTAGGGGGCCTCTATAAATAGGAGGGAACGAAAGTTTCATAGGCTGAGGGTTTCTTTTGATAGCCACCTTCTATTCTCCTCTCCCTAGAGAGGTGCATCGTCGTAGTCCCCGCCATATGGATACCGCTAGAGAGGAGGATGCTTGACCTCCTTCATCCTTCCTACAGATCTGTAAGGATTCAGGGATATACGATCTCCCTAGGTATTTTCTTTTACACATGCAGTTTTCGCAGATTTATTTTGATGCGTCGATCTTCGCATGACGACGGAAACTTTCTACGAGAAATCTAGGTGTCTTTGTTTTCTATTCTTCCGCTGCGCATGAGATGTCGCTCCCAGAAGGATTTTCCAACACTAGTATCAGAACCAGGTTGTTCGTGTGAAGATCATATCTTAAACTGCATATGTTGTGATCTAGAATATGTCTTGTTGTCAAAATCGTTGATGCAAAAGGTGAGCAAGGGCAGCAACTGTTGCTGCCTTTGCTGCGCTCGCAGAACGGTCATGGCCAAGGCTGCTTGCAGCCATGGCCGTATACACGACGGCAGCCGGCAACAGGCGGCCTACGTGCAAGCGGCAGCCAGCCGGCGGGCTGTGGGCCGCAAGCAGGCAGCACCTGCAGGCTACCTGCGTCGGCGGCCTGCGGCATGCCCGCAAGGGGCAGGCAGCCCGTACGCAAGGGTTGGCGCCGCCTGCGGGCGCTGCGCCCGCGGGCAGAAGCGCCCGCATGGCTGGCGCCGCCCGCGAGCGATTGCCCCACACGAGTTTTGCCCCTCAGAATTTCAGAAATTTTGATATATGTCCCTTTTGACAGAATGACCAAAATACCTCTCATAATTTTAAAATTTCAGTCTTGTCCCTTTGGTCGAATGACCAAAATACCCTTGGGAATTCAAAAAATTCTCTCTATGTCCCTGGTTTCAAAATATATATATATGTTAATTAAATAGTTTAATTAACTATTATTTTTATCTAGTAGTCTTATAAAATACATTATACATGTGATGTATGATGTGGACAGATGATCATGGACCTGTGATTTGTGTACATGTGATTATTATTATTGGGGCTTGCGAGCCTCCATTTTTCTCATTTATTGTTGGGCTTGCGTGTCTGTAATTATATTGTAATTACATGAGGAGGCATTGTGGGAGTGTGGATGTGATAGCGAGACCCACGAGGTTAAAACGGACGATCTGACGCATAGAGATGCATTGAGATGCCGACGGAATCGATGAAGCGAGATGGACGATCACAGGGCATAGAGATGCATTGAAGCACACATAGATCTTGATGTGAGTGATTGGGCCCACTGGCTCGGGCCTGATCACATTAGGATGTGGTCCATGACCATCTGGTGCGATTGCTCATGTGATGTGTGATTGATTATACACTTGCTAGATATGTATATATATATATATGTTTGCATGCGATGTAGATATATATATATTAAATATATATGTGTGTGACACATTATATTAGGAGACCAAATTAAAATCCTCTCTATTAATAATATTAAGTCGGTAAACGTGAAGCAATTAGATTGACCCACGTGGCCTTCTATCGTTATAGGTAGGCACCGATTCTCGGTGTAGGTTGAATTGGTCGAGTCTCTTAAGACTCACCTATATCATATTTTGCTATCTTATCTATGACATAGAGATATCACCGGTGACCTGAGGACATAGTATGTTTGGTCGAGTCCCTCGAGAGTATATTACCGAATCAGGCTCATCTTATAACGATGGTGATGACTTAACCGAACATCATAGTTGGTTGAGTCCCTCGAGGCCATGGTGGTTTGGAGGCCGAACAGGATGGGAATCACAAGGAGTTGTGATTGGCAAGAGTTGCCTACCTTTATGGGCTTAACATGATTAGTCGAGTCCCTCAAGGTTACGTTAAGACGTCGATTGGATCCCGATCCCCACTAGAGATATGCCGGGGGTCTCCGATTCACATACCGGAGGGTGTTGTATGTCTCATGAAAAATTAGTGAGAATATATTAAGATAGAAGTCCTTATCTTAACTGTTTAATTTTTACAAAGTCTGCATGTTATTTATTTCTACTACATCTTTAATTTCAGAAAAATATCGCTTTCAAATCCTTTACGTGGCATACTTGATGCCAACCACCTCACTGGTCCAAATTATATGGATTGGCTTCGCAATCTGAGAATCATTCTAACGGTAGAGAAAATCGTATATATCCTTGATACAGTGATCCCTACGCCCGATGAAGGGGCAAACGAGGATGAGATCGCTCGTTATGTGAAGTACATAGATGATTCTGCTCTTGCTTAGTGTTATATGTTGGCCTCTATGACTACTGAGTTACAGAGACAGCATGAAAATATGGATGCTAATTCCATACTCCTGCATCTTCGCAAACTATTTGAGGAACAGGGAAGAACTCAGCGATATGAGATATCAAAGAGTCTTTTCCGTGCTAGGATGACTGAGGGGACATCGGTTCAGAACCATGTTCTTAAGATGATTGAGTGGATTGAGAAACTCACAGGTCTAGGAATGGTCCTAGAGGATAACCTGTGTGTGAATCTTGTGCTTTAGTCCCTACCAGATTCCTTTTCTCAGTTCATAATAAATTTTAATATGAACAAACTTGAGGTAACCCTCCTGGAGCTTCTCAATATGTTAAGAGAAGCAGAGAGCACCATCAAGAAAGAGAAGCCAGTTCTCTATGTTGGTGAGACCAGAAAGAAAATGAAGGCTAAGAAGACCCTTAAGAAGGGCAAAGATAAGGGCAAAATGGGTAAAACAAAGGTTGCCAAGAAAGACCGAACAAAGGCTAAAGGCCAATGCTTCCACTGCAGCAAAGATGGGCACTGGAAGAGGAACTGCAAAGAGTACCTTGCAGAGAGGACAAAACAGAAGCTTAGAGAAGCTTCAGGTACATTCATGATTAGTCTTCATTTGTCAGAATCTTATGATAACACATGGGTATTAGATATCGGGAGTGCTTATCATATCTGCAATTCGTTGCAGGTTTTGGCAAGACGTAGGAGATTGAACAAAGGCGAGATGGACCTTAAGATGGGCAATGGAGCAAAGGTTACTGTAGTAACTGTTGGCAAGGTCACCTTACATCTGCCTGGTAGAGTTATTATTGCATTAGATGCATGTGTTCCTTCTATTATCAAAAATATTATTTTCATTTCATGTTTGACGGTTAGTGGATATAAATTAATTTTTTAGAATAATAGTTGTTTAATAATATTAGATGATGAGATCATCACGAGAGGAACATTGCATAATGGTTTATTTAGGCTAGATACAGCTCCACATATCATAAGTGTAAGTGAGTCTAAGAGGAAACGAGAAGAGGTGAACAATGCATATCTTTGGCATTGTAGACTAGGTCACATCCACGAGGGAAGGATTCAAAAGTTGCTGAAGAATGGATATCTAGATCCATTTGACTATGAGTCATATGTGACATGTGAACCTTGCCTTCGAGAAAAGATGACCAACTCTCCATTTAGTGGAACTGGAGAGAGAGCCACTAAGTTACTGGAACTCATACATAGTGATGTATGTGGTCCCATGTCGACTTATGCTATAGGTAGTTACTCCTACTTTATTACTTTCACTAATGATTTCTCAAGATACGGATATGTGTACTTGATGAAGTATAAGTTTGAGGCTTTTGAGAAATTCAGGCTTGATGAAGTGGAAAACCAAACAAGAAAGAGTATTAAAACCATTCGATCAGATCGAGGAGGTGAGTACTTGAGTACAGAGTTCACTCAGTTCCTCAAAAACCATGGGATTTTATCCCAATGGACACCTCTTTATACACCACAACTTAATGGTATACTAGAAAGGAGGAATTGCACACTATTAGACATGATGCATTCCATGATGTGTTTCGCCGACCTACCCATCTCATTCTGGGGATATGCCCTAGAGACCGCAACTTACCTTCCGAACAGAATTCCAACTAAGTCAGTGATGTCTACTCCATATGAGATATGGAATGGGAAGAAACCCAATCTTAAGGTTATTAAGATTTGGGGTTGCCCTGCCCACGTCAAGAGACACAATCCCGATAAGTTGGAATCCAGGACGTAATGGTGCAAGTTCGTAGGATACCCCAAGGAAACTTGTGGGTATTATTTCTATCATCCTGAGGACCAAAAGGTCTTTGTAGCCAAGAGAATAGTGTTCCTGAGAAGGAACACATTCTTAGTGGAGACAGTAGGAGTATGATAGAGTTGAACGAGGTTAGAGAACCTAGCTCAAGCACCATTCCATACCTAGAGTCTGTTCAGGTACCTAGCACCTAAGTTCCAACTTTACATAGGTTTGGTAGAGTATCTCATCCTCCTGAGAGATATGTGGGACATATCAGAGGAGATGATGTTGAGGATATTGATCCTTAGACCTACGAGGAGGCTATTATGAGCATAGACTCCGGGAAATGGCAAGAAGCCATGAATTCAAAAATGGATTCCATGTACTCCAACAAGGTTTGGAACCTAGTTGATGCACCTGAGGGTATGGAACCCATTGGCTGCAAGTAGATCTTCAAAAAGAAGATTGGAGTAGGTGGAAAGTTAGAGACCTATAAAGTAAGACTAGTGGCTAAGGGGTATTGTCAAAGGCAAGGTGTTGACTATGATGAAACTTTCTCACCTGTAACTATGTTAAAATCCATTCGAATTCTATTGGCTATTGCAGCACACTATGATTATGAGATCTGGTAGATGGACATCAAAATCACATTCCTCAATGGCAACCTCGAGGATGAGGTGTATATGATACAACCTGAGGAATTCGTATCCAAGGATAACCTAGATAAGGTGTGCAAGTTGCTTAGGTCCATTTATGGACTGAAGTAAGCTTCCCGAAGTTGGAATATAAGATTTGATGAGGCGATCAGATCTTATGACTTCGTTAAGAACGAAGATGAGCCTTGTGTGTACAGGAAAGTAAGTGGGAGCACTATTACATTTTTGGTATTATATGTGAATGACATCCTGATCATTGGGAATGATGTAGGAATGCTCTCCATAGTAAAGACTTGGTTATCTAGACATTTCTCCATGAAGGACTTAGGGGAAGCATCTTGCATATTGGAGATATATATATATAGAGATAGATCCAAAAGAATGCTTGGCTTGTTCTAGTCTAGATATATAGACACCATTGTCAAGAGGTTTGACATGAAAAATTCCAAAAGATGTCTCATACCAATGAGACATGGAATATCACTTTCTAGGAGTATGTCCCCAAAGACTCCTGAAGAAAGGGCACACATGGATATGATACCATATGCCTCAGTGATAGGATCTATCATGTATGCTATACTATGTACCAGGCCTGATATAGCGTATGCTCTGAGTGTCATGAGCAGATATCAAGCAGATCCAGGCTTGGAGCACTGGAAAACAGTAAAATGTATCCTTAAGCACTTGAGAAGGACTAAGGATCTTTTACTAGTATATGGAGATAGTAGCCTCAGGGTTGAGGGCTACATGGACTCGAGCTTTCAGTCCGATGTCGATAATAGCAAGTCTAATTCAGGATATATGTTCACCATGAATGGAGGAGCAGTATACTAGAAGAGTTCCAAGCAAGATACTACTGTTGACTCGACCACAGAAGTAGAATATATTGCTATGGCAAAGGCAGCAAAGGAGGGAGTCTGGATGAAGAAGTTCATAACAGATCTAGGAGTCATCCCGAGTAGCGAGGAGCCGATTCCCTTATATTGCGATAAATACGGGGTGATTACTCAAATAAGGGAACTCAGGTCTTATCAAAAGTGTTCTGAGGAGGTTCTAGCTTATTAGAGAGATCATGACTTGAAAAGATGTAGTAATAGAAAGAGTTCCATCTGAAGATAACATTGTAGATTCACTGACAAAGCCATTGACTCAGATTGTCTTTGAGCACCATAGAGGTCTGATGGGGATCAAACATGTTAGTGATTGACTTTAGGTCAAGTGGGAGATTGCTAGTCATATGTGCTCTGCAAGCCAATCACATAAGTGATGGCACTTATGACTTGATATGCACTTTTTCTCTTTGTATATTATTAGGTGTTTTATTACTTTATCTTGCGTGTTGCATATATTGTGATGTCCTTGGATCTGTGCAATGGGAATCTGATCGTGATGAGATCATGATAATGAGATTGATTCACCTTTAAACATAGACCATAAATTATCCTAGTCATAGGTTACTCGAGAAGGACATCGAGATAACCAGATAGACTAGTGTGCTGTATACCCATCCATATGATGGAGGTGGCTGGTCTCATAGCTACTCGTGTGGGGACACTAAGGGTACAGTGCAGGTGCTTATTGGGGAATGAGTTAACTGATTGATCCACCTACGGAATACTAGATGGTTATTGATATCTCACGTTAGACAGCGATTCCGTAGTCCCAGTAGTGTATCTAATCCTTAGACTTGAGACACCAAGGATGTCCTGTATGAGTACTCCACTATTTGATACCAGACTTATAGGTTTGGAAAGTTCCAAATCTAGTACAGCCGGTTATTCGGAGTGGTAGCCAACCTTACGAGGGCTATTGAGTGTCAATAGAGGATCATCCACTCTCGGTATCATGAGAGGAATATCCCATGTATTCTTGCTCGAACAAATTCTTGGCCAAGGTTATTTGGATTGAGAGAGAAAGAGTTCTTCGGGAGAATCCGACAAAAGCAAGACTCGAAGAGAGACCTTATGGGCCTGACAGTACTATGCCTGATATAGGGTCTCTGGGATATTAGATGGATAAGGGACTATAGATACATGGTAACTGAAGACAAATAGGTCCAAAGGATTGTATTCCCCTGTATCGTCTGGGGGTTACGGCGTAGTGGCCTAGTACGTCTACAATCGATGAGTTGGGTGAATTATTATAGAGATAATAATTCACTAAGTTAGAAGGAGTTCTAACAAGTATGACTTATGGCCAGCTCGATATTGGGCCTAGAGGGTCACACACATATAGTAGGTGCTGCGATAAGTAGAGGTTCAGATATGAGATATCCGCTGGAGCACCTAACTTATTGGATATCCATTAAGCCCCTGAATTATTGGATTCTAAGATGAGATCTAATAATTGCTAATAAGAGATTATTGGGTAGAGACCCACTAATCTAAGAGGCTTAGGTAATTGGATGGAGATCCAATACCCAACAGGACAAGATCCATTAGGGTTTACAGGGGGCCTCTATAAATAGGAGGGAACCAAAGCTCTATAGGCCGAGGGTTTTTTTAGGTAGTCACCTTCTATTCTCCTCTCCCTAGAGAGGTGCATTGTCGTGGTCCCTACCGTGTGGATACCGCTAGAGAAGAGGACGCTTGACCTCCTTCATCCTTCCTGCAGATCTATAAGGATTCAGGGATATACGATCTCCCTAGGTATTTTCTTTTACACATGTAGTTTTTGCGGATTTGTTTTGACACACTGATCTTCGCACGACGATAAAAACTTTCTACGGGAAATCTAGGTGTTTTTGTTTTTTGTTCTTCCACTACGCATGAGATGTCGCCCCGAGAAGGATTTTCCAACATTGCTGTGATTAGAAGGGTGATGCAACACCTGTGCCTCCTTTCGGAGCGTCGTTCACAGGGGAGTGAAGAGGATCTAGGGAAGACGTCGGCAACGCGACGTAGATAGCAATAGGCGATGAAGGGGGGAAAGAGCAGCAACGATGGTATTCGCTATGAGAAGAGGAAGCGGTGATGACAACCGATGGCTGGGCGATGACAGTAGCGAGTGCTCTGCTTTTGTCGCACCGCAGAAGGGAACGCTAGCGCTGCAAGGGCTCGACGGCTGGCAGCGGTGGTGGCGCAGCTGGGAGTAGCAGCGACGGCCTTTCTCACACTATAGTGGCCGGTGGGATGATCGCTCGACCAGAGGTTGTGATGGCGATGGTCTCGGGTCGGAGAGCTAAGATGACGAGGTTGTGTGGTGGGGGGAAGGAAAGAGCAGCGACAGCGGTGGATGCCGAGGTTGGCGATTGCGTTCTTCTACCCTTTTTGTTTCTTGCATTCTTCTGCTCTATTTCACCACATAACAGGGGCAACTGCTGCTGTAGATCACTACGGCTGCAGACGACGATGGGTTGTGTGGCCACCAGTTGAAGCAGCGGCAGAAGAGGTGCGTGGGCCGAGAAGCAACAGTAGTTGCTGCCAAGGTCAATGGCTGCGACGGCGATGGTCATGGGGGGAAAGAGCAGGGGCGACGTGGATGGTCGTTGGCAGTGGCTACGGTAGAGAGGTTGCGGCCAAGAAGCAGCGGTAGAGGGGGTGGTCTGCTGGACGGAACAGCGGAGAGAAAGCTTCCGCCCATGGAAGCAGAGGAAGCAGGGGGCGGATGGGAAGAATCGGTGAGGAGCTTGCTCTAGGCAAGGTTCTCTGATACCATGATGAAATACAATGTAAAGTATTCTGATTAGATGAAATGTGAGAACAATAGGTGATATATTTATACAAGTTTGAGAGGGAGAATTTTTCTCAATAAAATAGTGTGATTTTCTCGTACAATTGATAAAATCTTATCTGCTATCACGTTTATCTTCTTCATCTTGTGCTCCTCCACGAAGGCGGACACCATGGTGGCATACGAGATGTGCTGCTTGATCTTCTTGAACATGTGTTCTTTCTTCTTCTTCTGGATCACCCACGTGAATCCAGCCTCACGGTTATAGCCGAACTCCTCGATGTCCTCCAACGGCAGCAGTTCATTAGGGAGGCCCAGCTCTCCAGTAGCAGGACGGATTTCTTCTTGCAGAGGGCGTGATCTCCATGATAGACCTCGGCTCCCACCTTGTAATTCTCGATGGTCTGCGCTGCCACGGTAGCTACAGGAGATCAATGCAGAGGAAGAGAGGTACGGATGTATAGATGGCGAGTAGGTTGAAGACTGATGTTGATGATGATAGTGTGAAGGAGAAGAGGTGGAAGTATTTATAGATAAGTATGTAGCTGCTTGCCGTTCTCTAACTTTGGTCTTTGGGATCGACAATGCAAGTGGCAGAAGAAGAAGTCTCAGTTCATGCATGGAAGTCAAGTCTCCTGCCGTGAGCCCAAGAACTGTACCTCCTATGCTCCGCCGCTGTTCTGTTGACAACGTAGCAGGCGTTGGAAGCTTAGACTGATTCAATCTTCCACTGCCATGCCTTTTACTAGCGGGTGTATTTATAAGTCCTGCGGGTAGGAAGTTTGTGAGGGTGTTCAAACAAATAAATATACACTAAAAGGTGTGGCTAAAATGTGGTCACGAGCATTGAGCTTGAGGTAATCTAATCTGATTGCTTCTAATACAGCAGCCATATATGTAATATATGGGCTAATTACATATTAGGCCCGGTGTAGCATTGCCATCTCTGTGTTTTTAAAAGTTATATTAGACTGGCCATAGTTATATGAAAATATAATAAATCATTTTATTTTTAATAACTGTACCGAGGGAAGATGCTGCACGTGAAGAATTGATGCCAAATTGATGGGTAAAGTAGTCATTTCATCTGTTAATTCAATAGCAAAAACGGGCGGTTGGCTTCGGGTGGCCTCGTGTGGGCCCGCGGCGATAGCCAGCGAAGGCCTCAACGATGGCCTGGTTCTCTGTGAAGTGGGCAAACTTGAGGTAGGCGTAGCTCTCGTAGAAGTGCATGTAGAGGAGGTCGTCCAAGACAGGTGAGTCGAGAGTGCGATCCGCCTGGGGGAGGGAGAGGGGCCGATTACGGTAGATCCTACGGCGAGGGCCCCGGTGAAGTATCTTGCAACCTTCCTCATCGGACCGCCTTGGGAAGCGGCCAGCTAAGAGATGTGCTTCACCAGGGCGTCTGCCGCTTTGAGGTTCTCCTACTGCACTGCCTCCTCGCATGCCAACAACACGTGAGCCAGGTGGACCCGCTCCTCCTACGTGTCCACCACCATTGGTAGCACTGCTGTCGGCTTCGCTGCAATGCCACCTCCATCGACGATATAGTCTGTCCTCCGACCGCTCCACCCCATGAAGATGAGGACGAAGAGGAGCAAATCCTCATCCGCTTCGGATCCCTCAAAGGTAGGATCATTTCATTTCAGATTGCGCATTTGAACCGTGGGCACCACGATCACCGTCGACGACAAGAGGAGGAATAGGCCTGAGGTTGTAGTCACCGGCTGGGGCCAAGGGAGCGACGGTGGCGATGGCAGGGGGCTCCGCGACAGCGGCGGTGGAAACATCAAAGTCATGTTGGTTGCTATTGGGTGCGGCACCGATTATTGCCGGTGGGAGAGGAGGCGACAGCACGTTGAGCTCGGACAACATGCTGTCGAGCCAAGCTGAGAGGTCGGAGGGGTTGTAGTGGATGATGTCGGAAATAATTTGGGCGAGGAGGGAGGCGTCGTCTTTGGCCGCCGCTGCAGTGCACGCCATCGCCGCCTCCAACTCTGCAACTTCTGTGCCACGTCTGCCATATCCGACGACTGCACTTTGGAGTTGACTTGGGGCCACCCTAAGCAAACCGACGCTTTCTTCCGTTGAATTAACGGATGAAATGAACGTTTTGCCCATTACTTTGGTACCAATTTAGCTCGTGATGTTATATGTAACGTTCTGTTAGTGCAACAGATAGACATTATTAAAAATGAAGTAATTTATTATAATTTCATAACAATGCGAAGCGAAGTCTGTTTGAGAAGCATAGAGAATATCATGCTATAAGAGTTTTAAGTGCAAAAGATAATTTATAATTTATCCGTATTCTCTTTGCTGCTTGTGGACCCAAAAGTCACCTGAGATTATTGTGCAATAGAATAGACCGAGTGAATTCTGCCTTTATAACTTTTCTATGAAGGGAACATGTCTATAATTTCTTTTATTAGGATGATTTACTTGAAAATTTTTTTTTCTAAAAGTTATCCCTTATATTTGGTTTTTTGGTACTCTCTATTTTGAATAATATCAAAAAATATCCCTTACTAACCCAATGAGATAAAAAAAATTGACCTATTATAATATTATGATCATCATAATAAAAATACTATAAAGCCTGTTTCAAAATAATATAAATGATATAAATGGATTCATAACTTTAGCTAAACCAACTTTAGATCTAAAAATTTGATATCATAATACTTTATGATGTCACTTATAGTGTTTTTTAATAACTTTATACTGTTTTCAACACCTCAATAAAAATATTATAATATTATTAAAAAACATTATAAGTGAATCGAGTGAAAACAAAACATACTAGAAATTATTTGATATACCATACTATGATTTAAATAGATATTTATAATAGTTTAGGAATAATATCACATAAACAGAGATAAAAAATTAGCCTATTATAATATTTTGGCCACCATAGTAAAACACTATAAAATCTATTTGACCTAAACAAACTTCTCATATAAACTAACTGATCTATATCAAGTTCAAATTCAATAATCTATCAATCTGATACCATTTCTTATACGAAAGTTTTAGCGAAGGAGCTTTTTTTTTTTTTGTGTGTTCTCGATTGGTTGAGGATCGCTACCATTTTCACTCTCAACCTTCTCTCTTGTTGCTATGATCTTTTCCCAAGGTTTAGATAATAGGAAGTAATATTTTGAGACTTCTCATGGTAGTTAAATGAAGTCTAAACGAAGGACTTCGACTTTTAAATTTTGAGGAAGAAGAGGCTACGGTTGCAGGGCAGAACCATTTTTTGCACTTTCTTCTTTTGACCCAGTGCAAGTTGGAATGAAGGTCAATCGTGGGACTTCTTGACTGCATTTAGTTATTTTTTTCGTCTTCTTGCTACTGTCAAAGGTTTCTATGGAAGCTATTAAAGCTAGTAGGAACTTGGGAAAAGATCTCCATAGCCCGCAACAAGGTAGCTGTAGACAGAAAGAAGTGTTGTTAAACTTGAAAACTCCTTTCTCTCCTCTTTTCTAGTCCGATTGACTTCTTAAGAGGGATCATGACTTAGATGCCTTAGATGAGGTTCTGCTCCATCTTTTATAGTTGAGACAAGAGTAGAGCCCTAGCTAGGTTAAGACTCAAAGAGTCCTAATGCAATTAAGACTTGAAGAGTCTTAATACGTTTAGGACTTTGTGAGTCCTACTGCATTTAGGACTTAGAGCTTAATCTAATTTGGTTGGACTTGACCTCTTTAGATTCAATTGAGCTTGAGTTGAGTCCAGCCATGCTGGATTCAAATCAGAGTTTGAGTCAAAGTTGGGTTAAGCTAAATTGGACTTTGATCAAAACTTAATTTGAGCCAAATTTAGATGAGGCACACACTAACTTGAATTTGATCTTTGAGCTTGAGATTGGTCTTGGTTTAGTTTAATAAGGATCAATTTGGAATCCTATTAGAACTCCAATTATACTAAATTAGAGTTTGACTTAAACTTTATTAAATCATCCCTAATCATAACTCTCAATTAAGTGATTTATGTCTCATTTAATCTTACTTTGATGCTTTTTCTCTCTCTATCTGTAGGTTGAAAGTTTTACTTTGATCCATTAATATGGTATATGTCGTCATGCCCAGTAGTGTTGTGTATAACTATTATTTTAATGGGGTTCTCCTTATTATCAATCACTATCAATTCAAAAACTTTCTTTCTATCTTTTTGGAGTTGATCATTCTAGGTATAACAAAAGTAAAAGGTATCTCGATTTATAAATAAGGGCTACTAAGAATGATTTGATATATGGCACCAGAAACCTTAGCTATTAAAGTTGAATTGTTATATAAATATTTTATGTATTTCAACAGCACAATAAGGAAAAGGTATTAAAAAAAAAACCTTGAGTATTTATAGAGTTTCCTTGATAGATTTACGTAAGAATGTGTAAAGGGAGACTTAGAGGGGTTTGAATTAATCAAATAAAAAGTTTTATTAAAAATGAGATGTTTCTTAGGTAAGAAATATTAAATAATATAAATATATCTGATGCAATTTTGTGGAGTTTATGTTTGTTGGTTGATTCTCTAAATTAGTATTTTTTATATCAGCATCTTTTTCTCTCCACAGAATTGACTCTATATTTGAAGATATTTTAGAATGATGTGTCTTGTTTCAATATATGTGATTTATGTTTAGCTTCGCGGACTCAGGTCAATAATTTTTATAAGTAACTCCTGGCGTGGTTATTTATTCCAAGTGGAAATTTAGGGTTCAGAACCTAAATTTAACGTTCTGCAGACTTTGTCTAACAAAACATAGAGTGGTCCATGAAGTACAGTAGTGTTTGAGGCTCAACCAATGGTATGAATTATGTTTCCATTAGATGCTTGAACATTCAAATGGATTCATGAAACTGAGTAGGAGACGAGCAAAGTTCTGCTCGGATTTCTTCTTGCAGAGGGCGTGATCTCGACGGCAGACCTCTGCTCCCATCTTGTAGTTCTCGATGGTCTGCATGGCCATGGCAGTAATAGGTGAGTGCAAGACAAGAGGTGAGTAGGCTGAAGGCCGTCGATGGTGACGAAGGACAAAGGAAGAGATGGAAACAGTTTCTATAGACATGGAGATTGATTGCTGTTCTCTCAGTGACAAAGGCTGTCGGTCTCACTTGATGGGCCACCTTTTGGTGACTTTATTGACATCATCATTTGAAAAGGCTGAAACATCTTAAAACGCTCGATGCAGTCATTCAAGAACATGGAAGTCAAGTATCTTGCTGTGAGCTCAATAAATGTGCCGCTTCTCGGAAGGTATACTAGCGACAACGTATCATTGCCGTTCTAAACTTCGACTCTTTCAAAGTCCAACATCTACACTCGTACAAACATGTTTTAATTCAATGCAGGTAGGAAGATCAGCACATTGATGTATATAAATGTGTACAAACAACAACATATCTCATTATAATAACTACTATATATATATATAGTTTTTTCCCTGTAAATGCGAATATTCTTTCAGAACTATGGATAGGTTATATTGGATATCATGCCATGTTGTTATTGGGATTCTACAAAGTCCATCATAAATGATTATATTATATTTTGATTGGGGAGTCCTTTCTTTTCCCTACCTTTTCAGTTTTTATTTTTATTTTTGGCTCAGATTTGAAACTGCTCCAAAAATATTAGTCGGATAATTTGAGATATTATTGTAGGATGGAAAACTTGAGAAATAAAATTCAAAATGTAACATAAAATTATTAAAATTTTATAAAATAATTTAAACTATATATCAACACATATCAACATAAATTTTAGACACTATATTCTTCAACAATATTTTAATAATTTTTTAGTACAATATTCGGCATACAATATACGGAAATATTAAAATGAGCAAAAAAGTAACTAAAAAAACCTTTGAATAAAATAGATACTATTTGATCATAGATTTTATTAAAAAAATAATTTTGATAATTAAATGTCATAAAATATTTAAAAATTAAAAAGGGTACTTATTATCTTAACATCATATTCTAGTGATTCTGAGATCATTAGTATTATTATTTTATTTTTAAAATTTTTATAATAATTAATAATCGATTTCTAAAATAGAATATATGATCAATTTACTTTATTAAAAAATCCAGATTATTTTCGTTCAAATAGAAAAGAAAGCATAAGCAAAAATAAATACGGGGATATCATTCGATAAAATATCAATAGTAATTTTTTTTTTTTTGGGATACAATGCCTTAGAAAGAAAGAATCGGTTGCAAAAGATAAAAGGAAAAGTAAGGAGGTATAACGTTTGAATTTTAGAAAGTAAAGACTGCGAAGAAAAAAATATGAAACGTAAAAAAAAGTAAAAAAACCAGTGATTTCTTTTTTCGAAAATTCGCCCAAAAATTAACGCCCTGTGTCGGGAACCCATCTCGTTCTAATTGAATCGTACCTGAAATCGATTCCGAGAAGAGTGTATGCCGAAGAAATCATAACATACTCGGGAGTCCCTCCGCTTCTCTTCGCTCCCCGTTTCTCCGTCGCCAGCCGGAGATGTCTAAACTCGCGGGCAAGGGGGAGAGCGAATGGGAGGAAGTGGGAGGAATGGTGCCGGTGGGGAGGAGCTTGCAAGGAGAGAAGGTGATTCTGGTGCCCTACATGAGGGAGCACGTGCCCACGTACCACAGGTGGATGCAGGACCCCGCCCTCCTCGCCGCCACCGCCTCCGAGCCCCTCACCCTCGACCAGGAGTACCAGGTCCACGGCTCCTGGACCCAGGATCCCCTCAGTAATCGACCCTAATTCCCCTTTCGCCCTTCTTTCTTTCCTCTTAGACGAATCACTGTGCTTTTGAGAACTGATCCATGGGATCGATCGATGGTTTGTTGTTGTTGCAGAGCATACTTTTATATTGCTAGACAAGCAGCTGATCCAGGGTGGTTTTGTCCCTGGGAATCCCCACGTCGAAGGTTCTTCCACTAGACTTGGCTTCGTTCTGTTCTCTTTCCATTTCAATCGCATCATTTATCGTAAATTGAGTAGTCTGTGCTTGTGTTATTGCCTGATGAAGCAGTTTATGTTTTTGTGTCGCATTGAGTTGATTTTGTGCATTTGGTTTTAGCTAGAAATAGCTCAATTATAGGTGCCGCATTTGACGATCTAGTCTTTTGAGGAATTGGAGCAGTTCGCTTTTGGATCGATGTTTTTATAATATTATTTTTGTAGGATGTTATTAGTATTTATTTATATTAAATGTATAATATGGTTATTTTAGTGAAGTTTTTCTTGTATTTCACACAATTTATCATTTGTATTAGTTTTGTATTTTTTTTTGATAATATAACTTTCTAGTTATAATATTATTTTTATATGATTTTTGGTGATAAAAAGATCATTTTAGCAATGTAGTTTTAAAACTCAAATTTTATTCTTGAATTTTATGGTGTGTAGCTATGTTAATGGTTCTATATTATTTCTCTATTGATTCTGAACCCACATATTAGATTCTACTGATTTCTTTATCTTTATTGTATTACTCCTAGTTAATCCTAATTTTAATTTTGATCTTTCAGACCTTTATTGATGTGCATTTTTTGAGATATATGCTGTGCATTTGCTGAGTGATCTCATAGTCTTATGCAACACAAATTGTTATTCCTAGATCTTGAGTCAGGCTTTATGTTTTCTCCCTGATCATTTAGCTTTGCTATGGAAATATGTATAAATTTAACATGAGGAGAATGATGTTGACATTATAGTTTTAGTCTTTGACCAAACTTCCTTTTGTTTTCATCACCCTCTTTCGATTACTTAAACCTGGATTTATTATTCTTTCGTATTCATATCTTTTTTCCAGTCAGTACCACATCAGATGATTTTCCCCTTAACTTTCAATGAAAGAAACACATTTTTTCCATTTTCCTGGTATCATTGAGCAACTGTCTCATCATGCTTCTCCACCTTGCTGACTGTTTTGTGTGTTTTTTTTTTATATTTTCTTTCTAGTTTGTGACATGTTAGTTTACAAGGCATGGCTGCTTTTGCAACCATCTCTCATCTCTTTACTTTTATGGTATCAACACCATTTTCCTTCAATCGGAAATAGTTATATGGTGCTCTGCTTTCATAGTGTTTTGGGAGGCTTTATAGGGGCTAGCTCTTTTTCCTTAGGTGTTAATTGCGGTTTTTTTACGTTTTCTGAATAAAACTTAAAGTGAATTACATTAGTTATTACAGTTTTTTGCTGATTGGATATCTGTGGCTAGTAGGTGTCATTTCTGAGTATATCTTTAGTCTTCCACTAGATTACTACTCTATAACACAAAAGGGATCTGCAACAGTGAATGGCATGGCTCTGTTCTCCTTTCTTTTATAGTTACCTACTTCCAAACTTTCATTTTAAAACTTATCTTACATGGGCCTTTTTCTTAGTGAACATAAGAATTTCATTTCAAAATCCTGTCTTATCTGCACAATTCATTTTCTAAATTCAAATCATAGGATCTCATTATGCCATCACTTTTTATAAACGTAAGAGCACAGCCAGGTTCATGCATTGCATGTCCATATGTATAGTCTGTGAATAATGATAGCACTAGTGTGCGTCTTCATTAATATTTGTCACTAAACATTTCTAAATTCTGTGTTTCTAGTTAGTGTTCTTTACAGTTTTCACTGAATTTGCAATTTTTTTATAGTATGTTATTGTTTTATTTCTCCTGCCTATTGCTTCCATTCTTTGTGAGATTTTTTCAGTTCAATGAGCAAATAAGGGTGCAGACCATTTTAGCATTTATTGATTGATAACAATGTAGAAAAGAACTTAACTATGTTGAACAGCTGATCTATCCATTTGGATTATGGAATTGCAATGATAGTCAATGTGCATGAAATGGGATTATTAAGTTTGTAAGATTTTGTTGTAGACTAATTTTACTGGTATGTGAAATCTAGTACTAACCAGTTGAGGTTAATAGGAGGAAGAATAAATGATATTATTTAACTATGAGAAAGTGATACTGAAGCAGTGATTTAAAAAGGCGCTCGGGCGCTCGCCTAGGCGCTCGGGCGCTCGCCTAGGCGCTCGGGCGAGGCGAGACGAGGCCCGAGCGTCTCGCTTTATTTCTAGGCGGTGCACTTCAAAGAGGCGTTGCTTGGGCGCTCGCCTGAGCCCAGGCGTCGGGCGCTTCGGGCGAGCGCTCGGGTTAAACCGGAGACCGAACCAGAATTTTAGGTCTGGTTCGGTCTCTAGTGATTTAGTTGATTTAATTGAACCAACTAAATCACCGATAACAGCCTAACCCTTGTGACTTCCCCACCCTAACCCTCGTGATTGGCCTCTGCTGCCGCTGGTGTCTGCTGCTGCTGTCGCTCGTTGCTCCCACTCTCGTTGCTGCTTCCTGCTCTCACCGTCGCTCGTTGCTTCTGCTTCCGCCGTTTCTCATCGCTTTTGCTTCCGTCGTCGCTCGTCGCTTTTACTCCGTCGTTGCTCGCCGCTTCCACTCCTGCCGCTGTCGCTCGCTTCCCGCTCCATTCCGCTCGCCGTAAACCGCTTGTCGCTCCCGCTCAATCGCCGCTGCCGCTCCCGCTCCAATCGCCATTTGCTGCCGCTGCCGCTGCCACCGCCGCTTGCGCTCCCACCGCCAGTCACCGTTGCGTTGCCGCCATCGCCATCGCTTTCGGCGAGTTCGGTCTTCCTTCTGCTTCGACACTCGACGAGTTCTACATGATATCGTTAATAACATATATTAACGATATCTTGTTAACAATGTATACTAATAACAGAATTTTTTATTTATTAAATTAATAATATATTATTTTGATTTTAATACTGTTAATTTTTATTTTTGGTTTTTGGGAGTTTTTAGTAATGTGACATTGTGAGTTTGTACCTTAGATTTTCTTCATTTAATAGTATATTTTTATTTAAATAATTATATTTTTTTAATTATATTTATATATTTTTATATTTTAGTGCCTCGCTTCGCTCGGGCTAGCGCCTAGGCGAGCACCTAGCACCTCGAGCGATTTTAGACCTTAGCGCTTTTTAAATCATCGTACTGAAGTTAGTTATTGCCTAGTAGGAGAAACGTGACTAAATTACACTGATCTTTTTAATTATTCTTCCACATTAGACTGTATAATTCGTTGACTATGATATTATCTCACTGCTTCACTCATCTCTTCAGCTATGGTTGGTGATGTGAATATATACATGAATGATCCTGATGACTTGCATATTGCGGAAATAGAGATTATGATTGCTGAACCGACAAGGTAGTGATACTCTATTATTGCATACTTCTAAATTTCACATGTATTCTCCTTGTTGCGTATATTTCTTATGTTCTTTAAGTACACTAACATGCTGTAAATATGACATGCATTTTGCAGGGACCATTTATTTCTTATGTTCTTAAAGTGCTGTCAAATGCTGAAAATTAGGATTGAGTTTGTAAGATAAGTGGGTTTAATCTATCAATTTATAATATGGCTGATCCTCGAATAAAAACAGTATGGTATATTTTCATCTATCTAAAATAGATAATGCCGCAAATTTTTATCATAACATCTTGAAATATGTGACCCACTTACTTTGCTTATGTAAAGAAATTGTTTGATTCTATTTCATTACTATTTTAACTTTAACAAGTCATACATATGGAGAACATTATACAATTACTATTGGATTGTATTAGAAATGAGCTATGCTAACTTGGTACCACCAAGGAAAAAGAAATGGGCGATGACGGGATTGAATTCGGGTGAAGATTTGAAGATTATGCAAGGATTCTGCTTAACTGGTCTAGGACATGTTACAAAGTGTTTGGACTTGATGATGCTTTTACTTCTAGCATTTTTAATGAGAAACACTGATCTGGTGCCTGAGTTTGGATTTCTAGTTGGGTGACATGTGATCTGGCATTGTGAAACTGACTACTGCTCTTATTACTAGTGATATACATGTGACATGTGTTGAATCTCGGATTTTGATGAAGTCAATTGATATGTTATTTGATCTAATCCATATTATTAAGATAAGTGTGCAGGATTAACTATGATAGTAATGAAGACATAAAGCAAATTGTCGGAGTCAAGTACGTTGGGAGTTCGAGAGTCCGTCGGAAGTCCGAAAGATCGTCGGAAGTATTGCCGAAACTGGCCGAGAATGAATTGGGGACTTGCCAAAGGTTCGGAAGTTCGTCGGAGGTTCGTGGAGCTCACCGAGAAAGTTCAGAAGTTTGCCAAAAGATTCATCGAACTCGCCATTAAGTCCGAGAGCCTGTTGGGAATCCACCGGAAGATATCCAAGGGTATGTCGGAAGTCCGTCGGAAGTTCGCCGGAAGCTCGCCGGAAGAAGACTCGACGTCACCGGATTATAATTTGATTAGAAATATGTTTCAATTTCGTAGTTAGCACGTAAATAAGGGTCAGGATTAGGTGATAATCCAAATCAACCCTTGTAGGGGCCAACTGGGCCTCAATTGGACTGAATTGGGCCGGATTCAAGGTCCATTCAATAGTGCTGGACCATGTCTAGCGGTGGCACCACCAGACTGGGGCGGTGGTACCTCCTCGGGAATAAGTTCCCAGGTGGTCTGGGCGGTGGTACTACCTTAGGTCAGCGGTGGTACCATTGACAGTTATTACCTATCAGTAGTGGTACCGCCTCTCCACAGAGTCCGAGGACCCTGTCAGGCGGTAGTACCGCCAGATTGGGTGGTGGTACCGCCCATATACCGGCCGACAGAGCGGTCAATCAAGCGGTGTACTGTCTCGATGCCAGCGGTGGTAAATCTTTGCCAAGCATCCGAATTTCGACGATGTGACTCTTTTTTGCTTCAATTTTGAAGCCAATTGAGCCTATAAATACCCCTTCTCAGCTAGCTAAACACATTGAGAAGTGATAAAAACTGAGTCAAACCTCTAGCAAAGTTTGCATTCGAAAGCTTGAGTGTTCACCTCCCAAAGCTTCACTTGTAAAAGTTCTGTAAGAGAGTGTGAACCACTTGTAAAAGTCTGTAAGAGGTGCTTGGTCCTTCTCCTTCAAGAAGAATTGATAGTGGAAGTTGGGAATCTCATTGGAGGAGGTTTCGAAAGTGGACATAGGTCATTTGACCGAACCATTATAAATCGTTGCGTACTTCTCTTGGTGTTTTTTTTAAAATTATTGTATTTCAAATTTTACTTTGCTGTAATCTCTCATTCTCCTTCTCTCAACTCTCTTTCATATTCAATAGAAACATTCGCTTTACCGAAATCTTTTTCGTCGGACCGAAACTTCTCAACGCACAACCTTTTTCGAAATCGCTTTAAAGTTGTGATTTTTATCTACTGCACTAATTCAACCCCCCCCCCCCCCACTCTTAGTGTCGCTTTAGATCCTAACAGTTGGTATCAGAGCGAGGTCACTCTCATTTGGTTTAAAACCCAAGAGAGATGGCGTATTCCGGCATGCAAGAGGGTCATTAATTACACGTCTGCCTATGTTTAATGGGTCGGATTACACCTATTGGAAGACTCGCATGAAGATTTTTCTTATTTCTATGGATTTTGAACTTTGGAATATTGTTGAAAACGGATTTTAGAAATCTTCTCTTTCGATGAACGAATGGAATGAATCGGAAAAGAAGGTTTTTGCTCTTAATGCAAAGGCTATGAATGTCTTGTTTTGCGCTCTTGATAAAAAATGAGTTTAATCGTGTTTCGATTTATGAATCGGCTTTTGATATTTGACATACTCTTGAAATCACTCATGAAAGCACTAGCCGAGTGAAAGAGTCCAAAATCAACCTCTTGGTGCATTCTTACGAATTATTTCGGATGAAACCAAGTGAGTCCATCGGAGACATGTACACCCGTTTTACGGATGTCGTTAATAGACTCAAAACACTTGGGAAAGGTTTTTCTAATTTCGAACTTGTAACTAAAATCTTAAGATCTCTTCCAAAAAGTTGGGATCCAAAAGTTACGGCCTTTCAAGAGGCCAAGGACCTAAAATACTTTCCTCTCGAAGAACTTATTGGGTTATTGATGACATACGAAATAACATGCCATGCTCATGATGAACTCGAGAACCCCCTTCCAAAGAACAGGAAGGATATGACATTGAGAACACAAGAAGACCACTTGATAGAATCTTCAAGTGATGAGGAACTTGATGATGAACTTGCACTCTTGACTCGGAAATTCAAAAAATTTATAAGAAGGAATAAATTTAAAAACGATTCTAAAAACAAATTTGAACCCAAAAAGGAATAAGTAATATGCTATGAATGCAAGAAGCCGGGGCACTTTAAAAGTGAATGCCCTTAAGCCATGAAGAAGCAACCAAAGAGGAAGAAGGCTCTAAAGACAACATGGGATGACTCAAGTGGCTCTGAAGATGAAGAAGCAAGCAATAAGGAGATGGCTAACTTCACTTTAATGGCTCTCGGAGAAGAGGTATGTGATTTAGTTAATGAAAATTTATCTTTTGACAAGCTTTCAAATGCCTTTTATGAATTATTTGATGAATGTAGAACTATTAGTAAAAATTTAATTTGTTGAAAAAGGAGCATGCTCTCTTAGTCGATAAACTTGATAGTCTTAAACTTGATACTCCCTCTTTACCTCCATGCTCTAAGTGTGAACACTTAGAGGCAATTAAGAAAGAGAATTTGTTACTTAAAGAGACCTTAAATAAGTTTAAGGTCGATAGCAAGTGTTTGGACATGATCCTTGCAAACAAGGGTCATGTCGAAAAAGAAGTGGAATTGGATTTGTGAGTGGATCTCACCGAAGTCCAACCACCTTCGTTAAAGGATCTACACTACATGTATCATCTCATTCAAAGTGCAACTTTTGTTGCAAACCCGGACATTTTGTTTACAAATGTTCGTTTAAGAAACTTAGCCCATATAACTTGATATGGGTTCCTAAAGGAACTATAAGGAACTCAATGAACAACGACAAGATTAGTAGATTAAGTTTTGAGGCACTCAAGTTCAAATGAGTACCTAAAAATCATCCTCTTTTGTAGACACATTCACTCACACAAGCTAGGAGCAAGAGATAGTACCTTGATAGTGGATGCTCAAGGCACATGACCGGATATCCATCACAATTCTCTAAGCTCACTAGCCAAAACGAAAGGTATGTTACCTTCGGAGATAACAACAAAGGTAAAATCATTAGCAAGGGAACTATATGTAACAAATCAAGCTTGTTAATTAATGATGTGTTGTTGGTAGATGGCTTAAAGCATAATCTTTTGAGCATTAGTCAATTGTATGATAAAGGATATATCGTAAAATTTGAATCTAATGCTTGCATTATTAAAAAACGGCATAACAACACATCTATGATTACACTAAAACAAAATAATGTCTACACCATAAACATTGATGATTTTAGCAATGAAATGTGTTTTCGACTTTGAATGATGATGCTTGGTTTTGACATAGGAGATTAGGTCATGCTAGCATAAAACTACTATCGCAAATCACATCTAAAGAACTTGTAAGAGGTATTTCCAATGTTAAGTTCATTAAAGACAATGTGTGATGCTTGTCAATTAGGAAAACAAATAAAAAGTAGTTTCAAACCAAAGAATCAAATAAACACATTTAGACCGTTGCAATTGATCCATATGGATTTATTTAGACCAATTGACACAACGAGCCTAGGAGGTAGCAAATATGCCTTCGTAATCATAGATGACTATAGTAGATACACTTGGACCTATTTCTTGACTCACAAAAGTGATTGCTTTAAATGTTTTTCTAAATTTTATAAACTTGATCAAAACGAAAAGAGTTTTATGATTTCATCGATTCGGAGTGATCACGGTGGTGAATATAACCATAATTTCTCTATTTCGACGAATCCTCAACAAAATGGAGTAGTAGAAAGAAAGAATAGAAACTTACAAGAAATGATAAGAACCATGTTGAATGAACATAGTTTACCCAAATACTTTTGGGCCGAAGCCGTTAATACGGCTTACTATGTCATGAATAGGGTTCTAATAAGACCATTTCTCTCCAAAACTCCTTATGAATTGTGAAATAACAAAAACCCAAATGTTTCTTATTTTAAAGTTTTCGGTTGCAAATGTTTTATCTTAAATGAAAAGGATGCTTTATGAAAGTTTGATGCAAAATCCGATGAAGGCATCTTTCTTGGTTACTCTTCCATTTCTAACGCTTTTCGTGTTTTTAATAAAAGAACCTTGGTTATAGAAGAATCTATTCATGTTGTTTTTAATGAAGTTTTCGAATTTAAGAAAAACAATTTTGATGATGATCTTGATTTTAATGGTTTAAACTTGAATGAAACCTCTCCTTCAAGTAGCACCTTGGATGCATCTTCTTCCCAAATTTCTTTACCTAAGGAATGAAAGTATGTAGATGCCCATCCAAAGGAGCTAATTATAGGAGACATATCAAAAGGAGTTCAAACTCCTTTTAAGAATATTTATGCTAACGCCGCTGTTCTTTCTCAAAGTGAACCTAAGTGAATTAACGAAGTCTTGAAAGATAATTCTTGGGTTATCGCAATGCAAGAGGAATTGAACCAATTTGAGAGGAATGAGGTGTGGAAGCTTGTTCCTAGACTTAGTGACCATTTAGTTATAGGTACTAAATGGGTATTTAGAAACAAGCAAGATGAATTTGGTATCATGATTAGAAATAAGGCTAGATTAGTGGCCAAGGGTTTCAACCAAGAAGAAGGTATCGATTACGAAGAGACCTTCGCTCTTGTGGCAAGATTAGAAACCATTAGGATGCTCCTTGCCTATGCTAGTAGTAATAATTTTAAGTTGTTTCAAATGGATATCAAAAGTGCTTTCTTAAATGGTTTTATTTCCAAAGAAGTGTTTGTTAAACAATCAATCGATTTTGAAAACTCTTTTTTTTCCTAATCATGTGTTTAAATTGACTTAGGCTCTCTATGGGTTAAAACAAGCCCTAAGGGCTTGGTATGAGAGACTTAGCTCTTTTCTTATTTCAAATAATTTTACTAAAGGTAAGGTCGATACTATATTGTTTATTAAATATTTTGAAAATAATTTTCTTATTGTTTAAATTTATGTTGATGATATTATCTTTGGTTCTATGAACGAATCATTATGTGAATCATTTGCCAAGTGTATGAGTCATGAGTTTGAAATGAGTTTAATGGGTGAACTAACATTCTTTTTAGGATTGCAAATTAAACAACTTAGTAATATGTATTTCTTAATCAAACTAAATATATATTAGAATTGTTGAAACGATTTAACATGGATAGTTCAAAAGCCATAAATACTCCTATGAGTACCTCCACTAAGCTAGACATGGATGAAAGTGGAGAAAATTTTGATCAAAAGACATTTAGGGGAATGATAAGTAGTTTACTTTACCTCACCGCAACTAGACCGGATATCATGTTTAGTGTAGGACTTTGTATTAGATTTCAAGCTAATCCTAACTTCTCTTCTTAAAGCCGTTAAAAGAATCCTTAGATATCTTAAATGAACTCATAACCTAAGATTATGGTATCCAAAATCTAATGACTTTGATTTAATAACCTATGCGGATGCGGATTTTGACGGATGTAAAATAGATAGAAAAAGCACATTCGGAACATGCCAATTTTTAGGACATGCACTTGTTTCTTGGACTTCCAAGAAACAAAACTCGGTTGTACTATCTACGGTCGAAGCTGAATACATAGCCACAAGTGCATATTGTGCACAAGTTGTTTAGATGAAAAATACTTTAGAAGATTATGAAATTCATTTAAAAAATATTTTCATAAAATGTGATAACACAAGTGCTATTTTTTTAACCAAAAATCACATTCAACACTCTAGGACTAAGCATATTGACATTAGGCATCACTTTATACGAGATCATGTCAATAATAATGATGTTACTCTAGAATTTATTGATCCAAAATACCAATTAGCGGACATCTTCACAAAACCTTTAAATGAAGAACAATTTGACGTCATTAGAAGAGAATTAAGCATGCTAAATTGTTCTAATACATGAAGTTATTGTATGTTTCTTTTCCGAAAATTTTCAACTTCGGTTTTCATGAACTCATTTTGATATTATCTTTTCGGATTTCGGATGGCATCTTTTCAATATCGTATTTTGAACGGAGCTCTCATTTTTATCTTTCTCCTATCTTGCATTGATACTCTTTCTTCGATTAATGATTTTTAGCATCATGTACATGAATCTTCGTTGATGATCTTTAATTAATATCATGCCCTTTTAATGACTTGGGAAAATCGATTCTATCGATTTTATACTCCCTCTACTTCTATTGGCATGAATAAATGGATTTCATGATTTTTCACACTTTCGTATCATTTGAAGTTTGTTGATTTTGTCTTCATGACACATGCAACTATACATATCTTTATGTCCTAAATTTTTCATAAAGAAGAAGCTCTCAAGTTTTTATTACTTGAATACTCTCTTCGGATTTCATTCATGCGAATTCGATGAATTTTTAACTCTTGTGCAAAATTCTACGTCTTGAGCTTTAAATGACTTGATTGGTTATTTTCAACTTGATGAATGATAATTAATGCCAAGATAGCCTTCATGAAATTCTTCTTATGAGAATGCCAAGTTAGCCCTTTATAAAATTTTTGGATGATTTTTTTTGGTATGAAAACATCATCATGACTCTTTTCATGAGTTTTGAGCTTAAATGATCTCTCTCTTTTCTTTCTCACGAATTTATCTTGAATGAATGTCATGAGCTCTTGATGAATGTCTGGGCTTCAATGATCTATCTTTTCACTTAACGATTTTGTGGCTTGAATTTTCAATTAAATTGCCTCTTGAACTTTTCATCTCAACCTTTCTTGAATGAACATTCATGAGTTTTATGAACTTTATGTTCAAATGATCTCTTTTTTACCTCACTAATTTCATTTGGTAGAAATGATTCTTGTAAGCTTTAATGACTTGAATGATTCACTTTTATGCTTCAAGAATTATTATACAGAATTAACTCTTAATTTTTTTCATGTATGAATCTTTCATGAGCTCTTAGAAATTCTTGTGAATTTTGGCCTTGATGATCTATCTTATGATTTTATAAACATGAACTTTCAATAAGAATGAACGAATTGCTTTTCATTGTTCTTCTTGATGGCTTTATCCTTCTCTTTTTTCCATTTTTCAAAAACTCCAATCATAATATTTGGCATCAAGGTTCATTTCCTTTTTGTTGATGACAAAGGGGGAGAAAAATATGGCAAGATAAATTGATGACTTGATGGAATAAAAGTTTTGTATGTATTGTATTCCAATGTATCGCAATTGCCATGCTTTGTATCGTAAAATGCTTGCTATCATTAAAAGCATCGTAATGTATCGCAATTGTATGTAGTGTATCGTAGCGTATTGCAATTGTATGGAATGTATCGCATGCATCGCAAATGGCTCATACATGCTTAAAATGTTAATTTTTGTAAGATCGTTATCATATCATGTTTAAATTTGGTATCTTTCATTGATATGATAAGTTATCATTTCATTTGATGACGTTTCGTAAAATGATATTATGCATTGGATTTGTGCATTTTATTTTGATATCATATGATCCTTGCTATATTTCAAAATTATAGTTGGTATCATGTGTCGAAATGATGATTGTCCATCGTCATTCGACATTGAACTTGAAAATGGGTGTCATGCCTTGACATCATTTTCGGATTGTGAAAAATACGAAGTTTCGTATTTATTTATGAAAGATCATGCTTGTTGAGCATGACGATAAGTTCAACTTATCGGTTTCGGCTTGAATTCAAGGGGTTTGAATTCAAGTGTTTCCCTTCTCAAAATACGGTATATAGATAGGGGGAGTTGAGATTAACTCCGTCATCAATTGATTGTCATCATAAAAAAGGAGATTATTGAATCTCGAATTTTGATGATGAAGTCCATTGATAGATTATTTGATTTAATCCATATTATTGAGATAAGTGTTCAGGATTAACTACGATAGCAATGAAGATATAAAGCAAATTGTCAGAGTCAAGTACGTTGGGAGTTCGAGAGTCCACCGGAAGTCCGAAGGATCGTCGGAAGTACTGCCGGAACTGGCCGAGAATGAATCGGGGACTTCTCAAAGGTTTAGAAGTTCGCCGGAAGGTTCGTCGGAGGTTCGCGGAGCTCACCGAGAAAGTTCGAAAGTTTACCAAAAGATTCATCGGAACTCGCCATTAAGTCCGGGAGCTTGCTGGGAGTTCGCCGGAAGATATTCGAGGGTATGTTGGAAGTCCGTCGGAAGTTTGCCGGAAGCTCGCCAGAAGAAGACTCGACGTCACCGGATTATAATTTGCTTAGAAATCTGTTTCAATTTCGTAGTTAGCATGTAAATAAGGGTCAGGATTAGGTGATAATCCAAATCAACCCTTGTAGGGGCCAACTGGGCCTTAATTGGATTGAATTGGGCTGGATTCAAGGCTCATTCAGTAGTGCTGGACCATGTCTGGCGGTGCGGCCATGTCTGGCGGTGGCATCGCCCTGGGAATAGGTTCCCAGGTAGTCTGGGTGATGGTACCGTGTCACGCCCCCTTCGAAATTATCGCTCATTCAGGAGGTGTGACCCTGTCTTAAAATCCATAACATTAAATTTTGTACCAACAATCCAATCCAGGATCTATACTAACGTTTGAGGATACAGAGAATCATTCAATTATCATTTTCACACTCATCAAACTTGAGCAGTTAAAATCATACATCACATCACACGAACCTTTATAAGAACCCAAACCAACTTAACAAAATATTAACCTCACTTATAATTCCACAAGCGTAAGAATTATACAAATCAGAATTCCAACCATTTACCATAAATTCATATCATCGTAAACTAAACTCAATATTCCAAAATTTCAATCGTGCGAGGTCTTTTAAAGCTTTTACATGATACATCAATCCAAATCTGTCGACATCTCAATTTCATACAAAATACATTTATAAAACAATAACATAGCCATCCACAATGACTTGTCATAATCTGAATAGTTTTTCACTGCCTTAGCCCAATTCTAACATTTTAGCGCGTGATAAGCTAACCTGAAAAAAAGGGTTATATAACAACGGAGTGAGCTACAAAGCTCAGCAAGTGGCAAACAAATCCAGAACAAGAGGAGAATAGCTTCAAACAAACTTGGTATCTAAATGTAAGGCAGAGATACAAGAATTCATGGATATAAGCTCATTAGATACAGAATCGCAAATGTCATTTCATTCAAATCATATTTGGTTCATAACAAATGGAGTAAAGAGTAATTGGAACTTATCAGATGACGGTAAAAGTATTTCGGAGCATATCAAATGACACATAGGACATTACGGAGCATATCAATGCACTTAATACATTTCGGAGCATATCGATGTCGGAGGGAATGTTTCGGAGCATATCAAGTACAAATGAAACATTTCGGAACATAGTAAAGACGTATGAAATGTTTCGAAGCATATTAAGGGCAAAGGAAACGTTTCGGAACATAGCAAAGACGTATGAAATGTTTCGAAACATAACAAGAGCAAATGAAACATTTCGGAATATATCAATGACGCATGAATGGTTTTGGAGCATATCAAGAGCATAAGAAACATTTCGGAACATATCATTGACGTATAAATGGTTTCAGAGTATATCAAGAGCAAATGAAACATTTCCGAATATATCAATGACGCATGAATGGTTTCGGAGCATATCAAGAGCAAAAGAAACAGTTCAGAATATATCAATGACGTATAAATGGTTTCAGAACATATCAAGAACGAATGAAACATTTTGGACATAGCAAAGACGTATGAAATGTTTTGAAGCATGTCAAAGGCATATGAAACATTTCGGAGCATATCGATGGTGCATAGGATATTTCGAAGCATATTAATGACACATAGGATATTTCGGAGTATATCAATGACAGATGAAACATTTCTGAACATATCAAATAGCATATGAAATGGTTTCAGAACATATTTCGAAGGATAACAATGCCATATAAGATATCTCAAAGCATATCAGAAGAACAAATCAGAAACAGAAGCTCAAATGTCATATCTGACGTTCATTCATTTCATTCTCATCCAAAGCGCACATATAAACACATAAGTAAGGCTTTGGATATCATATCAAAAACACAAAGGGCGTTGTGGGATCACATTCATAACATGGTTCATCCATTTCTAGATGACCACCAAACATAAGTCTCACCTTGCCTGCCCCATCAAGAGTGCAATCGGGGCACTAGGCGTGACATTCTCCCCCGATGTGGGACTAATGCACCCGCCTATCCCCCTAAGGGCCTGCGGGCGGGCGTTACATTTTTCCCCACTCAATCACGTGACTTTCTCGTCACGGACTGACCACCCTGCCTACCCCCAAAGTGTTGACCCGGGGCGCTTGGCGTGAGTCGGTGAAGGTCAGGGGTGGCTCATATACCTTTTACCATTTCTGGCAAAGGTCCAAATCATCCCACATGACACCAAAGCATAAAAGGGTCACAATAACATTGGCACATATCGGAAGCACATGCGGAGCAACGAAAATATGCGTGTGCCTTTACGAAACAAGGTAGTGCCAACATGAATATTACATAATATATTTCAAGTATACAAACAAATTTCAGGATGAACAATACAAGAATTACAAAGGACTAATATAAAGCTCAACTGAAGAAGAATTTAGCTGAATCAGTTTCCAATAGGATGAAACATGAATAGACAACATCAACAAAAGAACTTGATTCTGACAGAATTTGAGAACTTGATTCTGACAGAATTTGAAAGGTACATCGCATGGATTATTTGGATAATCAATTATGCTCCAAATTACTCAAGAAAGGTATCATTGGAAAGCTAAATCGATCTACTTTCAGATAAAATAAGTTTCATACAAATAAGAGTTTCAATCAAAGAGTTATAAATGATTCGGTAACCAAAAGTCAAGGAATGAAATCTCTGTTTTCAGAAACGATAGGATCGAATTCGACAGAATTCTAAGCAGTCATTTGGACTCCAAACCTTTCAATCTAGGTACCAAAAAAAAGATCAATAAGTCTAGTTTCAACAAAGCAAGTTTCATATAAATCAGAGTTTCCAATAGAGAGTTATAGGCAGTTTAGTATCAAAAGGTCAGAGCTTATTGTCTCTGTTTTACAGATTTCGTAGAGCATATTCAATTTGATGTTTGGATAGGCAAATTTACTCCAAATCATACAAGTAAGCTGTCAAAAGAAAGGTTTACAAGTCTATATTCAGATTAAACAAGTTTTTACCTAAATTGGAATTCTGTATAGGGATTTATAGCCGAAACAAAGTAGAAGGGTCAGAATCTTGATAATTTTTCAGATTCAAACATTTACATTTTGAACGATAGAGATATCAGATTTCAAGGCAAGAATGATTCAAATTTCTCATATCCAAGGCAAAAGCAAAGATTGGAATTGCAGTACAAAGGAGTGGAACACTTGCCTTAGAAAAATTTTGATTTCCAAATGTGGGGGAATTGATGCAAAACCTTAAACCAAGGCAAAGTTTCTTCTTCTCCTTCAATTCCTTCTTCTCTTTTCAAGTTACGTTGGCTGCAAAGTTTCCTTAATTATGCCTTTAATTGCTTAAGTTTGGCATCATGCAAAGATTTGCAAGGTGGCAAGCATGCATGATAGCGGCTTAGGTGTCATTCTTAGAATAAACACAAGTGGCTCATTCTTAGGTAAACTAATGCCACATGTCCTCTATTTTTATTTTATTTGTTTTCTTTCTTTTTTTCTTAAACTAAATACAAATCTTTCATAAATCCTATCTAAGTATTAGTATTCACATTTTGGTCCCTAGCACTAAACTTTCAATATAAAAATATTTAGTGCTAAAGGATTATTAAACAAATCCTCATTTTTTACAATTTTGGTCCTTACATTATAAACAAGCCCTTACAAATTTTCAAAAATGAGGGATGTTACATAACGCCCCAGGTCAGTGGCGGTACCGTTGATAGTTATTACCTATCAGTGGTGGTACCGCCTGACAAGCGATGGTACCGCCCCTCCACAAAGTCGGAGGACCCTGTTAGGCGCTAGTACCGTCGAGTACACTGACAGAGCAGGGTCAACCAGTGGTGGTACCGCCAGTGCCAGGCGATGGTACCGCTAGTACCCGGAAATTCGGGATGTGACTCTTTTTGGCTCCAATTCTGAAGCCAATTGAGCCTATAAATACCTTTTACTTCTCAGTTAGCTAAACACATTGAGAAGTGATAAAAACTGAGTCAAAACTTTAACAAAGTTTGCATTCGAAAGCTTGAGTGTTCACCTCCCAAAGCCTCACTTGTAAAAGTTCTGTAAGAGAGTGTGAACCACTTGTAAAAGTCTGTAAAGGGGGTGCTTGGTCCTTCCCCTTCAAGAAGAATTGATAATGGAAGTTGGGAACCTCATCGGAGGAGATTTCGAAAGTGGATGTAGGTCATTTGACCGAACCACTATAAATCATTACGTACTTCTCTTGGTGTGGGTTTTTAAATTGCTGCATTTCAAATTATTACTTCTCTACAATCTCTCAATCTCCTTCTTTCAACTCTCTTTCGTATTCAATCGAAACATTCACTTTGCCGAAATCTTTTTCGTCGGACCGACACTTCTCAACGCACAACCTTTTTCGAAATCGCTTTAAAGTTACGGTTTTTATCCACTGCACTAATTCAAACCCCCTCTTAGTGCTGCTCTAGATCCTAACAATATGTGTTAGGAACAAGTTTGGCACTAAGAAGAGGAGGGGGGTTGGTGAATTAGTGCAACGGTTAAAAACGTCGATTTCGGAAATCTTTCGGTTTTGCAAGAATCGTATCGGTAAAACGTTTAGCTTCGAAAGCGATCGTAGAAGAGTAGAGAGGAAGTAAAGCAGTTTGCAATTAACTAAAAGAGCAAAGAATATAAACAGCAAAGCACAGAAAGGAACACACCGATTTATAGTGGTTCGGTCGTCCGACCTACGTCCATTCCCGATACATCCTTTGTTGAGGTCACCAGCTTCCACTATTGATTTTTCTTCGATGGACAAAGATCAATCACCCATTTGCAGATCTCTTTACAAGTTGTTCACTCTCCTTATACAAGTTTCCAAGTCTAGAACTGGTGGAGGTAAACTCTCAAAGTTACAAGCAGCGATTTCACTATAATCTCAGTTCTTTTGTTCACTTCTTTGTGTCTCGTAAGCAGAGAAGTGTGTGGTATTTATAGGCCTCAATTGGCTTAAAAAATGGAGCTAAAAAAGATCTTGTTCCGGATTTCCGAGGTACTAGTGCTACGGCCGCCTGTCCTTAGCGATACCATCGCCATTGGTGTTTGACACTGGGCGGTACCATCGCCCAATCTAGCAGTACTATCGCTAAACAGAGTCTCGGTTACTGGACCTGGGTGGTACCATCGCTTGTTTGGTACTGCCTGACAGGTAATAACTGTTAGCAGTACCATCGCCCAGACTCCTGGGAGACTGAGCCCTGGGCGGTTCCGTCGCCCAGTTCTGGTGGTGCCACCGCTAGACAGGGTTCAACATACTATTTGGGCTAACAATCCGGCCCAAACCAATCCGGATTCGAGCCCAGTTGGCCCCTAACTGAGTTAGTGGGATTACTTCCCAATCCTAACTCAAACCTAACTACAATAATTAAGATATTTACTAAAGCAAGCAAGTCTGGTAGGTCAAAAGTTCTTCCAGCGAGCTTCCGACAGACTTCCGACGGATTCTCGGTGATTTTCTAGTGGACTCTCGGCAAGCTCTTGAACTTTTGACGATCTTCTTGTCAAACTCCGACGAGCTTCTTTGGTGAGCTCCGATCTTCTCGACGAGCTCCGGCGAACTTCCGACGAACTTCTCGGCGAACTCCCGACACACTTTTCGGCGAGGTCCCGATGAACTTCTCGGCAGATTCCAACAACACTCCCGATGAACTTTCGGCGAAATCCTAACGAACTCTCGGACTTTTGATGAATCGTTCGATCTTTGACTTCAGAATTATATTTGCTTTATGACTTAATCGTAGATAATCTTGCATACTTTTCTCAACATATAGATTAGATCAATAATTTATCAATTGATTTCATCATCAAAATTCGAGATTCAACAATATGAAGGTTTAAATTTGTTTATTTGGACAAACGGTGAGAGTTACATGTAAGATTGTTATGACCAGAGTAAAGATTTTTCAAGCAATTTGGTATTTTGTTGTCAGAAGGGTGTTAGTAAGATCAATTATACAAAGATCTCAACTTGCTGAATGAGCACAAGCAGCAACGTTTTTCTTTTGTCCGTTATGTTCTATCATTTGAACGAAAAATATTTGATCTTATACAGGTTAAGTGATGCTGATAGAACCCCAGAGGAATTCTATAGAGATTGATCTTTGAGGGGGATCAACCCTTGGAACGCTATAGGGGTTCCACCCTCCAAGTAGCCTGGTGGCTGCAATTGTAGATTGATCTTTCTTATTCCAAAGAGGTGGAGGCTATAAGCTTATATAGAGCTCCAAACCCTAGCCCTAAGGGCTGCTTCCTAAGTGAACTACCCAATTTACCCTCAACCTTAGCGGGCCGGTCCAGTAACAAGGGGCGGCTAAAAGCCCAGACCCAAATATAAACCCTAGCCTCTCTTCTTTATAGGATAGAGGTGGCTAGGTGGGGTTTATTACATTCTCACAGGGTTTTTATTAGTGCTACATGGTTGAGTAGGACCTAACCTGCTAGGGTCCTATCAAGCCCGCCCTCTTGAAATCAGCCTTGTCCTCAAGGTGGGGTTCCATGAACTCGGGGCAGGGACTTGACTCCTCATATGATTCCCATGTGGCATCTTGAGTGGTAAATTAGTCCATGTACTAGTACTTGATGAGGGGCGTCGACGACGTATCACGACTCTGCTGATCGAGGATGGCTTATGGTTGGGCTTGAATATTTCCATCATCGGTGGTGTTGGGCGGTTGGATGCAGGGTGTCTCGTGTTCTCCCAACTTAGGCTTCAAGCATGACACGTGGAAGGCAGGGTGAATTTTGGTATCTTCGGGTAATTTAAGTGCATGCGCCATAGCTCCAATACGCTCTATGATCGATAGGGCCCATAAAAGCGTGGAGATAGCTTCATGGAGGCTCGTGTGTTGATGGATAGTTGCTTGTATGGTTGTAGGCGAAGATAAACCCAATCTCCTACTAAAAATTCTCTTTCACTTCTTCGTGTGTCGACTTGTCGCTTCATTCTAGCTTGAAGCGAGTAGAGAGATTATCCTTTAGCAAATTGTAGGAGTTTGTCCTGTCAATTAAATCTTGGTCAACTGATCTACCTTAGCCGAGCCAATTACATACTTTGGAATCACAGGGCCGGCCGACCATATAATGCTTCATATGGGGTACATTTTGTAGATGAATGATATGTAGTATTGTACCACCATTCGGCCCAGGGAGCCATTTAGTCCCACTCCTTTGGTCGATCACTAGTGAAACACCGAAGGTATGTCTCTAAACATCATGCTCACCACTACTTTTGGCGGTCGGTTTGTGGATGATATGCAGTGCTCATCTTGAGTTTGGTGCCTCATGCGAAATAACTCGGTCCAAAATTTACTAGTGAAGATCTGTCACGATCACTTACAATGGACCTTGGCATCCCATGCGGTTTAACAATATTTTCTATGAAAATCTGAGCAATACTAACAAGGCGGTGTAGGGATTGCGCATACACAAAAATGAGCATATTTAGTAAGTCGATCAACCACCATAAGGATTGTGCTTTTACCTTTTAAAGGTGGCAGCCCTTCGATGAAGTCCATGGAGATGTCACCCACACCGAGTGCGGAATGGGTAGTGGTTGTAGTTTCCACTGGACTTGCCAACTGTTTCACCCTTTTCTTTGTTGACATACATCACATTGTGCTACGTATTCAGAAATAATTTTTTTCATCCATTTCCAATAAAAGTTTTGCTTCACTCTTTTGTAGGTTCTTAGAAATCCGGAGTGCCCTGCTGAAGGTGTGGAGTGCATTTCATGCAGAATAACTTTGATGCAAGGGGAGTTTGGTATAAGCACAATACGACCTTTATAGCGTAGATCCCTCGAATCCCAAGTATAGTGAGCTATTGCACTTGGATCCTCCTCCAATTTTTGATGATGTTGCTGGTTTCGGATCCTTCTTCCATTCTTCCCTAATGCCCTCGAGGAAGCCGGTGGTAGGAAGAGAGATAGCTGAAAATTTAGCTTGCTGAGGGAGCCGTGAGAGTGCATCTGCAACAACGTTTTCTTTCCCCTTTTTGTAAATAATTTCATAATCAAATCCTAGAAGTGTTGTCGTCATGGCTGCCTTAAGTCTATCGAAGGCAGCGGAGGCTTTGTTCGACCATAGGAAGGTGTCTTTTTTCAGTAGAGAAGTGAGGGGGGCACTAATCTTCCCATAGTCCTTCACGAATTTTCGGTAGTAGCCCGTTAATCCAAGGAACCCACGTAGCAATTTCACATTTGTAGGTTTCGCCAACCTTGCATTGCTTCATTTTGTTGGGTCTCTGGCCACTCCTTCGATATTATATGCCCAAGGTACTCTACTTTTTCTTTGGAGAAAGCTGCATTTTGATAGCTTAACAAAAGAGTATTCTCTCGAAGGATCGTCGAATAATTCGCAAGTCTTTGAAAGTGAGTCTCAAGAGAAGGGCTGTAAATGAGAATATCATCGAAAAATACCAGCACAAATTTGCGAAAGAAAGCTCCGAAAAATGTCGTTCATGAGACTTTGGAAGGTTGAAGGAGCATTAGTGAGTCCAAAGGGCATTACCAAGAATTCATAATGCCCGTTGTGAGTCTGAAAGCGTTTTGGGATGTCGCCTTCACATACCCGAATTTGATGATAACCGGATCGAAGGTCCAACTTCGTGAAGACTCGAGCTCCTTTTAATTCATCAAGAAGTTCATCCATCAACTGGTATGGGGTACTTATCCTTGACGGTGATGTCATTTAGAGCTCGGTAGTCGGCGCACATCCGCCAAGTTCCGTCTTTCTTGCGCACAAGTAGCACCGGTGAGGAGTAGGGGCTGCAGCTTGGTCGAATCACCCTGTTTGAGCATTTCCTTCACGATTTTCTCAATTTCATCCTTCGGACATGAGGATAGCGGTAAGGCCGAGTGTTTGCTTTGGTGGTTTGCCGGAAGGATTGGAATCCGGTGGTCATGTTGCGAGTAGGAGGAAGACCGCGCGTTTAGCAAAAACATCATCAAATTCAACAAGCGGTTGGGTGATCTTTTGATTTTTAATTTCTGTTTTCTCCCCCTCGGTTCTTCTTTGGAGATGCATAAGAAAGCCACCATTTATCTTGTGTAAAACTTTCTCCATTCGTTGGGTTGAAACGGTGGTTACGTTGCTTCCGCGCTTCCCGCGTAGTTTCACCTGCGGGCATCTTTGGTCGCATTTTAGGATTCGGCCGTCGGCGACCTTTACGTCGAACTTGCTGCAACCTTCGATATGGAGCGCCATCCGAGCAGCAACCTTACTGTTTAGAAAGTTATTAGTGCTGCCTGTATCGATGAGAACGGTGATCGGTTGTTGTTTGAGCAGGCCTCCAACTTTCATCGTTTGCGGATTTGAGTAGCCGGCTAGCGCATGTACCATAAAGTCGACCGATTGTGGCTCTTTTTCCACATCTTCATCCTCATGTTCAAGACTCTCTTCTAGCTGTTCACTGATCTCTTCTTCCACTGGTTCAATCACAAGAAGTCTCCCCTTTTTACAGCGATGCTCGCGGCTCCACGGCTCGTCACAATACCAACATAACCCCTTAGCAGATCGGTCTCGAAGCTCTTCTCTTGTCAACCTTTTTGGTGCAGGAGCTCGGTGATAGTAGGCGGGCCGAGGGCTTCAATATTTCTGTCGGGGCGACCCTAGTCCTCCGGGCTTCATGGTTCAATCGCTCCTCCTGAAGTCGTGCGAAAGAGATGGCTGCCATAAGCGTGTACGGTTGTCGCGCTTTAACTTCTCCCCGGATCTCCGGCTTCAAGCCCTTAATAAATGTCCCCAATAATTGTTTTTCAGACCAATCACGAGTTTGATTAGATAACCTTTCAAACCTGGTTTGATACTCTTGGATGGTGGAGGTTTGTCGGATCTTTGCTAGTTGTCTGTCGATGTTCTCGTAATCGGTTGGTCCGAAACGGATCAGCAGTCCTTCTTTGAATTGTCGCAATGAGAGGACTCCATGAGTATGTTCAAACCAATCAAACCATTGTATGGCATTTCCTTCAAGATGTGTAGCTGCAATTTCTACCATAGATGCATCTGCGGTTTTGTGGTACCGAAAATATCGCTCCGCGCGCGAGATCCAACCAATCGGGTCTCCTTCTTCCCATCTAGGGAAGTCCACCCTCATGCGTGGATAGTGAGGATCGGTCATAGAGCCTCCCCTCTCTTGAAGGTCATCTTTTCGATTAGAGCTCTCCCCTTGATGTGATTTCTTTGGGCTCGGTGGTCGACCCAAACTAAGTTCGGCAAAGAGAGTCCGAATCTTCTCCTCCATTCGTGTCTCGAAGGCTTCGAATTTAGCATCAATTGCCTCCTCGGATGCCATAGCATATGTCTCCAAATCTGTAATATTAAGATCTCTCTTTTGTTGCCGGGTTAAAGGCATGAATTATTTGAGGGAAGTGGTGGCCGAAAGGGTTTGTGGATTGGTGGATGTAGGCTGCGGTTTAGGCTTGTTTTGTGGCTGTTTTGGGTGCTGCTTGGGGCTGCGATTTGATGGAGTTTTGGGCTGAGATGGTAGTGGATGAAGGTTAGGGAAGAGGGTTTTAGATTTGTGGTAGCTCGCAGCAAAGATTTGACAAAAAATCAGTAGAAATTGCTGCCTATATGCGCTGTCTCGTAAGAGCAGAATTGTCGTCGAAGAAATAGCGGTTTCTCGACGAAATTTCCAGCGAAAACTCAGGGGTTTGAGGAGGGGGTTTGATGGTAGAATCTTAGTTTAGATAGCAACAAGGATAACAAATTGGATCAAGAAATTTCGGCAGCAAAGTAGTAAAGAAATCGGTGCAAGTTGCGATAGCAGAATTCTCGTCAAAAAAATTTCAGCACTTTGTGACGAGAGATTGCAGCAACACACGAATTTGTTTTTGTGATGAATTCCACAATAGATCAATCACGGATGGGAGCCAAGATGATCTATGAGGTGCACAAAAAATTTCGTTCAAAAAGGATAACAATTAGATCGGTTAAAGGCAGCAACACACCGCTGAAATTTTCTGCAGCAATCCTACGTTCGCAAAGATGGTAACTTTTGCGACGCAAGGAATTCGCAGCAAGGGATCGATAGAAAAACTTCTTTTTGATATTTTAGATGAAAAATTACAGCAGCAAAAGGTATTGGTGATAGAAAAATACCAGATCTCTGATGCAATTAGAGGTGGCGACTGTAGATTGATTTGATCTACGTCAAGAGATGATGGTGGAGACGACGACGTCAAGAGCAATTGTGGGAATTGCTTGGCTAATGGTGGGCGGCAGGGATGGCAGCAAAAGCAACAAGATCGCTGCTTTGATACCAGATGATAGAACCCCAAAGGAATTCTATAGAGATTGATCTTTGAAGGGGATCAACCCTTGGAACGCTATAGGGGTTCCACCCTCCAAGTAGCCTGGTGGCTGCAATTGTAGATTGATCTTTCTTATTCCAAAGAGGTGGAGGCTACAAGCTTATATAGAGCTCCAAACCCTAGCCCTAGGGGCTGCTTCCTAAGTGAACTACCCAATTTACCCTCAACCTTAGCGGGCCAGCCCAGTAACAAGGGGGGCGGCGGCTAAGAAGCCCAAAGACCCAAATATAAACCCTAGCCTCTCTTCTTTATAGGATAGAGGTGGCTAGGTGGGGTTTATTACATTCTCACAGGGTTTTTATTAGCTGCTACATGGTTGAGTAGGACCTAACCCTGCTAGGGTCCTATCAGATGCGTCCATAGATTTAGTTTAGTTTGAACTATTTGACCCTGCCTAAAACCGTTTGGTTGTGATTGCACTAAATTAAAGAACTCTTCAGTTCATGTAATACTCAATATGCATGTTTAGCTGCCCAACAAATATTAGTCATCACTAGCATTTAACTTCAGTAGAAATAATTACTCTATCTACTCATCAGTTGAATTTAAAAAATATGTTTAAGTTCATTGTCTAATGTCCATATCTGATGCATGCAGCTGCAGGCAGCAATAAAAGTGAACCTTCTTGGTTGAAACAGAATAAAAATATTTAATGCACAGATCTTTCACTCCTATGCAGAGACTAGAGAGGATATTTATTTAATCAGTCTTTTTATTATCAAATGTGACAAATTTGCTAAGCAAAAAAAAATATAAGTTTATTGTCAACATAGTTAAATTCTATCATGCTTACGATGCTGAGGCATTAATGGTCATATTCCTGTTTGCTGCAAATAAATTGGACCCACATTAACAGTGTGAAAACAGATGTCAATTCCTCTAATATTTTTTGTAAATATGTACAGAACAAGTATGGAGTATATAATTTAGTTGACAACACTAACAAGCCAGAGATCCCACAACTGAAGGGAACCATATAGGACATCATGTGATGATGATTGCTAATTCATCGTGAGGTCAGTTCAACCCGAGATGGTTTAACTATTTGGAACAAAGTTGAAAGAGAGGACATAAAGTAACATGCATGATTAAAAAATGCTTGTTAATATGGAATCTAGGTGTGATACTATGTGTCTTAACTAAGGTGGTTGCAAGCATGGTCTGCTATACCGTACCGTACCGGAGTTTCGACGTTTCTTTGGTACGGTACGGTACGGGGTACCGAGCGGTACGTTTCAAAATGTACCGCTCGGTATATATATTTATAATTATAAATATTATATATATAAATAGATTTTTTTCTTTTTCACGACGCGTTGCGAGGTGTCAATGTCGATGGCGACGTCGCTTGCGCAACAACGTCCCGAAAAGTTAAAAAAAAAATTCTATTAAAAAATTTGGAGCCTCGGGGATGTCGCCCGAGCCTCGATGACGTCGCCGAGTTTTAAAAAAAAACTAAAAAAATAATTTTTTTTATTAAAAAATAATTTTTTTATTTAAAAAAATAAAAAAATCGTACCGACCGATACAGGGCGGTCCGCGTGCCGGTATCCTGTCGGACCGGTATGTACCGCCCAGTACGGGCGGTACAAATCAGTATTGCAGACCTTGGTTGCAAGAGGCTATGCTAAGTTCTAAAATAGTATTGACTGGTCTATTGAAGAGGCTGTACCAAGATTAAATAAAAGAGCTTCAAGTTCTTGAAATCTGTCATGGATATATTAATCAGCAAGAAAGTCGAGGATCTCAGAAAAGTTGCAAAATAGCTGTTGAATGAGAGCTGATTATCTCTCAGCAACTAAAGCAGAAGGTTACATAATGGACTGGAATCATTGACCCAAGAGCTTATATGATTCTGTATTGTGCTCACTTCATAACAAAAATAGTGATTTGGCAATGTTTCTGCAAATCAGAAATCAATTAGATGAAGCATTTGGTAAAATTGCTAGATTCTAAGTATTTGGGAAATTCAGAAATATTTTGGGATTCATAATTACGATAGAATCTCCTGCCTATTGTCCATGATGAAAATGGAACATCTAATATTCTTATGTCTGTCTTCATGAACAGTAAAGTGGCTAGTTTCTTTTATAGTTAGTAGTAATATATATCTGTTTTGCTACTCATATTTATCTGGTGGGACAATGACTGAGAAAGACAAATCTCATGTGCTTGCTCCATGCTGATGAGGAATCTGTAGGCCTTTCTCTAGCTGGTCTGTCTCTCTTAAATTTTCATATTTCCATGAAGTATTCTCTAAATTTGTTGAATGTTCATTTTGGCATCCACTGGTTTCTGTCTTTGCACATGATGCACTGGATTATCATGTACTCCATCTGTAGGCCTTTCTCTAGCTGGTCTGTCTCTCTTAAATTTTCATATTTCCATGAAGTATTCTCTAAATTTGTTGAATGTTCATTTTGGCATCCACTGGTTTCTGTCTTTGCACATGATGCACTGGATTATCATGTACTCCATTTTCTGCAGTATCAGCAGGCATTTATTTTGAAAAATATCAGCTCTTTACTTTCTTTCTGTTCTAGCTATACATTTGATGTCAATATGACAGACGTGTCAGTTTATTCAAAATTCAAAATGCTGACTTGTCACAGAAGCCTGATTGTTACTGATGCAGGACAGCGTTAACTTAGATCTAGGGTTTGGTCAATTTGAGAGTAATAATGATACAGTCTGCATAACCAGTTGGTTTAGTTATCGAGTTGTATTATAATTATTTGCTAGATGGAGAAGTGACTTAGTGTTGGGCAAGTTTCTTGATGCTATATGATTTTGCTAGCTTGTTTAAGTAATTGCCTAACTGATGAGAATTTTTTCTTAAGAGAAAAAACTCCTTAATAGTTGTTTTTTGCATGGCTATGGTGTTTATTTGTATAATTAGGAGAGATTTAGGCATCTAAAAGTTTTGATAGTCCTGGTAGGGCTCATCCTAAACTCTACAATAATAAAGTTCTTGGCTGGTTTACTTTGTACAGAAAAACCACTAACTATATTTTTCTTCTTTAGGATCACAAATAGTAATTGGCTTGAGAAAAGGGTTTGGTTCAAAATTGATTTAGATCAACGAAAAATTGGCTCTTCCTTTAAAGGTTACCTTACTACCTGGTTCTCGCTTATTGTGTCTTTTTCTTCTAATGTTTACTCTTCTTGGCTATTCTTATTGTGAAACCCTGTCAAAAAGCAGATTATTGCTTTTCCCATTTTAATGTTTCTTTATTCCCTTGCTGATATTTGATATCTAGAAGAGAAAAGCATCATCTATTACATATGGTTCTATCTATTCCTTGTAAACCAATGGATGGCGCTCCTCTTTGCATTAATCCTGGTATTAAGGAAAAGGCCTGATAGTTTGATCTCTACTTCATTGTCTCTTCTCTAGTTTGTTAAATTTGTATTTTATAAGATGTTCATAATGTCCAGAGCATAAGTAAGCATTTAGATTTCTCATGTGAAACTATTTACTTTTTCAAAAAAATCAGTGGCCTGAACTCATCAGTAGCTTAAAAAATGTCAAACTGGATTCTTGCAGCCATGGATTGTAAAATTTCCTGCTAAAGTAAATCTAATGTCAACAAAATTTATCATAATTTATCATTGCTGCAGGCAAGGCTTTAACATGAGAACCAGTAACCATATAAGAATCTTATTGTACCATTGCATACAAATTGGTACAGCATGATAAGCTTTGATATGTCAACAAAAGTTGCTAGAAAATAAGGTTTTAATAAATTGATATTGATACTCATTCTGGAATCCTATCTGTATGTGCTGAGCAGTATGGTATACCTTGGTACATCAATAAAAGAATACTAAATTTGTTTAATATGTTGGTAGGAACCAGTAGGGTCACCTGTACTGTATAAATATGGTATGGTCAGTGTACTTTGGTATTCTGTAAGAGTTGTAAAGGTTCCAGATCCTCATGCATGACACTTTTATTGCTTTTAAGACCAATTTTGTGAGAGATGACTAAAAGCAAGCTATTTGTTGAAATATACATCGATATAACGATACTAAGATTGTTTAATATGCCGGCAGGAACTACTGAACTAGTATGGTCTCCTGTACTATATAAATATGGTATGCTCAGTGTACCATGGTATTTTGTGAAAATTGCAGAGGTTCCTGACCCTCATGCATGATGCTTCTATTTCTTCTAAAACTATTTGTGAGAGATGATTAAAAGCAAGCTATTTTGTGGAACATAATCAGGAAGAATGGTTGTCAAGGTTATCCTTGGGATGTGAGGTTCAACTCTCCTGTATCATATATTTGTATCTATGAGACTCAACCATTATAATCATTTGAGAATTACCTTTTCTAAGCCATATGCAGTTTGAGGCTGTACCAATCCCATTGTTTCTCTGTTGCAGTCGCCAGAAGGGACTTGGAAAAGAATCTATCTTGATGATGATGGCTTTTGCAGTTGAGAGATATGGAATTCATACTTTCCGTGCCAAAATCGCAGAATCAAATGCAGCATCAATTAATCTTTTTAGGAAATTGGTATTCTCACCACTCATATCATTATTGATATGTATACATGCATTTGTTGCCAGTAGCAACAGGTACAAGTTATTTTTGTAATGATGGCTGTTTATGGGTGCAGGGATATGTTGATGCTTCTTATAGTGAAGTCTTTAAGGAGGTAAAGCATTGCTGTTCCTTATATTTTCAAGTCACCTACTAGTGACTTTTCAATAATCGTAGATCTGGATGTCATTGAATCATGTAGAGACATAGCTTTGACAATTCTAACATCTACAGTGTTTGACCACCTATTGCCATATTGGTGGGCCAGAGTTATACTAGTTACCATTTTCTTTGTTGTACTTCTTGATTCTTGAATCAATATTTGCTAATATCAATTGACAGGTTACTCTGGAGGTGCCTGTAAGAGAGCTTTCAGTTAAAGGTCCAGAGACATGATAAGGTAAATGACCCTCTAATGTCATCCTATACTCATTAATACTGGACATACTGTACTGACAAAAACCAAATATGTTCACCATTTAGAAACTTAATGTGTTTGGTTTACAGTTTCTTAACAGATTTAGTTTATGTCATGTATGGTTGCTCCCATGGTATGAAATTTTGTGAGGACCAGTTTGTTTCAGGAGTTATTTATCGGTCCAGACTTGAACCGGCAATGCAGGCCAGGGCTTTTTGCTCTATCCAGTCCAGTACGTAGGTTACCACCAGGTAATCTGCAGAAACGGGGCTTACTCTCTGGTTCATACTTGTCAGCTGGGCAGTAAGCGCACATACGGTATTAAATTAATCGTTTTTCTTTTGAGTTTGTCAGTTGGGCAGTAAGCCCATATACGGTTCTAAATTGATCTTTTTTCTTTTGAGTTTTGACACTTGTGGCTGTCCTTACTAATATCCTTCTCTCTTCGACCCTGGTGCTATATAAGATATCAAATCTGAAACTCCCCCTTGCTTCTGAGTGTGATCATAATTGAAACATTTCTGACATACAGTTGTCAGTGTTAAACAATGATGTTTTCTTCATTAAGCTTCATAATTGAGACATTTCTGACATACCGGTATTAAAGATGATGTTTTCTTCATTAAGCTGGATAAGCATGCCATGACCTAAACAAATGGATGCACCATTCTGTTCTTATTGACAACATCCAAAGGCTTTGTTTCTTGCTAGTCATACAATATGAGAACTGGAAGCATTTGGTCTTTGTTCCTATGGTAGCCTGTATATTTGTATGTATATATGTATATGTATATATATACATACATATATATATGTATATATATAGATATACATACATATATATATATACATACATATACATACATATATATATGTATACATACATACATATATATATACATATATATATATATACATATATATATATATATATATATATATATATATATACATACATATATATATATATATATATATATATATATATATATATATATATATATATATATATATACATATATATATATATATATGTATATACATATATATATGTATATACATATATATATATATATATATATATATATATATATACATATATATATATATATATATATATATATATATATATACATATATATATATATATATATATATATATATATATGTATATATATATATATATATCATAAGAAAATTTAATGGCTGTTGATGTTACAGGAACTGGTAAGGCAAGCAATTGGCGAGTGGAAGGGAATACTCTATTTAGAAATAATATAAAAAAAATCTGGGAATTCAGGTTTGCTTTGACAAATTTGTAGGTGTAATTTGATCATGAAGATAAAAAGACGAGCACTTCAAGATTGGCCAGCAGTGGATTATCTGCCCTAACATTATGAGCAGATGAGGTCAACAATAACTGTCATAATTGCACACGTAGATAAACTTCTCTAATGGTACGTCTGTAGCTTTAGTAACGAGGAAAATGAGTAGTAGCAATTGATTCTTATGCTACATCGGTTTTTGATAGTTGACCGTCATTCTACTTGATGAAGCTCTTCTGTGTGCTTGCCAAGTGATTACTTCTGTTGATGAGATGCAAAGGTTGCTGTTTTTGACCGTGATCCTGATAAAGTTGGTACTGATGCAAGTAAATGGATGTTTGGTTGTATTAAGATCGAGCAGGACCATGCTAGTTGATAGAAAAAAATTAGATTTATATGCTTGATTCAGATTAGGATTGAAACATGAGGTAGCATGCAGATATTGGTGGTATGAAAATTAATCATCAATCAATTGGGAGTTGAGTCGATTTGGTTCACCTTCTAAATGTATTGCAAGTGTGGTCACACTTGACATTCAAATTCGGACAGGATATTCCTAAACTGGTGAAAGGGTCGATCCTGATTCATACTTTAAATACTTTATTTATAAAGTAATGAGAAGAATAATCCTTGAATAAAGAATACTTGAAAGAATATTTTTGCCTCAAGCTCATGTTTACATGGCATAATTGGCCTAAGATATTGATTATATTTTTCTATGAATTCTACCTGTTCTTGATAAAAAGAGAATAGGAAAACAACACCTTCACCTACCTCTCCTTCGCATAACATCTGCCAGCCGTACGGCCAGTTAGTGCAACATCAAATTTCAAGAGCTTATTATATCTGCGATGAATCAGAAGCATGCAAATTGCTCCATGTTCTAATTCAAGTACCAAAGTTTCCCGTAAAAAGGCTTGCTTATGCTAGACGATTTACTAACCCACACGAGCCATAATGGAGGTTAGTATCACTTGACGCTTGCGTTGGGATAGGGTTTATCATCAATTAAAAATTATGCAAGGTTTTGTTTGTTAGGAAGGAAGGGAAAAACTTGAAACAAAAGCAAAATCTTAAAGATTAACACTAAAATAATATATCAAAAAGTTGATTGAAAATTTAACATGATTTAACTTCTCCTTATTATGTCTACAATACATGTTCTCAAATAGACTTTAAAAACTCCTCTCAATCCTCCTTAGAAATCCTACATGGCGTCATACTCTCAAAAGAAACCATAAAGTATCTAAAGTATATTTCTTTATATTTTTTTCTCTCACCAAGACTTTGAGACTCAATATATATTTATAGAAACAAATTGTAATTCTTTAGTTCTGCTCTTACCAATTAAACTCTTAATTTAAATTATAATTCTAATCCACCAATGAGTTTAAATTTAATTAGGACTCCTTCAAGTAGTTTGAATACAATTAAGATTTCTAAAATCTTTTTCAACCCTAACAATCTCTACCTTGGTGAGTATTTTTTAATTTAGTATCTACTGCATAAATTAAATAATTATCTTGAAGAATTCACCATAAATATACAGATCGAATCAGTTTATGGTTGAACGCTTAATTCCAATAAACCCGCCAATGTATCCTTTGTAGTTGGAACCAAATCAATGATACTACTTGATTCCAAAGAGGGGCCTCTATCTTATCATTAATAGGATATTTTTCATTACAATCATCTACATCTTCAAAACCATGAATATCATACTTTGTTTTTTTACTATGAATGAAGCTTGGTGTCATATATACCTAAAGAAAGGTCTTTATTATACTTCATTATACTTCCTTTTGAATAGTACAACCCTTGATATAATATTTCTTTCATTAAGTTCATGCAATCCTGGGTACCTTTTAGAATCCACCTCTAATTTTGTAGTCATAACCCTAGGAATTTGAAACATACAAAGAAATTAGATATCTCTATATCTTTGGAACATAAATTATATCCTCTAAAGCATCTACCACTACATCAAATATTTGAATCTGCTTTAATAATACTCATGACCTCGGCTTTTGAATTATCACTTAAGACTTAACTTACTAGTCAATTTATCATTCAGTGAATCAAAATAATACTTTTGAGTGTAAATATGAGCAATACAAGTATAATCTAAATATAAACTCTTTTTAAAGATACATTATTATATTTATAGATTATGATGACATCTCTAACTTCATCTATAAGAAGAGAGTATTCACCGATCTCTTTTTCCTTTTCTTTTCATGGATAATTTCACTTGATATGTTTACTCTTTACATCTATAACATTAAACATCATCTAAAGAGCTGACTTTTGATCTTGACTTGTCATGCTGATATCTACCCTTATTAGAAAATTATCCTCATCAACCTCCACCTTGAGTAGCTAATATTTCATTATCCATATTTTTATATTTATTCTTTTTCCTTGTAGCATGAGATACTAAAACTTTTTAACTTATTTCAGAATTACCATATCCCTCGCACATAGAATCATCTCTATAAAGTTATCATAGGAGTTGACGAGCAACGTAAGAAGCAATAATATATTATTTTCTTCATCAATTATCACATCAACTTTCTTCCATTAGTGCAATATTCATTTGAATATTTTTAAATACTCTATCAATTCCCCACCTTTCTCCATCTTTAGCTTATATAAATTTTGTTTTAGATATAACTTGTTAAACTATTAGCCAGATAAAACTTTTATAACTTATCCCAAATAACCATGACAAAGTCATCATTAATAACACTATACATCCTCTATTAATACGATACTAGTGTGATAATCATATGACATTAATGTGTTAGCCGTATGACACTGAAGTGTCAGACAACTAGTTAGGTATCATGTCCCACATTATTTGCCCCCCATCATGCTTCAACTTGAGTAGTGTTCGAGTACAATATGATATTTCGGGCTATCAAACCTATACATGTGAAGGGAGGGCTTGTAGCTGATGGACCTAGTCATAGAGGGCACTTTTGAGCGATTTGGACATGTTGTCACTGAAGTGCTTTAGGCGATTTTGGCCATGCTATTATTAAATATAGCGCTTCAGGTTGTATTGACTACATTATCGTCATAGATAGTACTTTAGACTATTTCGATCATGCTAACATTAAAGGTAGAGTTTTGAGCTCACTTGACTCTACTAGCATTCGAGATAGCACTTTAGATTGTTTCAGTCATGTTATTATCAAAGATAGCAGTTTGGGCTGATTCGATCGTGTTATCATCGAAGATAGAGTCTTGGGCCATTTCAACCATGTTATTATTGAAGATAGCACTTTGGATCGATTCAATTGTGTTGTCATTGAAAGTAGTGCTTTAGGCCGATTAAATCGCACTATCATTAAAGGTAGAGTTTTAGATCGATTTGGTCATATTATCGTCGAAGGTAGCACTTTTTGTCAATTCATTCTAGGACAACTGACATATTCCCCCAACAACAACCAATGTTTTGCATAAAAATTTGATAAGCCTCTTCACAACTATTGTTTTGCATCAGAAAATCCTGCTAGGCTATAGATAAGCCTCTTCACAACCAACGTTTTGCACGAAAAAAATCACAAGTCCGGTCACAACCATTGTTTTGCATGAAAAAATTCATAAGCCTCTTAGCAACCATTGTCTTGAGTTTACAAATTCAGAAAAACCATAATACAATTATAAGACAAGAAAAAAAGAGAAGAAGCAAAAAAAATATTTATTTATTTTACTTATTTCTCTAAATTTCATTTTATTTAATTAGATTTCTAATTTTTATTTGTTTCAGATGTCGAGTAGTATAGAGCATGCTAGGCTACAAATAAGCCTCTTCACAACCAACACAACCAATGTTTTGTATTTGATAAGGCCAATGTTTTGCGTTTGCAATAGAGATGTTGCTAAATGGAAGAGAGAGGAATTTTTTAAAAGGCAAAAAGCACCTATAAGTCCCTTTTCCTACTTCACTTCCAGGGTGAAACATGCCCTTGTCTTATATCTCGCTTCTGAAAAGATTGTGCCAAGGTTTGTTCACAAAACTCCTCGTCAAGGTAGTGTGTGTCTGTAAGCATTTAAAGCTAATAAGGGCTCGTATAGTTTATTTTCGAATAAACACATACATGATAATCTTGCTTTATAATTGTAATTCGTGTAATTGTTGATTTAATGATGAAATATTCTTTTTAAATGCTTGGTAGCTTCTTCATTATTTTTTATAGTTGACATGGTATGTTCAATAAACATTGACTATATTTGATAGGAAAAATAATAGTGCTACTAACTCACCCCATGGAAATGATTCACTAGCCTCCGCTTGTCTCGATCCCCTAAAAAATGCCAATGAGGTTTGATAGGGAAAGCAATGATATAGGTATTGCTTTGCTAAATGCCCTAGTTGTGGGTCATCACTTAGAATCGACACACACATAAGAGCTCACATCGGTCCCTCACATGATCATCAATCGGAACGAGATCCCTGAAGAAGTCGCACAAGTCATCGATTGGTACATGATGACCAGACCCATCCTCTTAGCTTCCCCTTGATCGTGTCGCCAGTTGCCAGTGATCCATCGCCCTCAGCCATAATTTCAAAAGGGGTCACTCGCTTAATTATATGGAGCATTAATTTTTGGCGAAGTGGCTTGACTCTTCGAGCACCTGATGTCGATCCTTATCCCTTGTCTATTTCAAGCACACCTCTACCCTGACAAACGACGTATCTCCAGTCATCCTTCCCTGACGCAATCGACAAGAAGACATGTTCACTAGTTATTGATATAAATGAACTCCTAATGGTATAAGAAGCTCAAGGGGGGACGAGCAATTGGCCACCCTCCACTGACAAATTAGGTACAAAAGTCAGCTCTTGAAACTAGATAGGGTAGGTAGACTTAACCTAAACTCTCCTTAGCTCTACTAAATCCTTTCTATTTTCTCTATTGACTTAAGCCTTGGAGGGGTCGGAGTGAAATATCTATTAGGATCAAGTCGATACTAAGAAGGGGGGGTGGGAGAGGAGTGGGGTTGAATTAGTATGTGTAAAAAGACGTTTGCGATTCGGAATACTTTTGGCTTGATAAAAATCGTATCGAAAAAGTATTTAACTTCGAAAATATTTATAAAGCAAGTAAGGCAGTATGCAGTAAACCAAATAGTAAAGAAGAGAAGGCAGAGAGTGCACACTAAATTTATAGTAATTCAGTCATTATGACCTATCTCCACTTTCGATTTCTCCTCCGTCGAGGTCACCGACTTCTACTAATGATCTTCCTTTAATGGGCAAAGATCAACTAATCCTTTATAGATCTTTTCTCCTTTTAACAGGTTTAGGAGATAATCTTTTACACTTTACTCACTCTTAAAATAGATTTCTAAACTAAAACAAGAGGAGGTGAATTCTCAAAGAATTACAATAGTGTTTTCTCTTAGATCTTAGAAGTTTTGTTCACTTTTTTATGTCTCACAAGCAGAAAAATGTGGGGTATTTATAGGCCTCAATTGGCTTCAGAAAATGAAACAAAAAAAGTCTTATCTTGGATTTTTAGGGTACTAGCAATACCACCGCCTATGCTTGGCGGTACCATCACTTGTGCTAGGCGATACCACCACCAGTACTCTCTGACACTGGGCGGTACCACCACCCAGTTTGACGATACTATTGCTAGACAGAGTCTTGGCTACTAGACAAAGGCGGTACCACTGCCTAGACCTCTTGGAAGACTGAGCCCTAGGTAATTTCACAGCCCAGTCCTAGCGGTGCCACCGTCAACTTGGTTCTAGGTCACTGTTTGAGCTATCAATTTGACACAAACTAGTCCTAATTCTGGCCTAATTGGCCCCTAACTGAGTTAGTGGGATTACCTCCCAATCCTAACTCAAACTAAGTTCTAACTATAATAATTAAGACATTAACTAAGCAAATTATGTCCAGTATATCAAATGTTCTTTTGGTGAAATCTTGACAAGCTTCCGACGATCTTCTTGCGGACTTCTAATGGACTCTCGGTGATCTTCCGATGGACTCCCGACAAGCTCTTGGTGAACTCCCAACGAATCATCCGATCTTTGATTCTGGCACAACATCTGCTTTATGTCTTATTCATGATCGTAGTTAATCCTACAATACTTTTCTTAACATATAGATTAGACCAATAATTTATCAATTGATTTTATCATCAAAATTCAAGATTCAACAATCTCCCCCTTTTGATGATGATAACCAATTGATGACGGAGTTAATCTTAACTCTCCCTATCTATATGCCATACTTGAGAAAAGACAAACTTGAATTCATAACATTTGAATTCAAGCTTTAACCGATTTTGATAAAAAAATTTCATATATTGTGCATCATTATAGTTTTAAGTTAGTAAGGTGTAACATGCACAATTTCATGTATGATACTAGAAACTTGGTATGATTTAATTGATACTAAAGCAATCATCACTTCATGCATGATACCAAAATTTATCATTTCAAACATTCATCATTTAAGCATGATACAATTTCATATATTTAAGCATTATACCAAACATTCATCATTTAAGTATGATACAAAGTATGATACCAAGTATTCATCATGATATCAAATATTTAAGCATGATACCAAACATGATACCAAACATGATTCATCATTTCTCCTCCTTTGTCATCAACAAAAAGGAAATGTGCAAATATTTTGACACCATTACACTAAACATTCCACATGCAAGATAGTTTTACATAATTTTATACAAGCTTAGGAAAAATAGAATTAAGTAAAAGATAGCAAAATCTCTATAAGATAGTGACTTTTGCTTTTAGATGTGCAAACTAGTACGACTCTTGCTAGTACTTCTCTTTAGCTTTGAAGTAGGCAAGCTAGTAAAGATGAAATTAAGCATAAATTTCTGTAAGATAGTGACTTTTGTTAGTACATCTCTTTGGATGTGCAAGGTTCTTTTTGAGATGTACAAGCAATTTTTAATATCTCCCCTTTGTTATTAAAAAAAGATAAGAAAGAGAATGAAGGAATTTATTCATCACAAGAAAAATTAAGCTATAAGAATCGAAAATCCATGAACCAAACTTATACTTTCATAAATAGAAAATGAAAAGATTCATCATGTAAATGATAAAGATGTGTATGTTAAGGGTTCAAGAATCAAATCACTATTTTTGTAAATGGAAAGAAGGATTCATGATCATTGGGGGTGGGAGGGTGGGGGAAGGGTTTGGGGTTATAGGAAAAACTCATCAAATGACAGAACAAAGTGTATCAAAAATCCATGCAAGAAAGCAATAGGAAATGATCTCGTTAAAAACTCAATTTTCAAAAGTTAAAAAATATGAAGAATGTAAAAGTAAACTCATGCATTCGAAAGATTTAACATGCCTAATTTAATCATACAGTGTCTGTTGAATCTCGAATTTTGATGATGAAACTAATTGATTGTGTTTTACTGTCTAACTATGTTTTGAGTTATGCAGGTCTACTATTGATCAGGATTAGATAGTTGACACTGGAGGAATTGACGTTGCGCTGGGTGATCACGTCAGGATATTGGATGTCGAGCCGGAGGTTTGGTCGACAATCGATAGAAGGCTTCATACATCGGGCATCGGGCCAAGAAGAGTGGAGTTATGCCAAGGATAGCGGGGTTGCGGAAGTCAACCGTCGATTGGGCAATAAAACGTAAAAAAGGACGATGCGCCGAAGAATCGGATGAAGCATCGACCAATGACGTGCCGAGCAACAGAATGTCAATTCGCGTTGTAATAATTATCTAGATTGAAGTAGAGTTTTGTTTGTGTGTGTGCAGGATTAACTACAATAACGATAAAGATGTAAAGCGAAACAAAGTGCCAGAAGACAAGTGTGATGGATCATTGGGAGTTTGAGAGTTCGACGGAAGTCCAAAGATTCATTGGGAGTGCTGCCGGAACTGGCCGAGAATGAGTAGGGAGCTTGCCGAAGGGTTTTTGGAAGTTTACGGAGCTTTCCAAGAAAGATCGAAGCTTGCTAAAGAAGCTCGTTGGAACTCACCAAGATCATCGTGAAGTCTAGGAGCTTGCCGGGAGTCCGCAGAATGGTTTTCGAGGGTTCATCGGAAGACCGTTGGAAGTTCATCGAAAGCTCGTCAGAAGAAATCTTGACTTGTGGACTTTGTAATAGCTTTGGAAATATCTTTAAAATTTATAGTTAGCACATAATTTGATTTAGAATTAGGTGTTAATCCTATAAACCAAGTAGGGGCTAATTGGGCCCGATAACGGACTGGTTTAGGCCGAGTTTAAGGCCCAACCAGTGAGTTGGAAGAGCCCGAGTGGTGGCACCACCCAGGCTGGGCGGTGGCACCGCCCAGGACCCAAGAGCTCAGGCGGTGGCACCGCTTGGCTAGGGCAATGGCACAGCCCAGGACCCGAGAGCCCAAGCGGTGGCACCACCGGGCTGGGCAGTGGTATCGCCGCTGGGTAGCAAGCCCAGACGGTGGCACCACTGGCTGGGTGGTGGCACCGCCTAGTACACCGTCAGTGTCTGACACTGACAGGCGGTGGCACCGTCACTGACAGGTGGTGGCACCGCCAGCACCGGGAAAACCGAAAGTGATTCAAATTTGGGCTCCTCTTGAGGCTTATAAATACCCCTCTCATTCATGGTTGAAAGAGGGTCTAGAACTGAGAAAAAAAAGGAAAAACTCTTGTCAAAATCTTTCCTCTAAGCTTTAAGTGTGTTCTAGTACAAGAGAGAGGTGAGAGGCCTTGTAAGGGTTACCTGCTAAACCCGTCAAAAGGAGAGAGCTGTAAGGGAGTTGATCCTCGCCCGTTGGAAGGAGGATAGCTAGTGGAAAGCTGGTAGCCTCAAGCAAAGAGGAATCAGGAATGGATGTAGGTCGGATGACCGAACCACTATAAAAACGGTTTGCGTTTATGTTCTTGCATTTACCTTTCTACAAACCGTCTTTTCTTCACTGCTCAACTTACTCATCACTACCTTCTTCCTCTTTAAACACTCTCTACTTTAAGCACTTTCCATTATGCTTTAATCAAAATCAATTTTAGTCAAAAACGTGATTTCTATCGTATGAAGTTTCGGAAGTTATTTTAAATCACAGAAATTTATCGTTCTTTACCACTACACTAATTCACCCCCCCTCTTAGTGCCACTCGATCCCTAACAATTGGTATCAGAGCCTCGTTATTTCTCATTCAGATTTACACCCGTGAGAAATGACTCTTAATGGCTTTCAAGAGGGTTTTTCAATTGTTCGTCTTCCGTTGTTTAACGGTTTGGACTACACTTATTAGAAAACTCGAATGAGAGTTTTCTTGCTTTCAATGAATTTGGATTTATGGAATATTATTAAAAACTATTTTCAACTTCTCTCTAAACTGATGAACGAATGGTTGGATTTGGAGAAGAAATATTTTTCTTTAAATGCAAAGGCTATGAATGCCTTATTTTGCGCTTTGGACAAGAACGAGTTCAATCGGATTTCTATGTGTGAAACGACTTTTGACATTTTGCAAATACTTAAAATCACGCACGAAGGAATGAGTAGAGTCAAAGACACGAAAGTTAACATTTTGATGCATGATTTTGAGGTTTTTCAAATGAAACCAAACGAAACTATCGACAACATGTACACCCGTTTCACGGATGTCGTTAATAGCTTGAAAAGTCTTGGTAAATCTTTTTTGAGTTTTGATTTAATAAACAAGATTTTAAGATCCCTTACAAAAGGGTGGGATCCAAAAGTAACGGCTATAGAAGAAGCAAAAAATTTAAATGACTTATCTCTTGAAGAACTCATTGGGTCTTTAATGACCTATGAAATAGCATTCTTGGAACACAATGAACTAGATGAACATATAGACCACCTTCCAAAGAACATGAAGGATTTGGCACTTTGGACTATAAAATGCCACTTGAGTGATGAGGACAATGTTGAGGATATTGAACATTTAACGTTAAAATTTAAAAAGTTCATTAAACAAGAATTAAAGAACACAAATGAAAAGAACACCAACTCTTGCTATGAACACAAGAAACCGGAATGCTCCAAAGATGAGTACACAAAAATGAAGAAGAGGAAAGTGCGCAACAAAGATGAAGATGCAAACTATGCCTTATCGGATTTCGACAATAAGGTAAGAAACTCACCCAAGTTGTTTTTACCTTGTTTTGAAATTACATGATCCTTTCATGAGTTGCTTGATATAATTGGTTGGAATTTTTTTGTTACGATTTTTATTTCTAGTAATTTTTGAAAATTAAAAATATGAATGATGATTGTATGATTTGTGATAATGTTTGTACACCTAAAAGGATTAACCCATGCATGTGTATCTTGATGTTTTACATTGTCTCTAAACATGATGCTTGACACTTTCATAAACATCTCTTGAACATACTCAACCTAAAATGAAATATGTAAAAAAAAAATGTATGATCGTGATGAATTCATGTTGATCTTGTTTTCAAAACAAGATGCATTGTTTGTTATACAAAAAATGCATCATCATGATAATGACATGTTTCATGATAATGCTTGCATACCAAATGTGATTAAAGATAGTAGCAAGCATATTGATGATTTCGCTTTCAACATAATGCATGGCCTTTTACATAAAAATTGAAAATGTGCTATCATTTTTTATGTATTTGGTCTTGATGGTTTTATGATGAAACTTATGTCTCATTTTTTTAAATGTTGAAACATATTTTCATAAAAGACTTGCTCACACCTTATGAAATCATTCTTGATAATGATGAAATGAAAATATTAAAAGGATGTTATCATACTTGAAAGTTATGGAATCATGCTCAATGATTTGTTTTAAGAAATTTGCCTTTTTCACTCCTGAATGTGATACTCATTTTTATTAAAGACAAAGGCATGTTTACATGAAGTAAATCATAAAAAGAAAATGCATGATCTTGAAAATTCTTCTATCTCTAAAGTTTTCGGTTTTGATGAATCCATGTGAATCTCTTAAATCGAATCTTTTGAAAAATGCCACATACTTAATGTGATTTGACTTAATGATCATTATGACAAAATCTGCCTTTCCATCTTGAATGTTGACATTTTATTTTAAGGTAAGGGCATGCTTATAAGAAGCAAATCATATGAATAGAAATTTATAAAAATGAAATGCAATCCTCTATCTTATCGATTCTTCAATAAATCTATGCTTGTCATGTATGAATTTATTTGATGTGATTTTTGAAGATGATTTCAGATTTGAAAATTGCTTGATTCGTATTTACGATATAAGATACATTTTAAATATGAATCATGCTTCAATCATGTTAAATGCTTCAATTATGTTCTATCTCCCTTAATTCATTTTGTTCTCCTATAATTTCTTTTTATTTACTAAAGAGGAGAACCTACCAAATGAATCATGAATTTAAATAAAATGATATAAATGAATCACTTATCGATATATCTTCTTGAAATACCTTTCGAATATGATGTTGATAACGTGAGATGTCCTTTGGAATTCATGACATGAGATGATTGAATCTTTGACTTACTCTTTTTATCATAGCTTGAAAATGAATATTTAAAATCATGCTTGACAATTTGCTTTATGAGATTTAGCCTTTATGTCTTGAACATTCATGCTTATTTCTATTCAACATAAAAGGGGGCAAAGGCATGTTTATATGAAATCAATGCAATTCATAAAAAGCGAAATGTATGATTCTTGAAATTTTTGATTTTTGATGAAAGACAAGTGATGAATTTATTTATGACCTTGTATGAATCTCGAAAGTAATTTTGATGAAGAGCTTGAAGTTGACGAATTGAATTTAAACTTTTACTCATGACTCTTCTCTTGATCTCTTGGAATCATGACTTTTTGAGATGTTATATAATGCTTGAATCAAGCTCTAAAAGATTTTATTTTTTTATAAAGATATTTTATTGAATTCATGATCTTGATAATGATAACTTGAAACTTTTATAAACCAAGATCGTATACCATGATTATTTCATTTATCAAAAGAAAATTTGACTTGTCTCTTGATTTCTCGGAACCATATAATTAAATTTTTTTTTTTTGTGATCTTGAGACTTGATACGTCACTTGATTTCTTGATGACTTCTTAATGATTCATGATTTTTATTTTTAAATCTTTGGAATCAAAACTTTAATTTGTTGAATCATGACTTATTTGGCTTGAATGCATGAATTAATAATGTTTGATTCCTTACTTGAAATTTCTTTTTCATGATCTTGATATATTGATATGTTTTGGATATATAATCTTTATCATAAATTGAAAATTGATATATATGAATCTTGATCTTGAACTTACTAAAAAGAAAGTTATGAATCATGAATGATATCTCTTGGTTTTGATCCTTGTTGAATTTTCATATTGATATCCTTCATAACATGATTTCTTTGCATTGTTGTCTTATATGCATCATGTGAAATTAATTGATATAAAAATCTAAATAATTGGTTCCTCCCTTCTTTTCAATAATGATAAAGGGAGAGATGGTATTGCTAGCTTGTATATCAAAAGAGAAAATTTTGCTAGCTTGAACATTGAGAAGCAATAAGTTGCTATCTCAAGAGAGGCAAAAATTTTGCTCAACTTCATTACTTGCATTTTTGTTATAAATTGTTGAATCTCATGCAAGATTATTTGAAGTATTAAGCCTCTTATTCTTTTTGACAAAAAACAAAGGGGGAGAAGATTTATTGCTAGCTTGCGACTTCAATGAAAAAATTGCTAGCTCAATTATTGAAATGAAGGAACATCCTATCATGAACATTTCAAAAGTTGCTAGCATGCTCCAAAAGCAAAGTGCAAACTTGCACAAGAAGCAAGTGATGAAAAATTGCTATCTTGCTTGCTTATCTTTAGAAAGAATTTAAAAACTTGCTATGATTGAATATTTTAAAGTAATGTATGTTGAATATCTGGATTGATAGCTAGTATGATTGTAAAATTTGCATATCCTTGAAAACTAGCTAAAAATGTTACTTCTCCTTTTTGTTGATGACATGGGGGGGAGAAGTAGATTGATGACTTTATGCATTGAATTGAATATTTTATATATTTGCATGATGGTTTGATATTTCTCATAACTTGTGCTGAATGTTGCTTGGATTTGGGATAATCCAAGTGTTCTATCAATGGCATTTTGATAGGGGGAATTTGGTTAAACTCTAGGGAGTTATGGTTAACTCCGTTAGTCATCAATTAGTTGTCATCATAAAAAAGGGGGAGATTGTTGAATCTCAAATTTTGATAATGAAAATAATTGATTGTGTTTTATTGTCTAACTACGTTTTGAGTTATGTAGGTCTACTATCGATCAAGATTAGATAGTTAACGCTAGAGGAATTGATATTACGCCGGGTGATCATGTCAGGATATTGGATGTCGAGCCGGAGGTTCGATCGATAATCGGCAGCTTCGTACGTCGGGCATCGGGCCAAGAAGAGCGGAGTTGCGCCAAGGATATCAACCACCGATTGGGCAACAAAACGCAAGAGAGGACGATGCACCAAAGAATCAGACGAAGTGTCGACCAATGACATGCCAGGCAACAAAATGTCAATTCACGTTATAATAATTATCTAGATCGAAGTAGAGTTTTGTTTGTGTGTGTGCAGGATTAACTATGATAACGATGAAGACGTAAAGTGAAACAAAGTACCAAAAGATAAGTGTGATGGATCGTTGGGAGTTCGAGAGTTCGATGAAAGTCCGAAGACTCATTGAGAGTGCTGCCAGAACTGGTCGAGAACGAGTAGGGAGCTTGTCGAAGGGTTTTCGAAAGTTCACCAGAAGGTTCATCGGAAGTTCACGGAGCTTGCCAAGAAAGATCGGAGCTTGCAAAAGAAGCTCGTTGGAACTTGCCAAGATCATCGTGAAGTCCAGGAGCTTGCTAGGAGTCCACAGAATGATTTTCGAGGGTTCATCGGAAGATCGTTAGAAGTTCACCGAAAGAAGTCTTGACTTATGGACTTTGTAATAGCTTAGAAAATGTATTTAAAATTCATAGTTAGCACATAATTTGGTTTAGGATTAGGTGTTAATCTTATAAACCAAGTAGGGGCCAATTAGGCTCGATAACGGACTGGTTTGGGCCGAGTTTAAGGCCCAACCAGTGAGTTGGAAGAGCCCGGGCGGTAGCACCACCCAAGACTCGAGAGCCCAAGTGATGGCACCGCTTGGCAAGGGCAAATGAAATATTTCAAAACATAACAATGGCGTACGAAATATTTTAGAATGTATCAACGACATATGAAACATTTTGGAGTATAACAATGGTAGATGAGACATTTTAGAATATATTTTAAAGCATAACAATGACATATGAAATGTTTCAGAGTATATCAATGGCATATGAAATATTTCGGGATAAATCAATGACATGAAATGTTTCGAAGTATATCAAGGGCAAATGAAACATTTCGGAATATATCAATGACGTAAGAAATGTTTCGAAGCATAGTAAGAGCATAAGAAGCATTATAGACTATATCAATGGTATATTAAATGATTCAGAACATATTTTGAAGCATAACAATGGCATATGAGATATCTCAAAGCATATCAGTAAAATGAAAAAGAAACAGAAGCTCAAATGCTATATCTGACGTTGCATTCATTTCATTCTCATCCAAAGTGCACATACAAACACATAAGCAATGCTTTGGATATCATATCAAAAATATAGTAGGTGTAGTGGGACCACATTCATAATATGGTTTATCCATTTCTAGATGACCACCAAACATTAAGTCTCCTATGTCTGGGAGCTCCATCCACCCACGTTTGAGTGAATTCAATAGGGGCTGGTAGAGTAATCGTAGGGCTCTCAACATATATCATTTACTATTTCTAGCAAAGGTCCAAATTATCTCACAAGACACCAGAGTACAAGAGGGCAGTGTGAACAATAAAACTTGCACATATTGGAAGCACATGCGGAACAATGAAACAGACATTCGCCTATATGAAACAATTTGATACAAACATAAACTTTATATAATAGGTTCAAGTATGCCAATAATTGAAGGACAAGAGTACACAAGAATCTAAAGCAATAATGTAAGGCTCAATTAAAGGAAGGATTTTAGCTAAAATCAATTTCCAAATGGATGAAATAATAATAGGCAATATCGATAAAAACTTGATTCTGGCAGAATTCGATGGGAATATTTTAAGAATTATTTGGGTAATCAATTATGCTCCAATTTCCTCAAAATTAGTGTCATTCGAAAGATAAATCAATCTAGTTTCAAAGAAATCATGTTTATATGAATTTGATTTTCCAACAAAGAGTTATAATCAGTTTAGTAACCAAAGGTCAGAGAATATCATCTCTATTTTGTAGAATTTATAGAGATGATTAGAATAGATTTTTCAATAGGCATTTGTATCTCAAATATTTCAATATTAGTATTAAAAGAAAGATCTATGAGTCTAGTTTCTCATGGCCTAGGATTTCGTATAATCAGATTCTTAGACAGATAGTTACAAGTAAAAGAGTATTCAAAGGTTAGAACTGATAATCTCTATTTTACAGATTTTATAGGGTCAGATGAAATAATAGTTTGGATAGGTATTTAGACTCTAAATTTGACAATCTTAGTATCACAAGAAATCTATTTGAGTCTATTTTCGAACGAATTAGGATTTGTAAAAATCAGAGTTCGGTACAAAAAGTTATAGTATGGACAATACTGAAAGGTTAAAATCTTAAAAAATTTTAGATTTATAGTTTTATTCCTAAATAGAAGAAATATCATATACAAAGACATAATCTTTCGAATTTAACAGAATTGAGATGAAAATAGAGTTCAAGATTACCATAGGATAGGGTTAGAACACTTGCCTTAGAACAAATTTGATTTTCAAATATGAGGAATTGATCCAAAACCTCGATCCAAAGCAAAACTTCTTCTCCTCTTTCAATTCCTTTTTCCTTCTCATCTTAAGTCTACGTTGCAGCAAGTCTCCATCCTTTGTTAAGTTTTCCTTTAGTTTTTTTTTTAATTACTTAGGTTTGGCTAGTATAAAGATAGTAAGGTGGTAAGCATGCATGATGGAAGCTTATATGTCATCTATAGAATAAACATAAGTGACACCATTCTTAGGTTAGCTAGTGACACATGTCCTCCATTTTTTTTAACTTAATATGAATCTTTCACAAATTATATCTAATTACTAAGATTCATACTTTGGTTCATAGCAATAAATTTTTAATATAAAATTATTTAGTATAAAAGAATTATTAAACAATCTTCATATTTACAAATAGGTCCTTACATTACAAACAAATCCTTACAAAATTTTCAAAAATGAGGGATGTTACACTCTCTCCCTCTTAAAATAGAATTTAGTACTTTAAATTTATCATACCTCTATCGATGAAAATATGAGGATAAGTTTTCTTCATTTCCTTCTCTAGCTTTCAAGTAGGTTCATCAATAGAATGATGCCCTCCAAATCATTTTAACTAGAGGAATGATCCTTATTTCTTAGGATCCATTTCTTTCTTATCGATGATCTGAGTAGGCTCTTCTATATAAGACAAGTCATTATCAATCACAATCAGCTCACACTTAATAATATAAGAGGGATCAGGTACATACTTTTTAAGCATTGAAACATCATGGATATATAAATCCATAAGCCTATCAGAAGTGTAAGTCATATTGATAGGTAAGAAATATACAGATTTGGTTAACCTATCAATGATGACCCCAATAGCATTATGCCTTCTAGAAGTTACGGGTAGATCCGAAACAAAATCCATGGTTTCACATTTCCATTTCCACTTATGAATATTTAAAGGTTGCAACAAACCTCCAAGTCTTTGGTATTCTAATTTGATTTGCTGATAAGTCAAATACTTTGAAATATTTATTACAATTTCAATCTTCATGCCTTCCCACCAATAATGATATTTAAAATCTTTGTACATCTTAGTACTACCCAGATGCATGGTGTACTTGAAAATATAACTTTTTTCCTAAGATTCATTTCTCAATATCTCGATCATTAGAGATGCATATTCTATCCCTAATTCTCAATAGGCCATCACTTGAAATTCAAAAATTTAGCTTCAATCATTTTTCTACTTCATTTCTCAAGTAAACCAAATGTGGATCTCATCATTGTCCTTCTTTAATTTGTTGAATAAGATCAGATTGAACCTAGATAGAAGCCATCAATATCATTGAGTGTCGCACATTCCTTATAACATTCAAGTCGTAGTTTTCTTTCAATAACTTCCATTGCTTCATAACTAGACTGGTTATGAAACTTATATATTTTTTTTTACCAAAATACATTAGCTACAACATTGGCTTTACTTGGGGTGGTAACGGAAGGGGCAATCATAATCCTTTAAAAGTTCTATCATCTTCGTTGCCTCATATTTAACTTTTTTAAGCAAAAATATACTTTAAATTCTCATGATCGGTAAAAATTTCAAATATCTACCCATATGAATAATATCTCTAAATCTTTAGAGCAAAAATAATTACTGCTAATTCTAGATTATGAATTGGATAATTCTATTCATAATTCTTTAGTTGTCTAGAAACCTAAACAATCACTCTCCCACATTGCATCAGAATACTACCGAGGCCTTTTCTTGAAGCATTCGTATAAACTACATATCACTTATTACCACTTGGAATAGTGAGACTAGAGGCTCTTGTCTATCTTATTTTTTTTTGGTAAACTTGTCCTTGCCATTCCTGCCCTTAATCTCCTAAAATTCTTTTTATTGTTCTCACCAATGCTTAGCCTCTCCATCCAACATAAAAGTGAAAAAAAATCTTTTGATCATCAGGGCAATTTAAAATATCAAATATTTTTTCTATCCACATCGTTTATTATTCTACTATCATTGGACTAGGCTCACCACTAAAACTGAGAGAACTAAGCTTCTTAAACTATTCAATTCTCAATCTATTTTGATTTGATATCCCCGATCAACCCTTTCATCATACTCAATTAATTCAAAGAAAATGAAGTAGGACCAAATATCCTCGTCACTCTAGATTGCTAAAAGACATCAAAGAAAATTACTATCGATCGACATATAATTACTAAACCTCAATATATTTTGCACATCAAACTTATCAAATCTCTCAACAATCCTAAAATCATGCTCACACACATATATATATATATATATATATATATATATATATATATATATATATATATATATATATATATATATATATAACCAATCACACATCACATGAGCAATCACACCAGGTAATCATGGACCACATCCTAGTGTGATTAGGCCCGAGCCAGTGGGCCCAATCACTCACATCAAGATCTATGTATGCTTCGGCGTATCTCTATGCCCTGTGATCGTCCTTCTCACTTCATCGGTTCCGTCGGCATCTTAACGCATCTCCATGCGTCGAATCGTCCGTCTCGATCTCGTGGGTCCCGCTACCGCTGCGCCTCCTCATGTAATTATAACATAATTACAAGCACGCAGGCCCGACAATAAATGAGAAAAATAGAGGCTCACAGGCCCCAATAATAATAATCACATTTACACACATCATATCACAGGTCCACGATCATCTATCCATATTATACATCATATGTATATATTATTATATAGGACTACTAGATAAATAATAATAGTTAATTAAACTATTTAATTAACTAATATTTTTCTGAAATCAGGGACATAAAAAGAATTTTTTGAATTCCTAAGGGTATTTTGGTCATTCTATCAAAAGGGATAGAAACCGAAATTTCTTAAATTATGAGGAGAAAAAACTATCTTTTGCCCGAAAACCCTAGTTCCTCTATTTTGCTTGCTGCTGCATTGTGGCTACCGCCGCAGCCACCCTGCTGGCAGCGGCACCGTGGGGAAGCGCCACCCATGCTTGTGGGCCTGCGAGCGGCATCGCTGCAAAGGGGCGCCGCTCGCGGGCAGACGTGCCCGCCCGCTGGCGCTGCCCCTTGTAGGGAAATGCCCGCAGCAGCCCGGCGCCCCTCTGCAAGTGCTGCCCTCCCTTATGGGCGGTTCGCATTCAGGTGACGCTGCCGCCCACCCATGCGGGCAGGCAGCCCGCAGGGGCCTCGCGGGCACCGCCTGTCCTTGTGGGCAGGTCGACGCGCTAGGCGCCGCCCACCTTTGTGGGCAGGCCGCCGCATCAAGCTCTGCCCGCCCTTGTGGGCATGCCGCCGGCTACCTGCTTGCCAGCAGCCGTCGTTGCTTCCATTACAGGCAATAAGGCTGCAAACAACCTTACAGCCGCTGTGCGAGTGCAGCAAGGGTAGCAATAGTTGCTACCCTTTCTTGTATTTTGCGCCAATGATTTTGGCGACAAAAGCTGTTCTAAATCACAACACACGCAGTTTAAGATCCGATCTTCACACGAATAACCTGACTTTGATAACTCTGTTGGGAAATCCTTTTAGGGAGCGATATCTCATGCGCAGTAGAAGAACAAAAACAAAACACCCTAGATTTCCCGTAGAAAGGTTTCGTCATTGTGCAAAGATCGATGCGTCAAAACAAATCCGCGAAAACTACATGTGTAAAAGAAAATACCTAGAGAGATCGTATATCCCTGAATCCCTATAGATCTATAAGAAGGATGAAGGAGGTCAAGCGTCCTCCTCTCTGGCGATATCCACATGGTAGGGACTGCGACGATATACTTCTTACTAGTCATATGTGCCTTGCAAGCCAATCGCATGAGTGATGGCACTTGTGACTTGATATGCACTTTTTCTCTTTGCTTATTATTAGGCATTTTATCACTTTATCTTGCGTGTTGCATATATTGTGATGTCCCTTGATTTGTGCAATGGGAATCGGATCATGATGAGATCACGATAATGAGACTGATTCACCTTTAAACACAGACCCTGAATTATCCTAGTCATAGGTTACTCGAGAAGGACATCGAAATAACCAGATAGACTGGTGTGCTGTATACCCGTCCATATGATGGAGGTAGCTGGTCTCATAGCTACTCGTGTGGAGACACTAAGGGTATAGTGCAGGTGCTCATTGGGGAATGAGTTCACTGATTGATCCACCTACAAAATGCTGGATGGTTATTGATACCTCAAGTTAGACAACGGTTCCGTAGTCCTAGTAGTGTATCTGATCTTTAGACTTGAGACACCAAGGATGTCCTGTATGAGTACTCCACTCTTTGATACCGGACTTATAGGTTTAGAAAGTTCCAGATCTACTACAGCCGGTTATTGGGAGCGGTAGCCAACCTTACGAGGGCTATTAAGTGTCAATAAAGGATCATCTGCTCTCGGTATCATGAGAGGAATATCCCATGTGTTCTTGCTCAAACAAATCCTTGGCCAAGGTTATTCGGATTGAGAGAGAAAGGGTTCTCTGGGAGAATTTGACAAGAGCAAGACTCGAGGAGAGACCGTATGGGCCTGACAGCACCATGCCCGGTATAGGATCTCTTGGATATTAGATGGATGAGAGATACATGGTAACTAAGGACAGATAGGTCCAAAGGATTGGATTCTCCTGTATCGTCTGGGGGCCGTGGCGTAGTGGCCTGGTACGTCCGTAGTCGATGAGTTGGGTGAATTATTATAGAGATAATAATTCACTAAGTCAGAAGGAGTTCTGACAAGTATGACTCATGGCCAGCTCGATATTGAGCCTAGAGGGTCACACACATATGTTAGGTGTTGCGACGAGTAGAGATTCGGATATGAGATATCCGCTGAACCCCCTATCTTATTGGATATCCATTAAGCCCCTGAATTATTGGATCCTGAGATGAGATCTAATAATTGCTAATAAGAGATTATTGGGTAGAGACCCACTAATCCAAGAGGCTTGGGTGATTGGATGGAGATCCAATACATAATAGGGTAAAAGATCCATTAGGGTTTTCAGGGGGCCTCTATAAATAGGAGGGAACCAAAGCTCTATAAGTTGAGGGTTTCTTTTGGTAGCCACCTCCTGTTCTCCTCTCCCCAAAGAGAGAGGTGCATCGTCGTAATCCCTGCCGTGTGGATACCGCTAGAGAGGAGGACGCTTGACCTCTTTCATTCTCTCCCACAGATCTGCAAGAATTCAGGGATATACGATCTCCCTAGGTATCTTCTTTTACACGTGCAGTTTTAAAGATTTGGTTTTAACGTACCGATCTTCGCACGATGATGAAAACTTTTTACGGGAAATCTGGGGTGTTTTGTTTTTCTGTTCTTCCGTTGCGCATGAGATGTCGCTTCCCTGACGGATTTTCCAACACCTTTCTGGGGAGAGGAGAGCAGAAGGTGGCTACCAAAAGAAACCCTCAGCCTATAGAGCTTTGGTTCTCTCCTATTTATAGAGGCCCCCTGTAAACCCTAATAGATCTTGCCCTATTGGGTATTGGATCTTCATCCAATTACCCAAGCATCTTGGATTAGTGGGTCTCTACCCAATAATCTCTTATTAGCAATTATTGGATCTCATCTTAGGATCTAATATTTCAAGGGCTTAATGGATATCCAATAAGATAAGGGCTCTAACGGATATCTCATATCCGAACCTCTACTCGTCGCAACACCTACCATATGTGTGTGACCCTCTTGGCCCAATATCGAGCTGGCCGTGAGTCATACTTATTAGAACTCCTTCTGATTTAGTGAATTATTATTTCTATAATAATTCACCCAACTCATCGACTACGGACGTACTAAGCCACTACACTGCAGCCCCTAGACGATACAGGGGAATCCAATCCTTTAGACCTATCTGTCCTTAGTTACTATGTATTTATTGTCCCTCATCCATCTAATATCCCAAAGACCTTATACCGGGCATGGTGCTGCCTGTGCTGGCGGCCTGCGGCCTGCCCATAGGGGCGCTGGCGGGCGTTGCGCTTGTGCGTAGAGGTGCCGTCGCTGGCGCCGCGCCGCGGCGCTATCCATCGTCGTAAGCGCCGCGCTAGCGCTGCTTGCGCTTCATGAGCTAGCGCCAGTAAGCGCCGGCTAGCAGCGCTTCGCGCTTTGCTGAACGCTGCCAAGTAAGGCGCCGGCGGCGCCGGTGTGCCGTAGGCGGCGCCATAGAGGAGTCGGCGTTGGCGCCATTGGCAGCCGCTGCCGCCGCCGCCCCCCAGCAGCGCATGGGGCGCGCCACAGGGGGCAGCGGCGCATGCAGTACGATAAGGGTGAGGGATTAGGGTTTTTGGGCAAAAGATGATTTTGCCCCTCAGAATTTCAGAAATCTCAAATTCTATCCCTTTTGATAGAATTACTAAAATACCCCTCGGAATTTTAGAAATTCTAGATTCTGTCCCTTTTGATAGAATTACCAAAATACCCTTTTGACTGAATTACTAAAATACCCTTAGGAATTAAAAAAATTCCCTTTATATCCCTGATTTTAAAAAATAAATATGTTAATTAAATAGTTTAATTAAATATTATTTTATTTATCTAGTAGTCCTATAAAATAACATATACTTGTGATGTATAATGTGGATAGATGATCATGGACCTGTGATGTGATGTGTGTACATGTGATTATTATTATTAGGACCTGTGAGCCTCTATTCTTTTCTCATTTAATGTTGGGCCTGTGTGCCTGTAATTATGTTATAATTACATGAGGAGGTGCAGCGGTAGCATGACTCACGAGGCCGAGACGGACGATCCGACGCATGGAGATGCGTTGAGATGCCGACGGATCCGACGAAGCGAGATGAACGATCACAGGGCATAGAGATGCAGCGAAGTACACATAGATCTTGATGTGAGTGATTGGGCCCACTGGCTCGAGCCTGATCACATTCAGATGTGGTCCAAGATCATCTGGTGTGATTAGATATACATCTACTAGATATGTATATATATATTTGTATGCGATGTAGATATATATTTTAAATACGTATGTGTGTGACACATTATATTAGGAGACTAAACCAAAATCTCCTCTATTAATAATATTAAGTCGGTAAACGTGAGGTAATTAGATTGACCCATGTGGCCTTCCATCGTTATAGGTAGGAACCGATTCCCGGTATGAGTTGGTCGAGTCCCTCGAGACTCACCTATATCGCGTTTCGCTATCTTATCTACGACATAGAGATGTCAGAGGTGACCTGAGGACATGGTATGCTTGGTCGAGTCTCTCGAGAGTATATCACCGAATCAGACTCATCTGGTAATGATGGTGATGACTTAATCGAACATCATGGTTGGTCAAGTCCCTCGAGGCCATGGTGGTTCGGAGGCCGAATAGGATGAGAATCACAAGGAGTTGTGATTGGCAAGAGTTGCCTACCTTTACGGGCTTAACGTTATTAGTCGAGTCCCTCGAGGTTATGTTAAGACGCCGATTGGATCCTGATCTCCACTGGAGATCCGTCGGGGGTCTCCAATTCACATACCAGAGGGTGTTGTGTGTCTCGCGAAAAATTAGTGGGAATACATTAAGATAGAAGTCCTTATCTTAATTGTTTAAATTTTTGCAAAATCTGTATGTGATTTATTTCTGCTACATCTTTTATTTCAGAAAAATATCGTTTTCAAATCCTTTACGTGGCATACTTGATGCCAACCGCCTTACTGGTCCAAATTATACAGATTGGCTTCGCAAATTGAGAATCATTCTCACGGCGAAGCCATAAATTCAGAAATGGATTTCATGTACTCCAACAAGGTTTGAAACCTAGTTAATGCACCAGAGGGTATTGTACCCATTGGCTGCAAGTAGATCTTCAAAAAGAAGATTGGAGTAGATGGAAAGGTAGAGATCTATAAAGCAAGGTTAGTGGCTAAGGAGTATCATCAAAGGCAATGTGTTAACTATAACGAAACTTTCTCAACTATAGCCATGCTAAAATCCATTCGAATTCTATTGGCTATTACAACACACTATGATTATGAGATCTAGCAAATGAACGTCAAAACCGCATTCCTCAATAGCAACCTCGAGGAGGAGGTGTATATGATACAGCTTGAGGGATTCATGTCTAGGGATAACCCAGATAAGGTGTGCAGGTTGCTTAGGTCCATTTATGGATTGAAGCAAGCTTCCCGAAGTTGGAATATAAGATTTGATGAGGCGATCAGATCTTATGACTTTGTTAAGAACGAAGATGAGCCTTGTGTGTACAGGAAAGTAAGTAGGAGCACTATCACCTTTTTGGTATTATATGTGGATGACATCCTGATCATTGGGAATGATGTAGGAATGCTCTCTACAGTAAAGACTTGGTTATGTAGGCACTTCTCCATGAAGTACTAGGGGAAGCATCCTGCATATCGGGGATACAGATCTATAGAGATAGATCTAAGAGGATGCTTGGCTTGTCCCAATCAAGGTACATAGACACCATTGTCAAAAGGTTTGGCATGGAAAATTCCAACAGAGGTCTCATACCAATGAGACTTGGAATATCACTTTCTAGGAGTATGTCCCCAAAGACTCCTAAAGAAAGGGCACACATGGATATGATACTATATGCATCAGTGATAGGATCTATCATGTATGCTATGCTATGTACCAGGCCTGATATAGCGCATGCTTTGAGTGTCACGAGCAGATATCAGGCAGATCCAGGCTTGGAGCACTAGAAAGCAGTAAAAAGTATCCTTAAGTACTTGAGAAGGACTAATGATCTTTTACTGGTATATGGAGGTAGTAGCCTCAAGGTTGAGGGCTACGCGGACTCGAGCTTCCAGTCCGATATCAATGATAGCAAGTCTAATTCAAGGTATGTGTTCACCCTGAATGGAGGAGCAGTATATTGGAAGAGTTCCAAGCAAGACACTACTGTTGACTCGACCACAGAGGTGGAATACATTGCTGTGGCAGAGGCAACAAAGGAGGGAGTCTGGATAAAGAAGTTCATCGCAGATCCAGGAGTCATCTCGAGTAGCGAGGAGTCTAATCCCTTAAATTACGATAAATATGGGGCGATTACTCAAATAAGGAAACCCGAGTCTCATCAGAAGTGTTCTGAGTAGGTTTTAGCTTTTTAGAGAGATCATGGCCAGAAGAGATGTAGCAATGGAAAGAGTTCCATCCGAAGATAACATTACAGATCTACTGACAAAGCCATTGACTCAGATTATTTTTGAGCGTCACAGAGGTCTGATGGGGATCAGACATGTTGGTGATCGGCTTTAGGTGAAGTGGGAGATTGCTAGTCATATGTGCCCTGCAAGCCAATCACATTAGTGATGACACTTGTGACTTGATATACACTTTTTCTCTTTGATTATTATTAGGCATTTTATCACTTTATCATGCGTGTGGCATATATTGTGATATCTTTGGATCTGTGCAATGAGAATCGGATTGTGATGAGATCACGATAATGAGACCGATTCACCTTTAAACATAGACTCTAAATTATCCTGGTCACAGGTTACTCGAGAAGGATATCGAGATAACCAGATAGACTGGTGTGCTGTATATCCGTCCATATGATGGAGGTAGCTGGTCTCATAGCTACTTGTGTGGGGACACTAAGGGTACAGTGCAGGTGCTCATTGGGGAATGAGTTCACTAATTGATTCACCTACAGAATGCTGGATGGTTATTGATACCTCACGTCAGACAGCGATTCCGTAGTCCCAGTAGTGTATCTGGACCTTAGACTTGAGACACCAAGGATGTCCTGTATGAGTACTCCACTCTTTGATACCGAACTTATAGGTTTGGAAAGTTCCAGATCTAGTATAGCCGGTTATTGGGAGTGGTAGCCAATCTTACGAGGGCTATTGAGTGTCAATAAAGGATCATTCGCTCTCGGTATCATAAGAGAAATATCCCATGTGTTCTTGCTAAAACAAATCCTTGGCCAAGGTTATTCGGATTGAGAGAGAAAGAGTTCTCTGGGAGAATCCGATAAGAGCAAGACTCGAGGAGAGAGCCTGATAGCATCATGCTCGGTATAGGGTCTCTGGGATATTGGATGGATGAGAGACTATAGATATATGGTAACTGAGGATAGATAGGTCCAAAGGATTGGATTCCCCTATATCGTCTAAGGGCCGCAGCGTAGAGGCCTGGTACGTCCGTAGTCGATGAGTTGGGTGAATTATTATAGAGATAATAATTCACTAAGTCAGAAGGAGTTCTAACAAGTATGACTCACGGCCAGCTCGATATTGGGCCTAGAGGGTCACACACATATGGCAGGTGTTGCGACGAGTAGAGGTTCGGATATGAGATATTCGTTGAATCCCTTATCTTATTGGATATCCATTAAGCCCTTGAATTATTGGATTTTGAGATGAGATCCAATAATTGCTAATAAGAGATTATTGGGGAGAGACCAACTAATCCAAGAGGCTTGGGTAATTGGATGGAGATCCAATACCCAATAGGGCAAAAGATCCAATAGGGTTTTCAGGGGGCCTCTATAAATAGGAGGGAACCAAAGCTCTATAGGCTGAGGGTTTCTTTTGGTAGTCACCTCCTGTTCTCCTCTCCCTAGAGAGAGGGGTGCATCGTCGGAGTTCCTGTCGTGTGGATACCGCTAGAGAGGAGGACACTTGACCTCCTTCATCCTCTCTTACTGATCTGCAGGAATTCAGGGATATACGATCTCCCTAGGTACTTTCTTTAACACCTACAGTTTTGCGGATTTATTTTTTGATGTACCGATCTTTGCACGACGACGGAAACTTTCTATGGGAAATCTGGGGTATTTTGTTTTTATTCTTCCGCTACGCATGAGATGTCGCTCCCCTTGACAGTTTCCCAATAGAACATTAGTAGAACCACTAGGAGTTTTTGTCCTCAAAGGACCACATACATCTGTATAAACATGATCTAAGGCATGCATTTTTCTAGACAAAGCAGGACTAGCAAATGAAACTCTATGTTGTTTACCAACTAAATAATCAATACAAGGGTTCAAACGTGTACCTCAGAGGTCATGCAATACCTCTCTCTTGGAAAGAGTTTGCAGTCCCTTCTCGCTCATATGTCCCTATCGCCTATGCCACAACTCCATGCTGAAGTCTTTCTCTATAGCATTTAGCTGCTCACCACAAGCTTTGGCCTGCAACCTATACAAAGTATGACATTTTTTTCATTATCAATAACAAGAGAACCCTTACTGAGCTTCCATTGCCCTCTGTGAAACCTGCTATCATAGTCTTCATCATCCAGTCTTCCAACTGAGATTAGATTCAACCTCAAGTCAACCACATGCCTCATATCCTTAAGTACCAACTTATATCCAAGGTTAGTCATTATGTGGATGTCACCCATGCTAATGATGTCTACTGTGCCATGGTTGCCTTTCTTGACAACACCAAAATTTCTAAACCTGTAGGTAGCAAAGAACTCCCTCCGTTGTGTAGCATGATAAGAAGCTCCTGTGTTAATTATCTACTCGAGATCCTGACACACAAGAAAAAATATCATCAGAAGGGGACAAAATCAAATAATCACTAACCTGCACTATAGTTGTGGTATTCTCTTTTGACTCTATAGACTCCACTTCTTTATTCTTTTCCTTGCTCTTCTTAGGTTGCTTATATTGATTCTTATAATATCCTTTCTCACCACAGTTATAGCAAATAATATCTTTCCTTGATTTTGACTTGCTTCTACCTATGCGTGAACTGCTTCTATCTTTAGACCTTGACCTTCCTCTATTCTTTAAGATAAGTGCTTGTGAATCAATCTGAGATGCCACTGAGTTCTTTCTTCTCAACTCCTCATTCAACAAATTGCTTGTTACTTGACTCATGGTGACAATACCATCTGGCACAGAATTACTGAGGGAAACCACCAATGTTTCCCAACTTTTTGGCAATGAACTGAGAAGTAACAATGTCTGCAACTCATCATCAAGAGACATTTTCATAGAAGATAACTGGTTAGTAATACTCTGCATTTCATTCAAATGCTCAGCAATAGAAGCACCCTCTTTATATTTCAGGTTCATAAGTTTTTTGATAAAAAAAGCTTTGTTACCAGCTGTTTTTCTTTTATAGAGACCTTCCAACTTTTTCTAAAGAGAATATACAGAACTTTCAGTAGAAACATGATGAAAGACACTATCATCGAGCCATTGTCGAATAAACACAACCGTTTTTCAATCTAACCTCTTCCACTCATCATCTGTCGTAGTTATAGATTTTTCACTATCCCCTTGCAAAGGTCCATACAAATCTTTGCAATAAAAGAGATCTTCTATTCTTGGTTTTCATATCATCCAATTATTTCTGTTCAAACTAATCATGCGAGAAACACTACTAGCCTCCATGTTCAAACACAAAAATTAAATTACCAAAACCTTGCTTTGATACCAGTTGATGGGATAAAAAGGGTAATAAACAAGGAAGGACTTTTGTATATGAACAAATACTAGCAGGTCGTAACACATAGCGGAATTAAATGTAAATCACAATCAAATAGAATACCAAGATTTACGTGGAAAGCCCTTTTAACGTGAAGGGTAAAAACCACGGGGTAAATTAGAGAAAATCTACTATAGAAATAATGAATGTACAATTCTCGAATCTCTTGCCCAAAACCCAAGCAACAATCACAAGAGAATAACTGGGATACAAGGATTACGTCACTGTGCACAATATCCAAAACCTCCTCAAGCAATCATAGTAAAAATCCACTATAGATCTGATCTAACCTGAGATGAGAAACTGATTAGATGAATAAGAACAATTTTTATGTTTTTCTTGTCTTCTTTTCTTTCTTTTTCTTTTGTTTTTCTGCCCTTTTCTCCTATCTTTGAATTCACTTTGCTACCGTGAAGTTTCTACCATTTGCTATAGTTTTTTTTAATTTTTTATAGCTATCATTAATCTCTCATCTAATTAGAGTTTAAATTAAATAAAAAAAATAAACTATGACCTGATAAAACCTATATAGATTGAATTCAACTGTCAGCCCACCAAGTCGAGGACGAGCGGTCTGTTTAGACACAATCTCCAGAAGCAGAGAGACTGTTTCCGCATAAAGCAATCTATTTGAAGTCCGACAATAAATGCTTGGTTTAAGACAAATCGAAAAACACACACTATCTGGAGTGGACCCCAAGACGGCAACAATTGGATGAGCATAGTGACACCTCACCTGTCGCTGCATGGTTATCCAATTCCGTTTGATTGAACACCCATTGCCAATCCTCCAAATCTAAAACATTTTTAAGCGATTAGTCGAATCACTCAACCAACAAGTCTGTTACCAAGGATCGATTGGAATGAGGTCACTTTCTTGGCTGGAGAGGGGAGACGAGTAATGCGGCCTCTCGACTCATTGGTAGTGGTGGTGGGTACCCTCGACCCCCCCCTTGGACTCATTAGTAGTGCCTTTCCATCGAATATAAAAATGCAGGGGGGGCCTGCGTCCAAACTAAGCTATCCATGTATCAATCACACTCCTCCTCTAGCCAACTCTTTTCAATCCTTAAAGCTGCCATCGAATCTGTCTATTTTTGCTAGACAAGCCACTGACATAGTTGTAAATGGCAAGACAACGTGCAGACTTTGGAATCTTGTCAAAAAAGATTTTTGATTTAGCTACACGAATTGTCAAATGGGTCATAACTAATAAATAGGCAAACTAATGTTGCTGGAACTAATAGGACAGCTTAATCGGAGGCAGTGATCTCTCCCCCCCCACCCCCACCCCCACACAAGTTTTTTAGGGTTCGTCCCATCAGCGTCATTTTAAGGGAAAACACAAATAAACTGTATCGTGCTGACTCTCTATAACAGACCCATACTCACTGCTCATTAGAGATTCAAAATAAAATACAAACCAGAAACTAATTAATTAAACCTTCGAACATGATAGGTTTGATCACACTTTTCCAAAACACGCTGACCGATCCAACGAACATGCACATGAGAAAGCTTACAGGTCTGTGGCTTGTTTGAGCAGTCGACAATAAATTAGTGAACCTCTAAGATAGTTGTTCTTCTTTGAAACATAAAGCATCGATTTACGAAACTCATACGCTGAGTTTGAGTCTTTTGCAACCCCTCTCAACCTAATCGGAGGGTCTTCGAAAAAGAACAACGATATTTGTCTTGGAGTTCACATGTTAGATGTCAGCTGCGAGGTCAGGAGATGCCACATATAACATAATAGCAAGCCGAAGGCAAAAGCCGTCCCAACTTCTTATGCTCCTCTACTTGCTGGGGATGAAGGCAAACGGCTGATGATGATGATGTACGGACGTCGGCTTCCTTCGTTTGAAAGGAGAGCTTCCACGAGCACGCATCCACCGAACTCTATCCGTGATGGTTCTCATGACGGACAAAAGACAGCAGGAGCTCCAAGTAGGGAGTTGTCCGTGACGGATCACAGGAGGTATGGAGAGACCAAGGCATGGCTTTGGCCTTAAAGAAAGGAAGCAATGACAAGGAGAGAACACCCACGGAACATTCTGCAATTCCCGTGACGAACAAAAGACGAGAACTCCTCCAAAGTAGGCAGTTCTCCATACTAATGGTGTTTCAGAATAGGTACAATGAATGATTTTGCCTTAAGAGAGGGGTGAAACGTAGTGCAATGCTACACAGCTGGAGCTCTGTGCAGCGCTCCTCCCTCGTGACGAAATATGAGATATTTATGTACGATGAAATATTTAAAAGAGGCTTAAAACAATAATCGATAAAATATTGAGAAAATCAATGCCATGTATTGAGTCTGATCCACAATCTAATAATTTAGATTTTCGAGTTGAATTGATGTTTAATTTAATAATATCTATTGACCTTGCTCAAGTTACTCTCAAGCACCAAGAATTCAAGTATGAAAGCACTTGTATGTGAAGCAAGGAAATTAAAATTTAATTTTTTTTTAAAATACATCTTCTTAAGATTTTGATAAGAGATGATGAGATAAAATTTTTTTGTGCTCACAGATTTTTTCTATAATATAGAGAGAGAGAGAGAGTAGGAAAAAGGCGTACAAAGGTCTTTTTAAGCTTGAATTTTACTTCACTTAACAAAACTTGCACATATATATATATATATATATGTATATGTATATGTATATATATATACATATACATATACATATACATATACATATACATATATATATATAGTGAAAAAATTATAAACCCTGCAGATTTTTTGGTATTAATCCTTTTTGTCCCCTAAAAAGAACGCCTGATAGCAGAAAAATAAATAAATAAAAAACAAGAAGACATCCATGGGATGAAAGAGCACATAAATGGGAGCTACAGAATTTGAGTTGAACAGTACATTTTTCTTCCTCCAAATCAAGCAAATAAGCTGAGGTCAAATTCCTAAAAGTTGATCTCCAAATCATGGCTTCCTCAAAACTATTACTGTTTAGGGTTTTTGCTTTGGCAAGGAGAACCAGAAGAGTGATGATACTGTGCAACAGCCATGCCCCCGAAATATAAGAGAATCCTCGATGACCACCACAATAGTAAAGTGGGCTCCACTAATAAACAATGTGGCACTAAACTTCCAATTGCCGAAATTAAGTTCTCTCTGAACTTTCACGTAATGAAAGTTTGTAAGAAAATTCCCCACAAAAATAGGAGAATAATTATCAATGGTGGAGGAAGTTGACGTTCAAATACGTTTTCAAAATATGAGCTTCTTTGCCTTTCCCTCAAGAATATTGTATGATTTTTCTTTTTTCCTTTGGTGCAAGTTGATGTACACTATCCAACTTTATGTTAAAAAATTAGAAAAAAAAAAGCGAAAAAAGAGGCCCACCGTCAATAATTATGATTAAGCTTGCAATAAAGTGAATCGAGAAGGTGTGGTGGTGATGGAATGTGATGATGATGATGGTGGTGGTAATGCATGCTCTCCAGCTTTTCTCTTCTCGCTGGTCTCCCTCTCTTATATGGATGTCAGAAGACGACTCCATCGCCACCTCAACAACACAAGGGAAAGCTGTAGATCCTCATCATCCTCCAGGCACTGTTGCCTCCTGCAAGCTGGGTTGGATTCTTTTCCTTTTGCTGACCTTTGTGTATGTATGCATGATTCCAGGCCCACGTACGCACCAGTCTCGCTGCCACCAAATGCAACATCATGAAAGAGAGATGACAGCAAGCGAAGAGGAGGAAAGCAAGCCATGAGAAAAATGGAGAACAGTCACCCCCCAACCCCCCCCCCCCCCACCCCCCACATCTCGCTCATCTGCCGCACCAAAAGCATCAAGATGAAGGCAAATCTCTCGTTGGCCCCCCATTGAGAAGCATGCACTCACCAACACCTCCTTAGATTCCCCTCCCGCCTCCTTCCTCCTCCCACTCTTCCTCCCCCACTCTCAACAGCTACAAATTAGCCCGTCCCACAGCTAAATTCCAATTCCTAGATCCTCTCTCTCTCCCCCTCTCTTCGCCTCCTACCGAGTACATAGTCTTCGGCCTTCTGTTCGTCAATCTCTATGTGTGGAAAGGTAGAGCTGGCGACAAGCAATTGTTCTCCCGGGTAGATGGACACGCTTTTTAGATTGGTTAACCTGCGATCATCTGATCAACAGTCTTCCCTCAATTCCAACCGCACTTCTGGTAGCTCGAGATCATCCTCCAAAGCTCATCAAACCTACCACCACCATAACCACTACTTCCGCACAAGCTCTTTGCACCATCAACAAGGGGAGCAGTATCAGGAAGAATGCGGCACCAACTGTTCTTGTCTTTACATGGATGAAGACTTCTCCTCCGGCCCATCGTCACAGCACCGCCACCACCCTCCCTCCTCTGCCGCTGCCATCACGCCCACCTCGGCTCCACTTGTTGATCCCGACGACTTATCACTTCTTCGGGACCTCAACATCGACTTTTCTTCTCCATCCTCGTCGTCAGGCAATGTCGGCGGCGCCGGAGGCCGGTGGGTATCTAAGCTTCTGCCGGAATGCGCGCGCGCCGTTGCCGCCTGCGACAGCCAGAGGGTGCAGCAGCTGATGTGGGTGTTGAATGAGCTCTCATCCCCTTACGGCGACGTGGATCAGAAGCTGGCCGCCTACTTTCTCCAGGGCCTGTTCGCGCGCTTGACGTCCTCCGGCCCCCGCACCCTGCGCACCCTCTCTGTCGTCTCCGATCGCAACTGCTCCTTCGATTCCACCCGCCGCACCGCGCTCCGCTTCCAGGAACTCAGCCCCTGGTCCTCCTTCGGTCACGTCGCCGCCAACGGCGCTATCCTCGAGTCCTTCCTCGAGAGCTCGGTTTCGAGCGGGACTCAGAGATTCCACATTCTTGATCTCAGCAATACCTTCTGCACGCAGTGGCCGACCCTACTCGAGGCGCTTGCGACGCGGTCTTCCGACGACACGCCGCACCTGTCCATTACCACCGTCGTATCGTCGTCATCATCATCGCCATCCTCGCCCTCGCCCTCGTCCTCGCCCTCGTCTGTTGGACAGAAGGTTATGAAGGAAATCGGGCAGCGGATGGAGAAGTTCGCGAGGCTAATGGGCGTCCCCTTCCGATTCAATGTAGTTCATCACCCCGGCGACCTGTCAGAGCTCGACCTCGATCAGCTCGACCTCCGGGACGGCGGGAGCGCCGTCCTCGCCATCAACTGCGTCAACACGCTCCATGGAGTTTCCCCCGCCGGCCGCTGTCGCGACGCGCTCGTCCAGGCCTTCCACCGGCTCCAGCCGCTGATCGTCACGGTCGTCGAGGAGGAGGCCGAGCTCGGCGCCGGCGAGGGAGGGGAGGAGGACGGGGAGGCCTTTCTGAAGGTGTTCAACGAGAGCCTACGGTTCTTCTCGGCGTACTTCGAGTCGTTGGAGGAGAACTTCCCGAAGACGAGCAACGAGCGACTGGCGCTAGAGAGAGCGGCAGGACGGGCGATCGTGGACCTGGTAGCGTGCGCGGCATCGGAATCAACGGAGCGGCGCGACACGGCGGCGGGGTGGTCGAGGCGGATGCGGGCGTCAGGGTTTGAGCCGGCGGAGTTCAGCGAGGACGTGACCGACGACGTAAAGGCCCTGCTGCGGAGATACAGGGAGGGGTGGTCGATGCGGGAGGCGTCGGAGGCCGGTGCCGGGATATTCCTCGCGTGGAAGGAGCAACCGGTGGTATGGGCGAGCGCGTGGAAGCCGTGAGAGAGAGAGAGAGAGAGAGAGAGAGAGAGAGAGAGGGGGAAGGCCATGGTGCCTAGCACGTGGGGGAGGGGGTGAGTGGGAGAGGGGGCGCGGCAAGTACTAGGTTTCCTGAAGGTTGGCACGTACGGGAAATTAAGCCGCGGGTGAGGGGAGCTGAGAGGCGAGAAGACAACGGCAGAGTCGTCGAGAGAAGAAGAAAGAGAAAAAGGGGAGTACTTTTTTTTCCAAGTCTTCGAATCCTGCCCACCATTCTTCTCTGTTTTTTACTTCTTCTTTGTATTGCTTTTCTTCAATTCTTCTTCTGTTTGTTCTGAGAGTCTTCTATTGTAATCTTCTTTCGCTGGTTTATGTTGCGAGCCGCGTTGCAGAATGATATATTTCTTTTGTGGTACAGGACAAGGACACCAACCGGGCAAGGATCCACTCCAATCATATATAAAACTAAAAGAAGAAAGCTTTGCATCCTAATTTAAAGTAGTCAGCAGGCTTCGCGACAATAATTCACAAGAGGCAATAATAAAGAAAATGAGAAATGATTGGAGATTAGGTGACATGGTGTTATCAGGGTAGAAAGTTTAAGCATAAACATGTATATATATGAACGGAAAACAAAGGATGGAAGGGGTCGTTATCTGGTGAGCCAAGGACGGTGTGGTGGAAGGAATCTTAGGACGAGTGCTTCTGCAATCTAGCAAAAGATGGAGGTGGTGGTGGTGGTGGTGGTGGTGGTAGTAGTGGTGGTGGACTGCGACTGCGACTGCGGCTGCGACTGCGACTGCGACTGCGGCAGAGACAGAGACAGAGACTATGAGTGCTCTGCATGGCCCCCATTGTTATCTTTGCTTTCTCCCTTTTTCCATATCACAGACGGAGGAAAGGCTTTGGGCCACTGTAGCCAATAGATCATGCATGCATGCTTTTGAGCCCCACTTGGAGATAGTGGGAGCTCCTTTTCAGGTAGGAACATGGGAATGCTTCTGCTTTCCCCTCTGCAGCCACATAAACCGCAGTCACACAAAAAGGAGACCTGCTTGAGTGACGACTCTGGTCCCGGCCATGGTGAGGACCGGCGTCCACCTGCTCTTTCTAGGGCTGGGGCTGCTGCCTTGCGGTTGGAAGGAGACATGTTACACTAGCTCGGGCACATAGGTTGCTCGGTTTCTGCTGCAGGATGCCACTGTGTATGATCTCAGCTGGGAATTGTGCTGTCCATGTCTTCGCTAGCATCAAAGACGTAGGTAGGAGGCATGGCGTTAGTACAACAAAGCACCTACATCCGCCATTGTTAGTAGAAGGAATGTTGGAGATAAGGGCATTACTGATGGATGCTGAAGTTTGCACGAAGAAGAAAAGTACCAAGGATGCATGTCGCTTATAAGAGGCTTAAAGCGAGGGAAGAGGTTCTTTTCTTTTTTTTTAATTATATTAAATTAATGGTATTTTTGTGTTAAATTTACTGTATAGATACTAAATAAATGTTCAAAGGTTTTAACCATGTTAGTTTAAACGCAATACAATTACAAATATGTTGTGCATTTTTAAGGGGATACATACATAAATATCAAATGAATGTAAAACAAACAAATGCCATTTCAAATCTAACCATCACAATTCTTAGATAGGAATATAAAAAAAATGCAAAAGAAATAGCAACAATGACATTTAGCCCTTCCAAGTAAGAACTCAACTCAAATATAATAAAATCTAAAACCTTTTGGATAACAAATTTGCATACGGCACATCTCTTGCCTCTTTTTCGATAAGACCTTTATCAATATGTCTGCTCTGCTCCATTATCATCTGTATGAATTTTCTGAAATTGCAACTGCTTTTCTTTAAATACATTTCGAATCCATTGGTATCTGACATCTATATGCTTTGACTTGGAATAAAAAGTTAGGTTCTTACATAAATGGATGACACTTTGGCTATCATAATGCATCACATAGTTTTCCTGTTTCAGCCTCAATTCTTGTAAAGATTCTTTCATCCATAATATTTCTTTGCAAAGTTTTGTAGTAGTAATATATTCTACCTATGTGGTGGAGAGAACAATATACCTTTACACTCTGGATTGCCATGACACAACTCCCAATGCAAAAGTAAATACAAAACCTGATGTGAATTTTCTTGTATCAATATCTCTAGCCATATCTATATTTGTATAACTCGTTAGCGCAGGTAGTCTACCTCTAAAGCTTAAACAAACCTTAGAGTTATTGAATCTCATATTTTGATGATGAAACTAATTGATTGTGTTTTGTGATCTAATTACGTTTTGAGTTACGCAAGTCTACTATCGATCAGGATTAGACAATTGACGCTGAAGGAATTGACGTTACACCGGAAGTGATCATGTCAGGATATTGGATGTCGAGTTGGAGGTCCGGTTGACAATCGACAGAAGACTTCGGACGTCGGGCATCGAGCCAGGAAAACCAAAGTTACACCGAGGATATTAGGGTTGCGGAGGTCAACCGCCGATTGGGCAACAAGCCGCAAGAGAGGACGATGCACCGAAGAATCGGACGAAGCGCCGACCAATGACGTGCCAGGCAACTGAATGTAAATTCGCATTGTAATAACTATCTAGATTGAAGTAGAGATTTTGTTTATGTGTGTGCAGGATTAACTATGATAACGATGAAGATGTGAAGTGAAACAAAGTACTGGAAGACAAGTGTGATGGATTGTTGGGAGTTCGAGAGTTCGACAGAAGTCCAAAGATTCATTGGGAATGCTGTCGAAACTAGCCGAGAACGATTAGGGAGCTTGCCAAAGGGTTTTCAGAAGTTTGTCGGAAGGTTCATTTGAAGTTCGCGGAGCTTGCCAAGAAAGATCGGAGCTTGTCAAAGAAGCTCGTTGGAACTCACCAAGATCATTGTAAAGTCCAAGAGCTTGTCGGGAGTCCGCAGAATGGTTTTTGAGGGTTCGTCGGAAGACCACTAGAAGTTCACCGGAAGCTCGCCGAAAGAAGTCTTGACTTGTTGACTTTATAATAGCTTAAGAAATGTCTTTAAAATTCGTAGTTAGCACGTAATTTGGTTTAGGATTAGGTGTTAATCCTATAAACCAAGTAGGGGCCACATGGGCCTTGTTTCAGACTGGTTTGAGTCGAGTTTAAGGCCCAACAAGTGAGCTGAAAATGCCCGGGCAGTGGCACCGCCCAAGCTGGGCGGTGGCACCACCCAATGGCTAAGAGCCAAGGGCGGTGGCACCGCCGGGCTGGGCGGTGGTACTGTCGCTAGGCAGCAAGCCTAGGCGGTGGCACCGTCGGGTTGGGCGGTGGCACTACCCAGTACACTGTCAGTGTCTGACACTGACAGGCGGTGGCACTGCCACTAACAAGTGGTGGCACTAGGAAACACGAAAATGATTCAAATTTGGGCTCCAAATTTGAATCCTCTTGAGGCCTATAAATACCCCTCTCATTCATAGTTGAAAGGGGGTCTAGAACTGAGAAAGAAAAAGGGAAAACTCTCTTGAAATAGTATCAAAATCTTCCCTCTAAGCATTAAGAGTATTCTAGTCCAAGAGAGGGGTGAGAGGCCTTGTAAGGGTTACCTCCTAAGCCCGTCAAAAGGAAAAATGTTGTAAGAGAGTTTATCCTTGCCCGTTGGAAGGAGGATAGCTAGTGGAAAGCCGGTGGCCTCAAGTGAAGAGGAATCAAGAGTGGATGTAGGTCGGATGACCGAACCACTATAAAAACGGTTTGCGTTTATGTTCATGCATTTATCTTTCTACAAACCTTTACTTTGCTAAGTTTATTGCCCTCATCTTCTTACGTATGCTTTCAACGCAATCGAAATGGTTTTAATCAAAATGTTATTCTTTTCGTACGAAGTTTCTGAAACTTGTTTAAAATCGTCGAAAGTCTATCATTCTTTACTGCTGCACTAATTTACCCCCCCTCTTAGTGTCGCTTGATCCCTAACAATTGGTATCAGAGCCTCGTTATTTCTCTTTCAGATTCACACCCACGAGAAATGGCTCTTAATGGCTTTCAAGAGGGTTTTTCGATTGTTCATCTATCATTCTTTAACGGTTTGGACTACACTTATTGAAAAACTCGAATGAGAGTTTTCTTGATTTCTCAAGATTTAAACTTATAGAATATTATTGAAAACGGCTTTTAACTTCCCTCTAAACCAACGAACGAATGGTTGAACTTAGAGAAAAAATCTTTTTCTTTAAATGCAAAAGCTATGAATGTCTTATTTTGCTCTTTAGACAAAAACGAGTTTAATCGGATTTCTATGTGCGAAACGGCTTTTGACATTTAGCGAACACTTGAAATCATGCACAAGGGAACTAGTAGAGTTAAAGACTCGAAAGTAAACCTCTTATTGCATAATTTTGAGCTCTTCCGAATGACACCAAGCGAGACTATAGGTGACATGTATACCCGTTTCATGGATGTTGTCAATAATCTAAAAGCTCTTGGTAAATGTTTTTCAAATTTTGAACTCACTAATAAGATTCTAAGATCCCTTTCAAAAAGGTGGGATCCTAAAGTAATGGCGATATAAGAAACAAAAGATTTAAATGATTATCCCATTAAAGAACTAATTGGCTAACTAATGACATGAAATGAGCTTATTGGAATATGACAAACATATGAACTACCTTCTAAAGAACAAGAAGGATTTGGTATTTTGGACTATAAAATACCACTTGAGTGATGACTCAAGTGATGAGGACAATGTTGAGGACATTGAACATTTAACATTAAAATTTAAAAAGTTCATTAAACAAGAATTAAAGAATACAAATGAAAAGAACACCAACTCTTGCCATGAATGCAAGAAACCGAAATGCTCCAAAGACGAGTACACAAAAATGAAGAAGAGAAAAGCACGCAACCAAGATGAAGATGCAAACTATGTTTTATTGGTTTTCGACAATGAGGCAAGAAACTCACCCAAGTTGTTTTTACCTTATTTTGAAATTACATGATCCTTTCATGAGTTGCTTGATATAGTTGGTAGAAATTTTTTTTTGTTATGCTTTTTCTTTCTAGTAATTTTTGAAAATTAAAAATATGAATGATGTTTGTATGATTTGTGATAATATTTGTACACCTAAAAAGATGAATTCCATGTTTGCTTTTCGGTTCGATTTTTAATTTCAAACATGATAGATATCTATGTATGAATTTCGTTAAAGTCTTTTAATAATAGATGTTTATATCATGTCTATGATTTGAAAACCCTACCTTGGATTAATGGGTCTTAATCATTTTTATGATGAAATCACTTCTAAATATAATGATGCTTTAGATTTAAAATAAGTTGCATTGTTTTTGACACAAAAAATCAATTATTGAGATAATCGCATAATTCATGATAATGCTTGCACACCAAATATGATTAAAAGAAAGAAGCAAGCATATTAATGATTTTGTTTTTACATGAAAATCTAAACATGCTTGAAACACATAAAAAGGGGGAAAGTAAAATGTATTATCATGATGAATCAAGTCTTTTGCTTAATGATACTCCATATATTTTAAATCACTTTTATGATATTTTTTTATGACGTATCATATTTTTGGTTTTGATAACAAAACATGTGTTTTGATTTTATACATGATACACATATATGCATGTTATGAATCTCTTGAATTATAAAAGAAATTTTGATGATGGTTTAAATGTATGAATAAAAAATCTGTCCTTTATTTGATACATAAAATTTCTTGATGATTAAATAATGCTTGAATGAGTTAAAAAGATCGATATTCTGAAAATAAAAGAATTATCATTGGAATTAGAATGATGATATCATGCTTGATGATCTTTTGATGAAGTTTACCTCTCGCACTTGAACATGGATATTTGCATTGATTTGGCAAAAACTTTAACATACCTTATGAATTCATTTTGTATAAAATAAAAATAATAAATGTATGCGATGATTTTGATTTTTGATATATTGCTTGGTCTTTGCATAAAAATCGGAGCATGCTCACTTAGATTGAAACACACAAAAATAGGAAAATGTATTATCATGAGGATTTGAAGTTGTTATATCTTGATGACAAACTCATGGTTTGGTTTTAAAATTTGATACTCATCTTTTGAAACATGAGTATACATATATGAAACAAACAACTTAAAATGAAACACATTATCATGATAAATTGAATCTCATGTCTTGAATTAATGTGTTATATTTTTTTCTTGATGATTTTTATAATAAAACTTACTTTTCGTTTTTGAATACTTATTTTGATTTGGCATAAAAAGACGAATGATGAATCCATATATACTATGTTCATATAAGTCTCTTGAATCTCGAGAATGATTTTGATAATTTGATTATGAGTTTCGAGTTGACAAAATGAGTTTGAATGATTTTATAACTCCTCTCTTGATCTCTTGAAATCATGACTTTAAATTCTTGACTTGAGATATTTTTGCGAATCAAAATATTTTCTACTATGATTGCTTCTTTTTATCATTTACCAAAGAGGAGAACAATTCAAGTTTATGTTATTTGTGAATCTCATAAACTATGTTAATGATTTTGATGATTCGAACTTGAATGAGCTTTATCACAATCTAAGTCTTAATATCTTGATATTTGATACTTGGAATTCTTATGCAATAATCAAGTGCTCAAATGATTCTTTGCTAAAGAGAATATTTATACTTCTTGATCTAGATCTCTCCGATTTACAACTCAAATTCTTTTGATCCTTTTAAGAAAACTTTTATCTATATCATGATCTTAATGAAATGTCTTATGCTTGGATGGAAAACAATCTAAGTCATGATGATTGATATATCAATATTTGACACTCAAATTTTTCTTATGATTCATGATGGATTAGGATCTATTATACATAAATCATGTTGTTCTTTTTACTACCAAATGAATGATGACTTAATCTTTGACATTGATATTTCTTTTATCATGATCCTTGGTTGTATAATGATTTCGCTTTATTAAAAAAAATTTATCAATTGAATCATGTCATTCTTAATTTTTCTTGATATCATGACATGATTTCTTTATATGGCTTATATAATGATTGAAATTTTTAGCCATTGAGTCATCCTTTCTTTTCGACATTGACAAAGGGGGAGCTAGCTTGTTGAATTAATATTCATGACTTGAATTTTGATGATTGAAATATGTATATCAATATTCACTTTTATCTCATTTGTTATGATTTGAAAATTTGATAAATTACAACATTGTATTATCCCTTTCTTTTTGACAATGATAAAGGGGAGACAAAATCGCCAGCTTGCCATATCACAAAGAAATCAAAGTGCAAACTTGCTATCTTGCTAGCCTACAAAAGAGAAAAAAAACTTGAACATAAAAAATTGCTATCTTACAATTTCAAGAGAAGTAAAGTGCAAATTTGCACAAGAAGCAAGTGTTGAATTGTTATGCTTGAACATCTTTAAAAATCTTGCCATGATTGAATGTTGAATGTTGATAAAAATTTAGCTAGTATGATTGTAAAACTTGTATATCTTTTAAACTAGCTATGATGCAACTTCTCCTTTTTGTTGATGACATAGGGGGAAAAATAGATTGATGACTTCATACATTGAATTGAATATTTTATATATTTACATGATGAATTGATAATTCTCATAACATGTGATGAATGTTGCTTGGATTTGGGATAATCCAAGTGTTCTATCAATGGCATATTGATAGGGGGAGTTTGGTTAAACTCCGGGGGGTTATGGTTAACTCCATTAGTCACCAATTAGTTGTCATCATAAAAAAGGGGGAGATTGTTGAATCTCGAATTTTGATGATGAAACTAATTGATTGTGTTTTATGATCTAATTGTGTTTTGAGTTACGTAGATCTACTATCGATCAGGATTAGACAGTTGATGCTGAAGGAATTGACATTGCACTGGAAGTAATCATGTCAGGATATTGGATGTCGAGCCGGAGGTCTGGTCGACAATCGGTAGAAGGCTTCGGATGTCAGGCATCAGGCCAAGAAGAGCAGAGTTACGCCAAGGATATCGGGATTGCAGAGGTCAACCGTCGATTGGGCAACAAGCCGCAAGAGAGGATGATGCGTCGAAGAATCGGATGAAGCACTGACCAATGACGTGTCGGGCAACTGAATGTAAATTCACGTTGTAATAACTATCTAGATCGAAGTAGAGTTTTTATTTGTGTGTGTGCAGGATTAACTACAATAACGATGAAGACGTGAAGCGAAACAAAGTACCGGAAGACAAGTGTGATGGATTGTTGGGAGTTTGAGAGTTCGACGAAAGTCCGAAGATTCATTGGGAATACTATCGGAACTGGCCGAGAATGAGTAGGGAGCTTACCGAAGGGTTTTCGGAAGTTCGCCGGAAGGTTCATCGGAAGTTTATGAAGCTTGCCAAGAAAGATTGGAGCTTGCCAAAGAAGCTCGTTGGAACTCGCCAAGATCACTATGAAGTCCAGGAGCTTGCCGGGAGTACGTAGAATGGTTTCTGAGGGTTCATCGGAAGATCACCAGAAGTTCACCGAAAGCTCGCCGGAAGAAGTCTTGACTTATGGACTTTGTAATAGCTTAGGAAATGTCTTTAAAATTCGTAGTTAGCATGTAATTTGATTTAGGATTAGGAGTTAATCTTATAAACCAAGTAGGGGCCACATGGGCCTTGTTTCAAACTGGTTTGGACCGAGTTTAAGGTCCAACCAGTGAGTTGGAAATGCTCGGGCGGTGGGTGGCACCGCCCAGGCTGGGCGGTGGGTGGCACCGCCAGGCTGGGGTGGTGGCACCACCCAATGGCCGAGAGCCCGGGCGGTGGCACTGCCCAGTACACTGTTAGTGTTTGACACTGACAGGCGGTGGCACCGCTAGCACCGGGAAACACTAAAGTGATTCAAATTTGGGCTCCAAATTTGAATCCTCTTGAGGCCTATAAATACTCCTCTCATTCATGATTGAAAGGGGGTCTAGAATTGAGAAAGAAAAAGGGAAAACTCTCTTGAAATAGTATCAAAATCTTTCATCTAAGTTTTAAGAGTGTTCTAGTCCAAGAGAGGGGCGAGAGGCCTTGTAAGGGTTACCTCCTAAGGCCATTAAAAGGAGAGGTGTTGTAAGGGAGTTCATCCTCACCCGTTGGAAGGAGGATAGCTAGTGGAAAACCGGTGTCCTCAAGCAAAGAGGAATCGGGAGTGGATGTAGGTTGGATGACCGAACCACTATAAAAACGGTTTGCGTTTATGTTCATGCATTTATCTTTCTGCAAACCTTTACTTTCCTAAGTTCACTACCCTCATCTTCTTACATACGCTTTCAATGCAATCAAAATGGTTTTAATCAAAATGTTATTTTTTTCATACGAAGTTTTCGAAACTTGTTTAAAATCGTTGAAAGTTTATCGTTCTTTACCGTTGCACTAATTCGCCCCCCCCTCTTAGTGCCGCTCGATCCCTAAAAAGAGCTTCCTCTAAGATATCTCAAGATCCACTTCACTACTACCCAGTGCTCCTTGCTTGGATTTGCAAGAAATCTGCTAGTGATACCTACTGCATATGCGATGTTCGGCCTCATACATACCATTGCATACATTAAACTTCAAACTGCTGAAGTATAAGGAACTTTTTGCATTTTCTCCTTCTCCTCATCACTTGATGGACTCTGCTTTGAGCATAACTTGAAGTGACCTGAAAGAGGAGAACCAACTGGCTTTGCATTACTCATACTGAATCATTCTAATACCTTCTCAATGTATTTCTCCTATGATAACCAAGTCTTCCTATTTTTCCTATCATGAGAAATCTACATGCCTAGTATTTGCTTTGCTGGCCCCATGTCCATCATTGCAAAGGACTCACTTAGTTCATTCTTCATCCTATCAATTGTATACGTATCTTTCCTAAGGATAAGCATATCATCAATATAAAGTAAGAGAATAATAAAATCCTCACCATACCGTTTGATGCACTCACAATGATCTGAAGCTATTCTTTTATATCCATTTTCAGTCATAAATGAATTAAACTTTCTGTACCATTATCTTGGAGCTTGCTTCAACCCATACAAACTCTTCCTCAACTTGCAGATAAAATTTTCTTTACCTTTTGACTTTGAAACCTTATGATTGCTCCATATAAATTTTCTCTTCTAAATCAATTTAAACTAACTTCAAAAACTTAGTATGATAAAAATCACATTTTTGACTAAAACCAATTCTGATTAAAAGGTAATGGAAAGTGCTTAAAGTAGGAAGTATTTAGAGAGGAAGAAGACAGTGATGAGTAAGTTGAGCAGCGAAGAGAATACGGTTTGCAGAAAGGTAAATGCAAGAACGTAAATGCAAATCATTTTTATAGTGGTTCGATCATCCGACCTACATCCACTCCTGATTCCTCTTCACTTGAGGCCACCGGCTTTCCACTAGCTGCCTTCCTTCTAACGAGTGAAGACAAACTCTCTTTTACAAACTCTGTTTACAAAGCTTCCGTCAACACCTCTCTTAAGAACACTTCTAAACTTTGGAGGAGAGACTTCTACTTCAAATGACAGAGTTTTTCCTTAGTTTTCTTGCACACTTCTTGCTCTTCAAGAAAGAACACTTGAGGTATTTATAGACCCCAAGAGGATTCAAGTTTGGAGCCCAAATTTGAATTGCCTCGATTTTCCCAATTTTGGCGGTACTGGGCGGTGCCACCGCTGGTGCCCTCAGGTGCTGGGCGGTGCCACCACCAGCCTGTGTGGTGCCACTGCCCAGCTCTCAGCCTCTGGGCGGTGCCACCGCCCAGGTCATTTCAGCACACTGGTTTGGGCTGAAAACTTGGCCCAAACCGGTCCAAATGAAGTCCGAGTTGGCCCAAATTTGGTTTATAGGATTAACACTCAATCCTAAACCAAATTATATGCTAACTATGAATTTTAAAGATATTTTCTAAGGTATTACAAAGTTCACAAGACAAGACTTCTTTCGGTGAGCTTCCAATGAACTTCCGACGGTCTTCCGACGAACCCTCGGAAATCATTTTACGGACTCCCGGCAAACTCCTAGACTTCACGATGATCTTGGTGAGTTCCAACGAGCTTCATTGGCAAGCTCCAATCTTTCTTGGTAAGCTCCATGAACTTCTGACGAACCTTCTGGCGAACTTCCGAAAACCCTTCAGCAAGCTCCCTACTCGTTCTCGGTCGGTTCCGGCAACACTCCCAACAAATCTTCAGACTTCCATCGAACTCTTGAACTTCCAACGATCCATCACACTTGTCTTCTGGCACTTTATTTCGTTTTATGTCTTCATCGTCATCATAGTTAATCTTGCACACACAAAAATAAAACTCTACTTCGATCTAGATAATTATTATAACGTGAATTGACATTCAGTTGCCGGCACGTCATTGGTCAGCGCTTCATCCGATTCTTCGACACATTGTCCTCTCTTGCGATCTGTTGCCCATTCGGTGGTTGACCTCCGCAACCCCGATATCCTTGGCGCAACATGCTCTTCTTGGCCCGATGCTCGATGTACGAAGCCTTCTGTCGATTATCGACCAAACCTTCGGCTCGACATCCAATATCCTGACGTGATCACTTCTAGCGCAATGTTAATTCCTCCAGCGTCAACTATCTAATCCTGATCGATAGTAGACCTACGTAACTCAAAACACAGTTAAACAAGAAACCACAATCAATTAGTTTCATCATTAAAATCCAAGATTCAACAGTCTTCACATCTAACTGCTCAACCTCTAAGTCTTGGCTAGCAGTAATACCAAGAGCAACATGAATAGAAGATATTTTAATAATAGGAGAAAAAATCTCTTCAAAGTCAATACCTTTCTTTTGATCAAAGCCTTTCACAATCAATCTAGGTTTGTACTTTGGTTGAGAACAATATTCTTGAGTCTTTAACCTGAAAACCCACTTGTTCTTCAAGGCCTTCATTCCTTGTGGTAGTTGCACCAAATCATATGTGTGGTTCTTCTATAAAGCATCCATCACTTCATGTATAGCAACTAATCACTTCATTTTTTTACTCACTTTCAATTGTTTCCTAGTAACTCTTTGGTTTACCTGCATTAGTAAGCATCACATACTTATCTGCAGAGTATCTTCTGGAAGGCTAACATTGTCTAGAAGATCTTCTCAATTGAGGTTCTATGGGAAGCTGTTTCTCAACTTCTTCGTGCTCAACATGTCTTGTAGGTAGATTAACATTTGGCTCTACACCATCTTCCTGTACATCTCCCCCATCACCCTGATATACTGGAGTAGTAATTGGGTCATAATCTACTAATCTTTCTATAAAAGTCTTGGCTGGTGCCTCCTTCAAATCCTCAAGGGTTTGATCCTAAAAAAAGACTACATCTCTACTTCTAAACACCCTCTGCTTTTCTGAATCCCAAAGCCTGTAACCAAATTGATCATATGAGTAGCCAAGAAAAATATATTCTTTTGTCTTACCATCTAGCTTGGACCTCTCATTATCTGGAATATGTGCAAATGCATAACAACCAAACACTTTCAAATGCTTGTAGAAAATATCTTTCTCTGACCATACATACTCTGCAACATCATCATCTAGGGCTGTACAAGGAGATAAGTTGATCACATCAATTGCAGTCCTCAAAGCCTCATCCCAAAACTTTTTGGGTAGTTTTGCCTGTAAAAGTATATATCTGATCTTTTCCATGATGGTGCGATTCATCCTCTCTGTAATTGCATTATGCTAAGGTATACCAGGAACTATCATCTCATGTTGGATGTCGTGTGACTTACAATAATTATTAAACAATCCTGTGTACTCACCACCATTATCTGATCTTGTGTATTTCAATTATCTTTTTGTCTCTCTTTCAACTCTAGTAGAAAACTCTTTGAAAGCATCAATAACCTGATCCTTGGTCTTCAAAGCATAGGCCCAAATTTTCCTAGAAAAGTTATCTATAAAAATAACAAAATAAAGTACACCACTAATGCTAGGAACATTAATAAAACCACTAGGAGTTTTCATCCTCAAAGGACCACATACATCTGTATAAACACGGTTTAAGACATGCATTTTTCTAAATAAAGCAGGACTAGCAAAAGAAACTATGTATTATTTACTAGTCAAACAATCAACATAAGAGTTCAGATGTGTACCTCTGAGGTCTGGCAATACCAATCTCTTGGAAAAAGCTTGTAGTCCCTTCTCGCTTATGTGTCCCAGTCACCTATGCCACAACTCTATGCTGAAGTCTTTCTCTATAGTATTCAGCTGCTCACCACAAGCTTTGACCTGCAACCTGTACAAAGTGTGACATTTCTTTCCACTAGCTATAACAAGAGAACCCTTACTGAGCTTCTATTACCCTCTATGAAATATGTTATCATAGTCTTTATTATCTAGTCTTCTAACTGAAATTAGATTCAGCCTCAAGTCAACCACATGCCTCACATCCTTAAGTACTAACTTACATCCAAGGTTAGTCTTTATGTGGATGTCACCTATGCTAATGATGTCTGCCATACCATAGTTGTCCATCTTGACAACACCAAAATTTTCAGACCTATAGATAGTAAAAAACTCCCTCCGTGGTGTAGCATGATAAGAAGCTCCTATGTCAATTATCTACTCGAGATCCTGACACAAAAAAAAATATCATCAGAATGGGACAAAATCAAATAATCACTATCCTGCACTATAGCCGTGGTATTCTCTTTTGACTCTGTAGACTCCACTTCTTTTCCCTTTTTCTTGTTCTTTTTAGGTTATTTACATTGATTCTTATAATGTCATTTCTCACTACAGTTGTAGCAAATAATATCTTTCCTTGATCTTGACTTGCTTCTACTCATATGTGAACTACTTCTATCTTTAGACTTTGACCTTCCTCTATTCTCTGAGATAAGTACATGTGAATCAATCTGAGATGTTGTTGAGTTCTTTCTTCTCAACTCCTTATTTAACAAACTCCTTATTACTTGACTCATGGTGACAATACCATCTTGTACAGAATTACTGAGAGAAACAACTAGTGTCTCCCAACTTTCTAGCAATGAACTGAGAAGTAATAATGCCTGCAACTCATCGTCAAGAGATATTTTCATAGAGGATAACTAGTTAGTAATATTCTGTATTTTATTCAAATGCTCAGCAATAGAAGCACCTTCTGTATATTTCAAGTTCACAAGTTTTTTGATAAAAAAACTTTGTTATTAGCTATTTTTTTTTCATAGAAGCCTTCCAACTTTTTCTAAAGAGAATATGTAGAACTTTTAGTAGAAACATGGTGAAAGACACTTTTCTCGAGCCACTGTCGAATAAACCCAATTATTTTTCGGTCTAACTTCTTCCACAAATCATTTGCCATAGTTGTGGGTTTTGCACTATCCCCTTGCAAAGGTCCATACAAATCTTTGCAATACAAGAGATCTTTCATTCTTGGTTTCTATATCATCCAATTGTTTCTGTTCAAACTAATCATGCGAGAAACACTACCGGCCTCCATGTTTAAACATAAAAATTAAATTACCAAAACCTTACTCTGATACCAGTTGATGGGATAAAAAATAACAAGGAAACGCCTTTGTATATGAATAAATTATTGGGAAATCCAAGGGGGCGACATCTCATGCGCAATGAAAGAATAGAAAATAAAAATCTTGGATTTTCATGAAAGGTTCCGTCGTTATGTAAAGATCGGTGTGTCAAAAATAAATTTACGAAAACTGTATGTATAGAAGAAAGTACCTAGGGAGATCGTATATCCTTGAATCCCTATAGATCTATAGGAGAGGATGAAGAAGGTTAAGCGTCCTCCTCTCTAGCGGTATCCACATGACAGGGAATGCAACGATGCTCCTCTCTTGTGAGAGGAGAATAAAAGGTGGCTATCAAGAGAACCCCCAGCCTATGAAGCTTTGATTCCCTCCTATTTATAGAGACCCCCTGTAAACCCTAATGGATCTTGCCATGTTGGGTATTGGATCTCTATCCAATTACCCATGCCTCTTAGATTAGTGGGTCTCTACCCAATAATCTCTTATTAGCTCTTATTGGATCTCATCTTATGATCCAATAATTTAGGGGCTTAATAGATATCCAATAAGTTAGGGGCTCTAATGGATATCTCATATCCGAACCTCTACTCGTCGCAACACCTACCATATATGTGTGACCCTCTAGGCCCAATATCGAGCTGGCTGTGAGTCATACTTATTAGAACTCCTTCTGACTCAGTGAATTATTATCTCTATAATAATTCACCCGACTCATCGACTGCGAACGTACTAGGCCACTATGACGATGCAAGGGAATCCAATCCTTTGAACCTATATGTCCTCGGTTACCATGTATCTATAGTTCATCATCCATCTAATATCCCAGAGACCCTATACCAGGTATGGTGCTGTCAGGTCCATACGGTCTCTCCTCGAGTCTTGCTCTAGTCGGATTCTCCTAAAGAACTCCTCTCTTAATCGGAATAACCTTGGCCAAGGATTTGTTCGAGCAAGAATACATGGGATATTCCTCTAATGATACTGAGAGCGGATGATCCTCTATTGACACTCAAAAGTCCTCGTAAGGTTGGCTACCACTCCCAATAACTGACTATACTAGATCTGGAACTTCCAAACCTATAAATCCGGTATCAAAGAGTGGAGTACTCATATAGGACATCCTTGGTGTCTGACATGAGTCATCAATATCGTTGTCTGACATGATGTATCAATAACCATCTAGCATTCCGTAAGCGGATCAATCGGTGAACTCATTCTCCAATGAGCACCTGTACTGTATCTTTAGTGTCTCCACACGAGTAGCTATAAGACCAACCACCTCCATCATATGGACAAGTATACAACACACCAGTCTATCCGGTTATCTCGATATCCCTTTTGAGTAACCTATGACCGGGATTATTTAGGGTCTGTGTTTAAAGGTAAATCATCTCATTATCGTGATCTCATCATGATCTGATTCATATTGCACAGATCCAAGGACATCATAATATATGCAACACGCAAGATAAAGTGATAAAATACCTAATAATAATAAGCAAAAAGAAAGAGTACATACCAAGTCATAAGTGCTATCACTTATGTGATTGGCTTATAGGGCACATATAACTAGCAATCTCCCACTTGACCTAAAGCCAATCACCTACATGTCTGATCCCCATTAGGCCTCTATGACGCTCAAAGATATCTTGAGACAATTGCTTGGTCAATGGATCTGCAATGTTATCTTCGAATGGAACTCTTTCCACTACTATATCTTTTCGGGCCATGATCTCTTTAATAAGCTAGAACCTCCTCAGAACACTTTTGATGAGATCTGAGTTCCCTTATTTTAGTAATCGCTCCATAGTTGTTGCAATATAAGGGAATCAGCTTCTCTCTACTTGATACGACTCCCAAATTTGTGATGAACAACTTCATCCAAACTCCCTCCTTTGCTGCCTTTACCGCAGTAATGTATTCCACCACTGTGGTCGAGTCAGTAGTAGTGTCTTGCTTGAAACTCTTCAATCATACTGCTCCTCCATTCAGGGTGAACACATACCCTGAATTAGACTTGCTATCATCAACATCAGATTAGAAGCTCGAGTCCGTATAGCCCTCAACCCTGAGGCTACTGCCTCCATATACTAGTAAAAGATCCTTAATCCTTCTCAAGTACTTAAGGATGCATTTTATTGCTTTTTAGTGCTCCAAGCCTGGATATGCCTGATACCTGCTCGTGATACTCAGATCATGTGCTATATCAGGCCTAGTACATAGCATAATATACATGAATGATTCTATTGCTGAGGCATATGGTATTCTATCCATGTGTGCCTTTTCTTCAGGAGTCTTTGGGACATACTCCTAGAAAGTGATATTCTATATCTCATTGGTATGAAACCTCTCTTAAAATTTTCTATGCCAAACTTTTTGATAATGGTGTCTATGTACCTGGACTGGGACAAGCCAAGCATCCTCTTGGATCTATATCTATAGATCCGTATCTCCAATACATAGGATGCTTTCCCTAAGTCCTTCATGGAGAAGTGCCTAGATAGCCAAGCCTTTACTGTGGAGAGCATTCCTATATCATTTCCAATTATCAGGATGTCATTCACAAATAGTACCAAAAAGGTGATAGCGCTCCCACTTACCTTCTTGTACACACAAGGCTTATTTTCGTTCTCAACAAAGTTATAAGATCTGATCGTCTCATTAAATCTTATGTCCTAACTTTGGGAAGCTTGCTTCAGTCCATAGATGGACTTAAGCAACTTGCACACATTGTTTGAGTTATCCTTAGACACGAATCCCTCGGATTGTATCATATACACCTCCTCCTCGAGGTTGCCATTGAGGAATGCGATTTTGATGTCCATATGCCAGATCTCATAATCATAGTGTTCTGCAATAACTAATAGAATTCAAATGGATTTTAGCATGGCTACGGGTGAGAAAGTTTCGTCATAGTCAATACCTTGCCTTTGACGATATCCCTTAACCACTAGCCTTGTTTTATAGGTCTCTACTTTTTTATCTACTCCAATCTTTTTTTTGAAGATCCACTTGTAGCCAATGGGTACAATACCGTCGGGTCCAACAACCAGGTTCCAAATCTTATTGGAGTACATGGAATCCATTTCTGAATTCATGGCTTCTTATCATTTCCCGGAGTCTATGCTCATAATAGTCTCCTCGTAGGTCTGAGGATCAATATCCTTAACATCCTCTCTTCTGATATGTCCCACATAATCTCTCAGGAAGATGGGATTCTCTACCGGATCAACGTAAAGTTGAAACTTATGTGCTAGGTACCTGAATAGATTCTAGTTGTGGAATGGTGCTTAAGCTAGGTTCTCCAACCTCACTCAACTCTATCGTGCTCCCACTATCTCCACCAAGAATGTGTTCCTTCTCAAGGAATACTGCTCTCTTAGCTACAAAGACCTTTTGGTCTTTAGGGTGATAGAAATAATACCCACAAGTTTCCTTGGGGTATCCCACGAACTTGCACCATTCCGTCCTAGATTCCAACTTGTCGGGGTTGTCTCTTGACGTGGGTAGGGCACCCCCAAATCTTAACAACCTTAAGATCGGGCTTCTTCCTATTCCATATCTCATATAAAGTAGACACTACTGACTTAGTTAAAATTCTATTCAGAAGGCAAGCTGCGATCTCTAGGGCATATCCTCAGAATGAGATGGGTAGGTCGGTGAAACTCATCATAGAATGCACTATATCTATGTTGGGAAATCCGTTAGGGGAGCGACATCTCATGCGCAGCGGAAGAACAAAACAAAACAAAACACCCCAGATTTCCTATAGAAAGTTTCCGTCGTCGTGCGAAGATCGGTGCATCAAAAAAAAATCCGCAAAACTGCACGTGTAAAAGAAGATATCTAGGGAGATCGTATATCCCTAAATTTCTGCAGATCTGTGGGAGAGGATGAAGGAGGTCAAGCGTCCTCCTCTCTAGCAGTATCCACACGACAAGGATTGCAACGATGCACCTCTCTCTCTGGGGAGAGGAGAATAGGAGGTGGCTACCGAAAGAAACCCTCAGCCTATAGAGCTTTGGTTCCCTCCTATTTATAGAGGCCCCCTGAAAACCCTAATGGGTCTTTTTCCCTATTGGTTATTGGATCTCCATCCAATTACCTAAGCCTCTTAGATTAGTGGGTCTCTACCCAATAATCTCTTATTAGCAATTATTGGATCTCATCTCATGATCTAATAATTCAGGAGCTTAATGGATATCCAATAAGATAGGAGGTTCAGCAGATATCTCATATCCGAACCTCTACTCGTCGCAACACCTACCATATGTGTGTGACCCTCTAGGCCCAATATCAAGCTGGCCGTGAGTCATACTTGTCAGAACTCCTTCTGACTTAGTGAATTATTATCTCTATAATAATTCACCAAACTCATCGACTACGGACGTACCAAGCCACTACGCCGCGGCCCCAAGACGATACAGGGGAATCCAATCCTTCGGACCTATTTGTCCTCAGTTACCATGTATCTATAGTTCCTCATCCATCTAATATTCCAGAGACCCTATACCGGGCATGGTGCTGTTAGGCCCATACGGTCTCTCCTCGAGTCTTGCTCTTGTCGGATTCTCCCAGAGAACTCTGTCTCTCTCAATCCAAATAACCTTGGCCAAGGATTTGTTCGAGTAAGAACACATGGGATATTCCTCTCATGATACTAAGAGTGGATGATCCTGTATTAACACTCAATAGCCCTCGTAAGGTTGGCTACCACTCCTAATGACCGGCTATACTAGATCTGGAACTTTCCAAACCTATAAGTCTGGTACCAAAGAGTGGAGTACTCATACAGGATATCCTTGGTGTCTCAAGTCTAAGGACCAGATACACTACTGGGACTACGGAATCGTTGTCTGACGTGAGGTATCAATAACCATCTAATATTCTGTAGGCAAATCAATCAGTGAACTCATTCTCTAATGAGCACCTGCATTGTACCCTTAGTGTCCCCACATGAGTAGCTATGAGACCAGCTATCTCCATCATATGAATGGGTATACAGCACACCAGTCTATCCGGTTATCTCGATGTCCTTCTCGAATAACCTATGACCAGGATAATTTAGGGTCTATGTTTAAAGATGAATCGGTCTCATTATCGTGATCTCATCATGATCCGATTCCCATTGCACAGATCCAAGGACATCACAGTATATGCAACACGTAAGATAAAGTGATAAAACACCTAATAATAAGCAAAGAGATAAAGTGCATATCAAGTCATAAGTGCCATCACTCATGTGATTGGCTTGTAGGGCATATATGACTAGCAATCTCCCACTTGACCTAAAGCCAATTATCAACATGTCTGATCCCCATTAGACCTCTGTGACGCTCAAAGACAATCTGAGTCAATGGCTTTGTCAATGGATCTACAATGTTATCTTCGGATGAAACTCTTTCTATTGCTACATCTCTTCTGGCCACGATCTCTCTAATAAGCTAGAACCTCCTCAGAACACTTCTGATGAGACCCGGGTTCCCTTATTTGAGTAATCACCCCGTATTTATCGTAATTTAAGGGAATCGACTTCTTGCTACTCAGGACGACTCTTGGATCTGTGATGAACTTCTTCATCCAGACTCCCTCATTTGCTGCCTCTATCGCAGCAATGTATTCTGCCTCTATGGTTGAGTCAGTAGTAGTGTCTTACTTGGAACTCTTCCAACATACTGCTCCTCTATTCAAGGTGAACACATACCCTGAATTATACTTGATATCATCGACATCGGACTGGAAGCTCAAGTCCGTGTACCCCTCAGCCTTGAGGCTACTATCTCCATATACCAGTAAAAGATCATTCGTCATTCTAAAGTACTTAAGGATATATTTTACTGCTTTCTAGTGCTCCAAGCCTGGATCTGCCTGATATCTGCTTGTGACACTCAGAGTATGCACTATATCAGGCCTGGTACATAGCATAGTATACATGATAGATCCTATTGCTGATGCATATGACATCATATCTATGTGTGCCCTTTCTTCATGAGTCTTTGGAGATATACTCCTAGAAAGTGATATTCCATGTCTCATTGGTATGAGACCTCTCTTGGAATTTTTCATACCAAACCTTTTGACAATGGTGTCTATGTATCTGGACTAGGACAAGCCAAGCATCCTTTTGGATCTATTTTTATAGATCCGTATCCCCAATATGCAAGATGCTTCCCCGAAGTCCTTCATGGAGAAGTGCCTAGATAACCAAGTCTTTACTGTGGAGAGCATTCCTACATCATTCCCAATTATCAGGATGTCATCCACATATAATACCAGAAAGGTGATAGTGCTCCCACTTACTTTCCTGTACACACAAGGCTCATCTTCGTTCTTAATGAAGTCATAAGATCTGATCGCCTCATCAAATCTTATGTTCTAACTTCGGGAAGCTTGCTTCAACACATAAATGGACCTAAGGAACCTGCACACCTTATTTGGGTTATCCTTGGACACGAATCCCTCAGGCTATATCATATACACCTCCTCCTCGAGGTTACCTTTGAGGAATACGGTTTTGACGTCCATCTGCCAAATCTCATTATCATAGTGTACTACAATAGCCAATAGAATTTGAATGGATTTTAGCATGGCTATAGGTGAGAAAGTTTCATCATAGTCAACACCTTGCCTTTGACGATACCCCTTAGCCACTAGCCTTGCTTTATAGGTCTCTACTTTTCTATCTACTCCAATCTTCTTTTTGAAGATCCACTTGCAACTAATGGGTACAATACCCTCGGGTGCATCAACTAGGTTTTAAACCTTGTTGGAGTACATGGAATCCATTTCTGAATTCATGGCTTCTTGCCATTTCCCGGAGTCTATGCTCATAATAGTCTCCCCGTAGGTTTGAGGATCAATATCCTCAACATCCTCTCTTCTGATATATCTCACCTATCTCTAAGGAGAATGGAATACTCTATCGGACCTATGTAAAGTTGAAACTTGGGTGTTAGGTATCTGAACAGATTCTAGAATGGTGCTTGAGCTAAGTTTTTCAACCTCGCTCAACTCTATCATGCTCCTACTATCTCCACCAAGAATGTGTTCCTTTTCAAGGAACACTGCTCTCTTGGCTACAAAGACCTTTCGGTCCTCAAGATGATAGAAATAATACCCATAAGTTTTTTTGCGGTATCTCACGAACTTGCACCATTCCGTTCTAGATTCCAACTTGTTAGGGTTGTGTCTCTTAACGTGGGCAGGGCAGCCCCAAATCTTAACAACTTTAAGATCGGGCTTCTTCCCATTCCATATCTCATATGGAGTAGACATCACTGATTTAGTTGGAATTCTGTTCATAAGGTAAGCTGCAGTCTCTAAGGCATATCCCCAGAATGAGATGGGTAGGTCGGTGAAACACATCATGGAACACACCATGTCTAACAGTATGCGATTCCTCTTTTCTGATACACCATTAAGTTGTGGTGTATAAGAGGTGTCCATTGGGATAAGATCCCATAGTCTTTGAGGAACTGGGTGAAATCTGTACTCAAGTACTCACCTCCTCGATCTGATCGAAGGGTTTTAATACTCTTTCCTGTTTGGTTCTCCACTTCTCGTTTCTTCTTAGACTCACACTCATGATATATGGAGCTATTTCTAGCATAAATAAACTATTATGCAATATTCCTCTCGTGATGATCTGATCATCTAATATTATTGAACAACCATTGTTCTCAAAAACTAATTTATATCCAATAACTGTCAAACATAAAATGGAAATAATATTTTTGATAATAGAAAGAACATAATAGCATGCATTTAATGCAATAATAGCTCCACCAGGCAGATGTAAGGTGACCTTGCCAACAACCACTACAGCAACCTTTGCTCTATTGCCCATCTTAAGGTCCATCTCGCCTCTGTTCAATCTCCTAAGTCTTGCTAGAACCTGCAACGAATTGCAAATATGATAAGCACTTCTGGTATCTAATACCCATGTGTTATCATAAGATTCTGACAAATGGAGCCTAATCATGAATGTACCTGAAGCTTCTGCAAGCTTCTGTTTCCCCCTCTCTACAAGGTACTCTTTGCAGATCCTCTTCCAATGCCCATCTTTGCCGTAGTGGAAGCACTAGCCTTTGTCCTTTGTTGGGTCTTTCTTGGCAACCTTTGCCTTACCCATTTTGCCCTTGCCCTTGCCCTTCTTAAGGGTTTTCTTAGCCTTCCTTCTCTTTTTGGTCTCACCAGTATAAAGAACCGGCTTCTCTTTCTTGATGGTGCTCTCTACTTCTTCTCTCAACATATTGAGGAGCTCTGGGAGGGTCACCTCAAGTTTGTTCATATTAAAATTCATTATGAACTAAGAAAAAGAATCTGGTAGGGACTGAAGCACAAGATCCACACACAGGTCATCCTCTAGGACCATTCCTAGACCTGTGAGTTTCTCGATCCACTCAATCATCTTAAGGACATGGTTCTAAACCTGTGTCCCCACAGTCATCCTAGCACGGAAAAGACTCTTTGATATCTCATATCGCTGAGTTCTTCCCTGTTCCTCAAATAGTTTGCGGAGATGCAGGAGTATGGAATTAGCATCCATATTTTCATGCTGTCTCTATAACTCAGTAGTCATAGAGGCCAATATATAACACTGAGCAAGAGTGGAATCATCTAAGTACTTCACATAACGAGTGATCTCATCCTTGCTTGCCCCTTCGTCGGGCGTAGGGATCACTGTATCAAGGACATACGTGATTTTCTCTACCGTGAGAACGATTCTCAGATTGCAAAGCTAATCCGTATAATTTGGACCAGTGAGGCGGTTGGCATCAAGTATGCCACGTAAAGGATTTGAAAGCAACATTTTTCTGAAATAAAAGATGTAGTAGAAATAAATAACATGTAGATTTTGTAGAAATTTAAACAATTAAGATAAGGACTTCTATCTTAATGTATTCCTACTAATTTTTTGTGAGACACACAACACCCTCCGGTATGTGAATCGGAGACCCCCGGCGGATCTCTAGTGGGGATCGGGATCCAATCGGTGTCTTAACATAACCTTGAGGGACTCGACCAATCACGTTAAGCCCGTAAAGGTAGGCAACTCTTGCCAATCACAACTCCTTGTGATTCCCGTCCTATTCGGCCTCCGAACCACCATGGCCTCGAGGGACTCGACCAACCATGATGTTCGGTTAAGCCATCACCATTGTTACCAGATAAGTCTGATTCGATGATATACTCTCGAGGGATTCAACCAAGCATACCATATCCTCAGGTCACCAATGACATCTCTATGTCATAGATAAGATAGCGAAACACGATATAGGTGAGTCTCGAGGGACTCGACCAACTCAACCTACACCGGGAATCGGTTCCTACCTATAACGATGGAAGGCCACGTGGGTCAATCTAATTGCCTCACGTTTACCGGCTTAATATTATTAATAGAGGGGATTTTGGTTTGGTCTCCTAATATAATGTGTTACACACATACATATACGTATTTAATATATATATATATATATATATATCTACATATGTATATATATATATATATATATCTAGTAGGTGTATAACTAATCACACATCACATGAGCAATCACACTAGATGACCATAGACCATATCCTAATGTAATCAGGCCCGAGCCAGTGGGCTCAATCACTCACATCAAGATCTATGTGTGCTTCGGCGCATCTCCATGCCCTGTGATCGCCCTTCTCGCTTTGTCGGTTCCGACGGCATCTCAACACATCTTTATGCGTCGGATCGTCCGTCTCGACCTCGTGAGTCATACTACTGTTGCACCTTCTCATGTAATTATAACATAATTATAGGCACACAGGCCTAACAATAAATGAGAAAAGAATAGAGGCTCGCAGGCCCCAATAATAATAATCATATGTACACACATCACATCACAGGTCCATGATCATCTGTCCACATCATACATCACATGTATATGTTATTTTATAGGACTACTAGATAAAAAATAATAGTTAATTAAACTATTTAATTAACATATTTATTTTTCTGAAATTAGGGACATAAAGGGAATTTTTGAATTCCCAAGGATATTTTGGTAATTCGACCAAAAGGGTATTTTGGTAATTTTGTCAAAAGGAATAGAATATGAAATTTTTAAAATTTCGAGGGATATTTTAGTAATTCTATCAAAAGGGACAGAATCTGAAATTTTTGAAATTCCGAGGGGCAAAACCATCTTTTGCCCTAAAATCTAACCCCTCACCCTTACTATGCCTACGGCTGCTGCCACCCTACTGGCGGCGCCCCTTGCGCGCGGCGAGGGCGGCGCTGCTGCTGTTGCCTCATGGGCGCAACGCCCGCCACCGGCGCCCGTGGGTGCAGGCCCATAGCGCCAGCGCCTCTGCGGCATTGGCCCACGGGCGCGGGCGCCCAGCGCCGATGCCTCTACTGCGCTGGCCCACGGGCGCAACGCCCGCAAGCACCGGTGCCTCTACAGCGTTGGCCCGGGGGCACGAGCGCCTAGTGCCGGTGCCCCTGCAGGCGGGCCACAGGCCACCGGCGTAGGTAGCCTGCCTGCGGCCAGCAGTCCGCCGGCCGACGGCTGCTACCTGTGCAAGCAGCCTTGTGGCCGCTGCACGAGCGTAGAAAGGGCAACAATAGTTGCTACCCATCTTGGCACTTTTGCGCTAATGATTTTGGCGTCAAAAGCATATCTAAAACACAACACACGTAGTTTAAGATCCGATCTTCGCACGAACAACATGGCTCTGATACCACTGTTGGGAAATCTATCAGGGGAGCGACATCTCATGCGCAGCGGATGAACAAAAAAATCAAAACACCCCAGATTTCTCATAGAAAGTTTTCATCATCGTGCGAAGATCAGTGCGTCAAAAACAAATCCGCAAAACTGCACGTGTAAAAGAAGATACCTAGGGAGATCGTATATCCTTGAATTCCTACAGATCTATGGCAGAGGATGAAGGAGGTCAAGCGTCCTCCTCTCTAGCGGTATCCACATGACAGGGATTGCAATGATGCACCTCTCTCTAGGGAGAGAAGAACAAGAGGTGACTACTTAAAGAAACCCTCAGCCTATAGAGCTTTGGTTCTCTCCTATTTATAGAGACCCCCTGAAAACCCTAATGGATCTTTTGCCCTATTGGGTATTGGATCTCCATCCAATTACCCAAGCCTCTTGGATTAGTGGGTCTCTACCCAAAAATCTCTTATTAGTAATTATTGGATCTCATCTCAGGATCCAATAATTTAGGGGCTTAATGGATATCCAATAAGATAGGGGGTTCAACGGATATCTCATATCAGAACCTCTACTTGTCGCAACACCTACCATATGTGTGTGACCCTCTAGGCCCAATATCGAGCTGGCCGTGAGTCATACTTGTCAAAACTCCTTCTGACTTAGTGAATTATTATCTCTATAATAATTCACCCAACTCATCGATTGCGGACATACCAGGACACTACGCCGCGACCCCCAGACGATACAGGGGAATCCAATCCTTTGGACCTATCTGTCCTTAGTTACCATATATCTATAGTCCCTTATCCATCTAATATCCCAGAGACCCTATACCGGACATGGTGCTGTCAGGCCCATACGGTCTCTCCTCGAGTCTTGCTCTTGTCGGATTTTCCCGGAGAACTCTTTCTCTTTCAATCCGAATAACCTTGGCCAAGGATTTGTTCGAGCAAGAACACATGAGATATTCCTCTAATGATATCGAGAGTGGATGATCCTCTATTAACACTCAATAGCCCTCGTAAGGTTGGCTACCACTCCCAATGACCGGCTGTACTAGATCTGGAACTTTCCAAACCTATAAGTCTAGTATCAAAGAGTGGAGTACTCATACAGGACATCCTTGGTGTCTCAAGTCTAAGGACCAGATACACTACTGGGACTATGGAATCACTTTCTGACGTGAGGTATCAATAACCATCCAGCATTCCTTAGGCGGATCAATCAGTGAACTCATTCTCTAATGAGCACTTGCACTGTACCCTTAGTGTCCCCACACGAGTAGCTATGAGACCAACTACCTCCATATGAACGGGTATACAGCACACCAGTCTATCTGGTTATCTCAATGTCCTTCTCGAATAACATATGATCAGGATAATTTAGGATCTATGTTTAAAGATGAATCGATTTCATTATCGTGATCTCATCACGATCCGATTCCCATTGCACATATCCAAGGACATCACAGTATATGCAACACATAAGATAAAGTGATAAAACGCCTAATAATAGCAAAGAGATAAAGTGCATATCAAGTCACAAGTACCATCACTCATGTGATTGGCTTGCAGGGCACATATGACTAGCAGTCTAACAATGTGCGATTCCTCCTTTCTGATATACCATTAAGCTGCGGTGTATAAGGAGGTATCCATTGGGATAAAATTACATGGTCTTTGAGAAACTGGGTGAACTCTATACTCAAGTACTTACCTCCTCGATCTGATCGAAGGGTTTTAATACTCTTTCTAGTCTGGTTCTCCACTTTATTCTTATATTCTCTGAATTTCCCAAAAGCCTCAGACTTGTACTTCATCAAGTACACATGTCCGTATCTTGAGAAATTATCAATAAAAGTAATAAAGTAGGAGTAACCACCTATGGCATGAGTCGACATGGGACCACATACATCACTATGTATGAGTTCTAGTAACTCAATGACTCTCTCTCTAGTTTTACTAAATGAAGAGTTGGTCATCTTTTCCCAAAGGTAAGGTTCGCAAGTCGTATATGACTCATAGTCGAATGGATCTAGATATTCATTCTTTAGTAACTTTTGAATCCTTTCCTCATGGATGTAACCTAGCCTATAATACCACAAATATGCATTGTTCACCTCTTCTCATTTTTTCTTAGACTCACATACACTCATGATGTGTGGAGCTGTATCTAGTATAAATACACCATTATGTAATGTTTCTCTCGTGATGATCTCATCATCTAATGCTATTGAACAACCATTGTTTTCAAAAACTAATTTATATCCACTAATTGTCAAACATGAAATGGAAATAATATTTTTGATAATAGAAGGAACATAATAGCATGCATCTAATCCAATAATAACTCCACCAGGCAAATGTAAAGTGACCTTGCCAACAACCACTACAGCAACCTTTGCTCTATTGCCTATCTTAAAGTCTATCTCGCCTCTCTTCAATCGCCTAGGTCCTGTTAGAACCTGCAACGAATTATAGATATGATAAGCACTTCTGATATCTAATACTCATGTGTTATCATAAGATTTTGACAAATGAAGACTGATCATGAATGTACCTGAAGCTTCTCCAAGCTTCTATTTTGCCCTTTCTGCAAGGTACTCTTTACAATTAATCTTCTAGTGCCCATCTTTGCCATAGTGAAAGCACTGACCTATGTCCTTTGTTAGGTCTTTCTTGACAATCTTTGTCTTACTCATTTTGCCCTTACCCTTGCCCTTCTTAAAGGACTTCTCAGCTTTCCTTTTCTTTCTGGTCTCATCAACATAGAGAACTGGCTTCTCTTTCTTGATAGTGCTCTCTGCTTCTCTCAATATATTGAGAAGGTTTGGGAGGGTCACCTCAAGCTTGTTCATATTAAAATTTATTATGAACTGAGAAAAAGAATTTAGTAGGGATTGAAGTACAAGATCCATACATAGGTTATCCTCTAGGACCATTCCTAGACCTGTGAGTTTCTCGATCCACTCAATCATCTTAAGGACATGGTTCTGAACTAGTGTCTCCTTAGTCATCCTGGGATGGAAAAGATTCTTCAATATCTCATATTGTCGAGTTCTTCCATGTTCCTGTAACATCCCTTATTTTTTAAAATTTGTAATGGCTTATTTATAATGAAGGACCAAAATTGTAAAAATGAGGATTTGTTTAATAATCCTTTAGCACTAAATATTTTTTTATTGAAAGTTTAGTATTAGGGACCAAAATATAAATACTAATACTTAGATAGGATTTATGAAAGATTTATATTCAGTTTAAAAAAAAGAAAGAAAGAAAAAGAGAGGACAAGTGGCATTAGCTAACATAAGAATGAGCCACTTGTGTCAATTATGTGGATGACACATATGTTTTTCTCATGCATGCTTGCCACCTATCCATGCATTAGCCAAAACTTAAGCAAATAGATGAGAAGTTAAGAAAAACTTAACAAAGAGGTGGGAAGCTTGCTACCAATGTAGAAGAGAAGGAGAAGGAATTGAAGAAGAGAAGGAGAAGAAGGAGAACTTTTATCTTAGCTCAAGGTTTTGTATCAACTCTCCATATTTAGGAATCAAAACTTTTTAAGACAAGTGTTCCACTCCTTTCTACTACAATTCAAATCTTTGTTTTTTACCTTTGATATGAGAAATTTGAGTTATTCTAGCCTTGAAATCTGATATATCTATTGTTTGAAATCTAAATGTTGAATCTGGAATTTTTCGGATTTTGACCTTTTAGTACTATTGTAGCCATAACTTTTTATACCAAATTCTGATTGAGGAGAAACCTTTTTCATAAGAAAGAAAACTTATAGAGCTTTCATTTAACATAAAAATTTAAAGATTTGGAGTAAATTTATCTATCCAAATATATGAATAAAAAGACCTCATGTATTTGGTGAAATAGATACTACAGCTCCTAACCTTCTGTTACTAAATGGCTCGTAACTCTCTGATGAAAATTCTGAATTATGAAAAATTTAATTTTTTAGAAACTAGATTCATATATCTTTCTTTTGAAACCTAATTTGGAAATTTTAAAATATTTTTGCCCTCTGAAACATCTATTTAAATTGATTCTACCAATTCTGTAAAACAGAGATGATCAAATCTGACCTTTCTTTACTCTATTTATTGTAACTTCCTGTTAGGAACTTAAAAATTTACAAATCTGAGTTCATCTGAAAGTAGTTTGATACAGATTTCCAATGACACCTATTATGAGAAAATTGGAGTATATTTGGTTACTCAAACAATTTAGGAAATATACCACTCAATTTCTGTCAGACCTGAAATTTAGTTGAGTTTTGCCTATTCAAGTTTCATCCTATTGGAAATCTAACTTCTGCTAAATTCGTCTTCAATTGAGCTTTATTTTAGTCCTTTGAAATTCTTATATTGTTCATCCTGAAATTGTTTGTATATCTAAAATCTATTATGTAATGTTCATGTTGACACTATCTTGTTTCGTAAAGGCACACGCATATTTTCGTTGTTCCGCATGTACTTTCGATATGTGCTAATGTTATTGTTCATACTACCCTTTTGTATTCTGGTGTCTTGTGGGATTATTTGGACCTTTGCCAGAAATGGTAAAGGGTGTATGCTTAGAGCCCGCGATGCTCTGCTGGCCCCCTCTGGCTTCATCCAAACGTGGATGTATGACGCTCTCAAACGTGGGAGATTCTGTTTGAGATCCCACAGCACCCTCTATGTTTTTGATATGATATCCAAAGCCTTGCTTATGTGTTTATATGTACACTTTGGATGAGAATGAAATGAATGAACGTCAGATATGACATTTAAGCTTATGTTTCTGATTTGTTCTTCTGATATGCTCTGAGATATCTCATATGCCATTGTTATCCTTTGAAATATGTTCTGAAACTATTCCATATGCTATTTGATATGTTTAGAAATGGTTCAGTTGTCATTTGATATGCTCCGAAATGCTTCTTCCACCATTGATATGTTCCGAAATGTTTCTTGTGCCATTGATATATTCCGAAATGCTTCTTATCCCTTGATATGTTTCGAAATGGTTCTTGTGTCAATTGATATACTCCGAAATACTATTTACATCATCTGATGAGTTCCAATTCCTCTTTATTGCCTTTGTTATGAACTAAATAGATTTGAATAAAATGACATTTGCAAATCTATATCTAATGAGCCTATATCCATGAATTCTTGTATCTCTACCTTGCATTTGGATACTAAGTTTGTTTGAAGCTATTCTCCTTTTGTTCTGGATTTGCTTGCCACTTGCTGAGCTTTGTAGCTCACTCCGTTGTTATATAACCCTTTTTTCCATGTTAGCTTGTCACATGCTAAAATGTTAGAATTTGGTTGAGGCAGTGAAAAGATATTCAGATCATGACAAGTCATTGTGGATAGCTATATTATTGTTTTATAAATGTATTTTGTATGAAATGAGATATTATCGATAGATTTGGATTGACGTTTCATGTAAAAGCTTTAAAAGACCTCACACGATTGAAATTTTGGAATGTTGAGTTTAGTTTACGATGATAAGAAATTATGGTAAATGGTTGAGAATTTCTGATTTATATAATTCTTACGCTTGTGGAATTATAAGTGAGGTTAATATTTTGTTAAGTTGGTTTGGGGTTCTTATAAAGGTACGTGTGATGTGATGTATGATTATAACTGCACAGGTTTTATGGACATGATTGATATTTGAATAATCCTCTGTATCCTTAAACGTTAGTATGGATCCAGGATTGCATTGTTGGTACAAAATTTAATGTTATGGATTTTAAGACAGGGTCACTTCTTGAATGTGATAAATTCGGTGGGGCATGACAGTTCCTCAAACAGTTTGCGAAGATGTAGGAGTATGAAATTGGCATCCATATATTCATGCTCTCTCTGTAACTCAGTAGTCATAGAGGCCAACATATAACACTAAGCAAGAGTGGAATCATCTATGTACTTTACATAATGAGCGATCTCATCCAAGCTTGCCCCTTCATCGAGCGTAGGGATCAATCACTGTATCAAGGACGTACGCGATTTTCTCCACTGTGAGAACGATTCTCAGATTGCAAACTCAATCTATATAATTTGGACCACTTAGGTGGTTGACATCAAGAATGCTACGTAAAGAATTTGAAAGCGATATTTTTCTAAAATTAAAGATGTAGTAGAAATAAATAATAAGCAAACTTTACAAAAATTAAATAGTTAAGATAAGGACTTCTATCGCAAGACACACAACACCCTCCGGTATGTGAATCGGAGACCCGCGACGGATCTCTAATGGGGATCGGGATCCAATCGGTGTCTTAATGTAACCTCGAGGGACTCTACCAATCATGTTAAGCCCATAAAGGTAAGCAACTCTTGCCAATCACAACTCCTTATGATTCACATCCTGTTCGGCCTCCGAACCACCATGGCCTCGAGGGACTCGACTAACCATGATGTTTAGTTAAGTCATCACCATCATTACAAGATGAGTCTGATTCGATGATATAGTCTCAAGGGACTCGACCAAGCATACCATATCCTTAGGTCACTGGTGACATCTCTATGTTGTAGATAAGATAGTAAAACGTGATATAGGTGAGTCTCGAGAGACTCGACCAACTCAATCTACACCGGGAATTGGTTCCCACCTATAATGGTGGAAGGCCATATGGGTCAATCTAATTGCCTCATGTTTATCGACTTAATATTATTAATAAAGGAGATTTTTGATTTGGTCTCCTAATATAATGTGTCACACACATACATATTTGCTATATATCTACATCACATACAGATATATATACATATCTAGTAGGTGTATAACCAATCACACATCACATGAGCAATCACACTAGATGATCATGGACCACATCCTAATGTGATCAAGCCTGAGCCAGTGGGCCCAATCACTCACATCAAGATCCATGTGTGCTTCGACGTATCTCCATGCCCTATGATCGTTCATCTCACTTCGTAGGTTCCGTTAGCATCTCAACGCATCTCCATGTGTCGAATCGTCCGTCTTGACCTCGTGGGTCTCACTCCTATGTGCCTCCTCATGTAAATACAATATAATTACAAGCACGTAAGCCCGATAATAAACGAGAAAAATAGAGGCACGCAGGCCCCAATAATAATAATCACATGTACACATCACATCACACGGTCCATGATCATCTGTCCACATCATACATCACATGTATATGTTATTATATAGCACTACTAGATAAATAATAATAGTTAATTAAATATTTTAATTAACTAATATTTTTCTGAAAATAGGGATATACAAGGAATTTATCGAATTCTAAAGGGTATTCTTGTCATTCAGCCAGAAGGGACATAATTAGAATTTTTGAAATTTCGAGGGGCAAAACTATCTTTTATCCAGAAAGCCCTAATGTTGAATCTTAGATTTTGATAATGAAACTAATTGATTTTATTTTGTTAACTAATTGTGTTTTGAGTTATGCAAGTCTACTATCGAGCAGGATTAGATAGTTGATGCTGGAGGAATTGACGTTGTGCCAGGTGATCACGTCAGGATATTAGATGTCGAGCTGGAGGTTCGATCGATAATCGGTAGAAGGCTTCATACGTTGGGCATCGGGCCAAGAAGAGCATGTTGCGCCAAGGATATCGGGGTTACGGAGGTCAACCGTTGATTAGGCAACAAAACGTAAGAGAGGATGTTGCGTCGAAGAATCGGACGAAGTGCTGACCAGTGACATGCCGGGCAAATAAATGTCAATTCATGTTGTAATAATTGTCTAGATCGAAGTAGAGTTTTGTTTGTGTGTATGCAGGATTAACTATGATAACGATGAAGATGTAAAGCGAAACAAAGTGCCGGAAGATAAGTGTGATAGATCGTTGGGAGTTTGAGAATTCGACGGAAGTCCGAAGATTCGTTGAGAGTGCTACCGGAACTGGCCAAGAACGAGTAGGGAGCTTGCCGAAGGGTTTTCGAAAGTTCGCCGGAAGGTTCATTAGAAGTTCGCGGAGCTTACCAAGAAAAATTGGAGCTTGCTAAAGAAGCTCATTGGAACTCGCCAAGATCATCGTGACGTCCAGGAGCTTGCCGGGAGTCCATAGAATGGTTTTCGAGGGTTCGTCGGAAAACTGCCGGAAGTTCATCGGGAGCTCACCGGAAGAAGTCTTGATTTGTCAGACTTTGTAATAGTTTAGAAAATATCTTTAATTTCATAGTTAGCACGTTAATTTGGGTTAGGATTAGGTGTTAATCCTATAACCTAAGTAGGGGCCCATTGGGCCTTGTTTCAGACTGGTTTGGTCGAGTTTAAGGCCTAAACCAGTGTGCTGAAAAGAGCTGGGCGGTGGCACCGCTGCTCAACACTATCAGTCTGACAATTGACAGGCGGTAGCACCGCCACTGACAGGCGGTGGCACCGCCAGCATCGGGAACAACGAAAGTGATTCAAATTTGGGCTCCAAATTTGAATCCTCTTGAGGCCTATAAATACCCCTCTCATTCATAGATGAAAGGGGGTCTAGAACTGAGAAAAAAGAAGGGAAAACTCTCTTGGTGTCAAAATCTTCCCTCCTAGCTTTAAGTGTGTTCTAGTCCAAGAGAGGGGGAGAGGCCTTGTAATAGTTACCTCCTAAGCCCGTCAAAAGGAGAAGAGCTGTAAGAGAGTTCATCCTCACCCATTGGAAGGAGAATAGCTAGTTGAAAAACCGATGGCCTCAAGTGAAGAGGAATCGGGAGTGGACGTAGGTCGCATGACCGAACCACTATAAATCAATTTGCATTTACTTTCTCGCAACTTACTTTACAGCAAATCATCTTCACTTTGCTGCCTTACTTACTCGACTTCCTCTTCATCTTCTTACGTATGCTTTCAAGTTAAAACGCAATCGAAACAGTTTCAAACGAAACATTGCTTTTAATAGTACGAAGGTTTCCGAAAGTTGTTTTAAATCGTAGAAATTTATCGTTCTTTACCGTTGCACTAATTCATCCCCCCTCTTAGTGCCACTCGATCCCTAATAATTGGTATCAGAGCCACGTTATTTCTCATTCGGATTTACACCCATAAGAAATGGCTCTTCATGGCTTTCAAGAGGGCTTTTCGGTTGTTCATCCACCGTTCTTTAACGGATCGGACTACATCTATTGGAAAACTCGAATGAGAGTTTTCTTACTTTCAATGGATTTGGATTTATGGAACGTTGTTGAAAATCATTTTCAACTTCCCTCTAAACCGACGAACGAATGATTGGACTTAGAGAAAAAATCTTTTTCTTTAAATACAAAGGCTATAAATGCCTTATTTTGTGCTTTAGACAAAAATGAGTTCAATCGGATTTCTACGTGCAAAACGGCTTTTGATATTTGGTGGACACTTAAAATCACGCACAAGGAAACTATTAGAGTCAAAGACTCGAAAGTAAACATCTTATTGCATGATTTTGAGCTCTTTCGAATGACACCAAGCGAAACTATCGACGATATGTACACCCGTTTCACGGATGTCGTCAATAGCTTGAAAAAGTCTTGGTAAATATTTTTTAAACTTTGAACTCACTAACAAGATTTTAAGATCCCTCCCAAAGAGTTGGGATCCAAAAATAACGACTATTCAAGAGTCTAAAGACTAGAATGCTTATTCACTTGAATAACTAATCGGGTCTTTATTGGCCTATGAAATGACTCTTGATCTTGATGAACATGTTGAATCTTGGATTTTGATGATGAAACTAATTGATTGTGGTTTATTATTTAACTACTTTTTAAGCTACGCAGGTCTACTATCGATTAGGATTAGATAGTTGACGCTGGAGGAATTGACGTTGTGCCGGAGGTGATCATGTCAGGATATTGGATGTCGAGACGGAGGTTCGATCGACAATCAGTTGAAGGCTTCATACGTCGGGCATCGGGCCAAGATGCATGTTGCGCCAAGGATATCAGGGTTACAGAGGTCATCCGCTGATTGGGCAATGGACCGCAAAAGAGGACGATGTGCCGAAGGATCAAACGAAGCACCGACCAATGACGTGCCGGGCAACTAAATGTCAATTCGTGTTGTAATAATTGTCTAGATCGAAGTAGAGTGTTTATTTATTTGTGTGCAGGATTAACTATGATGAAGATAAAGACGTAAAGTGAAACAAAGTACCAGAAGACAAGTGGGATGGATCATTGGGAGTTCGAGAGTTCGATGAAAGTCCGAAGATTCGTTGGGAGTAGTTGTCGGAACCGACTGAGAAAGAGTAGGAAGCTTGCCGAAGGGTTTTCGGAAGTTCGCCGAAAGGTTCATCGAAAGTTCGCGGAGCTTGCCAAGAAAGATTGGAGCTTGCCAAAGAAGCTCGATGGAACTTGCCAAGATCATCATGAAGTCGGGGAGCTTGCCAGGAGTACGCAGAATGGTTTCCGAGGGTTCGACGGAAGACCGCCGGAAGTTCGCCGAAAGCTCACCGAAAGAAGTCTTGCCTTATGGACTTTGAAATAGCTTAAAAATGTCTTTAAAATTTATAGTTAGCACATAATTTGGTTTAGGATTAGGTGTTAATCATATAAACCAAATTTGAGCCAATTCAGACTTTGTTTGGACTGGTTTCGATCAAGTTTTCAGCCGAAACCACTATGCTGAAAATGACCTAGGCGGTTGAACCGCCCCAGGCTAGGCGGTGGCACCACCCAGAGGCCAAGAGCTGGGCGGTCGAACTGCCCCAGGCTGGCGGTAGCACCACTCCTACTGTGTCAGTCTACCAGACTGACAGGCAGTAGAACCGCCTCTGATAGGCGATAGCACCGCCCGACACCGAGAAACTCAAAATGAATTTAAATTTGGAGCCCAAATTTGAATCACTTTGAGGCCTATAAATACCCCTCACATTCTTGGATGAAAGGGGTCTAGAACTAAAAAAACGAAGGGGGAAACTCTCTTGAAAGTGTGTCAAATCTTCCCTCTAAGTCTTAAGAGTGTTCTAGTCCAAGAGAGGGGTAAGAGTGCTTGTAAGTGTTATCTCCTAAACCCATCAAAAGGAGAGGAGTTGTAAGGGAGTTCATCCTTGCCCGTTGGAAGGAGGATAGCTAGTGGAAAGCCAGTGGCCTCAAGTGAAGAGGAATCGAGAGTGGATGTAGGTCGGATGACCGAACCACTATAAAAACGGTTTGTATTTATTTTCTTGCATTTACCTTTCTGCAAACCTCCTTTTCTTTGCTGCGTAACTTACTCATCGCTGCCTTCTTCTTCTTTAAATACTCCCTACTTTAAGTACCTTCCATTATGCTTTAATCGAAATCGGTTTTAGTCAAAAACGTGATTTTTATCATACAAAGTTTCCGAAACTTGTTCAAATCACTGAAAATCTATTGTTCTTTACCGCTGCACTAATTCACCCCCCCACCTCTTAGTGCCGCTCGATCCCTAACAATTGGTATCAGAGCCACGTTCTTTCTCTTTCGGATTTACACCCATGAGAAATGGCTCTAAATGGTTTTCAAGAGGGCTTTTCGATTTTTCGTCCACCGTTCTTTAACGGTTCAAACTATACATATTGGAAAACTCAAATGAGAGTTTTCATACTTTCAATGGATTTGGATTTGTGGAACATCATCGAAAATGGCTTTCAACCTTCCTCTAAACTGACGAACGAATGGTCGAATTTGGAGAAAAGGTTGTTTTTTTTAAACGCAAAGGCTATGAATGTCTTATTTTGCGCTTTAGATAAGAACGAGTTCAATAGGATTTTAATGTGCGAAACAGCTTTCGATATTTGGTGAACACTTGAAATCATGCACGAGGGAACTAGTAGAGTTAAAGACTCGAAAGTAAACCTCTTATTGCATGATTTTGAGCTATTCCGAATGACACCAAGCGAAACTATCGACGATATGTACACTCGCTTCACGGATGTCGTCAATAGCTTGAAAAGCCTTGGTAAATATTTTTCGAACTTTGAACTCACTAATAAGATTTTAAGATCCCTCCCAAAGAGTGGAGATCCAAAAGTAACTGCAATACAAGAGACTAAAAATTTAAATGATTTTTCATTGGAAGAACTAATCGGTTCACTAATGACATATGAAATAAGTTTCTTCGAACATTTGGAACATGATGAACATATGAACCACCTTCTAAAGAATAAGAAGGATTTGGAACATCAGACAAATGAATGCCACTTGAGTGATGACTCAAGTGATGAGGACAATGAGGACATTGAACACATAACAATGAATGTTAACAAATTCATTAAACAAAAATTAAAAAGCATAAATGAACTTGAACGGAGAAAGAGGCCAAAGAAGAAGAAGAAGGGTTGCAAAGAAGAATCAAGTAAAGAAGAGGCGAAATGGGCTTTGACGGATTTCGACAATGAGGTAAGAAACTCACACAAGTTGTCCTTACCTTACTTTGAAATTACATGATCCTTTCATGAGTTGCTTGAAATAGTTGGTAGGATTTTTTTTATGCTTTTTCCTTCCTAGTATTTTTGAAAAGTAAAAATTATGAATGATATTTGCATGATTTGTGATATTGCCTAGAATTAATCCATGTATGTGTATCTTGATGTTTTATATTTCATTTCTAAACATGATGCTTGATGATTTTGTAACATGCATTAGTTTTTAAAGTAATGTTGATTTGACTTTATGTTGTGGATTAACGTATTTTTGGTCTAATTGTTTTCATGTCAAATTAAGATGACATTTTGAGATGATGAAATTTCATGTATACTTTCCATATCGGTTTTCAATCTTAAACATGATACATATCTATATATGAATTTCTTGAAAATCTTTTGATGATAGATGTATGTATCTTGATTATAATTTGAAAACTTCCATCTTGGCTTAATGGGTTTTAACCCTTTTTATGATGAAATTTTTATTGATACATGTCTTCATGAAATCAATTATAAAGACCCAACCCACAAATTTTTAAAATGAAAAAAATGTGGCTTTGATGTTACCTTGTGTTATATTTGGACTTAATGGGTTTCATGACAAAAATTATTTTTCAGATTTATAAAATAATGCATGATTTTACCAAAAGTTTGAACATTGATCATCTTGTTATAACAAATGAAAGAAAGAAGTGAAATGATTTTAATGATGAATTCATTTCTAAATATGATGATGCTCTCATGTTTAAATATGATGCATGACATTGATCATTCTTATGAAAGATCAAATCACGTAAATTGAAACTCTTAAAAATAAGAAAATGCACTATCATAATGTTTTATTTTTGATGTGTTTGGTCTTAACGGTCTTTATGACGAAACTTACGTCTTGCTTTGAAAAGTTGATATATGCTCACATGTAATCAATTTATGTTGCTCTTGTTAAACTTTTCGAATGAAAGATTTTGATGCATTTGATCTTAATGAGTTTAATGACAAACTTATATTTTGAATTTATACAATGATGGCTTCCATATAAATATTTAACATACATTATGAAATCATTATTGAAATAAAAATATTAAAAGTTTATTATCATGCTTAATGACTTTGTGATATCATATCTTGATGACAAACTCATGTTTTGGTCTTAAATTTGATACTCATCTTTTGAAATATGAGCACACTTGTTTGAAACAAAATGAAACACATTATCATGAAAAATTGAATATCATATCTTGAAATAATGTGTTATATTTTTGTCTTGACGATTTTTATAATGAAGTTTGCCTTTTGTTTTTTGAATACTTATTTTGATTTAGCATAATAAGACAAATGATGAATCCATGTATACTATGTTCATATAAGTCTCTTGAATCTCGAGAATGATTTTGATAATTTGATTGTGAGTTTCGAGTTGACAAAATGAGTTTGAATGATTTTATGACTCCTCTCTTGATCTCTTAAAATCATAACTTTGAATTCTTGACTTAAGATATCTTTGCGAATCAAAATATTTTCCTCTATGATTGCTTCCTTTTACCATTAACTAAAGAGGAATATAATCCAAGTCTTGATATCTCGATAATTCATACTTGAATGAATTCTTTGGCTTGTATGCCTTATGTGGTAATTGAAGAATTGATATAAAAGAAATTTGCCTTATGATGAATCAATGAATCATGATTTGATCCTTAATATAGATGTGCTTTTATATATCATGATTCTTGGTTGTATGACATTTATCTTGAATTGAAAATTGATAAATGTGAATTTTGATCTTGCTAAAAAGAAAGTTATGAATCATGAATGATATCTTTTGGTTTTGATCCTTGTTAAATTTACATTTTGATATCCTTCATGACATGATTTCTTTGCATCATGTGATGATTGAACAATTGATATATATTTTTATTAATGCAAATTTATAATTGATATAAAAATGGCTTGTATAATGATTGTAATTTTTTAGCCATTTAGTCCTCCCTTCTTTTTGACAAAGACAAAGGGGGAGAAAAATTGCTACCTTGCAATTTCACAAGAAGTTAAGGATTGCTATCTCAAAAGATGCAAATATTGCTATCTCAAAGGATGCAAATATTGCTATCTTGACTATCTCAAAAGAAGCAAAATGCAAAACTTCAAAAATTTGGAATGTTACACTTGCCATGCCTTTATGTTTATATGTTTAATAAAAAGTTAGCATATATGTTTAAAGTGATTATACATAATTGCTAGCTCATTGTAAACAAAAAGTTGATAGCTTGCAAAGGCGAAACCTAGTTACAAAAGAGAAGAATTGAAAGGAAGCTATCTTGTGTGTCGCAAAGTATGTTAGCTTGCTTATCATTATTGATTGCTTACTTATCATCTTTTTCTCTCATATCATGATTTTTGACTCCCTTGAATTCATGACTTAATATGCTGAAAATTCATGTTGTAAATTTGTTATTTTGTCATGATCAAACTATTTGTACTCCACGTTTTGACAAAACAAAGGGGGAGAAGATTAATTGCTAGCTTGTGTATCGTAAAGAAAAATTTTGCTAGCTAGAACATGCAAAGGAAGCAAAGAAAGTGCAACTTGCACATCTCAAGAAGCAAGTAAAAAATTACCATCATTGCCCATCCTTGAAACTTACTATGATGTTGTATTGCAAAAATGTTGTATGATGTGATAAATAGCTAGTGTGTTGTAAAAATTTGCATATCTTTTAAACTAGCTATGATGCTACTTCTCCTTTTTGTTGATGACATAGGGAGAGAAGTAGATTGATGACTTCATACAATGTAATGATGCTTGAATATTTTATATATTTGCATGATGGATTTATATTTCTCACTACATGAATGATACATGTTACTTAGATTTGGGATAATTCAAGGGTTCTATCAATTGCATATTGATAGGGGGAGTTTGGTTAAACTCCAGGGAGTTATGGTTAACTCCGTTAGTCATCAATTAGTTGTCATCATCAAAAAGGGGGAGATTGTTGAATCTCAGATTTTGATGATGAAACTAATTGATTGTGGTTTATTGTTTAATTGCTTTTTAAGCTACGCAGGTCTACTATCGATCAGGATTAGACAGTTGACGCTGGAGGAATTGATGTTGTGCCGGAGGTGATCATGTCAGGATATTGGATGTTGAGCCGGAGGTTTGATCGACAATCGGCTGAAAGCTTCGTACGTCGGGCATCGGGCCAAGATGCATGTTGCGCCAAGGATATCGAGGTTGCGGAGGTCATCCGCCGATTAGGCAATGGACCACAAAAGAGGACGATGTGCCGAAGGATCGGACGAAGCGCCGACCAATGACATGCCTAGCAACTGAATGTCAATTCGTGTTGTAATAACTATCTAGATCGAAGTAGAGTGTTTGTTTATTTGTGTGCAGGATTAACTACGATGAAGATAAAGATGTAAAGTGAAACAAAGTGCTGGAAGACAAGTGGGATGGATCATTGGGAGTTCGAGAGTTCGATGGAAGCCCGAAGATTTGTTGGGAGTAGTTGCCGGAACCGACCGAGAACGAGTAGGGAGCTTACCGAAGGGTTTTCGGAAGTTCACCGGAAGGTTCATCGGAAGTTCGTGGAGCTTGCCAAGAAAGATCGAAGCTTGCTAAAGAAGCTTGATGGAACTCGCCAAGATCATCATGAAGTCCGGGAGCTTGCGGGAGTCCGCAGAATGGTTTCCGAGGGTTCGACGAAAGACCGCCGGAAGTTCGCCGAAAGCTCACCGAAAGAAGTTTTGGCTTATGGACTTTGAAATAGCTTAAAAAATATCTTAAAATTTATATTTAGCACATAATTTAGTTTAGGATTATGTGTTAATCCTATAAACCAAATTTGAGCCAATTTGGACTTCGTTTGGATCGGTTTCGGCTGAGTTTTCGGCCGAAACCACTGTGCTGAAAATGACCTGGGCGGTTGAACCGCCCCAGGCTGGGCGGTGGCACTGCCCAGAGGCCGAGAGGTGGGCGGTGGAACCGCCCAGGCTGGCGGTAGCACCACCCCTGCTGTGTCGATCTGCCAGATCGACAGTGGTAGAACTGCCTCGACAAAGCGTAGCAGCCATGACACCAAGAAACTCAAAATGAATTCAAATTTGGAGCCCAAATTTAAATCACTTTGAGGCCTATAAATACCCCTCACATTTTTGGTTGAAAGGGGTCTAGAACTGAAAAAAAGAAGTAGGAAACTCTCTTGAAAGTGTATCAAATCTTCCATCTAAGTCTTAAGAGTGTTCTAGTCCAAGAGAGGGGTAAGAGTGCTTGTAAGGGTTATCTCCTAAACCCATCAAAAGGAGAGAAGTTGTAAGGGAGTTCATCCTCGCTCGTTGGAAGGAGGATAGCTAGTGGAAAGCCGGTGGCCTCAAGTAAAGAGGAATCGGGAGTGGATGTAAGTCGGATGACCGAACCACTATAAAAACGGTTTGCATTTATTTTCTTGCATTTACCTTTCTGCAAACCTCCTTTTCTTCACTGCATAACTTACTCATCACTGCCTTCTTCTTCTCTAAATACTCCCTACTTTAAGCACCTTCCATTACGCTTTAATCGAAATCGGTTTTAGTCAAAAACATGATTTTTATCATACGAAGTTTCCGAAACTTGTTCAAATCATTGAAAATCTATCATTTTTTACCGCTGCACTAATTCACCCCCCCCCTCTTAGTGCCGCTCGATCCCGTGATGAGGACATTATTGAGAACTTTGAACTTCGAATACTAAATCTTAATAAGTTCATTAAATAAAAATCTAAAATAAACAATGAACTTGAACAGAGGAAGAGGCCACCAATGAAGAAGAAGAAGACTCACCAAGAAGAATCAAGTAAAGAAGAAGCAAACTACGCTTTGACGGTTTTCGACAATGAGGTAAGAAACTCACCCAAGTTGTTTTTACCTTATTATGAAATTACTTGAAATTTTTAGGAGTGCTTAATTTAGTTGGTAGGAAATAAAAAAATTATTTTCAAATATTTTCCTGCTTTTTCTACTAGAATTTTTGAAAAATAAAAACTTGAATGATGTTTGTACGATGTGTGATAATATATGTACACCTAATAGGATTAATCCATGCATGTGTATCTTGATGAATTACGTTGGTTTTCGATTTGAAACATGATGTTTGACGATTTTATATCATGCATGTTATGTTTTGAAATTTTGAATGATTCAATTTCATGAATGATGCTTGCATGATTATTGACAAATGCTTGTTTAAATCCATGAATATCTACGACTTTTCATGAATGATGTATGATTTCTCACACTAAGCTAAATAATCTTATTATAACTAATAATAATGAAAGAAAGAATGTTAGAATGATTTTGATGATGCATGAGGATTTGTCAAAATGATTATTTGAAATCCCACATTTTAAAATGATGTGTTTTGATGTTCTTTACGATGAAATTTGGTTTTAACCATGATACTTATCTTCTAAAACTTGAGCACACTTACATGAAACATACAACTTAAAATGAAACATATTATCATGTTGAATCGAATTTTTGTAGGAAAATGCCTTATGTGTAATGTGCTATATTTTTGGCTCTTGATGATCTATTTTATGAGATTTTGACTTTATGTCATGAACTTTCGTGTCTATCTCTATTTGACATTAAAAGGCAAATGCATACTTGTATGAAGATTCACATAAATTGAAATGCTATTATTTTCTATCCTACTGAGATTAATGAACTCATTTCATGAATCTTGTGGATCTCATGAAAATAATCATAATCAATATGTTAAAAATAAATGTGTATCATGTTTTTAGTCTTAACGATTTTATTTGAAACTTGCTTTTTGGATCTATATGAAAACATGAGCATACTCGTATGAAAACAATTTGCATGAAATGAAACATATAAAAATGAGAAAATGCACTATCATGATGTCTTATGCTTGATGTGTTTCATCTTAATGGTTTTCATAATGAAATTTTCCTTTACATCTTGAACTTTCATGATTGTCTCAATTTGATATTAAAGGCAAAGATATACTTACATGAAGTAACTCATAAAAAGAAAATGCATAATTCTTGAAATTTGTCTCTCTAAAGTTCTCGAATTTTTGATAAAAGACAAATGATGAATCTATGTATATTATGTTCTTAAATCTCGAGAATGATTTGGTAATTTGATTACAAGTTTTGAGTTAACAAAATGAGTTTGAATGATTTTATGACTCCTCTCTTGATCTCTTGAAAATCATGACTTTGAATTCTTGACTTGAGATATTTTATGTGAATTGAAATACTTTCTCCTATAATTGCTTACTTTTTCATTTAAGAGAAAAACAATTCAAGTCTTGATATATTGATAAGTGATACTTGAAATTATTTTTATGATTCATGATGAATTTAGATCTATCATGCATAAATCAAGTTATTACTTTTACTATCAAATGAATCATGAGATTTGACATAATATCTTTCATGATATAGAAATGACAAGAATTCTTTGGCTTGTATGCCTTATGTGGCAATTGAAAAATTGATATAAAAGAAATTTTTCTTATGATGAATTAATGAATCATGACTTGATCTATGAGAATGATATGTTTTTATGCATCATGATTCTTGGTTGTATACTCTTTATCATGAATTGAAAATGACGCTAAAGAAAATATTTGTGAATCATGATTTTGATTTCTCAAAACTCAATATTTGAATCTTTATGAATTCATGATTTTGATAACTTCATATGTCTTTTAGAATTTATGACATGATATGATTGAATCATTAATTTACTCTTCTTTATCATAGCTTGAGAATAAATGTTTTTGAATCATGGTTGACAACCTTTATATTTTTGAAATTACATATGATGAGTAATGATAGCTTGAATGCATGAATCAAGTGGTCTTGCTATCTATTACCAAATGAATCATGTCCTTTTTGACTTTTCTTGATATGATATCCTTCATGACATGATTTATTTGTATTGTTGTCTTGTATGCATCATGTGATGTTTGATATATTGATTGATACAAATTTAAATGATGTGAAAAGTTGTTAAAGGAAAAAAACAATCCAAATTTTGATATTTCAATATTTGATGCTTGGAATATTTTAAAATATGATCTTGATGAGAATGTTTCAAATTGCTCTTTTTATCTCATGAATCTTTATCTTGATCTTGTTAAGAAAAAATTTTAATAAACCATGAATCATATCTTTGGTATTCGTGAATTGATCCTTATTGATTTCTTTCATGAATTCTTTGCATCTATTGCTTTGAACTTTTAAATTTTGATGAATCAAGAATTTTTCTCTTATATGACTTCTTCTCCTATTTGTCATGATTTGAAGATTTATGAAAATTTTTATTGATGCAAGTTGATAAATGATATGAAAAGAGGATGTAAAGGAAATATTTGTATTTGATCCTCCTATTCTTTTTGACAAGGACAAAGGGAGAGAAAAATTGCTACATTGCAATTTCACAAGAAGTTAAGGATTACTATCTCAAAGGATACATATATTGCTATCTTGTCTATCTCAAGAAGAGAAAATGCTAAACTTAGAAAATTTGTATTTCTACACTTGTCATGCTTCTATGATTGTATGTTGTAATATTTTGCTTGCATATTTAAAGTGATGAAATGCTTACACAAATTGATTGCATATCATAAAGGAAGCAAAGAAAGTGCAACTTACACATCTTTGAATACAATTTGCTTGCACTTCTCAAAGGAGAATAGAAAAACTTATGATCATAAAGTGCTATCTTGCCTATCATGAGAAACTTGCTATGCTTAAATATTGTATGATGTGATTAATAGCTAGTGTGTTATAAAACTTTTATATCTTTTAAACAAGCTATGATGCAACTTCTCCTTTTTGTTGATGACATAGGGGGAGAAGTAGATTGATGAGTTCATGCATTGAATTGAATATTTTATATATTTGCATGATGAATTAATGTTTCTCATAACTTGTGATGAATATTGTTTGGATTTGGGATAATCCAAGTGTTCTATCAATGACATATTGATAGGGGGAGTTTGGTTAAACTCCAAGGAGTTATGGTTAACTCCGTTAGTCATCAATTAGTTGTCATCATCAAAGAGGGGGAGATTGTTGAATCTCGGATTTTGATGATGAAACTAATTGATTGTGTTTTGTTGTCTAACTACATTTTGAGTTATGCAGGTCTACTATCGATCAGGATTAGACAGTTGACACTAGAGGAATTGACGTTGCGCCGGGTGATCACGTCAGGATATTGGATGTCGAGCCAGATGTTCGGTCGACAATCGACAGAAGACTTCATACGTTGGGCATCGGGCCAAGAAGAGCATGTTGCACCAAGGATATCAGGGTTACGGAGGTCAACCGCCGATTAGGCAACAAAAAGCAAGAGAGGTCGATCGCTGAAGAATCGGATGAAGCGCCAACCAATGACGTGCTGGGCAACTGAATGTCAATTCGCATTATAATAATTGTCTAGATCAAAGTAGAGTTTTGTTTATGTGTATGCAGGATTAACTACCATAACGATGAAGACGTAAAGTGAAACAAAGTGCCGGAAGATAAGTGTGATGGATCGTTGAGAGTTCAAGAGTTCGATGGAAGTTCGAAGATTCGTTGGGAGTGCTGCCGGGACTGGCCGAGAATGAGTAGGGAGCTTGCCAAAGGGTTTTCGGAAGTTCGCTGGAAGGTTCATCAGAAGTTCGTGGAGCTTGCCAAGAAAGATTAGAGCTTGCTAAAGAAGCTTGTTGGAACTCGCCAAGATCATCGTGAAGTCTAGGAGTTTACCGGGAGTCCGTAGAATGGTTTCCGGAAGCTCACCTGAAGAAGTCTTGACTTATCGGACTTTATAATAGCTTAGAAAATATCTTTAATTTCATAGTTAGCACGTTAATTTGGGTTAAGATTATGTGTTAATCTTATAACCCATGTAGGGGCCCATTGGGCCTTGTTTCGGACTGGTTTGGGCTGAGTTTAAGGCCCAAACTAGTGTGCTGAAAAGAGCTGGGCGGTGGCACCACCTAGTGGCCGAGAGCCTGGACGGTGGCACCGCCCAGCACCCGAGAGCATGGGTAGTGGCACCATTGCTCTGGGCGGTGGAACCGCCCAATATACTATCAGTCTGGCAACTAACAGGCGATGGCACCGCCAACGCCGGGAACAACGAAAGTGATTCAAATTTGGGCTCCAAATTTAAGTCATCTTGAAGCCTATAAATACCCCTCTCATTCATGGATAAAAGGGGGTCTAGAACTGAGAAAGAAGAGAAAACTCTCTTGAAAAAGTGTCAAAATCTTCCCTCCTAGCATTAAATGTGTTCTAGTCCAAGAGAGGGGTGAGAGGCCTTATAAGGGTTACCTCCTAAGCCCATCAAAAGGAGAAGAGTTGTAAGGGAGTTCATCCTCGCCCATTAGAAAGAGGATAGTTAGTTGAAAAGCTGGTGGCATCAAGTGAAGAGGAATCGGGAGTGGATGTAATTCACATGACTGAACCACTATAAATCGATTTGCATTTACTTTCTCGAAACTTACTTTACTACAAATCATCTTCACTTTGCTGCCTTACTTACTCAACTTCCTCTTCATCTTCTTATGTATGCTTTCAAGTTAAAACGCAATCGAAATGGTTTCAAACAAAACATTACTTTCAATAGTACGAAGGTTTCCGAAAGTTGTTTTAAATCACAAAAATTTATCGTTCTTTACCACTGCACTAATTCACCCTGCCCCCTCTTTATCGTTCTTTACCGCAGTAGGCGGGCGCAATAATCACAGGTGTTGCCCCTCTCGTGGGTAGGCGTCGCTCGCGCAAGCGCCACCCATGGGGCAGTGCCCGTAAGCGCTGCCCCTTGCGGGTGGCGTCGCCCCTCCGTAACGCTCGCAACGCCCATAGCGGGTGCAGCGCCTGCAGGCGCTGCCTACCCCTTGCAGGCATGCCGCAGGCCACTGGTGCAAGTAGCCTGCAGGCGCTGCCTACTTGTAGCCTGCAGCCCACCGGCCGACTGCATGTAAACCGTCGATGGTGGCCAAGGCTACAAGCAGCCTTTGGCCGTTTTATGAGCGCAACGAGGGCAACAACAGTTGCTTCTCTTCCTCGTCTTTTGCACTAATAATTTGATGACAAAAGGTATTCTAAATCATAACATATATAGTTTAAGATTCGATCTTCGTACGAACAACTTGTCTTTGATACCACTGTTGGGAAATCCAAGAGGGCGACATCTCATGCACAGTGAAAGAACAAAAAACAAAAATATTAGATTTCCACGAAAGGTTCCGTCATCGTGCGAAGATCGATGTGTCAAAAATAAATCTATAAAAATTACATGTGTAAAAGAAAGTACATAGGGAGATTGTATATCCCTGAATCCCTACAGATCTGTAGGAGAGGATGAAGAAAGTCAAGCGCCATCCTCTCTAGCAGTATCCACATGGTAGGAACTACAACGATGCTCCTCTCTTGGGAGAGGAAAATAAAATGTGGCTATCAAGAGAACCCCTAGCCTGTGGAGCTTTGATTCCCTCCTATTTATAGAGGCCCCTTGTAAACTCTAATGGATCTTGCCCTGTTGGGTATTGGATCTCTATCCAATTACCCACGCCTCTTGGATTAGTGGGTCTCTACCTAATAATCTCTTATTAGCTCTTATTGGATCTCATCTTAGGATCCAATAATTCAGGGGCTTAACGGATATCCAATAAGTTAGGGGCTTCGACAGATATCTCATATCCAAACCTCTACTCGTCGTAACACCTACCATATGTGTGTGACCCTCTAGGCCCAATATCAAGCTAGCCGTGAGTCATACTTATCAGAACTCCTTCTGACTCAGTGAATTATTATCTCTATAATAATTCACCCGACTCATCGACTACAGACGTACTAGGCCACTATGCCGCAATCACCAAACGATATAGGGGAATCCAATCCTTTGGACCTATCTATCCTTAGTTACCATATATCTATAGTCCCTCATCCATCTAATATTCTAGAGATCCTATACGGGGCATGGTGCTATCAGGCCCATACAGTCTCTCCTCGAGTCTTGCTCTAATCGGATTCTCCCAGAGAACTCTTTCTCTCTCAATCCGAATAACCTTGGCCAAGGATTTGTTCAAGCAAGAATACATGAGATATTCCTCTCATGATACCGAGAGTAGATGAACCTCTATTGACACTCAATAGCCCTCGTAAACTTGGCTACCACTCCCAATAACCGGCTATACTAGATCTGGAACTTCTAAACCTATAAGTCCAGTATCAAAGAGTGGAGTACTCATACATGACATCCTTGGTGTCCCAAGTCTAAGGACCAGATACACTACTAGGACTATGAAATCGCTATCTGACGTGAGGTATCAATAACCATCCAACATTCCATTAGTGGTTCAATCAGTGAACTCATTCTCCAATATGCACCTGTACTGTATCCTTAGTGTCTCCACATGAATAGCTATGAGACTAGCCACCTCCATCATATAGACAAGTATACAACACACCGGTCTATCCAGTTATCTCGATGTCCCTTTCGAGTAACCTATGATCAGGATTATTTAGAGTCTATGTTTAAAGGTGAATCGGTCTTATTATCGTGATCTCATCACGATCCGATTCCCATTGTACAGATCCAAGGACATCACAATATATGCAACACATAAGATAAAGTGATAAAATGCCTAATAATAATAAGCAAAAAGAAAGAGTGCATATCAAGTCACATGTGCCATCACTCATATGATTGGCTTGTATGACACATATGACTAGCACAAATACTAGTAGGTCGTAACACACAACAGAATTAAATGAAAATCACAATCAAATATGATACCAAGATTTACGTGGAAAACTCCTCCAACGTGAAGGGTAAAAACTACAGGGCAAACCATAGAAAATCCACTATAAAAATAATAAATGTATAATTCTCTAAGTCTCTTGCCCAAAACCTAAGCAACAATTATAAGAGATTAACTAGGATATAAGGATCATATCACTGTGCATAATATCCAAAACCTCCCCAAGCAATCACAGTAAGAGTTTATTGAATCTCGAATTTTGATGATGAAACTAATTGATTATGTTTTGTGATCTAACTACGTTTTGAGTTACGCAGGTCTACTATCGATCAGGATTAGACAGTTGATGCTGGAGGAATTGACATTGCGCCGGAAGTGATCATGTTAGGATATTGGACGTCGAGCCGGAGGTTCGGTCGACAATCGGTAGAAGGCTTCGTTCGTCAAGCATCGGGCCAAGAAGAGCATGTTGCGCCAAGGATATCGGGGCTACGGAGGTCAACTGCCGATTGGGTAACAAAACGCAAGAGAGGACGATACACCAAAGAATCAGATGAAGCACTGACCAATGACGTGCCGGGCAACAGAATGTCAATTCGCGTTGTAATAATTGTCTAGATCGAAGTAGAGTTCTGGTTTGTGTGTGTAGGATTAACTATGATAACGATGAAGATGTAAAGCGAAATAAAGTACCGGAAGACAAGTGTGATGGATCGTTGGGAGTTCAAGAGTTCGACAGAAGTCTGAAGATTCATTGGGAGTGCTGTCGGAACTGATCGAGAATGAGTAGGGAGCTTGCCGAAGGGTTTTCAGAAGTTCGTTGGAAGGTTCGTCGGAAGTTCACGGAGCTTGCCAAGAAAGATCAGAGCTTTCCAAAGAAGCTCGTTGGAACTCGGCAAGATCATCGTGAAGTTCAGGAGCTTGCCGGGAGTCCGCAGAATGGTTTCCGAGGGTTCGCCGGAAATTCATCGGAAGCTCGCCGGAAGAAGCCTTGATTTGTCAAACTTTGTAATAGCTTAGGAAATGTCTTTAATTTTGTAGTTAGCATGTTAATTTGGATTAGGATTAGGTGTTAATCCTATAACCCAAGTAAGGGCCAATTGAGCCTTGTTTTGGACTGGTTTGGGCCAAGTTTAAGGCCCACACCAGTATGTTGAAAAGGCCCGGGCGATGGCACCGCCCAGGACCCGAGAGCCCAGGCTGGGGTGGTGGCATTGCCCAGTGCCCAAGAGCCCAGGCGATGGCACCGCTGGGCTGGGCGGTGGTACCGCCACTAGGAAGCAAGCCCAGGCGGTGGCACCACCGGGCTGGGTGGTGGCACTGCCTGGTACATTGATTGTGTCAGTGTTAGATTGGCGGTGGTACCGCTAGAATGATGTAGTTCGAGGCAATTCAAATTTGGGCTCCAAATTTAAATTCTCTTGGGGTCTATAAATACCCTAGATGTTCTTGCTAAGAGGGGAAGAAGTTTGCAAGAAAACTAAGGGAAAACTCTGTCATTTGAAGTAGAAATCTCTCATCCAAAAGTTTAGAAGTATCCTTAAGAGAGGTGTTGAGGAAAGCTTTGTAAATAGAGTTTATAAAAGGGAGTTTGTCTTCGCCCGTTGGAAGGAAGGCAGCTAGTGGAAAGCCAGTGGCCTCAAGCGAAGAGGAATCGAGAGTGGATGTAGGTCGGATGACCGAACCATTATAAAAACGATTTGTGTTTATGTTCTTGCATTTACCTTTCTGCAAATTGTCTTTTCTTCGCTGCTCAACTTACTCATCACTGCCTCTTTCCTCTCTAAACATTCCCTACTTTAAGCACTTTTCATTATGCTTTAATCAAAATTGATTTTAGTCAAAAATGTGATTTTTATCGTATGAAGTTTCCAAACTTGTTTAAAATCACAGAAATTTATCGTTCTTTACCGCTGCACTAATTCACCCCCCCCCTCTCTTAGTGCCACTCGATCCCTAACAATTGGTATCAGAGCCATGTTATTTCTCATTCGGATTTACACCCGTGAGAAATGACTCTTCATGACTTTCAAGAGGGCTTTTCGGTTGTTTGTCCTCCGTTGTTTAACGGGTCGGACTACACCTATTAGAAAACTCGAATGAGAGTTTTTCTGCTTTCAATGGATTTGGATTTGTGGAACGTTATTGAAAATCATTTTCAATTTCCCTCTAAACCGATGAACGAATGGTCAGATTTGGAGAAAAGGTCTTTTTCTTTGAATGCTAAGGCTATGAATGTCTTATTTTGCGCTTTAGACAAAAATGAGTTCAATCGGATTTCTACGTGCGAAACGGCTTTTGAAATTTGACGAACACTTGAAATCATGCACGAGGGAACTAATAGAGTCAAAGACTCGAAAGTAAACCTCTTATTGCATGATTTTGAGTTTTTTCGAATGAAATCAAGCGAAACTATCAACGACATGTACACCCATTTTACGGATATCGTCAATAGTCTAAGAGCTCTTGGTAAATATTTTTCAAATTTTGAACTCATAAGCAAGATCTTAAGATCCCTTCCAAAAAGGTAGGATCCTAAAGTAACCGCAATACAAGAAGCTAAAAATCTAAATGACCTTCCAATAGAAGAACTCATTGGCTCACTAATGATATATGAAATGAGCCTCCTAGAACATTTTGAACTTATTGAACACTTGAACCACCTTCCAAAGGATAGGAAGGATTTGGAACTCCGGATAATTGAATACCACTTGAGTGATGACTCAAGTGATGAGGACATTGAACACATAACAATGCATTTTAACAAGTTCATTAAACAAAAATCTAAAACTAAAAATGAACTTGAATGAAAGAAGAGGCCACCAATGAAGAAGAAGAAGGCTCACTAAAAAGAATCAAGTAAAGAAGAGGCAAATTGGGCTTTGATAGGCTTCATCAATGACGTAAGTATTTCACCCGAAATGTTTGTACGTTGTTATGAAATTACTTGATATATTTTTCATGAATTGCTTAACTTAGCTAGTAGGAAATAAATAATTTTTCAAATAATATATCATGCTTTTCCTTCTAGTATTTTTGAAAAGTTAAACAAATTAAAATGATACTTGCATGATTTGTGATATTGCCTAGGATTAATCCATGCATGTGTATCTTGATGGTTTTGTATCGATTTTTGGTTTTGACATAATAAATCAATTAGCATGATTATACGTCTAATAGCATTAATCCATGATTGTGTATTTCGGTTTTCATACTTAATGATATTATGCATGAGAATTTGAAATAATGATATCCTATGTTTTGGAATGATGCCTTGATGGTCTTGACAAAACTTGTGAATCGGATTTATACGATGATGCTTTAGGTTCTAAATATGATGCTTGACATTTTCATAAACATCTCTCGAACATACTCAACCTAAAATGAAACACTTAAAAAATACATGAATGTGATAAATTCATGTTAATCTTTGTTTCAAAACAAGATGCATTGTTTGTTATACAAAAAATGCATCATCATGATAATGGCACGTTTCATGATAATGCTTGCACACCAAATGTGATTAAAGATAGTAGCAAGCATATTGATGATTTCGCTTTCAACATAATGCATGGCCTTTTACATAAAAATTGAAAATGTTCTATCATTTTTTTTATATATATGGTCTTGACGGTTTTATGATGAAACTTATGTCTCATTTTTAAATGTTGAAACATACTTTCATAAAAGACTTGCGCACACCTTATGATAATGATGAAATGAAAATATTATAAGGATGTTATCATACTTGAAAGTTATGGAATCATGCTGAATGATTTATTTTAAGAAATTTGTCTTTTCACTCTTGAATGTAATACTCATTTTTATTAAAGAAAAAGGCATGCTTATATGAAGTAAATCACAAAAAGAAAATGCATAATCTTGAATATTCTTCTATCTCTAAAGTTTTCGGTCTTGATGAATCCATGAGAATCTCTTGAATCGAATCTTTTGGAAAATACCACATACTTAATGTGATTTGACTTAATGATCATTATGATGAAATTTTTCTTTCCATCTTGAATGTTGACATTTTATTTTAAGGCAAATGCATGCTTATAAGAAGCAAATCACATGATAGAAATTTATAAAAATGAAATGCAATCCTCTATCTTATCGATTTTTCAATAAATCTATGCTTGTCATGTATGAATTTATTGAATATAATTTTGAGGATGATTTCGGATTTGACAAATGTTTGATTCATATTTATGATGTGAGATACATTTTAAATATGAATCATGTTCAATGCTTCAACCATGTTCTATCTCCCTTAATTTACTTTGTTCTCCTATAATTCCTTTTTTATTTACTAAAGAGGAGAACTTACCAAATAAATCATGAATTCAAATGAAATGATACAAATGAATTACTTATCGATATATCTTTTTGAAATATCTTTTTAATGTGATGTTGATAACTTGAGATGTCCTTTCAAATTCATGGCATGAGATGATTGAATCTTTGACTTACTCTTTTTATCATGGCTTGAAAATGAATATTTAAAATCATGCTTGACAATTTACTTTATGAGATTTAGCCTTTATGTCTTGAATATTCATGCTTGTTTCTATTCAACATAAAAGAAGACAAAGGCATGTTTATACGAAATCAATGTAAATCATAAAAAAAGTGAAATGAATGATTTTTGAAATTTTTGATTTTTCATGAAAGACAAGTGATGAATTCATTTAGTATATTTTGTGAATATCCTATGAATAAAATTTTAATGATGGATTGTCGAGTTAACAAATTGATTTGAACGAGATCATTTGTTTCAAGTGAATCATGAACCTTCTTTTAATTTCTTGACAAAATTTCTTATACATGAAATAAATTATTTTCCTTGCTATTTGCTACCAAATGAATCATAATCGATATCATTGCCATTATATCTCCTATGATTCATGTGTAGAGAAAGAATTTATAAATCATGATCCAATGAGATTTCTTATACAATAATGAAGTTCTTTATATATGTCAAGATCGTTTATCATGCTTCTTCCGGTTATGAAAAGAAAAATTTTCACATAAAATGCAACTTATCTTTTTATTTCTCAGAACTTAAATACTTGAATTTTTATGAATTTGTAATCTTGATATCTTTGATGATGAATCATTATTAAAAGGGCATGTCACATGAATTATGTTCTTGTTGATTCTCTTAAGTTTTGATGTCATATCTTTCATGACCTAGAAGTGATATGATTTCTTTGCCTTGAGTGATAAATTTAATATTTAATATAAATAAAATTTGCTTTATGATGAATCATTGAATCATGACTTGATCTATGAGAATGATATGTTTTATTTGTATCATGATTCTTGGTTGTATACCATTTATCATGAATTGATACTAAAGAAAATTGTTATCTATATCGTGATCTTGATGTCTTATTCTTGAATGAAATTTTCTTGATGAATTCATAGATATAAACCTTCTCTTTTATCTTTATTGATTGTCGTAGGTTCAAAATTCATGTAAAGGGAAGCACTCTTCCCTTCTCTTTGACAAAAACAAAGGGTGAGAAGATTTATTGCTAGATTGTGACTTCAATGAAAAATTTGCTAGCTCGATCATTGAAATAAAGGAACATCCTATCTTGAACATTTTAAAAGCTACTACCAAGCAAAGTGTAAACTTGCACAAGAAGCAAGTGATAAAAAATTACTATCTTGCTTATCTTTAGAAAGAATTTAAAAACTTACTATGATTAAATGTTTTAAAGTGATGTATATTGAATATCTTGATTGATAGCTAGTATGATTGTAAAATTTGCATATCCTTGAAAACTAACTATGATGCAACTTCTCCTTTTTGTTAATGACATAGGGGGAGAAGTAGATTGATGACTTCATGCATTGAATTTAATATTTTATATATTTGCATGATGATTTAATGTTTTTTATAATTTGTGATGAATCTTGCTTAGATTTGGGATAATCCAAGTGCTCTATCAATGACATATTGATAGGGGGAGTTTGGTTAAACTCCGGAGAGTTATGGTTAACTCCGGGGAGTTATGGTTAACTCTGGGGAGTTATGGTTAACTCCGTTAGTCATCAATTAGTTGTCATCATAAAAAAGGGGGAGATTGTTGAATCTCAAATTTTGATGATGAAACTAATTGATTATGTTTTGTGATCTAACTGCGTTTTGAGTTACGCAGGTCTACTATCGATCAGGATTAGACAGTTGACGCTGAAGGAATTGACATTGCACCGGAAGTGATCACATCAGGATATTGGATGTCGAGCAGGAGGTTCGGTCGATAATCGACAGAAGGCTTCATACGTCGGACATCAGGCCAAGAAGAGCATGTTGCGCCAAGGATATCGGGGCTATGGAGGTCAACCACCGATTAGGCACCAAAATGCACGAGAGGACGATGCACCAGAAAATTAGACGAAGTACCAACCAATGACGTGCCAGGCAATAGAATGTCAATTCGCGTTGTAATAATTGTCTAAATCGAAATAGAGTTCTGGTTTGTGTGTATAGGATTAACTACGATAACGATGAAGACGTAAAGCGAAACAAAGTGCTGGAAGACAACTGTGATGGATCATTGGGAGTTCGAGAGTTCGACGAAAGTTCAAAGATTCGTTGGGAGTACTGCCGGAACTGGTCGAGAACGAGTAGGGAGCTTGCCGAAGTGTTTTTGAAAGTTCGTCGGAAGGTTCGTTAGAAGTTCGCGGAGCTTGTCAAGAAAGATTGGAGCTTGCCAAAGAAGCTCGTTGGAACTCACCAAGATCATCGTGAAGTCCAAGAACTTGCCGGGAGTCCGCAGAATGGTTTCCGAGGGTTCATCGGAAGACCGTCGGAAGTTCACTGGAAGCTCACCGGAAGAAGCCTTGACTTGTCGGACTTTGTAATAGCTTAGGAAATGTCTTTAATTTTACAATTAGTATAATAATTTGGGTTAGGATTAGGTGTTAATCCTATAACCCAAGTTAGGGCCAATTGGGCCTTGTTTTGGACTGATTTGGGTCGAGTTTAAGGCCCAAACCAGTGTATTGAAAAGGCCCAAGCGGTGGCACTGCCCAAGACCCGAGAGCCCAGCCTAGGCGGTGGCACCGCCCAATGCCCGAGAGCTTGGGCGGTGGCACCGTCAGGCTGGGCGGTGGTACCACCGCTAGGCAGCAAGCCTAGGCGGTGGCATCGCTTGGTACATTGATTGTGTAAGTGTCAGACTAGCAGTGGTACCGCCAGTGTCAGGCGGTGGTACCGCCAGAATAATGCAGTTCAAGGTAATTCAAATTTGAACTCCAAATTTGAATCCTCTTGGGGTCTATAAATACCCCAGATGTTCTTGCTAAGAGGGGAAGAAATGTGCAAGAAAACTAAAGGAAAACTCTATCATTTGAAGTAGAAATCCCTCCTCCAAAAGTTTAAAAGTACTCTTAAGAGAGGTGTTGAGGGAAGCTTTGTAAACAGAGTTTATAAAAAGGAGTTTGTCTTCGCCCGTTAGAAGGAAGGCAGTTAGTGGAAAGCCGGTGGCCTCAAGCAAAGACGAATCGGGAGTGGATGTAGGTCGGATGACCGAACCACTATAAAAATGATTTGTATTTATGTTCTTGCATTTACCTTTCTGTAAACTATCTTTTCTTCGCTACTCAACTTACTCATCACTGCCTCCTTCCTCTCTAAACACTCTCTACTTTAAGTACTTTTCATTACGCTTTAATGGAAATCGGTTTTAGTCAAAAACATGATTTCTATCGTACGAAGTTATCGAACTTGTTTAAAATCACAGAAATTTATCGTTCTTTACCGCTGCACTAATTCCCCCCCCCCCTCTTAGTGCTACTCAATCCCTAACAGAGTTCACTACAGATCTGATCTAACCTGAGATGAGATGAGAATACTATTTGGATGAATTGGAACAATCTCTATGTTGTCCTTGTCTTCCCTTTCTTTTTCTCTTGTTTTTCTATCTTTTTCTCCTTATTTTTAAATCACCTTGCTACTGTAAAATTTCTGCTCTTTTGCTATAGTTTTTCTCTAATTTTCGCAACCACCACAGCCCCCTAATTAAACTTGGGGTTTAGGTTGAGAGGTGGACTGTGGGTAGTGGGCTGTTAAAGCCCACTATGGAGGATACCACCTCTGTCACGCGCCCTGAAATTATCACATTTAGGAGGTGTGACCCTGTCTTAAAATACATAACATTAAAATTTTAACAACAATCTAATCCTAGAATCCAAACTAACATTTGAGGATACAGAGAAATATTCAAATATCAATCATATCTATAAAACCTATGTAGTTTATAATCATACATCACATCACTTAAACAATTATGAAAACCCAAACCAACTTAACAAAATATTAACCGCACTTATAAGTCCTCAAGCATAAGAATTTATACAATCAAAACTCCAACCATTTACCATAAATTTATATCATCATAATCTAAACTCAACATTCCAAAATTCCAACCATGCGAGGTCTTTTAAAGCTTTTACATGATACATCAATCCAAATCTATCGACAACATCTCATTTTATTCAAAATACATTTATAAAACAATAACATAATAATCCACAATAGTTTGTCACAATCTGAATAGCTTTCCACTACCTCAGCCCAATTGTAACATTTCAGTGAGTGACAAGCTAACCTGAAAAGGGGTTATATAGCAATAGAGTGAGTTACAAAGCTCAGCAAATGACAAACATATCCAGAATAAAAATGATAGCTTCAAACAAACTTGATATCAAAATATAAGGTGGAGATACAAGAATTCATGGATATCAACTCAATGGATACAGAATTGCAAATGTCATTTCATTCAAAACATATTTGATTCATAACAAATGGAGTAAAGACTAATTGGAGCATATCAAATAACATATGAAATATTTCGAAGCATATCAAAGGCATATGAAACATTTCGGAGCAATGGTGTATGAAATGTTTCAGAAGATATCAAAGGCAATACGAAATATTTCGGTGCATATAAATGGCATATGAAATGCTTCGGAGTATGTCAAAGGCATATGAAATATTTCGGAACATATCAATAACATATGAAATGTTTCGAAGTATATCAAGGGCAAATGAAACATTTCAAATATATCAAGGATGTATGAAATATTTCAGAGCATATCAAGGGCATTTGAAACATTTCGGAGCATATCAATGGCGCATAGGACATTTCGGAGCATATCAATGGCACATAAGATATTTTAGAGCATATCAATAACATACGAAATATTTTGAAGCATATCAATGACAAATAAAATATTTCAGAATAATATCAATAGTATATGAAATATTTCAGAGCATAGCAATATAACAAATAAGAAATAGAAGCTCGAATGTCATATTTGGTATTACATTCATTTCATTCTTATCCAAAGCACATATAGAAGCACATAACCAAAGCTTTGGATATTATATCAAAAACATAGAGGGCGCTATGGGATTACATACATAATATGGTTCATCCATTTCTGGATGACTACCAAACATAAGTTTGAGCATCATGGGCTCTAAGCATATACCTTTTACCATTTCTGGCAAAAGTCCAAATAATCCCTTTATCATTTCTGGTAAAGGTCCAAATTATCCTACAAGACACCAAAGTACAAAAATATAGTGTAAACAATAAAGTTGATGCATATCAGAAGCACATACGGAATAATGAAACGTATATGCGCCTATACAAAACAATTCAATACAAATAGAAACTTTGCATAATAGATTTAGGTATACAAATAATTGAATGATAAGGGTATACAAGAATTCAAAACAATAACATAAAGCTCGAATTGAAGAAAGGATTTTAGTTGAAATCAATTTCCAAAGGGATGAAACAACAATAGGCAATATCGACAAAAGTTTGATTCTGGCAGAATTTGAAAGGCACATTGCATAAACTATTTAAATTATGAAATATGCTCTAATTTACTCGAAATAGGTGTCATTTAAAAGATATATCATTTAGATAAATAAAGTTCTGCATGAATTAGAGTTTTCAATAAAGAGTTATAAATAGTTTAGTAACCAAAGATCAGAGAATATTATCTTTATTTTATAGAATTTATAGAGATGATTAGAATAGATGTTTTAATAGGTATTTGTATCTCAAATCTTTCAATATTAGTATCAAAAGAAAGATCTAGAAGTCTAATTTCTCATGGAATAGGATTTATAATAATTTAATTTTTAGACAGAGAGTTACATATAAAAGAGTACTAAAAGGTCAAAACCGATAATCTCTATTTTACATATTTTATAGGATTAGATAAAATAACAGTTTGGATAAACATTTAGACTTCAAATTTGATAATATTAGTATCACAAGAAAGATATTTGAGTCTATTTTCGGATAAACTAAGTTTTGTTAAAATCAAAGTTCGCTACAAAAAGTTATAGCAAGGATAATACTAAAAGGTTAAAATTTTAAAAATTTTGACATAATCTTTCGAATTTAAAAGAATTGAGATAAAAACAAAGTTTAAGATTGCCATAAGATGGTTTAGAATATTTATCTTAGAAAATTTTGATTCCCAAATATGAGAAATTAATGCAAAACCTCAAGCCAAAGCCAAACTTCTTCTCCTCCTTCAATTCCTTTTTCCTTCTCTTATCAAGTGAATGTTACAGCAAGTCTCCATTTCCTTTCCAAATCAAGATGTATTGACCCTCTTATTATCACATTCTAATGCATTTCTTCTATTCTTTTTGTTGATAAACTTGTCCTTGCTATTCCTGCTCCTGATCTCTAGAAATTCTTTTTATGGTTTTCCATTGGTACTTAGTCTCTCATTTAAATATAGAAGTGGCAAAATAAATCTTCTAATTTATTATAATAATTTAATACATCAAATATCTTCTCCCTTAGCATCATTACCAATTGATTAGTTTCACCACAGAATAAAAGACTAAGCTTCTTAGATTATTTCATTCCCAGTCCAATCTAATTTGATGTCCCCAATTACCCTTTTCATCCTACTCAATTACTCAAAAAGAAATAAAGCAAAAAGATCTAAGTATCCTAAAATCCTAAAGATATTAAAAAAAAAATTTATCGATCTTTATATAATTTACTAAACCTCAATATATTTTATATATCAGAATTTATCAACCCAACATCAGGGGACAATAAAATTCAAGTAACGGGCATCTATTCAGAAGGTGTCTGATTGCCATTGCAACAATAAACCCTTTAATCCGTAACAGTTCAGGTGACAAGTGGAGTAGGCATCATCGTTTTAAAGACATCGTGCAATACATTTGAGGGAGGTGGAATAGTCAATGCGTGCTACATGATAACACAGCTTGGGCAAAACACATTGTAGAACATCACAAAGATGTGCAGTGAAATATTAGCTCAACTTTAGCAACAAACCAAGCATAAAAAATTCACAAGATGCTACACTTTCTCCAATTACAACAGCGGATGTTGCTTAACATTCAATCTATTAGGTATTCAAGACATTTGAATACATATACATAGAGAGTAATCGATTGGCATGAGTTAAAATGTCCATTTTCCAATATTGACTTTTGCAGTTATGGATGGAGTACATTTTAATGTATCAGGAAATATGGATTAAAACATGCACTCAGTTAAGCATGCAGCCATCATAATCCATTTCAGGTACCACAGATGATTATATTTTTGAACATGCTTCTGATATCTACCATCGTCATCATACATTTAATCCTTAGGTCTTGCATGGATACATTAGGATATTGTAAAACCACGGGAATGACATTAATATCTTTAAGATGATGGTAAGACAATCAAGAAGGTGATGTAACCACCATTGTAAGGAAGTCTGTCATTCTTCCCTCCCTAGAATTCCAAATTTGGTTAGAACACAACTGTGGCAATATTGAAGCCCAAAGGCTGCAGTGGACCTCAACAGAATGTTCATCAATTAGATTCACACCATGTTTATTCTCGTAATCGTACAATTTTTAGATCAAACTGCACCCTTTCTTTTATTTGTTTCTCAATGCTTTGAGATTATACTATTCAGTTATATTATTATAAAATTATATTATAACCAATGTATTATATCATAAAACTGTCCTCAATGCTTAATGTTTTAAAAAATATCAACAGCGATTAGAATTTTAAATAATAATTGATTATAACTCGGCTAAATAAAATTAATAACTGGAACATGTATGCAAGTTTTTTTATGTTACTAATTTTACAAGAATATATATATATATATATTATTGGATTAAGCGAAATATAATAAAAATTTTTGATAAAAATATCGATCTATACAAATTTAACTAACTTAGCTTGTAAAGATGTTGATAGTTAATGGTAAAGATCTAAATCAAATCCAATCTTCTCTACTCATGTTTGAAACAAATAACATCATAAAATCATATATTACTATATAAAATTAATTATACTCCTAGATTAATTTATACAAAGTAATATAGTATACGATAAAATCATGCAAAATGTAATACAATGTGATATATGTAGTGAAAATAATAAACAACATAAAAAAATATTTCAAAGTATAATAACTATAGTAAACATAATTTAAAATACATATGAGAAACAAACAATGTCAAAGTTTCCCAAGTCCTGAAGTGAGCTGATAGGATACCATTTGTTGTATCAGGTGTGAAGTCTCTGAGAATTCTACAACTGAGAAAAAAAAAAGGGGACGCGTAATCACCACAAAGCAATTCCAATCTAAATATTAAATACCACTTGTTCGTATTTTTACATCGTGGCCTCTGAGCCGACACGGTTGGGTTCGGGTCTGAATGTGTAGAGATCTCGTAGACTGATCCTCGAGTCGGCGAAAGGTATTGATCCGATCGCGGTGGGTCCTTAGTTCGTACAAGGAGTAGACTTCTCACCCGAGCGCTCGTCGCCTCGTGCCTCTTCGTTCCTACAAATAATTTTAGAGGGCTTGCTTGTGAGTCGACCACCCCCTCGTTCTCCTGAACGCGGGGGCTTTATATTGGGAAAGCTACTATTTCCTGATGTGTCCGTCCGCAGGGCCATACTTTTGATAGCATCTGAACCTGGATGGAACTATGGAAAGGATCCGGTTTTTTCAGGATGGCGATGTGCCTCGGTTGGTGTCCGGTCTGTCGTGGCTGGACTGTCATAGACAAATTATAAACGACTTATTCGGTGTAATGCTTATGCATGTCCGTGTCCCTTTTGGTTTGTCATAGCGTGTAAAGCTTGTAAAGGGCTTGCCAAAGGTAAAATGCCCCATTTGAGCGAGTTTTGTAGCCATTGTAGGCTTGTACATAAAGTTTACGTCGAGTGCATACTTGTACTAGAACTCGGTCTATAGTGGACCAATTTTATACCTTTGTTGTGCAACTGTTCTGAGCTTATGATATCCATGGTTGGAGTTTGCATTGGCTATAAAGTGTTTGCTAAAAGAGTGGCTTGCGGATCCCGTGTGAATCGCTTTCTCTATCTCGTCTTCTCTTTCATGGATCCTGAGGGATTGTAGGAGTTTTCGGGGAGGCTGACCTTTGTGGTGATACGCATTGGTGCCGCACGGCTTAGGCAAAACTAGCTAAGTTCATGACAGATGGTATCAAAGCGGGACAAGCCCACTTAGAAACACTTAGCATGCAAACGTGGGGGACCTAGTAGGGCTGCGTTGAGGGCAGCCAACATGCGTGACCGTTTGGGGAAACAGACCTGGAGTTGTAGGGGAAGGAGTCGCTCAGAGGAGCGGGCATCCGAGAATGGCGTTCAGTAGAATGGCTAACCCTTCGCGCAAGAGGTACCACGAGGACAACAAGCTAAGAAGAATTACGGAGCGCACAAAGGTCGAGATGGCTTAGTTCGAGCAGTGGCTCGATGTTAGCACCCAAACTTGACGATGCTCGAGACAAGTGGAGTGCTTGGCAAAGGATGAGACCGTGCAAGGTGGAGTGAGTTGTTCAACGATCAAAAGAGTTGTGCAAAGCTCACAGAGGTGAGGGGAGTTGCAAACTCAGGGAATTCGATACTCATGCAAGGCCTTGCATGCGGACGATGGATTGTTCGTGGCCATCCTAAGGCGGCCGAAAGTCGGCGCCATGGAGCATTGAAACTTTCTCTTCGGCATATGTAGGATACTTTCGTAAGAAGCTGAAGTGTGTAACAGGTTCAGCATGTTGCTAGACCCAAAGGGGTGCAGTGCGAGCTGTATTGGTGAAGTGTCATAATCTAGCAAGTGCATTTGCAAAGGCAGAATTGGGCACAGTTTGTTCAGCAGAGGCGGAGTAGTCCAAGGGGATAGTGGTCTCCAAAACTTCCAAAGGGAAGGATGCGAAGAGAGAAATTACTCCAATGGGGCAGATACCCAGGAGGGATAAGTCCCGGGTTCTCCAGAGGGGGAATCATGTGCAATGAACCGCACTCGCACTAGTTGAGGATTACCTCAAGACAAAGCTCGATGGATCGAGTGAGCGGTAAGGATTCATGGCATGATCTCGCAAGTGGTGATGCGTTGGTGGACACATAGCGAGATCAAGTGGGGGAGCAACCCAGGCAATACAAAGTGGAGGCACACTTGGAGCCGATAGTGAGATCGGACTCATTAGAGGGCTGACCCGTGGAATGGTGGGCGCAAAGGCCACCATTAATACAATGCCAATCGAGAAGCAGAACAACTTGGGGGTAACTTGGTGAGGTACCCAAGCCGTATGAAGGGAGTTAGCTCAGAAGATGGAACATGGAGCGGAGGCTTGGAGCTTTCCTTAGACAGAGCTTAAGGACATGGACTCTTGCAGAGGCAGGAACCGGATCATGTCGTTCCATGGGTTTCATATGCAGATGGAGCAGACTCATCTTGCATGGTGCCAAAGACGAAGGGAGCTTTGAGGCACATGCACCTTATCTCGATGAAGTATTTGGTGGAGGAACTAAGGCGACACAGTTTGCAGAGGCAAAGTTGGTGTCAAAAGGCCTTGGCATGGGGCAAGAGGATGCAGAGGCAGTTACTCTTGAAGAATATACCACAGTGTTGCCATTCGAGTTGCCATGAGGAAAGCGGTGCACAGCGGTGTTTATGCTGGTAGGGGTAGAGGCCCAGGATCCAGATAATGGTGCACTAATTTCTACGAAGTCAGGGGACTTCAAAGGAGCTGCTAGGCGATGGACTGTCCTAGAGCTAGGCTTCGTCCGAGTGTGACCCGAGAGCGGGTGGACGAAGGTCGATTGCCAAAAGAGCGAATAGAATCGAAGGCGGCAGAGGCCCTGCGATGTGTTAGCAGAGTCCACACATAGAGATATCGCAGTTCAAGTTCATACCATAGGGATCAGAATGCAAGGAGATGTCACCAGGCGACGACATGATGCAGCGGATCATGGTGGAATGGTTTGTGGCAAGTCGACACACACAGTGAGTCCCATGGGGGGATTAGATCATGCAGAGGTATGATCGGGAGTGCGATTAGGAGCTCCAAGTCGGTGAACAACACGATGGCAAGAAGAGCTATGGATTCAAGCAGTGAATGCCATGGTACCGTAGAGGCAAGTCTTCCGTGTGTGCACCGAATGTTGCATTGAATGGAAGCCTTGGATATCAGCTTATGGGGGCTGTGCACTATCGAGGAAGAAGTTCAGATGCAAGTACCAGGGAGTCCCATGTGGGGACTGGATCATGCAAAAGTATGATCGGAGCGACTGAAGAGTGAAACTGCTTCAGAGCTCACATTCGCTTAAGGGAGCCCGGCAAGTCAGAGGACAAGGTCGAGTAAGCGAACATTGTGACCAATGAAGCTAAGGAGAACAGAAGCGGTGCAAACCTTACAACATGATGGCAGAGGCCATACATGGGAGTTACAGTTTGTCTTTCCATCGACCAAGTAGAACTGGTCAGAGAACACAAAGGTGTTGAAGCAGGTGGTCGAAAAAGGGCGATGGAGCAATGACGAGTCCAGAGGGACTTAGCTACCCAAGATCAGTCATCGGTTAAAAGGAAGGTGGACTTAGAGAAGTGCCGCAGTGCCACAGAGGCAGATCTACTGATCACGAAGAAGGGATGCAGATGCGAGACAACGGATAGTAGTGCCATGGGCACTGCAGTGCCATGGTACCGCATAGGTGGGACTTCCGGGGAGTCATCAATCCCTTGCTCTCATAGAGGGAGAGCGCTTGGTCATCATATGGGCCATGGAGGAGGAGAATGCTTTAGCAAACTCCATGTACCAAGACAAGGCTGAGGCGGAAGGCCAGAGAACTTCATAAGACCGGTGTCAATAGACTTTCCATCAAGATAGCCATGAGTGAAGGACTTCGGGTCGATTCAAGAGTGCATGACCAAGGATCAGAGCAGGCAGTACGCGGTGTTGTACCTTTGCTACTCAGAAGAGTTGGCGACAGAAATGATGGAGAAGGCGGTACAATCCCAAAGGCGACCAGATCTATCAGAGACTTACTCCAAGTCGGAGTGATAACTTCTTGCATTCCAGAAGTTCAATGGCAATGAGAAGGTGAATCATAGTAGCTGACTCAGCGCAAGGATTGCAAACACTTCAAGTGCTTCGGAAGTGTAAGCTAAGAGCAGGTGAAGTCTAGTAACCAGCTTGACGCACGAAGTACAACCTCGAGGAGGTGGGCGAAGTCAAGTAACCTTTACCTTCTCAACTCTCAAGAGAATGGGCGAAACTGAGTACCCCAGCTCTCTTAGTTATCTAGCAGAGAAGCTCTGCACAAATTCGAAGACCCTTCGAAGAGACTAATAGAAGACAACAGTTGTCAAGTCCTCACCAATGGTGATCAGTGCTACTGAGAGTAGATTGTCCGCTTCATTTTCCAATTGAATGCCAATCGAAGCGGAAGTGATGCGAGCCTACTTGTGCAAGACAACTAAGTGGAAGAAGATTCGATGGGCAAATTTTGCGGAGGAAGGACCTAAAAACTTTAAAGGTTATGAGGTGATGCTCATTAAAGCTCCAACAAGCATCTATCCAGTTCAAGAGACAAGAAGAATTTGAAGATTGGCGCATATCAAAGATGGTCTTTTTCCTTCATCAGATGAATCTGCAAGAACTAGCAAGGATCAGCACAACTCTACCAACCCCGCACCAGAGTCAGAGTTATTGGCGAGTTGAAGCAGCATGGTGGATTAAAGTTCGACGACTCAACAACAACAAGCGGAGAACAATTGGGAGCCACAGGGCGCATCGCAGTAGGAGCAGAAGATCGAAGATCCAACAAAGAAAAGAAGTTGCAGAGTCAACAAAGGTTTCGATGAGGACGTCGAAGGAATAAGTGGGGGAGAATGTCATGGACAAATTGTAAACGGCTTGTTCGGTGTAATGCTTATGCATGTTCGTGTCCCTTTTGGTTTGTCATAGCGTGTAAAGCTTGTAAAGGGCTTGCCAAAGGCAAAATGCCTCATTTGAGCGAGTTTTGTAGCCATTGTAGGCTTGTACATAAAGTTTACGTCGAGTGCATACTTGTACTAGAACTCGGTCTGTAGTAGACCAATTTTATGCCTTTGTTGTGCAACTGTTCTGAGCTTGTGATATCCATGGTTGGAGTTTGCATTGGCTATAAAGTGTTTGCTAAAAGAGTGGCTTGCAGATCCCGTGTGAAGCGCTTTCTTTGTCCAGTCTTCTCTTTCATGGATCCTGAGGGATTGTAGGAGTTTTCGAGGAGGCTGACCTTTGCGGTGATACGCATTGGTACCGCACGGCTTAGGCAAAACCAACTAAGTTCGTGACAGGACATTGTCGAACCGGGTTGAGATGGACAACCACCTCAGCTTGAAGGTGGCTGTGGTCCAGGGGGCATCACCCTTACGTAGGTGACGCCAAATCGTGTCCCATCATTCTCCCCCCCCCTCGAAGGAAGCCATGTATCGGCTCTTACTAGGGAGGATCCGAGGCGTGGCTTTTGTCTCTGGCAGTTGGGTCGTGGGTTCGCCCTCCGGTTGGTGCCGAGAAGGTTTTTCAGTGAGTAATTGGTCGAGTGGTTTCGATAGTCGGGTATTGACTCGGTGACCTGGGCGGCATGGGGCTGAGGTATATGACTTGAGCATTCTACGGCCGAGATGTAGGGCTTGGGCAGTCTGCGGCCGAGGTACACGGCTCGGGCGGGGCGCGCCGAGGTGTAGGCTCGAGCAGTCTACAGCCAAGATACACAGCTCGGGTTCCGGCAAGGTGCGGCAAGGCGTAGGACTCGGGCAGTCTGCGATCGAGGTACATGGCTCGGGCGGGGCGCCCCGAGGTGTAGGACTCGGGCAGTCTACGGCCGAGGTACACGGCTCAGGCGGGCCGCGTCGAGGTGTAGGACTCGGGCAGTCAGGGTTGAGATACACGGCTCGGGCGGGCCGCACCGAGGTGTAGGACTCTAGTAGTCTGCGACCGAGGTACACGCCTCGAGTGGGCTATGCCGAGGTGTAGGACTCGGGCAGTCTGCGACCGAGGTACATGGCTCGGGTAGGGCGTGCCGAGGTGTAGGACTCGAGTAGTCTGCGACTGAAGTACACGGCTTGGGCGGGGCGCGCCGAGGTGTAGAACTCAAGCAGTTTACAGGCGAGGTACACGACTCGGGCGGGCCGCGCCGAGGTGTAGGACTTGGGCAGTCTGCGACCGAGGTACATGGCTTAGGCAGGGTGCACCGAGGTGTAGGACTCGAGCAGTCTGCGGTCGAGGTACACGGCTCGGGCAGGCCACGCCGAGGTATAGGACTCGGGCAGTCTGCGGCCGAGGTACACGGCTCGGGCGGGCACGCCGAGGTGTAGGACTCGGGCAGTCTACGGTCGAGATACATGGATTGGGCGGGCCACGCCGAGGTGTAGGACTCGGGCAGTCTGCGGTCGAGGTACACGGCTCGGGCGGGGCACCGGGATCCGAGTAGATCCTTGTTTGTGTGGGGTTTCAGAAAATGATCCCGTGTGTCGAGTCGCGGATTCTCGAGCGCTGAGGTCGAGGATCCCGCGCTTTGGTATTTATTCCACGCACCCCTTGGTTGCCACATCATGCCTTATTTATTACGGAACAACGTTTGGGCTGCCCGACGTGATGTGCCCTGCAGGGGGGCATAATAGCAAAACGGGCTGTCGTCCACTTCGGGGGAGGTGAAAGGTCGCCCGGTGTTGGCGGGATTCTTCCTACAAATAGCACGCAGTTGCTTCCTCACATGCTTTCTCCTTGTAATCTGTCGGGTCATCCCTCCCCGGTCTTCGCCGCTTTCTTTCAGTCATCCCCTTCAATCTCCGTCGTCTCCTCTGATCGTGTCGAACCACCTTCCCTTCCTTTTATAGGTCAGTGAGGATGACTTCCTCCTCTTCCTCCTCGTCTTCTTCTTCCAGTAGCAACGGGGGAAACCCCTTACCATCGGGCATGAGAAGGCGGCGTAGGCCCTTGAGGCCCTGATGTGGTGGCACAACCTTGACTCAACAGTGAGCAAGGATTCGCTCAGTAGCATTCGAGTGCGCTATAGCATCCCGGAAGACTACGAGCTCTATGCTCCTGAGCCGGGGTAACAGGCGTATGACCCGATTCCTCGGGGGTTTGTCTTGACCTTGGATGCCCTTGAGGTGGGATTGCACTTTCCTCTACACCCGGTCATCGACTCATGCCTATCCCTGTGGCGTATCTCCCCATTGCAGATGGCGCTGAACTCTTGGCATTATCTGATGGCATTCTTGGGAGAGTGCCACAATGCCGGTATCACACCGACCCGATCCCTCTTCTTGTCCTATTTCCATCTCTCTAAGGGGTCGGGGGGATACTATCTGTCAGCCCGATCGGGCTTCAGGGTTAGCGGGGCCCCTTCCAGCAATAAGGTATGGAAGGGATAGTTCTTTTACGTCTGTTGCGTGCAGGGTTGGAGCTTCGAGCTCCGATGGTCGGCACACATGATCGATAACACCGCTCCGGGGCTAACTGACTAGGAGTATAAGGACCTCGGGAGGCTGAAGGAGATCCTTCCCACCTCTCGAGTCATACGAGACATGACCGAGCAGTGGCTCGTCGAGGCGGGCCTTAGCCCGATGCCTCGAGGTATGCCTGCGGTAATTAGCTTCAGGTCTTTACGAGTCCTTGGGATGCTGACCAGACTCTTGCTTTTCTTGTAGAGATGGTGAACCTTAGGTCCGTGTGTGGGGGACAGGCTTCATCGGTTCCATCTACGTGCCCGACGACGGAGTCGGCGGTTGGTTCCAAAGAGGTGCCCGTGGAGGTCAAGGCTGAATGGCCTCAAAAGAAGACGAAGGTTTGCGCCACTAAGAGGCCCGAGGCGACCATAGCCCGGGCGGGCGGGGCTCCCACAAAGCCTGCCTCCCGTGTAGGAGTGAGCCTCAAGCAGGGTGAGGCCAGCCCCAGCTAGGGAGAGGTGGGGAAGGCGCCACAAGTGCCTCCCGTGCATGACCTCTATCACCTCCCCGCGTGCGCCAAGGATGAGCTCTACTAGGCTCAAGTGATGGGTGACTTCCCAGAGGGAGAGGCATCCGACCCGCTAGTGGCCCACTGGGGAAACCTCTCCCGTGGAGACCGGGTGTGGGTCAACGGTGATTCCGTGACCTCGTTCATCCGCGGAGGGCTCCATCCCGACTTGGCTCGGGAGCTATATACCTCCACCTCGGAGGTCCTGCATGGCAAGTCTGCCAAGTCACTGCTATGGGTAGGCATCTTACCTCTTACTTTCCGACGTTGCTGGGGCGCTATTGCTCTAACACTCCTTCTTGCAGGGCCAGGATTATGCCATGGTGCTGATGGATCATGTGTGCGATGCTGGCCGAGTCATTGGCAGCATGGGCGACCGCAACACCGAGTTATGCAAACAGAACGAGGAGCTCCAAGCCGGAGTGGCTCCCGAAGCTGTGGTTGCTCCCGAACAACGTGCATCTGACCTGGAGGCGGAAGCGGCGCGCCTCAGGTCTGAGCTCGAGGAGGCCGAGCAGCAAAAAGGCGAGCTTTAGGCGCAGCTGAAGGGAGCTCGGGCCCAGGTCTGCTCGACGAAGTGGGAGTCGCTCGAGCTCACCAAGAAGCTGGAGGCGGCGAACGTCGAGGCGCGCGCATCTTCCGAGGCCCTGGCTGAGGAGATTCGCCAGAGGCCTGAGAAGGATAGGCAACTAATCGAAGCCTACAAAGGGTCCCTGGGCTTCCAACTCGGGCTGACTCGATCAGGGCAGGTCACCTATGAGTATGGGTACCGGATTGCGCTGGCCCATTTCCGGGCGCGACACCCCGATCTCGAGGTCGTGGAGGAACCCTTCGCCTCCTTACCCGAGGACGAAGGCGTGAACATGCCCGAGGAAATCCCTCTTGATGACAGCGTAGACATCCCCGAGAAGTAGGGTTGTCATATTGTAACTCTTCAAGGGGTCGATCGGGCGTCGACAGGCATTGTAAGCCACGATCGACCCGATTTTGTAACTAAGTTTTAATTAAATGAAAATATTTTCTTCAAACTCAGTACTGTTCTGCTCATTCTATCTACACAAAAAAATTTATTTAAGTTTAGTATGTTCCACGTCCTCGGTACAGGGTGGCCCCCCATCGTTGTGAGATGGTATGTGCCGTCTTGGACGACCTTGACCACCTGATAAGGTCCTTCCCAGTTAGGGGCGAGCTTGCCACGCGATCGGGTCGGGTCGCTTACTTCGGCTTTGCGCATGACCAAACTGCCCAACCTGATCGGCCAGGGGCGTACCCTTTGTTTGTAGATTCTGGCGACAGCTCTCTTATAGGAGAGGGTATTTAAATGTGTGTCGGCCCACTTCTCCTCGAGCAAGTCGAGACCGGCTCGGAGTCCTTCTGACGATGCCTCTTCCTCGTAGTTCTCCGTCCGAGGAGTGGGGATAACCACCTCGGGCGGTAAGACGGCCTCGGTGCCAAACGCGAGGCTGTAAGGGGATTCTCCAGTTGCGGTCTTGGGGGTGGTCCGTAAGGACCATAGAATGCTCAGGAGCTCGTCTACCCAAGCCAACCGAGCCGCGGATACTCTTCTCTTAAGTCCATCCAAAATGGATCGATTGGTTACCTCCGCCAGACTGTTCGTTTAGGGATGCGCCACCGAGCTGAATCTCAACTATATCCTGTAGCTCGCACAAAATTTCTTGAACTGGGTGCTGGCGAACTGGGCCTCGTTGTCGGTGATAATAACCCTGGGCAGGCCGAACCGAGTCACCATGTTCTTCCATATGAATTTCTCCACCTGGCGCTCCGTAATCATTGCCAGTGGCTCAGTTTCAACCCACTTTGTGAAATAATCTGCTCCGACGATGATGTATTTCCATTGCCCCGAGGTTGGTGGGAACGGTCCGAGAAGATCCATCCCCCACTGCGCGAAAGGTCACACGCAGTCCACGGGAGCAAGCGGCATCGTGGGCCGCCGGGGGGTCCAAGCGTGCCTTTGGCATGGACTGCATCATTGTGCATAAGCTCTCGCGTCTCGGCACATGGCAGGCCAGTAGTACCCTTGGCGAAGGATCTTAAACACCAAGGTTCGCCCACCGATGTGCTCGCCGCAGATCCCTTCGTGAACTTCGGCTAGGACGAACCGAACCTCTTCGGGGTCCAAGCACCGTAGGAGGGGATGAGAGAATGACCTCTTGTAGAGCCGTCCATTCATCTCACAGTACTAGGCCTGGGTGCGGCGGAGGTGCTAAGCCGTCGCCTTGTCGGTGGGCAAGGTCCCGTTACGCTTGAATCATAACATCTCCTGTACCCATGTTGCCGACGCGTCGGCCAAGGTTACTACCCCGATTGTGACCACGCGGGACAGGAGCTCCTCCACCTCGGGTGTGACCTCGGGACCCAGTTTTGAGGCTAGTTTTACAAATGCATCTGCCCACTCATTTTGATCCCTCGACACCCTGGATAGTGTAAAGCAAGAGAAGTTAGCGGTCAACCTCTTTACCTCAACTAGGTATTTGGACATGATCGGATCCCGGGCTTCGTATCCTCCGTTGGCATGCTCGACTACCAGCTGCGAGTCGGTGTGGATGTGTACATCTTCCACTTGCCTCTCGACGGCCAGCCTAAGACCCGCCAAGAGTGCCTTGTATTCCGCCTCGTTGTTCGTGGCCTTGAAGCCGAAGCGGATGGAGTGCTCAAACAAACGCCCGTCGGGAGCTTCCAACACTAATCCCGCACCTGCGCCCATCGAGTTGGCCGACCCATCCACATGCAGGACCCACTTCACTTTAACTCGCTTAGACCCCTCATCCTCGGGCTGAGTCAGCTCTGAGATGAAGTCGGTGCCTTGATGGCGGTCCTCGGCGCATACTATATGTCAAACTCGTCGAGCTCCACCGACCACTTGAGAAGATGACCTGAAACATCGAACTTAGACAAAACTTGTCGGAGCAGTTGGTCGGTGATTACCTCGATAGGGTGTGCTTGAAAGTAGGGGCGTAGCTTCGGGCCATTAATACCAGTGCCAATGCCAGTCTCTCAATCGGTTGGTATCACTCCTTGGGCCCGTTCAGGATGTGGCTGGTGTAGTAGATGTTGAGAAATCCACGCAAGGGGGAGCGACATCACATGCACAGTGAAAGAACAGAAAACAAAACCCCAGATTTCTCGTAGAAAGTTTCCATCGTCGTGCGAAGATCGGTGCGTCAAAAACAAATCTGTGAAAACTGCACGTGTAAAAGAAGATACCTAGGGAGATCGTATATCCCTGAATTCCGACAGATCTGTGGGAGAGGATGAAGGAGGTCAAGCGTCCTCCTCTCTAGCGGTATCCACACAGTAGGGATTACGACGATGCACCTCTCTCTCTCTAGGGAGAGGCGAATAGGAGGTGGCTACCAGAAACCGTCAGCCTATAGAACTCTAGTTCCATCCTATTTATAGAGGCCCCCTGAAAACCCTAATGGACCTTTTTGCCCTATTGGGTATTGGATCTCCATCCAATTACCCAAGCCTCTTGGATTAGTGGGTTTCTACCAAATAATCTCTTATTAGCAATTATTGGATCTCATCTCAAGATCCAATAATTCAGGGGCTTAATGGACATCCAATAAGATAGGAGGTTCAACGGATATCTCATATCCGAACCTCTACTCATCGTAACACCTACCATATATGTGTGACCCTCTAGGCCCAATATCGAGCTGGCCGTGAGTTATACTTATCAGAACTCCTTCTGACATAGTGAATTATTATCTCTATAATAATTCACCCAACTCATCGACTGCGGACATACCAGGTCACTACACCGCGGCCCCTAGACGATACAGGGGAATCTAATTCTTTGGACCTATTTGTCCTCAGTTACCATGTATCTATAATCTCTCATCCATCTAATATCCCAAAGACCCTATACCGGGTATGGTTCTGTCAGGCCCATACGGTCTCTCCTCGAGTCTTGCTCTTGTCGAATTCTCCCGGAGAACCCTTTCTCTCTCAATCCGAATAACCTTGGCCAAGGATTTGTTCGAGCAAGAACACATGGGATATTCCTCTCATGATACCGAGAACGGATGATCCTCTATTGACAATCAATAGCCCTCGTAAGGTTGGCTACCACTCCCAATGACTGGCTGTACTAGATATGAAACTTTCTAAACCTATAAGTCCGATATCAAAGAGTGGAGTACTCATATAGGACATCCTTGGTGTCTCAAGTCTAAGGACCAGATACACTACTGGAACTATGGAATCGTTGTGAGGTATCAATAACCATCCAGCATTCCGTAGGCAGATCAATCAGTGAACTCATTCTCCAATGAGCACCTGCACTGTACCCTTAGTGTCCCCACATGAGTAGCTATGAGACCAACTACCTCTATCATATGAACGGATATACAACACACCAGTCTATCCGGTTATCTCGATGACCTTCTCGAGTAACCTATTGTTAGGGATCGAGCGGCACTAAGAGGGGGGGGTGAATTAGTGCAGCAGATAAAATGATAACTTTTTGGCGATTAAAATAAGTTCGAAAACTTCATACGATGAAAGCAACGTTTCGTTTGAAACCGATTTGATTGCGTTCGAACTTTAAAGCATACGTAAGAAGATGAAAAGGAAGTAGAGCAAGTAAAGTAAAGGCTTGCAGCAAAGTAAAGAGATAAAACAGAAATTTAAACACTCACACAATCAAGACGCAGCGATGTATAATGGTTTGGTCAAAGTGACCTACATCCACTTCCGAAGCCTTCTCCGATGAGGCTCCCCTCTTCCACTAGCAAATCCTTTTGAAGGGGAAGGACCAAATACCCCTCTTACAACCCTTTTACAAGAAGTTCACACTCTTACAAATTTTTCAAATAGAAAGAAGGAGATGAACACAAGCTATTGAAAACTAGACTTTCCTAAGCCTTTTCCTCAATTTCTAACTCTCCAAAGGGTTCACTTTCAGCTGAGAAAGAGGGGGTATTTATAGATCCAAAATGGATTCAAATTTGGGCTCTAAATTTGAAATCAAATTGAGTTCCTGCTCATGCATGCTGACTGACTGTTAGAGGTGGTGCTACTGCCTGTCGGGCTGGGCAGATCGACACGCCAAAGCGGTGCTACCGCCTGGCTTCCCATGCGTTGGGCGGTGCTACCGCCCAGCCTGCTGGTTGGGATTGGGCCAAAAACTTTTGGCCCAACCTTGTCCAAATCAAGGCCCAATGGCCCCTACTTTGGGTTTATAGAATTAACACCTAATCCTAACCCAAATTAATGTGCTAACTATGAAATTAAAGACATTCCTAAGCTATTACAAAGTCCGCAAGTCGAGTCTTCTTCCAGTGAGCTTCCGGCGAACTTCCGGCGGTCTTCCGATGATCCCTCGGAAACCATCCTGCAGACTCCCGGCAAGCTCTCGGACTCCACGATGATTTTAGCGAGTTCCCCCGAGCTTCTTTGGCAAGCTCCGATCTTTCTTGGCAAGCTCCGCGAACTTCCGAAAACCCTTCGGCAAGCTCCCTACTTGTTCTCGGCCGGTTCCGGCAGCACTCCCAACGAATCTTCGGACTTCCATCGAACACTCGAACTCCCAACGATCCATCGCACTTGACTTCGGCCCTTTGTTTCACTTTACGTCTTCATCCTTATCATAGTTACTCCTGCATAAACAAACAACAAATACTCTACTTCGATCTAGACAGTTATTACAACGCGAATTGACATTCAATTGCCCGGCACGTTATTGGTCGGCGCTTCGTCCGATCCTTTGGCACATCGTCCTCTCTTGCGGCTTGTTGCCCAATCGGCGGTTGACCTTCGCAACCCCGATATCCATGGCGCAACTCCGCACTTCTTGGCCCGATGCCCAACGTCCGAAGCCTCCTGCCGATAGTCGACCGAACCTCCGGCTCGACATCTAATATACTGACGTGATCACCTCCGGCGCAACGTCAATTCCTCCAGCGTCAATTGTCTAATCCTGATCGATAGTAGACCTGTGTAACTCAAAACGCAGTTAGACCACAAATCATACTCAATTAGTTTCATCATCAAAATCCGAGATTCAACAATCTCCCCCTTTTTGATGATGACAACTAATTGATGACTGACGGAGTTAACCATAACTCCTCGGAGTTTAACCAAACTCCCCCTATCAATATGCCATTGATGGAAACACTTGGATTATCCCAAATCCAAGCAACATGTATCATTCATGTAGTGAGAAATATAAAATCCATCATGCAAATATATAAAATATTCGAGCATCATTACATTGCATAAAGTCATCAATCTACTTCTCCCCCTATGTCATCAACAAAAAAGAGAAGTAGCATCATAGCTAGTTTAAAAGATATGCAAATTTTTACAACACACTAGCTATTTATCACATCATTCAACATTTAATCATGGCAAGTTTTTCAAGGATGTCCAAGCATAGCAATCCATCACTTGCTTCTTGCAATTCATCATGGCAAGTTTACACATTCTTTGCTTCCTTTGCATATTCTAGCTACCAAAATTTTTCTTTGCGATGCATAAGCTACCAATAAATCTTCTCCCCCTTTGTTTTTGTCAAAAAAAAATGGAGTACAAATAGTCAATGCTTTGATCATGACAAAATAACATGAATTTTCAACATATTAAGTCATGAATTCAAGGGAGTCAAAAATCATGATATGAGAGAAAAAGATGATAAGCAAGCAATCAATAATGATAAGCAAGCTAACATACCTTGCGACACGCAAGTTAGCTTCCTTTCAATTTTTCTCTTTTATAACTAAGTTTCCCTTTTGCAAGACATCAACTTTTTGTTTGCAATGAGCTAGTAATTTTTATAAAATTTATAACATTTTAAACATGCAAGCTCATGAGTTAAAAAAAAATGTAACTTTGTAATTTCTTTCTTCTCATTTTGAGAAGTGCAAGTTTTGCCTTTTGCAAGTTCTAGCTAGCTATGTTTGTCACTTTCACTTGTGATACATAAGCTAGCAAGCTAACTCCCCCTTTGTCACAATCGAAAAGAAGGGATGAATAATATTTCAATGAAATAATTTAGCATCAATCAATATTTCAATTTTTTCATGATGCATACAAAACATAGATGCAAAGAATTCATGAAAGATATCAATATGAAATATCAATAAGGATCAACACCAAAAGACATCATTCATGATTCATCATAAAGCAAATTTCATTTATGTCAAATGTTCAATTTACCACACAAGGCAAATAAATCTTGTCATTTCTATATCATGAAATAGATGACATCAAAATTCATGATTCATTTAAAAAGATATAGCACAAAGAGTAACTTGATTCATGTATAAGAATTCCAAGTATCAAATATCAAAATATCAAGACTTGGATTATGATAAAGCTCATTCAAATTCGAATCATCAAAATCATTAACATAGTTTGTGAGATTCACAAATGACATAAACTTGAATTATTTTCCTCTTTGGTAAATGATAAAAAGAAGCAATCATAGAGGAGAATATTTTGATTCCCAAAAATATCTCAAGTCAAGAATTCAAGGTCATGATTTCAAGAGATCAAGAGATGAATCAAGAATCTTTAATAAGTCTTATTCAAATTCATAAAAGATATCAAGTCGAGCAAAATTTTTTTTAAATCAATATTCAAATCATGACAAGTGATATTTTAAGTGTTTGCATTAATATTTCAATCATCAAGTCATGTGTATTGAAACATAGGAGAAAAATCAAATTGTGCATGCAATGTTTCAATCTTGAAAACATATTTTCTCAAGTTGGGTATCAATAAGTTAAGAGAAAATAATTTATGATTCATTTAGATTTTTCTTCAACAACATGGGAGAATCATGGGAGAGTGTAGAGATAAAAACTCAAGTTATCAAGATGATGATCTCATAAAAGTAATTCAAAAACATAGTTTCGCGAAACAAGAGATAAGTTATATTTCATTTAGAAAATTCTCTTTTCAAGTAATTCTTTTCATCTAAATATGCCTTTGTCTTTATATGCCAAGATAAGCATGAAAGTTCAAGATGTAAAGGCAAAATCTCATAAGGCATCATCAAGACAAAAATATAACACATTATTTCAAGACATGAGTTTCAATATATCATAATAATGTGTTTCATTTTAAGTTATTTGTTTCATGTAAGTGTACTCAAGTTTCAAAAGATGAGTATCAAATTTAAAACCAAAACATGAGTTTGTCATCAAGATATAACACCTTTAAATTCTCATGATAAAATCATCAAGCATGACAACAAACTTTTAATATTTTTATTTTATCATTATCAATGATGATTTCATAAGGTATATTCAAATATTTATTCGGAAGCCATCATTGTACAAATTTATCATTAAACCCATCAAGATCAAATGCATCACACATAAAATATCATGATAGTGCATTTTCTTATTTTTATGTGTTTCATTTAAAGTGATTTGATCCTTCATATGAGTATACTCATGTTTTTTTTTTATAAGTCCAAAAAGCAAGTTTCAAGAGAAATCATTAGGACCGAAAACATGAGACATATTTTTCATGAGATTCATCATGATTATTTTCAAGAAATTTACACGATTCATGAATCCATTTATCTCAATAGCATGGAAAATGCATTTTCATTTCATACAATTGTTTTCATGTGAGCATATTCAAATCTTTTTATGAAAACATGTATTAACAAAATATAAGTTTAGTCATAAACTTGTCAAGACTAAACACATCAAAAATAAAACATCATGATAACACATTTCAATTTTTATGTGTTTTATTTTATATGGTTGGTCTTATTTAAGCATGTTTAAGCATCATATAAATTCAAAATCATTATCAAAGCCATGTTCAAATTTTTACCAAAATTATGCATCTATTTATAAATTTGAAAAATAAGTTTCATCATCACAATATGACACTTTATTACTTCAAAAGCTCATGCATGATATAAAATCATCAAGCATCATGAAAAGCAATAAAAACATTATGATACACATGCGTGGATTAATCATAAGCATTATCACAAATCATACATCATTCATATTTTTAATTTTCTAAAAAATTACTAGAAATGAAAAGGCAAAGAAAAAATCCTACCAACTATTTCAAGCAACTCATGAAAGGATCATGTAATTTCAAAGTAAGGTAAGAACAACTTAGGTGAGTTTCTTACCTCATTGTCGAAAACCGTCAAAGCCCATTTTGCCTCTTCTTTACAACCCTTCTTCTTATTCTTTGGCCTCTTTCTCCGTTCAAGTTCATTTGTGCTTTTTAATTTTTGTTTAATGAACTTGTTAACATTCATTGTTATGTGTTCAATATCCTCATTGTCCTCATCACATGAGTCATCACTCAAGTGGCATTCATTTGTCCGATGTTCCAAATCCTTCTTGTTCTTTAGAAGGTGGTTCATATATTCATCATGTTCCAAATATTCAAAGAAACTCATTTCATATGTCATTAGTGAACCGATTAGTTCTTCCAATGAAAAATCATTTAAATTTTTAGTCTCTTGTATTGCGATTACTTTTGGATCCCAACTTTTTGGGAGGGATCTTAAAATCTTGTTAGTGAGTTCAAAATTTGAAAAACATTTACCAAGACTTTTCAAGCTATTGACGACATCCGTGAAGCGGGTGTACATATCGCCGATAGTTTCGCTTGGTGTCATTCGGAATAGCTCAAAATCATGCAATAAGGGGTTTACTTTCGAGTCTTTAACTCTACTAGTTCCCTCGTGCGTGATTTTAAGTGTTCGCCAAATATCGAAAGTCGTTTCGCACATTGAAATCCGATTGAACTCGTTCTTGTCTAAAGCGCAAAATAAGGCATTCATAGCCTTTGCGTTTAAAGAAAAAGACCTTTTCTCCAAATCCGACCATTCGTTCGTCGGTTTAGAGGAAGGTTGAAAGTCATTTTCAATGATGTTCCACAAATCCAAATTCATTGAAAGCATGAAAACTCTCATTTGAGTTTTCCAATATGTGTAGTCTGAACCGTTAAAGAACGGTGGACGAAAAACCAAAAAGCCCTCTTGAAAACAATTTAGAGCCATTTCTCACGAGTGTAAATCCGAAAGAGAAAGAACGTGGCTCTGATACCAATTGTTAGGGATTGAGCGGCACTAAAAGGGGGGGTGAATTAGTGCAGCAGATAAAACAATAACTTTTTGGCGATTAAAACAAGTTCGGAAACTTCGTACGATGAAAGCAACGTTTCGTTTGAAACCGATTTGATTGCATTCAAACTTTAAAGCATACGTAAGAAGATAAAAAGGAAGTCGAGCAAGTAAAGTAAAGGCTTGCAGTAAAGTAAAGAGATAAAACAGAAATTTAAACACTCACACAATCAAGACGCAGCGATGTATAGTGGTTCGGTCAAAGTGACCTACATCCACTTCCGAAGCCTTCTCCGATGAGGCTCCCCTCTTCCACTAGCAAATCCTTTTGAAGGGGAAGGACCAAATACCCCTCTTACAACCCTTTTACAAGAAGTTCACACTCTTACAAATTTTTCAAAGAGAAAGAAGGAGGTGAACACAAGCTATTGAAAACTAGACTTTCCTAAGCCTTTTCCTCAATTTCTAACTCTCCAAAGGGTTCACTTTCAGCTGAGAAAGAGGGAGTATTTATAGATCCAAAATGGATTCAAATTTGGGCTCCAAATTTGAAATCAAATGAGTTCCTGGTCTTTGGCGGTGCTACACTTTGTCGATCTGGCAGATCGACATAGCCAAGCGGTGCTACCGCCTCGACCAGTATTTGCTACGCTTTGGCTTTCCATGCGCTGGGCGGTGCTACCGCCTAGCCTGCTAGTTGGGTTTGGGCCAAAAACTTTTGGTCCAACCTTGTCCAAATCAAGGCCCAATGGCCCCTACTTTGGGTTTATAGGATTAACACCTAATCCTAACCTAAATTAATGTGCTAACTATGAAATTAAAGACATTCCTAAGCTATTACAAAGTTCGCAAGTTGAGTCTTCTTCCGGCGAGCTTCCGGCGAACTTCCGACGGTCTTCTGACGATCCCTCGGAAACCATCCTGCGGACTCCCGGCAAGCTCTCGGACTCCACGATGATTTTAGCGAGTTCCCCCGAGCTTCTTTGGCAAGCTCCGCGAACTTCCGATGAACCTTCCGGCGAACTTCCGAAAACCCTTCGGCAAGCTCCCTACTCGTTCTCGGCCGGTTCCGGCAGTACTCCCAACGAATCTTTAGACTTCCATCGAACACTCAAACTCCCAACGATCCATCGCACTTGACTTCGGCCCTTTGTTTCGCTTTACGTCTTCATGCTTATCGTAGTTACTCCTGCACAAACAAACAACAAACACTCTACTTCGATCTTGACAGTTATTACAATGCGAATTGACATTCAGTTGCCCGGCACGTCATTGGTCGACGCTTCGTCCGATCCTTCGGCACATCATCCTCTCTTGCGGCTTGTTGCCCAATCGGCGGTTGACCTCCGCAACCCCGATATCCATGGCGTAACTCCGCACTTCTTGGCCCGATGCCCGACGCCCGAAGCCTCCTGCCGATAGTCGACCGAACCTCCGGCTCGACATCCAATATACTGACGTGATCACCTCCAGCGCAACGTCAATTCCTCCAGCGTCAACTGTCTAATCCTGATCGATAGTAGACCTGCGTAACTCAAAACACAGTTAGACCAATTAGTGTCATCATCAAAATCCGAGATTCAACACCTATAACCAGGATAATTTAGGGTCTGTGTTTAAAGGTGAATCGGTCTCATTATCATAATCTCATCATGATCCAATTCCCATTGCACAGATCCAAGGATATCACAATATACATCTAGATAATGTGAGATAATACCAATAATCATAAGCAAAGAGATTGACGCAGCGTGTTACAGGTGCAATCACTCATGTGATTGGCTTGTAGGGCACCTATAACTAGCAATCTCCCACTTGACCTAAAGCCAATCACCAACATGTCTGATCCCCATCAGACCTCTGTGACGCTCAAAGACAATCTGAGTCAATGGCTTTGTCAATGGATCTGCAGTGTTATCTTCGGATGGAACTCTTTCCACTGCTATATCTTTTCTGGCCACGATCTCTCTAATAAGTTGGAACCTCCTCGGAACACTTCTGATGAGACCCGGGTTCCCTTATTTGAGTAATCGTCCTGTATTTGTCACAATATAAAAGAATCAGCTCCTCGTTGCTCGGGATGACTCCTAGATCTGTAATGAACTTCTTCATCCAGACTCCCTCCTTTGCTGCCTCTACCACAGCAATGTATTTCGCCTCTATGGTCGAGTCAGCAGTAGTGTCTTGCTTGGAACTCTTCCAGCATACTGCTCCTCCATTCAGGGTGAACACATACCCTGAATTAGACTTGCTATCATCGACATCGGATTGGAAGCTCAAGTCCAAGTAGCCCTCAACCTTGAGGCTACTACCTCCATATACCAGTAAAAGATCCTTAGTCCTTCTTAAGTACTTAAGGATAAATTTTACTGCTTTCCAGTGCTCCAAGCCCAGATCTGCCTGATATCTGCTCGTGACACTCAGAGCATGCGCTATATCAGGCCTGGTATATAGCATAGCATACATGATAGATCCTATCGCTGACGCATATGGCATCATATCCATGTGTGCCCTTTCTTCAGGAGTCTTTGGGGACATATTCCTAGAAAGTGATATTTCATTTCTCATTGGTATGAGACCTCTCTTGGAATTTTTCATGCCAAACCTTTTGACAATGGTGTCTATGTACCTGGATTGGGACAAGCCAAGCATCCTCTTGGATCTATCTCTATAGATCTGTATCCCTAATATGTAGGATGCTTCCCTTAAGTCCTTCATGGAGAAGTGCCAAGATAACCAAGTCTTTAATGTGGAGAGCTGATAGGACCCTAGCAGGGTTAGGTCCTATTCAACTATGTAGTAGCTAATAAAAACCCTGTGAGAATATAATAAACCCCACCTAGCCACCTCTATCCTATAAAGAAGAGAGGTTAGGGTTTATATTTGGGTCTTTGGGCTTCTTAACCGCCGCCCCCCTTATTACTGGGCCGGTCCACTAAAGTTGAGGGCAAATTGGGTAGTTCACTTAGGAAGCAGCCCCTAGGGCTAAGGTTTGGAGCTCTATATAAGCTTGTAGCCTCCACCTCTTTGGAATAAGAAAGATCAATCTACAATTGCAGCCACCAGGCTACTTGGAGGGTGGAACCCCTATAGCGTTCTAAGGGTTGATCCCCCTCAAAGATCAATCTCTATAGAATTCCTCTGGGGTTCTATCATCTAGTATCAGAGCAGCGATCTTGCTGCTTTTGCTGTCATCCCTGCCGCCCACCATTAGCCAAGCAATTCCCACAATTGCTCTTGACGTCGTCGTCTCCACCGTCATCTCTTGACGTAGATCAAATCAATCTATAGTCGCCACCTCTAATTGCATCAGAGATCTGGTATTTTTCTACCACCAATACCTTTTGCTGCTGCAATTTTTCATCTAAAATATCAAAAAGAAGTTTTTCTATCGATCCCTTGCTGCGAATTCCTTGCGTCGCAAAAGTTACCATCTTTGCGAATGAAGGATTGCTACAGAAAATTTCAGCCATGTGTTGCTGCCTTTAACTGATCTAATCGTTATCCTTTTTGAACGAAATTTTTTGTGCACCTCATAGATCATCTTGGCTCCCATCCATGATTGATCTATTGTGGAATTCATCACAAAAACAAATTCGTGTGTTGCTGCAATCTCTCGTCACAAACTGCTAAAATTTTTTGACGAGAATTCTGCTATCGCAACTTGCACCGATTTCTTTACTGCTTTGCTGCCGAAATTTCTTTATCCAATTTGTTATCCTTGTTGCTATCTAAACTAATATTCTACCATCAAACCCCCTCCTCAAACCCCTGAGTTTTCGCTGGAAATTTCGTCGAGAAACCGCTATTTCTTCGACAAGAATTCTGCTCTTACGAGACAGTGCATATAGGCAGCAATTTCTACTGATTTTTGTCAAATCTTTGCTGCGAGCTACCACAGATCTAAAACCCTCTTCCCTAACCTTCATCCACTACCATCTCAGCCCAAAACTCCATCAAATCGCAGCCCCAAACAGCACCCAAAACAGCCACAAAACAAGCCTAAACCGCAGCCTACATTCACCAATCTACCAACCCTTTCAACCACCACTTCTCTCAACCAATACATGCCTTTAACTCGATAGCAAAAAAGAGATCTTAATATTACAGATTTGGAGACATATGCTATGGCATCCGAGGAGGCAATTGATGCTAAATTCGAAGCCTTCGAGACACGAATGGAGAAGATTCAGACTCTCTTTGCCGAACTTAGTTTGGGTCGACCACCGAGCCCAAAGAAATCACATCAAGGGGAGAGCTCTAATCGAAGAGATGACCTCCAGGAGAGGAGAGGCTCTATGACCGATCCCCACTATCTACGCATGAGGGTGGACTTCCCTAGATGGGAAGAAGGAGACCCGATTGGTTGGATCTCGCGCGCGGAGCAATATTTTCGGTACCACAAAACCGTAGATGCATCTATGGTCGAAATTACAGGTATACATCTTGAAGGAGATGCCATACAATGGTTTGATTGGTTTGAACATAGTCATGGAGTCCTCTCATGGTGACAATTCAAAGAAGGACTGCTGATCCGTTTCAGACCAACCGATTACGAGAACATCGACGGACAACTAGCAAAGATCCGACAAACCTCCACCATCCAGGAGTATCAAACCAAGTTTGAAAGGCTATCTAATCAAACTCATGATTGGTCTGAAAAACAGTTATTGGGGACATTTATTGAGGGCTTGAAGCCGAAGATCCGGGGAGAAGTTAAAGCGCGACAACCATACACGCTTATGGCAGCCATGTCTTTCGCACGACTTCAGGAGGAGCGATTGAACCACGAAGCCCGGAGGACTAGGGTCATTCCCCAACCAGCAATATCGAATCTCTTAGCCCCCCCTACTATCAGTCGAGCTCCTGCACCAAAAAGGTTGACAAGAGAGGAGCTTCGAGACCAATCTGCTAAGGGGTTATGTTGGCATTGTGACGAGCCGTGGAGCCGCGAGCATCGCTATAAAAAAGGGAGACTTCTTATGATTGAACTAGTGGAAGAAGAGATCAGTGAACAGCCAGAAGAGAGTCTTGAACATGAGGATGAAGATATGGAAGAAGAGCCACAATCGGTCGACTTTATGGTACATGCGCTAGCCGGCTACTCAAATCCGCAAACGATGAAAGTTGGAGGCCTGCTCAAACAACAACCGATCACCGTTCTCATCGATACAGCAGCACTAATAACTTTCTAAACAGTAAGGTTGCTGCTCGGATGGCGCTCCATCGAAGGTTGCAGCAAGTTCGACATAAAGGTCGCCGACGGCCGAATCCTAAAATGCGACCAAAGATGCCCGGTGAAACTATTACTACAGGACCAAGAAATTATTGCGACTTCTTCCTCCTACCAATCGATGATTATGAGGCTGTCTTTGGGCATAGAATGGTGACGACACTAGGTGATGTCTCTTGGAACTTTTCCAAATTGATTATGAAATTCTATTACAAAGGTAAACAGTCACCCTACGCGGGAAGCGCTAAGCAACGTAACCACCGTTTCAACCCAACGAATGGAGAAAGTTTTACACAAGATAAATGGTGGCTTTCTTATGCATCTCCACCGCAACCAGAGGGGGAGGAATGGAAGAAGGATCCGAAACCAGCAACATCATCAAAAATTGGAGGAGGATCCAAGCGCAATAGCTCACTATACTTGGGATTCGAGGATCTACACTATAAAGGTCGTATTGTGCTTATACCAAACTCCCTTGCATCAAAGTCATTCTACACGAAATGCACTCCACACCTTTAGTAGGGCACTCCAGATTTCTAAGAACCTACAAAAGAGTGAAGCAAAACTTTTATTGGAAAGGGATGAAAAAATTATTTCGAATACGTAGCACAATGTGATGTATGTCAATAGCAAAAGGTGAAACAAAGTTGGCAAGTCCAGGGAAACTACAACCACTACCCATACCGGACTCGGTGTGGTGACATCTCCATGGACTTCATCGAAGGGCTGCCACCTTCCAAAGGTAAAAGCACAATCCTTGTGGTGGTTGATCGATTTACTGAAATATGCTCATTTTTGTCTTTGTCAGGCGAAATCCCTACACTACTATTAGTATTGCTCAGATTTTCATAGAAAATATTATTAAACTGCATGGGATGCCAAGGTCCATCGTAAGTTATCGTGACAGGGTCTTCACTAGTAAATTTTGGACCGAGTTATTTCAGATTCTGAGGCACCAAACTCAAGATGAGAACTGCATATCATCCACAAACCGACGGCCAAAGTATGGTGAATGCAGATGTTTAGAGACATACCTTCAAGATGTTTAGCTAGTGATCGACCAAAGGAGTGGACGAAATGGCTCCCCTGGGCCGAATGGTGGTACAATACTACATATCATTCTTCTACAAAATATACCCCATATGAAGCATTATATGGTCGGCCGGCCCTTGTGATTCCAAAGTATGTAATTGGCTCGGCTAAGGTAGATCAGGTTGACCAAGATTTAATTGACAGGGACAAACTCCTACAGCTGCTAAAGGATAATCTCTCTACCGCTCAAGCTAGAATGAAGCGACAAGTGACACACGAAGAAGTGAAAGAGAATTTTTAGTAGGAGACTAGGTTTATCTTCGCCTACAACCATACAAGCAACTATCCATCAACACACGAGTCTCCATGAAGCTATCTCCATGTTTTTATGGGCCCTATCAGATCATAGAGCGTATTGGAGCTGTGGCGTCTGCACTTAAATTACCTCAAGATGCCAAAATTCACCCTGTCTTCCACGTGTCATGCTTGAAGCCCAAGTTGGGAGAACACGAGACACCCCAGATCCAACTGCCCAACACCACTGATGATGGAAATATTCAAGCCCAACCACAAGCCATCCTCGATCGCAGAGTCGTGATGCATCGTCGACGTCTCTCTACTGAAGTACTAGTACATTGGACTAATTTACCACTCGAAGATGCCACATGGGAATCATATGAGGAGCTGAAGTCCCGGTTCCCTAAGTTCATGGAACCCCAGCCATGAGGACAAGGCTGATTTGAAGAGGGCGGGCTTGATAGGACCCTAGCACGGTTAGGTCCTATTCAACCATGTAGCAGCTAATAAAAACCCTGTGAGAATGTAATAAACCCCACCTAGCCGCCTCTATCCTATAAAGAAGAGAGGCTAGGGTTTATATTTGGGTCTTTGGGCTTCTTAACCGCCGCCCCCCTTATTATTGGGCCGGCCCACTAAAGTTGAGGGCAAATTGGGTAGTTCACTTAGGAAGCAGCCCCTAGGGCTAGGGTTTGGAGCTCTATATAAGCTTGTAGCCTCTACCTCTTTGGAATAAGAAAGATCAATCTACAATTGCAGCCACTAGGCTACTTGGAGGGTGGAACCCCTATAACGTTCCAAGGGTTGATCCCCCTCAAAGATCAATCTTTATAGAATTCCTCTAGGTTCTATCAAGAGCATTCCTACATCATTCCCAATGATCAGGATGTAATCCACATATAATACCAAAAAAGGTGATAGTTCTCCCACTTAATTTTCTGTACATACAAGGTTCATCTTCATTCTTAACGAAGTCATAAGATCTGATCACCTCATCAAATCTTATGTTCCAACTTTGGGAAGCTTGCTTCAATCCATAAATGGACCCAAGCAACTTGCACACCTTTCTGGGTTATCCTTGGACACGAATCCCTCAGGCTGTATCATATACACCTCCTTATCGAGGTTACCATTTGAGGAATGCGGTTTTGACGTCCATCTGCCTGATCTCATAATCATAGTGTGCTGCAATAGCCAATAGAATTCGAATGGATTTTAGCATGGCTACAGGTGAGAAAGTTTTGTCATAGTCAACACCTTGCCTTTGACGATACCCCTTAGCCACTAGCCTTGCTTTATAGGTCTCTACCTTTCCATCTACTCCAATCTTCTTTTTGAAGATCCACTTGCAACCAATGGGTACAATACCCTTGGGTGCATCAACTAGGTTCCAAACCTTGTTGGAGTACATGGAATCCATTTCTGAATTCATGGCTTCTTGCCATTTCCCGGAGTCTATGCTCATAATAGCCTTGTCGTAGGCCTGAGGATCAATATCCTCAACATCCTCTCCTCTGATATGTCCCACATATCTCTCAGGAGGATGAGATACTCTATCGGACCTACGTAAAGTTGGAAATTGTGTGTTAGGTATCTGAACAGATTCTGGAATGGTGCTTGAGCTAGTTTCTCCAACCTCGCTCAACTCTATCATGCTCCCACTGTCTCCACCAAGAATGTGTTCCTTCGTAAGGAGCACTGCTCTCTTGGCTACAAAGACCTTTCGGTCCTCAGGGTGATAGAAATAATACCCATAAGTTTCCTTAGGGTATCCTACGAACTTGCACCATTCCGTCTTAGATTCCAACTTGTCAAGGTTGTGTCTCTTAACGTGGGTAGGGCAGCCCCAAATCTTAACAACTTTAAGATTTGGCTTCTTCCTATTTCATATCTCATATGGAGTAGACATCACTGACTTAGTTGGAATTCTGTTCAGAAGGTAAGCTGTGGTTTCTAGAGCATATCCCCAGAATGAGATGGGTAGGTCGGCGAAACACATCTTGGAACGCACCATGTCTAACAATGTGTGATTCCTCCTTTCTGATACACCATTAAGCTGTGGTGTATAAGGAGGTGTCCATTGGGATAAAATCCCATAGTCTTTGAGGAACTAGGTGAACTCTACTCAAGTACTCACCTCCTCGATCTGATTGAAGGGTTTTAATACTCTTTCCTATCTAGTTCTCCATTTCTCGTTTCCTCTTAGACTCACTTACACTCATGATATGTGGAGCTATATCTAGCATAAATAAACTATTATGCAATGTTCCTTTCACGATGATCTCATCATCTAATATTATTGAACAACCATTGTTCTCAAAACTAATTTATATCCAATAACTGTCAAACATGAAATGGAAATAATGTTTTTGATAATAGAAGGAATATAATAGCATGCATCTAATGCAATAATAGCTCCACCAAGCAGATGTAAAGTGACCTTACCAACAACTAGTGTAGCAACCTTTGCTCCATTGCCCATCTTAAGGTCCATCTCGCCTCTGTTCAATCTCCTAGGTCCTGCCGGAACCTGCAACGAATTACAGATATGATAAGCACTCCCGGTATCCAATACTCATGTGTTATCATAAGATTCTGATAAATAGAGACTAATCATGAATGTACCTGAAGCTTCTACAAGCTTCTATTTCACCCTCTCTACAAGGTACTCTTTGCAATTCCTCTTCCAGTGCCCATTTTTGCCGTAGTGGAAGCACTGGCCTTTGTCCTTTATTAGGTCTTTCTTGGCAACCTTTGCGTTACCCATTTTGTCCTTGCCCTTACCCTTCTTAAGGGTCTTCTCAGCTTTCCTTTTCTTTCTGGTCTCACTAGTGTAGAGAACCAATTTCTTTTTCTTGATGGTGCTCTCTGCTTCTCTCAACATATTGAGGAGCTCTGGGAGGGTCACCTCAAGTTTGTTCATATTAAAATTCATTATGAACTAAGAAAAGGAATCTGGTAGGGACTGAAGTACAAGATTCACACACAGGTTATCCTCTAGGATCATTCCTAGACCTGTGAGTTTCTCGATCCACTCAATCATCTTAAGGACATGGTTCTGAACCGGTGTCCCCTTAGTCATCCTAGTACGGAAAAGACTCTTTGATATCTCATATCATTGAGTTCTTCCATGTTCCTTAAATAATTTACGGAGATGTATGGAATTAGCATCCATATTTTCATGTTGTCTCTGTAACTCAGTAGTTATAGATGCCAACAAATAACACTGAGCAAGAGTGGAATCATTTAAGTACTTCACATAACGAGCGATCTCATCTCGCTTGCCCCTTCGTCAGGCGTAGGGATCACTGTATCAAGGACATACGCGATTTTCTTCGCTGTGAAAATGATTCTCAGATTACGAAGCCAATCCGTATAATTTGGACCAGTGAGGCGGTTGGCATCAAGTATGCCACGTAAAGGATTTGAAAGCGATATTTTTCTAAAATAAAAGATGTAGCAGAAATAAATAACATGCAGACTTTGCAGAAATTTAAACAATTAAGATAAGGACTTCTATCTTAATGTATTCCCACTAATTTTTCGTGAGACACACAACACCCTCCGGTATATGAATCGGAGACCCCCCGACGGATCTCTAGTGGGGATCAGGATCTAATCGGCATCTTAACGTAACCTCGAGGGACTCGACCAATCACGTTAAGCCCGTAAAGGTAGGCAACTCTTGCTAATCACAACTCCTTGTGATTCCCGTCCTGTTCGGCCTCTGAACCATCATGGCCTCGAGGGACTCAACCAACCATGATGTTCGGTTAAGTCATTAACATCGTTACCAGATTAGGTGATATACTCTCGAGGGACTCGACCAAGCATACCATGTCCTCAGGTCACCTCTGACATCTCTATGTCATAGATAAGATGGCGAGACGCGATATAGGTGAGTCTCGAGGGACTCGACCAACTCAACCTACACTGGGAATCGGCTCCTAACTATAACGATGGAAGGCCACGTGGGTTAATCTAATTGCCTTACATTTATTGACTTAATATTATTAATGGAGATGATTTTTGATTTGGTCTCTTAACATAATGTGTCACACACATACGTATTTAATATATATATCTACATCGCATGCAAATATATATATACATATCTAGTAGGTGTATAACTAATCACACATCACATGAGCAATCACACCAGATGATCATGGACCATATCCTATTATGATTAGGCCCGAGCTAGTGGGCCCAATCACTCACATTAAGATCTATGTGTACTTCGGTGCATCTCTATGCCCTATGATCGTCCATCTCGCTTCGTCGGATCCGTCGGCATCTCAACGCATCTCCATGTGTCGGATCGTCCATCTCGACCTCGTGAGTCATGCTGCCGCTGGGCCTCGTCTGTTAATTACAATATAATTACAAGCACACAGGCCCGACAATAAACGAGAAAAATATAGGCTCGCAAACCCCAATAATAATAATCACATGTACACACATCACATCATAAGTCTATGATCATATGTCCACATCATACATCACATGTATATATTATTTTATAGGACTACTAGATAAAAAATAAAAGTTAATTAAACTATTTAATGAACATATTTAATTTTATAAAATCAGAGACATAAAGGAAATTTTTTAAATTCTCAGGGGTATTTCGGTAATTCGGACAAAAGGGTATTTTGGTAATTCTATCAAAAGGGACAGAATCTAGAATTTCTAAATTTCGAAGGGCAAAACCATCTTTTGCCCAAAACCCTAATACCTTTCCCCTCTACAGAGTTGCGGCCGCCGCCACCCTGCCGACGACGGCCACTGTGGCCGGGCGCGTCGCCCCTGCTCGCGGGCGCAGTGCCCGAAGGCGATCTGTCCACGGGCGGCGCTGCCCCTTCCGCGCGGGGAGGGAGGCGTCGCCGCCGCTGCCCCGCAGGCGCAAAGCCAGCCGGCACCTCTGTGGCGCTGCTGCGGCACGGGCGCCAGCTGGCGCGCGCCTCTGCGCGTTAGCGGGCGCAGCGACCGTCGGCGCCCTGGCGCGCTGCCCGTGTTGCTGCTTGCCAGCGGCGCAGCGCCTGCAAGCGCTGCCTCGCGGCGATCACGCGCCGGCGCCCCTATGGATCGCCCGCAGTGCAAGTCTTTGGCCGCCGCTTACGCAGCGCAAAAGGCCGCAAGAAGCCTTCTGCGATTCTTTGCCGACGAGCGAGCAACAACAGTTGCTGCCCTTTCTCGCTATTCGCGCCGATGATTTTGGCATGAAAAGCAGATCTATAACACAACACACACAGTTTAAGATCTAATCTTCGCACGAACAACCTGGCTCTGATACCACTGTTGGGAAATCCGCGCAAGGGGGAGCGACATCACATGTGCAGCGGAAGAACAGAAAACAAAACCCCAGATTTCCCGTAGAAAGTTTTCATTGTCGTGCGAAGATCGGTGTGTCAAAAATAAATCCGTAAAAACTGCACGTGTAAAAGAAGATACTTAGGGAGATCGTATATCCCTGAATTCCTACAGATCTGTGGGAAAGGATGAAGAAGGTCAAGCGTCCTCCTCTCTAGCGGTATCCACACAGCAGGGATTGCGATGATGCACCTCTCTCTCTGGGGAGAGGCGAATAGGAGGTGGCTACCAGAAACCCTCAGCCTATAGAACTCTGGTTCCCTCCTAATTATAGAGGCCCCCTGAAAATCCTAATGGACCTTTTTGCCCCATTCGGTATTGGATCTCCATCCAATTACCCAAGCCTCTTGGATTAGTGGGTTTCTACCCAATAATCTCTTATTAGCAATTATTGGATCTCATCTCAGGATCCAATAATTCAGGGGCTTAATGGATATCCAATAAGATAGGGGGTTCAGCGGATATCTCATATCCGAACCTCTACTCGTCGCAACACCTACCATAAGTGTGTGACTCTCTAGGCCCAATATCGAGCTGGCCGTGAGTTATACTTATTAGAACTCCTTCTGACATAGTGAATTATTATCTCTATAATAATTCACCCAACTCATCGATTGCGGACGTACCAGGCCACTACGCCGTGGTCCTCAGACGATACAGGGGAATCCAATTCTTTGGACCTATCTGTCCTCAGTTACCATGTATCTATAATCTCTCATCCATCTAATATCCTAGAGACCCTATACCGGGCATGGTACTGTCAGGCCCATACGGTCTCTCCTCGAGTCTTGTTCTTGTCGGATTCTCCCGGAGAACCCTTTCTCTCTAAATCCGAATAACCTTAGCCAAGGATTTGTTCGAGCAAGAACACATGGGATATTCCTCTCATGATATTGAGAGCGGATGATCCTCTATTGACACTCAAGAGCCCTCGTAAGGTTGGCTACCACTCCCAATGACCGGCTGTACTAGATATGGAACTTTCCAAACCTATAAGTCCGGTATCAAAGAGTGGAGTACTCATACAGGACATCCTTGGTGTCTCAAATCTAAGGACCAGATACACTACTGGAACTACGGAATCGTTGTTTGACGTGAGGTATCAATAACCATCCAAAGATTCTCAGTAGGCGGATCAATCAAGAACTCATTCTCCAATGAGCACACGCCTGCACCCTTAGTGTCCCCACACAAGTAGCTATGAGACCAACTAGCTCCATCATATGAACGGGTATACAGCACACCAGTCTATCCGGTTATCTCGATGTCCTTCTCGAGTAACCTATAACCAGGATAATTTAGGGTCTATGTTTAAAGGTGAATCGGTCTCATAATCGTAATCTCATCATGATCCAATTCCCATTGCACAGATCCAAGGACATCACAATATACATCTAGATAATGTGAGATAATGCCAATAATCATAAGCAAAGAGATTGACGCAGTGTGTTACAGGTGCAATCACTCATGTGATTGGCTTGTAGGGCACCTATAACTAGCAGTAGACCAGTAGCTGTTCCCCGGATGCTTCCTTGACCAGGACGTAGCTAACCGCGTGTCGGGAGGTGGATAGGTAGAGGCTGAGCTTCTCCCCTGGAGAGACCGTAGCGAGGCGTGGGAGTTCGGTCATGTGCTATTTTATCCGTGTGAGGGCTCCCTTATACTCGACCGTCCATTTGAATCCCCTCGGGTTCTTCAAGGCCTGGAAGAAGGTGAGACATCGATCGCCCGATCAGGAGAGAAACCGAGATAGGGCGGCGAGCCTTCCGTTTAGCCACTACAACTCCCTGATTGTCTGAGGCGCTTTCATGTCAGTGATGGCTTGGACCTTTTCTGGGTTGGCATCGATCCCCCTTTAGTGTACGATGAATCCAAGGAATTTCCCTGAGCTAACACCGAAAGCGCATTTAGCGGGGTTGAGCCGCATGTCGTATCTTTGTAGTGTGATGAATGCTTCGGCCAAGTTGGACAGATGGGTTGTGATCGTCCGGCTTTTTACGATCATGTCGTCGACGTAGACCTCCATGTTGCGCCCAATCTGTTGGGTGAACATTTTGTTTACGGTTCTCTGATACGTGGCTCCGGCATTCTTTAATCCGAACGGCATGACCCGGTAGAAGTATACCCCCTGATCTGTGACGAAGGCCCCGTATGCTCTTGGTCCTCGAGCGCCATCCTGATCTGGTTGTAGCCGGAGTAGGCATCCATGAACGAGAGGCGAGCATGCCCGGAGGTCACGTCGACCAGCTAGTCGATCCTCGAAAGAGGGTAGCAATCTTTCGGACATGCACGATTAAGATCGGTGTAGTCAACGCACATCCTCCAGCTCCCATTAGATTTCTTGATGAGGACTACATTGGACAACCATCATGGGTACTTGACCTCATCTATGAAGCCCGCCGCTAAGAGACACTCCACCTCCTTGCGGATGGCCTGTTGTTGGTCCGAAGCAAGTCGTCGGGGCTTTTGCTTTACTGGGCGAGCCTCGGGCGAAATGTTCAGGTGGGGCTACGCCACCCTATAGTCGACGCCTGGCATGTCCGCCGGCGACCAGGCGAAAATGTCGATGTTCCCCTATAGGAAACTGATGAGTTGCACCTGTTCTTGCTCCGAGAGTTCCGACCCGATCTTTACCGTCCGGTCCGGCCAACCTTCATATAGTGGTATGCCTATGGTGGGCTTCGTCGGCCCGAGATGCTGGGTTGGCCTCTTCTTTTCCCAGGGATCCTCTAGGGGCTGCTCGGCCCTTACCCATTTGGGCAATGAGACCGCCGTCAAGTAGCACCGCCTAGATTCGCGAGGACTTCCCCTGACTTCCCTAACTCCGGCGTGGGTCGAGAATTTTACTGTTTGGTGGTAGGTGGAAATGATAGTCCGGAATTTGTTGAGGGTCGGGCGACCCAGGATTGCATTGTATGCAGAGGGAAGGTCAACTACCATGAAGTTCGCCATCACCGTCTTTGATCTCAGCAGGTCTCCTAGGGTTAGGGGCAAAGTGATCGTGCCCAGTGGAGAGATCGAGTCACCGATGAACCCGGTGAGCACCGAGTGCATCGACTCCATGATGTCTTTGGTCAGCCTGAGTTTCTGAAAGGCATCGAAGTAAAGAACATCCGCCGAGCTCCCTGTATCGATCATGATTCTCCTCACCCGGGCATTGGCGACCCTAGTAGCTATCACCAGTGCGTCGTCGTGCTAAGACTGCTCGGCCGCCTTGGCCGAGAACGTAACCTCGGGCTCGGGCCATCGCCTGGGAAGTTCGACTGCGGCCATGCGGGCGTAGGCTTTCCATCCTGACATGCTGTTTTCCCTAGACGTTGGGCCACCCGTTATTACGTCGATATGCTGCTCGACGGGACCCTCGGGGTGCAGCGAGAGGTCCCGATCCAGCCTGAGGTATCGGCCGAGGTATCCTCGGCGTATGAGCTCCTTGATCTGCCGCTTCAGGTCGCGGCATTCCTTGGTATCGTGACCATTTTGCCGATGAAAGTGGCAATACTTGGTCTGGTCCTGCAGCTCCCGGAGGCTCTTCATTGGGTTAGGGGCCTTGAGCAATCCCTTCTCTTTTATTTGGAGGAATATCTCTGTTCTGGATGTGCCCAAGGCAGGGAGGGGGGATATCGATGGCGGCACGTCGGGTCGATCCATCCTACGCCTCGAGGGGGCTGACAGTTGCCCCTAGGTCGGCTCCGACCTAGCTCTTTTGTGCTCTTCTCGTCTCCCGGCCATCCAGGACTCTGCTGCGATATATTGGTTAGCTCACTGGAGCATCTCTGGTACCCCCGCGGGAGGTCTCTCCACGAGGGACCAAAAAAATTTGGAGGGTCGTAGCCCCATCATGAACGCCTGCATTATTAATGAGGGGTGAGTAGCGGGCAACCCCCGATCTCTATCGCGAAATGGTTCACAAAACGGGAGAGGGGTTCATCCTCCTTTTGGTTGAGTCCAAGGAGCAAAACGACGGACGGCTTCGACTAGGCATGGGCTAAAAACTTGAGTTCAAAATCCTTAGCGAGCTGATCAAAGGATGCGATCGTCCCGGCTTTCAGGCTGTTGTACCATGCACGGGCCGACCCTCTCAGGGTCGTGGGAAATGCTTTGCACATCAGAGCGTCAGAAGTCCCGTACAATGCCATTTGGGCTCGGAAGGCGGCCACATGCTCCGCCGGGTCCATGGCACCGTCGTATGCGTCGAGAGAGGGGAGGCGGAAGTTCGGGGGGACCGGTTTTTCTTGTATTTCGGGTGCAAATGGGGATCCTGGGTGTGCGTCCTCCCTGAGCTCCTCCTTCAACTTACGAACCTCCCATTGTACCTCGTCGAATCGCTGGCTGACAAAGCGCAGTTGGGCTTGGAGGGAGTCCGTCGAATCCGAAGACAGTACCTCGGGCTCCTGTCGCTCGCTCGGGTTCCCCGACGCCCTTGCCGCGAGCGGAGCCTGTCGCGTCTGAGGTGTGGCCGAGGGCACCGTTGGTAACTAGGGGGTCAGAACGGATGGTTCTGGTTGCTGTGGAGGCTATGCCGTGGATGGGTGCGTCGGTTGGGGGATGAGCGGGATAATGGTCTGCATTATCCCCATTAGGGTTTGGACTTGATGGGCGAGGCCCCAAAAGGCCTCGCGCGAAACGGATGACCGGTCAGTCGCAGCGCCCTCGGGTGGCGACAAGCCTGGGTCGGTGAATAATCGCTAGTAGCGCTCTGAAGTCGTGATGGGGTCTTCAGCTCGAGACCCACCATGTAAGGGAAGGCATTCCTAGGGAGCCCCGGTCGAGCAAGACCCCTCAGCCACGGGCTCACTTGGGTCGGTCTATTGATCTCTCGACATCGGACCCTCATTCTATCGCCAAACTATTTGTACCTTTACGTCGTGGCCTCTGAGCCGACATGACTGGGTTCGGGTCCGAATGCGCAGAGATCTCATAGACTGATCCTCGAGTTGGCGAAGGTGTTGATCCGATCGCAATGGGTCCTCAGTTTGTACCAGGAGAAGACTTCTCACCCGGGCGCTCGTCGCCTCGTGCCTCTTCGTTCCTGCACACAGGTTGGGTCGGGAAGACTCGACCCAACCCCTCCGATGGTAAAGTTAACAAATAGTTTGAGAGGGCTTGCTTGCGAAAAGAGTCGACCACCCACCCCTCGTTCTCCCGACGCAGGGGCTTTATATTAGGAAAGCTACTGTTTCCTGATGTGCCCGTCCGTAGAGCCGTACTTCTGATAACGTCTGAACCTGGATGGAACTGTGAAAATGACTCGATTTTTTCGGGATGGCGATGTGCCTCGGTTGGCATCCAATCTATCATGGCTCAGTTGGCATCCAGTCTATCGTGATCGGATGCTGTCGAACCGGGCTAAGATGGACAACCACCTCAGCTTGAAGATGGCTGTGGTCCAGGGGCGTCACCCCAATGTAGGCGACGCCATATTATGTCCCATCACCACCCACAAAATAGCAACAATTCAAGGTCTACTGGGCAATCAAAATATTTGAACAGGAATACCATCGCATGATGTGTGCATCTTTCCTATTGCTAATCCTGCAAGCAATTTAAATGTCCAATGTGCTCCTACTACTATTAAAGATATCACAATAAAACCACTAAATGCTTCATGTTACATTACATAACAGGAGATCATGTAACTCAAATGTAAAACAAGCGTAGCACACTCAATTCGAGATTTCTTATAACAAACATACAAGAAAGAAGAATACAAAGAAAAAAGACGAATCATTGTATACAGTATTCTTTGCAAATGCAAACTAGTTATTGCGGCCACCAATCTCCTTAAATCAGACCATAGTGTCTAAATTTTTCGAAGCCCCTCTCAGAAGCAAGCATCAAGAAGGCAGCAGCAGCAAAGAGCAGCCAGGCTGTAAACAAAAAAAAAAAAAATTGTTGAAGCCATTCATATGAACAAGATTTTATTTTAGTTTTATCAGATATACCTCTCTAACATCAAAAAACAAATTAAAAAAAATTTCAGTGCCCATTGAAGTATTTTCTTTTAATTGCGTCGATCAATTGTGTAATCAGGACAGAAATAAGATTTTTGCCACCAATTATAAAGTTTAAATACAATATGTATATGTCATGACAGCGTAAGTAGCTGCAAAAACTAGGAGAATAATTGTGATTTCTATGACTTATTGTATTTGTAACTCATGGTCAATTATATTGTATTATATATATTTATAATGCAAAATTAGTGACATTAAAGACGGCTACAGCAACCAAATAAGAAAAGACGTCAGTAACGTGAAGGTCGAAATCAGCGTGAAGGTGGTTGGCAAGTCACCACTCACGACTTCCACCGGCCGCACCGTCCAGCGGCGCACGGTAACGGGGGACCCACTATCGTGCACCAACGGCCGAGCTGCCGGCGAGACGAAGCGGATCTGCGGCCTGGACCTCCGGCCCCCGGATGACAAGAAAGCCAGATCCGGGCAGGGAGAGATGAGAGCGAGAAAGAGAGGGAGGGAATAGGGTAATCCGTTACCATCCCTCGACGAAGGAGGGGCCGCTGCTCTGCTTCTGGGGCGGCGGTGGCGGCGCCTGGGCGTAGGGCGGAGGGTAGCCCTGCGGCGGGTAACCGGGCGGCGGATAGCTCTGCGGCGGGTAGCCCTGCGGTGGGTACCCGGGCGGCGGATACGCGCCCTTGGCGTACCCTTCCGGCGGATATCCTAATCACCACGACCATCATCACCGTCATCAAAAGGAATCCACCTCAAACCGAGATCGTGCACCGGATTGGAGATGGAAGATATGGTATATACCTTGAGGAGGGGGGACGCCGACGGGGGGCTGCTGGTTGTAGTAGCTCATCCTCCTCGCTCGTCCTTTCCGAGTCGGAGGCCTCGAGCGAGAGACGAAGATTTCTTGGCCGCTTCGGGAGAGTACGCATTAACGAAATATTTATTTATAATCACAAGGGGAAGCGCCAAAGCGTCGGCTTCGGCCGGACCGATCCGGTTTGTCTAATAGCAATTTCTGGAGATTAAATTCATGAGAACCGGTCATCAGTGGGCATGGACGGTTGGGATGTGATGATCGAGAACGGACTTGTCCAAGTCCAAGTCACAGATGCGGAACCTTCCAAGTGGGTCAGGGGGCGGCGATTGGACCAACTTTGGTTGAATTATTGGATGGGGCCTAACGCGGTTTCGTCACGTTCGTTTGAGTTCATACCTGCTCACATACAGGTATTATTATTTCTAATTATATGTATATTTTATATCTATTGTGATGATTTTATATGTACATTTTATTTTATTTATAATTTATAATTTACTTTTTACTTATCGTCTTGTACACTTCATGGATGTTTAAACTACTATATTCATATAAACTTGATTTTTGAATATTAATTATGGAAAAAGAAAATTATATGGGGCAGATAATTTCAATAGAACACCATCTCAGACATGTGTAAAGAGATTTCTAGTGCTTTTATGGGTTCCCATATTTAAGGAGTAAATCATTTTAAGAGAACACCTTATAAAAAAAACTGTAAAGAGATCAACATCTTAAAGAACCATAAGTTGGTCTCTCTCCCTAGTTTTTTTTTTTTAGAAGTGGGATTCACTTCTAATCCATACCAGTTGCATAATTTGGACAAAAGAATGGACACTTGATAAATTTTGGCTTTATAAAGGATATACATGAGATTCCAAAATTTAGGACACCATGCTTGATATTTTACAAGGACATCTACAAAATTGTCCCTGTAATTTATCATCATAGGCAACATCTGAATCAACCGATGGGTTTCTTTACAAAATTAGACTGAAAATTTCTGAGGCAGCCCATATTTTTGTTTGCTGCTTTGTTATCTTGAAAGCTAAACTTCGGTCAATTGAATGCTTAAGTCATGGGAGATTGGGAGCACACACACCTCTGCAGCCCATATTTTTGTTTGCTGCTTTGTTATCTTGAAAGCTAAACTTCGGTCAATTGAATGCTTAAGTCATGGGAGATTGGGAGCACACACACCTCTGCAGCCCATATTTTTGTTTGCTGCTTTGTTATCCTGAAAGCTAAACTTTGGTCAATTGAATGTTCAAGTCATGGGAGATTGGGAGCACACACAACTCTGCAGTCAACTTCGCCACGAGAATCTTGTGGCCGATTTGCTATCACAGCTAGAATTTGATGTTATCACATTTATTAGTACAATTCAAGGGGTGTTTCACTGTACAGCCCTTCAATCTTATCATCAAGTACAAAGATTACAAATCGCAGCAAATACTATACGGTTCCATTATTGCCCTATCTCAGACTTCTTAATACAATTAATGATGCATCAGAATCTGGAACTGAATGATTTGAGTCATAAGTGCATGCTTTATGAATCAGTAGAGTGCTTCGTGCGAGGACGGATTTGGATGGAATATAAGCTCAGATTCCACTTAATCCATCTGCAAGAATAATTTTGGGAAAGAAATCGACTTCGTTACTTTGATCAGTGAATGAATGAATGCGTGTTGCATGCCGCTGCTGCAAGGAATGGATGAGATATTAGTGTTGGTAGTGTCAGATATGACATGGCTAATATTCCTTCTCAATCAAGACCGGAGACGTAGACCTCAGTGCAATGACATATTATTCTCCGAAATATTTTTTATTCAAGAAATATTATTTTAATCACTAATCTATAAATATTGACTCTATCTAAATGTTTGAAATACCTCCTACACACTCGAAAAAAACTTTTATTTTAGAATTCATGTTAAAAGTTCATTCTTTGAATGAAACAATTTCAGAAAATGGATCAAATGAGATCGACTCCATGAGTCAAGATCAACGATCAACTTTGATGCTAACAAGATGATAACTTGTCAAGAGTGCATCTTGCATGGTAGAATTCAGGAACGTCTGTTTCGTAATTCAATATCTATTCTAGCTATTCCAAACATACTCATTGATGGTTTGCTTATAGGTCAAACTTCTCTCGTAGAGAATGTAACTTGAATAACGATCTTCATTTTGCTTGTAGAGTTTCTATTGATGGTTAGTATTAAAAGATACATCATAATACTCGTGCATCAAAAGAAAAAGAAAAAAAATTAGCAAACAGATTTTGTATGTTTTCTTTTATGAACAGTAACATCAGAGTTGATAAATAGAAGTGATGTTGTCTTCTTGGGTTTGAAACAACTTTCACACAAAAGGTGAAGTGTGTAATGTCGACTCTCAACTTCCATGTAAAAGTAGACACCCTCCGTACAGTGATTAAGGAGGGAGATTTGTGAAGACTGAACAAACATAGGGAACTCAATCCGAAAACATGAAATTTTAATCCCAACTTTGGTGTTTTTGCAACCGATATAGTTTTAATCTCATGATTTATCTTCAATGATGGACGGTTGATGTGATGAATGTTCAATTGTTTGGCGTGATGGGATCGCCCCTTAAATATCAACATCATTCTTCTTAATTTTATTGATTCCGAAACTTTTTTTATTTTTTATTTTTATACCGAGAGTCAATTTCTTTTATCAGCTAGCTGAGATTCTAAAATGCCCCTTAAATATCAAAATCACTCTTCTTTTATTGAGTGGATGGCCCCTTAAAATCACTTAGGTCACAAAATTTTTCTACCAAGAGTCAATGTCCAGTAATACCTCAAAATTCAAACTTGTCCTATTAATTTAAAGAGCCATAACCTCTGTTTTAAAATAGAATAAATGTGTTGGCATGACCTTAGTCAGACTTTGATGGATGATCAGCATCACTCTCTTCTGAAGTGGCATGAGAGGCACCGCATCAATCATCCTACTGCCACTGAAATTATTGCGATAGTCTGAGTTTGACAATGGATTCCTTCCATTATATTTTATTTTAGGAGATATTTTTCCATTTCATCCGATATATAATTGGGATAGAGTAATTGAATTGAGATATTTTTATCGCAAAAAAAAAAGTATCAGATTTTTATTTGATGATGGCTCTCATAATTGATTTTTACGAGGATTATTATTTTTTAAATATTTCAATAATATCTTTGAACCAAACCGTTTCAAGTCACAAATCATGAGTTCATTTGGTCTGGATCAGTTCATTTCGGGGTGGGTCGGGTTCAGTCATAGCAGATCTGATTACTTGGGATCAAGTCAAGTCCAATCGTAGCACATCAAGTTGGGTTGGGTCGGAATGAATCGAGTCAAGCTTTGTTGGCAATGGATTGGGTGGAAAGTGTGTTGGGTCGGAACTACTGACTTAAATGGGAAAGGGGTCGGTTACACTCGATCAGTGTAACCCTAATATAAGTGACAACGATGAGATCCTCTGTTTGGCGAGTCTCTTCGACAAGCTTCAACGTTCATTAGCGGTGAGTTGACTGCAGCAACCCTTGCTTCCTCTCCGATGGCGAGTTCTTTCCGGCAACCCTTTCTTCCTCAGTGACTGGAATCCTCAATGGTGATGAGTTCCTTTGCGACAGCAGACTCCGGACTCCAGTAACCCTCCTCAACTATCCATCTTCAAAATCTTTACTTTCAGTAGCACCTTTTTAACTCCGAAATACTATCTTTTGTGCCCATATGGTCTGATCTAGATTGAAAACCAAACTTCGCCACACAGTATAAAGTATATAGTATATTATAGCACAGCTCGAGAAGTCATCTTCTCTTAGAGGACAAGGTGGTGTTCAAGCGCAATGTGGAATGATGCGACATATACCATTTTTTTTTTTTTTTGCTTTCTCTTATGCTAGCAATGTGTCGAAGTGTATCTATAAATTCGTAAGAAGATAAATTATTTGATAAGCAAAAGATACATAAAGCAATAGCATTTAGTAGGATAAAACACAAGATCTTCATCAATAACAGGTCTGCGTGCATCTTTGAAAGCCATCTAAAAGAGTATGCTTTTAAAGGCATTTTTAATTAGCAGGTGCCTACCCTCTGAAAGAAAGTGTCAAAGTCATAATTCCAGGTTTTTTACCCTTTCACATTTGCACTCATTTGTGCTTCTAGTTACATAATTCTTTTATTGCAAACATTCCAAGTGGCTCATCCTATATTACATCAGAATCTCGGAGGGATACAAGAAGTTTTTTCAGCATGTGCAAGAGTATGAGCTTTAAGGTTAGATTGTTGATTGATATGATCCAACCTTTTGCATTTAGAAGGAAGCTAGCATGAAAATATCATTTCAAATATTACATAAGAACCAAGGTGTCAGTTTGTTGTGGTTTGAGTATTTGAATCATCTCTAGTGCACTAGATTTAACTAAAAATTTATAATACTTTTGTTTCTTCACTTCTTGTAGTTTGCATTAAGTACCTGGTTGGAGACAAGATGAGTATTTTGTCCAACAAAGATAATAGATGCCGATACATATAACCGAGGAGTCATTAGTAAATGAAACATCACAAAATAATGATGCCATTGGCTCTAAGGCTACAAAAAGATGGGGGTAGGTTTGAGAGAACTTGGAAAGTCTTAGCACAAGGGTTTTATTGCTGTCTTTGAGCAGGGTTGAAACCTTCAACCACATGGGAGAAATAGTTGTTAAATTTAGAATCATTTCTATTCTTCCATAGAATCCAAAGGGTTTTATTGTTGTCTTTGTTTGCATGACTTCCTTCTTTTAGCCAAGCACTATTTTGCCACTCATGCATGTAGTTAAATAAAAAATCTAAATTTAATTATATCAAATTTCAAATATCTCTTACGAAATGATAGGAGGAAAAAAAAAAAAAGGGTTAGAGGAGTCCTCTACAAACCATGCAAAGATCTGCATAACATTAAAGGAAACTAGATAACTAGATAGCTACTAAGTTATTATAAGAAAGATATTAAGTTATTATTTTAACATAATATTTTGTAACTGATTTTGATATCATATATTGGAAATATTATTTTACTCTTGTCCTATTCATAATATTTACTTATATATATATAAATATAATTGCATCATTGCATAAATCTCTTTGACTCCAAGGTGATAAAGAAAATCTAGACGAAGGAATTATGACATATAACATATTTGATTATTTAATAATTTATAATAATCATTATTATGTTATGTACAATTAATTATTAATTTTTTTTTTAGTGAATGTGAAGTCACCCCCTCCTTTATCACGCTAAGCTTTATCACCCACAATGTTATACTCTCCTTCACAATATATAATCAATGATTATAGTTACATAAATTATTTTAGATGATGTTTTTTTTCTAAACTAAGTGTAAGGATTAAAGGCCACAGGATTTTCAATTCCCTGGGATAGTGTCATTTAGATGTGTTTAGGAGGCCTCCATTTAGTCACAGAGCACATATTCTTAATATTTTGATATATTAATCTGTATTTTTTAGTATTGTGGTGTTAGGATCGAAATTGGCAAGGAGGTAGGGTGAATTAATGCTTTTACAAAAACATTAGTTTGGAAAAATTTTGTTCGATAAAACTCGTCTCAAAAATGTGTTTAACTTAAAAACATTCATAAGAGCACTGAGCAAGTAAATCAATTGTAATATGAATAAAAAAGTATAAAGTAAATGTAAACTAATTTATAGTGGTTCGATCGTCGTGACCAACATCCATTCCTGATTCTTCTTGGTCATCGGTTTCCACCATCGATCTTTTTTCAATGGGTAAATATCAATTATCTTTACAACTCTTTTTTTTTTTTCACAGGCTTAGGAGATAACTTTTATATCTCTCTTTTACAAGTATTCTCTCACACATCTTTCTTAGGACTACCTCTAAGCTTAAGAAGGAGGAAACTCAACTTTCTAATAAGGTTTATAGCTTTAGAATCATAGAGTTTTGTTTTACTTTTTTACTATTCTAAGCAACAATAGCTAGGATATTTATAGACTTCAAATGACTTAAAAAATTGAAACCAAAATTTAAATCATCGAAATTTTAGAGTATTGACGGTACCACCACAGGTGGTACTACCACTTGACCCAACTTTTGGGGTTATTGAATAGGTCTTTTAATGGGTCCAAATTAGTCTCAACTTAGGTTCAATGAGTTCCTAATTGAGTCGGTCAAATTACATTCAAAACCAACTCAATTACAACATAAACTACTTCGATCAAGACTTAATTTATTATAAAGCATAAATATTATAATATCTCTCGTTTCTAAAAGTTATGCAAGGACATATTTTGAATTATTTATAAGTATTTATTTGTAAAATTTGAGAACTTATAAAATGAGAGGATCTATATGTATATATAGAAATGTCTATAATTAAACTGTTAAGCTGCCAAAAAAAAAAGAAAAAAAAAGGAAAATAGCGATTTCTATCCCACCGCCTCTTTGTTTCCTCCTGCGCACCTCTGTTCCCTATGCAAGGAAACATACAAGGTGTAATGTCGGGGAGGAGAAGGGAAGAAGAAGAAGAGGGAGAAAAGAGGGAAGAAGAAGAAGTAGAAGAAGAAGAAGAAGAAGAAGAAGAAGAAGAAGAAGGGAGGAAGGAGGTGCATATTAGGCTCAGCTGCTTTGCACCTCTGCTTCCCACGAGGAAACAGAGGAGGTGCAAAGTCTGTCCGAAGAGGAGAAGGAAAGAAGAAGAAAAGAAGAAGAAGAGAAGAAGAGGAGGGGAAAAAAGGAAGAGAAGGGGGGCTGCGCTCCTCTGCCTTCCGCACGAGAAGGTGCGTCGGTGGAAGAGAAGGGAAAGAGAGGAAGAAGAGAAGAAGAGAAGGGGAAGAAGGAGAGAAGAGAAGAAGGAGAGGAAGAAGAGAAGAGGAGGAAGGGAAGAGGAAAGAGGGCTGCGGCTAGGAAAGAAGAAGAGGAAGGAATAAGAGAAGGAGAGGAAGAAAGAAGAGAAGGGAAAGAAGGGGCTGTGGCTGTGATAGCTCCGGTTGGGAAAGAAGAAGAGGAAGGGAGAAGAGAAGGAGAGTAAGAAGAGAAGAGAAGAAGGGGCTGTGGCTGTGGCAGCTGCAGTTGGGAAAGAAGAAGAGGAAGGAAGAAGAGAAGGAGAGAAAGAAGAGCAAGCGAGGGAGAAGAGGCTACGCCTGGAGGAAGAAGAAGAGGAAGAAAGAAGAAGAGAAGGAGAGAAAGGAAAGAAGAATGGTGGTATCAAGGCTGCAACTGTAGCTGTGCGAGAGAGACGGAACAGTAACTATACACTTCTATGTTCTATGGTGGCTACAGCAGTGGGAGAGAGAAAAAAGAAAACAGGAGGAGAAGAAGAGGAGGAAAGTAGAAAAAAGATTTGGGCTTAAAAATTTTTTTAATCAAAATCTTTAAAAGATAAGTATTTTAATTTTTTTTTACTATAATTTTATCTCTATTTTTGTTTTGAATATGATAAATTTAAATAATTCTAGCGTTGCAATATGATATCTCTTTGTTTGGATATAAAGATTTAAATTTGAAATTTTTTGAGATTTTAATCTTTCTACATTGTTTCAATTATAACTCTGCACTAATTTTCAATTTAGACAAAACTTGTTTGATCTAAATATAGACTCATAAATTTTTTTTTGATAACTTAGTTGAAAGATTTAGAGTTAATTTGATTATCTAAACATCTAATTGAATAAACCTTATAAATTCGGTAAAATAGAGATTAATATTTCTGACTTTTTGTTACTGAATTGATTATAACTCTTTGTTGGAAACTCTGATTTATATAAAACTTAATTCATTAGAATTTAGACTCATATATCTTTTTTTTGATATCTAGATCGAAAGATTTGGAGTCAAAATGATTGCTCATATTTCTGTTTTGATTGACCTTATAGATTCTGCAAAATAGAGATTTTGTTCCTTGACCTTTAGTTATCAAATCATTTCTATGACCTTTAGTTATCAAATCATTTCTAACTTTTTGTTAGAAGTTTCAATTTGTATGAAACTTATTTTATCTGAAAGTAGATTGATTTAGATTTCTAATGACACCTTTCTTGAGTAATTTGAAGTATAATTGATTATCCAAATAATTCATGCAATATACCTCTCAAATTCTGTCGAAATCAAGCTTTTGACGATTTTGCATATTCTTGTTTCATCCATTTGAAAATTAATTTCAACTAAAATTCTTTCTTCAATTGAGATTTATATTATTACTTTGAATTTTTGTATGCTCTTATCCTTAAATTATTTGTATACCTGAACCTATTATGTAAAGTTTATGTTGTATCATATTATTTTGTAAAGGCATATGTACATTCATTGTTCTGCATGTGCTTCTGATATGCACTAATTTTGTTGTTTATGTTGTCCTTTCGTACTCTTGTATTTGTGGGATAATATAAACCTTTGCCAAAAATGGTAAAGGGAGTTATGCTTAGAGCCCACGATGCTCTGCTTGTTAGTTATAAGTGCCCTACAAGCCAATCACGTGAGTGATGACACCTATAATACGTTGCATCAAGTTTTTTGCTTATGATTACTATAATTTTTTCATATTATCTGAATGTATGTTGTGATATCCTTGGATCTGTGCAATAGGAATTGAATCATGATGAGATCACGATAATAAGATCAATTTAGCTTTAAATACAGACCCTTAATAATCCTGGTCATAGGTTACGCGAGAGGAACATCAAGATAACCAGGCAGACTGGTGTGTTGTATATCCATCCATATGATGGAGGTGGTTGGTCTCATAGCTACTCGTGTGGGGACACTAAGAATACAGTACAGGTGCTCATCGGAGAATGAGTTCACTGATTGATCCGCTTACAGAATGTTGGATGATTATTGATACCTCACGTAAGATAGTGATTTCGTAGTCCCAGTAGTATATCTAGTTCTTAGACTTAAGACACCAAAGATGCCTTATATGAGTACTCCATTCTTTGACGTCGGACTTACAAGTTTAAAAAATTCTAGATCTAGTACAGTCGGTTATCGGGAATGGTAGCCAACCTTACGAAGGCAATTGAGTGTTAATAGAGGATAATCCACTCTCGGTATCATGAGAGGAATATCGCATGTGTTCTTATTAAGGCAAATCCCTGACCAGGGTCATTCGGATTGAGAGAGAAAGAGTTTTCCGAGAGAATCTGATTAGAGCGACACTCGAATGAAAACCGTTTGGGCCTGACGACACCATGCCCAATATATGATCTCTGGGATATTAGATGGATGAGGGAATATATGTATATGGTAACTGAGGATAGATAGGTCCAAAGGATTGAATTCTCTTGTATCGTCTAGGGACTACAGCGTAGTGGCCTAGTACATCCATAGTGGATGAGTTGAATGAATTATTATAGAGATAATAATTCACTGAGTTAGAAAGAGTTTTGATAGGTATGACTCATGACCAGTTCGATATTGGGCCTAGAGGGTCACACACATATGGTAGGTGTTACGGCAAGTAGAGGTTCAGATATGAGATATCCGCTAGAGCTCCTATCTTATTGGATATCCAATAAGCCCATATATTATTGGATCCCATGGATGAGATCCAATAAGAGCTAAATTATTGGGTAGAGACCCATTAATCTAAGAGACTTGGGTAATTGGATGGAGATCCAATACCCAATAGGGCAGGATCCATTAGGGTTTATAGGGGAGCTTCTATAAATAGAAGAGAACCAAAGGTTCATAGGCTGAGGTTTTCTTGGTGGCCACCTCTTATTCTCCTCTTCCCAGATAGGAGCATCTTCGTAGCCCTATCGTGTGGATCATCGCTAGAGAGAAGGACGCTTGACCTCCTTCATCCTTCCTACAGATCTGTAGGAATTCAAAGATATATGATCTCCCTAGGTAATATCTTTTCATGCATGCAGTTTTTGGATTTACGGATTTGTTTTTTGCATTGATTTTTGCACGACGATGAAACTTTTTATGAAAATCTAGGATGTTTTTGTTTTCATTCTTCCACTGCACATGAGATATCGCCTTTGGATTTCCCAACAATGGTATCAGAGCCAGATTGTTCGTGTGAAGATCGGATTTTAAACTACGTCTGTTATGATTTAGAATAGTTTTTATCATCAAAATTGTTGACGCAAACAACGAGAGAGGGCAACAACTATTGCTGCCCTCGTAGTTTGGCCAAGGCTGCTTGCAGCCATGGTCGTGCGTGCAGGGGCACTTGGCGGCTGATGGGTGGTGGCCATCTACCTACAGCGATAGCACTGCCCACATACGTGCACGGAGCCCGCAAGCAGGGCCACAACAGGCGGCTTGCCCGTAAGGGCGAGTGGCACCCGTAGGGTCGTTGGGCTCGTGGGGTGTGGGGGGCAGCACCGCTCGTGGCGGCTAGCTCGCAAGGGGCGAAGCCTGCGAGCGGTGCCCACTTGTAGGCTATCACCGCCGCATGCGGGCAGGGATGAATGCCCGCCCTACGAGGGTGCCGCCACCCGCAGGCGAGCGACCCGTAAGGGGCAACGCCTGCGGGTGCTGCTCCCGCATGCTACAGTAATGCTGCCCGCAAGCGAGTAGCCTGCGTGCAAGGGTGGTGACACCGTCGCTCCCCCCATAGCGACCGTCGTTGGCAGGGTGGCAGCGGCCGCAACGCAGCAAGTAGAAGTGGAATGGGATTAGGGTTTTCGATCGAAAGATAATTTTGCCCCTCAGAAGTTAAAAAATTTTAATTTTGTCCCTTTTGACCAAATGACCAAAATACCCTTCATAATTTAGAAAATTTTCTATATATATCCCTAATTTCAGAAAAATATTAGTTAATTAAATAGTTTATTAATTATTATTATCTATCTAGTAGTCCTACATGATGATGATGTGTACATGTGATGTATGATGTTGACGGATAATCATGGACCGTGTGATGTGTGTGTATATATGATTATTATTATCGGGGCCTGCGAGCCTATATTTTTCTCATTTATTGTTGGGCCTGCATGCCTATAATTATATTCTAATTACACGAGGAGGTGCAGTGGTAGCGTGAAAGCGATAGCAAGACCCACAAGGTCAAGACGGACGATCCGATACGTGGAGATGCCGACGGAACTGACGAGATGGACGATCACAGGGCATGGAGATGCACCAATGCACACAGATCTTGATGTGAGTGATTGGGCCTATTGGCTCGGGCTTGATTACATTAGGATGTGGTCCATGATCATTTGGTGTGATTGCTCATGTGATGTGCGATTGGTTATACATCTACTATATATATATATTTATATACGATGCAGATATATATTAACTATATATGTGTACGACACATCATATTAGGAGATCGAATCAAAAATCCCCTCTTCAATAATATTAACTTGGTGAATGTTAGACAATTAGATTGACCCACATAGCCTTCCATCGTTATAGGTAGGAACCGATTCTTGGTGTAGGTTGAGTTGGTCAAGCTCACTTATATCGCAATTCGCTATCTTATCTATGACATAGAGATGTCATCGGTGACCTGAGGACATGGTATGCTTGGTCGAGTCCCTCAAGGGTATATCATCGAATTAGATTCATCTTGTAATGATGGTGATGACTTAGCCGAATATCATGGTTGGTCGAGTCCCTCGAGGTTATGGTGGTTCGGAGCCCGAACAAGATGAGAATCACAGGAGTTGTGATCGGCAAGAGTTGCCTACCTTTTGAGCTTAGTGTGATTGGTTGAGTCCCTCGAGATTATACTAAGTGTTGGGATCTAGAGTGACACTAAAGGGGGGGGGGTGTTGAATTAGTGCAGTGGTTAAGTATGATAATTTTCAACAATTTAAACAAGCTTTCAGAAACTTCATACGATAAAAACTGATTTCAATGAAAAATCATGTCGGAAAAGCTCTAACTTAAACTTGAGAATGCTTAGAGAAGATGAAAGGCAGTGAACAAGTAAAGTAAAGGTTTGCATAAGGGTAAATGCAAGAATATAAATGTAAACCGAGTTTTATAGTGGTTCGGTCATCCGACCTACGTTTACTCCCAATTCCTCTTCTCTTGAGGTCATCGACTTTTTTACTAGTTATCTTCCTTCCAATGGGCGAAGACTAACTCACTTACAACTCAGTTCTCCTTTTACAGGTTGAGGAGTTAACCTTTATAAGGTCTCTCACCCATCTCTTGAACTAGATCACACTTAAAGCTTAGAGGGAAGATTTTGACATTATTACAATAGAGTTTTCCCCTTTTCTTTCTCAGGTTTTGTGTGTTATTTAAACATGGATGAGAGGGGTATTTATAGGCCTTAATATGATTCAAATTTGGAGCCCAAATTTGAATCATCCCGGATTTTCAAGTGCTGGCGGTACTACCACCAGACACTGGCGGTACCACAATTAGTGCACTTTGGTTTTGTTAGTGTATTGGGCGGTACCACTGCCCAGTCTGGCGGTACCACCACCTGACACACTGACACAGTCAATGTACTGGGCGGTACCACCACCCAACTAGCGGTGCCATCGCCTAGGCACTCTACCCCAAGGCGGTACCATCGCCCATTCTGGGCAGTACCACCACCCAGACCACCTGGGAGATTGAACCCAAGCGGTACCACTGCCCCAGTCTAGCGGTGCCACCGCAAGATAAGGTTCAGCAACCCTGTTTGGGCCTTTCATCTAGCCCAAACCTATCTGGGTACGAGCTCAACTACCCCTAACTGGGTTGACCCAATTACAACCCAATTAGACCTAATCCTACTTCGATCTAGACAATTATTATTACAATGCGAATCAAAATGTCGCATGACACGTCATTGGCCTATTGGCGTTTCGTTCGACACTTCGGCATATCGTCCTCTCTTGTGGCTTGTTGCCGAATCAACGGTTGACCTCCACAGCCCCAATCTCCTTGGCGCAATTTCGCTCTTCTTGGTCTGATGCCTGATTTTATTATTTGAAGCCTTCTTTCGATCGTCGACCAGACCTCCTGCTCGACGTCTAATCTCCTAACGTGATTTCCTCCGGTGCAACGCTGATTCATCCTGCGTCAATTGTCTAATTCTGATCGAGAGTAGACTTGCGTGACTTAAAACGTAGTTAGATCATAAATCACTCTCAATTAGTTTTATTATCAAAATCTAAGATTCAATAATCTCCCCCTTTTTGATGATGACAACTAATTGATGACGGAGTTAACCTTAAATCTCCGGAGTTTAACCAAACTCCCCCTATCAATATACCATAATGATAGAATACTTGAATTATGTCAAATCCAAGCATCATTCATCACATGTTATGAGAATATCAAAACATCATGCAAATATTTAAAATCTTCAATTCAATACATGAAATCATCAATCTACTTCTCCCCCTTTGTCATCAACAAAAAGGAGAAGTTAGCTCTAGCTATTTTAAAAGATATGCAAGTCAACATATAAGCTAGATTGACTACATTTAATCATAGCAAGTTTTAAATTCTTTCTAAAGATAAGCAAGATAGTAATTTTTCATTCTTTTCTTGAGATGTGCAAGTTGCACTTTCTTTGCTTCCTTTGCAATATACATATAATTTTTGTTTCTTCTCTCTTGAGAAGTGCAACCTTTGCCTTCCTTTGCATGTTCTAGCTAGTAAAAACTTTCTCTAAAAAGAAGGGAAGAGTATAATTCTTTTCCCATTACATGAATTTTGAAATTATAACAATCAACAAAAATAAATATTTATCAAGAGATCAATGGGGTATTAAAAATTTATATTCATGATTCATAAATATTCCATTTAGGAAATATCAAAATTATGATTCAATGATTCATCATAAAGCAAATTTCATCAATTTTCAATCACCAAAATTCAAGTCATGAATATGAATTTAACATTCAAGCTAACATGACAATAATTAATCATGACAATCAAATCTTGAATTGTAATTTATTATTCAATCTAGCATATTTTCTCTCCCCCTTTAGTCAACGTTGAAAAGAAGGGAGGAAATACAATGATATCTAAAAAATTACATCAATCAATATTTCAATCATTTCATGATGCATTCAAGTCAAAGAAATCATGTCATTTTTATAATATCAAGAAAAAGTCAAGAAGAGCATGATTCATTTGACAAATCCTTTTAATAATGATTTATCATAAAAGATATCTAGATTGCATTTCATAAAGAAGGATTTCAATCATCAAGATATCAAGATCATGACTTGGATTATTTTTCTCTTTAGTAAATGATAAAAGGAAGCAATCATAGAGGAAAAGATTTTGATTTTTATAAAAAAGTGTCTCAAGTCAAGAGTCCGAGAAATCAAAGTCATGATTCATAAATCTCATTCAATTCATCAAGATCACTTTTAAGAGATTCATAAATGACATAGATAGACTTTAATAAAACTTATCATCAAAACCATTTTCATAGATCAAGATATTTACATAATTGAGATCATTAATCTCGATAAGATGGAAAAAGCATTTTTTTTAAAGTGATTCTTTTAACATATCATCGAAATCTCATTCATAAGAGATTCACATGATTCATGAAATGAATTCATTAACCTCAATAAGATAGAAAATGCAATCTCTTTTTATGTGTTTTATCTTATAAGCATGCCTTTGGCTTTAACAAGTGTCAACATTTAACAACAAAAAGGTAAATTTCGTAAAACAAATCATTAAGCATGATTCCATTACTTTCAAGTATAATAACATCCTTTTAATATTTTCATTTCATTATTATCAAGGATGATTTCATAAGGTATGCTCAAGTCTTTTATGAAAATATGTTTCAACATTTAAAAAAATGAGACATAAGTTTCGTCATAAAACCGTCAAGGCCAAATACATAAAAAATGATAACACATTTTTAATTTTTATGTAAAAGGCCATGCATTATGTTGAAAGCAAAATCATCAATATGCTTGCTTCTATCTTTAGTCACATTTGGTGTGCAAGCATTATCATGAAACATGCCATTATCATGATGTTTAATTTTTGTATAACAAACAATGCATTTTGTTTTGAAACCAAGATCAACATGAATTCATCATGATCATACATTTTGTTTTTTTTGTTTTCACATGTTTCATTTTAGGTTGAGTATGTTCAAGAAATGTTTATGAAAGTGTCAAGCATCATGTTTAGAGCCGAAAGTATCATCGTATAAATCTGATTCATAAGTTTTGTCAAAACCATCAAGGCATCATTCCAAAACATAGGATATTATTATTTCAAATTCTCATGCATAATATCATTAAGCATGAAAAACGAAATACACAATCATGGATTAATGCTATTAGGTGTATAATCATGCTAATTGATTTATTATGTCAAAACCATACATCAAGATTGAAATGGAAATCATATGCATGGAATTGCATTTCACATATCATGTAATTATCATTCATAATCATTCAAAGTTTTGAATCATAACATGCATGAAACTTTAATAATATAGTTTTTCATGATCCATTATTTTTAATTTTTCAAAAACACTAAAAAGAGAAGCATGATATAATTTTTAAAAATAATTTTTTTTATTTCCTACTATTTAAATTTAGCACTCATGAAAAGATATCATGTAATTTCAAATAGTTCAAGGGAGTTAAGTTGCTTACCTTGTAGTCGAAGCCCGTCAAAGTGCAATTTGCCATTTGCCTTTCGGAAGTTCTTGATTCGTCCTTGGGTGCCTTCTTCTTCTTTGGTCTCTTTTTCCGTTCAAGTTCATTTTTGATTTTTGATTTTTATTTAATGAACTTATTAAAATTGATTAAAAGTTCAATGTCCTCATCACTTAAGTCATCACTCATGTGGTATTCATTTGTCCGAAGTTCCAAATCCTTTATGTTCTTTGGAAGGTGGTTCAAATGTTCGTAATGTTCAAGGAAGCTCATTTCATATGTTATCAATGAGCCAATGAGTTCTTCCAATGAAAAATTATTTAAATCTTTAGATTCTTGTATCGCCGTTATTTTTAGATCCCACCTTTTTGGAAGGGATCTTAAAATCCTGTTTACAAGTTCAAAATCTGAAAAAGATTTACCAAGAGTTTTTAAACTATTGACGATATCCATGAAACAGGTGTACATATCGTCGATAGTCTCACTTGGTTTCATTCGAAAAAGCTCAAAATCGTGCATCAAAATGTTAACTTTCGAGTCTTTGACTTTACTCGTTCCTTCGTGTGTGACTTCAAGTGTATGCGAAATATCGAAAGCTGTTTCACACGTAGAAATTTGATTAAACTCAGTTTTATCTAGAGCGTAAAATAAGACATTCATTGCCTTTGCATTTAATGAAAAATATTTTCTTTCTAAATCCGACCATTCGTTTGTCGGTTTAGAGGGAAGTTGAAAGCTGTTTTCAATGACATTCCATATGTTTAAATCTAGAGAAATCAAGAAAACTCTCATTTGAGTTTTTCAATATGTGTAGTCCAAACCGTTAAACAACAAAGGACGAATAATCGAAAACCCTCTTGAAAGCTGTGAAGAGTCATTTCTTGTGGGTATGAATCTGAAAGAGAAATAACGAGGCTTTAATACCAATTGTTGGGATCTAGAGTGACACTAAGAGGGGGGGGGGGGGGTGAATTAGTGCAGTGATTAAGTATGATAATTTTCAGCGATTTAAACAACCTTTCGAAAACTTCGTACGATAAAAATCGATTTCGATGAAAAATCGTGTCAAAAAAGCTCTAATTTAAACTTGAGAATGTTTAGAGAAGATGAAAGGTAGTGAACAAGTAAAGGTTTATAAAAAGGTAAATGCAAGAATGTAAATGCAAATCAAGTTTTATAGTGGTTCGGTCATCCAACCTACATCTACTCTCGATTCCTTGTCTCTTGAGGCCACTGGCTTTTCCACTAGTTGTCTTCCTTCCAACGGGCGAAGACTAACTCCCTTACAACTCAGTTCTCCTTTTATAGGTTGAGGAGTTAACCTTTACAAGGCCTCTTACCCCTTCTCTTGGACTAGATCACACTTAAAGCTTAGAGGGAAGATTTTGACACTATTACAACAGAGTTTTCCCTTTTTATTTCTCAGGTTTTGTGTGTTTTTCAAACATGGATGAGGGGTATTTATAGGCTTCGATGTGATTCAAATTGGGAGCCCAAATTTGAATCATCTCAGATTTTCAAGTGCTGGCGGTACCACCGCTAGTGCACTCTGGTTCTGTCAGTGTACTGGGTGGTACCACTACCCAGTCTGGCAGTACTACCGCCTGACACACTGACACGGTCAATGTATTGGGTGGTACCACCGCCCAGCCAGTAGTGCCATCGTCTAAGCACTCTACCCCAGGGCGGTACCATCGCCCAGACCACTTGGGAGATTGAACCCAAGCGGTACCACTACCCCAATCTGGCAGTGCCACCGTCAGACAAGGTTCAGTAACCCTGTTTAGGCCTTTCATCCGATCCAAACTTATCCGGGTATGGGCCTAATTGGCCCCTAACTGGGTTGACCCAATTACAACCCAATTATACCTAATCCTACTTTGATTTAGACAGTTATTATTACAATGCGAATCAAAATGTCGCCCGGCATGTCATTGGCCTATCGGCGCTTCGTCCGACACTTCGGCACTTCGTCCTCTCTTGCGGCTTGTTGCCCAATCAGTAGCTAACCTCCACAGCCCCGATCTCCTTAGCACAACTCTACTCTTCTTGACCCAATGCTCGATTTCATTGTTCGAAGCCTTCTGCCGATCGTCGACCAGACCTTCGGCTCGACGTCCAATCTCCTGACATGATTTCCTCCGACGCAACGCTGATTCATCCTACGTCAATTGTCTAATTCTGATCGAGAGTAGACCTGTGTGACTCAAAACGTAGTTAGATCATAAATCACTCTCAATTAGTTTCATCATCAAAATTTGAGATTCGACACTAAGATATTGATTGGATCTCGATCTCCACTAGAAGTCTACCGAAAACTTCCATTTCACGTGTCGAGGGTGTCACGTGACTCGCTTGAAAAATAGTGGGAGCATGTCAAGATAGAAGTCTATATCTTGATTGTTTATATTTCTGCAAAATCTGTATGTTATTTATTTCTACTATATCTTTATTTTGTTGTCATTAGACCCTTTACGTGGCATACTTTATGTCAACCGCCTCACTAGTCCAAATTATACGGATTGACTCCGTAACATGAGAATAGTTCTCAAAGCGGAGAAAATCATGTATGTCCTTGATATAGTGATTCCTACGCCCAAGAAAGGGGCAAGCGAGGATGAGATTGCTCGCTATATGAAGTATGTAGATGACTCCACTTTTGCTCTATGTTATATGTTGGGCTCCATGACTCACGAATTATAGAGACAACATGAAAAGATGGATGTCAAATTCATACTCCTGCATCTCCTCAAATTATTTGAGGAATAGGGAAGAACTCAACGATATGAGATATCAAAAAGTCTCTTTCGCGCTATTACTAAGAGGACACCGGTTCAGAACCATGTCCTTAAGATGATTGAGTGGATAGAGAAACTCACAGGTCTAGGTATGGTCCTAGAGGATAACCTATGTGTGGATCTTGTGCTTTAGTCCCTGCTAGATTCCTTTTCATAGTTCTCTATGCTAGTAAGATCAGAAAGAAAAGGAAGACAGAGAAGTTCCTTAAGAACGACAAGGGCAAGGGTAGACCGGGTAAAGTAAAGGTTGCTAAGAAGACCTGAAAAAGGACAAAAGCTAGTGCTTCCACTACGGCAAAGATGGGTAATAGAAGAGGAACTGCAAGGAGTATATTGCAGAGAAGGCGAAACAGAAGCTTAGAGAAGCTTCAGATATGCATTCATGATTAGTCTTTATTTATCAGACTCATATGATAACACATGGGTGTTTGATACCGAGTGTTTATCATATCTGTAATTATTGTAGGTTCTGGCAAGACCTAGGAGATTGATGAAAGGCAAGATGAACCTCAAGATGAGCAATGAAGCAAGAGTTGCTGCTATTGCTATTAGCGAGGTCACCCTACATCTGCTTGGTGGAGCTACTATTGCATTAGATGCATGTTATTTTATTCTCTCTATCATCAAAAACATTATTTCCATTTCACTTTTGATATTGAATGGTTATAAAGTAATTTTTGAGAATAATAATTGTTCAATTATTAAGGATGATGAGATCATTATGAGGGAAACATTGCATAATGGTTTGATTATGCTAGACACTACTCCATACATCATGAATGTAAGTGAGTCCAAGAGGAAACAAGATGAGATGAATTATGCATACCTATGACATTGTAGGCTAGGTCATATCCATGAGAGAAGGATTTGAAAGTTATTAATGGATGGATACTTAGATCCATTTGACTATGAGTCATATGCAACTTGCAGACCTTACTTTCATGGATAGATGACCAACTCTCCATTTAGTGGAACTAGAGAGAGAGCCATTGAGCTGTTGGAGCTCATACATAATGATGTATATAGGTGGTTATTCCTACTTTATTATTTTCACTGACGATTTCTCTAGGTACGAACATGTGTACTTGATGAAGTACAAGTCCGAAGCCTTCGAGAAATTAAGGAAATATAAGAATGAAGTAGAGAACCAGATTGGAAAGAGTATCAAGACTCTTCGGTCAGATCGAGGAGGTGAGTACTTGAGTACAAAGTTCATTCAGTTCCTCAAGGACCATGAGATTCTATCCCAATGAACATCTCTTTATACATCCTAGCTCAATGGTGTATTTGAAAGGAGGAATCACATATTATTAGACATGGTGCAATCCATGATGAGTTTCATTGACCTACCTGTCTTATTCTGGGGATATGCCTTAAAGTCCGCAACTTACCTTATGAACAGAGTTCCAACTAAGTCGGTAGTGTCTACACCATATGAGATATGGAAAGGGAAGCCTAATCTTAATGTTGTTAAGATTTGGGGCTGTCTTGCCCATGTTAAGAGATACAACCCCCACAAGTTGGAATCCTTGACAGAATGGTGCAAGTTCGTGGGATATCCAAGGAAACTTGTGGGCATTATTTCTATCACCACGAGGACCAAAAGGTCTTTGTAGCTAAGAGAGTAGTGTTCCTTAAGAAGGAACACATTCTTGGTGGAGATAGTGGGAGTGTGATAGAGTTGATGAGGTTGGAGAACCTAGCTCAAGCATCATTCCACAGCCAGAGTCTGTTTAGGTATCTAGCACACAAGTTTCGACTTTACGTAGGTCCAATAGAGTATCCCATCTATTAGGGATCGAGCGGCACTAAGAGGGGGGGGGGTGAATTAGTGCAGCGGATAAAACGATAGATTTTCAGCGATTTAAAACAAGCTTTGGAAACTTCGTACGAATGAATGCAACGTTTCGTTTGAACCTGGAAAGATTGTATTTTAACTTTAAAGCATACGTAATAAGATGAAAATGAAGTTGAGTAAATAAGGCAGCAAGTGAAAAGGGTTTGCAGCAAAGTCAATAGCAAGAACGTAAATGCAAACCAGATTTTTATAGTGGTTCGGTCATCCGACCTACGTCCACTCCCGATTCCCCTTGCTTGAGGCCACCGGCTTTTCACTAGCTATCCTCCTTCTAATGGGCGAGGATGAACTCCCTCACAGCACCTCTCCTTTTGACGGGCTTAGGAGATAACCCTTACAAAGCACTCTTACCCCTCTCTTGGACTAGAACACTCTTAAGACTTAGGGAAGATTTGACACACTTTCAAGAGAGTTTCTCCCTTTCTTTTTTTCAGTTCTAGACACCTTTCATCCAAGAATATGAGGGGTATTTATAGGCCTCAAAGTGATTCAAATTTGGAGCCCAAACTTGGAGCCAAAAATTTGAATCTTTTGAGTTTTTCTTGTCGCTGGCAGACACTCCAGTGTGCTACCGCCTTGACCCAGCGATGCTATCAGCTTCATCAAAGCGGTGCTACCGCTGCTATAGTAACCAGGCGGTGCTATCGCCTCAGCAAAGCGATGCTACCGCACTACAAGAATCAAACTACAGATAGCATGCACGTAGCATGCATGCACATAGTTGGTTCTGGTTTGGGCCAAAATTTTGGCCCAAACTCATCCTAATCAAGGCCCAATGGGCCCCACTTTGGGTTATCTAATCCTAACCCAAAATACGTGCTAACTACGAATTTTAAAGACGTTTCCTAAGCTATTACAAAGTCCACATGACAACTTCTTCCGCGAGCTTCCGGTCAACTTCCGACGGTCTTCCGACGAACCTTCAAAACCATTCCGCGGACTCACAAAGAAGCTCTCTGGACTTCACGATGATCTTGGCGAGTTCCCCGAGCTTCTTTGGCAAGCTCCGATCTTTCTTGACAAGCTCCGCGAACTTCCGACGAACCTCCCGACGAACTTTCGAAAACCCTTCGGCAAGCTTCCTACTCGTTCTCGGCCAGTTCCGGCAATGCTCCCAACGAATCTTTGGACTTCCGTTGAACACTCGAACTCCCAACGATTCATCACACTTGTCTTCGGCCCTTTGTTTCGCTTTACGTCTTCATCCCTATCGTAGTCACTCCTGCACAAACAAACACCAAAAACTCTACTTCGATCTAGATAGTTATTACAACGTGAATTGACATTCGCCTTTTCGGCAAGACATCATTGGTCGGTAACTTGTTCGATCCTTCGGCACATCGCCCTCTCTAGCGGCTTGTTGCCCAATCGACGGTTGACCTCCGCAACCTCGATATCCATGGCACAACTCCGCACTTCTTGGCCCAATGCCCGACGTACAAAGCCTCCTGCCGATAGTCGACCGAACCTCCGGCTCGACATCAAATATCTTGACGTGATCACCTCCGGCGTAATGTCAATTCCTCTAGTGTCAACTATCTAATCCTGATCGATAGTAGACCTGCGTAAATCAAAACACAGTTAGACCACAAATCACACTCAATTAGTTTCATCATCAAAATCCGAGATTCAACAATCTCCCCCTTTTTGATGATGACAACTAATTGATGACTAACGGAGTTAACCATAACTCCCCGGAGTTTAACACAAACTCCCCCTATCAATATGCCATTGATAGAACACTTGGATTATCCCAAATCCAAGCAACATTCATCACAATTAAGAGAATAAATCAAACCATCATGCAAATATATAAAATATTCAATCAATGCATGAAGTCATCAATCTACTTCTCCCCCTATGTCATCAATAAAAAGGAGAAGTAACATTATAGCTAGTTTTCAAGGATATGCAAATATTACAACATACTAGCTATCACATCATACAATACAATTCAAATAATACCATTCAATCATAGCAAGTTTCAAAGATGGGCAATGATGGTAATTTTCACTTGCTTGTTGAGATGTGCAAGTTGCACTTTCTTTGCTTCCTTTGCATGTTCTAGCTAGCAAATTTTTTCTTTGCAATACATAAGCTAGCAATAATTCTTCTCCTCCTTTGTTTTGTCAAAAAGTGGAGTACAAATAGCCAATGCTTTGATCATGACAAGATAACAAATTTACAATATGAATTTTTAGCATATTAAGTCATGAATTTAAGGGAGTCAAAAATCAAGATATGAGATAAAAAGATGATAAGCAAGTAATCAATAATGATAAGCAAGCTAACATACTTTGCGACACACAAGTTAGCTTCCTTTCAATTCTTCTCTTTTGTAACTAAGTTTCACCTTTGCAAGCTATCAACTTTTGTTTGCAATGAGCTAGGAATTATGTATGATCACTTTAAACATATATGCTAATTTTTCATTTAAACATACAAACATAAAGGCATGCAACATTTCAAATTTTTGAAGTTTTGCATTTTGCTTCTTTTGATAAAGTCAAGATAGCAATATTTGCATCCTTTGAAATAGCAATCCTTCTTCTTCTTGTGAAATTGCAAGGTAGCAATTTTTCTCCCCCTTTGTCTTTGTCAAAAAGAAGGGAGGACTAAATGGCTAAAAATTTCAATCATTATACAAGCCATTTTTCATATCAATTAAAAGTTTGCATCAATAAAAATATACATCAATTGTTCAATCATTACATGATGCAAATAAGATAACAATGCAAAGAAATCATGTCATGACGGATATCAATATATAAATTCAACAAGGATCACAACCAAAAGATATCATTCATGATTCATAATTTTCCTTTTAGCAATATCAAAATTCATATTTATCAATTTTTTAATTCAAGATAAATATCATACAACCAAGAATCATGATATATAAAAGCATATCAATCTCATAGATCAAGTCATGATTCATAATTTATCATAAAGAAAATCAAATATTCAATTTACCACACAAGGCAAAGAAATCATATCACTTCTAGGATCATGAAATATATGACATCAAGGCTCATGATCCATTTGAAAAAATATAGCACAAAGAGTAACTAGATTCATGTATAAGAATTCCAAGTATCAAATATCAAAATATCAAGACTTGGATTATGACAAAGCTCATTCAAGTTCGAATCATCAAATCATTACCATAGTTTGTGAGATTCACAAATGATATAAACTTGAATTATTTTCCTCTTTAGTAAATGATAAAAAGAAGTAATTATTTTCGAGATTCAAAATGCTAGCCATCATGACAAGTGATACATCAAAAGTCTACATCATTATTTCAATCAACAAGTCATGAAGCATACAAAGTAGTATTGAAACATGAGAGAAAAGTTCAAATTATCAAATCATAATAAATTCATCGAAATCACTTCTATAATTTATGAGATTCTTAAGATATCATGAAATCATTAATCTCGGTAAGATAGTAAATATAATTTCTTTATGTTTCATATAAGTATGTCTTTTGCCTTTATATGCCAAATCAAAATATTCAAAATCGGAAGACAAACTTCATTATAAAAATTGTCAAAACAACACATTGTTTCAAGACATGAGATTTAACTTATCATGATAATGTGTTTCATTTTGTTTCAAACAAGTGTGCTTATATTTCAAAAGATGAGTATCAAATTTAAGACCAAAACATGAGTTTGTCATCAAGATATGATATCACAAAGTCATTAAGCATGATAACAAACTTTTAGTATTTTCATTTCAATGATGATTTCATAATGTATGTTCAAACATTTATGTGGAACCCATCATTGTAGAAATTCAAAACATAAGTTTGTCATTAAATCCATCAAGATCATATGCATCAAACATCATGACAATACATTTTCTCATCTTTATGAGTTTAAATTTAAGTGATTTGATCTTTCATAAGAATGTTCAACTTTTTCATATGAAAATATCATACATCATATTCAAAAACGAAAATATCATCAAAATCATTTTAATTTATAAGATTCATAAGATATCATAAAATCATTAAGCATGACAACCAACTATTATTATCAATGATGATTACATAAGGTATGTCCAATTATATATATGAAAATCATCATTGTATTACTTTGAAATACAAGTTGTCATGTAGTACATTAAGATCAAAAGCATTACACGTAAAGCATCATGATAGTGCAATTTCTCATTTTTTATGTGTTCCATTTTAAGTGATTTGATGTTCATATGAGTATACTCATATTTTCCATATAGATCCAAAGAGCAAGTTTCAAGAGAAATCATTAAGACTGAAAACATGAAGCACATTTTTTTAAAATATTCATCATGTTTATTTTCATGAGATTCACAAGACTCATAACATGAATTCATTCATCTCAATAGAATAAAAAAGATATTTTCATTTTAAGCAATTTGATGTGAGCATATTCAAAATTTTTATGAAAACATGTATCAAAATAAAACACAAGCTTAGTCATAAAATCGTCAAGACCAAATATGTAAAAATGATAGCATACTTTCAATTTTTATGTTAAAAGGCCATGTTCAAATTTTTGCCAAAATCATGCATCTATTTATAAATTCAAAAAATATGTTTCATCATCACAATATGACACTTTATTACTTCAAAAGCTCATGCATGATATAAAATCATCAAGCATCATATTTGGAGACAATGTAAACCATCAAGATACACATGCATTGATTAATCCTAAGCATTATCACAAATCTTGCATCATTCATATGTTTACTTTTCAAAAATACTATAAAGAAAAGCATAATATAATTTCGAATTTTTTTTAATTTCTAAAAACACAAGAAAAGCATAAAAAAAATTCCTACTAAGTTAAGCATTCATGGAAATCATCAAGTAATTTCAAAATAATTCAAGGAAGTTAAGTTACTTACCTCATTGTCGAAGCCCATTAAAGCGTAGTTTGCTTCTTCTTTCCTTGATTCTTCTTGGTGAGTCTTCTTCTTCTTCATTGGTCTCTTCCTCCGCTCAAGTTCATTTTTGTTTTTTAATTTTTGTTTAATGAACTTGTTAACATTCATTGTTATGTGTTCAATATCTTTATTGTCCTCATCACTTGAGTCATTACTCAAGTGGCATTTTATAGTTCGGAGTTCAAAAACCTTCTTGTTATTAAGAAGGTGGTTCATGTGTTCATCATGTTCATCATATTCATCATGTTCCATTTCATAGGTCTTTAAAGACCCAATGAGTTCATCAATAGAATAATTATTTAGATCCTTTGATTCTTGAATCGCCGTTATTTTAGGATCCCACCATTTTGAAAGGGATCTTAAGATCTTGTTAGTGAGTTCAAAATCCGAAAAACTTTTACCAAGACTTTTCAAGCTATTGACGACATCCGTGAAGCGGGTGTACATGTCGTCGATAGATTCGCTTGGTGTGATTTGGAAGAGCTCAAAATCATGCAACAAGAGGTTTACTTTCGAGTCTTTAACTTTACTAGTTCCCTCATGCGTGATTTCAAGAGTTCGCCAAATGTCAAAAGCCGTTTCGCACATAGAAATCCGATTGAACTCGTTCTTGTTCAAAGCGCAAAATAAGGCATTCATAGCCTTTGCGTTTAAAGAAAACGACCTTTTCTCCAAAACCGACCATTCGTTCGTCGGTTTAGAGGAAGGTTGAAAACCATTTTCGATGATGTTCCACAAATCCAAATCCATTGAAAGCATGAAAACTCTCATTCGAGTTTTCCAATATGTAGTCCGAACTGTTAAAGAACGGTGGACTAAAAACCGAAAAGCCCTCTTGAAAACCATTTAGAGCCATTTCTCATGGGTGTAAATCCGAAAGAGAAAGAACGTGGCTCTGATACCAATTGTTAGGGATCGAGCGGCACTAAGAGGGGGGGGGTGAATTAGTGCAGCGGATAAAACGATAGATTTTCAAATGATTTAAAACAAGCTTTGGAAACTTCAGATTTAATGAATGCAACGCTTCGTTTGAACCCGGAAAGATTGCATTTTAACTTTAAAGCATACGTAATAAGATGAAGATGAAGTTGAGTAAATAAGGCAGCAAGTGAAAAGGGTTTGCAGCAAAGTAAATAGCAAGAACGTAAATGCAAACCAGATTTTTATAGTGGTTCGGTCATCCGATCTACGTCCACTCCCGATTCCCCTTGCTTGAGGCCACCGGCTTTCCACTAGCTATCCTCCTTCTAATGGGCGAGGATGAACTCTCTCACAGCACCTCTCCTTTTGACGGGCTTAGGAGATAACCCTTACAAAGCACTCTTACCCCTCTCTTGGACTAGAACACTCTTAAGACTTAGGGAAGATTTGACACACTTTCAAGAGAGTTTCTCCTTTCCTTTTTTTCAGTTCTAGACACCTTTCATCCAAGAATATGAGGGGTATTTATAGGCCTCAAAGTGATTCAAATTTGGAGCCCAAACTTGGAGCCAAAAATTTGAATCTTTTGAGTTTTTCGTCTTAGTCCCGGCAGACACCAGGCGGTGCTACCGCCTCACCAGTAGTGCTACCGCACATGCTATAAGAGGCGAGGCGGTGCTACGCTTCATCCAAAGGTGCTACCGCTCACATAAGAGTCGATGGCGGCGGTGCTACGCCTCAGCAGTGGTGCTATCGCCGCTCATGATGTCGGCTACAAGAATCAAGCTACGAGAGCATGCACGTAGCATGCATGCACATAGTTGGTTCGGTTTGGGCCAAAATTTTGGCCCAAACTCATCCTAATCAAGGCTAATGGGCCCCACTTTGGGTTATCTAATCCTAACCCAAAATACGTGCTAACTATGAATTTTAAAGACGCTTCCTAAGCTATTACAAAGTCCACATGACAACTTCTTCCGCGAGCTTCCGGTCAACTTCCGACGGTCTTCTTCCGCGAACCTTCTAAACCATTCCGCGGGACTCATAGCAAGCTCTCGACTTCACGATGATCTTAGCGAGTTCCCCCGAGCTTCTTTGGCAAGCTCCGATCTTTCTTGGCAAGCTCCGCGAACTTCCGACGAACCTCTCGGCGAACTTCCGAAAACCCTTCGGCAAGCTCCCTACTCGTTCTCGGCCAGTTCCGGCAACTCTCCCAACGAATCTTCGGACTTCCGTTGAACACTCGAACTCCCAACGATTCATCACACTTGTCTTCGGCCCTTTGTTTCGCTTTACGTCTTCATCCCTATCGTAGTCACTCCTGCACAAACAAACACCAAAAACTCTACTTCGATCTAGACAGTTATTACAACGTGAATTGACATTCAGTTGCCCGGCACATCATTGGTCGGCGCTTCATCGGATCCTTCGGCACATCGCCCTCTCTAGCGGCTTGTTGCCCAATTGACGGTTAACCTCCGCAACCTCGATATCCATGGCGCAACTCCGCACTTCTTGGCCCAATGCCCGACGTACAAAGCCTCCTGCCGATAGTCGACCGAACCTCCGGCTCGACATCCATATCCTGACGTGATTACCTTCGGCGCAACGTCAATTCCTCCAGCGTCAACTATCTAATCCTGATCGATAGTAGACCTGCGTAACTCAAAACGCAATTAGACCACAAATCACACTCAATTAGTTTCATCATCAAAATCCGAGATTCAACACCATCATCCTAAGAGATATGTGGGACATAGCAGAGGAGAGGATGTTGAGGATATTGATTCTCAGATCTACGAGAAGCCTATTACGTGTATAAACTTCAAGAAGTGACAATAAGCCATGAATTCAGAGACGGATTCCATGTACTCCAATAAGGTTTGGAACCTAGTTGATGCATCCAAGGATATCATACCCATTAGTTGCAAGTGGATCCTTAAGAAGATCGAAGTAGATGGAAAGGTATAGACCTATAAAGTAAGGCTAGTGGTTAAGGGGTATCGTCAAAGCCAAGGTGTTTACTATGACGAAACCTTCTCACCCATAGCCGTGCTAAAATCTATCCGAATTCTATTGACTATTGTAGTACACTATGATTATGAGATCTGGTAGATGAATGTAAAAATCACATACCTCAATGGCAACCTCGAGAAGGAGGTGTATATGATACAACCTGAGGGATTCGTGTCCAAGAACAGTCCAGATAAGGTGTGCAAGTTGCTTAGGTCCATCTATCGACTCAAGCAAGCTTCCTAAAGTTGGAACATAAGATTTGATGAGGGATCAGATCTTATGACTTTGTTAAGAACGAAGATGAGTCTTGTGTGTACAGGAAGGTAAATGAGAGCACTATCACCTTTTTGGTGTTGTATATGGATGACATCTTGATCATTGGGAATGATGTAAGAATGCTCTCCACAGTAAAGACTTAGTTATCTAGATATTTCTCCATGATGGACTTAGGGAAAACATCCTGCATATTGGGGATTCAGATCTATAGAAATAGATCCAAGAGGATGCTTGGCTTGTTCCAGTCCAGGTACATAGACACCATTGTTAAAAGGTTTGACATGAAAAACTTTCAAGAGAGGTCTCATACTAATGAGATATAGGCTATCACTTTCTAGGAGTATGTTCCCAAAAGACTCTTGAAGAAAGAGCACACATTGATAGGATATCCTATGCCTCAGCGATAGGGTCTATCATGTATTCTATGCTATGTACCAAGCTTGATATAGCACATGCTCTGAGTGTCACGAGCACATACCAGGCAGATCTAGGCTTGGAGTACTGGAAAGCAGTAAAGTGTATCCTTAAGTACTTCAGAAGGACTAAGGATCTTTTACTAGTATATGGAGAAAGTAGCCTCAGGGTTGAGGGCTACGAGAACTCAAGATTCCAATTCGATGTCAATGATGAAAAGTCTAATTCAGGGTTGTGTTCACCTTGAATGGAGGAGCAGTATGCTGAAAGAGTTTCAAGAAAGATACTACTACTGACTCGACCACAGAGGCGGAGTTGTTAGGATCTGAGCGGTACTAAGAGGAGGGGTGGGGGGAGGGGTTAATTAGTGCAGTGGATAAAACCTGTAAATTTGAAACCGATTTCAGAAATAGTTGTTTGAAGAGAAATTTTGGTCCGACGAATGAGATTTGAGCAAAGTGATTAATGAGAATGCGATTGAGAATAGAGAGAATAAGATCGAAAGATTTGCAGCTAAGTAAAGAATAAGATGCAATAATTAAAACTCACACATTCAGAGTAGTACGCAATGATGTATAGTGGTTCGGTCAAATGACTTACGTCCACTTCTGAAACTTTCTCCGATGAGGTTCTCAACTTCCATTATCAAATCTTCTTGAAGGGGAAGGACTAAGCACCCCTCTTACGAACTTTTACAAGTGATTCACACTCTTACAGAATTTTGACAAGGAAATTGGGAGGTGAACACTCTTACACGATTTTGCTATAGTTTTGACTCAGTTTTTTTTTCACTTCTCAAAAGGTACTTAGCCAGTTGAGAAGAGAGAGGTATTTATAGACTCAATTGGCTACAAAAATAGAGCCAAAAAGAGTCATATCCCAGATTTTTGGGTATTGACGGTACCACCACCAGTGGACCTTGTTCTGTCAGTGTACTAGGCGGTACCATCGCCTGACAGGGTCCTCGGACTCTGTACCACCGCTGATAGGTAATAACTATTAGTAGTACCACCGCTGACCTAGGGCGGTACACTACCTGGGGTGGTACACTACCTAGGGATCTATTCTTGGGGTGGTGCCACCACCCTAGTCTGGCGGTGCCACCACCAGGCCTGGTCCAGCACTACTGAATGAGCCCTGAATCCGGCCCAATTTAGCCCAATTAAGGCCTAGTTGGCCCCTACTAGGATTAATCAGGATTATCACTTAATCCTAACCCTAATTACATGCTAACTATGAAATTAAAAATATATTCTAAGCAAAAACTAAATCGGCACATCGAGTTTTCTTCCGGTGAGCTTCCGACGAACATCCAACAGACTTCCGACACACTCTCGGATTTCTTTCGGCGGACTCCCAGTAGGCTCCCGGACTTTATGTTGAGTTTCTTGAATCTTTGGCAAGCTTCTGAACCTTCTCGGTGAGCTCTGCGAACCTTCGACGATCTTTCCGGTGAAATTTCGAAACCTTCGGCAACTCCCCGATTCATTCTCGGTAGGTTCCGGCAGCACTTCCGATGATCCTTCGGACTACCGGCAGACTCTTGAACTCCCAACGTACTTGACTCCGGCAAATCGCTTTACGTCTTCATTGCTATCATAGTTAATCCTGCACACTTATCTCAATAATATGGATTAGATCAAATAACCTATCAATTGATCTCATCATCAAAATCCTAGATTCAACAATCTCCTCTTTTTTGATAATGACAATCAATTGATGACGGAGTTAATCTTAACTACCCCTATCTATATGCCATATTATGAGAAGGAAAACATTTGAATTCAATCTTCTTGAATTCAAGTCGAAACCAATAAGTTTCATCCGTTTGAATTTATCATTGTGCTTAACAAGCATGACCTTTCATTCATAAATACGAAACTTCGTATTTTTCACAATGTCAAGGCATAACATCTATTTTCAAGTCGAATGATAGTAGACATTTTTCACTTCGACAAATGATAGTAATTATAATTTTGAAATATAACAAGGATCACATGATATGAATATGAAGTGTACAACTGCAAGGTATGATATCATTTTTCTAATACATCATCAAATGAGATGATAACTTATCATATCAATGAAAGATACCAACTTTTAAACATGATATGATAACAATCTTTAAAAAATTTATATGTTAAGTATGTATGAACCATTTGTGATATATGTGATACATTGCGATACACTACAAATTATGTTGCGACAATCAATTTTTGATACTAAGCATGACAAAGGCGATCATCTTGCAGTAAAAAAGATATAAGACATTTATCATTCGATGAAGTCATTGCGATACAATACGATATATATAAGCCATTTATTTGTTAGGTCTCGGATTTTGATGATGAAACTAATTGATTGTGTTTTATTGTCTAACTGCGTGTTGAGTGATGCAGGTCTACTCGATCAAGGTTAGACAGTTGACGCAGGAGGAATTGACGTTGCACCGGAGGAAATCATGTCAGGATATTGGACGTTGAGTTGGAGGTTCGGTTGACAATCGGCAGAAGGCTTCAAACGTCGGGCATCGGGCCAAGAAGAGTGGTGTTGTGCCAAGGATATCGGAGTTGCGGAGGTCAATCGCCAATTGGGCAACAGGTCGCAAGAGAGGACGATGCCCTAAAGAACTAGACGAAGCATCGACCAATGACGTGTCAGGCAACATAATGTCAATTCGCATTGTAATAACTGACTAGATCGAAGTAGAGTTAAGTTTTATGTGTGCAAGATTAACTACGATAACGATGAAGACATAAAGCAAAACAAAGTGCCAAAGTCAAGTACAATGGAATCATTAGGAGTTCGAGAGTTCGACGGAAGTTTGAAGATTCGTTAGGAGTGCTACCGGAACTGGCCGAGAACAAGTAGGGAGCTTGCCGAAGGGTTTTCGGAAGTTCACCGGAAGTTCACAGAGCTCACCGAGAAAGATCGGAACTTGTCGAAGAAGCTTGTCGGAACTCGCCAAGATCAATCGAGAAGTCCAAGAGCTTGTCAGGAGTCTGCAGAATGGTGTCCGAGGGTTTGTCGGAAGACCACCAGAAGTTCACCGGAAGCTCGTCGGAAGAAGTCTTAATTTTTCGGACTTTGTAATAGCTTAGTAAATATCTTTAATTTCGTAGTTAGCGCATAATTAGGGTTAGGATTAGGTGTTAATCTTTTAACCCTGTTAGGGGCCAACTAGGCCCGGTATTGGATTAGTTTGGGCCGGGTTTAAGGCCCAACCAGGAGTGCTGAACACTGTCTAGCGGTGGCACCGCCAGACTGGGCCAGTGGCACTGCCCAGGTCCAGCTTCCCAAGTAGTTTGGGGCGGTGGCATCGTTGGTTGGGCGATGGTATCGCCTAGTACATTGACCATGTCAGTGTGTCAGGCGGTGGTACCGCCAAATGCATTAACAAAACCAGAGTGTCAGGCGGTGGTACTGCCAACACTTGGAAATCCGGGATGATTCAAATTTGAGCAGCTCAAATTTGAATCACCTTGAGGCCTATAAATATCCCTCTCATCCATGGTTGAAACACATATAAAACCTGGGAAAGAAAAAGGAAAAACTCTATTGTAATAGTGTTAAAAATTTTCTTGTAAGCTTTAAGTGTGATCTAGTCTAAGAGAGGGGTGAGAGGCTTTCTAAGGGTTACCTCCTAAGCCCATCAAAAGGAGAGAGCTATAAGGGAGTTAGTTTTTACCCGTTGGAAGGAAGACAACTAGTTGAAAAGCCGGTGGCCTCAAGAGAAGAGGAATCGGGAGTGGATGTAGGTCGGATGACCGAACCACTATAAAACTCGGTTTGCATTTATATTCTTGCATTTACCTTTCTGCAAACCTTTACTTGTTCATTGCCCTTCATCTTCTCTAAACATTTTCAAGTTTAAGTTAGAGCTTTTCTGACACCGTTTTAGTCGAAACAAAGCTTTCAACGTTCGATGTTTTCGAAATCATTTTAAATCGTCGAAAATTATCGTACTTAACCGTTGCATTAATTCACCCCTCTCTTAGTGTTGCTCTAGATCCCAACATTATCATGTCATCAATTCATTTGCCTTATTTTTCTCAATACGATGCATGTATTTATCAAGTCATCGATTTAATTTGCCACTTTCTTCTCCCCCTTTGTCATCAGCAAAAAGGTAGTGAGATTTGATTATGAATAAAGGTAGTCATCAAACACATACGATACATGAGACTAAAATTTGCTTAGAAAACGAGTTGAACATCATGCAAAATATGTCATCCGAGATGGATAAACCCGAAGAATGATTTGATCATTTTTATTCATGTCTATGAAATCCGAAAAATGATCATTGAGGCTAAAAAGCATAAGAATTTCTAAGTGCTCATGAAAGATTCATACACGAAAAAAATTCAAGACTCAACTTTGATTGAAAATTCAAGCATAAAATTGTAAAGTGGAAAGATACATCATTGAAGCCAAATCATTTATCAAACATAGTATCAAGAGCTTCATGTCATTTATTCAAAAAAATACGTGAGAGAGAGAGACATTAAAATTCATGAAGAAGTTCAACTTAGCATTTATGAATTCATGAAGTGAAGCACATTAGCATCAAAAGTTTTATAAAGAAGGATTCAACATGACATTATTATAAGAATTCATGAGATTGAAGATAAATAATCAAATCGTAAAAACTCAAGACTCAGAGATTAGCACATGAATAAAGTCCGAAGAGAGCATAATAAACACTTGAGAGCCTAATCTTTAAGCAAGATTCATAACATTAAGTTGCATATGTCAAGCTTTAAATGATACGAAAGTCATGAAATCCATTTAATCATCCTAATAGAGATAGAGGGAGTATAAAACCAATTTCACTTCATCATCGAAGATGATGATATTACTTAAGGTTCATTGACTGAAGAAGTAGTATCATAAAATTATGATTGAGGAATAAAAATGAGAGCTCCATTCAAAATATCATATCGATAAGATGTCATCCAGAATTAGAAAATAATATCAAGGTGAGACTATGAAAATCGAAGTAAAAAAAATCCAGAAAAGAAACATATAACATCATGTATTAGGACAATTTAGCATACCTAATTCTCTTCTAATGAAGTCAAATTGTTCTTCATTTAGAGGTTTTGTGAAGATGTCCGCTAATTGATATTTTATATCAATAAATTCTATAATGATATCATTATTATTGACATGATCTTATATAAAGTGATGCCTAATGCCAATATGCTTAGTTCTAGAGTTTTGAATCAGATTTTTGGTTAAACAAATAGCACTTGTGTTATCACATTTTATAGAAATATTCTTTAAATGAATTTCATAGTCTTCTAAAGTATTTTTCATCTAAACAACTTATGCACAACATGCACTTGCGGTTATATATTCGGCTTCGGCTGTAGATAGTGCAACCGAGTTTTGTTTCTTAGAAGTTCAAGAAACAAGTGCATGTCTTAAAAATTATCATATTCTAGACGTGCTTTTTCTATCTATTCTACATCCACCAAAATTCGCATCCGCATAGGCTTTTAAATCAAAGTCATCGGATTTTGGATACTATAATCCTAGGTACGGAGTTCCTTTAAGATATCTAAGGATTCTTTTGACGGCTTTAAGGTGAGATAACTTAGGATTAGCTTGAAATCTTATACAAAGTCCTACACTAAACATGATGTCCGGTCTAGTTGCGGTGACGTAAAGTAAGCTACTTATAATTCCCCTATATGTTTTTTTATCAAAAATTTCTCCACTTTCATCTAAGTTAGGTCTAACTTAGTGGAAGTACTCATAGGAGTGTTTATGACTTTTGAACCATCCATGTTAAAATGTTTTAACAATTCTAATGTATATTTAGTTTGATTAAGAAATATATCATCATTAAGTTGTTTAATTTGTAATCCTAAAAAGAAGGTTAATTCACCTATTAGACTTATTTCAAATTCATGACTCATACACTTGGCAAATGATTCACATAGTGATTCATTAGTGGAACCAAAGATAATATCATCAACATAGATTTGAACAATAAGAAAATTATTTTCAAAATATTTAATAAACAATGTAATATTGACTTTACCTTTTGTAAAATTATTTGAAATTAGAAATGAACTAAATCTCTCATACCAAGCCCTTGGGGCTTGTTTTAACCCATAGAGAGCCTTAGTCAATTTAAACAAATGATTCGAAAAAAAGAGAGTTTTCAAAATTGGGTGGTTGTTCAACAAACACTTCTTCGGAAATAAAACCATTTAAGAAAGCACTTTTGACATCCATTTGAAACAACTTAAAATTATTACTACTAGTATAGACAAGGAGCATCCTAATGATTTCTAATCTTGCCATATAAACGAAGGTCTCTTCGTAATCGATACCTTCTTCTTGGTTGAATCCTTTGGCCAATAATCTAGCCTTGTTTCTAACCACAATACCAAATTCATCTTATTTGTTTCTAAATACCCATTTAGTACGTATAACTAAATGGTCACTTGGTCTAGGAACAAGCTTCCACACCTCATTTCTTTTAAATTGGTTCAATTCCTCTTGTATTGCGGTAACCTAAGAATCATCTTTTAAGGTTTCCTGAATGCGCTTAGGTTTAATTTGAGAAAGGAAAGCGGCGTTAGCACAAAAATTCTTAAAAGAGGAACGAGTTTGAATCCCTTTTGATGTGTCTCCTATAATTAGCTCCTTTTGATGGGTATCTACATACTTTCATTCCTTAGGTAAGGAAATTTAGAAAGAAGATGCATCCAAGTTACAATTTTGAGGAGAGGATTCATTTAAATTCAAACCATCAAAATCAAGATTATCATCAAAATTATTTTTCTTAAATTCAAAAATTTCATTAAAAACTAATGAATAGACCCTTCTATAACCAAGGTTCTTTTATTAAAAATACGAAAAACTTTAGAAATGGAAGAGTAACCAAGAAAGATGCCTTCATCGGATTTAGCATCAAATTTTCCTAAGACATCCTTTTCATTCAAGATAAAGCATTTGCAATCGAAAACTTTAAAATAAGAAACATTCGATTTTTGTTATTCTATAATTCATAAGGAGTTTTGGATAGAGATGTTCTTATTAGAACCCTATTCATGACATAGCAAGCTGTATTAACGGCTTCGGCCCAAAAGTATTTGGGTAGACTATATTCATTTAACATGGTTCTTGTCATTTCTATTCTTTCTTTCTACTACTCCATTTTGTTGAGGATTCCTCGGAGTAGAGAAGTTGTGGTTATATGTTAGGACTCTAGCTAGCTGTTGGGACTCTAGCTAGGAGAGTCCTAATCTGTTGGGACTCTAGCTAGGAGAGTCCTAATTTAGTTTCATTGATAAGGGCATTCATGTAAATTCTATCTAGCTGATCCCCTATTAAAGAGGTGAAGAGGCCGGTTAAGTTAAAATTAGGTTGCTTCTTAGAGAAGGAGTCCTATTAGAAGTAAGAGTCCTATTAGAGAAAGAGTCCTATTAGAATTAGGAGTCCTATTAAAGGAGTCCTAATTGGAAGTAGGAGTTGGTTAGAAGTAGGAGTTTTGAGTAGGAGTCCTATTAGGAGTTGGGGTTTAGAAGCTCTATAAATAGCCATGTATTCACCCTCTTTTCATTATGAATAGATCAACTTTTTTAGTAGCCTTTGAGTAGCAACTTGGAGGGAGGAACCCCTATAGAGTTCCAAGGAGGTTGATCCCCTAAAGAGATCAACCCTAAGCTTAGAATCCGCAAGGGTTCTAACACTTAGTATCAGAGCAACGTTTTTGGCGTCTCGCTGCCCTTCTATAGCCATCCACCAGCCCTCTACAACCACCCAAAGCAATTCCCACAATTACTTAGAAGATCATCATCAAATTTTGCCATCATCTCCACCACCGCAAATCATCCTTTGATCTCCTTGTGAATTGCAAAAGGTTATGATATTTTACCTTATGCTGCTGCAATTTAGTTATTCTTATTTAAAAAATCTAAAAAATTCGTGCCTATATTGCTGCATAAATTTTTCATCATAAAGTTTTTTATCTCTATAACGAAAGGTACACTGCAGAATTCCAACCGCATAACACTGTTTGTTTGATCTTGCTACTATGTTTTTTCTGTCCAAATCTCTACGAAATTTTTACGATGGTTTTGACACTTCCTAACAATAATTTTTCCTTTGGTTTTGTCAAAAAATTCTCAATATAAACCACTTATCTTTTACGTCCAACCTACTGCACTTTAGATGTAAAAATCTGCTGTAGTATCTTTTCGTGATCCTCAATTTTGCCAAAGCTCTTGCTGTCGATTCTTTCTACAAAATTTTTAACAGCATTATCTCTCCCTTACCAGTGGATTCCCTTGTAGTTTTACTTGAATCTTTGTTGAAAATTTTTAGAAAAAATTACAGCTTTACTGTTGGAATTTTTTTGACGAAAAATCAAGTGTTGCACCTTTGTCCTTTTTTCTTCTCTGTAACCTACCAAACCCTAGCCACCTTGCTGCCACCAACCAAGATGTCTTTAGGCCATCTCTCTAGCCTTAAGACGCAACCATTATAACCTATTTTCATAATTCTAATAGTGTCAAAAATCATAGTCCAAAATAGTAAACTATTACAGCCGAACCCTTCTATCACCAATCTATTGTCCGAACCTTCCACAACCCCATGCCATTAACCCGTCAACAAAAAAAAGACAAGGACATCTCTGATCTCTAGGTATATGCTATGGCTTCTCAAGATCCAATTGATGCCAAATTTGAAGCATGGGAATCTCGAATTGAATTGCGGCTTGAATCGCGCTTGGAGGACAAATTGCGCACTTTGTTTGCAGAATTCAGAATTGGACAACCATTGAGTCCAACCAAATCTTAGCGAGGAGAGAGTTCAGAGAGGCCTCCAGAGAAGGAGGGACAACTCTCAGGCATGCTTCAGCCACTCATGAGGATGGACTTCCCGCGATGGGAAGAAGGAGACCCGGCGGGGTGGATTTCGTGCGCCGAACGTTACTTTCGCTACTACCGAATGTCGAATGATGCTATGATGGAAATTGCTATCATCCACCTTGAAGGAGATGCTATTCAATGGTACAATTAGCTGGAATATAATCATGGGGCTCCAACATGCAATCAATTTAAGAACGCACTGTTGAACCGTTTCGGATCTACGGAGTATGAAAATATTGACGGCCAACTTGCAAAGATTCAACAAATCTCTACGATTCAAGAGTACCAAACCAGGTTTTAGAAGCTATCTTACCTTGCTCATGATTGGACTGACCATCAACTATTAGAAACATTCATCGACGGACTCAAGCTAGAGATAAAAGGGGAGGTTAAGGCGCGGTAGCCCCATACCATGACGGTTGTAATTTCTTTTGCCCTAATATAAGAAGAACGGCTCAACCAAGATGCTTGGAGGATGAGAACCTCTCCTAGGCCTGTGGCATATAAACCTCCTTCTACTCCCAGCCATCTTTCGCTGCCAAAAAAATTGACAAGAGAAGAACTACGTGATCGATCAGCAAAGGGTCTTTGTTGGCATTGTGACGAGCCGTGGAACCACGATCATCGATGCAAAAGGGGTCGCCTCCTATTGATTGAATCTCTTGAAGACATGGACAAGAAGGAGGTCCAAGAACATGAGGAAGAGGTCACAGATGAAGAATAGCAGTCAATTGATATTACGATGCATGCCCTTGCCGGTTACGCAAACCCGCAAACAATAAAAGAGGGAGAACTTCTGAAGCAACAACCGATCACTATTCTTATTGATACTAGGAGCACTAATAATTTTATGAACAACAAGGTTGCTGTCTAGATGACCTTACCTATTGAGAATTATAGTAGGTTTGATGATAAGGTCATTGAAACTATCGCTACAGGACCAAGAGATAATTGCAGATTTCTGCCTCCTCCCTCTTGATGATTATGAAGCCGTGCTTAGCATTGAATGGATGACGACATTAGGTGATGTTTCCTGAAATTTTTTAAAATTAATTATGAAATTTTATAGTAAGGGGAAATAGGTGATACTGCGCGGGAAACGTGGGGGCGATGTAATGACAATTTGCACACAACGAATGGAGAAAATTTTGCACAAAGCATGCATCGGATTTTTGGTACAACTTGAGCAGTAATCTAAGGGAGAGCTAACCGAATTTGAAGATCCAAATCTACTTCCCTTGCTTGCTGAATTTTCAGATATATTTGACGAACTGTGCAGCCTATCTCCTACCCGCCGGCATGATCATCGTATACTGATTCTTCTGGGCAAACCTCTAGTAAATACTTGGCCATATCAGCATCCACATCTCCAGAAGAATGAAATAGAAAGGATTGTAAAAGAGATGCTCGAAACAGGAGCTATTCAGCCAAGTTGCAGCCCCTATTCTTCACTAGTGCTCCTCGTATGAAAGAAGGATGAAACATGGTGAATGTGTGTTGATTACGAAGCTCTTAACGGCATGACCGTCAAGGACAAGTACCCTATTCCAGTTGTAGATGAATTTCTTGATGAATTAAAGGGAGCACGAGTCTTCATAAAGTTGGACCTTCGATCTAGGTATCATCAAATACGAGTGTACGAAGAAGACATACCGAAAATCGCCTTTCGAACGCACAACGATCACTACGAATTTCTGGTAATGCCCTTTGGTCTCACCAATGCTCCCTTCACCTTCCAAAGCCTTATGAATGATATTTTCTGAAGTTATCTTCGTAAGTTTGTGCTGGTTTTTGTCGATGACATCCTTATTTACAGCCTTTCTCTGGAAAGTTATTTTCAGCACTTACGACTTGTTTTGACGATTTTGCAAGAACATGTTCTTTTTGTCAAAAAAACGAAGTGCAGCTTTCTTCAACAAAAGGTGGAATATCTTAGGCATATCATATCAGAGGAAGGTGTGGCAGTGGACCCCTTCAAAACTGAAGTAATGCAGAACTGGTCGACCCCGAGGAACATAAAATCGTTGCACGGCTTTTCTCGGTTTAATAGGCTATTACTGCAAGTTCGTAAAAAAACTATCGAAAGATCAATGCACTCCTTACTTCCTTGGTGAAAAAAGATACTTTCCAATGGTCGGACAAAGTCACCATCGCCTTCGACGAATTTAAAGCCGCAATGATGATAATGCCCGTACTAGCGTTACCTGACTTCGACAAGACTTTTATTATTGAAGCTGATGCTTCCGGAGTCGGAATTGGTGTTGTACTAATGCAAGATGGCCGCTCCCTTGGTTATACTAGTAAGGCGTTATTTTCTTCCCATCCCAAGATAACTATTTACGACAAGGAGATGCTAACGATTGTGCATGCGGAGGCCAAATGGAGATCGTACTTGTTCGGGCGATGCTTTCAAACCAAGATTGACCATAAAAGCTTAAAATATTTCTTGGAGTAAAAGATATCTTCCCTCGAGTAGTAAAAATGGGTAACAAAGCTTCTTAGATATGATTATGAAAAGGGGAAAGAGAATGTTATTGTAGATGCGCTTTCGCGGCTATCCGAGCAAGCTGAATTTTTGATCATTTCACTTCCAACCAATGACTTCCTTGAGGATAATAGGGGGGAATGACAAGATGATCCGGAGACCAGAGCATCTATGAACCTTTCACCTCGATTCTATGACCCTACTAGATTTTGGAGCGTATCGGAGCAGTAGCATACAGATTGGACTTACCCGCCAGCTCCCGAATCCATCCAGTCTTTCATATGTCATGTTTGAAGCCCAAGTTGGGACAAAACAAGACAGCCCAAGGCCATCTACTATATATGAATACCCAAGGAGAGCTCTAGGCCCAACCGAGTGCCATTATTGATCGACGGATCGTGACTCGACGACGACGACCCACTATTGAGGTGCTAATACAATGGACGGACCCACCAGCAGAAGATGCCACTTGGGAGAACTATGATGACTTGAAGATCAAATTCCTAGAATTCATGGAACGTCAGCGTCAAGGACAAGGTTGATTTGAAGAGGGCGGGTTTGTTAGGACTCTAGCTAGGAGAATCCTAATCTGTTGGGACTCTAGTTAGGAGAGTCCTAATCTATTGGGACTCTAGCTAGGAAAGTCCTAATTTAGTTTCATTGATAAGGATATTCATGTAAATCCTATCTAGCCGATCCCTATTAAAGAGGTGAAGAGACCGGCTAGGTTAGGATTAGGTTGCTTCTTAGAGAAGGAGTCCTATTAGAAGTAAGTGTCATATTAGAGAAAGAGTCCTATTAGAATTAGGAGTCCTACTTAGAGGAGTTTTAATTAGAAGTAGGAGTTGGTTAGAAGTAGGAGTCTTGAGTAGGAGTTCTATTAGGAGTTGGGGTTTAGAAGCCCTATAAATAGTCATGTATTCACCCTCTTTTCATCATGAATAGATCATCTTTTTAGCAGCCCTTGAGCAGCAACTTAGAGGAAGGAACCCCTATAGAGTTCCAAAGAGGCTGATCCCCTAAAGAGATCAACCCCAAGCTTAGAATCTGTAGGGGTTTTAACATTATATCCATTAGATTCATAAAATTTTTGAAAGTCATGATTTTGGAATTCATCATCGTGATCACTCAGAATTGATGATATCATGAAACCCTTTTTGTTTTGAGCAAGTTTACAAAATTTAGAGAAACATTTAAAGCAATTACTTTTGTGAGCCAAGAAATAGGTCCAAGTGAATATACTATAGTAATCTACAATTACAAAGACATATTTGCTATCTCCTAGACTCGTTGTGTCAATTGGTCCAAATAAATTCATGTGGATCAATTGTAATGGTCTAGAGCGCTTATTTGATTCTTTGGTTTGAAGCTAGTTTTTATTTATTTTCCTAGTTGACAAGCATCACATACTTTATCTTTAATGAACTTAACATTGGGAATGCCTCTTACAAGATCTTTAGATGTGATTTGAGAGATTAGTTTCATGCTAGCATGACCTAATCTCCTATGCCAAAGCCAAACATCATCATTCAAAATCGAAAAATACATTTCATTACTAAGATCATCAATGTTTATGGTGTAGACATTATTTTATTTTAGTGCAATCATAGATGTATTATTGTGTGGTTTTTCAATAATATAAACATTAGATTCAAATTTCACAATATATCCCTTATCACATAATTGACTAATGCTCAAAAGATTATGCTTTAAACCATTTATCAATAACACATTATCAATTGAAAAACTTGATTTGTTACATATAGTTTCCTTGCCAATGATTTTACCCTTGTTGTTGTCTCCGAAGGTGACATACCCTATATCTTGGCTAGTGAGCTTAGAGAATTAAGATGGATCTTTGGTCATGTGCCTTGAGCATCCACTATCAAGGTACTATCTCTTGCTCCTAGCTTGTGTGGGTGAATGTGTCTACAAAAGAGGATGATTTTTAGGTACCTATTTGAACTTGGGTGCCTCAATTATTGATTTACTAAACTTATCATTGTTCATTGAGTTCCTTATCGTTCCTTTAGGAACCCATAATAACCTATGTGGGCTAAGTTTCTTATACGGACATTTGTAAGCAATATTTTCGGATTTGTAACAAAAATTACATTTCAAATGAGATGATATATGTAGTGTGGGTCCTTTAATGAAGGTGGTTGGAGTTTGATGAGATCCACTCATGAATCCAATTTCACTTCTTTTTTCGACGTGACCCTTGTTTGCAAGGATCATGTCTAAGCCCTTGCTACTGACCTTAAACTTGTTTAGGGTCTTGTTAAGTAGCAAGTTCTCATTTTTTATTACCTCTAAGTGTTCACACTTAGAGCATGAGGGTAAAGAGGGAGTATTACGTTTAAGACTTTTAAGTTTATCTAGTAATAAAGCATGCTCCTTTTTTAATAAATTGAACTTTTTACTAATAGCTCTACACGCATCGGTTCATGAAAAGCAATTGAAAGTTCGTTGAAAGATAAATCTTCATTAAATAACTCACATACCTCTTCTCCTAAAGCCATTAATGCGAAGGTGGCCTCTTCTTTGTTGTTTGCTTCTTCATCTTTGGGGCCACTTGAGTCGTCCCATGTCGCCTTTAGAGCTTTCTTCCTTTGTTGTTTGCTTCTTCATCTTTGGGGCCACTTGAGTCATCCCATGTCTAATGCGTTGGTGGGTGAGTAATTCCAGAACGGGTAATTTTCTTTGGAATTTTCTAAATGTTATCCTTGGAGATAACAGAATCACTAGATGTTATCCTTGGTGTAACTGAATGGTTGTTCAGTTATCACCTCAAACAAATTCTGTTTGGTGATAGTTGCTCCAACAAAATTCAGTTATCACCTCGACCAAAATTGCACTATCATTCCAGTTCTTGAAAAAAACAAAAAGATAACATCTAGTCGGTGATAATTGGAATGGAGTGTAGGAGGATGGAAATGAAGAAAAAAAAATGTAAAAATAAAAAATAAAATAGAACGATCTTCTTCCAAGGTATAAAGGCCACGCCACCAACCAAGGATAAGATCGGATCTACTGAAGTTCACCACCAAGGCCTAAAGATTCCACCAGCCAAGGATAAAGGACTTCGGGATAGGAGAAGCTCACCACCAAGGCCTAAAGATATCACCAGCCAAGGATAAAGGGCTTTTGGCTCACCACCAAGGAGGAATCCACGCTCCAAGGATAAAGAGACCGCAAGGAGTTATCCACTCTCCGAAGATATTCACTCACGTAGAGGAAGTCTCACCAATTTTCATTCATCCAAAATTTTTTGCCTTACAATGGAGAATCGTCCTCTTTTATAGGAGAAACGAAATCTAGGAATTAACCAAAATATTAAAAGAAAACCTCGAAACAAGAAACATATAAAGCACTTAGGTTCTATCAACTTTGACTCTATGAAATGACCCATCGGAGCACATGATGCCCAAATTCTTTATTGGCTTGAATAAGCATCGATGGCTCCGATTTGTTCGATGGAGCTAAGTCAGATGCTCCCGCATCATCCTCCCCAGGTTGTTTGAGATTTGTCCTCAAATCTGAGAAATCTTCATCTTCCCAATAAGGAGAAAGGTCTCCCACATTGAAAGTTTCTGAAACTCCAAACTCTCCAGGAAGGTCAATCTTGTAAGCATTGTCGCCAATTCGCTTGATAACTTTAAACGGACCCTCAGCTTTCGGCATGAGCTTGTTCTTGCGTCGAAATGGAAATCTCTCCTTCCTTAAGTGAAGCCACACAAGATCACCCTTTTGAAATTGGGCCTTCTTCCGAAACTGATTTGCTTTCTTCTGGTAAGACTCATTGGCCTTCTCAATCTTTGATCGAATTTGCTCATGAAGCTTCTTCATCGACTCAGCTCTATCTTTGCCATCAAAGTTTACTTGAGAGTCAGATGGAATTGGAATCAAATCGATGGGTGTGAGAGGATTGATTCCATAAACAACTTCAAATGGTGATCGCCCAAAGAGTGTAACTTGGTGATCGGTTGTAAGCAAATTCAGCATGCGCAAGCTTCAAATCCCAATCTTTCAAAGATTTACTCACCATGCAACGAAGAAGAGTGGTAAGAGTACGATTGGTTACCTCCGTTTGGCCATCGGTTTGAGGATGACAAGTAGTGCTGAATAAGAGTTTGGTACCAAGCATTCTCCATAGTGTCTTCCAGAAGTAGCTTAAGAACTTGGAATCACGATCCGACACAATGGTTTTCGGTACTCCATGGAGACGAATAATCTCTTTGAAATATAAGTCAGCAACATGAGATGCATCATCGGTTTTGTGACATGGCACAAAATGAGCCATTTTAGAGAACCGATCGACAACCACCATGATGGTATCTTTTCCCCTTTGAGTTCTCGGTAGAGCCACAACGAAATCCATGCTAACATCTTCCCAAGGCTGCAATGGAATAGGAAGTGGAGTATACAACCCTTGATGGAATTGACTTTTTACTCTTTGATAAGTTGCACACCTCGAGATAATAGCATGCACATCTCCATTCATCTTTGGCCAATAGAAATGTTCTTGAAGAACCTCAAGAGTTTTGTTAACTCCAAAATGACCAGCCATTCCACCACCATGTGCTTCTCGAATTAGCAATTCGCGAAAAGAACTCTTCGGCACACATAATCGATTTCCTTTGAAAAGAAACCCATCTTGTAAGGAATATGTACCTTGAACTCCTCGCTTACAATTGTCGATGGTTGACGAGAACTCAAGATCTTCGAATAAAGTTCTTTCATCAATTGAAATCCAAGAATCCTAGAGTCCAAAACAGCAAGCATAGAATATCTCCTTGATAAAGCATCTGCTACAACATTAATGTGTCCAGATTTATACTTAGAGACAAAAGAAAATGATTGAAGAAATTCTACCCATTTTGCATGTCTCGAATTAAGCTTGTGTTGACCACTAATGAATTTGAGAGCTTCATGATCAGAATGAAGGACAAATTGCTTTGGTCTTAAATAATGACTCCAATGATCAAGCGCTCGAATAATGGCATAAAACTCTTTATCATAAGTTGAATAATTCTTCTTCGAGTCAGTCAGCTTCTCGCTGAAATATGCCAAAGGTTTTTGTGCTTGCACAAGAACAGCACCAATGCCAACTCCACTTGCATCACACTCAACTTCAAATACTTTATCAAAATCAGGAAGGGCAAGAATAGGGAACTCGCAAAGTTTTTGCTTGATTACCTCAAAAGCATTTTGAGCAGCCTTTGTCCATTCAAAAACTCCCTTCTTCATGCATTCAGTTATAGGAGCCATGATGGTACTAAAATTTTTAACAAACCGTCGATAGAAAGAAACAAGTCCATGAAAACTTCTTATATCAGAAATGGACTTCGGAACCGGCCAAGTCTTCATAGCTTCCACCTTAGATTGATCTACGGAAATTCCATCTTTGGAAATTACATAACCAAGAAACACAATGGTTGGAGAGAAGAACTCGCATTTCTCCATTTTGGCATAGAGTTTCTGTTCTCTCAAGACATTAAAGACCTGTTTTAAATGAGAGATATGCTCCTCCTCGTTCCTGCTATAAACAAGAATATCGTCGAAATAAACAACGATAAATCGACCAATAAACGAACGAAGAATCTCGTTCATAAGTCTCATGAAGGTACTTGGAGCATTCGATAACCCGAATGGCATTACCAACCACTCATAAAGGCCTCCCTTGGTTTTGAAAGCCGTCTTCCATTCATCACCTTCTCGCATTTTGATTTGATGATAACCACTCCGCAAATCTATCTTTGAGAAGACAGTAGAACCATACAATTCATCAAGCATATCATCAAGTCTAGGTATAGGGTACCTATACTTAATGGTGATGTTGTTGATGGCTCGGCTATCAATGCACATTCTGAATGAACCATCTTTCTTAGGCACGAGTAGAGCCGGAACAGAACATGGACTCATACTTTCTCGAACATATCCTCTGTCGATAAGTTCATCGACTTGTCTTTGCAATTCCTTTGTCTCCTCCGTATTGCATTGATAAGCTGGTTTGTTCGGTAGAGGAGCGCCGGGGATCAAATCAATTTGATGCTCAATACCTCTTATGGGAGGTAATCCAGGTGGCAAATCCTCCGGGAACACATCTGCAAAATCTTTCCACAAGCGATGCATCTTTGGATGAATGGGTTGCCCCATCTTACTCTTTTTCTCTACCATAAGCAAAGCAAATACATTCTTTTGTTTGCTAATGGCTCTCTCAACCCGTGTTTTATTTAAGAACAAACTTTCCTTACCAGTGTTTTCCTTCCCAGGTTGATTTCGATGTATCAATGAAGGATTCAAGGGTAAAAGGGTGATGCATTTTTGTTCTTTCCGAAAAGAGTATGTGTTCTTACGACCATCATGCACAGCATTCATATCATATTGCCAAGGTCTTCCCAATAACAAGTGACATGCATCCATGGGAATCACATCACACAGAGCTTGATCTCGATAGTTCATCCCAATTGAAAACGATATAAGAGCTTGTTTGGTTACCTTAAGATCATTTCCTTGATTGAGCCATTGGAGCTTGTACGGTTGAGGATGTTTCATTGTCGGAAGCTTCAATTTGTCAACAAGGTTTGTCGAAGCAACGTTGGTACAACTCCCACCATCGATAATCACTGAACATACCTTCCCGTTAATAGTGCAACGGGTGTGAAAGATGTTCTCCCTTTGCTCATTATCAAGAGAAACTTCAAGATGCAAGGTTTCTTCGTATGATCAACATTTCACCATCATCTGCTTTCTCCACAACTTCTTCTTCTTTTTCAGATTCAGAACCATTTTGGTCTGGATTGCTTTCAGCCTCTTGAAGTGCTGAATTGATCTCCTCAATTTCTTGAAGAGTCATAACTCGCCGATTCAGACAATTTGCTTGAAAATGCCCAAAACCATGGCACTTAAAGCATTTCCTTGTATCGCCTTCAAGTTTCTTCCGGAATTCTTTGGAAGGCTTTGCACTCTTCTCCTCTCCTTTGTACTTGGTTGACGTGCTCTCAATCTTGCTTGAGGAAGCATCCTTAAAATAGGATGTCACCTTGGTTGAGGTTTTGGAGGAAAACCTTTTGCCTTTCAGTTGCTTCTCAACTTTTATGGCTAGCTTACAAATATCTTCAAAGGACCAATACGGTTGAAGTTCAACCACATCAGCAATTTCTCTATTCATGCCGCCAAGGAAATGAGCGACGGTTTGCTCTGGAACTTCTGGAACGTCACATCTCATTTTGAGTTGTTCAAACTCACGGATGTATTCTTCAACACTCATCCCTTGTTGTCTTAGGGAATTCAGTTTTAGGAAAAGATCTTGCTTATAGTTATCGGGTAAGAACCTCTTCTTCATCAACTTCTTGAGTTTTTCCCAAGACTTGATTTGGCCTTTTCCTTCTCTTGCTTGTTGATGCTTTAGATTCTCCCACCATAGAGAAGTATACTTTGTCAACTTTATGGCAGCAACCTTGCACCTCTTCTTATCCGAGTAGATCTTGAAGTCAAAAATCCGTTCGATTGTGTGTAGCCAATCCACAAAGTCATCAGGATTAAGATTACCTTCAAATTCAGGAACGTCCACTTTGATGTCTCGATTATTTTCCTTATGCCTCCCTCTTCGCCTTTGGATATGAGAATCGAATCACTAGAGTTGCCCCCAGTGGAATTGGAATCGCCACTATAACTTTGACGAGATTCCAAATTGTCACGCCGACGTCGATCATTCGGACGCCTCTCCGGTTGGCCTTGTCTTGCCGGATCCTTTAGAAGATTGAGGACTCGCTCTATTTGTTGCTGAAGGTCTTGGATAGCACGATCCCGCCTTTCATTGTGCGCTTGTTCCAAAGTCAAGCCTCTTGGAACCCGATCATCCATATTGAATAAGGATTAGAAAAATAGAAAAGAATCACTCAAACAAGTTCAACCGGGCTCTGATACCAATTTGATGCGTTGGTGGGTGAGTAATTCCGGAACGGGTAATTTTCTTTGGAATTTTCTAAATGTTATCCTTGGAGATAACAGAATCACTAGATGTTATCCTTGGTGTAACTGAATGGTTGTTCAGTTATCACCTCAAACAAATTCTGTTTGATGATAGTTGCTCTAACAAAATTCAGTTATCACCTCGACCAAAATTGCACTATCATTCCAGTTCTTGAAAAAAATCAAAAAGATAACATCTAGTCGGTGATAATTGGAATGGAGTGTAGGAGGATGGAAATGAAGAAAAAGATGTAAAAATAAAAATAAAATAGAACGATCTTCTTCCAAGGTATAAAGGCCACGCCACCAACCAAGGATAAGGATCGGGATCTACGAAGTTCACCACCAAGGCCTAAAGATTCCACCAGCCAAGGATAAAGGACTTCGGGATAGGAGAAGCTCACCACCAAGGCCTAAAGATATCACCAGCCAAGGATAAAGGGCTTTTGGCTCACCACCAAGGAGGAATCCACGCTCCAAGGATAAAGAGACCGCAAGGAGTTATCCACTCTCCGAAGATATTCACTCACGTAGAGGAAGTCTCACCAATTTTCATTCATCCAAAATTTTCTGCCTTACAATGGAGAATCGTCCTCTTTTATAGGAGAAACGAAATCTAGGAATTAACCAAAATATTAAAAGAAAACCTCGAAACAAGAAACATAATAAAGCACTTAGGTTCTATCAACTTTGACTCTATGAAATGACCCATCGGAGCACATGATGCCCAAATTCTTTATTGGCTTGAATAAGCATCGATGGCTCCGATTTGTTCGATGGAGATAAGTCGGATGCTCCCGCATCAATATCGCCTTTAGAGCTTTCTTCCTCTTTGGTTCCTTCTTCTTTGCTTGGGAGCATTCACTTTTAAAGTGCCTCGGCTTCTTGCATTCGTAATATATAACTTGGTCCTTCTTGGGTTCAAGTTTGTTTTTAGTATAATTTTTAAATTTATTCTTTCTTATAAATTTTTTGAATTTCTGAGTTAAGAGTGCAAGTTTATCATTAAGGTCCTCATCACTTGAAGATTCCTTCAAGTGGTCTTCTTGTGTTTGTTAGGATCTGAGCGGCACTAAAAGGGGGGGGGGTGTGAATTAGTGCAGCTGATAAAACTCGTAAATTTGAAACCGATTTCGGAAATAGTTGTTAAAAGAGAAATTTTGATCCAATGAAAATGATTCCAGCAGAATGATTCAAGAGAATGCTATCGAAAGTAGAGAGGAAGAGATCGATAGATTTGTAGCTAAGTAAATAACAAGATGCAACAATTAAAACTCACACATTCAGAGTAGTACGCAGTGATGTATAGTGGTTCGGTCAAATGAACTATGTCCACTTCTAAAATCTCCTCCGATGAGGTTTCCAACTTCCACTATCAAATCTTCTTGAAGGGGAAGGACCAAGCACTCCTCTTACAAACTTTTACAAGTGGTTCACACTCTTACAAAATTTTGACATAGAAAAAAATGGGAGGTGAACACTCAAGCTATCGAACACAGTTTTGCTATAGCTTTGACTCTGTTTTTTTACTTTTCAAAAGGTGCTTTACCAGCTGAGAAGAGAGAGGTATTTATAGACTCAATTGGCTTCAAAAATAGAGCTAAAAAGGGTCACATCCCAGATTTTCGGGTACTAGCGGTACCACCGCCTGGCACTAGCGGTACCATCACCAGTTGACCATGTTCTATTAGTGTACTGGGTGGTACCATCACCTGACAAGGTCCTTGGACTCTGTGGATTATTGGTACCATCACCTGTCAGGCGGTACCACCGTTGGTAGGTAATAACTGCCAATGGTACCACCGCCTAAACCACATGGGGACCTGTTCCTGGGGCGGTACCACAACCAGACCTAGTCCGACATTACTGAATGGGCCCTGAATCCGACCTAATTCAGTCCTAATAAGGTCCAATTGGCCCCTATTAGGGTTAATCAGGATTATCACCTAATCCTGACCCTAATTATATGCTAACTATGAAATTGAAAACATATTCTAAGCAAATTAACAACTGGCAATATCGAGTCTTCTTCTAGTGAGCTTTTCGGTGAACTTCCGGCGGACTTCTGACACACCCTCGGATTTCTTCCGACGAACTCTCAGCAGCGTCCTGGACTTTATGGCGAGTTCGATGAATCTTTGGCAAGCTTCCGAACCTTCTCAGTGAGCTCCGTAAACCTTCGACGATCTTCCGACGAACTTTCGAAACCTTCGGCAAGTCTCTGATTCATTCTCGAGTGGTTCCGACAGCACTTCCGACGATCCTTCGGACTTCCGGTGGACTCTCAAACTCCCAACGTACTTGACTTCGATAATTTGCTTTATCTTTTTGCTATCGTAGTTAATCCTGAACACTTATCTCAATAATAAGAATTAGATCAAATAACCTATCAATTGACTTCATCATCAAAATCTGAGATTCAATAGTGTTCTCAATGCCATATCCTTCCTGTTCTTTGGAAGGGGGTTCTCTAGCTCATTATGAGCATGACATGTCATTTCGTTGGTCATTAAAGACCCAATGAGTTCTTCGAGAGGAAAATTTTTAAGGTCCTTGCCCTCTTGAATGATCATAACTTTCGGATCTCAACTCTTTGGAAGGGATCTTAAAATTTTTGTTACAAATTCAAAATTAGAAAAACCTTTACCAAGTGCTTTGAGTCTATTGACAACATCTGTGAAACGGGTGTACATGTCTCCGATGGATTTACTTGGTTTCATACGAAACAATTTGTAAGAATGGATCAAAACGTTGATTTTGGACTCTTTCACTCGGCTAGTGCCTTCATGAGTGATTTCAAGAGTGTGCCAAATATCAAAAGCTGATTCATAAATCGAAACACGATTAAACTCATTTTTATCAAGTGCACAAATAAGACATTCATAGCCTTTGCATTTAGAGCAAAAACTTTCTTCTCCGATTCATTCCATTCATTCATCGGAAGAAAAGATTTTTGAAATTCATTTTTAATGATATTCCATAGTTTAAAATCTATGAAAATCAAAAAAATCTTCATATGAGTCTTCCAATAGGTGTAATCCGACCCAGTAAACATAGTCAGACGTGTAATGGAATGACCCTCTTGCATGTCGGAATAAGCCATCTCTCTTGTGTTTTAAACTAAATGAGAGTGACCAAGCTCTAATACCAATTGTGAGGATCTGAGCGGCACTAAGAGGGGGGGGTGTGAATTAGTGCAGTGGATAAAACCCGTAAATTTGAAACCGATTTCGAAAATAGTTGTTCAAAGAGAAATTTCGATCCAACGAATGAGATTTGAGCAAAGTGATTCATGAGAATGCGATTGAGAGTAGAGAGAATAAGATCAAAAGATTTATAGCTATGTAAAGAACAAGATGCAACAATTAAAACTCACACATTCAGAGTAGTACGCAGCGATGTATAGTGGTTCGGTCAAATAACCTACATCCACTTCCGAAACCTCCTCCGATGAGGTTTCCAACTTTCGCTATTAAATCTTCTTGAAGGGGAAGGACCAAGTACCCCTCTTACAAACTTTTACAAGTGGTTCATACTTTTACAGAATTTTGACAAGGAAAAGTGGGAGGTGAACACTCAAGCTATCGAACACGATTTTGCTATAGCTTTGACTCAGTTTTTTTTTTCACTTCTCAAAAGGTACTTAGCCAGCTGAGAAGAGGGGTATTTATAGACTCAATTGACTTCAAAAATGGAGCTAAAGAGAGTCACATCTCAGATTTTCGAGTACTAGCGGTACTATCACTTGGCACTGGCGGTACCACCGCCAGTTGACCTTGTTCTATTAGTGTACTGGACGGTACCACCACTTGGTAGGGTTCTCGGACTTTGTGGACTAGCGGTACCACCGCTGATAGGTAATAACTATCAGCGGTACCACTGTTGACCTAGGGTAGTACTACCGCTCAAACTACTTGGGGACCTGTTCTCGGGACGGTGCCACCGCCAGGCCGGGTCCAGCACTGCTGAATGGGCCTTAAATCTGACCCAATTCAACCCAATTAAGGCCCAGTTGGCCCCTACTTGGGTAAATCAGGATTATCACCTAATCCTAACCCTAATTACATGCTAACTACGAAATTGAAAATATATTCTAAGCAAAAACTAAACTAGCACGTTGAGTTTTCTTCCGGCGAGCTTTCGGCGAACTTCCGACGGACTTTCGACACACTCTCGGATTTCTTCCGGCGGACTCCCAACAGGTTCCCGAACTTTATGACGAGTTCCTCGAATCTTTAGCAAGCTTCCGAACCTTCTCGGTGAGCTCTGCGAACCTCCGACCATCTTTCTGGCGAACTTCCAAAACCTTTGGCAAGTTCCCGATTCATTCTCGGTTGGTTCTGGTAGCACTTCCGACGATCCTTCGGACTATCGGTGGACTCTTGAACTCCCAACATACTTGACTTTAGCAAATCGCTTTATATCTTCATTGTTGTTGTAGTTAATCTTACACACTTATCTCAATAATATGGATTAGATCAAATAACCTATCAATTGACTTCATCATCAAAATCTACGATTCAATAGGGGTACATTGCTGTGGTAGAGGTAGCAAAAGAGAGAGGTCTAATTAAGGGTATGTATTTACCTTGAATGGAGAACCAGTATGCTGGAAGAGTTCTAAGCAAGATATTACTGCTAACTTGACTACAAAGGTAGAGTACATTGCTGTGGCAGAGGCAGCAAAGCAGGGAGTCTGGATGAAACAGTTTATCATAGATCTGGGAGTCATGCCGAGCAATGAGGAGTTGATTCCCTTATATTGCGATAACTATAAGGCGATTACTCAAATGAGGGAACTCGGGTCTCATTAGAAGCGTTTTGAGGAGGTTCCAGCTTATTAGAGAGACCGTGGCTCGAAGAGATGTAGCAATAGGAAGAGTTCCATGCGAAGATAACATTGTAGAACTATTGACAAAGCCATTGACTCATATTGTTTTTTAGCATCACAGAGGTCTGATGGGGATCAGACACGTAAGTGATTGGCTTTAGGTCAAGTGGGAGATTACTAATTATAGGTGCTCTATAAGCCATTCACGTGAGTGATGGCACCTGAAACATGCTACGCCAATCTCTTTGCTTATGATTACTGATATTTTTTCACATTATCTGGATGTATATTGTGATATCCTTGGATCTATGCAATGGGAATCAGATCGAGATGAGATCACGATAATGAGACCTATTCATCTTTAAACACAGACCCTTAATAATCATGGTCATAGGTTACTCGAGAAGGACATCGGGATAACTGGATAGACTAATGTATTGTATACCCATCCATATGATGATGGAGGTGGCTGGTCTCATAGCTACTCATGTGGGGACATTAAGAATATCATATAGGTGCTTATTGGAGAATGAGTTCACTGATTGATCCGCTTATGAAATGTTGTATGGTTATTGATACCTCACGTCAGACAGTGATTCCATAGTCCCAATAGTGTATCTGGTCCTTAGACTTGAGACACCAAAGATGCCTTGTATGAGTACTCCATTCTTTGACACTAGACTTACAGGTTTGGAAAGTTCCAAATATGGTATAGTCGGTTCTCGAAAATGGTAGCTAACCTTACGAAGGTAATTGAGTGTTAATAGAGGATCATCCACTCTTAGTATCATAAGAGAAATATCCCATATGTTCTTGCTCAAGCAAATCCCTGGCCAGGGTCATTCAGATTGAGAGAGAAAGAGTTCTCCAGGAGAATCCGATTAGAGCAAGACTCGAGTGGAAATCGTATGAGCCTGACAGCACCATGCCCAATATACGGTCTTTGGCATATTAGATGGATGAAGGACTATAGGTACATGGTAACTGAGGACAGATAGGTCCAAAGGATTGGATTCCCCTGTATCGTCTGGGGACTACGGCGTAGTGGCTTAGTACATCCGTAATCGATGAGTCGAATGAATTATTATAAAGATAATAATTCACTGAGTTAGAAGGATTTCTGATAGGTATGACTCATGGCCAACTCGATATTGGGCCTAGAGGGTCACACACATATGGTAGGTATTACGACGAGTAGAGGTTCGGATATGGGATATCCGTCGGAGCCCCTATCTTATTGGATATCTAATAAGCCCCTGTATTATTGGATCCCATGGATGAGATTCAATAAGAGCTAGATTATTGGGTAGAGACTCATTAATCTAAGAGGCTTGGGTAATTGGATAGAGATCCAATACTCATTAGGGTTTATAGGGGGCCTCTATAAATATGAGGGAACCAAAGGTCCATAGGCTGGGGTTTCCTAGGTGGCCACCTCCTAATCTCTTCTCCCTAGAGAGGAGCATCTTTGCAACCCTGCTATGTGGATCACCGCTAGAGAGGAGGACACTTGACCTCCTTCATCCTTCCCACGGATCTACAGAAATTCAGGGATATACGATCTCCCTAGGTACTATCTTTTTATACACGTAGTTTTTGAATTTGTGGATTTATTTTTTACACTAATCTTCACACGTGATAAAACCTTTTGTGGAAATCTAGGATGTTTTTGTTTTCGTTCTTTCATTGCGGATGAGATGTCACCCTTGGATTTCCCAACACTACTGACTCCCTATGATATGAACTAGCAAGTTGCTCATAATTCTATAAAAGACCCTTTAACTATTCATGGAGGACCAATGATAAGAGCTAAAGCTAAAAAGACGAAAGAAGCTTTAACTTGTCTATTGGAAAGCATTTTGAAGAAGCAAGCTGGTCATGACTCAGTCAAAGTTCTATTGTTACAAGAAGAGTCTAAAATGGTCAACATGATCATGAAGTGAGAAGAACAAATTTGAAGACAATATCTTGAAGAATAAAAGTCCATTAAGCCATGTTGGACAAAATTCATAAATTAGGAATATGAATGTCATTTAATGCATTCATTCCCTTTGTACTTAGCCTCATATTATATAAATGAGATTGACTCCCATTGTAAAAACAGATAATTTGGGGAAGTACAATAATTCTTCAACACCGGTGAGTGTTTTATTTTTAAGTTCTTGTATGAACTTTAAAACTTATCAGACTTTTTTGCTTGTGGCATTCAAAATCAAATCTTTATTTTTTCTTTCAACTTATCAAACTTGTTAGTTTGTGACGTCTTAAGGGAATTCAAAGTGCTATTCTAATTATTTTATCAATTTTCTATTGATAAATGATTAGAATAGTTTCCCTTACTTCATTCTTGAACGATCTGCCTTGTTTTCAATTCGTTGAGGGTGTCAATGCATTCCATATGTATCATAGCTCTTTAGCTATCGAGGTGTATGGTTGCTAAGTTGATGATTTCCATCATTTGGTATCAGAGCACGGCTCAAGTCTGAGGTTTGCTTATCCATTTATTTATTATATTTTAGCTTTTCCCTATTCTCTTATTCTTCTTTTATCACGATATCTATAATTGCTATTCTTCCTTCCTCTTTATTGTTGTGTTTCTTGTGTTATTACTGTTTGTTCATTATTTTTTCCCTCATTTTATCGTTAAAACAAAGAGAGCAGAAAGTAAAAAAAAGAGGGCGAAAATCAAAAGTAAAAAAAAGGAGAGGAAATCGAACATAAAAAAAGAGAGAGAGATAAGAAGAAGATCAAAGGTCAAAAAAAAAAGAAAGAAAGAAAGAAAGAGATCAAAATAAAAAGAAATTATGAATTCAGAGACTTCTTACAAATTACATAATTCTATCTTCATTATTTTGAATTTTTGTTTCAGGTTTGGAAATCTTTTTTTTTCATTCTAGAAAATTTTCTTTATTCATTTGATACTTGAATTCAAATCCTTGCGTATAATTGAACGGCATTACACTCACATTTAAATTGACTTATATTTTATTTGCTTTTATGTCCAATTTCAATACCCTTGAATTATCACAATCTGAATTATTTGTTTAAGTTTCTTAGTTAATCTAAGAACTTAAAGAACAAAACAAGAGAGGTAAAAGCAAGAGTGGTAAGATCAATATCGAAAAAAGCTAAACATTGTGTGAAAACACGAGTGGAGTGAATCAAATCTTGAGTGAAACATGTGAAGGAGTGTTGGTGAGGCTATTCTAACTTTGTTTTTCAGGTTGCAAATATGTCTAAAGATAAAAAAGCGAGTTCTTCATCAAATGATCTTTTGCTTCAAGCAATGCACCAATAATTTGAACGTATATTCAAAGTGATAGGAGATGTAAGAGATCATCTAGAAAGACATGATACTGCAATTAATAGATTGCAAGGTGAATCACGGCACAAGAGACAACCAGCCTTCGTCCACGATGAATATGATGGTGGAGATGACATCGACGATGACTAAGTCACTCTAATTGGTTAAGATATTAATTCTAGGAGACAAACTAGGAGAGGACGTTTTGATGGTATGGACAAAAACATAGGCAGCATCAAAATGAAAATTCCTCCTTTTCCAGGAAAGAATAATCCAGATGCTTATTTGGAGTGGGAACGATAAGTGGAGTTGATCTTTGAATGTTACAACTACTCCGAAGAGAAAATTGTAAAATTAGCGGCTGTTGAATTTTATGATTATGCTATAATTTGGTGGGATCAATTATGTAAAGACAAGCATAGAAATGGTGAAAGGACCGCTGAGACTTGGTTGGAGATGAAACAAATCATGAGGAGGAGATTCGTCCCAAGCCATTACTATTGGGATTTGCATCAACAGCTGCAAACTTTGACACAAAGTTTTATGAGTGTTGATGAATATCATAAGGAGATGGAGATAGCCATGATAAGGGCTAACGTGGAGGAAGATCGTGAGGCTACTATGACTCGATTCCTGAGTGGATTAAATAAGAACATTGCTGATCTTGTGGAGTTACAACATTATGTGGAGATTGAGGATATGGTGAATATAGCCATGAAGATTGAGAGGCAACTCAAAAAAAAGGCACAAGGTATGATTCAAAATCTTATTCGGGTTCTTCTTCTTCTTGGAAATCGAATTGGAGTAAAAAGGATGATAAACCCATTGTTAAGCTTAAAATTGATAGAATTAAAGGCAAAAATGAATTAGGCAGCATGGGTAAAGGTGAGAATCAACCTAATCAAAGTAGAGGTATTAAGTATTTTAAGTACCTTGAGCATGGATATGTAGCACGTGAATGTCCTAATAAGAGAGTTATGATCATAAGGGATGAGATTATGGAATCGAAAAGTGAAAGAGAGGATGATGATGACATTCAAGAGGATGCTAGTGATGTAGAGTATGCTAAAGGCGAAATTTTAGTTATTCAACGCATACTTAGTTTGTAAAGTAAAAATGATGAACATGGTGAACAACGTGAAAATCTATTTCATACTCATTGTTTGATTGCTAACAAGTTGTGTAATGTGATTGTTGATAGTGGAAGTTGTACAAATATGGCAAGTACTTTTCTCGTGGAGAAATTGAAATTGCCTACTATCAAACATCCAAAACCTTACAAGTTACAATAGTTGAATGATAGTGGTGTAGTAAAGGTAAACCAGCAAGTGTTAGTTTCTTTTTTAATTGGTAGATATAAGAATGAAGTTTGGTGTGATGTGATACCTATGTATACTGGTCACATGTTGTTGGGGAGACCATGGCAATATGATCATAGGGTAATACATGTGGGTTCGAGTACCATTATTCCTTGATAATGGATGGACAAAAATATCAGCTTGGACCTTTGCCTTCGAAGATAATTCTTGAAGATCAAATGTGCATAAAACAACAATATGAGAAGCTTGAGTCTTCATTAATCAAAACTTTGGAGAGGGAGCAAGAAAGAGGGAAAAAAGAAAAGAATGAGATGAGTGATAAAAATGAGAGTATTGGAAAACACAAGGGGAGAGAAAACAAGGAAGGCTTGAATGAAAGAAAAATGAGTGTTTATATCAAAATAAGTGATGTAAAAAAAGCCATAACCATGAGGCAGCCCTTGGTACAAGGACATTTTGATTTCTTCTAACAAAATTGACAAAAGTTTGCTTAGTGTTATTATTGATCTTTTGCAGGAAAATGAGGATATCTTTCCTGAAGAAGTTCCCAATAGTTTGCCACCAATTAGAGGAATTAAGCATCAAATTGATTTCATTCTAGGTCCAAGCATACCAAATAGGTCAGCATATAGATGCAACCCTGAAGAGACTAAGGAAATCCAAAAGCAAGTCAGTGAGCTTATGAAAAAGGGGTATATGTGAGAAAGCATGAGTCCACGTGCAATTCCTATTCTTTTGGTGCCTAAAAAGGATGGATTTTGGAGAATGCATATTGATTATAGAGCCATCAACAAAATCACGGTAAAGTATCGACATCCTATTCCTAGGCTAGATGACATGTTGGATGAATTGGATGGTTCTTGTCTATTTCAAAAATTGATTTGAAATTTGGATATCATTAAATAAGAATACGTGAGGGTGATGAATAAAAAATCACTTTCAAAACTAAACATGGTTTATATGAATGATTAGTAATGCCTTTTGGCCTAACTAATGCACCTAGCACTTTTATGAGATTGATGAACCATATTTTGCGTGCTTACATTGGAAAGTTTGTAGTGGTTTATTTTGATGATATACTTGTGTATAGCAAAAGTTTAGATGAGCATGTAACACATTTAAAAGCTATTTTTGATGTGCTTAGAAAAGAAAAGTTATATGCTAATATATAGAAATGCACTTTTTGCACTAATGAAATTACTTTTCTTGGATATGTTGTAAACGATAAAGGAATACATATTGATTAAGAAAAAGTAAAAGTAATTAAGAAGTGGCAAAAACCCACAAGTGTTAGTGATGTTAGAAGTTTTCACGGTCTTGCTAGCTTTTATAGAAGATTCATTAAAGATTTTTCTATAATTGCTGCACCATTAACTGAATGCATCAAAAAGAATATGGGATTCAGATAGGGTAAATAACAAGATGGTGCTTTTAGCTTGCTTAAAGACAAACTCAGTTCAGCACCTTTGCTTACTTTACCTAACTTTGCTAAAACTTTTAAGATTGAGTGTGATGCGAGTGGAATAGGTATTGGAGGAGTCTTAATGCAAGAAGGCAAACCCATTGCATTCTTTAGTGAGAAGTTCATAGAATCCCAGAGGAATTCTATGTAGATTTGATCTTTGAGGGAGATCAACCCTTGGAACTTTATAGGGGTTTCACCCTCCAAGTAGTCGGCTTGGTGGCTGCAACTGTAGATAAATCTTCTTTTCTTATTTCAAAGAGCTAAAGGCTACATGCTTATATAGGACTCCAACTCAAGACCCCTAGTATAGCTAGAGTTCTCAATTGTTAGGACTCTTACTCAAGACTCCTACTTTTAATAAACTCTCATACTCAAGACTCCTACTTTTAATAAACTCTCCTACTCAAGACTCCTACTTCTAATAAACTCTTAATGCTTCTCTAAGAAACAACCTCTCAACTAATCCTAATCCTAGTCGCCCTCTTCACCTCTTTATTAAGGGTTGGCTAGATAGGATTTACATGAATGCCTTTGTCAATGAAACTCTATTAGGACTCTCTTAGCTAGAGTCCCAACAGGTTAGGACTCTCCTAGCTAGAGTCCTAACAGAAGCTAAGTGGAACAAGTCTTAACTACCTGACATATTATAAGGAATTTTATGCTCTAGTAAGAGTGTTAGAGACATGGCAGCACTATCTTTGGTGCAAGGAATTCATTATACACACCGATCATGAGTCTTTGAAATATCTCAAAAAACAAGGAAAGCTAAGTCATAGGCATACAAAATGGGTAGAGTTTATTGAATCCTTTCCATACATCATCAAGTACAAACAAGGTAAGGAAAATGTGATCGCTGATACTCTTTCTAGAAGGTATGCTTTAATTTTTAAACTTATTGCAAAATTATTCGATTTTGAATACATTAAAGATTTATACAATTCTAACCATGATTTTGCTAATATTTATGGGGCATGTGAGAAAGGAGGTTTTGATAAGTTCTTCGGGCATGATGGTTTTCTTTTCAAAGAAAACAAGCTATGTGTTCCTCAATATTCAATGAGAGAATTACTTGTGAGAGAAGCACATAGTGAAGGTTTAATGGGATATTTTGGAGTTAGAAAAACTTTAGATGTGTTAAGTGATTATTTTTTTTGGCCACGCATGAAAAGAGATGTTGAAAGATTATGTGAGAAATGCATCACTTGTAAATAAGCTAAATCTAAAGTAATGCCTTATGGGTTGTATACAATCCTTCCAATAGCTAGTGAGCCTTGAGTTGATATATTCATGGACTTTGTCTTAGGTTTACCTAGGTCAAAAGGAGAGAGAGATTCTATTTTTGTTGTTATTGATAGGTTTAGCAAGATGGCACATTTCATTCCTTGCCACAAAATAGATGATGCAACACATGTTGCAGGGTTGTTTTTTAAAGAAATTATGAGATTACATAGCATCCCAAGGATAATTGTGAGTGATAGAGATGTGAAGTTCCTTAGCCACTTTTAGAAAACACTTTTGAGTAAGTTGGGTACAAGACTATTGTATTCAATCACTTGTCATCCATAAACAGATAGACAAACGGAGGTGGTAAATTGAACTTTATCACCACTTTTGAGGGCCATAATTCAAAAGAATTTGAAAAATTGGGAGGAATGTTTGCCACATGTGGAGTTTGCTTATAATAGAAGTGTATATGCTATAACAAACCATTCCCTATTTGAAGTTGTGTATGGCTTCATTCCATTAACTCCTATGGATTTGCTACCTTTACCATTGGAAAAGACCAGTTTGGATGGTAAGCAAAAAGCTGATTTTGTCAAAGCATTACATGGAAAAGTCCAAACTCAAATTGCAAAGAAAACTCTACAATATGAGAAACAACACAACAAAGATCGAAAGTAAGTAGTATTTGAACCTAGTGACTAGGTTTGGGTACACTTAAAGAAGGAAAGATTTCCTAGTCATAGGAAGTCTAAACTAATACCAAGAGGAGATGGTCCATTTCAAGTCATTCAAAAAATCAATGACAATACATACAAGCTGGAACTACTAGGTGAGTAAGGCAACATTGATGCAATAATTCAATGTTTCTGATCTATCTTTGTTTGATGTAGGTGATGGATACTCTGATTCGAGGACAAATCCTTTCGAGAAAAGGGGGAATGATATGAACCAACAAGTTGCTCATAATTCTATAAAAGATCCTTTAACTATTCATAGAGGACCAATGACAAAAGCTAAAGCTAAAAGGATGAAAGAGGCTTTAACTTATCTATTGGAAAGCATTTTGAAGAAGCAAGCTGGTTAAGACTCAGTCAAAGTTCTATGGTTGCAAGAAGAGTCTAAAATGACCAACATGATCATGAAGAGAGAAGAATAAATTTAAAGACCACATCTTGAAGAATAAAAGTCCATTCAATCATGTTGGATAAAATTCATGAATTAGGAATATGAATGTCATTTAATGCATTCATTCTCTTTGAACTTAGCCTCATATTATATAAATGAGGCTGACTCCCATTGTAAAAATAAATAATTTGGGGAAATATAATAATTCTTCAACACTGGTGAGTGTTTTATTTTTAAGTTCTTGCATGAACTTTAGAACTTATCAGGCTTTTTTGCTTATGGCATTTAAAACCAAATCTTTGCTTTTCCTTTCGACTTATCAAACTTGTTATTTTATGGCATCTTAAGGGAACTCAAAGAGCTATTCTAATTATTTCATCAATTTTTTATTGATAAGTGATTAGAATAGTTTCCCTTACTTCATTCTTGAATGGTTCATCTTATTTTCAATTCGTTGGAGGGTGTCAATTTGTATTCCATATGTATCATAGCTCTTTAGCTATCGGAGTATATGGTTGCTAATTTTTTGATTTCCATCATCCTATGACTCATTCAGATGTGGATCGATGGAGCTCCCAAACGTGGGAGACTTATGTTTGGTGGTGGTCTATGCTTTGGATGGACTGCATTATGTATGTGATCCCACTTTACCTTCTATGTGTTTGATATGGTATCCAAAGCTTTGGTTATGTATTTCTATATATACTTTGGATGAGAATGAAATGAATGTAACATCAAATATAACATTTGAGCTTCTATTTTCTATTCGTTATATTGATATGTTCTGAAATATTTCTTATGCCATTGATATGCTTTGAAATATTTCATATGCCTTTGATATACTCCAAAATGTCTCATATGCCATTGATCTGCTTTGAAATATTTTGTATGTCATTGATATGCACCGAAATGTCGTATGTATCATTTATATGCTCTAAAATATTTCATATGCCTTTGATATACTTTGAAATGTCTTATATGCCGTTGATATGCTTCGAAACATTGCATATGCCATTGAGATGCTCCAAAATATCCTATGCACTATTGATAGACTCTGGAATGTTTCATATGCCGTTGATATGTTCCGAAACATTTCATATACTATTGATATGCACTGAAATATTTCATATGTTATTGATATGCTCCGAAACATTTCATACACAATTGATATGCCCCAAAATGCTTCTTACATTATTGATATGCTCTAATTACTCTTTTTTCTATTTGCTATGAACCAAATATGTTTCGAATGAAATGATATTTGCGATTCTGTATCTAATGAGATGATATCCATGAATTTTTGTATCTCTACCTTGCATTTTGATACCAAGTTTGTTTGAAACTATCTTTTCTTGTCAGTATGTTAGCCACTTATTGAGCTTTGTAATTCACTCTATTACTATATAAACTTTTTTTAGGTTAGCTTGTCACCTATTGAAATGTTAAAATTGGGCTAAGATAGCGAAAAGCTATTCAAATTGTGACAAGTCTTTGTAGGTTGTTATATTATTATTGTACAAGTGTGTTTTGTGTGTAATGAAAGGTTGTTGACAGATTTTAATTAATATATTGTATAAAAGTTTTAATAAGACCTCTCACATTTGAAATTTTAAAATATTTAATCTATGATGATATAAACTTGTGGTAAAGGTTAGGGTTACAATTGTATAAATTCTCACACTGGTGAATTTATAAGTGTGGTTAATATTTGTTAAGTTGGCTTTAGGTTTCATAAATGTTTGAATAATATAATGTATGATTATAAACTGCATAAGTTTTGTGGATGTGAATTTTGACGTTTGAATGTTTCTTAGTATCCTCAAATGTTAGTTTGGATCCTGGATTAGATTATTGTTGAATAATAATATTATTGATTTTAAGATCAGGGTCACACCTCCTGAATATAGTAATTCGGGGGGGCATAACACATCTTTTGTCCGGCATGTCATTGGTTCATCCGATGCTTCGTTCGATCCTTCGGTACATCATCCTCTCCTTTAGTGTATTGCCTAATCGGTATGTTGACCTCTTATAACATCTGATCTCCTTAGCGTAATGTCTGATCCGATGCTTGAACTCATGATACGAAGCCTTCTACCGATATGTCGACCAATCTTTCAACCCGACGTCCAATCTTCTAACATGTTTTACTCTAATCCAACTTCTTGATTCTTCCTGCTTCAATCAATTTGCCTTTCTATGATCGAAGATAGTCCTATGTTACTCGAATGCTGATTAGATCATAACTTCATCAATTGATTTCATCATCAAAATTTGAGATTCAACAATCTCTTACTTTTTGATGATGACAACCAATTAATAATAGAATTTAAACTAAACTCCCCCTATCAATATACCATATTAAAATAAAGTATCATTCAAGTAAATGATAATCTTCTAAGCCAAGTTGAAATGATTTTAATCATGAATTACATCATGTCATATCAAAATAATGCAGCAAGTCATTACATTCATCATATGCATATCATTCCATACATCATTCAAAATTTCAAATCATAATTTAAAAACATCAAAGTATGTCATACCATACATGATTCAAAATTTAAATCATCATCATAACTGTTGAATCTCGGATTTTGATGATTAAGTCAATAGATAGGTTATTTGATCTAATCCATATTATTGAGATAAGTGTGTAGGTTTAACTATGATAACAATGAAGACATAAAGCAAATTATCGGAGTCAAGTACGTTGGGAGTTCGAGAGTCTGTTGGAAGTTTGAAGGATCGTCGGAAGTGCTACCGGAACTCGCCGAGAATGAATCGGAGACTTGCCGAAGGTTTCGAAAGTTCGCCGGAAAGATCATCGGAGGTTCACGGAGCTCACCGAGAAAGTTCAGATGCTTGCTAAAAGAATTGTCGAACTTGTTATAGAGTTCGAGAGACTACTGGGTGTCCACCGGAAGATATTCGAGGGTGCGTTAGAAATCCACCGGAAGTTCGCCAGAAGCTCGTCGAAAGAAAACTCGACGATGCCGGATTAAAATTTGCTTAGAACATGTTTTCAATTTCATAGTTAGCATGTAATTAGGGTTAGAATTAGGTGATAATCCTAAATAACCCTAGTAGGGGCCAACTGGGCCTTAATTGGGCTGAATTAGACCGGATACAGGGTCCATTCACCAGTGCTGACCATGTCTGGCGGTGGCACTGCCCCGGAAACTAGTTCCCAAGTAGTCTAGGTGGTGGTACCACCCCTCCATAGAGCCCGAGGACCTTGTCAAGTAGTAGTGCTGCTAGACTGGGTAGTGGTACCACCCAGTACACTGATAGGGTAGGGTCAACTAGCGATGGTACTGCTAGTGCTAAGCGATGGTACCACTAGTACCCAAAAATCTGGGATGTGACTCTTTTTGGCTCAAAACTTGAAGCTAATAGGGTATATAAGTACCCCTTACTTCTCATCTGGCTAAGCATATTGAGAAGTGATAAAAAAACTGAGTCAAAGCTATAGCAAAATTGCATTCGATAAGCTTGAGTGTTCACCTCCTAAGTTTTACTTTGTCAAAATTCTGTAAGAGTGTGAACCATTTTAAAAAGTTTGTAAGAGGGTGTTTGGTCCTTTCCCTTCAAGAAAAATTGATAGTGGAAATTGGGAACCTCATTGAAGGAGGTTTCAGAAGTGGATGTAGGCCATTTGATCGAACCACTATATATCGCTGCATAATTCTCTTGATATATAAGTTTTAACTTGCTGTATTTCAATCTTTACTTAGTCGCGATCTCTCTTGTTGAATCTCGGATTTTGATGATGAAACTAATTGATTGTATTTTGTTTTGTCTAACTGCGTTTTGAGTTACGCAGGTCTACTTGATCAGAATTCGATAATTGATGCTGGAGGAATTGACATTGCACCGGAGGAAATCACATCAGGATATTGGACAATCGGCAGAAGGCTTCAGACGTCGGGCATCGGGCCAAGAAGAGCGAAGTTACGCCAAGGATATCGGGATTGCGGAGGTTAACCACCGATTGGGCAACGGATTGTAAGAGAGGACGATGTGCCGAAGAAACGGACGAAGCGCCGATAAGCCAATGACGTGCCGGGCAACAGAATGTCGATTCACGTTATAATAATTGTCTAGATTGAAGTAGAGTTTTATTTTTTGCGTGCAGGATTAACTATGATAATGATGAAGATGTAAAGTGAAACAAAGTACCGAAAGTCAAGTGCGATGGATCGCTGGAAGTTCATGAGTTCGACGGAAGTCTAGAGATTCTTTGGGAGTGCTACTGGAACTGGCCAAGAACTAGTAGGGAGCTTGCCGAAGGGTTTTCGGAAGTTCACCGGAGGGTTCATCGAAAGTTCGCAGAGCTTGCCAAGAAAGATCGGAGCTTGCCAAAGAAGCTCGTAGGAACTCACCAAGATCATCGTGAAGTCCAGGAGCTTACCGGGAGTCTGCAGAATGGTTTTCGAGGGTTTGTTGGAAGACTGCCTGAAGTTCGCCGGAAGCTCGCCGGAAGAAGTCTTGACTTGTCGGACTTTGTAATAGCTTAGAAAATGTCTTTAATTTCGTAGTTAGCATGATGATTTAGGTATAGACTAGGTGTTAATCCTGTCTAGACTTATATTGGGCCAATTGGGCCTTTAATGGGCTGTATTGGGCCAAAGGTTAGGCCCATACAGTTTCTGGCAAGGGCTGGCGATAGCACCGTCGGACCCAGGCGGTAGCACCGCTGATCAAGGTCGGCGGTAGCATCGCCCAGCAGCGATGGTACGCTTGATAGGTGGTTGCAACCACCTGTGTCAGGCGGAAGTACCGCCAGTGCCAAGCGATAGTACCACCAACACACTGACACACGCAAAGGTGTGTCAAGCGGTAGTATCTTGCACGCTGCCAGCAAGAGTATCGCCTACAAATCCAAATTTCGACGAGACCTCTTTGAGCGGGATTTTTGAATCCCAAAAAGCTCTATAAATACCCCTTTACTCCTAGCTGGTTCAGGGATCTTTGCAGTGTTAGAATTGAGTCTAAGCTATAGCAAATTTCTGCTTTCATTTGCTCAAGTGTTCTCCTCATTTCTTCTCCTTGTAAAAATCCTGTAAAGAGAGGGAACCTCTTGTAAAAGGCTGTAAAGGGGTGTTTGGTCCTTCCCCTTCAAGAGACTTGGTAGTGGAAGTTGGGAGCCTCATTGGAGGAGGCTTCAAGAGTGGACGTTGGTCATTTGATCGAACCACTATACATCATTGTGTTTACTTGCTGTGTAAGTACTTAAATTCTGCATTGTAAATTTCTTAAGTTGCAAACTGATCGGATTTCTTCTCCCTACTTCCAAGTGAATTTACCTGAATATTTTCAAGTTAAAGTCTCTTTCACTGAATCAAGTTCTAAAGCAAATCTCCGGAATCGGTTTTCAAGCTTTATTCAGTTTAATCCGTTGCACTAATTCACCCCCCCCCTCTTAGTGCCACTCTAAACCTAACAATTGGTATCAGAGCTTGGTATTTCTCATTTCGGATTTACACCCGTGAGAAATGGCTCTAAATGGCTTTCAAGAGGGCTTATTGATTTTTCGTCCACCATTGTTTAACGGATTGGACTACACTTATTGGAAAACTCGAATGAGAGTTTTCTTGATTTCTATGAATTTGGATTTATGGAATATTATTGAAAATGATTTTCAAATTCCCTCTAAACCGATGAACGAATGATTGGACTTAGAGAAAAAATATTTTTCTTTAAATGCAAAGGCTATAAATGCCTTATTTTGTGCTCTCGATAAAACCGAGTTTAATCGGATTTCAACGTGCAAAACGGCTTTTGAAATTTGGCACAAACTTGAAGTCACACACGAAGGAACGAGTAGAGTCAAAGACTCGAAAGTTAATATTTTGATGCACGATTTTGAGGTTTTTCGAATGCAACCAAGCGAGACTATATGCGACATATACACCCGGTTCACGGATGTCGTCAATAGTCTAAGAGTTCTTGGTAAATCGTTTTTAAATTTTGATCTCATAAGCAAGATCTTAAGATCCCTTCCAAAAAGGTGAGATCCTAAAATAACCGCAATACAAGAGACAAAAAACTTAAATGATATTCCACTAGAAGAATTAATCGGGTCATTAATGACCTACGAAATGACATTTATGGAATATTTTGAACCCGAAGAATACTTGAACCACCTTCCAAAGAACAGGAAGGATTTGGAACCTTGGACAAATAAATGCCACTTGAGTAATGACTCAAGTGATGAGGACATTGAACACATAACAATGCATTTTAACAAGTTCATTAAATAAAAATCTAAAATAAACAATGAACTTGAATGGAGGAAGAGGCCAAAGTTGAAGAAGAAACGTAAAGAAGAATCAAATGATGAAACGACGAATTGGGCTTTGACGGGCTTCGACGGGCTTCGACTACAAGATAAGCAACTTAACTCCCTTGAATTATTTTGAAATTACTTGATATCTTTTTCATAAGTGCTTAATTTAGAAAGTAGGTAATAAAAATTATTTTTTAAAAATTATATCATGTTTCTCTTTTTAGCATCTTTAAAAATAAAAAACTTAGACCATGAAAATTATATTGCTAAGCTTTCATGCATGTTATGAAATTTTGAATGATGCAACATTATGGGTGATAATCACTTGATTTGTGTACAAGATTAATTCGATGAATGCTTATGATTCCGTATCGGTTTTTGATGCATGGTTTTAACACAAAAGTTAATTAGCATGATTAGGCTTAATAGGGTTAACCATAATTATGTACTTCGGATCTTATGATAAAAATTACTTTTCGGATTTATAAAATGACACGTGATTTTAGCAAAAGATTTGAGCATTGATCATCTTGTTATAACTAATTTTAATGATGCTCTCATTTTATTTAAAATATGATGCATGACATTAAAACATTCCTATGAAAGATCAAATCGACTTGAAGTGAAATGCATAAAAATGAAAAATGCACCATCATGATGTTTCATGTTTGATATGTTTGGTTTGATGATTTTGATGACAAAACTTGTATTTCAAATTTATACGATGATGGTCTTCATATGAAAATTTTGAAAATTCTTATGAAAGATCAATCACATAAAAATGGAAAATGTGCTATCATGATGTCTTTAACACTTTATGTGTTTGTTCTTGATGGCTTTGATGAGATCACCTTTTCGGTCTTAAACTTGATACACAACTTTTATATAAAAAAAAGGGGACTTGAGCATGCTTACATATAATTAATCTACATTGTTCTAAGTAAAATTTCCGAATGAAAGATTTTGATAATAATATCCAATTTGTATGATGATACATGGCTTTCGAATAAAAAATCTTGAACATACCTTTAGAAATCTTACTTGATGATGAACATCTCGATATTAAAAAGATGTTATCATGCTTGAAAGTTATGGAATCATGCTTGATAAATTGTTTTATGAAATTTGCCTTTTGTTTTTAAATGTTGAAACTTGTTAAAGGCAAAGGCATGCTTATTTGAAATAAATCATAAAAAGAAAATACATGATCTTGAAAATTTTTCTATCTCTAAAGTTTTTGGTTTTGATGAATCCATGTGAATCTCTTGAATCGAATGTTTTGGAAAATGTCACATACTTAATGTGATTTGACTTAACGATTTTTAGGACGAAGTTTGCCTTTTGCTCTAGAATGTTAATACATGTTTCTACTAAAGGCAAAAGCATGCTTATAGAATGAATCACATAAAAAGAGATTGTATTTTCTATCCTATTGATGTGAATCAATTTATTTATAAATCACTTAAATTATGAACGAGATTTTGATGATGTGGTAATAATTTTATTCATGTTATGAATCTCATAAATTTCTTGAATGTAATTTTGATCATGAGTTTTAAGTTAAATGATACATTCAAATGAATCACCTATCAATATTTACGATTGCGATATATCCTTTTGAAATATCTTTCTAAAAAGATTTTAACAACTTAAGATGTCTTTTGAAATTCATGACTCGATCCTTGTCTTATATTAATATCTTTCATGAATTCTTTACATCTATGGCTTGTTTGCATCACATAAAAATTGAAATATTGATTGATGCAAAATTATTTAAATGAAATATTATTCCTCTCTTCTTTTCGACAATGACAAAGGGGGAGTTAACATGCTAGCTTGGATATCAGAAGAGAAAGTGGCAAACATAGCTAGCTAGAAATTGTAAAATGATAAAACTTCCACTTCTCAAAATGAGAAGAAAGAAATTGCAAAGTTATATATATATTTTTAACTCATGAGCTTGCATGTTTAAAAATGTTATAAATTTTATAAAATTGTTAGCTCATTGCAAACAAAAATTTGATAGCTTGCAAAAGAAAAACTTGGTTGTATAAAATTGAAAGGGAGCTAGCTTGTTATCGCAAAGAATGCTAGCTTGCTTATCATTATTGCTTGCTTGCTTGCTTATCAACAATTGGTATCACTTGTTATCATGATTAACAATTTGATAGCTTGTTATCTTACTTGCTTGCTTATCAACAATTGGTATCGCTATCAATTGGTATCGTGCTAACCATAAAGGAACTTGCTATCTTGACAATAACAAAATTGCTACTTTGTAATCTCAAGAAAAGCAAAGTGCAAACTTGCACTAGAAGCAAGTGTTGAATTATCATGAATATCATCACAACAAGTGATATCTTGCATATCATGATAAATTTTTCGTGATTAAATGTTGAATGTTAATAAAAATCTAGCTAGTATGATTTAAAACTTGCATATCTTTTAAAAACTAGCTAAATGCTACTTCTCCTTTTTGTTGATGACAAAGGGGGAGAAGTGTAAATTGATGAGTTCATGCAATGTAATGCTGATTGAGTATTTTATATATATGCATGATGGTTTGATGTTTTCTCTCAACATGTGATACATGTAGCTTGGATTTGGGATAATCCAAGTGTTCTATCAATGGCATATTGATAGGGGGAGTTTGGGTTAAACTCCGTGGAGTTAAGGATAACTACGTTAGTCATCAATTAGTTGTGATCATCAAAAAGGGGGAGATTGTTGAATCTCGGATTTTGATGATGAAACTAATTGATTGTATTTTGTTTTGTCTAACTGCGTTTTGAGTTACGCAGGTCTACTCGATCAGAATTAGACAGTTGACGTTGGAGGAATTGATGTTGCACGGAAGGAAATCACGTCAAGATATTAGACAATTGGTAGAAGGCTTCAGACGTCGGGCATCGGGCCAAGAAGAGCGAAGTTGCACCAAGGATATCGGGGTTGCGGAGGTTAACCACCGATTGGGCAATGGATCGTAAGAGAGAACGGTGTGCCGAAGAAACGGATGAAGCGCCGATAAGCCAATGACGTGCCAGGCAACAGAATGTCGATTCGTGTTATAATAATTGTCTAGATCGAAGTAGAGTTTTATTTTTTGTGTGTAGGATTAACTACGATAACGATGAAGACGTAAAGTGAAACAAAGTGCCGAAAGTCAAGTGCGATGGATCGTTGGAAGTTTATGAGTTCGACGGAAGTTCGGAGATTCTTTGGGAGTGCTACTGGAACTGGCTGAGAATGAGTAGGGAGCTTGCCGAAGGGTTTTCGGAAGTTCGCCGGAGGGTTCATCGGAAGTTCGCGGAGCTTGCCAAGAAAGATCGGAGCTTGCTAAAGAAGCTCATAGGAACTCACCAAGATCATCGTGAAGTCCAGGAGCTTACCAGGAGTCCGTAGAATGGTTTTCGAGGGTTCATTGGAAGACCACCGGAAGTTCGCTGGAAGAAGTCTTGACTTGTCAGACTTCGTAATAGCTTAGAAAATGTCTTTAATTTCATAGTTAGCATGATTGATTTGGGTATAGACTAGGTGTTAATCCTGTCTAGACTTGTATTGGGCCAATTGGGCCTTTATTGGGCTGTATTGGGCTAAAGGTTAGGCCCATACAGTTTCTGGCAAGGGCCAGTGTCACATCCTGGAATTTTTTTTTTCAGGATTATATCTTTCCACACATACAGAGCCAAATAAGTAAACATCACTTTATTCATCATCATAAACATTTATTACAGTCTATTTATTTCCTCAATTCATAAGTAAAAAGTAAACATAGTGATGTTAATTCCGAGAATTATTCAAGTGGCTCTACCTAGCGGTAGAGAAAGGTCTGCTCTCCACTGGGATCTGATTCAGTGCTAGTGGAAGGCTGCTCTGAAAATCAAAAACAAAGAAAATTCAGCAACGCTGAGTAGGAACCCCAAAAGTCAATTCAAAATAAGTGCATAATCAAAAATCCATCATCCCATTGGCGTATATCAAATACCCGAAGGAGCACTCTCCCAACAGCGGATGGAGAGGCTTTATCCTACGGGATGAGTTTGTGATTCTCCCAACAGCGGATGGAGACAAACTCATATCACACTCCCAACAGCGGATGGAGTGGCGTCCCTCACCCGCCAAAGTGGGGACGCGTTCCTCCCAACAGCGGATGGAGGAACCGTCCAGCCATCACGTTTGACGACACGCTAATCCCCGAAGGGAATCGCCCTTCCTGCTCTTGGCAGGGAAATATAATCTTATGTCTATTTGGGATGAAACAACACATTCAAAACATCTCTTTTCAATAATATCAATATCAATAATACCAAATAGCCCGCAATTGACTTGAACCCTAGTTAAATCGGTCTAATCAAACTCGATTCATTAGGACCTAACTGGACCGATCTCTAATCCTCATTTAACTGGTCTGGAACCACCCTAGACTAGTATAATTTGGACTAGATTAGGTTCAATTTAGGTTAAACTGACTTGAAAGGTTAAATCAATTCGGAACCACCCTGAATTGATCTAGACTAATCAAGTCTGGTTTAGTTCAATCAATAATTGGGCTTAAATTCAATAATTACATAATATTGGACTAGATTGAGCCGACCCAAATATCGGTCATGTGCATTGTACATGACTGTACATGCATCATGCCAGGTTGGGCCAACCTCAGCCCATGACTGCCCACATTAGGTTGGGTTGGGTTAACCTGTAGGCTAGGGCCCGACCCATGGGTGGGGCCTGGCCTGCAGGCTGTTTTAACCCAATCCTATCCAATTTCATAATTTTGAATTATAACAATATATATTCACTACTGATAATAATACATCAAAACATAACAACATATTAAATAAATGATAGGATAAGCTTCAACATAAGGAAACAATATTTTTAATTCAATAAGAACTAGAAATCATATGAATAATTTCGACATGATCAAATAATAACATTTTAAATCTAAAAAGGATAAAAATTTTAAATAACATATTCTAATAGAAACTTTAACATCTAAAGGATTAAGAATATCATTTTTTTGAATTACTCATATTATATTTAAATATGAATAAGATTAGAAGGTAACTGTAATAAAATGGAATAACATTCTTAGAAATCCGATATCATAAAACATATACAATTTCATAATGTTTAAAAATGAAAACTTTTAAAAAGGTACCAAAGGGTAAAATATTTTAATTCAAACTAATATCAATCAAAATTTTCAACATAAAATCTAAACAAAAACTTTAATTTCAAGATAAGTAGGGAGAACCTACTTCTTTTTAGCAAGATGAAACTCCTCGTTCCTCCCGCTGTTGAGTTCTGCTCGGCGAGGAACGAAGGAGAGAAATCCCTCCCCTTAAATAGGAGGAGGTGAACCTCCATTAAAGGAAAATTTTCTAAATTTTCATATTTATTTAATATAAATTATTTTCATTTAATATACTAAGAAATATGATCTCATCTTATTTGGAATGCTTAATAAGTATTTCCTAATTCGTAATAGCAAACAAGGAAATAGGATTATCTTTCCCTATTTTATACTAGCATGTAAGGAAATAATATTTAAATCTTAAATCAAATATTTGATTTGATTACATTATCTTTCCCTATTTGTACTAGCATGTAAGGAAATATATTTAAATCTTAAATCAAATATTTGATTTGATTACATTTCTTTCCCTATTTATACTAGCATGTAAGGAAATATATTTAAATCTTAAATCAAATATTTGATTTGATTACATTTCTCCCCACCTATAAGATATTTGGTCCCCAAATTTTACTTACCACAAGAGAATAGATGAGGATACTGCTCTCGCAAATCTTCTTCTCTTTCCCATGTTGCCTCTTGGTCTGAATGGTGTTGCCAACAAATCTTTACCAAAGGTATAACTTTATTTCTTAGAACATGTTCTTTCCTTTCCAAGATCTGGATTGGTTGTTCTACAAAAGTGGCATCGTTTCTCAATTGTAGAGGTTGGTAAGATATGACATGTGATGGATCCCTGATATATCTTCGAAGCATAGACACGTGGAATACATCATGGATGCTAGCCAAAACCGGAGGCAATGCTAATCAGACGCCACACAGCCCGACCTTTTGTAAGACCTCAAATGGGCCTATAAATCTAGGGGCTAACTTTCCTTTTTGACCAAACCTCATAACTCCCTTGGTTGGCGACACTTTTAAGAAGACGTGTTCGCCAACTTTAAACTCTAGATCTCTTCGTCTTCGATCTGCATAACTTTTCTGGCGACTTTGAGCTGTTAATAATCTTTGACGTATAATTCGAATATTATCAGCATCTTTTTGAATCAATTGAGGTCCCAAAAGTTTTTGTTCTCCTATCTCATCCCAATATACAGGTGATCTGCACTTTCTCCCATAAAGAGCTTCAAACGGGGCCATCTGTATACTCGAGTGGTAACTATTATTGTAAGAAAACTCAATTAGGTGTAAGTGCATATCCCAACTTCCACCAAAGTCTAAAGTACATGCTCTTAAGAGGTCTTCAAGAGTTTGTATTGTCCTTTCAGATTGGCCATCAGTTTGGGGGTGAAATGCTGTACTAAACTTTAACTGTGTACCCAAAGATTTTTGTAGACTTCCCCAAAACTTAGAGGTGAATCTTGAATCTCTATCTGAGATAATACTAACTGGCACCCCATGATATCGAATAATCTCTTTAATATATAAACATGCTAATTTATCCAATGAATATTTCTTGTTAACAGGGAGGAAGTGAGCAGATTTAGTAAGTCTATCTACTATTACCCAAATTCCATCATATCCTTTCGCAGTCTTGGGTAATCCTGTTACGAAATCCATAGTGACTTGCTCCCACTTCCATTCCGGAATTGAAATCCTTTGTAATTTTCCAGCAGGTACTCGATGTTCTGCCTTCACCTGTTGACATATAAGACATTTAGAAACAAACTCTGTTATATCTCTCTTCATACCACGTCACCAGTAGTTTTGGCATAAATCCCGATACATCTTGGTAGTTCCGGGATGGATATTAAATTTTGATCGGTGTGCCTCCTCCAATAACTGCATCTTTACTAGATGACTTTCAGGAACACACAAACGGTTGTGGAATGTAATAGAACCATCTTCGATTTGGAGGAATTCGGGTCTAGCTCCTTGAGCTATTTCCTTAACTATCATTTGGAGATATGGATCTTCCTTCTGACCTTCTTTAATCCTTTCTACTAAATATGATTGTGCCATCAGACATGCAAGAAAACCTTTATTTGTCTTCGATAAAAGTCTAAGTTTTAAGTCTACTAACTCTGTCATCATAGAATTCCTTTGAATATTCATATAGGCTACAAGACTAGAAGTATTTCTGCTCAAGGCATCAGCAACTACATTAGCCTTCCCAGGATGATAGTTGATATTAAAATCATAATCTTTTAAAAAGTCCAACCATCTTCTTTGTTTCATATTTAAATCTTTTTGTGTGAAAATGTACTTGAGACTCTTATGATCTGTGAAGATTTCAAAAATTTGTCCATAAAGATAGTGCCTCCAAATTTTTAATGCAAAAATAATAGCTGCTAGCTCTAAATCATGAGTAGGATAGTTTTTCTCATGAGGTTTCAATTGCCTAGACGCATAAGCAACTACCCTCTCATTTTGTATTAGAACACAACCAAGTCCTTGTAGCGAGGCATCACTATATACTATAAAACCTTCTCCCCCTGAAGGAATCACCAAGATAGGAGCACTGGTTAACCTTTTCTTCAATTCTTGAAAACTTCGTTGACATTTGTCATCCCATATGAACTTTATATTCTTTTGTGTCAATCTGGTCAAAGGTGCTGCTATTTTTGAGAAGCCTTCTACGAATCTTCTATAGTATCTAGCTAAACCCAAGAAACTTCTAATTTCTGAAACATTAGAAGGCCGCTTCCATTTTGTCACAGCTTCAATCTTGTGAGGGTCAACAGATATACCAGCACTCGAAATTACATGACCAAGAAACATAATTTCATTGAGCCAGAAATTACACTTGCTTAATTTGGCATATAGTTTCTCTTGTCTTAGGACTTCCAGAACTGTCTTAAGATGGCATTCATGTTCTGCCATACTTTTGGAGTAGATCAAGATATCATCAATGAATACAATTACAAATTTATCAAGATAAGGGTGGAACACCCTATTCATGAGATCCATAAAGGCAGCCGGTGCATTCGTGAGTCCGAAGGGCATTACTAAGAATTCATAATGACCGTATCTTGTTCTGAAAGCTGTTTTTTGTATGTCTCCTTCTCTTATCTTCAATTGGTGATACCCAGATCTCAGATCAATTTTTGAATATACATGAGTACCTTGAAGTTGATCAAATAAATCATCAATTCGAGGAAGGGGATATTTATTCTTTATGGTCACTTGATTGAGTTGCCTATAATCAATACATAACCGTATGGATCCATCATTCTTCTTCACAAATAGGACAGGGGCACCCCAAGGTGATACACTGGGTCGAATAAAATTCTTATCTAAAAGCTCTTGGATTTGTTTCTTTAACTCTTCCAACTCAATTGGTGCCATTCTATATGGGGGCTTAGAAACAGGTGCGGTGCCAGGTAGAAGATCAATTGTAAATTCAATCTGCCTATTTGGTGGTAGTGCAGGTAGATCGTCAGGAAAAACATCTGGAAAATCCCGTACAATGGGGATGTCCTCTAATACTGGCTTCTTAGATTCTTCTCCAGAAATGAAGGCCAAGTACCCCTGACATCCCTTTAATAATAGTTGGGTAGCACTCAAGGCTGATATGATAGGAGGGAGCTTTTCCTGAATTCCAATGAACTTGAAAGATGGTTGATCTAGAGGTGAGAAAGTAACGGTCTTCTGAAAACAATCGACACTTGCATGATATGCTGAAAGCCAGTCCATACCCAAGATAGCATCGAAATCTTGAAATTCTAGTAGAATAAGATCTACTAGCAAATCGTGACTTTCAATAGTAATAATACAATTTCTATATATCTGATCAGCTATCAAGGAGTTTCCAACTGGTGTTGCTACCATTAACATATTATGCATTGGTTCAGGATTCTTATATAGTTTCCTAGCAAAATATGGCGATATAAAAGAATGCGTAGAACCTGAATCGATAAGCACAGATGCAGGTGTACCACAAAGTGTGATGATACCTTTAATAATAGATCCTGAGGCTTCAGCATCTTGATGAGTCAATGCATAGACCCTCGCCTGACCTCCCTCTCTAGGTCTTAGCTGTTATTGCCCAATTGTTTGAGGTGGAGCTCGGCGTTGTTGCTTTCGAGGGCAATCCTTCGACATGTGTCCCGGTTGTTGACAATAAAAGCATACACGCTGTCCCGTGGGGCATGAGGTAGAAACATGGTCTGTCTTTCCACAAAAGTAGCATCTTATAATGATTTGATTACTAGGAGCTCCTGCCAGTTGATGCCCAAGCTGTTTGCCCTTGCCTTTCTTTGAAGGTCCATAATGAGATCCCCCATACGCAGATGGTGCAGCATTAAAAGGTCTCTTTCGGTCCTTTACTTGTTGTAATTCATTATCTAATTTCTCCACCACTAGAGCTCGATTTAACACTTCAGCATAGGTTGGTAAAATCAATACTGCAATAGACTTTCTAATTGATGATCGAAGTCCTCTCTCAAAATGACGAGCTCTTTGATTTTCATTAAAGGCAATATGTGGAGAAAACTGAGCTAGTTCAGTGAAATAATGATCATATTCCATTACTGTTCTACTTCCCTGGTGGATGGTAAGGAATTCTTGTTGCTTTTTAAATCGAACTGAATCGGGAAAGAACTGCTCATAAAATGCATCCTTAAACTGTTCCCAAGTCACCACATCGCCTCTAGACTCTAACATCCTCCTTTTTGAAGTCCACCAAGTGTCTGCCTTCCCTTCCAAAATGAAAGAAGCAAAAGGCACCTTCTGATTTTCCCGACATTCGATAGCTTCGAATGTCTTCTCCACTTGACGAATCCAACGTTCAGCAAGGATGGGATCTGGTTTGCCCTCAAAAACAGGTGGTCCCAATCTCTTAAAGTGTTCCAATGTATTACTTCCACCTCGTGGAGCTCTATCATGCTCCTCTTGTCGCTCAAAGTATCCTCTAATAGCATTGAGGACTCCATGTACATCGTCTGGAGCATTGATAGGTGCTGGCGCATGAGGTATATTTTGTGATGTCGGAGAAGCTGGCGTATACTCAGTGATAGGTGTATGTGAGGATTGGGTTTGCTCCGTGGTGCGTGGAACGTCCAAGTTATTGTTTGCTCGAACACCCCTTCGAGGGCGAAGGCCAATAGCATTACGAACATGAGCGCCACGGGTGATAGGGCCACTATTTTCTTGAATTGGCTCCATTACTCCTATAATAGGTCAAGATAATCATTGGTCAAAATCAATCAAGAGACTTAAATACCTACAAGTCCTAGACCATGCTCTGATACCATAAAAAGATGTCACATCCTGGATTTTTTTTTTCCAGGATTATATCTTTCCACACATACAGAGCCAAATAAGTAAACATCACTTTATTCATCATCATAAACATTTATTACAGTCTATTTATTTCTTCAATTCATAAGTAAAAAGTAAACATAGTGATGTTAATTCCGAGAATTATTCAAGTGGCTCTACTTAGCGGTAGAGAAAGGTCTGCTCTCCACTGGGATTTGATTTAGTGCTAGTGGAAGGCTGCTCTGAAAATCAAAAACAAAGAAAATTCAGCAACGCTGAGTAAGAACCCCAAAAGTCAATTCAAAATAAGTGCATAATCAAAAATCCATTATCCCATTGGCGTATATCAAATACCCGAAGGAGCACTCTCCCAACAGCGGATGGAGAGGCTTTATCCTACGGGATGAGTTTGTGATTCTCCCAACAGCGGATGGAGACAAACTCATATCACACTCCCAACAGCGGATGGAGTGGCGTCCCTCACCCGCCAAAGTGGGGACGCGTTCCTCCCAACAGCGGATGGAGGAACCGTCCAGCCATCATGTCTGACGACACGCTAATCCCCGAAGGGAATCGCCCTTCCTGCTCTTGGCAGGGAAATATAATCTTATGTCTATTCGGGATGAAACAACACATTCAAAACATCTCTTTTCAATAATATCAATATCAATAATACCAAATAGCCCGCAATTGACTTGAACCCTAGTTAAATCGGTCTAATCAAACTCGATTCATTAGGACCTAACTGGACCGATCTCTAATCCTCATTTAACTAGTTTGGAACCACCCTAGACTAGTATAATTTGGACTAGATTAGGTTCAATTTAGGTTAAACTGACTTGAAAGGTTAAATCAATTCGGAACCACCCTGAATTGATCTAGACTAATCAAGTCTGGTTTAGTTCAATCAATAATTGGGCTTAAATTCAATAATTACATAATATTGGACTAGATTGAGCCGACCCAAATATCGGTCATGTGCATTGTACATGACTGTACATGCATCATGCCAGGTTGGGCCAACCTCAGCCCATGACTGCCCACATTAGGTTGGGTTGGGTTAACCTGTAGGTTAGGGCCCGACCCATGGGTGGGGCCTGGCCTGCAGGCTGTTTTAACCCAATCCTATCCAATTTCATAATTTTGAATTATAACAATATATATTCACTACTGATAATAATACATCAAAACATAACAACATATTAAATAAATGATAGGATAAGCTTCAACATAAGGAAACAATATTTTTAATTCAATAAGAACTAGAAATCATATGAATAATTTCGACATGATCAAATAATAACATTTTAAATCTAAAAAGGATAAAAATTTTAAATAACATATTCTAATAGAAACTTTAACATCTAAAGGATTAAGAATATCATTTTTTTGAATTACTCATATTATATTTAAATATGAATAAGATTAGAAGGTAACTGTAATAAAATGGAATAACATTCTTAGAAATCCGATATCATAAAACATATACAATTTCATAATGTTTAAAAATGAAAACTTTTAAAAAGGTACCAAAGGGTAAAATATTTTAATTCAAACTAATATCAATCAAAATTTTCAACATAAAATCTAAACAAAAACTTTAATTTCAAGATAAGTAGGGAGAACCTACTTCTTTTTAGCAAGATGAAACTCCTCGTTCCTCCCGCTGTTGAGTTCTGCTCGGCGAGGAACGAAGGAGAGAAATCCCTCCCCTTAAATAGGAGGAGGTGAACCTCCATTAAAGGAAAATTTTCTAAATTTTCGTATTTATTTAATATAAATTATTTTCATTTAATATACTGACAAATATGATCTCATCTTATTTGGAATGCTTAATAAGTATTTCCTAATTCGTAATAGCAAACAAGGAAATAGGATTATCTTTCCCTATTTTATACTAGCATGTAAGGAAATAATATTTAAATCTTAAATCAAATATTTGATTTGATTACATTATCTTTCCCTATTTGTACTAGCATGTAAGGAAATATATTTAAATCTTAAATCAAATATTTGATTTGATTACATTTCTTTCCCTATTTATACTAGCATGTAAGGAAATATATTTAAATCTTAAATCAAATATTTGATTTGATTACATGCCAGCGATAGCACCGTCAGACCTAGGTGGTAGCACTGCCTGTTGATTGAAGGCTAGGTGGTAGCACCGCCTTTAAGCGGCGGTGTACCGCTGCAGTGGTTGCAACCACTGTCGAAAGATAGTACGCTAGTGCCAGTGGTAGTATCTTGCCCGAGACACTAACACACGCAAAGGTGTGTCGGCGGTAGTCTTGCCGAGTTCCTAGCGGTAGTACCGCTTGATGCCAAGCAGCAGAGTACTACCCTACAATCCAAATTTCGGACTAGACCTCTTTGAGTGGGATTTTTGAATCCCAAAAAGCTCTATAAATACCCCTTTACTCCTAGCTGGTTCAGGGATCTTTGTAGTGTTAGAATTGAGTCTAAGCTATAGCAAATTTCTGCTTTCATTTGCTTAAGTGTTCTCCTTCTTTCTTCTCCTTGTAAAAATCCTATAAAGAGAGGGAACCTCTTGTAAAAGGCTGTAAAGGGGTGTTTGGTCCTTCCCCTTCAAGAGACTTTGTAGTGGAAGTTGGGAGCCTAATTGGAGGAGGCTTCAAGAGTGGACGTAGGTCATTTGACCGAACTACTATACATCGCTGCGTTTACTTGCTGTGTGGGTACTTAAATTTTGCATCGTAAATTTCTTAAGCTGCAAACTGATCAGATTTCTTCTCCCTACTTCCAATTGCATTTACCTGAATATTTTCAAGTTAAAGTCTCTTTCGCTGAATCAAGTTCTAAAGCAAATCTCTGGAATCGGTTTTTAAGCTTTATTCAGTTTAATCCGCTGCACTAATTCACCCCCCCCCTCTCTTAGTGCCACTCTGAACCTAACATCTCTATCTTCTCCTCTCTACTTTCTACAGCATTCACTCGAATCACTTAGCTGAAATTATTTTCATCGGATCGAAATTTCTCTACGAACAATTCTTTCTGAAATTGCTTTGAATTTTTGATATTTATCCACTACACTAATTCACCCCACCCCCCCTCTTAGTGTTGCTCAGATCCTAATAATTGGTATCAGAGCTTGGTTACTCTCATTTGGTTTAAAACCCAAGAGAGATGACATATTTCAGCATGCAAAGAGGGTCATTTAATTACACGTCCGCTTATGTTTAATGGGTCGGATTATACCTATTGGAAGACTTATATAAAGATTTTTCTTATTTCTATAGATTTTGAACTTTAGAATATTATTGAAAATGGATTTCAAAAATCTTCTCTTCCGATAAACGAATGGAATGAATCGGAGAAAAAAGTTTTTGCTCTAAATACAAAGGCTATGAATGCCTTGTTTTACGCACTTGATAAAAATAAGTTTAATCATGTTTTGATTTGTGAATCCGCTTTTGATATTTGGTATACTCTTGAAATCACTTAAGAAGGCACTAGCCGAGTAAAAGAATCCAAAATCAACCTTTTGGTGCACTCTTATGAATTATTTCGGATGAAACCAAGTGAGTCCATCGGAGACATGTACACCTGTTTCACGGATGTCGTCAATGGACTCAAAGCACTTAGAAAAGGTTTTTCTAATTTTGAACTTGTAACTAAAATTTTAAGATCCCTTCCAAAGAGTTGGGATTCTAAAGTTACAACCATTCAAGAGGCTAAGGACCTAAAAATTTTTCCTCTCGAAGAACTCGTTGGGTCTTTGATGACATACGAAATGACATGTCATGCTCATGATGAGCTTGAGAGCCCCCTTTCAAAGAACAGGAAAGATATGACATTGAGAACACAAGAAAATCACTTGAAAGAATCTTCAAGTGATGAGGACCTTGATGATGAACTTACACTCTTGACTTGAAAATTCAAAAGATTTATAAGAAGGAATAAATTTAAAAATAATACTAAAAATAAAAATGAGCCTAAAAAAGAACAAATGATATGTTACGGATGTAAGAAGCTAGGGCACTTCAAAAGTGAATACCCCCAAGCCAAGAAGAAGCTACCAAAGAGGAAGAAGGCTCTAAAGGCAACATGGGACGACTCAAGTGGCTCAGAAGATGAAGAAGTAAACAACAAGGAGGAGGCCAACTTCGTATTGATGGCTTTCGAAGAAGAGGTCTGTGAGTTATTTAATGAAGATTTATCCTTCGATGAACTTTCAATTGTTTTTCATGAATTATTTGATGAGTGTAGAGCTATTAGTAAAAAGTTCAATTTATTAAAAAAGGAGCATGCTTTCTTACTAGATAAACTTGAAAGTCTTGAACTTGATCTCCCTCTCTACCTCCATGCTCTAAGTGTAAACACTTAGAGGTAATAAAAAAGGAGAACTTGCTACTTAAAGAGACCTTAAATAAGTTTAAGGTCAGTAGCAAGGGCTTGGACTTGATACTTGCAAATAAGGGTCATGTCGGAAAAAGAAGTGGAATTGGATTTGTGAGTGGATCTCACCGAAATCTTACCACCTTTATCAAAGGACCCACACTACATGTATCATCTCATTTGAAATGTAACTTTTGTTGCAAGCCTGGACATATTCTTTATAAATGTCCATATAAGAAACTTAACCCATATAAGTTAATATGAGTTCCTAAAGGAATTATAAGGAACTCAATGAATAATAACAAGAATAGTATATCAATATTTGAGGTGCCCAAGTTCAAATGGGTACCTAAAAATCATCCTCTTTTGTAGATACATTCACCCACACAAGCTAGGAGTAAGAGATGGTACCTTAATAGTGGATGCTCAAGGCATTTGATTGGAGATCTATCTCAATTCTCTAATCTCACTAGTCAAGACGAAGGATATGCCGCCTTCGGAGACAACAACAAGGGTAAAATTATTGAAAAGGAAACTATAGGTAACAAATCAAGCTTTTTAATTGATGATGTGTTATTAGTAGATGACTTAAAGCATAATCTTTTGGGCATTAGTCAATTATATGATAAAAGATATATTGTGAAGTTTGAATCTAATGCTTGCATTATTGAAAAACCGCACAACAACACATCTATGATTGCACTAAAATAAAATAATGTCTACACCATAAACATTGATGATCTTAGCAATAAAATATGTTTTTCGATTTTGAATGATGATGCTTGGCTTTGGCATAGGAGATTAGGTCATGCTAGCATGAAACTAATCTTTCAAATCATATCTAAAGAACTTGTAAGAGACATTCCCAATGTTAAGTTCATTAAAGATAAAGTGTGTAATGCTTGTCAACTAGGAAAATAAATAAAAAGTAGCTTCAAGCCAAAGAATCAAATAAGCACCTTTAGACAATTGTAATTGATCTATATGGGTTTATTTGGACCAATTGACATAACAAGCCTAGGAGGTAGCAAATATGTGTTTGTAATTGTAGATGACTATAGCAGATACACTTGAACCTATTTCTTAACTAACAAAAGTGATTGCTTTAAATGTTTCTCTAAATTTTGTAAACTTGCTCAAAATGAAAAGGGTTTTATGATTTCATCAATTCAGAGTGATCACAGTGGTGAATTTCAAAATCGTGACTTCCAAAATTTTTGTGAATCTAATAGATATAACCATAATTTCTCTACTTTTTAAGGAATCCTCAATAAAATGGAGTAGTAGAAAGAAAGAATAAGAATTTATAAGAAATGACAAGAATCATGTTAAATGAATATAGTTTACCCAAATACTTTTAGGCCCAAGCCATTAATATGGCTTGCTATGTCATGAATAGGGTTCTAATAATACCATCTCTATCTAAAACTCCTTATAAATTGTGGAGTAACAAAAAACCAAACATTTCTTGCTTTAAAGTTTTCGGTTGCAAATGCTTTACCTTGAATGAAAAGGATGCCTTAGGAAAGTTCGATGCAAAATCCGATGAAGGCATCTTTCTTGGTTACTCTTCCATTTCTAAAGTTTTTTGTGTTTTTAACAAAAGAACCCTAGTTATAGAAGAGTCTATTCATGTTGTTTTCAATGAAGTTTTTGAATTTAAGAAAAATGACTTTGATGATGATCTTGATTTTGATGATTTAAATTTGAATGAAACCTCTCCTCAAAATAGTAACTTGGATGCATCTTCTTCTTAAATTTCCTTACCTAAGGAATGGAAGTATGTAGATGCCCATCCAAAGGAGCTAATTATAGGAGATACATTAAAAGGAGTTCAAACTCGTTCTTCTTTTAAGAATTTTTGTGCCAACGTTGTTTTCCTTTCTTAAATTGAACCTAAGTGCATTGATGAAGCCTTAAAAGATGATTCTTGGGTTATCGCAATGCAAGAGGAATTGAACCAATTTGAGAGGAATGAGGTGTGGAAGCTTGTTCGTAGACCTAGTGACCATTTAGTTATAGATACTAAACGAGTTTTTAGAAAAAGCAAGATGAATTTGGTATCATGGTTAGAAATAAGACTAGATTAGTGGCCAAGGTTTTCAACCAAGAAGAAGGTATCGATTATGAAGAAATCTTCGCTCTTGTGGCACGATTAGAAGCCATTAGGATGCTCCTTGCCTATGCTAGTAGTAATAATTTTAAGTTGTTTCAAATGGATATCAAAAGTGCTTTCTTAAATGGTTTTATTTTTGAAAAAGTGTTTGTTGAACAATCACCTAGTTTTGAAAACTCTCTTTTTCCTGATCATGTGTTTAAATTGACTAAGGCTCTCTATGGGTTAAAACAAGCCCCAAGGGCTTGGTATGAGAGACTTAGCTTATTTCTAATTTCAAATAATTTTACTAAAAGCAAGGTTGATACTACATTATTTGTTAAACATTTTGAAAATAATTTTTTTATTATTTAAATTTATATTAATGATATTATCTTTAGTTCTACTAATGAATCACTATGTGAATCATTGCCAAGTGTATGTCACGAATTTGAAATAAGTCTAATGGGTAAACTAACCTTCTTTTTAGGATTACAAATTAAATAACTTAGTGATGGTATATTTCTTAATCAATCTAAATATACATTAGAATTGTTAAAACGATTCAACATGGATTGTTCAAAAGCCATAAACACTCTTATGAATATTTTCACTAAGTTAGACATAGATGAAAGTGGAGAAAATTTTGATAAAAAAACATATAGGGGAATGATAGGTAGTTTACTTTACCTCACCACAACTAGACCGAATATCATGTTTAGTATAGGACTTTGTGCAAGATTTCAAACTAATCCTAAGTTATCTCACCTTAAAGTTGTTAAAAGAATCCTTAGATATCTTAAAGGAACTCCTAATTTAGGATTATGGTATCCAAAATCCGATGACTTTGATTTAAAAGTCTATGTGGATACAGATTTTGGTGGATGTAGAATAGATAGAAAAAATACATCCGGAACATGTTAATTTTTAGGACATGCACTTGTTTCTTAGACTTCCAAGAAACAAAACTCGATTGCACTATCTACGACCGAAGCTGAGTACATAGCTGCAAGTGCATATTGTGCATAAGTTGTTTGGATGAAAAATATTTTAGAAGACTATAGAATTCAATTAAAGAATATTCCCATAAAATGTGATAACATAAGTGCTATTTGTTTAACCAAAAATCTCATTCAACACTGTAGAACTAAACATATTGATATTAAGTATCACTTTATACGAGATCATGTCAAGAATAATGATATTATTCTAGAATTTATTGATACAAAATACCAATTAGCGGACATCTTCACAAAACCTTTAAATGAAGAACAATATGACTTTATTAGAAGAGAATTAGGCATGCTAAATTGTCCTAATACCTGAGGTTGTATGTTTCTTTTCCGAAAATTTTTAACTTCCGTTTTAATAAACTCATCTTGATATTATCTTGTCGGATTTCGGATGATATCTTTACTATTGAATCTCATATTTTGATGATGAAACTAATTGATTGTGTTTTGTGATCTAACTGTGTTTTAAGTGACGCAGGTCTACTATCGATCAGGATTAGGCAATTGACGCTGGAGGAATTGACGTTGCGTTGGGTGATCACGTCAGGATATTAGATGTTGAGCCGGAGGTTCGGTCGACAATTGGCAGAAGGCTTCGTACATTGGGCATTGGGCCAAGAAGAGCGGAGTTGTGCCAAGGATATTAGGGTTACGGAGGTTAACTGTCGATTGGGCAACAAAACGCAAGAGAGGATGATGTGCCGAAGAATCGGACGAAGCACCGACCAATGATGTGCCAAGCAATTGAATGTCAATTCGTATTGTAATAATTATCTAGATCGAAATAGAGTTTTGTTTGTGTGTGTGCAGGATTAACTACGATAACGATGATGACGTAAAGCGAAACAAAATGTCGGAAGACAAGTGTGATGGATTGTTGGGAGTTCGAGAGTTCGATGGAAGTCCAAAGTTTCGTTGGGAATGCTATCGGAACTGGCCGAGAACAAGTAGGGAGCTTGTCGAAGGGTTTTCGGAAGTTCATCGGAAGGTTCGTCAGAAGTTCGCGGAGCTTTCCCAAAAAGATCAGAGCTTGCCAAAGAGGCTCGTTGGAACTCGACAAGATCATCGTGAAGTCCAGGAGCTTACCGGGAGTCCGCAGAATGGTTTCTGAGGGTTCGTCGGATGACCGCTGGAAGTTCGCCGGAAGCTCACTAGAAGAAGTCTTGTCTTGTGGACTTTGTAATAGCTTAGGAAATGTCTTTAAAATTCATAGTTAGCACATAATTTGGTTTAGGATTATGTGTTAATCCTATAAACCAAGTAGGAGCCAATTGGGCCTTGTTTCGGACTAGTTTGGGCCGAGTTTAAGGCCTAAACCAAGGTCTTTGAAAAGGTCGGGCGGCACGCCTGCTGGCCGAGAGCCAAGGTCAAGGCGGTGGCAACTTCCGGGCTGAAGCGATGAATGGTACCGTCGTTGGGCAGCAAACCCAGGTGGTGGCACTGCTTGGTATGCTAATTGTGTCAGTGTCAGATTGGCAGTGGTACCGCTAGTGTTAGGCGGTGGTGCCGCCAGAATGACGAAGTCCGAGAAAATTCAAATTTGGGCTCTAAATTTGAATCTTCTTGGGGTCTATAAATACCTCAGATGTTCTTGCTAAGAGAGCAAGAAGTGTGTAAGAAAACTAAGGGAATACTTTGTCATTTGAAGTAGAAATCCCTCCTCCGAAAGTTTAGAAGTATTCTTAAGAGAGGTTGAGGGAAGCTTTGTAAACAGAGTTTGTAAAAGGGAGTTTGTCTTTGCCCGTTGGAAGGAAGGCAGCTAGTAGAAAGCCGGTGGTCTCAAGCGAAGAGGAATCGGGAGTGGATGTAGGTCGGATGACCGAACCACTATAAAAACGGTTTATGTTTATGTTATTGCATTTACCTTTTTGCAAACTATCTTTTCTTTGCTGCTCAACTTACTCATCACTACCTTCTTCCTCTCTAAACACTCCTTACTTTAAGCACTTTCTATTACACTTTAATCGAAATCGGTTTTAGTCAAAAATGTGATTTCTATCATACGAAATTTCAGAAGTTGTTTTAAATCACAAAAATTTATCGTTCTGTACTGCTGCACTAATTCACCCCCCCTCTTAGTGCCACTCGATCCCTAACAATTGGTATCAGAACCTCGTTATTTCTCATTCGGATTTACACCTGTAAGAAATGGCTCTTCATGGCTTTCAAGAAGGCTTTTCGGTTGTTTGTCCACCATTTTTTAACGGATCGGACTACACATATTGGAAAACTCGAATGAGAGTTTTCTTGATTTCTCAAGATTTAAACTTATGGAATATTATTGAAAATGACTTTCAACGTTCCTCTAAATCTACTAACGAATGGTTAGACTTAGAAAAAAAATCTTTTTCTTTAAATGCAAAGGCTATGAATGCCTTATTTTGCGCTTTGGACAAGAACGAGTTCAATTGGATTTCTATGTGCGAAACGACTTTTGAAATTTGGTGAACACTTGAAATCACGCACGAGGGAACTAGTAGTGTCAAAGACTCGAAAGTAAACCTCTTATTGCATGATTTTGAGCTTTTTCGAATGAAACCAAGCGAGACTATAGGTGACATGTATACCCATTTCACGGATGTCGTCAATAGTCTAAGAGCTCTTGGTAAATCTTTTTCGGATTTTGAACTCGTAAGCAAGATCTTAAGATCCCTTCCAAAAAGGTGGGATCCTAAATTAACCGCAATACAAGAGGCTAAAGATTTAAATAATTTACCTATTGAAGAACTAATTGGCTCACTAATGACATATGAAATGAGCCTCCTAGAATATTTTGAACTCATTGAACACTTGAACCACTTTCCAAAGAACAAGAAGGATTTGGAACTTCGGACAATTGAATATCACTTGAGTGATGACTCAAGTGATGAGGACATTGAACACATAATAATAAATGTTAACAAGTTCAATAAACAAAAAGTAAAAAATACAAATGAACTTAAATGGAGGAAGAGGCCAAAGATGAAGAAGCGCAAAGAAGAATCAAATGACGAAACGATGAATTGGGTTTTGACGGTCTTCGACTACAAGGTAAGCAACTTAACCAAAGCTCCTTTGCTTTTTGAAATTACTTGAAATTTTTCATGAGTGCGTAGTTGAGTTGGTAGGAAATAAAAAAATTATTTTTAAATATTTTCTTGCTTTTTCTACTAGAATTTTAAAAAATAAAAATTTGAATGATGATTGTACGATGTGTGAAAATGTGTGTACACCTATGAGGACTTATCCATGCATGTGTATCTTGATGAATTACATTGGTTTTTCGTTCTAAACATGATGTTTGATGATTTTATATCATACATGTTATGTTTTGAAATTTTGAATGATGTAATTTTATGAACGATGCATGCATGATTATTGACAATGCTTGTTTAAATCCATGAATATCTACGACTTTTCATGAATAATGTATGATTTTTCACACTAAGCTAAATCATCTTATTATAACTAATAATAATGAAAGAAAGAATTAAAATGATTTTGATAATGTTTAGTCTTTACATGAAAATTTGAACATGCTCACATGAAATCAATTTGTACGAAATGAAACACATAAAAATGAGAAAATGCCCTATCATGATGCTTTATGTGTAATGTTTTTGATCTTAATGAGTTTAATGATAAACTTGTATTTTGAATTTATATGATGATGGCTTTCATGAAAATATTTGAACATACCTTATGAAATCATCATTGATAATGATAAAATGAAAATGTTAAAAGGTTGTTATCATGCTTAATGACTTTATGATATCATATCTTGATGACGAAACTCATGTGTTGATTTTAAAAATGATACTCATCTTTTAAAACATGAGCACACTCATATGAAACAAACAAATTAAAATAAAACACATTATGTGTGATGAGTGACTCTTGCACTTTGAACCTGTGTTTTTGGTCTTAATCGTTTTATGATGAATTGTTTATATGACGTGTTATATTTTTTAACTTTAAGAATCTTGATGATGGTTTTCGACTTTACGTCTTGAACTTTCATGATTGTCTCAATTTGACATTAAAAGACAAAGGCATGCTTATTTGAAGTAAATCATAAAAAGGAAATGCATGATTCTTGAAAATTTTTCTATCTCTAAAAGTTTTCAGTTTTGATAAATCCATGTGAAACTCTTAAATTGAATCTTTTGAAAAATACCACATGCTTAATGTGATTCGACTTAATGACAATTTACCTTTTTGTCTTGAATGTTGACATTTGTTTTTATTAAGGGCAAAAGCATGGTTATTAGAAGCAAATCATATGAATAAAAATTTATAAAAATGAAATGCAATCCTCTATCTTATCAATTCTTTAATAAATCTATGCTTGTCATGTATGAATTTATTGAATGTGATTTTTGAGGATGATTTCAGATTTGAAAATTGCTTGATTCGTATTTACGACATAAGATACATTTTAAATATGAATCATGCTTTAATCATATTAAATGCTTCAATCATGTTCTATCTCCCTTAATTCATTTTGTTCTCCTATATTTCCTTTTTATTTACCATAGAGGAGAACCTTCTAAATGAATTATGAAATTAATGATTTGATAATAAGTGTTTATCAAAATTTTATTTATCATTTTGTAAATCTCTAAAACGTTGATAATCACTTCATTCATGTTATGAATCTCGAAAATACTTTTGATTTGATTAGGAGTTTCGAGTTGACAAAATGAGTTTAAATAATTTTATGACTCCTCTCTTGATCACTTGAAATCATGACTTTAAATTCTTGACTTGAGATATTTTTGCAAATCAAAATATTTTCCGCTATGATTGCTTCTTTTTATCATTTACCAAATAGGAGAACAATTCAAGTTTATGTCATTTGTGAATCTCATAAACTATGTTAATGATTTTGATGATTCAAACTTGAATGAGCTTTATCACAATCCAAGTCTTGATATCTTGATATTTAATACTTGGAATTCCTATGCATGAATCAAGTGGTTTTGCACTCAAATGAATCACTTATCGATATTTACAATTGTGATATATTTTATCCTTCAAATGTGATCTTGTTGGCTTGAAATACTTTTTAGAATTTTTGACATGATATTTTTTTGCTTTGTGTGATAAATTAAATAATTGATGTAAATAAAATTTACTTTATGATGAATCATTGAATCATGACTTGATCTATGAGAATGATATATTTTATTTGTATCATGATTCTTGGTTGTATACCCTTTATCATGAATTAAAAATTGATGCTAAAGAAAATATTTACAATTCATGATCTTGATCTCTCGGATTAACAACTTGAATTCCTTTTTTTAATCAAGATCCTTTTAAGAAAATTATTATCTATATCGTGATTTTGATGTCTTATTCTTGAATAAAATTTGCTTGATGAATTCATAGATATAAACCTTCTCTTTTATCTTTACTGATTGTGATAGTTTTAAAATTCATGTAAAGGGAAAAGAATTACACTCTTCCCTTCTTTTTGACAAAAACAAAGAGGGAGCTAGCTTATTGAATTAATATTCATGACTTGAATTTTTGATGATTGAAATATGTATGTCAATATTCACTTTTATCTCATTTGTCATGATTTGAAAATTTGATAAATTGTAACATTGTATTCTCCCTTTCTTTTAATAATGATAAAGGGGAGACAAAATTGCTAGCTTCGCATATCACAAAGAAATCAAAGTACAAACTTGCTATCTTGCTAGCCTACAAAAGAGGAAAAGAACTTGAACATTAAAAATTGCTACCTTGCAATTTCAAGAAAAGTAAAGTGCAAATTTGCACAAGAAGCAAGTGTTGAATTACTATGTTTGAACATTTTTAAAGATCTTGCTATGATTGAGTATTGCAAAGCTATGCTTAAATATTGTATGATGTGATTAATAGCTAGTGTGTTGTAAAACTTGCATATCTTTTAAACTAGCTATGATGCAACTTCTCCTTTTTGTTGATGACATAGGGGGAGAAGTCGATTGATGACTTCATGCATTGAATTGAATATTTTATATATTTGCATGATGAATTGATGAATTCTCATATTTTGTAATGAATGTTGCTTGGATTTGGGATAATCCAAGTGTTCTATCAATGGCATAATGATGGGAGGAGTTTGGTTAAACTCTGGAGAGTTATGGTTAACTCCGTTAGTCATCAATTAGTTATCATCATCAAAAAGAGGGAGATTGTTGAATCTTAGATTTTGATGATGAAACTAATTGATTGTGTTTTGTGATCTAATTACGTTTTGAGTGATGCAGGTCTACTATTGATCAGGATTAGACAATTGATGCTGGAGGAATTGACGTTGCGTCGAGTGATCACGTCAGGATATTGGATGTTGAGTTGGAGGTTCGGTCGACAATCGGCAGAAGGCTTCGTACGTCGGGCATCGGGTCAAGAAGAGTGGAGTTGCACCAAGGATATCGGGGTTGCCGAAGTCAACCGCCGATTGGGTAACAAAACGCAAGAGAGGACATTGTGCCGAAGAATCGGACGATGCGCCGACCAATGATGTGTCGAGTAACTGAATGTCAATTCGCGTTGTAATAATTATCTAGATCGAAGTAGTGTTTTGTTTATGTGTGTGCTGGATTAACTACGATAACGATGAAGACGTAAAGCGAAACAAAGTGCCAGAAGACAAGTGTGATGGATCGTTGGGAGTTCTAGAGTTCAACGAAAGTTCGAAGATTCGTTGGAAGTGCTACCGGAACTGGCCGAGAATGAGTAGGGAGCATGCCGAAGGGTTTTCGGAAGTTCATCAGAAGGTTCGTCGGAAGTTCGTGGAGCTTGCCAAGAAAGATCGGAGCTTGCCAAAGAAGCTCATTGGAACTTGCCAAGATCATCGTGAAGTTTAGGAGTTTGCCGGGAGTCCACAGAATGGTTTCCGAGGGTTCATCAGAAGACTGTCAGAAGCTCACCGAAAGAAGTCTTGTATTGTGGACTTTGTAATAGCTTAGGAAATATCTTTAAAATTCATAGTTAGTATATAATTTGGTTTAGGATTAGGTGTTAATCTTATAAATCAAGTAGGGGCCAATTAGGCCTTGTTTCGGACTGGTTTGAGCCGAGTTTAAGGCCTAAACCAATGTGCTGAAAAGGCTGGGCAGTGGCACTGCCCAATGGCCGAGAGCCAAGGCTAAGCGGTGGCATCGCCTAGAGCCCGAGAGCCCTGGTGGTGGCACAGCCGGGCTGGGTGGTGGCACCGCCTGGTACACTAACTATGTCAGTGTCAGATTGGCGATGGTACCGCCAGTGTCAGGCGGTGGTACCACCAGAATGATGAAGTCCGAGGTAATTCAAATTTGGGCTCCAAATTTGAATCCTCTTGGGGTCTATAAATACCCCAGATGTTCTTACTAAGAGAGCAAGGAGTGTGCAAGAAAACTAAGGGAAAACTCTGTCATTTGAAGTAGAAATCTCTCCTCCAAAAGTTTAGAAGTATTCTTAAGAGAGGTGTTGAGGGAAGCTTTGTAAATAGAGTTTGCAAAAAGGAGTTTATCTTCACCCGTTGGAAGGAAGGCAGCTAGTGGAAAGTCGATGGCCTCAAGCGAAGAGGAATCGGGAGTGGATGTTGGTTGGATGACCGAACCACTATAAAAAAAGTTTGCGTTTATGTTCTTGCATTTACCTTTCTACAAACCGTCTTTTCTTCGTTGCTCAACTTACTCATCACTGCCTTCTTCCTCTCTAAACACTCCCTACTTTAAGTACTTTTCATTACACTTTAATCGAAATCGATTTTAGTCAAAAATGTGATTTCTATCATACGAAGTTTCGGAAGTTGTTTTAAATGCAGAAATTTATCGTTCTTTACCGCTACACTAATTCACCCCCCCCCTAGTGCCACTCGATCCCTAACATTTACAATATCGTATTTTTGAACAAAAGTCTCATTTTTATCCTTCTCCGATCTTGCATTGATACTCCTTTGTCATCGTTTAATGTTGATAATTTTTAAATTAAAATCATGCCCTCTTAATGACTTAGTAAAATTGGTTTTATACTCCCTCTACCTCTATTGGGATGAATAAATGGTTCTCTTGATTTATTTTATCCACTTTTATATATCGTTTGAAGTTTGATGATTTTGACTTCTTGACGCATGCAACTATACATACATTAATATCATGTACTTTGAAGAAGCTTTCAAGTTTGAATACTCTCTTCGGACTTCTTTCATGCAAATTTGATAAACTCTTTAACTCTTGTGCTAATTTCTACATCTTAAGCCTTTATGACTTGATTGTTTATCTTCCATCTCATGAGTTCTAATGAGAATGCCAAGTTGAATCTTTTATGAAATATTTACGATAATGTGCTCCACTTCATAAATTTGTAATGGAAATGCCAAGTTGAACCTTTAAAGTATGAAAACATCATCATGACTCTTTCATGAATTTTGATCATCATCTCTCTTCTTCACGATTTTTTTAGATAAATTTTATGAGCTTTTGATGAAATATTTGATGAATGTCTTGGCTTCAATAATGTATCTTTTTCACTTTACGATTTTTTGGCTTAAATTTTCAAATTGGCTCTTGAACCTTTCATTTCAATCTTTCTTGAATGAACTCTTATAGTTCTTATTATGAGTTTTATGGATTTCATCTCTTTTCTAGTTTTATTAACTTGAATGATTCAATTCAAGAATTATTATGCAAAATTAACTCTTAATACTGAATTTTTCATGAGATCTTACAAAATTTTATGAACTTTGGCTTTAATGATCTATCTTACGATTTCATTGGCACCAATTTTCAAAAAGAATGATCGAATTGCTCTTTGGTATTCTTTTCTTTTTGTCATTTTTATCAAGGCCTATTCTCTTTTTGTTGATGACAAAGGGGGAGAAGAATATGACAAGATAAATTGATGACTTGATTGATGGAATAATAAATGCCTTGTATGTATCATATTGAATGATGCATCATGTATCACAATGTATTGAAATACCTTGTATATATCATATTGAATGATATATCATGTATCGCAATGTATTGCAATTGCTTTGTATAAAAAATTGATTGATATCTTTAAAAGTATCGCAATATATCGTAATATGAAGCGTATCGCAATTGGAATGTATTACATGCATCGCAAATGGTTCATACATGCTTTATATGTTAATTTTGTAAAATCGTTATCATATCATGTTTAAATTTGGTATCTTTCATTGATATGATAAGTTTTCATCTCATTTGATGATGTATCGTAAAATGATATCATGCCTTGCATTTGTGTAATATTATTTTGATATCATTTGATTCTTGTTTCACTTCAAAATTAAAATTGGTATCATTTGTCGAAGTGATAAATGTCTATTATCATTGAACTTGAAAAAATGGGTTTCATGTCTTGACATCGTGAAAAATACGAAGTTTCATATTTATGGATGAAAAGATCATACTTGCTAAGCATGATGATAAGTTCAACGAATGCAACTTATTGGTTTCGGCTTGAATTCAAGAAGATTGAATTCAAGCGTTTCCCTTCTCATAATATGGCATATAGATAGGGGGAGTTAGGGTTAACTCTGTTATCAATTGATTGTTATCATCAAAAAGGAGGAGACTGTTGAATCTTGGATTTTGATGATGAAGTCAATTGATAGGTTATTTGATCTAATCCATATTATTAAGATAAGTGTATAGGTTTAACTATGATAGCAATGATGACATAAAGCAAATTGTCGGAGTCAAGTACGTTGGGAGTTCGAGAGTTCATCAGAAGTCCAAAGGATTATCGGAAGTGCTGCCGGAACTGACCGAGAATGAATCGAGGACTTGTCGAAGGTTTCAGAAGTTTATTGGAAAGATCGTCAGAGGTTCACGGAGCTCACCGAGAAAGTTCGGATGCTTGTCGAAAGAATCATCGAACTCGTCATAGAGTCCGGGAGACTATTGGGAGTCTGCCGGATGATATCTAAGGGTGCGTCAGAAATCCGTCGAAAGAAAACTCGACGATGCCGGATTAGAATTTGCTTAGAACATATTTTCAATTTCGTAGTTAGTATGTAATTAGGGTTAGGATTAGGTAATAATCCTAAATAACCCTAGTAGGGGTTAATTAGGCCTTAATTGGGTTGAATTGGGCCGAATTTAGGACCCATTCACTAGTGCTCACCATGTCTGGCGATGACACCGCCCCGGGAACTAGTTCCCAAGTGGTCTAGGCGGTGGTATCGCCCTAGGTCAGCGGTGGTATCACTGACAGTTATTACTTGTCAGTGGTGGTACTACTTGACAGGTGATGGTACTGCACCTCCATAGAGCCTGAGGACCCTGTCAGGCGGTACTACCGCCAGACTGGGTGGTGGTACCGTCCAGTATACTGACAGAGCAAGGTCAACTGGCGATGGTATCGCCAGTACCCGAAAATCCAGGATGTGACTCTTTTTGGCTCTAAACCTGAAGCCAATAGAGTCTATAAATATCCCTTACTTCTCAACTAACTAAGCATATTGAGAATTGATAAAAAAATGGGTCAAAGCTATAGCAAAATTGCATTCGATAAGCTTGAGTGTTCACCTCCCAAGTTTTACTTTGTCAAAATTCTGTAAGAGCGTGAACCACTTGTAAAAGTTTGTAAGAGAGGTGTTTGGTCTTTCCTCTTCAAGAAGAATTGATAGTGGAAGTTGGGAACCTCATCGAAAGAGGTTTCAGAAGTGGACGTAGGTCATTTGATCGAACCATTATACATCACTGTGTACTTCTCTTGATGTGTAAGTTTTAACTTGCTGTATTTCAATCTTTACTTAGTCGCGATCTCTCTATCTTCTCCTCTCTACTTTTTACAACATTCACTCGAATCACTTAGCTGAAATTATTTTCGTCGGATCAAAATTTCTCTACGAACAATTCTTTCCGAAATCGCTTTGAATTTTTTATTTTTATCCGCTGCACTAATTCACTCCCCCCACTTAGTGCCGCTTAGATCCTAACAATAACTTCTCCTCCTTTGTCATCAACAAAAAGGAAAAGAGTACAACTAGCAATTTTTTGAAATATATAAGCTAGTAAAAATTTTTGAGTTATGCAAGTTAGCAATTTTTGCTATTCTTGAGATGTGCAAGCTAGCAAATTCTTTCTTCTCTTTTGAGAAGTACAAGCTAGCAAATTTTTTTTTTGAAATGTGCAAGCTAGTAAATTCTTTGCTTCCCTTTGCAATATGCAAGCTAGTGAGTTCTTGCTTCTCTTTTGAGATGTACATGATAGTAATTTTTGCCTTTCTTTGTAAGCTAGTAATTTTGCTTTTCTTGATATGTGCAATAATTTTCTCTCCCCCTTTGTCATTGTCAAAAGAAAAGAAATGATACAATGACGTAAAGTCTTTTACATCAATATTCCAATCATCACATAAAAAATATTAAGAAAAATCAATTTGGTGATGAGGTATATAGTTCATGAATATAAGGAGGTCAAACGAAATCATAGCATAAAAGATATGAATATCAAAGATCATGGAAGATCAATTCGTGAATACCAAAAGATCATGATTTTGATAAATCTCCTCTTTAATAAATAACGAAAAGAAATCTTAGGAGATTAAATAGTTAACAATCTTCAAACGAAATCTGAAGTCATGAATTCCGAAAAATCAAGAGAAAAATTTGGAAAAAATCATAGGTGAATAAAAGATCTTGATTCATAAAAAATCTCAAGTATCAAGTGAAAGATTTGGATAAATATTCATATAAAATATTATTAAATGAGAGAATCATACAAGAATCAAGAAAGATGTTTCATATAAAATACATCTCAAGTTGTAAACACTAATAAATGATTTTGATTAGATAAATAATCTCATTATAAAATGAATCACTCAAAAACAAATTATCAAATCCAAAATTATCATCAAAATCACTTTTCTTATATATGAAAAAATTCAATAAAAACAATGTAGATTGATTCCTATGAGATTAAAAATAACCAATATTCTTTAGTTCCAAATTTTGTGATTGATTTCATGCTCTAGTCTTCCATACAAAAGCTATGTATCATCATTTAAAACTGAAAAGCAATACAGAAATCATCAAAATACATATTATTGCTTTTTAAAACATACATAGAAGTAATCTTATTTAGTGTACAAGCATTAGCTTTAAATTTAACCTTTTATTCCTTTATCATAAAGTTGACTAATGCTTAATGAGTTATATTTTTAAACACATCTTTAATCAAATGATTTGATTTCTACCAATAATTCTAATATTTATTGTAATAACAATTTTTTTTATATGAATCTAATTCTTTACATTTAGTGCAAGGTGTTAACATAGAATTGTTATGATCAATATTTTTTAAAAATTTCTTAAATTTACTAGAAAGAGAAGCATGATCCTTTTTTAATAATATAAATATATCAACTAATTTAAATTCATCAAACCATGAAAAGCACTAAGTAATTTTATTGTAGGGTAAAGGGGTTTTCGTTGAGTCAACATCTTGTCATTGTGACCATCAAAGTTTAGTTTGCCACTTTGTCTTCATTGGTTTGCTCTTTACCTTCGGATGCACTTGATTCATCTCAAGTCACCTTGAGTGCTTTATTCTTTTTTGGCAACTTTTTTATTAGTTTTGTATACTTATTTTTGGAGTGCCCCGGCTTCTTACGTTCATAACAAGTAGTTGTGTCCTTTTTATGTTTGTTTTTGTTCTTAGTTTCTTATTTTATGAATTTTTTGAATTTTCTTATGAGAAGTTCAAAGTCATCATAATCACTTGAGTGGTCTTCTTTTATTTTAAGTAATAAATCCTTTCTGTTCTTTGGAAGGTTATTTTCATGTTTTTCATGTGCTAAATAAGTTATTTCATATGTCATCAATGAACCAATGAATTATTCTAGTGAAAAATTATTTAAATCCTTTGCCTTTTGTATTATAATTACTTTCGGACCTTAGTTTTTTGGAATGGAACTTAGAATCTTATTTACAAGTTCAAGATTAGAAAAACATTTGTTAAGAGCTTTTAAACCATTGATAATATCCATAAAACGAGTATACATGTCATCAAATTTTATCAAGTGTCCATTCTTCTGTCCAAATTATGGAACTAGTATGGATTAGAAGTGAATCCAATTTCAAAAGAGAGAGAGAGAGAAAGAGAGAGAGAGAGAGAGAGAGAGAGAGAGAGAGAGAACTTGGCTCTAAGGCTTAAAAAAGATGGGGTAGGTTTGAGAGAACTTGGTAAATCTTAGCACAAGGGTTTTATTGCTGTCTTTGAGCAGGGTTGAAACCTTCAACCACATGGAATAGGGTTGGGAGAAATAGTTGTTAAATTTAGAATCATTTCTATTTTTCCAGAGAATCCAAAGTGTTTTATTGCTATCTTTGTTTACATGACTTCCTTCTTCTAGCCAAGCACTATTTTGCCACTCATGCATGTAGTTAAATAAAAAATCTAAATTTAATTATAAAAAATTTCAAATATCTCTTACGAAATGATAGGAGAAAAAAAAAGTTAGAGGAGTCTTCTCCCCTACAAACCATGCAAAGATCTGCATAACATTAAAGGAAACTAGATAACTATATAGCTACTAAGTTATTATAAGAAAGCTATTAAGTTCTTATTTTAACATAACATTTTGTAGATGATTTTGATTTCATATATTAAAAATATTATTTTACTCTTGTCCTATTTATAATATTTACTTTTATATATAAATAAAATTGCATCATTGCATAAATCTCTTTGACTCCAAGGTGATAAAGGAAATGTAGATGAAGGAATTATGACATGTAATATATTTGATTATTTAATAATTTATAATAATCATTATTATGTTATGTACAATTAATTAATTATTTTCTTTTAGTGACTGTGAAGTCACCCCCTCCTTTATCACCCTAAGCTTTTATCATCCACAATATCATGCTCTCCGTCACAATATATAGTCAATGGTTATAATTACATTAATCATTTTAGATGATTTTTTTTCTAAATTAAATGTTACGATCAGAGGCCACACGATTTTCATTTCCCCTATGTAGTGCCATTTAGATGTGCTTAGGAGGCCTACATTTGGTTATAGAGCATATATTCCTAATATTTTGATATATTAATTTGTCTTTTTTAGTATTTTGGAACACTAGAGTGAGATACATTTTTATCTATTTGGTGGTGTCTTATTTGATTGTAGCTTATTATTGTTGCTTTGATTTTGGGCACTCCAAACGGAGAAGTAGTATATGTTGAAGCAATAGCTTCAGGTTATATGCTTAAAAAATATTTCAGAGATTAGTTATCAAATAGATAAAATATAGAAGATTTAATGTGTATACTAGTTTTGAGTGATGATAGTATCGACATCACTGATTTTTATCAGGTGTGTCACATTCTAGAGATTTTTTCATAGAATCATAACATCATTCCATTGATACATCAAGAGGCAAGTAAATAAATATTATTTTATTAATATAAATAAATTATAAATATTTATTATAATTTATTTATTCATCAAATATAAATTAGCTTGTCCATTCAAAAACCAAGTTCAACCGAATCTATCTAATGATAGAGAAATGTTTGCTCTCCATTAGAATTTGGTCAAGTGCTATTAGGAGACTTGTTTTGAAAATTAAAAATAAAATAAAGAAATTTTAGTAACATTGTGTTGTAACTCCTATAAGTCAACTATAAAATAAATACATATCTGAAAGTCAATCATCCCGTTAGCATATATTAAATATTAAAAAGAACACTCTCTCAACAACGAATAGAGATATTTTATCGTATAGGATGACTTTATATTTTTCAAATAGCAAATGGAGACAAACCCATATCACACTCCCAATAGTGGATGAAGTAGTTTCCCTCACCCGCCAAACTTTGGACATATTCCTCCCAACAACGAATAGAGGAACTATCCAGCCACTACTTCTGATGATCCACTAATCCTTGAATGAAATCACCCTACCTTGATAGGAAAATAAAATCATCTCAAATTGTTCATATTTATATCAGAATGAAATAGTATATCGATACATTTCAATTTATCTTTTAAATATCATTAATATTAAATAATATCAATTAGCCCTCAATTAATTTAAACCCTAGCTCAATCGATTCAATCAACCTCAATTTAATTGGAACCTAGTTGAATCAATCTTTAATCCTCATTTAACTAGTCTGGAAGCACCCTAGATTAGTATAGCATGGATTAGATTAGATGTAATTCAGATTAAATAAACTTGAATAAGTCAAATCAATTTGGAATCATCGTGAATCGATCTAAATTAATCAAATCTGATTTGGTTCAATCATTATTTATGCCAAAATCAAATAAAGTAAGGGTAATAAGTTAGACTATATAATATTGGGCTCGGTTGGAGTAGTCCTTGTATTAATCATATGCACAGTACATGACTATGCATGCACTATACTAAGTTAGGTCAACCCATAGGCCATGGATTCATCATATGCACTGCATATGTAATATCTCTCATTTTTAAATTTTTATAAGGACCTATTACAATATAAGAATCTATTTTGAATTATTTATAAGGATCCATTTGTAAATCTAAAGACCTATTTGTAAAATCTGAGGACTTATTTATAAATATAAATGATATAATGACTAGATTGTAAAATATATATAAAAAATTGAAAAGGGTTTCTTCCATGCCTCTTGCCTCATGCCTTCATACTGAAGGAACCAATGAAGGCAATGTTCAATAGAGAAGAGAGGGAGAAAGGGAGAAGAAGAAGGGACAATGATTTGGGCTTAGGGTTTTGGCTCAAATCCTCTCATTTGAGATCTATTTCTACAAAGGCAAGTGTTTTAACTCTTTTCTATAGTGATTTTAATCTCTACTTTTATTTTAATTGGATAATTTGAAAGATTATGGCCTTGCACCTGATACCTCTCTTGTTTAGATATAAAATCGTGAACTCAAAAATTTGTGAGATTCTAACCTTTTTGCTTTGTTTTAGCTATAACTCTTTGCACCGACTTTTAATTTAGACTAAACTTATTTTATCTAAAAGTAGACTCATAAACCTTTCTTTCTATCTGTAGCTTACTTAAAGGATTTAGAGTAAATTTTCCCACCCAAACATCTATTTCCTCGATCGTATAGATTTTGTAAATCAGAGATAATGTTCTCTGACTTTTAGTTACTAAATTGTTTATAAGTCTGTTGGAAATCCTAATTCATGTGAAACTTAATTATTTGGATTCTAAACTCATAGATATTTCTTTCTATTGCTTGATTGAAAGATTTAGATTTCTAATGCCTACTCAAACATTTATTCCAATTGACCTAATAGATTATGCAAAATAGGGATAATAATTTCTAACCTTTTGTTACTTAATTATTTGTAACTCTCTATTGGAAACTCTAATTCATATAACACTTATTTTATTTAAAAGTAGATTAATATATCTTTCAATAATATCTTTCTTGAATAAATTAGAGTATAATTGATTATTTGAATTATTTATACAATGTACCTCACAGAATCTATCAAAATAGAACTTTTGCCAACTTTGCCTGTTCTTATTTCATCTCTCTGAAATTGAACTTATCCAGAATTCTTTCTTCAATTGAGCCTTATGTGATTGTCTTGAACTTTTATGTTCTCTTGTCCTTAATTCTTTTTATAGCTGAATATAGTATATGAAAGTTTATGTTTGCATCGTATTATTTCATATAGGCACATGTATATTTTCATTGTTTCGTATGTACTTTCGATATGTGCTAATTTTATTGCTCATAATATCCTTTCTTACTCCATTGTTTGTGAAATAATATGAATCTTTTCTAGAAATGGGAAATGGAGTTATGTTTAAAGCTTGTAATGCTCTACCGTCCTCCTTTGACTTCATCCAAACATAGGTGGGTGGAGCTCCCAGACGTGAAAGATCTATGTTTGGTGGTCATCCAGAAATGGGTGAACTATATTATGTTATGATCCCACTTTATCCTCTATGTTTTTGATATAATATCCAAAGTATTGCTTATAAGTTTTTATATGTACTTTGGATAATAATAAAATGAATGCAATGTCAAATATGACATTTGAGCTTATGTTCCTTTGATCCTCAGAAATATTTTATACGTCATTGATATACTTCGAAATATTTCATACACTATTGATATACTTTGAAATATTTTATATGCTATTGATCTATTTCAAAATAGTTTATATGCTATTAATATACTCTGAACTATTTCATATGTCATTGATATGCTCCAAAATATTTCATATGCTATTGATATGCTTCAAACTGTTCCTTATGCCAATGATGAGTGCCTAAATATTTCTTATGCTAATAATATGCTCTAAAATACTCTTTACTCTATTATTATTATTATTATTATTATTCATAAAGTATATTTCAAATGAAATGACAATTGTGATTCTATATTTGATGAGATGATATATATGAATTTTTGTATCTCTATCTTACAATTTAATACTATGTTTATATAAAACTATCATTTATTGAATCTCATATTTTGATGATGAAATCAATTAATGATCTTATGGACTAATATGCTTTTGCGATAAGTGATACAAGAAATATTTCGATCACGGGCTCGAACAATCGAAGGGTAAATTGTCAAAGTAGGAGAACCAAGCATTGTGTCGGAAAAGGTATCATGTCAGAAATTGGACGTCGAGCCAGAGGATTAGTCAATATACCAAAGATTAGATTTCATACTATGAGTTTGGGTATTGTGCCGGAAGGATTGGGTATTATGTCAAAAGATCGGATATGTGAGAAAGTCGATATGTCAATAGATTGGACAATATACCGAAGGAAAGGATGATGTGTCGGAGGTTCAAACGAAGTACCAGAAGATTAGATGACATGCCGAAATGCTAGACAACATGCTAAAAGCTTTGTAATTGTGTTGGATATGTGGTTGGTTGTTAAAGTCTTAATCAAGGTATTTTTAGGTGTGTTTGTATTAGGCCGAAACCATGCCAACTTGTCAAGAAAGTTAATGGGCTTAGACCAAGACTGAATTAGGTCTATTAGAAGGCCAAATCAGTGGCCTTGAGCAAGCCTAAGTGGTGGTACCGTCTAAGTCAACCAATAGACACTATTTATTTGTTAGTATTGTTGACGGTGGTACTACTACCTAGGTAAGTGGTGGTACCACCTAAGGTGGTGGTAGTACACCCACAATTCAAATTTTGCGATGGTAGTACCACCCAAAAGTCCAAAATTATGATGTTAAAAGTTATAATCACAAGATCATCCAAATCCCAAAACTTTTGGTGATTTGAATTTTTTGGCTCTATTTTGTAGCTTTTGGGGAATATAAATACTCTGCCAAGGCTTGATTGAAGCGTGAATCAAGTTATGAAGTTTGTGAAGGGTTGCAGCTCGCGTTGAGCATTGTTTGTCTCTTCCTTCTCTTTGAGTTTAGAGGTAATTCCAAGTTGTAAAAGGTGAAGTCTCTTGTAAAAGAGTAAGTGCGAAGGTTCTCTCCTAAGCCTATTAAAAAGAGAAGAGTTGTAACAAAGGTAGGTGATCTTCACCTATTAGAAAGAAGATCGTTAGTGAAATCGGGACTGGACGTAGGTCAGGAAGATTGAACCACTATAAATCGATTTGCATCCTTTCTCTTATCTTTGATTTATTATTGCTTACTCATTTACTTTACTCGCAACTCTTACTCATACTTTTTGTTAATTGCATTTCCAATATGGATTTATCGATTAAACTTTAAAATCAGATAAAATTTACTATACCACTAATTCGCTCTCTATCTTAGTGCCATTATGATCTTAATAATTAGTATCAAAGCTAGGTTCTCTCAATTAGATTAACACCTAAGAGATGTCGAATAACATTTTCAGGTAATCAAGAGGGTCATTCTATTACTCATCCTCCTATGTTCAATGGGATGGACTATACCGATTAAAAAACTAGAATGTGAAATTTTCTCATTTCTATGGATTTTGATTTATGGAATGTTATCGAGTTTGACTTTCAAAAATCATCAAAACCGATGAATGAATGAAATGATTTTGAAAAGAAAATGGTTTCCTTAAATGCTAAAGCTATAAATGCTTTATTTTATGCTTTAAACAAAAATGAGTTCAATCAAGTTTCTACTTGTGACACTGCACATGATATTTGGCACATACTCGAAGTTACTCACAAAAACACAAATAGAGTAAAAGAATATAAAATTAATCTTTTGGTATATAATTATGAATTATTTAAAATGAAGCCAAACAAATCCATCGGTGACATGTATACCTATTTTATGGAGATTATCAATGGTTTAAAAGCTCTTGATAAAAATTATATTAATCTTGAATTGGTGAATAAGATTTTAAGATCCCTTCCTAAAAGTTGGGATCCAAAAGTAACTGCAATTCAAGAGCAAATGACTTGAACAACTTTTCTCTTTAAGAACTCATAGGATCTTTGATGTGTTAGGGATCGAGCGGCACTAAGAGGGGGGTGGGGGGTGAATTGGTGTAGCGGTTAAGAATAATAAATTTGGTGATTTAAAATAACTTTTAGAAACTTCGTACGTTAAAAATTATGCTTCGATTAAATCCGCAACGAAAGATGCTTTAGAAGTAAATTGATTCGTAAGAAGGAGATGAAAAGGTAGAGAATCAAAGTGAAGATGGTTTGTAGTAAAGTAAATTACAAGAATGTAAACGCAAACCGATATATAGTGGTTTGGTCATACGACCTACGTCCACTCCCGATTCCTCTTCACTTGAAGCCACCAGCTTTTCTACTAGCTATCCTCCTCCAATTGGCGAGGATCAACTCCCTTATAGCTCTCTCCTTTTGACGGGCTTAGGAGGTAACCCTTACAAGGCCTCTCATCCCTCTCTTAGACTAGAACATACTTAAAGCTTAGAGGGAAGATTTTGATACTATTTCAATAGAGTTTTTTCTTTTTCTTTCTCAGTTCTAGACACCCTTTCAACCATGAATGAGAGGGGTATTTATAGGCCTCAAGAGGATTCAAATTTGGAGTCCAAATTTGAATCACTTTCGGTTTTCCCAATGCTGGCGGTGCCATCGCCTATCAGTGGCAGTGCCATCGCCTATCAGTGGCAGTGCCACCGCCTATCAGTCTATCACTGACAGTGTACTAGGGGTGCCACCGCTTGGGCTCTCGGGTGCTGGGCAGTGGCACCGCCAAACACTTCCAGCTTCACTGGTTGGGCCTTAAACTCGGCCCAAACCAGTCCGTTATCGGGCCCAATTGGCCCCTACTTGGGTTATAGGATTAACACCTAATCCTTACCCAAATTAACATGCTAACTACGAAATTAAAGATATTTCCTAAGCTATTACAAAGTCCGATAAGTCAAGACTTCTTTCGGCGAGCTTCCGGTGGTCTTCTGACGAACCCTCAGAAACCATTTTGTGGACTCCCGGCAAGCTCCTAGACTTCATGATGATCTTGGCGAGTTCCAACGAGCTTCTTTGGCAAGCTCCGATTTTCTTGGCAAGCTCCGCAAACTTCCGATGAACCTTCCAGCGAACTTTCGAAAACCCTTCGGCAAGCTCCCTACTCGTTCTTGGCCAGTTCTGGCAGCACTCCCAACGAATCTTCAGACTTTCGTCGAACTCTTGAACTCACAATGATCCATCACAATTGTCTTCCGGCACTTTGTTTCGCTTTATGTCTTCATCGTTATCATAGTTAATCCTGCACATACACAAACAAAATTCAACTTCGATCTAGATAATTATTACAACGCGAATTGACATTCTGTTGCCCGACACGTCATTGGTCGGCGCTTCATCCGATTCTTCGACATATCATCCTCTCTTACGTTTTGTTACCCAATCGGTGGTTGACCTCCGCAACCCCGATATCCTTGGCGCAACTCCGCTCTTCTTAGCCCGATGCCCGACATAGGAAGCCTTCTGTCGATTGTCGACCGAACCTCTGGCTCGACATCCAATATTCTGACATGATCACTTGACACAATGTCAATTCCTCCAACGTCAACTGTCTAATCCTGATTGATAGTAGATCTGCGTCACTCAAAATGCAGTTAGACCACAAAACACAATCAATTAGTTTCATCATCAAAATCCGAGATTCAACAATCTCCCCCTTTTTGATGTTGACTAATTGATGACTAACGGAGTTAACGATAACTCCCTAGAGTTTAACCAAACTCCCCCTATCAATATGCCATTGATAGAACACTTAGATTATCCCAAATCCAAGCAACATGTATCATAAATTATGAGAATCATCAAACCATCATGCAAATATATCAAACTATCATTACAATGCATGAAGTCATCAATCTACTTCTCCCCCTTTGTCATCAACAAAAGGAGAAGTTGCATCATAGCTAGTTTAAAAGATATGCAAGTTTTACAACACACTAGCTATTAATCACATCATACAATATTTAAGCATAGCTTTGCAATACAACATCCAATCATACTATTCAATCATAGCAAGTTTCAAGATATGTAAGATAGCACTTGTTGTGATGGTATTCATGATCGTAAGTTTTTCTATTCTTCTTTGAGAAGTGCAAGGAAATAGTATTTAAAGATGTGCAAGTTGCACTTTCTTTGCTTCCTTTGTGATATGCATGCAATTTTGTAATTTCTTTCTTCTCTTTTGAGAAGAGCAAGCTTGCAAGTTTTGCTTTCTTTGCATGCTAAGAAGTTTGCATTCATTTGTAATATGTAAGCTAGCAAAAGCCTTCTCCCCCTTTATTAATGTTAAAAAGAAATGGAGGATCAAATATGATGATTTAAACTTTTCACATAAGTTTGCATAAAAAAAAGTTTACATCAATCTTCAAATCATGATACAAATATATCAATATAATGGATCAAGTCATGATTTGTAATTTATCATAAAGTAAATTTCATTTATATCAAATATTCAATTTACCACACAAGGCAAAGAAATCATGCCACTTCTAGGATATAATATCAAGGCTCAAGAAGAACATGATTCATTTGAGAATGGATATCACAAAGAGCATCTTGATTCATGCATAAGAATTTTCATCAAGATCATATTTCATGAGAAATTTCAAGTATCAAATATCAAGTAATAATCATATTTCTTAAAATTTCTCAAGTCAAAACGTCAAAAGAAAGTTCATAATTCGGTTGAAACAAAATCTCATTCAAGTTAATTCGTCAAATCAAGACTCATAATCAAATTATCATTTTTAATATTCATAACATGAACAAAGTTATTACCATATCATCAAAATCTCATTCATAATTCAAGTGATTTACAAAATATCATAAATGAATTTATCACTTGTTTTTTATTTGAAAAATCTAAAACTTTAGAAAAAGAGAGATGTTCAAGAAACATACATTTCTCTTTTAGTGATTTGCATTGATTTCATATGAACATGCCTTTGTCATTTTTTTATGTCGAATAGAAACAAGCATGAACGTTTAAGACATAAAGGCTAAATCTTGTGTCATGAATTCCAAAAGATATCTCAAGTTATCAACATCACATTAAAAAAGGATATTTCAAAAAGATATATCGATAAGTGATTCATTCATGATTCATTTGGTAGGTTCTCCTCTTTAGTAAATCAAAAAGAATTATAAGAGAACAAAATAAATTAAGGGAGATAGAACATGATTGAGGCATTTAACATGATTAAAGCATGATTCATATTTAAAATGTATCTTATGTCGTAAATACGAATTAAACAATTTTCAAATCTGAAATCATCCTCAAAAATCACATTCAATAAATTCATACATGACAAGCATAGATTTATTGAAGAATCGATAAGATAGAGGATTGCATTTTGTTTTTATAAGTTTCTATTTATATGATTTGCTTCTTATAAGCATGCCTTTGCCTTAAAATAAAATGTCAACATTCAAGATGGAAAGACAAATTTCATCATAATGATCATTAAGTCAAATCACATGAGGTATGTGGCATTTTCCAAAAGATTTGATTCAAGAGATTCATATGGATTCATCGAAACTAAAAACTTTAGAGATAGAAGAATTTTCAAGATCATACATTTTCTTTTTATGATTTACTTCATGTAAGCATGCCTTTGTCTTTAATAAAAATGAGTATCACATTCAAGAGTGAAAAGGCAAATTTCTTAAAACAAATCATTGAGCATGATTCCATAACTTTCAAGTATGATAACATCCTTTTAATATTTTCATTTCATCATTATCAAGAATGATTTCATAAGGTGTGCATAAGTCTTTTATGAAAATATGTTTCAGCATTTAAAAAATGAAACATAAGTTTCATCATAAAACCGTCAAGACCAAATACAAAAAAAAATGATAGCACATTTTCAATTTTTATGTAAAAGGCCATGCATTATGTTGAAAGTGAAATCATCAATATGCTTGCTACTATCTTTAATCACATTTGGTGTGCAAGCATTATCATGAAACATGCCATTATCATGATGATGCATTTTTTTGTATAACAAACAATGCATCTTGTTTTGAAAACAAGATCAACATGAATTCATAATGATCATACATTTTTTTTTTACATGTTTCATTTTAGGTTGAGTATATTCAAGAGATGTTTATAAAAGTGTCAAGCATCATATTTAGAGACAATGTAAAACATCAAGATATACATGCATGGATTAATCCTTTTAGCTGTACAAACATTATCACAAATCATATAATCATCATTCATATTTTTAATTTTCAAAAATTACTAGAAAGAAAAAGCATAAAAAAAGTTCCTACCAACTATATCAAGCAACTCATGAAAGGATCATGTAATTTCAAAATATGGTGAAAGCATTTCGGGTGAGTTACTTACCTTATTGTTGAAGCCCGTCAAACCCAATTCACCTCTTCTTTACTTGATTCTTCTTTGCAAGCCTTCTTCTTTTCCTTTGGCATCTTTCTCCGTTCAAGTTTATTTATATTTTTTAATTTTTATTTATTGAACTTGTTAACATTCATTGTTATGTGTTCAATGTCCTCATCACTTGAGTCATCACTCAAGTGGTATTCATTTGTCCAAAGTTCCAAATCTTTCATGTTCTTTGAAAGGTGGTTCAAGTGTTAAATGAGTTCAAAATGTTCTAGGAGGCTCATTTCATATGTCATTAGTGAGCCAATTAGTTCTTCAATAGGATAATCATTTAAATTTTTTGTTTCTTGTATCGTCGTTACTTTAGGATCCCACTTTTTTGTAAGCGATCGTAAGATCTTGTTAGTGAGTTCAAAGTTTGAAAAATATTTATCAAGAGCTTTTAGACTATTGACAACATCCGTGAAATGGGTGTACATGTTGCCGATAGTCTCGCTTGGTTTCATTTGGAAAAGCTCAAAATCATGCAATAAGAGGTTTATTTTTGAGTCTTTGACTCTACTAGTTCCCTCGTGCATGATTTCAAGTGTTTGCCAAATGTCAAAAGCTGTTTCGCACATAGAAATCCGATTGAACTCGTTCTTGTCCAAAGCACAAAATAAGGCATTCATAGCCTTTGTATTTAAAGAAAAAGATTTTCTCTCTAAATCCGACCATTCGTTCGTTGGTTTAGAGAGAAGTTGAAAATGGTTTTCAATAACGTTCCATAAATCCAAATCCATTGAAAGCAAGAAAACTCTCATTCGAATTTTCCAATAAGTGTAGTCTAAACCGTTAAACAACAGAGGACGAACAATCGAAAAACCCTCTTGAAAGCCGTTAAGAGCCATTTCTCGTGGGTGTGAATCCGAATGAGAAATAACGAGGCTCTGATAGCAATTGTTAGGGATCGAGTGGCACTAAGAGGGGGGGGGGGTGAATTAGTGCAGCAGTTAAGAATGATAAATTCGGTGATTTAAAACAACTTTCGGAAACTTCGTACGTTGAAAATTGTGCTTCGATTAAATCCGCACGAAAGATGCTTTCAAAGTAAATTGATTCGTAAGAAGGAGATGAGAAGGTAGAGCATCAAAGTGAAGATGGTTTGTAGTAAAGTAAATTGCAAGAATATAAATGCAAATCGATTTATAGTGGTTCTGTCATACGACCTACGTCCACTCCCGATTCCTCTTCACTTAAGGCCATTGGCTTTTCCACTAGCTATCCTCCTTCCAACGGGCGAGGATAACTCTCTTACAGCTCTCTCTTTTTGACGGGCTTAGGAGGTAACCCTTACAAGGCCTCTCACCCCTCTCTTAGACTAAAACACACTTAAAGCTTAGAGGGAAGATTTTGATACTATTTCAACAGAGTTTTTCTTTTTTCTTTCTCAGTTCTAGACACCCAGTACACTATTTATAGGCCTCAAGAGGCTTCAAATTTGGAGCCCAAATTTGAATCACTTTTGGTTTTCCCAGTGCTGGCGATGCCACCGCCTATTAGTGGCGATGCCACCGCCTATCAATCTATCACTGATAGTGTACTGGGGGTGCCACCGCCCAGCCAAGCGGTGCCACCGCCTGGGCTCTCGGGCACCGCTTGGCTCTCGAGTGCTGGGTGGTGCCACCACCCAGCCTGGGTAGTGCCATTGCCAGACACTTCCAGCTTCACTGGTTGGGCCTTAAACTTGGCCCAAACCAGTCCGTTATCGGGCCTAATTGGCCCCTACTTAGGTTATAGGATTAACACCTAATCCTAATCCAAATTAATGTGCTAACTATGAAATTAAAGACATTTCCTAAGCTATTACAAAGTCCGACAAGTCAAGACTTCTTCCGGCGAGCTTCCAGCGAACTTCCGGTGGTCTTCCGACGAACCCTCGAAAACCATTCTACGGACTCCCGGCAAGCTCCTGGATGTCACGATGATCTTGGCGAGTTCCAACGAGCTTCTTTGGCAAGCTCTGATCTTTCTTGGCAAGCTCCGTGACCTTCCGACAAACCTTCCAGTGAACTTCTGAAAACCCTTCGGTAAGCTCCCTACTCATTCTCGGCCAGTTCCGGCAGCACTTCCAATGAATCTTCGAACTTCTATCGAACTCTCGAACTCCTAACGATCCATCACACTTGTCTTCCGGCACTTTGTTTCGCTTTACATCTTCATCGTTATCGTAGTTAATCCTGCACACACACAAACAAAACTCTACTTCGATCTAGACAATTATTACAATGCGAATTGACATTCTGTTGCCAGACACATCATTGGTCGACGCTTCATCTGATTCTTCGACGCATCGTCCTCTCTTGCGTTTTGTTGCCCAATTGGCGGTTGACCTCCACAACCCCAATATCCTTGGCGCAACTCCGCTCTTCTTGGCCCGATGCCTGACGTACGAAGCCTTCTGCCGATTGTCGACCGAACCTCTGGCTCAACATCCAATATCCTAATATGATCTATGATCACCCGGCATAATGTCAATTCCTCCAGCGTCAACTGTCTAATCCTGATCGATAGTAGACCTACGTCACTCAAAATACACTTGGACCACAAAACACAATCAATTAGTTTCATCATCAAAATTCAAGATTCAATATGATGACCTATGAAATATCCTATAAAGAACATGATGAAGAAGAGGAAAACCTTCCTAAGAGAAGGAAGGATATTGCACTTACACCCATGGAAGACAACTCGAGCAAAAGCTCAAGTGATGATAATGATGATATAATACTCTTTACTAGAAGATTCAAAAAATTCATCACTTGAGCTTTTAAATTAAACTTTTTGAATCTTCTGGTAAAGATCCTTCCTTCTCTTAGGAAAGAAATCATGTTCGGTGAATAAAAATGTACCCAAGAAGGATGTAAGTGCAAGATAAGAAGGTAAGAATAAAAGTGAACCTAAGAAGGATGCAGTCATATGCGTTGAATGGAAAAAGATAGGATACTTAAAAAATGAGTGTCCGCTATTGAAAAGAAAATCAATCCAAAAGAAGAATAAAGTGCTCAAAGCAACGTGAGATGAATCAAGTGAGTCAGAAGTCGAAGAGCAAATCAATGAAGACAAAGTGATAAACTATATCTTTATGGCCTTCAACGATAAGGTATTTGACTCTCTCAAATCATTTTTATCTTATGATGAATCACTTGATACATTTCATGATTTATATGATAAACTTAAAAAGATTGATAAAAAAATATAATTTACTATAAAAGGATCACATCTCTCTCTCTAATGAATTTGATGAATTATATAATAAGTATGATAACTATATGTCAACATCTTGCATTAAATGTGAAGAGTTAGAATTACTTAAAAAGGAAAATATGTTCCTAAAACAAACAATAAAAAAATTTAAATTAGAAATAAATCACTAAACATGATTCTTACTAATCAAGATTGTGTATTAAGAAAAGAAGGAATTGACTTTATGAGTAGTAACTCATATCGAAGGCCAACAAAATTTGTAAAAGGACCCATACTACATATTTCTCTGGGTTAAATGTAATTTTTATGAAAAATTTGATCACTATGCTTATAGATGCTCTCTTAAAAAAACATAGTTCTCATAAATTACTCTAGGTTTCTAAATGACCTATAAATGATTTGATGCCAAAAGTCAAGAAATATAGATCTAACTATAAAGGATCCAAAGTTAAATAGGTACCTAAAGCAAACCCCTCTTTCTTATAGGTATATCTCCATATAAGGGATAGGAGCAAAGAATGATATCTTGATAGTGGATGCTCAAGGCACATAATTAAAGATCCAATATATTTCTCAAAGCTCATTAGCCTAGACGGAGGATATGTTACCTTCGAAAATAATAATAAAGGAAAATCATTAGTATTAAAAATATTGGTAACAAATCAAATCTTTTGATTGAAGATGTTCTTTTAGTAGATAGTTTGAAATATAACTTAATAAGCATTAGTCAACTTTGTGATAAGAGATATAATATTAAATTTAAATATAATACTTGCATTATAAAAATACCAAACAAGAATAAATCTTGATTGTTTTAAGCAATGATAATGTTTATATGTATCGCTCTTAATGATTTTTATAATAGAACTTGCTTTTTAGTTTTAAATGATGATATATGGTTTTGGCATAGGAGTTTAGGACATGAAAGTATAAAATTAATCTCATAAATTAGAACTAAAGAACTTGTAAGAGGAATGTCTTGTTAGGGATCGAGCAGCACTAAGAGGGGGGGGGGGGTGAATTAGTGCAGCGGATAAAACGATAGATTTTTCAGCGATTTAAAACAAGCTTTGGAAACTTCGTACGAATGAATGCAACGTTTCGTTTGAACCCGGAAAGATTGTGTTTTAACTTTAAAGCATACGTAATAAGATGATAAGGAAGTTAAGTAAATAAGGCAGCAAGTAAGAATGGTTTACAGCAAAGTAAATAGCAAGAACGTAAATGCAAACCAGATTTTTATAGTGGTTCAGTCATCCGACCTACATCCACTTCTGATTCCTCTTCGCTTGAGGACACCGGCTTTCCACTAGCTTTCCTCCTTCCAATGGGCGAGGAAGAACTCCCTTGCAACAACACTTCTTTTGACGGGCTTAGAAGATTACCCTTACAAAGCTCTCACCCCTCTCTTGAACAAGAAAACACTTAAGAGTAAGAGGGAAGTTTTTGACACTATTTAAGCAGAGTTTTCCCTCAAGATTTTTACTCTTCTTGCTGCACTTTGAACCTGCAAGAGAGGGGAATTTATAGAGCTCAAGAGGATTCAAATTTAGGCTCCAAATTTGAATTTTTTTGAGTTTCCCGGTGCCAGGCGGTGCTACACTTTGTCGAGGTGGTGCTACTCACCGCACAAAGGTCGATCGACACAAGAGGGCGGTGCTACCACCAGTGCAAAGCGGTGCTACCGCCGCTACACGATCCGGGCATCTACGATGTCGGGCACGCTACATGGCCGACTCTGATGAGCATGCACGTAGCATGCATGTAGCCCAGCATGCATGCATGCATGCACACATGCTGCTGGACACATTGGCTGCTGGGCTCCACCGCCCAACACAAATCTACATTTGGTTTGGGCCGAAAACTTGGCCCAAATCGATTCCGAATAAGGCCCAATGGGCCCATACTCGGGTTAGAGGATTAACCCCTAATCCTAACCCAAAATACGTGCTAACTACAAATTTTAAAGACGTTTCCTAAGCTATTACAAAGTCCGCAAGTCAAGTCTTCTTCCCTCGAGCTTCCGGCGAACTTCCGGAGGTCTTCCAACGATCCCTCGGAAACCATCCTGCGGACTCCTGGCAAGCTCTCGGACTCCACGATGATTTTGGCGAGTTCCCCCGAGCTTCTTTAGCAAGCTTCGATCTTTCTTGGCAAGCTCCGCGAAGTTCCGACGAACCTCCCGGCGAACTTTCGAAAACCCTTCGGCAAGCTCTCTACTCGTTCTCGGCTGGTTCCGGCAGCACTCCCAATGAATCTTCGGACTTCCGTCAAACTCTCGAACTCCCAACGATCCATCGCACTTGACTTCGGCCCTTGGTTTCGCTTTACGCCTTCATCCCTTTCGTAGTTACTCCTGCACAAACAAACACCAAACACTCTACTTTGATCTAGACAGTTATTACAACGCGAATTGACATTCAGTTGCCCGGCACATCATTGGTCGGTGCTTCGTCTGATCCTTCGGCACATCGCCCTCTCTAGCGGCTTGTTGCCCAATCGACGGTTGACCTCCGCAACCTCGATATCCATGGCGTAACTCCACACTTCTTGGCCCGATGCCCGACGTACGAAGCCTCCTGCCGATAGTCGACCGAACCTCCGGCTCGACATCCAATATCCTGACGTGATCACCTCCGGCGCAACGTCAATTCCTCCAGCGTCAACTGTCTAATCCTGATCGATAGTAGACCTGCGTAACTCAAAACGCAGTTAGACCACAAATCACACTCAATTAGTTTCATCATCAAAATCTGAGATTCAACAATCTCCCCCTTTTTGATGATGACAACTAATTGATGACTGACGGAGTTAACCATAACTCCCCGGAGTTTAACACAAACTCCCCCTATCAATATGCAATTGATAGAACCCTTGGATTATCCCAAATCCAAGTAACATTCATCACAATGTTAAGAGAATCCATTTAAACCATCATGCATATATATAAAATATTCAAGCATCATTACATTGCATGAAGTCATCAATCTACTTCTCCCCCTATGTCATCAACAAAAAGGAGAAGTAGCATTATAGCTAGTTTAAAAGATATACAGATTTTTACAACAAACTAGCTTGCACTTTGCAAGATATGCAGATTTTTACAACATCATACAACATTTTGCAATACAACATTATGTTATACCATTCAATCATAGTAAGTTTCAAAGATGGGCAATGATGGTAATTTTCACTTGCCTGTTGAGATGTGCAAGTTGCACTTTCTTTGCTTCCTTTGCATGTTTCTAGCTAGCAAAATTTTTCTTTACGATACACAAGCTAGCAATTAATCTTCTCCCCCTTTGTTTTGTCAAAAAGTGGAGTACAAATAGCCAATACTTTGATCATGACAAAATAACAAATTTACAATATGAATTTTTAGCATATTAAGTCACGAATTCAAGGGAGTCAAAAATCAAGATATGAGATAAAAAGATGATAAGCAAGCAATCAATAATGATAAGCAAGCTAACATACTTTGCGACACGCAAGTTAGCTTCCTTTCAATTCTTCGCTTTTGTAACTAAGTTTCACCTTTACAAGCTATCAACTTTTGTTTGCAATGAGCTAGCAATTATGTATAATCACTTTAAACATATATGCTAACTTTTCATACAAATATAAAGGCATGGCAAGTGTAACATTCCAAATTTTTGAAGTTTTGCATTTTGCTTCTTTCAAGATAGCAATATTTGCATCCTTTGAAATAACAATCCTTCTTCTTCTTGTGAAATTACAAGGTAGCAATTTTTCTCCCCCTTTGTCTTTGTCAAAAAGAAGGGAGGACTAAATGGCTAAAAATTTCAATCATTATACAAGTCATTTTTCATATCAATAATAAATTTACATCAATAAAAATATACATCAATTGTTCAATCATTACATAATGCAAATAAGACAACAATGCAAAGAAATCATGTCATGACGGATATCAATATATAAATTCAACAAGGATCATAACCAAAAGATATCATTCATGATTCATAATTTTCTTTTTAGCAAGATCAAAATTCATATTTATCAATTTTTTTAATTCAAGATAAATATCATACAACCAAGAATCATGATATATAAAAGTATATCAATCTCATAGATCAAGTCATGATTCATAATTTATCATAAAAAAAATTAATTTTCAATCATTGCACAAGGCAAAGAAATCATATCACTTCTAGAATCATGAAATATATGACATCAAGGCTCATGATCCATTTGAAAAGATATAGCATAAAGAGTAACTTGATTCATGTATAAGATTTTTCATCAAGATCACATTTCATAAGAATCAAGATATCAAGATCACAAATTCATAAAAATTCAAGTATTGAATTCTGAGAAATCAAAAGACAAGATACAGACGATCTTGATTTATAAAGAACTTCAAGTTATAATTTGCAAGATCATAATTTCACTAAAGTATTTTCATTAGCAAAGAATCACATGAGCACTTGATTGTTGCATAAATAATTTTATTGCATCATGATTTATAAAATTTTACAACGTGAATCATAGGAGGTAAAATAGCAATAATATCAATCATGATTCATTGGATAGCAAATTGCAAAGAGAACAATTTGTTTCATGCATCTTGATTCACACATTTCTTGTACATCGATATTCAAACCATGACAAGTGATATATCAAACATTTGCATTAATATTTCAATCATCAAGTTATGTTTATTGAAACATAGGAGAAAAATCAAATTATGCATGTACAATGTTTCAATCATCAAAACATATTTTCTCAAATTGAGTATCAATAAGTTAAGAGAAAATAATTTATTTTTTTTTTTCAACAACATGGGAGAAAGACTAAGATCACAATGTAGTTTAAGCTCATTCAAATCAAATTATTAACTTGGAACTCATAATCGAATCATCAAAATTGAGATTCACAAAATATCATGAAATCATTAATCTCAATAAGATAGGAAAAATATCTTCTTTTTAAGTTGTTTGTTTCATACAAGTATGCTCATGTTTCTAAAATGAGTATCAAATTTAAGACCAAAACATGAGTTTGTCATCAAGATATAATGTCTTTAAATACTCATGATATCATAAAATCATTAAGCAAGACAACCAACTATCATTATCAATGATGATTACATAAGGTATGTCCAATTATATATATAAAAATCATCATTGTATTACTTTGAAATACAAGTTGTCATGTAGTCCATTAAGATCAAAAGCATTACACGGAAAGCATCATAATAGTACAATTTCTCATTTTTGTGTTCCATTTCAAGTGATTTGACGTTCATATAAGTATACTCATGTTTTTCATATAGATCCAAAGAGCAAGTTTCAAGAGAAATCATTAAGACCGAAAACATGAAGTACATTTTTTAAAATATTCATCATGTTTATTTTCATGAGATTCACAAGACTCATAACATGAATTCATTCATCTCAATAGAATAAAAAAGATATTTTCATTTTAAGCAATTTGATGTGAGCATATTCAAAATTTTTATGAAAACATGTATCAAAATAAAACACAAGCTTAGTCATAAAATCGTCAAGACCAAATATGTAAAACTGATAGCACACTTTCAATTTTTATGTTAAAAGGCCATGTTCAAATTTTTGCCAAAATCATGCATCTATTTATAAATTCAAAAAATATGTTTCATCATCACAATATGACACTTTATTACTTCAAAAGCTCATGCATGATATAAAATCATCAAGCATCATATTTGGAGACAATGTAAACCATCAAGATACACATGCATGGATTAATCCTAAGCATTATCACAAATCTTGCATCATTCATATGTTTACTTTTCAAAAATACTATAAAGAAAAGCATAATATAATTTCGAATTTTTTTTAATTTCTAAAAACACAAGAAAAGCATTAAAAAAAATTCCTACTAACTAAGTTAAGCATTCATGGAAATCATCAAGTAATTTCAAAATAATTCAAGGAAGTTAAGTTACTTACCTCATTGTCGAAGCCCATTAAAGCGTAGTTTGCTTCTTCTTTCCTTGATTCTTCTTGGTGAGTCTTCTTCTTCTTCATTGGTCTCTTCCTCCGTTCAAGTTCATTTGTGTTTTTTAATTTTTGTTTAATGAACTTGTTAACATTCATTGTTATGTGTTCAATGTCTTCATTGTCCTCATCACTTGAGTCATTACTCAAGTGGCATTTCATAGTTCAGAGTTCAAAAACCTTCTTGTTCTTTAGAAGGTGGTTCATGTGTTCATCATGTTCATCATATTCATCATGTTCCATTTCATAGGTCTTTAAAAACCCAATGAGTTCATCAATAGAATAATTATTTAGATCCTTTGATTCTTGAATCGCTATTATTTTAGGATCCCACCATTTTGAAAGGGATCTTAAGATCTTGTTAGTGAGTTCAAAATCCGAAAAACTTTTACCAAGACTTTTCAAGCTATTGACGACATCCGTGAAGCGGGTATATATGTCTTCGATAGATTCGCTTGGTGTGATTTGGAAGAGCTCAAAATCATGCAACAAGAGGTTTACTTTCGAGTCTTTAACTCTACTAGTTTCCTCATGCGTGATTTCAAGAGTTCGCCAAATGTCCTAAGCCATTTCGCACATAGAAATCTGATTGAACTCGTTCTTGTTCAAAGTGCAAAATAAGGCATTCATAGCCTTTGCGTTTAAAGAAAACGACCTTTTCTCCAAAACCGACCATTCGTTCATCGGTTTAGAGGAAGGTTGAAAGCCATTTTCGATGATGTTCCACAAATCCAAATCCATTGAAAGAATGAAAACTCTCATTCGAGTTTTTCAATATGTGTAGTCAGAACCGTTAAAGAATGGTGGACGAAAAATCGAAAAGCCCTCTTGAAAACCATTTAGAGCCATTTCTCACAGGTGTAAATCCGAAAGAGAAAGAACGTGGCTCTGATACCAATTGTTAGGGATCGAGCGGCACTAAGAGGGGGTGAATTAGTGCAGTGGATAAAATGATAGATTTTTCAGCGATTTAAAACAAGCTTTGGAAACTTCGTATGAATGAATGCAACGTTTCGTTTGAACCCGGAAAGATTGCGTTTTAACTTTAAAGCATACGTAATAAGATGATAAGAAAGTTGAGTAAATAAGGCAGCAAGTAAGAATGGTTTGCAGCAAAGTAAATAGCAAGAACGTAAATGCAAACCAGATTTTTATAGTGGTTCGGTCATCCAACCTACATCAACTTCCGATTCCTCTTCGCTTGAGGCCACCGACTTTCCACTAGCTATCCTCCTTCTAATTGGTGAGGATGAACTCCCTCACAGCACCTCTCCTTTTGACGGGCTTAGGAGATAACCCTTACAAAGCACTCTTACCCCTCTCTTGGACTAGAACACTCTTAAGACTTCGGGAAAATTTGACACACTTTCAAGAGAGTTTCCCCCTTCCTTTTTTTCAGTTCTAGACACCTTTCATCTAAGAATATGAGGGTATTTATAGGCCTCAAAGTGATTCAAATTTGGAGCCCAAACTTGGAGCCAAAAATTTGAATCTTTTGAGTTTTTCGGTGTTGTCAGTCCTGGCAGACACCCAGGCGGTGCTACCGCCTGCTACAGTAGCCGGGGCGGTGCTACCGCCCCAGTCAGGCGGTGCTACCACCTGCTACTGATGGCGGGCGCGATACGATGGCAGGCGCGATCGATGGCGAGGCGCTCGATGGCCGGCGGTGCTACCGCCCCACCAGACAAGTTCTTTGGCGGTGCCACCGCCAACATGCATGTACGTAGCATGCATGCACGTAGCAAAGACGCATGTCTTTGCTGGTTGGTTTGGGCCAAAATTTTGGCCCAAACTCATCCTAATCAAGGCCCAATGGGCCCCCACTTTGGGTTATCTAATCCTAACCCAAAATATGTGCTAACTATGAATTTTAAAGACGTTTCCTAAGCTATTACAAAGTCCACAAGTCAAGTCTTCTTCCCTCGAGCTTCCAGCGAACTTCCGGCGGTCTTCCGACGATCCCTCGGAAACCATCCTACGGAATCCCGGTAAGCTCTCGGACTCCACGATGATTTTGGCGAGTTCCCCCGAGCTTCTTTAGCAAGCTCCGATCTTTCTTGGCAAGCTCCGCGAACTTCCAATGAACCTCCCGGCGAACTTCCGAAAACCCTTCGGCAAGCTCCCTACTCGTTCTCGGCTGGTTCCGGCAGCACTCCCAATGAATCTTCGGACTTCCGTCAAACTCTCGAACTCCCAACGATCCATCGCACTTGACTTCGGCCCTTGGTTTCGCTTTACGCCTTCATCCCTTTCGTAGTTACTCCTGCACAAACAAACACCAAACACTCTACTTCGATCTAGATAGTTATTACAACGCGAATTGACATTCAGTTGCCCGGCACATCATTGGTCGGCGCTTCGTCCGATCCTTCGGCACATCGCCCTCTCTAGCGGCTTGTTGCCCAATCGACGGTTGACCTCCGCAACCTCGATATCCATGGCGCAACTCCGCACTTCTTGGCCCGATGCCCGACGTACGAAGCCTCCTGTCGATAGTCGACTAAACCTCCGGCTCAACATCCAATATCCTGACGTGATCACCTCCGGCGCAACGTCAATTCCTCCAGCGTCAAGCAATGTCTAATCTGATCGATAGTAGACTGTGTAACTCAAAACGCAGTTAGACCACAAATCACACTCAATTAGTTTCATCATCAAAATCCGAGATTCAACAATCTCCCCTTTTTGATGATGACAACTAATTGATGACCGAACGAGTTAACCATAACTCCCCGGAGTTTAACACAAACTCCCCCTATCAATATGCAATTGATAGAATCCTTGGATTATCCCAAATCCAAGTAACATTCATCACAATGTTAAGAGAATCCATTTAAACCATCATGCAAATATATAAAATATTCAAGCATCATTACATTGCATGAAGTCATCAATCTACTTCTCCCCCTATGTCATCAACAAAAAGGAGAAGTAGCATTATAGCTAGTTTAAAAGATATACAGATTTTTACAACAAACTAGCTTGCACTTTGCAAGATATGCAGATTTTTACAACATCATACAACATTTTGCAATACAACATTATATTATACCATTCAATCATAGCAAGTTTCAAAGATGGGCAATGATGGTAATTTTCACTTGCCTGTTGAGATGTGCAAGTTGCACTTTCTTTGCTTCCTTTGCATGTTTCTAGCTAGCAAAATTTTTCTTTACGATACACAAGCTAGCAATTAATCTTCTCCCCCTTTGTTTTGTCAAAAAGTGGAGTACAAATAGCCAATGCTTTGATCATGACAAAATAACAAATTTACAATATGAATTTTTAGCATATTAAGTAACGAATTCAAGGGAGTCAAAAATCAAGATATGAGATAAAAAGATGATAAGCAAGCAATCAATAATGATAAGCAAGCTAACATACTTTGCGACACGCAAGTTAGCTTCCTTTCAATTCTTCTCTTTTGTAACTAAGTTTCACCTTTGCAAGCTATCAACTTTTGTTTGCAATGAGCTAGCAATTATGTATGATCACTTTAAACATATATGCTAACTTTTCATACAAATATAAAGGCATGGCACGTGTAACATTCCAAATTTTCGAAGTTTTGCATTTTGCTTCTTTCAAGATAGCAATATTTGTATCCTTTGAAATAACAATCCTTCTTCTTCTTGTGAAATTGCAAGGTAGTAATTTTTCTCCCCCTTTGTCTTTGTCAAAAAGAAGGGAGGACTAAATGGCTAAAAATTTCAATCATTATACAAGTCATTTTTCATATCAATTATAAATTTGCATCAATAAAAATATACATCAATTGTTCAATCATTACATGATGCAAATAAGACAACAATGCAAAGAAATCATGTCATGATGGATATCAATATATAAATTCAACAAGGATCACAACCAAAAGATATCATTCATGATTCATAATTTTCTTTTTAGCAAGATCAAAATTCATATTTATCAATTTTTTTAATTAAAGATAAATATCATACAACCAAGAATCATGATATATAAAAGTATATCAATCTCATAGATCAAGTCATGATTCATAATTTATCATAAAAAAAATTAATTTTCAATCATTGTACAAGGCAAAGAAATCATATCACTTCTAGGATCATGAAATATATGACATCAAGGCTCATGATCCATTTGAAAAGATATAGCATAAAGAGTAACTTGATTCATGTATAAGATTTTTCATCAAGATCACATTTCATAAGAATCAAGAAATCAAAATCACAAATTCATAAAAATTCAAGTATTGAATTCCGAGAAATCAAAAGACAAGATACAAACGATCTTGATTTATAAAGAACTTCAAGTTATAATTTGCAAGATCATAATTTCACTAAAATATTTTCATTAGCAAAGAATCACATGAGCACTTGATTGTTGCATAAATAATTTTATTGCATCATGATTTATAAAATTTTACAATGTGAATCATATGTGGTAAAATAGCAATAATATCAATCATGATTTATTGGATAGTAAATTGAAAAGAGAACAATTTGTTTCATGCATCTTGATTCACACAAGTCAAGTTATGATTCCAAGAGATTAAGAGATGAATCAAGAATCTTTAACAAGTCTTATTCAAATTCATAAAAGATATCAAGAAGAGCAACATTTCTTGTACATCGATATTCAAACCATGACAAGTGATATATCAAACATTTGCATTAATATTTCAATCATCAAATCATGTGTATTGAAACATAGGAGAAAAATCAAATTGTGCATGTACAATGTTTCAATCATCAAAACATATTTTCTCAAATTGAGTAACAATAAGTTAAGAGAAAATAATTTATTTTTTTTTTTTCAACAACATGGGAGAAAGACTAAGATCACAATGTAGTTTAAGCTCATTCAAATCAAATTATTAACTTGGAACTCATAATCGAATCATCAAAATTGAGATTCATAAAATATCATAAAATCATTAATCTCGATAAGATAGGAAAAATATCTTCTTTTTAAGTTGTTTGTTTCATACAAGTATGCTCATGTTTCTAAAATGAGTATCAAATTTAAGACCAAAACATGAGTTTGTCATCAAGATTTAATGTCTTTAAATTCTCATGATATCATAAAATCATTAAGCATGACAACCAACTATCATTATCAATGATGATTACATAAGGTATGTCCAATTATATATATGAAATTCATCATTGTATTACTTTGAAATACAAGTTGTCATGTAGTCCATTAAGATCAAAAGCATTACACGTAAAGCATCATGATAGTGCAATTTCTCATTTTTGTGTTCCATTTCAAGTGATTTGACGTTCATATGAGTGTACTCATGTTTTTCATATAGATCCAAAAAGTAAGTTTCAAGAGAAATCATTAAGACCGAAAACATGAAGCACATTTTTTAAAATATTCATCATGTTTATTTTCATGAGATTCACAAGACTCATAACATGAATTTATTCATCTCAATAGAATAAAAAAAGATATTTTCATTTTAAGCAATTTGATGTGAGCATATTCAAATTTTTTATGAAAACATGTATCAAAATAAAACACAAGCTTAGTCATAAAATCGTCAAGACCAAATATGTAAAAATGATAGCACACTTTCAATTTTTATGTTAAAAGGCCATGTTCAAATTTTTGCCAAAATCATGCATCTATTTATAAATTCGAAAAATATGTTTCATCATCACAATATGACACTTTATTACTTCAAAAGCTCATGCATGATATAAAATCATCAAGCATCATATTTGGAGACAATGTAAACCATCAAGATACACATGCATGGATTAATCCTAAGCATTATCACAAATCTTGCATCATTCATATGTTTACTTTTTAAAAATACTATAAAGAAAAGCATAATATAATTTCGAATTTTTTTTTAATTTCTAAAAACACAAGAAAAGCATTAAAAAAAATTCCTACTAACTAAGTTAAGCATTTATGGAAATCGTCAAGTAATTTCAAAATAATTCAAGGAAGTTAAGTTACTTACCTCATTGTCGAAGCTCATTAAAGCGTAGTTTGCTTCTTCTTTCCTTGATTCTTCTTGGTGAGTCTTCTTCTTCTTCATTGGTCTCTTCCTCCGTTCAAGTTCATTTGTGTTTTTTAATTTTTGTTTAATGAACTTGTTAACATTCATTGTTATGTGTTCAATGTCTTCATTGTCCTCATCACTTGAGTCATTACTCAAGTGGCATTTCATAGTTCGGAGTTCAAAAACCATCTTGTTCTTTAGAAGGTGGTTCATGTGTTCATCATGTTCATCATATTCATCATGTTCCATTTCATAGGTCTTTAAAGACCCAATGAGTTCATCAATAGAATAATTATTTAGATCCTTTGATTCTTGAATCGCCGTTATTTTAGGATCCCACCATTTTGAAAGGGATCTTAAGATCTTGTTAGTGAGTTCAAAATTCGATTTGTTAAAGCTAAAATTTGTCTAAAATCAAATTTGTTAAAGCTAAAATTTGTGATGCATGCCAACTAGAAAAACACATAAAGAGTAGCTTCAAACCTAAAAATTAAGTGAGTATCTCTATACCATTATAATTAATTCATATGGATTTATTTGGGCCTATTGACATCACAAGTCTAAGAAGTAGTAAATATACTTTTGTGATTGTTGATGATTATAGTAGATATACTTAGATATACTTCTTGGCAAATAAAAATAATTATTTTAAATATTTTATTAAATTTTATAAATAAGTTCAAAATGAAAAATATTTTATGATTTCTTCTATTCGTAGTGATCATGGTGGTGAATTTAAAAATCATGAGTTTTAAGAATTTTATTATTTGAATAGGTATGACTACAATTTTTTTGCTCCAAGAAATCCACAATTGAGTTCTTAATGTTAGTGCAGTGGAAAAGTATGATAAATTCGTGTGATTTCGAAAAACTTCGTTCGATAAAAATCACATTTCAACTAAAATCGATTTCAATTAAAACGTATCGGAAACACGGTTAGGCCTTGAATTCGGCTCAATTCAGTCTAATCTCGGACCCAATTAGCTCCTAATATGGTTAATGGGATTACCTCTCAATATTAACCCTAATTGCATGCTAATTATGAAATCTAAGATATTTTCTAAGCAAAACATAATCTGACACGTCAAGGCTTCTTCTGATAAGCTTCCAGCAAACTTTCAGCAGTCTTTCGATAAACCCTCGGACAACTTCCAACGGACTCCCAGCAAGCTCCTGGAGTTCACGACGATCTTGGCGAGTTCCGATGAGTCTTCTTTGGCAAGCTCCGATCTTTCTCGGTGAGCTTCATGAACTTTCAATGAATCTTTCTGGTGAACTTCCGACAAACCCTTCGGTAAGCTCCCAACTCATGCTCGGCTAGTTCTAGTAGCATTTTCGATGAATCTTCGAACTTCAAACAAACTCTGAAACTTTCAACGATTCGATCATACTTGACTTTGGCACTTCATTTCGTTTTATGCCTTCATTACTATCATAGTTAATCCTACGTACTAATTAAGCCTTAACCCTATTTTAATCTAGACAATTATTATAACTAATCAACATCCTGTTTCCCAGCACGTCATTGGTCGGCGCTTCGTTCAATTCTTCGGTGCATCATCCTCTCTTGCGGCCTGTTGCCCAATCGGTGGTTGACCTCCGCAACCCTAATCTCCTTGGCGCAACTCCACTCTTCTTGAGCTAATGCCCAAACTCTTTGTCCAAAGCTTTCTATCGATCATCGATCGGACCTCCGGCTCGACGTCTAATCTCTTGACATGATTTCATCTGGCACAACGTTGATTCTTCTTGTGTCAATTATCTAATATTGATCAATAGTAGACCTATGTGACTCAAAACATAATTAGATAACTAAAATATAATCAATTAATTTCATTATCAAAATCTGAGATTCAATAATCTCTCTCTTTTTTACGATGATAACTAATTGATGACGGAGTTAACCTTAACTCCCAGAGTTTAAACAAACTCCTCCTATCAATATGCCATATTGATAGCACCCTTGGATTTAAAAAATCCAAGTAACATATCATTAAAAATTCATGTAAATATGCATGATCATCAATCTACTTCTCCCCCTTTGTCATCAACAAAAAGGAAAAGTTGCATCTAGCTAGTTTAAAAGATATGTAAATTTTATAATCATACTTGCAAGATTTACAACATTCAATCATAGCAAATTTTTTACTTGTTTCTTGAGATGTGCAAATTTGTACTTCATTTCTCATGATAGGCAAGATAGCAATTGTTTCTTCTCTTTTGAGAAGTGCAACTTAGTTTTGTCTTGATAGTCAATTTTCAAAATGTTCAAGATGATAAGTTCTTTCTTTTCAATGATCGAGTTAGCAAATCTTTTTCATTGAAGTGTGCAAGCTAGTAATTTTGCTTTGTGATGCTAGCAATTCTTGCTCCCCCTTTATCATGTTAGGATCAAGAGCAACATTAAGAGGGGCGGGCGGGGGGGGGGGGATGAGATGTGATTTAGTGCAGCGGTAAAGTATGACAAATTCATGCGATTTCTGAAAACTTCATTCGATAAAAATCATGTTTCGACTAAAATCGATTTCGATCAAAGCGTATCGGAAACACATTTAACTTGAGAGTGTTTAGAGATGAAGAAAGGTAGTGAGCAAGTAGAGCAGCGAAGTGAAGATGGTTTGCAATAATGTAAATTTGCAAGAAGCAAACGCAAACTATTTTTATAGTGGTTCGGTATCCGACCTACGTCCACTCCCGATTCCTCTTCACTTGAGACCATCGGTTTTCCACTAGTAGTTCTCCTTCCAATGAGTGAGAACTAAGTCCCTTACAGCTCAATTCTTCTTTTACAGGTTCAGGAGATCAACATCTTATAAGCAATCTCTCCTCACTTTAAACTGAAAATAATCTAAGTCTAGAGGAGGGATTTCTCAAGTGAATTTTATAGTGTTTCTCTACTTTCAAATTCTCTGTGCTTATGTGTTCAACCTAGGGATGAGAGGGGTATTTATAGGCTCTAATTTGATTTAAACTTGGAGTCAAAAACCTTCCCATCCTAGATTTTTTAGGTACTAGCGATACCACTACTTGTCACTAGCGGTACCACCACTTGTGCACATTGGTTTTGTCAGTGTACTGGGTGGTACGACTGCCCAAGTACACTGACACTGGGCGATGGAGCCGCCCAAACTCAGTCTAGAAGACTGAGCCTTCAGGCGGTTCCACTACCCACCAAGCGGTGCCACCGCCTGACGTAGCACTAGGGCACTGTTTGGGCCTTTCATCTGGCCCAACACAATCCTAATTCGAGCCTAGTTGGCCCCTACTAGGGTTAAAGGGATTACCTCCTAATCTTAACCCTAAGTACATGCTAACTATAAAATTAAAGATATTTTCGAAGCAATAACTCAATCCGGCACGTCAAGACTTCTTTCGACGAGCTTCCGACAACTTCCGGTAGACTTTTGATGAACTCTTGGACATCTTCTTATGGACTCCCGACGGGCTTCCAGACTTTACGATGATCTTGGCAAGTTTCGACGAGTCTTCTTTGGCAGGCTCTGATCTTTCTCGATGAGCCCTGCGAACCTCCGATGAACTTTCTAGCGAACTTCCGACAACCCTTCGGCAAGCTCCTGATTCATTCTTGGCCAATTCTGGCAACACTTCCGATGAACCTTCAGACTTCCGGCTAACTCTCAAACTCCCAACGATTCGATCGTACTTGACTCTGGCACTTCGTTTCGCTTTATACCTTCATCGCTATTGTAGTTAATCTAGCACACTAATTAAGCCTTAACCCTACTTCGATCTAGACAATTATTACAATGAATCAACATCCTGTTGCCCGACACATCATTGGTCGACGCTTTGTTTGGTTCTTCGACGCATCGTCCTCTCTTGTGGCATGTTGCCCAATCAGTAGTTGACGCCCGCAACCCTGATCTCCTTGGTGCAACTCTACTCTTCTTGGCCTAATGCCCGATTTCTTTGTCTAAAGCCTTCTGCCAATCGTCGACCAGACCTCCGGGTCGACGTCTAATCTCCTGACATCATTTTCTCCGACGCAACATCGATTCTTCCTACGTCGATTCTTCTTACGTCAATTGTCTAATCCTGATTGATAATAGACCTATGTGACTCAAAACACAGTTAGACAACCAAAACATAATCAATTAGTTTCATCATCAAAATTTGAGATTCAACAATCTCCCCCTTTTTTATGATGATAACTAATTGATGACGAAGTTAACCTTAACTCCCGGAGTTTAACCAAACTCTTTCTATCAATATGCCATATTTATAGACCCCTTGGATTTCAAAAATCCAAGAATATGTTATAAAAAAACATTCATGCAAAATCATAATTTCAATAAACATATAATGCATGAACATCAATCTACTTCTCCCCCTTTGTCATCAACAAAAAGGAGAAGTGGCATCTAGCAAGATTAAAAGATATGCAAATTTTACACCATTAGGCTAGATTTGCATCACAATATTCAACATTCAATCATAGCAAGTTTTTAAAGTTCAAGTATAGAAATTTTTCACTTGCTTCTTGAGATGTGCAAGTTTGCACTTCGTTTCTCATGATAGGTAAGTTTGCACTTTGTTTCACTTGTTTCTTCTCTTTTGAGAAGTGCAACTAACAAGTTTTCCTTTCTTTGCATGCTAGCAATTTTTCCTTTCTTTGCGATGTTCGAGCTAGCAATTTTGCTTTCATTTGTAATCCATAAGCTAGCAAACTATCTCCCCCTTTGTTTTTGTCAAAAAGAAGGGAGGTTTACAATGACATAGTCTTCTTCCTTTTTACAACAACTTTTTATGTCAAATAATTTTGCATCAACTAATTTTTCACATAAATCTTTCAATCAACATATGATGCATACAAGGTAAAAATGCAAAGAAATCATGTCATAAAGGATATCAATATGAAAAATCAACAAGGATTAATTCGTGAATAGCAAAAGTTATAAATTCAAGAGTCCATGAATCATTTCAATAAATCTCCTTTTTAGCATGTAACATAAAGAATTCTTAGGAGATAAAGAATCTTAAAGAATCAAAGGCATTAAGTATAAAGATCATGATTCTTTTAGATGGTTTTCTATTCAAGCACAAAGCATCTCATCAAGATCACGATATAGATCAAAATTCTCTTAAAAGGATCTTGATTCAAAAAGAATTTGAGTTGTAAATCCGAGAGATCAAGATCATGAATTGTAAATATTCTCTTTATCATCAATTTTCAATTCATGATAAAGGGTATACAACCAAGAATCATGATATATAAAAACATATCAATATCAAAGATCAAGTCATGATTACAAATGCTAACATATTTTCTTTCCCTTTTTTTCATTGTCGAAAAGAAGGGGAGGAACATGTTAGGTCTCAGATTTTGATGATGAAACTAATTGATTGTGTTTTATTATCTAATTGCATTTTAAGTCATGTAGGTCTACTCGATCAGGATTAGACAGTTGACATAGGATGAATTAGCATTGCGTCAGAGGAAATCATGGCAGGAGATTGGACGTCGAGCCGAAGGTCCGATCGACTATCGGCAAAAGGCTTCGAACAAAGATATCGAGCATCGGGCCAAGAAGAGTGGTGTTGCACCAAGGATTTCAAGGTTATGGAGGTCAACCACCGATTGGGCAATAGTCCACAAGAGAGGACGATGCGCTGAAGAACCGGACGAAACGCCGACTAATGACATGCCAAGCAACATGAGTTTGATTCGTGTAACTAACTAGATCGAAGAACAGTTAAGGTTTATGTGTGCAGGATTAACTACAATAACAATGAAGAATAAAGCAAAACAAAGTACCAAAGTCAAGTACGATGGAATCGTTGGGAGTTCGAGAGTTCGATGGAAGTCCGAAGATTCATTGGGAATGCTACCGAAACTAGCCAAGATTAAGTAGGGAGCTTGCCAAAGGGTTTTCGAAAGTTCGTCGAAAAGATTCATTGGAAGTTCTGGAGCTCATCAAGAAAGATTGGAGCTTGTCGAAGAAGCTCATCGAAACTCTTCAAGATTATCGTGAAGTCCAAGAGCTTGCCGAGAGTCCATAGAATGGTGTCCGAGGGTTCGTCGGAAGACCGCCGAAAGTTCACCAGAAGCTCGCTGGAGGAAGACTTGATGTGTCAGACTTTGTATTAGCTTCGGAAATACCTTTAATTTCATAGTTAGCATATAATTAAGGTTAGGATTATGTGTTAATCCTATAACCCTGGTAGGGGCCAACTAGGCCCGGTAATGGACTGGTTTGGCCTAGGTTTAAGGCCCAACTAGAAGTGCTGAACTTTGTCTAGTAGTGGCACCGCCACAAGTCTAGCTCTTAGGATGTACTAGGTAGTGATATCACCCAGTGGGCGGTGGTACTGCCCAGTACATTGACCGTGGTAGTGTGCCAAGTGGTAGTACTACCTGATTGGGCGGTGGTACCGCCTAGTGTCAGGGTCAAACTAGCGGTGGTACCACCAATACCTGGTAAACCCAAGATGGGAAGGTTTTTAGCTCTAAGTTTGAATCAGATTGAAACCTATAAATACCTCTCCCATCCTTGGGTTGAACATACAAGCAAAGAGATTGTGAAAGGAATAAAATGCTGTAAAAATCCTTCTAAACATCCCTCCTCTAGTTCTCATTTGTATTCCATCGAAAGAGAGGAGTGAAGTGCTTGTAAAGGTTGCCTCCTAAGCCCGTCAAAAAGAGAGAGTGCTATAAGGGAATTGGTCTTCGCTTGTTGGAAGGAAGACAACTAGTGAAAAAGTTGGTAGCCTCAAGAGAAGAGGAATCGGGAGTGGACGTAGGTCGTATGACCGAACTACTATAAAAATCAGGTTTGCATTTACTTATTGTTCTTTATATTTCAGCAAACCTTACTTACTTGGTACTCTACTTTCTCATCTCTTTCTTACGAATCATTTTAAGTCTAAATGCAATCAAAATCAGATTTCATCGAAATGAAGTTTTCAACGTACGAAGTTTCCAAAATTGTTTAAATCATCAAAATTTGTAATACTCAACCATTGCACTAATTCACCCCCCCCCTTTTAGTGCCACTCTAGATCCCAATAATTAGTATCAGAGCTACGTTGTTTCTCTTTCGGATTCATACCCTTGAGAAATGACTCTTCACGGCTTTCAAGAGACTTTTTCGATCATTCATCCTTTATTGTTTAACGGATCTGACTGCACATATTGAAAAACTCGAATGAGAGTTTTCTTGATTTCTTTAAATTTGGATTTATGGAACGTTATTGAAAATGGTTTTCAACTTCTCTCTAAACTGATAAATGAATGATCGGAATTAGAGAGAAAATCTTTTTTGTTAAATGCAAAGGATATGAATGCCTCATTTTACACCTTAGATAAAAAAACGAGTTTAATCGGCTTCAACTTGCGAAACGGCTTTTGATATTTAGCGCATACTTAAAATCACGCACAAGGGAACTAGTAGAGTCAAAGACTCGAAGGTAAACCTCTTATTGCATGATTTTGAGCTTTTTCAAATGGAATCAAGTAAGACTATTGATGACATGTACACCCATTTCACGGATGTTGTCAATAGTCTAAGAGCCCTTGGTAAATCTTTTTCAAATTTTGATCTCATAAACAAGATTTTAAGATTCCTTCCAAAAAGGTGGGATCCGAAAGTAATCGTAATACAAGAGGCTAAAATTTTAAATAAATTTTCATTCGAAGAACTAATTGACTCACTAATGACACATGAAATGAGCTTCGTGGAACTCGATGAACACATGAACCACATTCTAAAGAACATGAAGGATTTGGAACTTTGGACAAATGGATTACACTTGATTGATGGCTCAAGTGATGAGGACAATGATAAACTTGAACTTCAAACACTAAAATTTAAAAGGTTCATAAAATAAGAATCTAAAATAAAAAATGAACTTGAATGGAGGAAGAGGCCAAAGAAGAGAAAGGCGCCCAAGGACAAATCAAGTGCATCCGAAGGCAAAATGACAAATTGGGCTTTGACAACTTTCGTCAACGAGGTAAGTAACTCACTCAAAATACTTTTACCTTATTTTAAAATTACATGATGTTTTTCATGAGTGATTAATTTAGATAGTAGGAAATAAAAATTATTTTCAAAAATATATCATGCTTTTCTTTCTAGTATTTTTGAAAAGTAAAAATTATGATTGATGATTGGCTGATTTATGTAATTCCATGCATATGATTTCCGTATCGATTTTTGATTTCAATCTTGATGTATGGTTTGACATAATAAATCAATTAGCATGATTATGTTTGTACACCTAATAGGATTAACCCATGACTGTGTATTTTAGTTTTCATGCTTAATGATATCATGCTTAATGAGGATTCAAAGTAATGAAAATTAAAATCCTATGTTTTGGAATAATATGTTTTTGGTATTATTAGTTTTCATAATGAAAATTATTTTTCAGATTTATAAATTGTTACATGATTTTGGCAAAATTTGAGCATGATTCTTGATTAATTTTTTTTAACACTAAGCTAGAATCATGAAGGAAAAATCTTGTTAGAATAAATAACAATGAAAGAATGAATGTTAGATAATTTTGGTGAAGCTTTATGAAATCATGCCTGAAAATTAAAATGATATAATAAAAATGTTAAATGTTTGTATCATACTTGTGTTGGGATCTAGAGCGACACTAAGAGGGGGGGGGGGGGTGGGGGTGTAGATGGGGGTGAATTAGTGCAGCAGTAAATAATAATAAATTCAGTGATTTAAAAATGTGCTTTCGGAAACTTCATACGTTAAAGCCTCTTCGCTCTTCTTTTTCCGAAGCCTTCTGCCAATCATCGACCGAACCTCCGGCTCAACATCCCATCTCCTAACATGATTTTCTCTAGTGCATCGCTGATTTATCCTGCCTCAATTATCTATTCCTGATCAAGAGTAGACCTGCGTAACTCAAAATGCAGTTAGATAACCAAAACATGATCAATTAGTTTCATCATCAAAATCTAAGATTCAACAACTTGATGATTTAAAATAATAATCGTATGTTATGGATTAATATGTTTTCGGTCTTAATTGCTTTCATGACATTTTTTTTTTAATGACGTGTTATGTTTTTGGCATTGATGATTATGACAAAACTTATGAATCAGATTTATACGATGATGCTTTTGGTTCTAAATATAATGCTTGCATATCAAATAGGATTAAAAGATAAAAAGCAAGCATATTGATGATTTCATCTTTAATATGATGCATGGTTTTTATATGAAAAACTTGAATATACTAGTATGAGATCAATCACATGAAATAAAACACATAAAAATTGAAAATGTGTTATCATGATGTTTTATTTTTATTGTGTTTGGTCTTGACGGCTTTATGATGAAACTTATGTCTTGGTCTTAAACATGACACTCATCTTTGCATGTTCTAAATCTCTTAAGTTAAATTTGTGTTGAAAGATGATGCATGCTTAATGTGTTATATTTTTCGACTTGATGGTTTTTATGATGAAGTTTGTCTTCCACCTTTATACGTTAATACTTATTTTCTTTTAAAGGAAAAAGGTTTACTTATAAGAAATGAATCACTTAAATAGAAACATATAAAAAAGAAAAAGGCATGATTATATAAAATAATTCATAAAAAAATACATGATTCTTGAAATTTGTCTATCTCTAAAGTTTTCGATTTTTCGATAAAAGACAAATGATGAATCCATGTATATTTTGTGAATCTCTTATGAATGAGATTTTGATGATGTGTTAAAGAATCCATTTATATGAATCTATGAAAATAATTTTAATAATGAGTATGGAGTTGTCAAACTGAACTTGAATGAGTTTTCTTTTAATGATTCTTGACTCCTCTCTTAATCTCTTAGAATTATGACTTTTTGAGATATATATAATGCTTGAATCAAGTTCTAAAAGATTTTATTTTGCTATAAAGAAATTTTATTGAAATCATAATCTTGACAATTATAATATGAAGTTCTTTATATATCAAGATCGTTTATCATGCTTCTTCCGATTATCAAAAGAAAATTTTTCAAATGAAATGTAACTTGTCTTTTGATTTCTTGAAACTTAATACTTGAATTTTTATAAATTCATGATCTTGATATCTTGATAATTGAATTTTTATACATAATGTGATCTTGGTATCATGATACTTTGACTTTGTTTTTGTGAAATCTTGATGAGAATTTTTATGCATGAATCAAGTTGTTCTCTTTGCTATTTGCTACCAAATGAATCATGATTGATATCATTGCTATTATACCTCCTATGATTCATGTTGTAGAGAAAGATTTCATAAATCATGATGCAATAAGAATTCTTATGCAATAATCAAGTGCTCATGTGATTCTTTTATCTTGATAATTATAACTTGAAACTTTTATAAATCAAGATTGTATACCATAATTATTTCATTTATCAAAAGAGAATTTTCCAAATGAAATATAACTCGTCTCTTGATTTCTCAAAACTATATAATTGAAATTTTTTTGTGATCTTGATGACTTGATATGTTACTTGATTTCTTGATGGCTTCTTGATGATTCATGACTTCTATTTTTAAACTTTCAGAATTACAACTTTATTTTGTCGGAATCATGACTTATTTGGTTTGAATGCAATCGATGATTTTTATTTGATACTCAAAATTTTCCTTTGATCTTGATGACTTGATGCATTAATCATATTCTCATATGATTATTTCACGAATGAGATAATATGAATCATGTCTTGATCTTGATCTTGCTAAAAAGATCACTTATGAACCATGAATGACATCTTTTGGTATTGATCTTTGTTGATTTTTCATATTGATACCCTTCGTGACATGATTTCTTTATATTTTTGCCTTGTATGCATAATGTGATAACTAATGTATATTTTGATGCAAATGTATTTGAAAGTGAATGTAAGGAAAACTTTGTTTTCCCTCCCTTCTTTTTCACAATGATAAAGGAGGAGATAGTTTGCTATCGTGTACTTCACGAAATAAAGCAAAGATTGATAGCTTGCACATTTCAAAAGTTGTTCTCTTAAACATCACAAAGAGAAGCAAAGAAGTGCTATCTCAATAGAAGCAAAAATGCAAAACTTAGAGAATTTGCAATCTTACACTTGCCATGCTTCTATGCTTGTAATGAAAAGTTAGCTTGCATGTTTAAAGTGATGTCATTTTTGTAAAAAAATTACTTACTAGCAAAGGAAAGCTAGTTGCACTTCTCAAAAGAAAAGGAACAATTGCTACCTTGCAATCTCAATAGAAGCAAAGTGCAAACTTGCACTAGAAGCAAGAATTGAATTGTTACAATTACACATCCTTAAAAATTTATCAAAATTGAATGTTTTAAAGTGATGTATGTTGAACATCTAGATTGATAGCTAGTATGATTTTAAAACTTGCATATCGTTTAAACTAGCTATGATGCAATTTCTCTTTTTTGTTGATGAAATAGGGGGAGAAGTAGATTGATGACTTCATGCATTGTATTGAATATTTTATATATCTGCATTATGGTTTGATGTTTCTCATAGCATGTAATGAATGTTACTTGGATTTGGAATAATCCAAGGTTTCTATCATTATGGCATATTGATAGGGGGAGTTTATTTAAACTCAGGGGAGTTAAGGTTAACTCTATTATCAATTAGTTATCATCATCAAAAAGGGGGAGACTGTTAGGTCTCGGATTTTGATGATGAAACTAATTGATTGTATTTTATTGTCTAATTATATTTTTAAGTCACGTAGGTCTACTCAATCAGGAATAGATAGTTGACACAGGATGAATCAATGTTGCACCAGAGGAAATCATAGCAAGAGATTGGATGTCTAGCCGGAGGTCCGATCAACAATCAACAGAAGGTTTCGGACAAAGATATCAGGCATCGTTCCAAGAAGAGTGGTGTTCTACCAAGGATATCGAAGTTGTGGAGGTCAATCGTCAATTGGGCAACAAGCCACAAGAGAGGACGATGCGCAGAAGAATTAGATGAAGCACCGACCAATGATGTGCCGGGTAACAAGAGGTTGATTCGTGTAACTGACTAGATCGAAGTAGAGTTATGGTTTATGTGTGCAAGATTAACTATGATAATGATGAAGACATAAAGCAAAACAAAGTGCCGGAGTCAAGCATGATGGAATCATTGGGAGTTCGAGAGTTTGACGGAAGTCCGAAGATTTATCGAGAGTACTACCGGAACTGGCCGAGAATGACTAGGGAGCTTGCTAAAGGGTTTTCGGAAGTTCACCAAAAAGATACATCGGAAGATCGTGGAGCTCGCTAAGAAAGATCGGAGCTTGCCGAAGAAGCTCGTCGGAACTCTTCAAGATCATCGTGAAGTCCAGGAGCTTGTCGGGAGTCTGTGGAATGGTGTCTGATGGTTCATCAAAAGACCACCGAAAGTTCATCGGAAGCTCGCCAAAGGAAGACTTGATGTGCCATACTTTATATTAGCTTAGGAAATATCTTTAATTTTATAGTTAGCATATAATTAGGGTTAGGATTATGTATTAATCCTATAACCCTGGTAGGGGCCAATTGAGCCTGGTAATAGATTGGTTTGGGTCGGGTTTAAGGCCCAATCAGAAGTGCTGGACCCTATCTCATGGTGGCGCCACCAGACTAGGGTTGTGGCACCACCCCAGGTCCAGCTCCCTAGGACGTACTGGGCAGTGGTACCGCCCAGTGTCAGAGCACCTAAGCGGTGGTACCGCCTAGTACACTGACCGTGGCAGTGTGTCAAGCGGTAGTACCAACAAACTTGGCGGTGTTATCGCCCAATGTTAGAGTCAAACTGGTGGTGATACCGCTAGTGATAGGTGGTGGTATCACCAGTACCCGGTAAACCTAGGATAGAAAGGTTTTTGACTCCAAGTTTGAATCAGATTGGAGTCTATAAGTACCCCTCTCATCCTTGGGTTGAACATACAAGCACAAAGATTGTGAAAGGAACAAAATACTATAAAAATCCTTCTAAACATCCCTCTAATTCTTATTTGTATTCCACCAAAAGAGAGGAGTGAAGTGCTTGTAAGGGTTGCCTCCTAAGCCCATCAAAAAGAGAGAGCGCTATAAGGGAATTGGTCTTAGCCCGTTGGAAGGAAGATAACTAGTAGAAAAATCGATAGCCTCAAGAGAAGAGGAATCAAGAGTTGACGTAGGTCGTATGACTGAACAACTATAAAAATCGGGTTTGTATTTACTTATTATTCTTTATATTTTAGCAAACCTTATTTACTTGCTACTCCACTTTCTCATCTCCTTCTTACGAATCATTTTAAGTCTAAACACAATCAAAACCGGATTTCATTGAAACAAAGTTTTCAACGTATGAAGTTTTCAAAATCATTTAAATCACTAAAATTTATCGTACTCAACTGCTGCACTAATTCACAACCCCCCCCCCTCTTAGTGCCGCTCTAGATCCCAATAGAATAAAGGCTCAAAATATTTCAATCATGAGGCATACAAGCCATAAAGAAATTATGTCATGAACACCAAAAGACATTTTATCAAGATCACATTAGAAAGATATTTTAAAATATATATATATATATCACAATCATAAATATCGATATATCAAGATCATGACTTAGATTGTTTTTCTCTTTAGTGAATGAAGAGAAGGAGTCATGAAAGAAAAAGAATTTCGATTCCCATAAAATGTATCTCAATTCAAAGGTCCAAGAAATCAAGATCAAGAAAAAGAAATTTCTAGTAGGGAATAAAAAATTATCGATTCATACATTCAAATTATCATTGCTTATCATATATAGTTTCAAAATGAAAAAAAAATCATCAAACATGATTCAAAACATTCATCACAATTTTTAACTTATTCAAATCATCGAATCATCAAAATCAATATCATAGTTTATGAGATTCAAAAAGAATTCGAATAGGTTCATCACTAAAAAGATAGAGATAAAGCGATTTTAATAGATGCTTTCGTCTTTTTGTGATTTCGTTTCATGTTTTGATTTCATATGAACATGCCTTGTCTTTTTATGTCAAATAGAAACAAGTATCAATGTTTAAGACTTAAAGGTAAATTTTGTAAAATAAATCATCAAGCATAATTCCATAATTTTCAAGCATGATAACAACCTTTTAATATTTATATTTCATCGTTATCAAAGATGCTTTCATAAGGTATGTTTAAATTTTTCATTCGAAAGCCATATAAATCCAAAATTATCATCAAAATCTTTCATTCGGGAATTTTATTAAGAGCAACGTAGATTGACTACATGTGAGCATGCTCAAGTCTTTTTGTATAAAAGATGTGTGTCAAGTTTAAAACCGAAACACAACTTTTGTTATTAAGACCAAAAATATGACACAACATCTAAAAATTTCATCACAAAAATGATTAAGAACTGTTAGGATCGAAAAGGCACTAAGAGGGGGGGGTGAATTAGTGCAGCGGATTAAATATGTAACTTTGAATCCGATTTCGTATAAAGACAAGTTAGTAGGAAGACTTCGATTCGTTGAAAGAGAACTTGTAAGAAGTTGCTTGAGTAAATGAAGCAGCAAGGAACTAAACAATTTGCAGCTAAGTAATGAAATGATTCAGAAAAGTAAACACTCACACATTTATGAACACAATGATGTATAGTGGTTCGGTCAAATGACCTACATCCACTCTTGAAGCCTTCCCGATGAGGCTCCGCACTTCCACTAGCAATCCTTTGAAGGGGAAGGACCAATACCCCCTTTTTTACAACCCTTTACAAGAAGTTCACACTCTTACAAGATTTCTCAAGAAGAAGAAGGAGGTGAACACTTAGCAAGAACAAGACTCTTCAAGACTTATCAAAGACTCAAAAATAAGATTCTAACTCTCAAAAGGGTTACCCTTTCAGCTGAAAAGGGGGGGTATTTATAGATCCAAAATGGATTCAAAATTGGGCTCCAAATTTGAAATCAAATTTGGAATTCCCGGGTCTGGGCGGTACTACCGCCTATTAGAGGCGGTACTACCGCCAAGAGCAAAGGTGCTACCGCCGAGAGTAGGGGTTTAGCGGTACTACCGCCGCCACCATATGGCCGGCGGCGGTACTACCACTCCAGTGTCAAGCGGTACTATCGCCTAGCACACGGTTTGCTAGGCGGTGCTATCGCTTTGCACAAAGCGGTTCTACCGCTGGCGCTTTTTTTGCTAAATGGGTCTTATTCAAAGCCCAAAAAGCCTAGTAAGGGCCCGGTTGGCCCCTACTAATTAGAGCAATATTAATTCGAAATCCTTGCCCTAAGTACATGCTAACTACGAAATTAAAAATATAATTAACAATGATTTAAACTGACTTTCTTCAAGTCTTATTCCGGTGAGCTTTTCGTTGAGACTTCGGCGGTCCTCCGATATTTCCCTCGGATTTCTTTCGACGGGTTCCCAGCATGCTCCCGGCTTGTAAGTCACGCTCAACGAGTCTTCGACAAGCTTCCGAACCTTCTCGGCAAAGTTTCACAAACCTTCAACGATCTTTGTGACGAACTTCCGAAAACTTCGGCAAGTCCCTGATTCGATCTTGATTGGTTCCGGCAGCACTTCCGATGATCCTTCGGACTTCCGATGAACTCTTGAACATTGGACGGACTTAACGTCGGTAAATCACTTTATGTTTCTGACCCATCGTAGTTAATCCTGCACACTTATCTTTGACAATATGTATTAGAACAAGTAACCATCAATTGACTTCGTCATCAAAATCCGAGATTCAACAATCTCCCCCTTTTTGATGATGACAATCAATTGATGATGGAGTTATTCTTAACTCCCCCTATCAATATGCCATATAATGAGAAGGTAAAGACATTTGAATTCATTCTCTTGAATTCATCCAAAACCGATAAGTTACTTACGTTGAACTTATCATCATGCTTAATCAGCTTGAGGTTTCATTCGTAAACAATATCAAAGCATGACATTTAATTTCAAGTCAAAGGATGAAAACCATTTATCATTTTGACAAAAGATACCAAAAATTTTGAGATTACAACAAGGAACTCATGATTGAAAAGAGTGACAACATATTAGATAAATCATGAGATGAAAATTTGTCATATCAATCAAAAGATGCCATAAACATTTATCGTAGGAATCTTTCAAACATTGGATTGTGATGTATTGCATTACTTCATTTGCAATGCTTTTCAAAGATTGCAACCTGTTTTTGACACTAAGCATGGCAAGAGAATTGAATTGCAATAACAATTCTTACGACACATTTTTCATTTCATTACACTGTATAAGTCATTTTTCAATACAATGCATGAGTTATTTATCAAGTTATCAAAATATTTTGCTCATTAAAGCCATATTTAAAAAGTCATCAATTTCATATTTTTCTCCCCCTTTGTCATCAACAAAAAGGAGATGACAAATCCAAAAGATGTTTGATCATTTATACAGTGAAAACCATGATCGCAAGGCTAAAGGATACATTATTAAAGCCAATCAATAAAAAAAGTGAGAGAGATCAAAATTCATGAAGAGATTCAAGAATGAAGTCATAAAAATTTTAACTGTTAAAAAAAAAACAACATCATGAAGGCAACATCATGAAAACTTTTCGATTGAAAGATGAGTTCTTTCATAATATTTTATGATCAATGAAAGTTTCATATATCAACTTTGAAGGTATAAAGGTGAAACTATCAAAGTTTAAATGTTTTGAAAGACATGCAATATTTAAACATTAGGACAAATTTAGCATGCCTAATTCTCTTCTAATGAAGTCAAATTATTCTTCATTTAGGGGTTTTGTGAAAATGTCCGCTAATTGGTGCTTTGTATCAATAAATTCTAAAGTGACATCATTATTAGCTTACATGATCTCGTATAAAGTGATGCCTAATATCAATGTGCTTAGTTCTTGAGTGTTGAATGGGATTTTTTGTTAGACAAATAGCACTTGTGTTATCGCATTTTATTGGAATGTTTTTTAAATTTATTCCATAGTCTTCTAAAGTGTTTTTCATCCACACAACTTGTGCACAACATGCACTTGCAGCTATATATTCGGCTTTCGCCGTAGATAGTGCGACAGAATTTTGTTTCTTGGAAGTCCAAGAAACGAGTGCATGTCCTAAAAATTGGCATGTTCCAGATGTACTCTTTCTATCTATTCTACATCCACCAAAATCCGCATCTGCATAGGCTATCAAATTAAAGTCATCAGATTTTGGATATCATAATCCTAGATTAGAAGTACCTTTAAGATATCTAAAAATTCTTTTAATGGCTTTAAGGTGAGACAACTTAGGATTAGCTTGAAATCTCGCACAAAGTCCCACACTAAACATGATATCTGGCCTAGTTGCAGTAAGATAGAGCAGTCGCCTATCATGCCCCTATATGTCTTTTGATCAAAATTTTCTCCATCTTCATCCAAGTCTAACTTGGTGGAAGTACTCATTGGAGTGTGGATGGCTTTTGAGCTGTCCATATTAAATCGTTTTAACAATTCTAATATGTATTTAGATTGATTAAGAAATATGCCATTACTAAGTTGTTTAATTTGTAATCCAAGAAAGAAGGTTAACTCTCCCATTAGACTCATCTCAAATTCATGACTCATAGACTTGGCAAAAGATTCACATAGTGATTCATCCGAAGAACCAAAAATAATATCATCAACATAAATTTGAACAATAAGAAAATTATTTTTAAAATGTTTAATAAACAATGTAGTATCAACCTTGCCTTTAGTGAAATCATTTGAAATTAAAAAGGAACTAAGCCTCTCATACCAAGCCCTAGGGGCTTGTTTTAGACCATATAAAGCCTTAGTTAGCTTAAACACATGGTTAGGGAGAAGAGAATTTTCAAATCCAGGTGGTTGTTCGACATACACTTCTTCAGAGATAAAACCATTTAAGAATGCACTTTTGACATCCATTTGAAATAATTTGAAATCATTACTACTAGCATAGGCAAGGAGCATCCTAATGGCTTCTAATCTTGCCACCGGAGCGAAGGTTTCTTCGTAATCGATACCTTCTTCTTGGTTGAAACCTTTGGCCACTAGTCTAGCCTTGTTTCTAACCACGATACCACATTCATCTTGCTTGTTTCTAAAGACCCACTTAGTACCAATAACTAAGTGGTCATTTGGTCTAGGAACAAGCTTCCATACCTCATTCCTCTCAAATTGATTCAATTCTTCTTGCATTGCGATAACCCAAGAATCATCTTTCAAGGCATCATCAATGCATTTTGGTTCAACTTGAGAAAGAAAAGCGGCATGGGCACAAAAATCTTTGAAAGAAGAGCGAGTTTGAACCCCTTTCGATGCATCTCCTATAATTAACTCCTTGGGATGAGCATCTACATACTTCCATTCCTTGGGTAAGGAAGTTTGGGAAGAAGATGCATCCAAGTTGTCGTTTTGAGGAGAGGGTTCATTCAAATTCAAATTATCAAAGCCAAAATCATTATCAAAATGTTTTTTCTTAAATTCAGAATTTTCATTAAAAACCACATGAATAGATTCTTCTATAACTAAGGTTCTTTTGTTGAAAATATGAAAAGCCTTAGAAACGAAAGAATAACCAAGAAATATGCCTTCATTGGATTTTGCATCGAATTTTCCTAAGGCATCCTTTTCATTTAAAATAAAGCATTTACAACCAAAAACTTTAAAATAAGAAACATTGGGTTTTTTATCATTCCATAATTCATATAGAGTTTTAGATAGGGATGGTCTCACTAGAACTCTATTCATAACATAGCAAGCCGTATTTACGGCTTCGGCCCAAAAATATTTTGGTAAATTGTATTCATTTAACATGGTTCTAGCCATTTCTTGCAAACTTCTATTTTTCCTTTCCACTACTCCATTTTGTTGTGGATTTCTTGGAGTAGAAAAGTTATGATCATATCCGTTAATTTCACAAAAATTTTGGAAGTCATGGTTTTGAAATTCACCTCCATGATCACTTCGAATTGATGATATCATAAAACCCTTTTTATTTTGAGTGAGTTTACAAAATTTAGAAAAATATTTGAAGCAATCACTTTTATGAGCCAAGAAATAGGTCCAAGTGTATCTACTATAGTCATCCACAATTACAAAGGCATATTTGCTACCTCCTAGGCTTGTTATGTCAATTGGTCCAAATAAGTCCAAATGGATCAATTGCAATGGTCTAGTGGTGCTAATTTGATTTTTGATTTGAAACAAGTCTTTATTTGTTTTCCTAGTTGACATGCATCACATACCTTGTCCTTAACAAATTTCATGTTTGGGATGCCTCTTACTAATTCACTAGATGAAATCTTAGAAATTAGTTTCATGCTTGCATGGCCTAATCTCCTATGCCAAAGCCAAGCATCATCATTCAAAACCGAAAAACACATTTCATTACATAATTCATCAATATTTATGGTGTAGACATTGTTTTGCTTTAAAGCAATCATGGATATGTTATTGTTTGGTTTTTCAATAATGCAAACATTAGATTCAAATCTAACAACATAGCCTTTATCGCACAATTGACTAATGCTTAAGAGATTATGTTTTAAGCCATCAACTAACAAGACATCATCAATTGAAAAACTTGATTTGTTACCAATGGTTCCTTTGCCAATGATTTTACCCTTGTTGTTGTCTCCGAAGGTGACATACCCTTCTTCTTTGCTAGAGAGCATAGAGAAATGAGATGGATCTCCGGTCATGTGCCTTGAGCATCCACTATCAAGATACCATTTCTTGCTCCTAGCTTGTGAGTTTGTCTACAAAAGAGGATGGTTTTTAGGTACCCATTTAATTTTGGGTGCCCTACTAATTGATCTACTTAATTTGTAATTTGGCATTGAGTTGTTTATGGTTCCTTTGGGAACCCATATTAATTTTTGTGGACTAATTTTCTTGAACGGACATTTGTAAGCAACATGTCCCGTTTTACCACAAAAATTGCATTTCAAATAGGGTGATACATGCAATGTGGATCCTTTAATGAAGGTAGTAGGATTTTGATAAGATCCACTCACAAATCCTATTCCACTTCTATTTCCGACGTGACCCTTGTTTGCAAGGATCATGTCCAAGCCCTTGCTACTGACCTTGAACTTGTTTAAGGTCTCTTTAAGTAGCAAGTTCTCCTTTTTTATTTTTTCTAAGTGCTCACACTTAGACCATGGGGGTAGAGAAGGAGTTTGTAGGTTATTGAACTTATTTTGTAATAAAGCATGCTCTTTCTTAAGCAAATTGAATTTCTTACTAATAGTTCTACATTCATCAAATAACTCATGAAAAGCGATAGAAAGCTCATCGAAAGATAATTCTTCACTAAATAATTCACTAACCTCTTCTCCAAGGGCCATTAGAGCGAAGTTAGCCTCCTCTTTGTTGCTTGCCTCTTCGACCTCGGAGTCACTTGAATCATCCCATGTAGCCTTGAATGCTTTCTTCTTCTTGGGTTGCTTCTTCTTGGCTTGAGGACATTCATGCTTGAAGTGTCCCGGCTTTTTGCATTCGTAGCAAATAACTTGGTCCTTTTTGTGTTCAAATTTATTTTTTGTGTCGTTTTTAAACTTGTTCTTTCTTATAAATTTCTTAAACTTTCGAGTCAAAAGTGCAATGTCTTTGTCACTGTCCTCATCACTTGATGTTCCTTTCAAGTGGTCTTCTTGTGTTCTAAGTGCCATATCCTTCCTGTTCTTTGGAAGGGGGTTCTCAATCTCTTCATGAGCATGGCACGTCATCTCATAGGTCATTAGAGACCCAATAAGTTCTTCAAGCGGAAATATTTTAAGATCCTTGGCCTCTTGAATGGCCGTAACTTTTGGATCTCAACACTTTGGAAGAGATCTTAAGATTTTAGTTACCAACTCAAAGTTAGAAAAACCTTTACCAAGAGCCTTAAGTCCATTGATGACATCTGTAAAGCGGGTGTACATGTCTCCAATGGACTCATTTGGTTTCATCCGAAAAAGTTCATAAGAGTGCACAAGAATGTTGATTTTGGACTCTTTCACTCGGCTAGTGCCTTCATGAGTGATTTCAAGAGTGCGCCAAATATCAAAAGCCGATTCACAAATAGAAACCTGATTAAACTCATTCTTATCAAGCGCACAAAATAAGGCATTCATAGCCTTTGCATTGAGAGCAAAAATCTTTCTTTTCGACTCATTCCACTCACTCATCGAAAGAGAAGATTTTGCAAATCCATTTTCAACAATATTTCAAAGTTCAAAATCCATAGAAATGAGAAAAATCCTCATACGAGTCTTCCAATACGTATAATCCGACCCATTAAACAAAGGCGGACGAGTAATGGAGTAACCCTCTTGCATACCGGAGTAGGCCATCTCTCTTGGGTTTTAAACCAATATGAGAGCAAACCTTGCTCTGATACCAATTGTTAGGATCGAAAAGGCACTAAGAGGGGGGGGTGAATTAGTGCAGCGGATTAAATATGTAACTTTGAATCCGATTTCGTATAAAGACAAGTTAGTAGGAAGACTTCGATTCGTTGAAAGAGAACTTGTAAGAAGTTGCTTGAGTAAATGAAGCAGCAAGGAACTAAACAATTTGCAGCTAAGTAATGAAATGATTCAGAAAAGTAAACACTCACACATTCATGAACACAATGATGTATAGTGGTTCGGTCAAATGACCTACATCCACTCTTGAAGCCTTCCCGATGAGGCTCCGCACTTCCACTAGCAATCCTTTGAAGGGGAAGGACCAATACCCCCTTTTTTATAACCCTTTACAAGAAGTTCACACTCTTACAAGATTTCTCAAGAAGAAGAAGGAGGTGAACACTTAGCAAGAACAAGACTCTTCAAGACTTATCAAAGACTCAAAAATAAGATTCTAACTCTCAAAAGGGTTACCCTTTCAGCTGAAAAGGGGGGGTATTTATAGATCCAAAATGGATTCAAAATTGGGCTCCAAATTTGAAATCAAATTTGGAATTCCTGGGTCTGGGTGGTACTACCGCCTGTTAGAGGCAGTACTACCGCCTAGAGCAGGTGGTGCTACCGCCTAGAGCAGGTGGTGCTACCGCCTAGAGCAGGCGGTGCTACCGCCTGGAGCAGTGTGGCCGGGCGGTACTACCGCCGCTTAGCCATGTGGCCGGGCGGTACTACCGCTCCAGGCTGGGCGGTACTACCGCCTAGCACACGGCTACCAGCGGTGTTATCACTGCACAGCGCTTCTACTACTGGCGCTTTGCTTTGCTAAATGGGTCTTATTCAAAGCCCAAAAAGCCTAGTAAGGGCCCGGTTGGCCCCTACTAATTAGAGCAAGATTAATTCGAAATCCTTGCCCTAAGTACATGCTAACTACGAAATTAAAAACATAATTAACAATGATTTAAATCGACTTTCTTCAAGTCTTATTCCGGTGAGCTTTTCGTTGAGACTTCGGCGGTCCTCCGATATTTCCCTCGGATTTCTTTCGATGGGTTCCCAGCATGCTCCCGGCTTGTAAGTCACGCTCAACGAGTCTTCGACAAGCTTCCGAACCTTCTCGGTAAAGTTTCGCAAACCTTCAACGATCTTTGTGACGAACTTCCGAAAACTTCGGCAAGTCCCTGATTCGATCTTGATTGGTTCCGGTAGCACTTCCGATGATCCTTCGGACTTCCGATGAACTCTTGAACATTGGACGGACTTAACGTCGGCAAATCACTTTATGTTTCTGACCCATCGTAGTTAATCCTGCACACTTATCTTTGACAATATGTATTAGAACAAGTAACCATCAATTGACTTCGTCATCAAAATCCGAGATTCAATAAGAACAAACACATAAAGTATCTTTAAGCAAAAAATTTGATTCATCATGATAATACATTTTGCTTCCCTTTTTTATGTGTTTCAATTAAGGTGAACATGTTCAAAGAAGATGTCAAGCATCACATTTGGATTTGAAAGCATCATCATGACCACTTTTCTTTCATTCAGAAAATTTATGAATAGCAATGTGGGTTAGGTCTTTTAGTTTTACAATTGATTTCAGAAAGACATGTATCATCGTATAAATCCAAAACAAAGTTTCGTCAAAACCATCAAGACCAAACGCATGAAACATGAAACATCATGATAGTATATTTTCCTTTTTTATGTGTTTCATTTCATGCAAATTGATTGTTTTCATACGAGTATGCTCAAGTTTTTGTATAAACAATGTGTATCAAGTTTAAAATTAATAAGCAAATTTCATAAAATAAATCATCAAGATACACATGATTTTACATTTTCATTATATCATTATGAAAAGTAATATAGAAATCATAAAGATAAATATTCATGGATTTAATCTTGTTAGGTGTGCAAGCATGAGATGCAATTATCATGATAATTAATTTTTGTGTCAAAGCCATACATCAAGATTGAAACCGAAAATTGATATGAAAATCATATATGTGGAATTGTATTAGATGTACAATCATTATCACAAATCATGCAAGTGTTTATTATTTTTTTTATTTTTACTTTTCAAAAACACTAAAAGGAAAAGCATGATAGATTTTTGTAAAATAATTTTTCTACTAACTAAATTAGGCATTCTCATGACAAGCGTTAAGTAATTTCATAAGGTAAGAGGGTTTTGTTTGTGTTGCTTACCTTGTAGTTGAAGGTCGTCAAAGCGTAATTCGTCTCTTCGTTACTCGATTCTTCTTTGCTTGCTTTCCTCTTCTTCACTTTAGTGCACTCATCTTTGGAGCATTTTGGCTACTTGCGTTCATAGCAAGAGTTGTTCTTTTTAGGTTCATTTGTATTTTTTAATTTTTATTTTTTGATCATTTTAAATTTTAATGTCAATTGTTCAAGATCCTGAATATTGTTCTCATCACTTAAGTCATTACTCAAGTGGCATTCTCTTGTTTGAAGTGTCAAATCCTTTCTATTCTTTGGAAGGTGGTTCATGTGTTCATCGAGTTTCAAAAAGCTCATTTCATAGGTCATTAATGACCCGATTAGTTCTTCCAATGGAAACTCATTTAGATTTTTAGCTTCTTGTATAGCGGTTACTTTCGGATCTCACCTTTTTGGAAGGAATCTTAAAATCTTGTTTACGAGATCAAAATCCAAAAAAGATTTACCAAGGGCTCTTAGACTATTGATGACATCCATAAAATAGGTATATATGTCGCCAACAGTCTCACTTGGTTCCATTCGAAAAAGCTCAAATCATGCATCAACAAATTTATTTTTGAGTCTTTGACTCTATTAGTACCTTCGTGAATGATTTCAAGAGTATGCCAAATATCGAAAGTCATTTCACCAGTAGAAACATAATTAAATCCGGTTTTATCCAAAGAGTAAAATAAGGCATTCATAGCCTTTGTATTTAATGAAAAAGTTTTTTTTTCTAAATCCGACCATTCATTCATTGGTTTAGAAGGAGTTTGAAAATCATTTTCGATGACGTTACATAAATCTAAATCTAAATAAAGTAAGAAAACTCTCATTCAAGTTTTCCAATAAGTGTAGTCCAACCCATTAAAGAAGGGAGGACGAACGATCAAAAAACCCTCTTGAAAGCCGTGAAGAGCCATTTCTCATGGGTGTGAATCCAAAAGAGAAATAACGTGATTTTGATACCAACTGTTAGGATCAAGAGTGGCACTAAGAGGGGGCAGGGGGGGTGAATTAGTGCAATGGTAAAGTATGATAAATTCGTGTAATTTTTGGAAACTTCATATGATAAAAATCATGTTTCGACTAAAACCAATTTCAATTAAAGCATACCAGAAATATATTTAACTTGAGAGCATTTAGAGATAAAGAAAGATATTGAGCAAGTAGAGCAATGAAGTGAAGATGATTTTCCATAACGTAAATTTATAAGAAGTAAACGTAAATTATTTTTATAGTAGTTCGATCATCCAACCTACGCCCACTCCCGATTCCTCTTCACTTGAGGCCACCAGCTTTCCACTAGTAGTCCTTCCAACGGGCGAGGACTAAGTCTCTTATAGCTTAATTCTCCTTTTACAGGTTTAGAAGATCAACCTCTTACAAGCACACTCTCCTCACTTTAAATTGAAAATAATCTAAGTCTAGAGGAGGGATTTCTCAAGTAAATTTTATAGTGTTTCTCTACTTTCAAATTCTTTGTGCTTGTTTGTTCAACCTAAGGATGAGAGGGGTATTTATAGGCTCTAATTTGATTCAAACTTGGAGCCAAAAACTTTTCTATCCCAGGTTTTTCAAGTACTGGCGGTACCACCGCCAGTACACAATGGGCGGTACCATCGCCTAGACTCAGTCTAGAAGACTGAGCTTTCAAGCGGTTCCACCGCCCACCTGGTAGTGCCATCGCTTGACCTGACACTAGGGCACTATTTGAGCCTTTTATCCAGCCCAACACAGCCCTAATTTGGGCCTAGTTGGCCCTTACCAGGGTTAAAGGGATTACCTCCCAATCTTAATCCTAATTACGTACTAACTATGAAATTAAAGATATTTTCTAAGCAACAACTCAATCTGTCACATCAAGACTTCTTTTGGCGAGATTCCAGCAAACTTCTGATGAACTCTCAGACATCTTCCGACGGACTCCCAGCAGGCTCTCAAGCTTTACAATGATCTTGGCGAGTTCCGACGAGTCTTCTTTAGCAAGCTTCAATCTTTCTCAACGAGCTCCGTGAACTCCCGATGAACTTTTCAACGAACTTCCAACAACCCTTCGATACGCTCCAAATTTATTCTTGGCCAATTCTGACAGCATTTCCGATGAACCTTTGGACTTCCGACTAACTCTCGAACTCCCAATGATTCGATCGTACTTAACTCTGACACTTCGTTTCACTTTATGCCTTCATCGCTATCATAGTTAATCCTGCACACTAATTAAGTCTTAACTCTATTTCAATCTAGACAATTATTACAACAAATCAATATCCTATTGTCCAGTATGTCATTGGTCGGTGCTTCATCCGGTTCTTCAGTGCATCGTCCTCTCTTGTGGCCCGTTGCCTAATCAGTAGTTGACGCCCATAACCCTCAATTTTGAGCTTAAAGAGGAGTTACTTAAAGTCATATACTTTAGAAAATATAAGAAAAGACTTAATTGTCATGAATGAAAAACTAAAACATTGCTTAGAAGAATTAATTGATAGTAATGATATAATAGAATCTCTTAAAAGGAAAATAAGTTTCTATGACAAATATTAGAAAAATTAAAATCAGAAATAAGTCACTTAATATGATTTTTGCTAAATAAGGTTATGTATTTAGAAAAGAAGCATTAGCTTCAAAAGTAGTAGCATATATCAAAAGCAAATCAAATTTATAAAAAGATCCATACTATTCCTCTTAAAGTTAAATGTAATTTTGGTGGAAAGGTTGATCATTATGCTTACACATGCTTTTTTTAAAAAGCATAATTATCATAAATTAGTTTGGGTTTCTAAAATAACCATAAGTAATTTAAAGCCAAAAGACAAAAAAAGGTAGATCTAACTACGAAGAACTCAAATTTAAATAGGTACCTAAAATAAACTCCTCTTTCTTGTAGGTCTATCTCCAAATAAGAGCTAGGAATAAAAGATGGTATCTTAATAGTAGATGCTCAAGGCATATGATTGAAGATTTTATAAACTTCTTAAAGCTTACTAACCGAGATGAAATATATGTTACTTTTGGAAACAACAATAAAGGAAAAATCATTAACATTAGAAATATTGATAACAAATCAAATCTCTTTATTGAAAATATACTTTGATAGATAGTTTAAAACATAAATTAATAAGAATCAATCAATTTTATGATAATTATAATATTAAAAATGAATCTCATGCTTGCATTATAGAAATACTAAGTAAGAATAAATCTATGATAGCCTTAAAAAGTGATCATGTTTATACTATTAATCTTGACGATTTTCATAATATAACTTGTTTTTTGATTTTGTATGACTTTGGCATAGGAGACTAGGACATACTAGTATGAAATTAATTTTATAAATTGGAACTAAAAAACTTGTAGGAGGAATGCCTAAAATTAAATTTGTTAAAAATAAAATTTGTGATGTATGCCAATTAGGAAAATATATGAGTAGTTTCAAACCTAAAAATAAAATAAATACCCTAGACCAGTATAACTAATTTACATTGATTTATATGGACCTATTAATATTACAAGTATATAAGATAGTAAATATAATTTTGTAATTGTTGATAGCTATAATAGGTATACTTGGATATATTTCTTATCACAAAAAATGATTGCTTCAAATATTTTATCAAGTTTTGTAAATATATTCAAAATAAAAAAGATTTTTTGATTTTTTCTATTCACAATGAACATGGTGGTGAATTTAAAAATTATAATTTTAAAAAATTTTATGATTTGAGTGGGTACTACTATAATTTCTCCACTCCAAGAAATCTATAACAAAATGAAATTATTGAGATAAAAATAGAAGCTTACAAGAGATGACAAGGACCATGCTTAATGAACATAGCCTACCCAAATACTTTTGGGCTAAAACTGTTGACACAGTTTGTTGTATCATGAATAAAATTTTTATAAGATCTCATTTATCTAAAATTTCTTATGAATTATGGAACAATAAAAGATCCAACATCTCATATTTTAAATTTTTTTATTATAAATATTTTATTTTAAATGATAATGATGCCTTAACAAAATTTGATATAAAATTTGATGAAGACATTTTGCTTGGATATTCCTCTATCTCGAAAGGTTATCAAGCTTTCAATAAGAAATCTTTAATTATTGAAGAATTTTTATATTATTTTTTATGAATCTTTTAAAGCTAAGAAAAATAATTTTGATAATAATTTTAAATGTAATAAATTAAATTTTAATGAGGATTATACTCTCTAAAGCAACTTAGATATATTTACTTCCGAAGAAACCTTATATAAAGAATGAAAGTATATAGATGCATATCTTAAAGAGTTAATTATTGAAGATATATCAAAAGGTGTTCAAACTCATTCTTCGTTAAAACATATTTATATAAGTACTATTTTTTTTATCTCAAACTGAGTCTAAATGCATTGATGATGCTCTTAAAGATGACTCATGGGTCTCGCAATGCATAAAGTACTAAATCAATTTAAAAGAAATAAAGTTTGAATAATTATTCCCAAACATAGTGATAATCTTATAATTGATACTAATAAATCTTTAAGAATAAGCAAGATGAAGGCATTGTGGTTCAAAATAAGATTAGATTGGTGGTCAAAAGTTTCAACTTAGAGGAAGATATAGATTATGAATAAATATTTGCTCTTGTGGCTAAACTTGAAGCTATAAGGATATTATTTACTTATATATATTTTAAAATTTTTAAATTATTTTAAATGGATAATAAAAGAATTTTAATTATTTTATTTCCAAAGAAGTTTTGTTGAATCTCGAATTTTGATGATGAAGTCAATTGGTGAATTATTTGTTCTAATCCATATTGTCGAGATAAGTGTGCAGGATTAACTATGATGGGATGAAAACATAAAGCGATTTACTGAGGTCAAGTTCGTTGGGAGTTCAAGAGTTCACCAGAAGTCCGAAGGATCGTCAGAAGTATTGCCGGAACCAACCGAGATAGAATCAGGGACTTGCCGAAGGTTTCGGAAGTTCACTGAAAAGATTGTCGGAGGTTCGCGGAGATCACCGAGAAGGTTCGAAAGCTTGCCAAAGACTCGTTGAGCTCGTCACAAAATCCGGGAGCATGCTGGGAGTCCGCCAGAAGAAATCCGAAGGAGTGCCGGAAGTCCACTGGAATTTCGCCGGAAAGCTCGTCGGAAGTAGACTTGAAGAATGTCGGTTTAAATCACTTAGAATTATGTTTAAATTTTATAGTTAGCATATAATTAGGGTAAGGATTAGAAAATAATCCTTTTTAAACCTAGTCGGGGCCAACCGGGCCCTTATTGGGCTGAAAATGTGGCCCATTCAGCTTTACTGAATGGCCCGGGCGGTGGCATCGCCCAGGTTGGGCGGTGCCACTGCCCGGTGGCCGAGAGCACAAGCTGGGCGGTGGAACCGCCCAGGCTAGGCGGTGGCACCACCTAGTGGCCGAAAGGCTGGGCGGTGGAACCTAAAATGAATTCAAATTTGGAGATCAAATTTGAATCCTCTTGGGGTCTATAAATATCCCTCCTTTCTCAACAGAAAGATGACCATGTTTGAGAGTTAGAATTGAGCAAAATCTTTGGCTAAGACTTATTTTCGATAGCTAGTGTTCACCTCCCTCTTTTTGTTTAAAAAATCTGTAAGAGTGTGAACTACTTGTAAAAGGGTTGTAAGATGGATATTTAGTCCTTCCCCTTCAACAAGATTTGTTAGTGGAAGTTGGAAGTCTCATCGGAGAAGGCTTCGAAAGTGGATGTAGGTCAATGACCGAACCACTATATATTATGGTGTTCTTGAATGTGTGAGTGTTTAAATTTTTGAATCGTTTCTTTACTTAGCTGCAAATCGTTTGATTTTCATCTCCTTTACTCAAACAACTTCAACTAAGTCATCTTTCATTGAATCAAAATTTCCATACGAACTAACTATTTACAAAATCGATTTCAAACTTACGAGTTTTAATCCACTGCACTAATTCACCCCCCCCCCTCTCTTAGTGCCTCTACAATCCTAACAATTGATATCAGAGCAAGGTTCACTCTCATATTTGGTTTAAAACCTAAGAGAGATGACTTATTCCGGCATGCAAAAGGGCCACTCCATTACACGTCCGCCTATGTTTAATATGTTGGATTATATGTATTAGAAGACTCGTATGAGGATCTTTCTTATTTCCATAGATTTTGAGCTTTGGAGCATCGTCGAAAATGGTTTTTAAAAATCTTTTCTTCCGATGAGCGAATGGAATGAATCGGAGAAGAAGACTTTTGCTTTAAACGCAAAGGCTATGAATGCCTTGTTTTGCGCTCTTGAAAAAAATGAATTTAATCGCGTCTCGATTTATGAATCGGTTTTTGATATTTGGCGTATTCTTGAGATCACTCATGAAGGCACTAGCTGAGTGAAAGAGTCCAAAATCAACATTCTTGTGCATTTCTATGAACTTTTCCGAATGAAACCAAGTGAGTCCATCGGAGACATGTACACCCACTTCACAGATGTCATCAATGGACTCAAAGCACTGTAAAGGTTTTTCTAATTTTGAACTTGTAACTAAAATTTTAAGATCTCTTCCAAAGAGTTGGGATCTAAAAGTTACGGCCATTTAAGAGGCCAAGAACCTTAAAACTTTTCCTCTCAAAGAACTTATTGGGTCTCTAATGACCTATGAAATGACATGTCATGCTCATGAAGAGCTCAAGAACCCCTTTCCAAAGAAGAGGAAGGATATGGCACTAAGAACACAAGAATACCACTTGAAAAGAACATCAAGTGATGAGGACAGTGACAATAACATTGCACTTTTAACTCAAAAATTTTAAAAATTTATAAGAAAGAACAAATTTAAAAATGAAAAAAATAAACTTGAACATAAAAAGGACCAAGTCATTTGCTACGAGTGCAAGAAGCCGAGGCACTTCAAAATTGAATACCCCCAAGCCAAGAAGAAGCAACCAAAGAAGAAGAAAGCATTGAAGACTACATGGGATGATTCAAGTGACTCCGAGGAAGAAGAAGCAAGCAATAAAGAGGACGCCAACTTCGCGCTAATTACCTTAGGAAAAGAGGTTAGTGAGTTACTTAATGAAGAGTTATCTTTTGATGAACTTTCTATTGCTTTTCATGAATTATTTGATGAATGTAGAACTATTAGTAAGAAGTTCAATTTATTAAAGAAAGAGCATACTTTATTACAAAATAAGTTTGATAGTCTCCAAACTCCTTCTTTACCCTCATGCTCTAAGTGTGAATACTTAGAAGCAATAAAAATAAGAACTTGCTACTCAAAGAGACCATAAATAAGTTTAAGATTGGTGGTAAGAGCTTGGACATGATCCTTGCAAACAAGGGTCATGTCGGAAATAGAAGTGGAATTGGATTTGTGAGTGTATCTCACCGAAATCCCACCACCTCCATTAAAGGACCCACATTGCATGTATCACCCCATTTGAAATGTCATTTTTGTGGTAAAATTAGACATGTTGTTTATAAATGTCCGTTTAAGAAAATTAGTCCACAAAAATTGATATGGGTTCCTAAAGGAACCATAAACAATTCAATGTTAAATTACAAAATTAGTAGATCAATTTGTAGGGCACCCAAAATCAAATGGGTACCTAAAAACCATCCTCTTTTGTAGACAAACTCACAAGCTAGGAGCAAGAGATGATATCTTGATAGTAGATGCTCAAGGCATATGACCGGAGATCCATCCCATTTCTCTATGCTCACTAGCAAAGAAGAAGGGTATGTCACCTTCGGAGACAACAACAAGGGTAAAATCATTGGCAAGGGAACCATAGGTAACAAATCAAGTTTTTCAATTGATGATGTGTTGCTAGTTCATGGACTAAAATATAATCTTTTAAGCATTAGTCAATTATGCGATAAAGGTTATGTTGTTAGATTTGAATCTAATGTTTGCATCATTGAAAATCCAAACAATAACATATCCATGATTGCTTTAAAACAAAATAATATCTACACCATTAATATTGATGAACTAAGTAATGAAATGTGTTTTTCGGTTTTGAATGATGATGCTTGGCTTTGGCATAGGAGATTTGGCCATGTAAGCATGAAACTAATATCTAAAATTTCATCTAGAGAGTTAGTACGAGGGATTCCCAATATGAAGTTTGTTAAGGACAAAGTATGTGATGTGTGTCAATTAGGAAAACAAATAAAAACTAGTTTCAAACCAAAAAATCAAATTAGCACCACTAGACCATTGCAATTGATCCATTTGGACTTATTTAGACCAATTGACATAACAAGCCTAAGAGGTAGCAAATATGCCTTCATAATTGTGGATGACTATAGTAGATATACTTGGACCTATTTCTTGGCTCACAAAAGTGATTGTTTCAAATATTTTTCTAAAATTTGTAAACTTACTCAAAATGAAAAAGGTTTCATGATTTCATCAATTCGGAATGATCACGATGGTGAATTTCAAAACCATGACTTTTAAAAATTTTGTGAAACAAATGAATATAACTATAACTTCTCTACTCCGAGGAATCCTCGACAAAATGGAGTAGTGGAAAGAAAAAAATAGAAATTTGTAAGAAATGGCTAAAACCATGTTAAACGAATATAATTTACCCAAATATTTTTGGGCCAAAGCCGTGAACATAGCTTGCTATGTCATGAATAGAGTTCTAGTAAGACCATCTCTATCTAAGACTCCGTATGAATTATGGAATAATAAAAAATCTAATGTTTCTTACTTTAAAGTTTTCAATTGCAAATGCTTTATCTTGAATGAAAAGGATGTCATAGGAAAATTCGATGCTAAATCCGATGAAGGCATCTTTCTTGGTTACTTTTTTATTTCTAAAGCTTTTCGGGTTTTCAACAAAAGAACCTTAGTTATAGAAGAGTCTATTCATGTAGTTTTTAATGAATTTTTCAATTTTAAGAAAAATGATTTTGATGATGATCTTGGTTTTGATGATTTGAATTTGAATGAACCCTCTCCTCAAAATGACAACTTGGATGCATCTTCTTCCCAAATTTCCTTACCCAAGGAATGGAAGTATGTAGATACCCATCCTAAGGAGTTAATTATAGGAGACACATCGAAAGAGGTTCAAACTCGTTCTTCTTTCAAAAATTTTTGTGCCCATGCCGCTTTTCTTTTTCAAATTGAACCCAAGTGCATTGATGATGCTTTGAAAGATGATTCTTGGGTTATCGCAATGCAAGAAGAATTAAATCAATTTAAAAAGAATGAGGTATAGAAGCTTGTTCCTAGACCTAGTGACCATTTAGTTATTGGTACTAAATGGGTCTTTAGAAACAAGCAAGATAAATGCGGTATCATGGTTAGAAAAAAGGCTAGACTAATAGTCAAAGGGTTCAACCAAGAAGAAGGTATCGATTACGAAGAAACCTTCCCTCCTTTGGTAAGATTAGAAGCCATTAGGATTCTCCTTGCCTATGATAGTAGTAATGATTTTAAATTATTTCAAATGGATGTCAAAAGTGCCTTCTTAAATGGTTTTATTTTCGAAGAAGTGTATGTTAAATAATCTCTCGGATTTAAAAATTTTCTTTTTCCTAATCATATATTTAAATTAACTAAGGCTCTCGATGGACTAAAACAAGCTCCTAGAGCTTGGTGTGAAAGGCTTAGTTCCTTTCTTATTTCAAATAATTTTACAAAAGGCAAAGTTGATACTATATTATTTATCAAATATTTTAAAAATAATTTTTTAATTGTTCAAATTTATGTTGATGATATTATTTTTGGTTCTTCAGATGAATCACTATATGAATCATTTGCCAAGTGTATAAGTCATAAATTTGAAATGAGCCTAATGGGAGAATTAACCTTCTTTCTAGGATTGCAAATTAAACAACTTAGTAATGACATATTTCTTAATCAATCTAAATATACATTAGAATTATTAAAAAGATTTAACATAGATGGTTCAAAAGCCATAAATACTCCTATGAGTACTTCCACTTAGTTAGATTTGGATGAAAATGGAGAAAATTTTGATCAAAAGACATATAGGGGAATGATAGGTAGCTTGCTCTATCTTACCACGACTAGATTGGATATCATGTTTAGTGTAGGACTTTGTGCGAGATTTCAAGTTGATCCTAAGCTATCTCATCTTAAAGCCGTTAAAAGAATTCTTAGATATCTTAAAGATACTCCTAATCTAGGATTATGGTATCCAAAATTTGATAACCCAAATTTAATAGCTTATGCGGATGCTGATTTTAGTGGATGTAGAATAGATAGAAAAAGCCATCCAGAACATGTCAATTATTAGGACATGCACTCATTTCTTAGTCTTCCAAGAAACAAAACTCGGTTGCACTATCTATGATCGAAGCTGAATACATAGCTGCAAGTGCATGTTGTGCACAGGTTATTTGGATGAAAAATATATTAGAAGATTATGAAATTCATTTAAAGAACATTCCCATAAAATGTGATAATACAAGTGCTATTTGTCTAACCAAAAATCCTATTCAACACTCTAGAACTAAGCATATTGACATTATACATCACTTTATATGAGATCATGTCAATAGTAATGATATCACTCTTGAATTTATTGATACAAAATATCAATTAGCGGACATTTTCATAAAACCCTTAAATGAAGAATAATTTAACTTTATTAGAAGGAAATTAGGCATGTTTAATTGTCCACGTGAATGAGCTTCATTATATGTCTTTTTTTTCAAAATTTTGACTTTCGTGGATTTGCCTTCCTCTTTTTGATTTATATTTTAAAGAATGATCTAAGACATCATTCTATCTTAAATTAACACATTAAAACTTCTAAAAACTAAATTAAAAAATTAAAAAAAAATAAAAAAAAATTTTAACCGATGGTAGCACCGCCTAGGTGCTCGGCCCCCAAGCGGTGGCACCGCCCGAACACCCCTATATTTAAGGGGTGTGTTAGGGTCGGTGGTGGAACCACCCCCAACTCCGAAATTCCTTCTTCTTCTTCCCCCAAGTCCCTCTAATCGTCTCCACATCATTTTTTCTTCCTCTAAAAAGCCTAAGAAAGAGTTTTTTCTTAGATCAAGATCTTCACCTCCCAAGGAAATTCAAACAAGGTAAAATCTAAAATTTTCCCTTCTCTTCTCATTATTTGGTCTTTTCCTTATCGTTTCTTCTTGATCTATCATCATGAATAGATATGGCTCCTAAGAGATCATCAAGAGGTAAAGGGAAAAGGTTGGAAGGAGATTCCTATGACTAAATCCTCTTTAGATCTAATGAGGTAGCTCTAAGGTATCCCAATTTTGAATCTAAAGCCATACATAAGGGAAAACATGTTGATCTAGGTGAACTAGGAAACCTAGAACCCATTAGATGGTTTACCGATTTAGATGTCTTGCCTATCTTATAAATCGATGAACCGATATACCTTAGGTTGGTTAAGTTATTTTACACAAACATGAGTGTTGAACATGATGGATTGACTACCTACCTTTTACAAACCAAAATTTAAATTTTTGATCATACGATATGTGAGCTAATTGGAATTGAAGAAAAGGATAGAGGGTGTTATTTCAAAGGTCAATGGGATATGGATGTAATCGGAGCAACCCACTCTAAAGCTTTAGAGATGATTTTTGCAAATCTTAACCTAGGCATTATTCCCAAAAGCTGCGAGTACTTATTACCCTTCAATTTAAAAATTCTTCATCACATCATCATAAGCATACTTCTTCCTAAACAATATCATCATGATGAGATTAGTATGCTAGAATTAAGCACCATGTATTGGATCATGACCTGACAAAATAACTACTTTGAATACTTGATCTGACAACATATGATGGAAATTATCTCTAAAGACTTAATGTTATCGTATGGCAGGTTGATCACTAGATTAATAATTGCACATGATATTTGTGTGTCACCCGATGAGGAAATAATACAAGTCGACAGATATAACACTATAAACAAAAACCTCCTGAAGAGACTTAGATGCATCTTTAGAAATGGTATATGGATTCGACAACCTAGAAGGATTGATCTAGCTCCCCCACCAGTAGAGCGACCTGAAACACCAATTATTAGGGAAAGTGAATCTCCTCCGCCTAGTCCCTTTGGTCCAGCACCATCTGAGCTAGCTCCTGCTCCATCCATTGAAGATCCAATCATGCTAGCATTAGATCAAATTACATCACAGCAAAATCAAATCAACTTACAGCAAGCCAAAATTTTGAAGGAAGTACGACAGATGAACTGGAAGATCGATCACATGTATAGGTATTTTAGAATTCCTCCTGAGGAATAGTTGTTGTCTTTAACTCTTGTTTTGTAAACCTTATGACTACTATGGATGATGTATGTTTCTAAGTATGATGTTTCTTTCATATCATCTACTCGGACTTTGAATGAATTTTTCGTTCGATCGTAACTTTTGGATGACGCTTTCATATTATTGTAATATTTTATATGATTTGATATCTTCCTCGAATGATTGATTTCATGCTCCCTCCACCTACTTTAAGCATATTTTACTTCATGAATGTCAAGTTGATGATTAATTGAATTTTGATATCTCCTACTCATAGCTTGATAAATGAAGTTTTTCTTTCAGAGCAATGCATGAATTCTTCACCTCTTTTTGTTGATGACAAAGGGGGAGAAAAATGTGAAATCAATATGTTGAAATGAAAAATGACTTATATGTATTGTATCTCATCGCAATAACTTACATGGTTCATATTACAATGTATCGTAATATATCTCAAATGCTTAAATTTTTTAAGCTATTATTTCATTTGATATCATGCCTTGACTTTATGCACCTCATTGATATCATTTGATCCATGTGTTATTTTAATTTGTGATTAGTTTCTCTTGTCGAAATGATGAATGTCTCTCATTCGACTAGAAAATGCATATCATGCCATGACATTGTGAAAAATATGAAGTTTCGTATTTATGGTGAAAAATCATGTTTATTAAGCTTGACGATAAATGAAACTTATCAGTTTTGGCTTGAATTCAAAAGATTGAATTCAAGTGTTTTTACCTTCTCATGATATGGCATATAGATACGGGGAGTTAAGTTTAACTCTATCATCAATTGATTGTTATCATCAAAAAGGGGGAGATTGTTAAATATCAGATTTTGATGATGAAGTCAATTGGTGAATTATTTGGTCTAATCCATATTATCGTGATAAGTGTGCAGGATTAACTACGATGGGATGAAAACATAAAACGATTTACCGAGGTCAAGTTCATTGGGAGTTTGAGAGTTCATCGAAAGTCCGAAGGATCGTTGGAAATATTGCCGGAACCAACCGAGATAGAATCAGGGACTTGCCGAAGGTTTCAGAAGTTCATCGAAAAGATCGTCGGAGGTTCATGGAGATCACTGAGAAGGTTCAGAAGCTTGCCAAAGACTCGTTGAGCTCGCCACAAAATCCGGGAGCATGTTGGGAGTCTGCTGGAAGAAATCCAAAGGAGTGTCGGAAGTCCACCGGAATTTCGTCGGAAAGCTCGCCAGAAGTAGACTTGAAGAATGTCGGTTTAAATCACTTGGAATTATATTGAAATTTCATAGTTAGTATGTAATTAGGGTAAGGATTAGGAAATAATCCTTTTTAAACCTAGTAGGGGCCAATCAAGCCCTTATTGGGCTGATTTGGGCCGAAAATGTGGCCCATTCAGCTTTGCTGAATGGCTCGGGCGGTGGCACCGCCTAGTGGCCGAGAGCACAGGCCGGGTGGTGGAACCGCCTAGGCTGGGTGGTGGCACCGCCTCGTGGCCGAAAGGCTGGGCGGTGGAACCGCCCAGCACCCGAGAGATTGGGCGGTGGCACCGTTGCCTTGGGCGATGGAACTGCCCAATACATTATCAGTCTGTCAACTGATAGGCGGTGGCATTGCCACTAACAAGCGATGGCACCGCCAGCAACGGAAAACCCAAAATGAATTCAAATTTAGAGCTCAAATTTAAATCCTCTTAGAGTCTATAAATACCCCTCCTTTCTCAGTAGAAAGATGACCCTATTTGAGAGTTAGAATTGAGCAAAAGCTTTGGCTAAGACTTGTTTTCGATAGCTAGTGTTCACCTCCCTTTTTCTCTTTGAAAAATCTATAAGAGTGTGAACTACTTGTAAAAGAGTTGTAAGAGGGGTATTTGGTCCTTCCCCTTCAACAAGATTTGCTAGTGGAAATTGGGAGCCTCATCGAAGAAGGCTTCGAAAGTGGATGTAAGTCAATTGACTGATCTTAACAAGTTTATGTTAATTAGTCCATTGCACTAATTCCCCCTCTCTCTTAGTGCCTTTCCGATCTTAACAAGTTTATGTTTAACTATCCGGATTTAAAAATGATCTTTTTCTAAATTATGTTTATAAATTATCTAAGGCTTTTATGGGTTAAAATAAGCTCTTAGGGCTTGGTATGAGAGACTTAGCTTTTGTTATTTAAAATAATTTTTTAATAATAAAATTAACACCATACTATTTATTAAATATTTTTTAAAAAAATATTATTTAAATTTATGTTAATGATATTATTTTTTATTCTACTAATGAATCTTTATATAAATCATTTGTTAAATATAAGCCAAAAATTTGAAATGAGTTTAATAGGTGAATTAATATTTTTTTCTAGGATTATGAATTAAAGCAACTAAATGATGAGATTTTTATTAATCAAACTGAGTATACTCCTGATCTATTAAAATAATTTTATATAAATAATGCTAAGTCTATCAATACACCAATGAGCATCTTTACTAAATTAAATATCGATAATAAAGGAGAATGCTTTGATTAAAAACTTTATAGAGGTTTGATAGGTAGTTTCATATATCTTACTATAACTAAACTTAATATAATATTTAGTATTAGGCTTTATATAAGAGTTCAATCTAATCCTAAATAATCTCACCATAAAATTGTAAAAATAATTTTTAGATACTTAAAAAGAACTCCTAATTTTGGATTATGATATCCTAAATATAAAATTTTGATTTGATCACTTATACCGATATTGATTTTATAGGATATAATATACAGAGAAAAAGTACTTCCTAAGTCATGCACTTATGCCTTGGTCATCTAAGAAGTAAAACTCTATCGTACTATCATAACTAAAACTGAATTTATTGTTGTGGATGCATGCTATGTATAAGTAATTTAGATGAAAAACACTTTAGAATATTATGAATCTTGTTTTAAAAATATCTCTATAAAGTGTAACAATATTAGTATTAATTACTTATCATAGAATATATTCAATATTCTCGAACCAAGCGTATTGATGTTAGACATCATTTCATTAGGAATCATATAGGTAATAATGATATATCCTTAGTTTTTTTTGCTATAAAACATCAGCTAGCAAACATTTTTACTAAACTATTGAGTGAGGAACAATTTGATTTTCTCAGAAGAGAATTAGATATATTGAATCTTTCAAATGTATAATTAAAATCCTTTTGCTATTTGTTCTTTATGATTATTTCTTTTTGTTAATGACTAAGTAGAAGATTTATTCCAATAAATTATAATCTTTTGGTGTTCACAACTTGAGGTTTTTATATGGCCCTTTTGTATTCATGAGTTGTATATTCCATTTTGTTGATGACAAACAGGGAGAAAAAGTAACTCATATTTTTTTTATGACCAAGGAGAGAGAAGTAGTGATTCATGTCTAGCTTATGTGTTGAATAATGAGATTTATAATACTTTTATAACTTTTTTGTTAGCACTAACTCATAGCTAACTTTTGTTAATTATTCTTTGAAATTCAAAACTTGATTGAATATTTCAACATACAATAATAATATTAACAAGATCATATTTATTTCAACTTAAATTCATGACCAGTATTGAAAGAGTATTATTTTGAGTTCAAGTTCATCATGACATATAGATAGGGGGACTCTTATTAAGACCCTATCACTAATTTATTTTTCAATGTCCATAATATTCACTTATTTTTATTTTTATACAATTCAATCATTGATATAGTCCCTTCTTTTTATTAATGACAAAGGGGGAGAAGTAGTAACTCATCATTTTTATTAATAAAGGGGGAGAAATGGTGACTCATGAATGAATATGAAGAATCATGTTGTCTTACTTATGATATAATTTTTTTGTTATTATACAACTCATGTTTGATTTATGCAAATGGTTAACTTATAGATATATTTTGATTGACATTATATATTGATAATGGCTAAAATTTAAAACTTGAAATGATTAAGATTATAACTTAAAATTTGAAACTTGATTGAACATTGATTTTTGAGCTTGAATGCTTGAATCATAATATCGATAAGATTAAATTTCTTTCAACTTAAATTTAGTATAAGCATTTAAAAGAATATATGATTATTTAAATTTAAGTTTATTATATCTTTCTAAAATGATAAATAGATAAGGGAGTCTTATTACAACCTCATTATCAATTGTTTGTCATCATCAAAAAAGGAGAGATTATTGAATTTTAGATTTTTTTTGATGAAATAAATTGATGAGTTTATTAGACTAATATGCTTTTAAGATAAGTAAAGCAAAAAATACTTTGATCACAAACTTAAACCATTGAAGGGCCAATTGCTGAGCAAGAGAATTAAACATTGTGTCAAAAAATTATCATATCGAAAATCAGATGCCGAGCTAGAGAATTGGTCAACATGCCTAAAATTAGACTTCATGCTAAATATTCCAACATTATGCTGGAAAGATCATATATTATGCTAGAAGATTAGATATTGTGGAAAAGTTAATATTCTAGTGGAATGAGTGATATGCTAAAGGAAAGGGCAATGGAAGTAGGGGCGACATTGATGACGGAGGCGATGATGGTTGAGAGCAGCAATAGTGGAGGTGACAATGGTCAATGATAGTTGGTGGAGAGTTGATGGTATTTTTATCAAATTGATAAAAATAAAGGGGTACCCTAGGTAAAAACTAATTAAGGGAGCACTATTTGGTAAAAACCTAGCATGTTTAGTATCTAAGTGTAATCTAAGTGTAGCTAATTGAATTTTTACTAAGTCTATTTAAACTTCTTCAAAACTACTAGAGTGAGATACAAATATATTTAGTATCATTTTTTAGTTTTTTATAAATTTAAAATGATTAATTTTTAAAATAAAATATTTTTAATTGAATCTATAATCAAGGATAACTCGAGTGGAACATGAGTAATAATGTAAGTGTAACAAATTGAATTTTCACTAAATCTATCTAAAATTCTTTAGAATTACTAAGGTGAGATGTTAATATATTTAGTATCACTTGTTCTATTTTTGTATAAATTTAGAGTGATTAATTTTTAATAAAGGATATTTTTTAATTGAATCTATGATCGAGTATAACTTTTCAAAATAGGATATTTTTGAATTGAATATGTGATCAAGTGCAACTTATTGAATTTTTATTAAACATATTCAGACTTCTTTAAAACTACTAAGATGATATGCTAATATTTTTAGGATCACTTTTTCTATTTTTGTATGAATCTAAGTGATTAATTTTTGAAATAAAATATTCTTAAATTGAATTTGTAATCTAGTGTAACTCGCTGAATTCTTTCCCAATCCTATCCTTTTTTTTTTCAGAAATACTAGGATAAAATGCTAATATGTTTAGCATATTTTTTTATTTTTGTTTGAAATTAGGGTTACTAATTTTTGACATAGGATATTTTTGAATTAAAACTATGATCGAATATAACTTGAGTTAATTATCATCAAATCAGTCCAAACTTCTATGAGATTACTAGCATATCAATCTAAGATATATAACATCACTTTTTCTAATTTCTTATGCTTTTAGAGTGAATAAATTTTTAAATATGATATTTTAGGGTTGAATCTATGATGGAGTGTAACTCGAGTTAATTTCTAACGAATCAATATAAACTTCAGTAAAACTACTATCATATGATCATAAAATATTAACCTATACCCTAGTGATATTTTCTATATTTTTTTGAGTCTAGGACAATTAAACTTTTTAAATCATGTATTAGCTCATAGGTAGTCCCACTATAGATGTTAGTAGTACTATTGCTTGAGCAAGGACGATACCACCACCCTAGTGTCACGCACTTAGCTGGAATTGCCTAAGTGGTGAGGCACCCTTACGGCAAACACGGACTTAGCTGGAGTTACCTAAGTCAAGAATCACCTTTGCGCCCACTTCGATCAGACTTAGCTTGGATTGCCTAAGTCTTAAGGCGCCCTTGCGACATATGCGTCCGTAAAAGGTCAACCGAACTACAACCTCATGCAGGTCCTGTAGGACCTATAAAAAGAGAAGTTGATTAGTTTTGAAAATGAGCGATGGACAAGTCCCGATGTTTCACGAAGAGGAAAGTTTTACAAGCAATTGAGCGAGCACTTGGAGTGTAGGAAAGCAGAGAAAGAGAGGAGGAAAAAAATGACTTTAGAAGGGTGAATGAGCAGCTACAAGTCTGCAAACAATTAATCCCTGAGTGCCGGGCGCGAAGGCAAGTTTCCGTCAAGTTGACGTGCAAACTTGTGAAAGTGTTCAATGCCCGACACTATACTGAAGACCCATCCAGCCATATGCCACCTGGGGGGTTCTTGGGTGCTGAGATGGTTGACAAAATTGGGGTGGCTGCGGATTGTAGAAATCAGCCCGTGGCACACAAAAATGAAGCTATTTTGGGGGGTTTTGGGCAGATGCAATGAGCGATCATTCTGCAGCGCTGCGAGCTACTGTTTCTTATATTTTTATAGGGAAAATATACCAAAACATGGCAAAACAGGCTGCCAAGGATATGTATATACATGAGCAAGCAACGAACGGTTCGTTGAATGAAGTTGCTGCAAGTGTGCGACGACCGCTCGTGACATTCTCCCCCACTTAAACTGTCGACGCCCTCATCGACGCTTGCTGGTAGGCTTTGATGGCTGTCTCTTCATGTCAAAGGGCATCTTCTAACTCCCAACTAGCTTTAGTTCTAGGAAGCTTCTGCCACTTCACCAAGTACTCAGTCTGCTCCGCTCCGTTGGGTAGCTTTGTCTTGCGATTCGCTAAAATGGTCTCAACTCGTTTCTCATAGGAGGCTCTGGTGGGAGGTTGTCGAGTTGAAATGCCTCGGGAAACATCTTGCAGATCGAAGTGGTAGGCTTTCAAGTTGTTGGCATGGAAAACATTATGAATTTTGAGCCATGCCGGCAGTTGCAGCTTGTAGAAGACATTGCCCACCCTATTGGTAATTAGGAAGGGGCCATCATACTTGCTCACCAATCCTTTGTGCACCTTATTTCTAAATAATTGGAGTGATGCTGGTTGGAGCTTCACTAACACCAAATCACCGACTTTGTATTCTTGTGGTCGCCTTCCCAAATTTGCCTACTTCTTCATCTTTCTGGTCGCCTTCTCCAAGTAGGCCCGTGCAATATCTGCATTTCGATATCATTCTTTTACCAAGTGATATGCGGATGGACTACTCCCTGTATATCCAATAGCTTAAGTGTGAGGAGTCAACGGTTGTTTTCCTGTGATGAACTCAAAGGGGCTCTTGTTGGACGCAAAGCTCTGCTGCAGGTTGTAGGAGAATTAGATTATGTCCAACAGCTTCACCCAATCTCGTTGGTTGGCACTTACGTAGTACCGAAGATATTGCTCTAGGAGCGAGTTTATTCTCTCAGTTGGCCATCCATCTGGGGGTGGAGGCTTATGGAGAAGTATAGCTTCGACCCCAACAATTTGAATAGCTCGGTCCAGAATCATCCTAGAAATTGAGCATCTCGATCACTTATGATATTGTGCGGGACTCCCCAATACTTCACCACATTCTTCATCATTAGCTTCGTCGCTTCCTCTGCTGAACAGTATAGGGGTGCAGCAATGAAGGTTGCATACTTTGAAAATCGATCGACCACCATAAATATCGATCTGAGTCCCCCTATTACCGGCAAGCTTGATATGAAGTCTAGAGAAATGCTCTCCCACGGCCTTTCTAGTATGGGCAACGGCTCTAAAAGTCCCATCGGCTTCTATTGCTCCACCTTATCTTGTTAACAAGTTAGGCACGTTCGAACATATTCCTCCATATTCATCCCCATCTTCGGCCAATAGAAGACCCTCTCCATGAGAGCTATTGTTCGGTGAATGCCCGAATGTCCTGCCCAAAGGGAATCGTGACACTCCTTCAAGAGTTCATGCCTCAAATTATCTACTTGAGGGACATAAACTATATTCCTTTTGGTGTAGACGAGTCCCTCTTGGACCCAAAATCATCGTGCCTTGCCTTCTTGGATCAGTTGCATCAAGGTTACTGCTTGGGGATCACTGTACAATCCATCCTTGATCCGAGAAAGGAAGTTGGAGTGCAACTGACTGGCTTGGCCTCTGCCCTCCAGTTGTATAGCATTCACTCGCTCCACTTTCTGGCTCAACACATCGGCTACAATATTTGCTTTGCCGGGCTTGTACTCCGTTACCATATCAAATTCTACCAAGAAGTCCTGCCATCGTGCTTGCTTTGGAGAGAGTTTCTTCTGAGTCTGAAAGTAACTCAAAGCAATGTTGTCTATCCTTAATACAAATCGCGATCCGAGAAGGTAGTGTCGCCACACCTGTAAACAGTGGATCACTGCTGTCATCTCCTTCTCATGCACTAGATACCGTCGCTCGGTCTCGTTGAGCTTGCGGCTTTCGTAGGCCACTGGGTGGCCCTCCTGCATGAGTACTCCCCCAATAGCAAAGTCGGAAGCATCTATATGGACTTCAAAGGGCTTCTCGTAATCTGGCAATTTGAGCACCGGTTCTTTTAAGACGGTAGCCTTTAGGTCTTAGAATGCCGCTTCACATTTGTCGGACCATCTCCAAGGCTGCTCGTTTTTTAGCAACTTCGTCAGTGGAGCTGCACGCTTCAAATACCCCATTATGAAGCGTCGATAGTAGCTGCACGCTACAAAACCAAGGAAGGATCTTAACTCTGGCACCTTCCTTAGAGTACTCCATTCTGCCACAGCTTGTACCTTTGACTTGTCCATTCGAATGGAACCATTGCCGATTCAATGCCCTAAGAATAAGATCTCCATCTGAGCAAAGTAGCACTTCTCTCTTTTCACGAATAAAGTATTCTTCTTGAAAACTTTAAAGATTGTTCGAATATGCTCAATATACTCCTCAAGTGTTCGGTTATAGACGACAATATCATCCTAGTAGACGACCACAAACTTGTCCAAATACTCCTTGAATTGCTAGTTCATAAGAGTGCAAAATGTGGCTGAAGCATTGGTTAAGCCGAAAGGCATCACCAAGAACTCAAACGCTCCATACCTGGTCACATAGGTAGTCTTCGCTTCATCACCTTTAGCAATACGCACCTGCCAATACCCCGACCAAAGGTTGAGTTTAGATAAATACTTTGCTTTGCCCAGTTGGTCGAACAAGTCTGCAATGAGCAGGATGGGATATTTGTTCTTCACAGTCACTTTGTTAAGGGCTCGATAGTCGACACATAGTCGGAGGCTCCCATCTTGTTTCTTATAGAAGAGAACTGGAGCTCCGAATGGTGCTTTGGAACTATGGATGAGACCACCACTTAGCAGTTCATCTAACTGCTTTCTAAGCTCTGCCAACTCAGGAGGGGGCATGCGGTATGGTGGTCTCACTGGAGGCTTCACTCCCAGCTCTAGCTCAATAAGATGATCCACGCCTCTACGTGGTAGTAGAGTTTTCGGCAGCTCAGGTGGCATAACATCTATGAACTCCTTCATAACGTTTTCCACTATAGCAGGTTCTAGAATGGCCTCCCCGTCGAGTGTTTCCAGCTTTACAACTACCACGAAGGTTAACTCTCCTTTATGTACACCTTTCTTCAATTGCAATGCCGATAGTTGTTGGGGTTCCTGGGTTCCTCTTCGAGAGATGGGAACAACACAGGGGTTGTCACCTCCCATCAGACATAAGGAGTCTAGGAATGGCATCGGCACCAACTTTGCTGCATGCATGAACTCCATTCTGAGAATCACTTGGAAGTCATCCAACGGCACTGCCATCATGTTTGTGCGCCCGCTCCATGATCCAATCTTGATGGAGACTCCCTTTACTAGCCCGGAGATTCGCTTGGCCTCCGAGTTGACCGCCTTCATCCGACTTGGGTTCTTCTCTAAGATTAGCCCAAGCCGCTTTGCTTCTCAGTTGGCGATGAAGTTATGGGTAGCATCCGTGTCCACCATTGCTCGAGTGGTTTGGTCGTTGAGTCTGATATTTACATACATTAGCTCACTGCTTCCTGCTTTTTATTACTTCAGCTTCAGGTTCTCCCCCACTTGACCCCGTAATGTATTCAACAAATGCATCGCACCCATTCGGGGTCCTTATGACTTCTCATCGTCACTACCAGATTCGAAGCTACTCAAACTGAGAGCAACTACCTTGCCCTTGTCTAGCTTGGGGGGGTTGATGGAAGTTGACAAGGCATTGAGTGCCTACTTTTGTGGGCACTCTCACACACTGTGTGGCCCTCCGCACAAGAAGCATCTGCTAGGTCTTGAGGCCTTGCCATTTGAGTTTAGCCCCTTATAGAAACTTTTCTTCCTTTGCTCGCCCCTAGGTTCCTTCCCAAGAGGATGCTATAGATGGCGATTTCCTGTAGACTATTTCTTCTTCCTCGGGTCCTCTGAAGAAACAAAGTCGGTGAGCCTTTCTACAACTGTAATTGCTCCGATCACATCAGTGACATTCCGTCGATGAAGTTCCTATTGAGCCCATGGCTTCATGCCGTCAAGAAAGCTAAATAGCTTATCTTTTTCAGACATGTCTTGAATGTCTAGCATCAGTGCAAAAAATTACTTTACATAGTCCCGAATGGAAGTCATTTGGTGGAGTTGTCTCAACTTCCTCCTTGCGATGAACTTAGTGTTCTCAAGCAGGAATTGAGTTCTTAACTCACACTTTAAGTCGTCTCATGTGTCAACTAGGCACTGACCTTGTTGAATCTCTTCCCAACGAGTTCTCTACCAAAGCTTTGCATCTTCATTCAGATACATGGTCGCTATCGAAACTTTGGTGTCCTTAGAATCTGGCCTCGTAGCTCGGAAGTACTATTCCATATCAAACAGGAAATTCTCGAGCTCCTTCGTATCTCTAGCACCCCCATAATAATGTAGGTCGGGCGCTCTAAAGCTTTGTATCTGCACAATGCGGGTGTTGCTTCCCGCATTTAGTGCCCTTGTGAGCACTATCACTTTGGAAGTGAGTTCCACCACCATTTCTTACAAATGTTGTATGGAGTCCTTGGTGTCGTCCGTTAATCGGTCGACTAAGGCTTCAACCTTATCGATCCGAGATTCAGCTTCCTCTTGCGAGCTCTCTACCCCAAGAAGCCTATGTTGGCCTTGGTAGAGTTTCTCCAAGCTCGTTTCAAGAACATCCAAGCGGGTTTCTGCCGCTGTGATCCTTTCTCTATAGCTCATTTTCCCGGTCGGCGCTCCAGATTGTGCCTCCTCCCCTAGCGATGAGTAGCCAACTTCTCGCTCATCATATCCACTTCCCCGCTCTTCCTGAGTGGCACCAGCAGTGAGGGAGCGAGTTTGCACATGCAGCCCACCTGCGGCTACTTAAGGCAACAATCCGGCTTGCCCCGTCTTGCTCGATTCGCCGTGATGTTTCACCATGGCGAGATTGTAAAATTTCTTCACTGCTTGCTCAAATTGCTTGCCTGCTTTGATACCACAATATCATGCACTTAGCTGAAATTGCCTAAGTGGTGAGACACCCTTGCGGCAAACATGGACTTAGCTGGAGTTGCCTAAGTCAAGAATCACCTTTGTGCCCACTTCGATCAGACTTAGCTTAGATTGCCTAAGTCTTGAGGTGCCCTTGTGACATATGCGTCCGCAAAGGGTTAGTCGAACTGCAACCTCATGCAGGTCCCGTAGGACCTGTAAAAAGACAAGTTGATTAGTTTTGAAAATGAGCGGCGGACAAGTCCCGATGTCTCGCAAAGAGGGAAGCTTTATAAGCAATTGAGCGAGCACTTAGAGTGTAGGAAATCAGATAAAGAGAGGAGGAAAACAAGGACTTTAGAAGGGTGAATGAGCAATTGCAAGTCCGCAAACAACTACTCCTCAAGTGCCGGGCGCGAAGGCAAGTTTCCATCAAGTTGATGTGCAAACTTGTGAAAGTGTTCAACGCCCGACACTATACCGAAGACTCATCCAACCATGTGCCACCCGGGGGGTTCTTGGGTGCTGAGATGGCTGACAAAATTGGGGTGGCTACGGGCTGTAGAAATTAGCCCGCGACACAAAAACAGAGCTGTTTTGGGGGTTTTGGGCAGATGCAGCGAGCGATCGTTCTGCAGCGCTACGAGCTATTGTTTTTTACATTTTTATAGGGAAAACATACCAAAACATGACAAAACAGGCTGTCAAGGATATGTACATGTGTGAGCAAGCGACGAACGATTCGTTGAACGAAGTTGCTGCAAGTGTGCGACGACTGTTCGTGATACTAGGGCAATATACCACTTGGGTATAAGCAATATGATCGCCCTTGATAGTACACTAATAGGGTATTGACAGTACCATTGCCCTTAGACATCACTAGGGTATAGGTTGATACTATTGCTTGTATTGGGAATGATTTTGATTAGATCTGTAATAGATTATAAATCAATTTAATTTTCATCAAACTAATTCAAATATCTCTAAAACTACTAGGACATGCTATTAATATATTTAAAACTATTTTTTAAATTTTTAATAATTTTATAATTATTAATTTTTGAATTTGTATATTTTTATATTGAATCTGCGAATGATTATAACCTAAGTGTAACTTGAGTATAACTCAAGTTAAGTTTTACCAAACCAATTCATATTTCTCTAGAGCTACCATGTTGAGATGCTAAGGTATTTACTAACATTTTTCTAATTTTTTTAAGAATTTATGGTGATTAAATTTAGAAATAGGATTTTTTTGGGTAGAATTTATGATTCTACGTAACTCAAGTTAAATTTTGCCAAATCAATCCAAACTTCTCCAGAACTACAATGATATGATTTTGAGTAGATTTTTTATTCTTTGATATTTTAGTATAATTAATGAAATTTGGCATATTGTGATCGCAAGATCTTATCTCATTTGTATCTCAACAAAAACATTATTCTTACTCAATTAAGATCTACTCTTAAAAGCTCAACTAAAACATAATTATAACAAGAATTGTAACATCAATTGTTAAATAATTTCATATTCACATTTATTAATAGTTTATAATACTTCATAATGTTATGGCACATCTGCCAAAAACTTGTACAAGCATAATGTACAAGTTTATGACATGTACATTATGACATGATTTTGAGTAGATTTTTTTATTATTTGATATTTTAGTATAATTAATGAAATTTTGCATATTGTGATCCGAATGCAATATCTCATCTCATTTGTATCTCAACAAAAACATTATTCTAACTCAATTAAGATCTACTCTTAAAAGCTCAACTAAAACATAATTATAACAAGAATTGTAACATCAATTGTTAAATAATTTCATATTCACATTTATTAATAGTTTATAATACTTCATAATGTTATGACACATTTGCCGAAAACTTGTACAAGCATAATGTACACAAAGCACTACCTCATATAGCTAATGTAGGTAACAAAAACCTATAACCAAAATTAGGTAATATAAAAAGTTTAAAGATATCACATTATATTACAATTAACAACAACTTATAAAATTGAAGAAAATTTGTATGACCATCGATTGTGACCTAATTGTTGGCACCTTAAATTCCTACCTTCTAGGGATCTTGCCATTGTGTCTTGATTCTCTCCTTCTATTCTTCCTTTTGCTTCCCTGTTTTACACTCTTCCAAGGTTAGATAAATTTATCATCAGCTTTTTGAATCGAATATTATTTGCTTGTTATTAGGAAGATGGTGTCATTGTAAGTCTTCCGTAAATATTATGCCAAAAAGTATTCCTCACAATATAGAAATAGATTAGAATTTAGAAACTTAATAGTAGCTACTGCATGAGAGAATTGAATACTCTATTACTATCTTGAACATATTCTATTTATTTAGGTCTACTAAACTATCTCTGTAAGTGTTTAGACATATAATATATTAATCGAATGAGGGTGAACAACATAAAATTGAGTTCGATTTCGATATTTCTTCCTCTATCAAAGGTGTCAATATACTAGTCATAGCATTGGTAGTTTGATGATACAAATAAAACTACTTGATAATTTATCATTGCGCCATCTTGACCATATACATTATTAGAAGTTCATAGATATCTTTCAAAAGTGAATTCATGCTTTCAGAATCATTTGTTGTTAACATTACATATTGTAGCAGCCCACATCTCTTTATTTGATTTTGAAATCCAATAATTAACTTTTGATATCTTTTTCCATCCGTTTTCATTTGTGTTCATTAAACTTAAACTCAATAAGTGCTCTTATGGCACATCAAGAAACTCTTGCTTCCCTATCATGTACATCACTTACTAAATTCTTCGAAAATGAACCATGTAGTAACCATGATATGATTCTGAAAATATCTCTCTTATTTGTATAAGAATTCCTAAACTTTAGCCACTGACAATACTTAAAAAATCATAGTGCACACTAATGTATTTTCTCAACTGAAAAAAAAAAAATCATTCACACGACTCTCTCCCTCAATCTCTACTACGACAAATGCGATATGAAATAATTTATTAGAATCTATTAGTTATAAGTGTCATGCAAGCCAATCACATGAGTGATGACACATATGACTTGATATACATTCTTTTTGCTTATTATTATTTAATATTTTATTAATTTATCTTGCATGTTGCATATATTGTGATGTCCATGGATCTGTGCAATAGGAGTCGAATCGTGATGAGATCATGATAATGAGATCGATTCACCTTTAAACACAGATCCTAAATAATCTCAATCATAGGTTACTCGAGAAGGATATCGAAATAACCGGATATATTGGTGTGTTGTATACCCGTCCATATGATGGAGGCAACTGGTCTCATAGCTACTCATGTGGGAACACTAAGGATACAGTACATGTGCTCATTGGAGAATGAGTTCACTGATTGATCCGCCCACGGAATGTTGGATGGTAGATGATAACTTATTATCAGACAGTGATTCCGTAGTCCTAGTAGTATATTTGGTCCATAGACTTGAGACATGAAGGATGTCCTGTATGAGTACTCCACTCTTTGATATCGGACTTATAAGTTTGGAAGCTCCAGATCTAATATAGCTAGTCATTAGGAGTAGTAGCCAACCTTACGAAGGTTATTAAGTGTCAATAGAGGATTATCTGCTCTCAGTATCGTGAAAGAAATATCTCATATGTTCTTGCTTAAACAAATCCTTGGCCAAGGTTGTTCAGATTGAGAGAAAAAGAGTCCTCCAGGAGAATCCAATTAGAGCGAGACTCGATGAGAGACCGTATGGGCTTGACAGCACCATGTCTGGTACAGGGTCTCTAGGATATTAGATGAATGAGAGACTATAGGTACATAGTAACTGAGAATAAATAAGTCCAAAGGATTGGATTCCCTTTATTGTTTGAGGACTACGGCGTAGTGGCCTAGTACATCCGTAATCGATTAGTCGAGTGAATTATTATAGAGATAATAATTCACTGAGTCAGAAGAAGTTCTAACAAGTATAACTCATGGCTAGCTTGATATTAGACCTAGAGGATCACACACATATGGTAGGTGTCACGATAAGTAGAGGTTCAGATATGAGATATCCGCTGGAGCCCCTATCTTATTGGATATTCATTAAGCCCATAAATTATTGGATCCTAGGATGAGATCCAATAAGAGCTAATAAGAGATTATTGGGTAGAGACCCACTAATCCAATAGGCTTGAGTAATTGGATGGAGATCCAATACCCAGTAGGGCAAGATCCATTAGGGTTAAGTTGACATGGGACCTCTATAAATAGAAGGGAACCAAAGGCCCATAGGCTAGGGTTTTTAGCAGCCAACTCCTATTCTCCTCCCCCTCTCCTCCTTAGCTAATAGCCCTAGTTTGGGGTGTATGGAGCATAAGAAGGGTCGGTCCTTTCTTGATCGCACAATGCGCACTGCGAGGAGATTTGGGCAGCGATTTGAGTGTCGTCACAGCCCCTGCCGTGTGGATTATCGCTAGAGAAGAAGATATTTGAACTCCTTCATCTAGTCCTATAGATCTATAGGAATTCAGGGATATACAATCTCCTTAAGTAATTTTGTTACGTGTAGTTTTTCGGTTTCGCGGGTTTTTTACGCACCAACTTTTGCACGATGATAAGAACCTCTTTTTTTATGAGAAATATGTTATTTTTATTTCTATTCTTCTACTATACATATGATGTCATCACAAATTTTTCCAACAATGATATCAGAGCCAAGTTGCTCGTGTAAAAGATTGGCTTTTAAACTACGTGTGTTGTGTTCAATTGTCTAAGAATCATTTCGCGCGATTACAGTGACTTTTTATCATATATATCAAATCTGTGCTGTAATTTATTTCTATATTATAAAGTGTTTTATAGAGGACTTTCGATGCTAAATATATTGGCACAAAAGAGGAAGAAAGGGTAGCAACGGTTACTGCCTCTTTAGATTAGCCAAAGGCTGCTTGTAGCCTTGGCCGAGAGCCTTTTTGCTGCTCTCGGCCTAGCCAAAAGCAACAGGAATAAGAGCAGCAAGGTTGCTCTCATTCCTACTGCATGGCAGCCCTTGCAGCCAAGTTTCCTGGTTGCAAGGGGCACCCCTGGCGGCTAGGGTTTCCTGGCCACCCAAGGCTGCCCTACAGCCAAGGTTTCCTAGCTGTAAGGGACTCCATGATGGCTAGGGTTTTCTAGCCATGCAAGGCAACCTTGTGGCCTAGGATTCCTAGCCATAAGGGAGTCCTTAGTGACTAAGATTTCCTAGCCACATAAGGGACTTCCTACCATATGAGGATACCTTATTGTAGGGTAATCCCAAACGACAACGAAGTAATTAATTAAATAATTGAATTAATTATAATTATTATGATCTAGTAGTCCTACATGATGATGATGTATACATGTGATGTATGATGTGGACGAATGATCATGGACTGTGTGATGTGTGTGTATATGTGATTATTATTATTATTTAGGCCTGCGAGCCTCCATTTTTTTTCTTGTTTATTGTTGGGTCTACGTATCTATAATTAAGTTATAATTACATAAGGAGGTGCAACAGAAACATGGAAGTGATAGCGGGACCCACGAGGATAAAATGGATGATCATGACACATGGAGATGTGTCGAAATACCGACGGAACCGACGAGGACGAGATGGATGATCACAGGGCATAGAGATGGACCATTCATATACCAGAGGGAGTTATGTTTCACAAAAAATTAGTGGGAGTAGATTAAGATATCAGTCATTATCTTAATTATTTAAATTTTGTAAAGTCCTTATCTTATTTCTACTACATCTTTAATTTTAAAAAATATCGCTTTCAAATCCTTTATATGGCATACTTGATACTACTAGTCATATGTGCCTTGCAAGCCAATCACATGAGTGGTGGCACTTGTGACTTGATATGCACTTTTTCTCTTTGCGTATTATTAGGCATTTTATCATTTTATCTTACGTGTTGCATATACTGTGATGTCCTTGGATCTATGCAATGGGAATCGGATCGTGATGAGATCACGATAATGAGACCGATTCATCTCTAAATATAGACCCTAAATTATCCTAGTCATAGGTTATTCGAGAAGAACATCGAGATAACTAGATAGACTGGTATGCTGTATAGCCGTTCATATGATAGAGGTAGCTGGTCTCATAGCTATTCATGTGGGGACACTAAGGGTACAGTGTAGGTGCTCATTGGAGAATGAGTTCACTGATTGATCCGCCTACGGAATGCTGGATGGTTGTTGATACCTTACGTCAGACAGCGATTCCGTAGTCCCAGTAGTGTATCTGGTCCTTAGACTTGAGACACCAAGGATGTCCTGTATGAGTACTCCACTCTTTGATACTGGACTTATAGGTTTGGAAAGTTCCAGATCTAGTACAACCGGTCATTGGGAGTGGTAGCCAACCTTACGAAGGCTATTGAGTGTCAATAGAGGATCATCTGCTCTCGGTATCATGAGAGGAATATCTCATGTGTTCTTGCTCGAACAAATCCTTGGCCAAGGTTATTCGAATTGAGAGAGAAAGGGTTCTCCGGGAGAATCCAACAAGAGCAAGACTCGAGGAGAGATCATACGAGCCTGATAGTACCATGCCCGGTATAGGGTCTCTAGGATACTAGATGGATGAGAGATTATAGATACATAGTAATTAAGGACAAATAGGTCTAAAGGATTGGATTCCCTAATATCGTTTGGGGGCCGCGGCGTAGTGGCCTGGTATGTCCGTAATCGATGAGTTGGGTGAATTATTATAGAGATAATAATTCATTAAGTCAGAAGGAGTTCTGACAAGTATGACTCACGGCCAGCTCGATATTGGGCCTAGAGGGTCACACACATATGGTAGGTGTTGCGACGAGTAGAGGTTCGGATATGAGATATCCGTTGAACCCCCTATTTTATTGGATATTCATTAAGCCCCTGAATTATTGGATCCTGAGATGAGATCCAATAATTGCTAATAAGAGATTATTGGGTAGAGACCCACTAATCCAAGAGGCTTGGGTAATTGGATGGAGATCCAATACCCAATATGGCAAAAGATCCATTAGGGTTTTCAGGGGGCCTCTATAAATAGGAAGGAACCAAAGCTCTATAGGCAGAGGGTTTCTTTTGGTAGCCACTCCTGTTCTCCTCTCCCCAGAGAGTGAGGTGCATCATCGCAATCCCTGCCGTGTGGATACCGCTAAAGAGGAGGACGCTTGACCTCCTTCATCCTCTCCTATAGATCTGCAGGGATTCAGAGATATACGATCTCTCTAGGTACTTTCTTTAACACATACAGTTTTTGCGGATTTGTTTTGATGCACCGATCTTCGCACGATGATGGAAACTTTCTACGGGAAATCTGGGGTGTTTTGTTTTCAGTTCTTCCGCTGTGCATGTGATGTCGCTCCCTTGAAGGATTTTCCAATAGTGGTATCAGAGCCAGGATGTTCATGTGAAGATCGGATCTTAAACTACGTGTGTTGTGTTTTAGATCTGCTTTTGACGCTAAAATCATTGGTACAAAAGGGCCAGGAAGGACAGCAACTATTGCTGCCCTTGCTGCGCTCGTGCAACGGCAGCAAGGCTGCTTGTAGCCTTGTTGCCTGCACAAGTAGCAACCACCGCCCGACGAGCTGCAGGCCGTAAGCAAGCAACAAACAGGCTACTGCTGTTTGTCGGCTGCCGCCAGGGTGCTGCCACAGCCTGCAGCTGCAAGCGGCCCGCAAGGCGCTCCGCCAGTAGAACACCGACGCTATGCCCGCGGGACAGCGCCGTGGAGCGTCGACGGGCGCTGCGCCCGCGGGGCAGCGCCTGCGCAGTAGCGATGGCACCGCCGCCCTACCTGCGCATAAGGGGCACCACCGGCAGGGTGGTGGCGGCCGCAGGCACAGTAATGGTGAGGGATTAGTTTTTTAGGGAAAAAGATGATTTTGCCCCTCAGAATTTCAAAAATTCTAGATATTATCACCTTTGATAGAATTACTAAAATACCCCTTGGAATTTTAGAAATTCCAGATTCTATCTCTTTTGATAGAATTACCAAAATATCCTTTTGGCCGAGTTACCAAAATACCCTTGGGAATTCAAAAAATTCCCTCTATGTCCCTGATTTCAGAAATTAAATATGTTAATTAAATAATTTAATTAACTATTATTTTTTTATCTAGTAGTCCTATAAAGTAATATATACATGTGATGTATGATATGGACAGATGATCATGGACTTGTGATGTGATGTGTGTACATGTGATTATTATTATTGGGGTCTACGAGCCTCTATTTTTCTCGTTTATTATCGAGCCTGCGTGCCTGTAATTATGTTGTAATTACATGAGGAGGCGCAGTGGTAGTGGGACCCACGAGGTCGAGACGGACGATTTGACGCATGAAAATGCGTTGAGATGCCGACGGATCCGACAAAGCGAGATGGATGATCACAAGGCATAGAGATGTGACTAAGTACACATAGATTTTGATGTGAGTGATTGGGCCCATTGGCTCGAGCCTGATCACATTAGGATGTGGTCCATGATCATCTGGTGTGATTGCTCATGTGATGTGTGATTAGATATACACATACTAGATATGTATATATATATTTGCATACGATGTAGATATATATATTAAATACGTATATGTGTGACACATTATATTAGGAGACCAAACCAAAATTTCCTCTATTAATAATATTAAGTCGGTAAACATGAGGCAATTAGATTGACCCACGTGGCCTTCCAACATTATAGGTAGGAACCGATTCCCGGTGTAGGTTGAGTTGGTCGAGTCCCTTGAGACTCACCTATATCACGTTTCGCTATCTTATCTATGACATAGAGATGTCAGAGGTGACTTGAGGACATGGTATGCTTGGTCGAGTCCCTCGAGAGTATATCACCGAATCAAACTCATCTGGTAGCGATGGTGATGACTTAACCGAACATCATGGTTGGTCGAGTCCCTCGAGGCCATGGTGGTTCAGAGGCCGAACAGGATGGGAATCACAAGGAGTTGTGATTGGCAAAAGTTGCCTACCTTTACGGGCTTAACGTAATTGGTCGAGTCCCTTGAGGTTACGTTAAGACGTCGATTAGATCCTGATCCCCACTAGAGATTTGTCAGGGGTCTCCGATTCATATACCGGAGGGTGTTGTGTGTCTCGTGAAAAATTAGTGGGAATACATTAAGATAGAAGTCCTTATCTTAATTGTTTAAATTTCTACAAAGTCTGCATGTTATTTATTTCTGCTACATCTTTTATTTTAAAAAAATGTTGCTTTCAAATCCTTTACGTGGCATACTTGATGCCAACCGCCTCACTAGTCTAAATTATACAAATTGGTTTCGCAATTTGAGAATTGTTCTCACGGTGAAGAAAATTGCGTATGTCCTTGATACAGTGATCCCTACGCTTGACGAAGGGGTAAGCGAGGATGAGATCGCTCGTTTTGTGAAGTATTTAGATGATTCCACTCTTGCTCAGTGTTATATGTTGGCCTCCATGACTACTGAGTTACAGAAACAGCATGAAAATATGGATGCTAATTCCATACTCTTGCATCTCCGCAAACTGTTTGAGGAACAGGGAAGAACTCAGCGATATGAGATATCAAAGAGTCTTTTTCGTGCTAGGATGACTGAGGGGACACTAGTTCAGAACCATGTCCTTAAGATGATTGAGTGAATCGAGAAACTCACAGGTCTGGGAATGGTCCTAAAAGATAACCTGTGTGTGAATCTTGTGCTTCAGTCCCTACCAGATTCCTTTTCTTAGTTCATAATGAATTTTAATATGAACAAACTTAAGGTGACCCTCCCAGAGCTCCTCAATATGTTGAGAGAAGCAGAGAGCACCATCAAGAAAGAGAAGCTGATTCTCTACATTGGTGAGACCAAAAAGAAAAGGAAGGCTGAGAAGACCCTTAAGAAGGGCAAGAGCAAGGGCAAAATGGGTAAGGCAAAGGTTGCCAAGAAAGGCCCAACAAAAGACAAAAGGCCAATGTTTCCACTGCGGCAAAAATGGGCACTGGAAGAGGAACTGCAAAGAGTACCTTGTAGAGAGGGCGAAACAGAAGCTTCAGGTACATTCATGATCAGTCTCCATTTGTCAGAACCTTATGATAACATATGGGTATTGGATACCGGGAGTGCTTATCATATTTGTAATTCATTGCAGGTTCTGGCAGGACCTAGGAGATTGAACAAAGGCGAGATGGACCTTAAGATGGGCAATGGAGCAAAGGTTACTACCGTGGCTGTTAGCAAGGTCACCTTACATCTGCCTGGTGGAGCTATTATTGCATTAGATGCATACTATTATGTTCCTTCTATTATCAAAAAATATTATTTCCATTTCATGTTTGACAGTTATTGGATATAAATTAGTTTTTGAGGACAATGGTTGTTCAATGATATTAGATGATGAGATCATCACAAGAGGAGCAGTGCATAATGGTTTATTTATGCTAGATACAACTCCACATATCATGAGTGTAAGTGAGTCTAAGAGGAAACAAGAAGTGGAGAACCAGACAGGAAAGAGTATTAAAACCCTTCGATCAGATCGAGGAGGCGAGTACTTGAGTATAGAGTTCATCAAATTCCTCAAAGACCATGGGATCTTATCCCAATGGACACCTCTTTATACACCACAACTTAATGGTGTATCAGAAAGGAGGAATCGCACACTGTTAGACATGGTGCGTTCCATGATGTGTTTCGCTGACCTACTCATCTCATTCTGGGGATATGTCCTAGAGACCACAGCTTACCTTCTAAACAGAATTCCAACCAAGTCAGTGATGTCTACTCCATATGAGATATGGAATGGAAAGATGCCTAATCTTAAAATTGTTAAGATTTGGAGCTGCTCTACCCATATTAAGAGACACAACCCTGACAAGTTGGAATCTAGAATGGAACGATACAAGTTCGTGGGATACCCCAAGGAAACTTGTGGGTATTATTTCTATCACCCTGAGGACCAAAAGGTTTTTGTAGCCAAGAGAGCATTGTTCCTTAAGAAGGAACACATTCTTGGTGGAGACAGTGGGAGCATGATAGAGTTGAGCGAGGTTGGAGAACCTAGTTCAAGCACCATTCCAGAATCTGTTCAGATACCTAACACTCAAGTTACAACTTTACGTAGGTCCGATAGAGTATCCCATCCTCCTGAGAGATATGTGGGACATATCAGAAGAGAGGATGTTGAGGATATTGATCCTCAGACCTACAAGGAGGCTATTATGAGCATAGACTCTGGGAAATGGCAAGAAGCCATAAATTCAGAAATGGATTCCATATACTCCAACAAAGTTTGGAACCTAGTTGATGCACCCGAGGGTATTCCACCCATTGGTTGTAAGTAGATCTTCAAAAAGAAGATTGGAGTATACGAAAAGGTAGAGACCTATAAAGCAAGGCTAGTGGCTAAGGGGTATCGTCAAAGGCAAGGTGTTGACTATGACGAAACTTTCTCACCTATAGCCATGCTAAAATCCATTCGAATTCTATTGGCTATTGCAGCACACTATGATTATGAGATCTGACAAATGGATGTCAAAACTGCATTCCTCAATGGCAACCTTGAGGAGGAGGTGTATATGATACAGCCTGAGAGATTCATGTCCAGGGATAACCCAGATAAGGTGTGCAGGTTGCTTAGGTTCATTTATGGATTGAACCAAGCTTCCCGAAGTTGGAACATAAGATTTGATAAGAGGATCAGATCTTATGACTTCGTTAAGAACGAAGATGAGCCTTGTGTATACAGGAAAGTACGTGAGAGCACTATCACCTTTTTGGTATTATATGTAGATGACATCCTGATCATTAGAAATGATGTAGGAATGCTCTCCACAGTAAAGACTTGGTTATCTAGGCACTTCTCCATGAAGGACTTAGGGGAAGCATCCTGCATATTGGGGATATGGATCTATAGAGATAGATCCAAGAGGATGCTTGGCTTATCGCAGTCCAGGTACATAGACACCATTGTCAAAAGGTTTGGCATAGAAAATTCCAAGAGAGGTCTCATACCAATGAGACATGGAATATCATTTTCTAGGAGTATGTCCCCAAAGACTCCTGAAAAAAGGGCACACATGGATATGATGTCATATACATCAGCAATAGGATCTATCATGTATGTTATGCTATGAACCAGGCTTGATATAGCGCATGCTTTGAGTGTCACGAGCAGATATCAGGCAGATCCAGGCTTGGAGCATTGAAAAGTAGTAAAATGTATCCTTAAGTACTTGAGAAGGACTAAGGATCTTTTATTGGTATATGGAGGTAGTAGCCTCATGGTTGAGGGCTTCATGGACTCGAGCTTCCAGTCCGATGTCGATGATAGCAAGTCTAATTTAGGGTATATGTTCACCCTGAATGGAGGAACAATATGCTAGAAGAGTTCCAAGTAAGATATTACTACTGACTCGACCACAGAGGCGGAATACATTACTGTGACAAAGGCAGCAAAGGAGGGAGTCTGGATGAAGAAGTTCATCGCAGATTTGGGAGTCATGTCGAGTAGTGAAGAGCTGATTCCCTTATATTGCAACAACTACGAGGTGATTACTCAAATAAGGGAACCCGGGTCTCATCAGAAGTGTTTTAAGAGGTTCTAGTTTATTAGAGAGATTGTGACCCGAAAAGATGTAGTAATGGAAAGAGTTCCATCTGAAGATAATATTGCAGATCCACTGATAAAGCCATTGACTCAGATTATCTTTGAGCGTCACAGAGGTCTGATGGGGATCAGACATGTTGGTGATTGGCTTTAGGTCAAGTGGGAGATTACTAGTCATATGTGCCATGCAAGCTAATCACATGAGTGATGGCACTTGTGACTTGATATGCACTTTTTCTCTTTGCATAATATTAGGTGTTTTATCACTTTATCTTGTGTGTTACATATACTATGATGTTCTTGGATCTGTGCAATGGGAATCGGATCGTGATGAGATCACGATAATGAGACCGATTCATCTTTAAACACAAACCCTAAATTATCCTGGTCATAGGTAATTCGAGAAGGACATCGAGATAACTGGATAGACTGGTGTGCCATATACCCGTTCATATGATGGAGGTAGCTAGTCTCATAGCTACTCATGTGAGGACACTAAGGGTATAGTGCAGGTGCCCATTGGAGAATGAGTTCACTGATTGATCCGCCTACAGAATGCTGGATGGTTATTGATACCTCACGTCAGATAGTAATTCCGTAGTCCTAGTAGTGTATCTGGTCCTTAGACTTAAGACACCAAGGATGTCCTGTATGAGTACTCCACTCTTTGATACCGGACTTATAGGTTTGGAAAGTTCCAGATCTAGTACAGTCGGTCATTGGGAGTGGTAGCCAACCTTACGAGGGCTATTGAGTGTCAATAGAGGATCATCCGCTCTTGGTATCATGAGAGGAATATCCCATGTGTTCTTGCTCAAGCAAATCCTTGGCAAGGTTATTCGGATTGAGAGAGAAAGGGTTCTCCGGGAGAATCCGACAAGAGCAAGACTCGAGGAGAGATAGTATGGGCCTGATAGTACCATGCCTGGTATAGGGTCTCTGGGATACTAGATAGATGAGAGATTATAGATACATGGTAATTAAGGATAAATAGGTCCAAAGGATTAGATTCCCCAATATCGTTTGGGGGCCGCGGCATAGTGGCCTGGTATGTCCGCAATCGATGAGTTGGGTAAATTATTATAGAGATAATAATTCACTAAGTCAGAAGGAGTTCTGACAAGTATGACTCACGGCCAGCTCGATATTCGGCCTAGAGGGTCACACACATATGGTAGGTGTTGCGATGAGTAGAGGTTCAGATATGAGATATCCGCTGAACCCCCTATCTTATTGGATATCCATTAAGCCCCTGAATTATTGGATCTTGAGATGAGATTCAATAATTGCTAATAAGAGATTATTGGGTAGAGACCCACTAATCCAAGAGGCTTGGGTAATTGGATAGAGATCCAATACCCAATAGGGCAAAAGATCTATTAGGGTTTTTAGGGGGCCTCTATAAATAGGAAGGAACCAAAGCTCTATAGGCAGAGGGTTTCTTTTGGTAGCCACTCCTGTTCTCCTCTCCCCAGAGAGAGAGGTGCATCGTCGCAATCCCTGCTGTGTGGATATCGCTAGAGAGGAGGATGCTTGACCTCCTTCATCCTCTCCTACAGATCTGTAGGGATTCAGAGATATACGATCTCCCTAGGTACTTTCTTTAACACATGCAGTTTTCACGGATTTGTTTTGATGCACCGATCTTCGCACGATGATGGAAACTTTCTACAGGAAATCTGGGGTGTTTTGTTTTTTGTTCTTCCGCTACGCATGTGATGTCACTCCCCTGAAGGATTTCCCAACAGATGCCAACCGTCTCACTGGTCCAAATTATGTGGATTGGCTTCACAATCAAAGAATCTTTCTCATGACGAAGAAAATCACGTATGTCCTTGATACAATGATCCCTACGCCCGATTAAGGGGCAAGCAAGGATGAGATCACTCGCTATGTGAAGTACATAGATGATTCCACTATTGTTCAGCATTACATATTGGCTTCTATGACTCCTGAGTTACAGAGATAACATAAAAATATGGATATCAATTCCATACTCTTGCATCTCCGTAAACTGTTTGAGAAATAGGGAAGAACTCAGTGATATGAGATATCGAAGAGTCTCTTTCGTGCTAGGATAAATGAGGGGACACCGGTTCAGAACTATATCCTTAAGATGATTGAGTGGATAAAGAAACTCACAGGTCTAGGAATGGTCCCAAAGGATAACCTGTGTGTGGATCTTGTGCTTTAGTCCCTATCAGATTTTTTTTCTCAATTCATAATGAATTTCAATATAAACAAACTTGAGGTGACCTTCCCAGAGCTCCTCAATATGTTGAGAGAAGTAGAGATTATCATCAAGAAAGAGAAGCTAGTTCTCTATACTAGTGAGACCAGAAAAAAAAGGAAAATTGAGAAGTCCCTTAAGAAGGGTAAGGGTAAGGGCAAACCGGGTAAGGCAAAAATTGCCAAGAAAGATCCAGCAAAAGACAAAGGCCAATGCTTCTACTATGGCAAAGATGGGTACTAGAAGAGGAACTGCAAAGAGTACCTTGTAGAGAGGGCGAAATAGAAGCTTGGAGAAGCTTCATATACATTCATGATCAATCTCCATTTGTCAGAATCTTATGATAACACATGGGTAATTGATATCGGGAGTGCTTATCACATCTGTAATTCATTGTAAGTTCTAGCAAGACCTAGGAGATTGAAGAGAGGTGAGATGGACCTCAAGATGGGCAATAGAGCAAAAGTTGTTATAGTGGCTGTTGGCGAGGTCACCCTACATATGTCTAGTGGAGCTATTATTGCATTAGATGCATGTTATTATATTTCTTCTATTATCAAAAATATTATTTTTATTTCATGTTTAATAATTAGTGGATATAAATTAGTTTTTTAGAACAATGGTTATTCAATATCATTAAATGATGAGATCATCATGAGAGGAACATTGTATAATGGTTTATTTATGCTAGACACAACTCCACACATCATGAGTGTAAAAGAGTCTAAGAGAAAATGAGAAGAGGTGAACAATCCATATTTATGACATTATAGGCTAGGTCACGTCCATGAGGGAAGGATTCAAAAATTACTAAAGGATGGATATCTAGATCCATTCGACTATGGGTCATATGCGACTTGCGAACCTTGCCTTCGTGGAAAGATGACCAACTCTCCATTTAGTGAAACTGGAGATGGAGTTATTGAGTTGTTGGAACTCATACATAGTGATGTATGTGGTCCCATGTCAACTCATGCCATAGGTGGTTACTCTTACTTCATTATTTTTATTGATGATTTCTCAAGATACAGATATGTGTACTTGATGAAGTACAAGTCCGAGACCTTTGAGAAATTCAGAGAATATAAGAATGAAGTAGAGAACTAGACTGGAAAGAGTATTAAAACCCTTCGATCAGATCGAAGAGGTGAGTACTTGAGTACATAGTTCACCCAATCCCTCAAAGAATATGGGATTATGTCCCAGTGGACACCTCCTTATACACCACAGCTCAATGGTATATCAGAAAGGAGGAATCACACACTATTAGATATAGTGCGATCTATGATGAGTTTTACCAACCTACCCATCTCATTCTAGGGATATGCCCTAGAGACTATAGCTTACTTTCTGAACAGAATTCTAACTAAGTCAGTGGTGTCTACTCTATATGAGATATGGAAAGGAAAGAAGCCCGATTTTAAGGTTGCTAAGATTTGGGGATGCCCAGCCCACCTCAAGAGAGATAACCCCGACAACTTGAAATCCAGGACAGAACGGTGTAAGTTCATGGGATAACCCAAGGAAACTTATAGATATTATTTTTATCACCCTAAGGACCAAAAGGTCTTTATAGCTAAGAGAGTAGTGTTCCTTGATAAGGAACACATTCTTGGTGGAGACAGTGGGATCATGATAGAGTTGAGCGAGGTTGGAGAACCTAACTCAAGTACCATTCCACAGCTAGAGTCTGTTCAGGTACCTAGTACATAAGTTCCGACTTTATGTAGGTCCAGTAGAGTATCTCATCCTCTTGAGAGATATATGGGACATATCAGAAAAGAGGATGTTGAGGATAATGATCCTCAGACCTACGAGGAGGCTATTATGAGTATAGACTCTAGGAAGTGGCAAGAAGCCATGAATTCAAAGATGGATTCTATGTACTCCAATAAGGTTTGAAACCTGATTGATGCACCTGAGGGTATTGTACCCATTAGCTGCAAGTATATCTTCAAAAAGAAGATTGGAGTAGATGGAAAGGTAAAGACCCATAAGGCAAGGTTAGTAGCTAAAGGGTATCGTCAAAGGCAAGGTGTTAACTATAACGAAACTTTTTCACCCGTAGTCATGCTAAAATTCATTCTAATTCTATTGGCTATTACAGCACACTATGATTATAAAATCTAGCAGATAGATGTGAAAACTACATTCCTTAATGGCAACCTCGAGGAGGAGGTGTATATGATACAACTTGAGGGATTCGTGTCCAGGGATAGTCCAGATAAGGTGTGTGTTGGGAAATCCATCTGGGGGCAACATCTCATGCGCAGCGGAAGAACAAAAAACAAAACCCTAGATTTCTCGTAGAAAGTTTTCGTCATCGTGGGAAGATCGGTGCGTCAAAACAAATCTGTAAAAAATTACATGTGTAAAAGAAAATACCTAGGGAGATCGTATATCCCTGAATCTCTACAGATCTGTAGAAGAGGATGAAGGAGGTCAAGCATCCTCCTCCCTATCGATATCCACACGATAGGGCCTACGATGATGCACCTCTCTGGGGAGAGGAGAACAGAAGGTGGCTACCAAAAGAAACCCTCAGCCTATAGAGCTTTGGTTCCCTCCTATTTATAGAGGCCCCCTGTAAACCCTGATGGATCTTGCCCTATTGGGTATTGGATCTCCATCCAATTACCCAAGCCTCTTGGATTAGTGGGTCTCTACCCAATAATCTCTTATTAGCAATTATCATATCTCATCTTAGGATCTAATAATTCAAGGGCTTATTGGATATCCAATAAGATAGGGGGTTTAGCAAATATCTCTTATCCGAACCTCTATTCGTTGCAACACCTACCATATGTGTCTGACCCTCTAGGCCCAATATCAAGCTGGCCGTGAGTCATACTTGTCAGAACACTTTCTGACTTAGTGAATTATTATCTCTATAATAATTCACCTAACTCATCAACTACGGACATACTAAGCCACTACGCCGCAACCCCCAGACAATATAGGGGAATCTAATCCTTTGGACCTATCTGTCCTCAGTTACCATATATCTATAGTCCCTTATTCATCTAATATCCCAAAAACTCTATACTAGGCATGGTACAGTCAGACCCATACGGTCTCTTCTCGAGTCTTGCTCTTGTCGGATTCTCCCGGAGAACTCTTTCTTTCTCAATCTGAATAACCTTGGCCAAGGATTTGTTCAAGCAAGAACACATAGGATATTCCTCTTATGATGCTGAGAGTGGATGATCCTCTATTGACACTCAATAGCCCTCGTAAGGTTGGCTACCACTCCCAATAACCGGCTGTACTAGATCTGGAACTTTCCAAACCTATAAGTCTAGTATCAAAGAGTGGAGAACTCATACAGAACATCCTTAGTGTCTTAAGTCTAAGGACTAGATACACTACTGGGACTACGGAATCACTGTCTGACGTGAGGTATCAATAACCATCCAGTATTCCGTAGGCGGATCAATCAGTGAACTTATTCCTCAATGAGCACCCGCACTGTACCCTTAGTGTCCCCACATGAGTAGCTATGAGACCAGCCACCTCCATCATATGGACGGGTAAATAACACACCAGTCTATCCGGTTATCTCGATGTCCTTCTCGAATAACCTATGACCAGGATAATTTAAGGTCAGTGTTTAAAGGTAAATCGGTCTCATTATCATGATCTCATCACGATCCGATTTCCATTACACAGATCCAAGGACATCACAATATATGCAACACGCAAGATAAAGTGATAAAATGCCTAATAATACATAAAGAGAAAAAGTGCATATCAAGTCACAAGTGCCATCACTCATGTGATTGGCTTGCAGGGCACATATGACTAGCAATCTCCCACTTGACCTAAAGCCAATCACCAATGTGATTGGTTAGGTTTTTCAGAAAAGTGATATACCCCTCAGAATTCAGAAAAGTGATACTCCTAGAAAGTGATATTCCATGTCTCATTGGTATGAGACCTCTCTTGGAATTTTTCATCAAAAACCTTTTGACAATGGCATCTATGTACCTAGACTGGGACAAGCCAAGCATCCTCTTGGATCTATCTCTATAGATCTGTATCTCCAATATGCAGGATGCTTCCCCTAAGTCCTTAATGGAGAATTGCTTAGATAACCAAGTTTTTACTATGGAGAGCATTCCTATATCATTCCCAATGATCAAGATGTCATCCACATATAATACCAAAAAGGTGATAGTGCTCCCACTTACTTTCCTGTACACACAAGGCTCATTTTCGTTCTTAACAAAGTCATAAGATCTGATCGCCTCATCAAATCTTATGTTCCAACTTCGGAAAGCTTGCTTCAGTCCATAAATGGACCTAAGCAACCTGCACACCTTATCTGGGTTATCTCTAGACATGAATCCCTCAGGTTATATCATATACACCTCCTCCTCGAGGTTGCCATTGAGGAATGCGGTTTTGACGTCCATCTGCTAGATCTCATAATCATGGTGTGCTGCAATAGCCAATAGAATTCGAATGGATTTTAGCATGGCTACAGATAAGAAAGTTTTGTCATAGTCAACACCTTGCCTTTGACGATACCCCTTAGCCACTAGCCTTGCTTTATAGGTCTCTACCTTTCCATCTACTCCAATCTTCTTTTTGAAGATCCACTTGCAGCCAATGGGTACAATACCCTCGGGTGCATCAACTAGGTTCCAAACCTTAGAGTACATGAAATCCATTTTCGAATTCATGGCTTTTTACCGTTTCCCGGAGTCTATGTTCATAATAGCCTCCTCGTAGGTCTGAGGATCAATATCCTCAACATCCTCTCCTTTGATATGTCTCACATATCTTTTAGGAGGATAGGATATTCTATTGGACCGACGTAAAGTTGGAACTTGTGTGTTAGGTATCTGAACATATTCTAGCTATGGAATGGTGCTTGAGCTAGGTTCTCCAACCTGGCTCAACTCTATTATGCTCCCACTATCTCTACCAAGAATGTGTTCCTTCTCAAGGAACACTGCTCACTTATCTACAAAGACCTTTTGGTCCTTAGGATGATAAAAATAATACCCATAAGTTTCCTTAGGTTATCCCACGAACTTACACCATTCCGTCCTGGATTCTAACTTATCGGGGTTGTGTCTCTTGACATGGGCAAGGTAGCCCGAAATCTTAACAACCTTAAGATCGGGCTTCTTCCCATTCCATAACTCATATGGAGTAGACATCACTGACTTAGTTGGAATTCTGTTCAGAAAGTAAGCTGCGATCTCTAGGGCATATCCCTAGAATGAGATGGGTAGGTCGGTGAAACACATTATAAAACGCACCATATCTAACAATGTGCGATTCCTCCTTTCTGATACACCATTAAGTTGTGGTGTATAAGAAGGTGTCCATTGGGATAAAATCTCATGGTCTTTGAGAAACTGGGTGAACTCTATACTCAAGTACTCACCTCCTCAATCTGATCGAAGGGTTTTAATACTCTTTCCTGTCTGGTTTTTCACTTCATTTTTATATTCCTTGAATTTTTCAAAAGCCTCAGACTTGTACTTCATCAAATACATATATCCGTATCTTGATAAATTATTAGTGAAAGTAATGAAGTAGGAGTAACCACCTATGGCATGAGTCAACATGGGACCATTGTTGAATCTCGGATTTTGATGATGAAACTAATTGAGTGTGATTTGCGGTCTAACTGCGTGTTGAGTTACGCAGGTCTACTATCGATCAGGATTAAACAGTTGACGCTGGAGGAATTGACGTTGCGCCGGAGATGATCACGTTAGGATATTGGATGTCGAGCCGGAGGTTCGGTCCGACTATCGGCAGGAGGCTTCGTGCGTCGGGCATCGGCCAAGAAGTGCGGAGTTGCGCCATGGATATCGAGGTTGCGAAGTCAACCGTCCGATTGGGCAACAAGCCACTAGAGAGGCGATGTGCCAAAGGATCGGACGGCGCCCGACCAATGATGTGCCGGGCAACTAAATGTCAATTCGCATTGTAATAACTGTCTAGATCAAGTAGAGTTTTTGGTGTTTGTTTGTGCGGAGTGACTACGATAGGGATGAAGACGTAAAGCGAAACAAAGGGCCAAGACAAGTGTGATGAATCGTTGGGAGTTCGAGTGTTCAACGGAAGTCCAAGATTCATTGGGAGCGTTAGGAACCGGCCGAGAACAAGTAGGAAGCTTGCCGAAGGGTTTTCTAAGTTCGCGGGAGGTTCGCTCGGAAGTTCGCGAGCTTGCCAAGAAAGATCGGAGCTTGCCAAAGAAGCTCGGGGAACTCGCCAAGATCATCGTGAAGTCCGAGAGCTTGCCGTGAGTCCCTAATGGTTTCCGAAGGTTCGCTCGGAAGACTGTCGGAAGTTGACCTAAGCTCGCCGGAAGAAGTTGTCATGTGGACTTTGTAATAGCTTAGGAAACGTCTTTAAAATTCGTAGTTAGCACATATTTTGGGTTAGGATTAGATAACCCAAAGTGGGGGCCCATTGGGCCTTGATTAGATGAGTTTGGGCCAAAATTTTGGCCCAAACCGAATCAAGCATACGCATGCATGCATGCTACGTGCATGCTTTGCTGTAGCCCGCTATCAGAAGCGCCCCTGCTGCATCAGAAGCGAGCCCGATATCGTAGCGCGCGCCATCGTAGCGAGCCCGATATCAGACGCGCCATCGTAGTGCGCCCGACTATCGTAGCGCGTAGTAGCACCGCTTTGCGAAGCGTAGCACCGCCTTCAGTTTATCAGTAGCAGCGCGTAGCACCGCCGGTCGCGGTAGCACCGCTGGTTGGCGTAGCACCGCTGGTGCGTGGAAAGCCAGCGTAGCACCGCTTTGGTCGGCGTAGCACCGCTGGTTGGGCGTGAGCACGCCGCTGGTGCGTGAAAGCCAGCGCGTAGCACCGCCGCCGCAAGCGAGAACCGCTGGTGTGTCGATCTGCCAAGACTTGACAAGATTAAAAACTCAAAGGATTCAAATTTTTGGCTCCAAGTTTGGGCTCCAAATTTGAATCACTTTGAGGCTTATAAATACCCCTTCCTTTTCAGCTAAAAAATACAACCCTTAGAGAGTTAGATTTTGAAAATAAGTCTTGGGAAAGTCTTGTTCTTCATTTGCTAAGTGTTCACCTTCTTCTTCTTCTTGAGAGATCTTGTACAAGTGTGAACATCTTGTAAAGGGTTGTAAAAAGGGGTGTTTGATCCTTCCCCTTCAAAGGACTTGCTAGTGGAAGAGCGGAGCCTCATCGCAAAAGCTTCAAGAGTGGATGTAGGTCATTTGACCGAACCACTATACATCATTGTGTCCTTAAATGTGTGAGTGTTTATATTTCTGAATCATTTCATTTCTTGGCTGCAAGTTCATAGTTAGTTCCTTTTCACAAGCAATTACTTTCAAGTTCTCTTTCGTCGAATCAAAATCTTCCTACGAACTTGTGTTTCTTTGCGAAATCGGTTTCAAGAATACGAGTTTAATCCGCTGCACTAATTCACCCCCCCCCTCTTAGTGCCTTTTGATCCTTTCAACCATATATATCACTATGTATGAGTTCCAGTAACCCAATGGCTCTCTCTCCAATTCTACTAAATGGAGAGTTGGCCATCTTTCCGCGAAGGCCAGGTTCACAAGTCGCATATGACTCATAGTCAAATGGATCTAGATATCCATTCTTTAGCAACTTTTGAATCCTTCCCTCATAGATGTGACCTAGCCTACAATGCCAAAGATATACATTGTTCACCTCTTCTCATTTTCTCTTAGACTCATATACACTTATGATATGTGAAGCTATATCTATCATAAATAAATCATTATGCACTGTTCCTCTCGTGATGATCTCATCATCTAATATTATTGAATAACCATTATTATCAAAAACTAAATTATATCCACTAACTGTCAAACATTAAATGGAAATAATATTTTTGATAATAGAAGGAACATAATAGCATGCATTTAATGCAATAATAGCTCCACCAGACAGATGTAAGGTAACCTTGCCAACAACCACGGCAGCAACCTTTACTCCATTGCCCATCTTAAGATCCATCTCATCTCTGTTCAATCTTCTATGTCTTGCCAGAACCTACAACGAATTGTAGATATGATAAGCACTCCCGGTATCCAATACCCATGTGTTATCATAAGATTCTGACAAATGGAGACTGATCATGAATGTACCTGAAGCTTCTCTAAGCTTCTGTTTCGCCCTCTCTGCAAGGTACTCTTTGCAGTTACTCTTCTAGTGCCCATCTTTGTCGTAGTGGAAGCACTGGCTTTTGTCCTTTGTTGGGTCTTTCTTGGCAACCTTTGCCTTACCCATTTTTCCCTTGCCCTTGCCCTTCTTAAGGATCTTCTTAGTCTTCCTTTTCTTTCTGGTCTCACCAGCATAGAGAACCGGCTTCTCTTTCTTGATGGTGCTCTCTGCTTCTCTCAACATATTGAGGAGCTCTAGGAGGGTCACCTCAAGTTTATTCATATTAAAATTTATTATGAACTGAGAAAAGGAATCTGGTAGGGACTGAAGCATAAGATCCATACACAGGTTATCCTCTAGGACCATTCCTAGACCTGTGAGTTTCTCAATCCACTCAATCATCTTAAGGACATGGTTCTGAACCGGTGTCCCCTTAGTCATCCTGACACGAAAAAGACTCTTTTATATCTCATATCGCTGAGTTCTTCCCTGTTCCTCATACAGTTTGCAGAGATGCAGGAGTATGGAATTAGCATCTATATTTTCATGATGTCTTTGTAACTCAGTAGTCATAGAGGCCAACATATAATACTGAGCAAGAGCAGAATCATCTATGTACTTCATATAACAAGTGATCTCATCATCGCTTGCCCCTTCGTCAGATGTAGGCATTACTATATCAAGGACATACGTGATTTTCTCCATCGTGAGAACGATTCTCAGATTGTGAAGCCAATCCATATAATTTGGACTAGTGGGGCGGTTGGCATCAAGTATGCCACGTAAAGGATTTGAAAGTGATATTTTTCTGAAATTAAAGATGTAGTAGAAATAAATAATATGTAGACTTTGTAAAAATTAAACAATTAAGATAAGGACTTTTATCTTAATGCATTCCCACTAATTTTTCATGAGACATACAACACCCTCCGGTATGTGAATCGGAGACTCCCGACGGATCTCTAGTGGGGATCGGGATCCAATCGGTATCTTAACGTAACCTTGAGGGACTCGACCAATCACGTTAAGCCCATAAAGGTAGGCAACTCTTGACAATCACAACTCCTTGTGATTCCCGTCCTGTTTAGCTTTCAAACCATCATGACCTCGAGGGACTCGACCAATCATAATGTTCAGTTAAGTCATCACCATCATTACAAGATGAGTCTGATTCGGTGATATACTCTTGAGGGACTCGACCAAGCATACTATGTCCTTAGGTCACCGGTGACATTTCTATATCATAGATAAGATAGCGAAACACGATATAGGTGAGTCTCGAGAGACTCGACCAACTCAACCTGCACCGGGAATCGGTTCCTACCTATAACGATGAAAGGCCATGTGGGTCAATCTAATTGCCTCACATTTACCGACTTAATATTATTAATAGAGAGGATTTTTGATTTGGTCTCCTAACATAATGTGTCACACACATATATATTTAATATATATATATATATCTACATCGCATACAAATATATATACATATCTAGTAGGTATATAACCAATCACACATCATATGAGCAATCACACCAGATAATCATGGACCACATCCTAATGTGATCAGGCCTGAGCCAATAGGCCCAATCACTCACATCAAGATCTATGTGTGCTTCGATGCAACTCAATGCTTTGTGATCGTTCATCTCGCTTTGTTGGATCCGTCGGCATCTCAACGCATCTCCTTGCGTTGGATCGTCCGTCTCAGCTTCGTGGGTCCCGCTACCGCTGCGCCTCCTCATGTAATTACAACATAATTACAAGCACACAGGCCCAATAATAAATGAGAAAAATAAAGGCTCGCAGGCCCTAATAATAATAATAATCACATGTACACACATCACTTCACAGGCCCATGATCATCTATCCACATCATACATCACATATATATGTTATTTTATAGGACTACTAGATAAATAATAATTGTTAATTAAACTATTTAATTAGCATATATATTTTTCTAAAAAAGGGATATTTAGAGAATTTTTTAAATTCTAAAGGGGTATTTTGGTCATTCTGTCAAAAGGGACAAAAATCAGAATTTTTGAAATTTCGAGGGGTAAAAATATCTTTTGTCCAAAAAACCTAACCCCACTCCCTCACCTTGCCGGTGGCGACACCGTGGGTGGCTCGGCCGCAGCAAGCAAGCGCAGCGCCCATAGGCGCTACCCTTGCCGCGGGTGGGCGCCGCTCTCGCAAGCACCACCCACGGGGTAGCTCCCGCAGGCGCTGCCCCTTGCAGGCGGCGCTGCCCCTCCGCAATGCCCGCTGCGCCCGCAGGCGTCGTCGTGTGGGGCAACCGCCCGCGAGCGGCACCAACCATGCGGGCACAACGCCCGTAGGCAATGCCAACCCTTGCAAATGGGTCACCTACAAGCGGGCGCCGCCTGCCCCTTGTGGGCATTCCGTAAGCCGACGTGTACATGGCCATGGCTGCAAGCAGCCTTGGCCATGACCATTCTACGAGCGCAGCAAGGGCAGCAACAGTTGTTGCCCTTCCTCGCCTTTTGTGTCAACGATTTTGACGACAAGACTTGTTCTAAATAACAACACACGTAGTTTAAGATCTGATCTTTGCACGAACAACCTGGCTTTGATACCACTATTGGAAAATCCGTGTGGGGGCAACATCTCATGTGCAGCGGAAGAACAGAAAACAAAACCCTAGATTTTTCGTAGAAAGTTTCCATCGTCGTGCGAAGATCGGTGCATCAAAATAAATCCGCAAAAAACTGCATGTGTAAAAGAAAATACCTAGGGAGATGGTATATCCCTAAATCCCTACAAATCTATAAGAGAGCATGAAGGAGGTCAAGTGTCCTCCTCTCTAACGGTATCCACACGGCAGGGATTGCGATGATGCATCTCTCTAGGGAGAGGAGAATAGAAGGTGGCTACCAAAAGAAACCCTTAGCCTATAGAGCTTTGGTTCCCTCCTATTTATAGAGGCCCCTTGTAAACCCTAATGGATCTTACCTTGTTGGGTATTAAATCTCCATCCAATTACCCAAGCCTCTTGGATTAGTGGATCTCTACCCAATAATCTCTTATTAGCAATTATTGGATCTCATCTTAGGATCCAATAATTCAAGGGCTTATTGGATATCCAATAAGATAGGGGGTTCAGCGGATATCTCATATCTAAACCTCTACTCGTCGCAATATCTACCATATGTGTGTGACCCTCTATGCCCAATATCAAGCTGGCAGTGAGTCATACTTGTCAGAACTCTTTCTGACTTAGTGAATTATTATCTCTATAATAATTCACCCAACTCATCGACTACGGACGTACCATTCCACTACGCCGCAGCCCCCAGACGATATTAGGGAATCTAATCCTTTGGACCTATCTGTCCTCAGTTACTATGTATCTATAGTCCCTCATCCATCTAATCTCCCAGAGACCCTATACCGGGCATGGTACTGTCAGGCCCATACGGTCTCTCCTCGAGTCTTGCTCTTGTCAGATTCTCTCGGAGAACTCTTTCTCTCTCAATCCGAATAACCTTGACTAAGGATTTGTTCGAGCAAGAATACATGAGATATTCTTCTCATGATACCGAGAGCGGATGATCCTCTATTGACATTCAATAGCCCTCGTAAGGTTGACTACCACTCCCAATAACCGATTGTACTAGATTTGGAACTTTCCAAACCTATAAGTCTGGTATCAAAGAGTGGAGTACTCATACAAGACATCCTTAGTGTCTTAAGTCTAAGGACCAGATACACTACTAGGACTACGAAATTATTGTCTGACGTGAGGTATCAATAACCATCTAGCATTTCGTAGGCGGGTCAATCAGTGAACTCATTCCCCAATGAGCACCCACACTATACCCTTAGTATCCCCACACGAGTAGCTATGAGACCAGCCACCTCCATCATATGGACGAGTATACTGCACACCAGTCTATCCGGTTATCTCGATGTCCTTCTCGAGTAACCTATGACCAGGATAATTTAGGGTCTATGTTTAAAGGTGAATCGGTCTCATTATCGTGATCTCATCACGATCCGATTCCCATTGCACAGATCTAAGGACATCATAATATATGCAACACGCAAGATAAAGTAATAAAACGCCTAATAATATGTAAAGAGAAAAAGTGCATATCAAGTCACAAGTGCCATCACTCATGTGATTGGCTTACAGGGCACATATGACTAGTAGTGTGCAGGTAGCTTAGGTCCATTTATGGACTGAAGCAAGCTTCCCGAAGTTAGAATATAAGATTTGATGAGACGATTAGATCTTATAACTTCGTTAAGAACAAAGATGAGCTTTATGTGTACAGGAAGGTAAGTGGAAGCGCTATCACCTTTCTGGTGCTATATGTGAATGACATCTTGATCATTGGAAATAATATAGGAATGCTCTCCATAATAAAGGCATGGCTATCTAAACACTTCTCCATGAAGGACTTAGGGGAAGCATCTTGCATATTGGGAATTTGGATCTATAGAGATATATCCAAGAGGATGCTTGTCTTGTCCCAATCCAGGTACATAAACACCATTGTCAAAAGGTTTGGCATGGAAAATTCCAACAGAGGTCTCATACCAATGAGACTTGGAATATCACTTTTTAGGAGTATGTTCTCAAAGACTCCTAAAGAAAGGGCACACATGGATATGATACTATATGCATCAGTGATAGGATCTATCATGTATGCTATGCTATGTACCAGGCCTGATATAGCGCATGCTTTGAGTGTCACGAGCAGATATCAGGCAGATCCAAGCTTGGAGCACTAGAAAGCAATAAAGTGTATCCTTAAATACTTGAGAAGGACTAAGGATCTTTTACTGGTATATAGAGGCAATAGCTTCAGGGCTGAGGGCCACATGGACTCGAGCTTCCAGTCCGATATCGATGATAACAAGTCTAATTCAGGGTATGTGTTCACCCTGAATGGAGAAGTAGTGTGCTGGAAGAGTTCCAAGTAAGACACTACTACTAACTCGACCACAGAGGCGGAGTACACTGCTGTGGCAAAGGCAACAAAGGAGAGAGTCTGGATGAAGAAGTTCATCACAGATCTAAGAGTCGTACCAAGTAGTGAGGAGCCGATTCCCTTATATTGCGATAACTATAGGGCAATTGCTCAAGCGAAGGAATTCATGTCTCATCAAAAGTCAAAGCATGTTCTGAGGAGGTTCCACCTGATAAGAGAGATTATCGCCCGAAGAGATGTAGTAGTGGAAATAGTCCTATCCGAAGATAACATTGTAGATCCACTAACAAAGCCGTTGTCTTATATTGTCTTTGAGTATCACAGGGGTCTGATAGAGATCAGACACATAGGTGATTGGCTTTAAGTCAAGTGGGAGATTACTAGTTATAAGTATCTTGCAAGCTAATCATATGAGTAATGGCACGTGTGACTTGATATACATTCTTTTTGCTTATTATTTGATATTTTATCACTTTATCTTGCATGTTACATATATTGTGATATCCATGGATCTATAAAATAGGAATCGGATCATGATAAGATCACGATAATGAGACCGATTCACCTTTAAACACAGATCCTAAATAATCCCAATCATAGGTTACTCGAGAAGGATATCGAGATAACCGGACAGACTGGTGTATTGTATACTCATCCATATGATGGAGGCGGTTGGTCTCATAGCTGCTCATATGGGGACACTAAGGATATAGTACATGTACTCATTGGAGAATGAGTTCATTGATTGATCCGCCCACAGAATGTTAGATAGTAGATGATACCTTATTATCATATAGTGATTCTATAGTCCTAATAGTATATTTAGTCCTTAGACTTGAGATACGAAGGATGTCCTATATGAGTACTCCACTCTTTGATATGGGATTTATAGGTTTGGAAGCTCCAGATCTAGTATAGCCGATCATTGGGAGTGGCAGCTGACCTTACGAGGGCTATTGAGTGTCAATAGAGAATCATCCGTTCTCGGTATCATGAGAGGAATATCCCATATGCTTTTGCTTAAACAAATCCTTGGCTAAGGTTATTCGGATTGAGAGAGAAAGAATTCTCTGAAAAAATTTGATTAAAGCGAGACTCGAGGAGAGATCGTATGGGTCTGACAATACCATATCCGGTATAGAATCTCTGAGATATTAGATGGATGAGGGACTATATGTACATGCTAACTAAGGACATATAGGTCCAAAGGATTAGATTCCCTATATCATCTAGGGACTATAGCATAGTGGTCGAGTACGTCCGCAATTGATGAGTCAAATGAATTATTATAGAGATAATAATTCATTGAGTTAGAAAAAGTTCTGACAAGTATGACTCACGACCAGCTCAATATTGGGCCTAAAGGATCACACACATATGGTAGGTGTCATGACGAGTAGAGGTTCGGATATGAGATATCCGTCGGAGCCCCTATCTTATTGAATATCCATTAAGCCTCTGAATTATTGGATCCTATGATGAGATTTAATAAGAGCTAATAAGTGATTATTAGGTAGAGGCCCACTAATCCAAGAAGCTTGGGTAATTGGATGAAGATCCAATACCCAACAGGGCAAGATCCGTTAGGGTTAAATTGATAGAAGACCTCTATAAATAGGAGGAAACCAAAGGCCCATAGGTTAGGGTTTTTTGACAACCAACTTCTATTCTCCTCTCCCTCTCGTCCTCAGCTAATAGCCTCAGTTTAGGGTGTGTGGAGCGCAAGAAGGGCCAGCACTTTCTTGATCGCATAATGCGCGCTGCAAGGAGATTTGGGCAGCAATTTGAGGAGCATCATCGTAGCCCCTGCCGTGTTGATTATCACTAGAGAGGAGGACATTTGAACTTCATCCAGTCCTACAAATCTATAGAAATTCAGGGATATACAATCTCCCTAGGTAATTTTCTTACATGCAGTTTTTTGATTTCGCGAGTTTTTTGGGCACCAATTGATGATAAAAATCTCTTTTTCTATGAAAAATCTATGATTTTTATTTCTATTCTTCTGCTACATATATGATGTTGTCGTAGATTTCCCAACAGAACCATCAACAACAATCACAATCGTCAAAACATCAAGATATTTTTTAGATAAATGCATTATATTTAGGTCGATAACTAGACGAATGTACATTATAGAACTCAAACATGCATCTAATGCCCAAAAAAACCCAATTGAAATATTCATCCTATGTAGTAATTAAACAAATAGTCATTTTATGAACATGAACTTTTAACTCAAATAGAAAAGATATTAATTCACCATACGATCCATCAAAGTTTTCATGAACTTCATTTCACATGTCAAATATGCTTTTCTATATAAAATCATGACTCAAATTTGTTTTTGAATATCTGCAATGATCATCTTGGGAATATATTGTTCACTTGCAAGTATTTATTTTTTGATTTCTTCATTTATAAACTTGTCAGTGCAAAATGCATTGGTGTTCATTAATTAACTTTGTAATTCAACATGTATTACCTCCATGAGCAACTATTTATTCATTTTCAATACTCAACCTTATATCATGCTTTTAAGTTTGTAACTTTTACAAATAATAATTTTTATTTCAATATTTTTTTCTTATAACATATTTTTGTAAAGCTCTTTTTAAACTCTAAAATAGTTTTAAATTCCTACAAAACATTAAGGAATTATATGTTAAATATTACAAATAAATTAAAATATTAAATATTATAATATCAATAAATTCTACATTTGATAAATTCTTACCTATCCAATATAAAACTCATTGATGACAAGTTCATCTTTATCTAGATATGGAGCTAAAGCATTAAGATTGAAGTCATCTTCTTCCATAACCTTACCCTCCAAGAGATTTTTATATATTTTTTAATTGAATTCGTTAAACTCACTAACAATATCATGGGCATCAAATATATTATGACCTATATCTTCCTCTTACTTCTATTGTTATTCTCCACTCAGCTCAATTACAAATGTCTCAAATAAATTAAAGTTACAAGTTTGAGTTTGAGGTTGTGAAAGGGAAGATCTTTCAATTTGCTCCCCTAGCTCATGATTGCTTCCCAAAATTTGAAGTTACGTAGAAATAGATCCTTCAATTTGGTCTAGTATCACATGATGATTTCCCAAAAGTACTTTTGATTCTAGTATCTCTAAAGGTTATGTTTCATTGAAACTATTCATCTCATCCATGATACTGAATAGTTCATTTGGAAGAGGATCATCCCCATTAAAAGTAGTCTTATTTTATTATTTAAATGATATTAAAAAATAATACCAAGCTACTACTATGAATGAAACAAAGATGTATTCAACTAATATTGTATATTTTTTGTTATTGTAGCGAATGATTTAAGGATGCATCGAATGATTGACCGATGTAGCCAGCGCTTGAGAGACGTTAACGACGCTTCGGCGACACAGTGAAGGATGGCATCGAGGCTTCAACAATAGTGTAAAGACTTCATTGATACAAGGGTTAGTCATGCAGCCGCGTAGCCATTCCACATTCTGCCTCGTAGCCTTGCACGTCACAAATGAAGCCTCCAAATCGTAGCCAAGCCTTCCGGCTGCAGAAGATGCACCATAGAAAAGGAGGGAGGATGCAACGGTTCAGCGATGCTCCACAAAGCTAAATGGGGTTAGGTCGGCACATTGCTGATCACCGATGCTTCACAAGGCTTTGCCGATCAATGGGGCCGATCACTGTTGCGAGAGGAGGACGTTGACGTGATGAGCACGGACTTGGCGACGGTGAAGCTAGGGCTCCATAGCAAACCAATGGGGTTGCGACGCACCGTTGATCACAGAGCCTCCGTAAAGCTTCCTCGACGACTGAGGGTAATCACCACTACGGGAAGGAGGATGTTGGTGATGGTGAGGTTGTGATGCATCGCTGATCACCGACCCTCAGCAAGGTTGCCTCCACGAACGGGGCTGATCATCACTGTGGGAAGGAGGATTTTGGCAATGGAGATGGAGGCTTCCCTATTTCATTTCTTGATCCATTGGATAGCGTGGTGTAATTTCAGAGAAACCAACTCCAACTCACATGGCCGGTAATGAGGGGTGACATGCTGCTTCTCTATTGACTTTGTTTACTCATGTCATGGTAGATAGAAGCCAAGCAAGAATCTTCCATTTTGGAGCAGCTTTAATGGAGACGTATTGTTGCTGTGAGATCTCTGTGGATACCAAGTGATGATGCAGGTTGAAGGATGCTTCAGTAAATACCATGGTCTATGACCAAGTCCTTACCGTTGGGAAAAACTTGTTAACGTGGAATAATTCTTTTCCCTCTTTGTGTATCAAAATAGGTTCCTCATCAAAAATATCAATTTGATATTATAAGCAAGTATTAACCAGAACAATATTAATAGCAGAACAACTGATCAATCACAAGTGAGACCTGAATTTTTAACGTAGAAAACCCAACGCGAGAAAAACCACGGGACCATAGTCCACTTCAAACTTTCACTATCACCAATAATGATAACAGGTTTACAATATGTCTTCTCTAAAATAACAAGAAGATCATAATAACATCAAGATCACATATCTTGGCTTGCATCATCATATGGATCTCTTCTAAGAAAGATTTTAGATCTCACCAAGTAGATATGACAGAAAAGCACCTCAGAAAGGATAAACCGCAGATCGACACCGTTAGGATTGTAGAGTTTACTGCAAGGATTCTCCACGTCAAATTTGGGCTAAAACTGATGAAGTTTGGCTACTGATCATCAAGTAGAAAAACTCAGAAACCTAGTTTTCTTTTTTCCTCCTTTCTCTCTTTCCTTTCTCTCACTACGCCGCCACAAGCTGCACGTTCCACAGTTGCACTCACCGCTACAGTTTCCACAGAAAAAACTCTTTCTCTACTTGTTGGGTTTCTTTAATTAATTAATTGATTTGAGCTCAAAAGTCCAATTTCTGATCCAAGCCCACATATGGGCTAGATCCAACAATTCTCCCCCTTCAGCTCATATGGTGGGTTGTACTAAGCCCGCTCTTCGCCTACAAGCTTCAAGCTTCTCCTTGGACAAAGACTTTGTCAACATGTCTGATCCATTCTCATTGGTATGCACCTTTCCCAACTATAATTCTTTCATCTTAAGCACATCACGAATCCAATAATATCTCACAACAATATGCTTGGATCTAGAATGGTATGTTGAATTCTTAGAGAGGTGAATGACACTCTGACTATCACAGTAAATAGTATATCCTTCCTGTTTCAAGCTCAATTCCTGTAGAAACTTTTTCATCCATAAAGCTTCCTTACAGGCTTTAGTAATGACTATGTATTCTGCTTCTGTGGTTGATAGAGCAACACATTTCTGTAACTTAGATTGCCAAGAGACTGCTCCCCCTGCAAATGTCATCAAGAACCCTGAAGTGGACTTCCTAAAATCAGTATCACCAGCCATGTCTGCATCTGTATACCCTTCTAACACAGGTTCACCACTACCAAAGCATAAACACAACCTGAAAGTACCTCTTAGATATCTTAATATCCATTTTACTACTGCCCAATATTCTTTTCCAGGATTAGAGAGAAATCGGCTAACAATTCCAACTGCATGAGCTATATCTGGCCTAGTACAAACCATAGCATACATCAAACTGCCCACTGCAGATGAGTAAAGCACTCTGGACATTTCTTCTTTTCCTTTCTCACTTGTCGGACATTGTTTTGAGCTGAGCTTAAAATGACCTACAAGTGGAGAATAAACTACTTTGGCTTTACTCATATTGAATCTTTCAAGAATCTTCTCAATGTAGGTCTCCCGAGATAGTCAAATCTTCCCTTTCTTCCTATCATAAAGAATCTTCATGCCAAGTATTTGTTTCACCGATCCCAAGTCTTTCATAGCAAAAGACTTACTTAACTCTCTTTTAAGTTTTTCAATTTTATCAGCATCATGACCAACAATCAACATATCATCAACATATAGTAGGAGAATAATGAAATCATCATCTGAAAACTTCTTCGTAAACACACAATGATCAGATGTGGTTCTATTATACCCTTGGCTTATCATAAATGAATCAAACTTCTTGTACCACTGTCTGGGTGCCTGTTTGAGACCATATAAACTTTTTCCTAGCTTGCACACAAGATTTTCTTTTCCCTTAACTTTGAAGCCTTCTGGTTACTCCATGTAAATTTCTTCTTCTAGGTCACCATGAAGAAATACAGTTTTCACATCAAGTTGCTCAACTTCTAAATCCAAGCGGGTAGCTAAACCAAGAACAACTCGAATAGATGATATTTTCACCACAGGAGAAAATATTTCTTCAAAGTCAATACCTTTCTTCTGACTGAATCCCTTCACAACTAATCGTGCCTTGTATCTTTGTTTTGAGCTATTATTTTCAGTCTTCAATTTGTAAACCCATTTATTCTTGAGAGCTTTCTTCTCTTAGGCAACTTTACCAAGTTATAGGTGTGGTTCTCAAGCAAGGATCTCATCTCTTCTTGCATGGCTTTAACCCACTCATTCTTGTGCTCATATAGAATAGCTTCCTAGTAAGTTTCTGGCTCTCCCCCATCAGTAAGCATAACATACTCATGTGGAGGATATCTTGTAGATGGTTGTCGCTCTCTTGTGGATCTTCTCAATGGAATCTCAACTGGTGGTGGAGGTGCTTGCTCAGTTGGTTCAACTTCATTAACTGTAGGAGTATCATCACTAATATTCTCACCATATTCTTCTTCATCATCTCCCCCATGATCATCATGAACTATAGGTGGAGGAACTGAACCCAAACTCCAAGGAATATAAACAGAGATTTCTGGCTTCTCAACATTATCACCATTAGCAAACAATTGGTCTTCAAGAAACACAATATCCCTGCTTCTAACAATCTTCTTGTTCACTGGATCCTATAATCTGTACCCAAACTCTTCATGATCATATCCCAAGAAAATACATGTCTTTGCCTTATTATCAAGCTTGGATCTCTCATCTTTGGGAATATATACAAATGCTTTGCACCCAAAGACTCTCAAATGATCATAAGATATATCTTTCCCTTTCCATACTCTCTCTAGAATATCACCTTGCAGAGGAACTGATGGAGAAAGATTTATCAAGTCAACTATAGTTCTCATAGCCTCCCCCCAAAATGACTTAGGTAACTTGGCATGGGAAAGCATACACCTAATCCTTTCTTCAATGGTTCTATTCATCCTTTCTGCCACACCGTTTTGCTGAGGAGTTTTTGGAACTTTTTTCTCAAGCCTGATACCATGAAACTTGCAATAATTCTCAATAGGACCCCTGTACTCACTACCATTATCTGCTCGAACACTCTTTAGCTTTCTACCAGTTTCTCTTTCAACACTGACATGAAATTCTTTGAAGATATTGAGTACTTGGTCTTTAGATTTCAAAGCAAAAACCCAAATTTTTCTAGAATGATCATCAATAAAAGTAACAAAATAAAGAGCACCTCCAAGAGTTCTAGTTTGCATAGTACAAACATCAGTATGAACTAAATTAATAATATTTGATCTTATAGATGGCGGATAAGTATGAAATGCAACTCTATATATTTTTCTAACTAAGCAATGATCACAAGATTTAAGAGATGTACCTTGCAACTCTGGTAAGAACTGTTTTCTAGCAAGAGTTTGAAGTCCCTTCTCGCTGATATGACCAAGCCTCTTATGCCAAAGATCTATGCTTTCATCCTTTTGAATTGCATTAATCTCTCCTTTGTGTAGCTTAGCTTCCATAATATAAAAAGAGTTCAACTTCTTTCCTCTCGCCACAACTAGAGAACCTTTAGTGAGCTTCCATTTGCTTTCACCAAAATAATGTGTAAATCCCTCATCATCAAGTCTGCTTGTAGATATCAAATTCAAATGAATATCTGGAATATATCTAACATCTTTGAGTATCAATTTGCTCCCAGTACTGGTCTCTAAGCAAATGTCTCCAATACCCATAATCTTGGATGAACCATTATTTCCCATTCTAACATTGTCAAAATCACCAATAGTGTAGGATCTGAAGAAATCACCATGAGAAGTAACATGGAATGAAGCACCAGAGTCAATTACCCAGTTACTGTCCTGAGCCGCAAGACTAACACATCCATCATCACAAACAGTAATGATATCACCTTCAGCAGCAACTGTATTGGTCTCTTTTTCATTTTTCTTTCTTTCATTCTGTTCTCACTTCCAAAACCTACACTCTTTCTTCATATGACCTGGCCTGTTGTAGTGGAAACACCTGATATCTCTTCTAGACTTGGATCTTCCTTTGTAACCATGTGGATTTCTACTGTGACTTCTTCCACGCTTTCCCTCGCTTTTGAAGAACAAGTGCACCAGAATAAGATTCTCCCTGTTCTTTCCTTCTGGTATCTTCATTCAGTAAACTATCTTTAACCATGTCTATAGTTAGAGTCCCCTCTGACGTGGAGTTACAAATTGTCACCACATATGTTTCCCAACTTTCTAGTAAAGAGCTGAGAAGTAGCAATCCCTGCATTTCATGATCTATATTCATTTTCATAGCAACCAACTTGTTTGCAAGACTCTGAAATAGGCTTATGTGCTCAACAATATTACCACTATCTTTATACTTCAAATTAACAAGCCTTCTAAGGAGAGAAATTCTATTTCCCACTATCTTTTTCGCAAACAGATTTTCTAACCTTTGCCAGACAATATCAGCTTTGGTTTCATCAGAAATATGCTCATGCAAGTTTATATCCATTCATCTTCTAATATAAGTAATAGCTTTCCTGTGTTAAACTTCTCATTTCTCCTTTTCCATAGTAGAGGGTTTTTCTTTAACTTTGATGGGCTTATACAAATCTTTGCAATCGAGCAAGTCTTCCATCATACGCCTCTAAGTGGAATAATTTAATGAGTTCAATTTAATCATACTATCTGATTCTTCCATTTTAATCATACAAGAAAATTAGTGGCAAATAATAACCTACTGCTCTAATACCACTTGTTGGGAAAAACTTGTTAATGCAGAATAATTCTTTTCCCTCTTTGTGTATCAAAATGGGTTCATCATCAAAAATACCAACTTGATATTATAAGCAAGTATTAACCAGAACAATATTAATAGCAGAATAACTGATCAATCATAAGTGAGACCTGAATTTTTAACGTGGAAAACCTAACGCGGGAAAAACCACGGGATCGTAGTCCACTTCAAACTTCCACTATCACCAATAATGATAACAGGTTTACAATATGTCTTCTTTAGAATAACAAGAAGATCATAATAACATCAAGATCATATATCTTGGCTTACATCATCATCTTATATATGGATCTCTTCTAAGAAAGATTTTAGATCTCACCAAGTAGATATGATAGGAAAGCACCTCAGAAAGGATAAACCGTAGATCGACACCGTTAGGATTGTAGAATTTACTGTAAGAATTCTCCACATCAAATTTGGGCCAAAACTAACGAAGTTTGGCCACTGATCATCAAGCAGAAAAACTCAGAAACCTAGTTTTATTTTTTTCTCCTTTTTTCTCCTTTTCCTTTCTCTAACTGCGCCGCCGCACGCTGCACGTTCCACCGTTGCACTCACCGCTGCAGTTTCCACAGAAAAAACCCTTTCTCTACTTGTTGGGTTTTCTTTAATTAATTAATTGATTTGGGCTTAAAAGTCCAATTATCTGATTCAAGCTCTATGGGCTAAACCCAACACTTACTACTGACCAATATTTGTTATTGTTATTATTATTACTGTTATCATGATTGATCATATGTAAGTCCAACAGCTTGATGCTAAAATTGAGAAAAACCTCCATTCATGATCTTGTTTAATTTAAAAGAGGAAAAAAAATTTAAACACTCTTGAAACTAAAATCACAGAATTTTGGTTTTAGTCATTATTTCTTTGCTCTCCTTGTTTGTGAAAAAGAGGGCTTGAAAAATAATATGATAGTTCTGTCAATGATATATATGGATAACAAATAGATGTCATGAATACCATGACTGTTATCCTACGTCTGCAGAATTGCAGGCTTTTATAATTCTATTATCCATCTAAAGATGGCTGGCTATACGTCCTTGTTATCAATTGGTACTATGTCCTATATGTTTAGAATTGAATGAGTAAAAGCATATAGCTGTCATGAATACAATGCCGGGGCACTCGTTTCTGTAGCTCCATAATCACACGCCACTTGGGAACTGGAATGTTAATTCTGTCAGTTCAATGAAATCCAATGCAACTACTAGTGATGGCTGTCGCTCAACAATTATCTCGACGACAATTTCTTCTCATCTCTCAAGACCACTTGTCATGAGACAATAACACAAGTAAATGAACAAAGAACACGCAAAGGCTCCCAAGAGACTGCCACTATGCTTTATATTCCAGTGCAGAAGCAGTTGATTCACAGATCAAAAGCTTCACAATAACATCCAACATCTTCTCAAGCCCCATATAAAATGCAATAGGATGCTAGATCATCACAACCAATACATGTCTACTCAAGCATTCATATCTTGTCTCTCTGTCTATCCCTTCCCCTTGTACACATACTTCGCTGGCATATGAATTTCTATAATGCTTGTTGATCGTTTACGATTGATTCTTCATACGGTTTGCAAGCAAGGAGAAGTTTTCCAATGGACCATTCCATAGTAAAAGCTTCATCATCAGATAAAATGGAAGAATAGAGATCTCAAAATACTTGGATGTATCAATATTATAAATATGTTGGACATTTTTCTGATAGCTTAGCTCATAGCCTATTCAAAATATTTATGTGGGCTATCATAGCAGGTTATGTGGTGCGAGTTTAAATCCTACAGCTTTCTATTTCTCAGTGTTTACTTAAAAATATTTGCATAATATTCAATGTTCATTTAGGCTTAAATCATATATTGGAGTGTTGTTCATACGTCAAACCTCAAACAATTTGTATTTTAGCTTATAAATTCATTACATGTATTTTTAAACGAGGATAATAAGAACGACTGCATACAAGCGAGGAAGGCAGCAAATTGAATGATATCAGAGTGACAAATATTTAATAAAGATGAAGTTAATTCCATGTTCTATTTGTCACGCCACTCATTTAAGACGCTCATCATGGCAACACACATTGTATCATATCAAGAAGCAATGACAGAGTTATCCACTTGTCTGTGAGAATATAAAAGAAATTTTTACTTGGCATTAGCATGCACGATGATGGCTTCTGCAGACTAATTTTGTTCATCGACCATAGTTTTGTTCTCATGTACTTGTAATTAAAAAAGCCATATATTTTCTTGTTCTTTTTCTTTTCATCATTTTGTCTACACATCTAGTTTCCTTCCTTTTGTCCATGGAGAACACATTGCTGACTGAACACACACTGACCTCTCTCTCTCTCTCTCTCTCTCTCTCTCTCTCTCTCTCTCTCTCTCTTAGTTGTCTCCCCAAGATCACCAGCAGAGCGCCCAATGCCCAACTGGCCGCCTTAATTTTCATCTGTACCGAGGAACACAAAGACCGGGTGAAGGATGGCAGGGGCACAAGGACAAAGCTTGCCTGTGATTTGGCTCTCCTGCCTCCACAGCTACCTGTTTCATCTTCTTCTTCCTCCACCAGTCTCTCTTATATATACGACAAGAAGCTAGTGCATCACCACTTGAACACATAATTGATAGAGCAATAGTAGAGTTGATTCAGGTCAATGAGCTCCGAGTGCAGCAGTGGTTGCCAATCCGGTTGGACCTTGTACTTGGCCCACTCTTTGGATGACCAGAACTCGCTTTACCACCACGACGGTAGCTCCTTCCATGGAGAAGAAGAAGAAGAGGAGGACTTGTCCATGGTCTCCGATGCCTCCTCTGGGCCGCCACTGCTGCATGGAGATGATGACCATGGCTGCTGCTATCACCACTCCGACACTTGCCTTCACACTGCTGCACCTCCAAGCGCTGCACTGGGTGGTGATGGTGGCAAGAAGAAGAGAGCTGTAGCACCCCAACGGAAGGAGTACTCCTCTGCTTTGGATGACACCGCCAGCTCCCAACTCTTCAGCAGTTCTGAGGCATGCTGTAGCTTTTGTTCTCCGTCTCTTCCTGCTTTGCCTATCGTTGACCTCTTTGAAAATCCTCTTTCTGATAACAGAACAGCTTCAATGACTGCAACAACCACCAGAAGCAATCCGTGGAGGGTCTGTTTGACTTCTCATGCAGCTTCTCCACTACCCACTTTCGAGTACATTCCAGTCTCTCCTTCTAATTTTAACATGTTGTGCTCCTCTACTCCGCTCCCTAATGATTTCTAACAAGAACAAGCTTTTGCAGGCCAGGCCTGCATCACAGGAGCAAATAGGCTACTCTCAATCCTCAACTTGTGTCAAGCCAACCCCGTCAAAGCCAGTTAAGTAGTGACCACAATTGTGGACATGCTATTCCAAGGACAAACACTTGGTCTGCTTACCTGTTTGCGTTGTGTCGAAAGGTACCAAGGAAAGAGGGAGGGAAAAAAGGAAGAAGATGCTGAAGGACCTTGTGCATATATTTCTCAAGAAGATCTTCCTCCAAGGGCTTGAGTGTATTACTGTGGCTCCCTCTGTAGCTGTTTCTTTTGGCAGGTCAATGCAGCGTGAGGCAGCCTGAGAAAAATGGGAAGATAAGAACTAAGTTGTTTTCTGTTTTCCGCTGTATGATTCCCTTGTCATGGGAGGAGGTAGCAAAATGAAGCTTTTGTAGGATCCGTTCAGTCTTTTGGCCACACCTGTGTGTGGTGGTATTGGAATTGGCCACCGGGCTCCGTTTCCTCCTCTACCACCTACCCACAAGCATCACATGCGTTTAAATGAACGAGGCCCCAGGGAGAATCCACAGCAACCCAACCTGTAGCTCAGGATGAGGATAAAGACCCAGCAATCAGGCCTCTTTCAATTGGAAACAGTACGATCAGATGCATAATTGTATTCACAACCTAAATCATATGGCAAAATGACTCCGTAGCGAAGCAATGATACATAGATGAACAACTCAAAATTGCACAAGCTCTTTCACCCGAAGAAGCCCAATGGATGAGCAATTTTGAGAACCAGGTTGGCACAACACACTGCCAGCCGATGTGGAGTTGCCAAGCATATCTCATGGATGTCAGTGATTGACTTTGAGCTACGCTGGAAAATTCAAGTTCATAAATTCTACTAATGGGGCTACAAAAAAAAGTTTTAAATCAAAAGGATATGTACGTATATATTATTTTGGGAAGAAATGCACGTGGCAAGTATAGACATCATGGGGGTCTCAACATTTTCACTATGTCTAGGATTCTATGTTGGCTTGCCTGTGATATTGAGGGCAAAGTTTTAAGATGTCACACTCTCAAATTAATCTAGCTAAATTTAGGCGTTAATCTATCATTGTTATTTTTCTCAACAGAATGTTGTCAGTGAATTTGTCCAAAATGTCCCAAGAGGTGTCAACATGAGCTGAGTTTTTGGAGGACCTAAATGTTCCAGATTTATCGGATCTTCAGAATCCGAACTATCAGGAGCTAATTTAATTTGCTTCATCATCCCTCGCACCTCAGTGTAACTTCTATTCCGACATCCTCCTCCATAATGTTTTAGCATCCAAATTGCCAGATTTATGCGCCAGCCATGCAGATGTTAACTATTGCCTGTCTACTCTATTGATTGACCTATCGTGTTAGATTGAATTGTAAAACAAGAATGTATTGAATATGGCTGAATAGAACCTTATTTATACACATAAGAAAAAAGAATTTTCCTCAACTGTCCATCGAGATTTCCTCGTGCAATTGAGAAAATCCTATCTGTTATCATGCCCTCGCAAGATTGTGCTCCTGTCAAGGACACTGATTTTGGACCGATATAATGAAAATAATTTACGAGCGAGAGGCTTCGTGAGTGAGTCTGCTAGTTGATCAGCCATATGTACGTGAGAAACACGCAGTTGTTATCTAACAACTTGATCTCGTACGAAGTGAAAGTTAATGACAATATACTTCATGCATAAGTGAAATACTAGATTGACACATAGATAGGTAGCTCCAACATTAACATAATATATTGTAGAAGGAAAGGCAGAGTTGACGTTGAGTTCCTTGAGCAGATTTGTGATCCAACTTAGTTCAGCAATAGCTGTGGCGATGGCACGGTATTCAGCTTCAGTTGTAGATCGGGCAATTGTCTTTTGTTTCTTAGAACTCCAACTGATTGGATTAGCTCCAAGGAAGATAATATACCTAGACGTGGATGTTCTATCATCAAAGTTTCCTGCCCAATCAGCATCAACAAAAGCATGAAGATGAAACGGAGCATGTTTGCGGAGAAGAAAAAGGCCATGATTGAGAGTCCCCTTAAGATATCGCAAAATTCATTTGACCACAGACCAATGTATGTTAGATAGTCGATGCATGAATTGTGACAATTTATTGACTGCAAATGAAATGTCTGGATGGGTGAGAGCCAAGTACTGTAAGGAGCCAAATATTTGTTGGTATTGAGTAGAGTCCGTAGCAGGGCTTCCATCACATAATTTCAGTGATTCGCTAGTAGAGAGAGGAGTTGCAACCTCTTTAGCATCCTGCATATTTGTCTTTGATAATAAGTCTTGAATATACATTCTCTATGATAGGAGGAGACCTGAAGAGGTGAATATTGCTTCCACTCCTAAAAAGTAGCTCAAGGTGCCTAGATCTTTGAGAGAGAATCGAATGGCTAGTTGCTTTAGGAATGCCTAGATCTCTCAAAGATTATTTCCTATGACAATAATATCATTTACATACACTAGAAGATATATTGTGTTTTCATTTTGTTGTCGTAGGAATAACGAGGTATCAGACTTGGAATTGATAAAACCCGTTGATGTTAAAAATGTGCTAAGTTCATTATACCAAGCCCTTAGATCTTGACGAAGTCTATAAATAGCTTTTTGTAGTTTGTAGACATGCCTTGGACACTGTGGATGAATGAAGCCAGGAGGTTATCGCATGAAGACATCTTCAGTTAGAGTCCCTTGTAAAAAGGCATTGTTAACATCCAATTATCGTATATGCTAGTCTTTTGAGATAGCCAAGCTCAAGCTCAAGATAAGCCAAATTGTTATGGGTTTGACAACCGGACTGAATGTCTCGGTGAAGTCAACACCAGGTCGTTGATGAAACCCTTTGGCGACTAGACGTGCTTTATACCTAGCAATAGATCCATCTGGGTTCCGCTTAATTCGAAAGACCCATTTACACCCGATGATGTTTTGTGTATCATGAGAGGGCACTAGAGTCCATGTAGAGTTATAAAGAAGAGCATCATATTCTTCATACATGGCTTTAAGCCAGTGAGGAGATTTTTGAGCTTGAGTAATCATGGTGGGTTCACTAGCCTTAAGAGAAGAGTTCATTATAGCATGTAGATCAAGGACTTGACGTGGTTTAAAAATACCACTTTTGGAGCGTGTTGTCATTTGATGACTAGGAGCTACGGAAGTAGTAGGTTGGGTTATTGGTATAGTTGGTGGTGAGTCACCGAGATCAATCAGATTAGTCTGCGATACCTCAATAGCACATGGCAAGATAGCTGAGGGCATTGCTTCATTAATAGGGGAAGCTTGTGAAGAAGGGATTGGAGAAATAATGGGGGGAGTGAGGAGCTGTTGAATAGGAGGAGAGTACTGACCAGGAGGGTTAGGATTGGATGGTGTTGTGGGAGGTTCATGTGACGGATTTGGGAAGGTACTCCAGTGATGTTTGTTTATGGTAGGATACTCATGATTTTGAAAAGGAAAAGAAGATTCCACAAAAATAATGTGACGTGATAGAAAGACTTTTTGAGTTTGTGGTTCATAGCACTGAAAAGCATTATATTCAAGAGAGTATCCAATAAAATGCAAGACTTAGATCGTGGTGTTAACTTATGTGAGGCATAAGGACGTAGACACGGATAACATAGACAACTAAAGACTTTGAGTTTATAAAGGTTTGGAAGCTTGTGGAATAGTTTCTCAAATGGTGACTTGTTTTGTAAGACTGGAGTGAGCATACGATTAATAAGATAGATAGCAATTTGAAAGGTTGCTGTCCAAAAAGTTGATGGCATGAAGGCCTGATATAGAAGTGTGAGCCTAGTTTCAACTATATGTTGATGTTTACATTTAGCAGAACCAACTAATTGGGGAGTATGAGGGGGTGACTTGAGGTGTTGTATACCACAAGCTACGAGATAGGATGTGAGGGCTTGATATTCGCCTCCACCATCAGAGTAAATTATTTTAATGGAAGACTGAAAGAAATTTTCGACCAACTTTTTAAAGTTGGTAAAGATTGTTAAAACTTCAGATTTATGATGGAGGGGATATAACCATGTGTACTTAGTGAAATAGTCAACAAAAATGACATAAAATCGAAACTTGTCAAAAGAAGGGGTTGGGGCAAGACCCTAAACATCAGTATAAATAATTTCGAATGGTTTATGGCAAGATAAAGAGGATGTTCCAAAAGGTAGTCTATGACTTTTATTACTACGACAAGCATCACAATAAGTTATAATACTGCTAGTAGTAGAGGTAGGAAGTGAATAACGAGAAAGTAACTTTTGTTAAATAAAGGACGAGGGATGACCAAGACGTCGATGTCATACATCAATTGGAGCTGCGACTAAAGAGTGAACACTGGGCTGGTTTACTTATAAACCTGATGGCCACTCATAAATGTTATCTTTGTTCTGGCCTTGGATTAAGGATGCCCCCGTGCTCAAATCCTTGACAAGAAAGGAGTCAAGAAAAAATTCAATTGAGGTATTATTTTGTTTATAAAATTGAGAGACAAAAATGAAGTTTCGTTTAATGTGAGGTGTGCACAAAACATCATCAAGCGTGAAGGTTGTGGTAAATGAATTAAGCATTGTAGAACCAGTATGAGTGATAAGAATTCCTTTACCATCATCGATGATGATATCTTCATTGCCACCATAGTTGTTGTAGATAGACAAGTTCTAAAGATCGGAGGTGATGTGATGTGATGTGATGCACCAGAGTCCATAATCTAATTAGGTTGGCTAGTTGTCGGAGTAGTTATGAGATTGGCCTGAGGCCACTGTGTTAGAGCAGGGAGTCAAGGTCAAGATCGACAGACTTTCGTAGAATGTCCAACTTTATCATACAACTGATTGACGATTGGATGATGGCTTCTAAGGTTAGGACGCCAGGGCTGATGATTGTAGGGGTTACCACCTTGATGGTGAAGATGAAAGTGCTGATGAGGTGAATGGGGAAGGTTTGGTGTGGGACCCATAAAGTCAAGAGACAGCTTAGTCAGACCTTGATTGACATACTTATTGTACTAGTTGCTCTTCTTCTTAGATTTTTGACTGACTTGAGTTGTAATAGTTGGTCTGGGCAACCTGTCATCGCGCTTCAAATATGTCTCGTAGTCAGTCAACTTGTTATAAAGTTCTTCGAATGATATTGGTAAGTCACGTGCCCGAATTGTAGCTGCCAATTCTTTATATTCATCCCCTAGGCTATTAAGGGTGTGGATGAGGACTTCTTCTTCACTGAGGGAATGACCTATCAAAGTTAAGTCATCGATGATAACTTTGATATTTTGTAAGTAATCAGTAATAGTACTTCCCTCTTGTTTCACTTTTATCAGATTGGATAAAAGTCCGAGCATGCAAGTACGCGAGCGATTTGCTAATGTGGTTTACAACTTGGACCATACTTCTGCAGCAGTCATATATGAAGATATTAATGGGGCGACGGACCCAGCAACTGAGGCTTGAATGGCTTGGAGGATGAGACAGTCTTGACGTAACCACAGTTTGTGGGTTGGATTTGGTATTGGACTGGATCCTCCTGGGATGTTGAGCATTACAGGTGGATAATGGAGAGAGCCGTCGATGTAACCTAGGAGGTCATATCCAAATAGAATATTAGAAAATTGTGCATGCCAAGATGCGTAGTTTTCATTTTTGGATAACTTGAAAGGAATGAGTGCCGCAGTATTGATAGTGATGAGGCTTGGAGGTTGAGAAGTGCTATGGTTTCCTACATGGACAACGACTGGAGTGTTAGAGGTAGATGATGAAGCCATTTGATGATACGATGGCGTCAATCAGTTGTGAAATTTGTCGGATGTAGACTGTCAGATGTGGATAACACTAGGTAGCAATCTTGATATGCCTTGATGTGAGCTTAAGCGGCAACTTCCTTGGCATCCTGCTACTGCAGATCATTATGGCAAAAGAGGCAGTGGAGAGGAGCCTTCGGTAGAGGAGGCAGTCGGCTGTGATTGGTCCCAGGAAGGAGAGCAGAGTGTTTACTGTTGCAAGACAGTAAGGAAGGAGGAAACCATTGTCACCCCACCGGATTGGTTCTACTGCAAGCGATGCAGTGAAGGAGAAGAAGGGGCAGTCGCTTGGTGCAGAACAGGCGTCGAAGACTCAACTGGTGCAGATCGTATCGTTCGATGGAGTTCAGCAGCAGAGGAGAGAGCATTCTCGGTAGAGGAGAGCGCCGAGGCTATTTCTATCACACCGCACACTGGCTGCGGCGGTTTTAGGAAGCAGCGGTGTCGATGGTCACTGGCAGTGGCATCAATGGTCGCTGGCAACGGCGACGGGAGAGAGGGGGCAACCGCTTGGTGCAGGGAGGGAGAGAAGGCGGCTGACCGGAGGGCATAGCGGTCGATGGGGCCGCGCAGGCCTGGATGGTTGGGTGGATTGGTCCTCCGCAAAGCCAAGATGGTGGATCTCAACCTTGCCACGCGATGGTGTACTGGCTGCGGTTGGAAGGAGGAAGGAGGGGCTACGGCTGCGGCAGCGAGGAAGGAGGAAGGAGGGGAAAGAGCGCCGAGGCTGCTCTGTTTTTGAAATCCGGAGTGGAAGAAGCTGCTACCGATGTCGGTGAAGCGAACGGAGCGACTGCCGATGCAAAGAGGGCGAGGCAGAGAGGGCTCTGCTTCTGCCGAGGAAGGAGAGCAGAGTACGCGATCAAACGCAACTCCTGCGCTACCGGTGATTGCGGGTTCGGCCAGGTGGAGTGCAATGGCACCGGGGCTGCTCCACTTGCAATACTTGCGAAAATCAGTGGCGAAGAGAGCGCTGAACCGATGCAAGACGCCTCCGCAGGAATACTCTACTTCGGTGGGTTCTGCTCCAACATCCAGATGCGTGGTGTTCTTCATGCCACCTGGAAGTCAACCATACGAGCAGAGAAAGAAGTTCTGTCGTTGACATTGTCGCTGGACAGCGAAAAGAAAAGGAAGAAAGAAAAAAGCTCTTACTTAATGCAAGGGCTCTGATATCATGTTAGATTGAATTGTAAAACAAGAATATATTGAATATGACTGAATAGAGCTTTATTTATACATATAAGAAAAAAAAATTTCCCTCAACTGTCCACCGGGATTTCCTCGTGCAGTTGAGAAAATCCTATGTGTTATCACATCGAGCAGAAAAATAGGTGAAAGGAGAACTGAGCGGCTTAGCCTGCAACGTTCACCCATATCCGACTTTTTGTTCCTCTCCGGTTCTATCATAGGAAAACAGATCTCTCTCTCTCTCTCTCTGGGATCAAATGGACATTATCAACATTGTTGTGTCTTTTATCCATTTCATATCTCTTTCTTGTGTTATTTCATTCCCTGCTAACATCCACGCGACAGTGTTGCCTTCTCCAGCTAGTCCAGAATATAGGCGTTGCTCGTTCTCTCCTCAAATTACATATATTCCTCACCTGGACGTCGAAATCCGCTGGTTTCGATGCGCACACATGCACATGCTATTCACGCGCTGCAAGGTAGGTCTCATGAGCCCCACACCATGCGGAAGAGATAAACCAAGAACAGCTAAATCAGGCACAGCAGTGTCAGCATAGATGAACAGATTCTGTCTCGGCTACGTCTCTAAACTTTTAAATGAACTGCCAGAGATCAATAACGTAAGATGATGCATAGCAGATTGGAGAAATCCTGCTGCAGAGTAAAACACCACGAGTAATCTTGCGATGACTCCACTCTTCTTCTTAAGTTGACCCACATGCAACTTTATGCATCTGAGAGTTCTCGTACATCCTTCAGCTAATTTTGCCGCCACCGAGTCTCAGTGACAGTGTCGTTTTGCGGGGAGCAACTGTTGATGTTTAATTGGAATTTATTGGTGTTTATTGTTTTGCATCACATGAGATGGTCCCGTAGTTAATATTGTCCAATTCAAAAGCTCAAAGATATTAAATTGACATGGTGAAACGTTCATGCACTTAGGTGGATACAGGCAGTAGGTGTTTGCCTTCATTTATGGCCATGGCCGGCACTTGGCGGACTTTTACGAAGCTGTGCTGTGCTGGGAACATCTGCATCTCTGTGATGTTGCATGATATGTATCTTAACTGCGGCATGTGAATTATTGTACTCTTGTTGCACGGTGAGGTACCTCAGGTGCTCGACCTCCTCCTTCTCCACCGCGCTTGGTGCAGATCACAGCTAAACCTGTTGTTAGTGCCAGCCAACCTGATGCAGGAGATGGCCCTCCCCACCCCCGCCCCCTGCGCAGCCACTGTTCCTTCCTCGGGTCGTCACTGGAGCAGAGGGTGAGCGCGGGTTGTAAAGCTGCCACTTGCCTGTGGAGGTGAAGCGGACGGAGTCCGTGGAACGTCTTCGCCGCTTGCCCACGTCCTCCTCTTCCGGAGCCTTGTGGACTTACCAGGTGTTTGTTTGTTTGCCTGCGTGAATTCGCTGGTACGGGACGCACTCCTGTTGTTGGAATTCGTTCTTCTCGTGCTCGACTCGGCTTGTTTCGTTGCGGAAGAATTGGGACTGAGGAAGGATGAGTGACCCGCTGGGCTTCGTCTCTCGATCCGGATGATGCGTCTTAACACTAGGGAAAATAGTATGGATACGGAGACCATTTTGTTCCCATCTAAACCTTTGATTTCGACTGATCACATCTCAACTCATGTGCTGTAGCCCCCGTGGATACTAAACCATGAACCTCCCTTTTTCTTTTTTTTTTTGGTCTTCTTACAGTTTTCTATTATGTCAAAAGCCTAACTTAATTTTAAATTTTATTTCATATTGCAGCTTTTATATTTTCAAATATAACTTTTAAGATTTTTGTACAATAAATTTATTGACGATGAATTCCAAGAAAACAATATATTATTATTGTTTGCCCAGTTTGTGAAAGAGTAGCAAACGCTTGCATTTGGCTTCATTACTTGATAAATAAGTCACGAGATCCAAATCCACCATTTTAAACTCTTTCTTCATTCAATATTTAAATTTTGCAGATGGTAGAATGACTAATCTCCGTAAATATCAAATCACCTACATAGGCATACAAATAAGTCATTTGATTGAAAATTGGTTTACACATGTAGACATGCTCATGTGGACACTTCAAAAGATTATTCTGAATAAAATATGTCTCAATCTTCAAATTTGATGCTCTAGTGTTTGCTCAAACCTTCACTTCGACTTACGCACTTCCCTTCTTATCCGTGAATAATCTGGTCTTTTATTTACTTTCTCGATTCCTCAAATTTTACTTTATATATATATATATATATATATATATATATATATATATATATATATATATATATATATATATATATATATATATATATATATATATATATTGTAAAAAATATATTTTGCTTAAGAACACAATCATTGTATTATGAAAAATCTTATGATCAATAATAGTATGATGATAATTGATCATTCTTTTCTCCGAACAATAATATGATAATAAATCTTATAATACAAAATAGTAAATCATTGACAAAAATAGAAGTGTAAATATTCTTCAACTTCCATACTAATATATATCGCAATCGTACTTACTATAAGAGTCACCTTAAACACATATGGTTCATAACGATTAGAATACAATCATCACCATATTGATACACCAATAAAATTATACTATATCATAAAATCAATTTTAAAATTTGATTCGAAAAATATATAATATTAATATATAAATACATAAAATCGAAGACTCCGATCAATCGCCCGTTCAATCAAATCATTCTTTTTTATGATAGAACCAAGTATATATATTGATTGATCCATTTATTACTTGATTCTTTTGAATATTAAAGCTTAACTCATAATCTAATAATTTAAATTATTTCTTTATATAAAATTAAATATCGACATAGACAATCCAAAATGTACCACAAAACTACTCATGAAAACTCGAAAAAGATATATCACTATTTCTTCCTAATTTAAAATATTTTTCATAAAATCATTTTAAATATTTATTTATTTCTAACTTAAAATCTCTAATCTTTGTTTTTTCTTAATTTTTGGGTTTTTTTTTTACTTACACTCGACACACTGATACATGGCAAAATGTATGTATATATTACCAATCGACTGACACGTCCATTTAAACCAATCAAGCAAATCTTACATCAAATTATAAACTTTTATTAGATGGCTTAAGAAAACCATAATGATGAGCAACCATTATTTAAAAAAATAATTCTAGTGTGTATATATATATATATATATATAAGCTGTATCCATGAGCAGATAAATAGGCCAAGCAAATTTAAATCTAGGAATTGAAGAACCTGTCTGAACACCTCACGTGTTGGATTTGTTTCAATTGCTTAATGGCTAAACTTGACCAATTAATTTAATCATGAAAACAAAAAGGGCAAGCGTCAAATTCTAAGGTAAATAAACAATTACATAGATAATCGATAAAGCAGAAATACAAAGAAATAAACTGGAGTATCGATGGACAAGTGAAGAGAGAGAAGAAAAGCATAAAAGTTTGATGACTTTCAATCCGAGGTCTACTGTAGTTCAAGGCTTCAAAAGCACCACGAAAGCTTACCTTTCTAGCGCATCCCAGAATCCAGAATGGGTCATTTGATGTTACTGCCACTGTTTCTCAGATGATTGATTCATGCTGGACGTATCTTACCAATGCTTTCCCTAATGATAGGTTCGAGATCTCTTTAGTCCCACTGGATTTTCCTGTGAGAAGTCAAATCAGAAATGTTGACCATGGACTTTCCGTCAGCAGCAACGATGTTATAAGGTGAATCCTCTGCGAACTCTGTTGGCAGGGACTTCCAGTATAAAGACGGTTCCCATTCAGCTTCCCTTATGCCCTTAATTATTTCTTCTACCACTATCTTGCTTCCTTCGGATGAGATGTGAATACCATCACTGCAGTGAAGTTTTATCAGCAAAATTATCTAGCAAGGTCATGTTAATAATCTATCCAATTCTAAAAGACGTAGAAGCATTCATAAAAATTAAACAAGACAAGAAATTTAGTTCGAAGTTTCATTTTCTATAAACATCAACAAGGACCTGCAAAACATCACAGGGGAAGAAAAAGCATCTAGAAGTGCTAAGCAACACATCTCAAAAGTAACATGAAGTCCGAAGATAGTAATGGTCTGAGCTATGCAAAGGAACAGTTGGACATAGTCTACTCATCTTCGAATATATGATAACAAGAGGTGTTAAGATAGAAAGTGAACAAGTTGAGCTCAGATTAGACTTACGTAAAACAAGCAGTACGCCAGTCATCCCGCTTTTGTATTGCAGTGAATAAGTAGACAACCTTCACATTCATCTCCTTGCACAGTTTTACACACGCTTCAGAATATATCTGGCATCTTTCATTTGTCCGAGCACACTCACTCACAAAAGGACTGAAATTGAGAATAAAGTTAATGAGTTCAATTTATCAACAAATAACTTGAAATGGCTGGGCACCGATAGTTCAAAATGGCTAACTGAAACAAGTACCTTAGTAACTGGCTAGACAATTCCTCATTGAGAGGTGGAGAAGTAAGGAAAATAATACGAGTCTTTTCTGATAAGCTCTGGACACAATCTTTGAGTCAGCACCTCTAATAGCATGTCCAAGTAGTTTCATCTATCCCTTGTAAATAGTTACCCTCTAGATGAGTTGCTATCTTGTAACACCCCTAGTTAATCTAATAGTTCCACATCGGAAGTGGGTGGGATTAAGATTGACTTATATGGACCTGATGAGTGTACTACTAACAATTTTAGCTTAAGCATTTTGGTCAGTGGTTGATAGGCCAAAACGAAATTGATAGACTAGTTAGCCCATCAGGTCGGGTCGTGACATTTGGTATCAGAGCCGACCTAGTATTCGAGCATGGTGAGATAGGCTTGAGTAGAAAAGGGCTACCTGTGGATGAAATCAGAGAACTCATCATAACGTGGAGCCACCATTAGGCTATGCCTCACATGCACCATGCTAGGGTCTCATCTGAGCCTTAATAGGGACGTTAAGTCATTTAAGTGGGGGAGATTGTAACACCCCTAGTTAGTCCAATAATCCCACATCGGAAGTGGGTGAGACTAAGATTGGCTTATATGGGCCTGATGAGTGTACTACTAACAACTTCAGCTTAAGCATTTTGGTCAGTAGTTAATAGGCCAAAACGAAGTTGATAGGCTAGTTAGCCCATCAGGTCGGGTCGTGACATATCTTCCTCATATTCTCGATATATTCTGGAAGAGGCACATGAGGACCTAGGCCAAATGCATGAGGGCCCATAGAGTCATTGCCACCAAAATAGACTACCACTAAAGAAGGTTGAACAGCTGCATCCTAATACACAGTAATGTAAACTCTGTTGGAGCCAACACAAATCTGAGTACTTGGTTGCATGATGCTAGAACTACTGAGCATGTATTGTGTGCCTATCTCAAAGATCAGCAAAGTATCAACTGTTTGTGCAGAGTGATGGAAACTAATATTTAATCATGTAGAAATTTTCTGCTTTCTCATCTTTTGCTTTGGTTACAGTGAAAAATCAGCTAGATATGTCTGAAAAATCAAGCATATGCAGAACATTGCAAGGTTGCTTGATTCTGGACTGTACAAGAAGAAAACCGAAGAACTTTATTGTATCATATATGCCATATTTTAGTTTAGGTTCACTCGATTGGAGTTCTGTAGATTACCAAATATCTTTAGATTTTATTGACTGACTATAATGTTGATCTTCTCATGTCAAGTGTTGGTTGATGAGTTCAAATCAAGGTAAAAGCTATACCAGAACATAAAGGTGTAAATTGGCAGTCTCAAGATAACAGGAAGCAATAAAATGGAAACAGAAGTTCTGTGAATCATATATTAACAAAATCTCACTGGAATCTAATTTCTTTTGTTCAACAAATGAGACTAATAAAATGGTTAACAACTCCAAGGTGCTGCCATGATTCGACAAGTTAATGGAAGCCTTGGACCTTTGATAGAAGATTTTCAGGGAAGGCCTAGTGCACCATGCAGGATCAATGTAAACAACTTTATCCCTGTAAGCAAAGAGGTTATGTTCATTACTCAAACCCCTGATGCCAAGGTAAAACACAAGTTAATCATGCGATAGTCAAATAGAGCAAAGAAATGAGGGAGCAAAAGAGCAAGAGAGGAGTAAGAAACTAGAAGAAAGAAAATGCAAGTCTTTTTCACTCAAATCCAAAGTGTTTTATCCATTGACAAGCTTCCTTAGTATAATCAATGAAGGCAATGATTCCTTAAAGTAATTTCCTAGGGAACTTGTATGCCATTTAGAAATCCAAAATGTGACTTCTAGGAGACCTTAATAGCTTTTAAAAACATTATCACAGTAGAGAAGTAAAAGTGTGCACTTAATATAAAAGTAGACCAAGAGTCTTCAATTTTCCACACAACACAATTCTTTGCCTAGAATAAATTCTTACGAAATCCTTTATAAAGTGAGATGGTTCTCTATCATTCTCTCCCAATGGAAAAGAATTCGACCCCAGAGAGTGATCTACAAAGTACTGGTCCAATAAGTTTGATACAAAGCTACAAAGTTCCTCCAAAGTATTCTAAGTGGCATCGAAAGTTGGATGATCACCCCACTTGACAAGAAATTGTTGAGTTATGCTAGTAGCAAATATAACAAGGCAAGAATCAAGAATGACCTTGACATCATCCACATGTTATAGAAGAATTAATGCTTTGAGAGAATTATCACCTACAGGAACACTGGTAGACAGAGGAGGCTCAAAAGCACCATGATATAGAGTTAAATCCTCTAAAAACTGAACTACTATTTAAGTCGGAAGGCAAATCGAGCATATATGCATAGATCTCAATTTTTGGATAATGGGGAAAGGACCAATGGCTCGAGCATTCAACTTTTTAAATAAGTTTTTGGGGAATCCAGGGCGAATGCGAACTAAGACACAATCACCAACTTGAAACTCTTGACTCCTATGATGTGCATTAGCAACAAGCTTGTAATTTTCATTACTTAGGGTAATTTTACATCGAATTTCAGCATCCAAATCATGGATATGTTGCGGGAAGGAGTTGGCTGGTTCTAAGGCACAATAGTCAAGTGGAAGAAGGGGTGTAAGTTCATTGGGTGTGCAAGGAGTAAAATCAAAGACAACTTCAAATGGGCTTTTTCCAGTGGAAAGGCTGACTGAGTTATTATATGCGGGTAAGATTAAGTCCTGGTTTCCTCATTTCTCCCCAAGTAAACATCTAAGAAGTTTCCCAAGGTATCGTTAACAACCTCAATTTGGCCATAAGTGTAGGGATGAAAGGCTGAAGAGAATTTCAATGTTGTGTTAAACAGTTTCCACCAAATTTTCCCAAAGTAACTAACAATTTCATATCCCTATCGAACACTATGGTTGAGAGTAAACCATCTAATTTAACCACTTCTCCCAAGAACAATTTAGCAATGTGTGAGGTATCATTGGTCTTATTACATTGGATAAAGGGGACTATTTTTGAAAATCAATCAACAACAACCATACTAGAGTCATGGCCATGGGGTGTTTTGGGAAGTCCAAGCACATAATCTAAGGTCACATCTTGCTCTAGTTGAGTGTGAAATGGGTAATAGGGTGTATAGACCAGTATTGTGCTTACGAGTTTTGAAAATTTGACAAGTGTGATACTATGATGCTACTTTAAGTAACATCTAGCTTTAAGGAAGGCCAGTAAATTCTATCCTTGACTAATGCATTGGTAGAATAATATTGTTTTGCATCGCTAAGTTTCTCATAAAGAAAGGCGATACGCCGACCCTCTTAACTTAGAATTCCTCGTATGCCAATGTCAAAGGCATCACAAGAAACCTCCAAGGGTTTACTAAAGTTGGGATGCCTACGAACGGGAGTGATAGTCATATTCTTGTTTTGAGGTCAGCAAAGACTTTGGTAGCGACTAGAGTCCAAAAAAACTCACCCTTCTTTAGACAATCAGTTATATGTGTCACGATAAAACTAAACCCACTCATGAACCTTCTATGGATAAAGACTAACCCATAAAAACTTCAAACCTCATGACAGATTTTAGGCTCAAGCTATTCTAAAATGACACGGATCTTTTCTAGATCAATGGAAACACTTTGGGCAGAAATGAAGCCTAAGAATAAGACATGGGTTTCCATGAATGAACACTTTTTCAAATTGAAATGTAGCTTAGCAACTTGAAGAGCGATAAGATTATGTCAAAAATGTCCTAAATGAGTTTCTTTAGTCTTACTAAAGATCATGTTATCAAAGCAGACTACAATAAATTTGCCTATATAGGGTTGTAGAACTTGGTTCATAAAGTGCATGGAAATGATCAAGGCATTGGATAGACCAAAGGGCATGACTAGTCATTTGTATAAACCATCTTGAGTCTTAAACGTTGTTTTCCGTTTGTCTCTAGGTCTAATACGAATATGGTGATATCTGCTTCCTAGGTCAAATTTGGAAAACCAACTAGATCCAACGAGAAGGTCTAGTATGTCCTCAGGTCGAGTAAACGGGAAACAATATTTGATTGTTATTTTGTTGATCGTTCAACTATCGACACATCCTCGAAGAGCCCTCTTTCTTAAGGGTTAACAAATGCAAGGACAATGCAAGGATTGAGGTTGTATCGCACAAAACTTTTAGCCAAAAGTTCTTCAACTTGCTTGTTTAACTCAACTCTCTCCTTAGGATTCATCCAATAAAGTGGAAGATTCAGGAGCTACAATCTCGAGACAAGGTCACTAGTATGTTAAATTTCCCGTAAAGGTGGCAATACATTAGATAATTTCGAGGGTATGATATCAGAAAATTCATCTAACAAAGATTTAACCTCAAGAGTTAGGTTACGAGTAGTGCAAGGGTTAGGAATTTCTCTAGCAATGATGGTCACACAAAACTTGTAGTTTAAGCTCTCTAGTTCAAAAGATTTAGGATCTAATAAGTAGAGTCCCTTGGGGGTTGGGGCTTGTAGAAGGGACTTGGGAGTTCTTGATTCACCTGTTTCCGATGGTTCCATTGGTCGTAGGATGATGTTTTCACTTTCGGAGGGGGAGAAAAGAACTATTAAGAAGAAGAGAAAAAGTCACCGATAGTGGAACTTTCGGACGACAATAGGGACAGTAGCTGAAGATGCAAATGACGACGTCGTGGGCAAAGGAAGCTTCAGAGATGTTTTCAATGCCAAAGGAAGCTATGATCCTCTCCCTCAACGGTGGAAGGAACTTTCGGACGAAGGCTAGGCCATTGGACCTATTCGTCAACGATAGAGGAAGCCTCAGTTCATTGCGTCTGAGGCAAAGGTAGTGATAGAAAGCATCGGCGATGGAGGCAGAAGCTATGCTAGGGTTGATGGCATGGGGTTGCGCAGGGGTGTAAGGGGTGGCTTTTGCGGTTTCATAAGTGGCTAATTGGTTCAATCGAACCAACTCGCCAATGTTGAACCAAACCAGACTTAAAAGCCTAGTTTGATTGCTTCATTTAAACTGGGCACTCGCTCGAGGTGCCAGATGCCTAGGTTCAAGCGAGCACCCAAGCGGCACCTCATTGAAGAGCGCCATCTAGTCCACTCTTGAGGCGCTCGGGCGAATCTACGTGAGCGCCCGAGTGCCTATTTAAATCGTTGGCCATTGCTTGGGCTAGATTGGGATATGGTTCTATTATCGACAGACTGAGAAGGCGCTCGATGAGTTAGATAGAGTTTGAGGTACTTCTCAATCTCAAGATCTCGTTGGGAAGCTTCCTCCATAGTGTCAAGGAAACTACAGGAGACTTCTCGTTGGATATCAAATCTTAACCCATTATAAAACCTTCGGACAGTAATGATTTGGTCCTCAATTTTACACTTAAGTAAAAGTTCCTCAAATTGAGCCAAATACTCAACTACACTAGAAGTTAATTATCTAGGGTTTAACAATTGTTCAATCAGCTGGCTTCAAAAGTAGGTTGGCTGGCAAATATTTTTCTTTTTAAGTTTGTGTCATGACTTTGCATTGAGTGATGGAAGACTCTCAATGGTGCTTAAGACTACGTTGGACATGTTGTCAATACTTCCTACCGGACTCTACTAATTTCAACTTTGTAAACCGCACGCATTTAATATCTATCATTTTATACCACTTAAAGTAGTCCTCCATACTATTTAACTAGTCAAAAAACACATTTGGATTAAACCTACCATCAAAGTCCGACACATCCATTTTGACTCTTCAAACCATTTTCGTCAAATTGTCAACAAATCAAACTCGAAGGCCCATTACACGTTTGTGAAATTCTAGTTGATTCTAGGAATTCATCATTAAGGTCAAAAGCTTGGTCATCAAGAATTATCAAAGCATGATTATGAACATGTGCCCAATAGGTTAACCTCGCATTCATTCGAAGTGGAGCCAGGGGAGTAGGCAAAATTCCTTGATTTGAAGCTATAGATTGTGGAGAATGGTTACGTTGCCTAACCGGCTCATCAACCTCTTCATTCATAGGTCGTTTTTCAAGGCATTTGAGAGCTCTTAAGACTTGGGTCATTTGGCTAAATAACTAGTTCAACATTGAGTTATGATATGCTAGTTTGGTCCTCAGGAAGTGTACCTAACTCTATTGGATTTGGGAATCATAAGGATTGGGTTGGTTTTCACCTTGTGTGGTCATTATTCTAATGCTATCAACAAATTGTCTTTTGGTCATGAGGTTATTAACAAAATTACAATGCACAAGGTAAAAATGCAATGATTTAATGGTTCTCTCACTTTTTTTCACTTTTGTTTGTTTTGGGATAAGTTTTAAAATCTTAATGATACTGTAGTTGTAGTTAAAAGTGAAAGAGAGGATGATAAATAAAAAAAAAAAGAAAATGAGGGGAGAAAAAGCAATGAAAACCACAATCTAGCAAAATATATGATTTTTTCAGATATAATACAAGCAAAGGTTTCAAAAATTATCGAGCACCAAGAACTAAATGATCCACTAATTTTGTAGGGATAGTTGTTCCAAAGTCCAACTCCACAATCAAGTGGTTGTCATTGGAGGTGCAAGGATCCATGAGAATTAATTGAAGCTTTTGTTACTAGTTAGGACCCAATGGAACACAAGGAAGGTTTTTCGATAAGTTTTGATACCAACTAACATAGAATAGAGTAGAGAAATAGAGAAAAAGCAAGAGAGCAAGAGATAGACAAGAGAGTAAGAAACTAGAAGAGAGAATATGCAAGCTTTTTTCATTCAAATCTAAAGTGTTTCATCCATTTACAAGCTATACTATTTATGGAGGTTTAAGAGCCCTAGTACGATCAATGAAGGTAATGATTCCTCAAAGTAATCTCACAGGGAATTTCTGTATCTTTTAGAAACCCAAAATGTGACTTTTTTTATTTCTTTGCTTAAAATAAACTCTTCTGAAATCCTTTACAAGGCTAGATGGTTCTCCATCACCATAGATCAAGGTTGTCCCTCAAAACAAAATGTTTTACACAACTGTTCTCTTTTATTTTTTAAAGCACATTATTAGGCATGTGAGATGGTACGAATTGTGCTAGTTTAGAATGTTAAACTTTTTGCACTAAGAACCGAAGAAGCCACATAAAAAGAGCTTATGAGACTCAAAGGATCAAGCAATATATGTAAAAGATAGTTAAATGAATATCCTTGGAGACAACATTTACAGTTAGTCTGTGATTGGATGGTTAGTAGTCTGTGATCGGATGAATGATAAAGCCAAAATGGTAAAGGAACAAAAGCAGCAAGGGCATGGTTGTTCTGGTTTCCGAAATCACATATCAACAGACACATGACTATATCAATATAACAAGTGGAAGTAATTAGAAACTAGTAGTAACATGCATGTAGATGTTTATGAGGCAACACTGAATCATAAGTGCTGAAAAATAAGAGAGCTTACCTTTTTTCTGGTCATAAAATCACCTCCTTGTTGCAACAGAACAGACAATGCAGGCAAGGGATATCAACAGATTAAATAAACATTGTCATGTGATAAACAACCTCACTTGTGAAAAAAATTGTTCCACTTGTAGAATTTATCAATTATATAAGCAAACAATAATTAAGAAAACAAGCATTAAAAGCAGATTTAGTTCTTCAGTATGCACAACACAGGTAATATTGCTTTCCGAATTCTAAAACATCATGTACCCTAAGCTATCAACTCATTAAAAGTTCTAAAAAAACAAGAATTATACCTTGGGAAAAACTTTGTTAAGCACTGCGATAGCCCGTCTTGAGTTCCAACCAGAATATCCACGCAACAAAATATCAGCCTGAATCAGATCAGAGGAAAATGAAAAAAGAGAATCTGAAAGATGATAAATGTGGTAATGAAATTTGAAACCCAAAAATCATGGGAATGTGGTTTGCATAGTTGAAAATTACAGAACATCACCTAAGCTATTAAAAAAAATTAAAAAACTTATATATACATGATGTGGTTATAAACGGTCAATTGTGATTTACAAGAATGCACAAATTCAATTATATATATATATATATGTACATGTACATATGCATATGTATGTATACATATATACATTATACATATGTACATTATATATATATATACATATATATACATATATGTATATATATACATATATATACATATATATACACACACACATATGTACAGTAAAAGCACCAGTTAAGTTAAAACAATTTTTTATCTGATTTAATCCTATATGAACCAAGGCAGTTTTTCAAGATTTACATTACCTTTTCAAAAAGTAGGGGCATTGTTTGGGCATTTTTCAATGCAGGGTACTCCACGAGAAAAAGCCAAAGTTAGAGGCTTTTTCTAGGAATTCACCCTATATATATATATGTATATATATATATATACATATATATATACATGTATATATACATGTATATATACATGTATATATACATGTATATATACATGTATATACATATATATACATACATATATACATGTATATACATATTTATACATACATATATATATATACATACATATATACATGTGTATATATATGTATACATACATGTATGTATATATGTATGTATATATATATGTATATATGTATATATGTATGTATATATGTATATATGTATGTATATGTGTATATGTGTGTGTGTATATACATGTGTATACATGTATACACATGTATATTCACACACACACATATACACATATAAATACATATATATACATATAAACATACATATATATATATATATATATATATATATACAGTGATTTAGAAAACTTTAGGCACCAAAGTCCCAAAATGCTCAAGGCGCTCACCCGAGCGAAGCGAGACGCTCTAAAATATTAAAATATAAAAAATATATAATATAATTAATCAATGTAATTATTTAAATAAAAATATGACAATTAAAAAGATGAAAAGTCGAAAGAGAAACAGCGGTGCAACAACGGATGATTAGTCTAAGACAACTGTGGCAGCACTTGTGAACGACAACAGCAACAGTGGTGGAAGTAGTGGAAAGCGGCGGTAGTGGGCGACAATGACAACAATCGAACAAATGATAGCGGACAAAGCAACAACAATGACAAATAACAACAAAACAACTATAGCGCATACAACGGCGGAGAAAGACTCGGTCAAGATGAGGAATACTTGGTTCGCTGCGTTTGCGGCGGAGGCAGCAGCAGAAAGCGTCGAAGGTAGAGGCAGCAGAACAAAACGCACACTAGGGTTGGCTCGGGGAGTTGGGGTGGCACACAACTTTTGAGGTAAGGAATTGTGTGCGTTAGCTATTGAACCGAACCAGACTTTCAAGTCTGGTTCGATTGCCTTATATAAATCGGGTGCTCGCCCAAAGCGCTTGGCGCCTGGGCTCGAGCGAACGCCCAAGCGATGCCTCACTGAAGCACACTGCTTGGTCCTCATATGAGGCGCTTATGCCTTGCCTCATCTAGCCCGAGCGCCTAGCGAGTGCCCGAGCACCTATTTAAATTACTGATATACATATTTATATATATATATGTATATATGTATACATATATATATATATAGACATATTTATATATATGTATATTTATATATATATATATATAAAGGTCATACAAAGAAATCACTTCAAAGAGTCGTAAGACCATCCTTCTTTTCACACAGAAATTGTTCCAATTATACACAATCTTTTCGTTAAACATAGATATACTAATTTTCCTAGTACTATAGAAAATAACACTTTAGCAAAATAAATAATACAGGTGATTTAGTGCTCATAAACTCCTCTATCCACAGTCATGCCCGCAGGAGGGGCAGAAATTTCTACTAATCCCCGTATGTAGGGACAAATTTTCGTCTTAAAACAGTGGTTACATGTCTCTGTGTCTTTTTTTTTTCAGTTTATTTATTCATTTAAATTAATTAATTTTCTTAATCAGATGTAATTATTATTATTACATTGGTCAAACATGACCTTCATCACATAAGAGGATCATCATAGGAGCAAAAATCCACATCAATGACATTGCCTAACTCATGACGACTTTCTTTTCCTACTCAAAACGCCACTAACTGTCAGTCCTTCACATCCACCTAATGGTTGAAGATTATGGGTCTCATTTGCAAACATCTAGCGAGAAAAAAAAAACGTATATCATCCCTCCACTATATTACCTGATGAACCCGTAAGATCAAGGCAACAAATCGACGTGCCTAGTCACTCACAACAATCAACAATCTGAAACCAATGACGTTAAGAAAACGTCTATATAGGCGGAGCAGTAGATCGAATACCTTGCGGGCATAGACGCCGGCGAGGATCGCTCCCCATCCTTCATTGCTGAAGCTAAACTGGACGATAGAAGATCCAAACAGCACGAAGATCGGACGGACTAGTCCCACCATCCCTCCTCGATCCTCCCTCGCCTCTCCCTTCGATCGGGCTAATGGTGATCGGTGGTGGAAGTCACAGTACCCTACAGGTGAAAGGAAAATTAGAACCGAGGTAGCTGGTGACGATCCCGATTCCCAGAAGCGCATTAAGAAGGGCCTCTATCGGATCAGATTCACTAATCAGACACGAACCCGATTCTATTACTCATTGGATCTCCTGACACATTTGAATCGGGTTTCGGGTTATCGGGCAATCATAAACACACCCGTCAACATAACTGCAGAAGAGTACAGGAAGGGGCATCAATCATTTAATAAAGAGGAAGAGAAATCGACGGTTCGCGCCGAGTTCATAGATCCACACAGCATGAATCGGTCGCTGCTGCGGGCATCATCTGATGGCGCAGCCGACTCCTACGACTACTACTATTTAACGGCAGTCTTCGAGTACGCGCATTATGGATTCGAATCCGGTGTCGGTTTCTCGGCAGCCGGCCGTGTGGGATACGACTGGGTGCCCCACTCTGGGCATTCATGCGTACCCGCATGAAGCGCGTCCGGAAGACTCGATCTGCCGAGTTTGGAGATGCGCCACGTGGGTATCAGTCATGACGTGACATCCATAAAAATTGCATGCTAAGTTGGCTTATTTAATTATCACAACCTGAGACCTACTATGATAGGCAACGAGATACTTGAATTTTATAAGCATTAGGATACATTTGACTAACGATCGTAAAATATGTTGATGAAATGGTGATGGCAGGAGCTGACGGAAACCAATCAATCCGACGGACGAGTGAGACGGGGGCAGATATGAGTGTTTTCTCTAATTTATTTAGGTAATGAGACTGAGAGCGATATGCCCTTGCATCAAGAAATCATGTTAATCCACTTGAATCTGAAGACAAATGACCGCTGCTGAAGCCTTGGTCTGCTGCCGACGTCGCTCATCGTATGGCAGTATCTCTCCTCTTCTCCGATCCACTTTTCCACGGCCTCCTCTTCCCCTTCTCCACCCAAAACCCCACCCCCACCACACCCCCCCCCCTTTTTTTTTTTTTTTTTTTCCTTTCTCTTTTTCTTTTTCTAAAGATATCGATATATAAACCTTTTTTTTTCCTTTATATTTTTCTACAGTATCGATACATTGCATGTATCGGTAATAGCATCTACACCAAAAGTGATACAGTATATTATGAGCATTAAATATTTTCAAATTTTAAGATAATAAATTTCAAATTCAAATCTATTAAATTTCTAGGAGATAGTTTGTATGTTGTGGTAACTATTAAAATTCAAAACCACCGAGTACAAAACACTATGAATTTAACATATATTGTAAAATATATTGTACTTGACTTTTGGTAAATCATGACTCATTAATTATGGGCTGGGAGATTTAACATATAAAAGATCCATAAAATGAAAGGAAAACAATTATTGGGGCATTCTAATTTTTTAAAATCTTATCAAACTTTTATATTTCGAGCTATTATTTCTTAGTTATCTCTTGAAAAGGAGAAATTTCTCTTTTGCTATCCCATCTCACTTCTTTTTTCTCGTCTTTCCTTTTCTTTCTTTTTTTATATTTTCTCGTCTATCAAAATTAGGCTATGCTTTGAGTACTTTATTCTTATGATGGGACGAAAGAATGATGCAATCAAATAGAGATAAAACGGATATAGAAATCAAACCACTAAACAGACAAGTTGAAAAGCATCCAACTTGTCTTAATCAATTTGAAGATTAAATATTTTGCATCCAAAGAAACATTGGAGACTCATCCATAAAGAGATTTTTTTTTGTACAAATGACAATATTTAGATTGACTTATCAGAATTTTGTGATTGACTTTAACGTGAAGAGTTGATTGACTTAGTACCGCTAAATTTTTTTTTAAATACAAGGAGATATTCAAATATCAAAAAGTAAATTAATTGCTACAAGGCTTAGAGGTTGTCTCAATCTAGTGGGACAAGGTGCAAAAGATGTGCCTTAAGGAAAGATAAAATTTTTATCTTGGGAAAAGATGAAATCTCAGCTCCATGAGAATTTTCTTCCATTTGATTATATTCAATTTTTTTTTTCATAATTTAACAATCTTCAGCAAGATAACAAAACCATCATTGACTATACTAAAGAATTTTATGACTTAATGACTCGAATAATACTCAAGAGAGGAGAGAATAACTTGTTGCAAGATATATTAGCAACCTACAAGTTATAATTCGAGATGAAATGAAGATACAATAATTATGGAGGTTATATAATGCGTATCAATTAGCACTAAAAGTTAAAATAGAACTTGATGGAAGTGGAACAAACAAGCATTTTAATATTTTTTTATATTCCTCTTCTAAAATTGACTTTGCTCGTTAGAGTACTAGTAGATCAAAAGCTAATGAAATCATAAAAAATACATCTAAACTAACTTTTAACCATAGAGGACAATCTTATCGCACTATTTACCTTTATACTTGCTTTAAATGCAAATAAATAGTATTGAATCTCGAATTTTGATGATGAAATCAATTGATAAGTTATTTGATCTAATCCATATTATTGAGATAAGTGTGTAAGATTAACTACGATAGTAATGAAGACATAAAGTAAATTACCGAAGTCAAGTATGTTGGGAGTTCGTGAGTCTGCTAGAAGTCCGAAGGTTCATCAGAAGTACAATCGGAACTGACTGAGAATGAATCGGAGACTTACCGAAGGAGTATGGGAAGTTCACTAGAAGATTCATCGGAGGTTTGCGGAGCTCACTGAGATAGTCAGAAGCCTGCCAAATAGACTCGTCAGAACTCACCGTAAAGTACAGGAGCCTATTGGGAGTTCACCAGAAGACTGTTTGAGAGTTCATTGAAAGTCCGCCGAAAGTTTGCCGGAAGAAGACTCGGCGTCGCCGGATTGTATTTTGCTTAAAATATATTTTTAATTTCATAGTTAGTACCTAATTAGGGTTAGGATTAGATAATAATCTTTTAACCCTAGTAGGGGCCAACTCGCTCATAATTTAAGTAGATTAGATTAGATTTAAGGCCCATCCAAGTTTGATGGACTTGTTTGGCGGTGGCACCACCCTGGGAACTGGTTCCTAGGTGGTCTGGGCGGTGGTGCCATCCTAGGTCAATGGTGGTATCATTGACAGGTTGGTACCACCTAATAAGCGATGGTACCACCTCTCCACAGAGCTCGAGGATCCTATCAAGTGGTAGTACTGCCAGACTGGGCAGTGGTACCGTCCATTACACTGATAGAGCAAGGTCAACTGACAATGGTACCGTCAATACCCGAAAATCCGGGATGTGACTCTTTTTTGCTCCAATTCTGAAGCCAATTGAACCTATAAATACCTATTACTTCTCAGCTAGCTAAGCACATTAAGAAGTGATAAAAATTGAGTTAAAACTCTAGCGAAATTACTTTTGAAAGTTTGAGTATTCATCTCCCAAAGTCTCATTTGTAAAAGTCCTGTAAGAGAGTATGAACCACTTATAAAAGTCTATAAGAGGGGTGTTTGGTCTTTCCCCTTCAAGAAGAATTGATAGTGAATGCCGGGAACCTCATTGAAGGAGGTTTCGGAAGTGGACGTAGGTCATTTGACCGAACTACTATAAATCGCTGCGTACTTTATGTGAGTTTTTAAATTACTGCATTTCAATTTTTACTTAGGTACAATCTCTAAATCTCCTTCTCTCAACTCTCTTTTATGTTCAATCAAAACATTCACTTTGTCGAATTCATTTTCGTCGAACCAAAACTTCTTAACACAACTTTTTTCAGAATTGATTTGAATTTACGATTTTTTCCATTACACTAATTCACCCACCCCACCCCCACCCCCACCCCACTCTAGATCTTAATAGTTGGTATCAAAGCGAGGTCACTCTCATTTGGTTTAAAACCTAAGAGAGATAGTATTTTTCGGCATGCAAGAGGGTCATTCAATCATATGTCCACCTATTTTTAATGGGTCAAATTATACTTATTGGAAGAAGACTTGCATGAGAATTTTTCTTATTTCTATTGATTTTAAACTTTGAAATATTATTAAAAACGGCTTTCAAAAATCTTCTCTTCCGATGAACGAATGGAATGAATCAGAGAAGAAGGTTTTCACTCTCAATGCCAAGGCTATGAATGCCTTGTTTTGCATTCTTAACAAAAATAAATTTAATCATGTTTTAATTTGCGAATCGGCTTTTGATATTTGGCATACTCTTGAAATCACTCATGAAGGCACTAGCCGAGTGAAAGAGTCCAAAATATCAAAATCGACTTTTGATATTTAGTGCATTCTTACAAATTATTTTAGATGAAACCAAGTGAGTCTATCGGAGACATGTACACTTGTTTTACGGATGTCATCAATGGACTAAAAGCACTTGAAAAAGATTTTTCTAATTTCGAACTTATAAAATTTTAAGATTCCTTCCAAAAAGTTGAGATCCAAAAGTTACGATCATTTAAGAGGCCAAGGACCTAAAGAACTTTTCTCTTGAAGAACTAATTGGGTCATTAATGATCTACGAGATGACATGTCATGCTCATGATGAACTTGAGAACCTCCTTCCAAAGAACAGGAAGGATATGACATTGAGAACACAAGAAGACCACTTGAAAGAATCTTTAAGTGATGAGGACCTTGATGAACTTGCACTCTTGGCTCGAAAATTTAAAAAATTTATAAGAAGGAATAAATTTAAAAACGATTCTAAAAATAAACTTGAACCCAAAAAGGAACAAGCAATATGCTATGAATGCAAGAAGTTGAGACACTTCAAAAGTGAATGCCCCTAAGCCAAGAAGAAGCAATCAAAGAAAATAAGACCTTAAAGGTAACATGGGATGACTCAAGTGGCTCCGAAGATGAAGAAGCAAGCAATAAGGAGGTAGCTAACTTCGCTTTAATGACTTTCGGAGAAGAGGTATATGATTTAGTTAATAAAAATTTAACTTTTGACGAGCTTTCGAATATCTTTCATGAATTATTTGATGAGTGTCGAATTATTAGTAAAAAGTTTAATTTGCTAAAAAAGGAGCATGCTCTCTTAGTTGATAAACTTGATAGTCTTAAACTTAATAGTCTCTCTTTACCTCTATGCTCTAAGTGTAAACACTTAAAGATAATTTAAAAGGAGAATTTATCACTCAAAGAGACCTTAGATAAATTTAAGGTCGGTAGTAAGGACTTGGACATGATCCTTGCAAATAAGGGTCATGTTGAAAAGAGAAATGGAATTGGAGTCGCGAGTGGGTTTCATTGAAATCCAACCACTTTCATTAAAGGACTTACATTGCATATTCTACCATACACAAAGTGTAACTTTTGTTACAAGCCCGGACATATTGTTTATAAATGTTCATTTAAGAAATTAAGTCTACATAAATTGATATGGGTTCCTAAAGGGACCATAAATAATTCAGTGCAAAATAACAAAATTAGGAGATCAATTTTTAAGGCACTCAAAGTCAAATGGGTACTCAAAAATCCTCTTTTGTAGACATCCTAACCATCGCAAGCTAGGAGCGGGTAACGATACAATTCATGATCGTTATCAAGCTCACTAGCTCGGGTAATAAAAGACCATTGAGTGTTATACATTGTTTAGTTATGCACCATAATTACTAAGACTAAAACATACTTGCATTAAGTCTCTTGAAAAATGATTTCGATGAGAACATTTATGTCATTTTATAATTTGAAATCTTATGTTTTGAAATGATGTGGTCTTAATAGATTTGATGAAACCTTGTTTCAGAACTATACGATGATACTAGGCTTTTATATAAAAAAATATATATCTTCTTTGAACATTCCTATGAAAAATCAAATTCACTTTATACTTAAATTGCATTTTCCATCTATTCAAGATCTACAAATTTATTTATTTTGTGAATCTCATATGTGATTTTAATGATAAATTTGGAGTTAATGAATTGAGCTAGAATGCGGTTCTTCAAATGATTCATAACTTCTAAATTTCTAGAATCATAACTTCTAAATTTCTAGAATCATAACTTTATTTTGACTAAAATCATGACTTATAGTGTATTGATAGCTTGAATGCACTTGATATTCAGATTTTCTTTTGAATTCGATGACTCGATTCTCTTAATGCATGAATCGATAATTCATTTTTATTCCTGATTCAAAATTTCCTTCCCTTGATCTCTATATCTCGGACTTATAACTTGAGATAATGTGACTCATGATTTTGATATTTATGAATTATGAATGACATCTTTTGGTTAAATTTTACATCCTTCATGATTTCACAAATTGAACGTTGTCAACTTTGATTATGATACACAATTTTCGTAACCTTTAGAATTCACTCCCCTTTTATCATTTGAGTTTTCTTCTCTTTATGTTATCATTCTCTCTCGATCCTCTCAAGGATAAAGTTTTCGATGTCTCTTGATTACAATAATTTTATTATGATTAATTGTTTAAATGATTTGATAAGTCATCGCACTTAATAAAAATTATCTCATAATTAATATGAGATCGGAAGTAATTCAATGATATCATTTCATCTCAAACAAATACATGACAATCAAATTAAACATCTGTGAGATAGATGTTAAATATAAATGTCAAGTTGATCAAATAGTCAAGGTGTTGTAGCCCTTGGAAAATTGTCCAAGTCAGGGTGCCAGCGATGGCACTACCAGAATTGGCGATAGCATCGTTTGGGCATTCTGTTCCCAAGCGATAGCACCACCCGAGAGCCCTCTTATATAAAGGGGTTTTAGGGCTGGTGATGGAACCGACCATAACTCTTGTTGTTGCCTCCAAAATTACTCTCTCACCTCTCCATCTCTATTTTTCCTCTCAAGAAGACCGAGAGAGGCTTTCATTCTCCCAAATCTTGGATCAAGGTTATTATTTTCTCTACTAAGGTAATCTTTAACACTCCTTTTTTGAATTCTTAATACATGGTTGTCCTTTTGTAATTCTCTTTCACTATCATCATGTTTAGACAAATGGCTCCTAGGAGATCATTTAGGGACAAAGAGAAGAGGAAGGAAGGAGATTCATATGACCCATCCATTTTTAAATCTAATAAAAATGCCCTTAGATACCCTAGTTTTGAAACAAGAAATGTACATAAGGGTAAGCATGTTGATCTAAGTGAATTAGGAGACCTAGAACCTATTAGTTGGTTTGCTAATGTAGATGTCTTGCCCATTTTATAAATTAGCAAACCAATTTACCCTAGGCTAGTTCAGTTGTTTTATACTAACCTAAACATATCAACCTATCTTCTAGGGAACTAAATTTCAATTATGGATAACATAATTTATGACCTAATAGGAATCTCGAAAAAAAGAAGAGGTTGTTATTTTATAGGATAGTGGGATTTGGACGTAATCAGAGTAACCTACTTTGAGGCTTTAGGGAACATTTTTGAAAATCCTAACCTAGCCATAGTCTCTAAAAGCTGAGTATTTGCTACCTTTTAGCTCTAAGATTCTCCATCACATCATTATTAGTATTTTAATTCTTAAACAATATCATCATGATGAAGTTAGTCAAAATAGAGTTAGGTACTATATACTGGATAACGACCGGACAAGAAAATTATTTTGGATACCTAATCTGACAAAATATGATGGACATAGTATCTAAGGATTTAATGCTACTATATGGGGGGGGGGGTTAATCACTAGATTACTATAAGCATACAACATTAGAATACCACCCAATGAAGAAGTAATAAAAGTAGATAGATACAATGTCATAAACAAAAACCTACTTAAGTGACTAAGGTGCACATTTAGGAATGGAATCTAGACTAAGTAACCTAGAAGGACCAATCCTCCCCCTCCAATAGAAGAACCCGAAACACCTGTATTTATGGGTAATGAATCTCCTTTTCCTAGTCCCTTTAGTGCAACACTGACAAATCCAACTCTTGCTTCATCTTCTGAAGATCCGATCATGACTGAAATAAATCAACTCAAATCACAGCAAGCTGAAATCCTAAATGAAGTACGTTAAATGAATCGGAAGTTAGATAATTTGTATAGGTATTTTGGTATTCCACCCGAGGAATAGTTGTAAAAACTCTATGTTGACTTCATGAGTTGTAATGGAGCTTATGACTCCCATTTTGTACTCTTTATGTTATTTTGACACACTTTAAAGTTTCATATGTGTTGAACTTAATACATGAGGGTGTTGTATGTCTCTTTTCAGAATTTTTTTTATCATCTTTTCAGTTTTGATGGACTTGATATTATTTTTTCCGATCTTATGTCATCTTTTCGAATTCATATTTTGAATAAAGCTTTCACTTCCAATCTTGAATTGATACTCTTGTTTCATCTATTGAAGAATTTTAGCATCATATACATGACTCTCGATTGATGATTTTTAATTGATATCATGCCCTTTTAATAACTTGGTAAATTTGATTCTATCGTTTTTATCCTCCCCCTACTTCAGTTGGCATGAATGAATGGATTTCATGATTTATTTTTCACACATTCATATCATGAAATTTGAAATTTGATAATTTTGTCTTCATGACACTCGGAACTATTCTTCCATACATAATTTTATGCCATGAATTTTATGTGAAAAGATAAAGCTTCTATGAATACTCTCTTCGGATTTCATTCATATGAATTTGATGAATTCTTAACTCTTATATAAACTCTTAGTGAGAAGCATTTATAAACTTCTCATGACTCTTGAATTCAAACAAAAGCTATTATTGTTAGCTATTATTTCTAGAATCATACCATGAGTTTTTTTAGTATCTTATGCTTAAAAGATCTCTCTTTTCTTCCTCACTAATTTTTTCTTGAATGAATGTCATGAGCTCTTGATGATATTTTTATGAAATTTGGCTTCAATGATCTATCTTTTTAACTTTACGATTTTATTTCGATGGCTTGAATTTTTGATCAAATTGCCTCTTGAACTTTTCATCTCAATCTGTCTTGAATGAACATTTATAATTTTTATCATGAATTTTGATGAATTTTATGTTCAAATGATCTCTTTTCAATCTCACTAATTTTATTTAGTAGAAATGATTCTTGTATGCCATTTTTAATGACTTGAATGATTCACTTTTATACTTCAAGAATTATTATGTAGAATTAACTCTTAATGTTGAATTTTTAATGAGCTCTTAGAAATTCTTATGAATGTTTTGCTTCAATACTCTATCCCTTCTACTTTATGATTTTATGGCATGAATTTTTCAATAGAATGCCCATTTCCTTAATGGATTTATTGTTAGAAAATTCAGGGGGCAACATCTCATGCACAGCGAAAGAACATAAAAATAAAAATCCTAGATTTCCACGAAAGGTTCTATTATCGTGCGAAGATCGGTTCGTGAAAAACAAATCCGCGAATCTGAAAACTATGCGTGTAAAAGAAACGATAGTACCTAGGGAGATCGTATATCCCTAAGATTCCTACAAATCTATGGGAGAGGATGAAGAAGGTCAAGCGTCCTCCTCTCTAGCGGTATCCACACGGTAGGGACTACAATGATGCTCCTTTCTTGGGGAGAGGAGAATAGAAGATAGCTACTAAGAAAAACCTCAGCCTATGGGCCTTTGGTTCTCTCCTATTTATAGAGACCCTTTGTCAACTTAACCCTAATGGATCTTGCCTTATCGGGTATTAGATTTTCATCCAATTACCAAAGTCTCTTAGATTAATAGGTCTCTACCCAATAATCTAGCTTTTATTAGATCTCATCCATGGGATGCAATAATACAAGGGCTTATTGGATATCCAATAATATAGGAGCTCCGGCGGATATCTTATATCTGAACCTCTACGTGTCGCAACACCTACCATATGTGTGTGATCCTCTAGGCCCAATATCGAGTTGGCCATGAGTAATACCTATCAAAACTCCTTTTGACTCAATGAATTATCATCTCCATAATAATTCACTCGATTCATCGATTGCGGATGTACTAGGCCATTACGTCGCAGTCCCTAGACGATACGGGGGAATCTAATCCTTTGGACCTATCTGCCCTCAGTTACCATGTACCTATAGTCCCTCATCTATTTAATATCCCAGAAACTATATATTGGGCATGGTACTGTCAGGCCCATATGATTTCCAATCGAGTCTCGCTCTAATCGGATTCTCCCGAAGAACTCTTTCTCTCTCTTAATCCGAATGACCCTAGCTAGGAATTTGCCTAAGCATGAATACATGGGATATTCCTCTCATAATACCAAGAGTGGATGATCCTTTATTGATACTCAATTGCCCTCGTAAGGTTGGCTGCCACTCCCAATAACCGGTTGTACTAGATTTGAAACTTTTAAACCTATAAGTCTGGTATCAAAGATTGGAGTACTCATACAGGACATCTGTCTTAAGTCTAAGGACTAGATATACTATTGGGACTATAGAATCGCTGTCTGACATGAGGTATCAATAACCATCTAGCATTTCGTAAGCGGATAAATTAGTGAACTCATTCTCTAATAAGCACCTGCACTGTACCCTTAGTGTCCCCACACGAGTAGCTATGAGACCAGTCACCTCCATCATATGGACGTGTATACAACACACCTGTCTGTCCGATTATCTTGATGTCTCTCTCGAGTAACTTATGACCGGGATTATTTAGGGTATGTGTTTAAAGGTGAATCCGTCTCATTATTGTGATTTCATCACGATTCGATTCCCATTGCATAGATCCAAGGACGTCACAATATACATCCAGATAATATGAGAAAATGCTAATAATCATAAGCAAAGAGATTGACGCAACGTGTTACAAGTACCATCACTCACCTGATTGGCTTGTAGGGGACCTATAACTAGCATTTATGGCATCAAGGCTCATTTTCTTTTTTTTTATGACAAAGGGGGAGAAAAATGTGGCAAGTTGAATTAATGACTTGATGGAATGATAAATGTCTTGTATGTATCATATTGCAATGTATCGTAATTGCCATGCTTTGTATCGAAAATTGATTGCTATCTTTAAAAGCATCGTAATGTATCGTAATTGTATTAGAATGTATCGCATGCATCGCAAATGGCTCAAGCATGCTTAAAATGTTAATTTTTGTAAGATCGTTATCATATCATGTTTAACTTTAGTATCTTCCATTGATATGATAAGTTATCATTTCGTTTGAATGATGTATCGTAAAATGATATCATGCTTTGTATTTGTAAATCTTATTTTGATATCATTTGATTCTTACTACATTTCAAAATTATAGTTAGTTTTATTTGTTGAAATGATGATTGTTTATCATCATTCGACATTGAACTTGAAATTAGATGTCATGCATTGATATCATTTTTGAAAAATACAAAGTTTCATATTTAGAGATGAAAAATCATGCTTGTTGAGCATGTTGATAAGTTTGAATGTATGTAACCTATCGGTTTTGGCTTGAATTCAAAGAGATTAAATTCAAGTGTTTCTTTTCTCAAAATATTACATATAGATAGGGGGAGTTAAGGTTAACCCGGTCATCAATTGATTGTTATATCAAAAAGGGGAAGATTGTTGAATCTTGGATTTTGATGATGAAGTTGCTAGTCATATGTGTCCTATAAGCCAATCATATGAGTGATGGTACTTGTGACTTGATATGCACTTTTTCTCTTTGCTTATTATTAGGCATTTTATCACTTTATCTTGCGTGTTGCATATATTGTGATGTCCTTGGATCTGTGCAATGGGAATCAGATTGTGATGAGATCACGATAATGAGACCGATTTACCTTTAAACACAGACCCTGAATTATCCTGGTCATAGGTTACTCGAGAAGGACATCGAGATAACCGGATAGACTAGTGTGCTATATACCCATCTATATAATGGAGGTAGCTGGTCTCATAGCTACTCGCGTGGGGACACTAAGGGCACAATGCAGGTGCTCATTGGAGAATGAGTTCACTGATTGATCCGCCTACGGAATGCTAGATGGTTATTGATATCTCACGTTAGACAACGATTCCGTAGTCCCAGTAGTGTATCTGGTCCTTAGACTTGAGACACCAAGGATGTCCTGTATGAGTACTCCACTCTTTGATACCAGACTTATAGGTTTGAAAAGTTCCAAATCTAGTACAACCGGTTATTGGGAGTGGTAGCCAACCTTATGAGGGCTATTGAGTGTCAATAGAGGATCATCCGCTCTCGGTATCATGAGAGGAATATCTCATGTGTTCTTGCTCGAACAAATCCTTGGCCAAGGTTATTCAGATTTAGAGAGAAATCCGGGAGAATCCGACAAGAGCAAGACTCGAGGAGAGATCATATGGGCCTGACAGCACCGTGCCCGGTATAGGGTCTCTGGGATATTGGATGGATGAGGGACTATAGATATATGGTAATTGAGGACAGATAAGTCCAAAGGATTGGATTCCCTTGTATCGTCTAGGGGTCACGGCGTAGTGGCCTGATACGTCCGTAGTCGATGAGTTGGGTGAATTATTATAGAGATAATAATTCACTAAGTCAGAAGGAGTTCTGATAAGTATAACTCATGGCCAGCTCGATATTGGGCCTAGAGGGTCACACACATATGGTAGGTGTTGCGACGAGTAGAGGTTCGAATATGAGATATCCGCTGAACCCCCTATCTTATTGGATATCCATTAAGCCCCTGAATTATTGGATCCTGAGATGAGATCCAATAATTGCCAATAAGAGATTATTGGGTAGAGACCCACTAATCCAAGTGGCTTGAGTAATTGGATGGAGATCCAATACCTAATAGGGCAAAAGATCCATTAGGATTTTCAAGGGGCCTCTATAAATAGGAGGGAACAAAAGCTCTATAAGCTGGGGGTTTCTTTTGGTAGCCACCTCATGTTCTCCTCTCCCCAGAGAGAGAGGTGCATCGTTGCAATCCCTGCCTTATGGATACCGCTAGAGAGAAGGACGCTTGACCTCCTTCATCCTCTCCCACAGATCTGCAGGAATTCAGGGATATACGATCTCCCTAGGTATCTTCTTTTTCACGTGTAGCTTTTCGGATTTGTTTTTGACGCACCGATCTTCGCACGACGATAAAAACTTTCTACAAGAAATCTAGGGTTTTGTTTTCTGTTCTTTCGCTACGCATGTGATGTCGCTCCCTTGAAGGATTTTCCAACAGTGGTATCAGAGCCAGGTTGTTTGTGCGAAGAACGGATCTTAAACTGTATGTGTTGTGTTTTGGATATGCTTTTGACACCAAAATCGTTGGCACAAAAGGGCCAGGAAGAGCAGCAACTGTTGCTACCCTTGCTGTGTTCGTACAGCGACCGCAAGGCTGCTTGTAGCCTTGCTTTGCTGCCTGACAACAACAACCGCCACCGGGCGGCGGACTCATCGGCCGCAGGGCGCCGGTGGGCTGCCTGTAGGGTAGCGCCAGCGTATGCCCGCGGGGCAGTGCTTGCGAGCGCTACACCCCGCGGCGTAGTGCGCGGGGCATCGCTTGCGGGCGCTGCGTCCGCAGGGCAGTGGCGACGCCGCCCACATGGTCGGCAGGCACCGCCACCCCGACACCCTCCACGCGTGCAAGGGCCACCGCTGGCAAGGTGGTGACGGCCGTAGCCGCAACGCAGGCAGCTAGGGGTGAGGAGTTAAGGTTTTAGGATAAAAGATGGTTTTACCCCTCGAAATTTTAGAAATTTCAAATTCTATCCCCTTTGACATAATTATCAAAATACCCTTTTGGCCAAATTATCGAAATACCCTTAGGAATTCAAAAATTCCCTTTATGTCCCTGATTTTAGAAAATTAAATATGTTAATTAAATAGTTTAATTAACTATTATTTTTGTCTAGTAGTCCTATAAAATAACATATACATGTGATGTATGATGTGGATAGATGATCATGGACCTATGATGTGATGTGTGTACATGTGATTATTATTATTGGGGCCTGCGAGCCTCTATTCTTTTCTCATTTATTGTCAGGCATGTTTGCCTGTAATTATGTTGTAATTACATGAGGAGGCACAGCGGTAGCGTGACTCACGAGGCCGAGACGGACGATCCGACGCATGGAGATGCGTTGAGATGCCAACGGATCCGACGAAGCGAGATGGACGATTATAGGGCATAGAGATGCGCCGAAGCACATATAGATCTTGATGTGAGTGATTGGGCCCACTGGCTTGGGCCTGATCACATTAGGATGTGGTCCATGATCATCTGGTGTGATTGCTCATGTGATGTGTGATTAGATATACACCTACTAGATATGTATATATATATATATATTTGCATGCGATCTCGATATATATTAAATATGTATGTGTGTGACACATTATGTTAGGAGACCAAATCAAAAATCCTCTCCATTAATAATATTAAGTCGGTAAACGTGAGGCAATTGGATTGACCCACGTGGCCTTCCATTGTTATAGATAGGAACCGATTCCCGGTGTATGTTAAGTTGGTCGAGTCCCTCGAGACTCATCTCGCTATCTTATCTATGACATAGAGATGTCATCGGTGACCTGAGGACATGGTATGCTTGGTCGAGTCCCTTAAGAGTATATCACCGAATCAGACTCATATGGTAATGATGGTGATGACTTAACCGAATATCATGGTTGGTCGAGTCTCTCGAGGCTATGGTGGTTCGGAGGCTGAACAGGACGAGAATCACAAGGAGTTGTGATTGGCAAGAGTTGCCTACCTTTACGGGCTTAACGTGATTGGTCGAGTCCCTCGAGGTTACGTTAAGATACCGATTGGATCTCGATCTCCACTAGAGATCCGCCGGGGGTCTCTGATTCACATACCGGAGGGTGTTGTGTGTCTCGCAAAAAAAATTAGTGGGAGTACATTAAGATAGAAGTCCTTATCTTAACTGTTTAATTTTTGTAAAATCTGTATGTTATTTATTTTTGCTACATCTTTAATTTCAGAAAATGTCTCTTTCAAATCCTTTACGTGGCATACTTGATGCCAACCGCCTCACTGGTCCAAATTATACGGATTGACTTCACAATCTAAGAATCATTCTCACAGTGGAGAAAATCGCATATGTCCTTGATATGCCTAACGAAGGGGGAAGCGAGGATGAGATCACTCGTTATGTAAAGTACTTAGATGATTCCACTCTTGCTCAGTGTTATATGTTGGCCTCTATGACTACTAAGTTACAGAGACAACATGAAAATATGGATGTTAATTCCATACTCCTACATCTCCACAAACTATTTGAGGAACAGGGAAGAACTCAATGATATAAGATATCAAAGAGTCTTTTCTATGCCAGGATGACTGAGGGGACACCAGTTCAGAACCATTCCTTAAGATAATTGAGTGGATCAAGAAACTCACGGGTCTAGGAATGGTCCTAGAGGATCACCTGTGTGTAGATCTTGTGCTTCAGTCCCTACCAGATTCCTTTTCTCAGTTCATAATGAATTTTAATATGAACAAACTTGAGGTGACCCTCCCAAAGCTCCTCAATATGTTGAGAGAAGCAGAGAGCACCATCAAGAAAGAGAAGCCAGTTCTCTACACTAGTGAGACCAAAAAGAAAAGAAATGTCAAGAAGACCCTTCAGAAGGGCAAGGGCAAGGGCAAAATGGGTAAGGCAAAGGTTGCCAAGAAAGACCCAACAAAGGACAAAAGCCAGTGCTTCCACTATGGCAAAGATGGGCACTGGAAGAGAAACTACAAAGAGTACCTTGCAGAGAGGGCGAAACAGAAGCTTGCAGAAGCTTCAGGTACATTCATGATCAGTCTCCATTTGTCAAAATCTTTTGATAACACATGGGTATTGGATACCGGGAGTGCTTATCATATCTGTAATTAGTTGCAGGTTTTGGCAGGACCTAAGAGATTGAACAGAGGTGAGATGGATCTTAAGATGGGCAATGGAGCAAAGGTTGCTACAGTGACTATTGGCAAGGTCACTTTACATCTACCTGGTGGAGCTATTATTACATTAGATGCATACTATTATGTTCCTTCTATTATCAAAAATATTATTTCCATTTCATGTTTGATAATTAGTGGATATAAATTAGTTTTTGAGAACAATGGTTGTTTAATAATATTAGATAATCAGATCATCATGAGAGGAACATTGCATAATGGTTTATTTATGCTAGATACAGCTCCACATATCATAAGTGTAAGTAAGTCTAAAAGGAAACGAGAAGAGGTGAACAATGTATATCTTTGGCATTGTAGGCTAGGTTATATCCACGAGGGAAGGATTCAAAAGTTGCTAAAAGATGGATATCTAGATCCATTTGACTATAAGTCATATACGACATGTGAACCTTGCCTTCGAGGAAAGATGACCAACTCTCCATTTAATGGAACTGGAGAAGAGAGCCACTGAGTTACTAGAACTCATACATAGTGATGTATGCGGTCCCATGTCGACTCATACCATAGGTGGTTACTCCTACTTCATTACTTTCACTAATGATTTCTCAAGATACGGACATGTGTACTTGATGAAGTACAAGTCTGAAGCTTTTGACAAATTCAGAGAATATAAAAATGAAGTGGAGAACCAAACAGGAAAGAGTATTAAAACCCTTCGATCAGATCGAGGAGGTGAGTACTTGAGTACAGAGTTCACCCAGTTCCTCAAAGACTATGGGATCTTATCCCAATGGACACCTCCTTATACACCACAGCTTAATGGTGTATCAGAAAGGAGGAATTACACACTGTTAGACATGGTGCGTTCCATGATGTGTTTCGCCGACCTACCCATATCATTCTAGGGATATGCCCTAGAGACCACAGCTTACCTTCTGAACAGAATTCCAACCAAGTCAGTGATGCTTACTCCATATGAGATATGGAATGGGAAGATGCCTAATCTTAAGATTGTTAAGATTTGGGGCTGCCTTGCCCACGTTAAGAGACAACCTTGACAAGTTGGAATCCAGAACGGAACGGTGCAAGTTCATGGGATACTCTAAGGAAACTTGTGGGTATTATTTCTATCACCATGAGAATCAAAAGGTCTTTGTAACCAAGAGAGCAGTGTTCCTTTAGAAGGAACACATTCTTGGTGAAGACAATGGGAGCATGATTGAATTGAGTGAGGTTAGAGAACCTAGCTCAAGCATCATTCCACAGCCAGAGTCTGTTCAGATACCTAGCACACAAGTTCCAACTTTACGTAGGTCCGATAGAGTATCCTATCCTCCTGAGAGATATGTGGGACATATTAGAAGAGAGGATGTTGAGGATATTGATCCTTAGACCTACGAGGAGGCTATTATGAGCAGAGACTCCGAGAAATAGCAAGAAGCCATGAATTCAGAAATGGATTCCATGTACTCCAACAAGGTTTGGAACCTAGTTAATGCACCTGAGGGTATTGTACCCATTGGCTGCAAGTGGATCTTCAAAAAGAAGATTGGAGTAGATGGAAAGATAGAGACCTATAAAGCAAGACTAGTGGCTAAAGCGTATCGTCAAAGGCAATGTGTTGACTATGACGAAACTTTCTCACCTGTAGCCATGCTAAAATTCATTCGAATTCTATTGGCTATTGCAGCACACTATGATTATGAGATCTGGAAGATGGACGTCAAAACCATATTCCTCAATGGTAACCTCGAGGAGGAGGTGTATATGATACAGCTTGAGGGATTCGTGTCCAAGGATAACCCAGATAAGGTGTGCAGGTTGCTTAGGTCCATTTATGGATTGAAGCAAGCTTCCCGAAGTTGGAACATAAGATTTGATGATGCGATCAAATCTTATGACTTCGTTAAGAACGAAGATGAGCCTTGTGTGTACAGGAAAGTAAGTGGGAGCACTATCACCTTTTTGGTATTATATGTGGATGACATCCTGATCATTGGGAATGATGTAGGAATGCTCTCTACAGTAAAGACTTGGTTATCTAGGCACTTCTCCATGAAGGACTTAGGGGAAGCATCATGCATATTGGGGATACGAATCTATAGAGATAGATCCAAGAGGATGCTTGGCTTGTCCCAGTCCAGGTACATAGACACCATTGTCAAAAGGTTTGGCATAGAAAATTTCAAGAGAGATCTCATACCAATGAGACATGGAATATCACTTTCTAGGAGTATGTCCCCAAAGACTCCTGAAGAAAGGGCACACATGGATATGATGCCATATGCATCAGCGATAGGATCTATCATGTATGCTATGCTATGTACCAGGCCTGATATAATGCATGCTCTGAGTGTCACGAGCAGATATCGGGCAGATCTAGGCTTGGAGCACTGGAAAGCAGTAAAATGTATCCTTAAGTACTTGAGAAGGACTAAGGATCTTTTACTGGTATATGGAGGTAGTAGCCTCAAGATTGAGGGCTTCACGGACTCGAGCTTCCAGTCCGATGTCAATGATAGCAAGTCTAATTCAGGGTATGTGTTCACCCTGAATGGAGGAGTAGTATGCTGGAAGAGTTCCAAGCAAGACACTATTGCTAACTCGACCATAGAGGCGGAATACATTACTGCGACAAAGGCAGTAAAGGAGGGAGTCTAGATGAAGAAGTTCATCGTGGATTTGGGAGTCATGTCGAGCAGCGAAGAGCTGATTCCCTTATATTGCGACAACTACGAGGTGATTACTCAAATAAGGGAACCCAGGTCTCATCAGAAGTGTTCTGAGGAGGTTCTAGCTTATTAGAGAAATCATGGCTCGAAAAGATATAGCAATGGAAAGAGTTCCATCCGAAGATAACATTGCAGATCTACTGACAAAGTCATTGACTTAGATTGTCTTTGAGTATCACAAAGGTCCGATAGGGATTAGACATGTTGTTGATTGGCTTTAGGTCAAGTCAGAGATTGCTAGTCAGATGTGCCCTACAAGCCAATCACATGAGTGATGGCACTTGTGACTTGATATGTACCTTTTCTCTTTGCTTATTATTAGGCGTTTTATCATTTTATCTTGCGTGTTGCATATATTGTGATGTCATTAGATCTGTGTAATGAGAATTAGATCGTGATGAGATCACGATAATGAGATCGATTCACCTTTAAACATAGACCCTAAATTATCCTGGTCATAGGTTACTCGAGAAGGACATCGAGATAACCAGATAGATTGGTGTGCTGTATACCGGTCCATATGATGGAGGTAGCTGGTCTCATAGCTACTCGTGTGGGGACACTAAGGGTACAGTGCAGGTGCTCATTGGGGAATGAGTTCACTGATTGATCCGCCTACGAAATGCTAGATGGTTATTGATACCTCACATCAGATAGTGATTCTGTAGTCCCAGTAGTATATCTGGTCCTTAGACTTGAGACATCAAGAATGTCCTATATAAGTACTCCACTCTTTGATACCGGACTTATAGGTTTGGAAAGTTCCAGATCTAGTATAACCAGTTATTGGGAGTGGTAGCTAACCTTACGAGGGCTATTGAGTGTCAATAGAGGATCATCCACTCTTGGTATCATGAGAGGAATATCTCATGTGTTCTTGCTCGAACAAATCCTTGGCCAAGGTTATTCGGATTGAGAGAAAAAGAGTTCTCCGGGAGAATCCGACAAGAGCAAGACTCGAGGAGAGACCGTATGGGCCTGACAGCACCGTGCCCGATTTAGGGTCTTTGGGATATTGGATGGATGAGGGACTATAGATACATGGTAACTGAGGACAGATAGGTCCAAAGGATTCTCCTGTATCATCTGGGGGTCGCGACGTAGTGGTCCGGTACGTCCGCAGTCGATGAGTTGGGTGAATTATTATAGAGATAATAATTCACTAAGTCAGAAAGAGTTCTGACAAGTATGACTCACGGCCAGCTCGATATTGAGCCTAGAGGGTCACACACATATGGTAGGTGTTGCGACGAGTAGAGGTTCGGATATGAGATATCCGTTGAATCCCCTATCTTATTGGATATCCATTAAGCCCCTGAATTATTGGATCCTGAGATGAAATCCAATAATTGCTAATAAGAGATTATTGAGTAGAGACCCACTAATTCAAGAGGCTTGGGTAATTAGATAGAGATCCAATACCCAATAGGGCAAAAGATCTATTAGGATTTTCAAGGGGCCTCTATAAATAGGAGGGAACCAAAGCTCTATAGGCTGGGGGTTTCTTTTGGTAGCCACCTCCTGTTTTCCTCTCCCCAGAGAGATAGAGGTGCATCATTGCAATCCCTACCATGTGGATACCGCTAGAGAGAAGGACGCTTGACCTCCTTCATCCTCTCCCACAGATCTGTAGGAATTCAGGGATATACGATCTCTCTAGGTATCTTCTTTTACACGTGCAGTTTTTCGGATTTATTTTTGACGCATCGATCTTCGCACGACGATAGAAACTTTCTATGATAAATTTGGGGTTTTATTTTCTGTTCTTCCGCTACGCATGTGATGTCGCTCCCCTGAAGGATTTCCCAACAGAAGTCAATTGAGAGGTTATTTGATCTAATCCATATTATTGAGATAAGTGTGTAGGATTAACTACGATAGCAATGAAGATAAAAAGCAAATTACTAGCGTCAAGTACGTTGGAAGTCCGTGAATCCGCTAAAAGTTCGAAGGTTCATCGAAAGAGCTACCGGAACTAGCCGTGAATGAATTAGGGACTTACCGAAGGAGTGTCGGAAGTCCGCCGGAAGGTTTGTCGGAGGTTCACGGAGCTCACCGAGATAGTTGGAAGCTTGCCAAATAGACTCGTCGGAACTCACCGTAAAGTACGGGAGCCTGCTGGGAGTCCGCTGGTAGACTATTTGAGGGTTTGTCGGAAGTCCATTAGAAGTTCATCAGAAGCTCGCCGGAGGAAGACTCGACGTCATCGGATTGTATTTTGCTTAGAATATGTTTTCAATTTCATAGTTAGCATATAATTATGGTTAGGATTAGGTAATAATCCTTTAACCCTGGTAGGGGCCAACTAGGCCTATAATTTAAGTGGATTAGATCGGATTCCAAGCCTATCCAAGTTTGCTAGACCTGTCTTGCAGTGGCATTGCCCCGGAAATAGGTTCCTAGATGGTCTGGGTAGTGGTACTGACCTAGGTCAATGATGGTACCGCTAATAGCTATTACCTATCAATGATAGTACCTCTTGATAAGCTATGGTACCGCCCCTCCATAGAGCACGAGGACCTTGTCAGGCGATAGTACCACAAGACTGGGTGGTTGTACCGCTCAGTACATTGGCAGAGCAGGGTCAACTGGTGGTGGTACCACCAGTGCTAGGCGGTGGTACCGTTAGTACTCAGAAATCTAAGATGTGACTCTTTTTTGCTCCAATTCTGAAGCCAATTGAGCCTATAAATACCCCTTACTTCTCAGTTGGCTAAGCACATTAAGAAGTGATATGAATTGAGTCAAAACTCTAGTGAAATTGCTTTCGAAAGTTTAAGTGTTCACCTCCCAAAGTCTCATTTGTAAAAGTCCTATAAGAGAGTGTGAACCACTTGTAAAAGTCTATAAGAGGGGTACTTGATCCTTCTCCTTCAAGAAGAATTAATAGTGGAAGCCAAGAACCTCATCGGAGGAGGTTTCGAAAGTGGACATAGGTCATTTGACTGAACCACTATAAATCACTGTGTACTTCTCTTGGTATGAGTTTTTAAATTTTTGTATTTCAATTTTTACTTGGCTGTAATCTCTAAATCTCCTTCTCTCGACTCTCTTTTGTATTCAAATAAAATATTCACTTTGCCGAATATATTTTTGTCGACCAAAACTTCTCAACACCCCCCCTCTATTAGTGCTGCTCTAGATCCTAATAAATAGGACATTATATGAACGTGTTTCCAAATAAATAAGATGATGCATAAGTCAACTTTACTTAATAAGAAGATTCCAATAAGCAACTTGAAGATCTTGAAATACCAAAATATAATGAGGCTTCTAAAGAAATTACACTCAAAGAAAGCAAGTGGTTGGTAATTCATAAATCATTTGCTACTTCATGAGATGATTCTAATAAAAATTGGTTACAAAATAATATTTTGAAGGCATGCTGCAAGTCTCAAGGCTAAGTCTATTTTCTTGTTATTAATGGTGCTAGTTACAAAAATATTATCTTAAGATATGGTGGACAAGCTCAAGTTAAAGACAAAATCACATCTTAAATTATATCGAATTGCATGGTTCAAGAAACACAATGAGGTATGAGTTACTAATTGATGCCTAATTTCTTTTTTGATAGGTAAAAAAATATAAATATGATGTATGATATGATATAGTACCAATGCATGGTAGCCATATACTCTTAGAAAAACCATAACATTATGATAAGTATGTTATCCATGATGGTAGAAAAGGCATCTATACTTTTAAATTCAATAGAGTTAGAATTGTACTCTTGCAATGCAAAGAGGAGTTTTCTAGGAGTTTTCTTCCAAACTTTTAACCCAAAGGCTGAGAAATTACTTCCTTTAAATAAATTTATAAGAGAAAAGAATATGAAGTCGTATTTATGTTAGTTGCTAAAGAATGTATGTAGCCTATAGAAATTTCTCATGAAGTAGAAGTTATTTTGGAGGAATTCAAAGAGATTTGCTCTTTGGAACTTCCTAGTGGCCTACCTTATCATCAAAACATTCAACATCAGATCGATCTAATTTTAGGAGCAATATTATCAAATAAATTTCACTATCGGAGGAGCCCAAAAGAACATGAAGAGTTGAATTGATAAGTTATGAATCTACTACACAAGGATTATATTCGAGAAAGTTTAAAGCTTATGCATCATTCCAACTCTATTGACTCCAATGAAGGATGGGACTTAGTGGTTATACGTTGACAATTGAGCTATCAATCAATTATCATTAAGTATAGATTTTCTATTCCATGTGTGAAAGATATATTTGATACGCTAGCTGGTACTCAAATTTTCTTCAAAATTAATCTTTAAAGCAGTTATCATCAAATTTATATTAAACCATACGATGAATGGAAAATTAATTTCAAGACTTAAAAAGATTTATATGAATGATTAGTTATGTTATTTAGACTTTCAAATGTTCTAGCACATACATGCAATATTGTATATCTTTATATTGGGAAGTTTATTATTATTTACTTTGATGATATTTTTCTTTATAGTGACAACAAACTTGATCATATTGAACATTTGAGAATTATCCTATCAACCTTGAAGGTAAAAAAGTTATATGTAAATCTTAATAGGTACTCCTTTGTGAGCTCTAGCCTAGCTTAGACTTTATCTTAATTGATTATATAAAGAAATAAGTGTTTTAATGGACACTTGAGGTAAATAATAATTTTGAACTCCTAAACGTGAGACTATTCACTATTCATTATTTTTTTAAAAATATATTTGAAGTTGATTGTAATGTCTCTCATTAGGTATCGGTGGAGTACTCAGCCAAGAAGGATATTCACTTGTATTTTTTAGTAAAAAAATTAACAAAAGAATATTCAACCTATGATATTGAATATTATGTTACTATTGAAGCACTATGTCATTGGAGGCCTTATTTAATAAAAAAAATCTTAAATTATGATTATAAAATTTTTAAATATATAAATTCTCAAGCAAATCTTAATAAACAACATGTCGAAGTATAAGAATGAAATATATAATAAGGTAGCATGCGCACTTAGTCAGTCATTGGCTCTTTTTAATACTATGCATGCCCAACTAAAAGGATTTGATGTAATAAGAAATACTTATTCTAATGATGAATATTTTGAAGAAATATGAGAGTTATGCATAAGAGTTATTATGAATATTATGTTATTGAATATGATTTTTTTCCTTTTATAAAACTTAACTTTGTATTCCCAAATATTCTATAAGAGAAAATATTATGCAATAATTACACTAATAAATTAGGAGGTCATTTTAAGAGAGACAAAATAGTCCTTGTCAAAAAAAAAATATTTTTAGCTTATAGTCTATTGAGATGTTGCATGTTATGTAAAAAGATACAAAATATATCAAATTTCAAAAGAGCAAACAAAAAAATCTTGATACATATAATCCTGGGGTATTAGTATAGATTTTGTGATTGGTTTGTCATAAACTAAAAGAGGTATAGATTTTATCTTTGTTGTTAATTAATTTTTTTAAAATGACACATTTTTATTCCTTGCAAAAATATTATGGATACCCAATCTAAGGAATTAAAGATTTCATGATTGTTCTTATAGTGATTTCATGCTCATTGAAATATGGAACAGCACAAGGTTTTAGTCACCATTATTGTAAGACAAGGGAATATACTATAATGATCTATAATATAATGTCCATCAATCATGTAGGCCACTGATATAATGCTCCTTCCAAAGGAATAAAAAAAGTGCTATCAAGCACCATATCACATACATTTATCATAAACAAGACATCAAGCTGAAGCACACTAGAAACCAAGTTCACAAAGAAAAGGTTAATAAGCATCATCATGTCAAGATCTTAAAAAATGAGATCTTGTTTAGATATTTTTTTAAAAATAAATATTTTCTAGTAAAAAATTATAATAAATTCAAAGAGAAGAAAGCCAATTCTTATTGAGTTCTTATGGCAATACTTATTGAGCTTCCGCATTTAACATATGGAATTTATGAGAATCACGACAATAACTCTTGGAATAACTCTTGGAGGATAATGCACAGCATGGCGAGCAATGAATACTCTCAAATTTCAAGACAATAAATTCTAAATCCAAACCGTCCGAGCCAGGGGAAACAGTCAAGTGATCACCAAATAGTCTGCACTGAATCACTGGAATTATCTCCACAATGACCTTGATCATTAGTAATGCACATACCAACATAGTGCCTTAACAAATGATTATTCTAAACACCGAGTAAGAGATAATTCTCAAAATGTGCACACAGCAGGCAATTGTTGGAACAAACTACATCCTGAAACAAAAAGAGGCAAAAACCATAGTCCAGTGCTCGATTGTCCTCAAATTCTCTGCAGTCCTCACAAACACTACGATAATCTGCAACTCATCAGACGGATTCAACAGACACGAAATGTAAGTGGGTTCACAAGATCCTGTGTCACAAAATGAAACTGGGTTAGAAAAACCTGGCCGTAACACCACTAAGCCAATACCGCAGAAATCTCAGGTTACACAAATTCCTTGGGTGATGTGCAGAAAAGTTTTCTATTATATCAGATTTGGTGGATTTTTTTTCCAACTGTAATGGTTCCCGAGTACAATGTTGTCTGAGGGTGAGGACTACATCTTAACCAAGTATTTAATTGGAAAGAAAAGAAATTACAGGACATTCGAAGAACTAACAGAATTTTCAGATCATGAAACAACAATTTGATCATCCAGCTTTTCTTGTGAATGTGGTTTGTTCAAGTTTCTCTTCACTTCTGAAATACTTTTGAGCAGTTTTTTTACTATCCCGCATTACTGGTCTCTGCAAACAGCATCGTCCTCCATTCTCAGAAGCAGTTTTCTGAAAGATGATGTGGCGCTTCATAAAAAGAGTCAAAGCTATTTAAATACTGCACATGAAACAGAGAAAAATTAGAATGGTTTTGCTGATTCTCTTCTTCAACTAGCATCCAAGCATTAATCAATAGATCCAGAGGTTGTGTAAACAATTAAACATGTCAATATGTGCATGTGTTCATATCCAACTAGATTATAACAAAAAGGTGAACCCCAAAATGATATTCATCCATTCATGAACATATCTCATCATTTATACATAATCATAACACAAGTAAAAATTTAAGATAGGTCCTGTACCATTTTTCCTTTCCTAAGATGATGGGTTTTAAATTGTTGTCATTCTTTGTTGTTTTTGATAATATGAAAGAAGAGGAATAAAGTGTACATCTTCATTTTCACAAAGTCATGGAAGCTTTTATCAGGAATCAATAAGTCAGAGTTTTGCTGTGTATACAGTTATTTCATTTTCGTCATCTTCTTTCTTCTTTTTCTAATGCCATCACTTCATCCTTGGAATACAAAATACAGGACTCCAAATCATACATTCCAAAAGGCATAAAAGGCAAAGTCATGCTACAAACACCTAAACCATGAATATTGCTTCTCTTTATATGCTTCAGTACAATAGTGGCTAGCAAGATATTAAATCTCTTTTCTTAGTGGGACTGCTGTGATTTTTTTTTTTTTTTTTTTTTTTGAGGTTTGGAAGTTACAAAAAAGTATACAGTCACTCAGACCACATTCTGAAGACACATCACCAGAACTCCCTGATATTTAAGAGGAGAAACTGATCCACATAAAGGAAAAAACTTTCAGATTGCAATGAAAGCCTCGAGCATAGTCTGAAGAACCAAAAAGAATACCTACAAGTACAATCAATATGAAGGCTGCAAGTAATACAAACTTAACAAGTCTTCAAATGTTTAAGATAGTTGAAGATAAGAGTCCTTATTGCAAAATAGCTCTCACTTTTAACACCTCCTTTTTAACTTAATTGAAAATATTAGCTCTACAACCTCTTTGACTCGTTAATAGACATTTACTCTCTTCATTGATTCCTCTTTTCTTCCTTGATGACTCCTCCACTTGGACACCAAACACAAGAAATATGAAGAGTGAAGTCCCACAGGGGACATGTTTTAAAGAAGTGATCCAATGAATTTTTCATGTAGAATCTATGACCTAATACCCCTCATGATAAGATATATGGAAGTACAAAACATTGCATTTCTTTAATAATGATTACCACATTTTTTTTTAATTACATTTAGCTGATACATTGAAGTTCCTTGAACTGCTAGAGTGGTGAATACAGTTTAGTAGCATTCAGTGAAGTCTATAAGATGGAGAAAGAAGAGAGCTATGGGCCAAGGAACCATAGTGTGGAGGAGAGAAGCAGTGTGGTGGCAGGGAGGAATGACGAAGTAACAAAGAACGAAGAAGAAGCAGTTGAACAAGAGAAGAAAGACAAATCAGAACAAAACAAAACAGGGAATCAGTACCAGGGGGTGCAACTCTACCAGTCAGCTTACTGTCAAGTAACCCAGTAAGAAAAGTTTACCAGGCAATAAGCTCAATTTTGGATCGAAGCGGATGAAGTTAGCAAGTCCACATGTTGGTCAACCATTAGACCAGTAAGACTTCATCCATACTAACTAGTATGGTTGATATATTAGTCCTTGGTACCTTCTTTTAGTTTTTTCTCATGTTTAGCTTTTTGCATGTTTTACACTATAATGGGCATAGATTGTTGGGTCTCCAACTCCAGTTAAAATCATTAGGTTGCAAGCAAGTTTGTGGCTATGATAATGAAATTATTACAAGGTCGAACTTGGGGCAACCAAGCTTGATCTAGAATATCTCCTTTTTTAAGTTTCATTGGACAAACTAAAACTGTGTCTATATATCTATGTATAACAAAAAATTGTTCTATTTTAAACAGCTTTTAGTCACTGCTACCATTTGTAACACTAAACTACACTTATCTGTGTTGAATTGTATCTTCCACTAAAGTACATTTCCGTCAAGAATTTCGTGAGGATTTCCCATATTTCAACAGAGAATCTTCCTTGCATTTTATATATGTTTTATAGGATTTAAATTGTCTGAACTAGTACATAGTGGGAGGTGGCTGAACCAGCATGTGATCCAAGACTTTTCGCCCTATTCAGTTTGTTTTTTTTTTTTTTTAAATTTGACAGTTGGAGCACTATAGTTGTCTTTTGATTTTATATATATATATATAATTCTCACTTATTCTCGGCACTGCGATTATGCTCTCACTCTCTCCCCTTGGCTGCCATGTGCTGTTTGCTTCCAATGCCTGCTGCTCGCCGCCGCTGGCGCAAGTCACAGCGGCCAGCTGCTCGCTACCTAGTACTCCTTTTCATCCTCCTATTACTAGATTCCTCTTCTCCTCCTCTTCTCCTTCTCCTCCTCCACCCTTGTCGGTGCTGACTGATATACTTGCTTACAGGTGTTGTTTTGCTGGTACCGACTGATATACTGGCTTACAAGGCTTACATGTGTTGTTATTGCGCGTACATACTAGCTCTGTCCCAATTTGGCTAGGGACTGGTATGGTCCAATAACTGGATTTTTGAACCATGATATTTTATATTTTTTAATGTATAACTTCTACATATATATATGCTTACATTTCAGCACATACATGTATTCTTTACAAATTTTTTGGATAAAAAACCTTACTTATGTCAATTGACCCACCACCAGTTATTATTATCAATAATGAATTGCTAACGTCTGATTTACACAGTGAAGTAGCACTAATAATGTATGCACCATCACAGACGGCATGAACCGAAGCCTTCCCATGCCAGTACACTGACAATGAGAGATTAGTACAAGTACTACTTGTTTATTTTACCATCCCATCAAGCATTACAGTTTACTACATTACAAAATCAAGATTACATGGGTTAGAAGTTTATTACCAGTTATATCATAGAAAGAAATATTTCTGTGCTCCTATAGAATATAGCAAACTAACATTGACAGATTGGTGTCCACCTTCCTGCCTTGCTAAGCCATATAGGTTGGCAACATGGACGTTTTCCCACCATTTATAATCCAGAAAAGAAACATCAGTTCTTTTATTATTATTTCTGCAAACTTCAATCCTAACAGGAATGACTGAAAATGTGTCATATTAAACAAAAAAATTCAAGTCAATTAAGAGCAAAGCAAAATCTGGTAGATAAAAAGACTTGTGCAGGTAAGTTTCATTTGTCCCAAAACCCGACCTGAATATGACCTCTTTGTATGTCCAGGCCATGGGACAATCACAGTACAGCCACAAGTTGATTCATGATAGATACATTACTGTCAGTGAAGGGTAGACTGCAAATTGGCAGTTATGATAAATAAAGTCAAAAAAGATATCTGGAATCCAAAAAATAAATTATTCTGGTTGATTTCAAACATTTCAAACCATTTGACCCATGAGAAGTAGTGAACCAGGTGTTTCAAGTACCACTCAATTCAGGATTTTAATTAATTGCAACAAATTTTTTTGAAGGCATGTTTAAGTATCACCTGAATTGTATGGTTTCTCTAGCAGCAGATCATGACTAAACAAATTTGATCCAACTAGGTCCTAAAACAATAGTTTTATCACAATAGTGGCTTTCCAAATGAGGAGTTGAAAGAGAGCACCACACCTTTTAACAAGAAAGTCAGATATATCAAATACATGATTGCACTTAAAACCCCATTGTATGAAACAAAAATGCACTTTAGAGTGAACTTGAGGAATCTCATTGGTGTACATTTAGCAAATAATGATAGAAGAATTCTTTTTCACCTTTCAGTATAGAATCTATTACTATTCTATTGTCTTGAGCCAGATATCTATAGTAACAGATAAATTGCAATCATAAAACAATACTGTTTTAGGTCCTACTATTGTGTATTGTCATGATCATGGGTACAGTTGTAGGTATGTAGGAATATCAGACTGAATAAAGGTCCATATTATATATGCTATTTTAATTAAATTCTTCTTGAACATCAAGGATTTTAGTCATATACAAAGAATAATTGGGTAAAGGGACTATTGATTAGACAAACATATTTCAGTGGACCTATGTTTCTATATCTCAGAACTTTGAGATAGTGAGATTATCAAATTTCATCTGAGTTAGATACCTTGTTCTGGTTCACGTCAGTCATTGGTTTAGATATATAATTTACCAAAGAGAAGACTTTGGATGTGAATAACAAGAGTTTCCTTGGGGTCCTATAAATAGAAGGCAAAGGGTCATCAATTATTGAATTATAAATCAAGTTACAACAGATGCTTGTGCAATTGCAATGATGCCTTTCACAACTACATTGTGCATAAAAACTGATGCTTATGTATCCAATTATTCAGGTATATTGTCATCTGAAGTTTATACTCATGCTGATGCCAACGAAGTAAATTAGAAAAATCTTGACACTGGAGAGGGTACTTGCATGTTTATTGCTGTAGATGTAACAATTGAGGAAGATATAGAGCTTTTACAGTTAATTAAACTGGCCAGAGAAATGACTGAAGAAGATTCAAAGCAGTTATTATGTCTTACCAGACAACCTTTTCTACTCCCTTGGGTGCTTTATGATCGTCCGTACTACCACCATCCTTGCTTTACTGGTATCCCTGCTGCACCGATCAACTTGCACTCCCAAGTCCTCAATGTTCTTCATAAACCCTTCCAGATTCTTCTTAATCTCCTTGATTGCAAACTTCACTGCCTCCTCATCCCTAAGGGCAAAATCTGCATTTTCAAGCAGTGAACTGAAATGAATTTCCAACTTATCAACCAGCACCCTTATGGTATCCAAATCTTTTAGAGCAATGAAGGTCCCAAATTGCATCGAGGTAAGAAGCTCCATCTCTCTTCCCAAAGCATTCTGGCAGTTCTTTAACAGTGAGTTGATCCACTTTCCCATTGAACCAATGGGAATTGCAGTGGCAGCAGCCAAGGCAGCAGCAACAGGAGGTGCCGCTATAGCAGCTGCAACAACAGAGCATACGATGACAGCCACGAGAGCAGCCACAAAAGTTATATTTGACACTCTCCTCCATGTGTTGATGGATTTCATCTTGTCATCAAGCTTCTTCTTTCTTAATAGCAGTTTCTCAAGCATCAACTTCTGATGCTCATAAACAGATTTCAACACCCGAGCAAACTCTTCGGTGAATGGACTACCAGAAGCCTTAAAATGTCTCAATTTCTCTAAAGTCATTGAATACCTCGTCTTGCTATCTTCTTCGGTCACCACCTCATTCTTCTCCTTGTCCTCCTCCTCAAAGCGTTGGATAGCAAATTGGATGATCAAATGGCTATCGCGAGCTTTCTTGAGGCATTTCTCGAGTTCAGTACAGTAGTCGAGGGTTTGGATGCTGCACTCAAAGTAGTCGTCGACGAGGCTGAGGAGTTCGGGACTCTTCCAGATGTCCTTCCTGCACTCCAGGATAGCATTCACCACTTCTTTGTTCGTCTCGAGAAAGCAGCCGGTGAACTCCTTAAGAGTGTCGAAGGAGAGGCAGCGGAGCTCGACACCAAGGGCGAGGGTGGAGATGGCGTGGCTCGTGCGCTGCTGGAGAGTGGCATCGAAAGACCGAAGCTCCGGGTCAAGGCGGCACGCCGCCTCGTAGGACGTCAGCTCCGCCGTGTACTGAGTACCACTCTGACCAGCGCCGGTGTCCCCACTGGTACTGCTACCATCGGTGCCGTTTACCTGGTGGCCGCCCCCGATACTGTTGCCACAGCCGCTTCCGCCGCCGCTAACACGGCGAGCCGGCCGCATGCTGGGCCTCTTACTGAGCAGACCACCCATCTCGTTTGAGATCAAACAAATTGCTCAAAAGGAGAGACTTTTACACGTGAAATCGCCTACAATTGAAGGAAATATCCAAACTTTGGGCAGAATTAAACGGAAACAATTAGAGAAAAAGTTGAATCGGATGAAAACATTCAGCATGACAGACACTTCAGCATCTTTTTTAGCAGAGGGCCTTCGAAGATAATGGATCGGATAGATGAGGAAACACAGACCAATGCGGGAAGAGTGAAGGAGATCTAAGAGGAAAAGAGGTCAAAACGGAGAAAGAGAAAGTCCGTGGTAGAATTGTGAGATTAAAGAATAGGTTTCTTTAGCATCAGAACGGAGGAGGAGAACTGCGTAGGGGATTGAAGCCCCTTTCGGAAGCAATTCCACCATCTCCTTCAAAGATCTACTGCAGCTTTGGCGAAGGAAGCGACTGCGTCAACAGAGGCTAGCGAGGGGGATGAGTGAGACTTTCAAGACGAAGAGGACAAAAGTTATCAATAATTGAGGCTCACCTCGATTAAAGAACAAGAAAATTTTGAATCCGTAATATTAATTAAATAGTTTATAAATCTTATTTTCTTTTGTCCCAAGTGTATTATTATTGTTATTATTTTATTATTATAATAATACCTTAGGAAACATTTCTTAGCCATGATAATATCTTCGCTCATGCTCTCTAAATTTCTTTTATTTTTTATAGATAAATAATGGAAACGAGATTTAATGTTTGAATTCCCAATTTTTGATAGGTGGAACTAACATAATACTTTAGATATAACAATTTATAACGTAAGATTTTAAATTCTCAATGTTTGATAATTACATATGATATATTACCATCAGATTAATATTTTATTTATTTAAAAAATTATTTGATAAGATTATGAGTTCTCAATCTTTGGTAAATGAATCTTACACATCACTAAAATTTATCTGATGAGGTTATATAAAAATATATATATTTATACACTTGTTGCAATATATTCTATTTGTTTGAGGTGTCGAGGATTTAGAGTTAATCTTGCTCATCATCAGAATTTATCACAAGCTTTGGTATCGAAAAATATTTGAATTTAGTTAAAAATCTTATAAAACTATATCAAAAATGGATCCACTTTGATATTTAAGTCAATATCGAAAAAGAGTAAGTGGATCCAAAGGCTTTCAAAAATAAGAGCTTAGTCTCTTTATAAATTAGCATATCTAAAGCCTTTTATAGTAATATCTGATGGTAACTAATTAGAGTAAGAGTTAATTTACGGAACAGTTATGTTGAATCATCGGGCTTTTGTAAAATATTAAGGGTGATCGATTATTTGGACATTATGATTATTATCATTAATTATCATGTTGATCGTGTGAAGTGTTTGACTTATGTGTCAGACGAATAAGGTAAGGTATTTGAGTTGGTATTAGATTTATGTGACATATCATTTGAATGTTCACATCTCAGATCTCCTATCATCTATCACTGATCATGTTTCAGCACATTAGGATTTTAAAGTCGCAATGCCTTTCTTGATGGAAAATTTAGTTGCATCGTGTCTCAAGGACCGTTATGCTTTTGACTTGTGAGAAATAAGAAACATTTGCTGGTCGAATTCAATTGCGTCAAGATATAAAGGACTCCGTATGACCTTTCGACCACCTTGGGAGACAAAAGATGGTTTATGATCTCTTAATCCTATTAGGACATAAAAGATGTTTCTATTTAATTTTAAATTTTGATGATAAAATCAATTGATAATATTTATGATTTAATTTATATTTTGAATGATACAGGTACCTTTGATAAGAAATAAACAATTGAAGCAGGAAGATTCGAAAGTTGGGCAGAAGAAGAATATATTAGAAGATTGAATGTCAAGCCAAAGGATCGGTCAACATATCGACAGAAGGTTTCTGATGGTGAGTTCAGCTATTGGGCCAAGAAGAATGAAATTATGCCAAGAAGATCAGAGTTACGGACGACAATTGGCTGATTGGGCAATAGGTCACAAGAGAGGACAAAGCGCCGATGGACCAATGACATGCTTGACAAATTGATTCACACTTTGTAATAATTATCTAGATCGAAGTAGGTTTTAGATATAAATAGGTTGGAATTGGGCCAACTCAATTAAGGGCCAATTGGGCCCAACTTTGGGCTGTGTTTTGGGCCAAGTGAAAGGCTCAAACAATGACCCAACAGGTGGGTCAAGCGGTGGCATCGCTAGAACAAGCGGTGGAACCATCGGTGGCTCAGATTTTAAAACACAGTCTCTGAAATTATATTAGGTGGTAGTATCGCCAAACTGAGTAGTGGTATTGCTCAGTGTCAAGAGGTGGTACTACCAGACTGAGCGGTAGTATCGCTTAGTGTCAGGGCAGACTAAGCCATGGTACCACCATCACCCTGAAGACCTAGGGTGATTCAAATTTTGGCTCCAAGTTTGAATCCTCGAGGCCTATAAATATTCCTCTTATCCTTGGTTAGCTAACACACTAATTAAGAAAAAAAAAGAGAAAATTCTATTGTAATTGTGTGAAAAATCCTCCTCTTTAGAATAATATTGGTTCAGCCTAAGAGAGGAGTGAGTGAGCTTATAAAAGGTTAACTCCTGAACCTATTAAAAGAAGAAGAGAGCTGTAAGAGTGGTTAGTCTTTGCCCATTGAAGGAAGATCGTTAGTGGATGCTGGTAGCCTCGACGAAGGAGGAATCGACAGTGGACATAGGTTGGATGACCTAACCACTATAGATTAGTGTGTTCTCTTTCTGTGCTTTGCTGTTTACTTTCATTGCCTTTTTATTTAATTGCAAACTGCTCTACTTGCTCTCTATTATGTTATGAACATTTTCGAAGTCAAACATCTTTGCCAAAACATATTTTTATTGAACGAAGCTTTTCATTGAAACAGTTTTCCAAAATTAAACTATTTACAACTGCACTAACACCCCCTCCCCCCTACCCTCTTAGTACTGTATTGATCTTAACAATTGGTATTAGAGCCACTTTATTTCTCATTTGATCTAACACTCAAGAGAAATGACTATTTTCGACTTTCAAGAGGGTCACTCTATCATTCGTCCTCCCATGTTCAATGGGAATAACTACACATATTGAAAAACTCGAATAAGAGTTTTCTTATTTTTTTGGATTTAAATTTATAGAATATCGTTGAATATGACTTTCAAAAGTCTTCCAAATTAATGAATGATTGGAATGATTTAAAATTTTTTTTATTTAAATGCAAAAGCTATGAATGCCTTTTTTTATACCTTGGATAAAAATAAATTTAATCGTATTTTTATTTACAAAACTGTACAAGAGATTTGGCACACTCTTAAAGCTACACACGAAGGTACTAGTAGAGTTAAAGACTCGAAAATAAATTTTTTGATGCATGATTTTGTATTGTATCGAATGATACCAAGCAAAACTATTGGTGACATATATACCTATTTTACGAATATCGTCAATAGTTTAAAAAGTCTTAGTAAATATTTTTCTAATTTTAATCTTGTTAACAAAATCCTAAAATCCCTTCCAAAAAGTTGGTCTCTGAAAGTAACCTCAATACAAGGGACAAAGGACCAAAATGACTTTCACTTGAAGAACTTATCAGGTCATTGATAACCTATAAAATGACTCATTTGACATATGTTAAACATGAGAATAATCTTCCAAAGGACAAAAATATAATTGCACTTAGAACGGAAGAAGACAACTTGAATGATAACTCAAGTGATGATGATGATGACCTTGAACTTATCACTATAAAATTTAAAAAATTCATAAAATATGAAATTAAGAATAAAACTAAACTTAAAAAGAGGAAGGTGCTAAAGAAGAAGAAACAACTCAGACAAATCGAGTATATTCGAAGGCGAGATGGTGAACTATGCTTTGACATTTTTCAACAATAAGGAAAGCAACTCAACCAATTCCTCTTTACTTTATTATGAAATTACTTAATATTTTTCATGAGTTACTTAATTTAGTTTGAAAGAAATAAAAAAATTATAAAAATATATCATACTTTTCTTTCTAGTGATTTTTGAAAATTAAAAAAAATTATGAATGACAATTGCATGTTAACTTTTCGTACTAAGAAGGAAAATGTCTTGTTACATCTAACAACAATAAAAAAAGATTATTAAAATTAAAATAATTTTAAAGATGCCTTATGAAATCATGCTTGATAATTTTAATGATGTAATGAAAATGCTAAAAGTTTTTGTATCATGCTTGATGATTTTATATTATGGTATCATGCATGAGGATTTGAAGTAATGATAATTTGAAATTCTATGTTTTGGAATAATGTGTTATATATGTTTTTTAGTCTTGATGATTTTTATGATGAAACTTATGTCTCTATTTTAAATGTTGATGCATGTTTTCATAAAAGACAAGCATGCTTATATGTAATCAATCACAAATTTTGAAACTAAAAGAACTTTAGCTACTTTTAATCTTATAGAAATTAATCTATGTTGCTTTTAATAAATTTTTCGAATGAAAAAAAAGTGATTTTGATGATGATACATGGCTTCTGTATGAAAAACTTGAGTATGCCTACATGAAATAAATCACATAAATTGAAATACATAAAAAGAAAATATATTTTTCTTAAAAGTTTCTCTATCTCTAAAGTTTTTAATTATTCAATAAGAGACAAGTGATGAAATTATGCATACCATTATTAATGAATCTCTTGAACTATGAAAATGATTTTGATGATTTGAATTTGAATGAGCTTTATCATAATCATATCTTGATTTCTTGACACTTAATGCTTATGATTTTTTCAAGATCTTTAATCTCCTAAGGTTTGTTTTCATTGTTTAATAAAAGAGGAGATTTTTCAAAATGAATGATGTCTTTTAATATTCATGAATTAATTTTTGTTAATTTTTCATATTAATATCTTTCATGACAAAATTCCTTTGTATGTATGGTTTATATACTTCATAATATGATTGAATAATTGATTTATCCTTGTAATTAATCTTTGTCATGACTTGAAAATTGATATAAAAGAATTAATTTTTTCTTGATATCTTTTATGATGAATCATTATTGAAAAAAAAATTATATCATTATATTCTTCCCTTCTTTTTGGTAATGATAAAGGTGAAGAAAGTATTGCTAGCTTGATCACTATAAGGAAAGCAATATTTGCTAAGCTTACACTTATCAAAAGAGAAGAAAGATCTTGCCATCTTGAACATCACTAAAAATTTGTTAGCTTGCAAAGGCAAAACTTGCTTACACTTCTCAAAAGAGAAAAACAAAAGTTGCTAGGTTAGAATATTGCAAAGAGAAGCAAAAGTTGCTATCTCAAGAAGCAAAAGTGTAAACTTAAAAAATTTACAATCTTGCACATCCTTAAAATTTATGATGATTTGGTGATCATGCATGTTTAAAGTGATGTAAATCTTGCTAAATTACGAGCTAGTATATTGTAAAACTTATATATCTTAAAAACTAGCTAGATGCACTTCTCTTTTTTATTGATGACAAAGAGTGAGAAGTATGATGAAAATATAATTATGCATGGGATGAATACTTTGCTTTTATGATGCATGCAATGATCAAATAGATTTCTTTTAACATTTATGATGCATGCAATATTGAAATACTATAATTTCAAAAGTTCTATCAAAATGATAATATTGATAGGGGGAGTTAAGGTTAACTCCATCATCAATTAATTGTCATAATAAAAAAAGGGAAGATTGTTGAATCTCAGAATTTGATGATAAAACCAATTGATAGTGTTTATGATTTAATTTACATTTTGAGTGATGTAGGTAACTTCGATCAGGAAAAGATAATTGAAACAAGAAGAATCGGAAGTTGGGCCGGAGGAGAACATGTTAGAAGATTGGATGTCGAGCCGAAGGATCGATCGACATATCGGCAGGAGGCTTTTGATGATGAGTTTGGGCATCGGACTAAGAAGAGCGAAATTGCACTAAGGAGATCGAAGTTATGAAGGACAACTGGTCGATTGGGCAATAGGTTGTAAGAGAGGATGATGCGTCGAAGAATAGGATGAAGCACCTATAAACCAATGACATGCAAGATAAATTGATTCACACTTTGTAATAATTATCTAGATCAAAGCAGGTTTTAGGTGTAATTGGGTTAGAATTGAGGTAACTCAATTGTGGGCCAATTAGGCCCAATTTTGGGCTATGATGGGCCAAGTGAAAGGCACAAACAATGACCTAACAGGTGGGTCAGGCGGTGGCACCTACCAGAACAGGCGATGGAACTATCGATGGCTTAGTCTTCAAGACATAGTCTCTGAGACTATGTCAGGCGATAGCATCGCTAGAGTGGGCAATGGTATCGCCAGCACCTTGAAGACCCAGAGTGATTCAAATTGTGGCTCTAAATTTGAATCCCCTTGAGGCCTATAAATACCCCGCTCATCCCTGTTTAGCAGACACCAATTAAGAATAAAAAAGAGAAAAAATTCTATTGTAATTGTGTGAAAAATCCTCCCCTCTAGAATAGTGTTGGTTAAGTCTAAGGGAGAGGTGAGCGGACTTATAAAAGGTTAACTCTTGAACTTGTTAAAAAGATAAGAGAGCTGTAAGAGTGATTGGTCTTCACCTATTGAAGGAAGATCGTTAGTGGATGTCAATGGCCTCAACGAAGGAAGAATTAGGAGTGGACACAGGTCAGATAATCGAACCACTATAAATCGGTGTGCTCTCTTTCTATGCTTTGCTATTTACCTTCATTGCCTTGTTATTTAACTATAAATTACTCTACTTACTCTCTACTCTCTTTTGAATATTTTCAAAGTTAAATGTCTTTGTCGAAACATGTTTTTATTGAATGAAGCTTATCATCAAAACAGTTTTCCAAAATCGAACTATTTATCGCTATGATAATTCACCCCTCCTCCCTAGTACCATATTAACCCTAACAGTTTTATGAGAAAATTTAATTGTATTAAAAGATAAGGGATACTTTTATGACCTTTTAGCTATGTCAGGGAATAAGGGATTTTGTGATTGAATTCGATCATGTCAAGAGATAAAGGATATTTCATATCTAGATTCAACTATGTTAGGAGATAGAGATACTTCATGACTATAATCCAATAAGATTATGACCTTGATGTATATTTTCTAGCTAATTAAGAGATTTCATGTTACTAATCAATCTAGGAATATGGAGACATTGTGACCCTCACAGTTGATATTTTTCAACTAATTAGGAAAATTTCATGTTACCAATCAATCAAACTATTGGATAATCAAAGGTCCGAGGTGGAGGCCAAATAGAGCTTGACCCCTATAAAAGGGAGTCCCTAAGGATTTGTTCCTTCTCATCCTTACTAAAAGGACTTAGAACTATTAGACCTATAGACCTATAGACCTTCGACCTTTAGAACTACTTCTGAACCCTTTGCTTGAAGGTCCAATATGTCTTCTATTTTATCATATTCTTCTTCTTCTTTTGGGAGGAATCAATCTTCGGTTCTTTGTCCCTTCAATCTCTACTAGTTTTATTTTTACCTCCTTGGGCAAGGTAAAAGTTATGTCAAGGAATACTGCTCATTAGGGTGTAATTTTTTTTTAGGGATTTTCATAGTCTATAATGCTCGTTCAACTCCAACTCTAGAGTTGGTCCTGAAAACCTTAACCACCTTTTGTCTTGGTTCTTCTTCCACCTAGGTTCAAGTTAATAGCTATTCAACCTAATGATTAACCTTATATATCAAATTATTGTATGTATATTTTGTGATACACTAGTGGTGGAGCTTTGGGTACCCTCAATTCTATGTCAAGATCTTTTTTGCATGATAGATCTCCCCCATCCAAGTAGCACCGAGCTCCTAGAGCTATCTTGTGGTTTCCATCCTGAAAACATTACCTCGATGCTGACCCTTTTGCATTCATATTATAATGTTTGCTTTAGATTGTTGAATTTTTTTCTTTGTTAAGAAGTAAGCATAAGCATAAGAAATTTTAATCATGCTTCTATAATACGAAAAAACCTTTATGCCAGGATTGAAATCAAATAACAATAGATCAATTTTATGATATGTACCTTTTGATGTCATCTGAAAAAGAAGGAAAAGGATCTCTGATCTGAATACCGTCTTTAGATCCAATGTCGCTGGCAATCTGCAAGGAGAACTAGACTCCTTCTCATCTCTTCCTATCCTTTTACAAGACCACTTTGATTGATAGCTCAGGGAAACTATAATCTCTCAACTGATGTTTGTGAAATATTTTACTTTTATACAACTCTTAGATGCATCTGTGTTGCTATTCTTTATGCAACTCTTAGATGCTTCTATGTTGCTTCTGTTGTCTTTAGATCCCTAGAGGTCCTGTCTATTTATAGGTAAGAGCAGAGGGTCTAGAATAAATTATTATGGGAGTTCCTTCCATCAAGGGTATCCCCTAAGGAATCCTATTATAATATAGACTTCTTTTCTATTGACCGATACTATTATCAGAATCCAATTAGATTTATCATATATCTTATCCAATTATAACGGGTCACATAATCTAACATTTTTCCACTTAGCTCATTAATTGATAAGATATAAAAGATATTCAAAATCAAAATAAACAAAAAATAAAATATGTTTAAAAATAATTTTATCTAATTGGATCTTGAAAAATTTTGAAAAGCATTTTATACATGGCCATGAATTTTAAAAACAAGTCTATAAGTCCAATAAACACAATAATACTATATTAAGTCCAACCAATAATGCGAGTCATAGTAGTTGTATATCATCAATGTCATACTCCCTTCTATGTACTACAACATCATTAGTCTTTCCTAATATAGTCTATAATGACCCATGTAATTTGTCTTGTCAAGACAATCCTGTTATTACATTCAACCATAATATACATAAATATAAATGTAAACAGAATAGCAAAAACAAATAACTTTAATTATACAAGAAAAAATATCAATAATAGCATCCACTTAAACATGCATCACCATATCTTTTATGGCTTGCTCACAAGCCCCATTCTAAGAATATGTTCTTTAAATATTTTACATTGTAAGGCTTTAGTAAATGGAAGAAAACTGCTGTGGTATTATCACAAATTATCTTCGGCGGCTTGGCAATTGAGTCGACTACACCAAGTCCTGAGATGAAATTTTGTAACCATAAAGCTTGATTTATGGCCTCAAAGCATACCACAAATTTAGCTTCCATTGTAAATGATGCAACAAGTGATTGGTTTACACTTTTTCAAGAAATTGCTCCACCAGCTAACATGAATATAAATCCTGAAGTGGACTTTCTACTATCAAGACAATTTGCAAAATCAGCATCTGAATATCCTATTACTTTAAACTGATCTGATCTTTTATATATGAGCATATAATCTTTTGTCCCATTCAAGATATCTCATTATTTTCTTTGCAGCTTTCCAATGTTTTATTCCTGGGTTACTCTGGTATCTACTAAGCATTGCAATTGCAAAACTGATATCTGGTCTTATACAGGTTTGAGCATATAACAGACTTCCAATTGCGCACCCATAAGGAATGTTCTTCATTTGATTCTTTTCGAAATCATTTTTTGAGCATTGATTTTGGCTAAATTTTTTCACCTCTAGTAATAGGTATGTCATTGGCTGAGCAAAGCTGCATATTAAATCTCTCTAAGATATGATTAATATATCCTTTCTGAGACAGTCCTAATAATCCTTGAGATCTATCCCTGAATATCTCAATGCCAATAACATAGGCTGCCTTATTCATATCAACAATCTTAAAGTTTTTGTTGAGAAATATCTTGGTTTCGTATAATAAACCAAGATCACTATTGGCAAGTAAAATATCATCCACATATAAGACCAATATAATAAACTTGCTCCCATTTATCTTCAGATATATGCACTGATCAATAGTATTTTCTTTAAATCAGAAGGATGTAATGGTATCATGAAACTTTATATACCATTGTTTGGAAGCTTATTTAAGGCCATAAATGAATTTCTTAAGTTTATAAGCCCAACTTTCTTTTCCCTTTTCTATGAATCCTTCAAGTTGTTCCATATAGATTTTCTCATCCAGATCCCTATTCAGAAATATTATTTTCACATCCATCTAATATAACTCAAGATCATAATGAGCTACTAGAGCTATAACGATTCTTAACGAGTCCTTTTTAGAAACCGAAGAGAAAGTCTCATTATAGGCGATGCCTTCTTTCTGAGAAAAACCTTTGGCCACAAGTCTAGCTTTATATCGTTCGATATTGCTTGTTGAGTCACGTTTTGTCTTAAAGACCCATTTACAACCAATTTTTTTATAATTATTAGGTAATTCAACGAGTTCCCAGATACCATTCCGGTCCATTGAATTAACTCTTCTTTCATTGTATCATACCATTTTTCAGAATTGTTACTTTCTATGGCTTATGAAAATGATAAGGGGTCTCCTTTTATTCCTATATCATAATCTGATTCTTGTAGATATACCACATAATTATCAGAAATAACATGTTTCCTCTTCCTTTGAGACCTTCTCAAAGCTGCCAATTGTAATTGTTCTACAAAATCATCAGCGACGACATCAACATCATGTGAGAGTTCATCAATGTTATTTTGTTGTTCACCCTCGTCAATTCTCTCAATGATTTGAGGAACAATAATTTCTCGAATAGGAGATGATACAGGAGAATTAACCTGAATCTCTTCAATATTAAAATTAATCCTTCGAGATTTTTTACTCCCACTGATTTTGCCATTTTTTAGGAATCTTGCATTACCATATTCTACTATCCTCGTACTATAATTAGGGTAATAAAATATATATCTCTTGGACTTTTCTAGATAACTAATAAAATATCTAGAAATAATTTTTTGAATCTAATTTCTTTTTATGTGAATTGAATACTCTAATCTCTGCAGGATACCCCCAAATATATAATGTCTCATACTAGGCTTTCTATCGGTCCATAACTTAAATGGAGTTGATGGAACCAACTTACTAGGAACCCTGTTCAAGATGCACATAGCTGTCCTAAGAGCTTCACCCCACATTGAATCAGGTACAGAGGAATAACTCCTCATGCTCCTAACCATATTCATAAGAGTACGATTTTGCTTTCAGCAACATCATTCTGCTGTGGCACACCTGGTAAGGTATATTGAGCACAAATACCCTATTGTTCTAGGAATCTAGCAAAAGGACCAATATTCTGATCGGATTCATCATATCTGTCATAAAATTCACCACCCCTGTCAGATTTGATAATTTTAACTTTTCTATCTAATTATCTCTCGACCTTATTTATGTATACTTCAAGAGTGTCAACGGCCTAAGACTTTTCATGTATTAGATAAATATAGCCATATTTGGACAAGTCATCTATAAATGTGATGAAATACCTTTCTCCACTAAAATAAGGAATATGGAGTAGTTCACAGATATCAGTATGAATAATCTCAAGGAGTTCTTTACTTCTTATGACATTTTTCTTTGTATGTTTAGTTTGCTTTCCCTTAATGTAATCTATACAAACATCAAAATCAGTGAAGTCTAAATCTTTCAAAATATTATCATTCACTAATCTTTCAATTTTTTTCTTAGAGATATGCTACAATCATCTATGCCATAGTGTAGAAGATCTTTCATTATTAAAACTACGTTTCAATCCAATATTTGATTGTAGGGTCAATAATATCTTTGCAAACTCAAGATTCAAATTAATTCTGTACAAACCATCACACCGAATTCTAGAATCAACTTTTATTGAATCATAAAATATATTGAGTTTACCATTACCAAAAGAAAGACAATATCCTAACTCATCAATTCTAGATAAAGAAATCAAATTTCTAGAAATAGTAGGAACATAACATGTGTCAATAAGATCCATCAGATGACCCATCTCTAGGTGTAAGCGATAAGTTCCCACTGATACCACTTTCGCTTTGAGACGATTTCCTATAATGATGAATCTTTCATATTCTTTTGGTTTTCGGATTGAAAGAAATCCCTGCATATTATTGGTAACATGAGTTGAAGCACTAGAATTAATCCACCAAGTGTTAGAAGGAACTTCTGTAATGTTTGATTCAAAACATACAAAGGTCGAGTTTATACCTTTCTTTTCGAACCAAGTTTTGTGTTTAATGCAATCCTTCTTCATATATCCTTTCTTTCCATAAAAGAAGTATTTTAACGTAAAAGCTTTCCGTTCATTAGTCTGTTTAACGTTTCCAGACCCGACAAATTTCTTTGATGGATGACGCTTCAATTTTCTTTTCTTGCTACCAACTCCTTGAGTAGTAGCCATGATATTAAATGAATTTTCCGGCCTTAATCTCAATTCTTCCTGAACACACATACTAGTTAACTCATTTAAATCTCACTTATCCTTATTTGTATTATAGTGGATCTTGAATGGGCCAAACTGAGAAGGGAGAGAATTAAGAATAAATTACACAAGGAAAGACTCATCAACGTTCATGCCTAATGCTTTAAGTTTTGTAACTTTATTAGCCATATTGAGGATATGATCTTGAATTCCTCAAGTGCCATCATACTGAGCTATAGTCAGTTCTTTTATTAATGTGCTAGCCAATGACTTATCAATAGATTTAAATCTGTCTTCAATGACCTTTAAATATTCCTATGCACTATTTGCAATCAGTAATGAAGTCTTTATATTATTTACAATCGTCATTTTTATGAACATTAAACTAAGCCTATCAGATCTTTCCTAAGCCTTTATTTCATTAACTTATTCTACAGTACTTTTATTAGTCAAGTTTGCGGGCTTTTCAATAAGGAATGCTAAATCAAGATCTAATACGCCTAGTGTGAATTGCACATGCTCTAACCATTCTGAATAATTTGATCCAGAGAGTACAGGGACACTGGAAGCATAAGAATATATGGACGGAAGTACCATTGTAAAAATATAAAATAGAATTAATGCTTTGAGTTCCAAAATATGATGAACTATTGATATCATCTACATTTCACCTTTGGGTGAAATATTGACATATCTAGTATTCATTCAAAATCATCTATGGAGGACTGATACCATCCTTGTAGAATAGTGTTGTTACCTTTGGATATACAATCCTAAACTGCAAGAATATCCAAAATAGTATCATCCTACCCCATCACATAATTATTTGAAGTAGATACTCCTTTGTGATTATCTAAATCTCCTAATTATGTGTGTCATTATGAATATTATTTCCTTGATGTCATTTAGGACTAATCCCTTAATGTCATTTTATAAGTTATTGGTCTAGAACACTTTGGTGGCTACAAGACCAATACAATAATATAAAATACAGCTTAAAATATCCTATAAATGACAAGACTTTTATTGTAATTCACATTCCAAAAGTCTATCATCCTAGGCCACTTTGGTAGCTGCTGGTCAAATAAAACTTAGAAAAATAAATTACAAATAATATTCATTAAATTTCTTCAATTCATTTCATGCTAAGCAGTTCAATAATACAACAATAGCCATAATAATTATTGAACTTTAATCAGTAAAAGGAAAAACTCATATAACAATCATGATAACGTATAAATCATGCCTTCATATGCAAGATAGATATTATTTCATAATTTTAATTATATACATGTAAATAATTAAAGAAATATCTAAGAATAATAATTAGATTTTATTTATCACATGTAATCAATAAATCATATGAGAAAAATCATAAAAGGAATAATAATTTATAATTTTTTATTATTAAATAAATTAATTGATTTTATTTAATTTGGGCAAGCCTAGAATTAACTAAATATTAGCCTAATTAAATAAGTCAATCAAAATCAGAAATTGATCAAAATTTAATCCTTTTTAAATTTAATCAAAATTAAATTTAATCAATAATTAATAAAAATATAATCATGATCAAATTTAATTAAAATTTATTGATCAATTTTTTAATTGAGAATATAAATAATAAAAAAATTCTCAATTGCATAAGGGTAAAATCGTAAATATGTTGATAGGATATAAATCGAAATTATCATATTTGTAAAGGGTAGAACTGTCATAGTATTAATAAAATACTTAAGGGCAAAACTTTAATTTTATTTTAACAAAACCCTAATGGCAAAATTATAATTTTTCTTGTCTCTGCTTGTGCTACCATCGCCTCTTGCGCGACTCGTGCGTGCGCGATTGCTACCGACGCGCATGGGCAGGCGCCGCTAGTGCAGTGCTGCACCGTGTGGCTGTCGCCTGGTGCGTGGCCTCACCCGCTCGAGCATCGCCTGGGTGCAGCTATGCTCGCGCGAGGTCGTCGCCGGTGCGGTTGCCTGTACGTACACGGTTGCTTGTACCCGCGGGCGCTGCCAGTGCGGTGCTGCACCGTGCGACCGTCGCCTGGCGGGCGGCCTCTACCCGTGCCTGCACTCGGCCTGCCTACGTGCGATTGTCGCTGGGTGTGGCTGTGCCGGGGCAAGGCTGCCGCTGGTGCGGCCTTCGCGCCTCGGGGCGATTCTTTGCCGTCGTCATCGTTGCTGCTTTCGGTGGCTGCCGATCAGGTAACCCCCAAGAGCACTAATCGCGCCGTACGCTACCCTTGCGCGGTCGATCTGCAGCCCTATGGCTACTGCGATGCAGTCGCCCACGGCCCCTAGGCTCTGAGACCAATTGTAAACATAAAAATTTTAATCATAGTTCTATAATACCGAAAAACTTTTATGCCAGGATTGAAATCAAATAACAATAGATCAATTTTACGATGTGTACCTTTTGATGTCATCTAAAAAAGAAGGAAAAGGATCTTTGATCTGAATACTTTCTTTAGATCTAATGTCGCTGGTAATCTGCAAGGAGAACTAGACTCTTTCTCCTCTCTTCCTATCCTTTCATAGGACTACTTTAATTGATGGCTCAGAAAGATTGAGAGGGAAACTGTAATTGTTAGGGATCGAGCGGCACTAAGAGGGGGGGTGAATTAGTGCAGCGGATAAAACGATGGATTTTTTAGTGATTTAAAACTAGCTTCGGAAACTTCGTACGATGAAAGCAACGTTTCATTTGAAACCGATTTTTGCATTCTAACTTTAAAGCATGCGTACAAAGATAAAAAGGAAGTGGAGCAAGTAAAGTAAAGGCTTGCAGCAAAGTAAAACAGAAATTTAAACACTCACACAATCAAGACGCAGCGATGTATAGTGGTTCGGTCAAAGTGACCTACATCCACTTCCGAAGCCTTCTCCGATGAGGCTCCCTTCTTCCACTATCAAATCCTTTGAAGGGGAAGGATCAAATACCCCTCTTACAACCCTTTACAAGTGGTTCACACTCTTACAAGATTTCACAAGAAGAATGAGGTGAACACTTAAGCAAATGAAGAACAAGACTTTCCTAAGACTTATTTTCAAAATCTAACTCTCTAAGGGTTGAGTTTTTCAAATGAAAAGGAAGGGGTATTTATAAGCCTCAAAGTGATTCAAATTTGGAGCCTAAACATGGAGCCAAAATTTGAATCTTTTGAGTTTTTCTTTGTCGATCTTGGCAGATCGACACACCCAGCGGTTCTACGCCCCAGCGGCTATGCTACCGCTGGCTTTCACGCACCAGCGGTACTACCGCCCACCAGCGGTACTACCGCACTGGCTACAGAGTCGGCGGTACTACGCGTGCAAAGTGCGGTTCTACTGCGCTGCTACAATAGCCCGACTACATGGCAACCGACTCTGATACAGGCTCAAAGATGCACTCGCTCTGATAGCATGCACGTAGCATGCATGCACGTAGCTGGTTCGGTTTGGGCCAAAATTTTGGCCCAAACTCATCCTAATCAAGGGCCAATGGGCCCCCACTTTGGGTTATATAATCCTAACCCAAAATACATGCTAACTACGAATTTTAAAGACGTTTCCTAAGCTATTACAAAGTCCACATGACAACTTCTTCCGGCGAGCTTCCGGTCAACTTCCGACAGTCTTCCGACAAACCTTTGGAAACCATTCCGCGGACTCACGGCAAGCTTTCGGACTTCACGATGATCTTGGCGAGTTCCCCCGAGCTTCTTTGGCAAGCTCCGATCTTTCTTGGCAAGCTCCGCGAACTTCCGACGAACCTCCCGGCGAACTTCCGAAAACCCTTCGGCAAGCTCCCTACTCGTTCTCGGCCGGTTCTGGCAACGCTCCCAACGAATCTTCGGACTTCCGTTGAACACTCGAACTCCCAACGATTCATCACACTTGTCTTCGGCCCTTTGTTTCGCTTTACGTCTTCATTCCTATCGTAGTCACTCCTGCACAAACAAACACCAAAAACTCTACTTCGATCTAGACAGTTATTACAACGCGAATTGACATTCAGTTGCCCGGCACATCATTGGACGGCGCTTCATCCGATCCTTCGGCACATCGCCTCTCTAGCGGCTTGTTGCCCAATCGACGCGGTTGACCTCCGCAACCTCGATATCCATGGCGCAACTCCACACCTCTTGGCCCGATGCCCGACGTCGAAGCCTCCTGATAGATAGTCGGCCGAACCTCCGGCTCGACATCCAATATCCTGACGTGATCACCTCCGGCGCAACGTCAATTCCTCCAGCGTCAACTGTCTATTCCTGATCGATAGTAGACCTGCGTAACTCAAAACACAGTTAGACAACAAAACACAATCACACTCAATTAGTTTCATCATCAAAATCCGAGATTCAACAATCTCCCCCTTTTTGATGATGATAACTAATTGATGACTGACGGAGTTAACCATAACTCCCCGGAGTTTAACACAAACTCCCCCTATCAATATGCAATTGATAGAACCCTTGGATTATCCCAAATCCAAGTAACATTCATCACAATGTTAAGAGAAAATAACAAAACCATCATGCAAATATATAAAATATCCAAACATTATTACATTGCATGAAGTCATCAATCTACTTCTCCCCTTATGTCATCAACAAAAAGGAGAAATAGCATCATAGCTAGTTTAAAAGATATACAAATTTTACAACACACTAGCTATTTATCACATCATATAATATTTTTGCAATACAACATCAAATAATACCATTCATTCATAGCAAGTTTCAAGGATGGACAATGATGGTAATTTTCACTTGCTTCTAGAGATGTGCAAGTAGGCACCTTGTTTCTCATGATAGCAATATTTGCATCCTTTGATATAACAATTCTTAGCTTCTCATGAAGTTGCAAAATATGAATCAAGATGACAAATTTTTGCAATGTTCGAGCTAAAAACTTTCTCCCCCTTTGTTAGCATCAAAAAGAAAGGGAGGATCAAATATTTCAAATAATCTTGCATGGGATTCAACAATAATTTGTAACAAAAAATGTAAGCAATTTTGAAGAAGTGAAATTGAGCAAGATTTTTGCCTCTCTTGAGATAACAACTTTTTGCTTCTCAATGTTCAAGCTAGCAAAATTTTTCTTTTGATGCACAAGCTAGCAATTTTCTTCCTCTTGAATGAGCTAGCAAATTAATCATGCAAGCTAGCAATAAATCTTCTCCTCCTTTGATTTTGTCAAAAAGAAGGGAAGAATATAATTCTTTTCCCTTTACATGAGTGCTTCCATCATAACAAAATAACAAATTTTTATCATGAATTTTTAACATATCAAATCATGAATTCAAGAGGGTCATAAACAAATCATGGTATGAGGGAAATTTATGACAAGCAATAATGATAAGCTAGTATACTTTGCAATACGCAAACTAGCTCTCTTTCAATTTTTCTCATTTGCACCTAAGTTTCCCTTTTGCAAGTAATCAACTTCATGTTTGCAATGAGCTAGTAATTTTTGTAAAATTTATAACATTTTAAACATGCAAACTTATGAGTTAAAAAATAATGCAACTTTGTAATTTCTTTCTTCTCATTTTGAGAAGTACAAGTTTTGCCTTTTGCAAGTTCTAGCTAGCTATGTTTGCCACTTTCACTTGTGATGCATAAGCTAGCAAGCTAACTCCCCCTTTGTCACTATCGAAAAGAAGGGATGAATAATATTCAATGCAATAATTTTGCATCAATCAATATTTCAATTTTTTCCAAGATGCATACAAGATGGTATTAAAACATGAGAAATCATGTCATGAAGGATATCAATATGTAAATTCAACAAGAATCAAAACCAAAAGATATCATCCATGATTAATAACTTTTCATTTTAGCAAGATCTAGATTCATATTTATCAATTTTTAATTCAAGATAAATGTCATACAACCAAGAATCATGATATATAAAAGCATATTAATATTAAGGATCAAATCATGATTACAAGTGCCAACATATTTTCTTTTCATTCATTTTTAAGCCATGATAAATGATTCAAATATTAAGCACATTTTTTTTTATCAAATTTTCAATCATCACATAAGGCATTCAAGGAAGTATTGAAACAATAAAAAGAATCAATTTTAGCATATAATGTTTCAATCTTCAATCTTGAGTCATGAATCCAAAAGTCATGAATCAAAAGGTTTATGAATCATTTTGACAAGTCTCTTTTTAGGAAATAACAAGTGGAAGTCTTAGGAGATCACACACAAGATCTTGATTCATACATAGGAATTTTTACCAAGATCACATTTCATAAGAATCAAGACACGAATTCATAAAAATTCAAGTATTGAATTCCGAGAAATCAAAAGACAAGTTACATTTCATTTAAGGAATTTTCTTTTGATAAGACGGAAGGAGCATGGTAAAAGATCTTGATTTATAAAGAGTTTCAAGTCATAGTTGTCAAGATCATGATTTCAATAAAATTTCTTTATAGCAAAATGAAATCTTTTAGAACTTGATTCAAGTATTAAATATGTCTTAACAAGTCATAATTCCAAAAGATTCAAGAATCATTAAAAGAAAAATCATTCAAGCTCAATTCATCAACTCAAGGCTCATAATCAAATTATTATTTTTGAGATTCATAATATGAATAAAGTTATTACTGTATCATCAAAATCATTTGTAATTCTAGTGATTTACAAAATATCATAAATGAATTTATCACTTGTCTTGCTTCAAAAATCGAAAACTTTAGAGATAGAAAGATTTCAAGAAACATAAATTAATGTTTCAATCATCAAGTCATGTATATTGAAACATAGGAGAAAAATCAAGTTATGCATGCAATGTTTCAATTTTCAAAACATATTTTCTCAAGTTGAGTATCAATAAGTTAAGAGAAAATAATTTATGATTCATTTAGATTTTTTTTTTTTCAACATGGGAGAATCATGATATGAAGTGAGAGATCTTGAAAGACTCAAGTTATCAAGATCACAATGTAGTTTAAGCTCAATCAAATCAAATTATTAACTTGGAACTCATAATCGAATCATCAAAATTAATTTCGAGATTCACAAAATATCATGAAATCATTAATCTCGATAAGATAGGAAAAATATCTTCTTTTTAAGTTATTTGTTTCATACAAGTGTGCTCATGTTTCTAAAAAGAGTATCAAATTTAAGACCAAAATATGAGTTTGTCATCAAGATATGATATCACAAAGTCATTAAGCATGATCACAAACTTTTAGTATTTTCATTTCAATGATGATTTCATAATATATGTTCAAACATTTATATGGAACCCATCATTGTAGAAATTCAAAACATAAGTTTGTCATTAAATCCATCAAGATCATATGCATCAAACATCATAATAGTATATTTTCTCATCTTTATGAGTTTCAATTTATGTGATTTGATCTTTCATAAGAATGTTCAAATTTTTCATATGAAAATGTCATGCATCATATTCAAAAACGAAAATATCATCAAAATCATTTTAATTCTTTCTTACATTAGTTATAACAAGATGATCGATGCTTAAATTTTTTGGTAAAATCATGCATCATTTTATAAATCTGAAAAATAATTTTTGTCATAAAAATCATCAAGTCCAAATGTAATACAAGGCAACATTAAAATCACATTTCTTTTATTTAGAAAATTTATGGGTTAGGTCTTTATAATTGATTTCATAAAGACATGTATCATCTAAAAATTTCATCATAAAAAGGGTCAAGACCCATTAATCCAAGATAGAAGTTTTTAAATCAACATCACTTCAACAACTCATGCATGATATAAAATCATTAAGCATCATGTTTAAAGACAATGTAAACTATCAAGATACTCATGCATGGGTTGATTCTATTAGGTGTTTAAACATTATCACAAATCATACAATCATCAATCATATTTTTATTTTTCAAAAATACTATAAAGAAAAGCATAGTATAATTTCGATTTTTTTTTTAAATTTCTAAAAACACAAGAAAAACATTAAAAAAAATCCTACTAACTAAGATAAGCATTCATGGAAATCATCATGTAATTTCAAAATAATTCAAGGAAGTTAAGTTACTTACCTCATTGTCGAAGCCCATGAAAGCGTAGTTTGCTTCTTCTTTCCTTGATTCTTCTTTCCAAGCCTTCTTCTTCTTCTTTGGCCTCTTTCTCCATTCAAATTCATTTGTGTTTTTTAATTTTTGTTTAATGAACTTGTTAACATTCATTGTTATGTGTTCAATGTCCTCATTATCCTCATCACTTGAGTCATTACTCAAGTGGCATTTCATAGTTCGGAGTTCAAAAACCTTCTTGTTCTTTAGAAGGTTGTTCATGTGCTCATCATGTTTATCATATTCATCATGTTCCATTTCATAGGTCTTTAAGGACCTAATGAGTTCATCAATAGAGTAATTATTTAGATCCTTTGATTCTTGAATCGTCGTTATTTTAGGATCCCACCATTTTGAAAGGGATCTTAAGATCTTGTTAGTGAGTTCAAAATCCGAAAAACTTTTACCAAGACTTTTCAAGCTATTGACGACATCCGTGAAGCGGGTGTACATGTCGTCGATAGATTCGCTTGGTGTCATTTGGAAGAGCTCAAAATCATGCAACAAGAGGTTTACTTTCGAGTCTTTAACTCTACTAGTTCCCTCATGCGTGATTTCAAGTGTTTGCCATATATCAAAAGCCGTTTAAGAAGAAATTGATTGAACTCATTTTTGTTCAAAGCACAAAATAAGGCATTCATAGCCTTTGCATTCAAAGAAAAAGATTTTCTCTCTAAGTCCGACCATTCGTTCGTCGGTTTAGAGGGAAGTTGAAAGCCGTTTTCAATGATGTTCCACAAATCCAAATCCATTGAAAGCATGAAAACTCTCATTCGAGTTTTCCAATAAGTGTAGTTCGATCCGTTAAAGAACGGTGGACGAAAAACCGAAAAGCCCTCTTGAAAACCATTTAGAGCCATTTCTCACGGGTGTAAATCCGAAAGAGAAAGAACGTAGCTCTGATACCAATTGTTAGGGATCGAGCGGCACTAAGAGGGGGGGTGAATTAGTGCAGCGGATAAAACGATGGATTTTTTAGCGATTTAAAACTAGCTTCGGAAACTTCGTACGATGAAAGCAACGTTTCATTTGAAACCGATTTTTGCATTCTAACTTTAAAGCATGCGTACAAAGATAAAAAGGAAGTGGAGCAAGTAAAGTAAAGGCTTGCAGCAAAGTAAAACAGAAATTTAAACACTCACACAATCAAGACGCAGCGATGTATAGTGGTTCGGTCAAAGTGACCTACATCCACTTCCAAGCCTTCTCCGATGAGGCTCCTTCTTCCACTATCAAATCCTTTGAAGGGGAAGGATCAAATACCCCTCTTACAACCCTTTACAAGTGGTTCACACTCTTACAAGATTTCACAAGAAGAATGAGGTGAACACTTAAGCAAATGAAGAACAAGACTTTCCTAAGACTTATTTTCAAAATCTAACTCTCTAAGGGTTGAGTTTTTCAGCTGAAAAGGAAGGGGTATTTATAAGCCTCAAAGTGATTCAAATTTGGAGCCTAAACATGGAGCCAAAAATTTGAATCTTTTGAGTTTTTCTTGTCGGTCTTGGCAGACTAACACACCCAGCGGTTCTACCGCCTCAGGCCAGCGGTGCTACTACGCTGGCTTTCCACGCACCAGCGGTACTACCGCCCACCACAGCGGTACTACCGCTGCTACAGATAGCGGGCGGTACTATCGCCCAGAGCGGTGGTTCTACCGCTTTGCACATGAGCGACTCATGAATCGACTACTGATGCACTGGCTCAAGATGCAGACTCTGCTACGATGCATGTACGTAGCATGCATGCACGTAGCTGGTTCGGTTTGGGCCAAAATTTTGGCCCAAACTCATCCTAATCAAGGGCCAATGGGCCCCCACTTTGGGTTATATAATCCTAACCCAAAATACATGCTAACTACGAATTTTAAAGACGTTTCCTAAGCTATTACAAAGTCCACATGACAACTTCTTCCGGCGAGCTTCCGGTCAACTTCCGACGGTCTTCCGACAAACCTTCGGAAACCATTCCGTGGACTCACGGCAAGCTTTCGGACTTCACGATGATCTTGGCGAGTTCCCCCGAGCTTCTTTGGCAAGCTCTGATCTTTCTTGGCAAGCTCCGCGAACTTCCGACGAACCTCCCGGCGAACTTCCGAAAACCCTTCGGCAAGCTCCCTACTCGTTCTCGGCCGGTTCTGGCAACGCTCCCAACGAATCTTCGGACTTCCGTTGAACACTCGAACTCCCAACGATTCATCACACTTGTCTTCGGCCCTTTGTTTCGCTTTACGTCTTCATTCCTATCGTAGTCACTCCTGCACAAACAAACACCAAAAACTCTACTTCGATCTAGACAGTTATTACAACGCGAATTGACATTCGATTGCCAAGGCATCATTGACGGCGCTTGTCCGATCCGATCCTTCGCACATCGCCCTCTCTAGCGGCTTGTTGCCCAATCGACGGTTGACCTCCGCAACCTCGATATCCATGGCGCAACTCCACACCTCTTGGCCCGATGCCCGACGTACGAAGCCTCCTGCCGATAGTCGATCGAACCTCCGGCTCGACATCCAATATCCTGACGTGATCACCTCCGGCGCAACGTCAATTCCTCCAGCGTCAACTGTCTATTCCTGATCGATAGTAGACCTGCGTAACTCAAAACGCAGTTAGACAACAAAACACAATCACACTCAATTAGTTTCATCATCAAAATTCGAGATTCAACAGTAATATCTCAATTGATGTATGTGAAATATTTTCCTTTTATATAATTCTTAGATGTGTGTTGTTATTCTTTACGCAACTCTCAGATGCTTATGTATTGTTTCTGTTGTCTTTAGATCCCCAAAGGTCCTGTCTATTTATAGGCGAGAGCAGAGGGTCTAGAATAAGTTATTAGGGGAGTTCTTTCCATCAAAGGCATCCCCTAAGGAATCCTATCATAATATGGATTTCTTTTCTATTGACCGATATTGTTATCAGAATCCAGTTAGATCTATCATATATCTTATCCAATTATAACGGACCACATAATCTAACAGCAAGTGGTCTTTAGCCTTACCTAGGTCGTCCAAAAATTTGCTAATATCCTCTAAAGCTAATTAGATTGAGAAGGGCAATTCACTCTAATTGCATAAGCTTTGTCTAACTCGAACACCATCATTGAGATAAGTAAGCCATGGCTTGTGAAATCTAAGCTGAGTCTCATGCCTTGAGGTTGATATTGAGACTTCAATTATTTGATTTTATGTTACTTTTTCACATGTCAAATGTATCCAATTTTTTTAAAATCTTTGTAGACATGGACTTTTCAATATCCGACTTCCAAGTAGTTGATAAGAGGGGCAAGGTGTCAAAAAGAAAGGCTCTTAACATTCGTAAGAACAATCGAGACGCTCCTCGAGCTCCAAAATTAAAGCCACATCAATGCCCGAGAAACATGTTAGGAGTTGGCATTAGAAACTCATAACTGCGATGCTACCCTGCCTTAGGTCGAATCAAATGTGACCTAACGAATCATTAAGTTAATCTATGTCATGCCCCTTAAATTAACATATACAAGAGGTATGAACTGGATGAATCCAAATCCAAGATCCAAAATAATATTTGAGGATACTAAAAAGCATTTAAATATCAATCATATTTATAAAATCTCTATTTTATAAAATATTATCCCTATTTTACAAAATCAATAGTGTCAATTAAAATAGATATTTGGGTAGGTATTTGTATGTTAAATCTTTTAAGTAGATACTAAAAGAAAAAATATACAAGTCTAGTTTCTAAAAAATTAATTTTTATATAAGTTAGAGATTTTAATAGAGAGTTATAAATAATCTAGTACAAAAGGTCAGAAAATATTATCCCTATTTTGTAGAATTTGAAGGATCAATTAAAACAAATATTTGGATAGGGATTTCAACTCTAAATCTTTCAAAAAAGGTATTAAAAGAAAAATATATAAGTTTAGTTATAAGTTTAGTTTCCAAAAAATCAAGTTTTACCTAAATCAGAATTTAGTATAAAAAGCTATGGCTAAAATAAGGCAAAAAAAAGCCAAAATCTCGATTTTTTCATATTAAGAACTTTATGGTTCAACGAGGTTGATATCATTTATAAGAATAAAATTCTTCAAAATACTCATAACCAAGATAAAATTAAGAATAAAAATTACTATAAAAAGGGGTTAGAACACTTGCATTAGAAGAATTTGATCCCAAATAAGATGAATTGAGTAAAAAATCCTAAGGCAAATCAACTTTCTTTTTTTTTTTCTTCTTCTCTCATCTCCCTTCTCTTTCACCGAATGCAGCCTCCTTTGATTTTTTAAGATAAAAGGCAAAGATGTAAGAGGCGTCGGGAAGTGTTGAATCTCAGATTTTGATGATAAAACTAATTGATTGTGATTTGTGGTCTAACTGTGTTTTGAGTTACGCAGGTTTACTATCGATCAGGATTAGACAATTGACGCTGGTGGAATTGACGTTGCGCCGGGTGATCATGTCAGGATATTAGATGTCGAGCCGAGGCTCGGTCGACAATCGATAGAAGGCTTCGTACGTCGGGTATTGGGCCAAGAAGAGCGTGTTACGCCAAGGATATTGGGGTTGCGGAGGTCAACCGCCGATTGGGCAACGGATCGCTAGAGAGGATGATGTGTCGAAGAATCGGATGAAGCGCCGATAAGCCAATAACATGCTGGGCAACTGAATGTCAATTCGTGTTGTAATAATTATCTAGATCGAAGTAGAGTATTTGTTTATGTGTGTGCAGGATTACTATGATGACGATGAAGATGTAAAGCAAAAAAAGTACCGAAAGACAAGTGTGATGGATCGTTGGGAGTTTGATAGTTCGATGGAAGTCTGAAGATTCATTAGGATTGTTGCCAGAACCGACCGAGAACGAGTAGGGAGCTTGTTGAAGGGTTTTCAGAAGTTCACCGGAGGGTTTGTCGGAAGTTTGTGGAGCTTGCTAAGAAAGATCAGAGCTTGCCAATGAAGCTCATTGGAACTCGCCAAGATTATCGTGAAGTCTGGGAGCTTGTCGGGAGTCCGCAGAATGGTTTCCGAGGATTCGTTGGAAGATCGCCGGAAGTTCGCCGAAAGCTCATTGAAAGAAGTCTTGTCTTATGAACTTTGTAATAGCTTAGAAAATATCTTTAAAATTCATAGTTAGCACATAATTTAGTTTATGATTAGGTGTTAATCTTATAAACCAAATTTGGGCCAATTCGGACTTCATTTGGACCGGTTTCGATTGAGTTTTCGGCTCAAACCACTATGCTGAAATGACTTGGGCGGTGGCACCGCCCAGTGGCCGAACCTTGGGTGGTGGAACCACCCTAGGCTAGCATTGGCACCGCCCAACACCCGAGGGCACCAGCGGTGGTACCACTGGATGGGCGGTGGCACTGCCCGGTATCGCTAGAATCGAGAAAACCGAGGCACTTCAAATTTGGGCTCTAAATTTGGGCTCCAAATTTGAATCCTCTTGAGGCCTATAAATACCCCACTCATTCAGAGTTTAGAGGGAGTCTGGAACTAAAAAAAAGAAGGGGGAAACTCTCTTGAAAGTGTGTCAAATCTTCCCTCTAAGTTTTAAGAGTGTTCTAGTCCAAGAGAGGGGTAAGAGTGCTTGTAATGGTTATCTCCTAAACCCGTCAAAAGGAGAGGAGCTGTAAGGGAGTTTATCCTCACCCATTGGAAGGAGGATACTTAGTGGAAAGCTAGTGGCCTCTGTTGAATCTCGGATTTTGATGATGAAGTCAATTGGTGGTTATTTGATCTAATCCATTTTTGAGATAAGTGTGCAGGATTAACTATGATAGAGCAACTTACCAAAGTCAAGTTGCTGGAAGTTCAAGAGTCCACCAAATATCTGAAGGATCATCGGAAGTGCTGCCGGAGTCAACCGAGATGAAATCGGGGACTTGCCGGTTTTTCGGAAGTTCGCGGAAAGATCGTCGGAGGTTCATGCGGAGACAACCGAAAAGGTTCGGAAGATTGGGAAAGACTCGTTGAACTCGCCATAGAATTCGGGAGCCAGCTGGGAGTCCGTCGGAAGGAATCCAAGGGATTGCCGGAAGTCCGTCGGAAGATCGCCGGAAAGCTCTTCGAAAGATAACTTGATGGTGTTGGTATAATTTGTCTTTAGAAGATTATAGTTAGCACTTAATTAGGGTATAGAATAGGTGTTAAACCTATCTAGACTTTTATTGGGCCAATTGGGCCTTTAGTGGGCTGTATTGGGCCAAAGGTTAGGCCCATATAGTTTCTGGTAAGGGTCGGCGGTGGCACCGCCGACCCGGCGCGATAACACCGCTGTTGACCGAACACCGACGTAGTACCGCTTCGTGCGGTAGTAGCAGCACCGCTGACAGTGGTTGCAACCACTGTGTCGGCGGTAGTACCACCCCAGGCAGGCGGTGGAACCGCCTGACAGGTGGTTGCAACCACTGTGTCGAGCGATAGTACCGCTGCTGCCAGCGGTAGTACCGCCAAAGACACCGACACACGCAGCGTAGTATCTTGCCAAAGTGCCAGCAGTAGTATCGCCTCTGATCCAAATTTCGACGAGACCTTTGTGAGCGGGATTTTGAATCCCAAAAATTCTCTATAAATACCCCTTTACTTCTAGCTGGTTGAGGACCTTTTGCAGTGTTAGATTTGAGTCTAAGCTATAGCAAATTCCTGCTCTCAATTGCTCAAGTGTTCACCTCTTTCTTCTACTTGTAAAAATTCTGTAAAGAGAGGGAACCTCTTGTAAAAGGCTGTAAAGGGGTGTTTGGTCCTTCCCCTTCAAGAGACTTGCTAGTGGAAGTTGGGAGCCTCATTGGAGGAGGCTTCAAGAGTGGACGTAGGTCATTTGACCGAACCACTATACATCGCTGCGTTTACTTGTTGTGTGAGTACTTAAATTCTGCATCGTAAATTACTTAAGCTGCAAACTGATCGGATTTCCTCTCCCTACTTCCAAGTTCATTTGCCTGAATATTTTCAAGTTAAAGTCTCTTTCGCTGAATCAAGTTCTTAAGCAAATCTTTGGAATCGGTTTTCAAGCTTTAATCATTTTAATCGGCTGCACTAATTCACCCCCCCCTCTTAGTGCCACTCCGAACCTAACAATTGGTATCAGAGCCTGGTTCACTCTCACATTTGGTTTAAAACCCAAGAGAGATGGCCTTTTCCGACATGCAAGAGGGTTACTCCATTACCCGTCCACCCATGTTTAATGGGTCGGATTATACGTATTGGAAGACTCGGATGAGGATTTTTCTTATTTCTATGGATTTTGAACTTTGGAATATCGTTGAAAATGGTTTTCAAAAATCCCTTCTTCCGATGAGCGAATGGAATGAGTCGGAGAAGAAGGTGTTTGCTTTAAATGCCAAGGCTATGAATGCCTTGTTTTGTGCACTAGACAAAAATGAATTTAATCGCGTATCGATTTGTGAATCGGCTTTTGATATTTGGCGAACTCTTGAGATCACTCATGAAGGCACTAGCCGAGTGAAAGAGTCCAAAATAAACATTCTTGTGCACTCTTACGAGCTTTTTCGAATGAAACCAAGTGAGTCTATTGGAGACATGTACACCCGCTTTACGGATGTCATCAATGGACTCAAGGCACTTGGTAAAGATTTTTCTAATTTTGAATTAGTAATAAAAATTTTAAGATCTCTTCCGAAATGTTGGGATCCAAAGGTTACGGCCATTCAAGAGGCCAAAGACCTTAAAACTTTTCCTATCGAAGAACTCATAGGGTCTTTAATGACCTATGAAATGACATGCCATGCTCATGATGAGCTAGAGAACCCCCTTCCAAAGAACAGAAGGATATGGCATTAAGAACTCAAGAAGACCACTTGAAAGGAACATCAAGTGATGAGGACCTTGATGAGGACATTGCACTCTTAACTAGAAAATTTAAAAATTCATTAAAAGGGCAAATTTAAAAATGATTTCAAGAACAAACCTGAACCAAAAAGGGACCAAGTCATATGTTATGAATGCAAGAAGCCGGGCACTTCAAAAATGAATGCCCTCAAGCCAAGAAGAAGCAACTCAAGAAGAAGAAGGCTTTGAAGGCTACATGGGATGACTCGAGTGATTCCGAGGATGAAGAAGCAAGCATCAAAGAGGAGGCCAACTTTGCTCTAATGGCTTTGGGAGAAGAGGTAAGTGATTTACTTAATGAAGATTTATCTTTCGATGAGCTTTTAATTGCTTTTCATGATTTATTTGATGAATGTAGAACTGTTACAAAAAAGCTTCAAGTCTTTAAAAAGGAACATGCTTTATTACTAGATGAGTTTAAGAGTCTTGAGCATGATTCTCTCCTCTACTCCCATGCTCTAAGTGCAATCACTTAGAAGCAATCAAAAACGAAAACTTGCTACTCAAAGAGACCTTAAACAAGTTTAAGGTCGGTAGTAAGAGCTTAGACATGATCCTTGCTAACAAGGGACATGTCAGAAATAGATGTGGAATTGGATTCGTGAGTGGATCTCACCGAACACAAACCACTTCATTAAAGGGCCAACATTACATGTCTCCTCTCATTTCAAATGCAATTTTTGTTGCAAATCCGGACATGTTGTTTACAAATGTCCATATAGGAAACTTAGCCCAAATAAATTAGTATGGGTTCCTAAAGGATCAATTAGGAACTCATTGAATAATGATAGAATTAGTAGATCAGTTTTTGAGGCACCCAAGTCAAAATGGGTACCTAAAAACCATCCTTTCTTGTAGACAAAAACACCCACACAAGCTAGGAGCAAGAGATGGTACCTTGATAGTGGATGCTCAAGGCACATGACCGGAGATCCATCTCAATTCTCTAAGCTCTCTAGCCAAGATGAAGGGTTTGTCACCTTCGGAGACAACAACAAGGGTAAAATCATTGGCAAGGGTACTATAGGTAACAAATCAACCTTTTCAATTGATAATGTGTTATTAGTTGATGGCTTAAAACATAATCTATTGAGCATTAGTCAATTATGTGATAATGGTTATATTGTAAGATTTGAATCTAATGCTTGCATCATTGAAAAACCACACAACAATACATCTATAATTGCAATCAAACAAAATAATGTCTACACCATTAATCTTGATGATCTTGGTAGTGAAATATGTTTTTCGGCTTTGAATGATGATGCTCGGCTTTGGCATAGAAGATTAGGTCATGCTAGCATGAAACTAATCTCTCAAATCACATCTAAAAATCTTGTAAGAGGCATTCCTAAGATTAAGTTCCTTAAAGATAGAGTATGTGATGCTTGTCAACTAGGAAAACAAATCAAAACTAGCTTCAAGCCAAAAAATCAAATAAGTACCTCTAGACCATTGCAATTGATCCATATGGATTTGTTTGGACCAATTAACACAATAAGCTTAGGAGGTAGTAAATATGCCTTTGTGATTGTTGATGACTATAGTAGATTCACGTGGATCTATTTCTTATCTCACAAAAATGATTCTTTTAAATGTTTCTCCAAATTCTGTAAACTTACTCAAAATGAAAAGGGTTTCATGATTTCATCAATTCGGAGTGATCACGGTGGTGAATTCCAAAACCGTGACTTCCAAAATTTTTGTGAATCAAATGGGTATAACCACTTCTTCTCTACTCCAAGAAATCCTCAACAAAATGGAGTAGTAGAAAGAAAGAATAGAAATTTGCAAGAAATGGCAAGAACCATGTTAAATGAACATAAATTATCCAAATATTTTTGGGCCGAAGCTGTAAATACGGCTTGTTATGTCATGAATAGGGTTCTAATAAGACCATCTCTATCCAAGACTCCTTATGAATTATGGAATGATAAAAAACCCAATGTTTCTTACTTTAAAGTTTTTGGTTGCAAATGCTTTATTTTAAATGAAAAGGATGCCTTAGGAAAATTCGATGCTAAATCCGATGAAGGCATCTTTCTTGGATACTCTTCCGTGTCTAAAGCTTTTCGAGTTTTCAATAAGAGAACCTTAGTTATAGAAGAGTCTATTCATGTGGTGTTTAATGAAGTTTCTGAAATTAAGAAAAATGATCTTGATGATGATTTCGGTTTTGAAAATTTGAATTTAAATGAACCCTCTCCTCAAAATGGCAACTTGGAAGCATCTTCTTCCGAATATTCCTTACCTAAGGAATGGAAGTATGTGGATGCCCATCCAAAGGAGCTAATCATAGGAGATACATCGAAAGGGGTTCAAACGCTGCTTCGTTTAAAAATTTTTGTGCTCATGCCGCTTTTCTTTCTCAAATTGAGCCTAAGAGCATTGACGAAGCCTTGAAAAATAATTCTTGGGTTATCACAATGCAAGAGGAATTAAACCAATTTGAGAGAAATGAGGTATGGAAGCTTGTTCCTAGACCAAGTGACCATTTAGTTATCGGTACTAAATGGGTCTTTAGAAACAAGCAAGATGAATATGGTATCGTGGTTAGAAACAAGGCTAGATTAGTGGCCAAAGGTTTCAACCAAGAAGAAGGTATCGATTACGAAGAAACCTTCGCTCCTGTGGCTAGATTAGAAGCCATTAGGATGCTCCTTGCCTATGCTAGTAGTAATAACTTTAAGCTTTTTCAAATGGATGTCAAAAGTACTTTTTTAAATGGCTTTATCTCCGAAGAAGTTTATGTTGAACAACCACCCGGTTTTGAAAACTCTCTTCTTCCCAATCATGTTTTTAAACTAACCAAAGCTCTCTATGGATTGAAACAAGCCCCTAGGGCTTGGTATGAGAGGCTTAGTTCCTTCTTAATTTCAAATAATTTTACTAAAGGCAAGGTTGATACTACATTGTTTATTAAACATTTTGAAAATAATTTTCTTATTGTTCAAATTTATGTTGATGATATCATTTTTGGTTCGTCGGATGAATCACAATGTGAATCATTTGCTAAGTGTATGAGTCTTGAATTTGAAATGAGTCTAATGGGTGAGTTAAACTTCTTTTTAGGATTACAAATTAAACAACTTAGTGATGGAATATTTCTTAATCAAACCAAGTATACACTGGAACTGTTAAAACGATTTAATATGGATAGTTCTAAAGCCATCAACACTCCAATGAGTACTTCCACCAAGTTAGACTTGGATGAACATGGAGAAAACTTTGATCAAAAACATATAGGGAATGATAGGTAGTTTACTCTATCTCACCGCAACAAGACCTGATATCATGTTTAGTGTAGGTCTATGTGCAAGATTCCAAGCGAATCCTAAGTTATCTCACCTTAAAGTCATTAAAAGAATCCTTAGGTATCTTAAAGGAACTATAAATCTAGGATTATGGTATCCAAAATCTGATAACTTTGATCTAAAAGCTTATGCGGATGCCGATTTTGGCGGATGTAGAATTGATAGAAAAAGCACATCTGGAACATGTCAATTCTTAGGACATGCACTTGTTTCTTGGACTTCCAAGAAACAAAATTCTGTTGAACTATCTACGGCGGAAGCCGAATATATAGCTGCTAGTGCATGTTGTGCACAAGTTGTATGGATGAAAAATACTTTAGAAGATTATGGAATTAATTTGAAAAACATTCCAATAAAATGCGATAACACAAGTGCTATTTGTCTAACAAAAAATCTCATTCAACACTCAAGAACTAAACACATTAATATTAGGCATCACTTTATACGAGATCATGTTGCTAACAATGATGTCACTTTAGAATTTATTGATACAAAGCACCAATTAGCGGACATTTTCACAAAACCCCTAAATGAAGAACAATTTGACTTCATTAGAAGAGAATTAGGCATGCTAAATCTGCCTTAATGTTTAAATATTGCATGTCCTTCAAAACATTTAATCTTTGATTACTTCATCTTTATACCTTTAATGATATATGAAACTATCATTGATCATTATATATTGTGAAGAACTCATCTTTGGATCGAAAGGTTTTCATGATGTTACCTTCATGATGTTTCTTTTTAACGATTATTTTTGAATCTCTTCATAAATTTTGATCTCTCTCATTATTGATTGAGTTTAACGATGTATTCTTTAGCCTTGCGATCATGGTTTTCAGTTTTCATCTCCTTTTTGTTGATGACAAAGGGGGAGAAAAATATGAAATTGATGATTTGTTAAGTGTGGCTTTTAAGAACGAAATATTTTGATAAACAACTCATGCATTGTATTGAAAATGACTTTTTGTTGATGACAAAGGGGGAGAAAAATATGAAATTGATGATTTGTTAAGTGTGGCTTTTAAGAACGAAATATTTTGATAAACAACTCATGCATTGTATTGAAAATGACTTATACAGTGAAATGAAATGAGAAATGTGTCATAAGAATTTTTATTGCAATTCAATTGCTCTGCTTAGTGTCAAAAACAGGTTGCAATCCTTGAAAAGCATTGCAAATGAAGTAATGCAATACATCAAATTGAAATTTCATAGTTAAAAAAAATTCCTACTATAAATATTTATCAAATGGCATCTTTTGATTGAAATGACAATTTTCATCTCATGATTTATCTGTTATGTTGTCACGCTTTTCAATCATGAGATCCCTGTTGTAATCTCAAATTTTTGATATCTTGTGTCGAAATGATAAATGGTTTTCATCCTTCGACTTGATATTAAATGTTATGCTTTGATATTGTTTACGAATGAAACCTCATGTTGATTTAGATGATAAGTTCAACGTAAGTAACTTATCGTTTTTGGTTGAATTCAAGAGAATGAATTCAAATGTCTTTACCTTCTCATTATATGGCATATAGATAGGGGGAGTTAAGAATAACTCCGTCATCAATTGATTGTCATCATCAAAAAGGGGGAGATTGTTGAATCTCAGATTTTGATGATGAAGTCAATTGGTGGTTATTTGATCTAATCCATTTTTGAGATAAGTGTGCAGGATTAACTATGATAGAGCAACTTACCAAAGTCAAGTTGTTGGAAGTTCAAGAGTCCACCAAATATCCAAGGATCATCGGAAGTGTCACGAGTCAACCGAGATGAAATCGGGGACTTGCCGGGTTTCGGAAGTTCGCCGAAAGATCGTCGGAGGTTCATGCGAGACAACCGAAAAGGTTCGGAAGATTGGGAAAGACTCGTTGAACTCGCCATAGAATTCGGGAGCCACCGGGAGTCCGGAAGGAATCCAAGGATTGCTTGGAAGTCCGCGGAAGATCGCCGGAAAGCTCTTCAAAGATAACTTGATGGTGTTGGTATAATTTGTCTTTAGAAGATCATAGTTAGCACTTAATTAGGGTATAGAATAGGTGTTAAACCTATCTAGACTTTTATTGGGCCAATTGGGCCTTTAGTAATGTATTGGGCCAAAGGTTAGGCCCATACATTTCTGTAAGGGTCGGCGGTGGCACCGCCGGACCGGCGTGTAGCACCGCTGCTGACCGAACACCGACGGTAGTATCGCCCAGCAAAGCGGTAGCACCGCTGACAGTGGTTGCAACCACCGTGTCAGCGGTAGTATCCGCCTGTAAAGGCGGTGGAACCGCCTGACAGGTGGTTGCAACCACCTGTGTCAGGCGGTAGTACCGCCAGATCCAAGCGGTAGTACCGCCAAAGACATCGACACACGCAGCGTAGTATCGCCTACAGTCCGAAATTTCGGACGAGACCTTTGTGAGCGAGATTTTTGAATCCCAAAAATTCTCTATAAATACCCCTTCACTTCTAGCTGGTTGAGGACCTTTTGCAAAGTGTTAGATTTGAGTCTAAGCTATAGCAAATTCCTGCTCTCAATTGCTCAAGTGTTCACCTCTTTCTTCTACTTGTAAAAATTCTGTAAAGAGAGGGAACCTCTTGTAAAAGGCTGTAAAGGGGTGTTTGGTCCTTCCCCTTCAAGAGACTTGCTAGTGGAAGTTGGGAGCCTCATTGGAGGAGGCTTCAAGAGTGGACGTAGGTCATTTGACCGAACCACTATACATCGCTGCGTTTACTTGTTGTGTGAGTACTTAAATTCTGCATCGTAAATTACTTAAGCTGCAAACTGATCGGATTTCCTCTCCCTACTTCCAAGTTCATTTGCCTGAATATTTTCAAGTTAAAGTCTCTTTCGCTGAATCAAGTTCTTAAGCAAATCTTCGGAATCGGTTTTCAAGCTTTAATCATTTTAATCCGCTGCACTAATTCACCCCCCCCCCCTCTTAGTGCCGCTCCGAACCTAACAGCCTCAAGTAAAGAGGAATCGAGAGTGGATGTAGGTCGGATGACCGAACCACTATAAAATCGGTTTGTGTTTATCTTATTGTCATTTACATTACTGCAAATCATCTTTACTTTGATGCTCTACTTCATTGTCTCCTTCTTATGTATGCAATCGAAACGGTTTTAATCGAAATATTTATTCTTTTCGTATGAAGTTTCTAAAACTTGTTTTAAATCACCGAAATCTATCATCTTTATCCGCTACACTAATTCACCTCCCCCTCTTAGTGCCGCTCAATCCCTAACAATTGGTATCAGAGCCACGTTATTTCTCATTCGGATTTACACCCGTAAGAAATGACTCTTCATGGCTTTCAAGAGAGCTTTTCGGTTTTTCATCCACCGTTCTTTAACGGTTCGGACTACACATATTGAAAAACTCGAATGAGAGTTTTCTTGATTTCTCTTTATTTAAACTTATGGAACATCATTGAAAATGGATTTCAACTTTCCTCTAAACCGATGAATGAATGGTCGGATTTGGAGAAATGATCGTTTTCTTTAAATGCAAAGGCTATGAATGCCTTATTTTGTGCTTTAGACAAAAATGAGTTCAATCGGATTTCTACGTACGAAACGGCTTTTGACATTTGGCAAACTCTCGAAATCACACATGAAGGAACAAGTAGAGTCAAAGACTCGAAAGTTAATATTTTGATGCACGAGTTTGAGGTTTTCCGAATGGCACCAAATGAGACTATCGATGACATGTTCTCCCGTTTCTCGGATGTCATCAATAGTCTAAAAGCTCTTGGTAAATGTTTTTTGGATTTTGAACTCGTAAGTAAGATTTTAAGATCCCTTCCAAAAAGGTGGGATCCTAAAGTAACCGCAATACAAGAGGCTAAAGATTTAAATAATTTACCTATTGAAGAACTAATTGACTCACTAATGACATATGAAATGAGCCTCCTAGAACATTTTAAACTTAATGAACACCTGAACCACCTTCCAAAGAACAGGAAGGATTTGGAACTCCGAACTATGAAATGCCACTTGAGTGACGACTCAAGTGATGAGGACAATGAAAACTTTAAACTTCGAACACTATATCTTAATAAGTTCATTAAATAAAAATCTAAAATAGACAATGAACTTGAACAAAGAAAGAGGCCAAAGAAGAAGAAGAAGGCTTGCAAAGAAGAATCAAGTAAAGAAGAGGTGAAATGGGCTTTGACAGTTTTCGATAATGAGGTAAGAAACTAACCCAAGTTGCTTTTACCTTATTTTGAAATTACATGATGCTTTCCATAAATGCTTAAATTAGTTAGTAGGAATTTTTTCATGCTTTTCTTGTGTTTTTAGAAATTTAAAAAAAAATTGTTTTAAAATTATACTATGCTTTTCTTTCTAGTATTTTTGAAAAGTAAAAATTATGAATGATACTTGCATGATTTGTGATATTGCCTAGGATTAATCCATGCATGTGTATCTTGATGTTTTATATTTCATTTCTAAACATGATGCTTGATCTTTAAATTTTGTATCATGCTTAATGAGGAATTGAAATGATGAAGATTAAAATTCTATAATTTGGAATAATGTATATTCAGACTTGATGGTTTTCATGACAAAATTATTTTTTACATTTATAAAATGATGCATGATTTTAGCAAAAATTTGAGCATTGATCATCTTGTTATTATAAATAAAAGAAAGAATTAAAATAATTTTGATGATGCATTATGAAAACATGCTTAATGATTGTATCATACTTGATGACTTGAAATCTCATATTTTGAAATAATATATTCATAATGAATCCATGAATCTTGATGATTTTCGTATCACTTTTTGGCTTTAAACTTGATACATATCTTTCATGCAAAAAGTTTTTGGGCATGCTTATGTGAAATCTTACTTGATAAATGAAAATGCTCCATATGTATGATCATGATAAATTTATGAATCTTGATGATTTTATATTGCTTTTGATTTCAAACAAGATGCATGATTTTTGATACAAAAAATTAATAGCATGTTTCAAAATAATGCTTGCACACCAAATATGATTAAAAGATAGAAGCAAGCATGTTGATGATTTCTTTTTTACATGAAAATTTGAACATGCATATATAAAAGATCAACCATATAAAATAAAACACAAAAGTTAAAAATATTTTAATCATGATATTTTATTTTTAATGTGTTTGGTCTTAACGGTCTTTATGACGAAACTTACGTCTTCTTTTGAAAAGTTGATACATGCTCACATGTAATCAATTTATGTTGCTCTTATTAAAATTTTCGAATGAAAGATTTTGATGCATTTGATCTTAATGGGTTTAATGACAAACTTGTGTTTTGAATTTATACAATGATGGGTTCCATATAAATGTTTGAACATACATTATGAAATCATCATTGAAATGAAAATATTAAAAGTTTGTTATCATGCTTAATGACTTTGTGATATCATATCTTGATGAAAAACTATGTTTTGGTCTTAAATTTGATACTCATCTTTTGAAACATGAGCACACTTGTTTGAAACAAAATGAAACATATTATCATGATAAATTAAATCTCATGTCTTGAAATAATGTGTTATTTTTGTCTTGATGATTTTTATAATGAAGTTTGCCTTTCAGTTTTGAATATTTTGATTTGGCATATAAAGGCAAAAGACATACTTATATGATGAAACATAAAGAAATTATATTTACTATATTATTGAGATTAATGATTTTATGATATCTTATGAATATCGTAAATTATGAAAGTAATTTTGATGATTTGTTTATGAGTTCGGAGTTGATGATTTGAACTAGAAGGAGTCTTATCTATATCATGATCTTGATAGCTTGAGTTCTTCAAGATCTCTTACTCCATACTCTTTTATGATTCTCCTATGTTATTGAAGAAAAATGTAAATGAATCATAAATTATTTTCTCTTGACTTTTCGATACTCAACTTGAGAAAATGTGCTTTGATGATTGAAATATTAATGCAAACGTTTGATATATCACTTGTCATGGTTTGAATATCGATATAAAAGAAATATTGCTCTTCTTGATATCTTTTATGAATTTGAATAAGACTTGTTAAAGATTTTTGATTCATCTCTTAATCTCTTGGAATCATAACTTGACTTGTGTGAATCAAGATGCATGAAACAAATTATTCTCTTTTCTATTTGCTATCCAATGAATCATGATTGATATTATTGCTATTTTACCTCCTATGATTCATACTATAAAATTTTTATAAATCATGATGCAATAAAATTGCTTATGCAATAATCAAGTTGCTCTTTGTGCTATATCTTTTCAAATGAATCATGAGCCTTGATGTCATATATTTCATGATCCTAAGAAGTGACATGATTTCTTTGCCTTGTGTGGTAAATTGAATATTTCATAAATGAAATTTGCTTTATGATGAAGAATCATTGAATCATGACTTGATCTATGAGAATGCTATGTTCTTATGCATCATGATTCTAGGTTGTATATCCTTTATCATGAATTGGAACTTGATGCTAAACAAAATATTTGGTGACTCATGATTTTGATTTCTCGGAACTATATGCTTAGAATTTGTTTTAAAATCATGATCTTGATCTTTCTAAAATGAAAAGTTATGAATCATGAATGATATTTTTTGGTTTTGATTCTTGTTGAATTTACATATTGATATCCTTCATGACATGATTTCTCATGTTTCAATACCATCTTGTATGCATCATGTGATGATTGATATATTGATTAATGTAAATTTATAATTGTTCATTAGTTCCTCCCTTCTTTTCGATAATGATAAAAGAGGAGTTAAATTGCTAGCTTGTGCATTAAAAGAGAAAAATTTGCTATCTTAAACATTGAGAAGCAAAATGTTGCTATCTCAAGAGAGACAAAAATCTTGCTCAGCTTCACTTTTTTCAACAAATTGCTTGCATTTTTGTTACAAATTATTGTTGTATTTCATGCAAGATTATTTGTAGTATTAATCCTCCCTTTCTTTTTGACATTAATAAAGGGGGAGAAGGTTTTTGCTAGATTGCATATTACAAATGAATGCAAAAGTCCTAGCATGCAAAGAAAGCAAAACTTGCAAGCTTGCTCTTCTCAAAAGAGAAGAAAGAAATTACAAAATTGTATGCATATCGCAAAAGAAGTCAAGAAAATGCAATCTTTGAATACAATTTTCTTGCACTTCTCAAAGAAACATAGAAAAATTTGCTATCATCATGACAAGTGCTATCTTGCCTATCATGATGTGATTAATAGCTAGTATGATTGTAAAATTTACATATTCTTTTAAACTAGCTATGATGCAACTTCTCCTTTTTGTTGATGACATAGGGGGAGAAGTAGATTGATGACTTCATGCATTATATTGAATATTTTATATATTTGCATGATGGTTTGATAATTCTCATATTCTATGATAAATGTTGCTTGGATTTGGGATAATCCAAGTGTTTCTATCAATGACATTTTGATAGGGGGAGTTTGGTTAAACTCCGAGGAGTTATGGTTAACTCCGTTAGTCATCAATTAGTTGTCATCATAAAAAAGGGGGAGATTATTGAATCTTGGATTTTGATGATGAAATTAATTGATTGTGATTTATGGTCTAACTGCATTTTGAGTTACGCAGATCTACTATCGATCAGGATTAGACAGTTGATGTTGGAGGAATTAACGTTGCGCCGGGTGATCACGTCAGGATATTGAATATTGAGACAAGGTTCGATCGACAATTGATAGAAGGCTTCGTACGTCGTCGGGCATTGGGCCAAGAAGAGCATGTTGCGCCAAGGATATCGGGGTTACGGAGGTCAACTGCCAATTGGGCAATGGATCGCTAGAGAGGACGATGTACCGAAGAATCAGACAAAGCGTCGATAAGCCAATGACGTGCCGGGCAACTGAATGTCAATTCGCGTTGTAATAATTGTTTAGATCGAAGTAGAGTATTTGTTTGTGTGTGTGCAGGATTAACTATGATGACGATGAAGATGTAAAGCGAAACAAAGTGCCGGAAGATAAGTGTGATGGATCGTTGGGAGTTCGAGAGTTCGACGGAAGTTCGAAGATTCGTTGGGAGTGTTGCCAGAATCGATCGAGAACGAGTAGGGAGCTTGCCGAAGGGTTTTTAGAAGTTCGCCGGAAGGTTTGTCAAAAATTTATGGAGCTTGCCAAGAAAGATCGGAGCTTGCCAATGAAGCTCATTGGAACTCGCCAAGATCATCGTGAAGTTCGGGAGCTTGCCGGGAGTCCGTAGAATGGTTTCCGAAGGTTCGTTGGAAGACCGCCGGAAGTTCGCTGAAAGCTCGCCGAAAAAAGTTTTGTTTTATGGACTTTGTAATAGCTTAGAAAATATCTTTAAAATTTATAGTTAGCACATAATTTGATTTAGAATTAGGTGTTAATCCTATAAACCAAATTTGGGTTAATTCGGGCTTCATTTGGACCGGTTTCAATCGAGTTTTTGACCTAAACCATCGTGTTTTGAAATGACACAGCGGTGGCACCGCCCGCTGGTTTAACTGCTGGGCGGTGGAACCGCCCCAGGTTAGCGGTGGCACCGCCCAACACTCGAGGGCACCAGCGGTGGCACCACTGGATGGGCGGTGGCACCGCCCGGTACCGCCAGAATCAGGAAAACCGAGACACTTCAAATTTGGGCTCCAAATTTGGGCTTCAAATTTGGGCTCCAAATTTGGGCTTCAAATTTGGGCTCCAAATTTGAATCCTCTTGAGGCCTATAAATACCCCACTCATTCAGAGTTTAGAGGGTGTCTAGAACTGAAAAAAAGAAGGGAGAAACTCTCTTGAAAGTGTGTCAAATCTTCCCTCTAAGTTTTAAGAGTGTTTTAGTCTAAGAGAGGGGTAAGAGTGCTTGTAAGGGTTATCTCCTAAACCCGTCAAAAGGAGAGGAGCTGTAAGGGAGTTCATCCTCACCCATTGGAAGGAGGATACTTAGTGGAAAGCCGGTGGCCTTAAGCGAAGAGGAATCGGGAGTGGATATAGGTCAGATGATCGAACCATAATAAAATCGATTTACGTTTATCTTATTATCATTTACATTATTGTAAACTATCTTTACTTTGATGCTTTACTTCATTGTCTCCTTCTTACGTATGCAATCGAAATGGTTTTAATCGAAACATTTATTCTTTTCGTATAAAATTTTTGAAACTTGTTTTAAATCATCGAAAATCTATTGTCTTTATCCATTGCACTAATTCAACCCCCCCCCCCCCCTCTTAGTGTCGCTCGATGCCTAACAAAAAGAAACCCCTATTTATCATTTTTTTTTATCTTTTACAACTTAGTCCTTGTTTTAACAAGGTTGATATCATTTGTAAGGACAAAACCTTTCAAAACATTCATAATCAAGATGAAATCATGAATAAAAATTATTATAGGAAAGGGTTAGAACACTTGCTTCAGAAGAATTTATTCCTAAATAAGAAGAATTGAGCTGAAAACCCTAAACCAAATCAACTTCCCTTTTTTTTTTCTTCTTCCTTCTCCCTTCTCTTCGATTGGTAGGAATGTAAGAGATGATGGGAAGACATTTTATTTATCATTATTTTTATAACTTTTATAATTTAATCATTATCTTAAAGAAGTTGATATTATTTGTAAGGACAAAACCCTTTAAATACTTATAATCAAGATACAATCTGGGATAAAAATTACTATAGAAAAGGATTAGAACACTTGTCTTAGAAAAATTTGATCTTAAATAAGAGGAATTAAGCTAAAATATATAGTCAAATCAACTTCCTCTTCTTTTCCTTCTCTCTTATCCCTTCTCTTCCATTGAACACAACCTCCTCTAGTTCTAGTAGAAGGTAGGGATTTAAGAAGCGGTGGGAAGAAACCTTTTTTATCATCAATTTTTTTTATACCTTTTGTAATTTAGTCCTTATCTAAATGAAGTTAATATTATTTGCAAGGACAAAGCCCATCAAAATGCTTATAATTAAGATAAAATTTGGGTTAAAAATTATTATAAGAAGGGGTTAGAACATTTGTCTTAAAAGAATTTGATCCCAAATAAGATGAATTGAGCCAAAAACCCAAAGCCAAATTAACTTCCTCTTCTTTTTCTTCTTCTCCTTTCTTCCTTCTTTTTCATTGAATGCAGCCTCCTCTAGTTCCTTAAGGTAGAAGGCAGGGATGTAAGAGGCGATGGGAAGAAACCCGTTTTTACCATTAATTTTTTATATCTTTTACGATTTAGTCTTTGTCTCAATGAAGTTCAAATCATTTGCAAGGACAACCATTTAAAATACTCATAAACAAGATTAAATTAGGGATAAAAATTACTATAAGAAAGGGTTAGAACACTTGCGTATAAGAATTTGATCTCAAATACGAGGGATTGAGCTTGAAACCTTGAGCCAAATCAACTTCTTTTTCGTTTCCTTCCCTCTTCTCCCTTCTTTTCCACTGAATGCAGCCTCTTCTTTTTTCCTTCAGGCAGAAGGCAGAGATGTAAGAGACTACGGGAAGAAACCCCTTTTTATTTTTTTTTTTGTACTTTTTATATTTTAGTCTTTATCTCAAATATGTTGATATCACTTATAAAGATAAAACCTTTCAAAATACTCATAATCACGATAAAATTAGGGATAAAAGTTATTGCAAAGAGTTAGAACACTTACCTTAGAAGAATTTGATCCTAAATTATAGGAATTAAGTCTAAAACTATAAACCAAATCAACTTCCTAATATTTTCCTTCTTCTCCCTTCTCCTTTCTCTTCCACCGAACATAGCCTCATTTGGTTCCTTCAGGCAGAAGGTAGGGATGTAAGAGATGGTGGGAAGAAATCCTTCTTTATCATTATATATACATATATCTTATAATTTAGTTTTTATCCCAATGATGTTGATATCATTTATAAGGATAAAATCTTTTAAAATACTTATAATTAAGATAAAATTAGAGATAAAAATTGTTACAGCAAGGGATCATAACACTTGCCTTAGAAGTATTTAATCCTAGATAAGAAGAATTTAGCCAAAAACCCTGACTCAAATAAACTTTCTTTTCCATTTCTTCTTCTCTCTTCTTCCTTCTCTTCCATCGAGCACAGCCTAATCTTGCTCCTTCATGCAAAAGGGGTAGGTGTTAGATAGATAGCTCAGTTTAACCCATAGTAGGCTTTAATAGCCTATAGCCCACTTCTTTTTTAACTTAAACCCTAGAACTAATAAGGGGGGTGTGGTGGCTACGAAAAATAGAAAAAAAAACTATAGCAATAGGGGTAGAAAACTGCAACAACAATATCATTAGAAAGAGAAGGAAAGTACAAAAAAATAAGAGAAAAAAGAAAAAAGACAAGGACAATGCAAAGGTTGTTCTTAATCATCTAAATAGTATTTTCATCTCATGTTAGATCAGATCTATAATAAATTCTTACTATGATTGCTTAGGGGGGTTTTGGATATTGTGCACAGTGACGTAATCCTTATATCCTTGTTATTCTCTTGTGATTGTTGCTTGAGTTTTGGATAAGAGACTTTGAGATTTGTATATTTATTATTTTTATAGTGGATTTTCTCTGGTTTGCCCTGTGATTTTTATCCTTCATGTTAGAGAAATTTTTCATGTAAATCTTGGTGTTCTATTTTATTATGATTTCTGTTTAATTCTGCTACTTTTTATGGCCTGCTAGTATTTGTTCATATATAAAGTTTTTCCTTATTTTTATTCCATCAATTGGTATCAGAGTAAGGTTTAGTGGTATCTAATTTTTTATGTTCGAACATGGAGGTCGGTAATATTTTTCACATGATTAGCTTGAATGGAAACAATTGGATGATATGGAAACCAAGAATGGAAGATCTTTTGTATTGTAAAGATTTGTATAGACCTTTACAAGGGGATAGTGCAAAGATTTGACAATGACTCAATGATAATGTCTTTCACTATGTTTCTACTAAAAATTTTACATATTCTCTTTGGAAAAAGTTGGAAGATCTCTATGAAAGAAAAATAGCTGACAATAAAGCTTTTTTTGATCAGAAAACTTGTAAACCTAGAATATAAAGAAGGTGCTTCTATTATTGAGCATTTGAATGAAATGTAGAATATCACTAACTAGTTATCTTCTATGAAAATATCTCTTGATGATGAGTAAGCATTGTTATTTCTTAGTTCATTGCTAGAAAATTGGGAGACATTGGTGGTTTGCCTCAATAATTCTGCAATAGATGATATTATCACCATGAGTCAAATAATAAGCAGTTTATTGAATGAGGAGTTAAGAAGAAAGAATTCAGCAACATCTCAGATTGATTCATAGGCACTTATCTAAGAACAAAGGAAGGTTCTCTGTTCATGCATAGAAGCAAGTCAAGATCAAAAAAGATATTGTTTGCTATAACTGTGGTAAGAAAGAATATTATAAGAATCAATACAAGTAACCTAAGAAAAGCAAGAAAAAGGGAAAAGAAGTAGGGTCTACAGAGTCAATTGTATTAATTCTTGTGTATCAGAATCTCAAGTGGGTAATTGACATAGGTACTTCTTATCATACTACACCATATAGAGAGTTCTTTGCTATCTATAGGTCTGAAAATTTTAGTGTTGTCTATTGAATCTTGGATTTTGATGATGAAATCAATTGATAAGTTATTTGATCTAATCTATATGTTGAGATAAGTGTGCAGAATTAACTACGATAGCGATAAAGATATAAAGCAAAATGAAGTGCCAGAGTCATATACGATCGAATCGTTGGGAGTTTGAGACTTTGTTGGGAGTCTAAAGATTCATCGGGAATGCTACCGGAATTGGTCGAGAATGACTCGGGAGCTTTACGAAGGGTTCATCGAAAGTTCACCAAAAAAACTCATTGGAAGTTCGTGGAGCTCATCGAGAAAAAAATCGGAGCTTGCCAAAGGAGCTCGTCAGAACTCGGCAAGATCGTCGTGAAGTCCAGGAGCCTGTTGGGAGTCCGCCAAAAGATGTTTGAGTGTTTATCGAAAGTTCATTGGAAGTTCATCGGGAGCTCACTAGAAGAAGCCTTGATGTGCCAGATTTTATTTTCTTTAGAAAATATCTTTAATTTTCGTAATTGGCACATAATTAGGGTTAAGATTAGGAGGTAATCCCATTAACCTTAATAGGGGCCAATTGGGCCTATTAGTGGATTGGATTGGGTCAGATTCAAGGCCCATCCAGGTTGTTAGACCCTGTCTGGCGATGGCACCACCAGACTAGGGCAATGGAACCGCCCATGGACCAATTTCCCAGGTGCCTAGGTAGTGGTACCGCCCAGGTCAAGCGATGGTACCACCGGTAGTTATTAATTGCCAAACATTAGTGACGCCTATCAGGCGGCGATACCGCCCCACCACAAAACCCGAGGTCTTGCTCTGGAGGTAGTTCTACCAGACTAGGCAGTGGTACCGCCCAATGTTAGAGTCAACTAGCGGTAGTACTGCCAGTACCCGAAAATCCGGGATATGACATTGTTTGGCTCTATTTATGAAGCTAATTGAGGCTATAAATACTCCTTATTTCTCAACTGGTTAAATACATTGAGCAGTGATAAGAACTAACCAAAACAATAGTTAAATAGCTTTTAAAAGTCTAGAGTTCACCTCCAACTTGTTGTAAGTGTAAAAAGTCTATAAAAGGCGAGTGAGCCACTACAAAGTTCTGTAAAAAGGGGTGATTGATCTTTTTCCTTCAAGAAAGATCGATAGTGGAAGCCGGTGACCTCATCGGAGGAGGTATCGAGAGTGGATGTAGGTCATTCGACTAAACCACTATAAAATTACTATATTCTTCTCTTGGTGCGTAAATTTTATTTGCTGCATTCAATTCTTTACTTCACTGTAATCATTCAATCTCCCCTTCTCTACTCTTACGTATTCACTTGAATTAATCTCTTTACCGAAATCATTTTCATCAGATGAAATTTTCTCAAAGTATAAAGTTTTTTGAAATCATTTTAAGTCGTCGATTTTTATCCGTTGCACTAATTCACCCCCCCCTCTTAGTGCCGCTCTTGATTCTAACATTGTTAAGATGAGCAACTATGACACAACAAACATTATTAGCATGGGTGACATTCACATAAAGATTAACCTTGGCTACAATTTGGTGCTTAAAGATATAAGACATGTGGTTGACTTGAGATTGAATTTAATTTCAGTTGGAAGGCTAGATGATGAAGACTGTGATAGCAAATTTCACACAGGGCAATGGAAGCTCAGTAAGGGTTCTCTTGTTATAGCTAGTGGAAAGAAATATCATATTTTATATAGGTTGCAGGCTAAGGCTTGTGGTGAGTAGTTGAATACTATAGAGAAAGACTTTAGTATGGAGTTGTGGCATAGACAATTGGGACACATGAGAGAGAAGGAACTACAAATTCTTTCGAAGAGAGAGAGACCTCAGAGGTACACATATGAACCCTTGTATTGATTATTTGGCTGGTAAACAATATAAAATTTTTTTCTGGTCCTGCTTTGTCTAGAAAAATGTATGCATTGGACCGTGTTTATGCAGATGTATGTGATCCTTTGAGGATAAAAATTCCTAGTGGATCTATTAATATTCTCAACATCAATAGTGGACTTTATTTTATCACTTTTATAGATAATTTTTCTAGGAAAGTTTAGGCCTATGCTATGTAGACCATAGATCAGGTTATTAATGTCTTCAAAGAGTTTCATGCCAAAGTTGAAAGGGAGACAAAAAGACAATTGAAATGCATAAGATTATATAATAGTGGTGAGTACACAGGATTATTTAATAATTATTACAAGTTACATGATATCCAACATGAGATGATAGTTCCTAGTATACCTTAGCATAATGCTATTGTAGAGAGGATGAACTGTACAATCATAGAAAAGATTAGATGTATACTTTTATAGGCCAAGCTACCCAAAAAGTTTTGGGATGAGACTTGAGGACTATAGTTGATGTGATCAACTTATCTCCCTATACAACCCTATATAGTGATGTTGCAGAGCATGTATGGTCAGGAAAAGATGTTTCCTATAGACATTTGAGAGTGTTTGATTGTCATGCATTTATACATATTCTAGATAATGAGAGATCTAAGCTGGATAGTAAGATAAAAGAATATATTTTTCTTGGTTACTCACATGATTAATTTGGTTACAAGCTTTGGGATCAAGAAAAGCAGAAGAAGTTTAAAAATAGAGATATGGTTTTTTTTTAGGATCAAACCCTTAAGGATTTAAAGGAGGCACTAGCCAAGATTTTTATAGAAGGATTAGCAGATTGTGACACAGTTACTCCTTCAATGTATCAGAGTGATGGGAGAGATATGCAGGAAGATGGTATAGAGCCCGATGTTGATCTACCTATAGGACATGTTGAGCAAGAAGAAATTGGGGAGTAAGTTCTCATAGAACCTCAGTTAAAAAGATCTTCTAGACAACGTCAACCTTCTAGAAGATACTGTACAGATGAGTATGTGATGCTTACTGATACAAGTGAACCAGAGAGTTCACAAGAAACAATTAAAAGTTAATAGAAAAAAAAGTAGTTAGTTGTTATGTAGGAAGAGATGGATGCTCTACAGAAGAACCATATATATGATTTGGCATAACTACTAAAGGGAATGGAGGCTTTGAAGAACAAGTAGGCTTTTAGGTTGAAGACTCAAGAATATTGTTCTCAACTAAAGTACAAAATTAGATTGGTTGTGAAAGGCTTTGGTCAAAAGAACTGTATTGACTTTGAAGAGATTTTTTCTCTCATTGCTAAAATGTCTTCTATTCATGTTGCTCTTAGTATTACTACTACCCAGGACTTAGAGGTTGAGGTGTTAGATGTAAAGACAGCTATCCTTTATGGTGATTTGGAGGAGAAAATTTATATAGAGCAACCAAAAGGCTTCAAAGTCAAAGGTAAACAAAATTTTGTCTATAAGTTGAGGAAGAGCTTGTATAGGCTAAAACAAGCTCCAAGATAGTGCTATAAAAAATTTGATTCATTTATGACTAAAAATAGATATAAAATAATGACTTCAGATCATTGTGTATATATCAAATGGTTTGGTTAGGATTTTATTATCCTCTTACTTTATGTTGATGATATGCTTATTCTTGGGAAAGATATATATACAATTAACAAGTTGAAGAAGGAACTGAGTGAGTCATTTGTAATAAAGGACATGGGGCTAGCAAAGCAAATACTAGTCAAGCAAATTTTTCATGATAGAAAAAATAAGAAGATTTGATTGTCATACGAGAAATATATCGAGAAAGTATTGGAAAGGTTTAGTATGAGCAATGCAAAGCTAGTTAGTTCATCTCTTTCAGGTCACTTCAAATTATGCTCAAAGCAGAGTCCATCAAGTGATGAGGAGAAGGAGAAAATGCAAAAGGTTTCTTATGCTTGAGCAATTGGAAGTTTGATATACGCAATAGTATGTACGAGGCCGAACATCGCATATACAGTGGGTGTTACTAGTAAGTTTCTTACAAATCTAAGCAAAGAGCATTGGGTAGTAGTAAAGTAGATCTTGAGATATCTCAGAGGAAGCTCTAAGGTTTGTTTAAGCCTTGGAGGTGGACCATTTGTGTTGATAGGTTACATAAATGTAGATATGTCAAGAGATATTGATACAAAGTAATCCATATCATGTTTTGTACTTTTATAGGGGGAGCTATGTCATGACAATTCATATTATAAAGGTGTATTGCTCTCTTCACCACAGAGGTAGAATATATTGCTATTATAAAGGTCTGTAAAGAAATGTTATGGATAAAAAAATTCTTACAAGAATTGGGGTTGAAATAGAAAAAATATATGGTGCATTATAATAGTTAGAGCGCCATCTATTTATATAAGAACCTAACTTTTTAATCCAAGTCAAAGCATATAGATGTCAAATACCACTAGATTCAAAATGTACTTGAAGAGAAACAGTTGCAACTCTAGAACAGTTGCAATTCTATAATAATGGAACAGACATGTTGACAAATACCTTATCGAAAGAAAGAAAAGAGATGTGCCGATAGTTGGTCGGTATGGTTTTATGCTGAGGAGCTATCTCTAATAGGCTGAAGAGGAAGGTTGTTGGGTAGATAGTCCAGTTCAGCCCATAATGAGCTTTAACAATACATAGCCCACTTCTCTTTTAATCTAAACCCTAGAACTAATAAGGAGGGTGTGGTGATTGCAAAAAATAGGGAGAAAACTACAGTAATAGGGGCAAAAAACTACAACAATAACATTATTCAGAAAGAGAAGGAAATGATAGAAAAATAAGAGAAAAAGAAAGTAAAAAAGATAAGGACAATGTAGAGGTTATTCTCAATCATCTAAATAGTGTTCTTATCTTAGGTTAGATCAGATATGCAGTGAATTCTTACAGTGATTGCTTGGGGAGGTTTTGAATATTGTACACAATGACATAATCATTGTATCCTAGTTATTCTCTTATGATTGTTACTTGAGTTTTGGGCAAGCGACTTTGAGAATTATATATTCATTATTTTTATAATAGATTTTCTCTAGTTTGCCCCATGGTTTTTACCTTTCATGTTGGAGGGATTTTTCACATAAATCTTGGTATTTTATTTTATTATGATTTTTGTTTAATTCCACTACATGTTATGGCCTGCTAGTATTTGTTCATATACAAAATTCTTCCTTATTTTTCTCCCATCAGTAGGGATATAAGAGGCGGTGGGAAGAAACCTCTTTTTATCATTATTTATTTTTGTACCTTTTGTAATTTAGTCCTTCTCTCAATGAGGTTGATATAAACCCTTCAACATACTCATAATTAAGATGAAATCAAGGATAATAATTGTTCTAAGAAAGAGTTAGAATACTTTCCTTAAAAGAATTTGATCCCGAATTAGAGAAATTGAGCCAAAAGCTCCCAATCAAATCAACTTCCTCTTCTTGTCCTTCTTTTCCCTTCTCTTTCTCTTCCATGAAATATACTCTCCTTTGGTTTCCTTTAGGGAGAAGGCATAGATGTAAGAGGCGTTGGAAAGAAACCCCTTTTTATTATTATTATTTTATATCTTTTACAATTTAGTCATTGTCTCAATGAGTTTGATATCATTTGTGAGGATAGAACCTTTCAAAATACTCATAATCAAGATAAAATCAGGGATAAAAGTTATTGTAGGGAGGGGTTAGAACCCTTGCTTTAGAAGAATTTAGACTTAAATAAGTTGAATTGACCCAAAAACTCTAAACTAAATTAACTTCCTCTTTCTTTCCTTCTTCTCTCTTCTCCCTTCACCCTTCTCTTCCACTGAATGCAGCCTCCTATAGTTCCTTCACGCAAAAGGCAGGGAAGTAAGAGTCAATGGGCGGGGGTTTGGGTTTATGGATTGTTATAGCAAATTTTAATTAATTTTAAAGTTTGATCAATAAATTCGTATAAAAAATATGATTAACCAAAAATGTGAGAAAGGGTTGCGAGTAAAATAAATGAGTAAGCAACAAAAAATCAGAAGCAAAAGAAGAAATACAAACTGATTTATAATAGTTCAATCATTCCAATCTACGACCACTCCTTATTCCTCTTTCCTCGAAGCCCTCGGCTTTCATTGCCGATCTTCTTTTCGATAAATAAAGATCAACTACCCTTATTATCACTTTTCTTCTTTTAATAAGCTTAGGAGAGAATCTCTATACTCACTCTTTTATAAGATCTTTTACATCTTACTATTAAATCTTATAGTTTGATGATGAAACCAATTGATAAAGTTTATGATCTAATCTATGTTTTGAGTGATGCAGGACTAGCTTCGATCATGGAGAGATGATTAAAGTAGAAGGAATCGGATGTTGGGTCAAGTGGAACATGTCAGAAGATTGGATGGCGAGCCGGAGGATCGATCGATTTATTGGTAGAAGGCTTTGTGCCATGAGTTCGAGCATCGGGCTAAGAAGAACGAACATTGTACCAAAGAGATCAGAGTTGCTGAAGTCAACATGCTGACTGGGCAATAGGCTGCAAGAGAGGATGATATGTTGAAGGATTGGATGAAGTATCGATGAACTAATGACATGTCGTATAATAAATGATTCATACTTTGCAACAATTGTCTAGATCGAAGTAGTTTTAAGTTATAATTAGGTTGGAATTAGACCAACTCAATTAAGGATCCATTGGGCCTAAGTTAGGACTATATGAGGCCAAGAGAAAGGCCCAAACAATGACCCAAAAGGTGGGTTAGGCGATGGCACCATTAGAACAGGTGGTAGGACCGCTGGTGGCTCAATCTCCGATCATGATAAATGCTTGGTATCATGCTTGAAATGAAGAATCATGATCATGCTTAGTATCATGCTTCTAGTTTCATATTGTGCATATTGATAATTTGAAACTATATTGACGCACAATGCATGAAACTTATCGATTAAAGCTTGAATTCAAAGGTTGTGAATTCAAGTTTATCTTTTCTTAAGTATGGCATATAGATAAGGGGAGTTAAGGTTAACTCCATCATCAATTAGTTATCATCATCAAAAAGGGAGAGATTGTTGAATCTTAGATTTTGATGATGAAATCAATTGATAAATTATTAATCTAATTTATATGTTGAGAAAATTATGGAGGATTAACTATGATAAAGGTATAATGCAAATATAGTGTTGGAGTCAAAGATCGAACGATTCATCGGGAGTTTGAGAGTTTATCAAGAGTTCACCAAAAGTTCATAGGGAGTGTTGCCAAAATTTGCTGAGAAGTTCATTGGGCGCTTACCGAAAAGTATGTCGGGAGTTCACTGAGAAGTTCATTAGGAGTTCACCGGAGCTCGTCGAGAAGTTTGAAGCTCGCCAAAGAAGCTCATCGAAGCTTACCGAAAAGATCATCAAGAGTTTAAGAGCTTGCCGGGAGTCCATTAGAAGATCATCAAGAGTCCATCGGAAGTCTACTGAAAGAACGCCAGAAGCTCACCGGAAGAACTTTTGACCTATCGGATTTATTTGCTTAAGTAAATGTCTTAATTATCATAGTTAGGGTATAATTTAAGTTAGGATTGGGAGGTAATCCCACTAACTCAGTTAGGGACCAATTGGGGCTGAATCCGGATTGGTTTGGGCTGGATTGTTAGCTTAAACAGTATGCTGAACTGGAGGTGGAACTGTCGAGGGCTAAGTCTCCCAAGAGTCTAGGTGGTGGTGCTGTTGGCAGTTATTAACTGTTAGATGGTGGTACTACCTAGGCAGGTAGTGGTACCACCTAGGCCGACGGTGGTACCATGCATGTCTAGTAGCTAAGACTCTGTCTAGCGGTAGTACCGCTAGATTGGGCGGTGGTATCGCCTAGTGTTAGAGACCACTGGCGGTGGTACTGTCAATACCTCAAAAATTTGGGATAAGACCTTTTTTGACTCTATTGTTGAAGCCAATTGAGGCTTATAAATACCTCACACTTCTCTTCTTGTGAAATATAGAAAAGTGATCAAAAGAGCTGAGATTATAGTGAAATCGCTGTTGTAACTTTAAGAGTTCACCTCTATCGATTCTAATTTTAGAAACTTGTATAAGGAGAGTGAGCAACTTGTAAAGAGAACTGTAAAGGGATTATTGATCTTCGCCTATTGGAGAAAGATCAATAGTGAAAGCCGGTGACCTCGACGGAGGAGGTATTGGGAGTGGACGCAGGTCGGACAACTGAACCTCTATAAATTGGTGTGTTCTTTCCTTTCTGTGCTTTGTTGTTTATCTTCATTGCTCTTTTACTTAATTGTGAACTGCTCTACTTCCTCTCTACTCTTCTATGATTGTTTTCGAAGCTAAATGTTTTACCGATATGATTCTTGTAAAATTGAAAGATTTTTGAAATCGACGTTTTACCATTGTACTAATTCACTCCCCCCCCTCTTAGTGTCGAACTTGATCCTAACAAGTAGTTGGTCTTTGCCCATTGAAGGAAGACCGTTAGTGAATGTCGATAGCCTCAATGAAGGAGTTGGGAGTGGATGTAGGTTGAATGATTGAACCACTATAAATTAGTATACATTTTCTTTCTACTTTTCGTTATCATTGCTATTACTTTTTGAGTTATTTACTTATTACACTTACTCAAAGTCAAGCACACTTTTGATATCATTTCCGATACAGTTCCATTGAAATAGTTTTTCTAAATTAAACCTTTTTATCGATAGCACTAATTCACCCCCCATCTTAGTGCTAATTTGGTCCTAACAATTGATATCAAATCCATGTTCTTTCTCTTTGGTTTAACACCTAAAGAGAAATGAATTTTTTCGGCTTTCAAGATGGTCATTTTATCGTTCATCCTCCTATATTCAACGAGACAGACTACACATATTGGAAAACTCAAATGAGAGTTTTCTTGCTTTCTTTGGATTTGAATTTATGGATTATTATCGAAAATAATTTTCAAAAGTTTTCTAAACCAATGAACTTATGGAATGATTTGGAGAAGAATACTTTCTCCTTAAATGCTAAAGTTATGAACACTTTGTTATGCGCTCTTGATAAAAATAAATTTAATCAGATTTGATTTGTGAAACTACACATCAAATTTGGCACACTCTTAAAATCACACACGAAGGTACAAGTAGAATGAAAGATTCTAAAATAAATTTTTTGATGCATGATTTTGAATTATTTCGAATGGAACCAAGCGAAACTATTGGAGACATGTACACCTAGTTTACATATGTCACCAATGGTTTAAAAAGTCTTGGTAAATATTTTTCTAATTTAAATTTATTAACAAAATTCTAAGATCTCTTTCAAAAAGTTGGGATCTCAAAGTAATAGCAATACAAGAGACAAAGGACTTAAACAATTTTTCATTAAAAGAACTCGTCTATTCATTGATGATATATGAAATGACCTATTTGACACATGATGAATATGAGAACAACCTTCCAAAGAATAGGAAGGTTATTGCACTTAGAACAAAAGAATGCCACTCGAACAAAAGCTAAGTGTAGATGACTTTGAATTTCTCACTATAAATTTAAAAAGTTCATAAAAAAAGAATTAAAGAATAAAAATAAACTCAAAAAGCACACAACCACTTATTATGAATGCAATTGGCTAGGACACTTCAAAAGTAAATATCCGTAACAAAAGAAGAAGAATACACTCAAGACGACTTGGGACAAATCAAGTACATCCAAAGACAAGAAGCAAACCGACAACGAGGTAAATGACTCAACCAAAGCCCCTTTACTTTACTATGAAATTACTTGATGCTTTTTTATGAGTTTCTTGATGATTTTAATTTAGTTAGCAAGAAATATAAAATACCAAAATAAAAAAAATGATCATGCTTTCCTTTCTAATGATTTTTTTAAAAAATTAACTATTGCATATTAATTCTTGTATTAAGTATAAAGAGTTAGACTCACTTAAGAAGGAAAGTGTATTATCATTGTAATTAAAATAATAAATCAAATCTTTTGTTTGAAGATGCCTTATTGTTTAATGTGTTCTATTTTTGGTCTTGATGACTTTTATGATGAAATTTATTTTTTGATCTTAAATGTTAATGAATGTTTTTAGTTGGTATAAAAGATAAAGACATGCTTATATGAAATAAATCACATAAATTGAAACATATAAAAAGGAATACATTTTTTATCTCTATCTTATTAATTTTTCAATAAGAGATTAATAAATCTATTATGTCATTTTGAATCTCTTGAAAGTGATTTTGATAATGATTTTGGATTTATTTTCATATGATTCTTTTTACTAATAAGATGATATATCGAACTAAATCATTTATCGGTATTTACGACTTGCGATATATTCTACATGAAATATCTTTCTTGATTCTCGTATGATTCACTTTTTTAAGAAAATATTTATCGAATCGTGATCTTAATAACTTTATATTTTCTTTATATGAATCAAGATCCCTTACTCCTTATTCTTGTATGATTCTCTCATTTTATTAAAAAGAATATTTATCCAAATGAATTAAAATGTTTCCTTGTTTCTTTTTAAATACTCCTAACTTGAAATGATGTGCTTTAATGGTTGAAACATTGTATGCATAAATTGAGTTTTCTCCTATATTTTAATACTCCTTTGTATTTGTGATTTATATACCTCATGATATAATGAAAATTTATGATATAAATTTATTAATTTTTATCATGATTAAAGCATTGATGTAAAAGAAAATTTGAATTCTTCCCTTCTTTTTAACATTGACAAAGGGGGAGAAAAACTTGCTAGCTTGTACTTTACAAAATGAAGTAAAAAATTGCAAGCTTGTGCATCACAAAGAAAAGCAAATTATTGGCTTGGACAAGGAGAAAAAACTTGCTAACTTGCACTTTACAAAAGGAAATAAAAAATTACTAGCTTGTGCATCGCAAAGAAAAGCAAATTGTTAGTTTGCACAATGAGAGAAAATTTGCTAGCCTACACATCACTAAGGAAAAATAAAAAGTTGCTAGATAGCACATCGTAAAGAGAAGCAAAGAGTTGTTATCTCAAGAGAAGCAAAAGTGCAAACATGCACATCTCAAGAAGTAAAATTACAAACTTACACATCTTTAAAACTTGTTAGCTTGCATATTCAAAAGTGATGTAAATTTTGCTAAATTGCTAGTTTAAAAACTTACTAATTGTACTTCTCCTTTTTATTGATGACAAAGGGGGAGAAGTTATAATGATGATCATGCATGGGATGATGTACTTGAATATTTTGATTATGCATGATTTTGTGATGACATATTGCTAGGATTCATAATTTATTTATGAATTTACATTTCTATCAATATGACATTATTGAGAGGGGGAGTTAAGGTTAATTTCATCATCAATTGGTTGTCATCATCAAAAAGGGAGAGATTATTGAATCTCAAATTTTGATGATGAAACCAATTGATAAAGTTTATAATTTAATCTGCGTTTTTAGAGAAGTACGACTAGCTTTGATCATGGAGAGATGATTAAAGCAAGAGGAATTAGATGTTGAGTTAGAGTGGAACATATAAGAAGATTAGACATCGAGCTGGAGGATTGATCGATGTATCGGTATAAGGCTTCATGCCATGAGTTTGGGCATCGGGCCAAGAAGAGCGAACATTGTACTAAGGAGATCAGAGTTGCAGAAGTTAACATACTAATTGAGCAATAGACTGTAAGAGAAGATGATGCACCAAAGGATCGAATGAAGCACCGATAAACCAATGACATGTTGGACAATAATTGATTCATGCTTTATAATAATTATTTAGATCGAAGTAGTTTCAAGTTATAATTAGGTTGGAATTGTTGGGATCTAGAGCGGCACTAAGAGGGGGGGTGAATTAGTACAGTGGATAAAGACGATAAATTTTTGTGATTAAAATAAACTTTTAAAAACTTCATACGATAAAAAGATATTTCGATGAAAAGCGTATCAGAAATACTTGAGCTTGAGAGTGATTGTAAGAGGATAAAGAAGAAGCCAGTTGATTACAGTAAAGTGAAACGATTTGCAAAAAGGTAAATGCAAGAATATAAACGCAAACTAAGTTTATAGTGGTTCAGTCATCCGACCTACGTCCACTCCTAATTCCTCTTCTCTTGAGGCTACCAGGTTTCCACTAGCTATCTTCCTTCTAACAGGCGAAGATAAAACTCCCTTTTACAAACTCTATTTATAAAGCTTCCCTCAACACCTCTCTTAAGAATACTTATAAACTTTTGGAGGAGGGATTTCTACTATAAATGATAGTGTTTTCCCTTAATTTTCTTGCACACTTCTTACTATCCCAAGCAAGAACATCTAAGGTATTTATAAACCCCTAAGAGGATTCAAATTTGGAGCCCAAATTTGAATCACCCTAGATTTTCAAGGTACTAGCGGTACCATTGCTAGTCTGACTTTAACATTGGGCGGTACCACCACTCAATCTGGCGGTACTACTGCCTGACACACTAACATGGTCAGTGTACTAGGCGATACCACCGCCCAGCCAATGGTACCACCGCCCAGGTGTTCTGCCACTGGGCGGTACCACCACCCAATATAACCTTGGGAGTTGGACCTGGGTGGTGCCACCACCCCAGCCTAGCAATGCCATTGCTAAACAGGTCCAGCACACCTAGTTAGGCCTTAAACTCGGCCCAAACCAGTCCAATACCGGGCCCAATTGGCCCCTACCAGGGTTATAGGATTAACACTTAATCTTAATCCTAATTATGTGCTAACTAAGAAATTAAAGATATTTTCTAAGCTAATAAAAAGTCTAAAAAGTCAAGACTTCTTCTGGTGAGCTTCCAACGGTCTTCCGACGAACTCTCGAACACCATTCTATGAACTCCTAACAAGCTCTTGGACTTCACGATGATCTTGCCGAGTTTCGACGAGCTTCTTCAGCAAGCTTCGATCTTTCTCGATGAGCTTTATGAGCTTTCGATGAATCTTTCCGACGAACTTCCGAAAACCCTTCGGCAAGCTCCCTACTCATTCTCGGCTAGTTCCGGCAACACTCCGACGAATCTTCGGATTTCCATCAAACTCTTAAACTCCCAATGATTATATCACACTTGACTCCAGTACTTTGTTTCACTTTATGTCTTCATTGTTATCATAGTTTATCCGACACACATAAACCTTAACTATACTTCGATCTAGTCAGTTACATGAATCAACCTCTTATTGCCCAACACGTCATTGGTCGGCGCTTCATCCAGTTCTTCAGTGCACTGTCCTCTCTTACGACCTGTTGTCCAATCGACGGTTGACCTCTATAATCCTGATCTCCTTGGCGCAACACCACTCTTCTTGGCTTGATGCTCGATGTCCGAAGCCTTCTGCTGATTATCGATCGAAACTCCAGCTCGACATCCAATATCCTGATGTGATTTCCTCTGGCACAACGCTGATTCATCCTATGTCAATTATTTAATCCTGATTGATAGTAGACCTGTATCACGCAAAACACAGTTAGACAATAAAACATAATCAGTCTTATCATTAAAATCTGAGACCCAATAGTCTCCCCCTTTTTGATGATGATAACTAATTGATAATGGAGTTAACCTTGACTCCTTGGAGTTTACACAAACTCCCCCTATCAATATGCCATATTGATAGAACACTTGGATTATGCCAAATCCAAGCAACATATATCAAAATCATATTATCAAAAAAATCATGCAAATATATAAAATATTCAATCAACATTACATTGTATGAACGCATCAATTTACCTACTTCTCCCCCTTTGTCATCAACAAAAAGGAGAAGTAACGTTTAGCTAGTTTTTAAGGATATGCAAGTTTTATAACACACCAGCTATCAAGATATACATCATAGCAAGTTTTTAAGTTCAAGCATGGTAATTTTTATTTGCTTCTTGAGATGTGCAAGTTTGCACTTTGTTTCTTCTTAGAAATATGCAATCACTATAAAAATGCAAGTTAAATTTTCATTACAACATACAAGCATAGAAGCATAGTAAGTGTAAGATTATAAATTTTTTAAGTTTTGCATTTTTGCATCTTTTGAGATAGCAATTCTTGCTCTCCCTTTGTCATTGTCAAAAAGAAGTGGAGTACAAATAGTCTTTTACATCAATGACAAAATAATATATTTGCATCATAAATTTTCAACATATCAAGTCATGAGTTCAAGGGAGTCATAAATAAATCATGATATGAGGGAAATTGATAATAAGGAAACAATCAATAATGATAAGCAAGCTAGCATACTTTGCGATACGCAAGCTAGCTCCCTTTCAAATTTTCTCTTTTACAACTAAGTTTCGCCTTTGCATGCTATCAACTTTTTGTTTGCAATGAGCTAGTAATTTTTGTAAAATTTACAACATTTTAAACATTCAAGCTCATGAGAAAATAATAATGAAACTTTACAATTTCTTTCTTCTCATTTTGAGAAGTGCAAGTTTTGCCTTTTTGCAAGTTCTAGCTAGCTATGTTTGCTTTCATTTGTAATGTGCAAGCTAGCAAACCCTTCTCCCCCTTTGTTAATATAAAAAAGAAAGGACAAAGTTTTCTTCCTTTTTGCATCATTTAGAAAATAGTGTCAATCAAAATCACATGATGCATACATGGCCATGAAATCAAGTTTTTAGTAAGATCAAGATCAAAAGATATCATTCATGGTAAATATTCATTTTAGCAAGATCAAGATCATGATTTTAAAACAAATTATAAACATATTTTCTTTACATTCATTTTCAAGCCATGATAAAAAGAATAAATCAATGATTCAATCATTAAGCAAATTTCTTTTACATCAATTTTCAATCATCACGTAAGGCATACAAGGCAAAAAAATCTTGTCATTTCTATATCATGAAAGATATGATATCAAGGCTCATGATTCATTTGAAAATAGATTGCACAAAGAGCGACTTGATTCATGCATAGGAATTCTCATCAAGATCATATTTTAAAGAAAATTCCAAGTATCAAGATCATGATTTGCAAACATTTTCATTAACATCAATTTTTAATTTATGATAAGGAGTATACAATCAAGAATCATGATATATAAACAAATATATCAATATCAAGTCATGATTCATTTGGTAGTAAAAAGAACAACTTGATTTATGCATAATATATCTAAATTCATCATCAATCATAAGAAATAATTTTAAGTACCACCTATCGAGATATCAAGACTTGGATTGTTTTCCTCTTTAGCAAATGATAGAATGAATGATTCATAGAGGAAAAGTATTTTGATTTGCATAAAAAATATTTCAAGTCAAGAAGCCCATGAAATTTACAAAATTAACTAAATGAATTCATTAATTTCGATAAGATAGAAAATACGTTGCGTTTCAATTTATGTGAATCTTCATATAAGTATGCCTTTGCCTTTAAAAAAAATATCAATATTCAAAAATGAGAGGCAAGCATTATCATAAAGATCATCAAGACAAAAATATAACACATTTCTTCAAGACATAAAATTCAATTCAAATCATTAAGATCAATATAATAGTTAAAGAGATTTATCAATAATGGCATGAATTCATCACTCGTCTTTTATTGAAAAATCAGAAACTTTAGAGAAAGAGAGATGTTCAAAATATATGCATTTCTCTTTTAGTGATTTCAATTCATGCATTGATTTCATGCCTTTGTCTTTTTTTTTATGTCGAATAGAAACAAGCATGAATGTTCAAGACCTAAAGGGAAATTTTTGTAAAATAAATAATCAAGCATGATATCATCATTTTAATTCTAATTATATTTGTTTTATTTTCAAGATATTCAGCCTTTTTATCTCATTCAAATTGACATATTCGCCAAAACTTTAAAGATAGAGAATTTTTACAAAAAAAAAATTCATGCAATTTGATCATAGGAATGTTCAACATTTTTATGTGAAAGCCAGACAATATGTCAAAAATCGAAATCATCATGATACATTTAACATTCTCATTATCAAGTATGATTTCATTTAAGCATGCCTAATATTATTTTAATTCTAATATTCTTTCTTTCATTGTTGTTGGTTATAACAAAATGTTTTCCTTCTTACATGATTCTAGCTTGGGGTAATAAAAAATTAAGAGTCGTGCTCAAATTTATTACCAAAATCATGTGTCATTTTACAAATCTGAAAAACAATCTTTGTCATGAAGGCCATTAAGTCCAAATGTAACACATTAAGCATGCAACATCTTTAAACAAAAATCGATTCAAGAGATTTATGTAATATACATGAATAGATTCATTATTTGTCTTAAATCAAAAAATTAAAAACTTAAGAATCATGCATTTCCTTTTTATGATTTATTTCATATAAGCATGCCTTGATTCATCATGATAATATATTTTGCTTCCCCCTTTTTTTGTGTTTCAATTAAGGTGAGCATATTCAATTTTTTACCAGAATGTCAAGCATCACATTTAGAGATGAAAGCATCATTATGACCACTTTTCTTTCATTTGGAAAGTTTATTGATAGCAGTGTGGGTTAAGTCTTTTAGTTTTGTAATTTATTTCATAAAGACATGCATCACCGTATTAATCCTAAATTATCATCAAAATCTTTCATTCGAAAAATTTGTGAGAAGCAACGTAAATTTGATTACATGAAAGCGTGCTCAATTCTTTTGTATAAACGATGTGTATCAAGTTTAAAACCAAAAAATAAATTTCATAAAACAAATCATTAAGATACAAATGATTTTACATTTTCATTATGTTATTATGAAAAGTGATACAAAATTCATCAAGATAAATATTCATTGGATTTAATCTTGTTAGGCGTACAAGCATGAGATACAATTATCATGATATTAATTTTTGTGTCAAAACCATACATCAATATTGAGACTGAAAATCGATATGGAAATCATATGCATGGAATTACATTATCACACCATGTAATTATCATCCATAATGTTGCATCATTCAAATTTTAAATCATAACATGCATGAAACTTTAGCAATATAATTTTCATGATCCAATTTTTAATTTTTCAAAAATACTTAAAGCATGATAATTTTGAAAATAATTTTTTTATTTCCTACTATCTAAATTAAGCACTCATGAAAAAGATATCAAGTAATTTCAAAATAAGGTAAAAGAATCTTGGGTGAGATACTTACCTTGTTCATGAAACCCATTAAAGCCCAATTTGCCATTTTGTTTTCGGATGCACTTGATTTACCCTTGGGTGCCTTCCTCTTCTTTGGCCTCTTTCTTCATTCAAGTTCATTTTTTATTTTAGATTTTTGTTTAATGAACTTATTAAATTTTGGTGTTCGAAGTTCAAATTCATCATTGTCCTCATCACTTGAGTCATCACTCAAGTAGTATTCATTTGTCCGAAATTCCAAATCCTTTCTGTTCTTTGGAAAGTGGTTCATATGTTCATCATGTCCAACATGTTCCAAGAGTATCATTTCATAGGTCATCAAAAATCCAATTAGTGCTTCAATAGGCAAATCATTTAAATTTTAGATTCTTGTATAGCAGTTACTTTAGAATCTCAATTTTTCAGAAGAGAACGTAAAATCTTGTTAACGAGTTCAAAATTTAAAAAACATTTACCAAGTGCTCTTAGACTATTGATGATATCCGAGAAACGGGAGAACATGTCATCGATAGTCTCGCTTGGCTCCATTCGAGAAAGCTCAAAATCATGCATCAAAATGTTAACTTTCGAGTCTTTGACTCTACTCATTCCTTTGTGTGTGACTTCAAGTATGTACCAAATATCAAAAATCATTTCACAAGTACTAATCCGATTAAACTCAGTTTTATCTAGAGCACAAAATAAGATATTCATAGCCTTTGCATTTAATGAAAAATATTTTCTCTCTAAATCCGACCATGCGTTCGTCGGTTTAGAGGAAAGTTGAAAGCTGTTTTCAATGACATTTCATAAGTTTAAATCTAGAGAAATCAAGAAAACTCTCATTCAAGTTTTCCAAAATGTATATTCTGATTCGTTAAAGAACAGAGGATGAACAATTGAAAAACCCTCTTAAAAGCCATGAAGAGTCATTTTGCGCGGGTGTGAATCTGAAAGAGAAATAATGAGGCTCTGATACTAATTGTTGGGATCTAGAGTAGCACTAAGAGGTGGGGGGTGAATTAGTGCAGCAGATAAAGATGATAAATTTCGGTGATTAAAATAAGCTTTCAGAAACTTCGTACGATAAAAAGATATTTCGATGAAAAGCGTGCTAGAAATACTTGAAATTGAGAGTGATTGTAAGAGGATAAAGAAAAAGCCGGATGATTACAGTAAAGTGAAATGGTTTGCAAAAAGGTAAATGCAAGAATATAAACGCAAACCAAGTTTTATAGTCGTTCGGTCATCCGACCTACGTCCACTCCTGATTCATCTTCTCTTGAGGCCACTAGCTTTCCACTAGCTGTCTTCCTTCCAATGGGCGAAGACAAAACTCTCTTTTACAAACTCTGTTTATAAAGCTTCCCTCAACACCTCTCTTAAGAACACTTCTAAACTTTCAGAGGAGGGATTTCTACTACAAATGATAGTGTTTTCCCTTAGTTTTCTTGCACACTTCTTGCTATCCTAAGCAAGAACATCTAGGGTATTTATAAACCCCCAAAAGGATTCAAATTTGGAGCTCAAATTTGAATCACCTCAGATTTTTGGGGTACTAGCAGTACCATCGCTTGTCACTAGTGGTACCACCGCTAGTCTGACTCTGACACTCGGCGGTACCACTGCTTAGTTTGGTGGTACTATCGCTTGGTATACTAACATGGTCAGTATACTGGGCAGTACCACCACCTAGCGGTACCACCGCCCAAGTGTTCTGCCCAATACAACTTGGGGAGTTGGACCTAGCGATGCCATCGCCAGACAGGTCCAGCACATCTGGTTGGGCCTTAAACCCGACCCAAACCAGTCCAATACTAAACCCAATTGACACTTATAAGGGTTATAGGATTAACACTTAATCCTAACTCTAATTACGTGCTAACTAAAAAATTAAAGATATTTCTTAAGCTAATATAAAGTTTGAAAAGTCAAGATTTCTTTCGGCGAGCTTCCGACGAACTTCTTACGGTCTTCCGATGAACCCTCGGACACCATTCTGTAGATTCCTGGCAAGCTCCTGGACTTCACGATGATCTTGGCGAGTTCCGACGAGCTTCTTTGACAAGCTTCGATCTTTCTCGGTGAGCTTTGCTAACTTCTGATGAATCTTTCTAACAAACTTCTGGAAACCCTTCGGCAAGCTCCCTACTTATTCTTAGCTAGTTCTGGCAGTACTCTGACGAATCTTCCGACTTCCGTCAAACTCTTAAACTCCCAACGATTCCATCACACTTGACTCCAGCACTTTATTTCTTTTTATGTCTTCATCATTATCGTAGTTAATCCTGCACACATAAACCTTAACTCTACTTCGATCTAATCAGTTACATGAATCAACCTCCTATTGCCCGGTAAGTCATTGGTCGATGCTTCGTTCAGTTCTTTGGCACACCATCCTCTCTTGCAGTCTGTTGCTCAATCGGCGGTTAACCTCTACAACCTCGATCTCCTTGGCATAACACCACTCTTCTTAGCCCGATGTCCGAAGCCTTTTGTTGATTGTCGATCGAACCTCTGGTTCAACGTCCAACATCTTGACGTGATTTCCTCTAGCACAACGCTGATTCATCATATGTCAACTATCAAATCCTGATTGATAGTAGACCTACGTCACTCAAAACATAGTTAGACAATAAAAAATAATTAATTAGTTTCATCATCAAAATTTGAGACCCAATAGAAATTTGGTCAACTCAATTAGGGGCCTATTGGGCCTAATTAGGGCTATGTTGGGTCAAGAAAAAGGCCTAAACAGTGACCCAAAAGGTGGGTCAAGCAATGGTACCGTCAGAACAAACGACAGAATCATCGATGGCTCAATCTCTGAGACAGTCTCTAAGACTGTGTCAAGTGGTGGTACCACCAAACTGGATGATGGTACCACCTAATGTTAGGGCAGACTGGGCAATGGTACTGCCCAACACTTGCGGTGGTACCATCAGTACCCTGAAGACCCGGGATAAGACTAGTTTTGGCTCTAAGTTTGAATCCATTTGGGGCCTATAAATATCCATTTCATCCCTACTCAGAACACATAAAAACTGAGAGTAAAAACTTAGAAAAATGCTATGAAAATCTTGTGAGAATTCCCCTCCTCTAGCTCAAGTGTTGAATTCTATTTTAAGAGTGGTGAGTGTATTGTAAAGGTTGTCTCCTAAACTTGTGAAAAGGAGAAAGGGTTGTAATAGGGTAGTTGGTCTTTGCTTATTGAAGGAAGACCGTTAGTGGATCCCGGTGGCCTTGACGAAGGACGAATCGGGAGTAAACATAGGTCGGATGACCGAACCACTATAAATTAGTGTGCACTTTCTTTTTTGCTTTTTGTTATCATTACTATTACTTTCTGAGTTATTTGCTTATCACACTTATTCAAAGTCAAGCACACTTTCGATATCATTTTCGATACGGTTCCATCGAAATGATTTTTCTAAATCGAACGTTTTTATCGATAGCACTAATTCACCCCCCCCCCTAGTGCCAACTCAGTCTTAACCATTACAACTCAAGGAGAAAGAGACTTAAATAATGCTCAAAGAGAGAGTTACAACCCTTCATGAATTTAGAATTTGATACTCTATCAACCAAGCCTGAATCGGGTATTTATAGGTCTCAAAAGACATCAAGAATAGAGTCAAAAATTTAAATACTTGAAATTTTGGGGCATTGGCTATACTACTATCAGCATCGGGCAGTACTATTGGGAAATTGGGAGATTCGGCATCTCATGTATAGAGAAAAATAAAAATAAGATCGGATTTTTCATAGTTACATACTTGGCTGTCGTGCGACGATTGGTGTGCAAAAATCGCAAATCCAAAAAATTCACATATATCATGTCAGAAGTGTTACTTGGGGAGATCGTATATCCCCGAAAATTCTAGATATGATGAAAAGGATGAAGGAGCACTAGTATACTCCTCTCTAGTGGTAATCCACATAGCGGATGCAGCAACAACGCTCCTCAGATCACCGTGAGATCTCTCCATATGCACCACAAGGTTGTCGGAGCTAAAGAGGAGGAGAGGAGACTAAGGAGAATAGGAGGATGACTACTAAGAGCTCTCAGCCTATGAACCAGGAGGTTCCTCCTATTTATAGAGGTGGAGGAAGCTTATCCTTAACAGATCCTGTTCATACTGAATCTCTATCCAGTTGGATCTCATTGGATCTTATCCATAGGATCCAATTTGATCTCATCCAATCATTTAATTGGATCTCATCCAATCATTTAATTGGATCTCATCCAATTACCCAATTGGATCTCATCCAATTACCCAATTGGATCTCATCCATAGGATCTAAACTAGGGGCTTCGTAGATATCTCATATTTGCACCTCTACTCATCGCAATATCCACCTTATGTGTGTGACCCTCTAGGCCCGATACCGAGCTGGCCATGAGTTGCTCCCGTCAGAACTCCTTTTGACTTAGAACACCTTCTGATATAGTGAATTATTATCTCCATAATAATTCACTCGACTCGACTATGAACGTGCTAGGCCACTACGCCATAGTCCCCAAACGGTATAGGGGATATAATCCATCGGACCTGTCTGTCCTCAGTTACCATGTATCTATAGTCCCTCATCCATCTAATATCCCAGAGACCATATATTGGGCATGGTAAAGTTAGGCCCATATGGAATCCTGTTTGAGTCTCGCTCTAATCGGATTCTCCGGAGAACTCCTTCTCTCTCAATCTGAACGACCCTAGCCAGGGATTTTGCTTGAGCTAGCACATGCGGGATATTCATTGCATGATACCGAGAGTGGATGATCCTCTATTGACACACAATTACCTTCGTAAAGTTGGCTACCATTCCCGAGAATCGGCTATATCAGATCTGGAGCTCTCCAAACCTGTAAGTCCGACGTCAAAGAATAGAGTACTCAAACAAGGCATCTTTAGTGCCTCATGCTAGTCATATGTGCCCTGCAAGCTAATCACATGAGTGATGGCACTTATGACTTGATATGCACTCTTTCTCTTTGCTTATTAATAGACATTTTATCACTTTATCTTATGTGTTGCATATATTGTGATGTCCTTAGATCTGTGCAATGGGAATCGGATCGTGACGAGATCACGATAATGAGATCGATTCACTTTTAAACACAGACCCTAAATAATCCCGGTCATAGGTTACTCGAGAGGGACATCAAGATAACCGGATAGACTGGTGTGCTGTATACCCGTCCATATGATGGAGGTAGCTGGTCTCATAGCTACTCGTGTGGGGACACTAAGGGTACAGTGCAAGTGCTCATTGAGGAATGAGTTCACTGATTGATCCACCTACGGAATGCTAGATGGTTATTGATACCTCATGTCAGACAGTGATTCCGTAGTCCTAGTAGTATTTCGGGTTCTTAGACTTGAGACACCAAAGATGTCTTATATGAGTACTCCACTCTTTGATACCGAACTTATAGGTTTAGAAAGTTTCAGATCTAATACAACCAGTTATTGGGAGTGGTAGCCAATCATACGAGAGCTATTGAGTGTCAATAGAGGATCATTTGCCCTCAGTATCATGAAAGGAATATCTCATGTATTCTTACTCGAACAAATCCTTAGCCAAGGTTATTCGGATTGAGAGAGAAAGAGTTCTCCGAGAGAATCTGACAAGAGCAAGACTCGAGGAGAGATCGTATGAGCCTGACAGCACCATGCCCGGTATAGGGTCGTTGGGATATTAGTTGGATGAGGGACTATAGATACATGGTAACTGAGGATAGATAGGTCCAAAGGATTGGATTCCCCTGTATCGTCTGGGGGCTGCAGCGTAGTGGCCTAGTATGTCCGCAGGCTATGAGTCAGGTGAATTATTATAGAGATAATAATTCACTAAGTCAGAACTCCTTCTTACAAGTATGACTCACGGCCAGCTCGAAATTGGGCCTAGAGGTTCACACACATATGGTAGGTGTTGAGATGAGTAGAAGTTCGAATATGAGATATCCGTTGGAGCCCCTATCTTATTAGATATCTATTAAGCCCCTGAATTATTGGATCCTCAGATGAGATCCAATAATTGCTAATAAGAGATTATTGGGTAGAGACCCACTAATCTAAGAAGCTTGGGTAATTGGATGGAGATCCAATACCCAATATGGCAAGATCCATTAGGGTTTACAGGGGGCCTCTATAAATAGGAGGGAACCAAAGCTCCATAGGCTGGGGGTTCTTTTGGTAACCACCTTCTGTTCTCCTCTCTCTAGAGGTGCATCGTCGTAGTCCTTGTCGTGTGGATACCGCTAGAGAGGAGGACGATTGACCTTCATCCTCTCCTACAGATCTGCAAGGATTCAGGGATATACGATCTCCCTAGGTACTTTCTTTTACACATACAGTTTTCATGGATTTAGTTTTGACGCACCGATCTTCGCACGATAACAGAACCTTTCGTGGAAATCTAAGGTTTTTATTTTTTGATTCTTCCACTACGCATTAGATGTTGCCCCCTATGGATTTTCTAACAGTGGTATCAGAGCCAGGTTGTTTGTGCAAAGATTAGATTTTAACTGCGTGTGTTGTGTTTTGTCATCAAAATCTTTGGCGCAAAAGACGAGGAAGGGCAGCAACTATTGCTGCCCTTGCTGCGCTCACACAACGGCGAAGAGGCTGCTTGCACCGGTGGTGGTGGCGACTATGTGCACAGGGCCTGCAAGCAGGTGGCCGTCGGCCCACCCGCAGTAATAGCCCCTGTGGGGCGGCGTGTCTGCAAGGGCGGGCGGCGCCCGTGGGCAGAAGAGCCCGTAGGGGTGGCGCGCGCCCATTGTGGTGGTCTCGCCCAGGGCATAGAGCCCGTAGGGGCGCCCGCTTACGGGTGACCAGCCCACAACGGTGCCCACAAGGGCACGCGCCCGTAAGGGTGGTGCCAGCGAGAGGCGATGCTCGCCCACAAGGGGCAGCGTCACCCGTGGGTGAGCCGCCCGCGGGCAAAGGCTAGCGCACTCGTCGCGCAATGGCTGCTGCTAGCAGGTTGGCAGCAGACACATCGTAGCAAAGCAGGGAGAGGAATTAGGGCTTTTTGGGCAAAAGATAGTTTTGCCCTTGGGAATTTTAGAAATTCTAATTTTATCCTTATTGACCCAATGACCAAAATACCCTCCCGAATTCTAAAAATTTCTTATATATCTCTATTTTTAGAAAAATATTAGTTAATTAAAATATTTAATTAACTATTATTATTTATCTAGTAGTCCTATAAAATAACATATACAAGTGATGTATGATGTGGACAGATGTTCATGGACCTGTGATGTGATGTGTGTACATATGATTATTATTATTGGGGCCTGTGAGCCTCTATTTTTCTCGTTTATTGTCGGGCCTGCATGCTTGTAATTATGTTGTAATTACATGAAGAGGCACAGTGGTAGCGGGACCCATGAGGTCGAGACAGATGATCCGATGCATGGAGATGTGTTGAGATGCCGACGGAACCAACGAAACGAGAAGGATGATCACAAGGCATGGAGATGCGCTGAACCACACATAGATCTTGATGTGAGTGATTGGGCCTACTAGCTCGGGCCTAATTATATTAGGATGTGGTCCATTATCATCCGGTGTGATTGCTCATGTGATGTGTGATTGATTATACACCTACTAGATATATATATATATATATTTGTATGCGATGTAAATATATATTAAATATGCATGTGTGTGACACATTTTGTTAAGAGACCAAATCAAAATCCCCCTCTATTAATAATATTAAGTCGGTAAACGTGAGGCGATTAGATTGATCCACGTGGCCTTCTATCATTATAGGTAGGAATCAATTCTCGGTGGAGATTGAGTCCCTCGAGTCCCTCGGGACTCACTTATATCAGATTTCGCTATCTTATCTACGACATAGAGATGTCACCAATGACCTGAGGACATGGTATGCTTAGTCGAGTCCCTCGAGAGTATATCATCGAATCAGACTCATCTTGTAATGATGGTAATGATTTAACTGAACATCATGGTTAGTTGAGTCCCTCGAGACCATGGTGGTTCGGAGGCCGAATAGGACAGGAATCACAAGGAGTTATGATTGGTAAGAGTTGCCTACCTTTATGGGCTTATCGTGATTGGTCGATCCTTTGAGGTTATGTTAAGACATCGATTAGATCCCGATCCCCACTAGAGATCCGTCGGAGGTCTCCGATTCACATTCCAGAGGGTGTTGTGTGTCTCACGAAAAATTAGTGGGAATACATTAAGATAAAAGTCCTTATCTTAATTGTTTAATTTTTGTAAAGTCTGCATGTTATTTATTTTTGCTATATCTTTATTTTCAGAAAAATGTCACTTTCAAATCCTTTACATGATATACTTGATGCCAACCGCCTTACTGGTCCAAATTATATGAATTGGCTTCGCATTCTAAAAATCATTCTCACGGTGGAGAAAATCACGTACGTCCTTGATACAGTGATCCCTACGCCCGACGAAGGGGCAAGCGAGGATGAGATCGCTTGTTATATGAAGTACATAAATGATTCCACTCTTGCTCAGTATTATAAGATGGCCTCTATGACTACTAAGTTACAGAGGCAACATGAAAATATGGATGCTAATTCCATACTCCTACATCTCTGCAAACTGTTTGAGGAACAGGAAAGAACTCAGTGATATGAGATATCAAAGAGCCTTTTCTGTGCAAGGATGACTAAGGGGACACCAGTTCAGAACTATGTCCTTAAGATGATTAAGTGGATCGAGAAACTCACAGGTCTAGGAATGGTCTTAGAGGATAACCTGTGTGTGGATCTTATGCTTCAATCCCTACCAGATTCTTTTTCTCAGTTTATAATGAATTTTAATATGAACAAGCTTGAGGTGACCCTCCCAGAGCTCCTTAATATGTTGAGAGAAGCAAAGAGCACTATCAAGAAAGAGAAACTAATTTTCTATGCTGGTGAGACCAGAAAAAAAAAAGAAGGCTAAGAAGTCCCTTAAGAAGAGCAAGGGCAAAATGGGTAAGACAAAAGTTACTAAGGAAGACCCAACAAAGGACAAAAGCCAGTACTTCCACTGCGACAAAGATGGGCACTGGAAAAGGAACTACAAAGAGTACCTTACAGAGAGGGCGAAACAAAAGCTTAGAGAAGCTTCGAGTACATTCATTATCAGTCTCCATTTGTTAGAATCTTATGATAACACATGGGTATTGGATACCGAGAATGCTTATCATATCTACAATTCATTACAGGTTCTGGTAGGACCTAGGAGATTGAAGAGAGACGAGATGGACCTTAAGATGGACAATGGAGCAAAGGTTGCTACAGTGGCTGTTGGCAAGGTCACCTTATATTTGTTTGGTGGAGCTATTATTACATTAGATACATGCTATTATATTCCTTCTATTATCAAAAATATTATTTTCATTTCATGTTTGACAGTTAGTGGATATAAATTAGTCTTTGAGAATAATGGTTGTTCAATAATATTAGATGATGAGATCATCATGAGAGGCACATTGCATAATGGTTTATTTATGCTAGATACAGCTCCACATATCATGAGTGTAAGTGAATCTAAGAGAAAACGAGAAGAGGTGAACAATGCATATCTGTGGCATTGTAGGCTAGGTCACATCTATGAGGGAAAGATTTAAAAGTTACTGAAGAATGGATATCTAGATCCATTTAACTATAAGTCATATGCGACTTATGAACCTTGCCTTCAGGGAAAGATGACCAACTCTCTATTTAGTGAAACTAGAGAGAGAGCCATTGAGTTACTGGAACTCATACATAGTGATGTATCTGGTCCCATGTCGACCCATGCCATAGGTGGTTACTCCTACTTCATTACTTTCACTGATGATTTCTCAAGATACGAATATGTGTACTTGATGAAGTACAAGTCTGAGGCTTTTGAGAAATCCAGAAAATATAAGAATGAAGTGGAGAATCAAACTGGAAACAGTATTAAAATCCTTCGATCAGATCGAGGAGGTGAATACTTGAGTATAGATTTCACCCAGTTCCTCAAAGACCATGAGATTTTATCCCAATGGACACCTCCTTATATACCGTAGCTTAATGGTGTATCAGAAAGGAGGAATCGTACATTGTTAGACATGGTGCATTTCATGATGAGTTTCACCAACCTACCTATCTCATTCTTGTTAGGGATCGAGTGGCACTAAGAGGGGGGGGGTGAATTAGTGCAGCGGATAAAACGATAGATTTTCAGCGATTTAAAACAAGCTTTGGAAACTTCGTACGAATGAATGCAATGTTTCATTTGAATCCGGAAAGATTACGTTTTAACTTTAAAGCATACGTAATAAGATGATAAGGAAGTTGAGTAAGTAAAGTAAAGGCTTGCAGCAAAGTAAAACATAAATTTAACCACTCACATAATCAAGACGCAGCGATGTATAGTGGTTCGGTCAAAGTGACCTACATCCACTTCCGAAGCCTTCTCCGATGAGGCTCCCTTCTTCCACTACCAAATCCTTTGAAGGGGAAGGATCAAATACCCCTCTTACAACCCTTTACAAGTGGTTCACACTCTTACAAGATTTCACAAGAAGAATAAGGTGAACACTTAAGCAAATGAAGAACAAGACTTTCCCAAGACTTATTTTCAAAATCTAACTCTCTAAGGGTTGTATTTTTCAACTGAAAAGGAAGGGGTATTTATAAGCCTCAAAGTGATTCAAATTTGGAGCCTAAACATGGAGCCAAAAATTTGAATCTTTTGAGTTTTTTTGGTCTTTGTCGATCTTGGCGGATGACAAACCAGCGATTCTACCGCCCGACCAGCGGTGCTACCGCTGGCTTTCCACGCCCAGCGGTGCTCTGCCCGACCAGGTGGTGCTACCGCTTTGCTATAGTAGCGGATACTGATGTCGGACTCTGATGAGCATGCACGCGTAGCATGCATGCACGTATTTGGTTCGGTTTGGGCCAAAATTTTGGCCCAAACTCATCGTAATCAAGGCCCAATGGGCCCCCACTTTGGGTTATCTAATCCTAACCCAAAATACGTGCTAACTACGAATTTTAAAGATGTTTCCTAAGCTATTACAAAGTCCACATGATAACTTCTTCCGGCGAGCTTCCGGTCAACTTCTGACGGTCTTCCGACGAACCTTCGGAAACCATTCCGCGGACTTACAGCAAGCTCTCGGACTTCACGATGATCTTGGCGAGTTCCCCCGAGCTTCTTTGGCAAGCTCCGATCTTTCTTGGTAAGCTCCGCGAACTTCCGACGAACCTCCCGGCGAACTTCCGAAAACCCTTCGGCAAGCTCCCTACTCGTTCTCGGCCAGTTCCGGCAACACTCCCAACGAATCTTCGGACTTCCGTTGAACACTCGAACTCCCAACGATTCATCACACTTGTCTTCGGCCCTTTGTTTCGCTTTATGTCTTCATCCCTATCGTAGTCACTCCTGCACAAACAAACACCGAAAACTCTACTTCGATCTAGACAGTTATTACAACACGAATTGACATTCAGTTGCCCGACACATCATTGGTCGGTGCTTCGTCCGATCCTTCGGCACATCGCCCTCTCTAGCGGCTTGTTGCCCAATCGACGGTTGACCTCCGCAACCTCGATATCCATGACGCAACTTCGCACTTCTTGGCCCAATGCCCAACGTACAAAGCCTCCTATCGATAGTCGACCGAACCTCCGGCTCGACATCCAATATCCTGACGTGATCACCTCCGGCGCAACGTCAATTCCTCCAGCATCAATTGTCTAATCCTGATCGATAGTATACCTGTGTAACTCAGAACGCAGTTAGACCACAAATCACACTCAATTAGTTTCATCATCAAAATCCGAGATTCAATAATCTCCCCCTTTTTGATGATGACAACTAATTGATGACTAACGGAGTTATCCATAACTCCCCGGAGTTTAATACAAACTCCCCCTATCAATATGTCATTGATAGAACACTTGGATTATCCCAAATCCAAGCAACATTCATCACAATTAAGAGAATAAATCAAACCATCATGCAAATATATAAAATATTCAATCAATGCATGAAGTCATCAATATACTTCTCCCCCTATGTCATCAACAAAAAGGAGAAGTAACATTATAGCTAGTTTTCAAGGATATGTAAATATTACAATCATACTAGCTATCACATTATACAATACAATTCAAATAATACCATTCAATCATAGCAAGTTTCAAAGATGGGCAATGATGGTAATTTTCACTTGCTTGTTGAGATGTGCAAGTTGCACTTTCTTTGCTTCCTTTGCATGTTCTAGCTAGCAAATTTTTTCTTTGCAATACATAAGCTAGCAATAATTCTTCTCCCCTTTTGTTTTGTCAAAAAGTGGAGTACAAATAGCCAATGCTTTGATCATGACAAGATAACAAATTTATGATATGAATTTTTAGCATATTAAGTCATGAATTCAAGGGAGTCAAAAATCAAGATATGAGATAAAAAGATGATAAGCAAGCAATCAATAATGATAAGCAAGCTAACATACTTTGCGACACGCAAGTTAGCTTCCTTTCAATTCTTCTCTTTTGTAATTAAGTTTCACCTTTGCAAGCTATCAACTTTTGTTTGCAATGAGCTAGCAATTATGTATGATCACTTTAAACATATATGCTAACTTTTCATTTAAACATACAAACATAAAGGCATGCAACATTTCAAATTTTTAAAGTTTTGCATTTTGCTTCTTTTGATATAGTCAAGATAGCAATATTTGCATCCTTTGAAATAGTAATCCTTCTTCTTCTTGTGAAATTGCAAGGTAGCAATTTTTCTCCCCCTTTGTCTTTGTCAAAAAGAAGGGAGGACTAAATGGCTAAAAATTTCAATCATTATACAAGCCATTTTTCATATCAATTAAAAGTTTGCATCAATAAAAATATACATCAATTGTTCAATCATTATATGATGTAAATAAGACAATAATGCAAAGAAATCATGTCATGACGGATATCAATATATAAATTCAACAAGGATCACAACCAAAAGATATCATTCATGATTCATAATTTTCCTTTTAGCAAGATCAAAATTCATATTTATCAATTTTTTAATTCAAGATAAATATCATACAACCAAGAATCATGATATATAAAAGCATATCAATCTCATAGATCAAGTCATGATTCATAATTTATCATAAAGAAAATCAAATATTCAATTTACCACACAAGGCAAAGAAATCATATCACTTCTAGGATCATGAAATATATGACATCAAGGCTCATGATCCATTTGAAAAAATATAGCACAAAGAGTAACTAGATTCATGTATAAGAATTCCAAGTATCAAATATCAAAATATCAAGACTTGGATTATGACAAAGCTCATTCAAGTTTGAATTATCAAATCATTACCATAGTTTGTGAGATTCACAAATGATATAAACTTGAATTATTTTCCTCTTTAGTAAATGATAAAAAGAAGTAATTATTTTCGAGATTCAAAATGCTAGCCATCATGACAAGTGATACATCAAAAGTCTACATCATTATTTCAATCAACAAGTCATGAAGCATACAAAGTAGTATTGAAACATGAGAGAAAAGTTCAAATTATCAAATCATAATCAATTCATCGAAATCACTTCTATAATTTATGAGATTCTTAAGATATCATGAAATCATTAATCTCGGTAAGATAGTAAATATAATTTCTTTATATTTCATATAAGTATGTCTTTTGCCTTTATATGCCAAATCAAAATATTCAAAACCGGAAGACAAACTTCATTATAAAAATTGTCAAAACAACAGATTGTTTCAAGACATAAGATTTAACTTATCATGATAATGTGTTTCATTTTGTTTCAAACAAGTGTGCTTATATTTCAAAAGATGAGTATCAAATTTAAGACCAAAACATGAGTTTGTCATCAAGATATGATATCATAAAGTCATTAAGCATGATAACAAACTTTTAGTATTTTCATTTCAATGATGATTTCATAATGTATGTTCAAACATTTATGTGGAACCCATCATTGTAGAAATTCAAAACATAAGTTTATCATTAAATCCATCAAGATCATATGCATCAAACATCATGACAATACATTTTCTCATCTTTATGAGTTTCAATTTAAGTGATTTGATCTTTCATAAGAATGTTCAACTTTTTCATATGAAAATGTCATGCATCATATTCAAAAATGAAAATATCATCAAAATTATTTTAATTTATAAGATTCATAAGATATCATAAAATCATTAAGCATGACAACCAACTATTATTATCAGTGATGATTACATAAGGTATGTTCAATTATATATATGAAAATCATCATTGTATTACTTTGAAATACAAGTTGTCATGTAGTCCATTAAGATCAAAAGCATTACACGTAAAGCATCATGATAGTGCAATTTCTCATTTTTTATGTGTTCCATTTCAAGTGATTTGATGTTCATATGAGTATACTCATGTTTTCCATATAGATCCAAAGAGCAAGTTTCAAGAGAAATCATTAAGACCGAAAACATGAAGCACATTTTTTTAAAATATTCATCATGTTTATTTTCATGAGATTCACAAGACTCATAACATGAATTCATTCATGTCAATAGAATAAAAAAGATATTTTCATTTTAAGCAATTTGATGTGAGCATATTCAAAAATTTTATGAAAACATGTATCAAAATAAAACACAAGCTTAGTCATAAAATCGTCAAGACTAAATATGTAAAAATGATAGCACACTTTCAATTTTTATGTTAAAAGGCCATGTTCAAATTTTTACCAAAATCATGCATCTATTTATAAATTCGAAAAATATGTTTCATCATCACAATATGACACTTTATTACTTCAAAAGCTCATGCATGATATAAAATCATCAAGCATCATATTTGGAGACAATGTAAACCATCAAGATACACATGCATAGATTAATCCTAAGCATTATCATAAATCTTGCATCATTCATATTTTTACTTTTCAAAACTACTATAAAGAAAAGCATAGTATAATTTCGAATTTTTTTTATTTCTAAAAACACAAGAAAAACATAAAAAAAATTCCTACTAACTAAGATAAGCATTCATGGAAATCATCATGTAATTTCAAAATAATTCAAGGAAGTTAAGTTACTTACCTCATTGTCGAAGCCCATGAAAGCGTAGTTTGCTTCTTCTTTCTTTGATTCTTCTTTCCAAGCCTTCTTCTTCTTCTTTGGCCTCTTTCTTCGTTCAAGTTCATTTGTATTTTTTAATTTTTGTTTAATGAACTTGTTAACATTCATTGTTATGTGTTCAATGTCCTCATTGTCCTCTTCACTTGAGTCATTACTCAAGTGGCATTTCATAGTTCGGAGTTCAAAAACCTTCTTGTTCTTTAGAAGGTTGTTCATGTGCTCATCATGTTTATTATATTCATCATGTTCCATTTCATAGGTCTTTAAGGACCCAATGAGTTCATCAATAGAGTAATTATTTAGATCCTTTGATTCTTGAATCGCCGTTATTTTAGGATCCCACCATTTTGAAAGGGATCTTAAGATCTTGTTAGTGAGTTCAAAATCCAAAAAACTTTTACCAAGACTTTTCAAGCTATTGACGACATCCATGAAGCGGGTGTACATGTCATCGATAGATTCGCTTGGTGTCATTTGGAAGAGCTCAAAATCATGCAACAAGAGGTTTACTTTCAAGTCTTTAACTCTACTAGTTCCCTCATGCGTGATTTCAAGAGTTCGCCAAATGTCAAAAGCCGTTTCGCACATAGAAATCCGATTGAACTCGTTCTTGTTCAAAGCACAAAATAAGATATTCATAGCCTTTGCATTTAAAGAAAAAGATTTTCTCTCTAAGTCCGACCATTCGTTCGTCGATTTAGAGGGAAGTTGAAAACCATTTTCGATGATGTTCCACAAATCCAAATCCATTGAAAGCATGAAAACTCTCATTCAAGTTTTCCAATATGTGTAGTCCGAACCGTTAAAGAACGGTGGACGAAAAACCGAAAAGCCCTCTTGAAAACCATTTAGAGCCATTTCTCACAGGTATAAATCCGAAAGAGAAAGAACGTGGCTCATACTACCAATTGTTAGGGATCGAGCGGCACTAAGAGGGGGTGAATTAGTGCAGCGGATAAAACGATAGATTTTCAGCGATTTAAAACAAGCTTTGGAAACTTCGTACGAATGAATGCAACGTTTCATTTGAATCCGGAAAGATTGCGTTTTAACTTTAAAGCATACGTAATAAGATGATAAGGAAGTTGAGTAAGTAAAGTAAAGGCTTACAGCAAAGTAAAACAGAAATTTAACCACTCACATAATCAAGACGCAGTGATGTATAGTGGTTCGGTCAAAGTGACCTACATCCACTTCCGAAGCCTTCTCCGATGAGGCTCCCTTCTTCCACTACCAAATCCTTTGAAGGGGAAGGATCAAATACCCCTCTTACAACCCTTTACAAGTGGTTCACACTCTTACAAGATTTCACAAGAAGAATGAGGTGAACACTTAAGCAAATGAAGAACAAGACTTTCCCAAGACTTATTTTCAAAATCTAACTCTCAAGGGTTGTATTTTTCAACTGAAAAGGAAGGGGTATTTATAAGCCTCAAAGTGATTCAAATTTGGAGCCTAAACATGGAGCCAAAAATTTGAATCTTTTGAGTTTTTTTCGTCTTTGTCGATCTTGGCCTTGGCAGATCGACACACCTAAGCGGTTCTACCGCCCGACCAAAGGCAGTGCTACGCTGGCTTTCCACGCCCCAGACGGTGCTACGCGCCCGGCCGAGCGGTACTACCGCTGGCTACAAGAGCTCGGGCGGTGCTACCGCCTACTTTCACATGGCCGAGCTCTGATGTCGAACTCTGATAGCATGCATGCACGTAGCTGGTTCGGTTTGGGCCAAAATTTTGGCCCAAACTCATCGTAATCAAGGCCCAATGGGCCCCCACTTTGGGTTATCTAATCCTAACCCAAAATACGTGCTAACTACGAATTTTAAAGACGTTTCCTAAGCTATTACAAAGTCCACATGACAACTTCTTCCGGCGAGCTTCCGGTCAACTTCCGACGGTCTTCCGACGAACCTTCGGAAACCATTCCGCGGACTCACAGCAAGCTCTCGACTTCACGATGATCTTGGCGAGTTCCCCCGAGCTTCTTTGGCAAGCTCCGATCTTTCTTGGCAAGCTCTGCGAACTTCCGACGAACCTCCCGGCGAACTTCCGAAAACCCTTCGGCAAGCTCCCTACTCGTTCTCGGCCAGTTCCGGCAACACTCCCAACGAATCTTCGGACTTCCGTTGAACACTCAAACTCCCAACGATTCATCACACTTGTCTTCGGCCCTTTGTTTCGCTTTATGTCTTCATCCCTATCGTAGTCACTCCTGCACAAACAAACACCGAAAACTCTACTTCGATCTAGACAGTTATTACAACACGAATTGACATTCAGTTGCCCGGCACATCATTGGTCGGTGCTTCATCCGATCCTTCGGCACATCGCCCTCTCTAGCGGCTTGTTGCCCAATCGACGGTTAACCTCCGCAACCTCGATATCCATGGCGCAACTTCGCACTTCTTGGCCCAATGCCCGACGTACAAAGCCTCCTGTCGATAGTCGACCAAACCTCCGGCTCGACATCCAATATCTTGACGTGATCACCTCCGGCGCAACGTCAATTCCTCCAGCATCAATTGTCTAATCCTGATCGATAGTAGACCTGTGTAACTCAAAACGCAGTTAGACCACAAATCACACTCAATTAGTTTTATCATCAAAATCCGAGATTCAACAATTCTGGGGATATGTCCTAGAGACCGTAGCTTACATTCTGAATAGAATTCCAACTAAATTAGTAGTGTCTACTCCATATGAGATATGATATAGGAAGAAGCCCGATCTTAAGGTTGTTAAGATTTGGGGCTGCCTTGCCCACGTCAAGAGACACAATCCCGTTAAGTTGGAATCTAGGATGGAACGGTGCAAGTTTATGGGATACCCCAAGGAAACTTGTGGATATTATTTCTATCACTTTGAGGACCAAATGGTCTTTGTAGCCAAGAGACCAGTGTTCCTTGAGAAGGAACACATTCTTTGTGGAGACAGTGGGAGCATGATAGATTTGAGCGAGGTTGGAGAACCTAGCTCAAGCACCATTCTATAGCCAGAGTCTGTTCAAGTACCTAATGCATATGTTCCAACTTTACGTAGGTCCAGTAGAGTATCTCATCCTCCTGAGAGATATGTGGGATATATCAGAAGAGAAGATATTAAGGATCCTAAAACCTACGAGGAGGCTATTATAAGTATAGACTCCGGGAAATAACAAGAAGTCATGAATTCAAAAATGAATTCCATGTACTCTGACAAGATTTGGAACCTGATTATTGCACCCAAGGGTATTGTACCTATTGGCTGCAAGTAGATCTTCAAAAAGAAGATTGGAGTAGATGGAAATGTAGAGACCTATAAAGCAAGGCAAGTGGCTGAGGGGTATCATCAAAGGTAAGGTGTTGACTATGATGAAACTTTCTCACTTGTAGCCATGCTAAAATCTTTTTGAATTCTATTGGCTATTGTAGCACACTATGATTATGAGATCAGGCAGATGGACGTTAAAACTGCATTTCTCAATGGTAACCTCGAGGAAGAGATGTATATGATACAGCCCAAGGGATTTGTGTCCAGGGATAACCCAGATAAAGTGTACAGGTTGCCTAGGTCTATCTATGGACTGAAGCAAGCTTCCAGAAGTTGGAACATAAGATTTGATGAGATGATCAGATCTTATGACTTCATTAAGAACGAAGATAAGCCTTGTGTGTATAGGAAGGTAAGTGAGAGTACTATTATCTTTTTGGTATTATATGTGGATGACATCCTGATCATTGGGAATGATGTAGGAATGCTCTCCACAGTAAAGGCTTGGCTATCTAAGCACTTCTCTATGAAGGACTTAGGGGAAACATCCTGCATATTGGGGATACGGATCTATAGAGATAGATCTAAGAGGATGCTAGGCTTGTCTCAGTCCAGGTACATAGACACCATTGTCAAAAGGTTTGGTATGAAAAATTCCAAGAGATGTCTCATACCAATGAGACATGGAATACCACTTTCTAGGAGTATATCCCCAAAGACTCCTGAAGAAAGGGCACACATGGATAGGATACCATATGCCTCAGCGATAGGATTTCTCATATATACTATGCTATGTACTAGGCCTGATATAGCATATACTCTGAGTGTCACGAGCAAGTATCAAGCAGATCCAGGCTTGGAGCACTGGAAAGTAATAAAATATATCCTTAAGTGCTTGAGAAGGACTAAGGATCTTTTACTGGTATATGGAGGAAATAGCCTCAGGGTTTAGGGCTACATGGACTCGAGCTTCTAGTCCGATGTCGATGATAGCAAGTCTAATTCAGAGTATGTGTTCATCCTGAATGAAGGAGCAGTACGCTGAAAGAGTTCCAAGCAAGACACTACTACTGACTCGATCACAGAGGCGGAATATATTGCTATGGTAGAGATAGCAAAGGAGGGAGTCTAGATGAAGAAGTTCATCACAGATCTAGGAATCATCCCGAGCAGCGAGGACCGATTCCCTTATATTGCAACAACTATGGGGTGATTACTCAAATAAGAGAACCCGGGTCTCATCAGAAGTGTTCTGAGGAGGTTCTAGCTTATTAGAGAGATCGTGGCCCAAAGAGATATAGTACTGGAAAGAGTTCTATTCGAAGATAATATTGTAGATCCACTGACAAGTCATTGACTTAAATTATCTTTGAGCATCACAGAGGTCTAATAGGGATCAGACATATTGGTGATTAGCTTTAGGTCAAGTGGGAGATTGCTAGTCATATATGCCCTACAAGCCAATCACATGAGTGATGACACTTGTAACTTAATATGCACTCTTTCTCTTTGCTTATTAATAGGCATTTTATTACTTTATCTTGCATGTTGCATATATAGTGATGTCCTTGAATCTGTGTAATGGGAATCGGATCGTGATGAGATCACGATAATGAGATCGATTCACCTTTAAATACAGACCCTAAATAATCCTAACCATAAGTTACTCGCGAGGGACATCGAGATAACTTGATAGACTAGTGTGCTTGCTATATACCCGTCCATATGATAGAAGTAGCTGGTCTCATAGCTACTCATGTGAGGACACTAAGAGTATAGTGCAGGTGCTCATTGGGGAATAAGTTCACTGATTGATCCGCCTACGGAATGTTGGATGGTTATTGATACCTCACGTTAGACAGTTATTACGTAGTCCCAATAGTGTATCTAGTCCTTGGACTTGAGACACCAAGGATGTCCTGTATGAGTACTCTACTCTTTGATACTAGACTTATAGGTTTGGAAAGTTTTAGATCTAGTACAGCCAATTATTGGGAGTAGTAGCCAACCTTACGAGAGCTATTAAGTATCAATAGAGGATCATTCGCTCTCGGTATCATGAGAGGAATATCTCATGTATTCTTGCTCGAACAAATCCTTGGCCAAGGTTATATGAATTGAGAGAGAGAGTTCTCTGAGAGAATTCGACAAGAGCAAGACTCAAGGAGAGACCATATGGGCCTGACAGTACCATGCCCGGTATAGGATCTTTGGGATATTAGTTGGATGAGAGACTATAGATACATGGTAATTGATAACAGATAGGTCCAAAGGATTGGATTCCCCTGTATCGTCTGGGAGCTGCGACGTAGTAGCCTAGTACATCCGCAATCGATGAGTTGGGTGAATTATTATGGAGATAATAATTCACTAAGTTAGAAAGAGTTCTGACAAGTATGACTCACGGCTAGCTCAAAATTGGGCTTAGAGGGTTACACATATATGGTTGGTGTTGCGACGAGTAAAGGTTCAGATATGAGATATCCGCTGGAACCCCTATCTTATTGGATATCCATTAAGCCCCTAAATTATTAGATCCTCCGATGAGATCCAATAATTGCTAATAAGAGATTATTGGGTAGAGACCCACTAATCTAAGAGGCTTGGGTAATTGGATGGAGATCTAATACCTGATAGAGCAAGATCCATTAGGATTTACAAGGGGCTTCTATAAATAGGAGGGAACCAAAGCTCCATAGGCTGGGGTTCTTTTGGTAGCCACCTTCTGTTCTCCTCTCTCTAGAGAGGTACATCGTTGTAGTCCCTACCGTGTGGATACCGCTAGAGAGGAGGACTCTTGACCTTCTTCATCCTCTCCTACATATCTGTAGGGATTCAGGGGTATACGATCTCCCTAAGTACTTTCTTTTACACATGCAGTTTCGCAGATTTATTTTTAATGCACCGATCTTCATACGATGATGGAACCTTTCGTGAAAATCCAAGGTTTTTGTTTTTCTATTCTTCCGCTGTGCATTAGATGTTGCCCCTGCGGATTTCTCAACACCTCAAGTCTAAGGACCAAACACACTACTAGAACTGCGGAATCGTTGTCTGACATTAGTTATCATTAACCATACAGCATTCTGTAAGTGGATCAATCAGTGAACTCATTCTCCAATAAGCATTTGCACTGTACCTCTAGTGTCTCCACATAAGCGACTATGAGACTAGTCACCTCCATCATATAGATGAGTATACAGCGCACTAGTCTATCCGGTTATCTCGATGTTCTTATCGAGTAACCTATGACCATGATGATTTAGGATCTGTGTTTAAAGGTATATCAGTCTCATTATCGTGATCTCATCACGATCCGATTCCTATTGCACAGATCTATGGATATCACAATTTTCATCCAGATAATGTGAGAAAATACCAATAATAATATGCGAAGAGATCGACATAATATGTCACAGGTACCACCACTCACATGATTGGCTTATAGGGCACCTATAACCAATAATCTTCCACTTGACCTAAAGCCAATCACCTATATGTCTGATCCCCATCAGACCTTTATGACGCTCAAATATAATCTGAGTCAACAACTTTGTCAATGGATTTGCAATGTTATCTTCAGATGGAACTCTTTCCACTGCTACATCTCCTCGGGCCACGATCTCTCTAATCAAGTGGAACCTCCTCAAAACACTTCTGATGAGACTTGGGTTCCCTAGCTTGATCGATCACCCCGTTATTGTCTCCCTATATAGGAATAAATTTCACGCTGTTTGATACGATTCCCAAATCCATGATGAACTTTTCATCTATACACCCTCTTTTGCTGCTTCTACCACAACAATATATTCCTTCTTTGTGGTAACTAACTATCTAGATAGCCAAGTCTTTACTGTAGAGAGTATTCCTATATCATTCCCAATGATTAGGATGTCATCCATATATAACACCAAGAAGGTGATAGCGCTCCCACTTACCTTCTTGTACACACAAGGCTCATCTTCGTTCTTAACGAAGTCATAAGATATGATCGCCTCATTAAATCTTATGTTCCAACTTCAGGAAGCTTGCTTTAGTCCATAAATAGACTTAAGCAATCTGCACACCTTATTTAGACTCTACTTGGATATGAACCCCTCAGGCTGTATCATATACATTTCCTCTTAGAGGTTACCATTGAGGAATGAAGTTTTCACGTCTATTTGTCAAATTTCATAATCATAATGTGCTGCAATAGCCAATAGAATTTAGATAGATTTTAGCATAGCTACGAGTGCAAAGGTTTCGTCATAGTCAACACCTTGTCTCTGACGATACCCCTTAGCCACTAGCCTTGCTTTATAGGTCTCCACCTTTCCATCTACCCTGATCTTCTTCTTGAAGATCCATTTATAACCAATGAGTATAATACCCTTAGGTACATCAACAAGGTTCCAAACCTTGTTGGAGTACATGGATTCCATCTTAGAATTCATGGCTTCTTACCACTTCCTGGAGTCTATGCTCATAATAGCCTCCTCGTAGGTTTGAGGATCAACACCCTAAGTGTCCTCTCCACTAATATGTCCCACATATCTCTTAGGAGAGTGTGACACCCTACCAATCCTACATAAAGTTGAAACTTGTGTGTTAGGTACCTGAACAGACACTGTCTCTGGAATGGTGCCTGAGCTAAGTTCTCCAACCTCACTCAATTCTATCACGCTCCCACTCTCTCTACCAAGAATGTGTTCCTTCTCAAGAAATACTGCCCTCTTGGCAACAAAGACCTTTTGGTCCATGGGGTGATAGAAATAATAACCATAAGTTTCCTTGGGGTATCCCACGAACTTGCACCGTTCCATCCTGGATTCCAATTTATCGGGATCATGTTTTTTAACATGGGCAGCACAGCTCCAAATCTTAACAACCTTAAGATTAGGCTTCTTCGCTCTCCATATCTCATATAGAGTAGACACTACCAATCTAGATGGAACTCTATTCAGAAAGTAAGCTACGGTCTCTAGGGCATATCCCCAAAAATGAGATAGGTAGGTCAACGAAACTCATCATAGACCGCACCATATCTAATAGTGTGTGATTCCTCCTTTCTGATACACCATTGAGCTGTAATGTATAAGGAGGTGTCCATTAGGACAGAATCCCATGGTCCTTGAGGAACTAGGTGAATTCCATACTCAAGTATTCTCCTCCTCAATCCGATCGAAGAGTTTTATACTCTTTCCACTCTAGTTCTCTACTTCATTCTTATACTCCCTGAATTTCTCAAAGGCTTCGGACTTGTACTTCATCAAGTATACATGTCCATACCTAGAGAAATCATCAGTAAAAGTAATGAAGTAGGAGTAACCACCTATGGCCTGAGTTGACATAGCACCACATACATTACTATATATGAGTTCTAATAACTCAATGGCTCTCTCTCTAGTTCCACTAAATGGAGAGTTGGTCAATTTTTCACAAAGGCAAGGCTTGCAAGTTGTATATGACTTGTAGTCAAATGGATCTAAGTATCCATTTTTTAACAACTTTTGAATCCTTCCCTCATGGATATGACCTAGCCTATAATGCCACAAATATACATTGTTCACCTCTTCTCGTTTCCTCTTAGCCATACTTATATTCATGATGTGTGAAACAATATTTAGCATAAACAAACCATTATGCAATATCCCTTTAGTAATGATCTTATCATTCTTACTGATTGAATAATAATTGTTCTTAAAAATTACTTTATAACCATTTAATGTCAAACATGAAATGGAAATAATATTTTTGATAATAGAGGAAATAAAATAACATGCATCTAATGTAATAATAGCTCCATCAGGTAGGTGTAGAGTGACCTCACCAATAGCAACAGTAGCAACTCTTGCTCTATTGCCCATCTTGAGGTCCATCTTGCCTTTTGCCAATCTCCTATGCCTTGTCAGAACCTGTAATGAATTGCAGATATGATAAGCACTACCGATATCCAATACCCATGCATTAACACAAGAATCTAACATATGGAGACTGATCATGAAAGTACTTGAAGCTTTTTCAAGTTTTTGTTTCACTTTTTCTGCAAGATACGCCTTGTAGTTCCTCTTCCAATGCCCATCTTGACCGCAGTGGAAGCACTGGCCTTTGCTCTTTGCCAGGTCAATTTTGGCAACCTTTGCCTTACCCTATTTGCCCTTGCCCTTACCCTTCTCAAGGGTCTTCCCAGCCTTTCTTTTTTTTTTGGTCTCACCAACATAGAGAACTAATTTCTCTTTCTTGATAGTGCTCTCTGGCTTCCTCAACATATTGAGGAGCATAGGGAGAGATACCTCAAGTTTGTTCATATTAAAATTCATGATGAACTGAGAAAAGAAATTTGGTAGGGATTGAAGTATAAGATCAACACACAGGTTATCATCTAGGACTATTCCTAGGCCTGTGAGTTTTTCAATCCACTCTATCATCTTCAAGACATGGTTCTTAACCAGTGTTCCCTTAGTAATCCTAGCATGGAAGAGACTCTTGGATATCTCATATCACTGAGTTCTTTCTTGTTCCTCAAACAGTTTACGGAGGTGCAGAAATATGGAATGAGCATTCATGTTTTCATGGTCTCTGTAACTTAAGAGTCATAAAGGCTAACATATAATATTGGATGAGAGTGGAATCATCTATATACTTTGCATATTGGGCAAACTTTTCTTGAGGAGCTTCTGCCTCAGGTTGGGGCATGACCGTATCTAAGACATATGCGATTTTCTCTACTGTAAGAACTATTCTTAGGTTGCGGAACTAATCCATATAATTTGGACTAATGAGGCGGTTGGCATCAAGTATGCCACGTAGAGGGTTTGATGACGATATATTTCTGATAAACAGGAGATATAGCATAAGTAAATAACACGCAGATTTCGTAAAAATAAATAATCAAGATATGGACTTCTATCTTGACATGCTCCCACTAATTTTTCTAGCGAGTCACATGACACCCTCATGCACATGAAATAGAAATCTCCAGCAAACTTCTAGTGGGGATCGGGATCCAATCAACATCTTAGTGCAACCTCGAGGGACTCGACCAATCACACTAAGCCCAAAAGGTAGACAACTCTTGTCAATCATAACTCCTTATGATTTCCATTATATTTGGCCTCCAAACCATTATGATCTCGAGGGACTCGACCAATCATGATGTCCAGTTAAGTCATCACCATCATTACAAGATAAGTCTGATTCAGTGATATGCCCTCGAGGGACTCAACTAAGCATACCATGTCCTTAGGTCACCGGTGACATCTCTATGTCAAAGATAAGATAGTGAGACGTGAAATAGGTGAGCCTTGAGGGACTCGACCAACTCAGCCTACGTCAGGAATCGGTTCTTGCCTCTAACGATGGAAGGCCATGTGAGTCAATCTTATTGCCTCATGCTTACCAACTTAATATTATCATAGGAGAGGTTTTAGGTTCAGTCTCATGATATGACGTGTCACACACATACATATTTTATATATTTACATCGCATACAAATATATATAGATATACTTATCTAGTAGGTGTATAGTATTCACATGCACAAGCACACCAGATGATCATGGACTTCAACCTAATATGATTAGGCTTGAGCCAGTAGGCCTAATCACTTACATCAAGATCTATGTGCATATTAGTGTATCTCTATATACGGTGATCATCTATCTCATCATTGTCGGATATGTCGACACCTCGACGCATCTCCATACGTCATAATCGTCTGAATTGGCCTCGGGGGTCCCACTACCACCTCCAGGCTTTCATCGTGCCTCTAGGATAATTTCAATATAATTACAGGCACACATGCCCAACAATCAACGAAAATGAAGGCTCGCAGGCCCCAATAACCACATACACACATCACAAACTCTATGATCATCTTCCCACATCACACATCGCATGTATACATCATGTAGGATTGCTAGATAAATAATAATAGTTACTTAAACCTTTTAAATAACTAAAATTCTGAAATTAGGGGCATACAGGAAATTTTTAGAAATATCAAGGGTATTTTCATAATTTTACCGGGACATGCCCTAGAATTTCTGAAATTAACACAGTCAAAACTATCTTTTGCCCCAGATCTCCCCCAAACAGAGTCGGCGGCCTCCCTGCTGTGGCCACTGCCTCGCAGGCCTGCAGCAGCCATAATTTCTTACGGTCGTCACCTACTAGGTGTGCAGCAGCCCTTGGCATGCATGCAGCACCGCCTTGGGTGCTACCGCCTCTCTTTGCGGTGCCTCCTCACGCTGGCAGTGCACAGTTGCCTGCGTAAAGGTGCTACCACCTCACGCGTGGGCAGCTACGGGCTACTACTGCCTTGCGTGCACTAGCGATCGCAACCTGTTGTGGTTGCTGCCTTGTGCACGCAAGCAGCTACCGCCTAGCGCATCGATGGTCGCAACCATTGCAACCATCGTGTCGCACATGCAGGGGCTGCTGTCATGCGCATCACCTCCGGTCGATCCATCGGGAAGCAATAGTTGCTGCCTTTACCTCCTTTTGCGTCAACAAATTTGATGTAGAAAGATTATTCTTTGGATCTGAAAATCATGTCAAATATAGCAAGAACGCGTAAAACAATTCTACACGATCAAACACAACACATGCAGTTTATAAGCCAATCATCGCACGACGAACCTGGCTCTGATACCACTGTTGGGAAATCGGGAGATTCGGCATCTCATGTGTAGCAAAAAATAAAAACAAGATCGGATTTTCCATAGTTACGTACTTGGCCGTCGTGCGACAATTAGTGCGCAAAATCCGTAAATTTGAAAAATCCGCATGTATCATGTCAAAAGTGTTACTTGGGGAGATCGTATATCCTCAAAAATTCTAGATCCGATGAAGAGGATGAAGGAGCACTAGCGTACTCCTCTCTAGTGGTAATCCACACAGCGGACGCAGCAACAACGCTCCTCAGATCATCGTGAGATCTCTCTCCACATGCACCACAAGGCTGCCGGAGCCAAAGAGGAGGAGAGGAGACTGAGGAGAATAGGAGGATGACTACCAAGAGCTCTCAGCCTATGAACCAGGAGATTCCTCCTATTTATAGAGGTGGAGGAAACTTATCCTTAATAGATCCTATTCACGCTGGATCTCTATCTAGTTGGATCTCATTGGATCTTGTCCATAGGATCTAATCTGATCTCATCCAATTTGATCTTATCCAATCATTTAATTGGATCTCATCTAATTACCCAATTGGATCTCATCCACAGGATCCAAACTAGGGGCTTTGCAGATATCTCATATCTGCACCTCTATTCGTCGCAACATCCATCTTATGTGTATGACCCTCTAGGCCCGATACCGAGCTAGCCATGAGTCGCTCCCATCAGAATTCTTTCTAACTCAGAACAACTTCTAATATAGTGAATTATTATCTCCATAATAATTCACTCGACTCATTGACTATGGACGTACTAGGCTACTACGCCATAGTCCCCAAACGGTATAGGGGATATAATCCATCAAACCTATTTGTCCTCAGTTATCATATATCTATAGTCTCTCATTGATCTAATATCCTAGAGACCGTATATTGGGCATGGTAAAGTCAGGCCCATATGGAATCCTGTCTGAATCTCACTCTAATCAGATTCTCTGGAGAACTCTTTCTCTCTTAATCTGAACGACCCTGGCCAGGGATTTTGTCTAGACAAGCATACGCAAGTTATTCATCTCATGATATCAAGAGTGGATGATCCTCTATTGACACATAATTACCTTCATAAGGTTAGCTACCATTCCTGAGAACCAGCTATACTAGATCTGGAGCTCTCCAAACCTGTAAGTCTGGCGTCAAAGAATGGAGTACTCAAACAAGGTATCTTTGGTGCCTCAAGTCTAAGCACCAGGCACACTACTAGAACTACGGAATCGCTGTTTGACATTAGGTATCATTAATCATACAGCATTTTGTAAGCGGATCAATCAATGAACTCATTCTCCAATGAGCACCTACATTGTATCTCTAGTGTTCCCACACAAGCGACTATGAGACCAGTCACCTCCATCATATAGACGAGTATGCAGGCACCAATCTATCTGGTTATCTCGATGTCCTCATCGAGTAACCTATGACTAGGATGATTTAGGATCTGTGTTTAAAAGTATATCGGCATCATTATCATGATCTCATTACAATCTGATTCCCATTGCACAGATCCATAGACATCACAATATTCATCCAGATAATGTGAGAAAATGCCAATAATAATATGTGAAGAGATCGACGTAACATGTCACAGGTGCCACCACTCACATGATTGGCTTGTAAGGCACCTATAACCAACAAGTACTACCATCACAATGAGATTGCAAATCTTGGCTCTAGCAATACTACCACCAACCTAAGTAATAATATCATTGCCCTATGTGGTACTACCATCGACATGGGTGGTACTATCGTCGAAACACTAAAAAAAACATAAACACTACTTTTCGATTAATTCAGGCATTACTATTGCTTGGGCCTAGCGGTACCACTACCTAAGCCTATTTTAGACCATTGATTTAGCCTTCTAATATGCCTAATTCAGCCTTAGTTTATGCTTGTCACGCCTCCCCCCTCCCCGAAATTATCGCATTTAGGAGGTGTGACCTTGTCTTAAAATTCATAACATTAAAATTTTAACAACAACCTAATCCCAGGATCCATATTGATATTTGAGGACACTAACAATCATTCAAGTCGTAAATCACACCCAAAACCCATAATTCATAAAACCTATGCAGTTTATAATTCATATACAATATCACTCAATGATTCATAAAATCTAAAGCCAACTCAACTAAACAATATCCACATCATAAAATCCACAAGTGTGGGAATCCATACAATCAAAAAATCAAAATTTACCCCAAGTTCATTTCATTATATAATTTAAACTTAACATCTTAAATCCTAACATGAGAGGTCATTTAACTTTTACAAAATATATAAGTTCAGATTTACCATCAATATTTCACTAAACACAAAAGATACTTATACAATAAAAACATATCAACCACTAAAGATTAGACTAAAATCTTCTAGCTTTCCCTTCCTTAGTCTAATTTAAACATTCCAGAGATTGATAAGCTAACCTGAAAATATTATATAACATTGGGGTGAGTATAACAAAGCTCAGCAAGTGACTAATATATCTATGGTGGAAGAGAATAGTTTTCAATAAACTTGGTATCAAAATACAAAGCAAGATACAAGAAACGTATATATCATTGTATCAGATACTGAATCACAAATGTCCTCTTATTCAAATATATTTGATTCATAACAAATAGTGTAAAGAGTAATTGGAGCATATCAAATGACACATAGGATATTACAGAGTATATCAATGGTGCACAGGATATTTCAGAGCATATCAATGACGTATGAAATGTTTCGAAGCATATCAATAATATATAAAATATTTTGGAACATTTCAATAATGTATGAACTATTTTGAAGTATATCAAGGGCAAATGAAACATTTCGAAACATAGCAAGGACGTATGAAATGTTTTGAAGTATATCAAGAGCAAAGGAAATATTTTAGAATATATCAGTGACATATGAATGGTTTCGAAGTATATCAAGAGCGAATGAAACATTTTGGAACATATCAAATGGCATATGAAATTATTCAGAATATATTTCAAAGCAAAACAATGGTATATGAGATATCTCAGAGCATATCCATATATCAAATAAGAAACAGAAGCTCAAATATCATATCTGACATTCATTCATTTTCTTATCATCCAAAGTGCACATATAAACACATAAGTAATGCTTTAAATATCATATCAAAAACACAAAGAGTGCAGTGGGATCTCAAGCAAAATATGGTCCATCCATTTATGGATGATCATCAGACAAAAGTCTCCCACGTCTGGGAGCTCCATCCACCCACGTTTGGGTGAAGTCAGAGGGGGTTGACAAAGTATCGCGGGCTCTAAGAATATACCCTTCACCATTTTTGGCAAAGGGCCAAACAATCCCACAACTACTAGAGTATAAAAGGATAGTGTGAATATAAATTAGCACATATTGAAAGCATATGCGAAACAATAAAATGTACATGTGCCTTTACGAAATAATACGATGCAAATATATTCTTTCACAAATACATTCAAATTTGAATAGAAATAAAAGCAAGAGTATACAAGGATTTGAAACAATAATATAAAGCTCAATCAAAGGAAGGATTTTAGCTAAAATCAATTTCCAAAAGGATGAAACAAGAATAGGCAATATTGACAAAAATTCGGTTCTGGCAGAATTTGAGAGGTATATTTCCTGAGTTGTTTGAGTAACGAATTATACTCCGATTCAGTCAAGATTGATGTCATTTGAAAGATATAACAATCTAGATTCAGATGAATAAATTTTTATATGAATTGGAGGTCTCAACAGGGAGTTACAAATAATTAAGTGACAATAGATCAGAAAACATCATCTCTATTTTATTGAATCCATAGGGTCGATTAAAACAAATGTTTCAGTTGGTATCTGTACTCCAAATATTTCAAATCATATATGTACATTTATCAGTCTAATTTCTAATAAATTTTATTTTACCATAATTGGATTTGTTCACAGTGAATTACAAGTAATAGACTACCCAAAGGTCAGAACTTACAATCTCTATTTTATAGATTCCATAGGGTCAATTCAAATAAAGGTCTAGATAAGAATTTGAACTCCAAATTTATCAATCTTAGTTTCAAAAGAAAGATATACAAATCTATTTTTGGATGGATTTAATTTTGCTTAAATCAGAGTTCGGTACAGAAAGTTATAGATAGAATAATACAATAAGGATAGAATCTAGAAAAATTTCTGATTCACTATTTGATGCATAAACTATAGAAATATCATATATGAAGCTTCAATCTTCTAAAATTTTTAGGATTAAGATGGAAACAAATATCAAACTTACTATAGGATGGGGTTAGAATACTTGCCTTCGATAATTTTTGATCCCAAATGAAAGGTTTTGAGCTAAAAAACATAAACCCCAATTTTTTTCTCTTCTCTTTTCCTTCTTATTCTTCTTTCTCTCTTCCTCTCTTCTCCAATGCACGCTACCTCTCCAACGCAGGCTACCTTCTCAGGTTCCTTAGGAATGAAGGTAAAGAGACTTAGGTGGTGGAATTTGTTATTTTGTGTATTTTACAGTTTAGTGCTTGTATTATTTATTTTTACAATTAGATCCTCAAATTTGACAAATAGGTCCTCAAAATTTTACAAACAGATTCTCATATTTTATAAATAGATTTTAAGGTTTATTTGGGCTCATCTACAAAATTTAAAATGAATAGTAACATTATAATTAAACTCTTATACGAAAATTTAGAAATGAGGAATGCGAGGATGTTACACTCTCTCCCCTCCCCCCCAGATGAAAAAAGATAGTCTTTTAAATTTATCATACCTCTATCAATGACAAGATAAGAATAAGCTTTCTTTATTTCCTCCTCTAGCTCCTAAGTTGTTTCTTCCCCAGAATGATGCCTCCAGATCACTTTAACGAGAGGGATAACCCGATTCCCTAAGATTTTTTTCTCCTTATCAATAATCTGAGTAGGCTCCTACATGTAAGATAAGTCTTTATCAATCATAATCGGCTCATACTTTATGACATGAGAGGGATCATGTACATATTTTCTAAGCATTGAAACATGAAATATATCATGGATATGACATAAGGATGATTGCAAGACAATCCTGTAAGCGACAGAACTATTTCTTTCAAGGATCTCAAAAGGTCCAATAAATCTTGGGCTTAACTTTTCTTTCTTCTCAAATCTTACAACGCTTTTGGAAGGGGAGACCTTCAGGAATACAAAATTCCCTACTTGAAACTTAATATCTCGTCGTCTATTGTCAACATAGCTCTTTTGATAACTCTGAGCAGTCTTTAGCCTTTTTATTATAATTTATTTTTTTTCATTAGTCTCTTGTATTTTATCTGGTGCTAACAACTTTATATCGTCAACTTCTTCCCAACATATAGGCGTTCTACACTTTCACCCATACAAAGCTTCATAAGGAGCCATTTGAATGCTCGAATTGTAACTATTATTGTAAGTGAACTCAATAAGAGAAATATCTTTATCTCATTCACCTTTCCAATCCATTATAGAGGTCCTAAGCAAATTCTCAAGTATTTGAATTTTTCTTTTAGATTAGCCATCAGTCTGAGGGTGATAGGCAGTGCTAAACTTTACTTTGGTGCTCATAGATTCTTATAATCTTCTCCACAATCGAGAAAGAAATATGGAGTTTCTATCAGAGATGATCTCCTTCGGAACACCATGAAGTCTTACTATTTCATCAATATACAAATCTGCAAGTCGATCAAGAGAATAAGTCATATTGATCGATAAGAAATGTGTAAATTTGGTTAACCTATTAATAATGACCCAAACAGCATCATGCTTCCTAGAGGTTTTGGGTAGTCCTGAAACAAAGTCCATAGTAACACATTCTCATTTCCATTCAGGAATATCTAAAGGCTGTAACAAACCTCCAGGTCTTTGGTGTTCTGCTTTGATTTGTTGATAAGTCAAATACTTTGAAACATACATTACAATCTCCTTCTTCATCCCTTTCCACCAATAATGACTTTGGAGATCTCTATACATTTTAGTGCTACCAGAATGCATGGTATACTTTGAATTGTGACTCTCCTTCAGGATTTGTTTCTTGATATCTAGGTCATTTGGAACATATACTCTATTCCTAAATCTTAATAGGCTATCCTTTAAAATTTAAAATTTTGGCTTCAATCCCTTTTTCACTTCATTCCTCAAATATATTAAATGTGAATCTTGTAGTTGTCCTTCTTTAATTTATTGAATGAGATCAGACCATATTTGGATAGAGGCCATCAACATAATTGAATCTTGCCCTTTCCTCGTAACATTCAAATCATAATTTTCTTCTAAGAACTTCCATTATTTCACAACCAAACTAGCCATAAAACTTATAGATTTTCTACTAAGTGCATCAGCTACAACATTGGCTTTACCTGGGTGATAACAGATGATACAATCATAATCCTTTAGAAGTTTTATCCATCTCCACTGCCTCATATTCAACTCTTCCTGAGTAAAAATATACTTTAAACTTTTGTGATCAGTAAGAATTTCAAATGTCCGTCCATACAAGTAATGTCTCCAAATCTTTAAAGCAAAGATGATTATTGCTAATTCTAAATCATGAGTTGGATAATTCAATTCAAAAGTCTTTAGCTGTCTAGAAGAACAAGCAATTACTTTCCCTTCCTATATTAAAACACATCAAGGCCCTTTCTTAAAGCATCAATATAAACTACAAATCCCTCATCACCACTTGGAATAGTGAGAATAGGGGCACTAGTCAATCTTCTTTTTAGCTCTTGAAAACTTTACTCACAATCATCACCCCATTCAAATTTCATATTCTTTTGAGTCAGTTTGATGAGGGGATGAGCAATTTGAGAAAATCCCTCCACAAATCTCCTATAATAACCTGTCATACCCAGGAAACTTCTAACTTCTATTAGATTTGTTGGTACTTCTTACCTAATTACCACTTCCACCTTCTTTGGATCAACAGATATGCCCATCCCTGAAATCACATGGCCTAAGAAAGCAATTTCATTTAACCAAAATTCACATTTACTGAACTTTACATACAACTTCTTTTCTCTTAGTATGGATAATACATTTCTCAGGTATTCCTCATGCTCCTGATTACTCCTTGAATACACTAATATGTCATCAATGAATACAATTACATAATCATCCAAGAGTGGCTGAAATATCATGTTCATCAGTTCCATAAAAGCTGCAGGGGCATTAGTCAAGCCAAAAGGCATTACTAAGAATTCATAGTGACCATATCAAGTTCTAAAGGCTGTTTTCGGAATATCTTCCTTCTTGATCTTCAGCTAATAGTAACCCGACCTTAGATCAATCTTGGAAAATACTTGTGCACCTTGCAATTGATTAAACAAGTCATTAATCTTAGGAAGAGAATACTTATTTTTTATGGTCACCTGATTCAACTATCTATAATCAATACAAAGCCTTAATATTCTATCCTTCTTCTTAACTAATAGCATTGGAGCACCCCATGGTGAGACGCTGGTGTTGAATCTCGGATTTTGATGATGAAACTAATTGATTGTGATTTGTTGTTTAACTGCGTGTTGAGTTACGTAGGTCTACTATCGATCAGGATTAGATAGTTGACGCTGGAGGAATTGACGTTGCGCCGGAGGTGATCATGTCAGGATATTGGATGTCGAGCCGGAGGTTCGGTTGACTATCGGTAGGAGGCTTCGGACGTCGGGCATCGGGTCAAGAAGTGCGGAGTTGCGCCATGGATATCGGGGTTGCGAAGGTCAACCGTCGATTGGGCAACAAGCCACAAGAGAGGGCGATGTGCCGAAGGATCGGACGAAGTGCCGACCAATGACGTGCCGGGCAACTGAATGTCAATTCATGTTGTAGTAACTGTCTAGATCGAAGTAGGGTGTTTGGTATTTGTTTGTGCAGGAGTAACTACGATAAGGATGAAGACATAAAGTGAAACAAAGGGCCAAAGTCAAGTGCGATAGATCGTTGGGAGTTCGAGTGTTCGATGGAAGTCCGAAGATTCATTGGGAGTGCTGCCGGAACCGGCCGAGAATGAGTAGGGAGCTTGCCGAAGGGTTTTCGGAAGTTCACCAAAAGGTTCGTCAGAAGTTCGCGGAGCTTGCCAAGAAAGATCGAAGCTTGTCAAAGAAACTTGGGGGAACTCGCCAAAATCATTGTGGAGTCCGAGAGCTTGTCGGGAGTCCGTAGGATGGTTTCCGAGGGATCGTCGGAAGACCGCCAGAAGTTCGCCGGAAGCTCGCCGGAAGAAGACTTGACTTGTGGACTTTGTAATAGCTTAGGAATGTCTTTAATTTCGTAGTTAGCACATTAATTTGGGTTAAGATTAGGTGTTAATCCTATAAACCCAAAGTAGGGGCCATTGGGCCTTGATTTGGACAAGGTTGGGCCAAAAGTTTTTAGCCCAAACTGAACCAACAGCCACGTGCTAGGCGGTAGCACTGCCCAGTGCTTGGAAAGCCAAGCAATAGCACCGCCTGGCTCATGCGGTAGTACCGCCCCTGCTGTGTGTCGGGCCTCGACCTTTGTCAAAGCGGTAGCATATACCGCCTCTCGACAAAGTGTAGCACCGCCTGACACCGGGAAACTCAAAATGAATTCAGATTTGGAGCTCAAATTTAAATCACTTTGAGGCCTATAAATACCCCTCACATTCTTGGATGAAAGGTGTCTAGAACTAAAAAAAAGAAGGGGGAAACTCTCTTAAAAGTGTGTCAAATCTTCCCTCTAAGTCTTAAGAGTGTTCTAGTCCAAGAGAGGGGTAAGAGTGCTTGTAAGGGTTATCTCCTAAGCCCATCAAAAGGAGAAGTGCTATAAGGGAGTTCATCCTCGCCCGTTGGAAGGAGGATAGCTAGTGGAGAAGCCGGTGGCCTCAAGTGAAGAGGAATCGGGAGTGGACGTAGGTCGGATGACCGAACCACTATAAAAATCTAGTTTGCATTTACGTTCTTGCTATTTACTTTGCTGCAAATCCTTTCCACTTATTGCCTTATTTACTCAACTTCATCTTCATCTTATTACGTATGCTTTAAAATTAAAACGCAATCTTTCTGGGTTCAAACGAAATGCTGCATTCATTCGTACGAAGTTTCCAAACTTGTTTTAATCGCTGAAAATTTCTCATTCCTTACCGCTACACTAATTCACCCCCCCCCCCTATTAGTGCCGCTCGATCCCTAACAGCTGGGTCGAATGAAACCCTTATCTAACAACTCTTGTATTTGCTTCTTCAATTCCTCTAACTCGAGGGGTGCCATTTTATAGGGAGGCTTAGATATTAGGGTTGCCCCGGGGACCATATCAATAGCAAATTCACCATCCCTCTCTGGTGGTAATTCAGGCAAGTCATCCAGAAATATATCAGGGAACTCTTTGACCATCGAAGTTTCATTTAGTTGAGTTTCTTGATCTGAATGCTCCTTTACACATATAAGATAATAAAAATAACCCTTTTGTATAAGACGATGAGCTTGAAGTGTTGATACCAGACAAGGAAGCAAATCGTGTTGGATTCCCTCAAAATGAAAGATGGGCTGATCCAGTATGCAAAAAGTGATCACTTTTGTATAACAATTAATACTAGCATGATAGGAAGATAGTCAATCCATGCCAAGTATAATATCAAAACCCTAGATCTCTAAGAGAATCAAATTAGCAAGGAATTTATGTTCTCCGATAGAAATCAAACAAGATAGATAAATCAAGTTTGCTATCATATAATCCAGTGGTCTAGGTAGAATACTCAAGTGACAAGTAAAATGTGGTGAAACAAAAGATAGATTAGAGCCAAGATCAAACAAAACTTTTGTATTTCTATTAGAAATATAAAGAATACCTTCGACCACTGATTTAGAAGCTCTAGTATCCTTCTTAGTGATAGCATATACTCTAGCATGGGCTGATGATCTGGGAATCAGTGATTCTTCCTTTTTTCTTTAATAGGTAGTCATTTATTTTGTGATCTAACTTTTCACAAGTAAAATAGGCTCCAATCACCTGAAAACATTGACTTATTTCATGATTGAATCTGCATTTTGCACATGATGGAGTCCTTTGTGGCAGCTTTCTCTTCTCAAATCTAGATACCTTTACCCTCTGATTACTTCTTTCAAGTTCATTTTCTCTCTTATTTTTGCTAAAAAACTTATCCTTGCTATTCTTGCCCATAATTTCTTGGATCTCTTCCAAGTTTCTTTCAATTATCAAAGCTCTTTCTACCACCTCAACATATGCTTGAAGTTTTAAAGTTGATATTCGGCTTCTTATTTTTGGCCTTAATCCCCTTTCAAACCTTCTTGCTTTTCTAGATTTATCATCAATCATATGCGTGGCAAATCTAGAGAGCTTATTGAATTTAGATTCATATTTTGCTACCATCAAATTTTCCTAGATGAGATTCAAGAACTCCAGTTCTTTCTGCTCTCTAATGCAATCTGGGAAATATTTATCATTGAACTTTTCTGTAAACACCTTCCAAGTGAATGGCTTATGTCTAACTTCAGAAATCTTCCTCATTGTTCTCCACCAGTGTTCAGCCTCTCCCTCTAACATGAAGGTAGCAAGAGAAACCTTCAGATCATCAGGGTAATTTAACACGTCAAATATTTTCTCTATCCGCATCATCCATTGTTCTGCTACCATTGGATCAAGCTCACCACTAAAACTAGGAGGACTAAGCTTCTTAAACTATTTAATTCCCATCCCGATCTGGTGTGAAGTCCCAGCTCCATCATTTCTTTCTTATCAAACTTATTGTTGCATCACTTATGTCATAGCCTCTAGCGTTTTTATAATTTCACTCAATTGGTATTGGTCAGAACTAGATGCAATAGGAGAACCAGATGGCCTCATCATCCTTGCTTTCTAAAAACAATAAAAGAGAAATTTTGATCAATCTGTAAATAAAAGTCACTAAACCTCAAAATTTATTACGCATCTAGCATATCAAAATTCTTAGTGATCCTCAAATCATGTTCTGATACCACCTCTGTCACACCCCCCCAAAATTATTGCATTCAGGAGATGTGACCCTGTCTTAAAATTTATAATATTAAAATTTTAACAATAATCCAATCCCATGATCCATATTGACATTCGAGGATACTAACAATCATTCAAGTTGTAAATCACAACCAAAACCTATAATTCATAAAACCTGTGCAGTTTATAATTCATATACAACATCACTCAATGATTCATAAAATCTAAAGCCAACTCAACTAAACAACATCCACATCATAAAATCCACAAGTGTGGGAATCCATACAATCACAAAACCAACATTTACCCCAAGTTTATATCATTATACAATTTAAAGTTAATATCTCAAATGAGAGGTTGTTTAACTTTTACAAAACATATAAGTTTAGATTTACTATCAACATTTCACTAAATATAAAATGTACTTATACAACAAAAATATATCAACCACTAAAGATTACCAAAATCTTCTAGCTTTTCCTTCCTCAGTCCAATTTAAACATCCCATATATTGATAAGCTAACTAGAAAATATTATACAACAACGAGGTTAGTATAACAAAGCTCAGTAAGTGACTAACATATCCATGGTGGAAGAGAATAGTTTTCAATAAAATTAGTATCAAAATGCAAAGCAAGATACAAGAAATGTATATATCATCGTATCAGATACTGAATCACAAATGTCCTCTTATTTAAACATATTTGGTTCATAACAAATAGCGTAAAGAGTAATTGGAGCATATCAAATGACATATAAGATATTATGAAGCATATTAATAGTGCACAGGATATTTCGGAGCATATCAATGATATATAAAATGTTTTAGAGCATATCAATAACATATGAAATATTTCGGAATATATCAGTGACGTATAAATGGTTTCAAAGCATATCAAGAGTGAATAAAACATTTCGAAATATATCAAATGACATATGAAATGATCCAAAATATATTTCAAAGCATAACAATGGCATATGAGCTATCTTAGAGCATATCCATATATTAAATAAGAAAACGAAGCTCAAATATCATATCTAGCGTTCATTTATTTTCTTATCATCCAAAGTACACATATAAACACATAAGCAATGCTTTCGATATCATATCAAAAACACAAAGGGCATAGTGAGATCTCAAACAGAATATGGTCCATCCATTTCTAGATGACCACCAGACAGAAGTCTCCCATGTCTGGGAGCTCCATCCACCCACGTTTGGGTGAAGTCAAAGGGGGCCAACAGAGCATCATGGGCTCTAAGTATATACCCTTCACCATTTCGGGCAAAGGGTCAGACAATCCCATAACTACCAGAGTAAAAAGGATAGTGTAAATAATAAATTGGCATATATCGAAAGCACATGTGGAATAATGAAACGTACATGCGTCTTTACGAAACAATACGATGCAAAAATATTCTTTCACAAATACATTCAAATTTGAATGAAAATAAAAGCAAGAGTATAAAAAGATTTGAAACAATAATATAAAGCTCAATCGAAGGAAGGATTTTAGCTAAACTCAATTTCCAAAAGAATGAAACAAGAATAGGCAAAATTGATAAAAATTTGGTTCTTGTAGAATTTGAGAGGTACATTTCCTAAGTTGTTTGAGTAATCAATTATACTCTAATTTACTCAAAATTGGTGTCATTTGAAATATATAACAATCTAGATTCAGATGAATAAATTTTTATATGAATTAGAGGTCTCAATAGGGAGTTACAAATAATTTAGTGATAATAGGTTAGAAAACATCATCTCCGTTTTGCTGAATCCATAGGGTTGAATAAAACATATGTTTCAATTGGTATCTTTACTCCAAATATTTCAAATCAGATATGCACAGAAAGCTTTATGAGACTAGTTTCTAATATATTTTATTTTACCATAATTAGATTTGTTCACAATGAGTTACAAGTAATAGAATTCCCAAAGGTCAAAACTTGTAATCTCTATTTTATAGATTCCATGGGGCAAATTCAAATAAAGGTTCGGATAGGCATTTGAACTCCAAATTCATCAATCTTAGTCTCAAAAGAAAGATATATAAGTCTATTTTTGGATGGATTTAAATTTTTTAGTCAAAGTTTGGTACAGAAAGCTATAGATAGAATAAAATAGCAAGGACAGAATCTAAGAAAATTCTAGATTCACTGTTTGATGCATAAACTATAGAAATATCATATATGAAGCTTCAATCTTCTAAAATTTTTAGGATTAAGATGAAACCAAAGATCAAACTTACTATAGGATGGGGTTAGAATACTTGCCTTTGATAATTTTTTATCCCAAATAAAAGGTTTTGAGCAAAAAAAACATAAACCCTAATAATTTTTTTTCTCTTCTTCTCATTTTCTTTTTCTTCTTTCTCTCTTCCTCTCTTCTCCAATGTAGGCTGCCTCTCCAATGTAGGCTGCCTTCTCAGGTTCCTTAGGAACGAAGGCAGAGAGGCGGCGGTGGAATTTGTTATTTTATATATTTTATAGTTTAGTCCTTATATTATTTATTTTTACAATTAGGTCCTCAAATTTTACAAATAGGTCCTCAGAATTTTATAAATAGATTCTCATATTTTATAAATAGGTTTTAAGGTTTATTTGGACTTATCTATAGAATTTAAAATGAGTAGTAATATTATAATTAAACTATTATACGAAAATTTAGAAACGAGGAATGCGAGAGATGTTACAATGCTCAATGAGTTCCTTGATAAGTTGGCATGATTTTGGCTTAATACTAACTCAAATTGACCCATAATAACCTCGATCAAGACTATAATAAATCAACCACAGATACAACACATTAACAAAGCTTTTGGCATGTTGTACGCTATTTCGGCTTATCGTTCGTTCTTTTGACACTTTGTCCGAACTTTTGGTACATCATTCTTTTCTTCGACATGTCGTATATTCAATTGATATATTGATTTTCACATAACATCTAACCTTTCGATCGAATATCCAATATTTCCGGCATGATGTCTGAACCTATAGCATAAAGTTTAATCTATAGGACGTTGACCAATCATTTGGCTTGGCATCCAATTTTTGACATGATAATTTTCCAATACAACGTCCGACTATTTTGTTTGATAATTAGCCCTTCAGTGATCCAAGTCCATGATCGAAATATGTTATTTATATCAAAAACCTAGATAATCCAATAAACTCATCAATTAGTTTTATCATCAAAAAAATTCGAGAATCAACAATCTCTCCCTTTTGATGATGACAACCAATTGATGACAAATTTTAATAAGACTCTCCTATCTATTTGTCACTTTAAAATATTATGATAAACTTGAACTCAAATAATCATATATCCCTTTAAATATATATACTAAATTTTAGTTAAAAGAAATTTGATCTTGTCGATATTATGATTTAATCATTCAAGCACAAAAATTAATATTCAAAAGTTTCAAATTTTAAGTTATAATCATAATTATTTCTGGTTTTAAATTTCAATAATTATCAATGTGTAATATTAATCGAAATATAACTATAAGTTAACCATTTGTATAACAAAAAATTATAAATAAGGCATCATGATTCTTCTTGTTCATGCATAAGTCACCACTTCTCTCCCTTGGTTAATAAAAAAATATGCTTCTCCCCCTTTTATAATAAAAAATATAAGTTATTATTTTTTCGCCTTTGTCATCAATAAAAAGAATAAAGTGATATAGTGGTATTATGGCACTACCTCTTCCCACTTTACATCAATGTTTCAATTGTGTAAAATGAAAATTTGTTTTAATATTATTATGATCTCAATATTATTTTATTGTAGATAAGTTCAAATTATGGATACCGAAAGTTCAATTGATGATGGAGTTTAAACAAGACTACCCTTATATATATATATATATATATATATATATATATATATATATATATATATATATATATATATATATATTTTAAAAATATGATGAACTTGAATACAAAATAATACTTTTTCAATGGTAGTCTTGAATTCAAGTTGAGACTAATTCAATCATGCTGATATTATCATTGCAAACCCAAATATTTAATCAAGCTTCAAAAAAATAATTAACAAAAGTTAGACATGAGTCACCACTAATAAAATGTTATAAAATATCATAAGTCTCTTTGTTTAACATAAGCTAGGCATGAATCACTATTTCTCCCGTTGTGTCATCAACAAAAATATGAGTTATTTCTTCTCCTTTATCATCAACTTACAAGTCATGAATATAAAATAGTCATACAAAATAAATCTTAAGTTTTGAATATTGAAAGATCATGATTCATTTAGATAAATCTTCTTTTTAGTCATCAATAAAAAGAAAAAAATCATAAGAGATTAAATAGTAAAAGGCCTTGATTCATACAAAAAAAAATCTCATGTCATGAATACTAAAAAATCTTGATTGATTTGGATAAATCTCCTTCTTAGTTATTAATAAAAAATAATTATATGAGATCAAATAGTAAAAGGCCTTGATTCATACAACAAAAAAATCTCAAGTCATAAACATCAAAAAGTCAAGTGAAAGACCATAATTCATTTGAATAAATCTTTTTTTTTAGTGAAAAAAAAAGAATCATATGAGAATAAATAGTAAAATATCTTTAATCATGTATTTAGGTTTAATTTGATATAAAAAAGCAGCATTTGCATAATTTTTTTAATAAAGAATGAGCTTGAATATCTTTTTGATGTATCTTCAATAATTGGCTTCTTAGGATATGCATCTATATACTTTTATTCCTTGGATAAGGTCTTTTCGGAAATAGATGTATCTAAGTTGCTTTAGGGAGGAGAATTATCATTTAAATTTAATTTATTAAATTTAAAATTATTATTAAAATCACTTTTCTTAATTTTGAGAAATTCATTAAAAATAACATGAATAGATTCTACAAATAACTAAGGATCTCTTATTGAAAACATAATAAGCTTTAAAGATAGAAGAATATCTAAGAAAGATGTCTTCATCAGATTTTGGATCAAAATTTTTTTAAGACATTATTTTTATTTAAAATAAAATATGTACATCTAAAAAACTTTGAAATATGAAATGTTAGGTCTTTTATTATTCTACAATTCATAGGAAATTTTAGATAAATGAGATCTTATAAGAATCCTTTTCATGATATAGCATGTCATATTAATGGCTTCGACCCAAAAGTATTTGGATAGACTATATTTATTAAGTATGATCATTATATCTTGTAAGCTCATATGCTTTCCTTCAATAACATCATTTTATTATGGATTTTTTAGAGTGGAGAAATTATGGTCATACCTATTCAAATCATAAAATTCTTAAGAATCATGATTTTTTAAATTTACCACCATGATCATTATAAATAGAAGAAATCATAAAATATTTTTTTTATTTTAAACTTATTTATAAAATTTGATAAAATATTTAAAATAATTATTTTTATATGCAAAGAAGTATGTTTAAGTATATCTACTATAATCATCAATAATCACAAAAGAATATTTACTACCCCTAGACTTATGATATCAATAGATGTAAATAGATTCAAGTGAATCAGTTATAATGGTCTAAATATACTTGATTTTTGGGTTTAAAGCTACTTCTTATGCATTTTCCTAGTTAGCGCATATTATAAATTTTATTTTTAATAAATTTAATTTTAGAAATTCTTCTTATAATTTTTTATTTTTAATTTATGAAATTAATTTCATATCAGTAAGTCCTAGTTTCCTATGCCAAAGTCATGCATCATTATTCAAAATTAAAAAATAAGTTGCATCACGAAAATCATCAAGATCAATAGTATAAACATTATTACTTCTTAAAACTATCATAAATTTATTCTTATTTGATATTTTTATAATGCAAGTATGAGATTCAAATTTAACATTATATTACTTATCACAAAGTTTACTAATGTCTATTAAGTTGTGTTTCAAGCCATCTACCGGATGCACATCTTTAATTAAAAGATTTGATTTGTTACCAATATTTCTAATGCCAATGACTTTTTCTATATTATTGTCTCTCAAGGTAAGATATTCTTCATCTCAGCTAGTGAATTTTAAAAAGTTTGTTGAATCTTTAGTTATATGCTTAGCATCAATTATCAAGATACCATCTTTTGCTCCTAGCTCTTGATTGGAGACATACCTAAAAGAAAGAGAGATTTATTCAAGGTACCCATTTAACTTTAGGTTCTTTATGGTTAGATCTATCTTTCTTATATTTTGATTTTAAATTATCTGTAATTCTTTTGGGAACATAAACTAATTTATTATTACTATATTTCTTTAGAGAGCATGCCTAAGCATAGTGATCAAATTTTCCACAAAAGTTACATTTAGCTCTAGGAGAAATATAAAGTATCAATAATTTTGTTTAACAAGAATCATATCAAATGATTTATTTATAATTTTAAAATTTTCTAGTGTTTGTCATAGAAATATATTTTCTTTTTTAAGTGATTCTATATCATCATTACTATTATTTAAGTAATATTATAGTTTTTTATGCAAGTAAGTCATTCTTTCTACTTTTTAAAGCATGTAATTCTAGTGATTTTTGAACTAACTCATTTTTAAGTTCAAGATTAGATAATTCTAAATCTTTACATTTAGCATAAGAAGTACAATATGTTAACATATAGTTATCATACTTATTTTTTAATGTATCAAATCCATTAGCGAGTAAGACATGGTCCTTTTTAGGCATACTATATTTTTTTATCGATATTTTTAAATTCATCATATAAATCTTAAAATGCTTCAAATAATTCATCATTTGATAAAAATATTTCGGGAGAGTCAAATACCTTATTGTTGAAGGTCATTAAGACATAATTTGTCACTTTTTCTTCATTGATTTACTCTTTAACTTGTAACTTAATTCATCCCATGTTGCTTTAAATGCTTTCTTCTTCTTTTGAGTTAACAACTTCTTTTTTAGTTGTAAATACTCATATTTAAAGTGTTCTAGCTTGTTGCACTCATAGCATATGATTGCATCTTTTTTGGGATCACTTTTATTGTTATCTTCTCATCTTGTAGGATTTGTCTTGTTTCTCCTCATGAACTTTTTGAATCTTCTTATAAGGAGTGTGTTATGATTAGTTCAGCACTAAGAGAGAGGGGGGAGGGGTGGTGAATTAGTGTAGTGGTAAAATACGACAAGTTTATGTGTTTTTAAAAAAACCCCATACAATAAAAATCATTTCGATGAAAGCCATTTCGGAAACATGTTAAACTTGAAAGACGTTTGCAAGGATGAGGAAGTAGAGCAAGAGTAAGTAGGATGGTTTGCAAAAAGATAAATATAATAAGTAAATGCAAACCCGATTTTTATAGTGGTTCAGTTATCCGACCTACGTTCACTCCCAATTCCTCTTCACTTGAGACCACTGGCTTTCCACTAGTAGTCTTCCTTCTAACGGGCAAAGACTAACTCCCTTTTATAGCCTTTTCTTACAGGATTTCCTTCACTCTCCCTTAGAGAACACTTTTCACACAAGGAGGAGAGACATTTTGTTTTTACAAGGGTTTCAACAGAATTTTGGCTCCTTTTTCTACTCAATTCTTGCTACCCCAAGCAAGAATACTTGGGGTATTTATAGACCCCAAGAGGATTCAAATTTGGAGCTCAAATTTAAATCACCTCGGATTTTCAAGGTACTAGCGGTACCATAGTCTATCATTGGTGGTACCACTACCAGTTGACTCTGACACTGGACGGTACTGTCACCTAGTTTAACGGTACCATCGCTTGGACACACTGATTTGTCAATATATTGGGCGGTACCATCGCCTAGGTATACTGATCCTAGGTGGTACCATCGCCCAAACCACTTGGAAAACTGCACCTTGGGTGGTTCCACTACCCAGTCTGGTGGTACCACCACTTGGGCATACTGATCTGTTAGTGTACTGGGTGGTACCACCGCCCAATCAGTGATACCATCGCCTAGCTACATTGACCTTAGGTAGTACTATCGCCCAGACCACCTAGGAAACTGCACCCTAGGTGGTTCCATCGCCCTAGTTTGGTGGTGCTACTTCCAAACAGGGTACAGCTACTTGGTTGGACCTTGAGTCCAGCCTAAACGTTTCTGAGTATGGGCCCAATTGGCCCCTAACTGGGTTGGCCCAATTACAACCCAATTAATCTAATCCTACTCCGATCTAGACAGTTATTATAATGCGAATTATAATTAGTTGCTCGGCACATCATTAGTCCATCAGCATTTCGTCCGGTTCTTCGGCGCATCGTCCTCTCTTGTGGCCTATTGCCCAATCGGTAGTTGACCTCTACAACTCTAATTTTCTTAGCGCAACTCCACTTTTTTTAGCTTGATGCATGATTTCTTTATCTAAAGCCTTTTGTCGATCATCAACCGTCGACCGGACCTCTGGCTCGACATCCAATCTCCTAACGTGTTCTCCTCCAATGCAACATTGATTCTTCCTACATCAATTGTCTAATCCTGATCGAGAGTATACCTACATGACTTAAAATGTAATTAGATAAATAAAACATGATCAATTAGTTTCATCATCAAAATATGAGATTCAATAATCTCCCCCTTTTTTATGATGATAACTAATTAATGATGGAATTAACCTTAACTCTCAAAGTTTAAACAAACTCCCCCTATCAATATGCCATATTGATAGGACCCTTGGCTTTCAAAAAATCCAAGTAACATATCATCAAAAATATCATGCAATATTTCAAAATAATCAATCATTACAATGCATGAGATCATTAATCTACTTCTCCCCCTTTGTCATCAACAAAAAAAAGAGAAGTTGCTGTTGAATCTCGGATTTTGATGATGAAACTAATTGATTGTGTTTTATTATCTAACTGTGTTTTGAGTTATGCAGGTCTACTATCGATCAGAATTAGATAGTTGACACTGGAGGAATTGACATTGTGCTGGGTGATCACGTCAGGATATTGGATGTCGAGCCAGAGGTTTGGTCGACAATTGACAGAAAGCTTTGGACATCGGGCATCGGGCCAAGAAGAGCATATTGCACCAAGGATATCGAGGTTGCGGAGGTCAATTGTCGATTGGGCATCAAAATGCAAGAGAGGATGATGCGTCAAAGAATCAGACGAAGCGCCGACCAATGACGTGCCAAGCAACAGAATGTCAATTCGCATTGTAATAATTATTTAGATCGAAGTAGAGTTTTGGTTTGTGTGTGCAGGATTAACTACGATAACGATGAAGACATAAAGTAAAATAAAGTATCGGAAGACAAGTGTGATGGATCGTTGGGAGTTCAAGAGTTCGACGGAAGTTTGAAGATTCGTTGGGAGTGCTATCGGAACTGGCCCAGAATAAGTAGGGAGCTTGCCAAAGGGTTTTCGAAAGTTCACCGAAAGGTTTATTAGAAGTTCATAGAGCTTGCCAAGAAAGATTGGAGCTTGCCAAAAAAGCTCGTTGGAACTCGCCAAGATCATCGTGAAGTCCAAGAGCTTGTCGGGAGTCCACAGAATGGTTTCCGAGGGTTCATCGGAAGACCGCCAAAAGTTCATCGAAAGCTCACCGGAAGAAGTCTTGACTTGTCGGACTTTGTAATAGCTTAGAAAATATCTTTAATTTCGTAGTTAGCATGATAATTTGGGATAGGATTAGGTGTTAATCCTATAACCCAAGTAGGGGCCACATGGGCCTTGTTTCGGACTGGTTTGGGCCAAGTTTAAGACCCAACCAGTGAGCTGGAATGTGCTTGGCATTAGCACCGCCTAGGCTGGGGTGGTGGCATTGCCCAATACCCGAGAGCCCAAACGGTGGCACCACCCAGTATACTATCAGTATATGACACTAACAAGCGATGGCACCGCCACTAACAGGCGGTGGCACCGCTAGCACCAAAAAAACCGAAAGTAATTCAAATTTGGGCTCCAAATTTGAATTCTCTTGAGGCCTATAAATACGTCTCTCATCCATGGATCAAATACATACAAAAACTGAGAAAGAAGAAGGGAAAAACTTGTTGAAATTATGTCAAAACCTTCCCTCTTATTCTAAAGTGTGATCTAGCCTTAGATTTCTCCTTGTAAGGGTTACCTTGTAAGGGTTACCTTCTAAGCCCATCAAAATGAGAGATGTTGTAAGGGAGTTCATCCTTGCCCGTTGGAAGGAGGATAGCTAGTGAAAAGCCAGTGGCCTCAAGTGAAGAGGAATCGGGAGTGGACGTAGGTCATATGACCAAACCACTATAAATCGGTTTACATTTATATTCTTGTAATTTATTTTACTGCAAACCATCTTCACCTTGATGCTCTACCTTCTCATCTCCTTCTTACGAATCAATTTACTTCTAAAGCATCTTTCATTGCAGATTTAATCGAAGCATCATTTTCAACATAGGAAGTTTCTAAAAGTTGTTTTAAATCATCGAATTTATTATTCTTAACCGCTGCACTAATTCACACCCCCTCCCCCCTCTTAGTACTGCTCGATCCCTAAAAATTGGTATTAGAGCCTCGTTATTTCTTATTCGGATTTACACTTGTGAGAAATGGCTCTTCATGGCTTTCAAGAGGGCTTTTTGGTTGTTCATCCACCGTTCTTTAACGGATCGGACTACACTTATTGGAAAACTCGAATGAGAGTTTTCTTGCTTTCAATGGATTTAGATTTATGAAACATTGTTGAAAACCATTTTTAACTTCCCTCTAAACCGACGAACGAATGGTCAGATTTGAAGAAAATGTCTTTTTCTTTGAATGCTAAGGCTATGAATGTCTTATTTTGCGCTCTAGATAAAACTGAGTTCAATCGGATTTCTTCATGCGAAACAGCTTTTGATATTTGACACACACTTGAAGTCACACACTAAGGAACGAGTAGAGTCAAAGACTCAAAAATTAATATTTTGATGCACGATATTAAGCTTTTTCAAATTAAACCAAGCGAAACTATCGGTGACATGTACACCCATTTCACGGATGTCGTCAATAGTTTAAAAAGTCTTAGTAAATCTTTTTCAAGTTTTGATTTAGTAAACAAGATTTTAAGATCTCTTCCAAAAGGGTGAGATCCAAAAGTAATGGCTATACAAAAGGCTAAAAAATTTAAATGATTTATCTCTTGAAAAACTCATTGGGTCTTTAATGACCTATGAAATGGCATTCTTGGAACACAATGAACTCGATGAACACATGAACCACCTTCCAAAGAACAAAGGATTTGGCACTTCGGACTATAAAATGTCACTTGAGTGATGACTCAAGTGATGAGGACAATGTTGAGGACATTGGACATTTAACATTAAAATTTAAAAAGTTCATTAAACAAGAATTGAAAAACACAAATGAACTTAAAAAGAACACCAACTCTTGCTATAAACGTAAGAAGCCGAAGAGCTCCAAAGATGAGCACACAAAGGAAAAGAGAAAGAGGCCAAAGAAGAAGGAAGAACTCTAAGAAGATTCAAGTGCATCCGAAGGTGAAATGGTAAACTATGCCTTATCGGTTTTTGACAATGAGGTAAGAAACTCACCCAAGTTATTTTTACCTTATTTTGAAATTACATGATGTTTTTCATGAGTGCTTAATTTAGTTGGTAGGAAATAAAAATTATTTTTGAAAATTATATTATGCTTCTTTTTAGCAATTTTAAAAAATTAAAAATTGATCATAAAAATTATATTGTTAAAGTTTCATGCATGTTATGATTCAAAATTATGAATGATGTATGCAACATTATGGATGATAATTACATGATGTGTGATAATACAATTTTATGCATATGCTTTTCATATCAATTTTTGACTTTAAACATGATACATATCTATGGATGAATTTCTTGAAAATCTTTTGATGATAGATGTTTGTATCATACTTATGATTTAAAATCTTCTATTTTGGATAAATGGTTTTTGGCTTTAACGAAATTTGTTTCGGATTTATATGATGGTGGCTTTCATATGATAACTTGAATATACTTATATGAAATATATAAAACACATAAAAAGGAAAGCGTATGATCATAATAAATTCATGAATCTTAATGATTTTATATTGCTTTTGATTTCAAACTAGATGCATGATTTTTGACACAAAATTAGCTGTCATGATAGTCACATATTTTATGATAATGCTTGCACACCAAATAGGATTAAAAGATAGAAGCAAGCATATTGATGATTTCGCTTTCAACATAATGCATGACCTTTTACATAAAAATTAAAAATTTGCTATCATTTTTTATGTATTTAGTCTTGACGGTTTTATGATGAAACTTATGTCTCATTTTTTGATGTTGAAACATATTTTCATAAAAGACTTGCGCACACCTTATGAAATCATCCTTGATAATGATGAAATGAAAATATTAAAAGGATGTTATCATACTTGAAAGTTATGGAATCATGCTTAATGATTTGTTTTAAGAAATTTGCCTTTTCACTTTTGAATGTGATACTCATTTTTATTATAGACAAAGGCATGCTTACATGAAGTAAATCATAAAAAGAAAATGTATGATCTTGAAAATTTTTCTATCTCTAGAGTTTTCAATTTTTGATGAAAGACAAGTGATGAATTCATTTATGAGCTTGTATGAATCTCGAAAGTAATTTTGCTGAAGAGCTTGAAGTTGATGAATTGAATTTAAATTTTTACTCATGACTCTTCTCTTGATCTCTTAGAATCATGACTTTTTGAGATGTTTATAATGCTTGAATCAAGTTCTAAAAGATTTCATTTTTCTATAAAGATATTTTATTGAAATCATAATCTTAACAATTATAACATGAAGTTCTTTATATATGTCAAGATCATTTATCATGCTTCTTCCGGTTATCAAAAGAAAAATTTTCATATAAAATGCAACTTATCTTTTGATTTCTTGGAACTTAAATACTTGAATTTTTATGAATTTATAATCTTGATATCTTTAATGATGAATTATTATTAAAAGGGCATGTCACATGAATTATGTTCTTGTTGATTCTCTTAAGCTTTGATGTCATATCTTTCATGACTTAGAAATGACATGATTATTTTGGCTTGCATGCCTTATGTGATGATGAAAATTAATTTGCTCTATGATGAATCTTGAATCATGACTTGATCTATGAGAATGCTATATTTTTTATGTATCATGATTCTTGGTTGTATATCCTTTATCATGAATTGAAAATTGATGATAAAGAAAATATTTGTGAATCATGATATGTTTAGAATTTGTTTTAAAATCATGATCTTGATCTTGATTAAAAAAAATAATTATGAAACATGAATGACATCCTTTGGTATTGATCTTTGTTGATTTTTCATATTGATACCCTTCATGACTTTGATTTCTTTACATTTTTGCCTTGTATGCATCATGTGATAACTAATGTATATTTTGATGCAAATGTATTTGAAAGTGAATGTAAAGAAAACTTTGTATATCCTCCCTTCTTTTTGACAAAAACAAAAGAGAAGTTAGCTTGCTAGCTTGTGTATTACAAGAAAGAAATATTGCTAGCATGTGCATCACAAAGCAAAATAGCTAGCTTGTTGGCTTGAATGTTGAATTCATACTCATGACTTAAATTTTGATAATAAAAACACTTATGTCAATATTTGTTTCTAATATCTCATTTGCCATTTTGATGAAAAGGGAAATCAATTACAACATTGCATCTTCCCTTCTTTTTGAGAATAATAAAGGGGAAGAAAAATTGCTAGCTTGCCCGTTGAAAAAGAAAGCAAAACTTGCAAGCTTGCTCTTCTCAAAAGAAAAGAAAGAAATTACAAAATTACATGCATATCGCAAAGGAAGCAAAGAAAGTGTAACTTGTACATCTTTAAATACTATTTCCTTGCACTTCTCAAAGGAGAAAAACTTGAGATCATGAATACCATCACAACAAGTGTTATCTTACATATCTTGAAACTTGCTATGATTGAATGGTATGATTGGATGTTGTATTGCAAAGCTATGCTTAAATATTGTATGATGTGATTAATAGCTAGTGTTGCAAAACTTCCATATCTTTTAAACTAGCTATGATGCAACTTCTCCTTTTTGTTGATGACATAGGGGAAGAAGTAGATTGATGACTTCATATATTGAATTGATATTTTATATATTTGCATGATGATTTGATATTTCTCATAACATGTGATGAATGTTGCTTGGATTTGAGATAATTCAAGTGTTCTATCAATGGCATATTGATAGCGGGAGTTTGGTTAAACTCTGGGGAGTTATGGTTAACTCCGTTAGTCATCAATTAGTTGTCATCATCAAAAAGGGGGAGATTGTTGAATCTCAGATTTTGATGATGAAACTAATTGATTATATTTTATTGACTAACTGCGTTTTGAGTTACACAGGTCTACTATCAATTAGGATTAGATAGTTGACATTGGAGGAATTGACGTTGCACCGGGTGATCATGTCAGGATATTGGATGTCGAGCCAGAGGTTCAATCGATAATCGACAGAAGGCTTTGGACGTCGGGCATCAGGCCAAGAAGAGCGTGTTGCACTAAGGATATCAGGATTGTGGAGGTCAACTGTCGATTGGGTAACAAAACACAAGAGAGGATGACGTGCCAAAGAATCGAATGAAGCACCGACCAATGACGTGCCGGGCAATAGAATGTCAATTCACGTTGTAATAATTGTCTAGATTGAAGTAGAGTTTGTTAATAGATAAGATTTCCTCAACTGCATGAGGAAATCTCGATGGACAGTTGAGGAAAATCCTCTCTTCTTCCTTTCTTCCTATGTATAAATAAGGCTTTGTCAAGCTACATTCAATGCATTCTTATTTTTACAATTCAATTCAACATGGTATCAGAGCCCTTGTATTAAGCAAGAGCTTTTTTTTTCCTTCCGCTGTCCAGCGATAGTGTCGACACACCCGGCCGTCTCCTCCTCTCGCTGCTGTGTCTCCTCCTCTCGCTGCTGCGCCAACCAGCAGACAGCAGGACATCCGAGGAGTTTTTCTTCCTCAACTACGATCGGTGTTCTGCTTTCTTCTCCGGCGGCATTCCCTATGCCCATTCCGCCACAGCTACGAGATCGCCACCCAGCGATCGCAGAAAGCCCTCGACAGCGTTGTCCACCACCACTACCAGCCTCTTTCTTGGCAGAAGCAGAGCACTCTCTGCCTCGGCAGCCGCTCCTCATCCTGCTCAAGCGAGAAAGGGCTGCCGCCGAGTTTTCGAGCCGAAGTCCTCGGCATCTCTACAACTGCCGTCGGCCTTGATCCTCCGATTGAGCGTGGTCCATTTCGAGCAGATTTCAGAAACAGAGCAGCTTGTTGGCGATCACCTCCGGCCTCTTCATCTTGCTCATCATCGTTCGCAAAAAGGGTCAGCCTCGCGCTCCCTCTGGTCGGCCACCAATTCTTGAGTGTCGGTCATCCCCACCACTTCTGCCTCCTACAGAACCAGGATGACAGACGTCACGAATGGGGCCGGAGACGGCGCGAGGGACTCATCATCTTCTTGCAGTCTCGGTGCTCTTTCCCTCCTTCCCCCTCTCCACCGCCGTCGTTGCCAGCGACCATTGACGCTGTTGCTTCCTTAAACCGCTGCAGCCAGCGTGCGGTGTGACACAAATAGGACAGCACCACTGATCTCCGCCTCGGCGCTCTCTTTTCTGACGAGAACGCTCTCTCCTCTACCGTCAAACTCCACCGAACGGTGCGATCTGCACCGGTTGAGTCTTCGACGCCTGTTCTGCACCAAGCAAATCAATCAGGCGGGGTGACAGCGGTTTCCTTCTCCTTACGACCCATCGAAGCTGACGCCATCGTATCATCAAATGGCTTCATCATCTACTTCCAATACTCCAATCGTTGTCCCTGCAGGGAACAATAGCAGTTCTCAACCTCCAAGCCTCATCACTATCAATGCTGCGGCATTCATTCCTTTCAAGTTATCCAAAAGCGGAAATTATACATATTGGCATGCCCAATTTTCTAATCTTCTATTTGGATATGACCTTATAGGTTACATCAACGGCTCTCTTCATTGTCCGCCTGCAGTACTCAACATTCCAGGAGGATCTAGTCCAATACCAAATCCAGCTCACAAACTGTGGTTACGTCAAGACCGTCTCATCCTCTAAGCCATTCAAGCCTCAGTCGCTGGGTCCGTCGCCCCACTAATATCTTCATGTATGACTGCTATAGAAGCATGGTCCAAGTGGCAAATGACATTGGCAAATCGCTCGCGTACTCGCATGCTCGAACTCTTATCCAATCTGATGAAAATGAAACAAGAGGGAAGTAATATTATTGATTACTTACAAAATATCAAAGTTATCATTGATGACTTGACTTTGATAGGTCATTCCCTCAGTGAAGAAGAAGTCCTCGTTCATACCCTTAATGGCCTAGGGGACGAATACAAAGAATTGGCAGCCGCAATTCGAGCACGCGACTCTCCAATATCATTCGAAGAACTTTATGACAAGTTGACTGACTACGAGACATATTTGAAGCGTGATGATAGGCTGTCCGGACCAACTATCACAGCTCAAGTTAGTCATAAATCCAAGAGGAAGAGCAACCAATACAATAAGCACGTCAATCAAGGTCCGACAAAGCTGCCTCCTGACCCTATGGGTTCCATACCAAACCCCTCTCATCCACATTATCAACACTTTCATCCTCATCGTCAAGGTGATAACCCCTATAATCATCAGCCCTTGCGTTCTGACCTTAGCGGCCATCGCCGAATCATTTGTCAGTTGTGTGATAAAGTCGGACACTCCGCGAAAGTCTGTCGCTCTCGACCTCGACTTCCTGCTCCAACACAGTGGCCTCAAGCCAATCTCACAACTACTCCGACAACTAGTCAACCCAATTGGATTGTGGACTCCGGTACATCACATCACATCACCTTCGATCTTTAAAACTTGTCTGTCCACAACAACCTTCACACTTGATGATGTTTTATGTGCACCTCACATCAAATGAAACCTCATTTCTGTCTCTCAATTCTGCAAGCAAAATAATACCTCAATTGAATTTTTTCCTGACTCCTTTCTTATCAAGGATTTGAGCACGGGGGCATCCTTAGTCCAAGGCCAGAACAAAGACAATATTTATGAGTGGCCATCCGCTTCGCAAATAACCCACCCTAATGTTCACTCCTTAGTTGCAGCTCCAGTTGATGTGTGGCATCAACGTCTTGGTCATCCCTCGTCTCTTATTCAGCAAAAGTTACTTTCTCATTATTCACTTCCTACATCTACTATCAACATTTTAACTTATTGTGATGCTTGTCATAGCAATAAAAGTCATAGACTACCTTTTGGAACATCTTCTATATCTTGTTCTAAACCTTTTGAAATTATTTATACTGATGTTTGGGGTCCTGCCCTAACCCTTTCTTTTGACAAGTTTCGATTTTATGTTATTTTTGTTGACTATTTCACTAAGTACACATGGTTATATCCCCTCCATCATAAATCTGAAGTTTCAACTGTCTTTACCAACTTTAGAAAGTTGGTCGAGAATTTCTTTCAGTCTTCCATTAAAACAGTTTACTCTGATGGCGGAGGCGAATATCAAGCCCTCGCATCCTGTCTTGCAGCTTGTGGTATACAACACCTCAAGTCACCTCCTCATACTCCCCAATTAGTTGGTTCTGCTGAGTGCAAACATCAACATATAGTTGAAACTGGGCTCATACTTCTACATCAGGCCTCGTTGCCATCAACTTTTTGGACAGCAGCCTTTCAAACCACCATCTATCTAATTAATCATATGCTCACTCTAGTCTTACAATACAAGTCACCATTTGAGAAACTATTCCACAAGCTTCTAAATTTTCATAAACTCAAAGTCTTTGGTTGTCTATGTTATCCGTGGCTACGTCCTTATGCCTCACATAAGCTTACACCACGATCTAAGCCCTGTATTTTTATTGGATACTCTCTTGAATATAATGCTTTTCGATGCTATGAGCCACAAACCCAAAAAGTCTTTCTGTCATGTCACGTTATTTTTGTGGAGTCTTCTTTTCCTTTTCAAAATCATGAGTACCCTACCATGCAAGCTACTCTGACAAACACACATCACTGGAGCATCTACTCAACCCTGTCATATGAACCTCCCACAACACCATCCAATCCTAACCCTCCTGGTCAGTACACTCCTCTTGTTCAATAGCTCCTCCCTACCCCTCCAATCCCTTCTTCACAAGTCTCTCCTATTAATGAAACAATACCCTCCGCTACCTCGTCAGGTGCTATTGAAGTACAGCAGCCTAGTCCACTTGATCTCAATGACTCACCACTGACTATGCCAACAACCCAACCTACCACTTATGTAGCTCCTAGCCATCATATGATAACACGCTCCAAAAGTGGTATTGTTAAACCACGTCAAGTTCTTGATCTACATGCCATAACAAACTCTTCCCTTGAAGCTAATGAACCCACCATAATTAATCAAGCGTAAAAATCTCCACACTGGCGTAAAGCCATGTGTGAAGAATATGATGCTCTTCTTCATAACTCTACATGGACCCTAGTTCCCTCTTCTCACACACAAAACATCATCGGGTGTAAATGGGTCTTTCGAATTAAGCGGAACCCAAATGGATCTATTGCTAGATATAAAGCACGTCTAGTTGCCAAAGTATTTCATCAACGACCTGGTGTTGACTTCACAGAGACATTCAGCCCAGTTGTCAAACCAACAACAATACAGCTTATCTTGAGCTTGGCTATCTCAAAAGGCTGACATATACGATAATTGGATGTTAACAATGCCGTTTTACAATGGACTCTAACTGAAGATGTCTTCATGCAGCAAACCCTTGGCTTCGTTCATCCACAATATCCAAGGCATGTTTGCAAGCTACAAAAGGCTATTTATGGACTTCATCAAGCTCCAAGAGCCTGGTATAATGAACTTGGTACATTTTTAACATCAACGGGTTTCCTCAATTCCAAATCTGATACCTCGTTATTCCTACGACAACATCATGAAAACACCATATATCTTCTGGTGTATGTAGATGATATTGTTATCACAGGAAATAATCTTTTGAAAATCCAGGCATTCTTAAAGTAACTAGTCGTTCGATTCTCTCTCAAAGATCTAGGCACCTTGAGCTACTTTCTAGGAGTGGAAGCCACATTCACCTCTTCAGGTCTTTTTCTATCACAAAGAAAGTATATTCAAGATTTATTATCAAAGATAAATATGCAGGATGCTAAAGAGGTTGCCACTCCCCTCTCTACTAGTGAGTCACTGAAACTTTGTGATGGAAGTCCTGCTACGGACTCTACTCAATACCGGCAAATACTTGGCTCCTTACAGTACTTGGCTCTCACACGTCCAGACATTTCATTTGCAGTCAATAAATTATCACAATTCATGCATCGACCATCTACAATACATTGGTTTGCGGTCAAACGAATTTTGTAATATCTTAAGAGGACTCTCAATCATGGCCTCTTTCTCCGCAAACACACCCCACTTCATCTTCATGCCTTTGCTGATGCTGATTGGGCAGGAAATTATGATGATAGAATGTCCACGTCTGGGCATATTATATTTCTTGGAGCTAATCCAATTAGTTGGAGTTCTAAGAAACAAAAGACAGTTGCCCGATCCACAACTAAAGCTGAATACCGTGCCATCGCCATGGCTATTGCTGAAATAAATTGGATCACAAATCTGCTCAAGGAACTCAACATCAACTCTACCTTTCCTCCTACAATATACTGCGATAATATTGGAGCTATCTATTTATGTGCCAATCCAGTATTTCACTCATGTATGAAGCATATTGCCATTGACTTCCACTTCATACGAGATCAAGTTGTCAGACATCAACTACGTGTTTCTCACATACATACGGCTGATCAACTAGCAGACTCACTTACGAAGCCTCTCGCTCATAAATTATTTTCATTACATCGGTCCAAGATCAGTGTCCTTGACAGAAGCACGATCTTGCGGGGGCATGTTAATAGATAAGATTTCCTCAATTGTCCGAGGAAATCTCGGTGGACAGTTGAGGAAAATTCTCTCTTCTTCCTTTCTTCCTATGTATAAATAAGGCTTTGTCAAGCTACATTCAATGCATTCTTGTTTTTACAATTCAATTCAACAGAGTTTTGGTTTATGTGTGCAGGATTAACTACGATAATGATGAAGACATAAAGCGAAATAAAGTATCGGAAGACAAGTGTGATGGATTGTTGGGAGTTCGAGAGTTCAACGGAAGTCCGAAGATTCATTGGGAGTGTTGTCGGAACTAGCCGAGAACGAGTAGGGAGCTTACCGAAGGGTTTTCAGAAGTTCGTCGGAAGGTTCGTTGGAAGTTCTTAGAGCTTGCCAAGAAAGATCGGAGCTTGCCAAAGAAACTCGTTGGAACTCGCCAAGATCATCGTGAAGTCCAAGAGCTTATCGGGAGTCTACAGAATGGTTTTTGAGGGTTTGTCGGAAGATCGCCGGAAGCTCGCCAGAAGAAGTCTTGACTTATCGGACTTTGTAATAGCTTAGAAAATATCTTTAATTTCATAGTTAGTATGATAATTTGGGTTAGGATTAGGTGCTAATCTTATAACCCAAGTAGGGGCCACATAGGCCTTGTTTCGGACTGGTTTGAGGCGAGTTTAAGGCCCAACCAGTGAGCTGGAATATACCCGGCGGTGGTATCGCCCAGGAGCCGAGAGCCCCAGCGGTGGCACTGCCCAGTACCCGAGAGCCCAGGCGATGGCACCATCGGGCTGGGCGGTGGCACCGCATAGTACACTGTCAGTATTTGACACTGACAAGCAGTGGCATTGCCATTGACAGGTGGTGGCACCGCCAACACCAGGAAAACCAAAAGTGATTCAAATTTGGGCTCCAAATTTGAATCCTCTTGAGGCCTATAAATACCCCTCTTATCTATGGATCAAATACACATAAAAACTAAGAAAGAAGAAGGGAAAACCTTATTGAAATTATATCAAAACCTTCCCTCTTATTCTAAGTATGATCTAGCCTTGAAGAGGGTTAAGAGGCCTTATAAGGGTTACCTCCTAAGCCCATCAAAAGGAGAGGTATTGTAAGGGAGTTCATCCTCGCCTGTTGGAAGGAGGATAGCTAGTGGAAAGCCGGTGGCCTCAAGTGAAGAGGAATCGGGAGTAGATGTAGATCGTATGACCGAACCACTATAAATCGATTTACATTTATATTCTTGTAATTTATTTTACTGCAAACCATCTTCACCTTGATGCTCTACCTTCTCATCTCCTTCTTACGAATCAATTTACTTCTAAAGCATCTTTCGTTGCGGATTTAATCGAAACATCATTTTCAACATACGAAGTTTTTGAAAGTTGTTTTAAATTACCAAATTTATCATTCTTAACTGCTGCACTAATTCACCCCCCTCCCCCCCTCTTTTAGTGCCCCGCTCAATCCCTAACAGTTGCATCTAGCTAGTTTGAAAGATATGCAAATTTTTACAATCATACTAGCAAAATTCATAATATTCAATCATAGCAAGTTTTAAATTCATGCAAGTACAACAAATTTTCACTTGCTTTATGAGATGTGCAAGTTTTCACTTTTTCTAGGCAAGATAGCAATTTTTCTTCTCTTGAGATTGCAAGCTTACAATCAATTTTGGTTCCTTTGCAATGTTTTAACGATACGCTGGCAACTAGTTTCTTTTTTTTTTCTTCCTTTTTGAAGTATGCAAGCCAGCAACTTTTTCTTCCCCTTTGTTATTGTCAAAATGAAGTGGAGGAATACAATGTTTGCAAGATTTTTCATCAACTTTTCATATCAATTATAAATTTGCATCAATAAATATACATCAATCTTTCAATTATCACATGATGCATACAAAGAAATATCAAAACATAGGGAAAAAAATCTATTTAATCATACTAAATTTCAATCGTTGATGTCAAAGCCCTAAAAAGTCATCAAGATCAAATGAAGATTTTGAGTATCAAATAAAGAGATAAAAAAATCAATTCATGCATTCAAACCCTCATTACTCAATAAGTCATGATTCCAAAAAGAATAAATTTGTGATTTCGAGAGAGAAGAGTCATGAATAATAAAAAAATTCAATTTATCAATTTAAAAATCATCAAGATTAATTTCATGATTTAAGAGATTCACATGAATTTATATTTAAAATACATCTTAAGTCATAAACACGAATCAAGTATTCGTCAAATCCGAAATCATCATCAAAATCACATTCAAGAAATTTATAAATGACAAGTATAGATTCATGAATTTCTTGTTGCAAATTGATAAGATTGAGAGAGAGAATTGTGTTTCATTTTTATGTGTTTCATTGATAAGATTGATTTGCCTCTTATAATTATGTCTTTGCCTAACAAGTACCAACGTTCAAAAGTGAAAGACAGATTCTGTCATAAAGATCTTTAAGTCGAAAGATATAACATATTAATCATAATAACAAACTTTTATAGTCAAGATATTCATCATTTTTAACTTATTCAATTTGACAAATTTGCCAAAACTTTAAAGATAGAAAATTTTTACAAAAACATTTCTTGTTTTATATGTTTCAATTCATGCAATTTGGTCTCACATAGAAGTATTCAAAATTTTCATACGAGAGCCAAGCATCAAGTCAAAAACTGAAATCATACACATACATTTAACATTTTCATCATCAAGTATGATTTCATAACGTATATTCAAATTTTTCATTCGAAAGCCATGTATCACCATATAAATCAAAAATTATCATCAAAATCTTTCATTCAGAAATTTTATTTAGAAAAATATAGATTGATTACATGTAAGCATGCTCAAGTCCTTTTTCTATAAAAGATGTGCATCAAGTTTAAAATCAAAAAGGTGATTTCATCATCAAACCCATCAAGACCAAACATATCGAACATAAAACATCATGATAGCACATTTTCCCATTTTTATGCATTTTATTTCATGTGATTGATATCATACGAGTATATTCAATTTTTATATAAAAACCAAGCATCATGTTGAAAACCAAAATCATCAATATAAATGTTCGTGGATTTAATCTTGTTAGGTGTATTATCATAAGTCATGCAATCATTATTCATATTTTTAATTTTCAAATATTATTAGAAGGAAAAGCATAATATAATTTTTAAAAATAATTTTTATTTCCTACTAAATTAAATAACTCATGAAAGGATCATGTAATTTCATAGCAACGTAAAACATTTCAGGTAGTTACTTACCTTATTGTCGAATGCTGTCAAAGCACAATTTGCATTTTCATCTTCTTTCTTCTTCATTTTTGTATGCTCGTCTTTGGAGCTATTCAGTTTTTTGCGTTCATAGCAAGAGTTGGTGTTCTTTTTAAGTCCATTTGGTTTTTCAATTCTTGTTTAATAAACTTATTAAATTTAATAGTGAAGAGTCTAAGGTCATCATTGTCATGATCACTTGAGTTATCACTCAAGTGGTACTCTTTTGTTCGAAGTTCCAAACACTTCCTATTCTTTAGAAGGTGATTCTCATGTTCATCAAATTCAAGAGTCATTTCATAAGTCATTAAAGACCCGATTAATTCTTCAAGAGAATAAATGTTTAAGTCTTTAGACTCTTATATAGCCATTTTTTTGGATCCCAACTCTTTGGAAAGGACCTTAAAATTTTGTTAACAAGATCAAAACTCGAAAAAATTTTACCAAGATTTTTTAAACTATTGACAACATCCGTGAAACGAGTATACATGTCACCAATAGTCTCGCTTGGTGCCATTCAAAAAACCTCAAAATCATGCATTAGAAGATTTACTTTCGAGTCTTTAACTCTACTAGTGCCTTCGTGCGTGATTTCAAGTGTGCGCCAAATATTGAAAGTCGTTTCACAAGTAGAAATATGATTAAATTCGGTTTTATCCATATAGCAAAATAAGACATTCATAGCCTTTGCATTTAAAGAAAAAGATTTTTTCTTAAGTTCATTCATTCCTAGGTTTAGAAGGAGTTTGAAATTCATTTTCAACAACGTTCCATAAATCTAAATCTATTGAAAGCAAGAAAACTCTTATTCAAGTTTTCCAATAAGTGTAGTCTAACCCGTTAAATGGGGGAGGGTTAATTCCAATCAAAAAACCCTCTTGAAATTCAAAAAGAGCCATTTCTCTTGAGTGTAAATCCAAATGAGAAATATTTGACTCTGATACTAACTGTTAGGATCAATTCAGCACTAAGAGGGGGGTAGTAAATTAGTGCAGCGGCAAAATATGATAAGTTTGTGCATTTTTAGAAAACCCTATACAATAAAAATCATTTCGATGAAAGCCATTTTAGAAATGTGTTAAACTTGGAAGACATTTGCAAGGATGAGGAAGTACAGCAGGAGTAAGTAGGATGGTTTGTAGAAAGATAAATGTAATAAGTAAATGCAAACCCAATTTTTATAGTGGTTCGGTCATCCGATATACGTCCACTCCCGATTCCTCTTCACTTGAGGCTATATGCTTTCCACTAGTAGTCTTCCTTCCAATGAGCGAAAACTAACTCCCATTTATAGCCCTTTCTATAGGATTTTCCTCACTCTCCCTTAGAGTATACTTCTCACATAAGGAGGAGGGATACTTTGTCTTTACAAAGGTTTCAATAGAATTTTGGCTCCTTTTTGTGCTCAATTCTTGCTACCCCAAGTAAGAACACTTGGAGTATTTATAGACCCAAAGAGGATTTAAATTTGGAGCCTAAATTTAAATCACTTTGTATTTCTAGAGTACTGGCGGTACCATCGCTTTTCACTAACGGTACCACCGCTTGTCATTGGCAGTACTACTGCTAGTTGACTTTGATATTGGGCGATACCACCACTTGGGCACACTAATCTATTAGTGTACTAGGCAATACCACTACCCAATCAGCGGTACCATTGCCTAGGTACACTGACCTTGGGCAGTACCACTGCTCAGACCACTTGGGAAACTGTACCCTAGGGAGTTCCACTGCCCCAATTTGGTGGTGCCATTGCCAGACAGGGTACAACTACTTGGTTGGGCCTTAAGTTCGGCCCAAACCTGCCCGGGTACGAGCCCAAGTGGCCCCTAACTAGGTTGGCTCAATTAAAATCTAATTAATCTAATACTACTCCGATCTAGATAATTATTACAATGTGAATCATAATTAGTTACCTGACACGTCATTGGTCCATCGGTGTATCGTTCGGTTCTTTGGCGCATCGTCCTCTTTTGTGGTCTATTGCCCATCAACAATTGACCTCCGCAACTTCGATCTTCTTAGCGCAACTCCGCTCTTCTTAGCCCGATGTCCGATTTCTTTGTTCGAAGCCTTCTGTCGATCGTCGATCGGACCACCAGCTCGACGTCCAATCTCCTGACGTGTTCTCATCTGACACAACGTCGATTCTTCTTGCGTCAATTGTCTAATCCTGATCGAGAGTAGACTTGTGTGACTTAAAATGTAGCTAGATAAACAAAACACAATCAACTAGTTTCATCATCAAAATCTGAGATTCAATAGTATCATATCATCATTATCATTCCTTGAGCTTTCGCTCGACTAGTATTTTTTGGATTTAAGTGCAATATCATTCCTTTTCTTTAGAAGTTTTTTTTTTCATCATGTACTTTATAAGTTATTTCATAAGTCATTTCTCATGAGTTCTTTATGAGGAAAATTGTCTGGGTGTTTAGCTTTTTGAATTATCGTTATCTTTGGATCCCAACTTTTGAGAAAATATTTCAAAATCTTACTAATTTAATATTAGTATAATTTTTACTAAGAGCTTTTAAACTATTAACAACATCCATAAAATAGATGTACATGTCATCAATAAATTTGTTTGGTTTCATTTTAAATAATTCATATTTGTAAATCAAAAGATTAATTTTAAATTTTTTTATTCTATTTGTGTCTTCCAAATATCATGTGCAATGTCACAATAAGAATATAGTGATATAAGAGAGAAACTCCTTTTTATCATTTTTTTTATTTCTTTCATAATTTAATTCTTGTAATTATCTATATTTGAAAATAGATCCTCATATTATAAATTGATCCTCATAAATAATTCAAAAATAAGGAATATTATATTTGTCCTCCCCTCGATCAAACCCCTCGTGTTAGCCGAGCTAACCCCCATAAGTCTCCATGTTGAAGGTTTGTTTGATAAGATAGAGATAACTTTTTATGCGTGACCTAGCAGTTCACATATACGAGCCCATGGAAGGCTCGTGATGACGAACTAGAGCTTATAAGTGGACTACTAACCACGGAAGACTTAATGCATGTCTTGCAGTGAAATCGAGGGATCATGCACTTGATATTGTTGAGGGAGATAATTGACACTAGAACTCGAAGTCAACATTGATGTTAGTCAAAATTTTTTGCAAACTTTAAGTGTCAAAGCTAGATTTGGTTGAAAATTTTATAAAAACTATATAAATGGTAAACTGGATAAAACTTCTTTAATGCTCGTCAAAGTTGAAAAGAGTAGATGAACTAATAGTTATATGAAGATTCCCCATAGTGGTCTCTTATAACAGACTAGAATAAGTGGAAGTCAATTCATGGAGCAGTTATGCAAAATCTACAAGATTATTGTGTTATTCAAATATAAACTTTGACCAAACCATTACAGTTGTTATCATTATACATCGTATTGATTGGATGTGGTATTTGGCTAACACGTCATATTGACAAGGCAATCAAGTTGGTATCAGGTTGATGATAATATAGTATTTAAATATCTGTGTGCCAAATCCCCTATAAAAAATCCACGGAATGATATGTAATTGGAAAAAAAAAAAAAGGAAATTGATATGATTCATAAGTTTTGGATGTGAATCATGCATGACAATTTCCCACATCAAGCTGACCTAGGACTGTTCTAACCCAATCTAACTACATGTTGGAGATTTATTCTCTTCAAATCAAATTATAACATAACATAAAAAATTGACAAAGATAAGAAGCATAATTGTAATGATGCATAAAACTGTTTGATTAATATATTAATTAGGAGACATGACTTCTAATAAAAATTAGAAATCCAGTTATATATATATATATATATATATATATATATATATATATAAATTGGACTCATAAGCATTAAACAAGGTGAAAGGTAAATCGAAGCACCACTTAGAAACATTAATAAGAGCATGAGGCCAATCTTAGTTCAAAGAATTAATCCATGCATCTTGCTGGCCTGTGACTACTTCCTTATAAATCTAGAAGAAAAATTAGGGGTGCCAGCGTGAAGTAAATATTGTTTCGAAGTGGCAAAAAAATTGGGAATCTTGGATGGATTATTACTCAAGAACTTGCCTTAGCCTGCACAAGATGCGGATTGATGTCGACCACATAACCTCATGCTCAAAAGCAATTACGGAACAACACATGTTTGGTCAACACATCCAAGCAGCCAACTACTAAAGAATCTCTATGATTTGTTGGTAGCATTATCATTATCCCAACACCATCCCATAAGGGAAAACTCTAAAAGCGACTTTGATTCCTAATGCATATTAATTTTTTATTATTTTTCTAGCATCATCCCTTAATTTAAATGTTTAAATTAAATATTTTGCTCTCCAATGACTTCGTAAATAGATCAGTAACTTGATCTTTTTGCCTATTTTGTTTAATCTCATCTATTTCTTTTCATCTAATATCTTAGATAATTGATATGTATTTGCTCTGACATTATGACTGATGAGATTTCTGGAGAACTTCAAAGTTAAAAAAATTATTTAAAATTTTTTTATTGATAAATCTTGCTTCAGTTTTGCATCTTTTAATAAAATTTTGAATTATATAGATTTTATTGATAATAATGGTACATTTGACTTCTTCTGTAAAACTATAATATTGTTCTAAATAAAGACCTGTATGATCAAGTCAGTAAATCTTGCCAAATAAGATTTTCACTGTCATAAATAATATCAAAATCTTAAATTAGAAGATTTTCAAGAAATATCAAACTACTTAGTTGTTTCAGGCATCAGGTCTTTTAAAACAAATCGTATTTTAAATTGCGGAGTATTTTATGCATTTATCCTCCTAATTTGTTTCTTCATGTACATGCAAAAATTTCCCGAGAACAATCATGAAGGTTTTATCTGATGGCCTGTCTTGAGTTCTCTGCTTGTGCTTTTGTTCATCTCCTGCGTTCAAAAATTTGGGATGGCTGAGTTTGATTTAAACATCAACCAAAATGCACATTGGACTTGTGAACTCATCTTGATAAGAATCTATGCTGACTCATACTCAGATGTTTGTGAACCTTGAAGTCCTAATTGCTGTTAAAATATAGCCTGTCATTTATTTCTGGCTCGTGTTTTTTGCAGATAACGATGTACTATTATGTTCTGTATATTGACTCACTATGGTGTTAATAGATGATATATTGCCTTGTTTCAGACAATCTGGTCACTTAAGAGGAAGTACCATATTGGTTCTTTCAAGCTTCTAAGCAAACTACACCACCTAAGTTATTACTCATTCTGATCAATTGCTTCACTGCAGCAACTGTGAGTTCTAAAACCTTAAAATGCATTCTATTTCAAACTTGGTATATGATCCATCTCGCTCGAGCATACAGTGTTCTCAAAGGATGTACAAGATTTGCATTGGTTTGGAACCTCTGTAGAACTGATCTATGCCATTGCTATCTGCTTTGCAAAGTTTATATACCATATTTCTTATAATAGTAATGGGACTTGCAAAGTTTATTAATGATACTCATAAGATCAAATTTTTTCATAAAAATACCTATCCACATATATGAAACCATTGATTAGTACTCAGCTATCAACATATTTAGCATCTCATGTTCAAAGAAAAGTCCTCCAATGGAGATTAACTAGTCATATATACCATATTTTTCAAGTGTTGAAAGGATATGTATTAAACTTAGAGGATAAATATGAAAATCACTAAATTTTGCCTGTGTGTGTGTGTGCATATATATATATATATATATATATATATATATATATATATATATATATATATATATATATATATATATATATATAGCCTTTGGTTTTATTTTTTGTTGCCTAAATTGTCTATTATAGCAGTATTTGTTAATCATTTTAAGATTTTGGCTCCGTCGTTCAAACAAGTTAGTTTTGGTCAACTAATAAAGATTAACTAAAGTGACATATATATCTATATATGTCTTATCTTTTGAGTTTTATGCCAATATATATTAAACTCAGATTTATAGGTATAAATATGAAAATCACTAAATTTGGAGATATATATATATATCATAATTTTGAGTTTAGTTATTTTATTGTTATTTTGCGATATGTTGTCTTTGATGTTAATGCATGTTTCTTATTATTGGAGATTTTTCAGCTTTGATGATTTACAAACGTACTTAGGCTGTGTGCATCAAATTGGTATTTTTGAAATGAGAAAATGGGGTTCATCATAATGCATGCATTTTCAGCTAAAAGTAGCAATTCTCACAAAATTTTATGGTATTAAACATACCCTTTCATTGTGCAGATTTGACTTGATCAATCATAGGTAAAACAAAGAAGAAGTTGCTACCTGAGGGTGAAGGCAAGAACAAAATTAAAGTACAAAGGCAAGATATACTTGCAAATATTAAGGATGAGGATGAAGACCCCCAATGACTAAAGTGAGGTCAAAGACGAGGGTTTATAGAAGAGGAAGAATCGAAATATAGTTAAAGAGACAGCTAACAATGCAAACTACTTGGTCAAGATCACGAGCAGAAAAAAGGTAAGAGAGAGAGAAAAAGTGTTGGTGTTACAAATCAAATTTATCTACACAAGGAACAACACCCAAAGAAAAGTCAGATGATTTCCATTTACCACAGAGAAAGCAAACTGATAAGTGCATGTCTTTGGGATTCTTTTATTTTATAGTTCTTCTATCCGACGAAGAGATGGTTGATGCCTAACACCATCATCTGCTTCTATGTAGAGAGCTTTGGAGTCCATAAATGACGGCTCTAATGATGATTGATATCCTGCAGCTACTATTTCCTCATGCTTGGCTCAAGTGTGTGAATGCTTCGCTTTTGTCTTCTTGATGACTTTGTTTTCAGACTTAACCTAAATTGAAGGCATTGCGCAGCATTTCATCCTCATGTTAAACATTTTTCTCCCTCTTTGATGACCATTGTTTTTGACTAACATTACTTCAGCTGCATGTTGAGCAGCTTCTTTTCCTTCTTCTGACCATTGACTGAGGCTTAGCAGAATTGACTTCTTTTCCCACGTTTCCAGTCCGCATGCTCGAGTCAAATGCACGTCAACCACATTCTTTTCCTTCTTATTTGATCACCATTTCCCCCCACCTAATCGAATGTTGTATCTTATTCTTCTTTTTGCATCCCTGTGACTAAGTGAACAAGGATAAAGGACCATCACTTTTCTTCTTCTCATGGTCCTAATCGTCGGTCCACTTCAAAAGTGTATGATACAAATCAAATTGAAATAAATATTCATAAATATTAATTAAACTTTGGACGTAGCAGAAAGGTAGATTCAAATTCATAATATGCACTCATACCATGATAAAGTGAAGCTTAATATAGATTGGGTCGTCTTCTAACGTGTAGGAGAACAGATAGTCCCCTCTTCATTTCATTCGGCGTTTAATTAATATTAGAGCAATGTGTTTTTCCAATTGAGTTGCACCAAGGCTTATATGTTTCTGCAACGAAATACTAACATGTAGAATATGTGGGAATTCGATTTTATATAAATCTGCTGACTAATCCAATTATCCGTCCAGATACATTCTTTCCCCACCTCGAACTTGATTGATAGGCATCCGAACCTAACTTAAAGTGGATTGGATGATTAGTACAAGAAAAAAAGTCCAATCTCATCAAGTTCAACTTTTATAGTGAAGAATCTTATTTGCTCACGCAAACAATATTTTAAAAAAATTGGAAAAAGAGTGATGCATGATTGCTGAAGAGACTTAATACATTGAGCATGGGATATGTCGATTCTTTTTGCAAATTAATCATGGCAGAGCATTTGTTGCTAACTACTGCAAGATAGAAATTAGCATCAAAATTTGCCCCTTGGGTACTCAGTACACTTTAGAAAAGAAAACCCTAGAAGCCGCTGCACTCAGATGAATTTAGAGAAATAGCATCTTAGTAACAACCAACATAACACCAAAAAGGTAATTTATCAATCAGATGATTCAATTTATCAAAGAGAAAACAAACACGAAGATGAAAATCTTTTTTTTGTTTACAGCCTGATATTCTTCATATTTAGTAGAGTATGAGTGATAGAATGTAGTCTGCATTAATATCTTGATAGAGATTGTGAACAGTTTCTTTCTAATTCGTACCTGAAACTGTGCTAAGAAAACCACGTGGTGCTCGCTTTGATGTGACACCACATGCTGGCATCTGGATTTTAGTGCATCTCCATTTCAAATTTGCATGTTGATCATCACTGGGTTGTCCTGATAGGCCTTGAAGGATCCTCGCAAATGCTTGGAGTTCACCATAGTTATGGTGGTGCTCGGGACACGTGCAGCTCCATTTGACAGGGCCTGAGATTTAGAGGTTTCCGCGACTTTTCACGTCTAAGATGCCGTCAATTGTTGCACAGTCTTTCCTGTTTGCTGGAAAATGGAAAACCTGCTTCATAAAAAATGAAGGGACAGATGGCAAAATGTCACTCGATGTCAGGTGACGGACAGCTTTACCACTGTATAAACATGTGCAGCTAACTGCCGCCATTAAGATCCAGTTAGGCATCGCTTTTGTGTCTGCCATTATTATTTTCTTGCGTCATCATTCCAACGTTAATGTCAAGCCTGCGTTTCCGTATGAAAAGCGTTGCAAGCAGCCGCAAGCATTCTCACGAACACGTAGTGGGCCATCCGAATACGGCCCACACCAATCCGACCCCATGCCACCACCAAGATTCCATCCCCGCTTTCTTCTGCTTTTCCTCCCATTCCAACCTTCACCCGCGTCCCCTCTTCTTTTATATATATACATATATATATATATATATATATATAGCATGGGGAGGTGTGCCGTTTGCCATATAGATATATTCCCTTCATCTCGACTCTCACACCAGCGAAGAGAGCGAGGAGGAGACTTCTGCTGCAGAGTTTATAGCACCCAAAGGGGAACCTAAAGAAATGGCTTCGCTCACACGTTACTTATACTGGACCGGAGTGGGACCCAGGGCCCACCTCCTCTCCCTCTCCCCCTCCGCCTTCCGCCTTGCGCGCCCTCCGCTGACGCCGGCCCTCGGGAAGCCAGCCGCTGCCCTCCGCCGCCGCCCTGATCCGCCCCGGGTGGCGGTGGCCAACGCCTCACCGCTCTCCACGGCGGAACCGGCCAATGCGGCGGCCTTCGACTTCAAGGGCTACATGCTCCAGAAGGCGGCGGCCGTCGAGCGCGCCCTCGACGAGGCCGTGCCGCTCGCGCACCCGGAGCGCGTCCACGAGGCAATTCGCTACTCCCTCCTCGCTGGCGGCAAGCGCATCCGCCCCGTTCTCTGCCTCGCGGCCTGCGAGCTCGTCGGCGGCCGGGACGCCTGGGCGATGCCCGCCGCCGTCGCCATCGAGATGATCCACACCATGTCCCTCATCCACGACGACCTCCCCTGCATGGACAACGACGACCTCCGGCGCGGCCGCCCCTCCTGCCACAGCGCCTTCGGCGAGCCCATTGCCGTCCTTGCCGGCGATGCCCTCCTTTCCTTCGCCTTCGCCCACCTGGCGGACCCGTCCTCCTACCCCGCCGATGCATCCGTGACCACTGATCGGATCGTCCGTGCAGTCGGCGAACTCGCTAGCTGCGGAGGCGTCAAGGGCCTGGTCGCGGGCCAAGTGGCCGACATCGAGGCCACCGGGCCGGGAGCCCCAGCCAGCCTCGAGCAGCTCGAGTTTATCCACCTGCGCAAGACCGCTGCTCTGATGGAGGCTTCGGTGGTCATCGGTGCCATTGTGGGAGGCGCCTCCGATGACCAGATCGAGCGGCTGAGACAACACGCGAGGTGCATCGGGCTGTTGTTCCAGGTGGTTGACGACATCCTCGACGTGACCAAATCGTCGGAGGAGCTGGGGAAGACGGCAGGGAAAGATGTGGCCAGCGGGAAGACGACATATCCAAAGCTGTTGGGGTTGGAAAGGTCAAAGGAGTTTGCTGAGAGGCTGCTAAAGGATTCCCAGGAGCAGCTCGCGGGATTTGATCCGACGAAGACGGCGCCTTTGCTACATTTGGCAGATTATATCGCCTACCGCCAGAAGTATATCATGTTTTAGATGCATGCATGCCTGCCTCGCTCAAATGCTAGTAATAGGGTTTGCCTTGGCAATTATATCAAATCCAGTCGTGGTGTTTAAGTTACATGGAGAGATTAATCAATCTTTCCCTATTAATGTTCCACATTATGTTCCTCATCCCTTTATTTCTGCTATGCATTTGGTCATGCAATTAATGGAATATATAATTAAATTTTGGAGGGATAGATATGTGAAACAGATCAATTAATTTTGATATGTCTAGAAGGAGCTATATCATGATATGATTGTCATCACTCTTGACTTTAATGACAACACACCTCACTTAAATATAACACGCCATGCACAGGAAAAAGTTTAAAGAAATGTTAATACATAGTTGTGTGCTAAAAATAAAAGAATAGAAGAAAGAAACACAGTATGAGTTGCAGATAATAGCAATATATGAAGAAATAACACCACGTTGTTGATGTCGCTTATATAAATTACCCCATCCTCGATCAATTTCTTCAATTGCCATCACCACACAATCACTTTAGCCAATATTGGCATCACTAAGAGGATTAAGTAGGTGTTCAACTCACTAGAATCAGAAATGAAAACTGTAGGATAAATTTCTCAGATAAATGTACATATCTACAACATCGGATAAACCAAAAGGAACAAAAAAAAAAAAAAAAACACTGAAAACCCTCTGATAAAAAATTGTAGTGTGTATGACACAAAAGTAGGAAATTTGGTGACAGCAGCCACCTAAAATTTTTTCCATGATATCATAGGACTTCTCTGCAAGAGAGTATGGTAGGAGAATCGTTTGCTTGTACCAGACAAAAGAGTTACCCAAAAGAAAGAACACACGAACCCTTTGTGGCTGCAGATTGCCTATGACCATGAACCATCAGGAAAAGAGTCTATAGTGCATCTTGCTTCCCATTCGCATAGAAGTCAACAACAGCTTTCGTCCTAGAGAACTTCTCTGGGTGGTAATTTACATGAACAATCACAAGCTTTAACCGGCGCAATTGAGCATCTTTTCTCACAGTCTTGAAAAGAACTTTGCTGTTCATGAAGATATAAAAAGTCCATGGTCCTCCTGGAAGCATGAAGGCCACTGTATCTTGGCTGTGAAGGGTAGAAGAGCTCCCCGTTGAAGGCTGCTTGGTCCCATGAATTTGGTTCCCCTGCCATCCGATCTGCCACACGGTCCCAAAAGCTCTATAGAAGTGACTGTGGGTCTTATGTAGAAAAATCGGGAGTTATATACCCATGTCCGCACCGTATGGGCATATCTTGCCCAACCCATTGAAGGTTCATCAAAGACATCATCATAGCCATAAGCTGTCATGTTGCTGTGACCATCACTCATGGATTCAATGTCAAAATCCCTGTAGAGATGATCCAACGGGTTCTGCAAGTAGATTATATCGACATCTGAAAGAAGAATGCTGTATCCAAGCTGTAAATTCTCTCAGGATCCGGAATTTCAATCCAGAGACAGCATGATTTCCACCAGTCCGATGCTATCGATATCTTCATCAGGATTTCTGCGGTAAACATGAACTTCATTTGAGTTGCAAAATTTTTCTCTCTCACCATCCAATGCTACAACTAAATAGTTGGGGACACCCACTCGTTTAATATTCCGGAACCACAACTCCAGCACATCCTTCACATTGGAATTTGCTAGTGCAACTATCTGCTCACTCCTAACAGCTACCTTTTCCAGTATCTTTGCCAACCTGATTCATCAGGAATGACAGTTGCATTTGTTCTCAAGGACTTCACAGTACCAAAAGGCCCACCTTTTTGCTGCTCTCTTAAAGTTAGGAACTCTTTTGAGCCTGATCTTTACCCTGCTCAACCCCTTTTAACTTTGTAGTCAACTCCATGACCTGCTCCTTCAACTCTTTGTTTTTCTCTGAGAGTTATGCCATCTCAGATTTCAACGCATTTGTCCTCTCAGTTGTTTCACATTTTGCAGAATTAGCCTGGACATATAAAAGAAATATAGTATTTATACACAAAACAGGACATTATTTGAACTAGAACTAGAACTAGAAGCCTACTTTGCTAAAAGCAGATAGTGATATGCCATCGAGCTTTGTACTATCTAAATTGCGCAACAGCATGCTCATAAGTGCCATGCTGTAAAAAGAAAACGTTGATATAGCATGAGATAACTGGACATGGTTCGCCTGTCAAAAAAGGGAAAAAAATATATATTAAACTCTTAGAATAAAGAAGTTGATAGTTGCCACCATTCTTATTTCTACAGCATACAAACATGATCTTAAGGTTAAAGTTTCTCTTCAGGATCACCAAATGCCGCTTCTTATGCTGTTCAAACCATGTCCTCCATGTTTGCACATCAAATGTGCCAATCTTTGATCCATACAGGTGTTTGGAGTAAACCACCAGCTCAGAATTGTTCATGTCATACCATTGTTGGATCCAAACTGGTTTTTGGAGTACTTTATCTCTCAATATCATTACTTTTTCACATCTAATAAAGAATCTAAAAGTAAAAGAAACCATTAGCATAATTTGGTACAAAATGAAAGAGAATCACATCCAGATTCCTTGCTTATAGCTTTATTATGTTTTGAAATGACAACTTCTCACATCATGTTGTCGCAACCTACAACTACCAACTAAAATGTAATGTACATTAAAATTTGAAATCAAATGTTGACGGTGGAGGATAAAGTTGATAAAATAAATAACTACAGGATAAGAAACCAATAAAATACACCAACTCCGGTTTGATGGTTGAATTGCTAAAAGGATAATCAACTAAATATATATACCTTCAATGCCGTTGTTAGCTGCATGGTCTTAATATAGCATATAAATATATATAATATATATGTATATATATATATATATGTATACCTTATATATATGTATCCATATATATATATATATTATACATATATATATATGTATGCATACATGTATGTATGTATGTATGTATACATGTATGTATACTTGTATACATATATATATATATATATATATATATATATATATATATATATATATATATATATATACCTTCGAAGAGAAAGAAAAGGGAAAATAACTTTGCCCTTCTTTTGCCTAATTTTGGACCTAATTTTTGGGAAATACGGCTATCTTTCTCAATAATAAGCCATTGTTCCCAAGATCTGTTCTTTCAGTCAGTTTCTTGTCAAAGATCTTATCTTCAAATCCAAAGATAAACCAAAAGTGGGTCGAAGCGCCGTGCCTGACTCCACCGAGCGGCCGAATCCTGGTCGTCGGAAGGCGAGGTACAGAGAGCGGAAAAGACCGTCCGGGTAGAGGAAGACACGGAGGCAGCCCAGAAGGATCCCGATGCCGACGGCCATGGCGATTTGAGTTCCGCACGAGGGCGAACCGTTGGATCGCGTCAGGAGGCCAACCTCTAGGAATTCCCCGATCTCGAGAAGCGAGGAAAAGCGTAGGAGACAAGACAAGGATGACATGGGAAACAAAGGAACGTATCGATTCATTGCGTGCAATTGAAACATTCGATTTCAGCTGCCTTTGCCCTGTTACGTGAGAGCCGGAACGGTTTCAGCTTTATGTGGAAATGCAGAGGGAAAGAGAACGAAAAAGTGGAAATGTGAACGAAACAACTATTTTGGGTTCGTATAAATACACATGTAGCCGTACATACATATGTATTCATGTTTATTTTTGTGTATATGTTTCCTTTATATATATATATTGAGAAAAAGATTAAAAGTTATTTATAGTGAGAATATTTGATAGAGAAAGTACTCTACGTAACGTTTGATTGGATATGAAATATAACATTTCCTTGGCATGGCTTATTTAAGTATAATGATAAGTTAACGATTCTTGTTGGTGCAACCTAATAGGCTTATTAAAAATTATTATTTTTTGAATATGCTCTTACGATTTTGTTATTTCGGGATTAATCCCAAAAGGAGCATTTGAGGGTAAGAATGATTTGACGAGCTTATAAGTCCTTGGTTCTTCTGCTCTTCAACTAATATGAGATTCATGTCCTTATAAATTTTTTCCTCTTATTAGGGGAGCCAAGGGCTTATGGCTTTCTTTTTAATACTAATATGATAAATTAATATTTGATTGTCATTTGTGCAACCTTGTAAGTTAGTAAGGAATTGTTTGCTTTTGGGCATATTCGGAAACGACATAAGCATCACATGTGTAGTGAAAACAAAAACAAAAAATAGTTCTCAAACAAAATAACATTGGATTATCAGGAGATGATTGGAAGGTTAAGACTCAGAATCTCATCGAGAAGGGGTGAGACATTCTCACATAGAGGAACTTATATATCCCTTGATGCACAGATCCTGGTCTGTCAGATGAACGAGCTCTCGCGAACTCCTCTCTAGCAAAAGTCCACATGATGGATGATGATAATGTCTCTCCTCCTTATGATAGTGCTCTACCATGCAGTAGGATGACAACAACAGTGAGCAAGGAAGGGGGCGACCCTCTTGATCTCTTGTGACATAAGGGAGATTGCGACAAAGAGATAGAGTGGAGGAGATGGAGGTCGGCTTCTCCAAACAGTCTAACTTATGACTCTCAGATAACTACTTCAATTTATAGAGAGCCCCCTCTAGGTAACCCTGATAGATTCTCATGTAAAGGCTTAATGGGTATTAGATCCCTATTCAATAACTATTATAACCTCCATATTCCACTGGGTCTCACCCAATGGATCCATTAAGAGCCTAAAGGAGGCTTATTAGATATTGCATATCCAATCTCCTATTCGTCATGCCATCCACCTATGTGTGTGACCCTTTAGGTCTAATACCGAGTTGGTCGTGAGTTGCATCCATCAAATTCCCTTTTGAGTCGGAACTCCTTCTAACTTAGTGAATTATTATCCCAATAAGAATTCATTTAACTCATCGACTATAGATGTATTAGGCCACCATGCTATATTCCTGATAGAACCCTCAAGGAATTCTATATAGATTGATCTTTGAGGGGGATCAACCCTTGGAATGCTATAGGGGTTTCACCCTCTTAGAAGTCGACCAAATGGCTGCAATTATAAATGGATCTTGTTATTCCAAAGAGATGGAGGTTATATGCCTATATAGGGCTCTAAACCCTAGCCCTAGGATTTGCTTCCTAAGTGAATTACCCCTTTTACCCTCAACCCTAGTCGACTGGCCCAGTAAAGGGGGGCAGCGGCTAGAAAGCCCAAATGCCCAAATATAAACCATAGCCACTCTTCTTTATAGGATAGATGTGGCTAGGTGGGGTTTATTACAATCTCACAGGATTTTTATTAGCTGCTACTTGGTTGAGTAGGACCCAACCCTACTAGGGTCATATCAAGCCCGCTCTCTTCAAATCAGCCTTGTCCTCAAGGCTGAGGTTCTATGAACTCAGGGAACCAGTTCTTCAGCTCCTCATATGATTCCCATGTGGCGTCTTCGAGTAGTAAATTATTCTAATAAACTAGTACTTTGTTAGGACTCTAAGTAGGAGAGTCCTAATTTAGTTTCATTGAAGGGAGCAAAAATGTAAATCCTAAGGGCATTCATGTAAATCTTATCTAGCTGACTGCTATTAAAGAGATGAAGAGGCTAGCTAGGTTAGGATTAGTTTAGAGGTTGCTTCTTAGAGACGTATTAGGAATTGATTAGAAGTAGGAGTCTTGAGTAGGAGTCCTATTAGGAGTTGGGATTTAGAAGCCCTATAAATAGCCATGTATTCATTATCTTTTCTTAATGAGGGGGCAAAAATATAAATCCTAAGGGCATTCATGTAAATCTTATCTAGCTGACCGCTATTAAAGAGGTGAAGAGGCCGGTTAGGTTAAGATTAGTTTGGATGTTGCTTCTTAGAGACACATTAGGAGTTGATTAGAAGTAGGGGTCTTGAATAGGAGTCCTATTAGGAGTTGGGGTTTAGAAGCCCTATAAATAGTCATGTATTCACCTTTTTTTCTTAATGAATAGATCAATCCTTTTAGTAGCATTTGAACAACAACTTAGAGGAAAGAACCCCTATAGAATTCCAAGGAGGCTGATCCCCTAAAGAGATCAACCCCAAGCTTAGAATCCGCAAGAGTTCTAACACTTGGTATCAGAGCAGCATTCTTAGCGTCTCGCTACCCTTCCATAGTTATCCATCAGCCCTCCACAACTGCCCAAAGTAATTCCCACAATTGCTTAAAAGATCATCGCTAAATTCCATCGTTATCTCCACTACCGCGGTGTTGAATCTCAGATTTTGATGATGAAGTCAATTGATAGGTTATTTGATTTAATCTATATTATTGAGATAAGTGTGTAGGATTAACTATGATAGCAATGAAGACATAAAGTAAATTACCAGAGTCAAGTATGTTAGGAGTTTAAGAGTCTGCCAGAAATCTGAAGGATCGTCAGAAGTGCTACTAGAACCAACCAAGAATGAATTGGGGACTTGCCGAAGGTTTCGGAAGTTCGTCAAAAAGATCATCAGAGGTTCACAGAGCTTACCGAGAAGGTTCGGAAGCTTGCCAAAGATTCGTCGAACTCGCTATAAAGTCCGGGAACCTATTGGGAGTCCGTTAGAAGAAATCCGAGAGTGTGTCGGAACTCTGCTGGAAGTTCATCGAAAGCTCGCCGAAAGAAAACTCGACATTGCCGGATTAGTTTTTGCTTAGAATATATTTTTAATTTCATAGTTAACATATAGGATTAGGTGATAATCCTGATTAACCCTAATAGGGGCCAACTGGGCCTTAATTGAACTGAATTGGGTCGGATTCAGGGCCCATTTAGCATTGCTGGAACAGGTCTGGCGGTAGCACCGCCAGACTGGGGTTGTGGCACCACCCTGAGAACTAATTCCCTGGTGGTTTGGGCGGTGGTATTGTCAGTACCTGAAAATTCGGGATGTGACTCTTTTTTTGTCCAATTCTGAAGCAAATTGAGTCTATAAATACCCATATTTTCTCAGCTGGCTAAGCACATTGAGAAGTAACAAAAAACTAAGTCAAAGCTATAGCAAAATCGTATTTGATAACTTGAGTGTTCACTTCCCACGTTTTACCTTGTCAAAGTTCTGTAAGAGTGTGAACCACTTGTAAAAGTTTGTAAGAGGGGTGCTTGGTCCTTTCCCTTCAAGAAGATTTGATAGTGGAAGTTGGGAACCTCATCGGTGGAGGTTTCGGAAATGGACGTAGGTCATTTGACTGAACCACTATACATCGTTACGTACTTCTCTTGATGTGTGAGTTTTAACTTTCTACACTTCATTCAATACTTGCTGTGATATCTTAATTTCCTCTTCTCTACTTTCGATAGCATTAACTTGAATCACTTGTCGAAATCTTCTTTGTCGGATCAAAATTTCTCTACGGATAGCTCTTTCCAAAATCGATTTTAAAAGTACCGTTTTTATCCGCTGCATTAATTCACCCCCCCTCTTAGTGCCGCTTAGATCCTAACAATTGGTATCAGAGTTTGATCACTCTCATTTGGGTTAAAACCCAAGAGAGATGGCTTATTTCGACATGCAAAAGAGTTATTCAATTACACGTCCGTCTATGTTCAATGGGTTGGATTACACCTATTGGAAGACTCGTATGAAGATTTTTCTTATTTTCATAGATTTCAAACTTTGGAATATTATTGAAAATGGATTTCAAAAATCTTCTCTTCCAATGAACGAATGGAATGAATTGGAGAAGAAGGTTTTTGCTCTCAATACAAAGGCTATAAATGCCTTATTTTGTGCACTTGATAAAAATAAGTTTAATCGTATTTTGATTTATGAATTAGCTTTTCGATATTTGGTATACTCTTGAAATTACTCATAAAGGCACTAGCCGAGTGAAAGAGTCTAAAATCAACCTCTTGATGCATTCTTACGAATTGTTTCAGATGAAACCAAGTGAGTCTATCGGCGACATGTATACCCATTTTACGGATGTCGTCAATGGACTCAAAGCACTTGGTAAAAGTTTTTCTAATTTTGAACTTGTAACTAAAATTTTAAGATCCCTTCCAAAGAGTTAAGATCCAAAAGTTACAACCATTCAAGAGGCCAAGGACCTTAAAAATTTTTCTCTTAAAGAACTCATTGGGTCTTTAATGACCTATGAAATGACATGCCATGCTCATGATGAGCTAGAGAACCCCCTTCTAAAAAATAAGAAGGATATGACATTGAGAACACAAGAAGACCACTTGAAAGAATCTTCAAGTGATGAGGACCTTGATGATGAACTTGCACTCTTAACTCGAAAATTCAAAAAAATTATAAGAAGGAATAAATTTGAAAATGACACTAAAAATAAACTCAAACAAAAAAAAGGAACAAGTGATATGTTACGAATATAAGAAGCCGGGGCACTTCAAAAGCGAATGCCCCCAAGCCAAGAAGAAGCTACCAAAAAGGAAGAAGGCTCTAAAGGTGACATAAGACGACTCAAGTGGCTTCAAAGATGAAGTAGCAAGCAACAAGGAGGAGGCCAACTTCACATTAATGGCTTTCAGAGAAGTGGTATGTGAGTTATTTAATGAAAATTTATCTTTCGACAAACTTTCAATTGCTAATCATGAATTATTTGTTGAGTATAGAGCTATTAGTAAAAAGTTTAATTTATTAAAAAAGGAGCATGCTATCTTACTAGATAAACTTGAAAGTCTTGAACTTGATACTCCCTCTTTACCCCCATGCTCTAAGTGTGAACACTTAGAGACAATAAAAAATAAGAACTTGCTACTTAAAGAGACCCTAAATAAGTTTAAGGTCGGTAGCAAGGGCTTGGACTTATCCTTGCAAATAAGGGTCATGTCAGAAAAAGAAGTGGAATTAGATTTGTGAGTGGATCTCACCATACTCCAACCACCTTCATTAAAGGACCCACACTACATGTATCATCTTATTTGAAATGCAACTTTTGTTGCAAATATGGACATATTGCTTACAAATGTCCGTATAAGAAACTTAACTAAGTTAATATGAGTTCCTAAAGGAACGATAAGGAGCTCAATGAACAATGACAAGTTTAGTAGATCAATATTTGAGGCACCCAAGTTAAAATGGATACCTAAAAATCATCCTCTTTTGTAGACACATTCACCCACACAAGTTAGGAGCAGGAGATGATACCTTGATAGTGGATGCTCAAGGCATATGATCGGAGATCCATCTCAATTCTCTAAGCTCACTAGCCAAAACGAAGGGTATGTCACCTTCAGAGATAACAACAAGGGTAAAATCATTGGCAAGGGATCTATAACAAATCAAGTTTTTCAATTGATGATGTGTTATTGGTAGATAGTTTAAAGCATAATCTTTTGAGTATTAGTCAATTATGTGATAAGGGATATATTGTGAAATTTGAATCTAATGCTTGCATTATTGAAAAATCATACAACAACACATCTATGATTGCACTAAAATAAAATAATGTCTACACCATAAATATTGATGATCTTAGTCATGAAATATGTTTTTCAGTTTTGAATGATGATGCTTGGCTTTGGCACAGGAGATTAGGTCATGCTAGCATGAAACTAATTTCTCAAATCATATCTAAGAACTTGTAAGAAGCATTCCTAATGTTAAGTTCATTAAAGACAAAGTATATGATGCTTGTCAACTAGGAAAACAAATAAAAAGTAGCTTCAAACCAAAGAACCAAATAAGCACCTCTAGACCATTGTAATTAATCCATATAGATTTATTTTGATCAATTGATACAAGGAGCCTAGGAGGTAGCATATATGCATTTGTAATTGTAGGTGACTATAGTAGATATACTTGGACCTATTTCTTGGCTCACAAAAGTGATTGCTTTAAATGTTTCTCTAAATTTGTATACTTGCTTAAAACAAAAAGGGTTTTATGATTTCTTCAATTCGGAGTGATCACGGTGGGGAATTTCAAAACTGTCTTCCAAAATTTTTATGAATTAAATGGTTATAACCACAACTTCTCTACTTTGAGGAATTCTCAACAAAATAGAGTGGTAGAAAGAAGGAATAGAAATTTATAAGAAATGACAAGAACCATATTAAATGAACATAGTTTATCCAAATACTTTTGGGCCGAAGCCATTAATACGGCTTGCTATGTCATGAATAGAGTTCTAATAAGACCATCTCTATCCAAAACTTCATATGAATTATGGAATAACAAAAAACTAAATGTTTCTTATTTTAAAGTTTTCGATTGCAAATGCTTTATATTGAATGAAAAGGATGTCTTAGGAAAATTCAATGCAAAATTCGATGAAGGCATTTTTCTTAGTTACTCTTCCATTTCTAAAGTTTTTCATATTTTTAACAAAGGAACCTTGATTATAGAAGAGTCTATTCATGTAGTTTTCAATTAAGTTTTTGAATTAAAAAAAAATGATTTTGATAATGATCTTGGTTTTGATAGTTTGAATTTGAATGAACCCTCTCCTTAAAATAGCAACTTGGATGCATCTTCTTCCCAAATTTTCTTACCTAAGAAATGGAAGTATGTAGATGTCCATCTTAAGGGGCTAATTATAGGTGACACATCAAAAGGGGTTCAAACTTGTTCTTCTTTTAAGAATTTTTGTATCAACACCGCTTTTCTTCTTAAATTGAACCTAAATGCATTAACGAAGTCTTGAAAGATGATTCTTGGGTTATCGCAATGTAAGAAGAATTGAACCAATTTGAGAGGAATGAGGTGTGGAAGCTTGTTCCTAGACCTTGTGACCATTTAGTTATAGGTACTAAATGGGTGTTTAGAAATAAGCAAGATGAATTCGGTATCATGGTTAGAAACAAGGCTAGATTATGCCTAAAGGTTTCAACTAAGAAGAATGTATCGATTACAAAGAGACCTTCACTCCTATGGCAAGATTAGAAGCCATTAGGATGCTCCTTGCCTATAGTAGTAGTAATAATTTGAAGTTATTTCAAATGGATGTTAAAAGTGCTTTCTTAAATAGTTTTATTTCCTAAGAAGTATTTGTTGAACAACCACCTAGTTTTGAAAACTCTCTTTTTCCTAATCATGTATTTAAATTAACTAAGGCTCTCTATGGGTTAAAATAAGCCCCAAGGGCTTGGTATGAGAGACTTAGCTCATTTTTAATTTTAAATAATTTTACTAAAGGCAAGATTGATACTACATTATTTTTAAATATTTTAAAAATAATTTTCTTATTGTTCAAGTTTATGTTGATGATATTATCTTTGGTTCTACTAATGAATCACTATGTGAATCAGTTGCCAAGTGTATGAGTCATGAATTTGAAATGAGTCTAATGGGTGAACTAACCTTCTTTTTAGGATTGTAAATTAAATAACTTAGTGATGATATATTTCTTAATCAAACTAAATATATATTAGAATTGTTAAAATGATTTAACATGAATGGTTCAAAAATCATAAACACTCCTATGAGTACTTTCACTAAGTTAGACATGGATGAAAGTGGAGAAAATTTTGATAAAAAACATATAGGGGAATCACTTATCTCAATAATATGGATTAGATCAAATAACCTATCAATTGACTTCATCATCAAAATCCGATATTCAACAATCTCCCCCTTTTTGATGATGATAATCAATTGATGACAGAGTTAATTTTAACTCCCCCTATCTGTATGCCATATTATGAGAAAGAAAACACTTGAATTCAATCTCCTTGAATTCAAGCTGCAACCGATAAGTTTCATCTGTTGAACTTATCATCATGCTTAATAAGTATGATTTTTCATCCATAAATACGAAACTTCATATTTTTCACAATGTCAAGGCATGACACTTATTTCAAGTCGAATGATAGACATTTATCACTTCGATAGAAGATACCAATTATAATTTAAAGTACAACATGGATCAAATGATATCGATTTAAAGAGCACAAATGCGAGGCATGATATCATTTTTGATACATCATTAAATGAGATGATATCTTATTATATCAATAAAGGATACCAAATTTTAAACATGATATGATAATAATTTTTCAAAAAGGTTTACATGTTAAGCATTTGCGATACATGTGATACATTGCGATACGATACAAATTTTATTATGATGCTTTTAAAGACATCAACCAATTTTCGATTATAAAGCATGGCAAAGGCAATCCTATTGCAATTTAAAGCATATAAGATATTTTTCATATTGCAATACACAACATATAAGTCATTGCGATACAATACGATACATATAAGTCATTTGTTAATTTATTTGTCATATTCTTCTCAATACGATACATGCAAGACATTTTATCAAGTCATTTGCATATGTCATCAATTTATTTGCATATTCTTCTCCCCCTTTGTCATCAACAAAAAGGAGGTGAACGTAAGAGTAGCCATTTATCAAGCATATTAAACACACATGATACATGAGGCTAATATTTGTTTAGAAATCGAGTTGAATCATAATGCAAAATATGTCATCCTCGATAGATAAATCCAAAAAATGTTTTGATCATCATTTTAATTCATATTTATGAAATCCGAAAAATGATCGATCATCATTTATCAAGCTAAGAAAGATTCATACATGAAAGATGCAATTTTGAAAGGCTTAAGATGCAATTTTGAAAATCCAAGAATAAAATTATAAAGTGGAAGGATAGATCATTAAAGCTATTCATCAAACATTTCATATTAATTTTAAGGTAAAATCCATGAGAAAGAGATGTCAAAATTCATAAAGCTTCAACTTGGCATTTACGAATTCATGAAGTGAAATATATCAACATAAAAAATTTTATAGAAAGATTCAACTTGGCATTCTCATAGAAAACATAAGGTGAAAGATATTAAGTCTTAAAACCTTGAATTGTAGAGATTAGCACAAGAATAAAAATCCAAAATGAACATTTAAGAGCTTAAATTTTATGCAAAATTCATGACATTAATTTATGCATATGTTAAGCTTCATATGAAATGCAAGTTATGAAATTTTCTTTAGTCATGCTTAAAGGAGGAGGAGTATAAAATTAATTTTACTACATCATTTAGATCCGTCATTCGAAGAAGGAGGAGAACAATATCATGATACCAAATCATCCAAAATATTACAACAACATGAAGGCTTCATCAAGATTAAAAATATTACGATCGAAAATGATAGCTTTATTAAAATATTATGATCAAATGATAAAAATGAGAGCTCTATTTTAAAAAAAATATATGTCATCACAAATCCAAAAAGATAATATCAAGTTGAGATTATACAAACCGAAGTTGAAATTTTTTGAAAAAAGAATATATAACATCTTCATGCATTAGGATAATTTAACATTCCTAATTCTCTTCTAATAAAGTCAAATTATTCTTCATTTAGGGGTTTTATGAAGATGTCCATTAATTGATATTTTGTATCAATAAATTCTAGAATGACATCATTATTATTGATATGATCTCGTATAAAGTGATGTCTTATGTCAATATCCTTCGTTCTAGAGTGTTGAATGTGATTTTTGGTTAGGAAAATAGCACTTGTGTTGTCATATTTTATAGGAATATTTTTTAAATAAATTTCATAGTCTTCTAAAATATTTTTTATCCAAATAACTTATGCACAATATGCACTCGTGGCTATGTATTCAGCTTCGACCATAGATAGTGCAATCGAATTTTGTTTCTTGGAAGTCCAAGAAACAAGTGCATGTCCTAAATATTGACATATTCCGGATGTACTTTTTCTATCTATTCTACATCTGCCAAAATCCGCATCCGTATAGGTTTTTAAGTCAAAGTCATCGGATTTTGGATATCATAGTCCTAGGTTAGGAGTTCCTTTAAGGTATCTAAGGTTTCTTTTAACGACTTTAAAGTGAGACAACTTAGGGTTAGCTCAAAATCTTGCACAGAGTTCTATACTAAACATGATATCCGATCTAGTTGTGGTGAGGTAAAGTAAGCTACCTATCATTCCCTATATATTTTTTGATCAAAATTTTCTTCATTTTCATCTAAGTCTAACTTAGTGGAAGTACTCATAGGAGTGTTTATAACTTTTGAACCATCCATGTTAAATTGTTTTAACAATTCTAATGTATATTTAGATTGATTAAGAAATATACCATCACGTTTAATTTGCAATCATAGAAAGAAGGTTAGTTCACCCATTAGACTCATTTTAAATTCATGACTCATATATTTGGCAAATGATTCACATAATGATTCATTAGTAGAACAAAAAATAATATCATCAACATAAATTTGAACAATTAGAAGATTATTTTTAAAATATTTGACAAACAATGTAGTATCAACTTGTCTTTAGTAAAATTATTTAAAATTAGAAATGAGCTAAGTCTCTCATACCAAGCCTTTGGGGCTTGTTTTAACCCATAGAGAGCCTTAGTCAATTTAAACACATGATTAAGAAAAAGAGTATTTTCAAAATCGGGTGGTTGCTCAATAAACACTTCTTCAGAAATAAAACCATTTAAGAAAGCACTTTTGACATCCATTTGAAACAACTTAAAATTATTACTACTAACATAGGCAAAGGGCATCCTAATGGCTTCTAATCTTGCCATAGGAGCGAAGGTCTCTTCATAATCGATACCTTCTTCTTGGTTGAAACCTTTGACCACTAATCTAGTCTTTTTTCTAACCACGATACCAAATTCATCTTGCTTATTTTTAAATACCCATTTAGTACCTATAACTAAATAGTAACTTGGTCTAGGAACAAGCTTCTACATCTCATTTCTTTCAAATTGGTTTAATTCCTCTTGCATTGCGATAACCTAAGAATCATCTTTCAAGGCTTCGTCAATGTACTTAGGTTTAATTTGAGAAAGAAAAGCGATGTTGGCATAAAAATTCTTAAAAGAGGAATGAGTTTGAACCCCTTTTGATGTGTTTCTTATAATTAGCTCCTTTGGATGGGCATCTACATACTTCCATTCCTTAGGTACGAAAATTTAGGAAGAAAATGCATCCAAGTTGCTATTTTGAGGAGAGTTCATTTAAATTCAAACCATCAAAACCAAGATCATCATTAAAATATTTTTTCTTAAATTTAAAAACTTTATTAAAAACTACATGAATAGACTCTTCTATAATCAAGGTTCTTTTGTTAAAAATATGAAAAGCTTTAGAAATGTAAGAGTAGCCAAGAAAGATGCCTTCATCCAATTTAGCATCGAATTTTCCTAAGGCATCCTTTTCATTCAAGATAAAGCATTTACAATCGAAAACTTTAAAATAAGAGACATTTGGTTTTTTATTATTCCATAATTTATAAGGGGTTTTGGATAGAGATGATCTTATTAGAACCCTATTCATGATATAACAAGTCGTATTAACGACTTCGGCCCAAAAGTATTTGGGTAAACTATGTTCATTTAATATGGTTCTTGTCATTTCTTGTAAATTTCTATTCTTTCTTTCTACTAATCCATTTTGTTGAGGATTTCTCGGAGTAAAGAAGTTGTGGTTATATCCATTAGATTCATAAAAGTTTTAAAATTCATAGTTTTGGAATTCACCACCATGATCACTTTGAATTGATGAAATCATGAAACCCTTTTCGTTTTGAGTAAGTTTATAAAATTTAGAAAAATATTTAAAGCAATCACTTTTGTGAGCCAAGAAATAGGCCTAAGTGTATCTACTATAGCCATCTACAATGACAAACGCATATTTGCTACCTCCTAGACTCGTATCAATTGGTCCAAATAAATCCATATGGATCAATTGTAATGGTCTAGAGGTGCTTATTTGATTCTTTGGTTTGAACCTAGTTTTTATTTAATTTTCTAAGTGGCATGCATCACATACTTTGTCTTTAATGAACTTAACATTGGGAATACCTCTTACAAGTCCTTTAGATATGATTTGAGTGATTAGTTTCATACTCATATGACCTAATCTCCTAAGCCAAAGCCAAGCGTCATCATTCAAGATCGAAAACAATATTTTATTACTAAGATTATCAATGTTTATGGTATAGACATTATTTTGTTTTAGTGCAATCATAGATGTGTTGTTGTGTGGTTTTTCAATGATACAAGCATTAGATTCAAATTTCATAATATATCCATTATCACATAATTGATTAATGCTCAAGAGATGGTGCCTTAAACTATTTACTAATAACACATTATTAATTGAAAAACTTGATTTATTACTTATAGTTTTCTTGCCAATGATTTTACTCTTGTTGTCTCCGAAGGTGACATACCCTTCGTCTTGGCTAGTGAGCTTAGAGAATTGAGATGGATCTCTGGTCATATGCCTTGAGCATCCACTCTCAAGGTACTATTTCTTGCTCCTAGCTTGTGTGGGTGAATGTGTCTCTTCTCCCAAAGCCATCAATGCGAAGTTGGCATCCTCTTTGTTACTTATTTCTTCATCTTCGGAGCCACTTGAGTCGTCTCACGTTGCCTTTATAGCTTTTTTCCTCTTTGGTAGCTTCTTCTTGGCTTGGGGGCATTCGCTTTTGAAGTGCCTTGGCTTCTTGCATTCGTAACATATGACTTGGTCTTTCTTTGGTTTAAGTTTATTTTTAGTGTCATTTTTAAATTTATTCCTTCTTATAAATTTTTTAAATTTCCGAGTTAAGAGTGCAAGTTCATCATCAAGGTCCTCATCACTTAAAGATTCCTTTAAGTGGTCTTCTTGTGTTCTCAATACCATATCCTTCTTGTTCTTTGGAAGGGGGTTCTCTAGCTCATCGTGAGCTTGGCATGTCATTTCATAGGTCATCAAAGACTCAATGAGTTCTTCGAGAGAAAATTTTTTAAGGTCCTTAGCCTCTTGAATGACCATAACTTTCGGATCCCAACTCTTTGGAAGGGATCTTAAAATTTTAGTGATAAGTTCAAAATTAGAAAAACCTTTACTAAGTGCTTTGAGTCCATTGACGACATCTGTGAAACGGGTGTACATATCTCTAATGGACTCACTTGGTTTCATTTGAAATAATTTAAAAGAATGGATCAAAAGATTGATTTTGGACTCTTTCACTCAGCTAGTGCCTTCATGAGTGATTTCAAGAGTGTGCCAAATATCAAAAGCTGACTCACAAATCGAAACACAATTAAACTCATTTTTATCAGGTGCACAAAATAAGGCATTCATAGCCTTTGCATTAAGAGCAAAAACCTTCTTCTCTGATTCATTCCATTCGTTCATCGGAAGAGAAGATTTTTGAAATCCATTTTCAATGATATTCCAAAGCTCAAAATCCATGGAAATTAAAAAGATCTTCATACGAGTCTTCCAATAGATGTAATCCGACCTCTTAAACAGAGGCGGACATGTAATGGAATAACCCTCTTGCATGCTAGAATAAGCCATCTCTCTTGGGTTTTAAATTATATGAGAGTGACCAAGCTCTGATACCAATTGTTAGGATCTGAGTAGCACTAAGAAGGGGGGGGGGTGGTGGTGAATTAGTGCAGCAGATTAAAATAGGTAAATTTAAAATCGATTTCGTAAATAATTGGTTCGAATAAAAATTTTGATTTGACGAAAGAGATTTTAGCTAAACTGGTTTAAGTGAATATAATTGAGAGTTGGAATAAGAAGACTGAACGATTTACAGCTAAGTAAAGGTAAGATGTAGGAATTTAAAAAACTCACACATCCAAAGTATGCAGTGATGTATAATGGTTCGATCAAATGACCTACGTCCACTTCCGAAGCCTCCTTCGATGAGACTCCCAACTTCCACTAGCAAATCTCTTTAAAGGGGAAGGACCAAACACCCCTCTTACAAACTTTTACAAGTGGTTCATACTCTTATAGATTTTTGATAAGAAAAAGAGAGGGAGGTGAACACTTAAGCTATTGAAACAAGATTTTGCTATAGTTTTGACTCAGTTTTCAACTTCTCAGAAGGATGCTTTACCAGCTGAGGAAAGAGGAGTATTTATAGACTCAATTGGCTTCAAAAATAAAGCCAAAAAGAGTCCCATCCTGAATTTCTGGGTGCTAGTGGTACCATCGCCTAGCACTGGTGGTACCATCGCTTGTTGACCTTGTTCTATTAGTGTACTAGACGGTACCACCGCTTAGTCTAGCGGTACCACCACCTGACAGAGTCCTCGGGCTCTGTGGACTAGCGGTACCACCGCTGATTTGGGGCGGTACCACCACCCAGACCACCTGGGAACCAATTCCCGGGGTGGTGCTACCGCTCTAGTCTATTGGTGCCACCACCAGATCTAGTTCAGCACTACTGAATGGGCCCTGAATCCGGCTCAATTCAATCCACATAAGGCCTAGTTGGCCCCTACTAAGGTTAATCAGGATTATTATCTAATCCTTATCTTAATTATGTGCTAACTACGAAATTGAAACATAATTATAAGAAAATTAACAATCGACAATGTCGAGTCTTCTTTTGGTGAGCTTTCCGACGAACTTCCGACGGACATCCGACACACCCTCGGATTTCTTCCGGCGGACTCTCAGCAGGCTCTCGGACTTTATGGCGAGTTCGACGAATCTTTGGCAAGCTTTCAAACCTTCTCGGTAAGTTCCGCGAACCTCCGACGATCTTTCCGATGAACTTTCAAAACCTTCGGCAAGTCCCCAATTCTTTCTCAGTTGGTTCCAACAGTACTTCCGATGATCGTTCGGACTTCCGGTGGACTCTTTAAACTTCCAACATACTTGGCTCTGATAATTTTGCTTTATGTCTTCATGCTATCATAGTTCCTCCTACACACTTATCTCAATAATATGGATTAGATCAAATAACATATCAATTGACTTCATCATCAAAATCTGAGTTTCAACAAAAATGTGATAACTAAGCACATTCAATGCTTAACCAAAAATCTCATTCAATGCTCTAGAGCTAAGCACATTGACATTAGGCATCACTTTATATGAGATCATGTCAATAATAATGATGTCACTCTAGAATTTATTGATACAAAATATTAATTAGTGGATATTTTCATAAAACCTTTAAATAAAGAATAATTTGACTTCATTAGAAGAGAATTAGGCATGCTAAATTGTCCTAATGCATGAAGATGTTGTATGTTTCCTTTTCGAGATTTTTCAACTTTGGTTTTCATTGTATCATCTTCATTTTCAGATGTCATGTTTACAATATCATATTTTGAATAGAGCTCTCATTTTTATCTTCCTTTGATTGTAATATTTTGATACTCCTCTTTCTTCGATTGATGAGTTTTAAGTAATATCATGCCCTTTTTAATGATGTGGTAAAATCAGTTTTATACTCCCTCTACCTTTATTGGATGACTAAATGGATTTCATGACTCTCAACATTTTCATATCATTTGAAGATTGACATATGCAACTATATATATATTAATGTCATGAACTTTATATAAAGAAGAAGCTCTTAAGTGTTTATTATTTGAATACTCTTTTCAGACTTCATTCTTAACTCTTATGCTAATCTCTAAGTCTTGACCTTTTATGACTTAATTCTTTATCTTCCACCCCATGAATTCTTATGAGAATGCCAAGTTGAAGTTTTCTCTATGAAACTTTTAATCTTGATGTGCTCCACTTCATAAATTTATAATGCTAAGTTGAACTCTTTCATGAATTTTGAACTAAAATGATCTCTCTCTCTCTCTCACGAATTTTTTCTTAAATAAATGACATGAGCTCTTGATGCTATGTTTGATGAATGACTTGGCTTCAATGATCTATCTTTCCACTTTATAATTTTATGATTGAATTTTCAATCAAAATTGTGTCTTGAACTTTCTACCTTTTTTTTCATGAATGAATTTTCCATGAGCACTTAGAAATTCTTATGCTTTTTTTTCTCAATGATCTATCTTATGATTTCATAGACATGAATTTTAAATAAGAATGATCAAATTACTTTTCGGATTTATCTATCTCCTTTTGTCATCTTTTTTTTCGTAATCAAGATTCACTTCCTTTTTATTAATGACAAAGGGGGAGAAGAATGTGGCAAATAAATTAATGACTTGATAAATGCCTTGCATGTATCATATTAAGAAGAATATGGCAAAATGAATTGATGACTTGATGTATCGTATCATATCGTATCATATTGCAATGACTTGATAGAATGATAAATATCTTATATGTATTACAATATAATCGCTTTTGCCATGCTTGGTATCAAAGATTGGTTGATATCCTTAAAAGTATTGTAATAAAATTTGTAGCGTATCGCAATGTATCACATGTATCGCAAATGGTTCATACATGCTTAACATATAAATTTTTGAAAGATTGTTATAATATCATGTTTAAATTTGGTTTCTTTCATTGATATGATAAGTTATCATTTCTTTTGATGATGTATTGCAAAATGATATCATGCCTTGCATTTGTGTATTTTATATTGATATCATTTGATCCTTGTTATATTTTTAGTTATAATTGGTATCATTTGTTGAAGTGATAAATGTCTATTATCATTTGACTTGAAAATAGGTGTCATGCCTTGACATTGTGAAAAATATGAAGTTTCATATTTATGGATGAAAAATCATACTTGTTGAGCATGATGATAAGTTCAACGGATGAAACTTATCGGGTTCAGCTTGAATTCAAGGAGATTGAATTCAAGTGTTTTCCTTCTCATGATATGGCATGTAGATAGGGAGATTAAAGTTAACTTCATCATCAATTGATTATCATCATAAAAAAAGGGGTGATTGTTGAATCTCAGATTTTGACGATGAAGTCAATTGATAGGTTATTTGATCTAATCTATATTATTGAGATAAGCGTGCAGGATTGACTACAATAGCAATGAAGACATAAAGCAAATTATCGGAGTCAAGTATGTTGGGAGTTCAAGAATCCGTCGGAAGTCCGAAGGATCGTTAGAAGTACTACCGGAATCATCTGAGAATGAATTGGGGACTTGCTGAAGGTTTTAGAAGTTTGCCAGAAAGATCTGTCATGCCAAGCGCCCCATAGGGGGTATGCAGGGTGAATTCTCAAGGATGTCACGGTAATCACCCCAAAGGGGGCATCACGCCGTGCACCCCAGGAGGGGGTGCGCCCTAGAGGGGTTAGGCAACCGTGCACCCCAAGAGGGGGTGCGCCCTAAGAGAGGGTAGGCAATGTGCATTTAGTCCCACATTGGTAAGGAAAGGAGAGATCTTGAGCCTTATAAGCATTTGTTAGGGATCGAGTGGCACTAAGAGGGGGGGTGAATTAGTGCAGCGGATAAAACTGAATAAAACTTAAAAACCGATTCCGGAGATTTACTTTAGAACTTGATTCAGCGAAAGAGACTTTAACTTGAAAATATTCAGGTAAGTGCAGTTTGAAGTAGGGAGAAGAAATCCGATCAGTTTGCAGCTTAAGAAATTTACGATGCAGAATTTAAGTACTCACACAGCAAGTAAACGCAGCGATGTATAGTGGTTCGGTCAAATGACCTACGTCCACTCTTGAAGCCTCCTCCAATGAGGCTCCCAACTTCCACTACCAAGTCTCTTGAAGGGGAAGGACCAAATACCCCTTTACAGCCTTTTACAAATGGTTCCCTCTCTTTACAGGATTTTTACAAGGAGAAGAAAGGAGGAGAACACTTGAGCAAATGAAAGCAGAAATTTGCTATAGCTTAGACTCAATTCTAACACTGCAAAAGGTCTCCTAACCAGCTAGAAGTAAAGGGGTATTTATAGAGAATTTTTGGGATTCAAAAATCCCGCTCACAAAGGTCTCGTCCGAAATTTCGGACTGTAGGCGGTACTACCGCCTCAAGATCAAGCGGTACTACCGCTGCGTGTGTCACGAGTCTTTGGCGGTACTACCGCTTGCATCAAGCGGTACTACCGCCTGACACAGGTGGTTGCAATCACCTGTCAAGCGGTACCACCGCTTTGCTGGGCGGTACTACCGCTTTGACACAGTGGTTGCAACCACTGTCGGCGGTACCACCACTTTGCTGGGCAAGATACCGCCAGTGCTTTCGGTCAACAGGCGGTGCTACGCTGGTCCGGCGGTGCCACCGCCGACCCTTACCGTAAATCAGATGGGCCAAACCTTTAGCCCAATACAGCCCACTAAAGGCCCAATTGGCCCAATACAGGTCTAGATAGGTTTAACACCTATTCTATACCTTAATTAAGTGCTAACTATGATCTTCTAAAGCCAAATTATACCAACACCATCAAGTTATCTTTCGAAGAGCTTTCCGACGATCTTCCGGCGGACTTCCGGCAATCCCTTGGATTCCTTCCGGCGGACTCCCAGTTGGCTCCCGAATTCTATGGCGAGTTCAACGAGTCTTTCCAACTCTTCCGAACCTTTTCGGTTGTCTCCGCGAACCTCCGACGATCTTTCTGGCGAACTTCCGAAACCTTCGGTAAGTCCCCGATTTCATCTCGGTTAACTCCAGCAGCACTTCCGATGATCCTTCAGATATCTGGTGGACTCTTGAACTTCCAGCAACTTGACTTTGGTAATTTGCTCTTTCATAGTTAATCCTGCACACACAAACACCAAAAACTCTACTTCGATCTAGACAGTTATTACAACGCGAATTGACATTCAGTTGCCCGGCACATCATTGGTCGACGCTTCGTCCGATCCTTCGGCACATCGCCCTCTCTAGCGGCTTGTTGCCCAATCGACGGTTGACCTCCGCAACCTCGATATCCATGGCGCAACTCCGCACCTCTTGGCCCAATGCCCGACATACGAAGCCTCCTGCCGATAGTCGACCGAACCTCCGGCTTAACGTCAATTCCTCCAGCGTCAACTGTCTAATCCTGATCGATAGTAGACCTGCGTAACTCAACACGCAGTTAAACAATAAACCACAATCAATTAGTTTCATCATCAAAATCTGAGATTCAACAATCTCCCCCTTTTTGATGATGACAACTAATTGATGACTAATGGAGTTAACTATAACTCCCCGGAGTTTTAACCCAAACTCCCCCTATCAATATGCCATTGATAGAACACTTGGATTATCCCCAAATCCAAGCAACATTCATCACAATTAAGAGAAGAAATCAAACCATCATGCAAATATATAAAATACTCAATCAGCATCCCATTGCATGAACTCATCAATCTACACTTCTCCCCCTTTGTCATCAACAAAAAGGAGAAGTAATATTTTGCTAGTTTTTAAAAGTTATGGTTCAGGTTTTAAATCATACTAGCTAGATTTTCATTAACATTCAATCACAGTAAGTTTATCATCATATGCAAGATAGCACTTGTTGTGATGATGATAATTCAACACTTGCTTCTTGTGCTAGTTTGCACTTTGCTTTTCTTGAGATTTGCAAGGTAGCAATTTTGTTATTGTCAAGATAGCAAGTTCCTTTATGGCTAGCAAGATATCAAAATGAATATTGACATTAATGCTTCAATCATCAAAATTTTGAAGTCATGAATACGAATTAACCGTTTAAGAAAAAAAATAAATCATGATACCAATTGTTAATAAGCAAGCAAGCATTCTTTGCAATACACAAGCTAGCTCTCTTTCAATTTTTGCAACCAAGTTTTTCTTTTGCAAGCTATCAAATTTTTGTTTGCAATGAGCTAACAATTTTGTAAAATTTACAGCATTCTTAAACATGCAAGCTCACAAGTTTAAAAAAACTTTGTAATTTCTAGCTAGCTATGTTTGCCACTTTCTCTTGTGATATCCAAGCTAGCATGCTAATTTCCCCTTTGTCATTGTCGAAAAGAAGAGAAGAATTAATACTTCAAATAAGATGTTCTTTTTCAACAAGATCAAGGTCAAGATTCATGAGGTAATAAATAGCAAAACATGCTACTTGAAGCATCCTCATCAAAATCGCATTTTAAGGAAAATTCCAAGCATCAAGATCATGATTTTCAAACATATATATTTTAACATCAATTTCCAATTCATGATAAGGAAGAATAAATCAATAATTCGATCAAGTGATGAATTCCAAAAGACATCTTAATCTGTCAAAATCTTTTTAGAAAGATATTTCAAAAGGATATATTGCAATCGTAAATATCGATAGGTGATTCATTTAAGTGCAAAACCACTTTTACATCATCAATTTTCTAAAGATTCAAAATGACAAATAGATTACCAATTTCATGATTCATTTGGCAGCAAATAGCAAAAAGAACAATTTGTTTGATGCATAAGAAATCTCAATAAGATAATATTTCATAAGAAATTTCAAGAATCAATTAATAATCATATTTCTTGAAAATTCTCAAGCCAAGAGGTCAAAAGAAGGTTCATGATTCGGTTGAAACAAAATCTCATTCTATTTTATGAAATGAATCATCAAAATCATTCACAAAAAAAACTTCAATCTCGATAAGATAGAGAAGAGGCTTTTTCTTTTGAGTAATTCATTTCGTCTAAGCATGCATTTATCTTTTCATGCCAAATCAAATATTCAAAACCGAAAGACAAACTTAATTATCAAAACAAAAATATAATATATTATGAGATTCAATTTATCATGATAATGTGTTTCTATGTTTGTTTCAAACAAGTGTGCTCATATTTCAAAAGATGAGTGTCAAATTTTAAAACCAAACATGAGTTTGTCATCAAGATATGATATCATAAAGTCATTAAACATGATAACAACCATTTAACATTTTCATTGTATCAGTGATGATTTCATAAGGTATATTCAAATATTTTCATGAAAGCCATCATCTTATAAATTCAAAATATAAGTTTTATCATTAAACCAGTCATGATCAAGTGCATTAAAATCTTTCATTCAAAATTTTAATAAGAGCAACATAAATTGATTACATGTGTGTATGTATCAACATTTCAAAGCAAGACATAAGTTTTGTCATAAAAACCATTAAGACCAAACACATCACAAATAAAACATCATGAATAAAACATTTTTAACTTTTGTGTTTTATTTTATGTGGTTGATCTTATATAAGCATGTTCAAATTTTCATGTAAAAATAAAGTCATCAATATGCTTGCTTCTATCTTTTAATCATATTTGGTGTGCAAGCATTATCTTGAAACATGCTATTAAATTTTTATGTCAAACATCATGCATCTTGTTTGAAATCAAAACAATGTAGAATCATCAAGATTCATGAACTTATCATGATCATATACTTTCCTTTTTTATGTGTTTCATCATCTAAAAATTTCATCATAAAAATGTTTAGGAGCCATTAATCCAAGATAGAGATTTTCAAATTGTAAGCATGATACTATAAAATTATCATTAAACATTTTCAAGAATAACATGTAGTTGATATACAATCATTGTTACAAATCATTCAATCATCATTCATAATGTTGTATGCACCATTCAAAAATTTTACTTTTCAAAAATACTAGAAGGAAAAGCATAGTATAATTTTTAAAATATTTTTTTTTAATTTCCAAAAACACAAGAGAAGCATGATAAAAAAAAAACTACTAACTAAGTTAAGCATTCATGGAAAGCATCATGTAATTTCAAAATAATTCAAGGAAGTTAAGTTACTTACCTCATTGTCGAAGCCCATTAAAGCATAGTTTGCTTCTTCTTTCCTTGATTCTTCTTGATGAGTCTTCTTCTTCTTCTTCATTGGTCTCTTCCTCCGTTCAAGTTCATTGTTGATTTTAGACTTTTGTTTAATGAACTTATTAAGATCGATTAAAGGTTCAAAGTCCTCTTCATTGTCCTCATCACTTGAGTCATCACTCAAGTGACATTCTCTTGTTCTAAGTTCAAAAACCTTCTTGTTCTTTAGAAGGTGGTTTAAATGTTCATCATGTTCCAAGAGTGTCATTTCATAGGTCATTAATGACCCGATTAATTCTTCAAGTGAATAATCATTCAAGTTTTTAGACTCTTGAATAGCCATAATTTTTGGATCCCATTCTTTTGGAAGGGATCTTAAAATCTTGTTTACTAAATCAAAACTTGAAAAAGATTTACTAAGACTTTTCAAGCTATTGACGACATCCATAAAGCGGGTGTACATATCGCCAATAGTTTCGCTTGGTGTCATTCGGAAGAGCTCAAAATCATGCAACAAGAGGTTTACTTTTGAGTCTTTAACTCTACTAGTTCCCTCATGCATGATTTCAAGTGTTTGCCATATATCAAAAGCCGTTTCGCAAGAAGAAATTCGATTAAACTCATTTTTGTTTAAAGCACAAAATAAGGCATTCATAGTCTTTGCATTTAAAGAAAAAGATTTTCTCTCTAAGTCCGACCATTCATTCGTCGGTTTAGAGGGAAGTTGAAAGCCATTTTCGATAATGTTCCACAAATCCAAATCCATTGAAAGCATGAAAACTCTCATTCGAGTTTTCCAATATGTGTAATCCGAACCGTTAAAGAACGGTGGACGAAAAACCGAAAAGCCCTCTTGAAAACCATTTAGCGCCATTTCTCACGGGTGTGAATCCGAAAGAGAAAGAACGTGGCTCTGATACCAATTGTTAGGGATCGAGTGGCACTAAGAGGGGGGGGTGAATTAGTGCAGCGGATAAAACTGAATAAAACTTAAAAACTGATTCCGGAGATTTACTTTAGAACTTGATTCAGCGAAAGAGACTTTAACTTGAAAATATTCAGGTAAGTGCAGTTTGAAGTAGGGAGAAGAAATCCGATCAGTTTGTAACTTAAGAAATTTACGATGCAGAATTTAAGTACTCACACAGCAAGTAAACGCAGCGATGTATAGTGGTTCGGTCAAATGACCTACGTCCACTCTTGAAGCCTCCTCCAATGAGGCTCCCAACTTCCACTACCAAGTCTCTTGAAGGGGAAGGACCAAATACCCCTTTACAGCCTTTTACAAATGGTTCCCTCTCTTTATAGGATTTTTACAAGGAGAAGAAAGGAGGAGAACACTTGAGCAAATGAAAGCAGAAATTTGCTATAGCTTAGACTCAATTCTAACACTGCAAAAGGTCTCCTAACCAGCTAGAAGTAAAGGGGTATTTATAGAGAATTTTTGGGATTCAAAAATCCCGCTCACAAAGGTCTCGTCCGAAATTTCGGACTGTAGGCGGTACTACTGCTTTGCATCAAGCGGTACTACCGCTGCGTGTGTCAGATGTCGGGCGGTACTACCGCTTTGCATCAAGCGGTATTACCGCTCACCTTTGGCATCAAGCGGTACTACCGCTTGCATCAAGGCGGTATTACCGCTGACATAGGTGGTTGCAACCACTGTCAGCGGACACCACCGCCGCTGCTGAAGCGGTATTATCGCTCGACACAGGTGGTTGCAACCACTGTCAGCGGTACCACCACCGCTCAGGGCATACTACCGCTGTGCTTTCGGTCAACAAAGCGGTGCTACCGCTGGGTCTCGGCGGTGCCACCGCCAACCCTTACTGAAATCAGATGGGCCAAACCTTTGGCCCAATACAGCCCACTAAAGGCCCAATTGGCCCAATACAGGTCTAGATAGGTTTAACACCTATTCTATACCTTAATTAAGTGCTAACTATGATCTTCTAAAGCCAAATTATACCAACACCATCAAGTTATCTTTCGAAGAGCTTTCCGCAATCTTCCGGCGGACTTCCCAAATCCCTTGATTCCTTCCGCGACTCCCACTGCTCTCCGAATTCTATGGCGAGTTCAACGAGTCTTTCCAACTCTTCCGAACCTTTTCGGTTGTCTCCGCGAACCTCCGACGATCTTTCTGGCGAACTTCCGAAACCTTCGGCAAGTCCCCGATTTCATCTCGGTTGACTCCGGCAGCACTTCCGATGATCCTTCAGATATCTGGTGGACTCTTGAACTTCCAGCAACTTGACTTTGGTAATTTGCTCTATCATAGTTAATCCTGCACACACAAACACCAAAAACTCTACTTCGATCTAGACAGTTATTACAACACACGAATTGACATTCGATTTGCCGGACATCATTGGTCGACGCTTCGTCCGATCCTTCAGCACATCGCCCTCTCTAGCGGCTTGTTGCCCAATCGACGGTTGACCTCCGCAACCTCGATATCCATGGCGCAACTCCGCACCTCTTGGCCTGATGCCCGACATACGAAGCCTCCTGCCGATAGTCGACCGAACCTCCGACTTAACGTCAATTCCTCCAGCGTCAACTGTCTAATCCTGATCGATAGTAGACCTGCGTAACTCAACACGCAGTTAAACAATAAACCACAATCAATTAGTTTCATCATCAAAATCTGAGATTCAACAGCATTGGCGCTGCATACCCCAATGGACTGATTTTACGGGGAGAGGGTAATGGCCACATGACAAGTGGTATCAAAGCAACCCCTAGCCTTCACCAATCACCCCAGAGGGGGTGTCCACGCCGAGCGCCCCAGAGGGGGTAGGCAGCCGTGCACCCCAAGAGGGGGTGCGCCCCAAGAGGGGGTATGCAAGGTGCATTTAGTCCCATATTGGTAAGGAAAGGGGAGATCTTGAGCCTTATAAGCATTGGCGCTGCACACCCCAATGGACCGGTTTTACGGGAAGAGGGTAATGGCCACGTGACAGATCGTCGGAGGTTTACGGAGCTCACCGAAAGGTTTGAAAGCTTGCCAATGATTCGTTGAACTCGCCATAAAGTTCGGGAGTGTGCTGGAAGAAATTCGAGGGTGTGTTGGAAGTCCGCCGGAAGTTCGTCCAAAGCTCGCTTGAAGAAAACTCAATGTTGCCAGTTTAGTTTTTGCTTAGAATATGTTTTGAATTTTGTAGTTAGCACGTAATTAGGATTAGGATTAGGATTAGGTGATAATCATGATTAACCCTAATAGGGGTCAACTAGGCCTTAATTAGACTAAATTGGATTGGATTCAAGGTCCATTCAGCATTGTTAGAATAGGTCTGACGGTGGCACCGCCAGACTAGGGCAGTGGCACTGCCTCAGGAACCAATTCCCAAGTGGTCTGAGCAGTGGTACCATTGACAGTTATTACTTGTGAACGGTGGTATCGCTTGATAAGCGGTGATATCGCCAGTCCATAGAGACTGAGGACCCTATCCGACGGTGGTACCTCATAACAAGCGATAGTACCGCTAGTCCATAGAGACCGAGGATCCTATCAGGCGGTAGTACCGTCAGACTAGACGGTGGTACCACCGAATACACTGATAGAGTAGGGTCAACTAGCGGTGGTACCGCTAGTGCCAAGCGGTGGTACTGCTAGTGCCAGGCGGTGGTACCGCCAGTACTGGGAAATCTGGGATGTGACTCTTTTTGGCTCCAATTCTGAAACAAATTGAGTCTATAAATACCCCTCTCTTCTCAACTGGCTAAGCATATTAAGAAGTGATAAAAAACTGAGTCAAAGCTATAGCAAAATCGCATTCGATAGCTTGAGTGTTCACCTCCCACGTTTTACCTTGTCAAAATTCTGTAAGAGTGTGAACCACTTGTAAAAGTTTGTAAGAGGGGTGCTTGGTCCTTCCCCTTCAAGAAGATCTGATAGTGGAAGTTAGGAACCTCATCGGAAGAGGTTTTGGAAGTGGACGTTGGTCATTTGACCGAACCACTATACATCGCTGTGTACTTCTCTTGATGTATGAGTTTTAACTTTCTGCACTTCATTCAATACTTGTTGTGATATCTCAATTTCCTCCTCTCTACTTTCGATAGCATTTACTTGAATCACTTGTCGAAATTTTCTTCGTCGGATTGAAATTTCTCTATGGACAACTCTTTCTGAAATTGATTTCAAAAGTACAATTTTTATCCGTTGCACTAATTCACCCCCCCCTCTTAGTGCCGCTCAGATCCTAACATGCGGATCATCCTTTGATCTCCCCATGAATTACAATAGGTTCTGGTTTCCTACACTTACTGTTGCTGCAATTTAGTTATCCTTATTCAAAAAATCTAAAAAAATTATTCCTATATTGCTGTATAAACTTTTCGTTGTAAAGTTTTCATCTCTACGACGAAAGATGCACTACAGAATTCCAGCCTCATAACACTGTTTATTTGATCTTGCTACTGTATTTTTTCTATCCAAATCTCTATGAAATTTTTACAACAGCTTTGACACTTCCTAATAGTGGATTTTCCTTTGGCTTCATAAAAAAATTCTCAATATAAACTACTGATCTTTTATGTCCAAACTTCTACACTTTAGACATAAAAATCTACTGTAGTACCTTTTCGTGATCCTCAATTTTGTCGAACCTCTTGTTTCGTTTCCTTCTACAAAATTTTTAATAATATTATCTCTCCTTACCAGTAGATTTACTTTAAGTTTTACTTGAATCTCTATTGAGAATTACTGGAAAAAAATTACATCTTTACTATTGTAATTTTTTCGACGAAAAATCTAGTGTTGCACCTTTATCTTTTTTCTTCTCCGTAACCTACCAAACACTAGCCACCTTGCTGCCACCAACCAAGATGTCTTTAGGGCATCCCTCTAGCCTTAAGACGCAGCCATCATAGCCTATTTTCATAACCCTAATAGCGTTAAAACTGTAGCCTAAAATGGTAAACCATTACAGCCGAACCCTTCTATCATTAATCTATTGTCTGAACTTTCCACCACCCCATGCCATTAACCCATCAATAAAAAAAAGACAAGGACATCTATGATCTATATGCATATGATATGCTATGGCTTCTCAAGATCCAATTGATGCCAAATTTGAAGCATTGGAATCTCGGATTGAATCGCGGCTTGAGTCGTGCTTGGAGGACAAATTGTGCGCTTTGTTTGTAGAATTCAGAATTGGACAACCACCAAGTCCAACCAAATTTCAACGAGGAGAGAGTTCAAAGAGGCCTCTAAAGAAGAAGGGATAGCCCTCGGACATGCTTCAGCCATGCATGAGGGTGGACTTCCCACGATGGGAAGAAGGATACCTGTTGGGGTGGATTTCGCGCGCCGAACATTACTTTCGCTACTACCGAACGTCGGATGATGCTATGGTGGAAATTACTATCATCCACCTTGAAAGAGATGCTATTTAAAGTACAATTGGCTAGAATACAATCATGGGACTTCAATATGGAATCAATTTAAGAATGCACTGCTGAACCATTTCGGACCTATAGAGTATGAAAATATCGACGGCCAACTTACAAAGATTCGACAAACCTCTACGATTCAAGAGTACCAAACTAGGTTTGAGAAGCTATCCTACCTTGCTCATGATTGGACTGATCATCAATTGATAAGAACATTCATCAAAGGACTCAAGCTAGAGATAAAAGGGGAGGTTAAGGCGCGGTAGCCCCGTACCGTGACGGCTATGATTTCTTTCACTCGAATACAAGAAGAACGGCTCAACCAAGATGCTCGAAGGATGAGAACTTCTCCTAGGCCCATAGCATATAAGCCTCCTTCTGCTCCCAGCCATCCTTCGTTGCCAAAAAAATTGATAAGAGAAGAACTACGTGATCGATCAACAAAGAGTCTTTGTTGGCATTGGGACGAGCCGTGGAATCATGATCATCGCTGCAAAAGGGGCTGCCTCCTACTGATTGAACCTCTTGAAGACATGGAGGAGGAGGTCCAGGAACATAAGGAAGAGGTCACAAATGAAGAACAGTAGCTGGTTGATATTACGATGCATGCCCTTGCCGGTTATGCGAACCCGCAAATGATGAAAGTGGGAGAACTTATGAAGCAACAACCGATCACCATTCTTATTGACACCGGGAGCACTAATAATTTTATGAACAAAAAGGTTGCTGTTCAGATGACCATACCTATCAAGAATTGCAGCAGGTTTGATGTTAAGTGTTAGTCATATGTGCCCTGCAAGCGAATCACATGAGTGATGAAACTTGTGACTTGATATATCCTTTTTCTCTTTGCTTATTATTAGACATTTTATCACTTTACCTTGCGTGTTGCATATATTGTGATGTCCTTAGATCTGTGCAATGGAAATCGGATCGTGATGAGATCACGATAATGAGACCGATTCACCTTTAAACACAGACCCTAAATAATCCTGGTCATAGGTTACTCGAGAGGGACATCGAGATAACCGAATAGACTAGTGTGGTGTATACCCGTCTATATGATGGAGGTGGCCGATCTCATAGCTACTCATGTGGGGACACTAAGGGTATAATGCAGGTGCTCATTGGGGAATGAGTTCACTGATTGATCCGCCTACAAAATGCTGGATGGTTATTGATACCTCACGTCAGACAGCGATTCCGTAGTCCTAGTAGTGTATCTGGTCCTTAGACTTGAGACACCAAGGATGTCCTATATGAGTACTCCACTCTTTGATACCAGACTTATAGGTTTGGAAAGTTCCAGATCTAGTACAGCCGATTATTGTGAGTGGTAGCTAACCTTACAAGGGCTATTGAGTGTCAATAGAGGATCATCCGCTCTTAGTATCATGAGAAGAATATCCTATATATTCTTGCTCGAACAAATCCTTGGCCAAGGTTATTCAGATTGAGAGAGAAAGAGTTCTCTAGGAGAATCCGATAAAAGCAAGACTCGAGGAGAGACCGTATGGGCCTGATAACACCATGCTCGATATAGGGTCTCTGGGATATTAGTTGGATGAGGGACTATAGATACTTGGTAACTGAGGATAGATAGGTCCAAAGGATTGAATTCCCCTATATCGTCTGGGGGTTACGACGTAGTGGCCTAGTATGTCCGTAGTCGATGAGTTGGGTGAATTATTATAGAGATAATAATTCACTAAGTCAGAAGGAGTTCTGACAAGTATGACTCACGGTTTAGCTCGATATTAGGCCTAGAGGGTCACACACATATGGTAGGTATTGCGACGAGTAGAGGTTTGGATATGAGATATCCGCTGGAGCCCCTATCTTATTGGATATCAATTAAGCCCCTGAATTATTGGATCCTAAGATGAGATCTAATAATTGCTAATAAGAGATTATTGGGTAGAGACCCACTAATCCAAGAGGCTTGGGTAATTGGATGGAGATCCAATACCCAACAGGGAAAGATCCATTAGGGTTTATAGGGAGCCTCTATAAATAGGAGGGAACCAAAGCTCTTTAGGCTGAGGGGGTCCTTTTGGTAGCCACCTTCTGTTCTCCTCTCTCTAGAGAGGAGCATCGTCATAGTCCTTACCGTGTATATACCGCTAGAGAGGAGGATGCTTGACCTTCTTCATCCTCTCATACAGATCTGCAGGGATTCAGGGATATACTATCTCCCTTGGTATTTTCTTTTATACATGTAGTTTTCGCGGATTTGTTTTGATGCACCGATCTTCGCATGATGATAGAACCTTTGTATGAAAAATCTATGGTTTTATTTTTTGTTCTTCTGCTACGCATGAGATATCGCCCCATAGGGTTTCCCAACAGTGGTATCAGAGCCAGGTTATTCGTATGAAGATCAGATCTTAAACTATGTGTATTGTGATTTAGAATAATTTTTGTTGTTAAAATCGTTGGCACAAAAGGTGAGAAAGGGCAGCAAGTTTTGCTGCCCTTGTTGCGCTCGTATAGCGGCCGCACGGTTGCTTGCAGCCTTGTTGCCTGCAACGACAGCGGCGGCGACGACGGCTGCATGCAAGGAGCCTGCAAGCAAGCTGCGGGCGACGACAGGTGGCTGGTGGCCTACTTCTTGCCTACAAGGCACGGGTAGAGGCATCGGCAGCACACACGAGGTCCCTACGGGTGGCACTCGCAGCGGCAACGCTGCCTGTGGGGCAACGATGCTCGCCCGCGAGTAGAAGCACCCACTGCGGCAGCGCCCGCCGCGAGTAGGGGCGGCGCGCCCGCGGGTAGTGGCCACCGCCGGCAAGGTGGCGGCAGCCACAACGCTGCAACACAACGCGCGGAAGAGGGATTAGGGTTTTCTGGGCAAAAGATATTTTTGCCCCTCGGAATTTTAAAAATTTCAATTTTTGTCCCTTTTGATAGAATGACCAAATACCCCTCGAAATTTAGAAAATTCTTTGAATATCCCTATTTTTAGAAAAATATTAGTTAATTAAAATATTTAATTAACTATTATTATTTATCTAGTAATCCTATAAAATAATATATACATGTGATGTATGATATGGACAAATGATCATGGACCATGTGATGTGATGTATCTACATGTGATTATTATTATTAGGGCCTACGAGCCTCTATTTTTCTCATTTATTGTTGGCCCTGCGTGCCTATAATTATGTTGTAATTATATAAGAGGCGCAGTGGTAGTGGGACCCACAAGGCCGAGACCAACGATCCGATGCATGGAGATGCGTTGAGATGCCGACGGAACCGATAAAGCAAGAAGGATGATCACAGGGCATGGAGATGCGCTGAAGCACATGTAGATCTTGATGTGAGTGATTGGGCCCACTAGCTTGGGCCTGATCACATTAGGATGTGGTCCATGATCATCTGGTGTGATTGCTCATGTGATGTGTGATTGATTATATACCTACTAAATATATATATATATTTGCATACGATGTAAATATATATATTAAATATGCATGTGTGTGACACATTTTGTTAGGAGACCAAATCAAAATCCCCTCTATTAATAATATTAAGTCGGTAAACGTGAGGCAATTAGATTGACCCACATGGCCTTTCATTGTTATAGCTAGGAATCGATTCTTGGTGTAGTTTGAGTTGGTCGAGTCCCTTGAGACTCACCTATATCATGTTTCGCTATCTTATCTACGACATAGAGATGTCACTAGTGACCTGAGGACATGATATGCTTGATCGAGTCCCTCGAGAGTATATTATCGAATCAGACTCACCTTGTAATAATGGTGATGACTTAACCGAACATCATGATTGGTCGAGTCCCTCAAGGCCATGGTGGTTTGGAAACCGAACAGGACAAGAATCATAAGGAGTTGTGATTGGCAAGAGTTGCCTATCTTTACGGGCTTAATGTGATTGGTCGAGTCTCTCGAGGTTACGTTAAGACACCGATTGGATCCCGATCCCCACTAGAGATCTGTCGAGGGTCTCCGATTCACATACCGGAGGGTGTTGTGTGTCTCACGAAAAATTAGTAGGAGTACATTAAGATAGAAGTCCTTATCTTAAATATTTAATTTTTACAAAGTTTGCATATTATTTATTTCTACTATATTTTTAATTTCAGAAAAATGTCACTTTCAAATCCTTTACGTGGCATACTTGATGCCAACCACCTCACTATTCTAAATTATATGGATTAGCTTTGCAATCTGAGAATCATTCTCATGACGGCGAAAATCATGTACGTCCTTGATATAGTGATCCCTATGCCTGACGAAGGGGCAAGCGAGGATGAGATCGCTCATTATGTGAAGTACATAGATGATTCCACTCTTGCTCAGTGTTATATGTTGGCCTCTATGACTACTGAGTTACAGAGATAGCATGAAAATATGGATGCTAATTCCATACTCCTGCATCTCCGCAAACTGTTTAAGGAACATGGAAGAACTCAGCGATATGAGATATCAAAGAGTATTTTCTATGCCGGGATGACTGAGGGGACACCGATTCAGAACCATGTCCTTAAGATGATTGAGTGGATCGAGAAACTCACAGGTCTAGGAATAGTCCTAGAGGATAACTTGTGTGTGGATCTTGTGCTTCAGTCCCTACCAGATTCATTTTCTTAGTTCATAATAAATTTTAATATGAATAAACTTGAGGTGATGCTCCTAGAGCTCCTCAATATGTTGAGAGAAGAAGAAAGCACCATCAAGAAAGAGAAGCCAGTTTTCTATGTTGGTGAGACTAGAAAGAAAAAGAAGGCTGAGAAGTCCCTTAAGAAGGGCAAGGGCGAGGGCAAAATGGGTAAGGCAAAGGTTGCCAAGAAAGACCCAACAAAGGACAAAGGTCAATGCTTCCACTGTGGCAATGATGGGCACTGGAAGAGGAACTACAAAGAGCACCTTGTAGAGAGGGCGACACGGACTCAAGCTTCCAGTCCGATGTCGATGATAGCAAGTCTAATTCAGGGTATGTGTTCACCCTGAATGGAGTAGTATGCTGGAAGAGTTCCAAGCAAGACACTACTACTGACTAGACCACATAGGCAGAATACATTATTACGATAGAGGCAGCAAAGGAGGTAGTCTAGATGAAGAAGTTCATCACAGACCTAGGAGTCATCCCGAGCAGTAAGGAGCCAATTCTCTTAAATTGGGACAAATACAGGGCGATTACTCAAATAAGGGAACCCGGGTCTCATCAAAAGTGTTCTGAGGAGGTTCTAGCTTATTAGAGAGATCGTGGCCCGAAGAGATGTAGTAGTGGAAAGAGTTCCATCCGAAGATAACATTGCAGATCCATTAACAAAGCCAATGACTCAAATTATCTTTGAGTGTCACAGAGGTCTGATGGGGATCAGACATGTTGGTGATTGGCTTTAGGTCAAGTGGGAGATTGCTACTCATATGTGCCCTACAAGCCAATCACATGAGTGATGGCACTTGTGACTTGATATGTACTCTTTTTCTTTGCTTATTATTAGGCATTTTATCACATTATCTTGTGTGTTGCATATATTGTGATGTCCTTGGATCTGTGCAATGGGAATCGGATCATGATGAGATCACGATAATAAGACCGATTCACCTTTAAACACAAACCCTAAATAATCCTGGTCATAGGTTACTTAAGAGGGACATTGAGATAACTGGATAGACTGGTGTACTGTATACCTATCTATATGATGGAGGTGGCTAGTCTCATAGCTACTTGTGTGGGGACACTAAGGGTACAGTATAGGTGCTCATTGGCAAATGAGTTCACTGATTGATCTGCCTACGAAATGCTGGATGGTTATTGATACCTCATGTCAGATAGCGATTCTGTAGTCCTAGTAGTGTATCTAGTCTTTAGACTTGAGACACCAAGGATTTCCTGTATGAGTACTCCACTCTTTGATACCTGACTTATAGGTTTAGAAAGTTTCAGATCTAGTACAGCCGGTTATTGAGAGTGGTAGCCAACCTTATGAGGGCTATTGAGTGTCAATAGAGGATCATCCGCTCTCAGTATCATGAGAGGAATATCCCATGTATTCTTGCTCGAACAAATCCTTAGCCAAGGTTATTCGGATTGAGAGAAAATGAGTTCTCCGGGAGAATCCAACAAGAGCAAGACTCGAGGAGAGACCGTATGGGCTTGACAGCACCATGCCCGATATAGGGTCTCTGGGATATTAGTTGGATGAGGGACTATAGATATATGATAACTAAGGATAGATAGATCCAAAGGATTGGATTCCCTCTATCGTCTGGGGGCTGCGGCGTAGTGGCCTAGTACGTCTACAGTCGATGAGTTGAGTGAATTATTATAGAGATAATAATTCACTAAGTCAAAAGGAGTTCTGACAAGTATGATTCACGGCCAGCTCGATATTGGGCCTAGAGGGTCACACACATATGGTAGTGTTAGGGATCGAGCGGCACTAAGAGGGGGGGTGTATTAGTGTAGCGGTAAGGAATGAGAAATTTTCAGCGATTAAAACAAGTTTGGAAACTTCGTACAAATGAATGCAACGTTTCGTTTGAACTCGAAAAAATTGCGTTTTAACTTGAAAGCATACGTAATAAGATGAAGATGAAGTTGAGTAAATAAGGCAGCAAGTGGAAAGGGTTTGCAGCAAAGTAAATAGCAAGAATGTAAATACAAATCAGATTTTTATAGTGGTTCGGTCATCCGACCTACGTCCACTCCCGATTCCTCTTCACTTGAGGCCACCAGCTTCTCCACTAGCTATCCTCCTTCCAACGGGTGAGGATGAACTCCCTTACAGCACTTCTCCTTTTGATGGGCTTAGGTGATAACCATTACAAGCACTCTTACCCTTCTCTTGGACTAGAACACTCTTAAGACTTAGAGGGAAGATTTGACACACTTTCAAGAGAGTTTCCCCCTTCTTTTTTTCAGTTCTAGACACCTTTCATCCAAGAATATGAGGGGTATTTATAGGCCTCAAAGTGATTCAAATTTGGGCTCCAAATTTGAATTCATTTTGAGTTTTCTAGTGTCAGGCAGTGCTACCGCCTGTCAGAGGCGGTGCTACCGCCTGTCAGAGGCGGTGCTACCGCCTGTCAGAGGCGGTGCTATCGCATGCACAGTGTCAGACTAACACAGCAGGGGCGATACTACCACCCCAGCCAGGCGGTGCTACTGCCTGGCTTTCCAAGCACTGGACGGTGCTATCGCCCAACACGTGGCTGCTGGGCGGTGCTACCGCCCAACACGTGGTTTGGTTTGGGCCAAAAACTTTTGGCCCAACCTTGTCCAAATCAAGGCCCAATGGCCCCTACTTTGGGTTTATAGGATTAACACCTAATCTTAACCCATATTAATGTGCTAACTACGAAATTAAAGACATTCCTAAGCTATTACAAAGTCCGCAAGTCAATTCTTCTTCCGGTGAACTTCCGGCGGTCTTCCGACGATCCCTCGGAAACCATCCTGTGGACTCCCGGCAAGCTCTCGGACTCCACGATGATTTTGGCGAGTTCCCCCGAGTTTCTTTGACAAGCTCTGATCTTTCTTGGCAAGCTCCGCGAACTTCCGACGAACCTTCCGGCGAACTTCCAAAAACCCTTCGGTAAGCTCCCTACTCATTCTCGACCGGTTCTGACAGCACTCCCAATGAATCTTCGGACTTCCATCGAACACTCGAACTCCCAATAATCCATCGCACTTGACTTCGACCCTTTGTTTCACTTTACGTCTTCATCCTTATCGTAGTTACTCCTGCACAAACAAACACCAAACACCCTACTTCGATCTAGACAGTTACTACAACACGAATTGACATTCGATGTTCAAGACGTCATTAGTCAGTGCTTCGTTCGATCCTTCAGCACATCGCCCTCTCTTGCGGCTTGTTGCCCAATCGACGGTTGACCTCCGTAATCCCGATATCCATGGCGCAACTCCACACTTCTTGGCCCGATGCCCGACGTTCGAAGCCTCCTGCCGATAGTCGACCGAACCTCCGGCTCGACATCCAATATCCTGACATGATCACCTCCGGCGCAACGTCAATTCCTCCAGCGTCAACTGTTTAATCCTGATCGATAGTAGACCTATGTAACTCAACACCCAGTTAAACAACAAAACACACTCAATTAGTTTCATCATCAAAATCCGAGATTCAACAGGTAGGTGTTGCGACGAGTAGAGGTTCGAATATGAGATATTCACTGGAGCTCCTATCTTATTGGATATCTATTAAGCCCATGAATTATTGGATCTTAAGATGAGATCCAATAATTGCTAATAAGAGATTATTAAGTAGAGACCCACTAATCCAAGAGGCTTGGGTAATTGGATGGAGATCCAATACCAAACAGGGCAAGATCCATTAGGGTTTATAGGGAGCCTCTATAAATAGGAGGGAACCAAAGCTCTATAAGCTAGGGGGTTTCTTTTGGCAGCCACCTTCTGTTCTCCTCTCTCCAGAGAGTAGTATCATCGTAGTCCCTACCATGTGGATATTGCTAGATAGGAGGATGCTTGACCTTCTTCATCCTCTCCTACAGATCTGTAGGGATTCAGGGATATACGATCTCCTTAGGTATTTTCTTTTATACATGTAATTTTCACGAATTTGTTTTGACGCATCGATATTTGCACGATGACGGAACCTTTCTTCGAGAAATCTATCGTTTTGTTTTTTGTTATTCTGCTATATATGAGATGTCGCTCCATAGGATTTCCCAACATTTAGATCATCGACGGAGGAATTTTGAAGTGTGATCGTAGGTGCCCACGTGTGAAACTATTGCTGTAGGACCAAGTGATAATTACAGATTTCTCCCTCTTCACTCTTGATGATTATGAGGCCATGCTCAGCATCGAATGACTGATGACATTGGGTGATGTTTCCTATAATTTTTTAAAATTAATTATGAAATTTTACAGTAAAGGGAAACAAGTGATACTGCGTGGGAAACGTGGGGGCAACATAACGACAATTTGCACACAACGAATGGAGAAAGTTTTGCACAAATCATGCAGTGGCTTTTTGGTATAACTTGAGCAGCAATCTAAGGGAGAGCCAACTAAATTTGAAGACCCAAACCTACTTCCCTTGCTTGTAGAATTTTCAGATATATTTGACGAACTACGTAGCCAACCTCATACCCACCGGTATGATCATCATATACCGATTCTTCTAGGCAAACCTCCAGTAAATACTCGGCCATATCGGTATCCACATCTCTAGAAAGATGAAATAGAAAGGATTGTAAAAGAGATGCTCGAAATAGGAGTTATTCGGCTAAGTTGCAGCCCCTACTCTTTACCGGTGCTCCTCGTACAAAAGAGGAACGACATATGGCGAATGTGCGTTGATTACTAAGCTCTCAATGGCATAACCATCAAGGAAAAGTACCATATTCCAGTAGTAGATAAATTGCTTGATGAATTAAAGGAAGTACAAGTCTTCACAAAGTTGGACCTTCGATCCGAGTATCATCAAATATAAGTGTGCGAAGAAGATATACCGAAAACCGCCTTTCGAACGCACAATGACCACTATGAATTTTTGATAATACCCTTTGGTCTCACCAATGCTCCCTCCACCTTCTAGAGCCTTATGAATGATATTTTTCGGAGTTATCTTCATAAGTTTGTGCTGGTTTTTTTCGACGATATCCTTATTTATAGCCATTCTCTTGAAAGTCATTTTTAGCACTTACGAATTATTTTGACGATTTTGTGAGAACATGTTCTTTTTGTCAAAAAATTAAAGTGTAGCTTTCTTTAACAAAAGGTGAAATATCTTGGGCATATCATATTAGAGGAAGGTATGGTGGTGGACCCCTCCAAAATTGAAGTAATGCAAAATTGGTCAACCCCGAGGAACATAAAATCGCTACATGACTTTCTCGGTTTAACAGGCTACTACTATAAGTTCATGAAAAACTATGGAAAGATTAGTGCACCTCTTACTTCCTTGCTGAAAAAAAATACTTTCCAATGATCAGACAAAGCCATCACTACCTTCGACGAACTTAAAACTATAATATCGACAACGCCCGTTCTAGTGCTACCTGACTTCGGTAAGACTTTTGTTATTGAAGCCGAGGCCTCCGGAGTCAGAATTGGTGCTGTACTAATGCAAGATGGATGCCCCCTTGGTTATAACAGTAAAGTATTATCTCCTTCCTATCTTAAGATGACTATTTATGACAAGGAGATGCTCGCGATTATGCATGCGGTGGCCAAATAGAGACCTTACTTGATCGGGTGATGCTTTCAAATCGAGACCGACCATAAAAGCATAAAATATTTCTTGGAGTAGAAGATATCTTCCCCCGAGTAGCAAAAAAGGGTAAAAAGCTTCTTAGATATGATTATGAAATAACTTACAAAAGGGGAAAGAGAATGTTGTTGCAGATGTGCTTTCGCGGCTATTCGAGCAAGCTAAATTTTCGGCCGTTTCACTTCCGACTAGCGACTTCCTTGAGGGTATTAGGAGGGAATGACAAGATGATCCAGAGACCAGTAAGATTATAAAAAAATTAGAGGAAGCACCAAGCTCCATGGCTCATTACTATTGGGAATAAAAAAACTTGCGCTATAAGGAACACATTGTGCTTGTGCCAAATTCTACTTGCATAAAGACCATCCTTCAAAAGATACATTCCACACCTGCGGTCAGGCACTCCGGGTCCTTTAGAACCTATAAGAGAATTAAGAAAAATTTTTATTGGGTAGGGATAAAAAATATTATTACTGAATTTGTAGCACAATGTGATGTATGTCAATGACATAAAGGCGAGACAATGGCAAGTCCCAGAAAGTTACAACCTCTAACCATCCCAGACTCAATATGGACTGATATATCAATGGACTTCATCGAAGGGCTTCCCTCATCATAAGGAAAAGCTCAAGTAAGGATGAAACAATAATATGATCGACATAAAGGCGAAAGAGAATTTTCAATAGGAGATTAGGTCTTTCTACGGCTCCAGCCATACAAGCAAACATCAATCCAGACCAGAGCATTCATGAAGCTTTCACCTTGATTCTATGGACCCTACAAGATTTTGGAGCACATTGGAGCAGCAGCATACAGATTGGACTTATCCGACAACTCCCAAATCCATCTAATTTTTCATGTGTCATGTTTGAAGCTCAAGTTGGGACAAAACGAGACAGCCCAAAGCCACCTACCAAATATGACTACTCAAGGAGAGCTCTGACCCAACCGAGTGCCATTATCGATTGACGAATCATGACTCGATGACGATAACCCACTACTGAAGTATTAATCCAGTGGACAAACCTACCAATAGAAGATGCCACTTGGGAGAACTATGACAACTTGAAGATCAAATTCTCAGAATTCATGGAGCGTCAGCCTTGTGGACAAGGCTGATTTGAAGAGGGCTGGTCTGCTAGAACTCTAGCTAGGAGAGTCCTAATTTAGTTTCATTGAAGGGGCAAACATGTAAATCCTAAGGACATTCATGTAAATCCTATCTAGTCGACCCTTATTAAAGAGGTGAAGAGGCCGGCTAGGTTAGGATCTGCTTTATGCCGTATTCGTTATACTAGTTAATCGTGCACACTTTTCTCAACATATGGATTATATCAATAATTTATTAATTGGTTTCATAATCAAAATCCGAGATTCAACATGTTTTTGTTCTTAATTTTTTATTTTATAAATTTTTAAATTTTCTTATGAGAAGTTCAAAGTCATCATCATCACTTAAGCTTTCGCTCGAGTGGTTTTCTTTTGTTCTAAGTATCAAATCCTTCTTGTTCTTTGGAATGTTCTTCTTATATTCATCATGTGCCAAATAAGTCATTTCTTTTGTCATCAATGAACTAATGAGTTCTTCTAGTGAAAAATTATTTAATTCCTTTACCTCTTATATTGTAGTTACTTTTGGATCCCAACTCTTTGAAATGGATCTTAGAATCTTATTAACAAGTTTAAGCTTCAAAAAAGATTTATCAAGAGCTTTTAAACTATTGATGGCATTCATAAAATGGGTGTACATGTCTCTAATGGTTTTGCTTAGTTTCATTCAAAATAATTCAAAACTGTGCATCAAAAGATTGATTTTAGATTCTTTAACTCTACTTGTGCCTTCAAGTGTTGCTTCGAGTGTATGCCAAATGTCATGTATAGTTTCACATATAGAAATATGATTAAACTCATTTTTATCTAAAGTGTAAATTAAAGCATTCTATTATGTTCCTTCTATTATCAAAAATATTATTTTCATTTCATGTTTGACAGTTGTGGATATAAATTAATTTTTAAGAATAATGATTGTTCAATAATATTAGATGATGAGATCATCACGAGAGGAATATTGCATAATGGTTTATTTATGCTAGATACAGCTCCACATATCATGAGTGTAAGTGAGTCTCAGAGGAAACGAGAAGAGGTGAACAATGCATATCTGTGGCATTGTAGGCTAGGTCACATCCATGAGGGAAGGATTCAAAAGTTGCTGAAGAATGAATATCTAGATCCATTTGACTATAAGTCATATGCGACTTGTGAACCTTGCCTTTCGGGGAAAGATGACCAACTCTCCATTTAGCGGAACTGGAGAGAGAGCTACTGAGTTACTGGAACTCATACATAGTGATGAATGTGGTCCCATGTTGACTCATGCCATAGGTGGTTATTCCTACTTCATTACTTTTACTGATGATTTCTCAAGATACGGACATATGTACTTGATGAAGTACAAGTTTGAGGCTTTTGCGAAATTCAGGGAATATAAAAATGAAGTGAAAAACCAGACATGAAAGAGTATTAAAACCCTTCAATCAGATCGAGGAGGTGAGTGCTTGAGTATAGAGTTCACCTAGTTCCTTAAAGACGATGGGATTTTATCTCAATGGACACCTCCTTATACACCATAGCTTAATGGTGTATCAAAAATGAGGAATCGCACACTGTTAGACATGGTGCGTTCCATGATGTGTTTCGTCGACCTACCCATCTCATTCTTGGGATATGCCCTAGAGACCATAGCTTACCTTCTGAACAGAATTCCAACTAAGTCGGTGATGTCTACTCTATATGAGATATGGAATGGGAAGAAGCTCAATCTTAAGGTTGTTAAAATTTGGGGCTACCCTACCCATGTTAAGAGACACAACTCCGACAAATTAGAATCCAGGATGGAACGGTGCAAGTTCACGGGATACCCCAAGGAAACTTGTGGGTATTATTTCTATCACCCTGAGGACCAAAAGGTCTTTGTAGCCAAGAGAATAGTGTTCTTTGAGAAGGAACACATTCTTGATAGAGACAGTGGAAGCATGATAGATTTGAGCGAGGTTGGAGAACCTAACTCAAGCACCATTCCACAGCTAGAATCTATTCAGATACCTAACACACAAGTTCCAACTTTACGTAGGTCTAATAGAGTATCTCATCCTCCTAAGAGATATGTGGGACATATCAAAGGAAAGGATGTTGAGGATATTGATCCTCAGACCTATAAGGAGGCTATTATGAGCATAGACTCCGGGAAATGACAAGAAGCCATGAATTCAGAAATGGATTCCATGTACTCCAACAAGGTTTGGAACCTAGTTGATGCACCCGAGGGTATTGTACCCATTGGCTGCAAGTGTATCTTCAAAAAGAAGATTGGAGTAGATTGAAAGGTAGAGACCTATAAAGCAAAGCTAGTGGCTAAGGGATATCGTCAGAGGCAAGATGTTGACTATGATGAAACTCTCACCTGTAGCCATGCTAAAATCCATTCGAATTCTATTGGCTATTGCAGCATACTATGATTATGAGATCTAGCAGATGACGTTAAAACCGTAATCCTCAATGGCAACCTCGAGGAGGAGGTGTATATGATACAGCCTGAGGAATTTGTATCCAGAGATTACCCAAATAAGGTGTGCAGGTTACTTAGGTCCATTTATGGACTAAAGCAAGCTTCCTGAAGTTAGAATATAAGATTTGATGAGGCAATCAGATCTTATTACTTCGTTAAGAACGAAGATGAGCATTGTGTATACTGGAAAGTAAGTGGGAGCACTATCACCTTTTTGGTATTATATATGGATAACAACCTGATCATTGGGAATGATGTAGGAATGCTCTCCATAGTAAAGATTTGGTTATCTAGGCACTTCTCCATGAAGGACTTAGGGGAAGCATCTTGCATATTGGGGATACGGATCTATAGAGATAGATCCAAGAGGATGCTTAGCTTGTCCCGGTCCAGGTACATAGACACCATTGTCAAAAGGTTTAGCATGAAAAATTCCAAGAGAGGTCTCATACCAATGAGACATAGAATATCACTTTCTAGGAGTATGTCCCCAAAGACTCTTGAAGAAAGGGCACACATGGATATGATACCATATGCCTCAGCGATACGATCTATCATGGATGCTATGCTATGTACCAGGCCTGATATAGCGCATGCTCTGAGTGTCACGAGCAGATATCAGGCAGATCCAGGCTTGGAGCATTGGAAAGTAGTAAAATGTATCCTTAAGTACTTGAGAAAGGCTAAGGATCTTTTACTAGTATATGGAGGTAGTAGCCTCAGGGTTGAGGGCTACACGGACTCGAGCTTCCAGTCCGATATCGATGATAGCAAGTCTAATTCAGGGTATATGTTCACCCTAAATGGAGGAGCAATATACTGGAAGAGTTCCAAGCAAGACACTACTGCTGATTCAACCACAGAGGCGAAATACATTACTGCAGCAGAGGCAGCAAAGGAGGGACTCTGGATGAAGAAGTTCATCACAGACCTAGGAGTCGTCCCAAGTAGCGAGGAGCTGATTCCCTTATATTATGATAAATATGAGGCGATTACTCAAATAAGGGAACCCGGGTCTCATCAGAAGTATTCTGAGGAGGTTCTAGCTTATTAGAGAGGTCGTAGCCCGAAAAGATGCAGTAGTAGAAAGAGTTCCATCCGAAGATAATATTGCAGATTCATTGACAAAGCCTTTGACTCAAATTATTTTTTAGCGTCACAAAGGTCAGATGGGGATCAGACATGTTGGTGATTGGCTTTAGGTCAAGTGGGAGATTGCTAGTTATAGGTGCCCTACAAGCCAATCACATGAGTGATTGCACTTGTAACACAAGCGTCAATCTCTTTGCTTATGATTATTGGTATTATCTCACATTATTTGGATGTATATTATGATGTCCTTGGATCTATGCAATGGGAATCGGATCGTGATGAGATCATGATAATGAGATCGATTCACCTTTAAACACAGACCCTAAATTATCCTGGTTATAGGTTACTCGAGAAGGACATCGAGATAACCGGATAGACTGATGTGCTATATACCCGTCCATATGATGGAGGTGGTTGGTCACAAAGCTACTCATATGGGGACACTAAGGGTACAGTGCAGGTGCTCATTGGAGAATGAGTTCACTGATTGATCCACCTACGGAATGCTAGATGGTTATTGATATCTCACGTTAGACAGCGATTCTGTAGTCCCAGTAGTGTATCTAGTCCTTAGACTTGAGACACCAAGGATGTCCTGTATGAGTACTCCACTCTTTGATACCGGACTTATAAGTTTAGAAAGTTCCAAATATAGTACAACCGGTTATTGGGAGTGGTAGCCAACCTTACGAGAGCTATTGAGTGTCAATAGAGGATCATCCGCTCTCAGTATCATGAGAGGAATATCCCATGTATTCTTGCTCAAACAAATCCTTGGCCAAGGCTATTCGGATTAAGAGAGAAAGAGTTCTCCAAGAGAATTCGACAAGAGTAAGACTCGAGGAGAGACCGTATGGGCCTGACAGCACCATGCCCGATATAGGGTCTCTAGGATATTAAATAAAAGAGGGACTATAGATACATAGTAACTGAGGACAGATAGGTCTAAAGGATTGGATTCCCCTGTATCATCTGGGGGCTATGCGTAGTGGCCTGGTACGTCTGCAGTCGATAAGTTGGGTGAATTATTATAAAGATAATAATTCACTAAGTCAGAAAGAGTTCTGACAAGTATGACTCATGGCCAACTCGATATTGGGCCTAGAGGGTCACACACATATGGTAGATGTTGTGATGAGTAGAGGTTCGGATATGAGATATCCGCTGAACCCCCTATCTTATTGGATATCCAATAAGCCTCTGAATTATTGGATTCTAAGATGAGATCCAATAATTGCTAATAAGAGATTATTAGGTAGAGACCCACTAATCCAAGAGGCTTGGGTAATTAGATGGAGATCCAATACCCAATAGGGCAAAAGATCCATTAGGGTTTTCAAGAGGCCTCTATAAATAGGAGGGAACCAAAGCTCTATAGGCTAAGAGTTCTCTTAGTAGCCACCTCCTGTTCTCCTCTCCCCAGAGAGATGCATCGATGTAGTCCCTGCCGTGTGGATACCGCTAGAGAGGAGGGCACTTGACCTCCTACATCTTCTCCCATAGATCTATAGGCATTTAGGGATATACGATCTCCCTAAGTATTTTCTTTAACACATGTAGTTTTCATGGATTTGTTTTGATGCATCGATCTTCGCACGATGATGAAAACTTTCTACGGAAAATCTGGGGTTTTTTTTCTGTTCTTCCACTACACATGTGATGTCGCTCCCTTAAAAGATTTCCCAACACCTAGTAGGGGCCAATTGGGCCCAGTATTGGACTAGTTTGGGCCGGGTTTAAGGCCCAACCAGGAGCGCTGGACCTGTTTGGTGGTGGCACCGGCAGGTCCAGCTCCCCAGGTTGTACTAGGCAATGGTACCACCCAGTGATACAGTACCTGGGTGGTGGTACCGCCTAGTACATTGACCATGTTAGTGTGTCAGGTGGTGGAATCGCTAAACTGGTGGTGGTATCGCTAAACTGGCGGTGGTACCACTAGACTGGTGGTAGTACCATTAGTGTCCGGGTCAAACTAGCGGTAGTACCGCTAGTACCCAATAAACCCGGGATGGAAAGGTTTTTGGCTCCAAGTTTGAATCAGTTTGGAGCCTATAAAAATCCTTCCCATCCTTGGGTTGAACATATAAGTACATACACTTTGAAAGTAGAGAAACTCTATTTAAATCTCAAGAAATTCCCTCCTTTAGTCCTTACTTGTTTTAAAGTTAAAAGAGAGGAGAGAGTGCTTGTAAGGGTTACCTCCTAAGCCCATCAAAAGGAGAGAGTGCTGTAAGGGACTTGTCTTTGCCTATTGGAAGGAAGACAACTAGTGGAAAGCTGGTGGCCTCAAGTGAAGAGGAATCGGGAGTGGATGTAGGTCATATGACCGAACCACTATAAATTTAGTTTGCATTTACTTTCTCACAATTTATATTTCAGCAAACCATCTTCACTTGCTGCTTCATTTTTTCATCTCTAAATCCTTGCAAGTTAAATACATTTTCGATATTCTTTAATCGAAATCAGTTTTCATTGAAATGTATTTTGTCATACAAAGTTTTCAACGTACGAACTTGTTTAAATCGTATAAATTTTTTATTATTAATTGCTGTACTAATTCACCCCCCCTCCCTCCCCTCCTCTTAGTACCGCTCTAGATCCCAACAATTGGTATCAGAGCCTCATTATTTCTCTTTTGGATTCACACCCGCGAGAAATGGCTCTTCACAGCTTTCAAGAGGGTTTTTCGATTGTTCTTCCTCCATTTTTTAACGGATCAGACTGCATATATTGAAAAACTCGAATGAGATTTTTTTTATTTCTCTAGATTTAAACTTATAGAATGTCATTAAAAATAGCTTTCAACTTTCCTCTAAACCGACGAACGAATGGTCAAATTTGGAGATTTCATTAAATGCAAAGGCTATGAATGCCTTATTTTACACTCTAAATAAAACTGAGTTTAATCGGATTTCTACGTGTGAAACGGCTTTCAATATTTGGCATATACTTGAAGTCATACACGAAGGAATGAGTAAAGTCAAAAACTCGAAAGTTAACATTTTGATGCACGATATTGAGCTTTTTCGAATGAAACCAAGTGAGACTATCGGTGACATGTACACCCATTCCATAGATGTCATCAATAATTTGAAAAGTCTTAGTAAATCTTTTTCAAGTTTTGATCTCATTAACAGGATTTTAAGATCCCTTCCAAAGAGTTGGGATCAAAAAATAATGGCTATTCAAGAGTTTAAAGACTTGAACGTTTATTTACTTGAAGAACTAATCGGGTCTTTAATGACCTATGAAATGACTCTTGAACTTGATGAATATGAGAACCACCTTCCAAAGAATAAGAAGGATTTGACACTTCAAATAAGAGAATGTCACTTGAATGATGACTCAAGTAATGAGGACAATATTGAGAACTTTGAACTTTTGATATTAAAATTTAAAAAATTCATTAAATAAGAATTAAAGAATGAAAAGAATACCAACTCTTGCTATGAATGGAAGAAATCGAAACACTCCAAAGATGAGTACACAAAAATGAAAAAGAGAAAAGCGCACAAAAAGGATAAAGACGTAAACTATGCTCTAACAGTTTTCGACAGTAAGGTAAGAAACTCACCCGTAATGTTTGTACGTTATTATATAATTACTTGATATTTTTTTATGAATTGCTTAACTTAGTTAGTAGGACTTAAATAATTATTTTTTAAAAATTATACCAAGCTTTTCTTTCTAGTATTTTTGAAAAGTAAAAATTAAAATGATATTTGCATGATTTGTGATAATGCTTAGGATTAATCCATGCATGTGTATCAAATCAAGTTTTTCAATTGATGATGTCTTGTTAGTTGATGGCTTAAAACATAATCTCTTAAGCATTAGTCAATTGTGCGATAAAGGCTATGTTGTTAGATTTGAATCTAATGTTTGCATTATTGAAAAACCAAACAATAACATATCCATGATTGCTTTAAAGCAAAATAATGTCTACACCATAAATATTGATGAATTATGTAATGAAATGTGTTTTTCGGTTTTGAATGATGATGCTTGGCTTTGGCATAGGAGATTAGGCCATGCAAGCATGAAACTAATTTCTAAGATTTCATCTAGTGAATTAGTAAGAGGCATCCCAAACATGAAATTTGTTAAGGACAAGGTATGTGATGCATGTCAACTAGGAAAACAAATAAAGACTAGTTTCAAATCAAAAAATCAAATTAGCACCACTAGACCATTGCAATTGATCCATTTGGACTTATTTGGACCAATTGACATAACAAGCCTAGGAGGTAGCAAATATGCTTTTGTAATTGTGGATGACTATAGTAGATACACTTGGACCTATTTCTTGGCTCATAAAAGTGATTGCTTCAAATATTTTTCTAAATTTTGTAAACTCACTCAAAATAAAAAGGGTTTTATGATATCATCAATTCGAAGTGATCATGGAGGTGAATTTCAAAACCATGACTTCCAAAATTTTTGTGAAATTAACGGATATGATCATAACTTTTCTACTCCAAGAAATCCACAACAAAATGGAGTAGTGGAAAGGAAAAATAGAAGTTTGCAAGAAATGGCTAGAACCATGTTAAATGAATACAATTTACCAAAATATTTTTGGGCCGAAGCCTTAAATACGACTTGCTATGTTATGAATAGAGTTCTAGTGAGACCATCCCTATCTAAAACTCCATATGAATTATGGAATGATAAAAAACCCAATGTTTCTTATTTTAAAGTTTTTGGTTGTAAATGCTTTATTTTAAATGAAAAGGATGTCTTAGGAAAATTCGATGCAAAATCTAATGAAGGCATATTTCTTGGTTATTCTTCCGTTTCTAAGGCTTTTCGTGTTTTCAACAAAAGAACCTTAGTTATAGAAGAATCTATTCATGTGGTTTTTAATGAAAATTCTGAATTTAAGAAAAAACATTTTGATGATGATTTTGGCTTTGATAATTTGAATTTGAATGAACCCTCTCCTCAAAATGACAACTTGGATGCATCTTCTTCCCAAACTTCCTTACCCAAGGAATGGAAGTATGTAGATGCTCATCCCAAGGAGTTAATTATAGGAGATGCATCGAAAGGGGTTCAAACTCGCTCTTCTTTCAAAGATTTTTGTGCCCATGCCGCTTTTCTTTCTCAAGTTGAACCAAAATGCATTGATGATGCCTTGAAAGATGATTCTTGGGTTATCGCAATGCAAGAAGAATTGAATCAATTTGAGAGGAATGAGGTATGGAAGCTTGTTCCTAGATTCAAATGACCACTTAGTTATTGGTACTAAGTGGGTCTTTAGAAACAAGCAAGATGAATGTGGTATCGTGGTTAGAAACAAGGCTAGACTAGTGGCCAAAGGTTTCAACCAAGAAGAAGGTATCGATTACGAAGAAACCTTCGCTCCGGTGGCAAGATTAGAAGCCATTAGAATGCTCCTTGCCTATGCTAGTAGTAATGATTTCAAATTATTTCAAATGGATGTCAAAAGTGCATTCTTAAATGGTTTTATCTCTGAAGAAGTATATGTCGAACAACCACCTGGATTTGAAAATTTTCTTCTCCCTAACCATGTGTTTAAGCTAACTAAGGCTTTATATGGTCTAAAACAAGCCTCTAGGGCTTGGTATGAGAGGCTTAGTTCCTTTTTAATTTCAAATGATTTCACTAAAGGCAAGGTTGATACTACATTGTTTATTAAACATTTTGAAAATAATTTTTTTATTGTTCAAATTTATGTTGATGATATTATTTTTGGTTCTTCGGATGAATCACTATGTGAATCTTTCGCCAAGTGTATGAGTCATGAATTTGAGATGAGTCTAATGGGAGAGTTAACCTTCTTTCTTGGATTAGAAATTAAACAACTTAGTAATGGCATATTTCTTAATCAATCTAAATACACATTAGAATTGTTAAAACGATTTAATATGGACAGCTCAAAAGCCATCCACACTCCAATGAGTACTTCCACCAAGTTAGACTTGGATGAAGATGGAGAAAATTTTGATCAAAAGACATATAGGGGCATGATAGGCAGCCTGCTCTATCTTACTACAACTAGGCCAGATATCATGTTTAGTGTGGGACTTTGTGCGAGATTTCAAGCTAATCCTAAGTTGTCTCACCTTAAAGCCATTAAAAGAATTTTTAGATATCTTAAAGGTACTCCTAATCTAGGATTATGGTATCCAAAATCTGATAGCCTATGCAGATGCGGATTTTGGTGGATGTAGAATAGATAGAAAGAGTGGAACATGCCAATTTTTAGGACATGCACTCGTTTCTTGGACTTCCAAGAAACAAAATTCTGTCGCACTATCTACGGCGGAAGCCGAATACATAGCCGCAAGTGCATGTTGTGCTCAAGTTATTTGGATGAAAAATACATTAGAAGATTATGGAATCTATTTAAATAATATTCCTATAAAATGTGATAATACAAGTGTCATTTGTCTTACAAAAAATCCTATTCAACACTCTAGAACTAAACACATTGATATAAGACATCACTTTATACGAGATCATGTTAACAATAGCGATGTCACTCTTGAATTTATCGATACAAAACATCAATTAGCGGATATTTTTACAAAACCATTAAATGAGGAACAATTTAATTTTATTAGAAGGGAATTAGGCATGTTAAATTGTCCAACTAATTGAGCATTATTATATGAGATTTTTCTTTAAAATTTCGGTTTTCATTGATTTAACTTCCTCTGGAACCTTCATTTGAAATTTCGGATTTCCTTTTGATATGATCTCATCCTTAAAATCTCTGAAAATAAAATTCTGTATGATTATTAAAAAAAAAATTTTGTCCAGCGGTAGCACCGCCTGAATCGGCGGTAGTACCACCTGGGTACTCTGCTCCAGCGTGTAGCACTTTGGTTGGCGGTAGAGTAATCTGCACCCAACACCCCCATATTGAAGGGGGTGTTAGGGTCGGCGGTGGACGATCGAAATCAATTGGCTCGCCTGAGAGATCTCTTCTAGGCGGTCGACCGAAATCAATTTGCCCCCATCTAAACGCTGCTCCCATCTAAACTCTGCTCCCTGGCGGTCGACCAAAATCAATCTGCCCCCATCTAAACGTTGCTCCCAAGCGGTCGACCGAAATCTCTTCCCCTTCAATCCTCTTCCACCTAAGCCCCTCTAAAACCTCTCCTCTCCATTCTTCCTCCTCCTCAAGGACAATCAAAGGCAGAAAACACAACAAGGTAATAGCTGAACCTTTCTTCTTCCTTAGTGTTTCAATTCTGTGATCTAAGCTTCTCTACTCTAAGCCTTCTCTTATAATTGCTTGTCTTTTCCTTCTCATTTCTTTTTGTTTTGTTCATCATAGACATGGCTCCCAAGAAATCAACAAGGGGCAAAGGGAAAAGGTTGGAAGGAGATTCATTTGATCCAACCCTTTTTAGATCTAGTGAGATAGCCTTAGAATACCCAAAGTTTGATTGTAAAACCATTCATAAGGGTAAATATGTTGATCTAGATGAACTAGGTAACCTAGAACCTATTAGATGGTTTGCTAATTTAAATGCTCTACCCATCTTGCAAATTGATGAACCAATCTATCCTAGGTTGGTTAAGCTATTCTATGCCAACATGATTATTGAAAATGATGTTATGTCCACCTATGTGTTAGGTACTACAATTCAAATTTCTGATCGTATCATATGTGAGTTACTAAGAATTGAAGAAAAAAAATAGAGGATGTTACTGTAGAGGGCAATGGGATATGGATGCAATCAGAGCTACCTACTCCGAAGCTTTAGAAATGATTTTTGCAAATCCTAACTTAGACATCTTCCCTAAAAGCTGTGAGCATTTACTCCCTTTTAACTTGAAATTACTTCATCACATTATGATAAGCATTTTACTTCCGAAGCAGTTTCATCTTGATGAGATAAGTATGTTAGAGCTGAGTACAATGTATTGGATTATGACTAGGCAAAATAATTGCTTTGGTTATTTGATTAGACAACAGATGAAAGAAATTTTCTCTAAAGACTTGATGTTGTCATTTGGTGGGTTGATCACTAGATTCATTCTTGCCCATAATATTTGTGTGTCACCCGACGAGGAAGTATTAAAAGCTGCTAGATATAACATAATTAATAGAAGTCTCCTAAAGCGCCTTAGATGCACCTTTAGAAATGACATATGGATTAGGCAACCTAGAGGAGTTGATATAGTTCCTCCACCAGAAGAGCAACCTGAAACACAAGTTTTTAGGGGACATGAATCTCCTCCGCCTAGTCCCGTTCATCCAGCACCGGTTGAGCCAACTCCTGCTCCATCTACTGATGATCCGATCATGCTTGCCTTACATCAAATCTCATCACAGCAAACTGAACTTCTGAAGGAAATGCAACATATGAACCGCAAAATAGACCACTTGTATAGGCATCTTGGAGTTCCTCCTCCGGAGTAGCTGTTATTTTCTGTTTTAAAACACTTGTCCTGTTATATTTATGACTACTTTGGATGATGTGGTGTGTTGTTACTTTCATCTACTCAACTTTTGAATGAACGTTCTTAATTCGATTTGATCGTAATTTTGTGACTATTATGGATGACACTATGGATGACACTTTTTCGAATGGTTTCTTACTCTCTCCATGGCTTATTTGATCCCAATAAGTGATTTCTCTACCTTCCTTATTTTTTGTTGATGACAAAGGGGGAGAAAAATATAACTTGCTATGATGGAGTAATATGCTTAAAGCGAAGTATCGCATTGCAAATGCTTAAGAACTCTTACTCTTGAGATAAGCTACTTTTTGATTGATATCATGTATTTATATCAAAACACACTTATGGATATCACTTGATCTTTATCATGTTGGAATTAATTTTTCTGATTCTTATAGGTGGAAATACTTTGACATTGTTTAAAGTACAATCGCTTTTTTAGTATTTATGCCTAAGCTTGTCTTTTAAGCTTTATGTTGAATAACATCTATACGACTTGGCTTAAATTCAAAAGATTGAATTGAAGCGCCTTTTTACCTTCTGATTATATGGCATATAGATAGGGGGAGTTGAGTTTAACTCCATCATCAATTGATTGTCATCATCAAAAAGGGGGAGATTGTTGAATCTCGGATTTTGATGATAAAATCAATTGGTGAAATATTTGTTCTAATCTATATTGTCAAAGATAAGCGTGCAGGATTAACTACGATGGGTCAGAAACATAAAGTGATTTGCCGAGGTCAAGTCCGTCCAAAGATTCAAGAGTTCATCGGAAGTCCAAGGATCATCGGAAGTGTTGCCGGAACCAATCAAGATCGAATCGTGGGACTTGCCGAAGTTTTCGAAGTTCGTCACAAAGATCGTTGAAGGTTCACGAAACTTTGCCGAGAAGGTTCGGAAGCTTGTCGAAGACTCGTTGAGCATGTCTTACAAGCCGAGAGCATGCTGGGAACCCGTCGGAAGAAATCCGAGGGAAATATCGGAGGACCGCCGAAGTCTCAACGAAAAGCTCGCCGGAATAAGACTTGAAGAAAGTCGGCTTAAATCACTATTAATTATATTTTTAATTTCGTAGTTAGCACGTACTTAGGGCAAGGATTTCGAATTAATCTTGCTCTAAATTAGTAGGGGCCAACCGGGCCCTTACTGGGCTTTTTTGGGCCGTGGATAAGGCCCATTTAGCGTAAACAGACTCGGGCGGTAGAACGCTTTGTGCGCGGCAGTACTACCGCTTTGGCAATGGTCTTTGGGCGGTGCTACGCCACTGAGCGTAGTACCGCCGCCACATTACTCGGCGACGGTAGTACCGCCTGCTCCAGGCGGTAGCACCACTGCCCAGCGGTAGAACCGCTGTCTGATCGACCTTTTGCGATCGACAGCGGTAGTACTCGCTTCTAACAAAGCGGTAGTACCGCCTGATTCGAACTCCAAATTTGATTTCAAATTTGGAGCCCAATTTTGAATCCATTTTGGATCTATAAATACCCCCTTTCTCAGCTGAAAGGGCAACTCTTTTGAGAGTTAGAATCTTGGTTTTGAGTCTTTGATAAGTCTTGAAGAGTCTTGTTCTTGCTAAGTGTTCACCTCCTTCTTCTTCTTGAGAAATCTTGTAAGTGTGAACTTCTTGTAAAGGGTTGTAAAAAAAAGGGGTATTGGTCCTTCCCCTTCAAAGGATTGCTAGTGGAAGTGCGGAGCCTCATCGGTAAGGCTTCAAGAGTGGATGTAGGTCATTTGACCGAACCACTATACATCATTGTGTTCATGAATGTGTGAGTGTTTACTTTTCTGAATCATTTCATTACTTAGCTGCAAATTGTTTAGTTCCTTGCTGCTTCATTTACTCAAGCAACTTCTTACAAGTTCTCTTTCAACGAATCGAAGTCTTCCTACTAACTTGTCTTTATACGAAATCGGATTCAAAGTTACATATTTAATCTGCTGCACTAATTCACCCCCCCTCTTAGTGCCTTTTCAATCCTAACAGGTACTCTTTGTAGTTCCTCTTCTAGTGCCCATCTTTGCTGTAGTGGAAGCATTGGCCTTTTTCCTTTGTCAGGTCTTTCTTGGCAACCTTTGCCTTACCCATTTTGCCTTTGCCCTTGCCCTTCTTAAGGGTCTTCTTAGCCTTCCTTTTCTTTCTGGTCTCACCAGCATAGAGAACCGGCTTCTTTTTCTTGATGGTGCTCTCTACTTCTCTCAACATATTGAGGAGCTCTAGGAGGGTCACTTCAAGTTTATTTATATTAAAATTCATTATGAACTGAGAAAAGGAATCTGGTAGGGACTGAAGCACAAGATTCACACATAGGTTATCCTCTAGGACCATTCCTAAACCTGTGAGTTTCTCGATCCACTCAATTATCTTAAGGACATGGTTCTGAACCAATGTCCCCTTAGTCATCCTGGTCTGGAAAAGACTCTGATATCTCACATCACTGAGTTCTTCCCTGTTCCTCAAACAGTTTGCAGAGATGCAGGAGTATGGAATTGGCATCCATATTTTCATGTTGTCTCTGTAACTCATTAGTCATAGAGGCCAACATATAATACTGAGCAAGAGCAGAATCATCTATGTACTTCACAAAACAAGCGATCTCATCATTGCTTGCCCCTTCGTCGGGTGTAGGGATCACTGTATCAAGGACATATACGATTTTCTCTGTCGTGAGAATGATTCTCAGATTGCGAAGCCAATCCATATAATTTGGACCACTGAGGCGGTTGGCATTAAGTATGTTATGTAAAGGATTTGAAAGCGATATTTTTTTGATATTAAAGATGTAGCAGAAATAAATAACTTGCAGACTTTACAAAAATTAAATAGTTGAGATAAGGACTTTTATGTTAATATATTCCCACTAATTTTTTGCGAGACACATAACACCCTCTGGTATATGAATCGGAGACCCCTGGCGGATCTCTAGTGGGGATTGGGATCCAATCAGCATCTTAACGTAACCTCGAGGGACTCGACCAATCACGTTAAGCCCGTAAAGGTAGGCAACTCTTGCCAATCACAACTCTTTGTGATTCCCATCCTGTTTAACCTCCGAACCACCATGGTCTCGAGGGACTCGACCAATCATGATGTTCGGTTAAGTCATCACCATCATTATAAGATGAGTCTGATTCAGTGATATACTCTCGAGAGACTCGACAAAGCACACTATGTCCTCAGGTCACCGGTGACATCTCTATGTCGTAGATAAGATAGTGAAATGCGATATAGGTGAGTCTTGAGGGACTCGACCAACTCAACCTATACTGGGAATCGGTTCCTAGCTATAACGATGGAAGGCCATGTGGGTCAATCTAATTGCCTCACGTTTATTGACTTAATATTATTAATAGAGGGGATTTTTGATTTGGTCTCCTAACAAAATGTGTCACACACATACATATTTAATATATATCTACATCGCATGTAAATATATATATATATCTAGTAGGTGTATAACCAATCAGACATCACATAAGTAATCACACCAAATGATCATGGACTACATCCTAATGTGATCAGGCTCGAGCCAGTGGGCCCAATCACTCATATCAAGATCTATGTGTGCTTAGGCGCATTTCCATGCCCTGTGATCGTCATTCTCACTTCGTCAGTATTTCAACGCATCTCCATACGTTGGATTGTCTGTCTCGACCTCATGGGTCCTGCTATCACTGTGCCTCCTTATGTAATTACAACATAATTACAGGCACACAGACTTGATAATAAATGAGAAAAATAGAGGTTTGCAGGCCCCAATAATAGTAATCACATGTACACACATCACATCATAGGTCCATGATCATCTATCCACATCATACATCACATATATATATATATATTATTTTATAGGACTATTAGAAAAAAAATAATAGTTAATTAAACTATTTAATTAACATATTTATTTTTCTAAAATCAGGGATATTCAGAGAATTTTTTGAATTTCAAGGGGTATTTTGGTCATTCTATCAAAAGGGACAAAAATCAAAATTTCTGAAATTTCGAGGAGCAAAACCGTCTTTTGCCCAAAAACCCTAACTCCATTCCATCTCTCGCTGTGTTGCAGCTGCGGCCGTCACCACCTTGCCGGCGGCGGCCTCTACGCGGGGGGAGGGGGGCGGCGCAGCGCCTGCCATGCCTACGGGTGGTGCCACCGCTGCATGCGGGCATAGCGCCCGCAAGTGCTGCCCCGCGGACACCTTGCCGACGCCCCAGCGGCGCTGCCCCGTGGGCACCCCGCCGTCGCCCCTATGGCACTGCCCCGCTGGCGCAGCGCCTGCCGGCACCCCCGCCCTTACTAGCGCAGCGCCCGTAAGTGCCGCTTGCGCATGTGATGTCGCTCCCCTGAAGGATTTCCCAACAATGGTATCAATAACTATCCAGCATTCCGTAGGTGGATCAATCAATGAACTCATTCCCCAATGAGCACGTGCACTGTACCCTTAGTGTCCTCACACGAGTGGCTATGAGACCAGCAACCTCCATCATATGGACGGGTATACAGCACACTAGTTTATCCGGTTATCTCGATGTCCTTCTCGAGTAACCTATGACCAAAATAATTTTGGCTCTGTGTTTAAAGGTAAATCGATCTCATTATCGTGATCTCATCATGATCCGATTCCCATTGCACAGATCCAAGGACATCACAATATACATCCAAATAATGTAAGATAATGCCAATAATCATAAGTAAAGAGATTGACGCAGCGTGTTATAGGTGTAATCACTCATGTGATTGGCTTGTAAGGCACCTATAACTAGCACTAAGGTAATAGGATTAACATTTAATCTTAACCCTAATTACATGCTAACTATAAAATTAAAGATATTTCCTAAACTAATACAAAGTTCGAAAAGTCGAGACTTCTTCCGGTGAACTTTCGACGGTCTTCCGACGAGCCCTCGGACACCATTCTATGGACTCTCAGCAAGCTCCTAGACTTCACGACAATCTTGGCAAGTTCCGACGAGCTTCTTCAGCAAGCTCCGATCTTTCTCGGGGAGTTCCGCGAACTTCCAGCGAATCTTTCTAGTGAATTTCCGAAAACCCTTCGGCAAGCACTCTACTCATTCTCGGCCAATTCCGATAGCACTCCGACGAATCTTCAAACTTTCATCGAACTTTCAAACTCCCAACGACTTAATCGCACTTGACTCTAGCACTTTGTTTCACTTTATGTCTTCGTCGTTCTCGTAGTTAATCTTGCACACTAAGTAAACCTTAGCTCTACTTCGATCTAGTCAGTTACACGAATCAACCTCCTATTGCCTGGCATGTCATTGGTCGGCGCCTCGTCAAGTTCTTCGGTCACCATCCTCTTTTGCGGCCTATTGCTCAATCGACGATTGACCTCCGTGACCCCAATGTCCTTAGTGCAACATCACTCTTCTTGGCCTGATGCTTGATGTCCGAAGCCTTTTGCCGATTATCGATCGGACTTCCGGCACGATGTCCAATATACTGACGTGATATCTTCTAGTGTGACGCTGATTCATCCTGTCAACTATCTAATCCTAATCGATAATAGACCTATGTCATTCAAAATATAGTTAGATAATAAAACACTATCAATTAGTTTCATCATCAAAATCCGAGACTCAACATAGTTTAGAAAAATTCTAAGAAACATCACATAGGGTTGACAACCATTCAATTCTAAGCACTAATTCGAGGTCTTCCAAGGGTAGCAAGAAGAAATCCACTAGCAATTTTTGGCCCTGTATAATCAGCTTTATCTTTGAACATTTGTTGTACAAGTTAAAATTCGTCCATTAGCAACCTTTACTTCAAATTTGTCATTGTCTTTAATATGTAGGCCAATCAGTTAGCAACCTTTCTATCCATGAAATTGTTAGTACTACTAGTATCAATCAGAATTGTAACAGGTTGATGTTCTAAAATTCCTTCAACTTTCATAGTTTATGGGTTAGAATAGCCAGCTAATGCATGCATTGTATATATGATAAGTCCAACATTTTTATTAGAATCTATACTTTCATGATCAAAGTCAATGGTGTCAGCTTCTGGTTCCTCCCTAATTGGTTTAATCACTAGAAGTTGCCCTTGTTTACATAGGTGCTCTTTGCTCCACTTTTCATCATAGTGCCAACACAAACTCTTCATTGATCTTTCCTTGAGCTCTTCTCGGGTTAGTCTTCGGGTGTTAGGGTTTCGGTTGGGAATAGATGTGACTGATGGCTTGCTAATTATTTATTTGTTGTTGCTTCTGTTTCGATGATTTTCCCCACTAATTTTTTCTTCATGCAAATGTGCAAATGAGATTGCAATTGTTATAGTGTGGTGTTGGTGAGCCTTGACTTCACACCTGATATTTGGATTAAGTCATTCGATAAATATTCCCACCAGTTGTCGTTCGGACCAATCTTTGATTTGATTTAACAATCATTCAAATCTGCTCTGATATTCTAGCATTGTAGATGTTTGACGAATCTTAGCGAGCTGTCCAACAATATTCTCATATTTAGATGGTCTAAAGCGAACAAGAAGCCCTCTCTTAAATTGCTCTCACGAGGGAACTCCATGGTAAGTTTCATACCAATTGTACCACTGGATTGCATTGCCATCTACCTGGATTGAGGCTATTTCCACCTTAGACTCTTCTGGAGTTTTGTGAAAATGAAAAAAAATTTCTACCCTAGAAATCCAACTTGTCGGATCTCTATCTTCCCATCTTGGAAATTTCATATTCATGCATGATAGCTTGTGTCTATTCTTGGTTCCTTTTACCCATATCTCCAGATTGGTTCAATGTAAGGCTTGAATGTTCATCTTGCTGAATCTTGCTGATGGTTTCTAATAGACTTCTTTTGAAATCATTAAGAGTTTCTTGCAGCTGATTCTCAATTTTGGTTTCCAATGCTTCAATTTAAGCCTTTACTGAGTTGTCAATAGACATTGCATAAGACTATAAATCTATAATTCCCAGTTCTTATTTCTGATTTCTAGTCAAGGGCATCAGCACTGTCGACGTGAAACTGCGGAAAGTGCAGTGATAGGCTTGTGATCACTGCGATGAGGAAAAGTTATTGTCCTATTATTGTATGGGGCGAGAGCAACGAGGCTTGAAGGAAGCTACAGTGGCTACAGTGGTAGAGAACAAGGCTGCGACGGTAGAGGGCAAGGGCCGTGGGTGGTTGAGGGCAAGGGCTATGGATGGTGGCTACGGGCGGTTGAGAAAGGAACGACGACTACGACGGTTGTGAACAAGGCTGCTATAACAGTAGAGGGCAAGGGTTGTGGGTGGTTGAGGGTAAGGACTATGGACAATGGTTGTAGGCGGTTGAGGAAGCAGCGATAGTTGTGGTGGTAGAGAACAAGGTTGCGGTGGCAGTGGCTACGGTTGTAGAGGGCAAGGGATACGGGCGGTTGAGGGTAGCGTAAAGTAGGGGTAGTTAGAAGGTAGTAGTTGTTGGAAATCCAGGGGTGGCATCTCATGCGCAGCGAAAGAACAAAAAAATAAAATCCTAGATTTCCATAAAAGGTTTTATCATCGTGCGAAGATTGTTGGGAAATCTAGGGGGGCGACATCTCATGCGCAGTGGAAGAACAGAAAACAAAACCCCTTAGATTTCCATAAAAGGTTTCGTCATCATGCGAAGATCGATGTGTCAAAAACAAATCCGCGAAATTGAAAAACTACGTGTATGAAAAGAACGATAATACCTAGGGAGATCGTATATCCCCGAGTTCCTGTAGATCCATGGGGGAGGATGAAGGAGGTCAAGCGTTCTCCTCTCTAGTGGTATCCACATGATAGGGATTGCAACGATGCTCCTCTCTAGGGAGAGGAGAATAGAAGGTGGCTACTAAGAAAACCCCAGCCTATGGGCCTTTGGTTCCCTTCTATTTATAGAGGACCCTTGTCAACCCTAATGGATCCAGCCCTATTAGGTATTAGACCTCTATCCAATTACCCAACCTTCTTAGATTAATGGGTCTCTACCCAATAATCTAGCTCTTATTGAATCTCATCCATGGGATCCAATAATACAAGAGCTTATTGGATATCCAATAAGATAGGGGCTTCGACGGATATCTCATATCTGAACCTCTACTCGTCGCAACACCTACCATATGCGTGTGACCCTCTAGGCCCAATATTGAGCTGGATGTAAGTCATACCTGTTAGAACTCCTTCTGACTTAGTAAATTATTATCTCCATAATAATTCACTCGACTCATTGACTGCGGACGTACTAGGCCACTATGCCATAGTCTCCAGACAATATAGGGGAATCCAATCCTTTGGACCTATCTACCCTCAGTTACCTATACCTGTAGTCCCTCATCCATCTAATATCCCAGAGAATATATATCGGGCATGGTGCTGTCAGGCCCATATAATTTCCAATCGAGTCTCGCTCTAATCGAATTCTCCCAAAGAACTCTTTGTCTCTTAATCCGAATGACCCTGGCTAGGGATTTGCCTAAGAAAGAACATATGGGATATTCCTCTCATGATACCGAGAGTGGATGATCCTCTATTAACACTCAATTACCCTCGTAAGATTGTCTGCCACTCCCAATAACCGGCTATACTAGATCTGGAACTTCCAAACCTATAAGTCCGTTATCAAAGAGTGGAGCACTCATATAGGACATCCTTGGTGTCTCAAGTCTAAGGACTAGATACACTACTGGGGCTATGAAATCGCTATCTAACATGAGGTATCAATAACCATCTAGCATTCCGTAAGCAGATCAATCAGTGAACTCTTTCTCTAATGAGCACTTATACTGTATCCTTAGTATCCCCACATAAGTAGCTATAAGACCAGCCACCTCCATCATATGGACACATATACAGTACACTAGTCTATCCGGTTATCTCGATGTCCCTCTCTAGTAATCTATGACCAGGATTATTTAGAGTTTGTGTTTAAATGTGAATCGGTCTCATTATCGTGATCTTATCACTATCGGATTCCCATTACATAGATCCAAGGACATCATAATATACATCAAGATAATGTGAGAACATGCTAATAATCATAAGCAAAGAGATTGACACAGCATGTTATAGGTGCCATCACTCATGTGATTGGCTTGTAGGACACTTATAACTAGCAATCTCCCACTTGACCTAAAGCCAATCACTTATGTGTCTGATCCACATTAGACCTTTGTGACGCTCAAAGACAATCTGAGTCAATGGATTTATCAGTAGATCTGCAATGTTTTCTTCGGATGAAACACTTTCCATTGCTACATCTCTTCAGGCCACGATCTCTCTAATAAGTTGGAACCTCCTCATAGCACTTTTGATGAGACCTGAACTCCCAAATCTATGATGAACTGTTTCATCTAGTCTCTCTCCTTTACTGTCTCTACCGTAACAATGTATTCTACCTCTTTGTGGTCGAGTCAGCAGTAGTGTCTTGCTTGGAACACTTCTAGCATATTGCTCCTCCATTTAGAGTAAATATACATCCTGAATTAGACTTTCCATCATCGATATCAGACTCGAAGCTGAGTCCATGTAGTCCTTAACCCTTAGGCTACTGCCTTCATATACCAATAAAAGATCCTTAGTCCTTCTTAAGTACTTAAGGATACATTTTACTACTTTTCAGTACTCTAAGCCTAGATCTGCCTAATGCTTGCTCATGACACTCAGAGCATGCGCTATATCAGGCCTGGTACATAGCATAACATACATGATAGACCCTATCGTTGAGGCATAGGGTATCCTATCCATGATTTCCCTTTTTTCAGGAGTCTTTGGGACATGGTCTTAGAAAGTGATAGCCTATGTCTTATCGGTATAAGATCTCTCTTGAAATTTTTCATATCAGACCTTTTGACAATGGTGTCTATGTACTTGGACTAGAACAAGATAAGCAACTACTTGGATCTATCTCTATAGATTTGAATCCCCAATAAATAGGATGCTTCCTCTAAGTCCTTCATGGAGAAGTGTCTAGATAGCTAAGCTTTTAGCATGGAGAGTATTCCTACATTATTCTTAATGATTAGGATATCATCCACATACAGCACCAAAAAGGTGATAGTGCTCCCACTTACCTTCCTGTACATACAAGGCTCATTTTCATTCTTAACGAAGTTATAAGATTTGATCGCCTCATCAAATCTTATGTTCCAACTTCGAGAAGCTTGCTTTAGTCTATAGATGGACCTAAGCAACTTGCACACCTTATCTGAACTGTCCTTGGATACGAACCCCTCAGGTTGTATCATATACACCTCCTCCTCGAAGTTACCATTGAGGAATACGATTTTGACGTCCATATGCCAGATTTCATAATCATAGTTTGCTACAATAGCTAATAGAATTCGAATGGATTTTAGCATGGCTACGAGTGAGAAAGTTTTGTCATAGTCAACACCTTGTCTTTAACGATACCCCTTAGCCACTAGCCTTACTTTACAAGTTGCCATTGAGGAACATAATTTTCATATCCATCTGCCAGATCTCATAATCAAGTTGTGCTACAATAGCCAATAGAATTTGGATGGATTTTAGCATGGCTATGGGTAAGAAGGTTTCATCATAGTCAACACCTTGGCTTTGATGATACTCCTTAGCCACTAGCCTTGCTTTATAGGTCTCTACTTTTTCATCTACTCTGATCTTCTTCTTAAAGATCTACTTGCAACTAATGGGTACAATACCCTCGGGTGTATCAATTAAGTTCTAAACATTGTTAGAGTACATGGAATCTATCTTTGAATTCATGGCTTCTTGCCACTTTTCGGAGTCTATACTCATAATAGGCTCCTCGTAGGTCTGATGATCAATATCCTCAACATTCGCTCCTCTGATATGTCCCACATACTCTTTGGAGGATGGGATACTCTACTGCACCTACATAAAGTTAGAACTTGTATGTTAGGTACCTGAACAAACTCTAGCTATGGAATGGTGCTTGAGCTAAGTTCTCTAACCTCTCTCAACTTTATCATGCTCCCACTGTCTCCACCAAGAATATGTTCCTTCTCAAGGAACACTGCTCTCTTAGCTATAAAGACCTTTTGGTCCTTGGGGTGATAGAAATAATACCCACAAGTTTTCGTGGGCTATCCCATGAACTTGCACCATTCCGTCCTAGATTCTAATTTGTCGGGGTTATATCTCTTAACATGGGTAGGGCAACCCCAAATCTTAATAACCTTAATATCGGGCTTTCCTTTTTATATCTCATTTGGTGTAGACACTACCAATTAGTTGGAACTCTATTCAGAAAGTAAGCTGTGGACTCTAGGTTATATCCCCAGAATGAGACGGGTAGGTTAGTAAAAATCATCGGACTGCACCATGTCTAACATAGTGTGTTTCCTCCATTCGGATACACCATTGAGCTAGGGTGTATAAGGAGGTGTCTATTGGGATAGAATCCCATGGTCCTTGAGGAACTGGGTGAACTCTGTACTCAAGTACTCACCTCCTCGATCTGATCGAAGAGTCTTGATACTCTTTCCAGTTTGAACCTCTACTTCATTCTTATACTCATTGAATTTTTCAAAGCCTTCGAACCTGTACTTCATCAAGTACATGTGTCCTTAATTAGAGAAATCATTAGTAAAAATAATGAAGTAGGAATAACCATTAATGGCCTGAGTTGACATGGGAACACATACATCACTATATATTAGTACCAACAACTTAGTAGCTCTCTCTCCAGTTTAGCTAAATGGAGAGTTGGTCATCTTTCCACAAAAGCAAGGTTTGTAAGTCGTATATGACTCATAGTCAAATAGATCCAGGTATCCATCTATCAGCAACTTTTGAATCCTTTCCTCATGGATATGACCTAGCCTATAATGCCATAGGTATGCACTGTTCACCTCATCTCGTTTTCTCCTGGACTCACTTACATTCATGATATGTGGAGTAGTATCTAGCATAATCAAACCATTATGCAATGTTCCTCTCGTGATAATCTTATCATCCTCAATAGTTGAACAACTATTGTTCTCAAAAACTACTTTATAACCATTCAATGTCAAACATAAAATGAAAATAACATTTTCGATAATAGAGAGAACAAAATAACATGCATCTAATACAATAGTAGCTCCAATAGGCAAATGTAGGGTGACCTCGCTAATAGCAATAACAGCAACTCTTACTTCATTGCCTATCTTGAGGTCCATCTTGCCTCTCATCAATCTCCTAGGTCTTGCTAGAACCTGCAACGAATTACAGATATGATAAACACTATTGGTATCCAATACCTATGTGTTATCATATGAGTCTGACAGATAGAGACTAATCATGAATGCATATCTGAGGCTTCTCTAAGCTTTTGTTTCGCCTTCTCTGTAATGTACTCTTTATAGTTCCTCTTCCAGTACCCGTCTTTGTCGTAGTGAAAGCACTGGCTTTTGTCCTTTTTCGAGTCTTTTTAGCAACCTTTGCTTTACTCGGTCTGCCCTTACCCTTACCCTTCTTAAGAGACTTATCTGTCTTCCTTTTCTTTTTGATCTTACTAGCATAAAAAACTGTGAAAAGGAATCTAAAAGAAACTAAAGCACAAGATCCATATACAAGTTATCCTCTAGGACCATTCCTAGACCTATGAGTTTCTCTATCTACTCAATCGTTTTAAGGATATGGTTCTGAACCGGTGTCCTCTCAGTCATCCTAGCATGGAAGAGACCATTCGATATCTCAGATCATTGAGTTCTTCTCTGTTTCTCAAACAATTTACGGAGATGCAGGAGTATGGATCTGTCATCTATCTTTTCATGTTGTCTCTATAACTCGGGAGTCATGAAGCCCAACATGAGCAAGAGTGGAGTCATCTGCGTACTTCACGTAGTGAGCGATCTCATCCTCACTTGCCCCTTTCTTGGGCATATGCATCACTATTTCAAGGACATATGCGATTTTCTCTACTATGAGAACTATTCTCATGTTACAGAGTCAGTCCGTATAGTTTTAACCAATGAGGTGATTGGCATCAAGTATGCCATGTAGAGAGTCTAATAGTGACATTTTCAAAAAATAAAGATGTAGCATAAATAAATAACATACAAATTTTATAGAAATATAAATAATAAAGATTTGGACTTCTATCTTGATGTACTTCCACTATTTTTTTAGCGAGTCACGTGACACCCTTAGCACGTGAAACGGAAGTCTCCGGTAGACTTCTAGTGGGGATCGAGATCCAATCAACATCTTAATGTAACCTCGAGGGACTCGACCAATCATACTAAGCCCAAAAGGTGGGCAACTCTTGCCATTCACAACTCCTTATGATTCTCATCCTGTTCGGCCTCCAAATCACCATGGCCTCAAGGGACTCGACCAACCATAATGTTCGATTAAGTCATCACCATCGTTACAATATGAGTCTGATTCGATGGTATACCCTCGAGGGACTCGACCAAGCATACCATTTCCTTAGTTTACCGGTAGCATCTCTATGTTATAGATAAGATAGTGAATCGCGATATAAGTGAGTCTCGAGGGACTCGACCAACTCAACCTATACCGGGAATCGGTTCCCACCTATAACGATGGAAGGCCACGTGGATCAATCTAATTGCCTCATATTTACTGACTTAATATTATTGAGAGAGGGAATTTTTAATTTGGTCTCCTAATATGATGTGTCACACACATACATATTTAATATATATCTACATCGTATGCAAATATATATATATATATATCTAGTAGGTGTATAAGCAATCACACATTATATGAGTAATCACACCAGATGATCATGGACCATATCCTAATATGATCAAGTTCAAGCTAGTGGGCCCAATCACTCACATTAAGATCTGTGTATGCATCGGTGCATCTCCATGCCCTGTGATCGTCTATCTCGCATCGTCGGTTTTGTCGGCATTTTAACGCATCTCCATGCGTCGGATTGTCCGTATCGGCCTTATGGGTCCTGCTATTGCTTCCATGCTCCCGTTGTGTCTTCTCGTGTAATTACAATATAATTATAGGCACGTAGGCCCCAATAATAATAATGATCAAATCATACACATACATCACATCACATCACAAGGTCCATGATCATCTGTCTACATCATACATCACATGTTTATATTATTATATAGGACTACTAGATAAATAATAATAGTTAATTAAAATTTTAATTAACTAATATTTTTATGAAAACAGGGATGTATAGGGAATTTTCTTAATTTGAAGGGCATTTTGGTCATTCGGCCAAAAGGGACAAAATTAAAATTTCTAAAATTCTCGGGGTCAAAACTATCTTTCATTTGAAAAACCCTAATCCCTCCCTTGCTGCACGCGTTGTGGCTGCTGCCACCGCCACCCTACCGACGGCAACATTATGGGGGAGCGCCGCCCTTGCCCGTGGGCCTATGGGCAGTGCCATTGCAGCGGGGCGTCGCTTGTGGACAGAAGAGCCCGCCCACTAGCGCTGCCCTTGCGGGGCAATGCCCGTAGCGGCTCGGCACCCCTATGCAGGCGAGTACCACTACGGGCGCTGCCCTCCCTTGCAGGCGGCTCTGCCGCTCGCTTGCGGGCGCAACGCCTACGCACAGGCAGGTCTCCTAATGCTCACTAGCCGCCCCTATAGCGGGCGCAGTGCCCACTCACAGGTAGGCCGCCCCTTGTGGCCTTGCTTGCGGGTGTCCTTCGTGCATATGGGCAGTGCTGCCACTATGGGCAAACAGCCACCGCCCATCGGTCGTCGGCAGCCCCTTGCACACACGGCCATGGCTGCAAGTAATCTTGGCCAAACTATGGGGGCAGCAACAGTTGCTGCCCTCTCTCTTCTTTTGCATCAACGATTTTGGCATCAAAAGTACATCCAAAACACAACACACATAGTTAAAATCCAATCTTCGCACGAACAACCTAGCTCTGATACCAATGTTGGAAATCCAAGGGTGACATCTCATATGCAATGGAAGAACAAAAAAATAAAATCCTAGATTTCCATGAAAGCTTTCATTGTCGTGTGAAGATGGTATGAAAAAATAAATCCGAAAACTACGTGTATGAAGAAAGATAGTACCTAGGGAGATTGTATATCTCTAAGTTCTTGTAGATCCACGGGGGAGAATGAAGGAGTTCAAACGTCCTTCTTTCTAGTGGTATCCACACGGTAGGGACTACCATGATGCTCATCTCTAGAGAGAGGAGAACAAGAGGTGGCCACTAAGAAAAACCCCAACCTATGGGCCTTTGGTTCCCTCCTATTTATAGAGGCCCCTTGTTAACCCTAATGGATCTAACCCTATTGGGTATTAGATCTCTTTCCAATAACCCAAGCCTCTTAGATTAATAGGTCTCTACCCAATAATCTAGCTCTTACTGGATCTCATCGATGGGATCTAATAATACATGGGCTTATTCGATATCCAATAAGATAGGGGCTCCGGCATATATCTCATATCCGAACCTCTAATCATTGCAACACCTACCATATGTGTGTGACTCTCTAGGCCCAATATCGAGCTGACCATTAGTCAAACTCAGAACTCCTTCTGACTTAGTGAATTATTATCTCCAAAATAATTCACTCGACTCATCGACTACGGACGTACTAGGCCACTATGCCGTAGTCCCCAAACGATATAGGGGAATCCAATCCTTTGGACCTATATACCTTCAGTTTCCATGTACCTATAGTCCCTCGTCCATCTAATATCCCAGAGACTATATATCAGGCATAGTCCTATCAGGCCCATACAGTTTCCAATCCAGTCTCGCTCTAATCGGATTCTCCCGGAGAACTCTTTCTCTCTCAATCCGAATGACCCTGGCCAAGGATTTGCCTGAGCAAGAACACATGAGATATTCCTCTTATGATACCGAGAGTGGATGATCCTCTATTGACACTCAATAGCCCTTACAAGGTTGGCTGCCACTCTTAATAACCGACTGTACTAGATCTAGAACTTCTAAATCTATAAGTCCGATATCAAAGAGTGGAGTTCTCATACAGGACATCCTTGGTATCTTAAGTCTAAGGTCTAGATACACTATTGGGACTACAGAATCGTTGTTTGACGTGAGGTATCAATAACCATCTAGCATTCCGTAAACGGATCAATCAGTGAACTCATTCTCCAATGAGCACTTATACTATATCCTTAGTGTCCCCACACGAGTAGCTATGAGATCAGCCACCTCCATCACATGGACGGGTACATAGCACACCAGTCTATTTGGTTATCACGATGTCCCTCTCAAGTAACCTTTGACCGGGATTATTTAGGGTTTATGTTTAAAAGTGAATCGGTCTCATTATCATGATCTCATCATGATCCGATCCCATTGCATAGATCCAAGCACGTCACAATATACATATGAATAATGTGAAAAAATACCAATAATCATAAGCAAAGAGATTGATGCAGCGTATTACAAGTGCCATCACTTACTTGATTGGCTTGTAGGGCACCTATAACTAGCAGTAGTATCATGGTAGATGGCAGCAGAGTCATGGAAAGTTGGCATGGTTATGAGCGGCTACAACATTTGTGAACGGTTGTAGATTTTACGGTTGTAGATTATTTAGGGTTTATGTTTAAAAGTGAATCAGTCTCATTATCATGATCTCATCATGATCCGATCCCATTGCACAGATCCAAGCACATCACAATATACATATGAATAATATGAAAAAATGCCAATAATCATAAGCAAAGAGATTGATACAGCGTGTTACAAGTGCCATCACTTACTTGATTGGCTTGTAGGGCACCTATAACTAGTAGTAGCATTATGGGAGATGGTAGCAGAGTCATGGGAAGTTGGCATGGTTGTGAGCGGCTACAACATTTGTGAATGGTTGTAGATTTTACGGTGGCAACCGATGCTTGCGGCAAAGGATGTAGAGCTCTATTTCGATCACCATGAGGGGGGGAGGGAGTGATTGCTGCCGAGGTTGGTGGCTGCGACAACGGTGGTTGCGGGGGGAAAGAGCAGGGGTAGCGGTGGTTGCTGGTTGGAGAGCAAGGGCGGCAGGGGAGTGTATGGGCCCAGAAGCAGTGGCAGCCCTTCTCGCACTACAGTAGTCGGTGGGATGATCGCTAGCTAGAGGCGGCGATGGTGGTGGTCATGGGCTAGAGAGCTACGATGGCAGGGTTGCGTGGGCCGGAGAGTTGCGGTGGTGGGGGTGCATGGCTATGTTCTTCTGCTATTTCTTCTCTTTACCTTTTTTTTTATGATGATAGCTACAATGAAGTTGATGAGAGGTTACAGTGAGAACATCGAGGATCACTGCTCTGATACCAAATATTAAGACCCTTTAGGGTTTTAATATAAAAAAGAGGAAGAAGTGGAAGAAAAGGGGAGAAAAAGGGTTTGATCACTTCAAGGGGATTGACCTCCTAGGGTTAGTTAAAAGACTGAATAATATTTCATTACTTGATGAAAATAAATAGATACATCCCTATTTATAGAGTTCCACCTAGAGTCTACTAGAACTTGGACTCTTAATAATAAATAAATATTAAATAAATCTTTATTCGACTCTTACGGTACTAAACAAAACTCAATAAATATTATTTAAAAATTTTAAAAATAAAAGGATCCTAATAATCATGTATGATGAAGTGATAAAATATCAAATAAATAATAAGCAAAAAGAATACATATGATGTCATACGTGTTATCACTCATGTGATCAACTTGTAGGGTACTTATGACTAGTATTAGATAGATGAAGGACTATAGATATATGGTAACTGAGGACAGACAGGTCTAATGGATTGGATGCCCCTATATTGTCTAGAGATTATGGCGTTGTGGTCTAGTATGTTCATACTCGATGAGTCGAGTGAATTATTATGAAGATAATAATTCACTAAGTCAGAAGGAGTTCTGACACATATGACTCATGGGCGTATCTCATTATTAGGTCTAATGGTCATATACATCTCGTAGGTGTTACAATGAATAGAGGTTAGGATATGAGATATTAGCTATAGTCCCTATTTATTAGATATCTAGTAAACCCCTAAATTGTTGAATCTTTTGGGTGAGATCCAATAAGAGTAAATAGAGATTATTATATAGATATCCACTAATCTAAGAGGCTTGGGTAATTGGATAGAGATCTAGTACCCAATAGGATAGGATCCACTAGGGTTAAGTGGTAGGAACCTCTGTAAATAGGAGGGGCCAAAAGATGACATAAGCTAATCACCTCTTGGCTACTCCTCCTATACTCCTTCCTCTCTTCTCCTCCTCAACCAGTAGCCCTAGTTGAGGGTGTGTTGCAAGAAGGGTCGACCCCTTCTTGATCATGGTGCAGCCTTGTGGTACACATGGAGAGGAAAATCATACAATGATTTGAATAGTGTCATCACCCTATCTACCATGTGAATCACCACTAGAGAGGAGAATAGTTGACACCTTTCATCATCTCCTATAGATTTGGGATTTTCAAAGATATACGATCTCCCTAGGTAACAAATCTCACTTGATACGCGTGGTTTTCAGTATTACAGTTTAAGCACAACAATCTTCACATGACAACAAGATACTTTTTTTTAGGAAATCTACGCTTTTTGGTTTCTATTTTTTTATTGTGCATATGATACTTTGATCAGATTTTCTAATAAGATGCATTATTGGTATCTAATATCCATGCATTATCATAACTTTATAACAAATGAAGATCAATCATAAATGTACCTGAAGCTTCTCCAAGCTTCTGTTTCATCTTTTTTATAAGGTCCATTGACGACATCCATAAAATGGGTATACATGTCTCCGATGGACTCACTTGGTTTTATCCAAAATAACTCATAAGAATACACTAAAAGGTTAATTTTGGACTCTTTCACTCGGCTAGTACCTTCATGAGTGATTTCAAGAGTATGCCAAATATCAAAAGTCGATTCGCAAATTGAAATATAATTAAACTCATTTTTATCAAGAGCACAAAACAAGGCATTCATAGCCTTGGCATTAAGAGCAAAAATCTTCTTCTTCGATTCATTCCATTCGTTCATCGGAAGAGAAGATTTTTGAAAGCCATTTTCAATAATGTTCCAAAGTTCAAAATCCATAAAAATAAGAAAATGTGAGTCTTCCAATAAATGTAATTTGACCCATTAAATATAGGCGAACGTGTGATTGAATGACCCTCTTGCATGCCGAAAAATGTCATCTCTCTTGAGTTTTAAACCAAATGAGAGTAACCTCACTTTGATACTAACTATTAGGATCTAGAGCGGTACTGAGAGAGAGGGGGTGAATTAGTGCAGTAGATAAAAATCGATAATTTAAATTGATTTGAAAAAAGCATTGTGCATTGAGAAGTTTTGTCCAATAAAAGCGATTTTAGTGAAGAGGATTATTTAAGTAAATATGAAAGAGAGTTAAGAGAAGAAGATTGAAAGATTACAGCCAAGTAAAAATTAAAATGTAATAATTTAAAACTTACATACTAAGAGAAGTACATAATGATTTATAGTGGTTCGGTCAAATGACCTACGTCTACATCCAAAACCTTTTCCGATGAGGTTCTTGGCTTTCACTATTAATCCTTCTTAAAGGGGAAGGATCAAACACCCCTTTTACAGACTTTTACAAGTGGTTCACACTCTATTATAGAACTTTTACAAGTGAGAATTTTGGAGGTGAACACTCAAGCTTTCCAAGGCTATTTCACTAGAGTTTTGGCTCAGTTTTTATCATTTATTAATGTGCTTAGCCAGTTGAGAAGTAAGGGGTATTTATAGCCTCAATTGGCTTCAGAATTAGAGCCAAAAGAGATAACATCTTGGATTTTCGGATGCTAACAGTACCACCACCAATTGACCCTGGTTCTATCAGTGTACTAGGTAGTGCCACTACCTAGTCTGACGATACTACCGCTTGGTAGAGTCTTAGGCTCTGTGGAGGGGTGGTACCATCGCTTGTTAGGTGATACCACCGCTTGGCAGGTAATAACTACTAGCAGTACCACCACTGACCTGAGCGTTACCATCGTCTAAAGCATAAAGGAATATGTTCCCAGGGCAGTGCCATCGTCCTAGTCCGATGGTGCCACCGCCAAAGGGGTCCAGCACTTCTAGATGGGCCTTGAATCTGACTCAATCCAGTTAATTTACGGGCCTAATTGGCCCCTACTAGGGTTTAAAGGATTAACACATAATCCTAATCCTAATTACGTGCTAACTACGACATTAAAGACATACACAAAGCAAAAACCTAAAATGGCATATCAAGTTTTCTTCCGGGGAACTTCTGGCGAATTTTTGGTGGACTTCCGACGGACCCTCAGACAACTTCGAGTGGACTCCCAGTAGACTCCCGGACTTTACGACAATCTTGGTGAGTTCTGACGAGTCTTCTTCGACAAGCTCCGATCTTTCTCGGTGGACTCCGTGAACTTCCGACGAACCTTCCGACGAACTTCTGACAACCCATCGGCAAGCCCTCGATTCATTCTCGGCTAGTTCCAGCAGCACTTCCAACGAATCTTCAGACTTCCAACGGACTCTCAAACTTCTGAGGATTTGATCACACTTGACTCCGGTATATCGTTTTGCTTTACGTCTTCATCACTATCATAGTTAATCCTATACACTTTTCTCAATAATATGGATTAGATCAAATAACCTATCAATTGACTTCAACATCAGCCACTTCTGGCAATACTCCCGACAAACCTTCGGACTCCCGATGAACTATCAGACTCCTAACGAATCAATCATACTTGACTTTGGCACTTTGTTTTGCTTTATGTTTTCATCGTTATCATAGTTAATCCTATACACTTTTCTCAAAATATAGATTAGATCAAACAATTTACCAATTGATTTTATCATCAAAATCCGAGATTCAACAATCTCCCCCTTTTGATGATGACAATAATTGATGATGGAGTTAACCTTAACTCCCCCTATCTATATGCTATACTTGAGAAAAGACACTTGAATTCAAAGCCTTTGAATTTAAGCATCAAACCGATAAGTTATATGCCTTTAAACTTATCAACATGCATGACATGATACTAATCATGATTTTTCATCTCAAAATACGATACCACATATTTATCACAATACAAAAATAATGTCAAAGTATAACAACCATTTTCAAGTCTAATATCAAATGATGATGGACAACCATCATTTCTAAGTATGATACAAACTTCAAATATGAAATTTAGCAAGCTTCAAATTTCAAGATGGCAATTCATAATTCTGAGGCATGATACTTATTATAAGTAGGAAATTAAGCATGATACAAACTTCAAGTTTGATACCAAATGATAATTTATCATATTGAGGCATGATACTAATTTCAAGTAGGATAATTAAGCATGATAAGTTTGATATCAAATAGGCATTTATTATTTTGATACGATAATGAGAATGATAAAAAGAATTATCATTTTAATGCATACATGTTACATTTCAATCATTTACGATGAGTTTCAAGCATTCATGATACATTTCAAGTATTTACGATGCATACGATACTTTTTACGCTTTTACGATACAAACGATACATTTACGCATTTGCGATACAAAGCATATTTCAAACATTCATAATGCCAAGATTTCATCAATTTGTCACTTTTCTCTCCCTTTGTCATCAACAAAAAGGAAATGGGCAATTGTTTTGCGCAAGCAAGCAAATGCGAAAGGATTCTTCTTGAAAGGGAAAAGGGAGAAGGAAAAAATCCATGATACCATCAAGAAGAATCGAGATATTAAAATTTCATGAATAATATAATGAAAAACAATCCGTTCATGCTATTGAAAATTCATGACATAAAAAGAAGAAGATTCGCAATAAGAGCTAATTTCATATTTCCATCAAATAAAATTCGTGAAGTAGAAGAAAAGAGATCATTCAAGCTATTAAAAATTTATAAAAACTACTACTTTTCATCAAGAGTTCATAGCATAAGAAAAATAAAGAGAAAGAGCTCGTGACATAAAAATTCATACAAGAGTCAAGTATACAAGAGTCAAGTATATCATTTATATCACTTCATGATGTAAATGATATTTTCATAAAATACATGAATGTCACTTTTATCAACTAAAATTTGTTGGCATTGAAAAAATCCGCATAAGAATTAAGTGTCATTGAAATCTGTAAACAATATTTCCATCAAATGACACTTTTATCAAATAAGATCCATGAATGACATTTTCATGAAGTAAAGTTCGTGAATAAAATTCGTGAATTCCAGAAAAGGCATACAACAAACTCATGCATTCAGACAATTTAGCATGCCTAATTCCCTTCTAATGAAATCAAATTATTCTTCATTTAAGGGTTTTGTAAAAATATCAACTAATTAATGTTTCGTATCAATAAACTCTAAGGTTACATCATGATTATTAATGTGATCTCGTATAAAGTGATGCCTAATGTCAATATATTTAGTTCAAGAGTGTTGAATGAGATTTTTTGTTAAACATATTACACTTGTGTTATCACATTTTATAAGAATATTTTTTAAGTGAATTCTATTAGGATATAGAGTGGCACTAGGAGAGGGGGCGGGGGGGTTGAATTAGTGTAGCGGTTGAACAATGATAAATTTCGGTGATTTAAAATGATTTCAAAAACTTCGTACGTTGAAAACTTCATTTCGACTAAAACCCGGTTTCAATTGACGTGTATCGAAAAGTGCTTAAAGTAGGGAGTGTTTAGATAGGAAGAAGGGCAGTGATAAGTAAGTTGAGCAGTGAAGAAAAGACGGTTTGCAGAAAGGTAAATGCAAGAACATAAACGCAAACCGTTTTTATAGTGGTTCGATCATCCGACCTACGTCCACTCTCGATTCCTCTTCCCTTGAGGCCACTAGCTTTCCACTAACTGTCTTCCTTCCAATGGGTGAAGAAGAAAGTCCCTTTTACAAACTCTATTTACAAAGCTTCCCTCAACACCTCTCTTAAGAACACTTCTAAACTTTTGGATGAGGGATTTCTACTTCAAATGATAGAGTTTTTCCTTAGTTTTCTTGCACACTTCTTGCATGTCCAAGTAAGAACATTTGAGATATTATAGACCCCAAGAGGATTCAAATTTGGAGCCAAAATTTGAATGATCCCAGTTTTTCGGGGTACTAGCGGTACCACCGCTACTCTTACACTGACACTGTCAGTGTACTGGGCGGTGCCACCGCCCAAAACACTTAGGATTTCAGTCCCTGGGCGGTGCCACCGCCTGGGTCTGGTGGTGTCACCACTAGCACTATTCCAGCATGGCTGAATAGACCCTAACTTCGACCCAAATCAGCCCAAATAAGGCCCAATTGGCCCCCTACTTGGGTTATAGGATTAACACCTAATCCTAACCCAAATTAATGTACTAACTATGAATTGTAAATACATTCCTATGCTATTATAAAGTCCAGAAAGTTAAGACTTCTTCCGGTGAGCTTCGAGCGAACTTCTAGTGGTCTTCCGACGAACCCTCGGACACCATTCTGTGGACACCCGACAAGCTCTTAGACTTCTTGATGGAGTCATTGGCAAGTTCCGATGAGCTTCTTCGGTAAGCTCCGATCTTTCTCGGTGAGCTCTGCGAACTTCCGACGAACCTTCCGGCGAACTTCTGAAAACCTTTCAACAAGTTCTCTACTCGTTCTCGGCTAGTTCTGATAGCACTTTGACGAATCTTTGGACTTCCATCAAACTCTCAAACTCTCAATGATTCCATCGTACTTAACTTTAGCACTTTGCTTCGATTTATATCTTCATCATTATCGTAGTTAATCTTGCACACACAAGACAAAACTCTACTTCGATCTAGACAATTACAACATGAATTGACATTCTATTGCCCAGCATGTCATTGACCTATCAGTGCTTCGTTCGATTCTTCCACACACCGTCCTCTCTTACGATCCGTTGCCCAATCGATGGTTGACCTCTACAACCCCGATATCCTTGGTGCAACACCATTCTTCTTGGCCCGATGCCCGATGTCCGAAGCCTTCTGTTGATTATCGATCGGACCTCTGGCTCGACATCCAATATCCTGACGTGATCGCTTCCGGCGCAACGTCAATTCCTCCTGCGTCAACTGTCTAATTCTGATCAATAGTAGACCTGCGTAACTCAAAACACAGTTAGACCACAAAACACAATCAATTAGTTTCATCATCAAAATTCGAGATTCAATAAATTCCATAATCTTCTAATGTATCTTTCATCCATACAACTTGTGCACAACATGCACTCGTTGTTATGTATTCGACTTCAGCTATAGATAGTGCTATCAAATTTTGTTTCTTGAAAGACCAAGAGACAAGTGCATGACCCAAGAATTGACATGTTCCGAGAGTACTTTTTCTATCTATTCTACATCCGACGAAATTTGCATTAGCATAAGTAATTAGTTCAAAGTTTTCAAATTTTGGATACCATAAACCTAGATTAGGGGTTCCTTTAAGATATCTAAGAATTCTTTTAACAAGTTTAAAATGTGATAACTTAGGATTTGATTGAAATCTAGCACAAAGTCTTTTTTTTGTAAGTAAAGGAAAAAGTATAAATTTGAAGAAAATGGAGATGCGGGGTATTGATCCCCGTACCTCTATAAAGTCCTACACTAAACATAATATTTGGTCTTGTTGCAGTGAGATATAGTAAACTACTTATCATACCCCTCTAAGGTTTTTTTATCAAAGCTTTCTCTACTTTCGTCCATGTCTAACTTAGTGAATGTACTCATTGGTGTATTGATAGCCTTTAAATCATCCACGTTAAACCATTTTAGCAATTCTAATGCATATTTGGTTTGACTAAGAAAAATACCATCACTAAGTTGTTTGATTTGTAAGCCTAAGAAGAAAGTTAGTTCACCCATTAAGCTCATTTTGAACTCTTAACTCATACTCCTAGCAAATAATTCGTATAATGACTCATTTGTAGAACTAAAAATAATATCATCAATTTAAATTTGAACAATAAGAAAATTATTTTTAAAATTCTTAATAAACAATATAGTATTGGCCTTGCCTTTAAAGAAATTATTTTGGATAAGGAACTAAATCTCTTATACTAAGCCATTAGGGCTTGTTTAAACCATAGAGTGCCTTAGTTAACTTAAACACATGATTAGGAAAAAGAGAGTTCTCAAATCTGGGTGGTTGCTCAACATAAACTTCTTTGGAAATAAAGCCATTTAAAAAAGTACTTTTGACATCCATTTGAAATAACTTAAAATTATTACTACAAGCATAGGCAAGGAGCATCCTTATGGCTTCTAATCTTATCACCGGAGCGAAGGTTTCTTCATAATCGATACCTTCTTCTTGGTTAAAACCTTTGGCTATTAGGATTAGTTCGACACTAAGAGGGGGGGGGGGTTGAATTAGTGTAGTGGTAAGATTACGATAAATTTTGATGATTTCTAAAACTTCGTATGAAAAAAATAATCATTTCGATTAAAATCGTTTTCGATTGAAAACGTATTGGAAGTGCTTAAACTTAAGGGCATTTAGAGAAAAAATAGGGTAGTGAGCAAAGAAGGTTTACTAAAATGTAAATTGCAAGAAAGTAAACACAAACCAATTTTTATAGTGGTTCGGTCATCCGACCTATATCCACTCCTGATTTCTCTTCACTTAAGGCCACTAGCTTTCCACTAGTTGTCCTTCTTCCAATGGGCAAGGATTGACTCTCTTACAGCACCTTCTCCTTTTGATGGGCTTAAGAGATAACTCTTACAAGCACTCACACACTCCTCTCATTTTGCTAAAAATAAATGAAAGCTACAGCGTTTTCTCACTTTTAAAGTTTATGTGCTTGTGTATTCAATCTAAGGATGAGAGGGGTATTTATTGGCTCTAATTGGATTCAAACTTGGAGCCAAAAACTATCCCATCCCGGGTCTATCGAGTTTTGGTGGTACCACCGCCTAGTCTGACAATACCACCACTTAGGCACACTACTCTATCAATATACTAGGTGGTACCATTGCCCACTAGGCAGTACCACCACCCAGGTATACTAACATTGGGCAATACCATCATCCAGACAACTTGAGAGACCGAGCCTTAGGCGGTGCCACCACCCCAGTCTGGCGGTGCCACCACCAGACAGGGTTCAGCAACCTTGTTTGGGCCTTGAGTCCGGCCCAAACCTATCCGGTTATGGGCCCAATCGACCCCTAATTGGATTGGCCTAATTACAACCTAATTAACCTAATCCTACTTCGATCTAGATAATTACAATATGAATCATAAGAATTTATTGCTTGGCACATCATTGGTTGGCGCTTCGTCTGGTTCTTCGACGCATCGTCCTCTCTTGTGGCTTATTGTCCAATCAACGGCTAACCTCCGTAGCCCTGATCTCCTTGGTGCAACTCTGCTCTTCTTGGTCCGATGCTTGATTTCTTTGTCTGAAGTCTTTTGTTGATCATTGACCAGACCTCCAACTCAACGTCCAATCTCCTGATGTGATTTCCTCCAATGCAACGTTGATTTTTCCTGCATCAATTGTCTAATCTTGATCAAAAGTAGACCTACGTGACTCAAAACGTAGTTAGAATACCAAAACATAATCAATTAGTTTCATTATCAAAATTTGAGATTCAACATTGGCCACTAATCTAACCTTGTTTCTAACCACGATACCAAATTCATGTTGCTTGTTTCTAAAGACCTATTTAGTACTAATAATTAAATGGTCACTAGGTCTAGGAACAAGTTTTCATATCTCATTTTTCTCAAATTGGTTCAACTCATCTCATATTGTGATAACCCATGAATCATCTTTCAAGGCATTGTCAATGCATTTAGGTTTAATTTGAGAAAGAAAAGTGATGTTGGCACAAAAATTTTTAAAAGAAAAATGAGTTTGAACACCCTTTGATGTGTCTCCTATGATCAGCTCCTAAAGTTGAGCATCTACATACTTCCATTCCTTAGGTAAGGATGTTTTGAAAGAAGATGTATCCAAGTTGTTAGTGGGAGGAGAGGTTTCATTCAAATTCAAAGCATCAAAATCAAGATCATCATCAAAATTGGTTTTCTTTAATTCAGAAACTTCATTAAAGACAACATGAATAGATTCTTCTATAACCAATGTTCTTTTATTAAAAATATGAAAGGCTTTAGAAATAAAAGAATAACCAAGAAAAATATCTTCATCGGATTTTGCATCAAATTTTCCTAAGGCATCTTTTTATTTAAAATAAAGCATTTACAATTAAAAACTTTAAAATATGAAACATTGGGTTTTTTATTATTTCACAATTCATAATGAGTTTTGGAAAGTAATGGTCTTACTAGAACCCTATTCATGATATAATATGTCGAATTAATAGCATCAGCCCAAAAATATTTGGGTAGGTTATGTTCCTTCAACATGGTTCTTGTCATTTCTTATAAACTCTTATTCTTTCTTTCTACTACTCCATTTTGTTGAGCATTTCTCAGAGTAGAGAAATTGTGGTTGTACCCATTTAATTCACAAAAGTTTTAGAAATCATGATTTTGAAATTCACCACCGTGATCACTACGAATCGATGAAATCATAAAGCTTTTTTCATTTTGAACAAGTTTACAAAACTTCAAAAAATAGTTAAAGTAATCACTTTTATGTACCAAGAAGTATGTCCAAGTGTATCTACTATAATCATCTACAATTATAAAGGCTTATTTGCTCCCTTCTAGGCTTGTTATATCAATTGGTCCAAACAAATCCATATAGATCAATTGTAATGGTCTAAAGGTGCTTATTTGATTTTTTGGTTTGAAGCTATATTTTATTTGTTTTCCTAGTTGACATGCATCACACACTTTGTCTTTGACAAATTTAATGTTAGGAATACCTCTTATAAGTTTTCTAGATGAGATTTGAGAGATTAATTTCATGCTAGCATGACCTAATCTCCTATGCCAAAGCCAAGCGTCATCGTTTAAAATCAAAAAGCACATTTCATTGCAAAGATCATCAATGTCAATAGTGTATACATTGTTTTGTTTTAGGGTAATCATAGATGTGTTTTTGTATATTTTTTCAATAATGTAAGTGTTGGATTCAAATCTTATGATGTATCCTTTATCACACAATTGACTAATACTCAAAAGATTATGCTTTAAGCCATCTACCAACAACACATCTTCAATAAAAAGATTTGATTTGTTACCTATGGTTCCTTTGCCAATGATTTTACCCTTGTTGTCTCTAAATGTGACATACCTTTCATCTTGGCTAGTGAGCTTTGAAAATTGAGATAGATCTCCAGTCATGTGTCTTGAGTAACCACTATCAAGGTACTATCTCTTGCTCCTAGCTTGTGATAGCAAATATTTTTACAAAAAAGGTGATTTTTAGGTACCTATTTGACCTTGGGTCTTTAAAAAATTGATCTACTCATCTTATCATTTTGCATAGAGTTCTTTACGGTTCCTTTAGGAATCCAAATTAATTTATCTGGACTATATCTCTTAAATGGACATTAATGAGCAAAATATCTGGGTTTGTAACAAAAGTTGCATTTGGTGTGAGGTGATACATGCAAGGTAAGGTATTTAACAAAGGTGGTTGGATTTTGGTGAGAGCTACTCACAAATCTGATTCTACCTCTTTTATGAATGTGACCCTTATTGCCAAGAATCATATCCAAGGACTTGCTACGCTACCAATCTTAAATTTTTCTAGAGTTTCTTTGAATAGCAAGTTTTTCTTTTTAATTACCTCTATGTATTCATACTTAGTGCCTGGAGGCAATAAAGCATTATCATGCTTAAGTTTTTTTAATTCACTAATTAAAAGGGCATGCTCCTTTTTTAATGAATTATGGTTTTTGCTAATTAATCTACATTCATTGAATAAATCATGAAAGGCACTTCATAGCTCATCAAAAGATAAATTTGCATCTAATGAACTACTTACCTCTTCGTCGATGGCCATTAGCACATAGTTATCGATCTCCTTGTTGCTTTGTTCTTCGTCTTCAAAGGAGTTTGAATCATCCCACGTTGCTTTGAGCACCTTCTTCTTCTTTGGTTGTTTCTTCTTCACTTGGGGACATTCACTTTTGAAATGTCCCAACTTCTTGCATTCATGGCATATGATTTGTTCTTTCTTGAGATTAAGTTTATTTTTAGAGTCATTTTTAGTTTTGTCTCTTATTATGAATTTTTTGAACTTTCTTGTTAAGAGTGCCAAGTCATCATCAATATTCTTATCACTTGAACTTTCTTTCAAGTGGTCTTCATGAGTTCTTAGTGCTATATCCTTCCTATTCTTTGGAAGGTTGTTCTCAAGCTTTTCATGAGCATTATAAGTCATCTCATAGGTCATTAAAAACCTGATAAATTCTTCGAGTGAGAAATTATTCAAATCCTTGGCTTCTTGTATGGCCATTACTTTAGGATCCCAACTCTTTGGAAGGGATCTTAATATTTTATTTACAAGTTCAAAGTTAGAAAAAATTTTACCAAGAGCTTTTAGACCATTGACGACATCCGTAAACCGAGTGTACATGTCTCTAATGGTCTTACTTGGTTTCATCTGAAACAACTCATAACTATGGATTAAAAGATTTATTTTAGACTCCTTTACTCTACTAGTGCCTTCATGTATGATTTTGAGTGTGTGCTAAATATCGAAAGTCGTCGTTTCACAAATAAAAACTCGATTGAATTCATTCTTATCTAAAGCGCAAAACAAGGCATTTATAGCTTTGGCATTTAAAGAGAAAGTCTTCTTCAACTCATACTAATCGTTCATTGGAAGAGAAGACTTTTGAAAATCATTTTTGATAATATTTCATAACTTAAAATCCATAGAAATTAGAAAAATTCTCATCTTAGTTTTCCAATAAGTGTAATCCGTCCAACTGAACATAGGTGGACGTGTGATTGAATGACCCTTTGTTTGCCAACAAATGTCATCTCTCTTAGGTCTAAAACCAAAATGATAATGACCTCACTCTGATACCAATTGTTAGGATCAAGAACGACACTAGAGGGGAGGGGGGGTGGAGGAGGGGAGTGAATTAGTGTAGCGGATAAAACGTTCAATTTAAGCAATTTCGAAAAACTTTGTATGATAAAAATATTTCGTTCGATGAAAATTATTTTAGAAAGATGTTTGATTCAAATAGGTTTGTAAATGAATAGAGAGGAGGAGATTGGATAGTTACAATGAAGTAAAGTAGAATGCAGCAAAAGTAAAGTACGCACCAAGAAGAGAACATGCCAATTTTATAGTGGTTTAGTCGTTTGACCTATGTCCACTCCCAATATCTCCTTCGATGAGGTCTTCAGCTTCCATTATTAATCTTTCTTAAAGGGCAAAGATTAATTACCCCTTTACAGAACTTTTACAAGTCACTCACTCTCCTTTTACAAACTTTTACACTTAGAAATAGTGAAGGTGAACTCTCAACTTTTTGTAAGTTATTTTACTATAATTTTGGTTCTATCTTGTTCACTTCTTTATGTTTAACTAGCTAAGAAGTAAGGGGTATTTATAGGCCTCAATTGGCTTCAAAAACAAAGCCAAAATTTAAATTTTTGGGTCTTTCGGGTATGGATAGTACCATCGCCTATAGTGGGCGATGCCACCACCCGTAGAATCTCGAAAACAAAGGTTCTGGAGATGCTACCACCAGCCTAGGGTGGTACCACTGCTTAGTAGCTTTAATGCTAGGTGGTACCATTACCCAAATTGGGCGGTACCATTGCCTGCGGCCTAGAAAAGTGTGCTTTTTTTACTTTTCTAGCTCATAGGTAGTTCCACCGTCAGTTTGGTGATGCTACCGCCTATAGCAACTTTTGGGCCACTGGATGGGCCTTCCAATGAGCCAAAATCAGTCCCAATTTAGGCCCAATTGGCTCTTAACAGGGTTAGTGGGATTACCTCCCAAACCTAACTCTAATTACATGCTAACTATGACATTTAAGCCATATACTAAAGTAAAACAAGTTCGGTAAGTCTAGGTTTTCTTCCGACGAGCTTTCGACGATCTTCTAGTGGACTTCTAATGAACTTTCAACAATCTTCCAATGGACTCTCAGCAAGTTCCTGGACTTCACGACGATCTACTTAGCGAGTTCCAACAAGCTTCTTTAGCAAGCTCTAATATTCTCGATGAGCTTTAGCAAACTTTCGATGAACTTCTTGATGAACTTCTGACGAACACTTCGGCAAGCTCCCGACATATTCTTGGCCATTTCTGGCAACATTCTCGATGAACTCTCAAACTCCCAATGAATTAATCGAACTTGACTCTAGCACTTCGTTTTGCTTTATGCTTCACTATCGTAGTTAATTCTACATGCTTTTCTCAACATATAGATTAGATCAAATAATTTATCAATTGATTTTATCATCAAAATCTGAGATTCAATAATTACATACTAACTACAACATTTAAGGCATATACTAAAGAAAAAAACAAGTCTGGTAAGTCAAGGTTTCTTTCGGCGATCTTTCGACGAACTTCCGACGAACTCTCGGTAATCTTCCAATGGGCTCTCGGCAAGCTCTTGGACTTCACGATGATCTTCTTGGCGAGTTTTGATGAGCTTCTTTGGCAAGCTCCGATCTTCTCGGCGAGCTCCGGTGAACTTCCAATGAACTTCTCGGGAAACTTCCGATGTACATTTTGGCAAGTTCCCGATGAACTCTCGGCATATTCCGGCAACACTCCTGAGAAACTTTCGGACTCTCGACGAATCATTCGATCTTGACTCTTGTACTTCATTTTGCTTTATACCTTGATTGCCCTCGTAGTTAATCCTGCACACTTTTCTCAACATATAGATTAGACCAAATAATTTATCAATTGATTTCATTATTAAAATCTGAGATTGAACAATCTCCTCCTTTTTGATGATGACAATTAATTGATGATAGGGTCAACTTTAACTCCCCCTATCTATATGCTATACATGAGAAAAGACTCGTTTGAATTTAAAGCCTTTGAATTCAAGCTCCAATCGATAAGATACATTCATTTCAACTTATCAATATGCACAACATGATACTAAGCATGATTCTTCATCTCAAAATATGATATCACATATTTATCATAATACCAAAATGATGTCAAAGCATGACAACCATTTTCAAGTCCGATATCAAATGATGATAGACAATCATCATTTCAAAGCATGATACCAACTTCAAATATGAATTTTAGCATAATTCAAACATAAGTTTGATACCAAATGATAATTCATCATATTGAGGCATGATGCCAATTTCAAATAGCATGTTAAGCATGATAAGTTCGATATCAAATCAAAATGATATACATTCATCATTTTGATACCAAATCAAGTATGATAATGAGCATGATTTTAAGTATGAAACATTTCCAAATATCCATGCTACATTTCAAGCATTTATGATGCGTTTCAAGCATTCATGATATATTCAAGCATTTACGATACATTTATGATACATTTTATGCTTTTACAATACAAATGATACATTTTATGCATTTACGAAACAAAGCATATTTCAAGCATTCATAATACTAAGTATGATACGTCTCAAGTTTTTATCAATTTGCCACTTTCTCTCCCTTTGTCATCAATAAAAAGAAAATGGGTAATCGTTTTACGCAAGTAAAATTTTAGATGTTGCGATAAGATTCTTCTTGAAAAGAAAAAAAAAGAGAAGGAAAAGTCCATGAATAGTCCATTCATCAAGAAGAATCGAGATATTAAAAATCCATGAATAATACAAGGAAAATAATCCATTCGAGCTATTGAAAATTCATTTCATCAAGAGCTAAAGAACTCATGACATAAAAAGAAAGAGATTTACAATAAGAGCTAAAGATGTGAGTGAAATATGTATTTCTATCAAATAAAATTCATGAAGTAGAAGGAAAAGAAATCATTCAAGCTATCAAAAATTCATAAAACTTCTACTTTTCATCAAGAGATAATGTCATAAAAATGTGAATAAGGAGAAGAGATTCAAGAATCTAAGTGTATTATTTCATGACATCCACAAATAACATTTCTTTCAAATAAAATTCACTGTTTTTATCAAATAAAATTTTTGAAAACTATTTCTATCAAATAAAATCCATTCATAATCATGGCTAAAATTTTCACAAGCATAAAATCTATAAGTAAAAATTCGTGAATGAGAGGAGCGTTCTAAGAGTATCAAATGTCATCAAATGATGGAGTAAGGGTATCATAAAAAATAAATTCGATACCAAGATAAGAGAAGGATAATATGAAATGAATTTGATAAAAAGCTTTAATTACAATAAATCAAAAAAGTCTGAAAAAAATATGCATGAAACTCAAGCATTCGGACAATTTAACATGCATAGAAATCAAATTGTTCTTCATTTAAAGGTTTTATAAAATATCAACTAATTGATGTTTCATATCAATAAATTCTAAGGTTACATCATGATTATTAACGTAATCTCATAAAAAATGAGGCTTAATGTTAATATGTTGAGTTCTAAAGTGTTGAATAGGATTTTTACTAAACATATTGCACTTGTGTTATCATATTTTATGGGCATATTCTTTAAGTGAATTTCATAATCTTCTAATGTATTTTTCATCTATACAACTTGTGCATAACATACACTTGTTACTATATATTTGACTTCGGTTGTAGATAGTGCAATTGAATTTTATTTCTTGGAAGACCAAGAGACAAGTGCATGGCCTAAAAATTGATATATTCCAGATGTGCTTTTTCTATCTATTCTACATCTAGTAAAATCAGCATCAGCATAAGCAACTAGTTCAAAGTTTTCAGATTTTGGATACAATAAACCTAGATTAGGGATTCCTTTAAGATATCTAAGAATTCTTTTAATGGCTTTAAAATGTGATAACTTAGGATTAGATTAAAATCTAGTACAAAGTCCTACATTAAACATAATGTCTAGTCTAGTTGCAGTGAGGTATAGTAAACTACCTATCATACCCTTATAAGTTTTTTAATCAAAGTTTTCTCCACTTTCGTACATATCTAACTTAGTGGAGGTACTTATTGGTGTATTAATAGCCTTTGAACCATCCATATTAAATCGTTTTAGCAATTCTAATGCATATATGGTTTGACTAAGAAAAATATTATCACTAAATTGTTTGATTTGTAAGCCTAAGAAGAAAGTTAGTTCTCCCATTAAGCTCATTTTGAACTCTTGGCTTATACTTTTAGTAAATGATTCGCATAAGGACTCATTGGTAGAATCAAAAATAATATCGTCAACATAAATTTGAACAAAAAAATTATTTTTAAAATTTTTAATAAACAATGTAGTATTGAACTTGCCTTTAAAGAAATTATTTTGGATAAGAAAGGAGCTAAGTCTCTCATACCAAGCCCTTGGGGCTTATTTTAATCCATAGAGAGCCTTAGTTAGCTTAAACACATGATTAGGAAAAAGAGTTCTCAAATCCAAGCGGTTGTTCAATATACACTTCTTAAAAAATAAAACCATTTAAAAAAGTACTTTTGACATCTATTTGAAATAACTTAAAATTATTACTACAAGCATAAGCAAGGAGTATCCTTATGGCTTTTAATCTTGTCACAAGAGCAAAGGTTTTTTCATAACAATACATTCTTCTTGGTTGAAACCTTTGGCCACTAATCTAGCCTTGTTTCCAACCATGATACCAAATTCATCTTACTTGTTTCTAAAGATTCATTTAGTACCAATAACTAAATGGCCACTAGGTCTAGGAACAAGTTTCCATACCTCATTTCTCTCAAATTGATTTAACTCTTCTTGCATTGTGATAACCCATGAATCATCCTTCAAGGCCTCATCAATGCATTTAGGTTCAATTTAAGAAAGAAAAACGGCATTGGTACAAAAAATTTTACAAGAAGAATGAGTATGAACACCTTTTGATGTGTCTCCTATGATTAGCTTATTAGGATAAGCATCTATATACTTCCATTCCTTAGGTAATGATGTTTTGGAAGAAGATGCATCTAAATTGCTAGTGGGAGGAGAGGTTTCATTCAAATTCAAAGCATCAAAATCAAGATAATTATCAAAATTATTTTTCATAAATTCGAAAACTTCATTAAAGACAACATGAATAGATTCTTCTATAACCAAAGTTTTTTTATTAAAAATATGAAAGCTTCACAAAATTGAAGAATAACCAAGAAAAAAAGCCTTTATTGGATTTTACATCAAACTTTCCTAAGGCATCTTTTTCATTTAAAATAAAGCATTTACATCCAAAAACTTTAAAATACGAAATGTTGGGTTTTTTGTTATTTCTAATGCATGAGTTAAATCAATTTTTTGATTTTGTATCATCTTTTCAGTTTTCATGAACTTACTTTGATCCTTCACCTACCTTGGTATCATCTTTCCGATTTCGTAGACAGAGCTTTCATTTTTATCTTCCTCCATCTCGGATTGATACTCTTACCTCATTGATTGATGATTCACGTTTAATGATTTTTTGAATTAGAATCATACTCATTTAATGACTTTGTGAATTTGATTCTATCAATTTTATCCTCTCTCAATTTCTGTTGGCATGAATAAATAGCTTTTCAAAATTTTATGCCATGAAATTTGATGTTTGATAAATTCTTGATAACTTAAACAAATTGCCTTCATGACTCATGGAATTCTCCTTTTATATATATCTTTATGTTGTGAGCCCTTTATGAATTCTTTTATACATCATGACTTGAATTGTTGTTTTCCACTTTATGGATTTTTCATGGAAATGCTGAGTTAGCTCTTATCATGATATGAATTTTCAATCATTCGAACAAATTGTCTCTTGAATTTTTCATGACTTTGAATATCTCAATTCTGCTTGAACTGACATTCATGACTCTTATGATGAGTTTTTATGAATTTTGTGCTTGAATGATCTCTTTTCTATCTCACGAATTTTACTTGGTGGAAATACGGACATTAATGACTCTTGTATGAATTTTTAAGACATGAGCTCTTGATGTAAAGTAGAAACTTTTATAAATTTTTGCTTCGATGATCTATCTTTTCTACTTTACGAATCTCCTTCTATGGCATGAATTTTCAATAGCATGAACAAATTGCTTTTCGTTATTCATAAAAATTTAAGTCTTCTTGATGGAATTGTGGATTTATCCTTCTCTTTTTGCCACTTTCACAAAAAATTATATCATAACATTTGGTATCAATGGCCCATTTCCTTTTTGTTGATGACAAAGGGGGAGAAATGTAGTAAATCGATGATAACTTGATGGCATGATTTGTATCATGTAATTTGTAAAATGCTTTGTATCATAAAAGCAAATTGATAAAATAATTTGAATCATAAAATAATTGCCATGCTTTGTATCGTAAAATGCTTGGTATCATCAAAAGCATCACAAATATTTAAAGTGTTTTGCAATATATTGCAAATGTATGAAATGTATCGTATGCATCGCAAATGATTGAAATGAATCATGTATGCTTAAAATGATAATTTTTCGATAATCGTTATCGTATCATGCTTAATTATCCTATTTGAAATTGGTATCATGCCTCGACATGATAAGTTATCATTTGGTTGCATATTTGAAGTTTGTATCATGCTATTGAATGATAAATTATCAATTGATATCATGCCTTGGAATGGTGATTTATTATTTTGAATCTTGCTAAATTTCAAAATTGAAGTTGGTATCAATTGTTGAAATGATGATTGTTTATCATCATTCAAAATTGGACTTGAAAATGGATGTCATGCCTTGACATCATTTTTGTATTATGAACGATATCACGTATCATATTTTAGGATGAAAAATCATGCTTGTTGAGCGTGTTGATAAGTTCAAATGAATGTAACTTATCTATTTGAGCTTAAATTCAAAGGTTTTGAATTCAAATGTATCTTTACTCAAGTATAGCATATAGATAGGGAGAGTTAAGTTTAACTTCGTCATCAATTGATTGTCATCATCAAAAAGGAGGAGATTGTTGAATCTTGAATTTTGATGATGAAATTAATTGATAAGTTTATTATCTAATCTATGCTTTGAGATAAGTGATGCAGGACTAACTTCAATCAAAAGAAGCAAAATAATTAAAGTAGAATCTAACATTGGGCTGGAGTCAAAGTTCGAGTATTGGGTCGGAAGAATCGAACAATGCACCAAAAACGGATGTTGCAGGAGTTAACATGTCAATGGATCGGGCAATACATTGAAGGTTTGGATGATGCACCGGAAGTTCACCGGAAGGTTGCCGGAAGTTCACTGGGAGAACCACTGATATGTCGGATAATTTAGATTCATGTCCAGTAGTTGTTTATGTCTTAATTATCGAAAGTTAGGTCAAAATTGATTTGGTTTTGGGTGTAATCATGTCAACTCAATTAGGGGGCCAATTGGGCCTAAACTGAGACTAATTTAGGCTCATTGGGAGGCCTATTCAATGGCCCAAAAGTTGTTGTAGACGGTGGTACTGCCAAACTAGCGGTGGAACCACCTATGAGTTGGAAAAGTGAAAAAGCACACTTTTCCAAGCTATAGGCGGTGGTACTACCCAACATTAAAACTATAGGTAGTGGTACCACCCTAGGCTAGCGGTAGTACCACCAAAACCTCTATTTTTGAGGTTCTGCTGGCGGTGGCACCGCCCAATGCAGGGGGTGGTACCGCCTATACTCGAAAGACCCAAAAATTTAAATTTTGGCTTCGTTTTTTAGGCCAATTGAGCCTATAAATATCCCTTCTTAGCTGCTTTGACACATTAAGAAGTGATAAGAACTGAGTCAAAATTATAGTAAAATAGCCTTGAAAACTTAGAGTGTTCACCTCCCGAATTCTCAAGTGTAAAAATTCTATAAAAGGGTGTGAGCCACTTGTAAAGTTTTGTAAAAGGGGTGTTTGATCCTTCCCCTTTAAGAAGGATCGATAGTGGAAGCTGGTAACTTCATTGAAGGAGGTTCCGGGAGTGGATATAAGTCAATTAACCGAACCACTATAAATTAATTGTATTCTTCTCTTGGTGCATATTTTACATTTGCTACATTTCAATTCTTACTTTATTACAATAGTTCGATCTCCTCTTCTCTACTCTCTTACAAACTCTCTCGACTCAAATGGTTTTCCGAAATCATCTTCGTTGGACAAAATTTCTTAATGCATAAACTTTTCCAGAATCGATTTAAATTATCGATTTTTATCTACTGCACTAACTCAACCCCTCAACACCCCCCCCCCTTAGTGCTGCTCTTGATACTATTAGTTGGTATCAGAGTAAGGTCACTCTCATTCTAGTTTAAAATTCAAGAGAGATAGTATTTGCCGACATGCAAGAGGGTCACTCAATCACACATCCACCTATATTCAATTGGTCGGATTACACCTATTGAAAAACTCGCATGAGAATTTTTTTTATTTCTATGGATTTTGAACTTTGGAATATTATTAAAAATGGCTTCCAAAAGTCCTCTTCCGATAAGCAATTAGAATGAGTTAGAGAAAAAGACTTTCGCTTTTAATGCTAAGGCTATGAATGTCTTATTTTATGCCTTAGACAAAAATGAATTTAATCGTGTTTCAATTTGTGAAATGGCTTTCGATATTTGGCATACTCTTGAAATCACTCACGAAGTTATTAGTCAAGTGAAAGAGTCCAAAATTATTCTTTTAGTAAATTCTTATGAGCTATTTTGGATGAAACCAAGCGAGTCCATTGGAGACATATACACCCGGTTTACGGATGTTGTCAATGGACTAAAAGCACTTGGGAAAAGTTTTTCTAATTTCGAACTTGTAACTAAAATCTTAAGATCCTTTCAAAAGAGTTGGGATCCTAAAGTTATGGTCATTCAAAAGACCAAGGACTTAAAGAACTTTTCTCTCGAATAACTAATTGGGTCATTAATGACCTATGAGATGACTTACAATTCTCATGATGAGCTTGAGAACTCCCTTCCAAAGAACAGGAAGGATATAATATTGAGAACACAAGAAGACCACTTGAAAGAATCTTTAAGTGATGAGAACTATGATGATGAACTTGCACTCTTAACTCAAAAATTCAAAAAATTTATAAAAACAATAAAGTTAAAAATGACTCTAAAAATAAACTTGAACCCAAAAAGAAATAAATAATATGCTATGAATGCAAGAAGCCAAGATATTTCAAAAGCGAATGCCCCCAAGCAAAGAAGAAGCAACCGAAGAAGAAGAATACATTAAAGGCAACTTGGGATGATTCAAGTATCTCCGAAAATAAAGAACCAAGCAATAAGGAGATCGCCAACTTTACCTTAATGGCTATCGAAGAAGAGGTAAGTAATTTATTTGATAAAAATTTAACTTTCGACGAGCTTTTAAATGCTTTTCATGAATTATTTGATGAGTGTAGAATAATTAATAAAAAATTTAATTTGTTGAAAAAGTAGCATGCCGTCTTAGTTAATAAATTTAAAAATCTTAAACTTAACACTCCTTCTTTGTCTCCATGCTCTAAGTGTAAACACTTATAGACACTTGAGAAGGAGAACTTACTACTCAAAGAAACCTTACATAAATTTAATATTGGTAGCAAGCCTTTGGACATGATCCTTGCAAATAAGGGTCATTCATAAAAGAAGTGGAATCTGATTTATGAGTGGATCTCACCAAAATCCAACCACTTTCGTTAAAGGACCTACATTGCATGTATCACCGCACACAATATGCAACTTTTATTGTAAACCTGGACATGTTATTTATAAATGTTCATTTAAAAAACTTAACTCACATAAATTGATATGGGTTCCTAAAGGAACCATAAGGAATTTAATGCAAAATGACAAAACAAGTAGATTAATTTTTGAGGCACCCAAGATTAAATGGGTACCTAAAAATCATCCTCTTTTATAGACACATTCACCATAACAAATTAGGAGCAAGAGATGATACCTTGATAGTGGATGCTCAAGGCATATGACCAAAGATCTATCTCAATTCTCTAAACTCACTAGCCAAGACGAAGGATATGTCACCTTTAGAGACAATAACAAGGGTAAAATCATTGGCAAATGAACCATATATAACAAATCTAATTTTTTAATTGAAGATGTGTTATTGGTTGATAGCTTAAAGTATAACCTTTTGAGCATTAGTCAATTGTGTGATAAAGGATACATCATTAGATTTGAATCTAATGCTTGCATTATTGAAAAACCATACAAAAACACATCTATGATTGCTTTAAAACAAAATAATATATACACTATTGACATTAATGATCTTTGTAATGAAATATGTTTTTCGATTTTGAATGACGATGCTTGGCTTTGGCATAAGAGATTAGGTCATGCTAGCATGAGACTAATCTCTCAAATCTCGTCTAGAGAACTCGTTAGAGGTATTCCTAACATTAAGTTTATAAAAAACAAAGTGTGTGATGTTTGTCAACTAGGAAAACAAATAAAAGGTAGTTTCAAATCGAAGAATCAAATAAGCACCTCTAGACCATTGTAATTGATCCATATGAACTTATTTGGACCAATTGATATAACAAGCCTAGGAGGTAGCAATTACACCTTTGTAATCGTAGATGACTATCATTAATATACTTGGACATATTTCTTAGCACACAAAAATGATTATTTTAAGTGTTTCTCGAAGTTTTGCAAACTTGTTCAAAATGAAAAAGGTTTTATGATTTCATCGATTTGGAGTGATCACGATAGTGAAGTTTAAAACTGTGATTTCCAAAACTTTTGTGAATCTAATGGATACAATCATAATTTCTCTACTCTATGGAATCCTCAACAAAATGTAGTAGAAAGAAAAAATAGGAATTTACAAGAAATGACAAGAACCATGTTGAATGAATATAGTTTACCCAAATGCTTTTGGGCCAAAGCCATTAATACAGCTTGCTATATCATGAATAGGGTTCTAGTAAGACCATTACTCTCCAAAACTCTTTATAAATTGTGGAACAACAAAAACCCAATATTTCATATTTTAAAGTTTTCGGTTGTAACTGTTTTATCTTGAATGAAGAAGATGTCTTAGGAAAGTTTGATGTAAAATTCGATGAAGGTATTTTTCTAGGTTATTCTTCTATCTCTAAGGCCTTTCGTGTTTCTAATAAAAGAACATTGGTTATAGAAGAATCTATTCATGTTGTTTTCAATGAAGTTTCTGAATTTGAGAAAAATGATTTTGATGATGATCCTAATTTTAATGGTTTGAATTTGAACAAAACCTCTCCTCTAAATAGCAACTTAGATGTATCTTCTTTCGAAACTTCCTTACGTAAGGAATGGAAGTATGTAGATGCCCATCCTGAGGAGCTAATTATAGGAGACACATCAAAAGGAGTTTAAACTCGTTCTTCTTTTAAGAATTTTTGTGCCAACGCCGCTTTTCTTTCTCAAATTGAACCAAAATACATTGACGAAGCCTTGAAAGATGATTCTTAGGTTATCGTAATGTAAGTGGAATTAAACCAATTTGAGGGGAATGAGATATGGAAGCTTGTTTCTGAACCTAGTAGCCATTTAGTTATTGGTACTAAATGGATCTTTAGAAACAAGCAAGATGGTATCATGGTTAGAAACAAGGCTAGATTAGTGGCCAAAGGTTTCAACCAAGAAAAATATATCAATTACGAAAAAACTTTTGCTCCTATGGCAAGATTAGAAGCTGTAAGGATGCTCCTTGCCTATGCTAGTAGTAATGATTTTAAGCTATTTCAAATGGATGTTAAAAGCACTTTCTTAAATGGCTTCATTTCCGAAGAAGTATATGTTGAACAACCTCTTGGATTTGAAAACTCTTTTTCCTAATCGTGTGTTTAAATTGACTAAAGCTCTCTATGGATTAAAACAAGCCCCAAGGGCTTGGTATAAGAGACTTAGCTCTTTTATTATTCAAAATAATTTCTCTAAAGGCAAGGTCGATATTATATTATTTATTAAAAATTTTAAAAATAATTTTCTTGTTGTTTAAATTTATGTTGATGATATTATCTTTGATTCAACAAATGAATCATTATATGAATCATTTGCCAAGAGTATGAGCCAAGAGTTTGAAATGAGTCTAATGGGTGAACTAACATTCTTTTTAGGATTACAAATTAAATAACCTACTGATGGTATATTTCTTAGTCAAACCAAATATTCATTAGAATTATTAAAACGATTCAATATGGATACTTCAAAGGCTATCAACACTCCAATGAGTACCTCCACTAAGTTAGACATGGACAAAAGTGGAGAAAGTTTTGATCAAAAAATATATAGGGGAATATAATTTACTTTACCTCATCGCAACTAGACCGGATATCATATTTAGTGTAGGACTATGTGCTAGATTTCAAGCTAATATTAAGTTATCTCATCTTAAAACCATTAAAAGAATCCTTAGATATCTTAAAGGAACTCCTAACTTAGGATTATGGTATCCAAAATTTGAAAATTTTAATTTAATAGCTTATGCGAATGTGGATTTTGTCGAATGTAGAGTAGATAGAAAAAATACATCCAGAACATGTCAATTTTTAGGACATGCGCTTGTTTCTTGAACTTCCAAGAAACAAAATTCGGTTGCACTATCTACAGCCAAAGTCGAATATATAACCGCAAGTGCATGTTGTGCATAAGTTGTTTGGATAAAAAATACATTAGAAGATTATGGAATTCATTTAAAGAATATTCCCATAAAATGTGATAGCACAAGTGCTATTTGTTTAACTAAAAATCTCATTCAACACTCTAGAACTAAGCATATTGACATTAGGCATCACTTTATACGAGATCATATTAATAACAATGATGTTACTCTAGAATTTATTGATACAAAATATCAATTAGTAGATATCTTCACAAAACCTTTAAATGAAGAATAATTTGACTTCATTAGAAGGGAATTAGGCAAGCTAAATTGTCCTAATGCATGAGTTTGCTGTACTCCTCCGGAATTTTTCGATTTTGTATCATCTTTTTGGTTTTCATGAACTTACTTTGATCCTTCACCTACCTTGATCATCTTTCTGATTTCGTAGACGGAGCTTTCAATTTTATCTTCCTCCATCTCGGATAGATACTCTTGCCTCATCGATTGATGATTCATGTTTGATGATTTTTAGAATTAGAATCATACCCATTTAATGACTGTGAATTTCATTCTATCAATTTTATCCTCCCTCAATTTCTATTGGCATGAATGAATAGCTTTTCAAATTTTTATGTCAAGAAATTTAATGTTTGATAAATTCTTGATAACTTAAACAAATTACTTTCATGACTCAGGGAATTCTTCTTTTATACATATCTTTATGTTGTGAGCCCTTTATGAATTCTTTTATACATCATGACTTGATTGGTTGTTTTTCACTTCATAGATTTTTTATGGAAATGCTGAGTTAGCTCTTATCATGATATGAATTTTTGATCATTCGAACAAATTGCCTCTTGAACTTTTCATAACTTTCAATATCTCAATTCTTCTTGAACGGACATTCATGACTCTTATCATGAGTTTTTATGAATTTTGTGCTTGAATGATCTCTTTTCTATCTCACGAATTTTACTTGATGGAAATACGGACATTAATGACTCTTGTATGAATTTTTAAGACATGAGCTCTTGATGTAAAGAAGAAATTTTTATAAATTTTTGCTTCGATGATCTATCTTTTCTACTTTACGAATCTCTTTCTATGGCATGAATTTTCAATAGCATGAACAAATTGCTTTTCATTATTCATAAAAATTTAAGTCTTCTTGATGGAATCATGGATTTATCCTTCTCTTTTTGCCACTTTCACAAAAAATTCTATCGTAACATTTGGTATCAATGGTCCATTTCCTTTTTCTTAATGACAAAGGGGGAGAAATGTGGCAAATTGATGACAACTTGATGACATGATTTGTATTATGCAATTTGTAAAATGCTTTGAATCATAAAAGCAAATTGATAAAATACTTTGAATTGTAAAACAATTGCCATGCCTTGTATCGTAAAATGATTGGTATCATAAAAAAAACCACAAATATTTGAAGTGTTTTGCAATATATCGTAAATGTATGAAATGTAACATATGTATCACAAATGATAGAAATGAATCATGTATGCTTAAAATGATAATTTTTCTATGATCATTATCGTATCATGCTTAATTATCCTATTTGAAATTAGTATCATGCCTCGATATGATAAGTTATCATTTGGTTGCATATTTCAAGTTTGTATCATGCTATTGAATGATAAATTATCAATTGATATCATGCCTTGGAATGGTGATTTATTATTTTGAATTTTGCTAAATTTCAAAATTGAAGTTGGTATCATTTGTTAAAATGATGATTGTCTATCATCATTCAAAATTGGACTTGAAAATGGATGTCATGCCTTGACATCATTTTTGTATTATGAACGATACCACATATCGTATTTTAGGATACAAAATCATGAGAAGCAAAACAATTAAAGCAAAAAGAATCAATTATTGGGTCGGAGCCAAAGTTCGGATATCGGGTCAGAAGAATCGAACAATGCACTAAGAAAGGATGTTGCAGGAGTCAACATGCCAGTAGATCGGGCAATACACCGAAGGTTCAGATGATGTGCCAAAAGTTTACGAGAAGTTCATCGGAAGTTCATCGGGAGAACCAATGACATGCCAGATAACTTAGATTCATGTCTTGTAGTTGTTTAGGTCTTAATTGTCAAAAGTTATGTCAAAATTCTGTTGGTTTTGGGTGTAATCATACCAACTCAATTAGGGGCCAATTGGGCCTAAATTGTGACTAATTTGAACTCATTGGGAGGCCCATTCAATGGCCCAAAAGTTGCTGCAGGCGGTGGAACCGCCTATGAGCTGGAAAAGTAAAAAAGTAAACTTTTCCAAGCTACAAATGGTGGTACCGCCCAGCATTAAAGTTGTAAGCGGTGGTACCACCCTAGGCTGGAGGTAGCACCGCTAGAACCTCTGTTTTCAAGGTTCTGCGGGCGGTGACACTGCCCAATGCACGCGGTGGTACCGGCCATACCCGGAAGACCTAGAAATTTAAATTTTGGCTTCATTTTTTTAACCAATTGAGACCTATAAATACCCCATACTTCTCAACTACTTTGACACTTTGAGAAGTGATAAGAACTAAATCAAAATTATAGTGAAATAGCCTTAAAAAGTTAGAGTGTTCACCTCCCGAATTCCTAAGTGTAAAAATTCTGTAAAAAGGTATAAGCCACTTATAAAGTTCTGTAAAAGGGGTGTTTGATCCTTCTCCTTCAAGAAGGATCGATAGTGGAAGCCGGTAACCTCATCGAGGAGGTTTCGGGAGTGGATATAGGTAACTTGACCGAACCACTATAAAATCGCTACGTTCTTCTCTTGGTGCGTATATTACATTTGTTACATTTCAATTCTTACTTCACTGCAATAGTTCAATCTTCTCTTCTCTACTCTCTTATGAACTCTCTCGACTCAAATGGTTTTCTAAAATCATCTTTGTTGGACAAAATTTCTCAATGCACAAACTTTTCCAGAATCGATTTAAATTATCGATTTTTATCTGCTGTACTAATTCACCCCACTCCTCCTCCCCCCCCCCCCTCTCTCTCTCTTAGTGCTGCTCTTGATCCTAACACTTCCAAAGTTGAGCAGTACACTAGCTTGGCCAACAAGGGGCAAAGTGATCCCCGATAATATTCCCTCGTGGTTGAGGCCTACTCCCATACCCTCTTATCTTGGGTGATCTCCTCCTAGTGGGCCTCCAAAGGGGCTTCAAGGAATGAAATAGGCTGGTCAGCCATCTCGAAGATCCTAAATGGCCCTAACTGATAAGAGCACAAGTCACACATGGACTTGGGTGGGGATTGTTGAGTCTTAGATTTTGATGATAAAGCTAATTGAGTGTGTTTTATATCTAACTATGTTTTAAGTGATGCAAGTCTACTATCGATCAGTATTAGACAGTTGACATAGGATGAATCAATGTTGTACCAAAGGAAATCACGTCAGGAGATTGGATGTCTAGCCAGAGGTCCGATCGACAATCGGTAGAAGACTTCGGACATCAGGCATCGGGCCAAGAAGAGTGGTGTTATGCCAAGGATATTGGGATTGTAGAGGTTAATTGTCGATTGGGCAATAGGCCACAAGAGAGGACGATGTGCCAAAGAACTGGATAAAGAGCCGACCAATGACGTGCCGGGAAACAGAAGGTTGATTCATGTAATAACTATCTAGATCGAAGTAGGTTAAAGTTTAATTAATGTGCAAGATTAACTATGATAACGATGAAGACATAAAGCAAAACAAAGTATCAAGTCAAGTACGATGAAATCATTGGGAGTTTGAGAGTTTGACGGAAGTCCGAAGATTCATCAGGAGTACTACCGGAACTGGCTAAGAATGAGTAGGGAGCTTGCCGAAGAGTTTTCGAAAGTTCACTAGAAAGATTCATCGAAAGTTCACGGAGCTCACCAAGAAAGATCAGATCTTGCCGAAGAAGCTCGTCGGAACTCTTCAAGATCATATTGAAGTCCAGGAGCTTGTCGAGAGTCTGCAGAATGGTGTATAAGGGTTCGTCGGAGGACCATCAGAAGTTCATTGGAAGCTTGTCGAAGGAAGACTTGATGTGCCAGACTTTATATTAGCTTAGGAAATGCCTTTAATTTTGTAGTTAGTATGTAATTAGGGTTATGATTAAGTGTTAATCATATAACCCTGATAGGGGCTCACTGGGCTTGGTAATAAACTAGTTTGGGTCGGGTTTAAGGCCTAACTAGAAGTGCTGGACCCTATCTGGTGGTGGCACCGCCAAACTAGGGTGGTGGCACTTGTTGGGAAATATACAACGACATCATATACACAGTGGAAGAATGGAAACAAAAATCACAGATTTCCTATAGAAATAGAGATTCTTATCGTCATGCAAATGTTGGTGTGCGAAAACCTGCAAACAAAAAAACAACACATAAAAAAATTACCTAGGGAGATCGCATATCCTTGAATCCCTATAGATCTATAGAACTAGATGAAAGAGTTTAAATATCCTCCTCTCTAGCGATAATCCATACGGCAGGGGCTACGACGATGCTCCTCAAATCGTTGCCCAAATCTCCTAGCAATGCACACTACGCAATCAAGAAGGGGCTGGCCCTTCTTGCTGTCCACATACCCCCAAATTGGGGCTACTAGCTGAGGAGAAGAGGGAGAGGAGAATAGGAGGTTACTGCTAAAAAAACCCTTAGCCTATGGGCTTTTAGTTCCCTCCTATTTATAGAGGTCCCTTGTCAACTTAACCCTAATGGATCTTGCCCTGTTGGGTATTGGATTTCCATTCAATTACCCAAGCCTCTTAGATTAGTGGGTCTCTACCCAATAATCTCTTATTAACTCTTATTAGACCTCATCTTATGATCCAATAATTCTGGGGCTTAACAGATATCCAATAAGATAGGGACTCCGACGGATATCTCATATCTAAACCTCTACTTGTCGTAACACCTACTATATGTATGTGATCCTCTAGGCCTAATATCGAGCTTGTCGTGAGTCATATTTGTCAGAACTCTTTCTGACTCAATGAATTATTATCTCCATAATAATTCACTCGACTCATCGATTGCGGACGTACTAGGCCACTATGTCGTATTCCCCAAACGATACAAAGGAATCCAATCCGTTGGACCTATCTGTCCTCAGTTACCATGTACCTATAGTCCCTCTTCCATCTAATATCTTAGAGATCCTATATCGGGCATGGCGCTGTCAGGCTCATACGGTCTCTCTTCGAGTCTCGCTCTAATCGGATTCTCTTGGAGAACTCTTTCTCTCTCAATCCGAACAACCATGGCTAAGGATTTGTTTGAGCAAGAATACTAGGATATTCTTCTCATGATACCGAGAGTAGATGATTCTCTATTAACGCTCAATAGCCCTCGTAAGGTTGACTACAACTCCCAATGACTAGTTGTACTAAATTTGGAACTTCCAAACTTATAAGTCCGGTATCAAAGAGTGGAGTACTCACACAGGACATCCTTGGTGTTTCAAGTTTAAGGACTAGATACACTACTAGGACTATGGAATCATTGTCTGACAATAAGGTATCATCAACCATCCAACATTTCATCGACGGATCAATAAGTGAACTCATTCTCTAATGAGCACCTGTATCGTATCCTTAGTGTCCCCACACGAGCAACTATGAGACCAACCGCCTTCATCCTATGGATAGGTATACAGTACACCAGTTTGCCCGATTATCTCTATGTCCTTCTTGAGTAACCTATGATTGAGATTATTTAGGATCCATGTTTAAAGGTGAATCGGTCTCATTATTGTGATATCATCATGATTCGACTCTCATTGCATAGATCCATGGACATCACAATATATGTAACACGCAAGATAAAGTGATAAAATACCTAAAATAATAAACAAAAGAAAGAGTGCATGTTAAGTCACACGTGCCATCACTCATGTGATTGGCTTACAAGGCACATATGACTAATAATCTCCCACTTGATCTAAAGCCAATCACCTACGTGTCTGATCCCCATTAGGCCCCTATGACGCTCAAAGTCAATTTGAGATAATGGCTTTGTTAGTGGATCTACAATGTTATCTTCGAATGGAACTCTTTCCACTACTACATCTCTTCGGGCGATAATCTCTCTTATCAAGTGGAACCTTCTCATAACGTGCTTTGACTTCTGATGACACCTGGGTTCCTTCGCTTGAGTAATTGCCCCACTGTTGTTGCAATATAAGGGAATCGACTCCTCACTATTCGGCATGACTCCTAGATCTACGATGAACTTCTTTATCCAGACTCTCTCCTTTGTTGCCTCTGCCACAACAATGTACTCCGCCTTTGTGGTCGAGTCAGCAGTAGTATCTTGCTTGGAACTCTTCCAGCACACTACTCCTCCATTCAGGGTGAACACATACCCTGAATTATACTTGCTATCATCGATATCGGACTGGAAGCAAGAGTCCGTGTAGCTCTCAACCTTAAGGCTACTGTCTCCATATACCAATAAAAGATCCTTAGTCCTTCTCAAGTACTTAAGGATACACTTTACTGCTTTCTAGTGCTCCAAGCCTGGATCTGCCTGATACCTACTTGTGACACTTAAAGCATGTGTTATATCAAGCCTAGTACATAGCATAACATACATGATAGATCCTATCACTGAGGCATATAGTATTCTATCCATGTGTGCCCTTTCTTTAGGAGTCTTTAGGGACATACTCCTAGAAAGTGATATTTTATATCTCATTGGTATGAGACCTCTTTTGAAATTTTTTATGCCAAACCTTTTGACAATGGTGTCTATGTACCTAGACTAGGACAAGCCAAGCATCCTCTTGGATCTATCTCTATGGATCCGTATCCTCAATATGCAGGATGCTTACCTTGAGTCCTTCATAGAGAAGTGTCTAGATTGCCTAGCCTTTACTGTAGAGAGCATTCCTACATCATTCCTAATTATCAAGATGTCATCCACATACAACACCAAAAAAGTGATAGCGCTCCCACTTATCTTCTTGTACATACAAGGCTCATCTTCATTCATAGCGAAGTCATAAGATCTGATTACCTCATCAAATCTTATGTTGTAACTTCGGAAAGCTTGCTTCAGTCTATAGATGGACCTAAGCAACTTGCACACCTTATCTGGGTTATCCCTAGACACGAATCTTTCAGGTTGTATCATATACACCTCCTCCTCGAGGTTACTATTAAGGAATACAATTTTTGACGTCCATCTGCTAGATCTCATAATCATAGTATGCTGTATTAGCTAATAGAATTTGAATGGATTTTAGCGTGACTACGGGTGAGAAAGTTTCATCATAGTCAACACCTTGCCTTTGACGATACCCCTTAGCCACTATCCTTGCTTTAAAGGTCTGTACCTTTTTATCTACTCTAATCTTCTTTTTGAAGATCCACTTGCAGCCAATGGGTATAATACCCTCGGGTGCATCAACCAAGTTCCAAACCTTGTTGGAGTACATGGAATCCTTTTTTGAATTCATGGCTTCTTATCATTTTCCGAAGTCTATGCTCATAATAGACTCCTCATTGGTCCAAGGATCAATATCCTCAATATCTTTTCTTCTGATATGTCCCACATATCTCTCAAGAGGATGGGATACTTTACTGGACCTACATAAAGTTGGAACTTGTGTGCTAGGTACCTGAACAATTTTTGGTTATGGAATGGTGCTTGAGCTAGATTCTCCAACCTCGCTCAACTCTATCATACTCCCACTGTCTCCACCAAGAATGTGTTCCTTCTCAAGGAACACTGCTCTCTTGGCTACAAAGACCTTTTGGTCCTCAAGGTGATAGAAATAATACCCATAAGTTTCCTTAGGGTATCCCACGAACTTGCACCATTCCATCCTAGATTCCAACTTATTAGGGTTGTGTCTCTTAACGTGGGCAGGGCAGCCCCAAATCTTAACAATCTTAAGATCGGGTCTCTTCTCATTCTATATCTCATATGGATTAGACATCACTGACTTAGTTAGAATTCTGTTCAGAAGGTAAGCCGCGGTCTCTAGGACATATCCCCAGAATGATATGGGTAGGTCGGCAAAACACATCGTGGAACGCACCATGTCTAACAGTGTTCGATTCCTCCTTTCTGATACATCAATGAGCCGTGGTGTATAAGGAGGTGTCCACTGAGATAAAATCTCATGGTCTTTAAGGAACTGGGTGAACTCTATACTCAAGTACTCACCTCCTCGATCTGATCGAAGAGTTTTAATACTCTTTCCAGTTTAGTTTTCTACTTCATTCTTATATTCCCAAAATTTCTCAAAGGCTTCAGACTTGTACTTCATCAAGTACACATATTCGTATCATGAGAAATCATTAGTGAAAGTAATGAAGTAGGAGTAACCACCTATGGCATGAGTCGACATGAGACCACATACATCACTATGTATGAGTTTCAGCAACTCAGTGGCTCTCTCTCTCTAATTCCATTAAATAGAGAGTTGGTCATCTTTTCTTGAAGGCAAGATTCGCAAGTCGTATATGACTCATAGTCGAATGGATCTAAATATCTATGTTAGAACCCTTGCGGATTCTAAGCTTAGGGTTGATCTCTTTAGGGGATCGGTCTCTTTGGAACTCTATAGGGGTTCCTTCCTCCAAATTGCTGCTCAAAGGCTGCTAAAAAGATGATCTATTCATGATGAAAAGAGGGTGAATACATTGCTATTTATAGGGCTTCTAAACCTGAACTCCTAATAGGACTCCTACTCAAGACTCCTACTTCTAACCAACTCCTACTTCTAATTAGGACTCCTTCTCTAGTAGGACTCCTAATTCTAATAGGACTTTTTCTCTAATAGGACTCTCACTTCTAATAGGACTCCTCTAAGAAGCAACCTAATTCTAACCTAGCTGGCCTCTTCACCTCTTTAATAGGGGTCAGCTAGATAAGATTTACATGCATTCCCTTATCAATGAAACTAAATTATGACTCTCCTAGCTAGAGTCCCAACAGATTAGGACTCTTCTAACTAGAGTCCCAACAGATTAGGACTCTCCTAGCTAGAGTCCTAACAGACCCACCCTCTTCAAATCAGCCTTGTCCTCAAGGCTGACGTTCCATGAATTCTAGGAATTTGATCTTCAAGTCATCATAGTTCTCCCAAGTGGCATCTTCTGCTAGTAGGCCCGCCCATTATATTAGCACCTCAACAGTGGGTTGTCATCATCGAGTCGCAATCCGTCAATCAATAATGGCACTCGGTTGGGCTTGGAGCTCTCCTTGGGTAGTCATATTTAGTATATGGCTTTAGGCTGTCTCATTTTGTCCCAACATGGGCTTCAAACATGACACATGGAAGACTAGATAGATTCGAGAGCTGACGGGTAAGTCCAATCTGTATGCTACTGCTCCGATGCGCTCCAAAATCTGGTAGGGTCCATAGAACCGAGGTGAAAGGTTCATAGATGCTCTGGTCTCCGGATCATCTTGTCATTCCCCCCAATTATCCTCAAGGAAGTCATTGGTCGAAAGTGAAATGGCTAAAAATTCAGCTTATTCGGGTAGCCACGAAAGCACATCTGCAATAACATTCTCTTTCCCCTTTTCATAATCATATCCAAGAAGTTTTGTTACTCATTTTTACTGCTCGAAGGAAGATATCTTTTGCTCCAAGAAATAATTTAAGCTTTTATGGTCAATCTTGATTTGAAAGCATCGCCCGATCAAGTACGATCTCCATTTGGCCACCGCAAGCACAATCACAAGCATCTCCTTGTCGTAAATAGTTATCTTGAGATGGGAAGTGTTGGGAAATCCTTATCTGGGGAGTAACATCTCATGCACAGCGGAAGAACAAAAACAAAACACCCCAGATTTCCTGTAGAAAGTTTTTGTCATCGTGCGAAGATCGGTGCATCAAAATAAATCCGTGAAAACTACATGTGTTAAAGAAAATACCTAGGGAGATCGTATATCCCTGAATCCCTATAGATCCGTGGGAGAGGTGTTGAATCTCGGATTTTGATGATAAAACTAATTGAGTGTGTTTTGTTGTTTAACTGTGTGTTGAGTTACGCAGGTCTACTATCGATCAGGATTAGACAGTTGACGCTGGAGGAATTGACGTTACGCCGAAATTGATCACGTTAGGATATTGGATGTCGAGTCAGAGGTTCAGTCGATATCGGCAGGAGACTTCATACGTCGGGCATCGGGCCAAGAAGAGCATGTTGCACCAAGGATATCGGGGTTGCGGAGGTCAATCGCTGATTGGACAATGGACCGCAAGAGAGGATGATGTGCCGAAGGATCGGACGAAGCGCCGACCAATGATGTGCCGGGCAACTGAATGTCAATTCACGTTGTAATAACTGTCTAGATCGAAGTAGAGTGTTTGTTGTTTGTGTGCAGGAGTAACTACGATAAGGATGAAGACGTAAAGCGAAACAGAGTACCGGAAGTCAAGTGGGATGGATCGTTGAGAGTTCGAGAGTTCGACGGAAGTCCGAAGATTCGTTGGGAGTGCTGCCAGAACCGACCGAGAACGAGTAGGGAGCTTGCCGAAGGGTTTTTGGAAGTTCGTCGGAAGGTTCGTCGGAAGTTCGCGGAGCTTGCCAAGAAAGATCGAAGCTTGCCAAAGAAGCTCGGGGGAACTCACCAAAATCATCATGGAGTCCGAGAGCTTGCCGGGAGTCCACAGGATGGTTTCCGAGGGATTGTCGGAAGATCGCCAGAAGTTCACCGGAAGCTCGCCGGAAGAAGACTTGACTTGCGGACTTTGTAATAGCATAGGAATGTCTTTAATTTTGTAGTTAGCATATTATTTTGGGTTAGGATTAGGTGTTAATCCTTTAACCCAAGTATGGGCCCATTGGGCCTTGTTTGGGACCGGTTTAGGCTGAGTTTTCAGCCCAAACCATAAGTTGATATGTGCTGGGTGATGGTGTGCTGGGTGGTAGCACCGCCAAAGAGCAGCCAAGAGCGCAACAGAGCACTGCTGGCTAGGCGGTAGTACCGCCCCTACTGTGTCAGTCTGCCAGATTGACAGCAAGAGCATCAGCTTGCCTCTAACAGCGATAGCACCGCTTGACTGGAAACTCAAATTGAGTTCAAATTTAGAGCCCAAATTTGAACCCTCTTTGAGTCTATAAATACCCCTCCTTTCTCAGCTGAAAGTAGAACCCTTTAGAGTTAGATTTTGAGTAAAAGTCTTGGGAAAGTCTTCAATTGCTTAAGTGTTCACCTCCTTCTCTTTGTGAAAACTCGTAAGAGTATAAACCTCTTGTAAAAGGGTTGTAAGAGGGGTATTTGGTCCTTCCCCTACAAAAGGATTCGCTAGTGGAAGTTGGGAGCCTCATCAGAGAAGGCTTCAGAATTGGATGTAGTTCGGATGACCGAACCACTATAAATCAGTTTGCATTTACTTTCTTGCAACTTACTTTGCTGCAAACCATTTTCATTTGCTGCCTTATTTACTCAACTTCATCTTCATCTTCTTACATATGCTTTAAAGTTAAAATGTAATATTTCCAAGTTCAAACGAAATGCTGCATTCATTCGTACGAAGTTTCCGAACTTGTGTTAATCGCTGAAAAATCTATCGTTCTTTACCGCTGCACTAATTCACCCCCCCTCATAGTACCGCTCGATCCCTAACAATTGGTATCAGGGCCACGTTCTTTCTCTTTCGGATTTACACTCGTGAGAAATGGCTCTAAATGATTTTCAAGAGGGCTTTTCGGTTTTTTGTCCACCGTTCTTTAACGAATCAGACTACACTTATTGGAAAACTCGAATGAGAGTTTTCATACTTTCAATGGACTTAGATTTATGGAACATTATTAAAAACGGTTTTCAACTTCCCTCTAAACTGATGAACGAATGGTCGGACTTAGAGAGAAAATCTTTTTCCTTGAACGCAAATGCTATGAATGCCTTATTTTGCGCTTTAGATAAGAACGAGTTCAATCGGATTTCAATGTGCGAAACGGCTTTCGATATTTGGCGAACACTTGAAATCACACACAAGGGAACTAGTAGAGTTAAAGACTCGAAAGTAAACCTCTTATTGCATGATTTTGAGCTCTTCTGAATGACACTAAGCGAAACTATCGGCGATATGTACACCCGCTTCACGGATGTCGTCAATAGCTTGAAAAGTCTTGGTAAATATTTTTCAAATTTTGAACTCACTAACAAGATTTTAAGATCCCTCCCAAAGAGTTGGGATCCAAAAGTAACCGCAGTACTAGAGACTAAAAATTTAAATAATTTTTTATTAGAAGAACTAATCGGTTCACTAATGACATATGAAATGAGTTTCTTTGAACATTTGGAACATGATGAACATATGAAGCACCTTCTAAAAAACAAGAAGGATTTGGAACATCGGACAAATGAATGCCACTTGAGTGATGACTCAAGTGATGAGGACAATGAGGACGTTGAACACATAACAATGAATGTTAACAAGTTCATTTAACAAAAATTCAAAAGCACAAATGAACTTGAATGGAGAAAGAGTCCAAAGAAGAAGAAGAAGGGTTGTAAAGAAGAATCAAGTAAAGAAGAGGCGAAATGGGCTTTGATGGTTTTCGACAATGAGGTAAGAAACTCACCCAAGTTGTTCTTACCTTACTTTGAAATTACATGATCCTTTCATGAGTTGCTTGAAATAGTTGGTAGGATTTTTTTTATGCTTTTTCCTTCCTATTTTTTTGAAAAGTAAAAATTATGAATGATATTTGCATGATTTGTGATATTGCCTAGAATTAATCCATGCATGTGTATCTTGATGTTTTATATTTTATTTCTAAACATGATGCTTGATGATTTTGTATCATGCATGAGCTTTTGAAGTAATAAAGTGTCATATTGTGATGATGAAACTTATTTTTCGAATTTATAAATAGATGCATGATTTTGGCAAAAATTTGAACATGGCCTTTTAACATAAAAATTGAAAGTGTGCTATCATTTTTATGTATTTGGTCTTGACGGTTTTATGACTAAGCTCGTGTTTTATTTTGATACATGTTTTCATAAAAATTTTGAATATGCTCACATCAAATTGCTTAAAATAAAAATGTTTTTTTTTTCTTTCATTCTATTGAGATGAATGAATTCATGTTATGAGACTTGTGAATCTCATGAAAATAAACATGATGAATATTTTAAAAAATGTGCCTCATGTTTTCCGTCTTAATGATTTCTCTTGAAACTTGCTCTTTGGACCTATATGAAAAACATGAGTATACTCATATGAACATCAAATCACTTGAAATGGAACACATAAAAAATGAAAAATTGCACTATCATGATGCTTTACGTGTAATGCTTTTAATCTTAATGGGCTAAATGACAATTTGTATTTCAAAGTAATACAATGATGACTTTCATATAAATAATTGGACATACCTTATGTAATCATCATTGATAACGATGGTTGTCATGCTTAATGATTTTATGATATCATGAGTATTTAAAGGCATTATATCTTGATGACAAACTCATGTTTTGATCATAAATTTGATACTCATTTTAGAAACATGAGCACACTTGTATGAAACAAACAACTTAAAAAGAAGATATTTTTCCTATCTTATCGAGATTAATGATTTCATGATATTTTGTGAATCTCGAAATTGATTTTGATGATTCGATTATGAGTTCCAAGTTAATAATTTGATTTGAATGAGCTTAAACAACATTGTGATCTTGATAACTTGAGTCTTTCAAGATCTCTCACTTCATACCATGATCCTCCCATGTTGTTGAAGAAAAATCCAAATGAATCATAAATTATTTTCTCTTAACTTATTGATACTCAACTTGAGAAAATATGTTTTGAAGATTGAAACATTGCATGCACAATTTGATTTTTCTCCTATGTTTCAATACACATGACTTGATGATTGAAATATTAATGCAAACACTTAAAATATCACTTGTCATGATTTGAATATTGATTTAAAAGAAATTTTGCTCGACTTGATATCTTTAATGAATTTGAATAAGACTTATTAAAGATTCTTGATTCATCTCTTGATCTCTTGAAATCATGACCTTGAATTCTTGACTTGAGATATTTTTGAGAATCAAAATATTCCCCTCTATGATTGCTTCTTTTTATCATTTATCAAAGAGGAAAACAATTCAAGTTTGTCATTTGTGAATCTCACAAACTATGTTAATGATTTTGATGATTCGAACTTGAATGAGCTTTATCATAATCCAAGTCTTGACATTTTGATAATTGATACTTGGAATTCTTATGCATGAATCAAGTTACTCTTTGTGCTATATCTTTTTAAATGAATCATGAGTCTTGATGTCATATATTTCATGATATAGAAATGACAAGATTTCTTTACCTTGTGTGGTAAATTGAACATTTGACATAAATGAAATTTGCTTTATGATGAATCATGAATGATGTCTTTTGGTGTTGATCCTTATTGATATTTCATATTGATATCTTTTATCTATGTTTTGTATGCATCATGAAAAAAAAAATTGAAATATTGATTGATGCAAAATTATTGCATTGAAATATTATTCATCCCTTCTTTTCGATAGTGACAAAGGGGGAGTTAGCTTGCTAGCTTATGTATCATAAGTGAAAATGACAAACATAGCTAGCTAGAACTTGCAAAAGGCAAAACTTGCACTTCTCAAAATGAGAAGAAAGAAATTGCAAAGTTGTATTATTTTTTTTTAACTCATGAGCTTGCATGTTTAAAATGTTATAAATTTTTACAAAAATTACTAGCTCATTGCAAACAAAAAGTTGATTGTTTGCAAAAGGGAAACTTAGTCGCAAAAGAGAAAAATTGAAAGGGAGCTAGTTTGTGTATCGTAAAGTATGCTAGCTTATCATTATTGCTTGCTTGCTTGTCATAAATTTCCCTCATACCATGATTTGTTTATGACTCCCTTGAATTCATGACTTGATATGTTAAAAATTCATGATGGAAATTTGTTATTTTGTCATGATGGAAGCATTCATGTAAAGGGAAAAGAATTGTATTCTTCCCTTCTTTTTGACAAAATCAAAGGAGGAGAAGATTTATTGCTAGCTTGCATGATTAATTTGCTAGCTCATTCAAGAGGAAGAAAATTGCTAGCTTGTGCATCAAAAGAGAAAATTTTGCTAACTTGAACATTGAGAAGCAAAAAGTTGCTATCTCAAGAGAGGCAAAAATCTTGCTCAATTTTACTTCTTCAAAATTGCTTACATTTTTGAATCTCATGCAAGACTATTTGAAGTATTTGATCCTCCCTTTCTTTTTGATGCTAACAAAGGGGGAGAAAGTTTTTAGCTCGAACATTGTAAAAATTTGCCATCTTGATTCCTATTTTGCAACTTCATGAGAAGCTAAGAATTGTTATATCAAAGGATGCAAATATTGCTATCGTGAGAAATAAGGTACAAACTTGCACATCTCAAGAAGCAAGTGAAAATTACTATCATTGCCCATCCTTGAAACTTGCTATGATTGAATGGTATTATTTGTTGTTGTATTGCAAAAATGTTGTATGATGTGATAAATAGCTAGTGTGTTGTAAAAATTTGTATATCTTTTAAACTAGCTATGATGCTACTTCTCCTTTTTGTTGATGACATAGGGGGAGAAGTAGATTGATGACTTCATGCAATGTAATGATGCTTGAATATTTTATATATTTGCATGATGGATTTATATTTCTCACTACATGAATGATACATGTTACTTGGATTTGGGATAATCCAAGAGTTCTATCAATGACATATTGATAGGGGGAGTTTGTGTTAAACTCCGGGAAGTTATGGTTAACTCCATCAGTCATCAATTAGTTATCATCATCAAAAAGGGGGAGATTGTTGAATCTCGAATTTTGATGATGAAACTAATTGAGTGTGCTTTGTTGTTTAACTGCGTGTTGAGTTATGCAGGTCTACTATCGATCAGGATTACACAATTGACATTGGAGGAATTGACGTTGCGCCGGAGGTGATCACGTTAGGAATTTGGATGTCGAGCCAGAGGTTTAGTCGACTATCGGCTGGAGGCTTCATACGTCAGGCATCAGGCCAAGAAGAGCATGTTGGGCCAAGGATATCGGGGTTACGGAGGTCAATCGCCGATTGGGCAACAGACTGCAAGAGAGGACGATATGCCAAAGGATCGGACGAAGTGTCGACCAATGACGTGCCGGGCAACTGAATGTCAATTCACGTTGTAATAACTGTCTAGATCAAAGTAGAGTATTTGTTGTTTGTGTGCAGGAGTAACTACGATAAGGATAAAGACGTAAAGCGAAACAGAGTGTTGGAAGTCAAGTGGGATGGATCGTTGAGAGTTTGAGAGTTTGACGGAAGTCTGAAGATTCGTTGGGAGTGCTGCCGGAACCGATCGAGAATGAGTAGGGAGCTTGCAGAAGGGTTTTCGGAAGTTCGCCGGAAGGTTCGTCGGAAGTTCGCGGAGCTTGCCAAGAAAGATCGGAGCTTGCCAAAGAAGCTCAAGGGAACTTGCCAAAATCATCGTGGAGTCCGAGAGCTTGCCGGGAGTCCGTAGGATGATTTCCGAGGGATCGTCGGAAGACCGCCGGAAGTTCGCCGGAAGCTCGTCGGAAGAAGACTTGACTTACGGACTTTATAATAGCTTAGGAATATCTTTAATTTTATAGTTAGCACATTAATTTGGGTTAGGATTAGGTGTTAATCCTTTAACCCTAGTATGGGCCCATTGAGCCTTGTTTGGGATCGGTTTGGGCTGAGTTTTCGGCCCAAACCAGAAGTAGATATGTGCTGGGCGGTGGCACCGCCTAACAGCTTGTGTGCTGGGCGGTGCCACCGCCTAACAGCTTGTGTGTTTGGCGAGCACCGCCAAAGAGCCAGCCAGGCTAGGCGATAGCACGCTTAGCCGGGCGCGTAGTACCGCCCCTGTGTCGATCTACAGGCCCGATCGACAGCGGTAGCACCGCTCGACAGTGAGCACCGCCTAGCACCGGAAAACTCAAATTGAGTTCAAATTTAGAGCCCAAATTTGAACCCTCTTTGAGTCTATAAATACCCCTCCTTTCTCAGCTGAAAGTAGAACCCTTTAGAATTAGATTTTGAGCAAAAATCTTAGGAAAGTCTTCAATTGCTTAAGTGTTCACCTCCTTCTCTTTGTGAAAACTTGTAAGAGTGTGAACCTCTTATAAAAGTGTTGTAAGAGGGGTATTTGGTCCTTCCCCTACAAAAGGATTTGCTAGTGGAAGTTGGGAGCCTCATCGGAGAAGGCTTCAGAAGTGGATGTAGGTCGGATGACCGAACCACTATAAATCGGTTTACATTTACTTTCTCGCAACTTACTTTGTTGCAAACCATTTTCATTTGCTGCCTTATTTACTCAACTTCATTTTCATCTTCTTACATATGCTTTAAAGTTAAAATGCAATCTTTCTGAGTTCAAACAAAATGCTACATTCATTCGTACGAAGTTTCCGAACTTGTGTTAATCGTTAAAAAATCTATCGTTCTTTACCGTTGCACTAATTCACCCCCCCCCCCTCTTAGTGCCGCTCGATCCCTAATAAGAGGATGAAGGAGGTCAAGCGTCCTCCTCTCTAGTGGTATCCACACGATAGGGACTGCGTCGATGCACCTCTCTGGGGAGAGGAGAACAAGAGGTGGCTACCAAGAGAACTCAGCCTATAGAACTTTGGTTCCCTCCTATTTATAGAGGCCCCCTAGATACCCTAATAGATCTTTTGCCCTATTGGGTATTGGATCTCCAACCAATTACCCAAGCCTCTTGGATTAGTAGGTCTCTACCCAATAATCTCTTATTAGCAATTATTAGAACTCATCTCAGGATCTAATAATTCAGGGGCTTAATGGATATCCAATAAGATAGGGGGTTCAGCGGATATCTCATATCCGAACCTCTACTCGTCGCAACACCTACCATATGTGTGTGACCTAGGTCTAATATCGAGCTGGCCGTGAGTCATACTTATCAGAACTCCTTCTGACTTAGTGAATTATTATCTCTATAATAATTCACCCAACTCATCGACTACAGACGTACCAGGCCACTACGTCATGGCCCCCAGACGATACAGGGGAATCCAATCCTTTGGACCTATCTGTCCTCAGTTACCATGTATCTATAGTCCCTCATCCATCCAAAATCCTAGAGACCCTATACCGGGCACAGTGCTGTCAGGCCCATATGGTCTCTCCTCAAGTCTTGCTCTTGTCGGATTCTCCCGGAGAACCCTTTCTCTCTCAATCTGAATAACCTTGGCCAAGGATTTATTCAAGCAAGAACACATGGGATATTCCCCTCATGATACCAACAGCAGATGATCCTCTATTGATACTCAATAGCCCTCGTAAGGTTGGCTACCACTCCCAATGACCGGCTGTACTAGATCTAGAACTTTCTAAACCTATAAGTCTGGTATCAAAGAGTGGAGTACTCATACAGGACATCCTTGGTGTCTCAAGTCTAAGGACCAGATACACTATTGGGACTACGGAATCGCTGTCTGACGTGAGGTATCAATAACCATCCAGCATTCCATAGGCAGATCAATCAGTAAAGTCATTCTCCAATGAGCACCTGCACTGTAACCTTAGTATCCCCATACGAGTAGTAATGAGACCAGCTACCTCCATCATATGAACGGGTATACAGCACACTAATCTATCCGGTTATCTCGATGTCCTTCTCGAGTAACCTATGACTAGGATAATTTAGGATCTGTGTTTAAAGGTGAATCGGTCTCATTATCGTTATCTCATCACGATCCGATTCCTATTGCACAGATCCAAGGGCATCACAGTATACGCAACACGCAAGATAAAGTGATAAAATGCCTAATAATATGCAAAGAGAAAAAATGCATATCAAGTCACAAGTGCCATCACTCATGTGATTGGCTTGTAGGGCACATATGACTAGCAATCTCCCACTTGACCTAAAGCCAATCACCAACATGTCTGATCTCCATCAAACCTCTATGACGCTCAAAGACAATCTGAGTCAATGGCTTTGTAAGTGGATCTGCAATGTTATCTTCAGATGAAACTCTTTCCATTACTACATCTTTTCGGGCCACAATCTCTCTAATAAGCTAGAACCTCCTCAGAACACTTCTGATGAGACCCAAGATCCCTTATTTGAGTAATCACCCCGTATTTATCACAATTTAAGGGAATCGACTCCTCGCTACTCGGGACGACTCCTAGATCTGTGATGAACTTCTTCATCCAGACTCCCTCCTTTGCTGCCTTTGCCACAGCAATGCATTCCACCTCTGTGGTCGAGTCAGCAGTAGTGTCTTGCTTGGAACTCTTCTAGTATACTACTCCTCCATTCAGGATGAACACATACCCTGAATTAGACTTGCTATCATCAACATCGGACTGGAAGCTCAAGTCTGTGTAGCCCTCAACTTTGAGGCTACTACCTCCATATACTAGTAAAAGATCCTTAGTCCTTCTCAAGTACTTAAGGATACATTTTACTGCTTTTCAGTGCTCCTAGTCGGGATCTGCCTGATATTTGCTAGTGACACTCAAAGCATGCGCTATATCAGGCCTGGTACATAGCATAGCATACATGATAGATCCTATCGCTGATGCATATGGCATCATATCCATGTGTGCCCTTTCTTTAGGAGTCTTTGGGGACATACTCCTAGAAAGTGATATTCCATGTCTCATTGGTATAAGACCTCTCTTGAAATTTTTCATGCTAAACCTTTTGACAATGGTGTCTATGTACTTGGACTGGGATAAGCCAAGCATCCTCTTGGATCTATCTCTATAGATCCGTATCCCCAATATGCAGGATGCTTCCCCTAAGTCCTTCATGGAGAAGTGCCTAGATAACCAAGTCTTTACTATGGAGAGCATTCCTACATCATTCCCAATGATTAGGATGTCATCCACATATAATACCAAAAAGGTGATAGTGCTCCCACTTACTTTCCTGTACACACAAGGTTCATCTTTATTCTTAACGAAGTCATAAGATCTGATCGCTTCATCAAATCTTATGTTCCAACTTCGGGAAGCTTGCTTTAATCCATAAATGGACCTAAGCAACCTGCACACCTTATCTGGGTTATCCCTAGACATGAATCCCTCAGGCTGTATCATATACACCTCCTCCTTGAGGTTACTATTGAGAAATGTGGTTTTGACGTCCATCTGCCAGATCTCATAATCATAGTGTGCTGCAATAGCCAATAGAATTCGAATGGATTTTAGCATGGCTACAGGTGAGAAATTTTATCATAGTTAACACCTTGCCTTTGACGATACCCCTTAGCCACTAGCCTTGCTTTATAGGTCTCTACCTTTCCATCTACTCCAATCTTCTTTTTGAAGATCCACTTGCAGCCAATAGGTACAATACCCTTGGGTGCATTAACTAGGTTCCAAACCTTGTTTGAGTATATGGAATCCATTTCTGAATTCATGGCTTCTTTCCATTTCCCGGAGTCTATGCTCATAATAGCCTCCTCGTAGGTCTAAGGATCAATATCTTTAACATCCTCTCCTTTGATATCTTCCACATATCTCTTAGGAGGATGGGATACTTTATCGGACCTACGTAAAGTTGGAACTTGTGTTTAGTATCTGAACAGATTCTGGAATAGTGCTTGAGCTAGGTTCTCCAACCTCGCTCAACTCTATCATGCTTCCACTGTCTTCACCAAGAATGTGTTCCTTCTCAAGGAACATTGCTCTCTTGGATACAAAGACCTTTTGGTCCTCAAAGTGATAGAAATAATACCCATAAGTTTCCTTAGGGTATCCCACGAACTTGCATCATTCCGTCCTAGATCCCAACTTGTCAGGGTTATGTCTCTTAACGTGGGTAGGGCAGCCCCAAATCTTAACAAGATCAGGCTTCTTCCCATTCCATATCTCATATGGAGTAGACATCACTAACTTAGTTGGAATTCTATTCAGAAGGTAAGCTGCGGTCTCTAGGGCATATCCCCAGAATGAGATGGGTAGGTCGGCGAAACACATCATGGAACACACCATATCTAATAGTGTATAATTCCTCCTTTCTGATACACCATTAAGCTGTGGTGTATAAGGAGGTGTCCATTGGGATAAAATCCCATAGTCTTTGAGGAACTGGGTAAACTCTGTACTCAAGTACTCACCTCCTTGATCTGATCGAAGGGTTTTAATACTCTTTCCTGTTTGGTTCTCCACTTCATTTTTATATTCCTTGAATTTCTCAAAAGCTTCAGACTTGTACTTCATCAAGTACACATGTCCGTATCTTGAGAAATCATTAGTGAAAGTAATGAAGCAGGAGTAACCACCTATGGCATGAGTCGATATGGGACCGCATACATCACTATGTATGAGTTCTAGTAACTCAGTGGCTCTCTCTCTAGTTCCACTAAATAGAAAGTTGATCATCTTTCCCTGAAGGCAAGATTCACATGTCGCATATGACTCATAGTCAAATGGATCTAGATATCCATCTTTTAGCAACTTTTGAATCCTTCCCTCGTGGATGTGACCTAGCCTACAATACCAAAGATATGCATTGTTCACCTCTTCTCGTTTCCTCTTAGACTCACTTACACTCATGATATGTGGAGCTGTATCTAGCATAAATAAACCATTATGCAATGCTCCTCTCGTGATGATCTGATCATCTAATATTATTGAACAACCATTATTCTCAAAAACTAATTTATATCTAATAACTATCAAACATGATATGGAAATAATATTTTTGATAATAGAAGGAACATAATAGCATGCATCTAATGCAATAATAGCTCCGCCAGGCAGATGTAAGGTGACCTTGCCAACAACCACTGCAGCAACCTTTGCTCCATTGCTCATCTTAAGGTCCATCTCACCTTTGTTGAATCTCCTAGGTCCTGCCAGAACCTGCAACGAATTGCAAATATGATAAGCACTCTCGGTATCTAATACCCATGTGTTATCAAAAGATTCTGACAAATGGAGACTGATCATGAATGTACCTGAAACTTCGGCAAGCTTTTGTTTTGCCCTCTCTGCAATGTACTCTTTGTAGTTCCTCTTCTAGTGCCCATCTTTGTTGCTGTGGAAGCACTAGCCTTTGTCCTTTGTTGGATCTTTCTTGGTAACCTTTGTCTTACCCATTTTGGCCCTTGCCCTTGCCTTTGCCCTTCTTAAGGGTCTTCTCAACCTTCCTTTTCTTTCTGGTCTCACCAGGATAGAGAACTGCCTTCTCTTTCTTGATGGTACTCTCTACTTCTCTCAACATATTGAGAAGTTCTAGGAGGGTCACCTCAAGTTTGTTCATATTGAAATTCATTATGAATTGAGAAAAGGAATCTGGTAGGGACTTAGGCACAAGATCCACACAGGTTATCCTCTAGGACCATTCCTAGACCTGTGAGTTTTTCGATTCACTCAATCATCTTAAGGACATGGTTCTGAACCGGTGTCCCCTCAGTCATCCTAGTACGAAAAAGGCTCTTTGATATCTCATATCGCTGAGTTCTTCCTTGTTCCTCAAATAGTTTATGGAGATGTAGGAGTATGGAATTAGCATCTATATTTTCATGCTATCTCTGTAACTCAGTAGTCATAGAAGCCAACATATAACACTGAGCAAGAGTGAAATCATCTAAGTACTTCACATAACGAGCGATCTCATCCTCGCTTGCCCCTTCGTCGGGCGTAGGGATCACTGTATCAAGGACGTATGCGATTTTCTCCACCGTGAGAATGATTCTCAAATTATGAAGCCAATCTATATAATTTGGACCAGTGAGGCGATTGGCATCAAGTATGCCACGTAAAGGATTTGAAAGCGATATTTTTCTAAAATAAAAGATGTAGCAGAAATAAATAACATACAGACTTTGTAGAAATTTAAACAATTAAGATAAGGACTTCTATCTTAATGTATTCCCACTAATTTTTTGTGAGACACACAACACCTTCCGGTATGTGAATCGGAGACCCCCGGCGGATCTCTAGTGGGGATCAGGATCCAATCGATGTCTTAACGTAACCTCGAGGGACTCGACCAATCACGTTAAGCCTGTAAAGGTAGGCAACTCTTGCTAATCACAACTCCTTGTGATTCCTGTCCTGTTCGGCCTCCGAACCACCATGACCTCGAGGGACTCAACCAACGATGATGTTCGGTTAAGTCATCACTATTGTTACAAGATGAGTCTGATTCGGTGATATACTCTCGAGGGACTCGACCAAGCATACCATGTCCTCAGGTCACCGGTGACATCTTTATGTCGTAGATAAGATAGCGAGACGCGATATAGGTGAGTCTCGAGGGACTCAACCTACACTGGGAATCGGTTCCTACCTATAATGATGGAAGGCCACATGGGTCAATCTAATTACCTCATGTTTACCGACTTAATATTATTAATGGAGAGGATTTTTGATTTGGTTTCCTAACATAATGTGTCACACACATACGTATTTAATATATATATCTACATCGCATACAAATATATATATATATATACATATTTAGTAGGTGTATATCTAATCGCGCATCACATGAGCAATCACACCAGATGATCATGGACCACATCTTATGTGATCAGGCCCGAGCTAGTGGGCTCAATCACTCACATCAAGATCTATGTGTACTTCGGCGCATCTCTATGCCCTTGGATCATCCATCTCGCTTCGTCAGATCCATCGGCATCTCAACACATCTCCATGCGTCGGATCGTCTATCTCGGCCTCGTGAGTCATGCTACCACTGCTCCTCCTCATGTAATTATAATATAATTATAGGCACGTAGGCCCGACAATAAAAGAGAAAAGAATAGAGGCTCGCAGGCCCCAATAATAATAATCATATGTACACATATCACATCACACGTCCATGATCATCTGTCCACATCATACATCACATGTATATGTTATTTTGTAGGATTACTAGATAAAGAAAATAATAGTTAATTAAACTATTTAATTAACATATTTATTTTTCTGAAATCAAGGACATAAAGGGAATTTTTTAAATTTCGAAGAGTATTTTGGTAATTCGACCAAAAGGATATTTTGATAATTCTGTCAAAAGGGACAGAATCTAAAATTTCTGAAATTCTGAAGGGTATTTTGATAATTCTATCAAAAAGGATAGGAATTTCTAAAATTTCGAGGGGCAAAATCATCTTTTGCCCTAAAACCCTAATCCCTCAGCCTTATTACGCCTGCGGCCACTGTAGTCGCATAGCGCCGGCGCCCCACGGCGCTGTCTCATGTGCAGCACCGACGCCTCTACGGCGCTAGCCCGTGGGCGGAGTGCCCACAGGTGCTGCCCTACTGGTAGGCCACTGGCTGCTGCCTGTGCAGGCAGCAAGGCTGCAAGCAGCCTTGCAATTGCTGCACGAGCGGGCAGTAATAGTTGCTGCCCTTTCTCGCCCTTCGCGCCAATGATTTTGGCATCAAAAGCAGATCTAAAATACAACACACGCAGTTTAAGATCCGATCTTCACATGAACAACCTGGCTCTGATACCACTGATGGGAAATCCTTATTTGGGGAGCGACATCTCATGCATAGTGGAAGAACAAAAACAAAACACCTCAGTTTCCTGTCAAAAGTTTCCGTCATCGTGCAAAGATCGGTGCATCAAAACAAATCGTGAAAACTGCATATGATAAAGAAAATACCTAGGGAGATCGTATATCCCTGAATCCCTGCAAATCTGTGGGAGAAGATGAAGGAGGTCAAGCATCCTCCTCTCTAACAGTATCCACATGGCAGGGACTACGTCGATGCACCTCTCTGCGGAGAGGAGAAAAGGAGGTGGCTACCAAGAGAACTCTCAACCTATAGAGCTTTGGTTCTCTCCTATTTATAGAAACACCCTGAAAACCCTAATGGATCTTTTGCCCTATTGGGTATTAGATCTTCATCCAATTACCCAAGCCTCTTGGATTAGTGGGTCTCTACCCAATAATCTCTTATTAGCAATTATTGGATCTCATCTCAGGATCCAATAATTCAGGGGCTTAATGGATATCCAATAAGATAGGAGCTTCAGCGGATATCTCATATCTGAACCTCTACTCGTCGCAACACCTACCATATGTGTGACCCTCTAGGCCCAATATCGAGCTGGTCGTAAGTCATACTTATAAGAACTCCTTCTGACTTAGTGAATTATTATCTCTATAATAATTCACCCAACTCATCGACTGCGGACGTACTAGGCCACTACGCCGCAGCCCCTAGACGATACAAGGGAATCTAATCATTTGGACCTATCTGTCCTCAGTTATCATGTATTTATAGTCCCTCATCCATCCAATATCCCAAAGACCCTATACCGGGCACGGTGCTGTCAGGCCCATACAGTCTTTCCTCGAGTCTTGCTCTTGTCGGATTCTCCCGGAGAACCCTTTCTCTCTCAATCCGAATAACCGTAGCCAAGGATTTGTTCGAGCAAGAACACATGGGATACTTTTCTAATGATACTGATAGTGGATGATCCTCTATTGACACTCAATAGCCCTCGTAAGGTTAGTTACCACTCCCAATGACCGGCTGTACTAGAGCTGGAACTTTCCAAACCTATAAGTTGTTAGGGATCGAGTGGCACTAAGAGGGGCGGGGGTGAATTAGTGCAGCGGTAAAGAACGATAGATTTTTCAGCGATTAACACAAGTTCGGAAACTTCGTACGAATGAATGTAGCGTTTCGTTTGAACCCGGAAAGATTACGTTTTAACTTTAAAGCATATGTAAGAAGATGAAGATAAAGTTGAGTAAATAAGGCAGCATATGAAAATGGTTTGTAGCAAAGTAAGTTGCGAGAAAGTAAATGCAAACTGATTTATAGTGGTTCGGTCATCCGACCTACATCCACTTCCGAAGCCTTCTCCGATGAGGCTCCCAACTTCCACTAGTAAATCCTTTTGTAGGGGAAGGACCAAATACCCCTCTTACAACCCTTTTACAAGAGGTTCACACTCTTACAAGTTTTTACAAAGAGAAGGAAATGAGGTGAACACTTAAGCAAATGAAGAACAAGACTTTCCCAAGACTTATTTTCAAAATGTAACTCTCGAAGGGTTCTCCTTTCAGCTGAGAAAGGAGGGGTATTTATAGATCCAAAATGGATTCAAATTTGGGCTCCAAATTTGAAATCAAATTGGAGTTCCCGGTGCTGGGGCGGTGCTACCACCTGTTAGTCTGGTAGACTGACATAGTAGGGGCGGTACTACCGCCCCAACCAAGTGGTGCTACCGCCTGGCCTACTGGCTGCTGGGCCGTGCTACCACCTAGCACACAAGTTGCTGGGCGGTGCTATCGCCCAGCACACACCAACATCCTGGTTTGGGCTGAAAACTCAGCCCAAACCGATCCCAAACAAGGCCCAATAGGCCCATACTTGGGTTAAAGGATTAACACCTAATCCTAACCCAAATTAATGTGCTAACTATGAAATTAAAGACATTCCTAAGCTATTATAAAGTCCACAAGTCAAGTCTTCTTCCGGCGAGCTTCCGGTGAACTTCCGGCGGTCTTCCGACGATCCCTCGGAAACCATCCTACGGACTCCCGGCAAGCTCTCGGACTCCACGATGATTTTGGCCAGTTCCCCCGAGCTTCTTTGGCAAGCTCCGATCTTTCTTGGCAAGCTCCGCGAACTTCCGACGAACCTTCCGACGAACTTCTGAAAACCCTTCGGCAAGCTCCCTACTCGTTCTCGGTCGGTTCCGGTAGCACTCCCAATGAATCTTCGGACTTCCATCGAACACTCGAACTCCCAACGATCCATCGCACTGGACTTCGGCCCTTTGTTTCGCTTTACGTCTTCATCCTTATCGTAGTTACTCCTGCACAAACAAACACCAAACACCCTACTTCGATCTAGATAGTTATTACAACACGAATTGACATTCAGTTGCCTGACACGTCATTGGTTGGCGCTTCGTCCGATCCTTCGGCACATCGCCCTCTCTTGCGGCTTGTTGCCCAATCAACGATTGACCTCCGCAACCCCGATATCCATGGTGCAACTCCGCACTTCTTGGCTCAATGCCCGACGTTCGAAGCCTCCTGCCGATAGTCGACTAAACCTCCGGCTCGACATCCAGTATCCTGACGTGATCACCTCCAGCGCAACGTCAATTCCTCCAGCGTCAACTGTCTAATCCAGATCGATAGTAGACCTGCATAACTCAACACGCAGTTAAACAACAAAACACACTTAATTAGTTTCATCATCAAAATTCAAGATTCAACAATCTCCCCCTTTTTGATGATGATAACTAATTGATGATTGACGGAGTTAACCATAACTCTCCGGAGTTTAACACAAATCCCCCTATCAATATGCCATTGATAGAACCCTTGGATTATCCCAAATCCAAGTAACATGTATCATTCATGTAATGAGAAATGTAAATCCATCATGCAAATATATAAAATATTCAAGCATCATTACATTGCATGAAGTCGTCAATCTACTTCTCCCCCTGTGTCATCAATAAAAAGGAGTAGCATCATAGCTAGTTTAAAAGATATGCAAATTTCTTACAACACACTAGCTATTTATCACATCATACAACATTTTTGCAATACAACATCAAATAATACCATTCAATCATAGCAAGTTTCAAGGATGAGCAATTATGATAATTTTCACTTTCTTCTTGAGATGTGCAAGTTTGCACCTTGTTTCTCATGATAGCAATATTTGCATCCTTTGATATAACAATTCTTAGCTTCTCATGAAGTTGCAAAATAGGAATCAAGATGGCAAATTTTTGTAATGTTCGAGCTAAAAACTTTCTCCCCTTTGTTAGCATCAAAAAGAAAAGGAGGATCAAATACTTCAAATAATCTTGCATGAAATTCAACAATAATTTGTAACAAAAATGTAAGCAATTTTGAAGAAGTAAAACTGAGCAAGATTTTTGCCTCTCTTGAGATAGCAACTTTTTGCTTCTCAATGTTCAAGCTAGCAAGATTTTCTCTTTTGATGCACAAGCTAGCAATTTTCTTCCTCTTGAATGAGCTAGCAAATTAATCATGCAAGCTAGCAATAAATCTTCTCCTCCTTTGATTTTGTCAAAAAGAAGGGAAGAATACAATTCTTTTCCCTTTACATGAATGCTTCCATCATGACAAAATAACAAATTTCCATCATGAATTTTTAACATATCAAGTCATGAATTCAAGGGAGTCATAAACAAATCATGGTATGAGGGAAATTTATGACAAGCAAGCAAGAAATAATGATAAGCTAGCATACTTTGCAATACGCAAACTAGCTCCCTTTCAATTTTTCTCTTTTGCACCTAAGTTTCCCTTTTGCAAGTCATCAACTTTTTGTTTGCAATGAGCTAGTAATTTTTGTAAGATTTATAACATTTTAAACAGGCAAACTCATGAGTTAAAAAATAATGCAACTTTACAATTTCTTTCTTCTCATTTTGAGAAGTGCATGTTTTGCCTTTTGCAAGTTCTAGCTAGCTATGTTTGTCATTTTCACTTGTGATACATAAGCTAGCAAGCTAACTCCCCCTTTGTCACTATCGAAAAGAAGGGATGAATAATATTTCAATGCAATAATTTTGCATCAATCAATATTTCAATTTTTTTTTCATGATGCATACAAAACATAGATGCAAAGAATTCATGAAAGATATCAATATGAAATATCAATAAGGATCAACACCAAATGACATCATTCATGATTCATCATAAAGCAAATTTTATTTATGTCAAATGTTCAATTTACCACACAAGGCAAAAAAAATCTTGTCATTTCTATATCATGAAATATATGACATCAAGGCTCATGATTCATTTAAAAAGATATCGCACAAAGAGTAACTTGATTCATGCATAAGAATTCCAAGTATCAAATATCAAAATATCAAGACTTGGATTATGATAAAGCTCATTCAAGTTCGAATCATCAAAATCATTAACATAGTTTGTGAGATTCATAAATGACATAAACTTGAATTGTTTTTCTCTTTGATAAATGATAAAAAGAAGCAATCATAGAGGGGAATATTTTGATTCCCAAAAATATCTTAAGTCAAGAATTCAAGGTCATGATTTCAAGAGATCAAGAGATGAATCAAGAATCTTTAATAAGTCTTATTCAAATTCATAAAAGATATCAAGTCGAGCAAAATTTTTTTAAAATCAATATTCAAATCATGACAAGTGATATTTTAAGTGTTTGCATTAATATTTCAATCATCAAGTCATGTGTATTGAAACATAGGAGAAAAATCGAATTGTGCATGCAATGTTTCAATCTTCAAAACATATTTTCTCAAGTTGAGTATCAATAAGTTAAGAGAAAATAATTTATGATTCATTTGGATTTTTCTTCAACAACATGGGAGAATCATGGTATGAAGTGAGAGATCTTGAAAGACTCAAGTTATCAAGATCACAATGTAGTTTAAGCTTATTCAAATCAAATTATTAACTTGAATCATCAAAATCAATTTTGAGATTCACAAAATATCATGAAATCATTAATCTCGATAAGATAGGAAAAATATCTTCTTTTTAAGTTGTTTGTTTCATACAAGTGTGCTCATGTTTCTAAAATGAGTATCAAATTCAAGACCAAAACATGAGTTTGTCATCAAGATATAACACCTTTAAATTCTCATGATAAAATCATTAAGCATGAAAACAAACTTTTAATATTTTTATTTTATCATTATCAATGATGATTTCATAAGGTATATTCAAATATTTATTCGGAAGCCATCATTGTACAAATTTGTCATTAAACCCATCAAGATCAAATGCATCACACATAAAGATAGTGCATTTTCTTTTTTTTATGTGTTTCATTTAAAGTGATTTGATCCTTCATATGAGTATACTCATGTTTTTTTTTTATAGGTCCAAAAAACAAGTTTCAAGAGAAATCATTAGGACCAAAAATATAAGACATATATTTTTCATGAGATTCATCATGATTATTTTCAAGAAATTTACACAATTCATGAATCCATTTATCTCAATAGCATGGAAAATGCATTTTCATTTCATACAATTGTTTTCATGTGAGCATATTCAAATTTTTTTATGAAAACATGTATTAACAAAATATAAGTTTAGTCATAAACTTGTCAAGACTAAACACATCAAAAATAAAATACCATGATAACACATTTCAATTTTTATGTGTTTTATTTTATGTGGTTGGTCTTATTTAATCATGTTTAAGCATCCTATAAATTCAAAATCATTATCAAAGCCATGTTCAAATTTTTACCAAAATTATGCATCTATTTATAAATTTGAAAAATAAGTTTCATCCTTACAATATGACACTTTATTACTTCAAAAGCTCATGCATGATATAAAATCGTCAAGCATCATGAAAAGTAATAAAAACATTAAGATACACATACGTGGATTAATCATAAGCATTATCACAAATCATGCATCATTCATATTTTTAATTTTTCAAAAAATTACTAGAAAGGAAAAAACAAAGAAAAAATCCTACCAACTATTTCAAGCAACTCATGAAAGGATCATGTAATTTCAAAGTAAGGTAAGAACAACTTAGGTGAGTTTCTTACCTCATTGTCGAAAACCGTCAAAGCCCATTTCGCCTCTTCTTTACTTGATTCTTCTTTGCAACACTTCTTCTTCTTCTTTGGCCTCTTTCTCCATTCAAGTTCATTTGTGCTTTTTAATTTTTGTTTAATAAACTTGTTAACATTCATTGTTATGTGTTCAATGTCCTCATTGTCCTCATCACTTGAGTCATCACTCAAGTGGCATTCATTTGCCCGATGTTCCAAATCCTTCTTGTTCTTTAGAAGGTGGTTCATATGTTCATCATGTTCCAAATATTCGAAGAAACTCATTTCATATGTCATTAGTGAACCGATTAGTTCTTCCAATGAAAAATCATTTAAATTTTTAGTCTCTTGTATTGCGGTTACTTTTGGATCCCAACTCTTTGGGAGGGATCTTAAAATCTTGTTAGTGAGTTCAAAATTCGAAAAACATTTACCAAGACTTTTCAAGCTATTGATGACATCCGTGAAGCGGGTGTACATATCGCCAATAGTTTCGCTTGGTGTCATTCGGAATAGCTCAAAATCATGCAATAAGAGGTTTACTTTCGAGTCTTCAACTCTACTAGTTCCCTCGTGCGTGATTTCAAGTGTTCGCCAAATATCGAAAGCCATTTCGCATATTGAAATCCGATTGAACTTGTTCTTGTCTAAAGCGCAAAATAAGGCATTCATAGCCTTTGCGTTTAAAGAAAAAGACCTTTTCTCCAAATCCGACCATTCGTTCGTCGGTTTAGAGGAAGGTTGAAAACCATTTTCGATGATGTTCCATAAATCCAAATTCATTGAAAGCATGAAAACTCTCATTCGAGTTTTCCAATATGTGTAGTCCGAACCGTTAAAGAACGGTGGACGAAAAACCGAAAAGCCCTCTTGAAAACCATTTAGAATCATTTCTCACGGGTGTAAATCCGAAAGAGAAAGAACATGGCTCTGATACCAATTGCTAGGGATCGAGCGGCACTAAGAGGGGGGGGGTTGAATTAGTGCAGCGGTAAGGAATGATAGATTTTTCAGCGATTAAAACAAGTTCAGAAACTTCGTACGAATGAATGCAACGTTTCATTTGAACCCGGAAAGATTGCATTTTAACTTTAAAGCATATGTAAGAAGATGAAGATGAAGTTGAGTAAATAAGGCAGCATATGAAAATGGTTTGTAGCAAAGTAAGTTGCGAGAAAGTAAATGCAAACCGATTTATAGTGGTTCGGTCATCCGACCTATATCCACTTCCGAAGCCTTCTCCGATGAGGCTCCCAACTTCCACTAGTAAATCCTTTTATAGGGGAAGGACCAAATATCCCTCTTACAACTCTTTTACAAGAGGTTCATACTCTTACAAGTTTTCACAAAGAGAAGGAAATGAGGTGAACACTTAAGCAAATGAAGAACAAGACTTTCCCAAGACTTATTTTCAAAATCTAACTCTCCAAGGGTTCTCCTTTTCAGTTGAGAAAGGAGGGGTATTTATAGATCCAAAATAATTTCAAATTTGGGCTCCAAATTTGAAATCAAATTGAAGTTCTCGGTGCTGGGGCGGTGCTACCGCCTGTCAGTCTGGCAGACAGACACAGCAGGGGTGGTACTACCACCCCAGCCAGGCGATGTTATCGCCTGGCCTGCTGGCTGTTGGGCGGTGCCACCACCCAGCACGCATGCTACGTGCTGCTGCTGGGCAGTGCCACCGCCCAGTACATATCAACTTCTGGTTTAGGCCAAAAACTCGGCCCAAACCGATTCCAAACAAGGCCCTATGGGCCCATACTTGGGTTAAAGGATTAACACCTAATCCTAACCGAAATTAATATGCTAACTACAAAATTAAAGACATTCCTAAGCTATTATAAAGTCCGCAAGTCAAGTCTTCTTCCAGTGAGCTTCCGGTGAACTTCCGGCGGTCTTCCGATGATCCCTCGGAAACCATCCTGCGGACTCCCGGCAAGCTCTCGGACTCCACAATGATTTTGGCCAGTTCCCCTGAGCTTCTTTGGCAAGCTCCGATCTTTCTTGGCAAGCTCCACAAACTTCCGACGAACCTTCCAGTGAACTTCCGAAAACCCTTCGGCAAGTTCCCTACTCGTTCTCGGCCAGTTCCGGCAACACTCCCAACGAATCTTCAGACTTCCATCGAACACTCGAACTCCCAACAATCCATCACACTTGACTTCGGCCCTTTGTTTCGCTTTACGTCTTCATCCTTATCATAGTTACTCCTGCAAAAATAAACACCAAACACCCTACTTCGATCTAGACAGTTATTACAACACGAATTGACATTCAGTTGCCTGACATGTCATTGGTTGGCGCTTCGTCCGATCCTTCGGCACATCGCCCTCTCTTGCAACTTGTTGCCCAATCAACGATTGACCTCCGCAACCCCGATATCCATGGCGCAACTCCGCACTTCTTGGCCCAATGCCCGACGTCTGAAGTCTCCTACCGATAGTCGATCGAACCTCCGGCTCGACATCCAATATCCTGACGTGATCACCTCCAGCGCAACGTCAATTCCTCTAGCGTCAACTGTCTAATCCAGATCGATAGTAGACCTGCATAACTCAACACGCAGTTAAACAACAAAACACACTCAATTAGTTTCATCATCAAAATCCGAGATTCAACAACCACAATACAAGAAGCTAAAGATTTAAATAAGTTACCTATTGAAGAACTTATCAGCTCATTGATAACATATGAAATGAGCCTCTTGGAACTCGATGAACACATGAACCACCTTCCAAAGAATAGGAAGGATTTTGAACTTTGGACAAATGAATGCCACTTGAGTGATGACTCAAGTAATGAGGACAATGATGAACTTCAACTTAGAACACTAAATTTTAAAAAGTTCATAAAACAAGAATCTAAAATAAAAAATGAACCTGAACAGAGGAAGAATCCAAAGAAGAGAAAGACACCCAAGGACGAATCAAGTGCATCCGAAGGCAAAATGACAAATTGGGCTTTGACGGCTTTCGTCAACGAGGTAACTAACTCAACCAAAGCTCCTTTGATCTATTTTAAAATTACATGATGTTTTCCATGAGTGCTTAATTTAGATAGTAGAAAATAAAAAATTATTTGTAAAAATTATATCATGCTTCTCTTTTTAGCACTTTTGAAAAATTAAAAAAAATTGAACATGAAAATTATATTGTTTTATGCATGTTATGATTCAAAATTTTGAATGATGTATGCAATGTTATGGATGATAATTACATGATGTGTGATAATGAAATTCTATGTATGCTTTCCGTATCGATTTTCGATGATACGTATCTATGTATGAATTTCTTGAAAGTCTTTTGATGATAGATGTGTGTATCATGCTTATAATTTGAAAACTTCCATCTTGGATTAATGGGTCTTAATCATTTTTATGATGAAATTTTTAGATGATGCATGTCTTCATAAAATCAATTGCAAAACTAAAAGGCCTAACCCACATTGCTAACAACAAATTTTTCGAATGAAAGAAACATGGCTTTAATAATGATTTTGAATTTATATGATGCTTAGCTTTTGTGTGAAAATGTGAACATGCTTATACGAGATCAATCAACTTAAAGTAAAACACATAAAAATGAAAAATGCACTATCATGATGTTTTATGTGTTTGGTCTTGATGGCTTTGATGATGAAATCACCTTTTCGGTTTTAAACTTGATACACAACTTTTATAAAATGAAAGAAGACTTGAGCATGCTTATATGTAATCAATCTACGTTGCTCTTAATAAAATTTCTGAATGGAAGATTTTGATGATAATTTCCAAGTTATACAATGATGGCTTTCATATGTAAAACTTGAGCACACTTATATAAAACATACAACTTAAAATGAAACACATCATCATGATGAATCAGATTTTGTTGGAAGATGCCGCATGCTTAATGTGTTATATTTAGACTTGATGGTTTTCATGATAAAAATTATTTTTTGGATTTATAAAATGATGCATGATTTTAGCAAAAATTTGAACATTGATCATTTTATTATAACGAATAAAAGAAAGAATTAAAATGATTTTGATGATGCATTATGAAATCATGCTTAATGGTTGTATCATGCTTGATGACTTAAAATCTCATATTTTGAAATAATGTGTATGATAATTCCATGAATCTTAATGGTTTTGATGATGCCTTCGGCTTTAAATATGATGCATGACATTTTCATATAAAAAACTTGAACATTTCTATGAAAGATCAAATCACTTAAATTGTAACACATAAAAATGAGAAAATACACTATCATGATGTTTTATGTGTGATACATTTGATCTTAATGGGTTTAATGACAAAACATATATTTCAAATTTATACGAGGATGGCTTTCATATAAATATTTGAACATATCTTATGAAATCATCATTGATAATGATGAAATAAAAATAATAAAAGTTTGTTATCATGCTTAATGATTTTATGAGGATTTAAAGGTGTTATAACTTGATGATAAAACTCATGTTTTGGTTTTAAACATGATACTCATCTTTTAAAACATGAGCACAATAATATGAAACAAACAACTTAAAAATCTTGATGACGGATTTTGCCTTTATGTCTTGAACTTTCATGCTTATCTTGATTTGGCAAAGACATGCTTGGATGAAAAGAATCACTTATAAAGAAAATATTTTTCCCATCATATTGAGATTAATGATTTCATGATATTTTGTGAATCTCAAAATTGATTTTGATGACTTGAGTATGAGTTTCAAGTTAACGAATTGATTTGAAAGAAATTCAAATAACTCACTTATCGATATTTACGGTTGCTATATATCTTTTTGAAATATCTTTCTAATGTGATTTTGATGATAAGTTTGAAGTTGATGAATTGAACTAGAATGAAATTTTTTTTCAAACTGATTCATGACCTCTATTTTTAAAACTTTCAAAATCACAATTTTACTTTATTGAAATCATGATCTTGACAATTATAACTTGAATTTCTTTCTAAAGTCAAGATCGTATATCTTGCTTCTTCCATTTATCAAAAGAGAATTTTTCAAATGAAATATAACTTACCTTTTGATTTCTCGAAACTCAATACTTGAATTTTTATGAATTCGTGATCTTGATATTTTGATACTTATATTTTTAAATGGAAACTCTTATGCATGCTTTATGTGATGATTAAAAAATTAATTTGCTTTATGATGAATCAATGAATCATGACTTGATCATTGATATTGATATGTTTTTATAACATAATTCTTTTATATTGACTGTATACTCCTTATCATGAATTGAAAATTAATGTTAAAGAAAATATTTGCGAATCATGATCTTGATACTTGAAAATTTCTTGAATGCGATTTTCATGAGATGTTTTAGAGAGCTTTTCTCTTATATGTCTACTTCTCAAAAGGGGAACTTTCTAAATGTATCATGATTTTTTTGTAATCACAATTCAAGTTTTTTATGATTCATGATGAATTTAGAGATATTATGCATTTATCGTGATCTCTTCTTTGTTTTCCCAAGATCTTTTGCTATTTACAAAAGAAGAGACATCGAAATAAAATATGAATTGATATTGATATCTTGATTCTTTGTATTGGTTATCATAATTTGAAGATTGATGTAAATTTTTATTGATGCAAACTTATGTGAGAAGTTTATATCATCATATTTGATCCTCCCCTTCTTTTCGACAATGACAAAGGGGGAGAAAAATGTGGCAAATTGATGACTTGACGGCTTTGTAATTTGAAAAATGCAATTTGTAAAATGCTTTGTTTGTATCATAAAAGCAAATAATGACATGCTTTGTATCGTAAATTGCCATGCTTTGTATCATAAAATGCTTGTCATCCCATCATTAAAAGTATCGCAATATGTTATGTATTACAAAAATGATTTGAAACAAATTGATGACATGCTTGCCATGTTTTGTATCATAAAATGCATGTAGCATCGCAAGTACTTAAAGTGGATTGCAATGCATCATAATTGTATGGAATGTATCGTATGCATCACAAATGTTTCATGAATTCTTTGCATATATGGCTTGTATAATGATTGAAAATTTTAGCCATTGAGTCCTCTCTTATTTTTGACAAAAACAAAAGGGGAGCTAACTTGCTAGCAAAGGAAAGCTAGTTGCACTTCTCAAAAGAAAAGGAACATGTGTGACTTGCACATCTCAAGAAGCGAATGAAAAATTGCTATCTTGCCTATCTTTAGAAAGAAAAGTGTAAACTTGCATATCTTTGAAAACTATTAGCTTGCATGTTCAAAGTGATGTATATTGCAAATCTTTAGCTTGAAAATTGAACTTAAAAGCTTGCTATGATTGAATATTTTAAAGTGATGTATGTTGAACATCTAGATTGATTACTAGTATGATTGTAAAACTTGCACATATTTTAAGACTAGCTAGATGTAACTTCTCCTTTTTGTTGATGATAAAGGGGGAGAAGTAGATTGATGAATTCATGCAATGTATGATTGAATATTTTACATATTTGCATGATATTTTTGTTAACATTATTTTGATGAAATGTTGCTTGGATTTGGCATAATCCAAGTGTTCTATCAATGGCATATTGATAGAGGGAGTTTGGTTAAACTCTAGGAGTTAAGGTTAACTCTGTAATCAATTAGTTGTTATCATCAAAAAGGGAGAGACTATTGAGTCTGAGATTTTGATGATGAAGCTAATTGAGTGTGTTTTATGTCTAACTCTGTTTTGAGTAACGTAGGTCTACTATCGATCAGTATTAGATAGTTGATGTTGGGAAATCCAGGGGGGTGACATCTCATGCATAATGGAAGAATAGAAAACAAAACACCTTAGATTTCCACAGAAGGTTCCATCGTCGTGCGAAGATAAGAGCGCCAAAAACAAATTCACAAATCCGAAAACTACGTGTATGAAAAGAACGATAGTACCTAGGGAGATCGTATATTCCTGAGTTCTTGTAGATCCATGGGGGAGGATGAAGGAGGTCAAGCGTCCTCCTCTCTAGCAGTATCCACACGGCAGGGACTGTAATAGTGCTCCTCTCTAGGGAGAGGAGAATAGAAGGTGACTACCAACAAAACCCCAACCTATAGGCCTTTGGTTCCCTCCTATTTATAGAGGCCCCTTGTCAACCCTAATGGATCCAGCCCTATAATAGGACCCTAGTAGGGTTAGGTCCTACTCAACCATGTAGCAGCTAATAAAAACCCTGTGAGAATGTTATAAACCCCACCTAGCCACCTCTATCCTATAAAGAAGAGAGGCTAGGGTTTATATTTGGGTCTTTGGGCTTCTTAGCCGTCGCCCCCCTTGTTACTGGGCCGGCCCGCTAAGGTTGAGGGTAAATTGGGTAGTTCACTTAGGAAGCAGCCCCTACGGCTAGGGTTTGGAGCTCTATATAAGCTTGTAGCCTCCACCTCTTTAGAATAAGAAAGATCAATCTACAATTGCAGCCACCAGGCTACTTGGAGGGTGGAACCCCTATAGCGTTCCAAGGGTTGATCCCCCTCAAAGATCAATCTCTATAGAATTCCTCTGGGGTTCTATCATCTGGTATCAGAGCAGCGATCTTGCTGCTTTTTCTGCCATCCCTGCCGCCCACCATCAGCCAAGCAATTCCCACAATTGCTCTTGACGTCATCATCTCCACCGTCATCTCCTGACGTAGATCAAATCAATCTACTGTCGCCACCTCCAATTGCATCAGAGATCTGGTATTTTTCTACCACCAATACCTTTTGCTGCTGCAATTTTTCATCTAAAATATCAAAAAGAAGTTTTTCTATCGATCCCTTGCTGCGAATTCCTTGCGTCGCAAAAGTTACCATCTTTGCGAATGAAGGATTGCTGCAGAAAATTTCAGCCGCGTGTTGCTGCCTTTAACCGATCTAATTGTTATCTTTTTTGAACGAATTTTTTTGTGCACCTCATAGATCATCTTGGCTCCCATCCATGATTGATCTATTGTGGAATTCATCACAAAAAAAAATTCGTGTGTTGCTGCAATCTCTCGTCGCAAACTGCTGAAATTTTATGATGAGAATTCTGCTATCATAACTTGCACCGATTTCTTTACTGCTTTGCTGCCAAAATTTCTTGATCCAATTTGTTATCCTTGTTGCTATCTAAACTAAGATTCTACCATCAAACCCCCTCCTCAAATCCCTGAGTTTTCGCTGGAAATTTCATCGAGAAATCGCTATTTCTTCGACGACAATTCTGCTCTTACGAGGCAACGCACATAGGCAGCAATTGCTACTGATTTTTGTCAAATCTTTGCTGCGATCTACCACAGATCTAAAACCCTCTTCCCTAACCTTTATCCACTACCATCTCAGCCCAAAACTCCATCAAATTGCAGCCCCAAATAGCACCCAAAACAGCCACAAAACAAGCCTAAACCGCAGCCTACATCCATCGATCCACAAACCCTTTCAGCCACCACTTCCCTCAAACAATTCATGCCTTTAACCCGGCAACAAAAGAGAGATCTTAATATTACAGATCTGGAGGCATATACTATGGCATCCGAGGAGGTGATAAATGCTAAATTCGAAGCCTTCGAGACGCGAATGGAGGATAAGATTCGGGCTCTCTTTGCCGAACTCAGTTTCGGTAGAACACCGAGCCCAAAGAAATCTCATCAAGGAGAGAGCTCTGACCGAAGAGATGACTCCCAAGAGAAGGGAGGCTCTATGACCGATCCCTACTATCCACGCATGAGGGTGGACTTCCCTAGATGGGAAGAAGGAGACCCGATTGGTTAGATCTCGCGCGCGGAGCGATATTTCCGGTATCACAAAACCGCGGACCCATCTATGGTAGAAATTACAGCTATACATCTTGAAGGGGATGCCATACAATGGTTTGATTGGTTTGAACACACTCATGGAGTCCTCTCATGGCGACAATTCAAAGAAGGACTACTGATCCGCTTCGGACCAACCGATTACGAGAACATCAATGGACAACTAGCAAAGATCCGACAAACCTCCACCATCCAGGAGTATCAAACCAGGTTTGAAAGGTTATCTAATCAAAATCGTGATTGGTCTGAAAAATAGTTATTGGGGACATTTATTGAGGGCTTGAAGCCGGAGATCCGGGGAGAAGTTAAAGCACGACAACCGTACACGCTTATGGCAGCCATCTCTTTCGCACGACTTCAGGAGGAGCGATTGAACCACGAAGCCCGGAGGACTAGGGTCATTCCCCAACCAGCAATATCGAATCCCTCAGCCCCCCCTACTATCAGTCGAGCTCCTGCACCAAAAAGGTTGACAAGAGAAGAGCTTCGAGACCAATCTGCCAAGGGGTTATGTTGGCATTGTGATGAGCCGTGGAGCCGCGAGCATCACTGTAAAAAAGGGAGACTTCTTGTGATTGAACCAGTGGAAGAAGAGATCAGTGAATAGCCAGAAGAGAGTCTTGAACATGAGAATGAAGATGTGGAAGAAGAGCCACAATCAACCAACTTTATGGTACATGCGCTAGCCGGCTACTCAAATCCGCAAACGATGAAAGTTGGAGGCCTGCTCAAACAACAACCAATCACCATTCTCATCGATACAGGCAGTACTAATAATTTTCTAAATAGTAAGGTTGCTGCTCGGATGGCGCTCTATATCGAAGGTTGCAGCAAGTTTGACGTAAAGGTTGCCGACGGCCGAATCCTAAAATGCGACCAAAGATGCCCACAGGTGAAACTATTACTACAGGGTCAAGAAATTGTTGCCGACTTCTTCCTCCTACCAATTAATGATTATGAGACTGTGCTGGGCATAGAATGGCTGATGACACTAGGTGATGTCTCTTGGAACTTTTCCAAATTGATTATGAAATTCTATTGCAAAGGTAAACAGGTCACCCTACGCGGGAAGCGCGGAAGCAACGTAACCACCGTTTCAACCCAACGAATGGAGAAAGTTTTACACAAGATAAATGGTGGCTTTCTTATGCATCTCCAGTAGCAACCAGAGGGGGAGGAATGGAAGAAGGATCCAGAAACCAGCAACATCATCAAAAAATTAGAGGAGGATCCAAGCGCAATAGCTCACTATACTTGGGATTCGAGGGATCTACGCTATAAAAGTCGTATTGTGCTTATACCAAACTCCCCTTGCATCAAAGTCATTCTGCACGAAATGCACTCCACACCTTCAGCAGGGCACTCTGGATTTCTAAGAACCTACAAAAGAGTGAAGCAAAACTTTTATTGAAAAGGGATGAAAAAAATTATTTCTGAATACGTAGCACAATGTGATGTATGTCAACAAAGAAAAAGGTGAAACGTTAAGCGAGTCCAGGGAAACTACAACCACTACCTATACCAGACTCGGTGTGGACTGACATCTCTATGGACTTCATCGAAGGGTTGCCACCTTCCAAAGGTAAAAGCACAATCCTGGTGGTGGTTGATCGACTTACGAAATATGCTCATTTTTGTGCTGTGCGCAATCCCTACACTGTTGTTAGTATTGCTCAGATTTTCATAGAAAATATTGTTAAACTGCATGGGATGTGAAGGTCCATTGTAAGTGATCGTGACAGGATCTTCACTAGTAAATTTTGGATCGAGTTATTTTAGTTACAGGGCACCAAACTCAAGATGAGCACTACATACCATCCACAAACTGACGGCCAAACAGAAGTGGTGAACAGATGTTTAGAGACATACCTTCGGTGTTTCACTAGTGATCAACCAAAGGAGTGGACGAAATGGCTCCCCTGGGCCGAATGGTGGTACAATACTACATATCATTCCTCTACAAAATGTACCCCATATGAAGCATTATATGGTCGGCCGGCTCCTGTGATTCTAAAGTATGTAATTGGCTCGACTAAGGTAGATCAGGTCGACCAAGATTTAATTGACAGGGACAAACTCCTACAACTGCTAAAGGATAATCTCTCTCTTGCTCAAGCTAGAATGAAGCGACAGTGACACACAAAAGAAGTGAAAGAGAATTTTTAGTAGGAGATTGGGTTTATCTTCGCCTACAACCATACAAGCAACTATCCATCAACACACGAGCCTCCATGAAGCTATCTCCACATTTTTATGGGCCCTATCGATCATAGAGCGTATTGGAGCCGTGGGCGTCTGATGACTTAAATTACCCGAAGATGCCAAAATTCACCCTGTCTTCCATGTGCCATGCTTGAAGCCCAAGTTGGGAGAACACGAGACACCCCAGATCCAACTGCCCAACACCACTGATGATAGAAATATTCAAGCCCAACCACAAGCCATCCTCGACCGTAGAGTCGTGATACGTCGTCGACGTCCCTCTACTGAAGTACTTGTACATTGGACTAATTTACCACTCGAAGATGCCACATGAGAATCATATGAGGAGCTGAAGTCCCGGTTCCCTGAGTTCATGGAACCCCAACCTTGAGGACAAGGCTGATTTGAAGAGGGCGGGCTTGATAGGACCCTAGCAGGGTTAGGTCCTACTCAACCATGTAGCAGCTAATAAAAACCCAGTGAGAATGTAATAAACCCCACTTAGCCACCTCTATCCTATAAAGAAGAGAGGCTATGGTTTATATTTGGGTCTTTGGGCTTCTTAGCCGTCGCCCCCCTTGTTACTGGGCCGGCCCGCTAAGGTTGAGGGTAAATTGGGTAGTTCACTTAGGAAGCAGCCCCTACGGCTAGGGTTTGGAGCTCTATATAAGCTTGTAGCCTCCACCTCTTTGGAATAAGAAAGATCAATCTACAATTGCAGCCACCAGGCTACTTGGAGGGTGGAACCCCTATAGCGTTCCAAGGGTTGATCCCCCTCAAAGATCAATCTCTATAGAATTCCTCTGGGGTTCTATCACCCTATTGGGTATTGGATCTCTATCCAATTACCCAAGCCTCTTAGATCAATGGGTCTCTACCTAATAATCTAACTCTTATTAGATCTAATCCATGGGATCCAATAATATAGGGGCTTATTGGATATCCAATAAGATAGGGGCTTCGACAAATATCTCATATCCGAACTTATACTCGTCGCATCACCTACCATATGTGCGTGACCCTCTAGGTTCAAAATTGAGCTGGCCGTGAGTCATACATGTTAGAACCCCTTCTGACTTAGTTAATTATTATCTCTATAATAATTTACTCAACTCATTGACTACAGACATACTAGGCCACTACGCCGTAGTCCCCAAACGATATAGGGGAATCTAATCCTTTGGACCTATCTGCCCTCAGTTACCATGTACCTATAATCCCTCATCCATTTAATATCCCAGAGATCGTATATCGGGCATGGTGCTATCAGGCCCATACGGTTTCCACTAGAGTCTCGCTCTAATCGAATTCTCCCAGAGAACTCTTTCTCCCTCAATCCGAATGACCCTGGCCAGGGATTTGCCTAAGCAAGAATACATGGGATATTCCTCTCATGATACTGAGAGTGAATGATCCTCTATTGATACTCAATAGCCCTCGTAAGGTTGGTTGCCACTCCCAATAATCGGCTGTACTAGATTTAGAACTTCCAAACCTATAAGTCTGGTATCAAAGAGTGGAGTACTCATACAGGACTTTCTTGGTGTCTCAAGTCTAACGACCAGATACACTACTAGGACTACATAATCATCATCTGACGTGAGGTATCCATAACCATCCAGCATTTTGTAAGCGGATCAATCAGTGAACTCATTCTCCAATGAGCACTTGCACTGTACCCTTAGTGTCCCCACACGAGTAGCAATGAAACCAGCCACCTCCATTATATAGACGGGTATACAGTACACCAGTCTGTCCGGTTATCTCGATGTCCCTCTCGAGTAACCTATGATCGAAATTATTCAGGGTCTATGTTTAAAGGTGAATCGGTCTCTTTATCGTGATCTCATCACGATCCGATTCCTATTGCACAGATCAAAGGACATCACAATATACATCCAAATAATGTGAGAAAATATTAATAATCATAAGCAAAGAGATTGACGCAATATGTTACAGGTGTCATCACTCATGTGATTGGCTTGTAGGACACCTATAACTAATAATCTCCCACTTAACCTAAAGTCAATCACCTATATGTTTAATCCCCATCAAACCTCTATGATACTCAAAGACAATCTAAGTCAATGGCTTTGTCAGTGGATCTGCAATGTTATCTTCGGATGGAACTCTTTTCACTGCTACATCTCTTTGGGTCACGATCTCTCTAACAAGCTGGAACCTCCTCAGAACACTTCTGATGAGACCCGAGTTCCCTTATTTGAGTAATTACCCCGTAGTTGTCGTAATATAAGGAAATTAGCTCCTCGTTGCTCGGCACGACTCGTAAATTTGTGATGAACTGCTTTATCCAGACTCCCTCCTTTACTACATCTACTATAGTAATGTACTCCACCTCTATGTGGTCGAGTTAACAGTAGTGTCTTGCTTCGAATACTTCTAGCATACTGCTCCTCCATTCAGAATGAATACATACCCTGAATTAGACTTGTCATTATCGACATCGGACTGGAAGCTCGAATCCGTATAGCCCTCAATCCTGAGGTTACTTTCTCCATATACCAATAAAAGATCATTAGTCCTTCTCAAGTACTTAAGGATACACTTTACTGCTTTCTAGTGCTCCAAGCCTAGATCTACCTGATACTTGCTCATGACACTTAGAGCATGTGCTATATCAGGCCTAGTATATAGTATAGCATACATGATAGATCCTATCGCTGAGGCATATGGTATCCTATCCATGTGTGCCCTTTCTTCAGGAGTCTTTGGGGACATACTCCTAGAAAGCGATAGCCTATGTCTCATCGGTATGAGACATCTCTTAAAATTTTTCATGTCAAACCTTTTAACAATGGTGTCTATGTACCTGGACTGGGACAAGTTAAGCATCTACTTGGATCTATCTCTATAGATTTGAATCCCCAATAAGTAGGATGCTTCCCCTAAGTCCTTCATGGAGAAGTGTCTAGATAACTAAGCTTTTAGCGTGGAGAGCATTCCTACATCATTCTCAATGATTAGGATGTCATCCATATATAGTACCAAAAAGGTGATAGCGCTCCCACTTATCTTCCTGTATACACAAGGCTCATCTTCGTTCTTAACGAAGCTATAAGATTTGATCGCCTCATTAAATCTTATATTCTAACTTTAAGAAGCTTGCTTCAGTCCATAGATGGACCTAAGCAACCTGTACACCTTATCTGGACTATCCTTGGACACGAATCCCTCAAGCTGTATCATATACATCTCCTCCTCGAGGTTGCCATTGAGGAACATAATTTTCATGTCCATCTACCAGATCTCATAATCATAGTGTACTGTAATAGCCAATAGAAATTGGATGGATTTTAGCATGGCTATGGGTGAGAAGGTTTCGTCATAGTCAACACATTGGCTTTGACGATACTCCTTATCCACTAGCCTTGCTTTATAGGTCTCTACCTTTCCATCTACTCCGATCTTCTTCTTGAAGATCCACTTGCAACCAATGGATACGATACCCTCGAGTGGATCAACTAGGTTCCAAACCTAATTGGAGTATATGGAATCCATCTTTGAATTCATGACTTCTTGCCACTTCCCGGAGTCTATACTCATAATAGGCTCCTCGTAGGTCTGAGAATTAATATCTTCAACATTCGTTCCTGTAATATGTCCCATATATCTCTCAAGAGGATGGGATACACTTCTGAACCTACGTAAAGTTGGAACTTGTGTGCTAGGTACCTGAACAGACTCTAGCTATGGAATGGTGCTTGTGCTAGGTTCTCAAACCTCGCTTAACTCTATCATGCTCTCACTGTCTCCACCAAGAATGTGTTCCTTCTCAAGGAACACTACTCTCTTAGCTACAAAAATGGAGTGATAGAAATAATACATAAGTTTTCTTGAGGTATCCCATGAACTTGCACCATTCCATCCTGGATTTCAACTTATCGGGTATGTGTCTCTTAATGTAGGCAAGGCAGTCCTAAATCCTAATAACCTTAAGATCAGACTTTCCTTTCCATATCTTATATGGTGTAGACACTACCAACTTAGTTGGAACTTTGTTTAGAAGATAAGCTGCGGACTCTAGGATATATCCCTAGAATGAGACAAGTGGGTCGATGAAACTCATCATGGACTACACCATGACTAACAGTATGCGATTTCTCCTTTCTGATACATCATTGAGCTAGGGTGTATAAGGAGATGTCCATTGGGATAGAATCCCCTGGTCCTTGAGGAACTGGGTGAACTCTGTACTCAAGTACTCATCTCATCGATCTAATTGAAGAGTCTTGATACTCTTTCCAGTCTGAACCTCTACTTCATTCTTATACTCCCTGAATTTCTCGAAGGCTTCGAACTTGTACTTCATCAAGTACACATGTTCGTGCTTAGAGAAATCATCAGTGAAAATAATGAAGTAGGAATAACCACTGATGGCCTGAGTTGACATGGGACCACATATATCACTATGTATGAGTACTAACAACTCAATGGCTCTCTCTCTCCAGTTTCACTAAATGGAAAGTTGGTCATCTTTCCACGAAAGCAAGGTTCGCAAGTGGCATATGACTCATAGTCAAATAGATCTAGGTATCCATCTTTCAGCAACTTTTGAATCCTTCCCTCATGGATATGACCTAGCCTACAATGCCATAGGTTTACATTGTTCAGCTCATCTCGTTTCCTCTTGGACACACTTACATTCATGATACGTGGAGTAGTGTCTAGCATAATCAAACCATTATGCAATGTTCCTCTCATGATAATCTTATCATCCTCAATAGTTGATTATTCTCAAAAACTACTTTATAACCATTCAATATCAAACATAAAATAGAAATAAGATTTTTGATAATAAAGGGAACAAAATAGCATACATCTAATGCAATAGTAGCTCCACCAGGCAAATGTAGAGTGATTTCACTAATAGCAATAGCAGCAACTCTTACTTTATTGCCCATCTTAAGGTCCATCTTGCCTCTCATCAATCTCTTAGGTTTTGCCAGAACCTACAACGAATTACATATATGATAAACACTATTGGTATCCAATACCTATGTGTTATTATATAAGTCTGACAAATAAAGACTAATCATGAATGCATATCTGAAGCTTCTCTAAACTTCTGTTTTGCATTCTCTGCAATATACTCTTTATAATTCCTCTTCTAATGCCCGTTTTTACCATAGTGGAAGCATTGGCTTTTGTCCTCTTCCGGGTCTTCTTAGCAACCTTTGCTTTACCCAATCTGCCCTTGCCCTTTACCCTTCTCAAGGGACTTCTCTGTCTTCCTTTTCTTTCTGGTCTTACCAGCATATAGAACTATGAAAAGGAATCGAGTAGGGACTGAAGCATAAGATCCACACGCAGGTTATCCTCTAGGACCATTCCTAGACTTGTGAGTGTCTCTAGCCACTCGATCATCTTAAGGACATTATTCTGAACCAGTGTCCTCTCAGTCATCCTGGAATGGAAGAGACTCTTCGATATCTCATATCGTAAGTTCTTCCCTGTTCCTCCAATAATTTACGGACATGCAAGAGTATGGATCTACCATCCATCTTTTTATGTTCTCTCTGTAACTCGAGAGTCATGGAGCCCAATATATAATACTAAGCAAGAGTGGAGTCATTTGCATATTTTAAGTAGCGAGCAGTCTCATCCTCACTTCCCCTTTCCTTGAGCATAGGCATCACTATTTCAAGGACATATGTGATTTTCTCTGCTATGAGAACTATTCTCAAGTTACGGAGTCAATCTGCATAGTTTTGACTAGTAAGGCGGTTGGCATCAAGTATGCCATGTAGAGAATCTAATAGCAACATTTTCAAAAATAAAGATGTAGCATAAAGAACATGCAGATTTTGCATAAATATAAATAATCAAGACATAGACTTCTATCTTGATATACTCCTACTATTTTTCTAGCGAGTCATGCGACACCCTCAGCACATGAAACAGAAGTCTCTGGTAGACTTCTAGTGGGGATCGAGATCCAATCAGCATCTTTGAGTAACCTCGAGGAACTCGACCAATCACATTAAGCCCAAAAGGTGAGCAACTCTTGTCGATCATAGCTCCTTGTGATTCCCGTCTTGTTCAGCCTCCGAACCACCATGGCCTCGAGGGACTCGACCAACCATGATGTTCGGTTAAGTCATCACCATCGTTACAAGATGAGTCTGATTTGATGATATACCCTCGAGGGACTCGACTAAGCATACCATGTCCTCAAGTCACTGGTGATATCTCTATATCATAAATAAGATAGCGAATCGCGATATAGGTGAGTCTCGAGGGACTCGACTAACTCAACCTACACCGAGAATCGATTCCTACCTATAACGATGGAAGGCCATGTGGGTCAATCTAATTACCTCATGTTTATCGATTTAATATTATTAATAAAGGAGATTTTTGATTTGGTCTCCTAATATAATGTGTCACACATATACATATTTAATATATATCTACATCGTATGTAAATATATATATATATATATATATATATATATATATATATATATATATCTAGTAGGTGTATAACCAATCACACATCACATGAGTAATCACACCAGATGATCATGGACCATATCCTAATATGATCAAGCCCGAGCCAGTGGGCCTAATCACTCACATTAAGATCTATGTGTGCTTCGGCACATCTCCATGCCCTGTGATCATCCATCTCACTTCGTCGGTTCCGTTGGCATCTCAACGTATCTCCATGCGTCGGATCATCTGTCTCGACCTCATGGGTTTTGCTCCTACTGCGCATTCTCATATAATGATAATATAATTACAAGCACGTAGGCCCGATAATAAACGAGAAAAATAGAGGCTCACAGGTCCCAATAATAATAATCACATGTACACACACATCACATCACATGGTCCATGATCATCTGTCCACATAATACATCTCATATATATGTTATTTATATAGGACTACTAAATAAATAATAATAGTTAATTAAATATTTTAATTAACTAATATTTTTCTGAAAATAGGGACATATAGAGAATTTTTTTAAATTTTAAAGGGTATTTTGGTCATTCAGTCAAGAGGGATAAAATTAGAATTTTTGAAATTCCCAAGGGAAAACCTATTTTTTACCTAAAAAACCCTATTCCCTCCTCTTCTTGCTACTGCGCTACGGCCACCGCCACCCTGCCAGCCACAAAAAGCTAATGCAACAATATAGGAATAATTTTTTTGAATTTTTTTAATAAGGATAACTAAACTGCAGCAGCACTAAGGTAGGAAACTAAAATCTACTGCAATTCATGGGAAGATCAAAGGATAATCCGTAGTGGTGGAGATGATAGTGGAATTCAGCGACGATTTTTAAGCAATTGTGGGAATTGCTTTGGGTGGCTATGGAGGGCTGATGGATGACCGTGGAAGGGCAGCGAGATACCAAGAACGCTACTCTGATACCAAGTGTTAGAACCCTTATAGATTCTAAGCTTGGGGTTAATCTCTTTAGGGGATCAGTCTCCTTGGAACTCTATAAGGGTTCCTTCCTCCTAGTTGCTGCTCAAAGGCTGCTAAAAGGATTAATCTATTCATTTAGAAAAAAGGGTGAATACATGGTTATTTATAGGGCTTCTAAACCTCAACTTCAAATAGAACTCCTACTCAAGACCCCTACTTCTAATCAAATCCTAATGCTTCTCTAAAAAGCAATCTCTAAACTAATCTTAACCTAGCCGGCCTCTTCACCTCTTTAAGGGGTTGGATAGATAGGATTTACATGAATGCTCTTAAGATTTACATGTTTGCCCCCTTCAATGAAACTAAATTAGGACTCTCCTAACTAGAGTCCTAACAAATTGCTTGGCTGATGGTGGGCGGTAGGGGTGGTAGCAAAAGCAATAAGATCGCTACTCTGATACCAGATGATAGAACCCTAAAGGAATTCTCTGTAGATTGTTCTTTAAGGGGGATCAACCCTTGGAACGCTATAGGGGTTCCACCCTCCTTGGTAGTCGGCAAGATGGCTAAATTTGTAGATTGATCTTTTCTATTCAAAAGAGGTGGAGGCTACATGCTTATATAGGGCTCCAAACCCTAACCCTAGGGGTTGCTTCCTAAGTAAATTATCCCTTTTACCCTCAACCCTAACCGACCTACCCAGTAAAGTGGGCGGCGTCTAGGAAGCCTTAAGGCCTCAAATATAAACCCTAGTCACTCTTCTTTATAGGATAGAAACAGCTAGGTGAGGTTTATTATAATCTCATAAGGTTTTTATTAGCTACTACTTGGTTGAGTAGGACCCAACCCTGCTAGGATCCTATCAGGAGGATTGATGACCTGTGCTGACCAAGTGAGGGAAAAACCCCACTCTTGGCAAGCACTAAAAAAAAAGAACCTTACCCTCCAGTGGGGCTCCACTCACCTTGAAGCCCCCTCAAGTGACCAGGTAATAGCCACTCAACCCTTTGCACAAATGGAAGCAAGAGGTGAATAGGGTACGAATAAGCATGATCCCCATGCCCTTACACTCATTGATAAAGGCCACTAAACAGCACCATGAGTTGGACGCCATCTGCGAAGGAGATATCTACCACTGCTCGAGGTAGGACACAATAACAGAGTGGAAGGGGAGGTGCAACCCCACCTCCAAAGCATCACATGAGAAGTAAAAATCTCCAAGGGTCAAGTGGTAGGAGCATTGCCCAAGCTCAGGAACGGATAGTGTATAGTCTATCAAGATGTGGTAACTATACCGTAACCACTCTAACTGAAGTGTGGGCATGACCAAATCATAGTTGTGAGCATCCTGCATCAACTCCAAGTCATGCAGAATTTTTGGGTCCACCAAGGGTGCATCCGTAGAAGATGAGGAGTTGAGCTACACCACCCTCCAAGGTGGAGCAGAGACCCTAGCGGACCAATGGCGTGATGAACTAAAATTGGAAGAAGGAAAGATATCCCAACCTACTTTAGATGCTAAATGATCGATAGAGGAAGGGAAAGAGCAAGTGGACCCTCAAAGACAACAACGAAAAACCAAGCAAGGACTCACCAAACTCGAGGATGCAAGTGCAAGGGGAAAGGCAAAGGGCACAATATAAGCCATTCCCTAGGAAGAGCTCGAAGGGACTGCTATCCCCTCGCCTATCACACATCAATAGCTATCCACACACTGACATCGAGGCAACCCCTAGGTAACAATGAGATTTGGGCCCAACTATAATGGGGCAAAAACTCTCACACAAGGAAGGCGCCAGCCTCGAGACTAGTAGAAAACCCATGAAGTGGCAAAAGATATCTCACCGCCATTGGAATGAGCGGGAAAAAGCCTGCCTTGATTCAAGGAAAGCAGTCATTCTACCGACCACCCCATGATGTGGCATGAGAGTAGGGGAAACGCCCACTACGACAGAAGCTACTACAATGGAAGCCTACTACAATGGATGACCAAGGCTTGCTACAGCGAAAGCTGCTACAATGGAACAAGATCCACTATGATAGAGCCCTAAAACCCACTACAATGGAAGACGAAGGCCCGCTATGGTGAAGCTTAAAACCCATTACAACAAATGACCAAGGCTAGCTACAATGGAAGTCACTATGGTGGAGCCCTAAAACCTATTATGACGAATGACCAAGGCTCGCTACGGCGAAAGCTGCTATGGCGGAACAAGACTCGTTACGGCAAAAGCTCGCTATGGTGGATAACCAAGGCTCGCTATGATGGAACAAGAATCGCTAAAATGGAAGTCGTTATAGCAGAGCCCAAAAACCTATTACAACCAAAGTCGCTATAGCAGAAACCTGATGGGCAAACAAGGTGCCACATGCCCAAAGCAAATAGGTTGAGAAACTTGACCCACACCATGACTAGCCACAACATTACCAAAATGGGTAGGTCATGAAACCCAACCCATGACTTGTCATTTGAGCATGCTAAACGAGATGCACCTGAAACATAAAAAAACATGAAACTCAACTCGACAAAATGAAATAGCCGAATGACATGCCTCGAACCCCCTTATCGAAGCTCTGAAGTATGCCTTCCGGAGGGGACAAATGATAGGGAAAGTAATGACGTAAGCATTATACTACCAACTCACCCAATAGGGGACTGCCACCTAGGCAATGATGTGAACAAAAGAAACTGCACCCCTCCCCTATGGGTGTCAATAAGAGCACGATCCACTGACCCCCTGTCCACCTCAATGTTTGGGAGGGTTGCACGTGCTAGCCATAGGGTCCATTAATCCCCAATATCCAAGCCCCCTCCCCCTTCTCGCCTTTTTGGGTCACCTATTACAAGCAACCTATCACTCACCATCAATCATGATTTTGGGAAGGCCATACATCCAGTGGCAGAGGGCATTAATCCTAGGTGATGTGGCTCAATTCCCCTTTTCCCTCTCTCCAGACTCCTAGCATAGGGGACCATCCCTTGCTCATCTCAGACAAGCTCCAGCCTTGACGAATGAGACCCCCGTGGTTGTCCTTTCCTAACGTCACCCATAGAATGGTCTGTCCACCAGCTATCGACATAAATGAGCTCTTAGAGAATGTAAATGGCACCTTAACTAGTGGTCGATCTCACTCCATTGACCACTGAGGTATAAAAGCTAGTTCTCAAAGCCTAAAGGAGGAGGCATCTCGATCAATTTCTATCCCCAACTAACTTTACCATTGGATGGGTCGGATCAAGAACATCCCCTAACATCAACCGCTTGTGCAAAATCCTTGGCAAGGCTATAGTGCACCTCGGGATGATATTAAATCCACCTTTGGCAAATAAACAATAGCTCAAGATCATTGTCGACCGGGTCTGCTCCATGCTCCAACCTCCTCTCACGATTCCCCATGGGCCCCTAGAACAAGCTTGCTTCTTTAGGATCGAACCAAGCCGTGTCAACCCCATAGTCAACAGCACCAAGACAACAACATCTAAATTATAATGGAAAACTTTGTTAGGATCAAGAACATCACTAAGAGGGGGGGGGGGTGGTGAATTAGTGCAATGGATAAAACTCGACGATTTAAACAATTTTAGAAAACTTCATATGATGAAAATTTTTTGATTGACGAAAACCATTTCAAAAAAATATTGACTCAAGTGAGTTTGTAAGAGGGTAGAGAAGAGGAGATTGGACAGTTGCAATGAAGTAAATATTGAATGCAGCAAATGAAATTTACGCACCAAGAGAAGAACGTACTAATTTTATAGTGATCGGTCGTCCGACCTACGTCCACTTCCGATACCTCCTCCGATGAGGTCATCGACTTTCACTATCAATCTTTCTAGAAGGGAAAAGATCAATCACCCCTTTATAGAACTTTACAAGTGGCTCACTCTCCTTATATAAACTTTTTACATTTAGAGAATGGTGGATATGAACACTCAAATTTTGAAAGCTATTTCATTATAGTTTCAGTTTAGTTCTTATCACTTCTCTATGCTTTACTAACTGAGAAGTAAGGGGTATTTATAGGCCTCAATTGGCTTCAAAATTTAAGACAAAAAAGGTCTCATCCCAAATTTTCGGGTACTAGCGGTACCAACACCTATCCCTGGCGATGCTACCACCAGTTTATTGGGAAATCTAAGGGGCGACATCTCATGCACAACAGAAGAATAGAAAATAAAAAACCTTGGATTTCCATGAAAGGTTCCGTCATTGTGCAAAGATCGGTGCGTTTAAAAAATAAATCCGTAAAAACTACATGTGTAAAAAAAAGATACCTAGGGAGATCGTATATCCCTGAATCCCTGCAGATCTGAAGGAAAGGATGAAGAAAGTCAAGTGTCCTCCTCTCTGGTGGTATCCACATGGCAGGGATTACGATGATGCTCCTCTCTTGGGTAGAAGAGAGTAGAAGGTGGCTATTGAGATAACCCTAGCCTATGGGCCTTCAATTCCCTCCTACTTATAGAGGCCCACTGTAAACCCTAATGGATCTTGCCCTATTGGGTATTGGATCTCTATCCAATTACCCAAGCCTCTTAGATTAATGGGTCTATACCCAATAATATTTTATTAGCTCTTATTGGATCTCATCTTAGGATCCAATAATTCAGGGGCTTATTGAATATCCAATAAGTTAGGGGCTCCGGCAAATATCTCATATCTGAACCTCTACTTGTCGCAACACCTACCATATGTGTGTAACCCTCTAGGCCCAATATCGAGCTGGCCGTGAGTTATACTTGTCAGAACCTCTTCTGACTTAGTGAATTAGTATCTCTATAATAATTCACTTGACTCATCGACTATGGACGTACTAGGACACTACGTCGTAATCCCCAAATGATACAGGGGAATCCAATCCTTTGGACCTATTTATCCACAGTTACCATGTATCTATAGTCCCTCATCCATCTAATATCCCAGAGACCCAATACTGAGTATAGTACTATCAGACCCATACGGTCTCTCCTTGAGTCTCGCTCTTATCGGATTCTCTCAGAGAACTCTTTCTCTCTCAATCCGAAAACTTTGGCCAAGGATTTGTTCGAGCAAGAATACATGAGATATTCCTCTCATGATATCGAGAGCGAATGATCCTCTATTGACACTCAATAGCCTTCGTAAGATTAGCTACCACTCCCAATAACTAGTTGTACTAGATCTGAAACTTCCAAACCTATAAGTCCGGTATCAAAGAGTGGAGTACTCATACAGGACATCCTTAGTGTCTCAAGTCTAAGGACCAAATACACTACTAGGACTACAGAATCACTATCTAACGTGAGGTATCAATAATCATCCAGCATTTCATAAGCGGATCAATCAATGAACTCATTCTCCAATGAGCACATGTACTGTATCCTTAGTGTCTCCACATGAGTAGCTATAAGACCAGCCACCTCCATCATACGGACTGGTATATAGCACACCAGTCTATCCGGTTATCTCGATATCCCTCTCGAGTAGCCTATGACTAGGATTATTTAGGGTCTGTGTTTAAAGGTGAATTGGTCTCATTATAGTGATCTCATCACGATCTGATTACCATTGCACAGATCCAAAGATATCAAAATATATACAATATGCAAGATAAAATGATAAAATGCCTAATAATAAGCAAAAGAAAGAGTGCATGTCAAGTCACAAGTGTCATCACTCATATGATTGGCTTGCCAGACATCTATAACTAGCACAGTTGACCCTGACATTGGGCAGTACCACTACCCAATCTGACAGTACTACCACTAGACAGAATCTTGGGTACTAACCTGGGGTGGTACCATTGTTTGGTAGTTATTAACTACCGACGGTACCACCGCTTAACTTGGGTGGTACCATCACCCAAGCTTTTGGGAGACTGAACCTTGGATGGTTTCACCACCCCAATGTAGTGGTGCCACCGCTAGATAGGGTTCAGCAACCTAGATGGGCCTTGAATCTGACCCAATCTAGTCTAATTACGGGCCTAATTGGCCCCTACCAGGGTTAATGGGATTACCTCCTAATCTTAACCCTAATTACATGCTAACTATGAAAATTAAAGACATGTACTAAAGAAAACAAAATCTAGCATGTCAAGGTTTCTTCCGACGAGCTTCTGGCGATCTTTCGGTGGTCTTCCGACGAACTCTCGACAACTTCCAATGGACTCCCAGTAAGCTCTTAGACTTCATGATGATCTTGGCGAGTTCCGATGAGTCTTCTTTGGCAAGCTCCGAACTTCTCAGCGAGCTCGGCGAACCTCCAATGAACTTTCCAGTGAACTTCCGACAAACCCTTTGGCAAGCTCTCAACTATTCTCGGCCAATTCCAGCAGCACTCCCGACGAACCTTCAGACTCCCAGCGAACTCTTGAACTCCCAACAATTCGATCATACTTGACTCTGGTACTTCGTTTCACTTTATGTCTTGATCGCTATCGTAGTTAATCCTGCACACTTTTCTCAATATATGGATTAGATCAAATAATCAATCAATTGATTTCATCATCAAAATTTGAGATTCAACAATCTCCCCCTTTTTTATGATGACAATCAATTGATGACAGAGTTAACCTTAACTCTCTCTATCTATATGCCATACTTGAGAAAAAATACACTTGTATTCAAACCTTTTGAATTCAAGCACAAACCGATAAGTTATATTCATTTAAACTTACATGCTCAACAAGCATGATTTTTCATCCCAAAATATGATACCATGTATTTTTCACAATCAAAAGTGATGTTATGGCATGACATCCATTTTCAAGTCCAATGTCGAATGATGATAGACAATCATCATTACAACAAATGATACCAACTTCAATTTAGCAAGATTCAAATGATATCAAATGATAATTCATCATTCTGAGGCATGATATCAATTGATAATTTATCATTCAATTGTCAATAGCATGATACAAATTTCAAATATAAAACCAAATGATAATTTATCATATCGTGGCATGATACCAATTTCAAGAAAGATAATTAAGTATGATATGATAACGAGCATAGAAAAATTATCATTTAAGCATGCATGAATCATTTCAATCATTTGTGATGCATACAATACATTTCATACATTTGTGATACATTGCAATACACTTCAAGTATTTGCGATGCTTTTGATGATACCAAGCATTTTACGATACAAAGCATGCCAAGTTGTCATCAATTTGCCACATTTCTCCCCCTTTGTCATCAACAAAAAGGAATTGAGCTATTGTTTAAGCAACCAAAATTTAACATTGATACCAATTGTTATGATACCCAAAATTTGACTTTGATTCTTCTTGAAAGGGAAAAGGGAAAAGGGAAAAGTCCATGATACCATCAAGAAGAATTAAGATATTAAATTTTCATGAATACAATGGAAAACAATTCATTCATGCTATTTAAAATTCGCATAAGAAAAAAGATTCACAATAAGAGCTAACTCGGTATTTCCGTAAAATTAGTGAAGTGGAAAAAAATGAATCATTCAAGCTATCAAAAATTCATAAATGCTCATGACACAAAAATTTATGAATGTCCATTCATGAATGATATAAATGATGTTTCTTAAAAATTCATACATCACTTTTATCATGATATTAAATTCACATTTAGAGAAGTGAACGGAGTCTATATTGAATTCAAGAAAAAGAGAGCATTCAGGCTATTAAAAATTTATAAAAAATTCTTCTTTTCATAAAGAACTCATGACATAAAGATACATAGAAAGAGAAGAAGTCCGTGAATCATGAAAGCAATTCGATCAAGCTAAAGAAAATTGAGTTCATCAAGAGCTAATATGTTTCATTTTGTAGAATCCGTGAATCGCATATATCATTTTACAAGAATTTTCACAAGAGTCAAATAAGATCCGAGAGTGACATTTTCATGAAGTAAAGTTTGTGAATGGTGTTTCTATTAAATAAATTTATAATCTTTGAAAAACTTCTCGAGTCATTAAAAATTGTTTCTTATCAAAACTTCATAAGTGTGAAATACAAGGATTCATGAGTGAAGATTCGTGAATACTCTTTTATGAAATAAAACCCGTCAATGAGATCTGTGAAAGATATTTTTGTCAATAAAATCTTTCAAAAATATTGCTGTCATTTGCATGAAATCCATAAGTGAATGGAGGATTCAAAGAGTGTCAAAAGTTATTAAGCGATAGAATAAAGTTCGATACAAATTCAAAAAGTCATCAAATGTGTATGATATCAATTAAAAAATCATCAGATGATGCAATCAAGAGTATCAAATATTCATGAAGTAAATTCGATATCGAGATGGGAGAAAGATAGAGAAATAAGCTCATGAAAGCTCCATTTACGAAATCAAAAATATGATATGAAAATAGTACAAAATCTCAATATTCCGGAAAAAGTATACAACAAACTCATCCATTCCTTTCAACACTCTTAAATATTGCATTACACGAAACTTAGAGTGAAAGTGTACTAATGCATCATAAAGAGTATTAAAAACTCTATTACAACACATATGGTCCAAATACATAGACTTCCTAAGAATTACAAACTACTCCTCGGGTGGTATGCCAAAATATATATACAAAATATCAATTTTATGATGTACTTGTCGCACTTCACTTAGGATCTTATTTTGTTATAATTTGAATTCAGCTTGCTATGATTTGAGTTGATCCAGTTGAGTCATAATCGGGTCAGTAGATGGTGCAAGAGCTGGATCCGTTAGTGCAGCATCAAAGGGACTAGGGAGAGAAGACTCATTACCCCTAAATATAAGTGTTTCGAGTTCTTCTTTAGGAGAGGAAGGATCAGTTATTCTAGGCAGCCTAGTCCAAATTCTATTTCTTAAAGTGCACCTAAATCATCTAAGTAAGTTTCTATTAATTGCATTGTATCTATCTACTTTTATTCTTTCTTCATTGGGTGGTATCATAATATTTTGTGTATGTAATAGCCTTGTGATTAACCCACCATATGGAAGCATTAAATCCTTAGTTGATATATCAATCATGTTTTGCCAGATTAAGTATCCAAAGCAATTAATTGTCTGACCATGATCCAACACATTGTGCCTAATTCTATTTGATTTACTTCATCGTGGTGATATTATTTTGGAATCAAGATACTTATAATGAAAATCGAAGTACACAATCATGGATTAATCCTATTAAACATAATCATGCTAATTAATTTTTATGTCAAAACCATACATCAAAATTCGATACAAAAATCATAAACATTCATGGAATTATATAAATCATCCAATTATCAATCATAATTTTTAACTTTTAAAAACACTAGAAAGAAAAGCATGATATAATTTTTTTAAAATAATTTTTTTATTTCCTACTATCTAAATTAAGCACTCATGAAAAACATCATGTAATTTCAAAATAATGTAAAAGCATTTCGGATAAGTTACTTACCTCATTGACGAGAGCCGTCAAAGCCCAACTTTTCATTTTGCCTTCGGATGCCCTTGATTCATCCTTTGGTGCATTTCTCTTCTTTGACCTCTTCCTCCATTCAAGTTCATTTTTTATTTTAGATTCTTGTTTTATAAACTTTTTAAATTTTAGTGTTCGAAGTTTAAGTTCATCATCGAGATTGTCCTCATCACTTGAGTCATCACTCAAGTGATATTCTTTTGTCCGAAGTTCCAAATCCTTCCTATTCTTTAGAAGGTGGTTCATGTGTTTATCGAGTTTGAAAAAGCTCATTTCATACATCATCAATGAGTCAATTAGTTCTTCTAATAAAAATTCATTTAGATCTTTAGTTTCTTGTATCGCCATTACTTTAGGATCCCACCATTTTGGAAGAAATCTTAAGATCTTATTAGTAAGTTTAAAATCCAAAAAAGATTTATCAAGAGCTCTTAGACTATTGACAATATCCATGAAATGGGTATACACGTTATTAATAGTCTCGCTTGATTCCATTCAAAAGAGTTCAAAATTATACAATAAGATGTTTACTTTCAAGTCTTTGACTCTACTAGTACCCTCATGCGTGATTTCAAGTATCCACCAAATATCAAAAGCCATTTTGTAAGTTGAAATCTGATTAAACTTATTTTTGTCTAAAGAGCAAAATAAGGCATTCATAGCCTTTGTATTTAATGAAAAAGATTTTCTCTCTAAATCCGACCATTCGTTCATCAGTTTAGAGGGAAGTTGAAAGCCATTTTCAATAATATTTCATAAATTTAAATCCAAAAAAATCAAAAATACTCTCATTCAAGTTTTCCAATAAGTGTAGTTTGACCCGTTAAACAACGGAGGACGAATGATTGAAAAACCCTCTTGAAAGCTGTGAAAAGCCATTTCTCGTGGGTGTGAATCCAAAAGAGAAACAACGTAGCCCTGATACCAACTGTTAGGATCTAGAGTGATACTAAGAGGGGGGGTCAATTAGTGTAGCGGTTAAGAATGATAAATTTCAGTGATTTAAAATGATTTTGGAAACTTCGTACGATAAACCACATTTCGATGATAACTGATTTCGATTGTGCATATTGGAAAGATGTAAAGCTTGAAGCCATTCATAAGAATGAGAAGAATTCGAGTAATTATAGTAAGGTAAAGGCTTGCAGCAAAGATAAATAAGAATAGAAGTGCAAACCCGATTTTATAGTGGTTCGGTCATACGACCTATGTCTACTCCCGATTCCTCTTCTCTTGAGGCCACTGGCTTTCCATTAGCTATCTTCCTTCCAATGGGTAAAGACTAACTCCCTTTTATAGTGCTCTCTCCTTTTAATAGGCTTAGGAGCTAACCCTTACAAGCACACTTCTCTCTTTAGGCTGAAATCTGTCTAAGCTAGAGGAGGGAAGTTTTGAAGTAGTTTTTATATCATTTTCTTTCTTTCAAATTCTCTGTGCTTGTGTATTCAACCCATGGATAAGAGGGATATTTATAGGCTCCAATCTGATTTAAACTTAGAGCCAAAAACCTTTTCATCCTGGGTTTTTCGGGTACTGGCGGTACCACTACCTGTTACTTTGACATTGACACTGGGTGGTACTACCGCCTAGGCATACTAATATTGTTAGTGTACTGGGTAGTACCATCACCCAGGAACTCTAACATTGGGTGATACCACCACCCAGTACAACCTGGGGAGCTGAACCCAAGCGATTCTACTGCACTAGTCTAGCGGTGCCATCGCTAGATAAAGTCCAGCACTTCTAGTTGGGTCTTGAATCTAACCCAAACCAGTCTATAACGGGCCCAATTGGGCCCTATCAGGGTTAATGGGATTACCTCCTAGTCTTAACCCTAATTATGTGTTAACTATGAATTTTAAAGATATTTTCTAAGTAAACAAAGTCTAGCACATCAAGTCTTCCTCCGCGAACTTCCGGTGGTCTTCCGACAAACCCTCGGACACCTTCCTACGGACTCCTAGCAAGCTCCTGGACTTCACGATGATCTTGGCGAGTTCCGACAAGTCTTCTTTGGTAAGCTCCAATTTTTCTCGGTGAGCTTCGTGAACCTCCGATGAGTCTTTCTAGCAAACTTCCGATGAACCCTTCATCAAACTCCCAACTCACCCTTGGCCAATTCCGATAGCATTCCCAATAAATCTTCGGACTTCCGGTAGACTCTCAAACTCCCAACAATTCAATCGTACTTGACTCCGGCACTTCATTTCACTTTATGTCTCTATTGCTATCATAGTTAATCTTGCATACTAATTAAGCCTTAACCCTACTTTGATCTAGACAGTTACAATGAATTAACTTCCTATTGCCCAATACAATATTGGTCGGTGCTTCATCCGATTCTTCGGCGCATCGTCCTCACTTGTGGCTTGTTACCCAATCGGCGATTAACCTTCACAACCCTGATCTTCTTGGCGCAACACCACTCTTCATGGCTCCATGCCCGATATCTTTGTCCGAAGCCTTCTGTTGATTGTTGACCAAACATCTGGCTAGATGTCCAATCTCCTAACGTGATTTCCTCTAGCATAATGCTGATTCTTTCTATATCAACTATCTAATCCTGATTGATAGTAGACCTGCGTGACTTAAAATGAAATTAGATAACCAAAATATAATCAATTAGTTTCATCATCAAAATCCGAGATTCAATAATTTAAAGTTAGAAAAACTTTTACTAAGCACTTTTAGTCTATTGACGACATCCGTAAATCGGGTGTACATGTCTCCAATCGGCTCACTTGGTTTCATCTGAAACAACTCATAAGTATGAACTAAAAGATTGATTTTGGACTTTTTCACTCTACTAGTACCTTTGTGAGTGATTTTAAGATTATGCCAAATATCAAAAGCTATTTCGCAAATAGAAACTCAATTAAATTCATTTTTATCTAAAGCACAAAACAAGGCATTCATAGCCTTGGCATTTAGAGAGAAAGTTTTCTTCTCTGACTCATTCCAATCGTTCATCAGAAGAGAAGACTTTTGAAAATCGTTTTCAACAATGTTCCACAATTCAAAATCCATAGAAATAAGAAATTTCTCATGTGAGTTTTCCAATAGGTATAATCCGTCCCATTGAACATGGGTGGACATGTGATCGAGTGACCCTCTTGGATGCCAGCAAATGTCATCTCTCTTGGATTTTAAACTAAAATAAGAGTGACCTTGCTCTAATACCAACTATTAGGATCAAGAACGGCACTAAGGGGGGGGGAGGGGGAGAGGGGGGTGTGAATTAGTGCAGCGAATAAAACTCGATGATTTAAACGATTTTAAAAAACTTCATACGATGAAAAATTTTCATTCGACAAAAACTATTTCGGAAAAACATTGACTCAAGTGAGTTCGTAAGAGAGTAAAGAAGAGGAGATTGGACAGTTGCAATGAAGTAAAAATTGAATACAGCAAATGAAATTTATGCGCCAAGAGAAGTACGCACCAATATTATAATGGTTCGATCGTCCGACCAACGTCCACTTCTGATACCTCCTTCGATGAGGTCATCGGCTTTCCCTATCAATCTTTCTTGAAGGGGAAAGACCAATCACCCCTTTACAGAACTTTACAAGTAGCTCACTCTTCTTTTACAAACTTTTTATACTTAGAGAATGGTGAAGGTGAACACTCAATTTTTTAAAGCTATTTCACTATAGTTTCGATTCAGTTCTTATCACTTCTCTATGCTTTACCAACTGAGAAGTAAGGGGTATTTATAGGTCTCAATTGGCTTCAAAATTGGAGCTAAAAAAGATCTCATCCTGGATTTTTGGGTACTGGTGGTACCATCGCCTGTCCATGGTGGTGCTACCGCTAGTTGACCTTGACACTGGGCGGTACCACCGCCTAATCTAGTGATATTACTGTTAGATAGAGCCTTAGGTACTGACCTGGGGTGGTACCACCACCTAGTAGTTATTAACTACTGATGGTACCACCGCTTGACTTGGGCGATACCATCGCCCAGGCTTTTGGGAAATTGAACTCTGGGCGGTTCCATTGCCCCAATCTAGTGGTGCCACCGCTAGGCATGGTTCAGCAACTTAGATGAGCCTTGAATCTGACCCAATCTAGTCCAATTACAAGCCCAATTGGCCCCTACTAAGGTTAATGGGATTATCTCCCAATCTTAACCCTAATTATATGCTAACTATAAAAATTAAAGACACGTACTAAAGAAAACAAAATCTGACACGTTAAGGTTTCTTCTGGCGAGCTTCTGGTGGTCTTCCGATGAACTCTCAACAACTTCCAATGGACTCCCAATAAGCTCCTGGACTTCACAACAATCTTGGCGAGTTCAGACGAGTCTTTTTTGGCAAGCTCCAAACTTCTTAGCTTTGAACTTCTCGGCGAGCTCCACGAACCTCCGACAAACTTTCCGATGAACTTCCGATAAACCCTTCGGCAAGCTCCCGACTCATTCTCAGTCAATTCCGGTAGCATTCCCGATTAACCTTCGGACTCTCGGCGAACTCTGGAACTCCCAACAATTCGATCGTACTTGACTCTAGCACTTCGTTTCGCTTTATGCTTTGATCAATGTCGTAATTAATTCTACACACTTTTCTCAACATATGGATTAGATCAAATAATCTATCGATTGATTTCATTATCAAAATCTGAGATTCAACAAACTTCAAATAGTATTTCTTTAACATGAAATGAAAAATAAAAAAAGAAGAAATAAATATATTTACCAATGTGAGATATGAAGAGGCCAGAAGAAAACAGGTCACATAAGAAATAAATATATCAGCAAGTATTTAATGCAAGCAAAATAATAGATGAGCATAAAGAGCTGGTAAAATTTAATCATAGTCCACGCATTTTAAGCAGAGTTTAATGTTCATGTTATGGTTGTTGAATATTCATGTACAAAATATATAATATTATCTAAAAATGAATGATAAAATAATTTCATTGAAAACATAAATGTGGTCTTGCACTCTACTCACATATAATATGAGACATAACTTGATTTATTAATTCATCTTCTTATGATGCATTTAGATGTCTCGGTCTTATATGATCTTGCTTACTCTGAAGTGGATAATATATTTGACTTAATTTAAAATAATCTTTTGTTTTAGATGATACTATCAATTGATAAACTATATTTGTAGAAATAAATCTTTAAGATCTTCGATCAAGGTTGTAATCTTCAATTAAGATCAAATTAAAGTTTTTAGATTATAAACTCTAATCAAATTCAAATATGATTTCTTCTTTTTTTTCCTTCATTTGTTTCTTTTTTTCTCCCTCTTGATTAGATATTATGACTTGGCAACTTATGACATATGTAGATTACCCTAAACTAATTAAATTTATTTGATAAAAATGAACTAAATTGATTCTGCATCCATCAACATATTTGTGATGCAAGTGATTGTGATCGATTGTAATTTCTCAGCATAAAGTTTTCTATGCGCAGTTGTATTTCTCACAGTACCTTGCTTCATGAAACCCGTAACTGTGGTGATTGCAAGCGAGATAAATAGAGAAGAGACGCTGTTGTTGTATCAAACGTAAACATCCTTATGTCGAAAGGCTTGGATGGCTTATTGCATCAGTAATCCAAAACAAACTCTTGAGACCAATTGAGACAATAGAAATCAGATTTGGTAGCTCCACGTGCTCTCAGCAACAAATCTTGGGTAGATGTGATCAGCCATGTTGAGAGCGGCAGATATCTGCTACGCCACAACAGTATACATCAGTTTTTACATTGAACAGTGGTGTGAATTATAGTATATAACCAAACGTGTTCCTATTATAGTAAAACTAATTCTAAATTTTAAGCTTTCGTGAAGGAAATTACCCATCATTCTTACATCCATGAAAAGGACCAGACAAGAATACAAACAAAAAATTTAAAAGAAAAAAAATGGTAAAGAAGAAAGCTCGAGATGTACAATAATTAAAAATATTATCCAATGTCAGATGAATATAAAACTGCACCAAGAAATAGTAACTAATAGGAATACATTAACAATTAATTATTATCTGACACATAAGTACCACTTGAAAATTATTATAAAAGAAAAAAGATCCAGGTCATCCTTGCTTATCTACTCATGTGGATAAACGTCCAAGGTAAACCGTTCAGGGTTGTCTCTCTCTCCTATCGCCCACGTAGATAAAACGTCAAGAGGAAGGACTTGAAGCCCGTCATGATGAAATGAGGACTTGAAATCTGTCACAGTAGAGGAAAGACTCGAAATTTGCTATAGCGAAAATACAAGGTGAGATGTACCTAAAGTATGTAAGTCAAAAAAACCCAACCCGTGCCAAGAGAAATCTGCCATGGTGGAGACACAGGGCAAAATATACTCGAGGTGTGTAAGTCAAGAAAACCTAACCCATGTCAAGAGAAATCCGCTATAGCAAATGCGTAAAGACAAATGTGCTCGAGGCGTGTGAGTTAGAAAAACTTGACCCATGCCAAGAGAAATCTACCATGGCAAAGAATCAAGATGAAATATGCCTGAGACATGTAAATCAAAAAACTTGATCCACACCAATAGAAATTTGCCATGACGGAGGTGTAGGGAAATCCACCACGGTAGAGGCATAGGGCGAATATGCCCAAAGCATGAGTTGAGAAAACTTAACTTGTGCTAAGAGAAATCCATCACAACAAAAGCATAAGGTAAAATATGCTTGAGGTGTATGAGTTGAGAAAATCTGACCTGCACCAAGAGAAATTTGACATAGTGGAATGTAAGGCAAAATGTGCTCGAGGCGTGTGAGTTAGGAAAACTTGATCCACACCAAGAGAAATCCGTCATAGCAAAGGCATAGGATGAAATATGCTAGAGGTATGTGAGTCGGAAAAACCTAACTTATACCAGGAGAAATTAATCATGGCAGAGGCATAGGGCAAAATATATATGAGGTGTGTGAATTGGGAAAACTCGACCCACACCAGTAGAAATCCACTCTAGTGAAAGTACAAGTTAAGATATATCTAAGGCATGTGAGATAGGAAAACTCTATTAGGATCTAGAGCGACACTAAGAGGGAGGGTGAATTAGTGCAGTGGATAAAAATTATAATTTTAAAGCGATTTCGAAAAGAGTTATGCATTGAGAAGTTTCGGTCCGACGAAAATGATTTCGACAAAAAGAGAATTTCGAGCGAATACGAAAGAAAGTAGAGAGGAGGTGATCGAGAGATTACCGTTAAGTAAAGATTGAAATGCAGCAATTTAAAACTCACACATCAAGAGAAGTACACAGGGATGTATAGTGGTTTGGTCAAATGACCTACATCCACTTCCGAAATCTCCTCCGATGAGGTTCCCAACTTCTACTATCAATTCTTCTTGAAGGAGAAAGACCAAGCACCCCTCTTATAGACTTTTACAAGTTGTTCACACTCTCTTACAAAACTTTTATAAGTGAGGCTTTGAGAGGTGAACACTCAAGCTTTCGAATGCAAGTTTCGCTAGAGTTTTGACTCAGTTTTTATCATTTCTCAATGTGCTTACACATCTCAAATTTTTGGGTGCTGGCGGTACCACCGCCTAGCATTGGCAGTACTACCACTAGTTGACCTTGCTTTGTTAGTGTACTTAGCGGTACCACCACCCAGTCTGATAGTACTACCACTTGACAAGGTCCTCAGACTCTGTGGAGGGGCGATACCATCGCTTGTCAAGCAATACCACCGCTGACCTAGGGTGATACCACCGCTCAGACTACTTGGGAACCTATTCCCGGGGTGGTGCCACCACCAAACATAGTTCAGCACCGCTGAATGGGCCTTGAATCCGGCCCAATTCAATCCAATTAAGGCCTAGTTGCCCCTTAGTAGGGTTGATTAGGATTATCACCTAATTCTAACTCTAATTACGTGCTAACTACAAAATTGAAGCATATTTCTAAGCATATTATAATCCGGTGACGTCGAGTCTTTTTCTGGCAAGCTTTCGACGAACTTCCGATAGACTTCCGACACACCCTCGGATATCTTCCGGTGGACTCCCAGCAAGCTCCCGGACTTTTATGGCGAGTTCCGATGAATCTTTTGGCAAGCTTCCGAACTTTCTCAGGGAGCTCCGTAAATCTCCGATGAACCTTCCGGCGAACTTCTGAAACCTTCGACAAGTCCCCAATTCATTCTCGACCAGTTCCAATGGTACTTCCGATGATCCTTCGGACTACTGGCGGACTCCCGAACTCCCAATGTACTTGACTTCGATAATTTGCTTTATGTCTTTATTGCTATCATAGTTAATCCTACACACTTATCTTAATAATATGGATTAGATCAAATAGCCTATCAATTGACTTCATCATCAAAATCCGAGATTCAACAATCTCCCTCGTTTTGATGATGACAATTAATTGATGACGGAGTTAATCTCAACTCCCCCTATCTATATGTCATATTTTGAGAAAGGAAATATTTGGATTCAAACCCCTTGAATTCAAGCCGAAACCGATAAGTTGCATTCGTTGAACTTATCATCATGCTCAACAATCATGATCTTTCATAAATACGAAACTTGATATTTTCTCAGTTTGAAAATGATGTCAAGGCATGACACCCATTTTTAAGTACAATGTCGAATGATGATGGACAATCATAATTTCGACAAATGATACTAACTATAATTTTGAAATATAGCAAGGATCAAATGATATCAAAATAAAATGCACAAATCCAAGGCATAATATCATTTTACGATACATCACCAAATGAAATGATAACTTATCATATCAAAGAAAGATACCAAATTTAAATATAATATGATAACGATCTTACAAAGATTAACATTTTAAGCATGTATGAGCCATTTGCGATGTATGCAATACATTCTATACAATTGCAATACATGATACACTACATGTAATTGCGATACATTGTGATGCTTTTAATGATAGCAAGCATTTTATGATACAAGGCATGATAATTACGATATATTGGAATACGATACATACAAAGCATTTATCATTTCATCAAGTCATCAATTCATATTGTCACATTTTTATCCCCCTTCGTCATCAACAAAAAGGAAATGGGCCTTGATGCCAAATATTATGATTGGAGTTTTCATGAAAAATGACAAAAAGAGAAGGATAAAGCCATCAAGAAGAATAATGATAAGCGATTCGTTCATTCTTATTGAAAGTTCATGTCTATAAAATCGTAAGATAGATCATCGAGACCAAAATTCACAAGAATTTCTAAGAGCTCGTGAAAGATTCATACATGAAAAATTCAGCATTAAGGCATAGCATAGACGTGAATTATTCAAGTCATTAAAAGCTTACAAGAATCGTTTCTACCAAATTAAATTAGTGAAGTAGAAAAGAGATCATTTGAACATAAAGTTTATAAAACTCATGATAAGAATTATGAATATTCATTCAAGAAAGATTTGAGATGAGAAGTTCAAGAGTCAATTTGATTAAAAATTCAAGCCATAAAATCGTTAAGTGAAAAGATAAATCATTGAAGCCAAGACATTTATCAAACATTTCATCAAGAGCTTATGACATTCATTCAAGAAAAATTCGAGAGAAAGAAAAGAGAGATCATTTGAGCTCAAAACTCATGAAAACAGTCATGATGATGTTTTTATACTTATCCAAAAATTTTATAAAGGGCTAACTTGGCATTCTCATAAGGAAGAATTCATGAAGGCTAACTTGGCATCATCATTCATCAAGTTGAAAATAAGCAATCAAGCCATTTAAAGCTCAAGATGTAGAATTTGCATAAGAGTTAAAAATTCATCGAATTTGCATGAATGAAATTCGAAGAGAGTATTCAAGAAATAAAAACTTGAGAGCTTCTTCTTTATGCAAAGTTCATGACATAAAGATTATGTATAGTTGCGTGTGTCATGAAGACAAAATCAACACACTTCAAATGGTACGAAAATGTGGAAAATCATGAATTCCATTTATTCATGCCAATAGAAGTAGAGGGAGTATAAAATCAATAGAATCAATTTTACCAAATCATTAAAAGGCCATGATATTAATTAAAGATTATCAATGGAGAATCATATACATGATGCTAAAAATCATTAATCGAAGAAGGAGTATCAATGCAAGATCGGAGAAGGATAAAAATGAGCGCTCCGTTCAAAATATAATATCGTAAAGATGTCATTCGAAATCTGAAAAGATAATATCAAGAAGAGTTCATGAAAACCGAAGTTGAAAATTTTGGAAAAAGAAACATATAACAACTACATGTATTAGGACAATTTAGCATGCCTAATTCTCTTCTGATGAAGTCAAATTATTCTTCATTTAAAGGTTTTGTGAAGATGTCCGCTAATTGGTATTTTGTATCAATAAATTCTAGAGTAACATCATTATTATTGACATGATCTCATATAAAGTGATGCCTAATGTCAATATGCTTACTTCTAGAGTGTTGAATAAGATTTTGGTTAAACAAATAGTATTTGTGTTATCACATTTTATGAAAATATTCTTTAAATGAATTCCATAATCTTCTAAAGTATTTTTCATCCAAACAACTTGTGCACAATATGCACTTGTGGCTATATATTCGGCTTCAACCGCAGATAGTGCAACCAAGCTTTGTTTCTTAGAAGTCCAAGAAATAAGTGCATGACTTAAAATTAGCATGTTCTGGATGTGCTTTTTCTATCTATTCTACATTTGCCAAAATCTACATCCGCATAGGCTATTAAATCAAAGTCATCGGATTTTGGATACCATAATCCTAGGTTAGGAGTTCCTTTAAGATATCTAAGGATTCTTTTAATGGCTTTAAGATGAGATAATTTAGGATTAGCTTGAAATCTAGCACAAAGTCCTACACTAAATATGATATCCGGTCTAGTTGTAGTGAGGCAAAGTAAGCTACCTATCATTCTCCTAAATGTCTTTTGATCAAAATTTTCTCCACTTTCATCAATGTCTAGCTTAGTAGAGGTACTCATAGGAGTGTTTATAGCTTTTGAACTATTCATGTTAAATCGTTTCAATAATTCTAATGTATATTTAGCTTGATTAAGAAATATACCATCATTAAGTTATATAATTTATAATCCTAAAAAGAAGGTTAGTTCACTCATTAAACTTATTTCAAACTCATGACTCATACACTTGATAAATGATTCACATAGTGATTCGTTTATAGAATCAAAGATAAGATCATCAACATAAATTTGAATAATAAGAAAATTATTTTTAAAATATTTAATAAACAATGTAGTATCGACTTGCCTTTAGTAAAATTATTTAAAATAAGAAAAGAGCTAAGTCTCTCATACCAAGCCCTTGGGGCTTGTTTTAACCCATAGAGAGCCTTAGTCAATTTAAATACATGATTAGGAAAAACAGAGTTTTCAAAACCGGGTTGTTATTCAACAAACACTTCTTCGAAAATAAAACCATTTAAGAAAGTACTTTTGACATCCATTTGAAACAACTTAAAATTATTACTACTAGCATAGGTAAGGAGCATCATAATGGTTTCTAATCTTGTCACAGGAACGAAGGTCTCTTTGTAATTGATACCTTTTTCTTGGTTGAAACACTTGGCCACTAATCTAGCCTTGTTTCTAACCATAATACCAAATTCATCTTGCTTGTTTCTAAATACCCATTTAGTACCTATAACTAAATGGTTACTAGGTCTAGGAACAAGCTTCGATACCTCATTCCTCTCAAATTGGTTCAATTTCTCTTGCATTATGATAACCCAAGAATCATCTTTCAAGGCTTAATCAATGCACTTAGGTTCAATTTGAGAAAGAAAAGTGACGGTTGCACAAAAATTCTTAAAAGAAGAACGAGTTTGAACTCCATTTGATGTGTCTCCTATAATTAGTTCCTTTAGATAGGCATCTACATACTTCCATTCCTTAGGTAAAGAAATTTGAGAAGAAGATGCATCCAAGTTGCTATTTGGAGAGGTTTCATTTAAATTTAAACCATTAAAATCAAGATCATCATCAAAATCATTTTTCTTAAATTTAAAAACTTCATTGAAAACAACATGAATAGATTCTTCTATAACCAAGGTTCTTTTATTAAAAACACGAAAAGCTTTAGAAATCAAAGAGTAACCAAGAAAGATACCTTCATCAGATTTTGCATCAAACTTTTCTAAGGCATCCTTTTCATTCAAGATAAAATATTTGCAACCGAAAACTTTAAAATAAGAAACGTTTGGTTTCTTGTTATTCTACAATTCATAAAGAGTTTGGGGAGAGATAGTCTTATTAGAACCCTATTCATGACATAGTAAGCCGTATTAACGGCTTCGACCCAAAAGTATTTAGGTAAGCTATATTCATTCAACATTATTCTTATCATTTCTTATAAATTCCTATTTTTTCTTTCCACTACTCCATTTTGTTGAGGATTCCTTAGAATAAAGAAATTATGATTATATCCATTAGGTTCATAAAAATTTTGGAAGTCACGATTTTGAAATTCACCACCGTGATCACTCCGAATCGATGAAATCATAAAACCCTTTTTGTTTTGAGCAAGTTTACAAAATTTAGAAAAATATTTAAAGTGATCACTTTTATGAGCCAAGAAATAGGTCCAGTCGTTTATGATTATAAAGGCATATTTGCTACCTCCTAGGCTCGTTATGTCAATTGGTCCAAATAAATCCATATAGATCAATTGCGAAGGTCTAGACGTACTTATTTGATTTTTTGGTTTGAAACTACTTTTTATTTATTTTCTTAGTTGACAAGCATCACACACTTTGTCTTTAATGAACTTAACATTGGGAATGCCTCTTACAAGTTCTTTAGATGTGATTTGAGAGATTAGTTTTATGCTAACATGACCTAATCTTCTATGTCAAAGCCAAGCATCATCATTCAAAACCAAAAAGCATATTTAATTGCTAAGATCATCAATATTTATGGTGTAGACATTATTTTGTTTTAGTGCAATCATAGATGTGTTGTTGTGTGGTTTTTCAATAATGCAAGTATTAGATTCAAATTTTACGATATATTCTTTACTACATAATTGACTAATGCTCAAAAGATTATGCTTTAAGCCATCTACTAACAACACATCATCAATTAAAAAGCTTGATTTGTTACCTATGGTTCCCTTGCTAATGATTTTACCCTTATTGTTGTCTCCGAAGGTGACATACCCTTCATCTTGGCTAGTAAGCTTAGAGAATTGAGATGGATCTCCGGTCATGTGCCTTGAGCATCCACTATCAATGTGTCATCTCTTGCTCCTAGCTTGTATGGGTGAATGTGTCTACAAAAGATGATGATTTTTAGGTACCCATTTGAACTTGAGTGCCTCAAAAATTGATATACTAATCTTGTCATTGTTCATTGAGTTCCATATAGTTTCTTTAGGAACCCATATCAAGTTATGTGAGCTAAGTTTCTTAAACATACATTTGTAAACAATATATCCAGGTTTACAACAAAAGTTACACTTTGAGTGAGATGATACATATAGTGTAGGTCCTTTAATAAAAGTGGTTGGATTTCAGTGAGATCCACTCACAAATCCAATTCCACTTTTTTTTCCAACATGACCCTTGTTTGTAAGGATCATATCCAAGCCCTTGCTATTGACCTTAAACTTATTTAAGGTCTCCTTAAGTAGCAAGTTCTCTTTTTTAATTACCTCTAAGTATTCACACTTAGAGCATGGAGGTAAAGAGGGAGTATCAAGTTTAAGACTATCAAGTTTATCGACTAATAGAGCATGCTCCTTTTTCAATAAATTAATTTTTTTACTAATAGTTCTACATTCATCAAATAATTCATGAAAGACATTTGAAAGCTTGTCAAAAGATAAATTTTCATTAACTAAATTGCATACCTCTTCTCTGAAAGTCATTAAAGCGAAGTTGGCCACCTCCTTATTGCTTGCTTCTTCGTCTTCGAAGCCACTTGAGTCATCCTATATTGTCTTTAGAGCCTTCTTTTTTGGTAGCTTCTTCTTGGCTTAGGAGTATTCACTTTTGAAGTGCCCCAACTTCTTACATTCATAGCATATTATTTGCTCCTTTTTGGATTCAAGTTTGTTTTTAGAATCATTTTTAAATTTATTCTTTCTTATAAATTTTTTGAATTTTCGAGTCAAGAGTGCAAGTTCATCATCAAGATCCTCATCACTTGAATATTTTCAAGTGGTCTTCTTATCTTCTCAATGTCATATCCTTCCTGTTCTTTGGAAGGGAGTTCTCAAGCTCATCATGAGCATGGCATGTCATTTCATAGGTCATCAATGACCCTATGAGTTCTTCAAGGGGAAAATTTTTTAGATCCTTAGCCTCTTGAATAGCCATAACTTTTGGATCTCAACTTTTTGGGAGGGATCTTAAGATTTTAGTTACAAGTTTGAAATTAGAAAAACCTTTCCCAAATGCTTTGAGTCCATTGACAACACCCGTAAAATGGGTGTACATGTCTCCGATGGACTCACTTGGTTTCATCCGAAATAATTTATAAGAATGCACCAAGAGGTTAATTTTGGACTCTTTTACTCGGCTAGTGCCTTCATGAGTGATTTCAAGAGAATAACAAATATCAAAAGCCGATTCATAAATCGAAACACGATTAAAGTCATTTTTATCAAGAGCGCAAAATAAGGCATTCATAGTCTTTGCATTAAGAGCAAAAACCTTCTTCTCTGATTCATTTCATTCGTTCATCAGAAAAGAAGATTTTTGAAAGTCATTTTCAACAATATTCCAAAGTTCAAAATCCATGGAAATAAGAAAAATCTTCATGCAAGTCTTCTAATAGGTGTAATCTGATCCATTAAACATAGGCGGACGTATAATTGAATGACCCTCTTGCATGCCAGAATACACTATCTCTCTTAGGTTTTAAATCATATGAGAGTAACCTCGCCCTGAAAACAACTGTTAGGATCTAGAGCAGCACTAAGAGGGGGAGTGAATTAGTGCAGCGAATAAAAATCGTAATTTTAAAATAATTTTGAAAAGGGTTATGCGTTGAGAAGTTTCGGTCTGACGAAAATGATTTCAATAAAGAAAGAGTTTCGAGTGAATACGAAAGAAAGTGGAGAGGAGGTGATCGAGAGATTACAGTTAAGTAAAGATTAAAATGCAGCAATTTAAAACTCACACATCAAGAGAAGTACGCAGTGATGTATAGTGGTTCGGTCAAATGACCTACATCCACTTCCGAAACCTCCTCCGATGAGGTTTCCAACTTCTACTATCAATTCTTCTAGAAGGGGAAGGACCAAGCACCCTTCTTATATACTTTTACAAGTGGTTCACACTCTCTTACAGAACTTTTACAAGTGAGGCTTTGAGAAGTGAACACTCAAGCTTTCAAATACAAGTTTCACTAGAGTTTTGACTTAATTTTTATCACTTCTCAATGTACTTAACCAGCTAAGAAGTAAGGGGTATTTATAGGCTTAATTGGCTTTAGAATTGGAGTCAAAAAGAGTCACATCTCGGATTTCTGAGTGATGGCAGTACCATCGCCTGGCACTGGTGGTACTACCGCCAATTGCCCCTACTATGTTAGTGTACTGGGCGGTACCACCGCTTAGTCTAGCGATACTACCGCCTGACGGGGCCCTCAAACTCTGTGGAAGAGCAGTACCATCGCTTGTCAGGCGGTATCAACGCTGACAGGTAATAATTGTCAACGGTACCACTGTTAACTTGGGGTGGTACCACTGCCCAGACCACCTAGGAACCTATTCCCGGGGTAGTGCTACCGCCTCTGTCTAGTGGTGCCACCGCTGACATGGTTCAACACTACTGAATGGGCCTTAAATCCGGCCTAATTTAATCCAGTTAAGGCCCATTTGGCCCCTACTAGATTGATTATGATTATCACCTAATCCTAACTCTAATTATGTGCTAACTATGAGCCAGTTGGTAATAAGCTTGTAGGATAAATTAAACACTGCACTCCAGGCCCCTATATCAAGTGTTGAATCTCATATTTTGATGATAAAACCAATTGATAGTGTTTATGATTTAATCTGTGTTTTGAGTGACGCAGGTAGCTTCGATCAGGAATAGATAATTGAAATAGAAAGAATCGATGTTAAGCCAGAGGAGAACATATTAGAAGATTGGACATCGAGCCAGAGGATCAATCGATGTATCAACAGAAAGCTTTGAGCCATAGATTTGGGCATCAGGCCAAGAAGAGCGAAATTACACTAAGGATATCGGAGTTGCGGAGGTCAACTGCCGATTGAGCAATAAGCTGCAAGAGAGGATGATGCACCAAAGAATCAAACGAAGCACCAGATGAACCAATGACATGCCGGACAACATTTGATTATGCTTTATAATAATTGTTTAGATCAAAGTTGGATTAAGGTGTAATTGAGTTAGAATTGGGCAACTTAATTAGAGGCTAACTAGGCCCAAGTTTCAGCTGTGTTGAGCCAAGTAAAAGGCCCAAACAGTGACCCAAGAAATGGGTCAAGTGGCGGCACCACTAAAACAGGCGGTGGAATTGCTGATGGGCTCAATCTTCAAGACATAGTCTGTGAGACTATGTCAGGTGGTAGTATCGCCCAGTGTTAGGCGGTGGTACCACCCAACATTGAAAATGGTACTGCGAGTACTTAGAAGACTCAGGATGAGACTGGTTTTGGCTCTAAGTTTAAATCCATTTAGAGCCTATAAATACCTCTCTCATCTCTGGTTAGAATACATAAGCACAAATAACTTAAAAGTGTGAAAACGCTGTGGAGATCATTTGAGAGATCCCCTCCTCTAGTTCTAAGTTTAGAATTCTATTTAAAGAGGAGTGGGTGCTTGTAAAAGTTGTTCTTCTAAATCTGTGAAAAGGAGAAAAGGGTTATAATGGTAGTTAGTCTTTGTTCGTTTGAAAGAAGACTGCTAGTAAAAGCTGGTGGCCTCGACGAAGGAGGAATCAGGAGTGGACGTAGGTCGGATGACCGAACCACTATAAATCTATATGCTCTCTTTCTGTGCTTTATTGTTTACCTTTATTACATTTTTATTTAACTACAAACTGTCTAGTTTCTCTCTACTCTATTACAAATGTTTTCAAAGTTAGACGATTTCTAATACGGCTTCCATCGAATGAAAGCATTTTGAATTGAACAAGTTTTCCGAAATAGAATTGTTTTTACTGTTACACTAATTCATCCCCCCCCCCCTCTTAGTATCGACTACAATCCTAACAGTTAGTATCAGAGCCTCATTATTTCTCATTTGGATTAACACCTAAGAGAAATGGTTCTTTTCGACTTTTAAGAGTATTTTTCTATCATTCATCTTCCCATGTTCAATGGGACAGACTACACTTATTGGAAAACTCGAATGAGAGTTTTCTTGCTTTCTTTGGATTTGGATTTATGAAGCATCACTAAAAATGATTTTTGAACACTCTCTAAACCCATGAATGAATAGAATAATTTTGAGAAAAAATCATTTTCGTTAAATACAAAGGCTATAAATACCTTGTTTTGTACCTTAGACAAAAACGAGTTTAATCAAATTTCTATTTGCGAAACAGCTTATGACATTTGGCATACACTTAAAATCACACACAGAGACACTAGTAGAGTCAAAGACTTGAAAATAAATCTCTTGATGTATGATTTTAAACTTTTTCAAATAGCACCAAGCGAAACTATTGGTGACATGTACACCCGTTTCATGAATGTCGTCAATAGTTTAAAAAGTCTTGGTAAATATTTTTTTAATTTTGAACTTATAAACAAGATTTTAAGATCCATTTCAAAAAGTTGAAATCCAAAAGTAACGACAATACAAGAAGCTAAGGACTTGAATAACTTTTCACTCGAAGAAATTATCGGATCTTTAATGACCTACAAAATGACTTTCTTGACATAATATGAACATGAGAACAACTTTCTAAATAATAGGAAGGATTTGGGACTTCAGACAATAGAATACCATTTGAGTGATAATTCAAGTGATGATGATGATGATGATAATGATGATGATGACCTTGAACTTTTGACTATAAAATTTAAAAACTTCATGAAACAAAAATTAAAGAACAAAAATAAACTTTAAAAAAAGAAGGTGTCAAAGAAGAAGGCACTTAAGGACGAATCAAGTGATGAAGTGGCGAACAACACTTTGACGGCTTTCGACAATAAGGTAAGTGACTCAATCCAATCATTTTTACCTTGCCATGAAGTTACTTAGTGTTTTTCTATGATTTGAATTAGTTTTAAAAAAAATTATTATGCTTTTCTTTCTAGTGATTTTTAAAAATTAAAAATTATTGATCATGATAATTACATATTTTAGAAAAAAATGTTGATCTAATGCTTGTACACTTAGTAAGATTAATTCCATGTATATTTATTATGATGATTTTTGTATCGCTTTCCATTTCAAACATAATGCATGGATTTGGCTTAAAAGATAGAAGTAATCATATGAATTTTGATGATTTTCAATTATTTTTTAGTTTTAAACATAATGCTTGATGATTTTATATTATGCATGAGGATTTGATGACTTGAAATCTTATGTTTTGAAATAATATATTTGGTTTTAATGGTTTTTATGACAAAATTTATTTTTTGATCCTAAACGTTGATGCGTGGTTTTATTAGGCATAAAAAAGACAAAGACATACTTATATGAAATAAATCACTTAAATTAAAACACATAAAATGGGAATGCATTTTCTAAATCTCTATCTTATCGAGTTTTTGTCATAAGAGATCCTTAATAATGAATATATTTTATGCATCTCGTAAAGTATGAAAGTGATTTTGATCATTTGAATTTGAATGAGTTTTATCGAAATCATGATCTTGATTTTTTTTCGAGACTTATAACATCCTTTATGAATCAAGATCTCCTATTGTGTATTCTCATGTCATTCCTCTAAAAGAAGATTTCACAAATGAATCATGGTTCCTATCTTAAATTCTCGAAATTATAACTTTAATTTTATTTATCTTCTATATTATTAAAGAGAAAATCTATCCAAATGAATCATAAGTTATTTTCTCTAGATTTTTCGATACTCAACTTAAGAAAATATGCTTTGATGATTGAAACATTGCATGCATAAATTGATTTTCTCCTATATTTTATTTTACTAAAAAGAATATTTATGAATCATGATCTTGATTTCTCGCAACTATAACTTAAATTTTCTTTTTGAATCAAGATTGTGTCCTTCTCCTTGTCATATACAAAAGAAAAAATTTATCAACATAATTTTAATTGATTATCATAAAAAAAAGGGGGGGGAGAGATTATTGAATCTCGGATTTTGATAATAAACCAATTGATAGTGTTTATGATTTAATTTATATTTTGAATGACGTAGGTAGCTTCGATCAGAAATAGACAATTGAAATAGGAAGAATCAATGTTGGGCAAGAGGAGAACATGTCAGAAGATTGGACATCGAGCCTGAGGATTGGTCAACGTATCGGTAGAAGGCTTCGGGCCATGGATTTGGGCATCGGGCTAGGAAGAGCGAAATTACGCTAAGGAGATCAGAGTTATAAAGGTCAACTACCGATTGGGCAATAGGTCGCAAGAGAAGACAATACGCTAAAGAATCGAACAAAGCACTAGATGAACCAATGACATGCCGGACAAAATTTGATCATGCTTTATAATAATTATCTAGATCAAAGTAGGATTAAGGTATAACTGAGTTAGAATTGGGCCAACTCAATTAGGGTCCAATTGGGCCTAAGTTTGGGCTATGTTGGGTTAAGTAAAAGGCTCAAACAGTGACCTAGAAGTGGGTCAAGCGATGGCACCGCCAGAACAGGCGGTGGAACCACCGATGGCTCAATCTTCAAGACATAATCTTCGAAACTATGTTAGGCGGTGAGACCACCAGATTGGGCGGTGGTACCACCCAACACTAGCAGTGGTACCACCAGTACCCAAAAGACCCAGGATAAGACTAGTTTTGGCTCTAAGTTTGAATCTATTTGGAGCCTATAAATACCTCTCTCATCCCTGGTTAGAATACATAAGCACAAAGAACTTAAAAGTGTGAAAATACTATAGAAATTATTTAAGAGATCCTCTCATCTAGTTCTAAGTTTAGAATTCTGTTTAGAGAGGAGTGAGTGCTTATAAAGGTTGTTCTCCTAAACCTGTGAAAATGAGAAGAGGATTATAAGGGTAGTTAGTCTTCACCCATTTGAAAGAAGACTACAAGTTAAGCCTATGGCCTCGATGAAGGAGGAATCGGGAGTGGACGTAGATTGGATGATTGAACCACTATAAATCGATATGCTCTCTTTTTGTGCTTTGTTGTTTACCTTTATTGCCTTTTTATTTAACTGCAAACTACTCTACTTACTCTCTACTCTCTTACAAATATTTTTGAAGTTAGACGATTTCCGATACGGCTTCCATTGAACAAAAGCATTTTGAATCGAACGAGTTTTCCGAAATAGAATCGATTTTACCGCTGCACTAATTCACTCCCCCCCCCCTCTTAGTACCAACTGCGCTCCTAACACCAAGGGCCCCAAAACATGCTTAGGGGGGGAGAGACAAATGATAAAGAATATATTAATTATCAATTAATATCTTATATTTAAGCATCATATGAAAGCTATCTGGAAGGAAAAAGATTCACGTCACCCTTGCCTGTTTGCCATTTGGACAAAAGTTCAAGGCAGGTCATTCGGAGCTGTCTTCCCCCTACCGCCATGCGGACAAAACGCCAATAGGGGAACATTGAAGCAATTACAGGTTATCCCCTCCAAAGCCAGGTATAAAAGATAATCCCTAGCGCTACGTTAGGGGGCTCTCTTTTCCAAAAAAAATTCATACTTATTAAATCGTTAATGACTAACTTGAGTGTCGAAGGAATTGGATCGAGAAACTTCTCCCGATATTAGTTTTAGTACATGCGATACTTCGAAAGCTTGACATTTTTACCTCAGAGCCACTTTGAACACTCTTGTGCTTTCAAGCTTGGACCACGTTGGATTGACTTACATGTCGATGATAATTTCCCCTAATAGCAATATTTTATTAAGGATTCAATGAGTCAGAATATATTGAATAGCTTGGCCCACAACTTAAACATCTTAAGATTCTATAGTATCTATTATCTATTTAAATCCTAATCAATTCCACTAGAACTCCAAATTTTTAGGAAAATAAATTTTACCAGAGCTAATAGACAAAAAATTGAAGAAAAAGATATGGCCATAAGAGTTAGGTGACTTAAACCAAGTCTCAAATGGGCAAAGTAATTCATGTCAAGCTATGGTTTGAGTAAACCAAGATAAGTTCCCATAACAAAATATATGTAAATGAGTGAATTGCTCAGTAAAAATTAATAAGTTCGAACTCTCAAGAATAAGAAAAGTGAACAATTTTGAACTCTAAAGAGTAAGGAAACTAAGGTTAATAATTAATCTACACATGAAAGAAGAAGATTTTGGAAATAATATTGCATGAGTGTTGAAAATCCATAATGGATAATTGTGGATGAGTTTGAACTCTCGAGATTAAAGAAAAAAATGATCTATGAATATTAGAAACAATATTCATGTGTCACTTGAAAGTAAGGATCAATTATTAACCGGAAATATTTTGAAATAGTGCTCAACCGTAATATGAAATTTAAGATGCATTAAGGAATAGTTTTGCATTTGAAAAAGCTAGGTAAAACATGATAAATATGGCTCATAATTTAATAGTTTAAACTTTTAAATTAAACTGGTGTCCGCCACCTGTCGACTCTGATCAATTCAACTAGGACTCGAGAAATTCTAACAATATCGTGTATAACATGATCAGTCGTAGATGTCAATGCAAGTTAAACATGCAACAATTCTGTTTAGGTGTTTTTGGTGGGTTAATGAGTATTAGGTGGAATCATTTGGGACTTGGATTTAGGCTAATCCCCGTTCATTTCTCTTGATAACCTAGTGTTTATCTGGCTTTAATCTGCAATCGACCTGGTTTTTTAACAATTTCCACAAAATATGTAAGAAATACTAATAGGTTGTATTAACAAAAAGTCGTAGAATATGGCTGATTTGAAATTAACCCACCAGAAGAAGAAGAAAAGAAGAAGAAGAAGAAGAAGAAGAAGAAGAAGAAGAAGCGGGGTAACATGCAGACCAAGGTACCTTGAAGGTGCCATTGACGTTGGAGTCCCTACTCCATTCCAGCTCGAGCTTCTTCGCCGCCGCCTGGTAGCTCGCCTTCAGGGCGTCGCCCCGGTCGAGTTTCCGCGACACCACCAAGTCCCACGTATTGGCGGCCACGTAGTAGGTCGGCTCCACCATCGTCTTCTGCCGCTCACCATGGTGGTACGTGTACTTCAACTTGCACTCCGTCCCCACCACGTGGTGCACTGCCATCTTGTTGTCCTCGTTGAACTCCACCGACCCGTTCACCTCCGTTCGCCTCTCCTGCAGAGCGTGGCTGTACGTCATCCTCACCGTCTTCTCCATCAACTTGATGGAGTTCATGAACTTGAACTTCGCCTTTGGAAGATCATCCTTCTGATCCGTGCCAGCCTGCACGACGCGAAACGAGTCCTAAGGCCACCTAGAACTCTGCGTGCATGGCGTGATGAGGGGGAGATTGATGACCGTTTTGGGGGAATAATCGATGGAGAAGGAGTTGAGCTTCTGGAGGGAGAAGGAGAGGGTCGGGGGGGAGCGGGCGGCGGCGCCGAGCACGAGAGCGTTGGCGACGGTGGCCCGGAGACTGGCGTCGCCGAACTTGGCGTTGATGGAGAGGGCGGTGGTGGCTTTGCCGTCGTCCTTGCCGGTCTCGTACTTGCCTGTCAGTGTGGCCTTCATCATCACGAGCCACAAAAGTGTGCCTTGCGAAGGTGGATAGAGGAGGAAGGGAGGCCTGACGGGGATAGCGTTTGGTCACCCAGTGAAGCTGGAATCGCTTCCAGATGTCAATTTGGAATATCTTTTTTTCTCCTTTTTTTTCTATTTTTTCTAATAATTCATTTTACTCATCTGATTTTCTGATATATATATATATATACATATTCCTGTAAAACTCAAAATTATGTAAATATATATGCATATATTAATACTCTTGTAGGCTGATAGAGTATATATATCTTGAAATTCTAATTGATGCCATTTATAAATTTCATTAAAACTATTATGATGGTGAATCAAATTTAAATTTATTAAAATATTTATTTATTTTAAAAAAAAACAAATACAGAGAATGTTGAATGAAAGGAACATATAGGTCAAAACACATAGGAACATTTTTAAGTTTAGATGAGATAGAAATCCTCTTCTTTGATTATTATTATTATTATTATTATTATTATTATTATTATTATTATTATTATTATTATTATTATTATTATTATTATTATTATTATTATTATTATTATTATTATTATTATTATTATTATTATTATTATTATTATTATTATTATTATTATTATTATTATTATTATTATTATTATTATTATTATTATTATTATTATTATTATTATTATTATTATTATTATTATTATTATTATTATTATTATTATTATTATTATTATTATTATTATTATTATTATTATTATTATTATTATTATTATTATTATTATTATTATTATTATTATTATTATTATTATTATTATTATTATTATTATTATTATTATTATTATTATTATTATTATTATTATTATTATTATTATTATTATTATTATTATTATTATTATTATTATTATTATTATTATTATTATTATTATTATTATTATTATTATTATTATTTATTATTATTATTATTATTATTATTATTATTATTATTATTATTATTATTATTTGGGAATCGCCTGTAGAGGGTGGCAGCGAAGATAAGAATCTGTTTTTAATTTTCTCTTGTGTTTTCTTGTCTTTTTCTTTTCTTTCTTTGGATAGTTATTCTTTCTCCTTTTTTATTTGTTTTTTTTTTTCTCCTCCCTTTGTGAAGTTAGCCACATTCTTTGTGTGTCCGTGGAAGGAATCATGATGTGCTGATTTCTATTTCAACTATCATTTAAGAAAGAGATAATTGGCATGAAATATTATTTATTTACATGCATACATGCAACAATGAGTTGAATTTTTTTACTTTGGATCACACAACAGTATTATCTTCAAAACAACCATTTTCATAATTGTTTTGTGGTTGGACTGCATTCACATTATACATACAATATGCAGGAATTTGTGGACTTGGAATGTACCAAGATACCATTGATTTGCAAGTACATGTGGACTTCATCCTATATTTTCTGTGTAGTAACTTGCAAGGTGGATTAGGAATATAGTGTCTGTTTTTTATAAAATACATATATGGATCATATCAATGAATAGATTTATTTCCATGTATGTCTTCAATTAGACATGGGGGATGAGTAATAGTAGATTCTTTTCTGATAAAAAGATTAGAAACTGATAATAATGATAAGCTAACAGAGAAAAAACATAATCACTTTGGGTCAAGAAGAGAAATTAGGATGAAGGCCTCACGCCTTCATATATCTAGCACTTGTATGATGGAATCAGTACGAGGAAATAACTTAATTTAGTGATTCATCTTATGATGATGGATTAAAATGTTTTAATATCTTCTTGTAGGCTCAATTACAAAGGAAAAAAAATAGAAATATGAAAAATTATAATTACATTAAATTTCACAAAAGAAGATAATATTGTTAACTTGATTTGAAGAATTTTTTTTCTTTTTAATATTCTTAATTGATAGATTTTCAAAGAGAGATTTTTAAGATCTTAAATCAAAATTTTTATCTTGAATGAAGACCATATTTGATTTCTTCTTTTTTATTTCTTTTGTATTTATTTTCTTTCCCTCCTCTTAGTGTAGATAACTTATTATGATATGATAAGTACCTCTAAACTAATTAAATTTATTCATACGCTTTTGACTAAATCAAAAACTCTAATATTAAAATTGATATCCAACTAATAGATTTTTTTAATAATAGAGTACTAGAAAGAAATAAAGAGAATGATAACAATGACCAAATAATAATAATAATAATGAGTAGACGATGAAAGGGGCATACCTCCACAAGTCTTACATATAAATTTGGGGTGATTGAATCGGATAAAAAATCAAATAGAATCGGAACTGAATTTGAATTGTCGGTTCAAAATCAGTTTGGTTTAAATTGGTTCACCAATTATTTTATTTTAAAAACTATAAACGATTTTGACTTTAAATATTTTTTCTGGGTTCAGTTAATTAGTTTAAATTGAATCAAATAGAGTTTAATTTAAAAGATATTGATTCGATTGAGTTTACTGTCCTAAGTCATTAACATATTCAAACCAATTAATCAAAACAACCTAATAACCTAATTTTATAAATGATATAGGCTTAATTTCATAAATCTTACTGTGTCATCCAATTAGATTAAGATTTTGATTCAATTCAATTGAATTAAATCAGTTTACTTATAATTATTTAAAATTATAAAGTAGTTAATTGCTTAACTAAATCAGATTAGTTAATTTTGAAATAAGTCGGTGTGGTAGATCCAATAGACTATCTTGGACAAAACCGAGCCAACAAAATAATTCGATTTAAATCGATTTAACACCTCGAACATAAATGATAGAATCATGAAATCAGACTATCAGCTTCACCACTCATATATAATTTAAGAAAAAAATCTCATTTCATTAAATAATATATTATAATATTCTAGTTCCTTTTATAGGTTCAAATAAAAAAATATATAAAAAATTATAATTATATCAAATCAGATACATAATTTACTTTGGAAGATAATATTATGAATTGATGTAGAAATAATTTGTTTGATATTCTTATTGATATACTTCCAAAAATAAAAATTTTAAGATCTTCAAAATTATAATCTCAATGAAAATCGAATTTGATTTCTTTTCTGTTTTCTGTATTTGTTTTCTTTTTTTTTCCCTCCTTAAGTGGATATTGTTATATGACAACAACTTATAACGTATACAAAATATGTTTCAACTAATTAAATTTATTTAACAAGAGATAAAGTAAATAGTTTTTGCATGAATGGTACTACGATCAAAAGATTAGCTTACATACTCTAATTCCATTAGTTAAATAATCAACATAAACACATAGAATATACTAGAAGAATTTTATGCTATAAGAGTTCCAAGGTTTCTTTTTCTTCAAAACATCATGCAGATTATATTTTCGATGAAGGAATGATGTAACTAAGGAGATGCAACTAAAGTAGATATACTGTATTGAGTAGCCTAGTGCAAGACCAAGTTGTGTTTATGCTTATAAAGCACAAATTGTTTCGGAATACTTACGTGATTCTTGCAGATACATTTACTATGAACAAGTTATGTTAATGTCTATGAAGCACAAATTATTTCGATGCTTATAGCTACAGTTACTAACGAATAGTAGAAATTGTAATTGCACTCTGTTTTACTCCTAACGAGTCATTAATGGGTTTATCAAACCTTTTATCCAAAAGAAACCCAACAGTCCGAGGTACATGTAGCCGACGATAAGCAGCCTTATGTTTATCCTAGGACGCGATTGGTTGCTCGATGGGTCTCCGGAGTTGGTCCTGATTCCCCGGGGCGTCACGAGCACGCCGTCGGCAATTTTTTTTGATGTCGAAGGTCTTGCTTCGCAAGCCATTACAGCACCGCCTTCGAGTCAAAGATTGTACTTTGACTACCAGCATGACGGCGTCATCTCAAACGTCACCCTTTTCCCCGCGGCCGCCTCAATGATATACAAACCAAAATAGTCAACTGCCCCCATCCTTGGATGCCGTTCACGCCTCTCCAACATTCGTTGCGATCTCGCACTTGCGGAAACTAATCTTCGATCGTGCGATTTCAATCTGACGGTCCTAATATGTTCCTTGTTGGGCGTGCCAAGTCGGCCGGGGCGATCCCCGGTTTGGCTCACCAGGTCTCCATCCAGCATCGCCAGTAAATTGGAGCTTGCCATTCGTCAGAAGCTGATTGCGGTCGAGATGTACCGTGGCGCCGCCAATGAGAAATGGTCTTTTCCTCAACGATGGCTCGGACAAAACACGGGAATTGCACCCGTTGCTCCACTCGGGATCAAGGAGAAACAACGAGCGACCCACTTGACTTCCGATTGTGGGAAGCTAAGAGAATCGTGGGTCCCATTTTTGTTTCGTCCAATCAAAAGGTAGGCATAAGTCTTTAACGGGTACATAAAGCATCACTCCTCATCTCTATGGATCAGCCTGACATGTCCAAATTAAGGCAATTACAATATTCTTAACCATTTACTATTATTAATAGATAATAATTACTGTTGCAATAATTATTATTTTTAGGAGGATTAACTTTCTCTCCATTTTCCTCGAATCTTCCGTGTTCTCTCGATTGCATCATCCATTCTCTCACCACACCACAGCTTTACGCACACACACACATATATATATATATATATAGTCCCATCACTCGCATCCCCTTCGCAATTCTCCGTTTACTCTTAGAGCAGATCGATAGAAATGCCTTGCGAGGTGATGGCCGCCTGCGTCCAGAGCTGCTGCACCAAGTCCGCCATGATCAAATCCGTCGCCTTTGACGCTACCCGATCTCTCATCCACGGGACCGGTCTCTGCCAGCTCATGGTCGACCTCTCCCTCGTCGACGAGGTGTGGTGCAGGATACAGGAAGAGGCGCGAGCAGTCGCCGAGGAGGAGCCCCTCCTCCACAAGCTCTACGACGACCTCGTCCTCTCTCATGAAACATTAGAATCCGCTCTCTCCGCCAACCTCGCCAGCAAGCTGGCCGTACCCGCCCTCCTCTCCACCAGCGTCCTCCGGGATCTATTCTCCGCAGTTCTCGGGAACGACTCTGAGATCCGACGGGCCATCCGCGTCGACGTCCGCGCCTTTAGGAACCGTGACCCGGCTTGCGATAAGATGGTACATTGCTTCCTCTACTACAAGGGCTTCTTGGCGCTGCAGGTGCACCGGGTGGCCCACCGACTTTGGATCGAGGGTCGTAGGTCGGTGGCACTACTGCTGCAGAGTCGCGCGTCAGAGGCCTTCGCGGTAGACATCCACCCGGGGGCTCAGATCGGGGCCGGCGTTTTATTGGACCACGCCACTGGTTTGGTGATCGGTGAGACGGCGGTGGTCGGAGATGACGTCTCGTTCCTGCACGGTGTCACGTTGGGCGGCACCGGAAAGGAGATCGGCGATCGGCATCCGAAGATCGGCGATGGGGTGCTGATCGGCGCTGGGACACAAGTGCTGGGAAATGTGAGGATCGGGGAAGGGGCCAAAATCGGGGCCGGGTCGGTGGTGCTGAAGCCGGTGCCGCCGAGGACAACAGCAGTGGGAAACCCAGCAAGACTGATCGGCGGCGAGGGGAAGCCGGTCCGTTTGGAGAGCCGAGCCGGCCTGACCATGGACCACACTTCTCGGTTGCTGTGATCATCATCATTAACAGTGTAATTGTCGAGTGCACTGAGGAAGGAGCTCAGCTCAATTTGTTTTGAGCCGTCTCTCTTTCTCTCTTCCTTTCCCTTATTTCCTTCATATAATATGGTTCAGAAACAAGCAAGAAACAAGGTTTTTGCGGGTACCCTTTTCCCTTATTTTACTTGCATCAAAAGGGAGCTTCTTTAATCTTTTTTGTCTCTGTCTCTGTGTCTGGTTTGCTCCATGGTTGATGATAACTGCAGAAAGCATCTGGTGAGGGGATATGCTTCTGTTGTGCAGCAGTGGCTGCTGCATGAGATGGAATGGACAAGGAACAGTCTCGCTTCCTATATTTTATTGCGGTCTCGGAAGAAACCCCTTACAAGATACTGTCTCTTGGTCTCATCTCGCATTGTTTTGATCGGAAAGCTTGCACGCCATCTTTTGGAGAATTCAGACTAGGCTTGAATGAGCGCCTCTTGCTTTCGCACACTTCATAGCGGCGCCCACATTCACTCCACGGATTCATGGATGTTGCTGTGCCACCTTTTGCTTTGACGACCAATGGAAGGCAGCACCCTAACGTGGCACCTTCTCATGCTCAATCTAAAAGAAACCCACATGTATCAATAAGATTTCAAAGTACTAAGCTTCCTTGTGCGTCAATTAAGTGTGGTCATTGAGTAGGAAAAAAAATGTTTTTAATTAAAATAAAAATATTTAAATATTCATTTTACTATATCCTTCTCTACCTCTCATCGTATTATTAAAATTAATTATCTCACCTCTTCTAATCACATCATCTATAAATCTTAATTCATCTTATTCGCTCACTTGCACTGCCCCTTATCTCCTCTTGCTTTATTCGCCCAGTTTTGGGACCAAAGACAGGTAGATGGTGCCGCCAGAGAAGATATGGTTAGATAACGTAGGATAAGCATAAGCACCAACGTTACCATTACTTTTGTCATTATCACCAATACCATCATCGCCAAAGATATTATCCCTACATGATTAAATGAACGTCCTCATTCCCATCACTTTCCTAAGATCTCACGTCTTCTCTAAAACATCCCTAATTTCATTTTCTTTGGAGAACAAAAAGCCAATAACTCAAAGCCCTTTTTCTTGTTTTTTTATTTCCTGCCCAGCCGCAAAGAAAACATAATATGGTAGAAGAAGAAGAAATTTGAAAGATTCTACAAGACCATTGAATAGATATAGAGGTTTTCATCAAATTTGCTTATGCTCCTCTCATGTACAAGAATCTTCCCATGAGTTTAAGGTGAAATTAGCCAGCACAAGATAATGGATTCTACCTTAATGTTGTTCCACGTGCAATAGATGAGATGAGACCTTGCAAACCCCAGCGAGTGTTGTTAATGCCACATCCTTGTAGCAGGCCACCAGCTCAGCATCAGTATGTAGGTCAACCTGCACCTTCTCACAGACCTTGCCGATCTTGGAACTCAAAATGGTGTCAGGCTCACCATGGTGTCAGTACCTAGGAAACGCCACTCACTCTCTCACTACAGCTGATGCAGGTGGGTCAACCAATTCCACCTGTAATTTAATTACCATGCTAGCATATCGTAGTCAACCTGAAATACCAATTTTCTAAGTTGTAATTAGGAAAGCAGATTATTTGAGCTATAAATAACTCATTTAAAATCCAGAAGCAGAAAGATGAAGGCTATTAGGTCAATCTTAAACATTGTACAATACATCATTAGAAGATAATGTTTTAGAAACTTTTTATGATGATAATAAATTAAGTTCCCAACAATATTGTTGTACTCTTAGGACACCTAGCCTGACCAAAAAAAACTTCTAAAACTGTTCCCTAAATTTGACTCTGATAATCCTGGGAAAGAAATAAGAACCAATTCTTAAAAGTAATCATTTTCATCAATTTGCTATCAATCAACACAAAAAGTCATCTGAAATCTATTGACTGACAAAACCCTACTCCATAAATAAATAAATTGATGAAGATCCACATTGGGGCTTTTCCTCCACAACTAATATGCTTGAAGAGTAGAACTCATATGTCTGGCAAATGCTATCTTTGACTATATTTGATGTCCACAACTTTTTTCCATGATCAATAGCCTGACAAGTAGAGCTTCAACCAATCGTGTGATTCAATGTCCTCATGCTAATTGTCATCCACCAATCTATAAAGGCAAATTGAAGACCTGGCATGTTATATATTAAAATATTTCTATAATTGCCATGTTTTATCGAAACATTTCAATGCACCTTAAGATATGTTGATGTGCCAAATATCCTGTCTTCCATTGCTTTTAATCATCATGGAGGTGAACTAAACACCGTGGATCTTCAAACAGGTCATTTCATATATTAAAAGCATAAGTAACAAAGGGAAAGCCAAAGAAGTCGTTCGAAATAAGCATAAACCTATGAAACCTGCTTTCAAATTTTTGGATCAACACCCCAACAGTTTCCCATATTTGATAACAAGAATTCTTGAGCTAACGGCCACATGTGAACACGTGAAAGGTATTGTATGTGTTTGTTGAGTTTGTACTGAAACATGTCTAAGCCAATGTTTGCCTTATGCTGATCATCATAGAGGAATGTCGGCCAATATCGTACAATGTCATGCTATCCATAGAGGCATCAGCATATGACCTTATCCATAATTATCCTTGTTTGAGGACAGCAAAACTGGACTTGTTTTTATGGAACCAAAAGCTCAACACTAATAACCTGCACTCAAACCTGTTAAGCTATGCTGTTAAGGTTCATTCAACAAGTTCCTCGGGAGGAAGACAAGGTAAGAACTAAGAGACATGCCAATACAGAATTCCAACTTGAGTCCCGGGATCTGCCAAACCCAATCTGACTGAGCCAATCAGAATCAGAAGTGGTTGAGTCTGATCTTGAGTAGCCCAACTACATGGGGAATTTTCAGGACTCAGAATTAAACAGAGGAGCAACGTCCTTATTTTTGGTCTACTATGGGCAATCCTGCCGATACCAACAAACTTCTGCTCGATCTTTATTCTGGCAAATTCCAGAGTTTTGTCTATAAGTATAAGCCACTTGCACCAATTGCTTGCTGATTTCCAAATATTGTAAAATAAAACAACTGATAAAAAAATCCACTTAAACTTAAATCCTTAGACCATTTCCAATCCTATGAACCTTGATGTAGAAGGCTCTCTATGAGAAACTATAAATCTCCAATCTTAGAAAAGGAGAATTCTGGTAAGCCCTAGGAGAAAAAGGATTCAGAAAAATGATCTTTTGAGGGCACAAAAAGTAAGCAATGGCTATTTAGAACTTAAAAATCAAATTCGCTGCAACTAAGTTCATTTTATATTATAAACGGGCTGCCAGAAGTATATAAGCTTAAATTACTTTAAAACATCATCCAATAAACTTATTACCATCACTAATAACTACGAATTTTAGTGCTAATCAGCGGGAAAATTACTGATTAAGAAATATATAACAAAGATTATTGGGAAGGTACAGACTTGTCACAAGTCTCCCTGGAAGAGCAATTCTCCTCCACAGCCTGTCTCCGCAGTGATCCGGTTCGCTTCCATCCCACACATCCATACTGCATTATACCCTCGCGTCCAGCAATATCAAGCAAGCACATCCCCTTTCAAAACGACTTAATCCAAAATTAGAAAAAGGTCTTATATTTCATTCTCATAAGACAAAAAGTCCTGAAAGAATCATTGTTTAGAACGAGAAAAAAAGAAGAAAACATAAAATTGGATGGGAAAATGACATCCAAGGGTACCTCCGGACGTTGTCGACATTGGGAAGGGAGCGGCGGTGGTGACGAGGATGTTACGGTAGTAATGCAAAGGAAGGCTGGCGGAATTCTCCCCCGACGTGTCCCCCATCGCCAACTCAATCGAGACGAAACAGAGGTGAGACTAATTAGGTCCGCCGAGGGTTTTGTCCACGTTTCCATAGGGATTTCGAAGTAATTGACCGACATTCGTCCGGCAGCCGAGCAAGAGGAAGAAATCGCACATGACCGTTTAGATTGCCTTAAGATGCGCAAAAAGAAATCCAACGGTGAATAGAAAATTATTACAAGGAATGCATGCCCCGACGATTAAAATGTGGAACAACTTGCAATGGATATCGAGCTTTTTATTCACACAACCCCCACATTTTAACATATATACGTATATAATGGTTTCATTATTTCATTAATATTTATTCTATCAACATAGGAGTAATCCCCTGAAAAAGAGTGGGAAGACTTGTTAGCTCACCAACAGCTGATTACCGCATCATCAGATCAGCAGAAACAATTGATTTCGTACTGAGCAATTCACTGATAGGCTATTCACTTGCTGTTCTACTGGTGACAGCTACTGTTGAGACAGGATGAAGACGACTGAGAAGACGTTTCTCGGGAATATATATAGATATATATTTGGTGTGCTTTGCTTATTTCTAAGCTTAAAATGTTTAGTAAAATGCTATATCCAGCTGTCTGTATTAGCTGAAGTCTACAAACTGATGCACTAGTGTTTCTGGAGCTGGATGCACTTGATCTTGATCCGATGAATGAATCCTTTTTTCTGCTAAAAAGCGATATGCTATGTTAGTGACGACGCAGCGAATGCTCACCATAGAAACCACTATTAGATTTGTGATTACTGTTCGGAACGAAAAGAACACAGTTACAACCAACAAACCAGGAAAGAAGAGACTGACAACCCAGCATACATGTTATAGGTGAAGAGACTGTGTGTAGGTGGCAGTGTGAGTGATCGCTTATCCAGGAAGCGATTCTGTCTTACTGCATTAATTCACATAAAATGTCGATCCAGGATGATGCAAGAATAAATTTGTAACAGGTCCTTTTCTTTTGAGAGGTTTGGAAGATGGACTCTTCTCCAGCTTCCACGTCTTCTTCCAATTCTAAAATCTGATCAAACATTTGTTTGGTTACAGAGGAAAAAAATTAAACATATTTGTTTTATTTTATTTTACAGGTGCTTGCATCAGCATGGGAGCACCAACAGCAGCGAGCCCAATCTAAGCAAAATTCTGTTAGATCAGAAATTAAGCTAGATACATCTGATCAAAATAAATTGACAATAAATTTAATGCATGTTAGAAAAAGAGTTAAAAAAGAAAGAACCTGGAATATTTTGAGTTTTATCTCTTGTTTCCAATATATTGGTTTGTTGCCTCCAATACCTCATGAGTTGTTATTAATATGGGAGCAGTTTCAAGCTCTTATGTCTGCTAAGTTTTTATACCTTGCCCCTGGAGTCATTAGGAATAGCTAGTTTCATAGCAGTTGATGCAGCCGTTCTTTGTCATGCTTCTTTTTGTTTGGAGTACCACTATAATCTTCACATCCCCTTCCTTATTTTGCTTGTTCTCTGAAATAGTCCTTTGGATGGTCCTGATTTTCCATTTGCCATGGAATCAAATTCATCAAAACAGATTTTGGGATGAGTTGCAACATCGTCTCTAGGATGATGGATTAACAATAAGCAAATAAGAGCATTATAACTTAAAACAGGACTGTATCATCATTAATGAATCAGCATGCCTAAGTGCCAAAAATATGCCATGGATATTTAATTTTGGAAGAGAGAAAAGAAGAGAAAAATATGTGAGAATTTGAATGTCTAAAGAAAAATATAAGAACTTTTCATGCTTGACACAGTTAGCTCTACCACTGATTATTAATTTTCCAAAAATTAAAAGAATGCGGTACATTTTATGATATTAAATGAATAAATGTGTTCCGCTGTTGGAGAAAGGAACAGAACCAAAACTTGCCAAGTAAAACTTTTTCTCCTACTAAAGCAAAAGCTAAATAAAGCAAAAGCTAAGTAAGCAAACAAGTCATTATCTTAAGGAAACAAATAAGATACAGTCAAACACAGCAAATTTTATTATAAAAAAAGGTTTGTTTTGACGTGAAAAACACACGGACTGAAGTCCACACTGCAAACTTCCACTATATTGAAGAGCAACCTTGTAATGACGTCTTCTTTAGTCAAACCAGACAATAACCTCGGCAATTACCATCAGAATAATGCAGTCTTGAAATATTAGTATATCCATGGCCATCACCATTATTATGATGGAACCAGATTAGGAGAAGAAAATGGACAGATCTCATAAAGATGGGCTGTAAAATATCATACAAAAGGCCACTGTAAAGAACTCCAGTCCCCCACATGTTGGGACCTAAAATCGTGTAGACTATCAAGGTGGAAAATAAGGTCATTCACATCAATTGTTAGCTGGTGGCTTTTCTGGGCTTCTTTTCTGCGTAGTCCTCAGAATATGATTCCCACATTACCATTCACATTATACTATCTGAGCGATAATTTATTCATATCAGTGTTATGAAAAGACACTAGAGCGAAATGAGATGCTTGTCAATATAAAAATTGTATTAAAAAATATATATTTTGTGGGAGGGGTTATAGAGCTTTAAAGAAAAATTTGCATTTATTTTTTATTGATTTAGAGAAGGCCCATGATGGCATTCCTAAAGATTTATTATGGTGGTTTTAGAAAAAAAAAAAGTATATCCACTAATTATATTGATATTATTAAGGTTATGTATGATAATTTAACTACTAATGTTAGAAGTGTAAGGAGTGTGCTTAGTGAGTTTCCTATTAGCATAAAATTATTTTAAGAATCTGCCTAAGTCCCTATCTTTTCACATTGATAATGAATGAATTTATTAGTCATTTACAAAATAAACCTCCTTGGAGTATATTATTTGTCGATGATATTGACTTAGTTGTTGAGAGCCTCAAGAAATTAATTATAAATTTAAGTTATGGAGGCAATATTTAGATTTAGGAGTTTTAAATTAAATAGGACTAAAATTAAATATATGAGATATAATTTTAGTAACTCTAAAAATAAAAAGAGGATATAGTTAAGTTGGATAAACATGAAGTTCCTTTAAGCAAAAATTTTAGATTTTTTAAATCAATTATTCAACAAGATGAAGAGATTAATAAAGATATTATCCATAGAATAAAATCAAGATGGTTAAAATGGTAAAGGGGCATCAAGAGTCTTGTGTGATCATTAGATGCATTTGAGATTAAAAGAAAAATTTTATAAGATAGTTGTAAGAACAACAATGCTTTATAGATCCGAGTGTTGAATAGCTAAGAAATTACATATACAAAAAATTTATATTACTATGATAAGAATATTAAGGTGTATGTGGAGTTATTAGGAAAGATAAGAAGAAAAAAAAAATTCGTAAACAACTAGGTATTCTTTCAATAGACAATAACATAAGAAAATTATTTAAAATGATTTGAACATGTGCTTAGGAGACCTAAGAATATGATAGTTAGAAAAGGTAAAATAATTACGTTAGTGGCATAAGAGGTAAAGGAAGCCCTAACAAGACTTTAATAAAAAACTATAAATAAAGTTTTAAATACTCTCAACTAAATATATGACTTTTTATAGAATTCAATGATGGAAAAAGATCTATGTAGCTGACCCCAAATAGTGGGACTTACGACTTTGTTATTGATGATATGTTGTTTAGGGTGGTCTAATACCAGTAAAAGATCGGAGGGATGATGAGGGTAGCTTGAGAGCTCTTCTCAAGCGGATTTGGTTCAAGAACTCACCCTAAGCTTAGGCTCAAGAGCGTGCTTGGAATATTCCTAGTTAAAAATAACCCATTGGAACCCAAACGAGGTGCTCGAATCTCGCCTCACCCAAGTGCCTAAATGAACGCCAACCATTATTCCTATACAAAAAACCAAAAGTTGCCTATACAAATGAATAAATCTTGGGATTCTTCCACTACAACAACTTCTTAAGTTCATAACTAATAGACTATAAATACTTGATAAAGTAACTAAACCAATAAAGCAGTTGGCACCCAGTATAATCCACACCACATATAATTTAAACTTTTGGTGCAAAAGTGGTGCATGGACCAACCACGCTGACAATTCCAAGCAGGTCAGCCCAAATCTTAGGTACTCAATTTTGTTTAAGTTTAATATTGGGATAGTTCCATACCCAACCAGTCCAATAGTTTAAGCATCTCAGTTCAAGGTTATCAACAGATTTGGGGAGCGCTTGAGAACACATTTGAAATGTACATTGAGGGTTCAATACACATTTCAAATCTGAATTGGTGTTTAGATTTTTTTTTTCAAATTGCATTTGGCTTGGATGATGTATTACCAATGCTTAAACACTAATGCTACCTTTGAATAGCATTAACATTTCAGCATTTGTGGAATACTAATGAAATTTTCAAAGTTTTCAAAGTACTCTATGACATTCTCCAAAATCCACTATATAATAGGAACCATAACCCTATGATATTTTCTTAATGTAATGACATGATTTAGTAAGAAACCAATATATTTGTCTTCTATAAGGTAAAATTGTATTTATTTATTTTCAAATATTATTTTACATTCATTTATATGATTATTTATTTATTATATATCTAGGCCATATGATTTTTTTTTGCAAGATTACATTTATTTATTTACTTATTAATTTAAATAAAAATATGTATTCGCTTTTGAATAAATATTAAAAATGATACAAGGGTGAATTTATCACATAATATTCAATGAATTTTTGAAATATAATTTTATCAAACAACACTTATGTCAATGCATATTTAAAATGTAATTTTCATATAATTTTTACCAAACACTCAAACCGTTTCATAACCACATATTTACTCAAATCTCTTTCTCCAAATGCACATTAAAAATACATATATATTCCCTAACGTACACTTGGTCCTCTACTTCATATATCAATAAGACGAAAAGGATTCTTGCACAAGACAAAAACAGAATAAAAACAAAATGACACAAAAGATGCTAGAAGAAGAATAAACAAACAAAAGAAAACAATGTTGCAAATGAATTCCCCCCTTTCCAGTCTCTGCATGGAGAGTCTAAAGTTTGGCTCTTCTATTATTTGTTCTTTTTTCTTTTGCAATATCTTATTAGGAAGTTATCTTGTTGTCTTTGGTTGACACAGTAGCAAAAAAATTAGATGAAACACCTTTTTAAGGAGGATATTAGTCATAGTTAATGAATTACTACATAATAGAGGCTAAAGATCCTAAAATAACCTTTATCACATATTTGATTGGAGGCTTGAATACAAAATGTAAAATTATGTTGTTGTATCAGCTAGCAACCATATAATCACATCATTTCACACTTTATCAATGAGTCTTATTGAAATATTTTATAGTCAAGAAGAATATACTTTTGAAGTGAACACTTCAATGTACATCTTTATTGTCTAAATAAGTAATCCATCTTTCACAAGGATGGTGACATGCACTAAAATATTATCATTTGACAAACAAATGGGATAACATAATCATCATTGTAAAAAATCTTATTTTAAATTGGAGTTAAATACTACCTTAAAATTGTTTGGATTTCTGGTTAAGAACTTCCGAGTTGCTTCTGCATTTGCTCGAGCCTCCCATTGGCATACTTCAGTCATTCTCTGAAGGAAATATCCTGGAAGTTGTACTTGGTAAGTTGAAACAAGAAAAAAAGTAATATAATCTACTAAAAGATGATACTAGCATTTTTTTTCAAGTTACAGATACCTTTTGTTCCATCCCACTAATGACAAATATGTATTCAGCTGAAAAGTTGATTCTCATGAGAAATAACAGAATGATTACTGCAGAATTAATTTGTCTGAATCTGAAACTCACTTCACTTGGCTGACCATCAATTCAGCAGCTCACCTGAACAATGCCTCAATATAATCTACTAAAAGATGATTTTAGCATTTTTTTTCCAAGTTACAGATACCTTTTGTTCCATCCCACTAATGACAAATATGTATTCAGCTGAAAAGTTGATTCTCATGAGAAATAACAGAATGATTACTGCAGAATTAATTTGTCTGAATCTGAAACTCACTTCACTTGGCTGACCATCAATTCAGCAGCTCACCTGAACAATGCCTCAATATTCAACAGCTGAACAAGAAATTAGTCTTGGGTCTCCAGTATCTCAACTATTGAAGTTTTTGATGATTTGTCTTCCACAGACAATTCTCTGGCCAGAATAGCATGAGTATGTAAAGTGGGCTTGCAACCCTTAGCATCCATTATCTGGAGAAACTCTGTGCATAGAGTTGGTTTGCGTCCCTTTATAAGTCCATCAATTAGTATTGTCCAAACAACTTCATCAGGGCTCCAGTGCCGCAAAGGCATACGATGGAAAAGATTCTGAGCTTCTTGCACCCTATCAACTTCGCATAAGGCACATATTAGTGACTTATAACCCATTAGACATGGCTCGAATCCAATGGAAGTCATTGCATTCAGTAATTCCAAAGCATGTTCAATTTTTAGATTATTTGCATAAACTTGTAGCAAGGAATTATAGATCTCTTCATCTAGAGGCAGGCCTTGCACAGCCATGCTTTTGACAACCTGATCTGCCTCAGACCACTTACCTTCTCCACATAAGCCACATACCAGGGTTCTATACTCATCAATATTCAGTTCATATCCATACTCGGGTAATCTCATTAATAGACTAGAAAAAATATCTAGACTGGTAGCTTTTTCATCTATGCTGCATGTGGAGACTGCATTTGGCACAGCTGCAAGTTTCTTTTCTGTCAGTTGTTGCTCCTTCCATAATCCTTTCATCAAAACACTGTATGTCCAATAGTTAGGTTTACTTCTGGTAGTGACCATCCGTTTCAATAGTGAAAAGGCATCATCGACCCTACCTACCATAATCAAACCATCCATCATCGAAGTATATGTAACCTCATCTGGAACTAATCCTCTGTCTTCCATTTCCAAAAACATCTTCTCAGCCTCCCGAGCCTTGCCCTCCTGACATAAGCCATGGATGAGAGCACTATAAGTATGAAGATTTGGTGAACAGCCTTGCTCAACCATTTCATCCATGACTCTCATTGCAACAGATGTTGCACCATTCTTGCACAACCCATCTATCAGAGATGTATAAGTTACAACATTAGGCAACAAACCTCGTTGAACCATCTTACTACATAATTTTTCTGCTTCTGCTAACTGATTTTGCTTTGCAAAACCACTAATAATAGTATTAAAAGTCTGCAAATTTGGCTTGCAGCCATTTTCCTCCATATTATTCAATAAGGACAAAGCAATATCTAGCTTCCCTTCCTTGCTATACCCATCAATTAAGGTAGTGTAAGTGACTACATTCAACCTTAAACCTTGTTCAGCCATTACTTCAAGTGCCTTGCGAGCTAAATCCAGCTGACCTCCTTTGCAAAATCCACAAATAAGTTCAGTATAGGTCCACTCATCAGGCTTGTGTCCATTTTCTTTCATCAGA